>OU383778.1:38768114-41435614 GCA_910950805.1 Acrocephalus scirpaceus scirpaceus
CATGCAAATACTGTTCCAGTCAGCTCGTGGGACACTGAAATTCTTGTGAACCAATGATATTTTGCTGTAAATACTACACTTCGAAGTTATGTATGTGGACTGTCTGTAGAATAAGTTTTTCATTGCTCCGGAGGGTGGGGAAATCTATGGGTGTAATCCTCTTTTCCTGAGTGTCTGAATGTCACTAAAACTTATACCCTTACACCACTCCCCTGGCCAGGGGCAGCAAGTGCTGTCGCACAAGTGCAGAGCTAAGTCACTGGCCATGGAGCCAATCACAGAATCATGGAATGGTTTGTGTTGGAAGGGAGAATTAACAATCACCTTCTGCAATGACCAGGGACATCTTCCACTAGGCCAGATTGCTCAGGTCGACATCCAGCCTGACCTTGAAGGTTTCCAGGGATGTGGCAGCCACACCTTCTCTGGGCAACTTTTTCCAGTGTTTCACCACCCTCATAATAAAATACTTTTTTTTATATCTATTCTGTATATAGCCTCCTTCATTTTAAAACCACTATCCTTTGACCAATCACAACAGGCCTTCCTAAAAAGTCTGTCCCCATCTTTCTTATAGGCCCCCTTTAAGTATTGGAAGGTGCTCTAAGGTCTCTCTGGAACCTTCTCCTCTCCAGGCTGAACTCCCCCAGCTCTCCCAGCCTGTCTCCATAGCAGAGGGGCTCCAGCCCTCAGAGCATCTTTGTGTCCCTCCTCTGGACTGACTCCAACAGCTCCAAGTCCTTCCTGTGCTGGGGACCCCAGAGCTGGACACAGCACTGCAGGTGGGGTCCCACAAGGGCAGAGGGGCAGGATCCCCTCCCTCACCTGCCCACATTGCTGGGGACGCAGCCCAGGGCATGTTTGCTTTTCCAGGCTGTCAGCACAAATATGTAAAAGCAGAAAGCAAGTCCCAGCTCCACACTTCAGGGCTGCCCTTCCTTCCTCATACTCTGCTCTACTTGATCACCTATCAATCAATACCCATTATCAAGACTGTGGGGAGCACTCAGGGAACAGGATCTGCACAGAAGGATCCAAGCTTCTTGAAGTACAAAAGGCTGCAGATCCCCAAATGTTCAGGCTTCTTATGGAGGGTATGCAAGGAGCTTGGGATTGTAGCTCAAGTTTTAGGAATCACCTTTAGGATTCTGAAGTGAATGAAGCTCAAATTAAAAGAAAAAAATCTTCCATGCATGAGTTAGAGAGGAAACAACACAAATGTCATTTAATTTACATGACAAAGTGCTGCCATTATTTCAGTATGACAGAATGCCACTAAGGGCAATTTCTGAAAATTATTTAAACAACGTAATGAGTTAAATGTCAACATCAGCTAATTATGTTTATGCTAATTGTTAATTAGCCCCATAATGGAGACAGTCTTAATTAACAATAGTTATGTGTGTGTATATGTGTGTGCGAAAAGGAGTGTGTGTTGAGAGTGAGAGGCTGTGAAAAAAAATGTTGTAAGTAATTTTATTTCCTGTAATCATAAGTATTTCATTTCAGACATTAACGAGAATTTTTCAATATACTTTGGAAAAGATATGATTAACTTACAATGTATCTGTAAGCAATCCTTTCTATACAGCATCTGTTCTGTCACAGTAACCGAATTTTTTTTACTTTTCTTTTTTTTTTTTACCATGAATTGTGGAAAGCTGGTTCTGTTTCTGTGCTACAGATTTCTCTTGTGACAGGGGAAAACACACTTTGGAAATATAGTCAGGGTTATGACAGGGAGGTCAGCATAACTGAACCTCAGGACAAAGAAGATCACTAATTTTCAAGATAGCGACAAACCCTTGTTATATTTGTCAGAGAAAAAGTCATAAACAGATTGATGTTCTTATCTCTATAAAGAGTTGACACTTTTATAACAAAATGAAACTACCTACAAGGGAGTCTGTTCTAATAACAATGATCTAAATTTAAAAACCAGTATTTTTTTTCTCTTTTCTTATATAATATTGAAAAAAACCCAAAAAACCCACATTATGACACAGCCTGCACACTCACAGTCCATGGGTTTAGAGCACAGGCTGGTGAAGTATTTAAATGCAGGTTTTGGCTTAAAGAGGATACTTCAACATATCCCTACCCTGCAAAGCAATTTGGAGCATCTTAAAGTCTTTGCTGAGCTGAGACCTTCATTCCCAAGCTCACACTCCCATTTCAGCTGGGGAAGGTCATGTCAAAATCTTCCAGAATTGTGTGTGTTTAAGAAATTTAGACAAGCCCCAATATGCCTTGGAGACCCCTTATAGGAAAAGCATATACAGGAAAACTGGAACTATCCCTTCTGGAGTCTCCCAGTGCCACCTGGAAGCAGTTCTCCACCTCCATAGCAGTTCTGCCTGACCTTGGACAGGACTTTTGGAAAGGAATCACTTTGAACTGGAGAAGGTTGGACTCAGCTAGGGGAGAGGGGCATCTGCTAGCTTGAAAGAACTTGCAGAAGAAAATTAACACATTAAACAGTCAAACAGTCATTGAACAGCCCAGGCTGGAAGGGACCTTGAAAGATCATGTGGTTCAAATCCAACCTTTTGTGGGAGAAGAAGCCTAGATGTGATCCCCAGCTGTCCTTTGGGATTGGTGTGAATTATAGGCTTTCTGGTGCCATGAGGAGGTCATCAAAATGATGGAGCCAGATGCTTTGTAGAATTTTATGGTGGGAGGATGGAAGATAAGAGCCACAAGGGGAGACAAGATAGACCAGAAACCATTGGGAACTTTTAAAAAGTCAAGCAGGGGAACAGTTACCCAGGGAGGATGTGCCTCCATGCTTGGAAGTTTTCAAAACAATCCTGGATAAAGCTGTGAGCAAACTGGCCAGATATGACCTTGCTCTGATCAGGAGGTAGGACTAGAGACTTCACCAGGTCCCTTCTAACCTGAATTATCCTACAAGCCTTTGTTTAGGATGCACAGGTCTATTCCACAGGCCACCTGCTACTCTCCCTCAAACAACCCTAACAGTGCATTCTTAAAATCCTAGTTTACTTGGAGCTGAATGACAAAACTTATCTCTGGAAACCAGAAGAAAAGCCCATCTGTCCTAGCAGAGCTGCCCAGGTGTAACTGAGAAGAGAGGCTGGCCTTGAGTGTGTTTCTTAAATCCAATTAAATGTCCACGATGCTGTTAATAACGTCAGGGCTCTGATTTAAGTTACACCACCACTAAATATAGACATAGCCAGCAGTTCAGCGGCTCGCCAAAAAATAACAGTGGCCTATTAGTGACATTCCAGTTCTTCAGGGCTGGGAGAGCCTCTGGGAACAGGACACCAGCACCTACAGCTACCCTCACTGTGCACTGCAGATCTGTATTTTTGATGGACCTTGCAAAGTCAACAGCTCTTGGCTGTGTAAGGCTCCCCAAAAGGAGAGTCAAAACCTTTCTTGAACTCTTTAGTGGCTTCTGTAGGGGAAAGTATTCTCACACAGCCACGAGGGTGAGGTAAGAGTGCCTGGAACAAGCACAGGACTCAAAGGGTCTGTGGAGCTGAGGAAAGCTTGTGAAGCCAAGGTCATCTATACAGCTGATCCATCACTACAGCCATGGCTCTCTGTGCCCCTCTTCAAATTCACCATGTCCAGTCCCAGGAGAATCTCACTGAATTTGGCCCTGAGTAGTTCAAGAAGACATATTTGCAAATATGTCTTGAAAAAAATAGTAATTTCCCATCCAACATGCCAAATTGCTGCTTTGATGCCTTTATTCTGTGAATGCAAGCATGAGAAGATCAGTACTTTTAATAGGCTTAATTAGTGTCTGAAAAAATTACTGTTGCCTTAGAAATACAGTTCTGCACTTCAATTCTGCCATATGCATGCAGTAATGAGTATAAATGCAAATGATTAAACATAGAAGCCTGCAAAATTACCTTTGTAGCTACTTGTATATAACATAAAAGCAGCTTTCAGTCTCTGAGATATCAGTTTATAATTACATTCATAAAAATAAATTAAAAACATCAATTAATTCTACAATAGTTACATAAAAGAAACCAGACTTCCCTTTCACAGTCACATTCTCCACTTTTTAGCCTGCACTCAAACAGTGGAAGTTTTAAGTTTGTACATGAGCTTTTCTAACAGCAAACTCTCAGCCTGACCCCTCGGCAAAGAAGAAAATTCTCCAGTTCTGGGCATGGTCAAGGCTGAAATGTGGGAAGTGAAGGTGGGAACTATGTATTATTAACTGACTAACACACAGGCTGTGAGTCACACCTCACAAGTGCTTTGGTTCAAATTGAACATTTCATTGTATTTTCCCCTGTTTTTTATTGTATATAACATAATACCCACTTCTCAAAATGAACAATCCTTTCAAAAGTAAACTTACAAATTTAAAAGTTCTGCACAGGGATACTACATTTCACCACTGCCAAGACATGGCTATCAGGAGACAACTCATACTGATACTGTTTTGAAAATCAGTTCAGTGGCAGTCAGCAACCTCCATCAACAGAAAAATGGATGATTCCCTGTACACTTTTTGCCCTTCAATACACCCATTAGCCTATGGATCAGTCTACGCCCAAATGAGTAATATGGTACTCAACTGGGTTTTTAAGCTTCACTTCTAAGATGTTCTGCAGTTCTTGAGCATCCTTCCAGGGCAGACCCAGGCACTACTGACAGCCCAGGGAGTTTGCTTCAAAGGCAGGAGAGATGCAGCTGAAGTGCCTACACTGAGTCAGGGCAAGGAAAAGCCCAGGATACAAGTCCCTGTGATGGGACCCTGTCATACATCACCCAGCAGGACCCACTGGCCACAGTCTATTCAGATTACAGGAAGGCAGATCCTCATCCCAGACCACGGCACTGAAAAAGCTCAAAAGTCTCCCTTTCTAATCCAAGGCCATGCCTGAGCATCAGCTGTGTGCAACTGTGTGATGCTGGACAGCTGAGTCACATCTGCATTCACCCGAGTGCAACCCTGTGTGCTGTGGGTGCTGCTGGGGAAGCACAGCAAGCACTGGCCTGGGCTGTCCATAGAGGGCATTTGCCACCACATCATTCCCAAAGGAAAAGAGAGACTCTTCCACATGTGCACACACAACCCAAGTAGGCTTTTCTATTCCAACACAGAGATTTAGTCACAACTTAAGGTACCAGGGGCAGATAGAGGAAATTGGTCTTAATTAACCAAACACACTATGTGTGCTATTGCTCCACATTTATGTGGTTAAGGGAACATATGTCCAAGGAAACAATTTTGTTGTCGCTTCCTTTGTGCGTTGGTTTCTAAACAAGTGAGTTATTGTTTTATTAAGGCAGTGAATCCCCTGATTGATGGCTGCATTCACAGGATGACCTTGTCACTGTTTTCTCAAGTACTTGTAATTGTTACAGTGGAGAACATTGGGCTTTAATTATCTGTGCAAAAAAAATTCATACACTCTGGTTACACTCTGCTGATTGTATTGGATTCACTATGATATTTATTTGCCAGAGAGGGAAAAATGGCAACGGCAAGTCAGTCTAAGGACTTTCACAAGAGAAAGTAATGGTGGATATTACAGGTTCCTAAAATACTGTAATAGCATATAGTAATTCAGGCAAGCCTGGTAATCAGTTGATGCTCAGGTTCAGCACAGATTACCTGCTATTATATCAGGCAGTCTCTCAATCTTGAGAAAATATCTGTTAAAGTATAAACATTTAAGCGAAAGAGGTACCGAATGTAAATACTGTGGATTGGCAAATGGTGCCTGCTGCACAAACATGACAACTTCTTCCCCTTTTCTCAATATAATGTATTCATTTCACACACCCAGCCAGTGGTTAGCATTACCTAATTGTCAGGCATGCTCATTATAAATAATTTAATTCAGATAGCCCTTCAACAAAGTTCAGTCCCCTTGAGGGCTTCCCACCAGCAGCCTGAGACCAAACTTCTGAACCAAAGTCTGTCAGCAGCTACAGTGGGGGCAAGACAAAGAGCAGGGCTATGAGTCTGGGCTCAAAGGCACCAAAAACTTAGAAATATACATGAAAAAAAATGTCATATTGTCCCAGAAAGGCTTTGAAGAAATAAAAGTTTATGTGTATATATGGGTGTAAATTGGAGAGGTCTATGCCATGCCAGATCCCCATTATTACAACAATACTAAAGCATCAGGGTTTCTGTCACCAACTTAGTGTAGAAAACAGCCAGATAGTATTCAGAAACAACAATTCCATATCAAACATGCCATGAAAGTAAAGTTGAAGGAAAACTGCCGGATGCCAGAGATCTGTTTAGTCTAATGGAGAGAAACAAAACCTGGGCCACTAGCTGGAACTGAGGCAAAAATACCTCAGGCCAGAAATAAGGTTGACATTCCCTGCTCTTCTTCTAACAGAGGGTTGGTATCTCTTGGAAGGAATGGCTACTTTAAAGAAGAACTCAGATGCCATTCTCAGAGATAGGCTTTAATCAAGCCCTAAAATCTGTTGTTTGTTCAGGGACCATTTTTCACATAAAGTGGCATACAAAAGACTAAAAAAAAAGTATTTTAATAACTGTCTTGCTTTCATTGCTTTGAAATAATAAAGAGGATGAGTTTCTAAAGAATAGTGGGATGTGGCTGAGAGCTGGTGGCTGTCTTTTAAAAAACCTGTATTTGTAACACCAGAACATAGCTTTTTTCTGTAAATCCAAAGCAATATAACCCATAAATCCAAAGAAATGTAATATCCAGAACCAGCCAAGAAACACAGAGTTGTTATTACTGAGTTGGGATGAAGTACAGAAATATTTTCACAGAGAGATAGAGAATATGGAAAGATATGGATTGTGTTAAAAAACACACCAGCTCAAAGTCAAGCTCTGAAGAGGCTACAGTAAAACACCTCATGAAGGTGAGTCTCTACGTAAAAGACAAATGCCATGGCTGCATATTCCCTCCCTGATGACTCATTACAGGGATAGTCACTACCATAATATTATTGATGCTCTTTGCTATTTTAATATAACTTTGAAGTCCATTTTTGTCATTTTTTGCTGCTTTTCATCACAGTTGGTAATGTTTTGAGCAATAGAATGGTTTGGGTTGGAAGGGACATTTAATGACCACCTAGTTCCCTTGCCATGGGCAGGGACACCTTCCATTAGACCAAGTTGCTCCAAGCCCCATTCTGCCTGGCCTTGAACACTGCCAGAGATGGGGTATCCACAACTTCTCTGAGCAATCAGTTCCTGTGCCTCACCATCCTCAAGGTCAGAATGTTTCCTAATATCTAATCTAAACCTACTGTCTTTCATCTGGAAGCCATTGCCCCTTGTCCTGTCACTACCTGCTCTTGTTAAAAGTCCCTCTCCATTTTCTTGTAGAGTTTATTCAGGTACTGGAAGGCCACAATTAGATCACCCTGAAGTCTTTTCTTCTCCAGGCTGAACAACCCAATATCCTCAGCCTTTCCTCACAGGAGCGGTGCTCCATCCCTCTGATCACCTTGGTGGTCTCTTCTGGACTGGCTCCAGCAGGTGGATATCATTCCTGTGTTGAGAGCCCAGAGCTGGATGCAGCTCTGCAGGTAAGATCTCACAAAAAGGGAGTAGAAGGGCAGAATCCTCTCCTTGCCCTGCTGCCCACGGTGGTTTGGGTGCAGCCCAGGGGATTTCAGGGCTGCCAGTGCACCTGGCTAATTTAACAGCAAGTGCTACAGGGGTGTCATATGTGAGCAGGAAACATGTTCCATGCTTTGGAGGAACCGAACTCCTGTTTGGATTTTACTACTGAGTTCATTTGTATCCTAATTCCTACATGTCTCCTATGACTAGACCTTTTTCATCTCCCAAATACATGTATTAAATAAAAGCTTATTATTGTTTATAGTGTAAACATCATATTTTTATTAAAAATTATTTCACAAGCCCATTTAAAGTTGCTTCAATCCTCAACTACTCCAGCTAAATTTGCATATATCTGCTAGGGATGACTTACAAGCCATCATTTCAGCATTGTGGTAGAGAGTGAAATGTTTGATATACAAAAACACTGATGCAAAATGTGACTTCACAGTTAATTCATTTCAGTTCACAAAACACACATTCAATAGCGAGAAGTGATTTGGGAATAATTTGGTTTGTTATTAGGTTTAACGTATTGTGGCAGGATTAAATAAAGCAAATATATTCAAGCTAATTCTTTTCATTTTAATTCCCTCAATTAAACTGAGAATGTATTACAGTGGGAACTGAGCAAAGCCACTTGTGCCAGATTTTCACCCAAAGCCCACGAAAAATGCTGCTTTCATTTTGCACCCCTTCCTATACCAGCCTGCCACCTCCAACGGTGGAAAGGGAAAAATAGCTGAAAGTTATTTAAAATGAAAAATGGGCATAGTCACTGCCAGTGTACACACTCCAGAGTGATCTGTATTTTTCTACTAATGTGACAGACACTTAAATGAAAGAAGTGAATTCACGGCTACAATAAAACAGTAGCCAAGTCTCCCTTACCCTTATTTTATTTCTAGCAACAGCAATAAAATGGCTGTTTATTGAGCTTTTCTTCACTCTTTCTTTTCTCTCTGTTTCACAATCAAACAAAAATGTTATTTTTGAGAAAATAAAGTAACTTATTTTATTAAATTATTTTTCTTGCAGCTCCACAGTAAGTGACAGCAAGATTTTATACATTAACTGGTGCTGATAACAACATTTTCTGCTTTGAGAAATGCTTGGATTCACCTAAAGGACTGAGGTTTTGCTCAAGCATTTAGGATGAAAAGCAACACTGTAGAATCACCATAATCACTGAGCACATGTTAATGATGACAAGGCTATGCTAGTTAGTTTAAAATACCCATGAAATCTGAAACACTAACCAAATAAATAAAGCATGTGCATATGCATGGGGTATGGGTTTAACAGTGTTTCTCCATCCTTGTGAAGCCATGCAAACAGTTTCAAATGCATGACCAATATAGGTGCATACAGAATACATTTGTACACGTCTAACTCCCCAGGGGCTGCCAGAACTTGTGTGCCACCGAGAACCTACAACCCCTCCCTAAAGTCAGTGATGGAAACAGAGGATCAAAACTTTGCCTTGAAAGCCAGCCCAGGGCAGGCAGTGCCCCTCAGAGCTCCCAGCCACTGCAAACACACAGTGGCAGCTCCTCAGTGCAGCTGATGGAGTTATTCAAGGACCAGGGGAGGAACAGAGTGCCATCAGCAGTGTCATTCCAGGTACATCCTGGTCCCTCTGACCTCTCTGTGTGTCTTTTGGCTGTACTGCACAGCCTTGTGGAGCCCAGCACACCCTGATGCTGGACCAAACGTTGCTCCTCCACATCCCTCCCTCATGTGTGAATTTCCATCAACCTGACTGAATTCCTACATGCATCAGCCATGTCCAACTTGACCCATTTCCACAACAGCCCTCTTCGTTTAATCCTTCTGCAGGAAGCGTCGGCTCGGATATTTGTTTCAATAAAGTTATTGATTTCATATCTTCACCACTTTTGTTACAGTATTTTGGGTCAGTAGGCCATGTGGCCCTGCCTCATCCAATAGCTGTCTGGTCGATAACTTAAAAAACCTCACTATTGACTGCTGGAAGAATGATCATGCACAGAAATGGATCTGACATCAGTCAAGCAGATTGTGTTTGGCAACCCAAGGGGGTACAAAGTGAACCTCTACTGATAACTGGGTCAGTCTAACAAAGATACATGTGTCATCAGCTTTACAGCAATTGATTTGCTTAAAAATTACATGGAGATGTGAGTGAAACAGCCTTTGAACTGAGCCTGTGTCCACTAACTCCAAGACTCCCCTTGGTTTCAGTGAGGCTTAAAATCAGGGTGTAGGACACAACTGATGGCTCACTAAGAGGGGCATGAATCTGGTACAAACTCATCTTTTACAGCTTGGAAATAAAAGTAGGACAAAGGCAAAAAGAGCATGTCGGAAACATCAATTTCAAAAATACTTCTGCCCTTCACTCAGTCTCCCAAAAAACTTGGGAAATGGTTACGTGTACTTGTGTGTTTAAACAACAAGCTGCAACAGGAACCTGGACTGGTTTCTCTGCCTGGAAAGACAGAAGGAATGGTGGTTGTTATCACTTGCATGGTTTTTCTGTGTGCCTTGGATCCTAAGGAATCCAAGACAAGCGGAATGAAATGCCCCATGGAAACATTTTCTTCTATGCAATAATTAAGGTGCCAGCCTAGACAGGTGGAAGACAACTTTTGGACTTTAACTTTTGGACAGCAGAATTGGAAGATAAACCTTGTCGTTTTGGGAATCTTTCCCATCCCCATCTACTCTGATGTACTTTCCATGCTCAGTTTATTATGAGAATCTGACAGCTGGGAATTTTGTTCCCATTCCTTGGTTAACTGCATGTACAGATTATTCTTCTTGACTTTGTCTGCAGCTATTTCAATAGCCAGAAAATGAGAGTTACATCATTTATGGGAAAGAACCATTGTTACAGACAAGCTTATACACCTATTTATGATTTCTTCTCCTTCGATTTATGATATGCTTATCAAAGCAACATTATATATACAGCTGTAGTTATATTCCCATCATCCAGTGATAAAAACACAAACAAGTGCTGCTTTCCTTGAACAGATGTTAAACTGGAGCAAGGACTTCAGCTGTGACACACAGCTCTGCGTGGTGGAGAGTGATATCATTTACAGAATGATACTATTTTCTAAGCAAAGCCCAGTGCAGTTCAGTTATAAATAGCTGAGGGTATAGTTCTGTTTGTTGTTTCTGTAACTGCAATTACTGTACTGGCTGACACTTGTTTTTAGTGTTCTGGATGTTGTTGATTCACTACAAAGTACATTAACATAACTCTTTTAACTACTCTCTCTTTTTTAACATGTAGGGACAGGACAGGATTCTTTGCTACTTTGAACTTCAAGCTGTTAGTTTTACATCTTTTCTGCAAATCTTTTCCCTGGTTTTCCCTAATCTTCACAAACTGATGTCCCACTGATATCAAAAAAGGTACTTTCCAATGTCACATTATTATCAGCCACTGACTTACCATGCTTTTTGATGTTTTTTCTTCCCATTTAGGATTCCTGACCAATGGATTCCACAAACTTGGAAAAATTCCTGTAGGATTGATAATTCAGATACCGTGTGTCAAATGTCCAATAATTTTCCCAGCATAAACACATCTGCCAACATTGTTTGGATCTTCTCCAGCAATCAATCCAACTGGTTGATGAATATTACAGCTCTTAATTTAAATAATTAATAAACTAAGAATCAATCTGATTCAGACTCCAAGGTTCCTGGCTGAGAGTTCAGGTCCAAATTTTCATGTTGAATATACAGCTAAAATGGGAGTCCTAACTTGCATTTGGCATTCAAATGCCTAAATTAAGAAACATTTCTGTATAGCACAGCAATTCTATTGCTTCTTACCTAATGCAGTTTTTTGCATCTGTTCTAAATGCAGAGAAAATAGTTGCAAAATGCTTCAATATACCCACTTGGTTTGGCTATAAATAAGAGGACATGCTTTCAATCTGCATTTAGGCAGCCTAAAATATTTCATTCCCTTCTCCCCAGTATGGAACTGAACAGTGAATTACCACCACTCACCTGGGACTGTAGTGTTAAGAGAGGAGTAACTGCATGCCAGGCATGTTTTAAACCACTCCAACCCAGTTACAAAAGCACTTTGGTTAGTGCCTTCAACACTCTTACTTGAATATGCAGGAAGTTTCTCAGTACTGACAGGAGCAGGATTTCAAATATCAACAAGGTCTCACAATAAAAGCATCAGGCCATTTTGCATTCAGCCCCCTCCTGTGTAAATCAGCTGACACGACCAGCCTAATTTGCACCAGTTTGTAGAGCTGCCCCTTGACTTAACTCTCTAGATTAGATCTAAAAGGGTAATCCTTTTCTCCTCAGTGTGTCTCATATCTTTATCACCTGCATTTCTAAATAAAATCACAAGAGACGAGTGCTGCTGACCCATCTGAGGTTGTCTTTGACAAGAGGGATTCAATTCATAACTGTATGAACAATCTATGGGCCCGCTGTGTCCCTTCCAAAACAAACTTCACCACAAGTAGAGTTTTGGGGACATCAGTGACATTTTGCAGCAGATGGGAGAATCCTGGGATGTTGCAGAATTTGGTCAGAAAACTAGGACCTGACTATGGAAAGACCCTGGCACCATTTTCTGTAGCTCAGAGTATTGGCAACACAAGCAACCTGTCAATATGGGCAAATTAGGGATCATTGAATTCACCAGGCTTATCCTACTGAGCAATTAAGTTGTTAGACTGCTGTTTTGGCTTCTTGCTCTGCTCCTGACCTGAAATACTTGGGGTGGGGACTCAGTGCCAGCTCCCTCCAACTGCTTCATGCACGCTCACTCTTCCCAGTCTCTGGCCGTGTTTGAAAATCACACAGCCATCAACAAGAGCTGGAGACATTTCCACAAGCCCATCACAACTGCTAAGTCCTGGCAGCATTGCTCACCTCTTCTATAAACATTAGGAGTAAACAATTTTGGTCTTCTTGTTAATTTACTCCTTTACATATGAAATAATGAAAGAAACAGAAGGATCTCTTTTTCTCCTTCCGTCCTCATCTGCTGGGCAAGGACCTTCATTTGCCCTCAGGGTTGCTCCTGCCTGAGATGCTGTGAGCAGTGCCTGTAGAAGTTGTTTCCCATGTCCACCCAGCAGCTTCTCAGTTTTGCTTTTGATTGGCACCTCATCATCCTATAACAGCCTTGGTTAGGCACTGGCTGAGGAAAAACAGGGAAATATCCACCCTGGATGCAAAGGAGACATGGGGCAGGGCATCTTATGCAGATTTGCCTTTGGGTTTCAACTAACAGCAGAGATAATTGGGGAAGGAACAAATCCTGTGGAACTACATCAAGCAATTGTCCCAGAAAGATGTCTGCCATTGCAAGAGGTTTTTTTTAATACTTCAGAGGTTTCCAGTTCTCGACAAGGACTATCTCATAAATAGAGTGCAGAGAAAAGTATGACCAAGAGAGGCCTATTGAAAATTATGGAATTAAGATGTCACTCGGGAAAAGAAAGGATTAGTACCCTGGCTAATCTAAGCATAACTAGAAAATGTGGTTTTCATCATTCTGTACAAAAGGATGTTGTTCAACACATCCTCCTGTAACTAATAAGGGTAGAACTAATATGAAAAATAATACACCCCTAGAAAAAGGATTATCGTAGCAGTAGAAGGAGCGGTTTTTATAATCGATGTAAAATAGGTAAAGCCATGAGTGTCACACCTAGAATATTGGTTAGTAACGCTGAGCAAGGAGTTTATAATGTACAAGGTCTGCCTTGAAGTTCATTTGCAGAGAAGAGAACATCTTTGAGATAGAGAAATAGATGTATTTATATATGTGCATTACAATGCAGTTTTTATCCTTCCTCTTGTTTATTTTGTGTACATTCCTATATAAACTTTTGTATCTGTAGGAAAACAACCCATACATTATTTTATATATCCCTACATAATATATTCACAGACATTGATGTTTACACACACATGCATGTGCCATTAGTGCCATTGGGATGTAGAGATACATCTGAAGCCACTGCTTGGAGGCTGTTTAGATGCCAGGGACAATGTCAAACCCTACCTGTGAGCAGGGGCAGAGCAGTATTTGAGAGGAGAGCTGAATTTCCTTAACTGCTCAAAGTGTGCCCACATCCCAATAACAAGAGGAATTTGCTGCTAGGGCCAGGGGCAGGATGGATAGAGGTGACTTGTTGGGGTTTATTCGGGATGATTTTTTTCCTTTTTTCTAGCATTAATTCCTTAATACACATCCAATCTTTTCCCTTCCCTGGTTTCCCAGGGATTGTAGCATCCAGTGAGAGCCAGACCTTTTCCTCAAGCAGTGGGTACCTGCATAAAGGAGGAGATGCTATCAGGGGCAGCACCTCTGGCTGGGAGATGAGCAGAGCAGAGGTGTGTGCACTGAGTCTGCAATAGCCCTTCTCCTTCCCTCTCTCTCTATCTGAAGTCTGTTGTATATTTGTTACTTCACGGCTCCTCGTCCTTAGATTAGATTTCTCCTTTCTCATTACCAACCTTAATAGACCCTTCAGACCTCATTCCAGCCCCAGATATTATCTGACCCGTATAATTAATTAATTATAGCCCAAATATTATAGATTATTAAAAATAGCATAACTAATAGTGTAATATCTCAAGCTGTCGACTTTAATAGTCAACATTGTCTTGGTCTCTCTTATCAGGCTGGGACACCCGGTGAGAATATTGATTTCTGGTAATTTTAACCATCATCTGCCATCCTGATGGGTAATTGTCAGATTTTCACCAGAGTCAGAGCTCATTTGAAATCGTTAAACCGTCGGCAAGGCTCACAGTTGATCTTAATGTTTCCTTTTTCTCCCCCTTCAATATGTTTCAGCAACAGAGAGAAAAATAAATAGAAAGAGAAAGAGAGAGCAAGAGAGATCTGCGTGCATGCCGGCCATTTGATTTCTCTTTTATTTTATTTTTCCCTGTATAGACATGGCCCCTACGATGCAGAGGGGCTGTGTGTGCCCCCTCTGCCACTGTCTCTCCCCCTTTTTCAACCTTCCCTTAGAAACAGCTGTAATAATAATAATAATAATAATAATAATATTAAATAATACTAATGACAATCGAGCCGCTTGTCCTCGCAGCACGTCTCTGGGTCCCCGGTGCTGCAGCACCCGGCTCGGAAATGGGGGAAGGATCGGGGGCCCTCCCCTAGCCAGGAAAGACACCTCCATCCCCGGCTGCTTCCCACGCGTGTCACGGCCGTGCCAGGGGCTGGAGCCGCGGGACTGGCAGCTGGGTTTGGTACCAGGGCAGGACGGGGGCATCTCCCCGGCCGTCCCCCCTCCCTGCCCCGCATCCCGGCGGGCGGCCCGGGGATGCTCTTGGCGGCACCTCCAGCCTCCTGCCAGCAAAACGGATCGGCTTTCGCGAGGTGTGTGAAAAAGCCCCTGCAGAGCCGATCCCAGCCGCGATAAGTGACAACAAGGCACTTTATTAGTATTTTATATAAACTCCCGGGTGCTGGGAGATAAGCGCCCAAATTAGGAGGCGGGGGGCGGGGAGGAGCGGCTGGGTAAACGGGGATGCACCGGGCTGAGGCTTGAAGGGCGAGGAGGGACCGTGAGTGCGCTGCCCCTCTCTCTGTCCCCGCGGGGACACTCGGGGGCATCTCCCCCTGCGCCCCCCTCCAGCAGCGCCCATCCTCAGCCGCCCCCGGGGCTGCCCTCGGGCTGCCGCGGAGCAGGGAGGGAGCCGGAGAGAGGGAAGGGAACTGTTTAATAGATCCTTCGAGGATTCCCCTAGAGCATTATTTAAACTTCTAATTATGATTCATGTGTGTGATAATATTAATTTAATAATCAAGGAGCTGTGCAGGAAGCATTAACCTCAATTAAGCTCATTACTACTCTAACCTGGAATCCCCAGGGCTTTTAAATCTTCTACTATGAGGACCTGACACCGCATTGATAGAGGGCGAGATCTGCTTCAGAATCTTTTTTTCTTCCTAAATCATTTGCCTTCGTGGGTAGAGTTAATTAATTCCCTGATTTTAGCTGGGGGGTGTGTGTGGATGAAGCCCCACTTTCCCTAGGAGAGACGGGCATCCCGGGGTGACCGCTGGTCCCCAGTTCTGCCCTGCACGGGGAGACACCCGAGGGCACAAAATCAGGATGAGACCAAGAGCCACGTGCGAGGCTCAGGGGCTGATCCCGCTCCTGCTTGCGGCCCCAGAAGCAAAGGTAGAAATACTAGTACTGGTGGTAGTAATAATAATAATAATAATAATAATAATAATAATAATAATAATAATAATAATAATATAAAGTAACCCGTTCAAAGCAAGATGGATCTCGGAGCCCGATTGCATTCGGAAATAATATGGGCAAGTCCAGAAGTCCCAGGGAGGTCCTGGCCCCCTCGGCCGGGCAGACACGGCCGTGGAAAGCCGCCCGCCCGTGGGACCCCGCTGCCCTGGGGCTGCGGGCGGCGCCGAGCGCGGAGGGACGCGGAGCCTCCGCGCCTGGTGCAGCCTCCAGAGTGACCTTCTCGGCGCAGTGAAGGCTGCTAAATTGTTTTACCGCGGCGATAAATGCCCTTAATTACCCGAAGCTCTAGACCCCAAGGGACGGGGAGAGGGATGGCTGGATAACACTGGAGAACAGTTTAAAAAAAAAAAAAAAAAAAAAAGGGTTGTTCCTTGTTCTGGAGGTCGCTGAAATATAATTTGAAAATCGGTATTAACTAATTAAGTTAAATCCACGGGGCACCCCGGAGCCCGCAGAGTGCCCGGCCTGGCTCCCTCCTGCTGTGAAGGGTGACCGGGCACCAAAGGCAGCAGGGCAGAGCCCTCAGCGAGATCTCCACCTGCCCTGCTCTGGCAGAGCCAAGGCATCGGGTGCCGTCCTCAAATGCGGCACCCCGGGGGCACACGGGGCTCGGGGTGGCCGAGGGGCTGGCGGCTCCCGGGAGATGCTCTGGCCACCGGTGCCTTCAGGCTCTGGAAATATCACCTCCCCGCAGGTATAATTCAGCCTAACTACAGAGATAACCATCGCTGCGGCGGGGAGGCTCGTAAAAACGCGAGGGTGTTCCGTGTGATTCCCTATTTATTTCGGAGAAGGAAACGTTTCCGTGGGAGCTTTCCTCAGCAGGGCGAGGGATCCGAGCCCAAAATCCGGGGACCTGGATCTGCACGGCGCCGATGCCGCCTGCCTGGAGGTGCCCTGCCCGCCCCTCATCCCCAGCACCCTCTCGGCTGGTGCCGCAGGACAGCGTGGCTCGGACGAGTGAGTCAGGAGAGGCTGTTGCTGGTCTATCCTGCAAGGAAAATGGAAAGAGAGGAAGATGGGACCGGTCACCCGGCCCGACCACTGGCGAGATATTACATGTCACAACTCATCTAGGGCCCCATAATCAGCGCTAACTTTCTGGTGAACAGATAACCAGAGATGGCAGATGGATGGAGATTGCACAAATGAGGCTCTAATTGACAATCAATTGTGATTAGGAGCAATAGAACATCTTTATAACACTCGCTTTAAACCGCCAACAAACAAAAGCGCCGTGCGGGCTGGGGGTCCCGGCGGGACGGGGCCCGGCAGTGCCTGCCCAGCATCGCTGCGCACCCCCCGGCTCCCGGAGAGGGGGATGTGGCTGTGGGTGCCCGGTGGCGCCTGAGAGCCATCGGGGCGAGCAGGAGGCTCCTCTGTTCGAGGGTGCTCCCCAGGGATGTGGGTCCTTCTGCTCCCAGCACCCAGCGTTAACCCCTGAATTTGTGCTGGTGTCGCCGCTCTGGGTTCCGCACGCCTGGGAACGGTCCCTGCCCGAGCACAGGAGTCAATTGCAATTAGGATTTTTTTTTTTTTTTTTCCTAAGAGGCACTGACCCAGGGAATAAAAAATATTCCTATCACAGCTATCCCCAAAAAACCGCATTCTCTCCCCACATCCCACCAAAAAAAAAAAAAAAAAAAAAAAAAAAAAAAAAAAAAAAGTACAAATACAGTCGAACACGACAGCGAATCTGATACAGCCGAGTCACTGGCATCTACCTAAACCACCATCTATTTTTCACAAATAATATCCCAGCGCTGCGGGCAGGAGTAACGTGAGGAAATTTTATCCGAAAGAAAAGATGGGACCAGAGACATGGCCGGAGGAGGAGGAAGGAAAGAGGAGCAGTTAACAAACAAACAAACCAACAAACCCTCGGGTGTGGGTTCTGTGAGTGTGTGCACACGCAGATTAAAACTTCGCTCTCGTTGTGTGTTCGTGGCAGCCCCTTCGGTGAGGTCAGGACAAGGGGGAGAGGTAATTACCTACACATGATCAGAGATTATACATACCATTTCAACCCAGGAGGTGATTTATAATTTAAAGATAAAGCATAATAAAGTCATAAAAGAGAAAGGACACTGTTGTGGTGTCTGATTAAAATCTAAAGGCTGGTGTGTAATATATGAGCGGGGGCTGTTGTGGGCTCCGGCTCAGCGGGACTCCCCTGGGCCCAGCCCGCTGATGGACTAATCATGTCCAAGACCTACCAAAATTACAAGCTGATTGTTTTACCCATTATTTCTCCCAACTTTTAATTTCTGCTTTCTAAAGGATCATTGCCCGCGGTAATTGCAAAGGACCTGTCCTTGTATGTGTCACCAGCCTCAAAGACAAAAAAAAATCTAATTTTCCTTTTATGCTTTCTCTATTTTCCTACCGCCCCCCCACCCTTTTTTTTTTTTTTTCCTGGCAGCTAATTCAAATTGAGTAGCGACTGGAGCGTCCAAAACAAGAATGAAATTGATATGATCAAAGAACACACAACTATACACGAAAGGGAAGGAAATTAGGTAGGGGATGGGAAAACATGTTGTATAATTCACTGACAATTTTATTCCTATGTCTTAATTTTCTATAGTTGAAACCGTTTTTAATAAGAGAGTAATTCTCGAAAGTGGAACTTAGGTCTGGTTATACCCTTACTCCTTGCATGGGAGGAAATAGACCTTTTCTCCCAGTTACTCAGGATTTATTTATCGTCGTGTTTTGTCTTGTGCCGTTTAAACATATTAATTTTCTTCTGGCACTTTCTTGGCACTTACATTTGAGATTTAATTTTAATTAATTAGCTAAGGAGGAGAAAGAAGCCTGTGAGGGTGTGTGTGTCCGCGGACACAAGCTTCGCTCCAACCGCTAAACCTCTGTCCATAATTTTCTCCTTTTGTTCTAATTTAATAAACCCAGCAGGGAAGGGAAACAGGTGCTGGGGGCTGACACCTCTGAGCCCACACACACACACACACATAATCCTCTTTTGATCATCTAACTCCACTATTAGGGTTGGAAGACCTTAAGTTCCCCATTTCTGTGTATAATATCTTCTTTATATTGATCCCGCAATTATTTAAAAGAAAGCGTCATCTCCTCCCACTTCTCCAAATAAGGCTATTTAGATGCTTTCCAGATGAGTGGAGGTGTGCTGAAACAGAGCTGACAGCCAAGTATATCACAGCCAACACCATCCTTCATTCGCTCGCTCCCTCTCTGCCCCCCTCCCCCCGGCACACACTTCCAACGTGTCTCTCTTCCAGTGATGAACATTACAGACTATTATGGGCAAGGGATTAATTTGTAGCCAATTACAATCCAGTGCTAAATATGAATGCATAAATAAGATACAGCCTTGCCTCTGTGTGTGTGAGCGAGAGAGAAGGGGGGGGGGAGGGGGGGCAGGAGCGCCTGGCAGCCTGGCGAGGATGATGAGAAGGAAGAAGGAGCAGCTGAGTGGAGGCTCTGAGCCGAGCATCACCTTGTGACTCCCTGCCTCCCCCGGAGGCTCCCGGCGGCTGGACCCAGCGCAGCCCCGGGGAGCTGAAGGCAGCGGCTCGTCCTGAGCCGGAGCGGAGCCGGGGAGGAGTTTCCAGATCAACTTCGCCGGAGGAAGGAGGGGGAGAGCAAGAGGGGAGGGCAGGGGGGAGAAGTTGCAACCGAGAGGGGCTCTGCAAAGAGTCATGAATGTGAGCAGAGACAAGGTCGGTGACATCTCCATCCCGGCAGCGGCAGCCGCGGCGGTGACAGCCCCCGCGGGCGGCATCGGCGGGGAGCCCCGCGGCTGCCACGGGGAAGGGATGGACAGCCGCGGGGAGCAGCGGCTCTCGGCCGGCGGCGAGCTGCCGCTCTACTGCCCTGCCAACCGGGACAGGCAAGGGGACAGCCAGAGCAACACCCCCGGACAAGAGGGGGCAGTGGCCGCGCTGCCCATGGTGCACAGAACCACCTCCTTCTCCGTGCTCGACATCCTGGACCCTAACAAGTTCAACAGCAAGCGGCGGCAGTGCGCGGGCTTGTACAAATCGGCGGGGACCGAGTTCACTCTGGGGGCGGAGGATAAGCCCGAGGACTCAGGGACGGAGCTGGCCGAGCAAAAGGCTCTCGCCGAAGATTTCGACGCGTGCAAGAAGTCCGCAGAGCTGATCAGTAAGTAGGTCTGGGGGCTCGGAGCCCCTCCGAGCAGGGGGCTGCCCCGAGTTCTCCCAACAGGGTCTCGCATGCTTTGACATCTCATCCTTCCCCCGCTGGCAGCCTCGGCAGCCGGGGCGCTGCGGGCAGCCGGCTCCGGGGAAGGACAAATGCGCCCTGCGCTGCCGCTGCTGGATGTAGAGAGGTGGAATTCCGTGTTAGGCGGAAGGGTGGCAAGGGGAGAGCCGGGCGCATCCTCCGGGACAGGCCGGAGCTGGCGGCGGGTCCCGGGGCTCGGCACTGGGCGGGCTCCGCTCCCGGTTTCGCCGAGGAGCTCGGCGGGACACCCGGAGCTGTTGGGGCCGTGCACCCCCGGGAGCGGCAGGATCAGCCCAGGGATGCCGGCCTGGCTGCGGTGGGGAGGAACCCCGCCATCCTCCTCCTCCTCGCCGGGACGGCCAGCGCTGCCTGTGGGCTCCGGCTCAGGCAAACTTAGAAGCGCCTCCTCCGGCTTCGGAAGGCCGGAGCCCCGGCCCCGAGGCTGCGAAAACCCTCCCATGGTACCCCCACCTTGCCTGGGCCCCCCAGGCGTTTATGACTTTGTCTCTCTCTCTCCCCAGCCTCGGACCCCTTCTCCCGTCCTCCCCCCGCCGCTGCCGCCCGTTGCTCTGGGCGACAGATTCAATTTTCTCTCTCCCCTTGGCTTTTTTAGGACAAATCAGACTAATTGTGACAAAATGCTGGTTATCTCTGGAAAAACAATTAAATTCCTTCGATTACATTTAAGGTAAAATGTGCTTAGCAGCGTAAAGAGGCTGGATAATGGGGAAAATCGCCCCAGAGTGGCATGTAGGACTGCTTGGATCGATATCCTATTATCGAATTGTGCATATCTCTTTCAAGCACCTTGCAAACTCTTCCCTAACATCTAAATTATAGGGTCAAAATTCGGATAATTACTCGATTAAAACCTATTACACTTATTAGGGCTCGCTATTGATCGGGAATTGCATTCGACCCAAGCTCTAGATTGCTTTTTCTTTCTGGGTCCGAATATCCCAACTTTCTCACCTCTAAACACCGCGACTCTGGGGATCGCGGAGGCTTTCCGGGAAAAGGAGGTAGTTGTGGAAAATATCTATAGTTATTCCATGACCAGAGAGGGGAAAGAAGAGGCAGCGAGCTGCAGGGGATAAACTTCTCGGCTTAGGAAAAATAATTTCTCTCCGTCTGGGGCGAGAGAGGAGGACTCAGAGGTTTCCAACCCCGCCATAGCCGGACTCTGACAAGTAAAACTAGCCAGCGAAAGAGGTCTGGAATCTGCTCCAGCCCGAGCCATGACGCATTTTTCGTCTGTAAAGCAAAAGCAGGAATGAGGCACTAATAGAATTCAAAAGCGATTTTTAAAAGCAGTGCGGAGCTGGAGTAATTATTCCTCTAAACTCATCTGACTTTCGTCATATTAAATAGATCTGGGCGATCAGAAAGACTGACGAGGTTAATCTATCGCTAATCTCACACTTTTATCTCCAGACAAGGAGAGAAATGCAACTCCATCTCTTCTCTCAAAATAAATATGTTTGGGGGCATCACGCCGCGGTGCGCTTCACCCGCTGACAAGTTCCCCGGACACGCCACACACGGACTCCTTCGGTCACATCGCCTTAATGTCATGGCAGTGGCCAAGAATAGATCTGGGACTGCTCGGAAATCGCGAAATTTAATTCTTCTTTTTCACCATCGTAATTAATATTAGTTCAAGCGGTGGCTTAATCTAGGAGAAGTGTTTAGAAAAAGTACCAACTCCTCCGAAAAATGCAAACGCTTTCTGGCCAAAGGAGAGTGGAAACAGCGCTCCCCACTTGCGCTCGTAAAACTATTTTAACGTTAAAAATAACAGTTCAAACTCCCCATTAAATTACCACTTTACCTATTCCAGAAAGAAAATAACAAGCCCGGCGTCCAACTCCGTCGCCAATTCTATTCGCGTTGCATTTTTTTTGTCTTAAAAAATTTTAGTTGGCCAACGGCTGCGATTCTCTAGACGAAAAATAAAACTCCGAACCTGCCAGCCGCAGGTTCCCGGTCCGGTCCGTGTGTGGGTGCTGGGACTGCGCTCAGCCCCCGAGTCTGCTCCGCAGGCGCAGCTACCCGCACTTTTTATAAATCGTTGCTGCAAAAAATTACGCCCCACAATTTCTAGCAGGTCCTACAGGTTGCAGGACGCTTGTCTGCACTCGCTGGGTCGGGCTGGGAGAAAAGAGACCCTGTTCTCTTCTCCTCGGCGGCGATAGCCCGTGTTTTCCGTGCTCCTACCTGAACAGAAAGCTGGAAAGGGTTCTTAATGATCCCTGAGTTATTAAGGGATATTTTCGGGGTGAAAAGGACAACAATACTCTGCCCTTATTTCTCCTACTGAACCAGCCATATTTGAAATCAGCGCTTTGAACAAAACACACTTTTAAAACCACTCCTAATTTTACATGCGGGAGTTAGGGGGTCCTAAAGGCGTGAGGATACGGAGCAAATTTGAGGTGTGTTCAGGTTTGGGGGGGATTAAAAACAACTAAACTGCTGACGGGATAAGGGTAACAGACCAGCGGTTCATTTCCTATTTGCGTATTTGCGTTTAACCAAATTAAAGGAGTCCTTGATTAGGGGTTCCCGGAGCTACAGCCCCGGTGCAGAAGTGAGAGGAGGGAAGTTTAGGAGTGTCTGAAAGCATCGGCGAAAAAGGACGGTACTCACGGGCCTCTGCCCCCGACCTGTCCGCGGGGCCTCCCCCAGCCCCGTCCCGTGGAGAGGGGCTCGCCTCTGGCTCCCCAGAAGGAGCCTGGCCAGGATGGGGAGGAGCCGGTTCTCCGGAAAACGCGATTTGCTTTCAGGCTTCATAATGACAGAATCGTCAGCACAAGTCCAATAGCCTTAAATATCGGATAATTACCCTGTTCTCCGATGGAGACCCGTTAATTGGAGCGTAATATAAACCCAAATAAATTAAATGACCGTTAACTAGTTTGTACATTGCACAAAATGAGTTTAATTAAGTTTGTATCTGCTCTGCTAATCAATACAAGTATTTACTCCACTTTAATACTTCCATCTCGGGAAGTGACAAGAGGTCAAACCAGACGCAGGAAGGGTTAAAAATGCCAGAGCAAAACCCAGCAAATCACTCATCGATTCGGAGATTTCCGTCACTAAAATTGTTAGAGGCGCTTTGACGTCCCTGCTGCCCGCTCCCCAGGCACGGCTGGCTCGGCCCGGGCAGGGGTTTGTCCCCGGCCGCCCCTCGCCCCTGCCAGCGCCCCGCTGCCCCTCGGGCACCCCGGGGACACTCTCCCTGCTGCCTTCCCAAAGGCCTTTCCAGCCGTCGGGTGTTGGGCGGGCGCGCTGGCGGCCGTGGGAAGGGGGTACATCCCTTATCCCGGCCACGTCTCGGTCCCAGCTCTCGCCGAGGAGGTGGCTCGGCAGGGGCAGAGCTGGCACAGCCAGCCCGGGCTGGACAGCCCCATCCCGGTCCCAGAGCTGCAGTTCCGAGCCCCATCCCCAGCGCTTCTGCCCAGCCCTCCCCTGGCTCAGGGCGGCCGGAGCAGCCCCGCAACCGAGGGGCCCGGCCCGGCCGCGTCCCCACGGCGGGCGGAGGGGCCGAGGGGGCCGGGAGGGGCGGCCCCGCTGCCCGGGCACCCCTGTCCCAGGAGCAGCGGGGACACCGGGTGGGCGAACCCCCGGGGCGGGCGGGTTCCTCCGGCTACCCTCGCCCCGGGGGCCGCACCGGCGGGGCTGGGGGCGGGCGCGGCGGGGGCCGGGCCGGGCGGAGAGCCCTAACAGCGGCTGTCGCTTGTCCGCAGAGGACGGGGAGCTCTACAAGGCCGAGGAGTGCGACCTGGACTACAGCAGCCGGCCGAGCCGCAGCCCCGACAGCGAGTTGCCGGACGACGAGGAGCTGTGCAGCGAGGAGAGCGGCAGCACCAGCGGCAGCAGCGGCAGCTCCGGCCCCGCGGCGCCCGCAGAGCCCGACCCGGGCCCGCTCCGAGCCGAGGCGGCAGAGGCGGGGGTCGTCCCGCCCCCGGCGCCCCCTCCGCCGCCCCCGCCGCCGGCGCCCGTCGGGGCGCAGCCCGGCCCGCAGGCCAAGCCCAAGAGGAAGCGGACGGGCTCGGACTCCAAATCGGGCAAGCCCCGGCGGGCGCGGACAGCCTTCACCTACGAGCAGCTGGTGGCGCTGGAAAACAAGTTCAAATCCACGCGGTACCTGTCGGTCTGCGAGCGCCTCAACCTGGCGCTGTCCCTCAGCCTCACCGAGACGCAGGTGAAGATCTGGTTCCAGAACCGCCGCACCAAGTGGAAGAAGCAGAACCCGGGCGCCGACACCAGCGCGCCCACGGGCGGGGGCGGCGGCGGCGGGGCGGGGGCCGGGCTGGGCGGCGGGGCGCTGCCGGGGGGGCTGAGCCCCCTCAGCCACTCGCCGCCCATGGGCACCCCGCTCTCCATGCACGGCCCCGGCAGCTACGCCGGGCACCCCGCCGGAGGGCTGGTCTGCGCTGCCCAGCTGCCCTTCCTGCCCAGCCCCGCCGTCCTCTCGCCCTTCGTCCTGGGCTCCCAGACTTACGGCGCTCCGGCTTTCTACACCCCGCACCTATAAACCCGACGCTCCTTCCTCCTCCTCCTCCTCCTCCCTCCTGGCTCCCCGCCGCCCCTCCGAGGATCACCCGGCCGGGCCCTGGGGGGGCTGCTCACCGCACCTGAGCCCCCCAAGCCCCGCACCCGAGAGGTGAAACCAAGAAGCGACCGGCAGCGACCTCGGGAAAAGGGGCAGCCCCGTGTCCCTGCGACCCACCCCGGGGGGGTGAAAGGAGCGGCCAGGGGCTGCCGGGACCCCGCGGGAGGCTCCCCCGCCCTCGGGCCTTTCTACGACCCTTTTTGTACACGATGTGTCCGGACTGCGCTGCTGAGGGAAGGAGGAGGAGAATCCTCCCTCCCCCGTGTACATACAAGTAGATGTAAATCGTTACCTGTATTTTTTATTTTCACCGTCCCTCGTTGCTATGTGGGTTTGATTAATTTAATAATTATTATTAATCTTATTTGACTTTGTTTTTATTCTGGCCTGGCCACTAGCGAAAGACTTTAAAAGAATAATAATAATTGAAAAAAGATTATGTACCCATTTGACTCTCAGGGTAAAACGGAGAACTATCGGTCCTGTCCCTCGACATTGCAGAAGCAAAGACGCGCCGCTCCCTCCCGTGACCTCACGGTGACGAGGGATATTTCTTACAAGAGTCCATCGACCCCCGAGCAGGGCCGGGGGTCCCGCCCGGGAAGGGACGGCGAGGGCGGCTCCTGGGGTGCAGGGCTGGTTTTTTATGTTAATAATTTCTGTATATTTCTGGTTGTTACAAAAAAAAAAAAAAGTTTTAACTTTATAATTAATGTATAAGACGAGGGAGTAATGAGCAAGAGGTGATAAAGAGAGCACTTTGTTTGCTGAACACTTTAAATCAATCAATAAACTCTAAAGAAACGGCGCTTTCCGCGGTGGCGAGTCCCTGGTGTTCGGGTGAATGTTTGTAAGACAAGTTTCCTCTGGAAAACGCCTGCCTCATGAGATGCTCGGAGGGATGTCTTGCATCACCCTTTTTCTTTTCGTTTACTCTGAGAGCGTATTTCTTATACGCAAATAAACTTTATTCTTCTTGTACGAGGGAGGGTATTTCCCTTCTTAGTTTTCTTGTTTGCATTTTCTTAATTGGCTTTGCCGATTTGTGCAATATTACGGACAAAACAAATATCATATATAGAGGGAATCCGACATCTCTGCCGTGTTTCCGACAATGGGAAGTCCGATATTTTGGATTTATGTAAATTTAATACATCAGCTCTTTCATTCAGATTCCACAACTTTAAAAATAAAATAATCTTTTCATCGCCCTTCCGCTGATTACTTTTAAATTCGTATCAAAGTTGGTCTTTTACAATAGTGGGACTTCTTTTACTTTCAAAGAAAAGGTCTGTAACCGCCGTGAGCACCCCGAGGTGGCTCCGCCGGCCCAGCAGCTCCCAGCCCGCTGCAGCAGGGACGCTCTTACCCCGTTTCCCCACTCCCTCCGTGACTCCAAAGCTCATCCCGGGGAAGAGGTCTAATTTCCCACTAATTTTTGGTGGGTCTGGGGTTTGTTGTTGTTGTTGTTGTTTTTCCCCTCTCCGGGGCAATTCTAAGAAATTTTCCGGAAGGATTTTTGGGTAGCAGAGCATCCCCTTCCTCTCGGCGCCCGCCTCCGCATCGCTGCCCGGGCGGGTGCCGGGGGTCCCCGAGGTGCCGGGGTGTTCGGGCTTAGCTCCCCACTCAGCTCCTTTCCCCTGCTCCCTCCCGGTCCCCCCAGCCTGGCTCCGATCTGGGATTGTGCATGGCCGGGCGCTCCACAGCCGCATCCCGCTCCTCGCACCCGCTCTGGAATGGAATCCAGCGTTTCGGCCCTCCCGTGGAAATAAAATCTGCCGCGAGCGCCGATATTGGAGAGCAGGGGGGAGTGGAGCCGGCTCCACGCTGCAGACCCCGCGGGGTGTGTGGTTTCCGCTGCGCGGTGGGTGCGGGGTGCAGAGCCTGCGGGAGCCGCGGGGAGGATGCGGGATGCTCCAGGTAATGCGGGATGCTCCGGGTTCTCACTTCCCCGCTTGCAGAAGCGTACAAGCACCAGAAGTCTCTGAACAGACTCATTTGCGTTTGTGAAAATAAGAATTTTTACGATGAAAGGTGTTCTGAAGTAAATTTTCAGGGAAAACGTGACACGTTTAGAGTACTGCTCTGCACAGCTCTTAGCGGTAGAAGAAAACCAGCTAAACTGGGAAACCGGCGCTCAGGATACTCTCTCACATTATGCCGTCGTGCACCAGGTTTGAGTAAGTGCCACTAGCAGCCAAACTATTAGCTCAGGTGAGGCATGACACAGCTGAATAAAGAGATAATTCAACCCCTGTCTGCACTCCGGGAACTCCAAGCAGTTCCCTGCCAGTGGGAAATAATTTGGCTCCAACAGGAGCTGCCCAGAGCTTCAGAGTGCACGATTCCCCTAGTCCAGGCCGGTTAGCATCCTGCCAGTGAAACCTGTTCATGTGAGTATTATTACTCACAGCTGCTGGATGAAGGAGTCAGTTAGCCTGAGATTCCCGGTCATTAAATGCGATTTAACAAGGCTTCCCACATTTTATGGCAGTGCTGAAAACAGAGCCGCAGGTATCTTTCTCAGCATAGTTTAGGAAGTTATTGATAACCCTTGCTCCAATGCCTCATGCAGAGGTCTGAGATCATAAAATTCTAGAGCAGAACTGCACAGCCTGAACTCTAACGTGTGTCTTCCCCAGCGTGCAGCACCTGCAATGCTGCAGGGCATGTTTTACACTCAGCTCACAGGTACTGTCTCTGTCCAGAGGGCATTTGGAGCACCAGCACCAAAGAGCCAGCTCAAATAATGCTCCCTGGACCAAAACTCTGCAGCTGGCTCGTGGTGTTGGATCAGAGCATGTGGAAGTAAACTCTCCAGTGAGAAGTATGATGGTGTCGACACAGGGCAGCTGTTGGGGAACATCTCAGGTGTGAATGCTCAGCCCCTGGTGTGCTAAAGAAAAATGCTCTCACCTGTCTGAACCTCCCAACTCCATCCTGCATGTTCCTGCCTGCTGACAGTCTCTGCAGGAGAGTCAAACAGGGCTTGATGCAGCATTTGAGGCTGTCCCATTAGGTAGTCACAGAAAGCCCCCAAAGCTCCCACAGTGACTCCCCAGCAAGGCCCAAAATCCAATTCCCATGTGGTGCCTGTCTGATGTCCCTGCTGCCCGGCACACCACACCTGGTGCTCCTGCACAGGGTTCTTGGAGCTCATTTTCCATGAACTATCAATGAGCCCTGGAACAGAGCAAGTAGAACATACTGACTGAGGGGATGATGGTTATGACACAAGCAGGAGGTGTTTGCTCTGGTTTATTCTGTCAGTCAAATTATTTTTTAAATTACTTTATTATTCATTCTTAAATTTAGTGTTAGGGGATTCAGAACAGGGAACACACCCAAGGGGACTTGGGTTTTTTGCTGAGCAAAGCACTTGCCAGAGGACAGAGTCTCAGCTCTGACAGACTGAGCAATACATTCAAAGCCTGATTCAATGTGTTCAAGTGACATCTTTGGCATGTACCAGAGATGATCTGGGGCATTAGCGTAGTTTTGGACTAATTCCCATGAAATCAATGTTAAATCCAAGGGTACAAACCTGTATTAGTAAGAAAAGATTCAGATATTAATTGCATCTTACTGTTCACTCTGTGAATGAATGAGGTTTAAAAAAGGAAACTGCATCTATTTTACTTCATACACTTCAGCTTATACTGAACAAGTTTCAATTGTTCAGTAAAATGTCTTATAATCAACAGAAAAAAAGCACATAAATACAGACAGATAACGTTCCAAACAATTGAGAGAGAACTGAAAATATTTTGAAATATTTCATGTCATTGATTTCACTCAGCAGTCAATGATGTTTCACAAAGCCATTGCAAACCAGTTCTGTACTATCACTTGCAAAAATTCCTTGGGTTGTTTCCCTTTGAGCAGGGTGCAGTGAGTTACTTTTTTTAATTCTTAGAGGTTTTTGACATGTACTTCAGACCTTCTGTTTCAGACTGAACTCAGTCATGTTACACATTTCTAGCCTTATATTACAAAGTGAAATGTTAAAAATAAAGCTTTGTCTGTATAAACTTAAATCTATTTCCAAAAACACACCTGATGTCTGCTTGTAGTCTGCTATATTAACAAATATCCATCAGTTCCTGTAGTACATGACAAAACAATTCTGCTCAAACAGTTGAATTTAAATACTCAAAGTCAAATGATTTTATAATGTCTGGGCATTTCTGGTCTTCAGGTTCTGTCTCAAAGATAACCAAGTAAATATGGTTGTTGTAGAGCCTTTTTTAAGAGCAAATAAAAGAAAGATTTTTTTTTTCTGATATTGGAATATTTTCCAGACTCTGGGAGGTAAACCAAGGCAGAGAACAGAGGCACGCTGGGGATGAAGGAGACAGGCAAGTAAGTAGACAAAGAGGATCCTAATCAGTTTGTCACTCAAACTGGGCTTACATAAATGGTTTATATAAACCACATTCTTCTCTGTCTGGTGGGGTCTTTTGCTTCTTTCCCTCTTGCTCACACACTCATGTTCTGTGCCACTTGCTCTCATTAAACAGACATCTTAGGTGGACAGAACGGGGGCTGCCACAGTGAAAATAACCCTGACAGGAGAAGAGCTCTTTCTCCTTTCCTGATGCTGTCTGGCAGAGACTTGAATTCATCATACAGAATAAGCTTTTAAACAGGTTATTACAGCCATGGAAAGCTACAGATATGTGCCTACTCAGGAGAAATTCTGTTGATGCTGGAAATCCTATGGATGCACCCTGTATCAACAGAGAAGCATCCAGAACACAGAGCATGGCCAGAACATAAAAGTCTGGACATGCAGGGTCAGGCAATATCTGTATATGATTTACTAATTTATTCCTATGATGTGACACATGTTCAGGTAGCTAAAACTAGCCAGGTCCACCCAAAGTGATAGACTGTATTTTAGAATACATTTTCTAGATTTTCTTCTCTGCAATGACACAAACCAGAAACATTTTACAGTGACAATGAAGGAGAGATGACACCACAGCAAAGAACTGAAATACTGTCATAGTAACATTTATGTGAGGTGATGGTTTACACACAAATATTCACCCCCTTCAGTAAACTGCTGCTTTTTCAAGAGAAGCAAAAAAATTCTGCTAAACTTAGTACAAATAAATCAATTATTGCTGTTTTTCTTTCTTCATATTTTTTTTCCTCTGTAACCACACACATAAATCACAAGAACTCATCCTGCACATACAGGGACTCTTTCCCACCTTTTCACTGTAACACAGGTAGAGTGACAAGTTTATTTCCTGTTCCTTGGTTCCCAAAGTCTGCAGGAGGGGAGGAGAAGTGCAGGAAGAGAGCATTTGAAAGAGCTGCTGGTTGGGCTCCTCCAACTCCTTGTGTTGACCGAGTCGTTCATAGCACCAAGCTGCACTCTCTGTGACCTGTTAAATGTTTTGAGAGTTGTGATTAAGGATGCTCTTTGGGACTTCAAGCACCAGCACTATGCCTTGTAGGGGTGATTTGGAGTGAAATACTGTTTGCCTTGAGCACGCTCTGCAGCACACCTGATCACACTCACCTCTGCTGCTTCTGCTCCAGCACTGGGGAAAATAAACACTCGTGCTCATGTGGAAGCACCATTTAATTTCTGCCCTAGAGAAACAGTGTGGCAGACTCTCCTGGTGGGGCTGTTAGCCTCCAGCTGCCAAAAATACAATTACAAAAATTCAAAGATGTCCAAAAGCAATTTCCAAAGAAGCAGGATCATATATTATATTTCCATATACCTTTTATAGTGCATGAGGATAAGAGTAGCTCCATAATGGCATTATAAATACAGCAAATTAATAGTGGATGCAATGCCAACACCTTGTCATTATGCAAATTGGAATGTCGTCAGAAATGGTTATTCAACAAGCCCTTTCAAAGCAACCAAAGCCTAATGCTGCTCATTACATCTAAACTAATTAGCACCACATCTAAAAAAAAAAAAATTAATAAGATTTTCCTTTACCCCTTAACAGAGAGGATTCCTCATGATAATGGTAAAACATATGAGCACTTGGCACAGGTGAGCTGGGTTTTTGCTCAGAGCACTGGCAGGCAGAAAAGGGGAATTCTACCCAGAAAGCCAAATGATGATATTTCAGTCACAGACATTCAGAGATGGAGAAACAGACTGTGCTGACATAGGCCTAGCTCAGTTTGCCCAGGCTCTTGTGCAGCCTGTCACCAGCACAAACATTCCATGCCCTCCTCCCAGCATGGCAGAGCCTGCTCCACCACCACTCCCCGGAGCTGGAACGGCATTTAGGCTCTGTATTACCCACACCCAACTGATAGGAAAGGTTCAGCAAGGACATGAATCCTTTTCTTTCTCCACTCAATCAGTTTTGAAGAAGAAGAGGGAAAGCATCAACTCAGAAACATGAGTAATTGAGGGATCTTTCTCCTTCCTTTCCTTCAGGGGCAGCGTCTGACTCCCACACCTGGAAGAACAACTTTATCCCACGGGTAACAATTTGTCCAGCTTCCAGGCAGCCCTAGCTCTCTTCCACATGTACTTTCTAGGAGATGTGCTAAGTTTTGGGATCTTCAGCACCCCTCCCCGCTGAAGGGGTGGGGAGGTGCTGCTGGATGGGGAGGGTTCAGACTGGTTTGATCTAGGCTGCTGCTTTGAGGCTTTTCCCTCTTTCTTAATTCCTTCAATTTCTGTAGAAGATTTTGTAATAGGACCATTACCACATCCAGTAAGAGGGATGCTCCGAGGGCTCTGAATGTACCAGCAGGATCTGATTTCTCTCATTACCCTCTCGGCACCTTTTTAATCCTCCTGGTGTCCCCACCCCAGCAGGTACCCACACCCCAGCAGGTGCCCAAGCTCTGCCTTGATGTGGCACACTGCAGCACCTTGGTTCAGGCTGCCATGAAAACAGCTAAGCTGGGAGAGACCTACCAGAAGCCTCCTCCCCAAACCCTCCAGCTGGTTGCAGGGGAACTGCATTTCAGTGGGTCTCTTGCCTGAGCTGTGGTATTGGTGCTGGGCTGATTGGCTTTGTAGCTGACTCTCACCCTGATCTCTCCTTGCTGACTTGGCTCCAGACCTGCCTTTTATCTCGGTGGACTTTCAGGTGGCTGACTGGCTTACCTCTCCCTGACACCCCGGCTCTCTCCTCTGTTTTTTCTTTCTCACCAGGCTATGGATTAACTTCCCTCTGCACTCCCAGCACCATTGAGTCTTCCTTGGGCACTGCTTGGGGCAGAACTTGATTGTTTGCAGATGCAAATTCAAGTGTTACTTTCATCCAAAAGCAGAATGCTGTCACCTGTTTTGGGTATACTTAAATGCAGCTGTCCCAGAGCATCCTAGAACAGACATATGGAGAAATGGCTCTGCAGAAGTTACCAGAGCAACACCTTCTCTCTGGCTTTGGTGTCCATGGGGTCCTGAGGGCTGATCCAGCTGGTGACAATATCTATGAGGAAGGTCTCTCCTGAATCCATGAAGTTTAGTGGTATTTTTCCTGGCAGTAGTCTAGGGAATAAGCATACAGATCCAGCCCTCCCTTGCCCCAGTCTGGGGACTGTAATGTGCAAAGATCTTTTACTGTCTGTCTAGTTTCCTACATGAAGCAGTTTTAGCTCCACCGTGGTTCAATTCCAGTTCCCTCAGGGTGATGTGAGCTGTCTCTCACCAGCTCTCCTGTATTTACATTTGCCGGTGGCTTGGGCTGTCCCCTGAGCCAGGACATGGGCCTGTCACCTCTGAGGCTGAGAAGGGACCTGGACTCCACCTCCTGAACGTGTGCTCCAGCGGGAGAGCTGTTAAGTGCATCACGATTGCCACTGCCTATTCAAAACCAGTGACTTTGCTGAAGGTGTGAGGCATTCCAAAAGGCGTGGCTTTAAACGGCCGAATCTCATCACTTAAGTACTGCTGTAACACCCTTACCTTTTCTGGTGCATAACCTACAAAGACATTCACATCAGCTGCGACTAAAAGCATTAATGTGTCTAACAGCACTGGATGAGCCCCACACGCAGCTGCACCACAGCCAGGCATTTGCAGTGTGGGAGACCACCAGGTGGCCACCTGCCTCTGCTGTACTGTGACACACCTGAACTGGGTTTGTGCTGGCTGGGCCCCTGGGGTTCAACACCTCTTGCTTCTGGATAGAGGCTCTTTATAACTAGCAACACCTTTATCACCCATTTCCACAGTCACTTTAAATGGAACAGGTTTACTTTTTGTTTTCCACAAAACAAAGTTGGTTTCTTCTTGTTTTCAATAATGCCCACCTTGATTAACTGAAGCCTTTCCCAAACCTGCAAATTGTTCTGTGTGGCACAATCTACTGTCCATGCAGAACTGCTTACAAATCCCATTCGCATGTTTTGTTTACTAATTAAAAAAAACCCCTACAAATAAATGTTTTAACCACGATTTCTAGGGACATTTTAGTGTTACAGTTTTCTAATAGAAACTTTCAGCCATACACAGGTTGATAAAGCCAAGCTTCAAGTGAGTTAAGAGAAACTGAAGTCACAAGGCATTGTGCAAAAGATGAGTATGGACCCATCACCCTGCCCCAGAAACCTCGGAGGGGATGTGCTGAAGGATGGCTTTCATCCAGAAGCCCTGCTCACAAGGGCTCGTTTATATCACTAAATGCTTTGTATTTGAGTGCCAGACCATATATGCTGTGGTCTTTTTTCCTTCCAGGCTTTTACTCCCCAGGTGTAACCATGTGCTCAGGTAAGAATAATCATGAAGAAGTCTGATTACAGCTCTCGTTTTTCCCACTGACACAACCCCGATTTGATTTTCAAACACCACCCTCCTGATTCTCTGCAGCAGTTCTGAAAGAAAACTGGGATACCATCTTGGGAAGACAAGAAGCAGGCTAGGATGATCTTTGCCATTTCAGCTTTTCCATCTGTGCCACAGCTACCAAGACTGACTTAGCTCCTGGAATTCAGTTTGCAGAAATCAAACTCTACCCCATTCATCATCTGAAGGCATCAGTTGATTTGGATTTTTTTACTGTGTACCAAGGTGTTTGTAGAGGAGCTGCAGGAGCTGCTGTGCTGCTTGATGTGGCTCACTTTGTACAGCAGTAAGCTGAGAAAATGCTGTGTGCATTGCCATCGCTGGCAGCAATCAAATTGTTTTTAAGGTATCCTTTTCTCTGCAGGCATGAAAGTGGAAAATTAAACACACGTGTTGTCAAAGGAGGTATATAAAGTACATGAGTCCCTTAGGAAGAAAAAGAACAGTTTACTCAAATTATGTACAAGTCATAAAACATTTCTATTTCATGTATATTTCAAATAATTATTAACTTTTTAAATGCACTCAATTCCACAGCACATCTTTTCCAAAATTAATATTCATTATCAAATAAGTTAAACTTGGAAACAATTTCAAAATGACACCGGTAAAAATATGCCTAGCAAAGTACTGTAGTGTAAATACAAATATCTTTGATTAAGGGTTTTGCAGTTGCACTCCTGTAATAAGGAAGGGCAGAGGTGATTGAGAATTTAATTCAGTGCATAGTTAAACTGGTTGGCAAACTTCTCGTGCTTCCTTTGGTCCACCCGGTTCATGGCTTTCATGACCCGTTTCATGGCACCTCTGAAAGAGAAACAAAACAATAATAACAGTTATTTTGAGTCTACTCAATCTCAGAACATTTATGAATGTTGGGGAACTTGATTAATCACTACCAGGCTTCTGAGCATGGCATTGATGAGGCTGAACAAATTTGTCTCGTTAACTAAATTAGCTGCAGCAATATAAATAGGTTAATTCAGCAATAATTTTATTAACAGGAGTAAACAAATTCAAGTCTTTCAGTTTAATGGCTGCGTATACCACCCTGCTAGCATTATTTCTTAGAGCCACATGGAGCAAGTTTCATTTTCAAAAGCACCTAAGTGCTCTCAGGGAAAAAACAACTAAAAGTATATAACAAGATCTTAAAAAATTAATACTCAGAAACCCTTATGAAATCTAACCCTCAATCCAGAATGTTTTTGTGAGGGAAGGGTTTGCTGTTCACTTCATGTGAGTTAATTTAGCAACTTCCTCAGGCTACTAAAACACTGTTTCATCAGATGTGGGCTGAGTTAGACTCTTGCTCTCAACAGCAGCATCTCCATTCCTGAGCAGCAGCTTTTAATCCACAAGAACAACTCTAGTTTAGGAAGACACCAGAGGTTATTGTGTATCTCTACAGAGAGGCAGACTTCTTCTGCAGAAGTGCTCAGAGTTTAGCACAGGCAGGACAGTACATCCGATACCTCATTCATACATCAAGTGGAAATGGGATCTCTGCTGCCTCAGGAAGGGCAAGCACCTGAGCCCTCTGCAGCTCCTGCTGTGCTTCAAGAAAGCTCTGGAACATTCTTCAGGTTCGAAAAGGAAGTGAGGGAATGACCTTCAGAGCTGGTAAGCTTTCTGGTGCTCCCAAATCCAGTGAGGACCTGTCTGTTTCCCTGTTGCTGCTCTGTTGGCTGCCATTGCTTCCTCCCAGTAAAGATGTGCCCAGAGATTTCTCTAGGGAGGGACTGCAATGCTTCTGAGCTGGGTAATTAAGACACCTGCACTTTTTTCCCCTCCACAAACTTTTGAGTGAAGATCACACAGCTAAGATTTTGGGAGTGAGGAAAATGATGCCTAGACAGCATGGACAGGAGTAGGAGATTGTCATAAAAGGCAGAGAGCGAGCAGGCCCCTATATCCTCCAGCTGATAAGGCAGAGGAATGGGTTCACAAATCCAGAGTAAGAAGAAGCAGAAGCAGTCAGGAAAATGTTCTGGTGTGAACATCTGTCCCCTCAGCTGTTGTGCAGAGCTGAGAGCACCCTGCTTCAGGAATTTTGGTCCTCATTGCATTCTAAAGTTCCAATTCGTACTGGCTACTTTAGATGCCTCTGGCACAAAAGCTCAGCAATCTGAGGCTGATGTTTGCAGGTGTTCTCAGCTGTCACCCTGCCTATGAAGGGTGTTATCTCCTAACACATCTCCAGCTAAACACCTGGCTGCTCTGCTGATGTGGGAGGTAGAGGAGCTACAGGCTAGTTTGAGGGATTGCGTCCCATTCAAAAACAGGGCACTGACTGATGTCTCCTTTGATTTCTACAAGTTTGGCAAGTTCCATCACACAAGAAGATGGTTTCAAGGCTCATGCTGTTAAGACTCTACGTTGTCACAGTTTGCCTTTATCACTTCTGAGGATGTTTCAAGCTGTGCAGGAAAATGAAGATAAGACATGCACCTGGGCAGTGTTCCTCAGCCTCTTTTAGGATCAGCCCCTACACACTATTCCAGCTCTGCTTCCAGGGTTATCTCCAAGAAACAAACTGTCTTCTGGATTGGTAACTGTTCTCTATAATGGCTTCATTTCCAAAGCCATTTTGCAACATCTGAAAACAGAGGTTTCCCCTTAATAATGCTCTAAATGGTGGGATTAAAGATTTTCTCAGCAGCAACTGCAATGAAAACCAGCATTCTGAAAAAATACCCTGGAAGAGGTATACTTTTAACAAAATTCTGCCAATAAAGTTACCAGAGTAAGGAAAATGTGGTCATGGTTTTGCACTTCAAATATTACCTAATTGGTAGGAGAAAAGTGAGCCTTTAGCAGTGTAGAGTGGCCTTGACACTTTCATGTCATGTAGGTTTTACATTAGCACCAGTGGATTGTGCGATACTGTAAATGAAATGAGATCCCACTTTGATGATCTGTGTGCAATTTCACTTAGCTTTATTGGCAGACTAGAGCCTGGGTTTATCACCTATACATTTCAAGTAATTTGGGGTTGTTATAAGGAGCCAAGGTTATCATCTTGTTTAGTGCTGCAAAGCATGAAACCTATTAAAAACTTGACAGGTTTGATTCCCTATGCCTGGCACTAACACACACTCAAAATCATTTGCACAAACCACAGTAAACCACGATATGAAATTCTAATCATTAGAACTGTATGTCTCTGACTTCTAACTAAGACCAGGTGACATGAGAATTTCACAGAAAATGTGCTATTTCCATAACCAAAAGCAATGTGGATTTGGCTTTGTTATTATAAGCTGTACATCAGAGAAGGGAAAATTGAGTTTAAACAAATATTGTGTCCTGGATGCTGTTCAACTCATCCAGTATGCTTAGAGAATAAGCCACCTTTAATGATTTTACAATAATAATTTTTCTTTTTTGATTTGACAACTTTACTTTCCTTTGACTACTTCATTTTTGACATGTGAAACTCTTTAAATAGCTGCAGCTGCTTCCCATTTGATAAAGACCAGAGCATGCTTAGACAAATTTATGTTGTAGCCACATCTAAGCAAGAACAGACATCAGAAATGGTGTTAATAGTGGACAGATGGAGCTACTGTATGTTCTAAAGCCCATTTGGGAGTGGCTGGCAGGTTCCCACATCCACCTGAGCTGCTGTGCCTGACTAATAAATGATCATCCAGAGAAGCCAATCCAGCAATTAAAGTTTTTTAAAAAATTGAGACAGGATGAAAAAAGTCTTTCATAGGAAAATTTTGCAAATGAGTTGAAAATCACTCTCAAAGAAACAACCTAACCAAGGTTAGGTTAGCAGTACCTGCTATTTTTTACCCTCCAGACATATGGAAGACATTCTGGCTTGCAGTTAGCCAAAAAAGCTGTTTAATAAGTGCATGTTAATGTAGAAACAGAAAGTACTGTTGAATCAAACAGAAAGAGTAATTTAACAGGCTTTAGAGAATGAAGCATCTTACTTGTTGAAGACTTTCTTCTCAAGCCGAGAACGAGAAGTGTTAGCCTGTTGCTTCAGGTCTGTCAGATTTGGATATTTTTGCTTCTTCCCTTTCTTTTTCTGTCCTTTTCCATTACTTTTAGAGGAACCAAGATCCAGTCCTGTAGCAGCTTCAACTTCTCTCATGAATTCTGGATCTCGCCACTCTGTTCAAAAGACAAAACATGAATGTTGAAACTCCAAACCCAGGAAGGATTTGCAGTCCCATAAGGAAGAGCTTCTTGTCACCAATGGGTGAGGGCAGAGCCATTGTGATCTCAGTTGCACAAAGGAAGGGGAGGATAAAGCAGTTTCCAAAATGACAGATCTAGATGAAGAAGCCCTGCCAGTCTGGGTTAGTATGTATTAGTACCTGCTACGGATAAAACTGTTCTGTAGGAAGACTTAAGTTTTTTCAGTAGCACAGTAGCAAAGTTCCAAGGAAACTAACTATTCCATGTAGGAGAGGTGAATAAACACAGTTATTATTATTTAGGAATGAAAATGCCAACAATGTAGCTGAGGAATTTATCTCCAGAAATAAATTCTGCATAAGCTTAAAAATAAACTTAAAAAAATCGAATATATCAACTTTTGAGCAGAGTAGGGCTGACAATATTGTGATTTCTTTTCATCAATAATATTTACTTTAAAACATGAACATCTGACATCTACATAAAATTCTTGAGTAGGGCAACATGACCCTGTTGCCACAACATCCATTTTGCATCTGAAAAAGATACTACTTTCTAAGTATCCCATATTGCCTCAATTTAATTATCTAAATCAAGTTTCTTCTCTTGACAATAGCACAAGTTAATTTATCTAAACAAAATCTTGTTTTACATTTTTTTGAAACCTTAATGCTTCAGAATCCAGTCATACACTGTAAGTGGATTCTGATCCTAAATGCTACCAGAGGAAAAATCATGAACAATTTAGACTGTGGACTGTTTGAAGAGGCTGCAGCTTTTCACCTTCAGTGTAGTCTTATGTATGAGAATAAGGTAGCACAAAGTAAAAAATAAAAATGTGGCTGGAGGATGGACATCTGCCAAGGGGAAATTTAGAAAAAATTAATTTCATTGTAAAGACTTTGAGCATATGTTGGGAAAAAAAATGTAGGTAGTACTACTTCAAAAAGAACATGGTCCAAACTCAGCAGAAATGCCAGAAGTCTGCATTTTAACAACAGTAATTGCCAGTCATTTGTCATAGTTTCCCTTATGTCAGTCAGCCTTTCTTGCCTGCAGAAATTGTAACACCAAATGTCTACTCCTCTTACCTAACACCTTTGTAGATACAGAAAAATAAACAGTCCTAAAGGACTATACAACTTCATTTATACACCAAGACGGTCACTGAGTGTGACAAACACTGCTAACAACATTTCAGGAAGGTCAGAGGCAATGTCCTCACTTAAGAACATGGTTAAGGAACACCAGAGCAATTTTCCAAGGAAAGGTTAGATCTAAACTACCATCATACATGAAAGCAAGGACTGATGAAAATCCAACACACCTAAAAGCATGAGGAAAACGAAGCTGTTCAAGAGTCGCAGAGGAGGGAGAAAAGGGAGAAAATAGAACACATACACTTGATAGATCATAAGACCTCACAGACTTTTTTTTTTTTTTTGAAGTGAGGGAATACAGAACAGCACAATTCAGATACAGGAACGATTAATCCAAGATTAAGGAAAACTGTCTAAACAGTTTATCTCCCAGTAATAAGAAGGCGTCACAGTTTAGGAACCTCGTGAATGGAGCAATTGTTTAAACACAACGAAAAAATGCCGGCATCCAGTAGAGATGAAATGAGCATTTGAGTAAAATGAAGGAGCAATTTAAAAGCTTTTGAGAAAAATCAATAGAATGCCAGGGAAGAGCAGGCTTTTTGAGCATTGATGGGCCCCTAAAGCTCTTCATACATTGTTACTGAGTTTAGCAGCAGGGAAAAGAAAATTACACAGTTTGCAAGGGTAGGCGGGAATCAATACTGTAGTTAGTAAAGAGATGCTATTTCACATCTGAGTGGCCAGCGGCCTGCCTTCACCAGCCTGTCCTGATACCTGTTTGTTAACAAGTCACTAAGGGCTGAAAAACCAGATACTCTTCAGGGCTGACACAAAAAATAGCCACTTAATTTGCTCCTGTGTGCGAACTATTGGAAAAGGATGAACGCTGCAGATTAGCAGGTCAGCGTAATCCCACCTGATTCACTGTTTCAGGACTGAAGAGACCAAAGCACTTTTCTGTGGACATCAGCTAGAGTTTAAAATTTTGTACTAAGATAATAAATGATCCATAATAACAATGACAATGTTGTCAAAACACAGTCATTAGCACACAAACCATATGACTTTTATATAACTGTTTACCACTTTAATCACACAAAGATAGAAATAAATCTACCACCCAATAGGAAGGAGATGCAAGAAGAATTTTGTTGTGATTTAACCATACAACTGATCCCCAAATTTAAGTGGTTTTTTCCCAAATTTTTCAAACTGCCATCATTAATGATGTTGTCAAGCCAACAGCTCCTGACTGTCCAGTGGGTTCCCAGTCGTGTACTTCCCATAGCAGCACTGCTTAGGTTTGCTTCAAGACCTTTGTAACCAAAAAAACCCCACAAAATAAAACACCACTGAAAACCAACCAAACACACCCCTCCAAACCACAAGCCTCAAAACAAGCAAAAAAAAAAATTAAAAAGTTGAAGAAAATACTCTAAAGCAAATATAAAAATCGTGAGAGAGGAAAAAAGGCAGAGGAACAAAGGAAGTGGATAGAAGTATTTAGTGACATCTGGTATACGTATGGCTTTAGAAACATGGAGGGTTTTGTCCAATAAATTAAGTGCCACAGCTTGTGCAGTACGTCCCCAGCCAGACGGGATGGACCTTTGTGTGACATCTCAGCTTAACAACCACACTCAATAACACAAGGAGCAATGCCAACACTGGTTTGGGACTAACAGACACATCCTTGTGGACCAGAGGTGAGAAGCCTCTAACAACACCAAGCTGACACTGTAATAAAAATAAATACTATGACTAGCCTCAAGCAATGGCAATTTCATAGGAAAAAAAATCAATATTTTTCAGTCCAAGTGATTTTTATACCAGAATATCAGTTTCTAGTTTGAGATTTCAAGAACACCTATCAGTTTAATTTGCCAGTTTTAGTTTGTTGTAACTAAGCTGGGAACTTTACTTTTTAATACAACATCCACACTCCTATCCTGGTTTCCCTGAGACAGTCCAACAGTGTCTGTGCTGCTGGCAAGATGCCAGTTTAGAGCACTTACTCTGCCTGGACAGGGATGGAAACTACTTGCAAATGTAGCACTTTGGCACCCGCAAATACCAGAAGGTGTTCATTAATTGCTATGCTGGTGTGGGGCTGCAATCACCAAGCACAGTCACTCAAAGATGGTCAAACAATTATTAAAGGACACTGGGTGGGTCAATTGTATGTTTAAATGCACATTCATTCCAGATCTTTCTAAATACAGATTCCTGTTCTGAACACAGTTAACTGTTACTCAGGCTCTCAAGAGGTTTCATGAAAGGTCCAGTAGCTTCATTAGTAATATGCATAACTGTCAAACACCAAGTCAGTCAAACCTGAAGAGAGAACTCCTTCAAGGGAGTATAGTACAGGATATCAAAATGCTAGTGCCTATGAGTGAGTTTAATTAGAATGCAGAATACTCACCTAGAATAAATAGCTCAAACCAAAGAAAACTAAGACCTGCTGGAGAAAGGTAGATTAAAGAAAAGCTGTCCCCTCCAATTATACACTGTGTCTTTGCTGGACAGATCCTTCTCTCCCATCTTCCTTTGCAGTCCGCCAGTTTCCAGTAGCTTCCTGGTTGTATTTCCACCAGGTATCTTCTGTCCATCACTAATAGGGTTTAGTTGTATTATTGCAAGAAAGTCTCTTATTCCCCTTGGAAATCTTCCTGCCTCTGTACTCACTGCCTGCTGTTTTGCTCATTGCCTGCATTCCTCACCTACCAGTCCAGAGCTGCACCCTGGCTAAAAATGCCCGAATTATCTTGGGGAAGAAGGAGCCTTCCCCTCCACACCTGAAGGCTGCAGCCAGGATGCAAGGAGAAAACCAATAGTTTTTTTGTCCATTCCCAATTGTTTAAAAACAAAATCCAGCACGCCCTCCCAATACTGGTGGTGACACACTGATACTAATAATATTATCATTATATTGCATAAATCATACCTGTAAGGGACCAGCAAGATTAGACATCATCTTTGCAGAAGCATAGGAACAGTTACTGTCAAGCATTTCCCAGGGAACAGGTCCAACCATCCTGGATAAACATGTTCCTTAAGACAAAGACTATAACTTGTCTGTCTGAGCAGTGTTGGGAACATCACAAAAGCCATTGGAAATAAAGCACAAATGCAATGTTAACCTTATTCTGTCTACACACGTATCCATATTTATCACATAAGCAAGAACAGCTGCAAATGAGCTGTAATTTAAAATCAATAGGAATGCAAATGGGAGAATGTGGTTAGGAGCAAAACAGGTAACAGGTATTTCCCACCTCTGCCTAGTATTTATTTTTATTTTTGTTTTTTAAGATGTTATGCAGACACAGACCTGGCTGGGCTGCTTGCTTCTCAAACTTCATCCTTTCTTCTCTGGCTCTGTCCTCTGCATTTACAGGAATCCCAGAGTCATCCCGAGGAATTATCTTCCCATGGAAAGGGCACTTGAGAAAGAAAGGGGGAGAGGGGGAAGAAAAAAATCTCACAGTTTCTGAATGAAAAGAAAATATTTACATTTTATTCAACAGAGCTTAAAGCTGGAAACTGGAATTGAGCAACAAAACCACACTTGACTCCCAGTCCTCTTTAGAAAGCATCAGAATCCCATAAACATCATGTGTTTAATATATTCAGAATCTCAAACAAGTCAGCTCTTTTTGAAACAAATATCCAATTTCAAGAGACCAGGTAGCACATCCTGTCAAGCCTGGAACTAGGGTACCAGTGCTGCATCATATATTGTTGCTTATGCTATATCCCTGTCCTGTAACACTTCCATTGAAAGTACTGAAGTGCATTCAGATCCTTCAATCTCGGATAATACAGGAAGAACAGGAATACTAGAACAAAGTATTTAAGCAAAGTAGTTCTGCTCAATAGCGTGCATAATTTGAGGCTGCATAGAATTTAGCTTTCATAAAACTTGATTTGTAAATAAAATTTCTTTGCCCCTCAAACATGTAAGTTTCTAGAAACAGTTAATATCAAATATGCCTCTGAGGAAAAATTTTCAGCAAAGAACTATCTCTGCCTTACTGCCAGGTACTCACATATCACAGTACTAAATAAAATCCAAATAACCTACAATGAATGCCAAAAAAATTTGAGAGTTCTTTAAATGCTTACAGCTTCTTTACCAAAAGGATGTTTCCCTTACAAAGTACATATTAACAATGAACTTCTCCAACGCAATGTTCTTTCACTCCCTTGAGCTACACTTACAACGTGAAATAAATTTTTATGCATGTTTTAAGGAGATCTTCTCCATACAGCACAGATCTTGGAAGTTGGTGCCTACCTTAATCCGATCTTGTCTTTCACACAGAGTTCCACCAGGCATGGGTGCTCGACATTTATGTTTTACTGGCTCAAACTTGCCAGCAAATGTTATATACCTGGTTTTTAACATTTCTGTTATTTCTTTATTTTCCACCTCTTCTTCTACTTCACAGGGTGCCCAAAATCGATGCTCAGAGGTAAATCTGGGAAAACAACAAACAAAAATAATTCACACACATATTTGTAAGAAAACACATAGAGATGCCATTATCAACCTGTACTAAACTCCAATGTGAAAGGAAGGAAAGCATTACTAGTGAATTAAAAACCCCTAGGATTTTAATCAACCAGTCTTTCTTATGGCTCCTGTATTATGAAGATATTTTTAAAATACCACCAAAGCCTGTCTAGTATTGATTTCCTGTTTAACCTGCTAAGCTATTACAAGCCTTAGCTTTAGCTCATGATCTGACATCCAGAGTCAGTTATCCAATTTCCAGATTCAGTGAATAACTTTGTAATTCTGTACTTAACATTCTTCATAACAAAACACTTCTATGATTAAGCACAGAAGACAGGTCAAGGAGGAAACAGTTTGATCTTAATGTGTCTGATCTTATTTTTGATAGCTGTACTCCTGCAGCAGCAGAGAAGCAGAAGCTGAATGTTGCAATAAACTGAGACCAAGGGAAAGAGCAAACAATCAGCTGAGCTTTATTTCTTTCTTCCAGGTTCTCCTACACAGTGTCCATAAATCTGAGAAATTATCAGGTGTCCCTCTAGGAAATTAAGCTAATCCATTGAAAATCTATTTTAAAATTAGAAACCTTACTTATATTTACAGACATATAGACAAACAAAGATTTTCTCAACAGCATTCATATAATTTCATTTTAGCCACTCAAAGCTGCCAATAGTCCATAGTGAAAAAAGGGAAGCCCAGAGAGCAATTACCTGACTCATTTTAGATCCTAATCTTAGGAGGTAATGACTGTCCCTCTGATGGTAAATGTTTCTTTCTCTTAATCATGAAAAGATATTAGGATGACCAGCTTAAGCTTAGGTATCTAATTATAAAATATCCTAACAATCACACCCTAAATTTAAGGAAATAGGAAGTTAAAGAGGAAAAAAATACAGCTAAACTAAGGAAAAAAAATTGCAGCCTGCATGTCTGTTGCTCATGACAAGCAAGATGGAGATACCTATATGACAGATATCTTGATTAAAGACATAAAATTCCTAAAGGACACCTTACAATCCCTTTCTTCCACATAGTTCTTTGACCCAATCAGTTCCAGAGTTATTTGAGAGGATTTTCTCTATCCACATCCAATTCTTCTCACCCACTAATATCCTTGGGTGTTATTCCTGCTTATGAGACTTTGCTTTCTGTAGACTGCAGAGCCATATGTACATGAACACTGGCTTCACTCATCACACCAGTCACAATCTGGCAAAGCACATCAGCCAATACTTGAAGAAATTACTTTTGAGGGCCTGAAAAGTTTTGATTAATTTTATCTAACCAAGTTTTCAGCAGATGACAAGGAAAAAAAAAGTAGAGGAAAATATCTGAACGTAGCAACCTACAACACATAGAGCTGTTGGTTTTAATGCAATAGTTGAGCATTTGAACTATGTAAAGAGGTTAGAACTAGGTTAAAAAGGGATTAAGGAAACTCTGAAACAGCTCTGTGATTTGCCGTCATCAGAAAAATGTTCAACAGAATTCTTGTTAAACAGATTGATTCTATCCAGCAATTTCTCCATCAAATACACCTCATTAGTGCCAGAGAAATGATAACCTGCCATAAAGTACAAATAGCTTTCTTCTGGTAAATTAGGAGATAAAGGCAAAACAGTTCCAGTGCAGGCTAGTTCAACAATAAACACAACGTTTTTCCACAGTTTTTGGCTAAACAAAATATTTCTAACTACATTCTTCAGCAAAATGTAGCAAAAAACCCCCAAAGCTCTGAGAGTCTTTCTAAAAAATCAATATTACTTCAGCCCAATGTTTGAATGGTACAGTATTTTAGCTTCAGAAATTATGAGGCAAGATTGTACAACAGTAAATAAATGGCATCAATTTCTTATTTACTTAGTTTAATGCAATGCTGAAAGCAAGACTGACTGGCAGCTCTGTGTCACAATCTTGCAGCCACATGGAGGAGAAAGCATTCCTAAAAAAAGGCACCATACAGGATTTTTACATGCATAGCAATCTTACGGAATCTCTTAGTAAAATTCTAGTGTCCTTTGGTGGTCTGAACTCCCCTTCCCCTCTACATTATCAAATTACAGTTACATGAGAATGGAGAAGCATTTAACAGTTGTGCATGTCAACCCTTCCAGTTAGGAAATAAGTCTATTTAAATAATAAAATATAAACAGTTCTATTTAATAATGTCTCTGTCTGCCTTCCCCTAAATATGCATCCAACAGATGTCAAAAATATTAAAATTATGTTTTGCCCTATGTATCATTGACCACTATTTGGGAACTGAATTTAGAATAGCCTGATTCCTACAAATATATAAATACATATTACTGTTTACTACAAGCATATCACTTATTTTCTCCCAACATAACTTAGAAGCAGGTGAGATAAAAACAAAGCAGTGGCAGTTCCCAAAGTTTTCTAATTTCTTGTAAGTTAAGCAACATAATAAACAGGCAGATACTTGTTTGAAAAAATTATGCATCTGACAAATAAAACCTGTTTGTAAGATGGATCAGAAGAGGAATAGATAACCAACTAAAAGATGAAAAAGATCAACACCTCACTCACATTTAGAGTGCTCTTAATCCAGATAAATAACAGAGGCTTTAATGGCAATGACACAGCAATACATGAGGAGGAGGAAGAGGAATAAAAGATAAGTAATGGTTAACTGAAATGTAAGAGAAATCTCTTGGAGAACTGCTGTACTCTTTCAATGAATTTATATAATCTTAATTTCTAATCTGACAGGAATCTTATAAAAACATTGAATAAATATAAATTCTAATTCCCAGATGCTTACAGAGATCCTGAAGCAAGTGCAAAATGGGCTAATCCAAACATCCTAGTCACAGTCAGTGCTGCACCAGCTATTTTACTCTGCTCCTAAGAGTAAGCTGATTTAATTTAAGGAGAATGGTGGATGAGTTTGGAAGGTCCATGCTATCCAAAATAAGTCTGTTAAGCTGACACAGCAGACTCTACACAATGAACACTGTGCAGCATATGCTACTTTCTGCAGCATATTCTACTAACCTCAAAAAACCCAACGAAACTTCTTTAGAGAACTTCCTGGTAGCTTTCTCACTGTCAAAACCTTAATTTATTGTAAATGCTGTGATTAAGTAAGTGTACCGCTAAATGAAATGCAAAGACTTTTCCCCTTCAGATTTTAAAAATTCAAATTCCATTGACATCCCATATGTGTAGTCTATTTTTCAGTTTGCTTTTTTCCCCTAAGAATCTTACAGAGCCAGTATGGGTGCATACAGAAATGCTAAAAGAGTTGACCAATATCTACCTTAATTTTTCAATAAGTCTATTTTATGCCTGGGGTCAATGGTATTGTGTGTGCAGCGTTACTTAAATTATCTTTAGTTAGATTGGCACATCTGTAGTTATAGACTATATGGTTCAGAAGTGTGCCCTCTATTTTATTGGGAAGCATAAAAATAAAACAGTACAGCACGAGGCAGACAGGCAGTGAAATATGCTTCTGATTTCACTTATGACTTGAATAACTCATTTGCAATGTAAAATAAGGCCTTACTACCTTTTTGGCATTATCACAGACAAATGTTTCTTAAAGCCCTGCTGAAAATCTTTTCATAGGCTTTGAAGGGCCTATACCACATGAGCTGGAATCCAAAGCCTGAAGTGACTGTGGTAAAGCACTTTTATGCATCAAATTGCACCAGTTTTCAGCAATTTGAATGATATTCAGCATTTTATGAAATCAGGTGCAAAGATTTCCTCTTGTTCCTTTCTGCTGACACTGTTCTAGCACTGTGATTACAGGCTGGGGTTTTTTGTTTGGTTTGGTAAGAAAACAAACTAAGTTAAAGTAATACTGCTAAGAATATAACACCTTAATTTGCAACCCAGCCAGTCAATGATTTTTGCCTTTTTCAAGCCAGGTATGGTACACATTAATACCAAAGTTCTGGTAGACTTAAATGAAATTTATACATAGAGAGAGGACTTTGCAACCCAACTTTCATTTAAAAATACTAAAAGGGGTTTTAAAAACTGACTGCTAGAAATAAATTCTGATGTGTACCTACCACCTCTTCTCCCCAGCAGTGCTAAAGCTTTCCCTAAGTCAGCAGTGCTCCATCAAACACAAAACGTCCCAGACAGCAATGGAAAGTGAAAGATCCAAATCCAAATCCTGTAACTGCCACCTTTCTCTTGTGTGACTGAATAAGCGTATCAGTTTCCTCAGTTACCACACTGTGAAGCTAGGAAAAACACTTCCCCAGCCTTTCTCCTACCTTGCCTGCTACTTATTTAGATCTTAAAGTCTCCAGCTCAGGGAATGTCTATCACACACTTGGCAGAGCCCTTTGCATAATGAGGTACCAGCTTAAATTGGAGTAACTGATGCCATGCTGCAAACATAAAAAGAGCAGAAAAGAAATGTGCTTTGAAGCATCAAAGGATATTTAATTAGTATCACATCTTCTCAAAACAAATAGCATTTAAAGGTAGAATTTCTGACTTTGTTTATGGGTCCTACAACACAAGGTAAAGAAGAAAAGTAATTATCAAAAGAAATAGCAGTCACCTCACTGCATGACCTCTGAGTACAAGTACATCTATTTATTTGTTTAATTTGTCTTAAAAGAAAAAGAGCATTACTTGAGAATCTTCCCAGCACTTGGCTGATCCTCTCCCCAGTAGTGAAGATCTAATCCAAAAGGCATGAGGGGAGCTTTAGCTCTTTCTTCTAGTTTTCTTCTTTTGCTGTCAGAATCTTCCAAGTTTGCTGTCTCAGAAGTTGCAGATTCACTGGAGAAAACTGATGATAAGTCAATACAGAACAGCAATAACCACAACAACTTTTTTTCTTCTGTTTTCATTAGATTTTTTAGACCAACACTAATATTACCTCACATGTACCATTACAACTGCCTTTACAAGGTTGTCCTTTTTTTTTTTTTAAAGGAACACCATATGACATAACACCACACACTCTCTGTGCAGCTCACTGCTAGTGCTGGCTAACACATATCGCACTGTGGGGGCAGAAGCCCAGAGATCTGATGGGGCAGCAGTGGATCATGCATGTTGTACTCCCACAGGAGCCACAGATGTGGTACTGAAAATCTCAGATTAATTCCAGCTTGCTAGGTTTTGGGAGCTTTCCTGGCCTATGCAGAAGTGCCTTTCCAGGAACATGCCACTAATCAGATGACTCCAGCCTTATCCTCAAATCACAGCCAAATGCTAGGCAAGGCTGGAGTTTCACTAAACTTTGAACAGGATTGATAACAAAAATAGCTTTGGAAGCAATATTACATTTCCAGACAGCACTGACAGCGTAAGTCACTGGGAACAAAGAGATGTTGAAACTACTTGCTAACTGAACATTAGGATACACTCTGTTTAGCTGCAAACAAAATTTACCCAAATAAATGGGGTGGGGGGTGTTGTTAGCAAAGAAGGGAACAGTGCAGTTTTATAAAGGCCATTTACACCAAATAAGATCTATATTAACTGAGCAGTAAAAGATACCTTAAGATCCTGGTGCAATCACCAACAAAATCCCAAACATTAAGCAATGAATGTAACTTCAAAATGAGACCCAGTCAGCCTTGTCAGCTTGCCTGGTTCGTGAATGCTTTTCTGTGTGCTGTCATGACTAATAAACACAAGAGCAAGAGACTTGTACAAGAATTAAAAAACAAAGATGACCTGGCACGAGGAGATGGTAACTTTGGCAGTTTGTCTCTAATAAGTTTCAGCGTGGCAGCTGCACAGGTTGGATCGAGTTCATCCTCATTCCCCTTGAGATGAGTGCGGGAGCTCAGAGGAGCTGCTCCTGTTGATGCCTTTGCCACAGGGGCTTTTGGAGGTGACTGGGGTTCAAGCCCTGCAAAAAAACCTTAATGTTTAGGAGTGATTCACTTCTTCCACCCTCATAGTCCCACCTAAACAGCTCAGGGTGCTGACTATGTCTTCTTTCAGTTCACGTGAGACATCAATCCCACTCAGAGTGAAATAGAATTATTTAGAGAACATTTGTCTTTCACAGATACTAAACCCCACAATTTGCCAGGAGGAAATACCTAGGTGCTGGCAGAAGCAGCAAGTACACCCAGAGAGTCTGTCCAAGAGTCTGTCCAAGAGACAGGAAATGCCTGAGCTATACCTGTGGAACGAGCCCTCTGCAAGGCAGTGCCAGGCACTGATGTTCAGCACCAGCAGCTCAGTGGTGGGGTAACTTTAATTACTTTTTACAGCCAGATCAGAGCCTCAGCATGGACTGTAAGGATGCAATTAGGCTGAGCAGTAAGGCAGCACCTGCCTCTACTTACTGAGCTGGAGGAGCAACTCTATTAGCCAGTAGTAGCAACAAGAACTTATCAGCCAATGACAGCTAAAACTGGAAAGACATGATCTCTAACACGAATGTGATCTGTCCCCTCAGAAAGCATTTTTATAAAATAATTTATTGAAATGCAAGGTCTCATCCCTCAAAAAAGATCTCTAAATTTTATAGAAGAAGTCACAGTTTCACAAACCTAAGATCTTCAGCAAATTATCTGAGCCTTCTTATAAAAAGTAAAAGCAGTTCATCTAACATGTTTTGGCTATTACTTAATTGTAACTTTTAATCTTTTGCCCAGTTCTAACCAGCCCTGAAGCTGCATTCAGAAGTATTCTTGCTTTGTTAGTCATTAAATGTATCACAATATATTAAAAAGAAAAGGGAAAGCTAATGTTATATGTGACCAGCCATCTGAGTAGGAAATTGCAAGACCCATAGCAACAGGTAGGCTTGGTACACAAAATATTGTTATTTAAGAGAATAATGTATTTTCCATTAACAAAATTAGAACGATTTGCTGTGACCCATCTTAGCACCTTATAATGAAATCTCTCAATTCATCCTGACCTTGATTCATTAGCATCACTCATTCCCTTTAACCCATGGGGTGCAACTCACCCCCTAGGAACACATTTCCCAAGTACCTGGATCAGGAGCTGAGTCCTTGTGCAGGGAACAACATCCAAACCTGTTTACCAAAGCTCCAAGCTCAGGGCACTGAGAAGGACACTTGTTTAACCTAATTCCTGGACAGCCTCTCCCCACAGACAGAGACAATCCTAATTCAAAGTCCAGAGCCCATCCTGCTGCTGGCTGGTGGTGCTGCAGCTGAGCACATCTGGCATTGCTGCTCCCTTACTCACTCCTGCCCACACCACACACTAACAAAAGCAGTGAACACAACATTTTCCAAAGTTAACAAGCCTTTAAAGAACATTATCAAAAAAACCCAACAAACCACCAAAAAAACCCCAAAAACCATTTAAAGGACTAATCTCTGCACTAGAAAACAGTCTCAATATTAGCAGAAGGATCAGGAATAAAGAAAATTATAATTAAATATAATAGGATGGATCTAAGCAGACAAATATCTAGGTTAAATAGCAAAAGAAAATATTTAATTACACTTATTAGGCTGTGAACTTGTTGTTCAAGAGGGAAAATAGTGCCTCCACAAAAATGTGCTTTTAAACAGCACTTTGGTGACATAATAATGCACAAATTTTGAATTTATGTCTCTGGAAAGGGGGCAGGGCAGGGCTCCATCTCAGAAAGAGAAAATACCTTTCTCAGGTGCTCTTATCAAAGTGAAACAGAATTAACCAAAACATTGTAACCACACTTCAGAATCATCAGTATTTGGAGAAGTAAACTTCCTTTAATGATAGAAACAGTTGCAAACAGGGCCTTTGGCATGAACAAGGTTAACTGAGAGAATATGTCATAGACTATCTGTAATACAGAATTGCTTAGGCTGTATTTAGCATTTAAACTTTCTTCTTCCTTTTTTTTTAAGGACTCTTTCTGAAAAGCATTGTTTAAAGCAAATGTTTTGAGAGTACTTGTGTGTGTCCTATTACAATTAGTAAAAAAAAGTCAGAAGATAGCAGGTTTGTGTCACTCATCACATCTCTCATCTTCAGAGAAATATGTATTAAAAGTTCTAAAAAACCTTAATAATTTCCAAATTTTTCCTATGAAAAATTTTTACAGGAAGCATGATTGCTCACAACAGTGGTTTTGTTGAAGAGGAGGGGAACAGCAGAGACAAGCAGTCAGCAACACACAGGAAAAGCAAGAGAGATAAATGGACAATGTGACATTTAGACAGATAAAAATCACATCTGGAAGATCAATACAGGAATTCTTAAGAGTTACAAGAACAAAGTATTTTCTCATTGATTTCTTATTTTAAACTATTAACAGAAAAATAGCTAAAAGTAGATACACTAAGACATCGGTAACATCAACTACACTGTTTTTAAAAAGTATTTATGAATGAAAGCAGTTTTTGCTAACAAGATAAAGACAAGAGTGACCAGGCAGACAGCCCCAGCTGAATGATGCCCAATGTCAGGGTGGGGTTGCTTTGTTTTGATTTTAAAACATAGATGGGATTAAGTACAGTTTTAAAAGTAAAATTCCTCTTCAGAATTCTGCTGTTCTGTGTGGTTTATTTAACAAGTACAGTATTGGGTTCAAATTGTGCCAATAGCAGCTCTGAGAAAGAATCATAAAAGTGTTTAAATCCCCCTTTTTGTTTAAATTGACCAAATGGCACCTATTGCCTGAAGCAATAAAGTAGCCCGTGTTCACAAGATAAATCGATAGAAGGAAAGAGAGAGGCTGGGGTTTCAGCTGAAGTTAGGCTGCTGAATGCTGACATTATTGATTTTAGCTAGTTCAGCTGGCCTTGTAATTAAAATGTAAATTTGAGAAAGAGATTATGTCCTGACAGAAATGGTGGGATTAGGGGGAGATAAAAGCCCCTCAGTGAAAATTCAGAGAAAAAGCAAGCCCAGGTTTCCTCAGCTGTGTGGATTTAGACGAAATCAAGCTACTTCAGATTCACTGAAGTTTAATTGAAAAAACGAAAATAGAATATAAACAAGTATCAGGGACTTCAGCTTTCCTGAAAAAAACCCATAATAATTTCTGCTCCCCATTTGTTGAATCTTAGTCGAGCCAAGTGTATGTGGTTTATATTAGTACAGACATTGTCCCAGATTGTCAGGAAAATCCAGCAGTTCAGGTACAAGATTTTTTCCCCACTTACTGTACTGTGCTCACAATGAAAATGCCTCCTGGTATTTTACTCAGCAAGCACAATAAGCTTTGGACTTTGCAAAGCTTCCCAGTGCCTTTGAATGTAGCTATGCTCATTTATGTGAAATCCTGGAATCCTCATTTGGAAATTCAAATTAAAGAAAAAAGATAACTATGGTAGTTAACAAGAAGAGTTCACTAATATTACATAAACACTTAGCTTGGCTTACTGGAATTACAGAATATGTTGTTATACTGTTACCTCTCATTAATTAACCCTACTTATTACTGCTTTATAATCATAGTTAAGAACCAGAAAAACAAAAATATTCAGTGTTTATATCAAGCCCTTTCTATACCTTACACCCTGACCTTTTAAGCTTCTTCCTTATGATTTTGCATCCCCTGGCCATCGCATAGATCCTCTGAGGGATACTGCTGTGGCAAACTACTTGAAAGTGTACCAACATCTTGTGCAGTAAGAGTATTAATTTCCAAAAACTTCAGAAATCAAGTATATCTCATATCCTATTAGATTTTCTGGGAACCTTATTTACATAGAAGGACCTCTCCTGAGAATGAGGAAAGTTTCCATGATCAGCAGATTAGGATGAATCAGAAGAAATACCTACAGTCAATACTTCTGCATGGATGTTGAAGTATTTTGCTGGAAGTGCTAATCACGTTTTTTCATAAATGTGAAAAGTTAATCTTCATTCCAAATACTGCATGACAGTTTCACTCATTTATTGTCCTAAGTGTAGCTTCAGGTTGTGCTAAAGGAGGTTCAGGTTGGATATTAGGAAACATTTCCTCACTGAAAAGAGCAGTTAAACATTGGAAGAGGCTCCCTGGGGAGGTGCTGGAGTCACCATCCCTGGAAGTATTCAAAAAATGAGTAGATGTGGCAACTCTGTGGTTTAGTGGGCATGGTGGTACTCAGCCAAAGGTTGGATTTGATGATTTTAGAGGTCTTTTCCAATCTTAATGATGATTCTGTGATCCCATATAGGACTTGTGTTTGTGTATATACAGGTATATAATGAGGCAATCCCATTTGTAAACTCATAATTAAATACTTCTAGTTTTATATCCTAAGAGAAATGGAGACCACACACACATTTGATTATAGAAATTCTGGTGTGGGGTTTTAACTTCAATGCTGAATATTAAATCAACACATGCTATTTACATCGTGTAACAACTACATCTGATTTTTTAAAGGATTCATTGTAATATTAATAGAAAACTTATTCTAGATACTAGACTTGTCAGGCTGAGAAAAACAACTGTGTGATACTTGCATTTTCCAAATTTAGGAAAAGGAACCCAAATTTCATAGAGGTAAATAAGTAATTCTGTCTAACATTCGCCCTGTAAAGCATAATATGCTTTTACCACTTAGAGAAGTCAGGTAAAAGCCTTATTTAACTTACACAGTGTAATTCTAAGTCTCAAATTTAGCCCCTGACATTGGTGCTTCACACACTCTGGAGTCTGTCTGTTTCTGCTGTGGTCTCCATTGAACTTTCTCCACATAAAACTGTTCTCCACATCCTTCACATGCAGGGAGAATTCCCTCAGAAGTTCCTGAGGTATGAAAATCAAACCTGACTGAAAAGCTAGACCCAGACAAACTGAGAAATCACTGCAGTAAGGAAAATGCTTAGGTATAATTTTTAATTTCTATCTAGGCAGCACTTGTATATCTGTTTAAGGATTCAACAGCAGCTACTTAACATACAGAAAAGTATGACTGAGACACCATCAGATTAGGAAAGGCAGTCTGGGGACATCTAACCCAAAATAGCACATCACATCGTGAGGAAAAGAGGGAACAATTTCAGAAATGGACAGAACTAACTCTTGGGACTTCAGAAGTGTAGCTTTGAACGAAATCTCAAGCAGACTCTAAGATGCAATGTGAACCAGTAAAGTAGCTATCAGAGACCTAAAAACATTCAGCTTAAGGCTCGAATACAAGAGAAATAATCTTACTAACCAGAGTAGAAATAATGGTTTGTGACTGCACAGTCATTCCTAATATGATTTTGGATAAAGATGAAACTTGATAACCAACAGACTGCTTCCATGCTAATAGTTCCAAATCAGACTCTTTCCTCATGTCATCTCTTGTAAAACAGCAATAGCACTCCCCTGTCCTCAAAGCATTTTTGCATGGGTAAGTAATGCTTGCATTAAGACACAGACAAGAACTACCAGCTAAAGTGGGTGCTTTGAACTAGACTTGAGAATTGTTCCATTTTCATGTGGAAAAGCACATCCCTTAAAACAGATCACTTCCCATGTGGTTCAGAGCTCAGGTGCAAGCCAGGCCAAGACCACCAAGGGCAGGAAGGAATCTCTCACCCTTTGGCATCAGCCAAAAATTCTGTTCTATGGGACAAGAACAATGTCAGGGGCTGCACAGTTCCATCCCTTACCTCATTCACCCTAAGGCTTTTTGCCAATGGAACCAACAGCTGACCAGCAAAGGCTGGAATGTGGAAATTCTCCAGTGGAAACATGATTTTATTTCTCCCTGAAGTTTCCCTTTAAATGAATAATGACATTTTCCAGGCTTTAGCAATACCAGCCATACAAGGCAGGTGGTTTCAGCAACACCAGTGCCCAGTGGTGAGATCTGAGCGACTGTATGAGAATTATTTTCAGTGTTGTTTCTTTTTCAGACAAATATTCCTCCTTAGCACCACAGTGTATTTTAAATGACCCTGTGGTCCCACAGGAGGGCTGGCCTCTTGTCAGCTGCAGACATCAGATGAAAGTGTAAATAAGGATTATACAAATGGGAAGTCATTAAAATTCTGGTAATGCTAATTTGGCATGACACCTCTAATGGGTTATATCTTCACACTTCAATTATCTAATCACCTAAATTCTTTTAACAAATTTACATTTCATTTTATACATCAAGATTCAAATTAACTTGTTCAATTCTACCTCTACCCAAACTGCACCCATGCTCAATTCAACTTCTGTATTTAATATCATCACAAATTTTGAGATTGTAGTTATTAAGCACATAAACACATAGATAGAAAAACAACTGCACGTGTCTATATGCTTATGCATAGAACTTGTCCTTCTCTCTAAATAAATTTTCATTTTTAACAAGTTTTTCAGCTCTCAGGAGAACCACAAAATTTACCTTGTTGGTAGGATACATTTTTGTGAGAGAAGTGAAAGGGAATAAAGTGACATTTAAATCAATAATTTACATGTCACGTTTCAATCCATTTCCACAGTCATGTTTTACAGATTTGTTTTCCAATTTACTGTAGCAAGTTAATCTGGCTTGTTCAGGAAAAGTAACAACAAAAAGAAAAAGAGCTTTTAACCATTCACACCTTCCATGTAATGCTGGGATTTTATTTTACATGGAAGGTTTAATGTTCCAGTTAGAACATTCCGCTCATGCAGACTGTCATTTTCTAAGTTGTGATTTTCAGGAATTCTGAGTTATTTTCAGACCACTTCCTAAACTGGGAACTTACACAATAGCTTTAAATGGCAGTAAGTAAGGCTGAATGTCTTCAGAAGCATTAGGATTGATTAATTTCTTTCCAAATGTTATTTTTAACAAATACATCAGATAAAGAACAGCCAAGTGGGACCATTAGCTCCTACATAACCACAGGTATACAAAACAAGAAAGAGGTTTTCTTTTCTGAGTGATGGACTTCTTCACTGTAATGTATTTTCCTATCAGCAATAGTTTAAATACAAATTGGGAATTTCTTAATCCATTTAATATAGATTTTAAAAATATCCCTGACTAGATAGCAGGATTCTTCTTTAATCCTTTCCTATAAGATGGAATTCAAATAGCAGCCAAGTATTGTGTTAGTGATACAAAGATTGGAAAGATGCTTTATTTTTAAAAAATGAGTGCTCATGAGGATGATGGGATAAAAGGGAAGAGGTGAATACATTTCACTTCCAGTGGAACCTGGCAAGTATAAACAGAACTTTTGCATGTTAGGATTAGGCTAACTTCAGCTGCAGCTAAAGATATGGAAAATGAGTTTCAGGTGGTAGCTGCAGCCTGACTTTTATGAGGTAAACTGCAGAAATGGGAAAAATAAGCATCAACAAGATTGAAAAAGCCACAGCACAGCACCAGTCTTACACAAATACTCACAGGAGCAAGACACTTCTTACAGGTTTTTAACTTACAGATTTTTGATGGCAGCTACCCTTCTCTACAATGCACTGAAATCTTGGAAGTCCTCATATATACTGAGTTACATAGAGGCAAAGCTGCAGACTTACTAAGCAGGTGATACAAAGGACAAGGAGCATTGCACTGAAGTTGAATTAAGATGAACTTTCTTCAGTAACACCACTCTCAATTTCACAAGAATATATAGTAAGTTTAACTTCATTTTAAAATTACCTACTTTTAATAAGAAAGCAAAATTATAGTTTGTCCTCTGGTATGTGCTCTGTGGCTCTTGAAGGCTGAGCTGCACTTAAAATCTTCTGACAAATACCTCAACAAAAAGAGCCACCCTGCAGAGCTCCAGCTTGGCCATTCTGTGGGAGGAAGTGTCTGTGCACATCCAGCTGCTACTAATGCAGGTGATGGAACAGCACCTTATCCCAGCTCACCAGACTGGCACCAGTATTTGCAGTATTCACGCTCATTGCCAACTTTACTTTGCAATCCCTTCACTCCCAGCATGTGTTCTGCACACTTACAAGCACACAGGGTGCTGCTTGTGGCTCTGAACTCCCATGGAAGATGATGGAATGAAATAAGCTGCTCATCTCAGTCGTTCTTGCTCCTAAAAGTATTTGTTTATCCAGAGCCAATCGCTGCTCCGGTGTCCATGTAATGACTTCCTCAGAGCAGGCAGAGATTACCCACACCGCTGATCACTTTATTACCTCAGAATGGCTGTTTATTTACCTTAGTGCAGCAGTAACATGCAGGGATAAAGCTTGTCACAGCTGGGCAAACTCACCATATTCCTTACGCAGGTGGTCTGGAATGTGGGGCTCATAACCTTCCTTCTCAGGGACCTCCACAAATTCATCTTCATCCTCATCCTCATCCTCATCGTCATCATCTGAGGCTTTCATCTGCAGAGATATTTTTGTTGGGGTTATTTTCTCTTTATTTTAATACGAAGACTGTTTTTCATTTCCCCTCACAGTGAAAATATTTTGCAGACATCCTGATAGCCCTACTGAGACTTCTCTATGTCAAAAGTATTTCCCTAAATATGTATTTAATCTTTAGCTAAGATTAGGCCTTAACATTTTATCTGATTAACATTTTATCTCTAAAGCCATACTCTATCCTAAGGGCTTCTTTAAAGCCCCTTTTATCCATTAGAACACATGCAGTTGGTGAAGTCTGAGAAAGTGTGAAGCTATAAAATAAGACCAAAAAAAATCTTAAAATAACAAAGATTTTGACTTAATGAGCAAATTACAGTCTTACCTCTTCTCATTTGGATGATTTTACTCATTTAACAGCACCCAAATAATCTCCGGCATGTCAAATGGTATCACAAATTGTTTAAGAGCTCAAAACTAGAGCAGGCAAACAGGAGGGGAAGCTGATGATGGGCAAGCTAATAGTGCCCCCAAATAAGAATATTCAGATCTGTGTACTACAGTGGTTCAATGTGTTTCTTCACAACAGCACTAAGAATAATTTGACACATTCATTTCTTAACTGATTTGGTACATCCCAACCATTTATACCACCAGACAGCACACACTACTCTGGTTAAGACCAACAAAACAGGATTTTCTTAAATGTGCACTTGGTCTGTCTTGCAGTCTGAAACTGAGGATCTATGAGTAGGTGAAAAAAACCAAATGGAGTTCCAACTAACTAGTGTAATTCATCCACGTAAGTGGCTTCTTATATACAATTTTACCTAGCACTTGCTGTGTATGTGCCATCAAATCCATACTTTTTCTAAGCTTGTTCCATAGCTGAAAATTATTTTTATTTCTAAATTGCACATAAGCTAAAGGAATCTGTGTCACCAGACATGGCCTGTACTATCAGAGCCTTAAAAAAGCAAATGTCAACTACTCTAAAAAGGCAACAATGATGGAGACTTTAAGCTTTATTTCCTTTGCCCATGTTCAGTCACCTCATTCCCAACAACGTAATTAGCACTTTATTGTACATTTGCCATGTGCTTTTACAAGGAAATAGAGGTATCCACTAAATCCAACCTTAGTACAAGCTATCACTTTTTCCACTTCATTGCAGCAACCCAAAGCAATGATAAGGAATAGCATAATTTTCACTATTTTCAGCTGTGTTCTTTACTTCTATTAGTGCACCTGGCTTCTGTTAATAGTCATGCCAACTACTCATTGTTACAAGCACCAGAGGTTGCTGCAGGTTTTGCCTGCAGCAGAATTTTCCCAATCTATTCACTACTCTAATCTTGTGTCACAGCTGAGTTCCTTTAAATCATACATATACTCTGAAGCCTAAAATCTAGCAGCTAATCTTGGTTTATTAAACATAGTTAAAAAATTAAAATAAATATTAACTTTTTTTAAAAAAATCAGTATTTCTTTTCGGTCATAATTAATTGTTAGCTGTATTAATTGCTAACAAAGAATGTTAATTGATATTAATACGCAGATACACATTAACACATAATGAATGGGTGGTACAAGTCAGAAGTAAGATTCTTCCCTTTGTTTCAAAAGTTACTTTGATCTAAGAAAGCTGCAGTTCCAGTGAAAAAGAATAAAAAAAACAACAGATTTACTGTCCTGATGACAAGAGCTGATTTACTATTGCATTCTTACTAGGGAACACCTAACTAGTCTTCATTTTAAAATAAAGTCTCAGGGCAGTCATGTTTGAGAGCACCCTGCTGCCAAAGATAGGTAAGGACCCGAACGCAGTCTCAGCCCCATTATCCCTCCCTTAAGAGCTGCCAACATTCAGACTCTGCTGGTGCATCCTGCACCCTTCGTTTACTTTTTGTTTCCCACTGCAATCATTCTTCCCGATCTAAAGGAAAGCAGCAATTCAGGCCATACCTGGCCCAGTCAAGACAGATGCGCACTGAGCCTGACCTCCTCAGCAGAAACCAAAAGAGAGTTCTAATCAAAGAAAGGATCAAATATCCCACCACTAATCACAAATTCCCAATGCCACCAGATTTGAAAGCAGAACATCTGTCTGAAAACTACAACTTTTAGAAGACATTCCTAATGGCCCTTAGAAAGAAAAAAATCATCATGTTTTCTACTGTACATCCGAAGAGGGCTAGAGATTGAAGAGAAGTTAGTTGGTTTGTATTTTGGTTTTGAAATTCTGCTGGTGTTGTCATTCCCTTTTCATCTATGAGGGACAACTGAAATTTGGAAGTAACCACCAGCAAATAACCTCCAGTATTTCTCCAGCTACAAGCATCATAATTCTCATACTTAGGTTCCATTTCTTACCTAGCTATTAAAAAAAAGATATCACCAGGAAACTTGTCATAGATGATCTCAGTCTACAACTTTGTGCCATAATGTACAAATGAACTTTCACATCATAAAACAGGGGAAGCAAATTCAGCATGTTTCCTTAGTTTTTACTCAGTCTGTAAACAAATAAACAGCAACAGGTTTAAGGAACAGAGAAATAGCATCAAACTTGCAAGAGAAAAAAACTCAGTCCAGTTTCATCATTTAACTTAAACTGCCAAATTATACCTAAAATAGCAGGGATATAATACCAGTACTTCCTTGCATGTCATATCTGAGAGGACTAGAGGGAAAGCAGAGTACTATCTTTAATTGAAATTTCACCTAATTTGTTCATATCACTCCAGGCACATATCTCTCTGTATGGTAATATACTAAAATTCAGTGGACTTCACTAATCCACTCAAAAACTGCACTGGAAGCAACTTTACCTGCATGATCTAAAACTTTAAAGGACCTGAAAAGCCTGACAGAGAAAAGGCATAATCAGATGCAAATTCACTTTGTTTAGGTACAATCCATGAACTATGCATTCGAGTACTATAGAAAACATTAATCATAGGAAACTGTAATTTTTGTTATCAGTCTAACACTAATCAAAAGGGAAACCTGTCACTACCGCTGACCTGTGAAACGTCCCAATTATACTCTTCAGAAATGACAGGAGCACTTAACTTCCTCACTGAGTAAATGACGACAATCAATCAAGTTTGAATAACAATGAGCCACGGAGCTGAAAATTATTTTTTGTATAGAATCTACCCAGGAATTTATGAAAGGTGAAAAGCAACCCAAGGTTTTAGGGGCATTATGGCTTTCAGCTAGTGCAGCACATATCAAACACTAAACAGAATTTATGTGTTTTAATTTTCTAAAAGGTAGATGTGGACTTGGTGCTACAATGCATAACATATAATGCCAGATTTTAAATATGGGGGTCATTTTCATAAAATATTATGCGTATTGTTCACACCCTTGAATTTCCCTAGGGTCTTCTATTAAATTTAGACTTCCTGTAAAAAAAATTAACTGCTTAGCCAACTATCAGGAATTAAGCCCTCTTTTCTCTTCAAACAGACAAAGTTTTTATCTTGATAAAATCCTTAACAAGATAAATAAGTTATCTTTTTACTTGAAAATATTGAAGTTGTCACTGTTGGAAATTCAAGAAGTTGCACAGTAATAGCAGGTAGTTATGTCCCAATTTACTTCATTCCAGTGGTACTTTATCAGAACCACCCCATTTATGTTGGTTTGTTCCATTTCCTCGCTGGAGAAAGTGGGAGGGCTCATGGGCAACATTAGTAGTTAGAAATGTCTGGTTTGGTTTTTTTAAAGTTTTGCTTTTCAAGCATGAAGACAGCTCCAAAAAAAACTTCTACAGATGTAGTCGGAAAGCTCAACCACCTCCTATCTATGTTTCCACTATAGGTAAATTTTTTCAGTCAATTAAAAAAATTAAAAGAAACAATCCACCATTAAATCAGAAGAAATAAATATTTAAGACAATAGTTTTAAGTGAATGATTAAGTAAATTATAATCTTTTTAGGAATGATGGGTTAGAGTACTTGCAACCATGAAAAAGGAGGCTAAGATAAAAAGCAATATGAAATTTCTAGTGTGCCATGTCTGAAGGGATGTAAAGTATAAGAGCAAGTGATAAATACCACAATGTAAAGCTTTTCTTGTAGTGTACAAGATTAAATACCTCGAAGATAGGTAGTCACAAAACTGCTTGTTTCTCAATCACCTGTCAAAGAATGTGAGAAAAAAGCTACTGGTTTCAAATCCATTCTAATTATCAGGTGATATGAGGAAACTCACTCTCACAGTCTTATCAGAGATGGAGGGTGAACCACCCCCCCTCTGTCACTAGAGAATGGTCCACCTGAAGGGAGACCAGATCCCCAGAATCAGAGGCTGCTTGCATCACCACTGCTCTTCTAATTCCATGGGGAAAGGGATTTTTAGCCTGCTAATCTGCTCTAAAGTGCTGATATTTGTTTTTGTATTTATTTATCTAAGTCACAGAATGATGCATTTGCAAAACTATGTGTTAGTTGTTGGTTTCTCACTGACTAGATATCTATATTCCTGTGAGAAGAAATGGGATTTAGTAGGCAATTTTCAAATTCTTGAGCTGGACTTATTTACATATAAGAATATGGTTTAAAAAACCGAGAAAACATACATGCATTATTTTCACTGTAATCACTTAGAACATCTTCCCAATTCTCCAGATTTTTCACTAAAAGCTTAAAATAGTGCTGACTATTCCAACTAGACATGTGCAATCAAACTATTTCCTCCCTAACTCATTAAAAAAACCTTGAAAAAACAGATGTTTCCTTATTACTCTGCATTATCAAAAAACCTGGAAAAAACACTGGATGCCAGTAGAAATGCAATTGTTTCTTTTACTCTGCAGTCAATGCTCCAACAGCCTCCATTTGTTAGTGCAGCTCAGTGCAACCAGAGCCCAGTTAAAGGCCTTGTCATCCATCCCAACCAGTAATAAATGTGAAAAAAGCCTCTACCCAGCACACAACACTTAGAAAGATGTGAAGAAAAGCCCTTGATCCTTTTCTCACTTTTATACAAATTGACTGCTACGTTCTGTTAAGAGGATTTAAAAACCCGAGACTCTGCAATCATAATTAAAGCAAGCAATAAAATTACTGAAATATACAATGCAATCAGTTTATAGGACTAGATGTACAGCAGCTACTAATTATTTTAGAAAAAGCAGGAAGAGAAAAGATAGCACATGAAGAAGTCATATCTACTCACTAAAACACCACTTGCAAACTACAGCTGGGACCATTAAATAAATTTTGCATGGTCTAATTAACTTGGTTTGCAATCTCAATTACTTTTCACCCAAGAAATCACTTTTGTTCAGTTTTATGCGTGCCTGTTTCCCTTTTCTAAAAAAAAATGATGTAAGGCATCCTCAGACAAGTGAACTCTAAACTTCATTTGTCTTTCAGCAGGCTTGATGGCTATGCATTTAAAAACCCATTCTATCTTATAAACTAAAAATTAAATGTACTCAGCTGTGATGGTCGTCATTGCATCTGCTATTTATATGCTAATACCCTCACTGAAAGATCTTGCAAATTATTCCACCATGCCAATATCTCATGTGCATCTACTCAAAGCCAACTAAATATTTTTCTAGAAGATTTTGGTTAGGGAACCAGAATATTTATTGCTGTAGAACCTAGTTAGAGGGGAGACCTTAAGCACATGCATTTTTTATTCAACTGCAACACAAAACATACTTCGGTCATGTTAAATGAAATTTGGATATATTCTATGTAAGAAAACAGTGGGGTGAAAATCTTCAGTGCCAGTAATAGAAGCTAAATAGTCAAACAGTATATCTTTAATGTAAAGACACATTCCTCCTTTTCCATTGTTTTATATCATCCAACACAGAGTGACACGGAAATAAATGCTGGCATTTGGACAGATTTTAGAACCATGCTTGAATTTTCTCATGTGCAACACAAGGAAAACACAAACTACTAACAGAGCTGTATTTATAAGAACCTCCCACACACCCTCCCTCCCCTTCACTTTGTGATACGAACATAAATTCAAACCCCGATGACTGCAAATTAGATATGTGGTCCAGGCAAAGCACATTTTATGTTCACCCGTAAAAGTATCACCATTCATTCTATGTGTAGTTGCTCAACAGCACATAAGCATCTTGGCCAGGCTGACTTTTATTTAGGAATGCACTTTTCACATTATTTCCTAATTCCCAGGAGTTAGTAAAAATGCTTAAAGGGTTCCAGCCCAACACTTAGCCAAAGTACGCCGGAGAATGAGCATACCTTGCTCCAAATTGCTTTAGCAATATAACAAATACCTGATGAACCAGTTTTTCCCTAAAGCAAGAGTCTGTGAGGATTCTTACAGTCCTGGAGGGGCAAGCTCAAAAACCATTTCAAAAGACTCTCCATCCTCATGAATCCTTTCAGAAAAAGCTGCAATTTCCAATAGACCCAGCAGACCAGTGTGTGCCTTCACAGTTTCAGAGGACAGCAAAAAAAAGGCAGTCTAGAAAACTGGTACATTGGACAAAATTATTACCACAGGAAGACATTGCAAGGCAAGTTTAGTATTTCTTTAGCAGTAACCACTCAAGATGTGTCCTCAGATGTATTTTCATACCTCACTACTTGAGCTCCTACCATCCACCAAAATCGACAGTATGTGGTTGCATACATCATCTTAAACCTTAAGTAGGTACATCAAAAAGGCCAAGTTCTCTTGCACAATCCACATGTTTCATAAAATAAGTATCACATTCAGGGGAGATGTAGCAGTTTTAGTTAAAAATCTCAATTAAATAAACCTAATTTATTTCAGACAGACAAACAAATTATTCTATGCAACATACACATAACCTTACATGTATTTCTGATTGTGGATTTCAGGTACAAAGATACTTTAGATGTGAACATATTTACCTTCATATGCTCATCAGCTAAATTTAAATGCATTAATATATGTTTCAAGCCTAAACATTTTCTTCCTTTTCCATTTTCATAAATACACATTTAGCAATGTACCTCTGTGAACCTCACAAAAAATTCACTTCAATATACTATTTCCCCTCATAAGGTAGGATGGATAAAAAGCAAGAAGCAAATTTATATCTCCTACTTACAGAGCACACACTGCTCAGTATTCATAGATGAATCAAGTGAGATGACCCTTCGGCCTGAAAAACTTAAATACTTAACATAAGGATTAACTTGATGATGGAGACATCCTACTTTATTTTACACTCTATTAGAAGAGCTCCAAATTGCATTGTGCGACCTGCGAATCAGATAGGGATCAGAGGTCGTCACAGCGACAACCCGAAGAATTCATGGCTAGATCTGCATAACAAGATATTTTTAATAACTTCATAGTGGCAGGCAGCATGGCCAGGGCAAAGCATAAAACACACCACAGCAACATTCAGCTCTCGGGAAGAAACAAAACCAACCAAACCCATCACCCAGCTGATCACATACTTTAACAAGGGATTGCTGTTCTGAGAGCTAATTTTACAGTGTTTTGTTTTATATCAGTCCTTGAGCCTAATAAAACTTAAAAAAGTAGAAAGCTCTTTTATCTGAAAAGTGATTACAAAAGAAACGTTTAACAGAAATAACATGACAAACATGACAATAAAAGTAACACCAATTAAAATAGGGAGGAGGGAAGAGGGAGCATTAAGAATATGTATGACCTACTTAATATTCTCTGTTTACTTTTACAGTTATGGTTGACCTAGCTTTTTTGATAAATATTACCTAGAAAAAAAAACCCAAAACATTTAAATGTTGCCTGAGCTACCAATTTGACCATATAAATATTAATACATTTTATTATTGATTCCAACCACACTACATGCTAACAATGTATAAAATCTGGTAGAGAATATCTTTAAGTGTAATGCTGACGTAGTTATCAAATATTCCTACATTTCTCTATAGAAAACACTAACAATCAACATGAAGTTACCATTTAAATCTTAAAATTAAATGCTTCCAGTTTTCAAAGGGCAACTTTTTGTTAAGAGTTGGAGGTTTTGTTAAAAAGCAACAGCTGGGGAAAAGACTTCTCTACAAAGGTGTCTCTCTTGCTGCATGGTCTGAGCATGTTTTAGGAAATGCAATTCAGGGACTGTGAAGGATCACTGCAGACAATTACCTAAACCCCAGAAACAACTTCTTTAAAATGAACCAGAGGGAAAAACTGTAAGGATGTGGGTACAGGAAGCTGTTACAGAAAGCTGTCAGTGGGACTGGATTCTCTATGGCTACAGAAGCAGAAGAAGAAATCTAAAATTCAAGCGCAGCTTTTTTTTCCTTCTGAAGCAGGCACTAACTTAACATAAAGACAGACTTGAAAAGAGCTGGTTATAAAGCTACAAAATGATTAGGTAGAAATAACTCATTAGAATTGCTAAAATGCCAAACTGTAGTTGAAGACATGGGGAAAAAAAAAATCAGCAAATCTTGTAACCAAGTGATTGGCAGAACTCTTGGCTTAATTTATAACATATTAAATTTTTAACCTTTTAATTTATTTTAGGACTAAATAATTAGCAGCAAATATTTAAATTGTAAATTTGTAACAATTTTCTGACATTACTCCTTCTGAAAAAAATCTGACTTGTATTATAGTGAGGTTTGAGTAGCAGGTTCTGGACAGCACAAGGACAGGCTCTTCCAAATCTAATTATTAATGGCATTATCGAGTTCAACCAGATGTTTCACATGGATAAAATTAAGTACACAAATAAATCAAGATCCCAGCGCATGCTTAGATTTGACAGAAGATAAGGAAAGGTGAAACAAAAAGTAATGAATACAGTTAATGAAAAACTATATATCCCTGGTTGTTAATGTAATTTGAAAATTAAAATTCAAAGTGTAACAGGTCTGTTAAATGAGCCCTCTGCTGACAGACACATGAATGGGATGTTTCTCACATCATCTTTCCTCCTGGATTCTGTCTGCCCAAGTTTTAGCTAGCCTGAGTACTAAAACTTCCATGGCTTCCCAAGACATAAGCATATTTTGAGTGTACAAAATCCAGCAAATGAGCTACATTTCTATTAAAAATGTCAGGATTTCAAGTACTCCTAATGGGTAATTCTTTATGGAAAGGATGTAAGTGAAAGGTAGTGTGCATGATTTAAAATACAGTACATAGTCATCCTCTCTAAAACTGCAAGATCATTTGCATCTTATCAGCAGCAAATCAGACATTAAACAAGAAAAAAATTAAAATCCAGTATTATAAGAAAAAGAAAAAAACATTGAGAAACAAATCTATTTCTAACCAGCAAAAAAATATTTTTAAGAACAATTTGATCATAAATTATACCTGCAAAAGAATCAAAAGTCTGGAAACAGTAATGTCTGTTTAAACACCAATCTAACCCAATCATTACAATTGTACTTTTACAAAAATTCACAGTCATGAAACAACTTGAAGTGTCTCTGGTATGTTGCTGTTTCAGTAAGTTTACCTGAAAACACAGAGCAGATGGCTGGCTCTGGATCAAGGTGGCACAGAGGAAAATATGGAGCGTGCAGTTTGCACTCCCTCTACTGGGCACTGGAATTATCCAGAGCAGGCACTGGGAGAAGAAAGGGCCATGCCCGAGCATCCTGGTACCGTGAAATAAATCCCTTTTGACAGCTCCCACCTTCTTCACCTGGATTCAGCCAAAACCCAGATTCACAGAAAAATGAATTCCAAAAGCCTCAAAATGTTTACACCTTCAAAATGCATTTCCGGTCAGAAACCTGACTGACACCCCAGGCAGGATTTAACTACAGTGAACATAACCTGTATAAGCACACAAAAACTCATTTGCCTTTGCCAATACAGGTAGTCTGTAATTTTTTTCATCCACTCGCCCACCCATTGAAAAAGTAACAGCTCGTAAGAAATGCCTTGACTTCTGATCTGCTGGGGGCACAGCAGTGGGAATGGGGAATGTGTGGACTCGGCAACTGGGATGTATTAATAATTATAAAATCTGCTGCAAGGGATTTGTTTCTAGACAGTCAAAGGATAACCTTTGTTTTTCTTTTCCTTCTTCTCCCATAGCTCCTGAGAGACAAGCACAAAACACAGGCTACTCCTGCTGGCAGCGTGTGAGTGCCAAATAGAAATGATGACCCTCCTTGTAATTAAGACTCTCAGATGTTTTGTGCTCTTCACTCTCATGGAGGAGAAAAGAAAGAAGTGGTTATAGCTCATGTCACTATAAACCATTTTAAGTCAAAGTGTCTCACTGTATAAGGCTCTGCACTTTCCTTCAAGTGACTTTGTATAAGGGAAGTTCCCTAAACCTCCAGAAAGCTCTCCTGTGGTTTGCAAAGCAGTTTGACTTTTCCATTTTTCAGGAAAGATAAAGGTAAAAAAGAACTTCAGAGAAAGTAACTTGTGCTAATTGTGTAGCAGGCTCTGATTGCCAAAGGCTCCTCCTGCCTTGGAGGGTCATGCTCTGTGATATGGAAAATTAAATGAAAAACAATGGAAAGCATGGATGTAATAATAAGGATTGCCAAAAGCACACACCTCGTGAACCAAGCAAATATTTCTTCTGTGGAATCAGGTCAGGTAACCACCAATTTCCTGTTCTCAGTGTAATTTACATTAAACTACACTGCTGGTATATTCATATTAAACTGCAGCATCAAGAATTACTCCAGATACATACAATTGTTTGCATTTCAGACATATCCATGTGTAACTGACCAGCTAAAAAAGAGTAGCAATGACACATGGCCATGGTAAGGCACCCCAGGACCTTCCCTCTTTAAAGTGGCAATTTAAATCTCTGTGGGATTGAGAGTTATAGTAGAGTTCACAGTAATAAATCTCCAGTTTCATTGTCTCTCACTAAACCCTTCCCTTTATCAACTTTCTTGATCTCATTTTGAGGATGGGTTTGGGATTCTTTACTCCCTCTGTTCCCAGACAGAACAGAAATGAAGCACAGAATAGAACAGATGAAAAGGGGGGAAATCAGTGACCACAGAAGCATGGAGACTGAGCACAAAGAAAATACAACAAGTCCCAGGAGAATGGGCAAGCCCAAGCCCCCAGTCAAGCTGCCAAGTCCCAATCACTGTTTTATATTTGCTAATTAAATAAATCCACTCTCTCCCCAAAAGAATGGCTTGCTGTGGTGCAGGATCATAATGACAGTTGAAATGAGCAATACTAAAAACAATTCACCTTTACATTCTCCAGTTAAGGATACAGCTCTGTCAGAGTGCATCACTAGAACTGCCATCCTATCCAAACAGAGATGGCACAGACCACCTACAAACCAATTTACATGGGATCTTCTGCACTCAGCCATTTGATTCACATTCCCCCTCCCTGCTTACCAACACTCCCCTTCACTTCCAGGTGTGCTCATCTCCACACATGAGCAGGTCCAGCACTCACTGGTCCCATGTGCCAACAAATCACATCTATAAAGCTTTGGCAGGACAGGGTGGCTGGGTGCCAGGGCTTTGAAGGACAAACAGGCTGTCACTACTTCTTCTCTTGGCTTTAGAGATTCAGAAGACAGCAAAACTTTGGCATGGCAAGAGCTACAGCTCCAAGGACATGAGGACACCTGGACAAAGCCACAGTACCTAATACAGGCAGCAATGTTCAATTAAAGAGGAGATGTGTGCAGTGTTTCTCATGCTGACATGTAGATATTTGACAGACGGGGCTTTAATAACCATGGCCTTAGAGATTCTGTTTATTTTGTTCTACCAAACTCCCAATTTGCCATGTTTTTACGTTTCAATAAAGTCATCTGACACATGAATAAAATATAATTTATGCAGTTTCCTTCTGCTGTACAAAGCTCTCTATGTTCAGGTTATAAATTTAAAATAACACAGCACTAACACTAAATTTGGTTATTTTCCACTGGAGAGAAACCCTAGGAATATTTATATATTGCTTTTTAAGTTAACTCAGTCTGCATTGCTTCATTTTGAAAGTATTGTGAGCACTATGTGTTTCCTATCTTTTTACCCTTTTAGCAATAGAATTTATTAGCTTTCAAATTAATATAGGTATTATTTCTAAACATGCTATATAAGCATACAGATAGCATTGGTCACTCTCATAAGTGGTAACAATATCACTCTAAACACATACACGTACGCATTCACATACACACACAAAAATCAAGGCTTGAATGTCTTTTGTATCTTACAAGAAATATAGCAACCAATATTCCATGCAGAGATGCAGCAAATGAAGCCCTGTCAAGCAAATGGCAGGAATGACAGCAGATGTCTGGATTCCTTCATAGCTGGTTGCATAAAGGTAGCACACATATTTCACTGAGACAAAAGCCTCTGACAAGACAGTCTTTCAGTACTTTTCATTCAGAGTTGGCATTTTTGACTGGTGTGTTAACACAGGAAGTGTTAAGATGATGAACCAGATTAATCTTGATTTAGCTTCATTTGTACAATGGAGGCAAAGTCTACAACACTCAGTCATGGCTAAATGAAGCTATATAATTTAGCTCAGGTCCAGATCAAATTCTTACAATCCAGTAAACCCAAACCAGACTCTAGTCTGGACCCTGACCCAAAGCACTTATTTTCATGTCAAGTGACGCAGTTATTTCATTTCATCACAGTCAACAGAAATTAGTATCATGCAGCTCTGCTGTTTATCTACATAAACAGGCCATAGACTCCTTTTTGGATCTGAATAACGTATTTGATATTTCAGCCTCTGTTTATTCACAAAGTCTACCTATTTCACAAGAACTGTCATAGGTAGTTTATTTATGTCTGTGAAATAGTTTGATGCTCTAAATTTTCCTATGATAACCTTAATCACATTACATGCTTAGTAGAGCAAATGCTACAAAACAGAGAAACTACTTTCCTGAACTGTGAGACTCCCAGAGTTTAGCAAGCTGTGAAAGAACATGAGCGGTACAGTGTCTACTGAGAAATATGCACAAAAGCAGCTGAGGACTTAACAGTGTTACACATAAAGCAACTAAGAGTAAATAAAATCTGCACTTACTCGCTTCTCTATCCTAAACCACAACAGGGATGCTTTATAAGGTTTTGGTCTAATAACTAGGCCCCTGGAATATTATACAGGTGTTTCCTGCTCCTTGAGGGAAGGTACAATCAGCTGAATTAGTGTACTTTACAATAAAATTTGTGTTGAAAAGTTTCCCAGGTTAGGGCTTAAGAGAAAGAGCATTTTTCTGCATACAAGCTAAGCTTTACTAATGGTCCTTTCTAGTAAAACAGAATTTTAAGAAACTCACCACTTTTCTTTTTCTTGCTTTAAAGGAAATGTTCATTTCCTTGTATTTCTTCATAGCAGTCTCCAGTTTATTCTTGAGTTCAATGGCACATCTTAGTCGATCATCATTGATTCCTGCTCTGGTGAGTAGCTGCAAACCAAGAAAACAACATTCTTATTCTCTTCTAGAAGTTTCAGCCAAAAAAAAAAAAATTCCAGTGTTCCCTCAATGAAACGACAATGTCACAAATTCCTTTGTTTTACAAGTGACAATTAGTGAAGGCAATTCTTTTTTTATCTAGACTATAAAAACTAATAGCAACTAGTGCAGCCAAAGAATGAACAGTTATTACAAACATCTTCTGAGAGTGCCCTGCAGTAGGCCAAATTCCATGCAGGAGGCTCCATGATACACTGCTAACCTGATAGAGAGATGTCTAACAAAAATAAGCTGTACTTTACTTCAAGACTTAGCAAAGAAGCCAAGTTTTACCTATCTTAAAAAATAACAAAGAATTGCCTATAGGTACCACACTCAAGGCTGAGAGCTATCAAACAAGCTACACAGCTCCTGCAGTCTCCTTTAGTCCATCCTTACTGAAATGGAAATCTTCTCTAATTGTTCCTGTTTCTTCAACCTTCATTTCCTTTTGGCTCACTCTCCCCCACGTTTTACTGTATCCCAGTCCTTGTTTCACCATCTTTTTATTAGAAAATGAAGAAAGAATAATTATCTCTTTATCCCACCTGAATCCAGGATTGCACAGAAGGCCAGAACTTATTCCTGAGAAGTTTGTGAGCATCCATGACACTGTTTATGATGGCAGTATTATCTTCATTCTCTTGCACTTTTATATCTGCTCAAAACAGGGGAAAAGAGTTAGTGCATGACATTTATGGTATCTTCACCATAGAAGCTAAAGAAGGCAAATTACTCTAAGATATTTGATCACCTCAGGGAAAGTTACAAACATCAGAATGCTTCTCTGTTCAGTATTAATTATTCTATTACGATCCACACATTCAAAAAATCTGAGGAAAATACGAAAAGTGTTCAGTCTAGCATGCCAGAAAGAGTTGTTAAGCCACCATTACTAAGGAATCACCAAATAAGTCACAGACAAGTTCAGTCTTACTATTTACATTACATCTTGTCCCAAGGTCAAATGAACTGGGCCTCATTGTACCAATTTCTTCATTTTCAATACAAAATAATCCCTACCCTGGTAGTAACAGGGACTTGATTGCCAAAGAAGCCAAGTATGCCATTATCCAAGTAAAAATTACACTTTTCACCCATTGTTGTCAGCAAACAGAGAAGCAGATATCACCTTTACTATCTGCACATGGAATTCCCTTAGGTCAGAAATTGGAAAAGACTTCCAAAACACAAACCATCCTGATTTTTCTACAGGTAATTCACACTAGCAAAGTTATACAAAAAAAGCTGTAATCACTTGCTAGAAAAACTACTTACTTCCTTGCAAGGAAAAAGTTTCAGAAACACTCAATTGTAAGATTTTTAAACTAACAGCTTATTCCCCAGCTAAAGAGAGAAAGAGGTGAATAACAAAGAGAAAGAAAATTGTATTTGATAAACAGATTTTTAAAACACAAGAGACTCATTATAGATACTACGAAGTGCTATAATGGGCTTGCAATTACTACTTCAAAAGTTCAGTCTCAGAAGGTAATTAACAAAATCTGCTAATCACACACAAGGACACCCCAAACTAAGAACAGTTACTAGAGGAACCAGAAACTGAAAAATAAAAAATAAATTTAAAAAAAAAAATCGAAGTGGTGTCCAGGAATCCCAAAGCAAAATGGTGTCCAGTAACTCCAGCACTTAAGAAACAGAAACACAACCAAAACCACAAGCACAAAACACTTCAGTGAAAGGCTGCCTCCAGCTGTAAGTCAAAAGTTTTTCCAGGTACCTGTGGAGACTTCAAGGTCTAGTGTATATTTATGTGAAATAAGCCCATGGTTCCTAACAAAAGTCTGGTAATCATCATCATCATTGAGGGCAGGGCCACTGTACTGAATGTCCGAGCATGTGCCTCCATCCAGCTCCTTCTGCTCAGGCTTCTCATCGACCTCTTTGTTTCCATCAGCTGTAACACACTGAGAAACAGGAGGAATGTCCTTGCTGCAGCATGGCTGCTCATCATCCATGCACCCCAAATAGGATGGGTTAACTTCACCCTGGGAGGACAAGGCGGATGAAGGTCTGGCCTCATTAGCAGACGTTTGTTTGCTGAGTTCCAGGTCAATGTCATTCACCCCAAAATTGAAAGGATCTGGCATCAGAAGCTGGAAACAGTTTTCCATCTCTGTCAGCGTATCAGCAATCTCTTGGGACATTTCTATCAAGACACAATTGTTTTATAAAACTGTTAGATATGGTAAAATGTTAATGTCTCCAGAGCAGACACAGAAGTACAAAAATATGACTGCCAAAGGGGGAATCCATTTATCCAGTGATGACTGAGACATATAGATCTTCCTCTTCTGCAGAAATTGTCCTTATAAAAATAACAATACTTAAGCAGTAAATCTAGAATTTCCTGAGCCAGGCATGTAGAATCAGGGCTCCTCCTTTCCTTATCCTCTCTAAAACTTCAGTATGTAAAGATGACTCAAGTGCTTCATAGAATTTCAAGGAAAACAAGGTTCAATGAGATATTCTTAGTGATGTTGCTGGGTATTCATTTTACAGCCATGAATTTTATAGCTGTGCGTAGGAATAGCCATGAATGTATGTTATTGCACAAAGAGATGCTACTGATATAAATTACTTTAAAAAAGTTAAATCTCTTTAAAATTCCACTCTCGTGCATGAAAACATTTCCAGCATGCAGAATAAACAGTCACAATTGCAAGCATTACATACACCAAAGTAATTTAATCATATAACTCTTTACAACTGCAGCATAACATGTTGTTCTTTGGGGTGACAGAAATGTGTCTGCTATGCACATACTGCTCAGAGACTCAGGCCCCAGTTACATTTTCTAGCTGCACTGTGACACTTTTCACAGTTATCCTACACTGCAGCCAGGATTCCTGTGCAGACCATTGCCTGCATTTCTGGAACACAATGACCGTATATATAATATAAGTAATGCCAACAAGGCATTGGGAAGTCTGTGCCTAACAGAAATTAAGTCACTAGCTCCAAGAAGTCTCATGATTCGTTTACTTGGGGTGATGCACTCATACTTTACTGAATTAGAGATCAGATCTTTACTTGATAATGTTTTCTTTCTTTGCCATCTCTTCCTACTGAACTCACAACAGTCACTTCTTTCCTCTGATATTCTTTAGGTGAGAGAGAGGGAGGGCTGAGCTCCAACAAATGCAGTATTCCTGTTTTCTGTGGTCAGCTATTATCTGGATAGCTGATCTATTCTCTCAGAATTTATTTTATATAACCTAAAAAAAGGTTGCTTTAAAAACAAAACAAAAAACCAAACCAAAAATGCACTAAAAGAACCAAAGCAACCAACCTTCCATTTCTTTTTCAGTTCTTTTGACTTTTTCTTTGTAAACGTTCTCCAGTCGTTTTTGCTTCTCCTCTTCCCTCCTCCTTTCAGCCACAGTTCTGGCATGCACATCTTGAAAATCCACCTAAGGAGGAAATTAAGAAAAAAGTGTAACATTCCTCGTAAGAAATATATAGAAAATCCATTTCCTAAGATCCTATCTGTGGTGAAAAATCCTGTAAGATCAGCAATCAGCCAGAAGCTCAGCAGCATTTCCTTTTATCTCTTCTCCCCCTTGAATCAGTAACTACAGCAATTGTGAACAGTTTTTACTCCTACTAATAAAGAACTGTCGAGAATCAATGCCTTTCAAAAGGAAATCATAAAGCAGAAAAACAAACCCCTTAGATTTTCACATCCAGAAGGCAGGAACCAAGTGGGCTTTGGGAGACTTCTGTCACAGCACTGGAGACAAGGAGTTAGGGAGAATGAGCAGGAAGAGACTATGCAGGATAGATATTAAGATTACATGAAAACATCACACCAGGTCCACCAGGAAATTTAGGAAAATTTGTAAGGATGATAAAAATTAGTATATATATATCACTTACAAAAGAACTTTGTAAGAAAGGAAAGTAAAAGAGAAGACCTTCAAATTTATTAAGAAAGACCAAATTTGTGACTTTTCAATTACATTGTTGGATTTTGATACTGAGGGAAAACATGCATTTAGGGTTGAATTATAAACATTAATCTGAACAACTCAAAATGCTGTTTCTTAAAATATTAGCAATATTTTGGTTGGTTTTTTTTTTTTTTAGTTTGATCTTAAAAGGGATTGAAAACACAAAAAAAATTTCATTCCTGTTTTAAAGAACGGAGGCTTGACTGCATTAATGCATAAGGAAAGCCTTTTGAAAAACAGAATTTCCTCTGATTGCTACCACATAACTTTTATGAACTGCCAGACAGACAATGCTGAGTGCTGAGCAAGCCTGCAATTTGCTGATTCTGCAGCCCACAGACTCTGGTGCAATGTCTCCATCACAAGCACTCACTGAAGGTGTGTCATTTTTGCCATTGCTAGATGACCAAGCATGTCAACAAAACAAAACTTTGTTGTCAACATCCACATCCAGTAGTGGATGTTGACAACAAAGTTTTGCAGTCACACAAATGTCCTTATCAAACAGCTGTCTGAGAAACTGGCATGGAAGGTCTCCATCAGTTTAGGAAATAGGCACACTCACCAAGCTGGTTTTTTTTAGCAGGGAACGGGTGGGCAGAAAGGTAGTAGGGAAAAGATCTGGTTTCACAATCTACTGCATCATGTGGATCACCAGAGCGATCGTTCTTGGTTTTCAGAACCTGATTTTCTTACAGGTTTGCACAGTTCCCCACACAGAACTAGGAGAAACAGATCCACCTGAAGAGCAACACTGCCCACAAAAGCAGAACAAAGATACAGAACCCAGGAACTACAGCCACCATTTGCTGGCAGTCAGACTGGACTGCACAGAAAACCAGACACAGCTACAGCTTCCTAAAGCACAACTTCTGCCTCAAGCCAGAGCACCTACAGTGGAGTAATTTGCCCCTTTTCCATTCTCTGTACCAAAAGGACTGTGAAGACTTTTATTGCTGGTCTGCAATTATGGAACTAAATGTATGAGGAGCAAAAAACTGCTTGACTGAAAGGATGCTGAGCAGCAGGCTGAGACAATCACTGCAACTTTTGTGAAAATATTGGAGTACAGCAGGACTATACTCTGTGTGGATCTGTTTCAAATCCTGTTCTGTAATTCCACCTATGCATTCCTCAGATACAAAGATACTACCATATGAGTCACGTACCCAAATATACAAACATTTGGAAATATGTGCTTTTTTTTTCCTTTTCTTCTTAACTTTGAGACAGGAGTTTGAAAACAGTTACTTTCATGTGTACTGAGGCATTATTTGCTCCTAAAGTCAAACACTAATAGAGGCACCTGCTTAGTACTTACTACTACTGACCTACTAACATTAAAAGACTTGGGAGCTCTCTAGCTTTACTCCCTAAAAGAGCAGCAGCTATCATCTTCTGACTGTTTATAAAATAATTTTGCTGATCATTAAGAAAAAGCCAATCAAAACCCAACCATAGACCACACACAGAGCTAACACTCAACCCAAGTTGCCCCATAGTACTGTGCCAAACCAGTAAAACTCAACAGCTGATTTATTTTACTACAAAAAAAGTAGCAAATGCCTCCTCAAAACTTTTGGTTAATTTCCACACTTTATGTATTAAGCTGCCAAAATACCAGTTGGCTCATATCAATTCTTTAAGTACAAGAGTTACCAAACTACCTGAGATTGCTTCTCTTGATATTAATGTTTGTAGAGGAACTCAAACCCAGCTGCTCTAGAAAATAGAACAGCTTGTATCAAAACCTGAAAAGGAATCCCACAGTTGTTACTGGGGAGCAGCCACTGACCACAGGAGCACAGACAGATCTGCCAAACTTCAGCACAGTTGTTGTACACTTGTGTTCAACTGGGTGAAACTGTATTAAAATCCCCTTGTCTCAGTCCTGCACTTCTTGTCATTGTCATTTAGTTTTCTTCCTTTCTTAAACAAGATAAAAAAGGATAATTCAAAGACAATTATCTTTTATGAGCAGATGCCAAAATCTGTACAAAAACAAAGCACAGCACCGTTCAGTAGGGAACACCATTAGCTTACTATGGAACCAGAACAACAGAAATACATCAAGTATCACAAAGGTTTTTCATCTACTGTTAGGAATCTGAATCTGTCTTTCTGAAGAGAAAGAAAATCAGTACTGAAAGCCTATTATTATCATTGTGTGATATATAGTGTGAATGCTAGAATAGTGTTCCAAATTTCACTGTTGCACCTCAGAAGACAGACTAAAGCAGCAGAATGTTCCAAACACAGCAACTTGAAGTGACATATAAAAGCTAAAGTTTACATGGAATTTCTCTTTCATAAAACCTCCTTTCTGGCACAGTAACACTGCAGCTGAGAGTGAGTGGCTGTACACTTGCTGAGTTGTACAACAAAGGGGACCTAGAACCAGGCAGCTCAGTACAGAAATCAGGTTAGTTTAAACTGGCATACAAAGAGTTAATAGCTGTTTATTCTCAGTTTAAGGCACGACCATTATTGCCCTTCCCAAAAGAGCTAAACCTTGGGGGTCCAGTCAGGAATCAGTGGGTGAAAGCCAGCTGGTGAGCAATACCTGCACCCTGAAAAAGGCAGAGCCCGGCTGTGAGTACAAGACTGGGGTTTCTGAAACCGACAGTACTGCCAAATGAATAGAAAGCCTGGGGTTTGTTTTCCAAAGACCATGCTCGACAGGAGGTCTCCTACAAGCAACGTTGTTTCCTACAGCTTTTTTTTTTTTTTTACATTTACTGGTTTCCTTCCTTTGAACCTCCTGGTGATCATCACCTAATACCAGAGTGGAGTAAAAGTGCAGAGTACCTTCTTGTTCTGCTTCAGGAAGTGGTACCCCAGGGAAAGCTGCTTGTAGGCCTCCCCGAATTTCTCGTGCCAGTCTTGCACTGCCTTGATGGCTGCTTTCCTCAGCTTCTGCGCCACCTCCTTGGGCGGGGGAAGCGGCTGCTCGTGGTCTATCCCCACCGTGAGCTCCAGGAACTCCTGGAAGTTGGAGATGAGCAGCGTCCTGAACTGGTGGGACCTGGCGAACAGCTCCTGCACCACCTGGAAGGCCGAGAAGCGCATCTCGGCGTGCTCCTCTTGGAGCCGCGTCACCAGCAGGTGGTAGGCGAGGCTGATGTGCTCCTCCGACGACCTGAGCACGAAGAAAACGAAGAAAAAGGAGGGGAAGACATTTAAAAAGAGACTCAGCACGTAAAAACGTAGGTTTGGGGACGTAATTTATTTTAAGTGAGCAGCTTCTGCGATGGCAGCACCCAGTCCCCACAGCAGGCCCCAGGAACAGCGCTCGGGGTAGCTCCGCCCGGGACTGCCGGCCTGGGGACAAGGAGCGGGGCCCGGCTCTGTCCCTCCCTACGACCGTACTTGCAGATCTTCTTCAGCTCCTTCATCCTGCCAGGCTCCAGCTGCGGCTCCCCCGAGGTGGTGAGCTCCTCCACCAGCTCAGCCAGGCGCTGATCCATCTCTGCCGGCACCGAGGCACCGGAGCTGCCGGGACACCCGCCCCGAAGGTGTCTCAAGCCGGGGAAGCTCCAGCCGGGAACCTCCAAGTCCGACGGGCCCAGCCGCTACTGGGCGACGCCATCTTCCGGCTCTCAGCGGACCCCGCCCCTGAGGAACCCCCGCCTCTTGCATAGGCCCCGCCCCCAGGGCGGGCCACGCCCCACAAGTTCACGCGTCCTAAGGGGCGCCACGCCCACGCCCAGACCCCGCCCATCGAGTGCTGTGGCCACGCCCCTCACTGGAGACCGCTCCCCTGTGTGAGCCCCGCCCCTTCGGGGTGCTGCTCCCCCCGCTCCGCGGCGAGTGGTACTTTCCTCCCACCCACCCCGGCACCTACCACCGCCCCCCCCCCGCCGCTTCCGCACGGCGCCGCCCACGTGACGTGCCGCACCCGGAAGCGCCGCTGGGGGAGGGCGGGGGAAGCCTTAAAGGAGCCGCGCCCTGGTTTTGTGTGAGGGGGTGTTTAACCCTTCGTTGTCCGCAGGGCTGAGCCCGCCCGCAGGGGTCAGCAGCCGGCACACAGCGGCCCTGCTTATCATAGAGTCAATTACACCTCCGAGATCATCGACACCAAGCAAACACCACCATTCCAGTCTTTCCTTAAACACCTCCAGGGATGCTGACTCCACACTTCCCTGGGCAGCCTGTTCCAAGGTCCAATCACCCTATGAAGAAATTCCTCCTAATGTCCAACCTAGATCTCCCCTGGTGTGCCTTAAAACTATCCTGTCGTCCTGTTGCTGTATGCCTGGGAGCAGAGCCCGATCCTGTCCTGGCCATCACCTCTTGACAGGGAATTTAGCGAGGCAGAAGAACCCCCTGAGCCTCCATTTCTCCAGGCTGAGCCCCCTCAGCTGCTCCTCACAGCACTTGTGCTCCAGACCCTTCCCCAGCTCTGTCCCGATCTCTGGACACGCTCCAGCACCTCAGAGTCCTTCTTGTCATGAGGGGCCCAAAACTTGGCACTGCTGCACCACCACAAAAGTGTCCTTGTGCGCTACCCCACAGGCCTGGTTCCATTAGGGGACATCGTGGGACTGCCCTGGATTCACTGCTGGCAGAACCTGACCGCCTGCAGCTCTGGGTGCTCAATTACAGATGCTCTGCAGAGCCCCATCCCTGAAAGTGCTGCTTAACCACTGGAAATAAATAGGACCTTGCAGGTGCCTGCTTTGGACATCCTAAAGAAGGAAGACATCTAAAATATCTGTTCCCGTTTGAAGATGTTGTCAGTTAATTGACAGGTGTTTCCATTAATCCACAGTTAAGCACACATTGGAAGCGATTTATGTGGATTGGTGTTGCAGCTGTGTCTGCTGGCTCCTGTGATCGGGAAAGATGGCATTGAAGAATTTTCACTAGAAATGGACTTACATCATCAACCAGATTCACTGCAGTAAATGAATACATTCATTTCCCAGTGGCTCTGCTATTTCTGACTCAATGCATGAAACCAATGACATCCTACTTTTTAATAATGTTTATCCTTTCCGCATTGCCTTCCATCAAGCACGGTGCATTTCCATGTGAAAGTCATGCAGAGCAGCACAGCTCATCTTTAAAGTTTAGATCAGTTTACTCTTTCATTGTTTATATGTATTTCTTTTCTTCATTTGATTGAAAGTGCCAGAACAACTGCTTTCTGTTAGGGTATGACTTGCAAAAGGAGCATTGCTGTGCTATCTGGAAATGGAATTTCAAAATGAGCCTCAAGCAACAGACTTACCATCTATAAAGGCACTGATTTCATACTTTTGCATAATATTTAAAGAAATCCCTGCAAAGAGCCATATGGTTTTGCAAAGAATCCGTTGATGAATGAATGAATGAGTGCTGAGTTGTGTAACTCATTCATGATAGTCCCTTGGGCAAATCCCAGTGAGAGCCAGACTATTTTTTATTTATTAAAATCAAAGACAATTACATAAAATTGTGTTGGCTTAAGTTGCTGAGCCTCCTTTTCCCTTCTACTTTTTAATGAACATGGCAAATATCCACCATTCAATCATTTCCATACTCTCTTCATCTGGACCAGCCTGGTAAAAGGCTGAAGAGAGCCTGAACTCTGAAAAATTCATCCAGCTGCAAAAGTCACAAACCTCTGCACCTGCATTGATTTTCCCCAGCTGGTCTGGACTGTTCCAAGGAGAGGAACACAGAACACTGTGCAGTGCAGAGGCAGAGCTGAACACCAGCTGATATCACTTCAGAGCCTCAGAGTTCAGTTTTTGTTTATTTGTTTGTTCACACCTGGTTTCAGCAAAGCCTGGGTCTATAGCTTCATGTTGTGTAGATTGTTGAATTAAGGAGTTGCGTTTCGTACATCTGTATTGAGACATCAGCAAGAGCAGTGTGGTGACACTTTGTGAGTGCTCTGAAGTGAGTGACACCTTGCAGGAGCACAGACCCTTCCAGAAACACTGTCCTGTCCACCACCTCTCCTGAATACCCAACACTCTCATCTTTGGCAGGAGGCATTTGCAATGGGAATGTTCTCCTACAGGAAGGTATCTCCAGACAGTTGGTCCATCCAGAGGTTATATTCAGTTGCTCCAGTACCTTTGGCCAAACACATAGGCAAACAAAAGCACCAGATTTTTGTCCATTTTACAGTGATTTGGGTCTGGGTGTTCTTACATTAAAGAAGAATCATTTGTTCCATCGCAAATTTGAAAGGTCAAAGTGATGGCTCTAGGAAGGATTATTTCAGAGTCTGTGCAATACTAAATTATCTGGTTTAGATTTTTTAATAAAAGAAACATCTCAGTAGGAGACAGTTCCACCATTTTACTAGATGATTCTTTACCAAGAGTTGTTTTCCAGTAGTGCAATAAAGGAGAATGTCAGTCAAAAAGAAGCCCCCCCTTAACTTTTAAGATAGCTGTATTCAGCTTAACGACATGTAATTAAAAAGGAGGATTTCTTTCCCTGCCAAAATGGAACTTAAGCTTCCCTACAAATAATTTGGAGTTAAAATAACTTCTGTTTCAGATCTGAAGATACAGAAACATGATAAACACTTATACTAAATTGTCACAGAGTTTGTGCCAGTTGGGTTGTAAAGAAAATTACCTTCTATGTGAGCTGAACAGATGCTGAACCACCAGTTTGAGTTGAGCAAAAGGGTGACAGATATTTCAAAGCTCTGAACTACCTTTTAAGGGGTAAAGACTATATTTACACAGATGTTCTCAAAGGGGAAATAGCCTATTCATTAAACCATCAATAATGCAAGGTCAAAGGTACATGGTGATCTCCTCTAACTATGTGAAATAGTGACTGTGACAACACTTCAGCCTATTGTAACATTTTATAATTCTGTCATGGGAGGAGATGAATTAATCTTCTCTATGTGGCCTAGACCACTAATTAAATATCCACTTGTGAGTTGGATGGAGCAGCAATAGCTGTAGGAGGACCAACAAAAATCAAGGAGCACCTTCCTACACGTAGCTTGTATTCATGTCTAGAATAATTTTTAAAAATGATCCTACAGCAATTCCTGAAACTGCACACGAATGTGGATGCACTTGATTAGTATCAATGAGGGTAAATTGTTTGTTTCTTCACTGGAATATCTGTGCAAACTCGAAGTGGAGCTTAATGAGCATTTTTCTGTGTTAGACAATATATATCCTCACCAGGAGTTAGCATTTCTACATGAATGCACCCAGAAAAGACCAAGGCACACCCCACTGCACTGCACAGGGGTGTCTTTGGGGGTCAGGGGATACCAGCCTTTAAGGCAGGACTCGGATCAGATAGTGCAGAAAAGGAGCAGCTTGGAGGTTGCTAACATGTAGAAAAGGAGACTGCAGAGGAAAAGAAGACCCCCCAAGGCTACCAAAAGAGGAAATCCAGGCCAAATTCTGCATGAAGACCCTCTAATGCTAAATCATACAGAGATAGAAGTGACACTTTCCTGCATGTGTAAATACTGTTTTCAAGCATTTGGTATTAGGAGAAATTTCTTAAACAACCTGAAGAGACTGGTTTGGGTGTCACATTGACTCACTGGTGGTACTGTTTAGGAGCTCCTTCTGCCTGATGGATGCCTGAGCTGTCCCATCCTTGGAAGGCCTTAGGCTGTAGTAGAGCTGCAGTCCCTGCAGCTGGTTGCTTCAAATGAGGGACTGCATGGAGCTGTGGCTCAGATACCCAAATTAATTCCTTCTTTCTTTTTTGCAGAAAGGAGAGAACTGCTCTGAAGCTGCTAAAAGCTGCAGTGCTGCCTCCAGTTAAAGGGCAGTGAAGTCCATTCCTGATGTCACCGTTTCAGACAGGGATGGGTGCTGGGTCTGCGTGTGTCTCACAGCCTTTGCACACCACTGCACAAGCACTGTCTGCTCTGCTCTGCTCTGGGGTTTTCTGTTTCAGATTCCTCTGTCTTGTTCACACACCAGGCAGCTTGGACCCACAGTGACACTGCAATCCAGAGTCCTCAGCCATCCATCTAAATCCATTGTACCCCCTCAGCACCAGGACAGTGCCCAAACGAACCTGCTCTCAGCCTTCAGCCCTGTTCAGCATTTCCATCATCTTTTATTTGCAGTGAGCAAGAAAGCCTCATGGATCAAAATGAGTTTTTCCAGGGAATTTCTTTTACTGTTATGATAAAAGAATGCCTTGTCTCTATGGAGAGATTATTTATACAGGTCGGCCTTTGCTTCAGGAGGAAAGTCCCTGGCTTGAGGAGATTACAAGGTAGTTGGGACAAAAATAGAGTGCAAAGGCCACAGTTTGAGAGGAAGGAAATATTGAAATATAACTAAAAAGAAGAAGAAAGTGTCTTGAAAAGCAGGAGGTAGCAAGTCTTGTGAAGTGTCTTTAGCTATTTATTTATGCTTTTAAGGAAGTGTGTTGCACTTCTGTGGATCAATACCTAACTTGGAGCAGAATGGGAAAATATTTATTCGTATTTCATGTTTTTGGACCCCTTTGCATGCTCTCAGTTTCTGTAGCAAATGCATCACAGTTCCACTTACCAACACTCCTTTATATTCTGCCCTACTAGGACTCCTAAATGTTTTGCAAGTTTTTAGGCAATTAAACCTCAGTACAGCTCGGAACGAGACTTGTAGGTGCAGCCAACACGTATGATCCCATCCCTTGGGCAGCAGCACCTCCTACAGGGTGCCCTCAGCGATGTAACTCATGCAGCCACCCCATTCTGTTTCAGCTCGTCTCACCTGAATGCTAAAAGGCCTCTTAAATGAATCATTCCTGCTTTTCCTCTTTGCAGAAGTCATAGTGGTGCAATTATATCAAATACTGAAAAAGCTGTATTTGTAGTGAATATTGCTCAGTAAACTGTACAAGAATTTCTCTTGATATCCTTGACATCCAGTTCTGCTCCAGGTCATGGAACCTGAATTCCAGTGAAGTATGGGGTTTATCTTTTTGAAATGTAAAAACTGGCAGTCAGCAGTTTCAAGTGGACAAGGTATATTTGTAGTAGAGGAAACTGCACTGCCAGCACTGGTCTGAGCTGAGTGGTTGTGAGAGCCTCTGCTCAGCTGAAATCACAGAAAATACTCTGTCATTGCCTCTGTCACCGCATTCCTGCATGGCCACGAGGGGCACGGCCCCTGAGAGACACGGCCTCCTGACTGCTAAGGGAAAAAGTTCTACATCTATTTAGAAAGTGTTTTATTTATCCAATAAAAAACCCCAAAAATACCCAAATAAACAAAACCAACCAAAACCAAAACCCCCACCAAACCCTAGAGCTATGTCTTTTTTAGGGAAAAAATTATATTAGTTAAACTCACAGAGTTATGAGAGATACACTTTTCAGAAAAGTACATTTTCAAATGAGAATAAAAATGAAATTTATACAGAAGCATAATGTACTTTTAAGATGAGTTTATTAGCAGATAAAAGTAAAAATTGACATGATAAGGCTCTGAACTTTCACACTTCACCACAAGTGTGCCTAGTGAATCACACACACACCATAAACTCTATTTATTTCCCCCTCCAAGAGCAGCCCCGGGGCATTTCTGCCGGTGTAAAGCCATACGCGGGGGGACCACTGGATACGGGGCTCCTGCAGGAGGGACTGCGAGGTGCGGGGTGTCCCCGGTGTCCCCGGTGTCCCCGTGTCCCTGCCCGGGCTGCCCTGGGCGCAGCCCCCAGCAGGTGGCAATGCAGGAACACCTGTAGCCCGTCCAGCCAGGAAAGGCTGGGGCTGAGGCCGCTGTTCCTGGGGAAAAGCCTCGCCTTGGAAATCCTGCTCGATGTTTTCAGCACCAAGTACAAATAGTTTTCACTGTCGGCGAGAGATTTTATTTTGTTTTTAAACTGTAGGATTTGAGCTTACAGACTTTGTAGCAGCAGCTTGGGGCAGTGTGGTGGATGTGCCAGATCCAAAACCTTGGGGGTCACCTGGAAAATCATGGAATCATTTATGCTGGAAAGGATCTCCAAGATCATCAGGTCCAGCCATTAACCCAGCATTGTCAAGGACACATGTGACAGATACTTAAATGTGTCACGTTATATTTATCTGTATATACATACATACGCACACATAGATACATATATATATATATATATATATATATAATGTCTCTTAAGAACCCCACTCACAACCCTTTTTTGCATATTCTGTTGTATCTTCCATCCCTGTGCAAAGCCACACTGTTTCCAAGCCAGGAATAAATCTTGAAACAGATCCGAACCTTTAAACATAATCACAGTCCCACAATGAAATAGGCAAATAAGAGATTTTTGTTTGAACAAAGCATTCCTGAGTATCACATCATGGAAACTAATTTTAATGACAGTTTAAAAGAGAACATATGTCTCTGAGAAAGCACTGAAGGTGGGAACATTTTCCAAGAAGGACTGTGCTTGTAGAGGGAAGTGAATGGAGTAACCCAAAATACAGAAACAGAAAAATACAGAAACATTAAAAGTGTGTAGTGGTACACTGCCTTTTTTCTATACACACACACAAAACCCCACCTAAAACAAATAAAACCAACCCACCTCCCCACCAAAAACCCCAACAAAAACACCCCTTCCTCCCTAAACTCTAAAGTCAATTAAAACAATCAATATGGAAAATATTCGAGCTTGTAAAGAAATCAATGAAAAAACCTTGATTGCACCAAAAATCTGCTGAAAAAATTCTTTTCCCTTCTTATTATAACAGTAAAACCTGTTCCTGTCAGAGAAGTGACTCTCCCTTGAAAGGCCACTGCTGGTGAACTGAAATCACAACAGAGTTGCCCAAACACTGCCCTGGGCACCAGAGCCACAGGCTGGTTAAAGTGGCTCCAGAGGAAATGATGGAAGTGCTGAGGGGTTCCCTTACACGTCACACACAGTGTGATTTTACTTACTACAAACAAGGAATCCAAATTATCTGCAGTCAGTATGGTTTCTCCCATCTCCAAATGCTTCTGTCACTGCTTGGACTCTGTTTTAAATGGTGCAATAAAAACCCTATGGAACAAAATCTATCTGATGCAGAAATACACTGCATTGTCCCTTTAAAAAGTATCACAGATCTTGAACTGCACAGGAATATTTTAACATCAATCCATATTCTGTATTTGCTGCATAGAAAAGCAGCAGTTCTTGCTATTTCAGAACCATCAGCAAATTTCAAATATGTCTCTATTATATGGAATCACACTGTGGGAACAGCAGGGTTAAACAGTTTCAGAGCACTAACAAAAAGCACTAAGCAGTTTAAGCTCTGTAAAATGTGTAAACAGCACAGCAAATACTAAAATAATATGCATTTTATAAAGCTCTTCAAAAATTCTGTGACATATGGGAAGGGCACAAGAACAAACAGCAGAAAAGAAATAGTTGTAGTAGTGCCTACTAGTAAAGATTTAAATCAGTTTCAATTATTGCAGGGTAACTTGTTCATAAAATAAAATTATCTTCTGGGAAAAATATCGCATGAAATGATTCTGAGTATAGCAGTGAAAAACACAAGAAACAAAAGATGAATTCAAACTGGAAACCAGGCACATATTTTACCGGTGAGGAAACAGATTCTCTGTGTCATGATGATGTTTTTCTGACAGATGTGCTTGAACCAAACAGCCCTGGATTGTAAATAGTTTTGAGACTTGACATCCAAAATCAGGACACTGGAGATCTGTTGCCACTGGCTCTTTTGGAAGGCATTACATTACAGAAAAGACTTTTTACACAAAACAGAGATGGCAGGACATGACATCCTGGTGACTCAGACAGTAACTGTTAAAGCAGGACCCTGGCTACTCGTGCTGTGGAGTTGTCAGTGCATCCTGGAGAGGGGACAGCACAGAGGGAGAGTGTTTTGAAAGAAAAGGATCTTGTGTCTCTTTGAAGCATCCTTGATTTAAAAGTGACTTCTGGAAGTTTTCAAGAATGTTCTAAATTTCAAGACTCAATTACGTAAGGACAGAGAGGGGTGATAGGAAGGCTCCTCTAATGGTGGGAGCAGCCCCTCTAACTGCTTGAGCAGATGATGCTGTGAGGTGGCATTTTTAATCTGTGGTATTTTAACAGAAATGACCCATACTGATGCATTCAATGGGGTTTGCACAAAGTTTTAGAACACTCCAGAAACTTGTTCTATGAGACTTCATGTTTTAGCCCAGATCTTTTATTATCTCTTCACCTGAGCATGATCTTCACCTATACCTTGAGGTGCTATTTCAAAATAATATTTTTTAAATAGCCACCCAAAGTTTTAGTGTTAGGTTTACTGGCCCAAAGATTCTTGGCTTCTTTAGCCGAGACAAAATTGGCACCAGCACTCTGATTTCTTTTCATGGTGCTCCTGGAAATACAAGATGTGGAGGGAAAGAATTAAGCCAAACAATTTATTCAGATAAAAATTTACTCCAGCATCTCACACCCTCAAATGCAGAGATCACAGGTGATGCTATTTATGCTTTCCCAGTGCAAAGAAACCAGTCATTATCCTTTGCTAATTGGTTTAGAACAAGGGAGGTATTTCTGGACGCGGCAGCTGCTAATCTTACTTCAGTGAGGAATTCTTAATTTTACCTCCTCAGAAGAAGGTTCCAGAGACACAGGGAGTATGTTTTGGCCAAGGGTAGGATAATTTCTCTCTTAACAGGGCAGGTGACATTCTTTCCAATTATAAAAATTAGGTGTGTCAAAGAAGGTCTGTTACTCACTGAAAGAGCAAAACAGCAATTCAGCTGTAGCCTCTGGGCTTTTCTCTCTACCTGGTAGTTAAACTGAATCATTAGCTGTCCTATAACACCAGCACGCTGTTTATTCACTGTGTTTTGAAGTAGGATAATGCAGCACTGAAGCCAGATAGCTGGCAATGGATGTGACAGTGACATTCAAAGAAAACAGATGCCACAAAGCCCAGATCATCAGAGGGTATGTATATCTGAGATCAACATTTGCAAAGTGCTGCTGGAAAAGAAAAGCCAGCAGATTTGCATCAGCAACATCAATTCTCATCTGTTCTTCCCTGTCTGACCATCTAACAAGATAGGATCGCTCATTTCATGATATTTGTCCCATTCCAGGGTTGTTCCTCCTGGAGTTGGCCGTGTCTGAGCTCCCACACACAAAGGTTGGTGGCATAGCTGCTCCAGTCACCTTCTGTTCCCAGAGGATGGGCAAGCTGCAAATGCCCTGAGGGCAAGATCCATTTACAGACTCCAAGCCTGTTTGGCTCAAGCCTCATGCTGACTCCAGGAAAGAGCCCGGAAGCAGGCTGTAATACTCCTGAGATAGGAATGTGACACTGAACTCAGCTGATCAGCGCTGGGGGTTCCCCTCCCTTCCATAAAGGACCTCCCCATTCTGCTCAGGTGCTGCAGCTGGCACACAGTACAAGATGCTGCTCTTCCCTCGCTCCAGCAGCCGCCCATAGAGCTGCTCTCCTGGTGCATCCCCCACCACCCAGCCTGAATTCTTCTCCATTTCCTATGGTGGAAGTCAGCCCTGTAAACTGATATTCCTTACGGCCACGAATAGGAACAAATAATTTCATGGGCTCTTGTGCGTGGAGAAGCAGGACAATGAGACGGCAACTTGAGTGTGCAGTTCAAAATAGAAAATCGTGTCACGATCCTCATGGAGAAAGAGCCTCTACCCCCACACCACTGATCAAAACAGCTTCCACCGAGGAGCCACCTCAAAAGCGGGGGCCAGCAACAAGCAGCCAGGGGTTCAAACCCTCCCTGTTGGGTTTCTGCTGTCCCAAAGCAGTTCTGCCAGCAGGGCACAGAGCTGGTTCCAGTGGAGGGGTTAGCTGGGCATTACAGCACGATGCCAGGATGATGCCCTTCCTGGCAGGAATTAATACAAGGTTTTCCTTAATGACTGCATCCAGAGCATCTTGAGCTTTTCTAAGATCAATTTACCCCTCACTCCTACAGTATTTAATAAAATATTTCTCTTGTTTGTGTCCCTAAAGCTGCTACTTGAAAGAGGAGACATCTCCATAAGGGGCACAGACGAGCACCTTGAAGCTCTGCTCCTGGCTCTTTTGAGCAATTTGTCTTGCTGTGCTTTGCAAAGAAAGAAAAGGAAATTGTCTGCTGGTTTATTATCTGTTTATTTCCTTTTGGGGAATTTGTCTATATGATCCTGCTTAATCTCCATGGGTGGGGAACAAAATATTTAAGTTAGTTAAAGATCTTTTTGTCCTGAAGTGAATAGGCCTTATAATCTTTTCCTCCTCATTCTTCCTTCTGGCTGTCAGGAAGAAGTCCTGGCTAGGAATGCAGATGATCTCCCTGGGAAAATCTGCTCCTCAGCTCTGTGGGTTAGGTATAACTATTTCCTTAAATGAACAACATAAAATTTAATCTTATGGGATGGGAAATTGTGTGAAAGGAGTAGGTACAGATGTTATCCCCCACTTAACCAGCTTTAGTTTTCCATTTTAGTTTGGGAAACTGAACAGCTCAGTGATTTCTCTGCTCCAGCTGCAGTATCAGACCTGAACACCCAGGACTGGGCTCCAGCTTCCAGCACAGCAGCAGCAGACTCCTCTGCAGCCCCAACATCAGAAGGATCTGAACCTGCTGGAGTGAGTCCAGAGGAGGCCACAAAGGTGATCAGAGGGCTGGAGCCCCTCTGCTGTGGAGACAGCCTGAGAGAGCTGGGAGTGTTCAGCTTGCAGAAGGCTTTGGGGAGACCTTCCAGCACCTTCTAGAACCTAAAGGGGTTACAAAGAAGCTGGAGAGGGACTTTTGACAAGGCCATGGAGTGACAGGACAAGGGGCAGTGGCTTCAAACAGGCAGAGGGCACGGTTAGATTGGATATAGGGAAGAAATTCTCTACTGTGAGGGTGGAGAGGCGCTTACAGGGTGCCCAGAGAAGCTGTGGCTGCCCCATCCCTTGCAGTGTCCAAGGCCAGGTTGGACAGGGCTTGGAGCAACCTGGGAGAGTGGAAGGTGTCCCTGCATGGCATGAAATGAGACGGATCTGCAAGGTTTCTTCCCACCAAACCATTCTGATTCTACATATGATTCCCAGACTGGATACTAGAGCAGCTTCTTTCCATTAGAACTGAACAATTAACAATCCCAGGAGACTGATCACTTGGTTTCTATAACAGGCACAATTTTTTTCACTTCCATGTTGCTAAGTTATTTCTGGTTTGCTCAATGCATCTCCCTCTCCGTGCCACCCACTGATGTCGCACATTCCCATCTTTATTAGGAGCAAGCAGCAAGGTGCTGGGTGCAGTTTTGTAACAAAGTCTGGATCTCTATCACACAGTACTTCCATGTTAATTTTTTCTTCTTTCACTTTCAAAGCTTTAGTTAATCTCTTTGAAAGGTAACTGGCTGACAACATTTCTTAGCTCTATGCTGATGCTTGATCTCATTTTTAATGAGGCAAACCAAAGAGCCTTTCTTGTTCAGCAGCCCTTTATGTTTCTTGTTGTTCTGCTATTTCCTATTGTTCTTCTTGTGGTGCTATTTATTCTACAGCTGATTTCCTCTGGCTTAGGATACAGATCTCTGATAATTGTAACATGATCAAATATCAGGATTTTATGGTGTAGTCCAAAATACCCATTTCACAACTGTGAGCTCCTCAGTGAAATCAACTTGTTGCCAGCTAGCAATGAGGACTAATTCTGGATGTTAAGAACTCCCATGTACAGTTTTAGAGCTTCAGTTCAAACTGAGATCAGGACTACATCTCTTAGGATTTTTTTTCAATGCCTAGTTCTCACACAACTTCTCACAAAAGCCAGCTGTAAGTTAGAACTACTTTGTGCTGGCTCTACAGCTGCTGTACCAAAAACATCCTCAGCCCTCACATCCAACAGTAACTGAACTGTAACTTCTTGCTCCCTCTGGCCTTGATTGCAAATTTTTTCCCCTGATTGTGCCAGATACTTCTACATACAGAACCTACCTGGCTCGAAGAGGATGTGTTAGTAAAGAAATAAGGAATTTTGCTGTCCTGCTCTGCCCATCCGACATCTCCTTCTAAAACAAAGAGAAAGCTGAGCTGCTGAAAACTTCTCAGAGCTTAGCTAACAGGGCCAAGTCTTTAAAATAAATGACTGAATTAAGAAAAATGCTGCCTTTCAGTGTGGCTGATGGATGTTCCAGAAGCAATCAGACACTGAATCTTTGGAAAAGCATAATGGCACGGAAATCCCGGTAAATATCTGACCCCCCTCATCATCAAACAAAGAACAGATTCAGTAACTAGAGAAACTACTGGAAACTACTTTATCTGTTCAAGGGTGAGATGAAGATCAGACTCAACCAACTATTATGTGGCTCTGGGCTTTATTTGGTGTTCAAAATAATGAGTTCAGAATACCTCATTATGAAACATGAAAAAGCAGGATGGAAAAGTTTTAAATAACTCATTTTGTTGTATCAAGTGACCTCTATCGTGCAACAGAACACCCAGTGAACATTGTCACAGTGTGGGTCTCAAAGCACCAATAAAAGTGTTTAGTGTGTTTCCCAACACACTCTGCTCAGGCTACCTGAGGCTGAAAAAAAAGCAAGTCAGAGTATTCGGTTTTGGGTTGTTTTTTTTTTTTTTCTCTGAACAGTGGTCCATTACACATGTTCAAAGGCTTCTTTTTGGCAGATTTCCAGCTGTAATTTTCTCATTCTTCCTGTCCCAAATATGGGTTTTTTTCCCCCAAGGAATAATTTTATTACTGAGTAGGAAAAGCCATGCTTGTATTAAAAAAAAAAACAAAAAAACCCAAAAAAAAACCACCAAAAAACAAACCTTTACCAGTTTCTCAGTCTTTAATGCTTGCAGGAAAATGTTTTGCCCGAGTTTGGGGCAAAATCACCTTTGCTATTTCCTACCTACAAAATGTTGTGACCTCAGCATCCTGAACCCTTCTAAGCCTGGAAGAGAGTGGAAGCTGAAACAGGTACAAAAAAATCCCCAGGGCATTGTGAAGTTACCAGTATCTCTCTTCTCACAATACTACTCACAATGAAAATCTTCAGCATTTGGAGTAGGACTTTGGACCACAACAAACAGATGGAAAGGTTAAGGCAATTCTCATCCTTGGTGTAACTGAAAAATCAGAGGAACCTGTCCTGATCACAACTGGGACAAACTGTTGCCTTCACACAGGAAACTGCAACCAAAATCCAGAGCCTCCTTAAGCTGCCTGGCAAGACTGAAAAAACATCACAGTGAAGGATATTCTTCATTTCCAGCTCAGCCAAATCTTGAGAGGAAAGTCTTTGCTTTACTAGAGAGCTTCTACCATTTCAAATAACTTTATACTTTGAGTCACCTGCTGCTCTTGGCTTGATGACTGGGGCCACCTGTGAGATGAGCTGTGAACCAACGCCTCTGTTGGACTGGGAGTCAAGGCTGCACCGAGCAGCCAGGAAATGCAAACCAGAGCACCAAGCTGCACCAAAGCAGTTTGTGCTTGCCACCACTGCTGACCCTCATACAGCTGGAGGCTTCCAAAGCCATGGCAGAGCAAGGCTGAGAACAGCCCAGCAGTTCAGAAGGGCCAGCCAGGAGGCTACAGCTGCCTGTGGCACACAGGCCTAGCTGCAGTCAGAATGGGTTGTGTGACTGCAGATTTCCAAAGTGAGCAGTCAGAGCTAACAAACAGCTGAAGCTCCCCTACGCTCCTTCTGGAACACTCCCTTGTAACACACCATCAGGGACTGAGTCCTCATGTTGGCACCTGGCCCTCTGGAATCACACCTCCATAAACAGAGGCCCTCCTTGTAGGACAGCTGTTCTCTCATACCAAACCAGGTTTTTTTGGAGTGTGGGTTTCTCCGTCACTCAGGTCACAGAAATCAAAAAAGGCTGGTCTCAGGAAACCACAGCTCTAACTGGTATTTAAGAGAAGCAAAAGCAACAACTTCAATGCCCTACAATTGTGCATTTACCACACATTCCCTCAGGTCCAATAGAAATCTACTGCTTCTTTCCTGCTTTGGCCTTTTATGAATTTCTGTTAAGTAGGGAAAAATGATGTCGCCATGGTCATTGCTTGCCCTTCTGCAATGATGCTGTTAACAGTGCCCCAGAGAAACAGAGGTGCTGTTCCACATGGGTTTGAGTAACACTCCTCCTCAAGGTGACATCCTCCTCCCCTCTCAGCTGAGGGTGTTCCAACTCTTGCCCCAGGAGAAAGGAAGAGAGCAGTTACTGCATAACTGATAGCAAATTACTCCAGTTACTAACGTAAGTTCTCTCAGTATCTGTCTCCACTTGGTACATTGCATTTATTCTAAGCAATCTTCAAATCTGCCACTACAGAAAATGCCCAGAGAACAGACCCTTCCCTTCCAGCAGTAAGTGCAGGAGAACTGGCATGTTCTGAAGCATCAATAATTGGTGCCTACTGAAAATAGAACCTTTTCAGACACATCTCCCTGGAAATCCCATGTATTTACAGTTTCACAGTGGCTAGTACCAGCAGTTTAGCAATACCTGTGACCTTTAAGTGTTGAACCTGAAAAGAAGTTGTGGTCTTTTGTCTGTGCTTTGTTAGCATTCTTTAAAACATGAAAACCCCACACCTAACATCGCCCACAACATTTTACTAACAGGAAGGCTCTAGGACATGAGGCAGTCTTCAAGGAAGAGAGAGAAAAAACCCTGGAGTATACTGTTCTTATACAAAAAGTTTAAGCCAAAAATACTTACTTGACTGAAATGCTCTGAAGAATGACATTTATGGTTGCTGTGTGGCATTTTTTGGTTTGCTGGGATATTTTTGGGGTTTTTTGGTTTGGTTTTCAGTACGTGTTTGTGTTGTTAGTTTTCTTCTTTTTCTTTTAAATCTTGCAGAACATTGAAAACCAACACTTGAAAGTTACACTTCTTTTAAGAGAGGTCACTGAGAGATAATTCTTTTTACATTTAAACACAAAACAGCTTTCTAATTTTATATAATCAAGAAATGGAAAACAATTTTTATTAACATGTCTTACATTTACAATCTTTTATTAGCTAATCAACATCAACATGCAAAAATAAGCGCTAAATACAAACCTCTACAATATGGTTTTGTTTAAACTACAATGGTTTAATTCTTTTGAAAAGTCATAAGGATGTGTTCTGCAGTTGTTAAAATTGAACTATTAGTTTCAGTAATGAATACTATTTAGACCCTAAAATTATGTAATCATCCTGCAAGGCATCTTCAGAAACTTCGCCCAACACTTAAGAATACCAGCTCATTGTCATGTGAGTACATTCTCAAAGCAAGAAATAAGGCAGTAGCACTAATGATTTCATATTGAACCCTATGCACATAACTAATAACTTTAGAAGGACTTTAACACTATGGTAGACTGGAAAAAGAACATTTAAACAAGCATTGGATTTTGCCTGAAATGTTCTCAGTTCTTCTTGATACTTATGTAACCTCCTTAAAATATTTGGGTTTGGAAAAAGACTTCATACTCCTTCAAACCAGTCCCTATTTGATCCTCCAGAGAAGCCACCTTGTGTCAAAGACATCAAAAATATCTTCCCACAGAAATAAGTTACATCATTCATGTTCAGGATTACTTCACCAGAGGATCATAAAGAAGGCAAAGAGGAGCTTAAAGGAGAACACGTTGGTAGTACTGATATCTTTGATAACAAAAGGGTCTTGGACAATTGTGAAAAAGAGGGAAGAAAAATGATTTCATTTCAAATCTGTTGTAACTTTTCCCCCAGTGCAAGTGTCCATCTTTAAAGAAAGCTATCCTTTAGAAGATGAGAGTACTTTTCTTTGAGAAGAGTCCAATTTTTGACCTTATGTTACAAAACCTTAACAATCAAAATTTGTTTCTGCGTTTTTTATTCAAGTACAAACTTAAGTCATAATTCCTCTCTTCTTTTTTTTTTTCCTTTTCTTTTCTTTTTTTTTCTTTTTTTTTTTTTTCCTTTCAAGAGTGTTTATTGTTGCTCATTGATCTTTGGTCGCAAGAAACAATAATGCCACCGACAGGTCTGCTCCCCAAGGTGGCAGGTTTTGCTTCTTTGCCACACATTAAGGCCCCCCCCTTTACAGGGTATGCCAAGATACACTGTGTCAGAATTCCAGCGGCACTTCATTGTGTGTTTTACAGACCTACATGATGTAGACTTTCTCAGCTTGTGAGAAGTTGAAGACTTCTTTGGTTCTTGGGCAAATTACTTTGTCATCTTGACGAATAGAAAGCAGAGACTGAAAAAGAGTGAAACCAAAAGATAATATTCACAACAGTAACTCAAAGCATTATTGAACTGTTTAGGAAATGAACTTGTAATTTAAAAAAATGTTGTGGTCTGAGGTCAAAACATCTTTGCCCCCAGAAGTTACTTATTCTACATTATTGCTCTCTGGAGGGAAAGATTTCCAATGCCATTTGATCTTGTGTTATAAATTCACATAGTTAGGTATGTGACCATTAATATGTCTTCATTAAGACCAATTTAGGCAGCTAAATATACAGTCTTTAAAAAAACATTACTGCAAGAAGTATTTTTCTAGCTTCTGACTGAGTTTATAAGCTCTTATTTTGATCTAGCATGTTATTCTAACCACTGCTATTTTAGCCTTCAGCAAGTCATTGAGTGCAACACTTACATTGTATCCATAGACATATCCATTTGGTAACATCATAGGAGGATTATTTTCGTTCATTACATCCCCCGAAATCTTGCAGACTAGTCGGGAGTTGGCACAATGTGCCATCGGCAGGGGCTGAGCCAGCTTGTTCAGGGATTTGCTACACACAGGGCAGTCGGGGTTTTTTGAGCTCCCATCCTCTTTATAACACTGTCTGTTAACAGCGAGTTAGGGAACAATCGCCACAATGAAACCATAATTAGCTTCCCATTGTATGGGAAACCTTAAAATTAGAAGATCGTCAGCTGTGCCAACAGAGCCCAGGTGACAGAATGCACAGGAACGTTTAATTCAAGTTTAATGTCTACACAAAAGAATCAAGGGTTTCTTCTGCTTCAAGGAACAAAATGCCTATCTGGTAGCCTGCACAGGTAAAGCTTCTGAGGTGCAGCACTCCAGCAGCACCAGCCCTTCTCCAGAACAACACAGTGCACAGCAAACCCAACAAAGCTTCAAAAGATGCAGCTATTTTTGAATATTCACATAAAACCTGGCAGGTAAATTTGTGTTTAAGTGCTTAAAAACCAGTAATTGTGACCCAGCTCACTAACCCTTGCAGGCATATTCACTAATTTCAGACAGGAAGACACAGCCAAACCAAACACAATGTTACATTTTACCTTAAAATTTTTGTTTGGGCATGCCTTTTTTTTTAAACCATAATGCTATTTATTATAATTTCCCCTTAATTTAATAGCAACCAATTTATACTCCATTTGAACAACTCATGAGCAAAAATATTGAAGTGTCAACATTTCTTATTTGAACTCTCTGAAAAGCATCCATAAGCAAAAAAAAAAAAACAACCCACAAGGCTTTCTTTCACTCCCAGTAATATCTGCATTAAAGGATACGGTGTTTTTATAGCTGAAAGGCCTGCCTGGAGTGTTATAGTAAAAACAGAATTGTTTCCCAGCTGATGTAGTCTGTAGTTATCATATCTAAACTGTTGGATCAGCATTCTCCATCGAGCAGGGTCCAAGAGATCCTGTTAAAAAACAACACAACTGTAAGTTGCTTTCAATCTAATTGTTCCAGGGGGCAAAAGCCTGGGAGTGGCAAACTGTACAAAACTCACTTGAGTAAACCCATCACAAAATAGAAGTGGACACCCCAATGCATAGTGTTTAAAAAGTACCTTTTAACTCTATTTGAGTAAATTAAGTATTATTTAAAATAGCTGGAGCAATACTCAATCTCCATCATCTACCAAATGTTCTAACTGAAGTATGTAAATCTTGATGAGGTTACTTCTTCCATTTAGTTTCTTAGAATGCTGGACTACTTTAGGAAACAACATTAGTTGTTAGGGCAGATGAAGACATGGTTTAGTGATGGTTCTGGATTGATGGTTGGACTGGATGATCTCAGAGACCTTTTCCAGCCTTAACAATTCAATGATTCTACTGTTCAAGGCCAGGTTAGAATAGGCTCCAAGAAATCTGGTCTAGTGGAAGGCACAGTGACGTGAGAGTGTTCAAGGGATATCAAAATAAAATAGGTTGTTTTGCCACAATAGTAAACATTTTCCTTTAAGTCCTGAAAGGAAAAGCTTGGTTATAGAAGATGCTTCCTTCCTTGGATTAACAAAAATCAGTAGGTTAGAGATATGATCTCACAAACTTTGTTAAATATTTAATAAGAATTTACTTATAGGCATTTCACACTCTGTGATTGTGTTGAACACGGTAATTATTAGAGCATTCAAAACTTAACTTCCATAAACTACAATGTTTTAAGTCATATCCATAAGTATCAGGGAAATTGTTCTCATTGTATGGTTGTACATGGAACGATCCTAGCTTTTTCACCTTGCTCTCCCTCATTGAAACACTCCATTCAAACCAGTCCTTAGAATAAAATATGGGATTTTTATTTCCTGCCTATTTCTTTCTAACTACTAAAATAATGATAAGCTCTATCTTACACCCACAGTCTTTTAACACATCTATCATTTATACTCATAACATAGATCAAATCTAGCATATAAAATACCAGGATCCTTCTAAGACTGAGATGAGCAAAGAAATTCATATTGATTCTGTGGGTTGTTCATTTTCAGGGTTTTTTTGTGTATTTCTTTTGTTAAACCAGGATTTCATCATCATGTTTTGAAAATGTGTTTATACTGGCACTGTCACATATTGGCTTGGCATTTCATGGAATTCTTGTCTTACTCAACTCTTTTCTACCTTCTGCCTCCAAAGCCAAGTTAAAAAAAGTGAATTAGCACATGACCACAAAACTCAGTCTGTATAAACAGTAGCTACCTATGAATTTTGCTTGATTTAAATTTAGATGTAGATATTACCACTAATATCTACATTGATTTGCATAATCCAAATAAATGAAAACTTATTTTAAGGAACAAAACTGCTGCTTTCACATCATTCAAATCATCCTTCCTTTCTTCATCCCAACCACTGCATCAACAGTAATGTGAGCAGTAGAATTAAGAACTGCTGCTGGTGTATTAAAGCCACAGTTTTGTTTTTTTTTCCCTTTGTACTTCCCCATCTTCTGCCTCTTGCTGTATATGTAATTATTGTGCTTCCAGCCCCACAGTTCTTTAATGCTGGGTTTATGGTAAGCCTAGCTCAGTGCGAATCCACGTTACTCTTACAGTCCAATTGAGACAATACAAATACTTTCTGGATTAATGTACAAGGACTGGTTACTAAAATTAGGAACTCTTACAAAGGTGGAATTTAGGAACTAAAAGTTTTAAACCCCCATTTATTTTGATATTATCAATGCATTTTCCTGTGCTGAAAATAGAACTGAAACATCTGTTTTAATATTATGTTGTAGCAGTGAATTTCAATGTTACCTTATAGGGAGAGATATGAGTGTCTGAAGGAAAGGCCAACATTCCCATCACCTGTCGAACCTCATCCAGCTGGCTCCCCTCAGCCTGACTGAAGTGCTTTCTTGCATGTCTGAAATAGAGAATTAATACTTTATTAGACAGCCGTGTTTCCAAATCAAGTAAATTTACTTAATTATGGAAGATTTTGGAGAAAACCTCTAGATTCTGCTCTCAATAGATGAACTCCAGGAGTGCTCTATGTACATTTAAAGGACTTGAAAAAACACATCCTGCAAATGGGAATGGAAGAATGACTAAAAATTAGCATTTTTACACTGTAATTTCTTAGAAACCAGAATCATTTTACTGTAGTGTGAAGTCTTGCTTCCCTAGAACTGAAACAGCCATGATTATTAGAAGAAATGTCTGCTCATGGAGGCTCATGACACTCCTCTGGCATACAGTCACAAGTGAGATAAAGGCAGCCTGAAAATCAGCTGTTCCAGATCTATTACACATCAAGAGTGTTCAAATATCTGCTTTGTTTATACTGACATCTGGGGGAATGTTTGTTTTGAATAAATGATTTTTTAGGGGCAAGGGTATAGGCTAAAAGACAATATCACTTTCTGTGCAGACTACAAGAAATTGTAGGGCAATGTAATAGAAAACACCTTGTTAAGAGCACTTTTTTTAGCCAGGAAAATTAAAAAAAAAATGAGAACTTTAGTATAATTTTTTTCTACTTTAACACATACAGATTTTAAGGGATACCCACATGGCTGAAAGCTTGGATATTTGAAAGAAGTGACAGAACTACCAGAAACATATCTAAATCAAAAACAGAAACTTGAATATTTTTCAGGAAATAGTAAGAAACCATAAAATTATTACCAGATTATAAGGGTATTCAGCTCCTTTAAAACCCTATATGAAAGTTTCCCCAGTCTAGTCTTCCCAAGATCAGTAATTCTCAAGTTGGAGTGTAAGTGTGCAGGAAGACCCTTCAGCCTTTAAACTGGATGATTAGTTCAGCATTTCTGCTAAAAGCTCCTGTTTTCAATGGTGCACAGATGTAGCACAGCAGGCTGGGTATGGAACCAGCATTATACTGAATTTCTGGCACTGCACAAGTATAGGAAAATTTTCTCTATGCTGTGACTTCTGTGCAGTTTGTATTATGGGGAAGATACCAAGTCATGTCTCAAGTCCTCTACTAAGAATTTGCTCTTTTTTAACTTTTGAAGAGCCTTTTATAATTCCCAAAATCCTTTTAGGAATAGACAGTATTTTCAAAATGCCTATTTCATGGCTTGAATAAGAAAACTTAGGCAAGTTTGGTTTTTTTTTTTTTTCCAATTCTGAATTTGACTACTACACTGAGGTCATCAATACCATGAGAAAGTCTCTTTAGCAGTGATTCAGTACTCCCACTTCCTCTCCCACCCAAGCCAGGAAGCAATGGAAGTTATGTAGGACAGAATGTTTCCACCCGATTTCCTATGCTGGGTGAGCAATTCAGGAATGTAAACATTGTTTCTCAGGTGATTACTGTTATGAGGGCAGAAGCACAAACCCCCCTGCCCTGAGAGAAGAGATAGCCTGGAAACGCTGGAAGAAAGCTAAAGTAAGGGTGGAGAGCTGCCCATGAAACGAAGAGCTTTTGAAAACAAGGATTAGACAAACAAAAAAATTCAGATCTACCAGCTGATAGAGATAAATTACTATCTGTGCATGCATGAGAGAAAAGAGGGGAAAAATTCTTCTCAAAAGAACTGATTAGAGTGCAGTTGTGTTCCCTGACGGTAAAACAGAAATGACACTTCAGTTTGCACCAGCCTGGTTAGTGTTGAGGTTCTCCTCCCTGCCAGGCCATCAGCCTTCCACCACTTGCAAAGTACTGAACACACTGAGATATGGTGGCTGGTTTGGGTTCAACCAGAATGAGTTAGCTTTTCCAAAGCGACTTTGTGTTAGTTAGTCTTTATCTCCTGACTTTCCCTCTCTCCTGTGTTCTTTAAAAAACAAAAAACCAACAAAAAAACCAAGGAAGGTTTCCCACAAGGTCTGCAGGCTGTGGCTGAACTTCATCCACTGAGAAATTAAAATGGAGCAAGATATCTTTCGAAGGTGAAGCAAGTCCATTAATTCATAGCATTCAAGTATTTTTTAAATTGGGAAGCACACACATTACTGTAAGTTACTTGGGAATACAAATGAAATAACACCTTATTTGCCCTCATACCGCTATTCACCCCTTTCCTTGTCACTCAGCTATTTCCATCTCTGTGCAAGTGTTGTTATGCTCCTGGAGGTCTCTGTGAACATTACAATGCTTAATTGCAAAGTTTTTACCACCATTAATACATAATACATTAATACATTTTACCACCATTAATACTCTACAGCTAAGGTAGGGGGCTAAATTCTTCTAGAAAATATTTTTTAAATCCTGACAATAGACCATCCCTGAAGCCACTAAATTCCTGTGACAGGTCTAAGTACTAGGTAGAAAATTTTGTTTTTCGAATCCCAGAATGGTTCTTAAACTCTGTAAGGACAAAGTCCATCATCTTTTGTGTGTCCCTCCAGCCCACACAGGTAGAGCTGACATACTGTACTTGACAAATATTTACAAATACTTGAAGACCTACAGTTCACTAAGGGTACATTAATTTGTTACAAAAGGATCCACATTTACAATGTTCAGCTTAGATATCTACATACGTCTGAATATAAAAATGAACATACTTATTGGGCAGTGGCAATAACTGAACACAAATTTAAGATGTTATCAAGAAAGGACTTGTTTCTACTCAGCTTTTTGGCCGATGTCTGTATGCCTTTGTCTCAGACCCTTACGAAAATCAGCAGAATTTATACTCAAAGTGCTCAAAAGTTTTATTATTTTTATACCCAACCAAAAAAAAAAAAAAAAAAGTTCCTTCATCCTTGTAGGACGGAAGTTGACCAAAATGATAGACTGTAGCCATTTTCTCTTAACTTTGCCCATCATCAGCTATTATTTACTCCTTTTTGTCCTTTGTATCCCCAGAACAAGAAGTGCACATGATGCTTTGTTAAGCTTTTAGCTGAGAACTTTGTGTTTCTCTGGCATTGCATAAGAGCAAAATATCAAAATGCTGTCAAATTTCCCAGAATGAAATTAGTGAGAACTCCTAAAATGAAATTGGTGTCATCAGTCATTCATTACTTTAGTAGGTACAAATTTGACAAAAAAACCCCTAGAGATGGAGAGTTAAAGGCTAATGATACTAGACAAAAAACTTTGTGTTATATTTAAGGTTAAGAGCTTTACTCTTTGTATGCAAGAACAGTTTTTACATTCTTAAAACTTGCACTTTCAAGGCTACTCTGATAAGGTACCTTAGAGGAAAGTCTGTTTGTACTCATTCTAAAAAGCTACACAAATTCAAACACTTATTTAATAAGATGGATAATTTTAAAGTTCACATCAATTTTAATGTAAAAGCAATGTCACTTCAGAGGTTCTCAGCAGGCAGCAAAAGCTTTCAAACTTATTTAAACACCAGCTGCGTTTCAACAAAATGTCAGTTCCCCCAGTTCCACTCATACAGGAAACTCCTTGGTAAACAGCCTCTTTCTCTGCTTTCTAATGGATGCCTGACCTATTTATTGCACCACAGACACAATACTGAAAGAATCCTGAAGCAGGCACTTAAAAAAAGCAAGCTAATAAAACCAAAAGTTGCAAGGGTTTGCTAGAAGCAATGAAATTTACGCCACACCTCCCCAAAAGGTATTCCCTTATTCATTACTTATTTTGAAACAAAGTAGAATGCAACGGCAAAAACTTAGAGTTTTTAAGCCACGTTATTGCAAGGAAGAATTGGTATGTTGAAGTCTGAATGTACAAAATAATCAAAACTTATCCTGCTAAAAGGGAGTCAATTAAGATATAGAAAGACTTCCACAGCTCCTTTTCCCTTTACAAGTGGTTATAAAGTTAAAAGCAGCACTACCATGACTGGCAACTTATAATTGCCAAGTATAAAATGTATGTCAACCCTGAATTTCAGCAGGAATATGGAATATACACGCATCACCCCAACAACACTCAATATGGATGCCTTGTTTGCCACATGGGAGCTCTAAGTTGTAAACCTCAGACAGGTTATTCCACACAAAACGTGCTGTGTCCTCTTGAGGGCTAACAGCGAATTTTACCACTTCTGATGTGGAAAAGGGATGAGAGGGAAACAAATATCCAGTAACAATAAAATACAGAAGGACCTTATCTGCTTTGTCCCAGTTCTCAGCCTATTCCTTATTCCAGCTCTGTGCCTGCCCTCTGGTTTCCAAGCTACATAAGGAAGCTGTAGCTCAAAGAAAATAGTTTTTAGAGCATGGACTACTCATTGTTAAGATGCATGACTGCACACTTGGCAAAGAAACAAACTGAGAATAAAGCTAAAGGCACAGTATTCATTTGGTATAAAGAGCACCATGGGCTTCAGAAGACAGATAATGGAGTTGAGTCTCTTTCATCCTTTTCTTAAGTACTTGACAATTCCCTAGGATTTGATAATTCTATCAAAGGGTAACTGCACATATCTAAATCTAGCTTGTAGGTCTTGTTTTTAGTTATGTTTGGTTTTAATTATTAACATTAAAATTAGCTGGATTGCATATTTGCATTGGCTGGGACCAGAGCAAAGATGATTTAAGTGCAAGTAGGGCAAAGTAGGAATGATATTAGCTCAAAGCAAGCCATGCATCTGAATGAAATTAGAACTAAAACCTGAAAATAACCCTAAAACTTTGCCCTGCAGGAGAGCTTCTTCATCTAGTTTTGGGAATATGCTAGAATGTTTTAAGTCTGTGCATATTTTATGATGGTTTTCTGTACCTCTGTGCTGCTCTGCCAAAAATACAATTTTCAGTTTCTGAAGTACTTAGTTTGGGTTTAAAGGCAGCAGAACTTGCAATTTCCTTAACACACAGTGTTCTCATCAGGATGTACCAGCAAAGCTTCAGGTTGGGCCATGAACTCCTCACCTCTCTTTAGGTTTAAATATTCTTACAAAACAACCTGCTGAGAGTTCTCCCTCCCTTGCACATGTAAGCTCCAGTAACTCCACCACCTGCACTGTACTTTGGTGCTGGCAAGGTCACTGGTTATCAAACTATCAATGCATTTCTTTGCCCCAGTATCAAAATTCTCCTTATTTCAGCAGGACTAGTTTCCTGTGTTATCCTGGAACATTATTCCACCTTAAATCAGGACCATTAACTCAGCTGTATAAATTGCTTCAAGTACTGGTATGAAAAGTATTGTCAGAAAAACTCTCTTGTTGTTGAAGTCAGGCAGTGCTGAGGTGTGACTGCACTTCTGTTACTGATTCACAACCCCACTGGGCATTGTTACTTTCTCTCTGTAGTCCCCACTGAACTACTTCAGAACAGGTAAAAATGGATACTGAGTTGGTTTCTTCATTTGGAGCCAGAGGAACAGAGTGAGGAAAACCTAACACAGCTCACCCCTCTCCCACCCACAACCATATAGAACTCTAAATTAGGCATCAATACAGGGGGTGAACATGGCCTTGGCACGTAACTTGCAGAACAAAAAGTTTAGAGAAGATAGCAAAGCAGAGGAGAATTCAGTCAAAATTTAAATGTTAAAGCTTTAGATGAAGGTTTCATTAACCTTTTAGTATTTCTGGTGACTAAAACTGTAACAAATTGCCATAAGAAGCTGGCTGTACCACTTGGCTTTATGGTGTTTACCTCTTGAAAATTAGTTGAGGGTGAATATATATCTATATAGTACACTGTATGCCACCAGAAAATCCATTTGAATTTTGAAACAAGTTAATTTTCTAAACCTTGATTTTGAAGAACAAGAAGACACAGTTTCAGGGATAACATCAATTCTTTAAGAAGGTGCATCTGTGGAATGACACTTTGCCTTTAAAAAAATCCAAGCCCAGCTTAAATCCAATGACTGATGACCACACCAGGCGAGAGACCCTTCAAGGCTTTACAGGGCTTCTGGGTGTTGCAACAACAGTCACATGTTTCTAATGAAGCATAATACCATCTTGTTAAGAAAATTGTTTGGAAAGCATCCTAATTTCATACCTCACAGCATCCAGTCTCTTGTTCTGTCGAATGAGTTCAATGAACTCCTGAATCCTTAGGCTGAACTCCAGACAGCTCTGAGATTAAAGACAAGACAGGGTCTTAGATGGTGCCAAAGCTGCACCGCATGGTTTGTTAACGAATATGTGTGCACAACAAAAAAGAAAGTGTTAATAACATGCAACCTGATTTGCTTGCTTTTAGGCATTCATGCAAAAATGTTGAAATGCTGACTCTACAGACAACATCAGCACAGAATTCCCTAAAAGCAAACAAAATCCTCCTCCTCTTGCCTCCTTTGAAACTTCAGCAGGGATGAACTTTTTCCTAATGACTGAAAGCCTTGTTACCTGAGACACAAATGAGACTAATAGGTGGTTTCTTTGTACTCTCTTAAAGTAGTAGACTCAACAGTAGTTTGGGGCTATGTGATAATTTAGACAGGTCTACCCAGAAGAAGACTGCAAGGAAGAAACAAGCCTTTGAATGTTTTTTGAAAAACCCCAATATTAACAAAAACCAGCACGAAGTTAAAGTTGCTGCAATACCCTCCCTCCCTTTCTTCAAGCTTCTATCCCACTCTTCTTGTCAAACATCTGAAAGCCATGCTGGAAACAAGTCTCAAACAAGAAAACCAAGTGGCATTTACCTGTTTATGGAAAAAGGTAAAATTTGAAGCCTAACGAAGTTGACAGTGTCCCTTTAAATCAAATTCCATCACCAGTTCACAAAATCTATAAAAAAACTTTGAATATGTGGAATTAAAAAGATTCTCCCCCCAGTAAAAGAACAAATCACTATGCTTCTTTATAGGGACACAGTCAACTGTTTGATTACCTTACGAAAATAATGAAAACCCAAAGTGCTCTGAATCATGTAAAGAACTCTATTCCCTGTGTTACTCTGCTCCACTTGCTGAATATTTTTTTCTTTACCCATGTTTCTAATGAATAGCTGCCTTTTGTTTATTGTCATCAGCATAGTCATATCAAAATTCCTCAGTGACTTCAGTAAGAATTTGAGCAACTCTGAATTTCTATCAGTTAGCTGCCTGGGGTGACTAATGCACACGTTGTAATAACTGCTTATTTAAGATTTAAAACATAAGCCATTTGAACATAAAAATGATGCATTGTTTCATATGTTAAACCTTACTAGTTGAAGGAACAGAAAAAATTATTTTCCAACTATGCATTTTTCTGTATTTAAGCCCAGATTTAGCAGAAAATAAAAATTTCTCCTCTTGATATTTTCAATAGGACTACTTTAAAATATCTTGTCATCCAAATCTTCACAAACCCCTCATCTAGAATTTCAAATAAGCTTGTTTCTACTAAAAATATGCTCAAGCTTTTTAATTGTAAATAATACTAAATCCCAGGGCTTCCTATTTTGCTGAGACGTTTCAACAGCAAAACTCACATGCCAAACAAATGAATTTTCAAGTAAGGTGCAAGCCAATGGCCCCAGGGGCTCTGCAGGCCAGTGTAACTAGAAGCACAGAGTTCTAGACAATCAGATGACGCACATTCCAACTCTGTGTACCTTCAAACAACCCAACAGCAGCTCTTCACAAGATTTCAGATCACTCACATCTGTAAAGATTATGTGACTGCTTTCCCAGGCCACCAAACAGTTTAGATTTTAGATAAGGCTTGCATTCAGGTAGGTGGTGGCTGGGATTTTAGAACATTAACATCGATGAGTAGCTAAGCAACTAGAAACAGAAATGTTTGTGTTTCAAAAAGAAGCATAGTAATTTCTCTTCTTCCAACTCTGATCTCTCACAGCCTTAGCTTTGGTTTTTGACAGATTTAAAAAGAAACAAAAAAGAATAAAGTGTAGGGCTTGCAGAAATAGATTTTTGTTGTAGCTTGTTTTTCAGAAAGAGGATGGGGAAGATTTTTCTTTATTTACTGCTTGTTGAAAATTGGTGATGAAAAGATGTTCAGATTTTATTTCTTGTATTACTTAACATTTTAAGATTACACAAGGGGGATTTTTTATCAGTATAATTATGCAACGTGGTTTACATACCAATTCTGGTTCTCCTTTAATGGTTTTCATAACAAGATCATCATTTTCTCTAGAGTAATCACTGGCCGATTTACTTTTGCATCCCATCTTCAGCTCATTCTCAGTTTGGTGCCTCTGAGTGACAAAGAATGTCACTCTTTGCTTATTGTTAAGTGCACTCAAACATTTTTGGTTAAAGAAAGCACTTAGTTTAAAAAATTTAAGACACATCTTTGAAGGAGGCTGGGATTTCGGTTAATATCAGTTAAAACCAGATTTCTGCAAGCCCTATAAAAGATTACAGCATGTTTTGAAATGCATAATTTAAGAGACAAGGAAATTTAAATGGACTGCATAGCAACAAGTACACAGCATGTTCTGCTCATGGTACTCAATGGCTTGAGGAAGACTTTTTGTGTTTATTACTTGATTAGATTCCAGCTTTTATTTTTGTATTTTCTCACAGCAAGTTAATTCTTTCCTCTCAAGTTTTGTCTTCTTATATTCAACAATTAAAAATTACTAAGACTAAAATCTGCATGAAATTTCCCTCCGAAATTTTAAACCCGAGGGCAGAGATTATCAATTAATCTACTTCTTAAGATACCTTCACGTATAAACTGATTTATAGTCTCACCAGGATACAAAGAGCTATAAATGTAAGTTTACGTGCATCAAGACACTGTGTATTTCTGCATTTATTTGTTTACAAATTACACTAAACCCAACTGAGTATTTTATTTGAGTATAATTTGTTGAGACAACACTGAATCCAGAAGATGACCTATCACTCACTTCCAGGTCTGACATTTCTGAGCCTGTTTAGCTCCAACTACCTATGCCTTTTAAGAACACTTTTATACTTACTGTCCTTACTTTTATACCAGACCTTTTTCAAGACCTGTCATTTAAAACATATTGACCACATCCAGCAACCAAGTAGTTTAGAAAATAGTTTAAGCAAAATGTGAACATGTTACATTTTCCTACCTTCATTTTTCTGAGTCTGGATTTGTTGTCATGACACCAAGCCAAGCAAGTCATAGTCTCTTGTCTTTCCAATGACTCTTCCACTTCCTTAGCAGTCAAAAACATCTCAATATTTACCAAGTCCTTCAAAAAACAAAAAAAGAAGGAAGATCTTGTTAAATTGTATTCATACTTTACACAGCAATTCTTCAACTTAGCTGAAATACTGAAATAAAAGACTTTGTTCTCAAGACCTCTGGATTTTAGAACTGTACTTTCCAAAAAGACATTACAGGATATTTCCATGGACTGCAATGTTCTGATAGTGACAACAGTTCTCTGAGTCTAGTTACATAACAGAACTAGAACAACAACAAAACCCCCCCCAACCACTATTAAAGATTAGACCTAGAATCTTACAGACTTTTATACAATTGACATGCTTAATATCACAAATATTACCACAGGTCTAGTGAACACAAGCACTCTCAGAAATAGATGGCATTTTCAGCTGTCAGAACAGCTGAATATACTTAATCTTAGAAGTTCTACCTTCCATGAGACAAAGCTGAAAACCAGAACTAGCATCAGCTATATCACATTCACGTCTTGCATTTCATTACCCAGGTTTTCTTTATAAACACAGCAAGTCTAATACTATTGGGAAAGTGGGCTAAATCATGTTAGGGTTATCAGAATAGTTATTTACAGAAATTTAAACAAGCCACATGTATTTCTAAAATGCAGCAGAACTTGCAGCTTTTACTAAATCTTTCTTTCATTAATTGAATTTTAAAACCAGAAAATTAACATTTATTTTATAGGTTGTATGATCATAGCAACAAAACCATTTACCATCAAAAGAATAAAGGGCCTCCCACAGCTCTACTGGTATCAAATCCAGGTAAGTCAGACTGAGCTCAGAATTCAGACAGCTTCAAGTTGACAGAACAACTTTGAGACTGGACTTTAATGGACTCTTCCCATACCCTTAGGGTTAAAAAAAATTAATCTATTTTATCAATGTGTTGGCAAATGAACTGAAAGAATGCCAACCTATTCCACAACAGTATTTTTAAAGTATTCCTACAAGAACATGAGAATAATCTTTCTGCTGGTCTGAAGTTTTCCTGATGATATGCTCAAGTGGAAGAAAAGTTCATTACTCCCCTGTGCATGATAAGGTGACCATATAAAAACCTCTTGCCCATTAACTCATCTGTGTAAGTAGCTTGGTACATAATGCAGTCATAGTAATTATCCTGCTTGCATTCCATACAGCTGCTGAGTGGAAAGACAATTCCATTTAAGTTACCAACAACATCTCCATATATCTCTTCAAGCCTACTGGAGCTATGTGCCCTCTTAATGAACAGCATTTGCTTTTACACCAAATTAAAACAAAAGCATTTGCTTTTACATCAAAAAAGGGACTGGATCTACTAAGCAGAAACAAATCACTGGTTTAATCTCATTTGTTAGCTTTTTATAGTTGAAGTTTCATTACAAAAAAAAAAAAAATTAAAGAAGCATAAGGGCAACATTTGTTATAAGCCCATGAGCTGGTGAGAGAATCCCAGCTATCTGTATTTATCAATCAGGTGTTGGTATAGCAGCCCTCTACTACGAGCAAGACGGCAATTGCTGCCGAGGCAGACAAAACTCTTAAATAACAAGAGAATTTCTACATTGCTTTTGAAAATGTAAAATGAAAAAGGTTCTATTTAACAGAAATGCTAATTAGAGTCGTGGTTGCCAAAAGAAGTCAAAGCTTGGCAGCCTTCTCTATTAAATAGACAGTATGTATCCAGAAAACAGAGGAGAACATTTTAAATTAAAAGAGTTTCTTTCAGAACCAACAATTACATTTAAATTGCACCAATAAATAGGATTTTTTTCTCTGTTGACTTGATAGAAAGTTAAGGAACAATATAAAAAAGGCATTAAGAAATCCTTTTGTAGAGACGGGAATAGCTTTTGCATTTGATTAGAAGTAGTTAGAAGTCTTAATCATGCAGACTGATTACCACAAAAATACTAAGACACAATTAGGCAATAAACCTTTAAAAACCCCACATGCCACACAGGTTTTTTTAATCCAATCATACTTTCCTATCTTTTCTGGTGGTGTCTGCTCTTGGTGCTTCTTCCTTAGCTAGGACTAAGGAAACAGAAGAAAGGAATGTCAGAGGATTTATCAAAACTAGCACAGCACTTCTACACAGGACAGTCAGGAGTACAGCTTGTCTGCTTTATCTTGGATGGACAGGAACCAGTCCAGCATTTGTAAGAAGTTTCTCATGTTCCAGTCAAAAAAATTCCAGTTAAGACCCCAATCCTGAATAGCTTTCTGAAAGCATTCTGCAATTCAGAGTTGTACAGGCTGCAGACCATACGGAAACATTCTCTTTCTCAGCTCCCAAAACAGGATTAAGATTTCACAGGCTGCTACAAAGAGCCTCTCTTATATAATTTACATATAAAATTGAGTAAATGTAAATACACAATTTTAGAGAAATACTGCCACTTGATTTTGCAGGTGCAGAAAAAGCCGAAGCAAGAAATCTGTTGCCGCACACTCCCCCTCGAAATGACACAGTATTCAGCACCATGGCAAACGTTTTCTGACTTGTATATAAACTAAAAAGGAATTCTAAACTCTTTAATTACCCTCTTTACAACACTGGTGTCTCCCTTCATTTCACACTTTCAGCTTTCACACTGGAACGGGGGTTGCGATACTTTCCTGCCAGTACTGCAGAACTAAGGAGAGCCCTACCCCACACATGGATTATTTCAGTACTGGGTTCAAACCATAAATCTCAGGACAGACTTTTCAGCCTCCTGTGCATTGTCATAACTTTGCTAAACCACTTGATTAAAAATACACAATACCTGAGGTTGGGCAGGAAGACTGATTTACATGGAACTTCCATTTAATTCTACAACTGTACTACTGTACAACTAGTCTCAAAAGTCTCAAGGAGGAGAACTCGCTCCATTAAGTATTAGCAGCAATTATCCAAACACTCAAGGGGGGAGCACAGTACAAACCAGGGAGTACCACCTGGATTTTATAATTTCTGTTTTAAAAACAAGTATTGGACTAAAGTGAACTAACTTTTCCTTCTATACAACAGTCATTAACCAGATTTTAGAAGGGTAACTATCTCAACACTGGGTGAACTTTATCATAAAAGAACTATTTAATTCCATTACAACAGTGAAAACTCCAGAGAAAGACATTTATTATTAGAGAAAACTGCACACTGAAGGCTGAAGACACTTTAGTGAAAGCAGAGATACTTATTTAAACAAGAATACAGCTATCCATCACCCTGTGCTCTGCCTGATTTACATATATATAGCTTTTAAAATATCACTGCTTCTTTTTAAGCTGCAAGTGCCTCCAGGGAGGGAGGTTACCCACCCTATGATTCTGCACAGAACTCCAATTATTAGGTATAAAATACTATGAAGAATGAGGATGCCTTGATGATGATGATTACGAGATACATACTCCTGGCCAACATAAAAGCTGGATCCCATTTGCTCAGATGGGTTCTTAGGAATAACATCCCAAGCATGTTTATACACATCCCCTCCTCTGAACAGCTGCTGGACTCTGGCGAGCATGAGCAGGAGCTGATGGGCTGAACTCTCAGGGCAGCTCACTCCTTGCCAGTGCCTTGTTTTCAGGAGACTCCAGTGCCTGCCCTCCCTGGAGGAAAAGACTGCAGCAGAAGTGAACACTTGTCTGAAACGTCAGAACTAAGAGAACAATGAAAATGGGCCCAGACCTTAATGAATTTATGTGGCTGCATTACAGAAAAGAAGAAGTGATTCACAAAAATACAGTAAAGGCTGCGAAGAATAATAACTGTGAATAACGAGAAGGTATGTATAAAGGCAGCAGGGTAATTTGGTTTAACTGGCAGATATATAAGCTTCACATGAATTTAAAATTAAACACAGCTATATCTATTACGAAGTTGTGAACCAAACTGGCAAATATATATCAAAATGTGAATTTAAACTGAATTTAAAAGCCAAACAAAGGCTGTAGCTTTAGACTGTGCACAATTAAGAGAATTCAGCAGTGAACTGGAAAAAACCCAGAGATCTACATGTGTGGCTCTAAATTCACCAAGAAAATGGCTTAGAATTTTCAACACCAGATGCAACAGAAATAGCAACTTTGCATTAGATCGTACGTCAAATTACTTAGAACAAAACCATATTTTTCTGCAGTAGCAAAATAACTACAGAAATTCATGTAGTGTTCACTTGAATATTTTTATGTAACATTTTAAAATTTGGATCAGTCAGGTCTAGTCATTCCTCTCCACTGGTCTCCAGTATGCACATGACTGAAGTACTTTTACTTTATGAGATCTCCAGTCACAAGTCTGGAAAGCTATCAGAAGGAATGTGTGATAAAACCCCTTATAATTCATATGAACATTTATGCATTAATATAACCCCCAGAATATTTCACATTAGAAATGTGAATCTTTAACAGGGCTTAAAAACAGAAATAAGTACTAGAACACCCAATACTTGATATTTTCAAATCTCCCACAAGCTATTCTCAAAACAAGATTAATTAATCAAAAAAGAAATGTTAGGCTTAAACAAGATAAAAGAAAAGATTTGATTCAGTGAGAAAGGGCAGAATTTTGTAGAAAAGAAAGTTTCCTCAGTGGAAAAAAGCAGCTCTCATAAAATAGGCTGTTTGTTGTATAAAATAAGCAATTTGTAATATCATAAGATACTGTTTGTGTATTTTCCAAAAGTGCAGATTGTTTATTTTTAATTGCTTACTAGCATCAATATGAAATTGAAAATAAGCCAGTATGCCTCAAGCTATCAGTGGCTCATTGCCAAGAGTATGTACCAATAACAGCTTTAATAAGATTGACTATCTATCTATCTTTACACATTACATGCATAAGAGCACTACCCTCATAAAAAAGCCTTTGCTGATGCACTTCAGTGTTCAGCAGCATGGTAAACTACTTGTATATGAAATACAATAAACACTTAGATCACTCAAACAACAACTTCAGAAAAAGCTGTGTTAAGCTTTTAATGACTACTCACATACTCTCCACTTGCAACACAACTTTCAGTATAATTTGGGTGCATGGAAGTGAAATAGAAATGCAGTAATAAACAGTTACAAACAAAGAGGTCAATTTAGTCTTCTATATTAATATATGCATTTGTTAAAATTTCCCCTGTGATGAACATGCAGCAAAACCAGGCAGCATCTCAGGCTGTGATCATTGTTACACAACTCCTGGAGAAGGCAAACAAAAGGAGTTACAAAGGTAAGACGACAGGAGCAGCTGGGAAAGGTCAGTGTATTTCCACAGTGGGGAAACAGGGAAAGTGGCATCACTTGGCAGGAGCAGGAAGCCTAGGAAACACCAAAGTCACACTGCCTACTTGAAAACGTGTGCAGGAAGGAAAAGATGAAGTGCAGGTGAAGAGGGGGACAGGTATGGCAGTAACAGGAACTGGGACCACAATCCAAGTCCTCTGCCCCCATATAAGTGCAGGAACAAAAGGCTGCTGGAGTAGCAGTTTCTTCGAAGTCAACACAGAGTATGAACTGCACTGACTTTGAAGGGAGACACAAATTAAGAAAATAATGGCATAGGTGGTGACAATACAGCAGCACCACAATTACTGAAGACCTGTTAAAGTGGGGCACAAATTAACAGTAAGGGGCCTCCTCACTCTCTGCTCATAAAATAACATTGTTTGAAGTTCATTAAGCTACTATTAAGTGTTATAATGCTACACACATTAACAGGATTAGAGAGAAACTAAATGGAGTAACTGACAGAATGCCTTACTCAAAGCCAGCTGCAGAGCTAGTTATTGGGGAAAAATGCAAAACCAGACAGCCAAACCACAGATTCATCAACAGAAGAGCCATAAATATTTTTGTCTACAAAGTAAACACAGTACCCATGGTGTACAGTGAAGCTTTCACATGAGAGCATCTTGCATACCCTCAGCATAGCACAGACCTTTTAGTTCTGCCTGGTTATTTTTGAAGGATCCCAGTATCTTACACTTAGTGTCTGTTAGAAGAGCATGGTTTTTGTACAACATTAGAGGATACTGGTACTTTTGTTAATTAGTTCTAGTGATTAACTCATGTTCTAAACTTGTGTCCAACTTCAATTTTTCTGACTAGATTAAAAAACTCCTTGGTAATTGACCTCCGCTCTCACACCTACCAAAAGCACCCACCCATAATATTTTCCAGTCATCCTCTCCCTCCATCCAGTTTTTCCAACAGCTTTCTGAAGTGTGGTCACCAAAACTACACATATTCTGGTGCTGGCTGCTCCAGAGCCAAGCAAAAAGAAGTATTTAATCCACTTCCTTTTGCTCAAGGACATAAGCTGCTTGGAAGAGTCTCAGAGTAGGAGCAAGCACTGAGGTTGGTTATTAGCAATCTGTTTTCCCAATGCATCCTCTGCTCCTGCCTCAGCAATTTTTGTAGCTCAGCAAATGGCTGCACCTTCACCCATCAGCATATTATATCAACGCTAAGTACAGTAATAAATGACTACACTACAGTAATGTGACAAAGCCTCTAGAACTTAAGATGCATCATTGGGCAGAAAAAAAGTGCCTTGTTTTCTGTCATAGCCTCTTCTAGCAGAGGCAAGGCACCCAATCCTTTGCTAGTGAAGCACAAGCCCTGCAGCTTTTGTCCATGCAGGATCAGTCTGTCTTGGCAGCTACACACATTCTCTGACAAAATATTATACTATCATCTAATGTAGTAGCAGGAGAAAGTGCTAAATGTGAGGTAAGATTTACACTTTGAAAGAATGTGCAGCAGGAAGAAAGGACAGTAAGAAGAGGCATAACTGGACCCAAATCTCTTCTGCTCCTGGGTAATGTCCAGATGATAACAACATTCCCCATTTAGATAAAATTTCAATTCAAAAACTTTTCTTGCATCACCAGCCTTCCAGAGTATGTATTTTGTAATAAATTGGCTCAGTTATGATACACTACAGGTAACCCACTTTGTCTAAATGGACTGAAAAAAACAAGATGTTCAACATCACAGCACAATTCATGTTGTTGGCTTTTGAAGTGTCAAATGATTTGTAATGAGGAAGTTTGTTATTCTGCTTCAATCTTGACTATTTCACATTTACATAATTCTAATTCCTCAAGATGCTTGAGACAAACTGCAGGTGTAAGGCTGTGCAGGAATTGCAGCACTTTGAAATTCAGATGAACACACCCAGACATTCATTACACCAATCTACTCAAAGTTGCCATGCCTACCCTAGGTACAGCCAAAACACATTTAAAGGAGTTTCCAAGCAGCTTTCTACAGCCTGGTACTGCAGGGTAACTCCAAGCAGCACCAGCTAAAACCCTGGCACCTTTAAATCAGTTATGCCAATTTAGGAGCTCCTTCATACATAGTTTTCCTGTAACATCTCTAGTGTGGGAACAGCAAGTCACAGGAGAGGGACACAAATAGCTCCTGGCAAAAGACACCTTTTACCATTCAGCCTGCATCTGGAAAGTCAGCTTGGCTATTTCTGCATGACAGTGAAGTAAATAACACATTCAAGCATTATGATGAATATTATTTACCTATTTGAAATTGAATTGTTATGAATATAAATGTGTTTTGATTAATTACTTTCATACATATGTGTTTGCTTGCCTACAAGCCATTCTTGCGACTATGCATCTTAACAAAGAGGATTTCTAAAGCTACCTTTGTGTGATTGTTAAAAGATGTGTTTATTCAGCTTTTAACTTCTTGAGTTAAGACTTAATACTGCTCCTTTCTGTGACGCTCAAATGCACAGGTTATTTTCCATCTCCCATTTTCTGGGAGAGTCATCAAGAAGAAACAGTTATTCAGGGAATGGATTACTTCAAAAATAGCAGCTTCAGGAAGATTTTGCCCCGTAGCAGACAGAAATCCTTCAGCAGGGTTCTACTGAGGTGTCAGCTGAAGGATCCATATCACAGTGCTGAGGAACACTTTTAGAAAGCAAAGAAAGAACATTTAACTTCAGGGGTGAAAAAAAGGAACACTGATATGGAATAGCAGAAAGAAGAGATCAGATACTCGGTCAAAAGCCATGAAGTTTGACTTCAAGAATTCAAGTTTCTCTTACACCACAGGGCATCAAATAAGATTTCACAGCTTTCTGTAAAAAAATTAAGAGAGTGGAACACACTTGAATTTGTTGCAGATATCTTTTTCTAGTTAGGCTAATCCCTCCAAAAACAGTTTTACAAAAACTGAAGCTGCAATGATACAGTAAAAAAGACTAACTGGACCAAAAGGGAGGGAGAAAAGAAAGGAAGACAACCAGTTTTTCCAGTGACTACTATTCCTTATTTAAACAAAAGTAATTTTTTAAAATAAATGTATTTACTACTTTGAAAGATAATTAAATATTTTTAGAATGGCTTTTCAGTATCTGCCATGTTTTGATATTTTCCAGTAAATAACCATTGCCACAGATGTAGAAGTTCTGCTCAGGAAGGAAACCATTGACAATAACTGGAGACCTGAACTCCCACTTCAAGAAAATTGTTACCTTTTGGGACTGTGTCAATTGCCAATACTTGAAGTGTCAAGAAGCCCTTCTAATATGATCAATGTTGACAATGGTCATATATCTAGACAAAACTTCTGAAGTCAATGGAATATTTGGTTTCCCCCCCCCCCCCCCCATTCTCAAAAGCAAAAAACACACTGTGGTATGAATGCAAAGAGCTAGTTAAGTATCTTTGAAGGATGATGCATGTACTTAATCACTGATCTAAGAACACATTAATTGGCAGAATTTTAATTGATATACATAATCCCTGATTTAAGGTCAAATTAACCAGTTTTAAGCTATTTAAGAGTTTTTTCAACTCAACATTTAACTGCCCACATTACAGTGTCACTGCTCACCTGTCCAGGGGTGCAGTAGCTTTTCTGTTCCTCAGTGAATTATAGGTTTTTAAATAATCTGCTCCCTGCACCAACACACTAAAAATTAGGTTGAATTTATGTTATTCTTCACAGAAAAAACACTGCCACCTGTACAGCTTTGAGACAGTATGAGCATTAAGGCAAGGAGATACATTCTTTTACTAAAATAAGCTAAGTAAAGACAGAAAGAGGATTTACAGCATATGATAAGGGAGACTGGAAGCTTCAGAATCTGGGTTTGTTTTCAATCCTACAGGCAAAAATCATTACAGCTATACATAATTAAGTAAAGAATGTAAGAACACTTTACATGTTTATTTTTTCTTCCTAGCCTATTAAGGAAGGGGCTGGAAAAACAAAATTTTAAACCCCACCACCTCCAGAAACAGTAGACTAAGCACAACATACATAGCCTAATTATAAAATTTATCTACAAACAGAAACCAACTTCCTACTGGAACACCACTCTTCCTAAACTAGATTTGCATATCAATTAATGGCACAGAAATGAGATAGCAGTGTAGCAGAACATGAAATAACAAAGTCGAAGTTACCAGACAACCTTGCCAGCTAGCTGAAAATATGAATCTGCAGATGAAAATAGGCATTTTTATATTGGTGTGACATTACAAGGTTGCAATAATGACCTTATTTTGATTCTATTTATTCTAATAAGCCTATACTGATGAGTTTTAGTCATATGCAACAAAAAAACCCCTTAACATCTAGTTTGTGTCTTCAACCCAAACTGCTTTTTCACATCATTATGGAGCCAGAAGACATCAAGAAAAAAATTCTACAACAGAATCCCCTCTACCCCATATTTACTTTGGCACAAACATTTCTGTCTTTGACTGTCAGCTCTTATTTTAATCTTACTCACATTCTGGTTTATTTTCCCAAGCAGCATTACTCCTCTTTAAAGATGTGTAACAAATATTTAATATTTGGAATTTATTTCTTCTATTGCTACAACTTTATGCTGTATAAATGCCTTATGCCCAAAGTGATTCCTTACTTGAGCTAGCTTATAACTCTGATATTTAAAATTTCCCTATAATTTTTCACATCCAGCATTGCTTTCCATTCTGTTTGCTTCCTGGTTTATAACCATGGTTTTTAAGCACTTATGTTCTATTACAAGATTTCATAGCCTATCATTCCTCTGGAGGTAATTAATTTAGAAAATAGCCTAAAATTTGTCACAGATGATCAAAACCTACTAGAATTGGACACTGTGGCATACAGTCAATCTTTGCCAGTAGTACACAGCAGACAGTTTGCTCAAACATAGGGATGATTTACTGGTTTCCCTTTGGTCACTGAAGCAGAATAGTTTCTGACCTGCTTCACCCATGAAGCACCTTGGCAGCTCTGCAAGTCTCTTCATATTCAGGAGCCACACAAGAAACTTAAATCAGGCAGGCTGAGACTTGCTCCCAAGACTGGTCTAACAACTACTGGAAAGTGTTTAACCTGGGATCCCCAAGCTACAACTGACCTGGAAAGAGCCGCTTCCTTCAGCCTTTCCAAAGAGCAGCAAAGGGCACCTCGGCCGTTTGCCCCGCAATCAGAAACAGAATCACAGAATGGTTGAGGGTCAGACCTCCAGAACTTGTGTAGTCTGCTCAAAGCAGGGTCACCTCTAACAGGTTACTTGGGATCTTTCCCATTCCAGTCTGGATTTGAGCATCTCCAAGTATAGGGAGACTCCACAAGTCCTTGTGTCTGCTGGGGAACCCAGAATTGGGTACAGCACTCCAGATGGGTCTAACCAGAGTTGAGTAGAGAGGCTGGATCACATCCCTTCTGCTGCTGCTGCTTATCCCAGTGCAACCCAGGGTGCTGCTGAATTATCTTTGCCACAAGAGTACTTTGCTGGGCCTTATCTCTGGCTGCTGGACAAGCTGAACAATAGCAGCACCTTTTTTCAGGCTTGTACTTAAGGATATAATGTCTACCCAGTGGTAACAAAATCAAGACAAGACTGGTGGTGGGGATATTAATCACGCCAGGTGAGATCACAGTAAACAAAGATTACTTGGGATGAGAGAACAATATGGTATTCAATAATCTCTACAGCAAAGTTACATTAGTAAGCATTAGAGAACATTTCAATGGTTCACATCCTTTAGCAAGAAAGGAACAAAAAGAAACAAAGCTGCCGTCTTATTAAACCAGCAAAACCACAAATTTTGTGTTACAAACAGCATCATACGCTGTAAAAGCTGCTCACAAAGAGGGTCACCATGCAGTAAGAAAGACCAAGCGCAGAGCAGAGAAACTGAGGGAAACCTTATCTTCATTAAGCCAAAACAAACCATAATGCTGACTAAATGCATAATTTGAGCAAACTAGAAGAAAAATTGCCTCAGTGCATTCAACATGCAACTATGTTCTGTGTTATTCGAGTTACTCTGATGTAATGCAAATTAAAACACTTAGGCTTGCAGGCAGAAGGTAAATAATCTTATTTAGAATTCCCTTTTTAACACAAAATTTTCTATTCAACAAAGAGAATGAAAGGCTTTAAGGATCATGCTTTTACCACAGGTTTTGCAGTATGTCGTGACAGACTTCCACACTCATGTCCAAACCAAAGCTGAGCATTACTTAACCAGGCATAATAGAGCTTGCTAAGAAAGTGAAAATATTTCCATAGTGCTTTTTCAGCAGACCTAGTAGGTACAGTTACATGATGATTCAGCAGAGATGAGCTCCTGCTCAAAACAGAGGGAAACATCTACCACAAGTGGGAGAGCTGCTGACCAGTCAAGCTGCAGTTATCCCAGCATAATTGCCTTGGGTATTTTTGACTCACATGCATGGGCTGTATCTCTAGCGAGGCACAACAGCCTCTTCAGTTGATTTTTTCAGTACTATTTCCTATTAATATTTTGTAACTCACTTCCCCTCTCACTTCTATTCAGCCTCTACATGCTATTTCCTATTTGGCATTTACTGAAATTGCTGCTGGCCGGACAGGATTAGATCAGTAAAACAGCCAAGGAATAAGAGACACATGACAAATAGGTCCCTGTTACATGATGAAGAACAAGTACATATACTCTAATTTGACATCAGTAACAAAAATATCTTTTTCCCCAACAAAATGAGAGAGATGTGTTCAACTGTTCCATCTAAGAAAGAATATAATAAGAAACATAATTCATGTAAGAGAACTCAACTTTCAGCATCTTTATAAAAGTAAGATTTTAACTAGAGGAGCTGCATGCCTTCTGAAATCAGGAATATCAAAAGAAGATTCAAGGACCACTCAGGATCAAATAGCAAAGGCTACCTAAAATCTGCAAAATACGATTTCTTCAGACAAACAGCAAATTCTTAAAAATTCAGTTTTAATGTCCTTGTGACTGTCAGAGGACCACAATCAGGATTCATCAATCTGCATAAAGAAGCAACACCAAAGTACACAAACTCCAAACACTTCATAACCCACTGTGAGCCCAAGAAAAAACAACTAGCTAACCAATGAGAAGGAAAGCAACAATCACAAAATGGTAAAACAAGGAAACCAGCAAAACACTCTTAGGATCATGCAAGATATAATGGCTACTAAAAACTTAAACTGTATCAAAATTTCTTTTCCCAAGTAAAAGCCAGCCTTCCTCTCAGTGCATTAAACAGGAGGATGATACAATAGAACAGTTGTTCCTGCAATCAGCAAATGCTGCTCTGCTCGGTCTGGTCACCTACACATATCAGCTGAGTGGGGCTAGACAGATGGGAAGCTCCACCACCTGCTTAATCGGCAGCCTGAAGGCCTCTAACAAGAAATTTTGTATGACATTTGCAAATTAATCTGAATTTTAATAGAGAAAGGTGTTTATCTAAAAGCATTAGATTTTTGACTAAAACTTATGCCTCTGATTTTGACTTATTTTAATACATTATAACACAATTTATGCCAAATAAGGAGAACCAACTCAAGCCTAAAAAGATTAACATTAGCAAGGAAGGTACACCAATACACAAAAATAATTGCTACAAGGCTAAAGCAGCTTGTTCTCATTTTCCAACTTCCTCTTTACTGCCATTTTGTTAGCAAGTTAATCCACACTGCCACCCACCTCAATCCCACTTTGTCTGGCTAGTTTTACAGCTGTGTTGTAGTAGCCACAGCGTAGGAGATGTTCCACCATCATACGATCCATGCGTTTCTTCTTCCACATGTTGGCAGGAGCTGGCTGGTCACTGCTGTGCTCCTTCAGATGTTCAATCCTGCGTTTGCAGAGCTTTGCACTTTCATCTTCGGCCTGGATTGACTCAACGGCCTAAAAAGTAAAAACTAACAGTAAGAGCTACACATTTTCAATCTCCCTTTAAAGCAAAACACAGTAATTGTCTGTTAAGCATCCTTTATACGTTATACAGCTACTCCCAGTAGTGTTTCTTTTGTTTGGAAATATTCCTATGGCAATGCCTAAGTTTCTGCATGGCTGGTCCAGTTCTGAGATATTCTTGCACGATATTGCAAGATTTTCTTGGAATTTTTGATACATTTAACATTATGAATATATACATTTTTCTGCTTAATTTGCAGTTCATCCAAAACCAGAAATGTATCAACTATGGCAGCGACTGCTGTAACAGCCTGCAAAGAGCTTTGTGAAGATTTGCAGTCATCTGAGCCAAACAGTTGAAAAGCAAAATTTCCACCTCTAACCTATGCATGGCTTCTTCGTCCAGCAGCTGTCCTGCTGGATTAGTTCTACTGAGGAGTGATGCAGAGTAAACCCACATTACTTCTAATACACTGGAGCCATTTTAATCAGTCATGCAATAATGGAAATTATACAAACAGTTGGCCTCTTGGCACCTGTAATTCAAGGATCTAAAAGCAGTTTTTCAAAACCATCAGTTTTGTTAAACTGGTACTACTTTATGTAACTCTGCTACTGTGGAAACATGCATCCCTTGTTCAGCAGCTTTACTTAGGAAAACACATTTGTCCAGAGGAACTAGATTGATGATTTTAAACCAACATATTGGCATACCCAGCAAAAAACACACCCACTCCCTCAAGGTATTGCCACAGTATTTTTTTTTTAATTAAAACGAAAACACTCAGCTCATAGTTGCTTTCCTTCAACCTTAAAGTCATCATTCCAAGCTGGCTGACTCAGTACACAGCATGTGACAACTTTGGGCCATGTCAGGCTACAGAAAGCTGGAAGTACCTTTATGTGCCTGCTAAGGTAAAAGCAAACCAGCGGAGGATGGTTACTACCTTTCCCATCTGCAATATATCACTAGTGATGCAATTGCAAGTTGGGCTGCCCTGTGATGACTTCAAACTTGCTGGCTTGTGTTTGAGTGACTGCACAGCTCTGGCAACTGGAAAGCACAGGCAGAACCTGGCAGGCTTTTGGCAGCCCACTCTGCTCTCCATGCTGACACAGCGACTTTTGCGGAACTCAAACTACAGTATCATGTATGGTACAGCTCCAGCTCTGGAAGCACAGATTGGTTCTAATTGTATTTCCCATGCCTGTCCCTAGACAGACTTCTGGGAGGATCAGTATTTGAAAAGTAAAGTGAAATGAGAGAAAGCTTGCAAGGAAAACTCACTGAGCTTATTTCCCTCCCCTCCCTCCTCCAATTAAGCCTGACTGATCTGGCCTTTGATACCGAATTCAAGTATCTAAAACACTAGTTACTATACAAAAGTCTCTTAACATTCATGTAAACATCTGTAGCATGAGTCATTTTTACTGAAGTTTGAGTTACTTCTGCTGCTGACTTTAGCTTTATTTTGTAACATACAATTTGGAGACAAGTATTTTGTTTGAGTTATAAACTGCGTCTCTTCCTATTCAGCAAGCAAACACTAACTCAAGACAAAACACACTTTCACTTTTTAGATGTCTGCAGTATTATCAGATGTGAAGGCAACCTTGAGAAATATTCTGAATACAACTAAGAACTCAAGGCAGCCAGGCACAAAGATTAGACCCTTTCTTCTTCCAAAGGGCTCTTCTTATATGGCTTTGTATCTGGACCCAGACAGCTCTAGCTGTTTTTTTGATCCCTCTAATACATTCAGAAAGGCGACAGATCCTTTTCAAAACCCTCTGAAGCAAATCTATCTGGACTTGCCCTGCTGGACATTAACAGAACTTGAGGAAACAAGCATATTAAACAGGATACAAAAGGGAAAATACATGGGCCTATGCTTCCCCCAGGATCATTTTCAGAACCCAAGAAACCTGCTGTATTGAAAAGCTCTCTTTCAAGAGTGAGTAAGGTGTTATATAAAGGAACCATCTAATTCTATTATGGCCATCTCAGCAGTTCATGAGATCCTTGTCTAAACACAGGAGGAAACAGAGATCCCACATGGGTCCAAAAAAACCAATCATTTTGCTCGGGGCAGAGATTATAGAGAAGACAGCTGGGAGTTGAGGGTTTGGAGCAGAAACAAGACCTTTGTATTTCAGAGGACTTTTACTATTAAAACAAAATTTTTTTGCCTTTTTTTCTTTCTGGGCAGCTATAAGATTCCCCAGAGTCTTTCAGGCAGTCAAAAACAGATGAGCAATTAAACTAAAATGGAGCTTTGCACTCAAAACATTCAGCAATGCCTTCAGACACACCCCCACAGTCACCAAAGCTTTAACAAGTAAATAACTTTTACTCCTCCACATCATTACTACACACCTACAAGCAACATCCAACACCTCTTTCAGAAATAGCTCCTATTTTTCTGTAAGTAACAGAGAAGTGAAGAAAACATATCCCTTAAGACCTCTTTAAGTCTCACAATCTGAGGATGAAAAGAGCAATTAATTTATGAAGTCTTTTGCAGAACAGCTTTTCAACACCTAGCTAACTTGTTCAAGCAGAAAACCCCAAATCAACACACATGACAGAGTTATGTTCATGTTGCAAATCTCCAAGGTATTTTGACGCTTCACATAGCACTGTCTCAAGATTTATATCTGTTGGTTATTTCATTTAAGTTTTAATGAAATGACTCTGCTACTATGTTTCATCTATTTATTTTTGGAGAAGCACTGCTCTCAAGTCAGGCGACAGAGCTATTTTCATTTTTCTGCAAGACTTGTTTCAAGTAAGTGTTCTGATGACTCTAGGGATGAGTAATATTCCCGTCCAAAATAAGGATGGCTTATACTTCTTTTTCCTTAGAACATATACATCTTTTTCTAAGAAAGATGTGGTAAAGGCACGAAAGGCTGGTTGTATTTTGTTCAAGCTTAACAGCTAGAAGCAGGTTATCCTGCCAAATTTTGTTTAAAAGGCTTTTAATATTCCTTAGGAATCTTTCAAATTGCAAGTTGAGTGTTTATAAAAAAATTTCAAGTAACAATCCAGGACAACTTGCACTTTCTTCTGCAGAGAAGTCTCAACACTGCAGGCAACTATTCCTGCACTGGAGGTTTCACATTTTTTAGCTTCATCTTCTACCTGTTTTGCTGTTCCAATGATCAATTAATTCAATTGCACAAAGCTTTCCATTGGACAAGCAGGAATTGATACAAATCAATTAATTTTGCTACTGTTTCTTTTCTGTTAGTAAAGAAAGTCGTTTTGAGGACTACAAATATATATTAATTTTACCTCTCAACAGAAGTTTGTTATATTTAGACAAGGACTACCAAACCATATTCTTTAAGCACAGTGAAGCAAGGTTCTACTGCGCATTCCAAGGCCTTTAAAAAGCCAGTAATGCCTGCTGAAAAGAAAATCCAAGCAAGCAGCATTGCAATGAAGGTAGAACAGCACTCACCTTGCGTTTCAGAACACTGAGTTTTTCAACTACTCCATCCAGGAGGCTGACAACTGAGTCTACAGCAGGACAACTGCTCAGCGTCTTCTCCAGCTCCGCCACCACCATGGTAACGTGGCTGGTCTCTCGATCAATGTTCTTCTGTGCAGCTCGAAATCGTTTGTTCAGTGTTTCATATGGTACCTGAAGGAGAAATACCAAGTCATTAGAATTTCTGTATTTAAAAAGTCAGGTCCTCCAAAGCTTAGAAAGACTGATGATTTCATCTGATGCAGCCCAAAGAACATCTCGGGTTCCAGGGGACTAGAGGTCATTGATTGAACTTGAGTTTCCATACTAAAAACCTTATTTAAGTTCTCTCAGCAAGGAGCTCACACTTCAAAGATTATGAAAAAAAAAAACCAGGAAAAATGCTGCAGTTTCTTGTCTGATACCAGGTTCACCTATCCTGCTTTGGCTGTAGGAAGCACTGATGGAAACAGTCCAGGGACAAGAGAAAGTGAAGACAAATTAGTACCTACAAAAGGAAAGCTACAAATTAAACTACAACTAAGAGATCACCCTTCAGAACATGACTTTCTAATTTTACATTTCCTCCCTTCACAAATTCATTAAAAAAGAGTAAGTTACCTTTGAGAGAAAGCATGCATAATGCATACTGGCTACTGAAAAATTTATACATAGTACACCAACACTTATTCAGGAAATCCAACAAGTCTCCTACATACCTCTACCCATGAAAGACTACTTTTTATTATTACTTCCCCAAGGACTATAAGGAATGCCAAGAGAAACCCCATGTAAATTTTCTCCTAGTGACAAAAGCCTACAATGTATGACTAAAGTGGTTAATTTCCTCTAATGCTCCCTTCCTCAGTTAAGAGATTTGTCAGTCTTGGAGGTTTCTTGTCCTACTTGTCCCACACCTTTGTGGAACAGTGGAATCAAAACTGTCACTGATGGCCATTAGGGACACACAGATAGGAGCAGTCTACAGCCTGGGGAATGATTTGAGGAAAGCTTGTAGGAAGTGTAAAGCTGCTTCCACTAGAGTGGCAGCACAAGCAATTTAGATAGGAAATTCTATTACATCATAGAAACAGGAATTTTTAAAAACATTCCAGTGCTATACACGTAATTCAGCCGTATCTTTAATCTTTAAAAAGTCCATGAGAAGTTCTTTCAGGTAGTTATTATAATCTTGATTGCTTTTCCATTAATCAAAGGCATAATTTAGCTAGCAATCAGATTATCCCTGTTAAAGGTAAAACAGGAAACACAAATCAGTGCTCTGTTTGGTACATATCACGTATATGTTTGATTACAAATCTTTCAAGCATATAACTTCTAATCAATTATATCAAGGTCTCCGTTTTCCTCATTCTAATTATCTGCATGCAAGGAAGTATCCCCAGGGGCCACACCCCTTCTGGGCTCCCTTAGCAGAGAGGCTCCTACAGAACCACTGCAATTCCCCATTAGAGAACAGTCTGGTTCAGAGAAAGGAAGACGAGCCAAAGCGTTTGCTTTTCAAGACTTTGCATTTGTAGTAAACAAATAAAACACAAGCATAATCCTGATAAGATATGACAGGGCTCCTCTCCTCAAGACTGAAATGATCTATCTAATGGTTCTTGGTATCTCAAACTAAGACCTAAACAAATGACAGGGCAAGACTCTACCACACGAAGCATCAAGCCAAAACAATTTCTTATACATTTTGCCCTAAAATCTCAGCAGTACACCCAGCCAAAACTCAAACCACATAAACCACAACAAATAATAGGCTTCAACACCTACTTAATTGCCTACATAACAATCTTCCATCTCCAACCCTCATTTCTTTTCTCCATTTCCACAAAAAAAATGAAATACTTTTAGAGACCCATAGATAAAATGGATGTTCCAGGAGGCCACTGATCTGACATCTCATGTTTTTGAGCATGGAAACTTATTTCCAACTCCAAGACCTGATGCCAAACAGCATTAAGACAACTTCTTCCCTTCTTTTTCCCCCCACTGTATTTTTCTTACGGTTCACCAAAAAATATTTCTGCAATTATTTTGCTAATCAGCTTTTCATGCCACACTGAAAGTCTGCATCAATAAAGACTTTCATAAGCTACTGTTAATTTGAGGTATCTTTTTCAGTACAGAAAGTGCTTTTGTTAAATTTTGAGCAGTCAGTTGGACAGAGATCTAGTCAGTTTAGAAAAAAGTCTGTGTTTAATCTCCCTTTTCCCTAGTTCCTTATCTGCACTCAAGAGCAGTAACAGCGCCCATTTCCTGTGCTCTGTCTCTTCAGCATGCAGACTTCTGGCACAGTTTGTGTTCATATGACATTTAGAACAATTGAACTTTCAATTTCAGCTGGTATCACTATATATCATTTAGAATGTATATAGGTGCAATAGGTTTTTGAATCTTCTCTTATCCTTTTTTCCCCTACCATAAAAACAATCTGAATGTCTTGTGTGGAAGAGATTATACGTTGAAGTGTTTCCACTATATATTCTGAAAGTAAATAAAAGTAAACATATTGAGAAACATAATTTAGTGTGTCATAACAAGGGAAATTAAAGGTACAATGAAATTATTTGCATAACTGAAGCTGACAGTAAATACACTTTAGCAGAGATTTTCGTAATTTGCACAGGCAGTTGTTTCTTATTATGGAGCCAGCAGTTTTTATGAGAATATCTGTGAATCATATCTAGGTACAGCTTTTACAGTTACTTTACAGGGACAGAGTCTATGAATGCCAAAATTTAGAACTGCAACTGCTACATTCCTTACAAAGCAGCATTTTATCCTGAATTTGCATCTTGATCTGCTGCCCTTTTATTATTCCTACAGCTCCAAAGTGCCAAAAGACTCAGCTCCCCAGCACTGGCTTGCTTTACTGCAGAACCCTTCAAAAGTTACAGGCACTGTACCAGTAGGATCATTTCTTCCCACCAATAAATGTTTAATTATAGTTCACTTTGATTTTCAGGTACCATCGTTAGAACACTGTGAACACCAAACTTTTCAGACCAAGAGACAGATGCAAGATTTACATGTCATTAATTGCCATAAACCTAGTAGAGACTTGGAATCTTTCCTGCCAGTACCATTCTGTGATCAAACCTGGATTACACAGTCATTATTTAGAGACAAGAGTGACCTACAGAACTCAGCCTAGGGAAGCATTAACTTAAGGAAAAAAGAATAAATCAGCTGCTAGAAAATTTGAAATAAAGCAGCAAGTACTGACCAGAATGTGTTCTGTACAAGCACAATACCAACCTGTCCTACTTGTCAGAGCTTGAAAAACCACACCCAGTTGGCTCATACAGTGAACATACAAGAGGATACAAAAGAGAGTTGTAAAATATTAGTGGGGAGCACATTCAAATCCAGTGGTACTAAATATGTTCTGCTGCTTTTGTTCATCAGCTTCCACAGCTGCAGACATTATTCAACCTAAGCATGTACTAAACCAGGTCAAACTTAAACCTAGTGAAAAGGAATTTGACTGAAGTTAGAACAACCTACACAAGGGGTAAAATTACAGTAACACAAGTTTTTTCAAGATCAAAATTTTGCTGTGATGTGAAGCAAAGTATGCTTGGCTGGAGGCTTCTGTAACTGTAGCGTGACTGTTTCCAGGTGCTAAACCACTAGAGACAACTGATTAACCTGATCCAAGTATTTTCTTCATTTCAGGAGTTGCTTCACTGTTTGCAGAAAGCCAAAAAAGTGGTGTGCTGTCCCAGAACATGCTCCAACAACATCTAGCTGTGGAGTCAAGACTTAGAAGAGGTTGTTCTGGGTGTATAAGCTTGAACTGGTGGAAGAGGAGGAAAGACTGCCATGAGAGCAACACATTGGTCATTCAGTTGAGAGCAGGGAGTAGAAAACTACAGAGCTGAGGATGTCAGGGGGAGTTTTTAAGTGTACACTTAACAACTCAACTGTGAAGTTTACTACCTGGCCTTCAGCCCAAGCACAGTCCTCTTCCTGCCCATGAATGCAAATAAGGTACCAAAGCAAGGCAGAGTTCTCAAATCATGAAAGTGGCTAGAACTATTCAAATTGGGGGAATTGTAGGCAATCTTTCTTTTCATAAGCTATATCAAATGTAACTTGAAATATCCTAAAGCATAGTGAATTTAAATATACTTTCATAAAAGTAAGTTTTTCAATAAGCCATTCACTTACTAAGTGATTCCACTTTCTTGAGTTTTTTGAAAACACATTAAAAGTAGAAAAAAACCCGGCCAGTATTAAATGTTTGCATATACTGTAACCTGATGTTTTGGAAACTGTATACACTTCTTAAGTGTTAATTACCAGCCTGCAAATAAATATTTAAAGAAATATAAATAATATTAAGCCAACTGCATACAGGGCTGGATCATAAGTGTGAGCAGCTGGTCAAGGGAGGCAATCTTGCCCCTCCACTCTGCTCTTGTGAAGCCTCACCTGCAACGCTGCACCCAGCTCTGGGGCCCTCAAATACAAGAAGGATCTGAACCTGCTGGAGCAAGTCCAGAGGAGGCCACAAAGGTGATCAGAGAGCTGGAGCCCCTCTGCTGTGGAGACAGCCTGAGACAGCTGGGGATGTTCAGCTTGGAGAACAGAAAGCTCTGGGAAGACCTTATGGCACCTTCCAGTACCTAACAGGGCTATAAGAGAGCTGGAGAGGGACTTTTCACAAAGCCGTGGAGTGACAGGACTAGGGGAAATGGGTTCAAAATGGCAGAGGCAGAGTTAGATTAGATATGAGGAAGAAATTCTCCACTGTGAGGGTGGTAAGGCCCTGACATAGGTTATCCAGAGAAGCTATGGATAACCAATCCCTGAAAGTGTTCAAGTCCAGGCTGGATGGGGCTTTCAGCAACCCAGTCTAATGGATGTGGCAAGGAGGCTGGAATTAAATTATCTCTAAGTTCCCTTCAAAGTAAACCATTCTACAATTCTAAACCAGCTAATCCTTTACACAGCATCCTACAATGCATATTGCTTTTACACTCATTATCAAGATTTTACTGAGATTAATTTTTCTTTTCTTCTTAAGGTTTTCTGAATGTATCTATGCACATTTCCTACTCTCTCCATAAATCGAATATATGCAAACAGCTGCTGAACACACTCCCACATCAGCTCTCGCTTATCTCTATAGACTCTCAGAAAAACACCTTTAGAAAACATGTGATAAGAACATACCATCTTTAACAATATCAAAAGGGAGAGGAGACTGCAGACCATTTTCCCCTCATAGAAGTTCATTAATTATAGCGATCAAAGCTTAAAAAGCTTTGCTACCTCAAAGGCATTTATGTTGTTGGAAGTCAGACATCCAGACTGGACTTATGCTCATTGTAGCACCTTGAATTTTATTAAGCAGCTTAATGGCATTTTGAGAATGTGGTGAAGTTTTAGCTTTTTGCACACTTCCAAATTCTACAACAGACACAGTCACTCACTGAGCACCTGGGGTTTGCAAACAAATTGAATACAGAGACTGCTGAAAGGCTCTCTACTTGGGATAGAATACAACATGACAAAACAAACATGAACTATGGAAAGGTCCTCTTTGCAGAGGTGCTGTAATTGTCCAGCCACAAAAGCCTTCTGAGTCACAGGTAGAAATCCAGCACTTGTTACCATCACAGACAACATGACTTCACACAACATCACATTCAACTTGCCTTCAAATAAGTAATTGCAATTACCAGGGCCTTAAAGATACAAGCAGCTTAAGGAAGATAAAAAGCATCTACAGAACTGAGTTTGTGACCTAGCTACAAAGGACAACAGAGTCTCACTTCTAAATGCCTTCTTTGTCTTTACTGGTAAGGTCTTCTCCTAAGCCTTCCTGAATGATGTACAAGCAACTGAGTCTGGGGAGAGAGGTACTATTCACTCATGTAAGAAGTCCAAAACAAGCTGAAGATACACAGGCCTCGACAGACGATTGACAAAGCTATCAAGGGAGACACACAGGTACACAGGAGCAGAAAGGAGGAAAGGAGAGAGTTCTTGGATGATACCACAAACCTGCTACCATTGCTGGAATGTCATGGTGAACAAAAAAAGTTGTCCTTGACTGAAAAGGGCAAGTTTTGTGCCTCTACTCCAAAAAGAGAACCTGGAAAAACTGGAAAACCTGGAAAAATCACAAAAACTACAGGCTGGTCTGCCTCATCTCAGTTCTTGCGAAAGTTACAGAAAAAAACCAACCTATGGAAACCATTTCCAAGCTTATAAAGGTGACTAGGAATAACCAGCCCAGAACTGTCATAAGCAGATCAAGCTTGACAACATTGTTTGCTTTCAGTGATCTCTGAATGGAAGGAGCACACTGGTAGCCTTTCATAGTAGTGAGGTTTTGACATTGTCTCACTTTTGGCTGATCAGAGGAGACATGGACTCAATGGCTGAATACAACATGGGTGAGGGACTGACTGCATAATCAGGCTCTAAGAATAATGGTCAGTGGTTCCAAAGCTTCCTGGTGGCCAATTACAAGTACTGCTTGACTCCTCAAGACTGTTATCAGCTCCAACATACATGTCATCCTCAACCATCTGCACTATGAAACACACAGTCAGGAAGTTCACAGCGGACAAACTAGTAGTGTGCTTGATAAATATAAATGGGTGTTGGAGTTGCCATTCAGAAAAAATGACAAGCTGGAGAAATACACCAAGAACTTTATGAAATGTAATCAAAGCAAATGCCAGGGCCCAGTATCCGGCACAAAACCACCCCTGCCTTCTGCACTGGTTGTGGAATAACTGGCTAGGCCCATCACTGCAAGAAAAGATGCAGAGGTCCTGATGGACAGCAGGTTGGACATGAATCAGCAAAAGGCTCTCACGGCAATGAAGGTTAACCCCATCCCAGGCTGCATTAGCAAATCTAAAGGCAGTGGGTTGAGAGGAGTGATTGTTTATGCTCAGCATTTATGCAGACTCATCTGGAATACTGAGTCTGGTTTTCAGGTCATTCCCCCCACCCACTAAAAAAGAGATGCTGACAAACTGGAGAGAGTCCAGAAGGCTGCCACCACCACAGTGAGCTGGTTGGAGGATAAAAAAAAAATCCAAGAGAAGCTGAGAGGGGCAGGCTTGTTTCCATTGTAGAACAGAAGGCTACAGGGAGCTGGAAGCAGCACAATCTGATAGAAGCTTTCTACCACTGAAAGGTGAAGGTCACAGATAAGAGCCTGCCAGACTTTCTGGAGTTGCAGAGCAAAAAGGAAGGAGGCAGAGTTGACAACTGTCACTAAAGAAAATTCCAGCTGGACATAAAAATATTTCAATCAGAAGACTTGGAAAGCACTGGAACAGCAGCCCAGAAAGGTGACGGAATCTCCACCCTCAAGAACTTTCAGAACTTGGCAGGACTCTGAGCAACTCAGATTAGCTTTTGAAGTTAGCCAAGGTTCAAGCAGAAGCCTGAATTTAACACTGTCTGCAGAAGTACTTTCCTACTTTAATTTAACGAATTCACCTTTGTTAACTTAGACATCAAATATATTTCCATATGAAGATCTGAATGACCATACCAGACGAGACAGTCCCCTCTCTGTCACTATCTTTTCTCTGATGATATCCAGAAAGAGGATGATACTTGAAAAAAGGCAAGAACAAAGTTACTAATCCCAAACAGTCTCTTTGGACTTCTTGAGCCAGAGATGGGAGTTTAATAGTAGAAACACCACAGGGTTTTTCTCACTTGTGAACTCTGCTGGTTGCTGTTGACCTGAGTTTTAGCACTGCAACATCCTGTTGTGAGACATTTCACAGGCTCATAGCTATGTGAAGAAATACTCTGTTTTTGACTTTTCAGCTAATTTGAAACCCTTTTGTTCTTGTTCTGGAAGCAAAAAAGGGAACCCTCTCTTTCTCCTACATACTTCTCGCGTATCTTGAGACTGAAGAGACTCTTTTTAAACCATTCTTTGAAGACAGATATTCCATCTCTCTAATCATTCTTGCCCTTTTATAGACATTTTCCAGCTCTACTACACCCTTTTTCAGGATGTGAGAAGGGAGAAAATAAGAGTAACTCATACTACTTGAGAGAACAAGAAACCATGTTTTTGACTGCTGTGTATTGAGTTCTCCATTCTTCCCTTTCCCAACACTTCTGTCCTTTGTCAACATTAGCCTGACCTCTTAGAGAAATCATTCACTATTAGCCCTAAGATCCCACTGACCAATGAGGATCATTTCCAACTCAGTTATTATATACATAAGACTAGGATTAATTTTCTTTCCACCATACCTAAAAGCTGTATCATACTGCACTTGTCTATTCCGAATTTAATCTATTTTAACACCCATTCAGTCTCTCACTGTTTTTCTCTAATGGTTCACACTTGGGCTATATCTGCAATACCCCAATTAACTTAGTATCATAAGGAAACTGCTTCATCTCAGCACTTACTCTTTCTTCCAGGCTGTTCAAACAGCTGAATATCACCAGGATGCCAGCAGAATCCTAATACCAATCTTCCTCCATTACAGAAGCTGGTTACTAAATCTTGATGTTTGTTTTTTATCTTGCCCAGTTCCTTATCCGCATAAGGACTTCAGTCTTTCTTGCAAGAGTTCCTGGTAAGGCTTATCTCTAAAAAACATTCAGTAATATGAATAAACTATCAACCAAGTTCACTGCACCGCCTCCTTCAGTTTTTTGAAAACAACTCCAATATTTTTATGTGGCACGCACTTTTTAAAAGTCACATTAACTGATGTACATTATTCCATATTTGATTAATTGGGATACTATTTCTGCATCAATAAGCAATTGGATGGAAGGGAAAAATCAATTACATATATTAAGAATCTCACTAAAATTTTACTTAACAAAGTAGAACCATAGAAACAGTCTTCTACATTGTCTTTCTTCCACAGCTACCCATCAAAATCCTCAGACTATTTCAGGCTTTATCAGAGAATTAAGAGGAGGACTGAACATAGGAGAAAGGGATTTCTCCCATGACAAAACAGCTTTTTATAATAAGTGTTACGTGCTGTGTTTCTATTCCCTTGGAGGTTAGGCCAAAGTCTAATGGCAACTGTGCGAAATTCCATATACCACCTTGATGCTGCCCACAAATTTTCCTAACTGGTACAGAGCAATACTGAGAGATTGAATAACACATTTCTTGCACGGTTGAAGTTTTGAAAAAAATGTAAGCCTTTATTCTCCAAATCTTTAACCTTACAGTAGACCTTCAGCACACACACCAGTTCTCACACTGATGTGGTCACATATGACAACATTGGCCAAATTCCTTCCTTTTTTATACAGATTCAAACCTAAGGAGCTCCAAATAAAAAATGGAAAGTAAAACACAATCACTTTCAGACCACAACATAAATAAAAAAGTTTCTAGCCCACAGAAACGGCATATATGAAACTAGTTCAGATGCAGAAAGAAGTAAAAAACAGTTTGTATAGCTATCATTTGGTTGTTGGGAATTATAGAGTAAATGTGAGACTTCAAAAAAGTCAATTGAATGAAAAAAATATTTGGTTGTATATGTAAGACCTTAAACTATTCTCCAGACTCCTGTTAACAGGAATTTTCAAAGGCTTCTTTTCTAAAAACTGATTTTCACAGAAAACAGTACAGACAACAGAAACAAGCATCTTTTACATAGGTTTGCAATTCTGTGAAGAACATCCATTTTCCTTCTGTATTTGATAGAAAGTAGTTAATTGGGTCCAACTGGCATCAATTTCTATAGAGGAACTTTTAACTATATATCCTGACTTGACAGATCTCTGTGTGCATCTTCCTTCCTCAATGTTAAAGTATCTTGGCTGAAAGTAACTCCTTAGCACATAAAATGTGATGTTTTAAAAAAACATAAAAACCTACATTGTGTATCTTTTCAAATTAACTCAGCCATGAGCAAGAGGGAATTAGAAATGGATTTTTAAAAATCTTATCAAATACATGAGGTCACAGAACTAGGGGGAAGAGAAGAAGAGTTTCAAGAAATATAAAATAAAAAGAGTCCTACCCGATTAGGTGGGGGGAACCATTACAGAACTACGCTCTCCCTTCAAGGGTCAGAAAAATGGTGTGCTTCCTCTCCTCAACTCTGTTAGCTTATAACACCTGAAAAGCACCAGAGATTTGTATGAATCTACAGGTCTCTAAGACAATTCAGTTGAAGACTCTGAGATACAAATAAGCTTTTTTCAAATGCCTCTACATGAAATTAAGCCTGGTCAGACAGCAAGGGAAAACAGAGAAGTGCAGTGATGAAACTGCCTTTCAAAAAACTAGAAGCCAAGACAACTTTAGCACTACTTAGGCAAGAAGAACAGGAAATAAGAAAAATTAAGCATTTCCTGAAGAGTTTTAATAAACAGACAGTGTCAATATAAAAACTAAAACCCACAACAAACATCTTTATACATTCAGCTGTTTTCTTGAGACTAAATTAGATCACCATGCTCACTGCTTCAACAAAACAGAAAAGTAGAGGACATCTATTATGCCATAGAAAAATGAGGCAGGGTACAATAAACGACTGAAAATTTTCCCCCAAAGAAGTAACAATTAAGCACTTCCATGCAGAATTACTGAAATTCTCTATTTTTATATAGTTAATTTTTTCCTCAACGATTCTTGGATTACTTCAGACCAGAGTCAGAGTCAGCATCATTATTTATCACTGGACTCATCCAAAATGTAAATGATATCACCACCTCTTCAGTGAACTCTTCTGATGAGTAGCTCTTAAAAATTCCTTAAAATAGTAATAGTTTTTTCTCTGTTCTAGGCAAAATCAGAAAAGGAAAATAAAGTTAAAAAGAGTAGTAGTATATTTCAGGAATGGAAGGCTTAGAATAATGTCTAGATTTAGGCTGATTAGGTAAAAGCCTTAAAATAAAATCTTGAAGATATAGATCCAAACAAAGTAATTTCATAAGCCTAAAAGCAGTTGGAGCTAATTTGATTATCAAAAAATAGTTATTTTTAAAAACAGTTTCAATGTTTTGGAAGGGTAAAGCCTTAGTTACAAACAAGTCAGTTTTACAACTCAGGAAGACAGAACTGTGTATTCTAGAGCAGCTGTGTCTCAAAAGAAACCATTATTATCTTATTCAAAGCTGCGACTTCAATACAGGAGAGAACGAGCAGCAAAGATTCTTGGATTATCCATCTGCTACACACATACTAAGCCAACAGAAGCAATCACAATCTTTCAAAATATTATCCTGTTACACAAAATGCAAGTAACTTATTTCTAAATACATTATGAACTTTTAAACAAGGCTTCCTACAAGAAAATTAAGTGCTTTACAAAGCCATTTTACTGTTCTAGAAAACTGTCTTACATCCTATATAAGGAAGTTGACAGCCATTTTAGAGCCTTGTCTAGAACTACCCTGAGGACATCAGAGGTCAGTCCTTCTCAATGCACTTGTTTATAGCTGCCACCTTGGACTTACACCTCAAAAGAAATGCCTTTGCTTTTCTTTTTTTAGTAGGAATACTGGAGTACTAACAAGAACCTAAGCATTGCTCCCTGGCCAAAAAACACCTGAGTTGCAAAGCTAAGGTCACTCAGCAGGTTTGTGTCCTGAGCAAGTCCTTCCATTTGTTTTGATCCTTCTTTCTTCTCTAAATATTTGTTCATTTTAATCACAGCACCACCTCTTTACCTCTTTGAATGAAAGGGGTCATTGTCCTTCTGTGTGTTTGCACGGGCTAGACACCACGACACTGGCTAGAGATCCCACTTCCAATCAGATTGCTCCCAAAGAATCTATTCCAGCCAAAGTGACAGCATTTCTTCTAAGACAATTAACCACCATTGATTCAAATCAGCAAACCCATATCAGAATATATGAACTACCAAAGTTCTACTCAATGTATTATCTGTTTTACTTTCATTTTCACTAGTTTACAAGTCAAGTTAATCCACAAAGCTCTTCAAAAAAGCTGAGGTAAACCAAAAGAAGCTGTGAAGTAGTTAAATTACTGGCTGCCAAAATAAAAGTATCTTTAAAAACTTTTTTGTTTAAATCAAATACCACGTATTGTAAGTAATCAGTTACTTTGGCATATTTCACATTCTAGTTTAGCAAATACCTCCCACATAGTGTATCTTCAAGCTGTAAGTTGTGGGAGGCCAAGTGTACAATTCAGGCAGCTTTTGACTTAACAAGGACTGATGGATCCTGTCAGTGTGCCCTTACAGCAAACACCCATCTGCCAGAACAGTACTTCCCTAAATCTGTGAGCTCAAAAGGCACACTCCTATGCTGATTATACAGGAGCTACTGATCTGAAAGACAATGGGAAGATGCTTAGGGAGCAGGCCAAGTAAAGCATTTTCCTCCTATTACAGTACCTAGGAAATGTTTGAAGCTCATCTTTACTTGTTTCCCAGCTCTTGAAAAACACTAACACTCACTGCTAAGACTCAAATCTTGTTTCATGTTAACATTTAAAGATTCCAATGTGCAAGCTACCATACCAACATATTATTCCTACACCAGAAAACATACACAAACCAAACTCACAAGATCACAGGCCACTGTCCTGTGAAAACACTACAAATCAAGTATGGTGCAACTAGGAATTGCAACATCAGGTAAGTGCTCACTTTGAAGATACTAACAGGAAATCTTCTGTAAGATGTTTGAGAATACCTTTCTTCAAGTATTTTCCTACAGGCATAATGGGGTACCAATGGATAACCAAGCAACAGCTCTAGCTCATGACCGCACTGCCTTTTACTGTGTTTCCTTCCTTCATTAATCACTTTAAAATATATTTTACAGTGAATGGGCAGGGATGGAAAAGAGACCAACAGGAGTCAATTTCTTCAGCTACTTTACAACATCAAACCTCTTACAAAGTCCTACAGTGTTAGCTTTTTCTTAAAACAGTGCTTTTTAGAACAGAGCCTAGTGCAGGAAAACAACAGCAGTACAAAATATGTCACACTTGTTTGCTGACACACACACACATATGATGTGTCAAAACAGGAAGTGCATTATTCAGCAGCACAGGAACGCTCGGCATGGACATTCAACAACTCAGTGAGTCAGAGCACCCAGGCTGAAGATGGATTTAGTGTGAGATAAGTGTTCATGGTGAGTTAGTGCAGAGCTGTTACCAACATCCACGCTTAGCTTACTTTGCCAATCTTCTATCTGAAAAGCACTTAGATAATCTAAAAAGAGAGCTGGAATGGGACGTTTTACAACAGCAGGTAGTGACAGGACAAGTGGGAATGGCTTCAAACTAAAGGAGGGCAGGTTTAGATTATATATGAGGAAGAAATTTTTTTATTGTGAGGATGGCAGAACACTGGAACAAGCTGCCCGAAAGCTGGGAGTGTTCAAGGCCAGGCTGGATAAGCCTTTGAGCAACTTGGTCTAGTGGAACATGTCCCTGACCCTGGCAGGAAAGTTGGAACAAGATGATCTTTAATGTCCCTTCCAACTCAAACCATTCTATAATTCTATCGTGATACATATTTTTTTACATCGATGTACAGACAGTGAACTAAATGTTACAAGTTGTTACTTCTGTCTTAAATTCTGCTTGAATCACTTTCACTGAAGAACTCTTGCAGCTACCTGTTCAAAGTTTTGACAACAGTACCCTTGACTCTTAAAATTAGGTTCAAAACCAACTTAAAGCTTATAAACATGGCGGAAAAAAAAAAAAAAAAGAGTACTGCAACCAGTTATGCAAAAAATTAACCTTGCACTTCTTGTGCCTCACTGGGTAAAAAAGTTGACCTGAACTGTTTGACATCTCCATTAGAGACCTGGATGATGGGTCAGAGTGCATCCCCAGCCTGCAGAGGATATGGAACTAGGAAGAGCTGTTAATATGCCAGGTGCTTGTGGTGCCATTCCTATGGATCGCACCAGGCTGGAGAAATGGGTAAACAAGAACCTCATAAAATTCAACGAAGGGAAAAAAAAGTCTTACACTTGAGAAAAAACCAACCCTTTGTACCAGGACATCCTGGAGACCAACAACCTGGGAAGCAGCTTTGCAGAACAGAGCCTGGGGTCCTGCTGGACGAGTTGCAAAGTGCCCCAGCAGCAAAGGCTACCAACAGCACCTCAGGCTGTTTTAGGAAAAACACTGCCAGGAGGTCAAGGAAGGTGATCCTTCCCTTCTACTCTAATTAAAACTTAGACCCATCCAAAGTGCTGTGTCCAGTACAACAGAAACATGGACATACTGTAATGAGTAAAGAGAAGGCCACAGAGAACACTAAAAGATTTGGAGAGTCTGACATGTGAAGAAGGGCTGAGAGCAGGGATTGTTCAACACAGAAGAGGCTCAGGGGAAGCCTTATTAACGTGTATGAATACGTGATGGGGACAACAAAGAAGATGGGGCCAGACTCCTCTCAGCAGTGCCCCATAAAAGAACAACAGGCAATGGGCACCAACTGAAACACAGAAAATTTCTTGTCAACAAGAGAGTACTTTCTTTTAGTACCCCAACAGCAGCTAAACACTGGAATAGGTTTACAAAGAGAGGCTGGAGTCTCCGTCTTGGGAGATAATTGAGAACAGTCTGGCCATGGTGCTGAGAAACATGCTCCAGCCGACCCTGCTTGAAGGGCAGGCTACTGGACTAGACTGCCTGCAGAGGACCTTTCTAACCTCAGTTATTCTGTGGACTCAGGACAGAAACAATATGCACTTCATATAATCCCAGTCTCCTACTGTAACAATCCAACAATTGCATTTCCATGAGAAATTAGTATCTTGTTAAATCTGCTGCCAGTATTTTCCCTGACAGAGCAGCCAACAAAAGAAACCAAACAGTAGCTCTGAGAAGGCACTGACATCCTGTGCTTCTACAACTCTCCTGCTGATGAACTTTTTTTTAAAGCAGTAGCAGACCAGCTAACCCAAAACTGCTTGCCAACAAACAGCCTTGAATATTTTCAGAAGTGACCATTCCTGCTTTTGGGTCTTCCATCTTCCACTTTTGGGGTGTTAGCCTATAGAGCTTGCTATCAGTTTAATAATTATTCATGCTTCTAAAGATATGGATGGATTATCCAGCTTCCTGTCATCACTTGTTTATTATTTTCAGCAAAGAACTATGATAACAATGTTTGCATTCATTCATTTTCAAATTGTCAGCTTTCATCTCACATGCTCTCATCTGAGACTAGCAGAATTCCCCATCAGTAGGATTAAAATAAAAGAAGAAAAAAAGACTCCATAGCAGTTTGGTAGGATAGCTGACAACCTTCTTGTCCTCGAGAAGGGACTGGAGGGGGCAGGAGGGGAATATTCAAGAATTATTTTGTACACTTAAAGAGCTTCTCTAGATTCAGCTGAAGAACTCTATTTACTTCCCCTGAGCTGAACTGCTGAAGAACAGCTGAAGTATTTCCACTCCAGCAGCAACCACAATTTAGTTATGGAACAGGGATTTCCCTCTGCAGTTTGAAGCACTCTTTCACATGAAAAGCGCTCTGTGGAACACACTGTAAATGTAGAACTATTACACAACTATTATCTAGTGATGCTGGCATGAGGAAGCTAGAGGGAGGAAACAGGAAGGATATAAATAAAAGTCTGCAATCTTTTATATTTTACTCACATAAGGGAAAATCACCAGTGTCCAGAGCTCCAAGAAAAATACCTGGGCTACTGTGATGCACATTCATTTAACACAGCATTTGAATAAACTGGAAATAAAAATTCAGAGTCTCAGTCCTACAAAAACTTTTAGGTACCTGACTCCAAAAGAGCAAAATAAGACTCCCTATCAACTTACTTTAGTAGAGTTTAGCCTTAGTGTTCATTTCTCTATGCTGCTTTTTCACCTCCACCACTAAAATGTTTTGATATATGACTCACAGCTAAGAACATTTCAGAGGACACATTCAAAAGATTTGAGCAGACACTGTTCTGGCAGGTTTTTTTAAACAATGAAAAATGTTGTTAAAGATTGCAAGAACAACCCAGAAGTTGAATAGCTGCTAGGAAAAGTCAATAAACATCACCTTTGCTTGGAAATTAAGAGTTTCATGCAAGGATGTCTCACTCGCTTACTATTTAGCTTGCTACCTTTACAAACAACATTCCATTCTGTTATGTATATTTTTGTTGAGATATTTTAGGGGAAAAGAATGCTTGTAGAAATAAAAGAACCAGTCCAAAATATTCTCTACCTTTTAAATCGCTGGCACCTTGACAATTCATTTTAAGTCATAAGCACCAAAACAAAAAACTCACTGATCCTCACTGCAGTAATTTTTCAGGAATGTAGCAACCAAAGCTGTGGTAACAACTGGAATACACGTAAAACGCAGTCTTAAAACGATGTTCTTAACATTAAATTCCTTCACATTGTTCTGGCTGTGGAAAGTGCTAGAGAGCTCTTTACAGCTATTTTAAAATTTAAGCCTGATGCTGTCAGGTTCAAAGTACTTCTGGGTGACATAAAGGAGCCTTCACATGTAAAATGGGAATCAGCATTTTGTCTTTCTGCTTCTCAAGACCTGAGCAGAACAGAGCTAGTTCTCCTCCTCCTAGCTAGCAGGACAACATGCACAAGAAGAACATGGCCAGAGAGCCTGCAGAACCAGCACTGCAAAGAGCACACAATGCTCGGTGTGTGAAGGCACAGCATGATCTCAGCACAACAAAGTTGACTTTGCAAAAACATCTACAGACGGCAAAATGTAGATACGCTGACAAGAGAGAGGTTTAAATAAGCATTTTGCAATAGAGATCCTTCTCCCAGGTCCCTTCCACGCTTGCTGCTATTTATGTGGTAGACCTCCCGTATACACAACACGAGACTTCAAACAAAGGTTCCCGTTGATTCCTATGAGCATCATCCTTGCAGTTCAACAGTTCTGAGAGGCACCGAACGTTAAGGTCATCGCTGAGTCCTTCACCTGCCTCACAACACCTGGTTAAAGCCCAAGACCATCCATGCAGCCTTGGGGGACCTCCATCCTGCAGGCAGACGCAGTATCTCAAGGAACAGCTTTTACCAAACTCTATTTTGCCTCGTCTCCATAGCCCTCCAGTGTATCCGTCCCTTTTATATTTTAAGCTCATCTCCATCTTCGGGGGACCAAGCAGCCAGGGAACCATATTATACTGCCACCTCCACTCCCTCCCCTTTAACACGTCTCCTAACAACGCCACGTAGATTCAGATAATCATCTGGGATGAGCACTTCAGGCAGTCCTCGGTGTTCCTGAGGGAGTACGTTCCACTCACACGCCCCAATCCCTCTCCCCCAGCCCGGCTCCGTCCGAACCCACTCCCCCCTCGCACCGCCCCGCGACCACAAGGACCTCACTTCTCTCCCAGCTCCTTTCCAGCTCTTTTTGTGTCCCCAGAGTGGCCCGGGGGCCTGCTTCGTCCCCTCAGGGCACGGAGACACCAGGGAAGAGCCGCATATTCCAGGCACGTCCCTCTCCCTCCGCGGAGGGGGATGGGAAGAGCAGCAGCGGAGCGGCACCAGCCGAGACGTCAAGCAGAGGAAAAACGGGGACAGGCGGGAACTACGCGATAGGAATCGTTCCCAACCTCCATCCCACAGCCCCGGGGCTCCCGAGGCGGGGAGAACGTGGGGGAGAAGGGGCTCCCGCTCAGCGCTGCTCGGGCGGGACGCTGAGGGCGTTAACGCGCTCCCCCCGCGCCGGGGGCGGCCCGGCACCCACCTTGAGAGTGGGGTACTCCTGCACCTTCAGAGTCATTGAGAGCTGAGCGGCTGATTCCTGCACCGCCATCTTGGATCGGGCACCGGCCTCCCCCCTCCCTCCCTTTCCCTCCCGCCCTCCTTCCCAGCGCGTCCCGGCGGGAGCTACCTACGGCGCGCGCGGCATGCCGGGAAACGGCGCGCGCCCCGCCCCGGCCCTCATGGACACGGGCCGAACCAACGCCGCGCACTCCCCCCCACCACCCCGCGCCGCCGCGGCTTGGTACGCTCCGCGGGGGCGGTGACGGAGGGAGAGCGACGGCGCGCCGGCCAATGAGCGACTCCCTTCCTCACGTTCCCCTGCCGTGAGTGTTGGCACCGCCCCAGAGCTCGGGGAGCCGCGCCTGAATGGGCAGCGGTGTGGGAATGGGCGGGGCCATATGCGTGCGCGGACAAATCAAATGGGATTACGGCATCGGGATAGGCGGGATTTGGGGTGGTTATGGACACCCAGGCACCCAGTGGCGGCAGAGAGCGATTTCTTACCGCCCAATCAGAACATGCTCTGGGGCTCAGTGGGCGGGGCCTAAAAGTAAATTTTGCTGGTGACTTCAAACGGCCGTTTTAACACCCCCGAGGTGTCCGGGAAGGGGAGGGGCGGGGCGCGGGGCGGGGCGCGCTATGATAAACAGAGCCGTCAGCCAATGCTGTACCCTCTCACGTTGACGGGCAGGCTGCTGAACCAATGGGCGGCGCGTCTGGAGCGGGCGGGCGGGGCGGCGGGCGGCGTGTGGCTGTGTGTACATCGGGAGGGGCGGGGCCGCCCCCCGTGAGTTCCGTGGGGCGGAGGGAGCGAGTGGGAGCCAGTGAGGCGGAGACGGCGGGAAGAGGTTTAAATAGCGGAGACGGCGGCAGCCCCCTGCCCTCGGCTCCCCGGGCCCGCGCCGAGTTTCCCCGGTGAGCGGAGGCGTGGGGCGCGCGCAGCTCCCGCCGCAGCCGGGCCGGTCCCGCCCGCACCGCGGGGGACGGGGTGGGGAGGGAGGGGTGGCTGCGTTCGGCCGCCGGGGTCTCTGGTGGTCCATTCATGGGTCTCGCTGCCTTCTCAGCCGCGCCGGGGAGCGGAGCTGCCGCCCCCGGCACCGCCCGGTGTCGCTGGGCGCTACAGGTGCGGCGTTCGGGCTGCTCTGGCCGGTGCCGGGTGCGCGGGCTCCCGGCGGGATCCCCGGCGAGCTGTGGATCTCCATGGCTGCGCTCAGAGGCTCTGCGTGACCCGCTGACCTCTGGCCGGTCCCTGTAAGGTGACAAGCACCGGTTTAAGCGAGCACTAATTCCTCTGCCGGACGTACGTGAGTGTTGCCATTAAAAAAAAAAAAAAAAAAGAAAAGAAAAAGGGACGTGATCCTGCGGAGTTCCTATTTTTGTGTGCGAGGGAATAAAAGCGCTCTTGGCGTGTCAGTCCTAATATAAAAGCTGCTTTCTGGGTACTGCGTAAAGGGCAGTGTCTCGATGTTCGGCTCCTCGCTGTGACCTGAGCACCTCGGTGCGTGACACAGGGCACTGGGACAGACCTTCATCACACCAAGTTTGCAGCACAAGGGAAATGTGCCCATAGGACCTGTACGTGCAGTAAATACAAACTTCATTCTGTTGCTGAAGTCGGTGTCAAAAGTTTAGTTTCTTGATGCACTGGCAGCAAATGTGCTTCAAGCAGTGTGCTGCTACAGTCTGAGGCTTTAAAGAGACCTCCAAAACCTGTGTCTGTCGATAACTGTGATGGTTTTTTTTGCTCTCTAAACTTTGTGGTTATGTTTTTACTGGTCTGCAAAAGACTATGGGAAATAAACACCAATACTTCCAGGAGGATCGAACACATTTAACTTTCATGGTTTTAAAGAACAAGTATGTTTCTTAGAATATTTGGTGGCATTATTTCTGATGTGCATAGACCTCATTGCATGGAAAGTATCTGTCCACCACAAAGGGATGGGGTAAAAATAAAAGGGAATGTGGGAAGTCATGTAGTTGAGTGTTAGATTCTCTTCAGCTTTCGACTCTGAACTATTTACTGATATTTACTCACAGCTGCCCTAACATTCAGCCTTGTGCTGACCATAACCAGCAAATGTATGCCTAAACGTAATTTACCAAGCCCACACCAGGCGCAAAGCCTTTGTTTGAGAAGTGTATTAGTAAAAACTTTCGTGTTAGTTACACCTGGGATTAGCATTCAAGTCTAGACACGATCTTGGGACCAGATCCTGCAAGAGAATTTTTATAAGGGGGATTTTGACTCCATTAAGGTTCTGGGCAGGGAATGGTTCACCCTGAGCTGCTTGGGTGGAGGATTGAAAACTTTGCTCAATTGTTGCTGTATTTACAAACATAATTATGTGGCATTGTAAAATATTCCTGTTCTTCCTGTCTGTCTTAAATACTCTGTAAGCTAATATTTAGAAGGAAATTTGCTCTTCAGTATTCCCCGTGATTAATGGTACTGAGCAGCTTGAACCTGGCTCTGTGATGCTTACAGGGACTGAAGAAGTCTAACTTGCCATGTAATAGATCAAGCCATGTATGTATTTGTCCAAGATGCTTATTTGCAACAGGTTTTGTTTATATATAATCTCTTAATGGTCCTTTCTGATAGCTAATTTAATGTTCCACAGCTATCCTGTGGATACAGGTTATGTGCTGAGACTGTATCTGTCTTTAAACTGGAGGGTTATTGGTGAAGCTTTGTCAGACAGTAGTAGCCAGACCTAAAGGGGTTGCTTAATGAAACAGATGGCCAAGCAACCATCATGTCAGAGAAAACAGCATGTATTCGTGTATTCTTAGTTTAACACAAGAGGGAGCATGTCTAATCTTTAACCTTTAAATATTGCAACTTCAGGGAGGAAGCTTGAAGTGTTGAGTGTCAACTAATTTATGTTCAAGGCTCCATGTGCAAATATTGATACAACCTATGCATATTTCTGGCATGTTTTCAGCTTTAGGCTGCAGCTGTTGATTTATAGTGTAAATGTTGGTGTGATAAATGTGGGGATGAGAACTAAGCTAATGATCTTTTGAAGTTGTTAAAATCTCTAGTTTCCTGCTAAATTAAACAAAATGGCTATTGTTATTCTTGGGTATGGTTATTAATATACAATGGTTGTACTTTTGTCTTTAGTATTAAGTTAATTTATGTCTTCTGCTTAACCTACCATACAAACTTATAAAGCTGAGTCTTAATTTAATTAAATTTAATTTAATTGCCTATATACCTTTGCTTTTAGAGTTCTTATAAATCCTACCACTTTATTCTTCAATAAGAAGTATGAAGTTGGATCTACTGAGAAGTTTTGTACTGTATCTTCTTTATTTTTTCCTTGGCCCCTGGTGTCATAAAAGGAAGATGAAAAACCAGCTTCCATTTTGTATTTCTTAGTACTGTCCAGTTGAAACATAATGTGTTAATGTTTGTCCTCGTTCAGTGTCTTGTTAATGGGAATTAGCAATTAGTTTAACTTAAGCAGTGTGCACAGAATACTCCAAACCTTTTGGAGAACTTTATGCATTTGTTTCCAGTAGCCTTCCACTTTGCTCCAGATTAATGATCAGAGAAAAACATCTGTCTGCCATTAACCACTGCATGCAAATTATGTATCTTTCAAGTACATAAACCCTCTGTGTGTTATTTGATGGAGCAGAGCAGGAACCTCAGTGCTCTGCTTTCATATGCTGAAGAAAACTGCTGTGGATTGAGATTTTACCACACTTGCTTCTCTTTCCTCTGTGGCCATTACAACCCAGTACCAGGTGGCAGAAGTGACAAATGTGTGTCACCATCATTTCTTGTATTTGCAGACCAGACTGGCCTAAGGCAGGAATGAAGCCCTGTGCTGCTTCAGGTGGGAAGGAGCACAGGTTGCCTCACTGTTCAGTAGAGTTCTCTTCCTCCAAGCAGGTAGGTGTGGTGGTATTGTCCATTATAATGTATTCTCCATTATACTGGAGAAGCAGAATTCTTCACTCTTTTGGCGAGTTATGGTGTTTGCGAAATATTTAGGACCTTACCTTTAATCCGTGTTAATTTTTTCTTTTGATTAATGAGAGATATTTTGGTATTTTTAAACTGCTGTGCACAGCATTGATAGAAGAAGGTGTTAATATCAAATCAACTTGTCTTCAAAACATGCCAGACAGCTATTCTTGCAAGGCAGAAATGTGAGATGACCTGTACTAATATTGGATACATGTACTAATATTGAATACTAACATGGAATCATAGAATGGTTTGGGTTGGAAGGGACCATAAAAATCATCCAGTTCCAACCAATATCTATTAAATAGATACTATATATTCATCAAATGTTAGGGCTTTTTAGAAGATAATGGGAATGAGATAGATAGTTACTACTAAGGGAAGTTGCTTTACTGAGTTATTCACAGCAACCAAGAATTTTTAATGCCATTGTAATGCCATTTTTAATGCCATTGTAATGGATGCAATTGATTTTAAATCCTACATATGCAACGGTACTGTGGAGTCAGAAATTCACAGAGACCAGAGGGATGCCTTTTGATGGAAAAGTTTTGATGGACTTGGATCTTGTAAGGATTAGATGAACTGCCTGTTGTGGTGGCTATTCCATATCAGTCAAGACTTGGGTTCTGGTTTTCTTGCCCAGCAGGCTTAGGCTGCTGCACAGTCTTTACCATAAAGGTGTATTTTTACTTTAAAAGAAAGTAGTAATGTGACTGTATAGTTTATGGTTTGGAGGTTTTTTCTTCATTTTGTTATTATAACTTTAAACAACTGAAAAGTCTCTTAGTGTATCTGGCTTGTGTAAAAAGGCTGGCAAAGTTTTATTTCTGTATCTGAGAGGAAATTGCCAAGAGTAAAACCCCAACAAACAAACAAAAGAAAAAGCCCCCACGACCAAAACCCAGCGATTGACAACAGCAGCAGCGATTGCCCTGATGTGCCACAGTTTAGAGTGTAGTTGTAAAGTAGTAAATACAGACGAAATGCTTTGTTTCCTTATTTTAACATGATTATAAGGACCCTTTCCTTATCCAGGGAAAATGCAGATGCCCTCAGCAGTTTGGGTTACCAAGTTACCATAATGAATTGGGGTTGAGACTTCAGTAGAGGCTGTGCTGGATCGTCTGTGGGAGCATTTTCATATCTCTGGTACCAATCTGGTACCTTTCAGGCAATGTGTATGTAGAACTTAGTTAGAAATTATCCCATGTTTATGCAAACTGGGTTTCGATGTTAAGTATTTTTTATATTGCTTCTATTAAAAGAAAGAGGGGGCATTCACAATGTAGGTCAATTCTTGTGAAACCTCATTAAAAAAAAAAAAGACTTGTATTTGCATAAAAAAGGCATGTGGGACTGCCTGACTAAGTGCACAGACTCCTGTAACTTTCTGAATGGTCTAAATGGGTAATTTAAAATGCAAGGGGAAAGGGGTTTACCTGCAATATTTTTGGCCATAAGCATTTTTTCTTTTTTTTTCCTTTCTGAGTTGCAGCCCCCTGAAAATGGGGAGGTTTAGAAAGAAAGTGCTGACACAGCCTTGACTACAGAGCAGTGCCCTGCGTGCTGCTGCAATAATTGTCCAGGCAGTGTTTTCTGCTTCCCTGCCATTGTGCTTTACGTTCCTCCAATCCATTCCATTTTTAACTTTCCGAAAGTTTGGTATTATTGCGAGCCCCCGGCGCGTGTGCAGCCGCCGGAGGAGCGAGGTTGGCAGAGTAGCATGGACTTGTTAATCTCAGCCTGATCTTGTCAGCAACAGCAGAGCAGAAGGGAGAGGGAGAGAACTCCGGCTGGGGCAGCGCTCCAAAGGTTCGTCTCTTATTTTTTATGCCTAAATTGCGTCTCCGCGGCGAAGCGTTGTGTGCGCGGAGCGCGGGGGGCTCCGCGGCGGGGCCGTGTGCGCGTTCGGCCGCGGTGTTTGTGTGCCGGGGGGATCCGGGCTCGCCGTGCGCGGAGACGGCCGCTGTGTGTGTGTGTGTGTGTGTGTGTTACGGCCGGGGAGACGCCGAAGGAGAAGAAACCCTGTTGGTTCTCCATGCAAATGACCGCTTTGGTTGTAACAAAAGCCTTGATGTTGGGCTTGGAAAAATGATCTGACAGTGTAACAACCCCAGGCCACTTTCGCCATGTTTTTGTTTATTCGTGTTTCATTCCGTTTTCCGTAGCTATCTCGCAGATGTTTCCAATTTCACTGTTTGTTGTTGGTTTTGGGGTTTTTTTCTTTCTTTTTTTTTTTTTTTACACCGTCGAGCCTTTTTGGAGTTAGCAAGAAAACGCGTGAAAGAATGTTAACAAAACAGAGAGGTGTTGCAGATGTTTATACTTTAGTTCTTGCGTTGCGCCTGGTGATTCTGGCAGAGGGATTCAGTGCATATGAAGGAACGTAAGAAGCATCTGTTTTACCTACCGAGCTTGTGGTTTCGAAATGTGCCCATTGTAACTTGCATATTTACATAAAGAGATGAAGTGAGCACGTTCCCGGTGCAGTGTGGCAGGTCGAGATTCTCATTTGTTTGCCTCTGTTTTTGAAGGGGGGTCGGAAAGGGAGGGGGAATCCAAAAGAGCAAGGAAAGGAATATCTGTGACACAACATGTATGCTCCTAGATAAACTCCTGCCATCTCGGAGTGCCTTTAAATATTTGAACAGCTTCCTTTAAGTCAAATAAAATTGGTTACCATGAGAAACAAAAAAGTCTAATAGAATAGTTGCGCACACTAATGAAAATGTGAATGTAACGTTGTTTCAGAATCATTGAAAGAACTGGATTAGACAGAAACCCTTGTCAATAACGGTCACAGTAACACATTTAAACATTTTTGCTTGTGAGATCCTGGAAAACAGCAGTACACACAGTACAGAAAGAGCAGAGGTGGATGGTATGTTATCTTACAGTCGCATAAATTGACATGTAATTGTCTACTAATGATATTAAAATCAGTCTGGTTGTAGAATTTTATGCTTGATGAATGTATCATGAGGCATACACAAAATCTGAAATCTTAAAGGACAATGATTCAATGTCCGGAGCCAGTGGTTAAATCAGATGTGGTAACTATGGTGAGAGGTAAAGTTACTTAGCTTCCCACAGACCATGCATATGTGGATTTCTTTTCGTATAATGGAGATTAAGGAGAAAAGGATTAGAAAATCTAAAGAGAAATTTTGAGTAGGAGACCTGTAGCCTTGCTCTGGGAATTAACACTGTGGAGGCTTTTAAAAGAGAGGCAGGGTGGAAGTAAACACTCTCTTGTAATATATATTGATGATAATTCTAGAAAGGAGTCTTTCTGGTTGGGAATATCAACAGCAGCTCATGAATACAAGAACAAAATCAATCCTCTCCATATTAAAATAATCCTCCTACTCCAACAAAACAAAAGCAGAACCCAGCATAGATTTTCACATTACCAAGTGACAGCACAAAATCAGGTAAAGTCTGCTATTCTGAATGAATGAATTTTAGGTTTTTGCAGAATGAAGCAATATTGATTTATTTGGATTGCTTTGCATTGCTATTTTTAAGAATGTGTATGATGTGTGTTTAGGATTTTTTTGAACTTCAAAAATGGTGGTCATAGGAAGTAGGAAATAAAATCAGAGCTTCGTGTTCTAGCTGGTAAATATTGGGGGAGTTTGGACTGCAGCCAGAGAGACTTGGACCATGTTTCTGATTTTCCTTGAGTCAAGAGACTTCGGTGTTATCCTCAGCTTCTCAAGGAAGAACTTCAGATTATGCTTATCAGCTCCGAGGGGTATGGGAAGGATTGTCATGCTTGCACATAAAACTCTGGTGTTCTGAGAGAGCCACCAGAGATGCTAATTTGAAAGCTTAGGAAACAGAAGGGGAAGAGGTCAGGTTCAATTTCCAACACAGAGGGATCATTTCCCTGTAATAGTGAAAAGTACATTTACTATGAGAGCGCAGAGACATCTGGGGGACATGAGGGTGTGTTCAGCTTTCTAGTAATAGATGCTAAAGTGTGTTAGGGTTTTGGCAATGCATTAGACACACCTTTGATAAAATAAAGTTTTGGGTTTCCCCTCCTCAATGCTCCCATTGAGGTTGTAAAACACTTGTTTTATGGGAAGTTTGTGGGGGAACTGGTAGTTGAACATACCCTAGACACACGGTGTTACGAGTTTTAAGGTGTTTGTGGATTTGCTAGGAAACACTTGGAGCTTTTTGTGGGTTATAATCCCACAGTTTCCCTTATCAGCTGCTCTAAGAGGGTGTTATCAGGTACCTGTTCAGGAGACTGGGTTCACTATCACTGTGCAATACTGTGGGTTAAACCCATGAATGGAATGTATGCTTCTGGACTTCAGGCCAAATCATAAAAAACAGACCCAACAACAGTGAAATTCACATTTGTTACAAATTGTTTTCACAATAGGAATGATCAACACATTTTATTGATTTTTCTTTAAAAATTGTCATTTCTGCAAAGGTACTAAAAGTTCACTAATTGTATTCTGCGCTAATTAGGAAGAGAATGAGAAAGAATTCAATTGCTGCTATCAGTGGACAATATTTTGCCTTTTTCTTCATGTTGGAGTGGACATTTATGCAATGGTACATTGCTATGCATTAATAATGGATTATTATTTCAGAGGAAAATTTTTATTTATATAGAGATTGCTATTTTAGTTTGAAGTAGAAAGCTTCCTTATCTAGAGCAAAACTCAGATATAGCTATTGATGCGTAACAATTCATTTCCTTTTCAGTGTGTTTTGAAATTGTTTTATCATCCTCCTTTATTAGGATGTATAATATTTAACAGCAATCTACCTGATATTTCAGGCACTGGGTGCTGTATAACCTAATGGATAGGAATAGTGAAAATGGAAGAAATAGTGTTTTTCTTTCTTTGCTATTGGATTAGGGCAGGTCAATTCAGCTTTCTGTTTTCCATCTACAAAACAGGTGTAATGGTAATTCTTCAATAACTACTGATGAAATTTTGAGACAAGCAATATTTTGTCTTACAGAAGCACACATGATGGATACTGACATATTTGCATCAAAAGTCCTAAAACATTAATAAAGAATTAAAATACTAGTGATTTGGTAATAAAATGTTTCCAGAAAAAAATTCAGAGTTAGTGCTGATGAGGCTTTTTCAGACACTTGTGACTCATGTGGGGGTTTTGTGGGGTAGCTGAATATCAGCTGGCTGGTTAATACCTTGAGAGTGAGTATTGACAGATTATACATGTCTGGTTTAAATCTTGAACAAAAGATGGGCCTTTATTGAGTTGTTCAGCATTCTGTTGGGATCCAGCCAGAAGTGTAGTTTTAGCAACATCTTAGGATGCTGGAAAAAGACTGCAACCAACCCTCCATTTCCCCAGTGAGTCTATTTACACTGGTATTGGAGAACCTCTGGCTTTCCCAAGTAAATTTGTAGATTGCAAGACTGAGAAGTCCAGTGCAAATGGCTGTTTGTGCTCACCCTCAAAGAACTGAGTAATTCCACCGAAGTCACTGGGTCTGCTGAAGGGAATAAGGGTTTGCAGCTCTAAATGCTGCAGTATTTACCTTGTTCCTTTTGAGACCTCTCATGGAAATTCTCCAGCGGGATGTGAAGTCTGAAGTGCTCTCAGGTATTTGAGAGATGATTCTTGCTCATATTTGCACATTGTATGAGGTTGTGTAAATTGGTTTCAGGTGCAGTATAGAGTATATGGGTGTAGTTTAATGCTGAAAATTGTGAGACAGTATAGAAAGAATTCAAGTAGACTGTCAGCCTGTACAAGTTATTCATCACCAGTGACACAATAAGGCTTATAATTTGCAACTTGCCAAATCTGATCAGTTTAATCAATTGCTAGAGAAGAACATTTACATATAAAACTTGATGATGAAATTTAGCAAATCATAGTTTAAAATACAAATTGCACCTTGAGTTGTCACAGTTTCCTTCATGTGTGACCCTACTTGTATCTTTACCTTTGTAGACAGCAGAGTCAGTATTTTGTTACTGCAAATGATCACTTGCTGTGGTTTGGTTTGGGGTTCTGGGTGTTTTTTTGATATAATTGAAATAGCCCCTAGCACTTTTAAAATATTTTTCTGTTTAAAGGACAAGGTTTTATTCTAAGAAGAACTCTAATATTAAAAACCAAATTTTCCAACAGTATTCCATTTGAAAGGAATATTTTTCTTCATCTGGAGAGCAAGACAATATGGCTTAGTTTGTAAAATTTGTTTATACAATGGTATTTTCTGAGTACACAGTGCCTGGAATATGTCTTAGCACATAAAAAATAGAATAAATAAAAGCTTTTGTATCCAAACAGCTTCTGTTTATATTCTCAGTGAGAAGTGTGTGTGTGTGGAGAAGGATTCTTGTAGCTTTGAGAAACTGAGTGTATGCTTTGTCTTGTAAATTATGTCATTTGTTATCTTGGTAAATCTTAGAGCAGCAACTACATGACAGTTTCCCTTTAGAATAGTAAAGATCAGGTGGTGTTTCTGTGGAAATCATTCTAACTTATGCTGTGTTCTTGAGGTATTTCTCTACCTTTCTCACGTATCTGTGCTTGGGTTTTGTAGAGGAAAGTTGACCAGGGATGTTGTGATCTGGTAATGCCTGTGTGAACTGGAATATATTCCCAGTGTTTTGCAAGGAAATAATGATGGTTTGAAAGCTTTTGCATGCCTTGTTAGGTTTGTGTTTTTTTTTTTTTTTTTTTTTTTTTTCTGTAGGGCTTTCATAAATTCCCTGTTTTTCTTACTGATATGCCTCCAGAAGGGATATGGCATGACATGTTCTCATATCTTCTTTTAAACTGTAAAGTGTATATGTATCTTTTCTAGTGCTTTGTTTATGCTGTGCTGTGACAGACAAGTAGAGATAAAAAAATGCTATACTTAAAAATACTTAGAATAATATATTCTCTAAATAACAACTTTTAAGATCCTCTCTTCTTTCATCCTTCGTCTCTGCAGTGAGGGAGTGGTATCAGGGAGTGATAGTCATTCTGACTTTTTCATATAAGTGATGTGAATTTGGTCTAATGCAGTTCCTATATCATTCCTCAGGCCCTCTAGTATAAATAGATACCAAAAAAAGGTCCATTTTATCGTTCATTGTGCGTTGAGAGGTAACCAGTGGAGTTAAGACTGTGAGAAGCAAGCAAAGAGATGTGTTACATTTAAATGGTTGTGCACAGGTTGATGTTTTTCCTCAAATGTTGGCACAGAAATAACAGAAAAGGTCCTGTTTACTTTCAAGGTCAAAGTATCTGGGAAGGATTCTCTAGAGAAACAATTACCATTTCCCATTTTACTTTATGACTGTGGTATGGGAATGGATTTTGCAGATTTTCACCTCCTGGGAAGTCAGCTTGAAGAAGGTAAAGATTGTGATAGTCATTGGGCCATAAAAGTTAAGCAGATAAAATAATCTGTTAAGGACAGAGTGTATTACTTTCAGCCTTATGTGAGACTGGTGAAGATATCAAAAACAAGGTATGTTCATCCATGTTAGAACAATTAAAAATGTAACTTTTCTGATCCTTACAAGACTAGATCAAAATCAACACACTTGTATTCTGGTTGTGTGTGAAGGTTTCTGCACCTTATTGATACCGAATTTGGATAAGACTTCATTAAATCTATGTCACATTGCTTTTAATTTGAGCATCTCTGCCCACCTAACTAAGGGAGAACTTAACCTGTGGAAATGCTAAAAGCTTGTACAGAAAGGATTGCCTGTTTCTGCTGTGACTGGGGGCAGCTGTATAAACCTAGAGAGCACGAGAATTTAACAGTAGAGTGTACAAGTTGAAGGAATAGTTTCAAGTTTCTAATTAGCATTGCACACCAAAGTTAGTAGATGCATAGATAAGTATGGCAGATATTTCCAGCAGTATTTAATGTCATTCTAAGTTTTGTATGCTTGCATTTGATTTTGTTCTGTATTTGACTATATCTTTACCTCTTTTCTGCGTTGTTTGTTTCAGTGTTTGTAGTTGATTGATAGTGTTTTGTCTTGCGGTAATGTGTCCTAAATGCATATACATAATTTTCTGTCTCTGATTTAGAGCCCATTGGCAGTTTTTCTGCCTGCTAGTCACAGGTTTCTCGGAAATGCCAGTAAGACTTTGTTTTCCTTTGGATGTGTTTCTAGATGGAGCAATGTCAGAATTGGGTAAGGAAAGGCACAGCAGTCTGGTCTTGAGTAGGTTTGTAGATTGTGGTTGTTCAGATCCCTCTTGGGAGAGAGGGACAGTCTATTAGCAAGCCTGAAGATGTAAGTGGGTGTTTTCTGTAGAGGTCTACAGGATAAAATGCTAAACTGACCCTTCTCCAACATATGGGCAGCATGTTCTAATGAGAATTATGAGTACAGTCTGGGAAGTTCCTCAGCATGTTTATGATTGCTTCTGCCTCAATAAACAACTCCTTGCCAGCTCTTTTCTATCCCGGTGCTTTGATTTTGTGGGCAATTTCCGTCTGCATAATATTGATGAGTCAGAGTATTGTCAGCTGGAGTACCTCAAATTATATGAAAGGACATAGAGTACAAAATATTTTCTAGTGTTTTGAGAAGAGATGATGACATCCTGACAATTGGAAGGTAAGGTTGAAATGTGCAGAGCACCATGCTGTGCATTTCTGATGTATGTTTTGGGAGCAATATCCTCAGCTGGACTGGAGTCATTTTTGGGATGCCACTTTTCTGGTTGATAGCCATTTCCATAACGCTATTTACAGGGAATTCCGACAATGTCATAATTGGAAATTAATGTTTGATAAGAAGTGATTTGCATCTGGAACAGTAACTTTAATACCTTGTGTCAATTTTCCAACTCTTCCTTAAAGTTAGAGTACCTCTCCTTCGTGATACATTTAATAGCTTTGTGTTATAAGAAGTGAGGGCTTTTGTGTAGAGTCTCAGCTGTTACTTTTAGATTGGGATGACTTTGTATCCTGAAAGGTGTTGTCTTCATTTCATCATTTGGCTTTAAAGTGTAATTACTAAAACACGTTACCATTTATCATCCAGTAGCTGCACTTCGATGATCTTTGTGGGTCTCTTCCAACTCAGGATATTGAATGATTCTGTGACCTTTCTTATCACTAAGGTTCACAATAGGCTTTTTTTTAGGGGTGCACGCAGTAATTTCTAAGAGTATGCTCACTGTAGTTTCAGCCTTCTTTCCTAAATATGTAATTGCTATAAAATTGGTCATAGTTTGCAATGACCACGTTTGAATAGTTTTGGAAGAAATTATTGTAAGTGTGTTGAAGCGCAGGAAACCAGTGTATACCTGAAGCTGCTCTGAGGGCTTTTTTTGAACCCATGGTTATTTATTGTAATTATAGAAAGTCTTTTATATTAGTAGGCTGTTACCCAATGCTAATTAAAAATGACAGTCACTATTGTTGCGAATAGTAACCATTGACTATGCAGTAAAAACATCTGAAGAAGCCTATTAACTGCAAAATGGCTAAAAATAATGCAATGTGGATATTAATTTGCCCCATCATCCTGAGATGTTTGCCTACAGTAAGTAACCTATCCATTGTTTTTCTCTTAAATTAGCTTTTTTTTGTTATTATCAGTCTTTGCATGTGTTTTAGAGCCTTGAAATGAAACGTGTGATGTAAACACTAGGTATTAAAAGGATCTGATAATTTTAATGTGATTTTTAAGAGGTATTTGTAGAGTTCTAGCTTTGACTTGCTGCATTTTGATAGCAAAAATGTTACATATTTCATCAGCTTGGGACTGCAGTAAAATTTTAATTTAGAAATAGTATTATGCCTAGCTACTTGTTAAAGTAATCCTGTGTACTGGTTTCAGTGCCATGAAAGTTTTACACAGTTTGCAATGTGATTCAGTATTTTTTCAAATTGGTGTTCACATTGATGTCAAGACTGACGGTAAAAATGGGTCTCATAAAAAGTAGGATAAGGCAGTAGATTGTAATTCAGCATTACATTTTTTTAGTTGTTCAGCATTGATACATACCTCTGGATAGGACAGTTAACTTGAGATTAAATTAAAACTAAACTTAGTTCAAATTTTAAATTAAATAAATTACTGGCACATTAGCTATCACTATGCAGTAACAAAGACATTGTCTTTTATTGTGTGTGTGCTGATTCTCTAAGGAAGAATATTGTACTTTCATAAAGCCATTATGAGTAATGGAACTGGTGTCTATACAAAATGAGTCTATATGGGGTTTTAACAAAACAGTGATGTATCAAGGAAGGTGGTTTCCAGGAGTATTTTCTTGTCAAATGCAGTGCATCTCTTAAGCTTTATGGGTGCAGCTTGTCAGCAGAATAAACAAACATCCTGTCGCTGTTTCGTTATGCTACCAAAATAAATAACATGACATTCAACCCAAAGTATTTTGCATTGTCCAAGACAAACATCCACGGCAATTGGCAGTTGCATGTCCCAAAGCACACTCTGTGATGGAGGGTTCCCTCTCCAACACAGACTCTTAAGTAATTGGGAAGGTTATGCTAAACAAACATCAGGGGGAATTCCTGCTGCAGTTCTTATATGAGAAAAGAACTTGTCATGTTGCCAATTGCAAAACCCAAATCCAACAAGAATCTGAAATTTGAATTGACAAGCCAGACACGTCCATTGTTTGAGTTTTCAGAAATCCTGGTTGTCCTGGTTTGGAAGGGCAGATGTGTGCCTGGAAAAGCTGGAGCTTCCCTTGGAATGGAGAATGTAAACCCCCTCCCTCTGAATCATTATGGATTTGAAATTAAGGAGCTTTCAGGCAAAGATATGGGAGTAGGAATAACAGTTCTTTACTAGGAATATTAAAAATAAAAAATGTAGTAGTACAAAAAAAGCAAACAAACAAAAAGATACTGACAGAGTCAGAATACAACCTGGCACCCTGGTTGGTCAGGGTGTTGGTAGCACTCTAATTAAGTTCTCCTGGAGTGACAGATGTGGTTCTTTTGGAGCAGAGATGATCCTGTAGAAGGGCCCAGTGGTGGCAAGATGGGTCTGGTCTTCCTCTGGGAATCCAGTGCAAACAGGGTGTCCTCGTGTTCTGAATCTCAGGTTTTATCCAGGTAGGAATGCTTGGCTCCTCCCCCTGGGTGGAGCATCTCACCATGGGATGATGTAATTTTATCAGCCATGCAGTGAGCCTTGATGGCTCATGAACAGCAGATATCCCCTGGAGGGAGGATGGGTCGTGGAAAAGATAAAGAACTCTGCCCCACCTGGTTTTAACAGCTGGCCCATCAACAGAAAGACACCCACCCCCTCTCCCCCAGAGTTATGAGGAATGGGTCACAGAAGAGATAAAGAATACACCTCCCCAACTGGTTTCAACAGATGGTAATAGAATACATACTTTTGGTTACATCTTGCATTACAACACAAGACACTGGTACAATCCAAAAAAGGGGTCTTGAAAGTTTTCTGCTTTCAGAAATGTGTGGTAGAACTCTGTGGGAGATTAGTCTATCCAGCCTGGTTATAGTCCCTTATTAAACCAAGTTATAGACCAGTTTTCTGTTGGACACTGTGTCAGTATAGGGAGGCAAAAGCATATCCTGAGGAGTCTCACAGAGCATGAAACAGGAAACACAAGATAGATTCACACAAGCAGTAGTTAAAGAACTGTGAAAGTGAACAGAAAGTTCTCTGCAAGCCTGACCTGTGATGCTGATGAATGGTGGTGACAAACAGTAAAATTGCAGTGATGTGCTGAGCTGGTTGTAGTGAAAGGCTTTTGTGGGCTCTCAGGGACTAAGAGGTTGCAGGTATGGTGATAATAGACAGTGGTCTCAAAAATATCTACCATTCTTTTTGTCCTACTGATGAGAAAGAAGGCTGAGACTCATCAATGTCTCTGTATCCTGCTCAAAGTGTAAGCTGCAATGGGTTTTTCTTCTCCTTCAGAGCAAAAAGTGTCCTACAGCTAGTTCTCTAGTCACCTGATGATCTATATATGATCCTTCCTCTTTTCTAGAGAAAATATCTGGGATCTTTTCAGCCACTACGCTTAGTGCTTAAACTGTAAAATTTACAGTCTTCATCTCCTTCCCATGTGGTGTGGGGATGGATTGTTTGCCAAGACCTAATACCTATTCAAGCAGAGCAGAAAATTCACTGAGCCTGGAAATAAAATCATGCATTCAAATGGCAAGAGTTGATGCAACCCACATCCTCTCCAGTGAGAAGCCTTCCCTATTCATTCTTTGTCTTGCTTTTTTCTTATTAATGATGGTTCTTTGATACTTCGTAAATCTCTTACCTTGGAGGATATGATAGAGTCACTTAGATTACAGTGCAAGAGGGAGTGTGAAATTGCCATCTTATTTTTGTGGCTGCTGTTTGTCAAAGTAGGCATAATTCCATTTTCCTGTTCTTTTTGACTGGGGATTTGCTATTGCAGGATTTGAAATAAACTACTAATCATTTCTATTTGCTTATTTTTGCTTTCCAAACTCAAGGTATTGTATGTCACAGGGTACTGTTTTTCTGTACACAGAAAGACTTCCTGATGTAGGCTGTTTGGAGATGCATGAATTACAAGATCAATAATGTCATAAAGCATTTTAGACACAGATGTGTAAGATGAGATGTTATAACAGGAGTGTCGCATCTAGGTGTTTAAAAAAATTGGTGTTGACCCAAACTTTTTTTTTAAATATTCTTCCTTTGGGACTGGGGAGGATTTGTGGGGTGATGTGATAGAAAGAAGACTGAACATAAATATCTTTGCTAACTCTATAATATACTTCATATGTGAGAGCACAAAAAGAAAAAGAGGAGTGCTGTCAGTTTTCAGTTCTCTGTGTTTCAAAATGTGGCACCTTCACTGTGGGCTTGTGCATCCTTGAGAGTCAGGTTTAGAACTCTGCTGTGATATTCAAATTATTAAGCAACTTTCTGCTTCAGGTGTTTGAATGAGCTCAGGAGAAAAGAATTTGTTTCCTCCTCTACCTGTTTTTGGGGTGTAAGGCTCACACTTGATTTTATAACATTTAACCAGCTGTTACATTTAGTTCTAATTCCAGATAATTTTTAGGAAGATGGTTGGTTGTGAGCATGCGCTTTAGGCAGAGGTACACGTCTGTGGGGGAAATGTGCTTTTTTGGTGAGGAATTGATCCTAGAAATGCTTAGATTCTTCTTTGGTCACAGGAAAACAAAATCAGATGAACCTTCGGGTGTTCCAGAAATTTGTGTTCAAACAAGACTGGTATCTCAAGGCTTGTGTCTCCTGGGTGAAGTAGTTGCTACTTTTATGAGTTATAGATCTCCATACTTCAAGACAGCAGGAAGAAAACGTGTGATTTAAAGATGACATAGAAACTTTTATTGCTCTAGATTCAATTTGTCGTATAAAACTATTGTTGTATCTGATGCTGATCAAGTCATAGTTTAAGGTGATAGTCACATTTATCTGGTGTTTGTAACTTTCTGATAGTTTAATGTGGCTTTAATGGATTTGGATTATGGTTGATGAGCTACAAAGATGACGTAGACCTGAAAGGTAAGGCAATAACCACCACCTCTGTCTTGTGTCTTAGTCAGGTTTACAGCACAGCAAAACCCTGCCAAGCAATATAAAACCTTGTTAACATCTGTTGGGTATTAAAACAAATCACTGGTACTGTAATGCCTTGTTCCTCTTAAAGCTGAACATTGTTTCTGCCTTCCACTGGAATCACTAGGGGATAATCTTGGTGATACAGAAATGTGGTGTAAGTCATGGTATGGCCAAGCGATTACCAGGACAAAATGAAGATAATGCCTTTAGGATTTCTTTGTATTTCTTTTTGGTTTGTGTACTAGATTTTTTGTTCCTTACGTCTGGTTCTTTGTGTACTTTGGATTCTGAAATTGTCTCTTAGTGTCTGAAAATATAAGCCTGAATATTGGTGAGAAATCAACAAAGGTGTTAAGACAAGTTGTTTTAATACAAGTCTGTCTGACATAAAGTCATTTTCTGAGCTAGAACAGGCAATAATCTTATTTAGAGACTGGATTTTTAATGTTGAAGACCTGAAGTTTGGAAATAATCTAAAAAAAATTAAATTTCACTTTTGCTCTAACGAAGCTTTGTGACTTTTTCTATTTCTCTGTGATGGATTGCTGGAAGAATTATCTTGGAAAAACAACAGCTGCTTTCAGCTTTTATTTGGGTCAGATGTTTTTGTAATATAGCATGTTTAATATTGAGACAGAAATGAATCTGTAATTATGGAAATGCCTTTCTGTGAAGTGACAAACTGATACATCCAGTGAGGGCGATGTGTGAGCTGCACACCAGTTATGTATTGTGCTCCTGGAGCAGTAGAGGTGATGACAAAACTGTTCATAGGTATTTGTTTTCCATCAATATGAGTAGTGTAGGAAAAGTACCTCAATATGTGTAGTGTAGGAAAAGGGTAGGCAAAAAATCCAATAAGAAGATATATGCCAGTGTGATACTTGTATGAGAAAAAGCAGCTGGTTTGTCAGTTTGCTCATGATTTTATCAGTGAAAGTTACTGATAAAATTGTGATGTATTACTTCACATGTAGTGATACTGACCTTGGCTAAAATACTGAGACCAAAGAAACCCTTCAATTTCTCACATTCAGCTTTTTAAAATGTTTGTTGGATGTGAGGCTGTTGTAGGATTCTTTCAAGATTTTTTTTGTTTGTTTCACAGTACTTCATTGTATGCTGGATTTCATTGCAAGATACGAAATTCTACTAAATTATATTAATTTTTAAATTGTATTAAATTGTCATGTACACTTAAGTCTTGGAAAACCAACTTAGAATAAGGAATAAAAGAACTAATTAATGTTTAATCTGAAGAGAAGATGACTAAAGGTCGATGTAACAGCTTTTAGGTGTGTAAGAAGTATTTGGAGAGACATGGGAGAGTAGAAGAAATGTACTGAACTTGGATCAAAGCAAGAGAGAGGCAGGTTGAACTTTATTACCATCCAACCAGCAGATTTTTTTTTTTTAAAGCATAATGGTACAGAAACTCTGGGGTCCTCTGCTTGGAAATCCTACAGAGTCTCTGTTACCTGAGACCTTAATCTCCTGTTTAGACAACTCTGTGTGGATTGAGGGAAGATGATCTGGGCTTGGGAGAGGAGCAGGCCAGGTGACCTCTTGAGCTCTCCCTTCCAGTTACTTTTTCTATGAACCTAAGAATAGAACAGCACAACCATGAGAAGTTTCAGTACCTCTCACTTTTTTTTTTTTCTTGATTGTGCTTTTCAATAAGGGATATAACTCTGTCAGTATGTTTTATTTGGTTTTTTGGCATATACATTCTGGGGCAGTCAACTGTTGGCAATGACTACCATATTTAACCAATTTCCAGTGTTAAGCTATGAGTGCTATGAGCTATCCGTTAAAGATTCAATCTGTCCATTTAATTAAAGTGTTCTTTAATACTTCCTAGTGTGTGCAAGGACACATGTAGGCAGTTGTTTGGGAGTACAGGTCAATGAGTTGGTGCGATCTGTGTTTTGGATTTCATCCCTTTTCAAAAAATCTTTCTTCAGAGCATGCCAGCTTTCCTTATTTTACTGTTTGGTTTTAAAGATATGAGATGCAGCTCTGGAACGTTTTCATCCTGTGGTTGGTTGGTTTTTTTTTTTTTGGAATCTGGTGTGACCTGGTATTTTATGAAATCTCTGAGTGCATTTGTGTAAATGCTTATTCAGCCCTCATGGGTTTATTCATGACTATATTTCTGAAGCATTTGGGAGTTCATTATGGTCCATGAATTAAGTTGTTTTCTCAGAAAGTGGAGTTTTTAAAGAATTTTCTTCTTGATCTCCAGAGCTGTTTGGCCTGCTGTGGTGTTATTGTGCAATTGCTGCTTGGGCAATGAAAGCTCAGCATTTGCAGACCTTCTTGGCACTCATTTAGATGCTGAATTTCCAGGACAGGTGGGTGGGAATTGGGCTGTATGGGTCAGGCTCCACTTTCATTGTTTGCACCCCTTCCTGGAATGCACTTCTGGAGACCCCTCCTTCTCCCCTCCCATCCCTCTAAAGATGAAAGATTTAATGAGAAAACCTTAATGTCCTCCCAGCACAGGTTTAGTCACATCAAATGAGTGAACATAATGAGCTTCTCGAGGAGAATGGTGTATTTACTGTTCCACCTGAAAGCTGTGCCCAGAAATTTGATGATTAGATTTATATGTTTGTCTCTAATGACAATACTGTCTACAATTTTAGGGCTGATGGAATTTTTTTTGCTATCTCATATGTCTGCCCAGACAATTCCAAGTTATGCTGGAGAAACAGTAACTTTTCTTTTATTCTCATGGCTGGAGTGTTTAGTGAGATTTAATTAATCTGGATCTTGAGAGTTCCTCCTGGAGATGTAGTATGATGAAATTGGTCAAATGAATTTTTAATTAGAGCACACACCCACTAATGACTGTATTTTTATTTAAGGTTTTATCTACTTCAAATTTGTACTCAAAGGACTTTTTTTTTTTTTTACAGCTGATTTGTTTTAGTAGTGTCTGCATGGAACTGCATTCCCTTGCTATTTTAAGGAAACAAAAATCAAACTTCTGATGTGGAAATACTTAAATGCTGTTAGACTGTGCAATTTGAACTGTTCATTAATCCAAAGGCTTAAGAAGACTATTTCCCAGACTGTTTTCAGTGGCTGATTGACAGATATATTCTTGAGCTTTACCATAGGACTAAAATTTTTTTTATGTTTTCAAACTGGGTTCTTTTTGTCTGCCTCCTTCTCAGCATCAAGTTCTTGAAACTTCCTTTTGGATGATTTAAGAGCTGTCTGCTTTGTGCTGCTGCACCAGCCCATGGAAACATGGCAGTGCTTCATGTGGTTCTGAAATCAAGAGCAAGGCTGTTGGAATGTGCCATGTTAGTCTAGCAAGGACTGCAGTTTGTTTGGTTGTTCCTAAATTAAACCTGATTTATGCCCACAGAGGCTAGAAAAGCTTCTCTCTTTTCCCCCTTCTTACTTTTAAATGTCTGTAGAAGAAAGTATGCTTCTGGTTATTGAAACAGGTGGAACCACTTAGCCAAGAAACTATAAAAATAAATTAGTAGAATATCTGATATCTTCCCCTAGAATCATGTGGGTTTTTCTTGCTGGAAAAGTCTGGTCAAGTTCAGAAGTGAATCTGGGCTCTTCATCTTTTATTCTGTTGAGGGTTAGTGTGTCCTATTGTTCTCGAGATTGCCTTGAGTGTTCCAGTTGCTTGAAAATGGAGTTCTCATTGGGCCCTCTATACCATGTTTTACATTTCTTTCAGGCCTGTTCCAGAAAATGGCTCTGTGCTGTAGTAGTAAATTTGTGATATTTATTAAAATAATTAGAAAATAAAACATGTAAATAAAAAAATGTAAATATTCTATCTATGCAGAAATTCTCAAGCTACTTTTTGAAGTAGTTTGACTCACGAAAAGAGTCGTATTTGGCTATCAGAATGATTTCTGAAAATATCCCCTGTAGAAAGAATTGATATTAACTTTAACCACCATAGGTAGGTGGTATTACTCTGTTGTTCACTTGGCTTTTTCTGTTACTTTTTATGCTGCAGCTGAACCTCTCTAGTGTACTAAAAATTAACAAAGACTATCTATGTAGTACCTACATCTTAAATCATAGCTTATATGGTTTTATTTTTATTCCAGAGAAGTTGGAAAGGAATTTGCAGACTGTTTTGTAAATGTGCTTGCATATTGCAATTTAAAATAATGAGTATCTCATTGTGTTACTAGCATTACTCATAAATTTACATTCCTTGTATTTCATTCTCTGTGTGTACATTGATACAGGAAAATTGCAGGGCCAAGTATGCTGATTCTCAGAAAAGTTTATGAAGTTTTCCTTTCTGCAGTTAAAATTTGTCTAATTCCCAAATGCTTTAAGTTCAAGTTTGAAAATAAATTTTAATAACTATATTTTCATGGGTTTTTTGAGTATATTAGGAGTATTTTAAATAGTATACTAGAACTTTTTTGTAGTTTTAAGTATTTGTAGTGTGTAAGTATTTGACACTAGGAACCTTTAAGAATTAGTTATTTTTAAAGATGAAAGGAAAGGAGGAAGCTAACAAAATGCTTTAATTTGTCTTGAACTTTTCTCTCACGTGGAAATATTTAGAATGGTGACTCTTCTATATGAGGATAACTGAAATATTTAGAATGGTGACCCTTCTATATGAAGATAATACATTTTTTGCTAAAAAGGAATTAAGAAAATAAAGTTCAGGTATTTGAAAATAAGGAATAGAATTGTAGAATCTCTGATATTTTGATCTTGCACTGGGGTCTTGTAGGAGAGCTGGTCAGCTCAGCACCACCAGGATGGAGAAGTTAAATAAATCAGCTTGTGAAACTTTGCAGTACACTTGCTCCTTTCTGGAAATACTAAAAGTATCTGAAAAGCACTTGGATGTTTAGTTCTGTAAAAGCTGGCTAACAAGTTGTGTGTTTCACAATTTATTTTATTTGCAATACTTAAGTTACTATTTGATTGCTCGTTATTTTAATTACAGCCAGTAAAGCGACAACAAACTGCCAAAAAATTATACAGACTTGAATACTGTTTATTGATTGCCAGGCATGAGCACAGGAGCTGATCTGATTTGCAATACCAAAGGTGGAACAAAGAGATGAAAACAGCAGAATAGAATTCTTTCCAGTATTTCAAACAAACATCTTTTGTTTGTAATATAGCTCAGACAGGGATTTTAGTATTAAAAAAAAGTAAATGAAAAAGGCTCAATTTGATTTAAAAAGCTTTGCAATTTTCTCATTAATGTCATTTTAATACTGTTGGAACATGCAGTTTGTGACTAACAAATCCATCAAATGTATTAGCCAAGTGTTAATTTTATACTAGTGTGGGATGTTGCAAATAGAAAAATAAAGGAAAGATGAAAAATAAAGGCAACTGAAAACTTGGCATTAAAATGAAATTGCATGTAGCATTAAAAATCTCTACAATATTTTCGAGAATTCCATAGAGAAGGTTTTTTTCCATCTCAGAAAAGGGTAAGAAGAATGAAGTGTATCTACAACTGAGGAACCTTTGAAAAAGGAGGATAGTTATTCATGCTTTCCAATACTTGTTGGAAATTTGGGAAGATTGCACTTGGAATTTTATCTGGTTATTAGTTTACTGGAATTTCCCCCAAGTGTTTTCATCAAAATCTGAAAATAATCACTGCATTCAAATAGCAACCTCAAAAAGTCAGTTAAAGAGGTTCTGGCTGTGAACCTGTAGTCCATTAAAATGACATTCCTGTCAAAATAAGAACAGAGGAGTTGAAAATGAAAATAATTGGACTATTGAATTATTAAGATCTTTAACCCTTCCCATTCCCAATGAGAAGATCACATGCTGAACTGAGACCAGGGGAAATGAAACACATGATGGCAGGACAACTGAAACACTGTTCTGATGTGTCACATGTGAAAATACAGTTCAATGTTCCCTCCTCCTTATCCTCTCTTGAAATCTAATTCCTTTTGGCTGTATAAACTTTACTAATGATGAAAACTGTGCTTAAAAGGTGGTTGGGATTTTTGTGGTCTTTTGTTTGATTGCTTGCTTTCTCTTTGATTAAAAAACCGCAAACATTTCAGCTTTGTGTTGCACTGTGCATTCCTGTGAACAGTTGCATCAGCATAGCTGGGAGTATTTATGGAGTGAAGCCCTAAGGCCTGGTCTTGTTGCCCAGAGACAATTTATATCTGTTTGTTTTGTACTCTCTGTCCATCATTGTCACTGCCCATGTGGCAGAGCTACTGTGGCAAATATGAAACTTTTCACTATCAGTAATGTTCCGTGTGACGGAATTTTTATTCCTTCCATTTTAAAAAGGGTGCTGGAGGGCTCAGTGAATGCATAGTGCATACTAAAATAAGTTGAGGTTTCCAGAGTAAAGCTCTCAGAATGTGGTAAATGGATATGCTGTTCACTATGATGAAATCTTTTATTATTTATCTATATATTCTGTTGTCACCAGGGTTTTGGCTTGATTCGGTGTGCTGGAGGTGTCATTTCTTGTTTGTGTCAGTTTCTATGCAGCGTGTTTGTGGCAGCCCAGCACTCTGGTTTGTAGATGGGTCAGTGCAAAACTATGGTAAGAGAAGTCATTGCTTATGAGCTCCTTTACCTTGGGTTACAGAACCAGGACTGTGCAAGGTTTTCAAGAAGTGGGTACTTTCCCTGGATAGATCTGTTCCTTAGGATGCAGCAGTGGTGGGCATCAGTTAAGATCAGAAAAGCTGTTTTCTGGGTAAACAAGAGAGATGTTTCTTCAATTCTTGCACTGCTAGAAAGGTTTGTGGTGGCGGGTTTTCTTTCTGGGGTAGGTGCCAGCTTTGGCAGTCTGTTTCTGAGCCGGTCATTCAGCTGGGCAGGACGTGTAACCTGATCCAACAAACAATTGCCTCCAAGAGGGGAAATCCCGCTCCCCCTCCTGAAGCTGTCACTTTTCTTCCTTTACATCAAACCTCCTGCCTGCCAAACTAGTTTAGCTCACTAAACTAGCAGTAGTCATTAATTTTGCGGTAATCTTGGTATTATTTTTGTTCTTTGGGATATATTGACTTGCTGGATAGTCAAATACCAAGCTGTACCAGTGAAGAGTGAAATCTCTTGTCTGGGAGAATTGAAGGGAGACACTTGACTATTACCTTCTTTTAACAGCTGTGACTGACCATACCTTTGGAATGGTGTGATGTACTTTAAGACAGGGCTTGAATATTTGACTGTATGAATCATGCCCTTTGACAAATGAGGTCTAACAATCTTATATTGGCTATTTGAGCCATTTAATACCTCTGAACTTAACCCTCTTGTGCCTTAGTTTATTATTTTGCAGATTGCAAAAGATGCTTTCATATTCTATGAAAATAATTGAATGTATGAGTATTCAGGTATTACAGTTGACAGTGCCACAGAAAAGCACATTAGGATTTTCTTTTTTGGGAGCAGGGTTTGAATAGTGTACAATAAACAAATTCTTGAGGAATAAGGTGGGATTTCTCTTATAAGGTTTCTTCCTATTTAGAAAAATGCAGAGCATGTTACTTTCTAATTTTAGTGTTTCCTAACTTTGACGTGCCTGATTTTGCACCCTTAATCATGTTAATTTAATCTGATTTAATTGTGTCAATTAAATTTCCTGTGCACTAAAATGTAATTGATAAGGCACTAAAAACAAGCCTTAAAAAGAGAATTTGGGATGCATGTACTAACCATGTTTTTTTACTAGTCAGTAAGTTTAGCATTAATTTTAATATAAGTTACAGAAAATACATCTGGTTCTTTGGTTGAATATTAAGTGTTTATTGAGTCTTTAAACACCTTATTCCCTTATTTCCCTAATATATAGCTGCTAAATAGGAGAGTTTTCCAAAAACTGACCAATATAGAACTAGAATTAATATAACTCAATGTTTTTGCTATAACCAGTGGTAAAGTGATCTTAACTAGAAGTTTCATTATCAGGGAACTATCTCTTGGTTGCTTACCAAAAATCAGCGTAAGAAGCTTTTACAGGATTTTGTAGTTGATGAAAAAACTGTGACAATAAGTAGGAGAGAGAGCAAAACCACAATCAAATTTTGTGCTCACTCTCATTCTTTTAGCCCTTGTTTCCTGTTCCCTAACTGTAATTTTGATTCTCGTGCTCTTAAACCTGGCACTTCTGCCTCTTTTCTGTTTGGGGTGAGCAAAGCTCAAGGCTGTAACCACTGCCTGGGATGTACCTGGCTGATGTGCAAGTGTCAGGCCTTGGATTTCCAGTAATTTGAAAGGCAGAGATCATCAGAGCTATTGCTGCTCTCCAGATGTTTTGCCAGTCTCTGAATGTTCTCTGGACAAGTAGTTTTCAGGAACCAGTCCAGCTGCTGCTTTGAAAAGTGACCCTAAACTGCTTTTCTGGGGGCTGATCTGCCTAGAATATTTTTGACCAACTGAAATCCTATCAATAAAAGTTGTAACTTCCTACTTAGAATTAAACACATTTCCTGTTGCAAATAGTAAGTTTAAAGAAAAATTAATTTTAGCTCTTGACTTTCTATGATGTGTAACTGCAGTAACTGGAGACTACCAAGGGACATTGTAATAAAGAAAGGATTATAGCCATGGAAAGCAAATGCTCATTCTCAATGCTGTTTTTTCTAAAGTCTTCTGAAGACAAATCTGTGTTTTCAGAGCCCACATATCTGGACAGTGGGAGGACGCTTGATCATGCAGAGAGTTTAAATTTAATTTTTATTTTATTCACTGGAGAAATTGTAATTCATGTTTGAGACTTGACAAAGTAAGAAATTTATGTTGCTGGAAAGCGTAGCAGATAGACTGATACAACAATTCAGGCATAACAGATGGCTGAGTTTCAGGAATGGAATGAAAGTTAAAGTGAGATTTTAAGCCAGGTATAAAGTACATCCAAAGACCTGATGCAAGAAAAAATACTAAGAACTGCTTCAAGGGTCACTATTGGGCACATTTAAGGGTTTGTTTTTTCAAGCTCTTTATAGTCATATGATGATTATTCTATAATTGTATTCTATGAGTTTAAACTGTATTGCTTTGTGCTCTGATCCTGGCTATGATAACACAGATAATTTGTGAGAGGCTGGAGCTCTGGTGGGCTCCCCTGCAAAAAGAGAAAAAGGTTCTCTGCCTTCAACTCTTTATTGATGTTGAGGAGTTACAATAACATACTGTAAATAGAAATACAATAACCAGTTGTAGAGTAGAACAACAAAAAACATGTTTACATGAGGAATACTTTGAAATAGAAGTCCTTGACTAGCAATCCCAATTATTTTTTTGCACAGCTGCTCACATTCCAGCAAAAGAATGTCTTGTTTTGAATTAGCTTCATGTAGTTCAAGAGGGAGTCTTATTTATAGATGAAAAGTATTCACATGGATCTAATCAGGAGTGATATAAATTGTCTCATCATAAACAAGTGCAGAGACTTGTAAAGTTTCCCTAATATTCTCTTTGCCAAGTTAGACAAGTAGTTTACAGCTTCTACACATGGCACAAGCAGATTTGCACTGCTCTCTGAGCAGTGTGCTGTGAACAGTTGTTTCTTGTTTCTAGCAGGTGGCAACATGTATTTGTTTACTGTCTTAGTGGGATACTTTTATGAGAAATATTTCTGTAGCCTGAGAATAAGGCAGTAGGAATGCTGGCTTTACAGTAATTATTTGTGTGCAGTGAAGTTGGGAAATGAACACTGCCTCCTTACCTTTAGCTGTACAATCATCTTGAATAACCTGCTTTGGAAGTTGAACTGACAATTTGCTTTTTCTTTTTAATATCTTGAATGCTTTCTACTTAATGTTGAAATTAATTCAAAAGCAGATAACCAGACCTGAGGTGTCTGCCTGAGCTGGGTGTCCTTTTTTCTTACAGAGTGGTCTCATGTACTTTCTGTCCCACCCCTTCCAGCTTTGAATTATCCCTTGTGCTGTGCCTCAGATGTAACCAGATCGGTAGAAGACAGCCTATTCTAGACTTACTTTGCCCTAAACACTTTTGGTAGTTGAGAGATGTGGGTTTAATCCTTCAGATAAAGTAAAGTATTTTGGGATGCTGTATCAAAGATATGGATGGTGCTAAATCTTTCTCTACCTTTTTTCTTGTGGAGCATCTGCTTTAATCGTTGATCTCTGAGGGTGCCTACTTGGGCATTTGAGGCGCTCTAGATTTTGTTTGAATTGGTACAAAGTTAGGAACCACTGTAGCTAAATGAATTTGCTAGTGTTCTTATGGGAACTTGTCTCAAGTGTGAGGGAGGCATCTCACAGCAGAAGGCTCAGGGGTGCTTGCTTGAAAATGCCACAGGTGTTTTGGTGGAGTCTGGCTTCACAGGTTTGGGAAAAAGTAAGTTAATTCGTTTCTGTTGAGTGAGAGGCAGTAGTTGTCATTGGGAAGTTTTACAGAAGTCTTCATAGTGCAGACTAATAATTAGTCTTCAGTGTAGTGGAGAAGTGGGGGCATAAAAGGGTGAAATATCCAAAAGTTAAGCCAGCTTTACAGTAGCATGGTGGAGGCTATGAGAAGGGAATGTATTTTGAGATCAGAAAAACCCAATGAAATAATGGCAGTGTCTGTTCTAGCTGGGACTAGATTTTTAGCTACACAGAGTTACAAACCTTGGAATCAACATTGTTTAGACCTTGCTTGAATGTGAGCACCTGGAAAAGCTTGAGCCTAAAATTGGCTCCAGTGTCACAAATGCGATATTGATGATGTTTACAGTGACCGAGACTTAATTTTGTCTTTCCTACCAGACAGGTACATACTAATGTTCAGCTAAAATTAAAAGAAAACACCTCAACCCTGCAGCCAAGGTTTGTCCTCAGGAGACCGAGATATTTTGCTGTGCCACAAGCCAATAAATCAATTAGTCTAAGGTCAGCCTTTCAGTTAATGCTGAGCATTTCTCACAGACAGGAGCTTTAGGGGAGGATGAGGAAAATTTGCAGCTCCTTTTTTTTGCTTGGGCATAGCAACTATCACAGACATTCCTTTCACCCAACAGCAATATTGGTTTGGATTAGTTAGAACAGTTACTTAACAGCTGAAACCTGGAGGCTTGAAATAGTTAACCTTGAAATAGTTAACAAGTTTAGTTTTAGCAGAGATTGATTGTACTTGCATGAGAAAATCTCTTACTCTAGAAAAATTAGATGTGAAAATAGACTTCTCTTGGCTAAAACAGAAAACCTTGCTGAGGGAAAATGTCCTAAGATACGGAAGAATTTTTGTTAAGGGTTCTTGCAGATTAGAATCACAAACCTATGGGGTTTAAGGGACTTCTGCAGGATATCTTGTCCAACCTCCCTACCAGAGCAGAGCTCTTGACAGCTCAAGGTTATGCCAGCTCTGGCTTTGTCTGCCTCATTTTGGAGATCTCCAGGGTACACCTTCTATCATCTCTTTGGACAGCTTATTCCACTGCTGCACTGCCTGTGCCCTGACGAGAAGGTCTGAGACCAGTGTGAACCTCCCAAGCTGCAGCTTTGCTTTTGAGCTCTGTTGTTCTCTCTGCTGCTGAGATGTTTGGCTCTGTGATAGTTTTTTTCCCCTGACTCTTTCAGGGCCTTTCCAGCAGGGCTGTAGTCTGTTCCCAGTCTGTACTGAGGTGTGGGGTCTTTCTGGTCCAGATGTGCAATTTTCTACTTCTTATTGGTACCCTTCTGCTGGCCAAGCCCCCTAGTTTATCAAGGTTCCTTTGAGCTCTATATTATATCAATCCTCCCCTTTGCAAGCTTGATACTGTACAAGATTTGCTGTAGATGTATTCTGTTTCTTCCTCTGGTTTGCTGAAAAGGATTTCAAACATTAATTACTGCTTGGCTTATTATGTATCACCAGCCAAGGCACTGGTTTAATCTCTTTGGGCTGAGCTGTGCAGGCAGTTTACAACCTGTGTGACCCCTTGGTGCAGCTCCTGCTCCCTCACCGCCCAGCTGAGGCTGCTATGGGATGTGGGGCTTTGTCCTTCCTGAGGTCTTTTGCGCTTGGGCTGGTCAAGCATGATGTGACTGTGGTCAGTCCATGTTTGTGGTGCATAAATACTTTCTCCTTTTTCTGTTTTTCTGCTTCTGTGGGAGATGATTTCATATCACAGAATCACTAAGTTGGAAAAGACCTTTAAGATCAGTGAGTCCAACTCATGCCCTAACACCTCAACTAAACCATGGCGCAGAGTGCCACATCCAGTCTTAGGAAATCCAATCTTAGGAAATGCTGAATTAATCAGTGTGTGTATGTAAGATCTCTGCCATATTAAATTCCTTCTTGCACCACTTCCCCCTAAGTATAAGTTTTTGCTTGATTTTCTAGGGGAATTTAGAAAATTCAACTAGAACTTCTTTGTTTTGATAATAAAATATTTATATGAACTGTAACTGAAGCAGAATTCATACAGTAATTCAAAATTCTCATGCAGAAAACTGCATGTTAGTATTGAGTAGCTTCAGTGGTGCAGTTTGTGATGGTTTGTAAAAGCTTTCCCTGGGAAAAAAAAAGCCCACAACAAACCCAAGAATTGACTCAAACTTTGCATTCTCAGGAGCTGGAAGATTTGTGTGTATAAAATATGTATTACTGTGTGGGGAAACATTTTTGTAAAACTTAAACTACAGTGCTATCTGGCTTGGCTGCCTATTGTTTTATTCCCACTAAAGCAACCTTGAAAATTAGAGGAAGGCAGGAATTACATGAAAAGAGAAAGAACAGAGTTTGCCTCTAGCGAAATATGTTTACAGTAACAGCTGTTCTCAGAGGAACTGCAGAATGCTCACAAAATAGTTTATTTTTGTGTTTATCTATATAGCTGGTAAAGAATCAAATCAATTGACTTAGATATATAGGAACCTATTATTAATGTTTTGAAAAACAGCTACATTTTCCCACATGAGGGTTTTTTGAATAGTTTATGAATGCTTTTGAAGCATAAAATGTAGCAATAGCTAACAGAAGTCATCAGGTATTTTCCACATACTTACAGGGAAGAAGATTTATTTTGATGCATCATAGGCAGGCACTTACTTTTGGGGACATTTGCATGATCCATCCTATTTTGGTGACCTTTTTTCTGTCTTACAGGACAAAAGGTGAGGTATCAGTGATTCAAAGTCTTGAAAGTTTACAGATTTTTATTTTTTTTAAAGCCGCTGCTTTTTTTTTCTTTTGCTGCGCAACTTGTCCATTGTACCTGTCTTGTGTAAATGCCATCAGCAAAAAGCTTAATCACAGGCAAAGATCTAAAGCTTTTGTAAGTCATGGACCTAGAAATGGCTAGTATTGTGCTTCAGAAATGAGCAGAGAAAAATAAACAGAATTGAGTCCAGTTCTTTGAACTATAATAAATGTTGCAGTTCAGTTAAAAGCCTATATAGTATAAAAAAACCCAAAACTAAACAAAAAATGTTCATGTGAAAACCTGGATGCAGCAGTTGATGCATGGGCATCCTTGTGGTTATGTTTGTCTCTTGAATTTCCAGTTCCAGCCCTTACACTGCTGGTAAGTTCATAAAAGCTGCTGTATTGCATTAATCTTTGTCTGCTATTTTAAACTCAATAAAGCTGCACCACTTGGTCATGACACAATCTAATATCTCTGAGAAGACAAGTAAAAAAGAGCTCCCAAAGATGCAACAGTCAAGGGGCAGCTTGAGTCATGGTTGTTTTTCCTTTTTTTTCTGGTTAGTATGATCTGATTTTGCTTGGGTTTGTTGTTAGATATTGAATCTGTGAATCCCAAGCCTTTTGTCAGCTATTGAATATGGGAAACGTCAGTGTTTGAATATACATTAGAAGTTCTTGTTCATGTGACTCATTTACTTGCTTTTACTTCATTTACTTTCAGGAGGTTTCAGGCCAACAGATATTTGGAGGATTTGCACTTTGACCTTTTGGTAGCCTTTCATACTGTGTTTCCAGAGTTGCATTTGAAGGTGGCTACATTTGTCCATCATTGTGTGAGAGTGCCTTCAGTGGACAGAGTTTATCTCTATTTAGAAGATTGAGGTGCATTCTTCAGAAAGGAGATGTAGTACTAAGTTTGTTTTTTGACAGAATTTTTCTAATGCATGTGAGGTTTTTTTGGGCAAAGTCCCATTCACTCTGTCAGCATTGAACAACTCATTTGGCATTATTTTTTTTTAGTCTCCTGCCATGGACGGAATGTTCCAGGGGTGTGTTTATCCTATCAACTTACAAAAAAGAAACATTTCTCAACATCAGTCTTTGCTCTTCATACTGAACACTGAATCTTGTGCTTTTTACAAATGTTATTACACTGAGCTATAATATGTTCCAATGATATATACTGGCTGCTGTCTTAAAGTCTGTATATTTTAGGTTTGTATGCAGAAAAACAACTTAGATGTTCTTAGTACTGTACTTCTGGATGTGATGTAAAAGCATATAATGGGTTTAGGACCAGATTAACAGTTATTTAACAGCTATTTAAATTAAATTGTGACAAACTGCATATGAAATATAAATAAGAACATTCTGAGGAGGAGAAATAAGATGGAGCTCTTATGTATCACCTGCAGAGCCCCATGCTGGGTGTAAAATAGCTTAATGTACTGTGGCTTAAAATATTCGTAAAATATATAATAAAAGTAAGGTATAGAGGTATTTATTGTGTTTTATGCTGTATTTAATGGCGTATTAGGTTTTGGTGCTGCAATGCTTTCAATTTTCCCTTATAAATCCAGAATGTACATTCGGTGCTACATTGCATATTTGTTGCTTCTGCTTATGACCCTTTTACTATCAGAGTCAATGAAATGTATCACTTGCAAAAGACACCCCAGGGACAAGTTCTCTATTAAGATGACTTAACAGGTCTTTCATGTCTCCGGGTGGTACAATAAGAACAAGTCTAAAGTCATCTTGGCTGGAGTTTCTGGATGCAAAGGGTTGTCTGAAAACATCTTTGGTAATTTTTTTTCTTTTGAATTTAACGATTTAGTGTGTTCTAACTATGAGAGAGAAAAATACTTGGAATGATTCTAATAAACACTTAAGGAATTGATGCCTAGAACAGAAATATGTGGATTAAATTACTTTTTACTTAAGACTGGTAGTAGCTTATTAGGTGCATATACACAGCTACATGACTCAAGAATTGAATTTTTTTTTGCTCATCCATCGAAAATTGTGTTTCAATGAAATAGATGCTATTAATCCATTAATGTTTTTATCAATGATGTACGGCTGTAAGCAGTTTTTACTAACCGCACTGTTCTATAAATTTTCTAAATACAAGAATATGTCAGTTTCCCTGAAAAGTGTAATGACTTAATATGTGCAGCATTCCCTCCTGGGAGTAATCCATTCTTACCAAGTGATTTAATTGGAGTTGATTGAACAAGTCACAGAAGTAAAACATTATTTTTAAAGGCCTTTGCTATTTGAGAATAGCCCTGCAATGCCTTGTTTTCTTGCAGTACATGCCAAATATAAATTATATATGGGAAAAGAAGACACAATAAATGTGCTAGAAATGCTTGAATTAGTAACTGTGGTAGCTGGTGGGTTTTTTTGTTTGGTTTTTTAATTAAGAAAAAAATCTGTTAATGTAGAGGTGCAGTTGACTTTGACAAAAAGGAAGTATTACAGGGATTTTTGGAGTGCAGTGCTGTTGTGAGCAATATTCAGTGTTACTATACTGTACTTTATAATTGGAAGTAATGAAGAAAATCCCATTTTAGTGTTTCACAGTTACAAGTGATGCTTTCAATTGTTTGTTGCTGAGAATGGGACCGAGGGGAAGGAAGATCTAACAAAAGGTAAAAATGAAATGTGGCTGACCATTTTTTCTGAAAGGGGGGGAAAAAAAATCACTGAAAATATTACAAATACATTTCTGAGGTCTTTTCTGGGGGAAAAAGCCTTGCTCTAGCAGGCACAAGTCTGGCATGTTTTTCAATAGAGGACAGCTGAGTTAGTGTGGCTGTCACTAGAAAAGAAGACAGTCTATATTTTGTCTTCAAGAAGAAACACTGTCCTTTGGAACAACTCTAAGAGAATCAATATCAAACTGTAAGGGCCTTTTTTTACTGCTTTACTTGCTTTTTTTTCTTTTTGTACACTGAGACAATTTATGCTGTGGGGAAGCAAAGTTCTAATCATTGCAGAATAATCAAACTGAGATTTTTAAACTGGTGACCTCCAAAGTTTTTCATGCCTTGCAGATTCAGTTTCCCTTGTTGACAGTATGAGTATTATCACACTAATATTTAAACACAAATGCTTCTTTAAGGGTTTTTAATGCATCTTATCTAGGCATCTGAGGCTCAGTTTCACCATCTTAAAAAAAAAAACTTGAACTCTCTTTCCAGGGATAACTAAATAAATAAAATGTCTTTGCTCTTATGTAGAAGCATTTAAAGCAAAGAAGTAAAAACGTAATATTTGACTGCTCAGTTCAAATAAGCTTAAATCAATGCTAGTAGATACTGATACAATGTTTATTTTTTATTATATATTTGAGGTCTTAGACCTTTACAAAGGTACTGATTTTATTTTCATTTGTATTAGTCTACTGAAGGACTTCAGTGTCAGACTCAAGGACTGGGAAAAAGGTATCATCTTCATCTTGTTACTTGAAACTGAAGTAAGTGCTTTGGGAGGAGACATCAAGGAATCACAGATCAGAGGACTGGCTGTCACATTCCTCACAGCTCTTTTTGCTGGATGGTGTGAAACCAGGGAGTCCTGTGGTGCCTGTACTCGTGTCTTTTTTGTGTCCTTTTTCACCTCTGATTTCTTCTTCAGACAAAGAACTTTAGAACAGTTGGAAAGTAAATTGTCTGTAGATTATTCTGAATCAGAAGCATACAGGCAGAATCACTTGAATCTCATTTTGTTAGTATGGTGCTCTGCTTTAAGCTTGTGTAATAAATGTGAGATCACCTGAAAATCCACTACTGAACATTTCTAGAGTGCAATTCTGCCTCATTGCTGGTAGAAGAAAGGAGGGGGGGTCCTCTACATCGTGATTATTCATAAACGAGTAAAGCTGGTTTTCCTCTGAGATTTGGAGAGGTTTTATGCAGATTTTAGTCCTGAAGACTAGAAGTAGTACTGCAAGTAATTTGAGCTTTATGGTGTTTTGGGTGGGGTTTTTTTGGTTGTTTTGTTTTGGTTTGGTTTTTTTTGTCCCAAAGGTGGGAATACCTGATCTTTTGAATTAAAATTTTTACCTCCAGGAAAATAAGTCCTTGTGGTGTTTCTGGAAGACTTTGTGGTTTGCCCAGTGACCTCTCCACATTTGTGCCTTCATTTTGAGGCTGCAGATGTTCAGCTGCAATTTTTGGCAGCAGGTTGGCAGAAGACGTTACACAAATTTTCCAAGAAATCATACTACTGGAGTATTGTTGTTACAGCTGTGGTTTGCTATAAACATAGGACTAGGCCTTATAGGTCTGTGTTGGGGGTCTGGAAACTGCAGATCTTACCTTTTTCTTAAGCTCTTGCCAGGAAGGAAATGCAGGTACACAGGCATGGGTATTGAGATGGTAGATGCTAAGAGGAAATGGCCTGAAGGTGCATCAGAAAGGTTTAGGTTGGATATTAGAAATGTTCTTCACCCTGGCACAGGTTGCCCAGAGAAGCTGTGAATGCTGCATCCCTGGAAGTGTCCAAGGCTAGGTTGCATGGAGCACTGAACAGTCTGGTGTAGTGGAAGGTGTCCCTGCCCACCACAGGAGGGTCAGAATGAGATGATTTTTAAATCTAAATCTTCTGTGATTCTGTGACAGTAGACTTCTGAATTTCATTGGAACATTCCCAGAAGAGTAGCCTAAGGAACTTCAGTTAGATTGGATTTGGAGCTGTACAAATGTGCTTGAGATCTGAAGATCAAATAAATGTCAAAAATGAAGAATTCCAGAAGTCTTCCATGCCTCTTGGGAAGACAGATCAGACCTGAAGTAAGAGTTCACTTTGGGTATACAGAGCTCCATAGGTTGTTTTATGACATAAAAGCGAATTGCTTGGATGGCTTTCCTGAGTTTTCCTGTAGCTGCCAGAGTGCTGAGGGTATAGTTCGAGACGCTGCCTAAGCCAGCTGTAGTTGTATAAAATCACATTATTCTGGGCTGTGTACTGGAGTCCTGCAGCCTCTGGTTGGCCAGCAGACCTTTGGGCCTACCTGTAGCAACAGATGGGCAATGGTTTAATGGCTAAAACTTGGTTCTCTTTTGTGGGAATGATAGCAACGTGTCACAGAGCAAGGTTTTGAGCGTTTTGCCTTGTTAATCTGCTTATTAATTCTTACATTTCCTCCCTGGTTATCTCAGGTGCAACCTCAGAGCAATAAAGCTGCTCTGCTTCTGATTCTGTTTGCTATAATTTTTATTGTAAGGACTGCAGTAAGATCGCTCCAGATAGAAATTGATTGCCAGGCTTATTTTAGGTCTTAAAACCATGAGAGATGATCTCTCGTACATTTGTCATTATATATTGGAGAATTAAAACATAAAATGTGTGGAGGACAGGAGGCTACTGGTTTGTAGCTATAGAAAAATCCTTTCTATTTTCTGATACATGTGCTTATTTAGAATCTATACAGTGTATTTTTTTATTGCTGTTTGTAGAACATATACATTTGTATAACTTCATTCTACTACTTCAGTAAAAGGGTTGGAACAGATGAATTAAATGGATGCCAGCAGATGAATTAAATGAATGCCAACATTTTCCTACTGTAATTTTATAACTGGTTATTTCAAGTTATATTGGAATAGCGAATGGTTCGTTCTAATTTAACTTTCAGAGTAAGCAGCAGGTATGATAAATTTAAATCCAGTATAAAGATTCTTCTTGTTATTTTCAGAGGAGAAAAGCCTTCTGTGCCTTATATTTCAATATTCACAAATACCCAGTATATAATCTTTAAATCGTTTTTCCATATTTCATAGTTTCTTCCTGAAGTTTTCTTAAACTATTTGTGTTTATCCTGGTTATTTGTTCTTGCTATTTTCATCTTCAGAATGTTGAAAGTTTACTTTATGTATAAGCTTTTTCTGGTAAATATCAGTTTTGCTGAGTCTTTTCAGATATTCAATTTTAAAGGTTTTGAGCAATGATTTCCAAAACTCTAGTAATAAGAACAGCTGTAGTCTTTAAAGCTTTAAACAAAAAGGATGTTTATAAGGGTCAGAGTTTGATGAAAAGCCAAGAATAATGCATAAAGTAATACTTGATGTAATACAGATGGTCTAATTTTCTTGTCCTTGCAGGGCCTAGATTTCTTGTCTTCGTAGTTAATCTTTAGTGTCCACTTTCAGCTGTAAAAACTTCTGAGAAATTAATCTTCTTTATTTCATGATCCCATTTTTAACCTCAGTAATCATAAAGTGGCATTAGAGTGAGAACTGTCTAGATGAATTACTGTACATTTCTTTTGATAACATAGGGTTTTTACAGTAATATTTTATGTGCAGGCTTTATTCTTTTGTCTATTTAAAAAACTTGAAAGCAGTTAATAATCTTGCTGTAGGAAAGTCTTTTTCCAAAATTCATTATAAATTTGTCTTTGGTTTAAATTTCAATTTTGCAACGGAACTGGAGAACTTTGCTATTAATTCTGTATTCATTATTTATGTCTTTCTATTAAGGAATGTGCTACCTTAACTGCTCACTTACTTCCATAATGATTGTCCAGTGTATTTTCAGGTTAATGTCTAGTTTATAACTACGCTTTCCAGTACTAAAGAGATTAATAGTTGTTCCTCAAATAATTTCTGGAAGCTATATTTCTTTTCCTGAAAACAAACTTGGTTAAAAAAAATTAAGCTTTTAAGGGAATTGCTCACTGAAGGAAAACAATAGTGTAAGTAGTGCAAATTGAATACGGACTTGAAAAGAAGGTATTTACTTTTGTTTTTAGATTTATTTTTTCTGTCCTGTCTCTCATGAGTATCAGGTATAACTCTAAAAACATGAATATGTTTGAATGAATGTATGAGTCAACTGGTCTAGCATCAAAATTAGAATGACTCTGGATCTAAATAGCCAGTAAGTTTTTTTTAAAGTGCCTATTGCATTAGCACTTTAGGAAGATTTTTATGAAGATATTTGGAGATTTAGACTGTTATGTACACACATATGTCAAATAAATACAAAACTAGATTATTTTAGACTAATGCAATAACAGCCTTGCTTTTAGACCATGAAAAATGTAAGGGAAGTCAAGTTAGTCAAGAATCTTATTTCCATTAGTTCTTGATTTTTAATTGAGTATTCCATCATTCAGGTCCTATTTTGTAAGTTTAACTGCCTTTTTACGTGATGTTTGATTGATATGTGACAATTATCCTTGTTGCTGCCTGCTATCATTCACAAGCAGAATTTGTGCACAAGCAAGATGTGATCTTAGCAAAGACAGTGTGCAAAATTGGAATACAAATGTTTTATTGCCAAATAGGATTTACAGAGGATATATAGATTTTATAAGTATAAAAAGTATTGCCTCTAAAAATCATAGAATCATTAAGGTTGTAAAAGACCTCTAAGATCATTGGGTCCAACAATTAACTCAGCATAGCTATGTTCACCATTGATGTCCCCAGGTGCCACAGCCAAATGTCTTTCGAATACTTCCAGGGATGGTGATTCCATCTCTTCCCTGGGCAGCCTGTTCCAGCACTTGGCCACTCTTTAAGTGAAGAATTTTTTTCTGTCTTTTGTAATGGTAGAGACTCAATATACACCTTTAGTTTAAAACAGTTCACTTCATCACAAACCCCTTTATTTTGCATGGGGTACTTGTTGCATTTGATGAAAGTCAAGTTTGAAAGGGATAATATTTTTAAAATATACTTTTAATATTGTGAAATCCGAAGTTCGCAACTTTTTTTTTTTAGTTTTCTTGTGCAGTGGCAAATAAGTCTTGCTATTGATGTTCAGTGATCAGGAACTGTACTGATAGAACAAGGAGTAATGGGTTCAAACTGAAAGCAGGGCAATTTAGGTTAGATCTTAAGAAGAAATTCTTTACTGTGAGGGTGCTGAGGCACTGGCACAGGTTGCCCAGGGAAGCTGTGGATGCCCCATCCCTGGAAATGGTCAAGGCCAGGTTGGACAGGGTCCTGAGCACCCTGGTCTGGTGGAATGTCTCCATGCCCATGCTAGAGGGTTGGAATGAGATGATCTTTAAGGTCCTTTTCAACCCTTTTCAACCCCATTCCATGATTCACTTAGAAATTATAACAATATGTTGCATTTAGAAATATATATTAGTGTGAAATGCTTTGATTTTTTTTATAATCCAGGAAGTTGAGTACTGGAGATTTGCAGGGTTTTTTTAAATAAAATGTTTAAATATCAATAGCTCCTATTGCTCTTGAGATGCCAGAAAAATGCATTGAGTTCCATATTATGGATTTAATTTTGATGGGTTGACAATCGAGAAGGAAATTTCTTTGTAATTGAGAGTACCAACAATAGTTCTTATAATTGGTTTTAGGCATGGCTTTTAGTGTATAATAGGGGTCAGATATTGATCTCAGTAAAATAAAACTTTCTATGGGGATCATTAAATCATTTATTCTGTGCTGGCATTGGCCTAAGTTACTACTTAACTTCTAATTGTTATAGCCAAAATTTCCTTTGAAATCATTTACTGCTCGATGGGATTTTTAGCTGTGCTAATTAATATGAATATTGGTTACTTCCTAGTAATTAAATATCTAGGATGACTTTTGGGATCTTGTGCCTTTGTCCATTAATCTGTCATTTACTGTAATAATATCCAAGATGTCAGTATCAATTCAACCTTTATAGACTCGCTATTATTAATTTATGGCATTGTTCTTTCAGTCCTTGGGATCTGCAGTAAAAAATATCCCACCCCCTGTGATCCAAATTTGCTCACTTAAACCATAGGCAGTCATTTGTTCTCAAGCTTATAGGGTGTTTTAATGATTCTTAATTTTCTGGGGTTTTTTTTCAGCGTTGTCAAATTTGCTACTTTTAATAAGCAATAGAGAATTAAGAATTAGAATGGGTTAAGTGATTCAGTTTGGGAACAGTGGCAGATGCTTTGCTGCTTTCTGATCCGTTTGTGCTTGTGCTGTGCACTTCTCCAGCTGTGCCCTCTGGGGCAAGCAGAGCCAGTTAGAAATGGCCATCTAACATCAAACAAAAAACAAAGGAACAGCAATTTTATCCACTGCCAAGTCTGACCAATGTAACTTCCCCAACTGCAACCACAGCTTATGTTAAACATTAGATAACTGCTTCTACATGGATGGAAACCAAAATGAAATGTGTCAAGAAGGATTTCTTTCAAAATGGGCGCATTCTTAAAAGGTGATTGTTGTACTTACTGGCCATTTAAATAAAACATTTTTGTAAGTGTAACTTATAAATGAAGTGAAATACCTGTCAAGGCTTAGTTCAAAAGGTCTGAGGCTGCTATGTTTGCCTTATACAGAAGTCAAAGATATTACTGCTATTTAAAAGCAAATCAGTGTTCCATGGTATTTTAGAGCAGTGTTTGGGTAGTTGTAAAGTAAAGAAATGATAGAAGTCAGATTTCTAAGCTTAATATTTCCATTTGCTTCAAATGTATCTTATGGCTACTGTTAAATCTGTCATTGCGTAGAAATACTTGAGAATCGCATACTCATGCGAAACTTCATTTCTTTCTATTTAAAAAAGTAATTTTATCTTACATTTAAATATGTATTGTCAAGGCTGATTACTGCCTAATTGTATTTTTTTCAGGGAATGTGCATCTAATGGAAAGGGAAAGTTTATTTAGTGGTATATCGTTTTTGCTTTCTAACATATGGTAATATTCTCAGAGTTTATAAATACCCAACTGTATAATTGCCAAACCTTATGTGCTCTTGCATATAGATTCCAAAGCATCAGATAACAAACTGATGCTTCATGAAGGAAGCAGCTTTAATTTCAAGTTCTTTGGGGAATTGCTCCCAGTGGTAACTGCTGGCAAAGGTCTCATCAGCAATGTGAATGTAGACTGGCTTAGAGGAAGTCATTTGGGGGAATGGATTTCCACACAGAGAACGTGCCAATGGAAAGAAAATATCAAGGAGAGAGGTTGTTGTCATTTTTGTTGTGTGCCTGTTACTTCCTATTTGTTAAGTTATAGTTATCCTATAACTTCGATACCATTTAGGATGATCTTGAACTTAATGAGCACTATTGAATTTTATCTCCTTCAGGCATTTCACTTTTCTTCAGTTGATTCCAGTTCATGAACCTGTTTGTGTGTAGCTGATTTAAGGAGTGGCATGGCACTCCTTCACCCCCTTACTGGGACCATTCCCAAGGCAGGATGTGGGCGAGTGTGACAGGGACATTTCTCGAGGTGCTAAAGCTGCCCTGAGAATCTTGGGCCAATTTGTGGTGGACTTAAAAGTTAGACAAGATTGTATGTTCTGTTTTCAGTTGCAAGAGGGAAGATGAGATAGGGAGATTCAGAAGTGACACACAGGCAGGGGCAGGTCCTGTCTGAAGGGGGACAAACTCAGCTTTGTGATACAAATGATGAGTGAACTCCTGGCAAGCTCCAGCTTGTGGTGCAGGAGGACTGACTCTGTATATTCCTTTGCAGAGCAAAAGTAACAGCCTCCTGTCACCCCTCCTGTGACTTGCTTTTCAAAGCCAGGCTGTGCCTTCTGGAAGAAGAGGCTGAACATTTGCTATCTGGGCATCTTAAGCTATAAAATATATTCTCATGTGAGGTGAAATGGATAGGGTTGAGCATTTCTGCACCTGCATACTGCCAGTATTTACTAAAGGCAAGATCTGGGTCTTATTAAAACAACTGGGAGACGAGGTTTTTTCCCAACCTGGAAATTTATTAATCAGAATGAATATTCTTGCACGAACAGAGAACAAGCTTTCTAAAATCTTTAGTCATGCATTTTCTAATTTTTTTTTTTGCCCAGTGGGCATTTTATAGCAAAATAATAGTTCAAAATTCAGGTCTTTAATTAACAAGTGAAGAACTGACCCAATGCCAGCAACAACTGAATCACTAATATTTAAGGCCATCTGTTGTAGAATTGTCAGATATTCAGAATTTGACATTTTACTCCCTTTATACAGATAATTTTCATCTAGATCCCGACACAGAGAAGCTAACAATCTCAGTCCAGATACACAACACTCAGATAAAACAAAGGCACATGTTGTACTTTGGTCTATTTTAAGACTTGATTTTTCAGGGAACGATTTTTTATTTGCTTTTGATATAATGGCAAATATACTCATCTTGGAGTCTTGAACTTCTGGTGTTATTTATTCAAGCAAAATACTTTTATGTTTTCAAATCTAATTATGTGCAGGGAGAGCTGTTATTCAAACATACAAGAAAAGGTTGCAGAGTCTTTATATTCTGGAGGCAATCTTTGAACTACTTCTGAAGAAATAATACCAGCAACCAAAGCACGATGAGTATTATTTTGGCCCTGGTTCTCCTGTTTTTTCTCCATATGCAGATTCCATAATTATTATATTTTATCTATTTTAAAATTCATTTATGTACAATAAATTGAAACACAAAAGTTATGGTGTTTATAATGAGAGCACTTAAGTTGTAGTTTTCATTCTTGGTTCTCTACATATGAAAATACTATAGTCATGTTGTAGACCACTTTGTTTTTTCTTTAAGTCCACTTGTTTTAAGAATTTTTTTTGAAAACAAAGACTTTTTTTCTTGCCTACTTACTTTTAGTCAGAGCATCTCTAACAGGATTTTTTTGACATTGCTGCAGTTCTAACCATACTCCAGGTACGGTTTAGTAAAGTTGCTACAACCTTTCCAGACTGTGGAGAAAAATATTTTGTTTCTTTGTAAAACAAGCATCTCCTAGTATTTGTTATATAAGGAACACCATGATTGTCTCTTCTGAAGTTTGTTTTGAATTTGCTGTTTAGGAAAGTGGATGTTTTGGTTTTGTCTCCTTTGTTTTCTGAAGACAGGACAATATCATCTGGCTGTTCAGGGTGTAATATTAATATAATTATTATTATTATTGTGAAACAGTTACAAGTATTTTGGTGGAGATCCTAGTGCTATGGAAGGAAAGGATAAGAGGCAATTGGTCCTGAATCCCTTCCACATAGGCTCCCATATTCAAAAGGAAGAGCCCAAGTTTCACTCAGTTCTTACGTAACTGAGGTGATAATCCGGGCAGTCTGCTGGACTTAGGAGCTTTCCTCCCCTCACGGTGTAGCTAACACCTATGAAGGATCAAGGAGGAATAAGCAATACCATGCAGAGTTCAGGAGTCATCTTGAGGAGAAGGTAAGGAAGCTGTAGTGCAAAGAAGATAGGTCAGCAGGTATTGTGATGCTCCAAAAGTAAGGAAAATATGAAATACTGAGGTTTCCCAGCTATGAAAGCAGATTCCAGGAGCAGCAATTTTCTACAGTGATTCCTGCAGATCTTTTGATGAACACCCTTTGAAGGAGGTACTTTTGAAGTAGTTGGCCAGTGGAAGAGTTATGAATAACTTGGACTACTGATCATTAAAAATAGCACAGTGGGGTTTGCCTGGAAGACTTCTGTGTTTCCTTCTGGGTGCAAGACTGCAAAACTCTGTTTTTCTCCAGGTACTCTGATTCTAGCCAAATATAATTCATTTGACATTACTGGAAGAGCTCATAGTATACCAGAAATCAATGGGAAGTTGATCTACTTTATGTAAATTTTTATCTAGACCTTTTAAAAAGTCAACACTGTGGCAGTGTGCCTTGGAGAGCAGCACAGGCCACTGCTGAGGGTCTCACTGATGGGTGGTGAGTGGATGTCTCTTCTCACTCTTGGTGACAGTGTGACATTCTCATAGGCAAGAAATGTCGTTCTCCTCTCTGACAGGAGATCAATACAGTCAAATGGTTCAAGGGTTTCTTAAAGAAGCATATTCAGTATATAGTGACACAGTGTGACACCACCACATCTCCTCTAGGAAGAGTCCCACAAAGAGTAATTCTTCATTTGTAGTCATCTGCCTGATTAGGGGTTGAGAGGTTTGAGGATGTGAAGTGATGGCTTGGGTGCTGCACATAATGTGCAATGCTACTTCTCTTGTCTCACACCTCCAGCTTTCTTCTGAAATTAAGGAACACAGTTCTTGAGGCATGCAAACTACTTTGTCCACATCTAACTTCCAGTCTTTTTACAAATTTTTTGAAGTCTCTACTTAGATCTTGAAGGAATGTTATATTCTCAGCTTTGGCCTTATTTTCAAGATGTTATGAACTTAGAACAGTTTAAAACTTCTTGATTAAAACTGCCCTCTTCAGTAATAGAAGCATTCTAAATAATCAAGAAGAGCTAACCTTCAAGTTAATATGGGTTGGAAATTTTATTTCCTAGTGTAGTGTAGGACTGAAATTAATTTCCATTAAAGACTATTATGGTCTTATCACTTTCCAGAGCAGCTGCCAAGTGCATTTGCTTGATCTTTCTTCTGTAACGGATACAAACCAGCATATATGTTCAAATAAGGAAACTAAAAATATCTAGCTGCACAGAGAGTTCCCTTACCAGACATAAGAGAGAGTATAAACTGTGGTAATTTATAGTTAGATCAGTTATATCTCAGAAAGATATTGAGATGCTGTGATGAATGTAGTTGCACTAAAACCCTTCTGGAATAAAACAAAGGTTTCATGCATTTGAACTGACTTACACTGCCAGGTTATTGGTGTATGTAGTGTAGGGATCTTGCATTCTGACATGAGCATGGAGAAGCTTCCCAAGATTTCTCAGAGCTGCCTAATGATTTCAGTGCCTGTTTGTCCTGCTCTGCAAACTTCAGAATTGCTTCACCAGAAAGACTGAATAGTTTTGCATTGAAGTGGGTCTCAAAAAATGAGCAAGCTGCTGCTCTGTGATGTTTGAGAGCTCTTAAAGGTAACTTTTGAATGCAGCGATAAAGAACACAGGTCCCAGGTTTTTAAGGTCCTTTCTCTAGAAAGTGACATCTCAAAACTATGTGAACAGAAGAGAGGGAAACCTAGTTCAAAATCTCTGTATCTGAAAGCAAATTTTGCAGACCTTCAGCTAAGCAGCATGCAGGGACTATGATTCTCTCCTCTGCCTTCCTACTGAATAAAAGAGTGAGTGGATAAGCTTAAATGATGAATATAAACTGAACAAAATCACTTTGGAAAATGAGTAGTGCTGGTTACAATATATTATATCACACCAAACCCAGTTGTCAGCCAGTTTCAGATGCGTGAGACTAATTGTACTTTTAATTCTTTGTTTCCCCACATTCAATTGTGTTAAAGGATTCAATATCCCAGCCACTAACATTAATCTTCTGCTTAAGCAATCGCTGTAATTGCAACGAAGATTGTGTATAGAATTTAGCAAGGTATGAAAGTGCACTGTATTACTGTGACTGAGATGGGAGTGTAGTTGCCTGGAAATTTCTTAATGAAATGTCATGTCAGGAGATGGAGATTGACACCAAAGTGTGGGGGAAAGAATTGCTAATTAAACAATTTCTCTAGCTGAGTATAAAAGTTGATTGTGGGAAGATGGTCAGTGATGCCTTCGAGGCTGGATAGCCATTTCCAGGAGTCCAAGGATGAGGGAGCCACAGTGGGAAATAACCTGGGAATTGAACTTGAAGGTATTTTTGTAGAATTCAGTGGTATCTTCTGTTTTGACAAACAGATTATAATAGTTGGTGTTTTTATAGCAACAATTTGTAGCACTTGCAAACTGTTTTGGATCTATAAAATACATCTTGATGTGGTTGTGCATCGAGGGATGCTCCATCACTGGAAGTGTTGGATGAGACTTTGAGTGACCTTGTGTAGTCCAAGGTGTCCCTGACCATCATGGAGGGGCAGGGGGTTGGACTTAATGGTCTTTAAAGGTCCCTTCCAAACCAGACTATTCTGTGGTTGATGAGACTCTGGGTGAAGGTGCAAAGCTTGACAAAGATGGCTTTAATTAAAACATAAAGGGTGTAAATGAAACTTGTCACTTGTTTGGTCTCTTGTCTTATATTGCCTTTTTTGCTTAGCAAGGAGGAAAGATATTTTTACAATAGCTAGTGATACACTGGAAAAATCCTTTTTAATGTAGTTATACCTGCTCATAAAGAAACTTAGGTCTTTTGACTCTGCAAACTTCCAGAGGTTTTATGTACTGGATATCAGTAGAAGTACATTTCAGAAATGTCAAAGAAATGGAGAAATTCTATTGCTAAACATTAATATTTTAAATATTGATTTATGGAAAATGCAGAGTAAATCCGCTTAATCTTTGCCATTTTCGCATGTTTAGGTGATAGAAATTGTCTTCTCATTGAAGTGGGAGAAAGAAATGGTCCAGCATTGTATTAAAAAAAAAAAAACCCCAACAAAACAAACCCAAATACTAATATAGTAATTTATATATGGTACAATGTACAATTTTTTAAAAAATACATTTTGAATTCAGGTACTACTAAAAAATTTAGTTTTATCTGGACACCTGAGCTAGCAATAGATAAATACCCAGACCAGGTATCATTTATTCTGATGAGAATTAATTGCTATAGTCTGAAGAGTAGCAGCTGTAGTAGCAAACTTTATCCTTGGTATTTTCTTTTTTCAACCAGAACGTAACTGGAAACAGTCTCTGGAAGTCTAATCATGCAAAATTATTGGTTTTTTACTTCTTGCTTTTTTTCTTTCTTATTCTAGCAACTGAGCAAAAAAAAATATGTGGTAGTTAATGGATGAAACAGTTAAACTTCCTGTCTTAAAATCTGTAGTGAGTATTCTAATTAACACAAAATATTACAAAATTAATTTATACCAACTTGGCTTAGAGATGCCTTAAGTGAAGGATGTCAGGTGTATCCAATCTAGTGCTGCAGTACTGTACATCTTGACATCTTGAACTTTCTGTGGGAAAAAAAAGAATTATATTCTAAGGTTTGTGGTGTTGTGATACTGATCCTGCTGTGTTGGTTTGTTGCTGCCCCAGGGCAGTAATATGGGCAAACGAAAAATGTGACCAAGAATCGTATATTTGCCTTATCTGTATAAAGTTGTTTCACTGAAGTATTTTCTAGATATAAAAGTAATATTGAAGCAATAATGCAAAATCATAACATTTTAAAATATTACTCAGTTTACTTTTTGAGTGGAAAGTAAAGTATCCAATCTCAAAAATGTTTTCCCAGTACTTGACATTTTTTCTTACAGCAGCAAGGATGCACATATCCATAGAATCATAAAATGCTTTGAGTTGGGATGGACGTTAAAGATCACCCAGTTCTACCCCTGGCCATGGGCACACCTTCCACTATCCCATGTTGCTCCAATCCCTGTCCAGTCTGGCCTTGGACACTTCCAGGGATGGAGCATCCACAGCTTCTCTGGGCAACATAATCCAATGTCTCGCCACCCTCACAGTAAAAATTTCTTCCCTGTATCCAATCTAATCCTGCCCTCTGCCTGTTTGAAGCCACCCCCCCTTGTCCTGTCACTCTACTACCTTGTCAAAAGTCTCTCTCCAGATTTCTTGAAGCTCATTTAGTCACTGGAAGGTGCTCCAAGGTCTTCCTGGAGCCTTCTCCTCTCCAGGCAGGAGACCCCCAGCTCTCTCAGCCTGGCTCCATAGCAGAGGTGCTCCAAGCCTCACATCAGCCTAGAGGCTTCCTTTGGACTCGTAGTATCTGACATGAGGCTTTTTGGTGTAGAGAAAAAAACACCAGCCCCACAGTTCTTTGTCTAAACTTAATTAGCCCTAACTAAATTTCTAACCTAAGTGTCTTTAGATGTGATTTCTTATTTACTTTCAGAATAGAGCTTTCTTTTTTCCCTCCACTCTTTCTTTTCCACTGCACAAGCATATGTTTTTTTAACCAGGAGTATTCAGCTGTAAAGCACAGGTTTCTGGACATTCATGGGCTACTTCTAATAGTAGATCTGTGACAGATGAACCAGTTTCCCATGTGGAACAGGCATGCAATCAATGTGCCTGGCATTTTGATGTGGGTTTGTGTCTTTCTTGGAGACAAAAAAAAGGATCAATAAATCAATAAAAGATTAAAAGTAATCTTTTCTCCTCGGTGGTTCGAATCCTTTCTAGCAACAGAGATTCATGAAATGCACCAGTAATTGTTTCCTTTCTTAGAGAATTCATTAACCAAGGCATTAGCTTTTTTATTGTCATGAGCGCTGACTAATACTTTGCATACTTTTATGCTTTCTCAGGTGCATGGAAATATTAAATGCATATTATTAATTTGAGTTTCTGATTCAAATAATGGCAATCTTCTGTTTTGAATTAGAGGCAGTTCAGTTTCACTGCTGTTTTCTCTCAAAGTGCCTGAGATGGTGTTTCAGTCATTTACACAGTTGCTGTCTCTTCTATCCAGATCTCCAAAAAGGAGGAAGACTTCCAGCTCTTCTGCCTGTTCAGAAAAAAAAAAAAAAAAACCTGAATGGAAATTGATCTTCTTTCAGTGTAATTTCCTTTCTTTTCAGACTTTGAAAAATGCATAAGTGATTAACACTGATCTAGCGACTGACTTATTTGACATTTCTGGATGGTTTCTGTTTGGAAGTTCCAAAGTACTTTATAAAGCAGTAGTTGTGACAGGGTCTCTGGGCACTGGGCTGTGTATCTGTGTTGCTTTACAAACCAGAGCAGTTTTGGGTGAAGGATGAATCCATCAGGTTCAATTCCTCTGGTCAGGAGAGTAAGAGGCAAAGCCAGGAATTAAACATGTGAGTGAATCAGGTTCATGATGTTAGACTACACCAATTTCTTCATTTTTCCTTCCTTTCCTTCTGTTTGTGACTAAGACTGAGGATTGTTAGAATGCTGGTCTTCCTGAAGAAGCTTGTGCTGAGTACCTGAAATGGAAGTTTTTAGAGATCCTGTTTGATGAGAATCATAGCTGCAGTATTGCTCCATGAGTGTTTTCTGACACTAAAGAAATCAGTCCAATTTTACTTAAAAATGTATGTGTCTTAGGTTGCTAGCCTTTAATAATTTTCTAATAGCTTGAATTCTTCAATGAAGTTTTATTCATGACCTAGAAATCTGAGCTAGCAGAGATGCTTCCCATCTGTCTATAGTCATACACATCTGCAGTAATTCATTTTCAGCAGTGAGTAATTTTTGGCTTGTGGACAGATGTATAATTGAGAGAGAATGCTGCTAAGGGGAAAAAAAAAAAGCTCTGGGAAAAAAACCCCTTATGGTGAAGACAAATACCTCATAAAAAGCTTGTAATGATAGAATTACTACCACAACCTCCTCTACTGTTTTCGCCATATTCCCTGTCAAAAAGGCCATTTTACAGACCTGTGCCATAAAAATAAGGGCTTATGATTATCAAATTATTACACTAAATTTTGGAAGGCATTTTATTTGGTGCTAAAGTAATTAAAAAGAAAGAATAGTCCAAAAGAGAATTCACAGTGTTAAAAAATAGTGGACAATATGTCAAAAGCCTGTAAGCCTTGGTTTTAGTGGTGTGCTGACAAAGAGCATTCTTGGCCTTATTTTGAGCATTTTTATCAACAGGAAAAAACACCTTCACTCATAAATAGAGAAAAAAAAATGCTGATGATACTGGAGTTCTCTTCCAGCCTGGATGATTCTGTGATTCTGTGAAATTGTATTCAAATTTTGGGTCATAAATACAGCAGGGGAGACTGCTGGCTGTATTCCTGGGGCAGAGAATCCCATCCTAAAAAGAACTGGCTTTGCACTGGTGAGGAAAAAACTGCTGAAGTGAGTGCAAAGTCTTTTAATCTCAGATGTGGTCTCTGAATGTATTCAAGGACTGTGACAGAGTGGTAAAGGCTCTTCTGCTTTAGATATTGAAATAACTGCTCCTGCAGTTACAAGGCTTTGTCTTGTTCTAGCACTCACTAAGCAGTATTTTAGTGACTTGCTCTTGAATTTAAATATGCACAGGTTTGGCACAATTTAGGATCAGAAATACAGCTTCCTAGGAGAGTATCAAGGAGCTTGGTCTCTTCTGCAAGTAGACCAGGGGATGGCTTGGTGATGCCTAAGAAGTACGTGTGCAAAGAACATGAGGGAGTTCTTCTGTCTACCAGGCAAAGCTACATGAAAAATTGCATCACTGGAAGATTAAGCCAAACTGACAAGGAAAACCAGTCAGAAATAAAGGACGCCTACTGCTGGAAGAGCTTTCTGTGTGCTAGGGTGGAGTCTGTGGCACTGGCAGTTTTTTAATTATGATGATTTTCCAGATGTCTCTTAGGCTTTACATTGGAGAGATGGTCAGTCTGATGATTCCAGTAGTACCTTTTGAGTGTGTGTTAGTACTAACTTGTTAGTAGTACTAATAAGCAATAACTTCAGTTTTGTTTTGCACTTAGGATGTTTTTTGTGGATCCCTGTGAGCTGTGAACCTCACTTTCTGCATGGCTGGGTCAGTCCATTTTGTAGTTTATCTCTGCATTTCCTAAGAACGTAAGGGGTGCCCATGTGTGGGAAGGGGCTGCAGCTCCATCTCTCCCATGTTCTGGCTCCAGAAGTGGCCACTGCTTTGTGCTTGAAGGAAGGATCCTGTTTGCTCTGCTCTTGCTCTTTTAATGCATCACCCCATTTCTTGGCAAATGCTGGCTGCTGAACCAAACAGACATTTGGTCAGTGGAACACAGTGCAGTCATTGCTGACTGTGAGAACAAAGCATGTGCTGACATTTTCCCTGCCTTTGGCATTTACCAGCTTATGGATTTCTGACCTGGTTGGTGTTGGGGCTGTTGTTATCAGTGGCCACTGATGTGTTTTCCATAAACTTGTCTTATCCCTTTTAAGAACCACTTAAGATTTTGGCATCCACAATACCTGTGGCACCAGATGTTACAATTTAATTACATACTCCATGACAAAGCTTCCTGTTGTTTTTAATATTCTGGCTTGCTATTTCACTGTGTGCTCCCCAGACACTGAGTTGAGACATGGAGTGTATTTTATGTGCCTTTGTTGTATTCTACTCAGTCATACTGTCTTCAGGCTGGGGGAGTTTTTCAGCAAGCTATTTCATGCTTTCGACCATGCTTACTGCCTGTTCAGACCCTTTTTCTAGTCCTCCATCTTTTTGAGACAGATTCACCTTAGATTTAGGTAATGTCATTAGAATGTTTGGTGTTTTAGTCCTTTTCTGAGCTAACATTTGTTTTGGTGTCTAATTTGGTAATGGCTTTATTTTTGTGATTAATTTATTGATCTTGAAGCTCCCTGTATAGCTTCTCTTAGACTGTACTGACATCTAATGGTAAGGCAAAGTGGCTTAACCATCCTTAATGGCAAGATAAATTGTCTGACAGGCAAATATAATTATATATTTCCTCCTTAATTCAGTATTAGGTTTCATAAGACAAGATGGAATAACTTCAATTTTTGCACAGAAAGGCTGACATACACTTTTTCTTCTGGCAATTAATCTCTTTTTGTTCTGCTCAATGTGCCATACTTATTTTTAAGTGTAGCTTAAATCTTTGCAAGAATATTTTTGAGCACAGTGATAGTAATGTGATGGTTTCATACTGCAGAAGTTTTCAGTGTAAGTCACAGGATCTTCAGGAAAGGATGTAAGAACAAAAGCTGTCCTGCAGAATTTCCTAAGAGGATGTTCCAGTGTTGTAGCAGTCCCTGCTGCATTTTGAAGAAATACCCAAACAAAAGTCTTTGTCCTCTCTTACTCATCCTCCTTTTTGAGGTTCCTCCATATCTTTAATTGGAAAGTTTTCAAACACCAATGGATAACTACTGTTAAATAACACTTTTATAAAATGGAATATAGAAAGAAAAAAAAATCAGATATTTCTCTTTGTTATATTCCATGTTTGGGTGTAGTACACTGTATAATTTCGAGATGTAAGCATTACCTAACTTCCTTTATGAAACACCGGCCCTCTGATCCAAAATTCCTGTTTTATATAGAACTGATATTGCCGCTACTGACATTAGAAAGGTTCAGCTAGAAATTATAGAGCCTTTTAAATTAGAGTGTTTCCTTCTTATATCATAAACTTTATTTTTCCTTTTCACAGAGCTAGAGCCCATTTCTTGCCATAACATCAGAAAGCTGACTGCTTTCCTGAGTAAATACATCTTTAAGTTAATGTTCAAATAAAAGAAATTTCTCTTAGCATTTTTATGTAATTTTACTTTTGTTTCTTCATCAACATGATTAGATCCTTTCTTCTGCCAAACACAAGATACTTTGTTTTGTACTACAGAAATATTTTGAAATTTAGATACATTTCCATTTCTTAGTAATAACTTTGAGGTACAGTTCACTTGAATATAAAGACTTTCTTTGAAAAAGATAGTGAGGGTGATGAGACACTGGAACAATTGCCTAGAGAAGTGTGGAGACTTCCTTATTGGAAGTGTTCATGGCCATGTTGGATGAGGTTTGAGCAACCTGATCTATAGGAAGTTGTCCCTGCCCATGGCAGATGGGTTGGACTAAATGATCTGTTTACTAACTGAAACAAACAGTTACTGCAAAACAAAATGTATAATTATTTAGGAAAATTAAAGTATTTCTAGCATGAAGAAAACCACTTTGATTATATTTACTTATTGCTTCCAGGGCTGTGCAGAATGGCCACTTCAAGGCTTGTGAGGTGTGATGGAAAATAGAGATGTTATCAGTTTGGATGGGAAGGAAGGAGAAGTAGCATTGGTCCGGCTTGTCTTGGTTCTCTAATTTTTCATCATCAAAACTGATGGCACTGGAATTTGGAAAGTAAACTTACAGTGTTTCTTGTGATAGCCTTACATTAGACTTTTTGATAGGTGTTAGTAGAAAGGAAAAATATTTGAATAATTCACTATAGTTTTAGACAAAGGAGTGTAAGAAGAATGGCTAAGTGAAGGTTGAGATTCCCAAGGGTAGCACAGATATTCATGGCCTCATCCTCTAATGACCTGTCAATCTGTTCTGTGAATTTAATTTTGTTTTGGATTTCTTATGCTTCATCTTGTGATTTGGGGTGGCCTACAAATCTCTGCCTGCAACTGACAGTGGGGCAAAGGTAGAAATCAACCTTCTACAGTTTGTGGGTGAAAGTCTGTGCTCAGGAGGGTTTATACTCTGGATCTCTTTGAGAGTGAGGTAATTAATCAGAGGTGATGCAGTTTTTCTGTTCAGATCTAGTTGAAACAGTCTGGTCCATGCCAAACTCCCCCATTAGACTAATGCAAAGGAAGTGGTCCAACACTGCATGCTGCAACATTTTGGGTTTGAGGGGAGTCCTCTGATCATGTGGCATTTGTCACAACCCACACATACACAGGGTGTGTATAATTAGCCTACTGTTTTGCTCTCTTAAAAAAATTAATTTCTTAGTTTGCTTCCTGATGAAAAGGAAGCAAACTTTCCTCTTTCTCTGGAGAAATCATATTTTTTGAATGGACCTTCCTTCAAATCTTCTCACTCCCAGCTAATGTTTATCCTTTATTCATTACCAGTATGATCTGTTTTGAAAATTGAATTCAAAGTTGACTTGTTTATCATTTCTGTTTTAGCCTGTAGGATTTGCTCTCTCTGCTGGAAATATGTTGGAGAATCACTTTTCCTTTTATCTTGAAGTCTCATAGTAAAGCTTTTCCTTTCTTAAGAAGGAGCTAAGTGTTCCGGCAATACCCAGAGACATATTATCTTTAAAAATACACTGGAATTGTCTGCTTAAATGAAGGAAAACCTCACTGTTTGCAACAGTGTATATTTTGATCTAAAATGTGTACTGCTCAAAAGTATTCTGTGCATTGATGGTATTGATGGCTTTGTAGATACTACTTGACATACATGATAAGCACTATATGTTCTTAAATCACTTGGATTCTCACTTAATCTTAAAATATTAAGAAGTACAGAAGTCTGGTCTTAAATGCTATTTGGTATTTGGTGATCAGGTTTTTAGATCATCAGGCACTGTTCTTGTATTTTTAGTGAATTTCTCAAATACAATTATTCATGTTGTGGTTTAGCAATTGCAGTAACTAACACTTCCACAATTACAAGGCTTTTGTTTTGCTGGGAAGCGCTTCCCATATCATCATCTGCTCTTTCTGTTGGAGTATGATGTGTAATAGAACTGTGTGAGGGCTCAACTTAGAATGGTGTTAACATGTTAATTTATTTTTTGCTCAATTTTTTTTAAGCTTATGACAACTTACTATCAATAAAATAATGTTAAAACAATGCTTGAAAGCAAAAAATTACTTGATTTATATGGTACACTTTGAAGCTACTGTAGACAGATAGAAAACATCTGGTGACACTTTCAGTGGTAGGTCAATAGTTACAGATGGTCTGTTCTTCACAGCTGTCATCCAGCTTTGTATGCAGAGTGACTACAGTGGAAAAATCTTTTGCTGAATGAATAAACAAAACATCACAAGGAGGCCAGCAGGCCTGTATGTTTCTACAAGATGGGAAATTAAATAAGCTATACAAATTTAAACCAAGACTAGTGTTTAAAATGTTCATTATATTCTGGTTTGGTCTTTATGCTTTAGATCTTTCTATGTGATAATTGAAGGAAGTAGATTATAAAATAGAAATGATAAGCAAATAAATTAAAGACTAGTTTAAGGCTGATCCTGTGCACAGGTTTGGGATGTTGGCTTAAGCCAAGGCTGGTGGTTATATAGTTCTATATCTACATAGTTGGCTTTTAAGATTATAAAATGCATGTTAGATTTGATGTAATGCTTGTGCAGTCTTATAACACAGCCACGTTCAATATTGAAGAACATTGTATTTTGGAAGAATACCAATGTTGAGAAATGTTAAAGTGAATTTCTAAAATAGCAACAGACTTTGTTTTTTAAAAAGTAAAAAAAATTTGGATTCTGCATTCCTCATCAATTTTGTGAATATAACATCCCTTCATGATGGGATGTTATATTCAGCTGAAATCAGAAACTATGCAAAACAGCAGAAGGATCTTGTATTTGTGGATAAAGAGATGTGGAGAGGAAGTGAAGAGGATGATGAGGCGAATGAAGAGTTAAAAGCATGATAAATGTTGCACGTTAACTCCATTTTAAATTAAAAAGAAACAAACACAAGAAGGAACTTTATTAAAAGTCCAAATGCACCAAACAGGGCAGTACTGGTAAAGATACTGTTTAAATGCAAAAGTGCAGTTCTTGATACTCAAAATATTTTTCTTTATAATTTCACTCAGAGTTCATGAATCTTGATGATATGTTAATGAAATGTGCCTATGTTTGGTTTTAGTGCAGTTCAGCCTCTGGAAAGAAACAAGCAGATTTCTAGGTTCAGTCACTTGTAAGGCCATTTAATCCTATCCACTCATGTTGAAAGTTGCTGGGCAGGAATAAAAAGAAACAGGGAGGTGGATTATTTGGCTCATTTTAGTGTGCACAGTGCTTGTACTACAGTGTGCTCTGTGTTTGTTTCTCAAAGTCTACTCAGATATTGAAAAGTGAATAGAAGTGTTGCTCTGATTATGCTTTTTAGAGCATCTGTATCCATAGTTTTACCACGTCCACTTGCTCATGTGCATTTTATATTCTACTGCTATGATTAGGTTCTCATTGAGGGATTTTTCCTCCTCTCTCCCCATCCCCCCTTCCCGCTTCTCAGTGGTTTGGCTTAAAATGCAGCCTGCTTGTTGTAATGCCCTTACGCTGCCTTGCCCAGCTCCACGGTATCTGAAAAGTGCCTGGCTGTGTCTGCTGCCAAAGAGCTTTGCCTAGTCATGCATAAACCTGCTCCAAATGCCGTTTGGTTGATAGAGATGTTGGCATTCCCTGTTGTCACCGGGATACATTTCCCCATGTCTGTGCCCCTTGACTTGGTTTCCTTCAACTTCCAAGCTGGAACTCTGGATTACGTTATCATCAAGAGCCTGAAAGTTAAGAGTGAAAGGAGTATTTTCTCTCACTGTGAGCTTTGTGATGCAAAGTCATGGCTTTCCAATTTCATCTCAGGTGAACGTGTTTCTGTCAATTTATAGGAATATGGACCTGTCCCTGCTCAAGGTACCAGCATTAGTTTGTGGTTTGTTCAGTGGAAGGGCAGAAAAGTATTTGACAGTGAAAAGGCAGAGAACAGCAGCTTGGAACATTTCCATACTGGTTGGTCTGAGCTGTGCCGTGTGCTTTGTATCTCTGTGCTTAGAAGACAGTTTGCTGTGAAATAAATACCAGTTTACCTAATAGGATTTAAGAACTTTGTGGGGTTTTTTTAAATTCTTTAGATTGAATACAGATCATCTCTGGATCATCTGGAGAAAGGTGCAAAAAATGATGTATTTTAAAATTTATCTTTCTGTTCACAGGTGGAAACAAGCTTATAAAAGACCAAGCATTTCTGCCTGGAGGCTGGTGTGAGAAAAGCATCACCAAGCTGTGTGGGGACGTTCTCTGAGCTTCCACTTTTATGTCTCTAATGGACAAACACAAAGTGAAGCGGCAACGTCTGGATCGCATATTTGAAGGTTGGACATTTCAATTCCTAGTGTTAACTGTGTTAGTTTTGTAGAATTCTGGTATTTTTCTTTTGGTCATTCTGTGTATTTTTAATTGAGTTGTAGTTCCTGTTGAGATAATATTGACTGTGCACTGGTGCTGGTTTTTGGGTGGAAACAGATCTAGACAAATAAAAGAAACTAGTCTGTGACCTACTCTGCAGTTGAGTTGGCTTTCATCTTAGCATTTTACAGCATTCTACCCAAACACTGTAAAAGATTGTGGGTATATATGAAACAACAATTTCAAAATGGCAAGATGACCATATAGTGCTCTCAGGAGTTTTTCTCTACAGGCTTGCTTTCATGTAGGTTGATTTAACAGCTTGTATCTGATCCTTGAAAGGAAATAAAAAGTTAGATGAAAAGAAAACAAAAATTGCAGGAGACCCCCAAATGTTAAGTGAGTATTAATAAAAATAGCCTGAATTGTAGTGAAAGGAGTTGTAATCATTTGGGTCTGTCATTTTACCTTAGGTCACAAAAGACAAATTGCATATTCCTGCTATTCTCTCCAAAAGGGCTTTTAGAGCTAGTATGAAAGCTGGTTGAGGGATAAGTTGTACTGTTTTTAAGAGTATACATGAATGATCTGGACTAGATGAATTTTTATATTAAAATGTTAGTTTCTCGCTAAAAGGCAAGGGAATAGTTCATTTCTTTTTGACATGATGGGAGACAGTGTACACACTGGTGGGAACATGGTCTCTGCATCATGTCTAATGATGTGAACTGGAGGTGAAACCTTTGCCTCCTCCACATGTTGGTTTTGAGACTCTTTCCCAGCAGCTGTGTTGTGTGAGGAGTCCCTGGCAGTGGATCCCTTTCTTTGTGCCAATATGAGTGTGACTCTACCATAAGCTATATTGAGAAGTTGACTTGTACTGAAACCTTTTGTTGGCATATTTTCCATTTAGGTAAATTCCTCAGTCCAGGTTACTGTTCAGCTGACAGAGCAGCTGCATGGAAGGGGCATTTGGAAAAGCTCAGTAGGGGTGCTGGGACTATTTAGGCTAATATAGCCAGAGAAAGGGACATTCCATTCAAGTATCAAAGGGTGCAGCTCCACATTTGGTTTGGGTTATTAATCTCCTTGTCAGTTTTCTAAAACTGGCCAAGCCCACCCATGGTTGCTAGGTCCAAACTGATACTGTGTCCCACCTAGACTGCTTGGCCAAGTGGCCAGTTGAACCTGCATTTCTCTGATCTCTGCTCAGAGAAATGGGGAACTGGCTGCAGAGAAGGATGAAATTGGGAGGGCTGCCCCACTTTCTGTGCATCTCTGCAGTTGGATCAGCTAGAACTGATCTAGGAGTGCGCATGCTCTTCTGCTCCCATCCTAGAGTTTCTGTATCCAATTCTTCAATAGAAAATGGAGAATATTAACTTTTTTTATTCTTTGGCCTATGTTAGTCAGCTGAATCAGCAGGTTGTGAAGAAGAATGACAAACCTTTCCCTTTTGATAGCATCCAGCAGTTAGAGCAGCTCAGCCCACTCAGTGCAATCTCAGCCTCCTTATGGGCTTACTGTACTGAGCAACAGAACAACCTAAGAGGCAAGAAGTCTGTGATGACGTGGGAAGGAGCATTGCCAGGGACAGAGGTGACAGAGCAGCAGCCACTGTGACTGAAATAGCAGTGGCTTCCCCCAGGCTTCGTGCTCACATCCAGTGATGCTGTTTAATCAGCGCCTTTTGTCTGGCTTGTTTTTCCCTGCCCTGCACAATTCACCTCCTCCATCCTATGGTAAAATCTCTGTGGCCATGCAGTGGAGGGAACTGATCCATGTAGGAAAAAAGGGGTTTTTTTAGCCACTTTCTGCTTCCTTAATCCCATTTACCAAATAGCTAGGTTGGGAAGATACAGTGGGAAGACCAGGCAGAAGATGATCAAGAGGAGAGGGGGTCAAACAACAGATATGGGAACATGCTTGAAATTTTATAGCTGTGGGAATCCAGTTTGGCTCCCAGGTGTTGGAACTGGGCTCTGCTCTTGTGTGTCTATATGCTCAAATGTTCTTTGAGGCTTGTAAACACATTTCCCTGTCTGATGATTTCAAACAGTGTAAAAAGGGATAAAAAATAGGGGTGTTGGTTTGTTTTATAATGGCTTTTTGCTACATATGATCCTGTTCAGGTTTAAAAATTAATTATGCAGAATTGTTCTCTGATATATGTGCCTTTCATAACACAACCTAAATATTTGATATTTTTCAAATACGTGTGATGTTTTACAAAGCTCAGGGAATGTAATGAGCTGTAGAGCTATTAAAGGTGGTTTATCTTCTTAGTCAGCTTTTCTGTTGATCAGTTTGTGCATTGCTTTATTCTCTTGAACTTTCCCTTAGAAGAGAATATTTTAAAGATGTGCTTTATTTCTATTGCAAGTTCACTTAAAATAGACTGCAATAACTTGCTAACTACAGTAACTATGTATTTTTTCATAATGTAGCTAGCTGAGTGATTTTGTCTCTGAGGTACCTATGATTCCCTTTGATGATTTCATAAATATGAAATTGAATATTTGCTTTTAATCCTGAAGCTGTTAGCAATTATATTTTTTGTGCACATTTCAGTGTTCTGCCATTGAAGATTGTCCCTTAAAAAAGCCAGGTATTAAATTCTGGTTTCTAACTTCCACCAGTAACTGTGAATTATGCTTAGGCATAAGGACATGATTCGTGGTACTCTGAGATGCTAATATTAAACTCACTTCACAATTTGTAAAATAACATTTAGGATTCTTCCCTTGGAGCTAAATGGTATCAAGACATGTGAAAGATTAATTAGTTACTGATTATATTGTTCTTTGTCCCCCTCTCCGGTGATGCTGGTGATTGCAAAGCATAATTATAGTAGTATACATTTGGCAGAACAGTTGGAAGTGTCACAGTGCAAAAATAAAATGTGTTCATTTTGTGGGTAATTTGAAAAATTCAAAATGTTTTTGGCATTTTGAAAAGTTGTTATCTCTAATTAAGGTATTATTGTGCTTTATATTGTGACAAACTGTAAACAATTCTGTTTATTTGCTTATATTATAGAAATCTTTAATTAAATGCATGTATGTTTAACTGACCATTGCTTGGCAGTTACCTTGGGATGTCTGACCTCTGTTGCATTTGCTGGATACTAATAGATGAAGCAGGAAGGAACAGAAGGTGGCTGTATGCAGGGGGATTGTCTGAGTTGTCTGTGAATGGGCTTGGTGAATGCTGTGAATTATTTTTAAATACATTACTTTGGCTGTCTGAGCACTGTGTATTTATTATACACTGCTTTTGGTGGGTTTCCAAGCTTTAGGGAACACTGGTGGAGGAAGCAAAGGGGCTTCTCTCATTTCTTCTTGCTTGTTTGCACAGGTATTAGGGATTAAAGTACAGCACAATGCTGGAAATGGAACTGGAAAATTGAGAGTGACTTTCACAATTAGGTAATTGCTTGAAACCAGGAATTTCTTCCCAGAGCACCTCATGTGATATTTATACAGCAAAGACTGCAGCGTGTGCCAAGTACAAGTCTGTGAAGACCCTGTCTGTCCCCAGACAGATTTGTTGTTGTTGTTGTTTTTTCCTTCTGGTTTTGATGAAGCAAAAGGCATCTTAGCACTCAGAATACTCTAACACTAGTGCTGCACAAAAAAGAAAAAAAAAATTATTGTTTATCTTATTCTTTATATGCATGTTGCTTCATCTTTTTAAAAAGTGTCCAGAAGAAAACTTGGAATGTATTTTAGCTATTTTAACAGTGATACTTTATTACCTAAGAAATGAAGAGCTGGCTGGGATCATAATTTGGAAAAGAAAGTGCATATTAATGGGATGAATTTCTGAAATTTCAGATAAAATCTCTCATCTTTGCTTTTATGAAGGGCAGCCTTTCTTTGGGAAGGTTTGATTACTGGCAAATACCCAAGTGTGATGCACTTTGAAGGACAGTAAAAGTGCATGATAAATGAATAGTTTCTATTCAAGGATATGGCCTGGGCTTTCTTTCCCTATAAGGAAACATCTGTGTTTTTAGAGCTGCTTTTTTCTCCTTGAGATTTAATAAGATGAATCTTCAGTTCATAGTTGATGTGGAGTATGTTGACAGTTCCAGGAGGAATGCAGAGGGAAAAAACCAAGATATGAATTGAATTGAATTTGGTTGTCTTCCCAAATTGATAGAGAAATCTTGTAATAAAGAGTGACTTAATTAAAAGAAAAATGCATTCACTTTCCTGATTTCTTTTTCTTGTGCATGCAATAGCTTGGCTTCTTAACAAGTGGGATGTACTGCTTTGACAAATACCAAGTGTTTTTTCATGACCACTGATGGATCCTATCTAGTTTGTGTAAACTGTGGTTTGACCCCTTGCAGTTGTGAATGAGGCAGTTAACTTTTCTGCATATTAATAATAAGATGGCCTACTTTGGCAAGGTCTGGGCTTTCCCTGAATTTCAAAAAGGATTTTTTACTAAAGTTGGTCTGTACCATGTAAGTTGATCTGTAAATAAGAGGAAGGAGGAATAAATGTTTCCAGGCAGTCAGTGCCCTTAGCTCTTTCTTATGTAAGTGGGAATTGCAGATGTCAAGATTTTTGGAGAAGAAGAGCTACCAGTTTTCTTAACTGGCATCCAAATTTGAACATGTTCTTCATTGTCTCACTTGCAACAGATACTGGAGAAAGAAAGGAAATAATAAAATGCACAGGCAATGGTAAATCAAATAGTACTTTATGGAGTTTTCTTCCTATGTACTGATCATTAAGTACTGGGCATACTTAATATGCCAAATGTTTCCTAAAAAGGGATTAATGGGCTTCCTTGTTTCTTGGTGTCTTTGACAGACTTCAGAAGGCGGCTTAGTGAAGGATTAGGGCAGCAGAGGGAGCTAAAAGATTCCTAATATTTTATCATTTGTTTCTTAAGTCAAAGTAGCTCCTTTATAAAGTACCAATTAACCTTTGCAAAAATGTGATTTTCTAACCTTAAGTGCCTTTGGCAAATACATAAGGATTTAAACTGGACTAAATTTCTTTTCTCCATAGCAATCCAGTATAAATTAAATTAGGAACCAGATAGTAAAAGCTACCAAAATCTTTCTGCAGGAGCAGCCATCAAACCTTTCAAGTGTAGCAAATGAAAGTGTTTAAGCAAGTGGAGTTTTCTGTGAATAACCTATAGAAGAATATTCTATAAGTAAACCAATTTCAATTCAGATATAAGTGTTTTAACATAAGAATGCACACTTTGGTGCATTGTATACAAGCATGTTTTAACAATTCGACACTATTTTTCTGTGTTTTGCTTGTAAAAACTTTGAAAGTATTTTTGAACATGTGGTAATAGAGAGAATTAAGTAAAAGTTCCTTTCAAAGAATGGTGAGGGTATTCTAAGGACTAAGATAAGTTGACTTTTAAATAATAAAATAATAAATGGTGCTACCAGGAATCTCAGCATAACAAGATTGTTTGCCTCTTTCCAAATGAAAATTATCTGTATATTTGGGTTATGTTTACCCTGCTGCAAAAGCATCCTTTATCTCATTAGAATTATAGTTGAAATGCTTATGCACAGGCTTATGTTTGGTTTTTGGCTTTGTCCTTAATATCAGTATTTGCAGTACAAAGTGTTTTTTAGCTTTCTTTTGGCTTCCTGCAGCAACCTGCATCTGAGTCCTCACCTAGCCCAGGCTTTGGATTTGCATCCACTTAAGTACTGCAATGTTGCAGAGGTATTACAGTAACAATGCAAGCTGTAAGAAAAGAGAATTGGCTTAGAAGCCCATTTAGCTCTAAATGATACTAAATAGGAGCTGCTAATGAAAAGTATGACTTCAGTAAAAAAATTGGAGGGGAAAAAAATCCACGGAGAAAAGAATCCAAGATTTTCAAGTTTTGCTGAAATGTTCATGTCACTGATTTAAGTTACAAATATTAAGAGAAACTTCAATTTTGTGGTGTCCAGCATCATGCATTTTATCTGTGTTGTCACATTTTGATTGCTATATTGAAATAAAATACACTGCTTTGTTACAACAGCTACATTCAGCTGTGAGCTATCCAGAAAGTTGCATATTTACACTGTAGTAAAGTCAAAATAGTTTCCCTTAATGTTAGTGTCAAAGACAGTGTTAAATACAGAAAATAATATAGCATGACACTGGTTTTACAGGGTTTCATTAATTGTATTTGTAGCATCACATATTTGAGTCAGAATCCAATACATAACCACACCTCATCCTCTAATTCCTGAATAATTGCCAGAGAATTTATTCCTCCTATTCTTCTATTAATAAAAAATATTTTCAGACTAGATATTTAGCTTTCATACAGTGCAGATGAGTGCCTGGTAAAAATGTTAAAAGCTTTAGAAGTCTTAAGTACTTGATGGTAATATGTACTTGCCTGGGGTCAGGGAAGATGCTCTGATGTTGCTTTACACTGTGCTCTGGAAAACTGAACTGTACAAAGATTAAGTGTCTAGGTAAACATACTGAAAAATTTACGTAGTCATCTAATTAAAGCAGTCATGTTCAGCTTTCACAGAGGCAGTTCCCATCCTCAGGGAAGTGCAGTCTGAGATGCAAAAAAGAATTTTATTTTGTTTCCTCCCTTAGTGCAGTCAGGATGGGAGCGTGATTATGCAAGTGGAAACAAGAAAATAAAAGTGGAGACAGTCTTAGTGCTGGAGGCTTCTGCTGCTCCATTCTTGTGTCCTCATTCCATGAGGTCAATACTGAACTTGAAGGGTGCCTCTCCTTAAACAGGAGGAATTGCATGGAGGCTTTGCCAGGGAGGGAGTGTCTAGCAGAGATGTCCCTCCTCATTAGAGAAGTCATTGTGGTCTGATGGACAGGTCATTTGGAGCTAAGAAACCTGTGTTTTATCCTGGAGCTCTTCTGAAGTCAGGTAGCAGGTTAGAAAAACAAAAGCTGTCTCTGCATCTTCTTGTGTGACAGAAGACAGTCAGAGACGTTCTGGGATATAAATAGCAGCAGGCTGTTGCAATACTCTTGGAATCCCTTTAAAACATGAGGTTTTGCTAATTGTGAAAATACCTGGCATTCGCTGCAGGTGAGAACACACCCTTTGGTACCTCTGGAGATCCAGAACTCTGCAGTGGTTTGTGCCCTGCTCAGGTATCTAAATAAAAAGGTTCCTTCTTCCGCCCTTTCCTATGAGAACTACATTTAAATTGCTTGTGACTTTGAGCAGATGTATTTGGGATTTTTTTAAAGTCAGAAATTAGCTGTTAAAAATTATTCATGTTTCTCTTTCCCCTGATGCTTATTTTTCAAAGTATCCTCCCATGCACTGAATTTTCAAGCCTTTCATTCTGCCAATTAACTGGAGACACAGCAAAAAGACAGAACAAAAATTACAGGCAATGGCAGTAGGAGAGCAAAAGATGAAGAGTAAAGACTCTTTATTCTTTTGATCCTACCTGTATTTTTCAGGAAGTTTCCTTGTGTGCTAGATAATGACACTCAAATACAATTAGACTATGTAAAATCCTGCTAATAGGTAATCAAGAATAATTATAAGTTTTAATTAAATACGCGATAAATGCCTCTTTTTGTCAAGGACTGCACATTTGAAGAAATAGTTTTATTAAGTGCTAAGAAAACTTTTTCCCAGACAATTTTATCACTATTTCTTGTTTCCTGCTGTTTCTTTCTTTCTTGAAGATTGCATCAGTCGCATTCATGTGGATTTTTTTCCTGGGTATCAAATACCACTTAGGCAGGTGTTACTTAATTTTCACGACATCTGCCAGTCATTTTTGGTTGTTGTTAGTTTAGCTAACCTGCAGATGGTCATGTTTGCCCGTTTCTGCAGTGCTCCACAGACTCCCATGCTTGTTTCCGAGTGCTGCCTGGCACTTCCATGCAGGCATCATCAGTTTATCAAACTCAAATAATTTAGTAACAGTTACATTTTCTTACAATAGACAAAAGCAGCTGCGCTCTAGCTATCCTTATCTGCATGAATGCATAGATTGTAAAGGGCTTTTCTGACAGACAAGACAGAAGTTTAGAATTTCAAACTGGAATTTAGGGCATGTAAGTCAGAATGAGTTGACACTGATGTTTAAAAACAATATAATAATGCAGAGAATGAATTAGTTACCATAGTAACTGCTTTGTTTTAATAATTTGGTAGGGCAATGAACAGAAGAAGCTCAGAAAGAAGTAGTATCACTCTTAATTACATGTTGTGCAACGAGAGAGGTTTTGTTCATTAATAGTGGAAATTAATTTGATTTTATAACAGATTGAAGAATGAATGTATAAGTTTTACTTTGGAAAGGCAATAAGAATGATTTACAGGTTTTTTTATTCTTATTTTTTCTACCCCCTGGGAAAAACATAATCACATTTTACATTTTATTATGGCAATGCAGATTATTGATTTCTTAACAATAAAACATGCTCATTATATTGCATTGTAAGCGCGGCTTCAATCTGTGTGCTGTGATTTGTTGCCTGGCAGTTGTTGGCAGCCTAGCAACACGCTTCAGTCCAGATCTGCAAAAGGGTGTAGACACCCAAAGTTAGGAGTTACGGGGATGGCAGGTTTCTTAGTACTTCAAAACCCATCTAAAATCATCAGCACCTTGAAATCCTTTTGTACTTTATGGATGAAATTCAAGTACACGCCATGCTTTCAAGATCAGAGAATCACAGAATGGCTTGGAAGCGACCTTAATGATCATCTCATTCCAGCCCCTCTGCCATGGGCAGGGACACCTTCCACTAGACCAGTGGTTGCTTGAAGTCTTGACATCCTTAACTTTCTTTCCTCCTGCAGATTTGAGCAGTTTCGTGTGCATTTTGTGCATATGACAAGGCAGGATCCTCAAACTGCATGAGCTCTTCTGGAGGCAAGATGCAGAGTGAGCAAAAGCCTCCTGTGGTCACAGGCAGCACGAGTCAGATGGAGCCTGTTTTGCAGAGAGATGGAGGCACAGTGGTGCTTTTCTCCAGAAATTTGTGTGCAGTGCATGTCCCAGCTTGTCTCACAGATGCCTGTGTGCTGATGAGGCCGTGTCTGGAGACTGGCAGGTATCGTGGAAGGGATTACTGCTGATGTCCTCCCAGAGCCTTTCACAGGGCACAGCCTCTAATTTGTGTCTGCCTTCTCATCTGGTGCCCTTTTCCTTAATCCTCCTTGAGACTACTGGCAGCTTTTGGCTGAAATTTGCTAAGTGAGTTAAAGATTTAATTATGGAGGGCCCAGTGGGTAGATGGACAGACACAATTAGGTGAGCCTGGCTTCCTTTGCAAATCTGTCTGAAAGGTGCTTAGATATTGCAGACGGAAATAAGGAATGCCACCTGATTACTCCTTGGCCAAGGAAGTGATGTCCAGCACCAGACCCAAATCACATTCCCTCTCTAGATCAGGGAGTCTTAAAGTTGATTGTCAAAGCACTGCTCCTAACAGTGGCTCCTCAATAGGTAAAGGTGTCTTCCCAGGAACAGGGAAACTTTCTGTCCAAGGTTATCATCAATCCAAAGCTGATCAGTTTTTTGAAGGGAGGTTTGTTACCCTTTCTGTGTTGTTTGCTGCTCTCTATGTGCCAGGTAATGCAAGCTCAACTCATTGTGTCAGGGGGAAAAAAGGGGTAACTAAGCTCAGTAATGACTCAGGAAGGGAAATTCAAGCTTCTTTGTTTCTAGGGTTTCTGTGTATGTAAGTTTTGGAAGGAGATTTAAAACTATGGACTGTTTCTTCTCTTTGAGATGAGTGCCCCCATCACTGGGCTATTTATGCCCTTGACACCTCCTCTCTGGTTTCATAAGAAACTTGCCGCCCCCCCTCCAATATCTAAAAGCAGTATATCATATCTACAGGCCATGTTTTCTTCCTTCTTCCCTTATCTCTTAGCTGTATCTAAATAAAATAAATTGTGATGTTTTTGAAAGGGATGCTAACTTGGCTTGAACTTGCCTTGCTACCTAATCCTTCAATAGAATTCTGAAATGTTAGTTAATGTAATCTTAAAGTTTACAAAATCCTTTCCTGTTTAATTTTTGTGTGTCAGTCTGTGAAACTTCTCAAAATGTCAGATGATTAGAGGAGTATTGCCTCCTGTCCAAGATGTGGATGGAGGGAAATAAAAGGAAGTTCATTCCAGAGCTGCAAACATCCAATGAAGAATTTTTTAGTCAGTTACTTCCTTTTATCTGTGTTAAACCGTAAATCAATGGTTATTTTATAGGTTCCTTGTGAATACAACGATTAGCAGCATGACTGCATCCTGAAATAGTTGGTGAAAGAAACTTCACAGTAACTCCTGAAAGGCACTGGTGTACCAGAGTGACAGCACTGGTGCATCTGATAGTGTGTGGTCTTGCAGTCAAATGTGGTATTTAGCTGCCTTTTCCCCAGCAATTCTGAGTCTCATTTTCTTTGTTTTTCTGCTTCTCTTTTCTAATGAGGGAATAAATAATTTTTGTTTCATTCCTGGTTTTCTGATGTTTCTTAAATTATTCTTTGTGATATGGTGGGTTTTTTTGCTTGGTGATACACAAATGGATTTCCACTGAAATTCATTAGCATTAAATTTTATTTTTTTTAATTTAATGTTCAACTCTGTTCCGTTCACTCTGATTTTATTTGCATTAGTCTTTTATGAATGGAAGCACCTGCGAATATGTTCTAAAATCATAGTTTTCCACATATCTTAAAATTATTTAACAGTTTACTAAGGGATCACTCTTGGAAAACACTCCTGCCCTGTCTTGAAGTTGTGGATTCCTCAATTTTAAAAGAAATACCAATGAGGTTTTCATGTTATCTCCACTGGTGGTGCCAAAGGCTTGTTGGATAGTAGCTGTGATCTTTCCTGAGCCATGAAATGTTCCAGAGAGATGATTGACTTGTACCTGCTGGTACAATCATCTCATTGGAAAACACATTTGCTGAATAAAGTTTATTGGATTGTTCTAGATAAAAACCTTGCATTTTATGCAGTTTTAAAAGCTCTCTTTTTAAATGATTTACAAGGCAGACTTGTAACTTAGCTTAAACTTCATTAACTTACAGGCAGGTTTATCCTTTTGCATTGATAAAGTTCAACAGAAGATTTTTCTGATAGGAAGATGGAGTTCAAAGTTTAAAAAGGCAGCCTAGCCTCATTCTATACAAGTCAATTATGAATGTTCAATTTAACAGGAAAGATTTGTACTAATAATTGTGCTAATTGAGCCCCGTTGGCACAAACAAGCGAACACTATTACATTTTGGAGTGCTTATTTTTAATAACTTCATGCATATCTTAAAACTCATTTTGAGTATATGTGAGTACACATACACAATACAGATCACTCAAAAATGTAATCAAATACTTTGTATCCAGAACTGAGATATTTAATTTAAAAAGCATGTTTAAACAGGTCGTTAGGTTATTCCTGCACCTGACTCCTCAGTCTTGGAGTAGCTGTGACCTCTAATTTGCCTCACGTTTGTGCCATTCTGTCTTTTGTGTCCCTTGTGCAGTTCCTTGGTCTGGATGCAGTTTGTATCTGTTCTTCTTTTTGTTTTCTCTTGATGCCTGACTGTGGCAGAGCTTGTTGTCTTATCAAAGCTGGACTAGTTCCTGGAATTCTGGTTCCTGGAAAACTTTGCAACAATTCCGTAGGCCAGAACTGCCACAAGGTACAGAAATTAAAGGCTTATCAGCATTTCTCCATAGGAGCATAGAGGTATATTTGCTGTTGAAAATCTTTCTTTAATTTGGTGTTATAATTGAACTACATTACATCTAGCATAAAAGGAGGTTGATTTATTAGTTGCAGTTAATTTAAAAGGCTGCTGAATACTCCCTGCTTCCTTCTGCAGTATAAGTGGCTTTTTTTATTTTTTGGTAAGTTTTCAAATGTAGCTGAAGCATGGGACAGACCTTGACTTAGGCTGCCAGATTTACAGATGCCAATGTTTTTATAAACCTTAAATTGTCTTTTAAATAAAGACTTCATAAAATAGTAGAAGCAGAGTTTTCATGATTTGTAGAAAGTCCATAAATTTATACTTAATTTAGCTGGGCTACTTTACTATCTGAAAGATTGAATGGATGTAAAGGAGTTTAGCTTGGCAAAACTGCTATAACCTCATATTTTAGGTAAGCGTACTACAAACTGTAAAGTTCTAGAGAAGTGATTCTATGCAGCATTCCGTGGATGTGAAGGACAGAGCAGGGGGAGGGAGGGAGGGAAAGCTAAAATTATACATAGAAGCACGTTCAAGATATCATCATATCCTTGACATTAGGAGTATAATCTCTGTTGTAGATTGGCAGTAATGCCTAATGATTTTGCATCCAAAACCAGATGACATTGTTCTCCCCATTGATATATGAATAATGCATTTTTGTGGTTTCTATTTATGATGTATTTCCCTTTTAATCAATTACATTATGTCCTTTGAGTAGCATAAAGGATTATGGGTTGAGAAACTAAAAACTAATTTGGTAAGAAAGTATAAGCTGGAAAAAAGGAGTTAATTTCCGAAAACCCCACTCCAATATGCATCTACTGATGACGATTCAAGAAACAAGATATGCTGACACTGTTGCCAATATTTCATCTTTTATGACATCTAAAATACCAGGCCCCTGAACCAGTTACCTTCAAGCATTAGTTGAGTGTTCAGCTGCACCTGCTCCATCATCTGTTGTGACCTGTGGTGGTAATTTTATTGTAGAAGATGTTGTCCACAACTGTCAAGTTGCTAGTCAAGTACAAGGAAACAGTACAAGTAAATCAGTAGCTCACTGATTTGGTTCTGTTTTACTTGCTGAAAGGTTTTTTTGTTTGGCCTCCATAGAAGGTAAGGGTAAGCTTTTTCTTTCTAGGTTTATTTAAGAATAATATTGGTCATACGATGTTATCAGCAAGAAGAGAATCAGCATAGCTGCTGCTAAGACAGAAATGTATCTAGACATGAGGTTTCAGCAGTTGGTAAGGTTATTTTAAGATGCACTCACCATTTGAAGATGTTCCATTAATGCTTGAGATTAGCATATTTTTCAAATGGCAGGAAATTTGATAGAAACATTTAGAGTATTCTGGATGGGATGTTTTCAGAACTCAGTTTCTGTGAAGCTTGGCTATAATCCTCCCCAGTTTTATGTTTTTCAAATTTGACAGTGTCTTCTCTAAAAACATTTGTCTCGTTGAAAATAAAGTGGGATAAAAGATTGCATGATAAGCCAGAGTGTCATTCACTGAATTTGGTGTTAGTCAATACAGAAGTGATGTGGAAAAAAGGCATTTACAGAAGTTTTATTATGATACCTCTACTTACACTGCAAAATACTATAAAAGCTTTGTGTAGCAACTGAGCATAAGCATGGTGAGCTGTCAGCTGAATTAGGAAACTCCTCAGCTTTCATTTTCTCTGGCCACTTTTTCTTCTAGTTCCAATTTTCATAATTTTTACTGTATTTCATAATAAGGGATAAGTTGTTCTAACCTCATGTTGCAGGGACACAGCGATGTCCATGATATCTTAATTAAATCATAAATTGCTGACAGCAGATTGATTATTGGTCTTGTAGCTGCAGCCTAAATTCACACTGTTGGGCTGCCTGTTCTGGCCTCCACCAGTCAATGAGGGATACAAGAATTCAAGCAGCTGGTGTAGTGTAAAGATCAGAGCTCTTAACAGAAGTAAGCTAAGTACTCAGGATTTTTTAAGTTTGCTGATGTGATTTGAAGGTGCCTTCCTCAGGTATCCAAGCTATGAGTGGCATCCTGTACAGACTTGGGAGGTTGTTGAGGGTTGTTGGAGTTGAAAGCAGGTGCCTTTAAGAAGCAGTTCAGGACTTGCCTGAAGTTTGTGATCTTCTCCATGGCTGTATGTGGATCCAACTGGCAAGCAGGAGTGGGGAGCACTAACAATTCTCCTTGCAAAAGTCTTGATGAGCTGTGCATGAAAAGTGCTTGACTCAGCACTGCACTCTATGCTATTGATAGTCAGAACATCAAGTCCCTTTCTGGGAATAAGGAAGAAGATTTTGACCTACTTTAATGGAAGTGTAGCACTTAAAATATTCTCTTCAGCCCTAGGATTGAAAACAATGTCCTACTTCCTGCACAGGAGTCCAAAACCCCTCTCCTGTTATCTTTGCAAACCTGTTTCCATTCTCAAAGCGATAACCAGTGGGCACTGAGTGGAACTGCTGCGTGTAGGTGTAGGAAGCACTTCTTCATACATCAGGTGAGTTATGAAGCTCTACTGCAGGATAAACTCTTTCAACAAAGGTTGAAAGAGTGAATAGTTTCATGGAAGAAAAATCCACTGGGTTTGCTGAAACAATTCTGATTGATAGAGCTCTTGAATGGCAAATTGCTGGTGGCAGGGAGAGATTCTGAAATACAAACCTTGCCCTTTTTTCGTCTTTTCTCACTGTTCTTTTCCTGAATCTAGCAGCAGGGGAAAAAAACCCAAAAAGCCAACCACTATTTAGCAAGATGGTTCTTTGGTCTGAATCCAAAACAAGCTTTTCTTTCACCCTCAGTTGTGGATGGCTTCTATCTTCCTTGCCCAACTTAGTAGAACTTTAGAGAGTCCTTCAGTTCTTTGAGGCTTTCAGCCTCGTCATTAGAGTCAGAAATCAGAGCTGTGGTGTACGGTCCATAACCCAGCACTTCAGTGTCTACAGCCTCAGGTACCTGCTGCTGTGCATTTCTCATACTTCCCCATTAGGCCTGGCAGTGCAATTAATAATGCTTTTCACAACATCAAATATCCATTCTATTGGTGTTGTAAAAAATATTAATTTTAGAGATCACTATTCAGGTGTGAGTTGGTGGTGTTGTGGTTTTGGGGTTTTTTTGTTGTTTTTGCTGGTTTGTTTCTTTTTTTTTTTTTTTTTTCCCTAGCTCAGAATGGCTGAAGTATTCAAAGGAAGAGAAGCAGGGGAGATATATATATATATATAAAAAGTAGTCCCCTGTAGTTGCAGACAATAATGCAGAACATGGGATTGATTCATATAACACATCTGTGACCTGATCCCTACAAGTGGTGTGGTGTGTGATTAAAGATACAGGAGATCAGAACAAGGAGTAGCCAGCTGTGCTTAAAGTCCTTGTGGCAGGAATTCCTCCCTATAGTTGTTTCCTTACGTGTGAAAGGATGATAACACTCATCTGTCTGAGGCTTAACTCGTTACTGGTTTTACAGCAAGGTGAAAAGTCTATATGTAGTTTAATAAAACCCCCAACAAGCTATTAATGAACAGTGTTATGTAGTGTTTAATAATTTGCCTATTCAAGCAACTGTCTGTATTAAGGAATAATTGAAACATATTTACAGAGCAAGTGTGAAAGAAAAATAATAGCATTATCAAGCTAAAAAGCTATAGCACATAATTATTATGTACTTATTTCATGATTCAGCAGCTGAGCTGTTTTTGTGCATGTAAATGATTTTTACTTAATGGATTATTGCAGCAGTTGTGAGTGAGCAGCGCAGGACTCTCCGAAGGGCGTACCTTGAGGACACTGCAGCAGCAATATTTTGCTGTGTCACGAGATTTTATCATGCGTAAAGGACAGATTCCTTCATAGTCGGGAGTTTTCACATGGAAACCACAGATATATTTCTGCTGCTGGTGTACAGTAATGCAAAACGTTCCTGAAAACAAACTGGTTCTGTTAGTACAGGGCTTTTTTTTTTTTTTTTTCCCCCCAATATTGCCTCATGAAGTGTCTAACTTGTAACAGCATTTATATAAACTACAACAAGAAAATGAAGAAACTTATGTCTAATTATAAGAATTTTATGAGTGGTATCTTTTATTTCTTATTTTTGAAGCAGGAGCAATAAAAATATAAGTGGATTTTGGTTTGCTGTTACAGTGCTCTATATTTGTCAAGTCCTATTACTAAACAAATAGTAAAAATACTGTGTTGATTTTATTGCTTTAGTAATACAGTTACCAGAACCACTTTACAACACTTCTCCAAGATTTCCAACATGTTTGAAAGTGAGTGCATAGAAGATTTCTCAGGTTTGGACTGCATCCAGTACATTGTGGAAGTGATCTTTCTACACAGCCAGAGATTTGGGTACTAGATAAGGCAGATATAGTTTCATTAGGATAAGATTTATATCCAGAAAAAAATTTGAAAATTTAATTACCATTAAATTGCAGTGAACTGGGAATCTGCCCTAAAATAAGGGAAGTGATGTAAACATTAACTAGCAGATACTAACAGGCATCTACAAATAAAAGCGGTGATGTGTCATTTCTAGAACAGTTTATTAGTCCTGGGGATGGTCTCAATTACAACTCTGTGTCTGTGCCAAGCATTCTTTATACCCCTAAATGTGTAAATTCTACATGATGTGTCTGTAGGCTGTGCAAATACAGTATTGTGTTGACTTTTTTTTGAAGAGCAACATCTTTCTATTGCACTGATAAAGTTGAGGGAAGATTGGAGAAATATCCGGCAAACTTTGGCATTTCTGATGGAGCCTTTAATGTCAGTCCAAGAAGTAATAGACCTACAGAGAGATGTGAAGATGCATAGAATGAAGCTGGTAAAACTGTTTGCTTTGGCCTTCCCTCAAACATCTATGTGATAACAGGAAACTTTTTGTTGAACTTGAGAGTCAAATAAATTAAAACAAACATTCCTACTTAAAGGAACCTTGTCCCCAGCCAGAGCATAATTTTCTGGTTTATTGAAATGTAATCTCTCAGGTTGTTGAAATGTAACACACTAATACAAAATTTTGGGGTTTGCCAAGATGCTGTTTGATGTCTGTATTACCACAACCATGTTACTGTTTTCACTACCCTTGGCAGTGGCTGTTTCAGTGAGGAGGCACTAGCTGAGCACCCTTGGGCACAGTACCTTTTAACTCTGATCCACAGAAGAAGGTTTAACAAATTCTGAGGTGATTTACTGTATGAACTTTTTATTCTGGCCTGAATTGAGAGTTCTATCCCTGAGTTTTGCAGCAATATCATGAGCCACAGTTAAGCCAGTGAGATCATGAGTGGAAGAAGAAAGGTCACCTATAAATTGTTTAAGGTTTTACTTGAGATGACATGATCTGGAAGTTTCTGTCATTTCTAGTCAAATGTAAAGGAACTTGTACTTTGGGTAACGCTCTGCCTTTAGGTTCTTCAGGTGGTAGGAAGGATCTGAGCCTGACAAGGACTCAGATCAACTTCCTTGGATTTGAGATTTAGATGGGAGAGCAGTTATTCTTGAAAGCTACTCTGTTAGCTATGTTTCTGTATATTTACAATAAAAGTCACTTTTATTGACTTTTATTGACATAAAAGATGAGAGAGCATTTAGAAGCTGAAATGTATCTTGGGCTGTCCACTGTGCTGTATTTTTAATATTGAGGACATCACTTTCTGGAGCTCTGAATGCAATATTCCTTAAAAGCCGTGTGTGTGTTTACTTTTAAAAGGGGCAGAAGAAAAATATGTTATGTGTTTATGCCTATACTGAAGTTGTACAGTCCTGTTGATCTCTGTATCCACAGTGCAAACAGCTTTTCAAAATTTGGTGTTGAAGCTGAATTGCTTTGTATTTTAATGTAAGTCCTTGTTTGTTGTGATGGTAGATCCTACAGTTATTTTTTATGTTAATTTTCCCTTGGAGCTCAGTCTCCTGTCTGGGGGTTACAATTGCATGTTTCAGTTAGGGTTTATGTGCCCATATGTTCCTAAATACTAGAATGTCTCCAATTCTGAAATACTTCCATGTGTAGTCAACATAAAGCCATTCTTGTGTGCTTGCCTACCCCTGTTCCCTTTAAAGTAAGTTGTGTATCAGATATTTTTGTTTCCATTTATGTCTGATATTTTGGTGCCCTTTCTTCCTCCGTGTATCAGAATCCACTTGCATCATCTCAGCTGATTTTACCAACATCCTCATTACTTATGCTCCTTCACACACTAAATTAGCATTGAATTATGTGTTGCCTGAATTTACTTGACAGATAAAAGGAAGAACATTTCTTGTGTCTTGAATGAGGAAATGAGTACAGTTAAAACATTGTGAAGGCTGGCCATCTGCAAAGAGGGACAGTGTCTGTTTTCTGTGAGAAAGTGAAAAACAATGCAGTGTGCATTGCCCTATCAGAGCACTTGCATTCTTTATGCAAGGCACAAAAGAAGGGCTCCCAAGTATTCCTCAGTTTTTCAGACAGAGACTTCATTTATTAAACTGGCACAAATGAGAAAAACACTGGTACAAAAAAATTGCATGTTTGAAGGTACATGTAAGCAAACGTACAGAAACAATTCTCTGATGATTCAGCTTCTACTTAGGTCCTTATCTCAGAATCCAGAGCTGCGTTCCCCTGGTCATTATTTCTTCCCTGAGTGTGTCATATTTTATATACATTTTCATCTGTGTGCATCAATGAGGCAGAATGCCTGCTCTGAGTAAGCACTTTGGATTCCATCTCCAAACTCTGCTTTAATCAATATTGTTTGCAGTGACAGAGTGCTATGTAGAGTCTCCTTTTCTTGTCTAACCTCAGACGGGAAATACAACAGATGGGTTTCACCATGCGTTTTTGGCAAGGAATAGCATGAAAATAGAAATAAACCTTATTACATATGTGCTTCTCAGCACGATGCTTGTAATCTGCAATAAATATCACTAAAAAAGTGCAAGCTTATTGCCAGTTAACCATTAATCAGGGGAAAAAAGTTTAATAGAATGAGCTTGAGAGCAAATGCATCTTAACCTTTACATTAAAAACTGGTGGTAGGGTGTTTTTTCTTGTGGTCTGAGATGAGATGACAAGATAACTTAATGTGCAGTCATGAGCTGAAAGAAGATGCAGTTACGTGTTTTTCTAGAAACAACAAATCCATTGTTGTGTGAGCAATATAAAAAAATACGTAAAATATAGCAGACTAAAGGAAGGAATATAATTGGAAGACAAAACTGCATATCTCTAATTTTGTTTTCAACAGTTCGTATTTCCAGAAATTACCAACTAACATTTTAAGTCACCTGAATTCTGCCATTATGTGTAAATCACCTAGGTTTGGTAGATGCTCAGTGTTTTCAAGAAAACTGTAGCATGTTTTCTGAGCTCTAGATGATCCAACTGTTATCAAGACATTTGAGATGATAAAGTGGTTAAATCTGTAAAATACTTTGAGCTGGAATGGAGATGATAGAGGTTGTCTGTGATTGCCTGTGTAGGGTAAGTCTTGGGTACCTCGGTGTCTGAGCTGTGCATCCTGTCCCAGTTCCAGTGATGCAGCTGCCCTGGAGGCTTTTTGGAGGTCATAGTTGAGGATGTGTATTTCTCCAGGACTATCAGCAAGATTTAATTTTAATAATGATTCATCCAGCCTCTTGTGCAGCTCAGCTCTTAGACTAGTTTCTGTGTGTTAGTACACTAAGTTATTTATTTAGAAAAAAAAATCCTATCAACTAGGATAAATGAAAGCTTAAAAATATTTTAAACTTAGAGATTAATGGTTGCTTGACTTATTTGGATACGACTAGATTTCTGGACTCTGTGAGAATCTGTGTTCTGTAGGATAATGCTCTGTGGTTCTTTCTACTGAGGACTGGACAGTATTTTCCTAACAGTGATTTCTTCATGTTGTTCTTCTTCAAATATCTTCTTCAAGGAGACATTTATCTTAGGGCCACTTACATGATGTCATGAAATTCTAAACCTTTCAGGTTTTTCCATTATTTATAGCAATTACAGCAATTTTTGGTGATGATCCTGGTCATTCTGTATTGCCCAATGGCCAATGCAACCTTCTCAGACCCACCACACACTCATCAGCCATGTCAACTGTTCCCTGAAAAAACAAAATGTTCTCTTTAACTGGAGACTCTGAAGGAAAAAATTATGTCACCTCTTCATCCTTCCCAATGTTTCCATCATTTCACTGATGTCAATTCTGTGCTTCTACTAAAAACAGTGAAGAAACAGTCAAGATTCAGCTGCAGCAATTAATGTAAGCCCAGAGCAAATGAACCTTTTACTTCTGTCAGTCTGCTCAATTGTGGATTTTATACACATATACAACACCTTCAATTGTATATTTTGATACTGATTTGTTGAGTAATATCAAAAGAAATGTATCTGTTCAAGTCCAGAGTAAATCAATAAAAGTGTAGCAGTGTAAGAAAACGGAATGAAAAAAAAAGTTGTCTGCCCATATGGGACTTCATAGCCCTCAGTAACTCAGGCTTCTGGGTTTCCTGAGTGTCACAAACCTTAAAACATTTGAGACTAAGTTGGCTTCCAGAGGACACATTTCATTTACTCTCTCTCCCTCATCTCCCATCGAGTTTGAGGTGTGAGGCTCCTTACACATGCACCTTGCTGCTCTTGTCCAGGCTTCCACGACCACGGCAGAGGAGAACATAAAATAGCATTAATTAAGTTAATGCAGCCTCTGTTTGCTTTGACTTCTCCAGTTCAGCAGTAGCGTTTTATGTAAGTAATAGGTGATGTGGGGCTGTTTCTACTCTTCAGCTTTAGTAAGACCAGAAATTATAAATTAATATTTTCTTTTTTTTTAATCAATAAGTTTTTTCACATTACACTGTTGACAGTCCCTTGAAGACAATGTTTTGGCATGGCTAGATCTCAATGAGCCACAGCAAGTTCTTTTACATATTTTATTGAGACCACAGATGTTATCTTAAACACAGGCTCTGTATTTGTATTCTCCTTTTCTGACATATAATTCTCTCTCCCCTCTTTCTTCTTTTTTTTTTTTTTTAATTTTAAAAACAAAATTTTAAGCAGATATTTGCTTTGTAACAATATCTAGCTAATTAATAAAAATTGCAAATCAGCATATTAAACCTCAAATATTTTCATGTACCATTCCTATTGCCTCATGCTATGACTATCTGTTCTTGTTCCTTTTTGGTTGACTCTTCAAATATGGAAAATCTACTCCTCTGTATCCTATTTCCCATTTCCCTACAGTATTACATGCTCTAGTGAGCCATTTAATGTAGACCTCAGTTGTTTTTGTTTACTGATGCTGTAAATTTTAGGTATTTCACTCTTCCTCACCCCAAAAGCCCAATGGACCAAAAGGACAGTTTGATCTTTTCAGATACAGTCACTTCTAGAGAATGAGTTTACCCTTTTGGTGATGGGATTTCCTTGTGTGGGGGTGGGGGAAATGTCAGATTGAAAATACACTGCTGTCAGCAAAGGGACTAACTGAACAATTTTAAAATGAGAACTTGACTAAAACTAGTTTGAGAAAAATGAGGAGGATAGCTTAACTTCTGACATTTTTAGTATCTCTTGATTTATCTGTAGCTGCAAAAGCAAATGACAGGTTGTAAATATTGGGATAGAGAAATTTTTTTCTTATTGCACCCATTTTGTCTTTTTAAGAAAGCAAAGACTTCAGTCTTTTTAGATGCAATTATTTAGACACAATACTCATAATATTTCATAATGGAAATAAAAATCTGTTTTTTGTATATTAATGCTATCCTGTTATCACTGACAGCAACACTGTTATTATTTATGGATATTTGAAGTATTTATAGTAGGAAGTATGTTAGTGCTGGATTTAAGAGAATGGATAAGGTACTTATCAATGCACTGTGGATATCAGTTTGGGAGGACTATGGTACTATATGGTGCTCTGCAAAGATTTTTTCCAAAAAATTGTATTAATTTCAATTATTAATTTTTATTCTTGCATCATCCCTGTCATTAATCAGTTCTTTACCTTTTTAATTTTGGACATGTGCTAGTGTTAAATCTGATTTTTTTTAATGACTCCTCCTTTCTTATTCTGACATATCCAACACTTTATATGATTAAATACTGTTTAAATGGCTGTGTAGGGCAAGTGGTTCTGTATACTTGGTGAAGTTTGTATGTTTGGAGACAAGTTATGTGGACCTTCTCATGGCACTAAAATATTTTTTCTAGATTCTTCACTGGTGCAAAAGAGGAAATAATACTTCCTAGCGCTACCCGGAAAATTCTGGGTGCCCCAGACATGACAATGCTACAAAATGAAGAAATATTGTTGAAAATATTTGTTTGCGTGGTTACTTTGGCTTCAGGTGTTTGGGTTATTGAAGGGATGAGGATGTTTGCTTAGTTGGTGTAGGGAATTTCTACTTCAAACAAGATGAAACTCGTTTCTCCTTGAATGGCTTTAGCTTTTCACCCATTTTTAAGTGCTGTCCACGCCAAGGACTGCTGCAGGGAACTTTGCTACCTTGTTAAATTACTGCCAGTCCTTTTCCTTTTCTATGTTGAGTTTCTTTTCCTTTTTCTATGTTGAGTTTTTCTTCTGTGATTAAGTTAAAAGTAATTTTCTTCAAACAATCTAAGCCTCGTAAGTGACACAAAAGTATTACAAGTATGCAATGGAAGCTGATCTTCCTCATCTGCCAGTTGTATGTTCATTGGGATGGTGGAGGAGAAATGTGTGGCTGGAGCAGGGATTTTCAGCCCAGATTAAGTTACAACACTTGTATTTTTCCATTATGTATTATTCAATGCATTTTAGCAAAGAGCAGAAATAGGATGTGTCAAGGGTATCGTAGAGTTCAGCCTTCACTACAGGATCAGTTGCTGCTTTTTTTTGAGAATTACAGAGCTTTTCTCTTCACAGAAAGAAGCCTCAAGTACAGGCAAATACTCTGATTTGAAGCCTTAGTATTGCCAGTACTTCTAAAAATGGTTAAGCTTTTTTGTTGTTGTTGTTGGCAGAATCATTCTTTGTGAAGGGTATTAAACTTTTCAAAAAAGGCGCATAGGAACAGACAAATATAAATGTTAAGCTGTTGTTTCTGATTTAACCCTCGAAACTGCTCTGTTCTTACTCCTGTTGCAAGATGGGCTGTGAGAAGAAGTCTCATTCTTAGTGAGAATGTGGGCACAAAATGCAATGAATGATGTTAGTGTGTATTTTACCTAGTTTTATACCTTTAGTTAGTGGATTGTTGTCTGTATTTCAGACAGCTTTGAAAACAAACATATTCCTTTCAGTGAAAAATGGGTTTATATCATCCAAATTGAACATTATTGTCATTCCAGGGAGGCTAAATATGTTCTGTTATCTGTGATCCAAAGAGTTTATGAAGGGATAGAGAAGCAGGAAAAAAGTCCATCTCTTTTCTTTAAGAAGATAATTAATAAATATGTGTAAAACCTCCAAAAACTTCCCTCATGCATGCAGAGCTGCAATGAGAAGGTGGGCAAGGGAACTGAGATGTGTTGGCCTCCTTATGAGCAGGTAGGGAAGCTCAGGAGCATTTTCAGTTGAGGTGTTCATGCTTAGGATAATTTAGGTTTTTTAAACCACTGGTAGTTTCTTTCTGAGTCAAAACAATAGCTGAAACCTAACCAATGTCAGCTCTGCAGTCAGTTTATTATGGGATTAAATAGATCTGAAATGTTATCTTAGGACTATTATTAACTGTTAATTGGCATTTAATTCCAGTTAATTTTAATATAAACACTTTTCTGTTAGGAGTTTGTTTTGCAGGACAAAGGGAGAAGCGTATTTGTGTACACACACCCAGAGAGGCAGGTTCAGTGATGTCTGATCTAATACAGCATCAAGGGGAAACAGCTGTGATTTAATGAGCACGAAGCTGAATGAGGTTCATAACTAGGACTGCCTTACTGATGTTCTTGGAAAGGTTTGAGAAAACTCCTCGCCCTGCACATGGCTTCAGAGTTTAACCACTGAGGGAGGTGGTGCCAGGAGCGAGGTTGTGTCTGCAAAACTCCAGAGCTGGGTCGTTCAGTTCTGTGTAATTGCATAATTAAAATGCAGCGTTTTGTGTAACAGACTGCACTGAGCAGAGAGGGAGAGAGAGAGAGAGAGATAGATCCTCCAGCTCCCTGGCACCTCTGCAGAAATCCCACCCTGTTGGCCAGAGGTCTGTATTCCTCCTGGCCTGTTCAAGCCAAGGAGGATCCCTTTGGAAGAGGGGTTTGGGTTCAGTGCCTCCAGGGCAGTCCTGGACTGCTCTAAGGATACTGAGTGATTTAACAATACTGTTTGATTGTTCTGGGGATAGGGAGACAGGTACAGGCAAAGACTCTGGTTTGGTGCCTTGGTATTGGCAGTGCTTCTAAAAATGGTTAAACCTGCTTAAGCAGTAGTAGTTTTTGGCAGGACCATTTCTTTCAGAGGTTCTGAAGACTCTGGTGTGCCGAAGGCAGCCATGTGGTGTGCACGGCAGCTTCTTTCACCTCTCTGGAGGAGTCTTCACCCTTCATTTCTAAACCACCACAGTGTTTTGAAATCCAGACATTATCTCTTGTTCAAAAAAACCTATTCAGCACAGCCCTCAGCACTTGTGTGTTTTATGGAATACTGTAGAGCTTATTGTGAATTAATTCAAGACTCATAAAAATTAGTATTTACTGCTACTAAGAATTATAGGCTTCTACCTTATGAGCTACCAGGAGTGAAGAAACAAGCTGAGGTTTGGGTTTTGGCGGCCTCTTGAAGGTCAGTGAGACCTTGGTTGTTGGAGTAAAGCATCCACCAAGCCCGAGCGTGACTCCAACCACAGAGGCCGATCCCTCAGTACGTGCCCAGCGTTGTCCAAGATCTGGAGCCAGGACACGTCACTCAGGACCATCTGCTGAATAATGAGGTGGCAGAGTCCAGACACAGCCCTTGCGTGAGCGACTGGAAGCACAGCTTCATTCTGTGTGTCTAAACTCTCAGCATAACGATGGATGGAATGAGAATGGAGTGGTTGCTGCTGGAAAACTGGGATAAAGAACTATTTCTTCCCGCAGAAATTCCTCACCAAGTGTTATTCAAAAAGAAAGAATTATTTTCTAAAAGATGTGGTGTTGCAGGAGAGGTTTCCAGTGGAGTATTGAGCTTGGCTTGCTCCACAGGGATTGCCTGGCACGAGTAGAGGGGCTGTGCTAATGGCTAAATTGGAAGGTATCCTGAATACTACAAGGAATCAGGATATTATATAGAAATAACTGAGATTATGTTGAACACTGAGCTAATAGAAGTAGAATCAAATTCAAAATAAAATCAAAGGTCATCTTTTCTAAGTGAGTAATAGCAGAGTTTTGTAAAACAGAAACTTGCAACAAGATTCTCATTATAGATAAATAGTACTTGGATGATCAGGGGATGTGCTTTAGCCCTGCGATATGCATAGAAACAAGTGAACAGAATATTCTACTCTATCAGTATGAGTTCATCATTTCTGAACAGTTTAATGAGTAAGGTGAAGAGGCTGTCATCTCAGAGGGAGACATGAGAAATACATTCTTCTTATATTCATCTTTAGATACTGTGTGGAGCAAGAGGAAAAGAACTAAAAGCCAGTGGCTGCAGAAGAAAAAAATGGTACAAACAACTGCTGAATGAATTGGGGTTGAATTTTGGAAGAGAATTCCTGATGGGCAGAACCCCCAAAGTCCACCACAGCTTTCCAAGGCGAGTGGTGGCAACAAAACAAAACAGGGATTTTCTTAATAAGGAAATTTAAGTTCACGAAACAAATTATTTTACATTGCTCCTATAACATCCCTAGGGAAATATTCTCAGACCTGTACTTCTAAAAAATGTGTTATGCCACTAGTGCTCATAGTGCTTCATTCGAACTATTTTCTTTATCTGGGCAAAGTGTGGATGTTATCAACTATACTTGAGACAACCTGCTCTGGAAGTAAAAGCCTGTTGGGATAAATGTTGTGATACAATTAACTTGATATGTGGGCTAAATGTGTGTCCAAGGTTACAATGTAAAATTGTGCCCAAGGTATGTATTCTTTCCCCATGAGCCGTTGGAGCCAAGGTGGGGCAGTGTTTTCCTTATCTTCTGTTAACGAGCCTAACAATGCCTTGCCACATGACTCATAGATAAATCCCTCCGGGAGTTATCTCTGTTTAATGGGCCATCAAGGACCCACTGCATGACTCATACAATGAGATCATCCCCATTGTGAGATGCTCCGCCCAGGGGGAGGAGCCAAGCATTCCCACCTGGATAAATCCAGGGTTTGGGACAGCACAGACAGCTTTTATCCACTGGACTCCCAGAGGAGACAAGAGCTACCAGACCTTTCTACAGGATCACTGCTTCAACAAGACCATCTCATCTGGACTGCCGCTACCACCCTAACAGGGTGTCAGGTTGTATTCTGACTCTGTCAGTGGGTTTTTTTTGTACTATTACTTTTATTTTATTTTACTTGCCTTTATTTTCTTTTCATCTTATTAAATTGTGTTTCTGACTTGGAGTCCTTCACTGGTTTTGCTTTGAAACAAGCACAATGTGTAATAGTAAGAGAAGAACATATTTAAGTGATGTATAAAATATGTCACCACAAAAGAATGTACAAATATCCTTCAAAAGGAGCTCAAAAGTTCCAAAACAGCACTCCAGGGAAGAAAATCTAGGAGAAAGTAGATTAGCTACAGATACTAATTTCTGGATGTTTTTCTTAATAGTTGCTGATTTGAGAAAGCTGATGGATTCTTAAAAGCCAATTTTAGATTTTAATGCAGTATCAACTGTTTTCTTAAATTCCTTATGGTCTCAAAATTGCACCCATGAAACATCAGCTATGTTTACCAAAATATTTTCAAATTTAGATGAGGGTTGCAACACAGGGAGATAGTTCAAAGAAAGAAGTGTGTATCTAGTGTTGACAGTTTTGCAAAATGATGTGAATATGCATTCAGAATTTTCACTGTAACTGAAAAAAATAGATTTTTACTCTTCCAAAAAAAAAAAAAAAAAAAAAAAACCACCCCAAACCCCAACCCTATCATTATAACACATTTTGACTTTAAAAATAGCATTTGTTCTTGTGCTTTAAAACAGAAAGTATCAAGGCTTTTTAGTGGAGCAATTTATTCTATCACCATTGAAAACAAATGTGGAGAAAGAAAACTATTGAGTTCTGATCTTTTTGTTAAGTTTCTCTGCAAAAAATAGATCCTATGAATCTGCAACTTTTATAATACCCTACAAGAGTGCAAAGGTAACAAGAAAAGCTTAACCAAAAAAATACTAACCTGAGTTCATTGTTGTATCATGGTAACTGCACAATAATGCTGTAGATTTGACAGTTTAATAGGTGAATAAAAGAAATGCTCAGATCACTGAGAACACAGAGATTGCCTGGCCCCCAGCCCAGACCTGGCCATGGTGCTGCCTCCTGTGTGACCTCCCTGGCCTCACCCACCTGGAGTTACTGAGTCCAGCTCTAGGGCCTCAAAATAAGAAGTTTGTGGATCTTGTTGGAGCAAGTCCAGAGGAGACCACGAAGATGCTCAGAGGGTTGGAGCACCTCTGCTGTGGAGACAGCTGAAAGGGCACCTTCCAGAATCTAATGGGAGTGACATGAGAACTGGAGAGGGGCTTCTGACAAAGGCATGGAGAGACAGGACAAGGGGCAATGGCTTCAAACTGGCAGAGGGCAGGGTTAAATCAGATATAAGGAAGAAATTCTTCCCTACTACAGTGGTGAGGCCCTGGCACAGGGTGCCCAGAGAAGCTGTGGCACCATCCCTGGAAGTGTTCAAGGCCAGGTTGGATGGGGCTTGGAGCAGCCTGGTGTGTAGTGGAAGGTGTGCCTACACCTTCAGTAGGCAGAGGGTTGGAGCTGGATGGTCTTTAAGATCCCTCCCAATCCAAACCATTCTGTGATAACTAGATGTACAGACAGAATAAATGCAGCTGTCTGAGAGGCAGCACTTCACAGCATGACAGCAGAAATGTTGGTACTTTTGGAGAGACAGTGGTCTGACAACGTGGGAGGTGCTTGCTTTAAGTCAGACTAGTAGAGCAGGAGTAGACAAACTTTAATTTGCTTTTGAGTAACTTAAGATACTCAATAATTCCAGTTTCCAAGAAAAGACTGATGCAATTTAGTCTTCAAGTACTTAATGAAATGATTATTGAGCTGGGTCAGGCCATAAAGTGCCCTCTAGCCCAAGGTCCTGTATGAAACAGAAAGCAAAACCAGGCCAACTATGTACGGTATTTCAAATACTCCCAGCCTTGAGATATTTCCAGAGTATAGACTTCCAGCCTGAGACAGCTTCTGTGTTGCCCTCAGTGATATATAGATGGATATATAGATTGATACATACAGATTTTTTTATTCTTCCCCCTCTGGAAGTGAGGCTGGTGGTCCCTTTGACTCCTGTGGACTTAGCACTTATCTGGGAAGGAGGAAGGTGTAGTAGAAGAAAATGTACCAAGTTTGAGTGACTGGTACAGATAAAAAAGTAATAATGGGCATTGTTGGCCACTGGAATGGCTCACAGATGTTTAGCATAGAGATGTTGTCATTTGTGTGATAAGATAAAGATGCCCTGGTACATTTGTTTATAATACTTAACATTACACATTTTAGAGCAGATTAGCTATACATATCTGCATGTATGCAGTCTTAATATCAGGGATAAATTCGCGTAATTATAGCTCATAATTTGTCTCGTTGCAGCTATTTTTGAAAGTTAAATAATTGCTGATAGAAAGGGAGTGGTAATTTATGGCAAGAAAAAATGCTCTCGCCTCATCTTATGTGGAGGGTGGTGGGTGTAATTCTGAAGCTGGTCCTGTTTGCTGCTTCTCTAAAATATGCACTGCTGCTATCTGTAGGCACGTTTTGGGGACTGAAAAGATTCACAGCAATGTGGGTATTTTCTTAGTAAATGAAATGATCACCATGCAGTACGCTTGTAAAATATTTAAATAAGTGGTTGTCTGTAAGTGGGGATATGTAGGTATGTTTTCTAAATAATACTTAATTTTGAAAGAAAATGATACAATAAATTTCTGGTTGCTAATAATATGCCAGAGAATAGATTTTTTTTTTTAACTGATCTAGGTTGCCACAGCTAGGGAAGGCAGCAGCTTATTTAAGTAGTAAGCTGTTTTTAAGGAACCATGTCTGTTTATTAACTTAACGATGTTCAACAAATGATTAGATTGAAATGTGAATATTGCCTTTGAGAAGATGAATGTCATGAGAAGGAGCTGATGGGATTATAACTTGGAATATGTTCCTGTTTATGTGTTTAATGTACTATTAAATGCCATTTGTTTAAGAAAGAATTAATAATGGATCTAGTATAAACAAATATTGTTTTTGTATCACTTAGGCTCTATTTGATTTTTGTTTCATGATAGCAGTTCAGAGTTAAGATTCCATTATTCATTAGCTAGAAAGAAGGACAGGAAACAGCACATCTCATGTGTTTAGCTAGGAAATCTGTGGAAATTGAGGAAATGGCTAAACATTATGGATGTAAAATACTCAAAAGTATGAAAGTCCGCTTCCCTGAAATGCTGGATATTTTGCTATAAAAGAAATATTTGGAAGATCTGACAAGACATCAATCATGAAGATACCCTGAAAGCATTACATTATCTGGCATTGTAGAGGATTAAAACTAATTTAGGACAGCCTTCTAATGCAGTTGGTATGGCGTAGTTAGCCTGGAGAGACCAAGTACTAAAGAGTTTCAGGAACTAATAATTGTAAAATTTAATAAACATGATCCCAGTATTTTAAATTCTTCATTTAGGACATGATTCAGAGCTGCGTAGGAAGAACCCAACACAGACAGTGGACATTGAGGATGTGCCTAAGTATGTTCTTCCCAGTAGTGAAGCCTTTGCCATAAGAGATGCTCCATCTTCCTCCCTGAGAAAGGAAGAACTTCTCCAACACCTTTACAGAACGTTGGGAAACCTCACTGCATTCCTCAGTAGGGGAAAATATCCATGCAGAAAAACACTTTATCAAGTGCAAAGCATACGACCTTCAAATTCAGTGGGATTCATTGTGTTCCTAAGTTAAAGCAAGTTCTTTAGAGTTATTCAGCAGACACAAAATTATGACTAGCATGGTCAGTCTATCAGGTAAGACACGTGCTTTGTCATTCTAAAGTGCTAAAAGTCTTTATGTACTCCAGTAATGACTGCTAAAGTCTGCCAAGTTAAGGAATTAATTTGGTGTAAATAATCCCCTAGGTAGGTAATCTGGTTTTATTGCTTTTAACACCAAATTACACCAAGCATCATATTTGAAGGAATAAATTAGAAAACAAGGAGAAATCTAGAAAGTAATTATTGCTGATATGGTAGTGAATTCTCTAGCCGCCACTTCACTATGGTTGTTTTTGGTTTTGATTTTTTTTTTTTTGTTACTTTCGGTTGTGCTTTATAAAACATGTTTATAGACTATGTCAGCAATGTTCTTCCTCAGTTGCTGTCGCAAAGACTATTTTCGTAGTTTATCACAAAATGCCAGGTTTGCTCAGCATGTAATTTAATCTTATGCTTGGAAGCATCCACATTACTTGGTTATCATGAAATTATTCTTTAATAAAAATGTATGCTTTGTGATCTATATTTTATTAATTTGGTGAGTCAGTTTATCGATTGTTGCAGATGTCATGAATGTATAATTCGTCACAGTTATTGGTTGCCTGTCAGCAGCTCGTAGCGTCACAGTGTTCTTGGCTCTTGGGGCACCTTAGGCAAAAACCTCTCATGATCTGCAAAAGAAAAGCTTTCTCCTGTAAATTATCATCAAGACCTGGGTTGATATCGGGTTTATCACTTCACAGCATGTATTATCCTGTATTAGCCAAACTCTGAATATATTCATAACCTGGCCTGCTCAGGCAAGGGCTTTGAGCAAATACATTTTAGTGATTCTAAATGCTGGGGGTGAGGTCAGAAGGAGCACAGCATCAGAAACAGGAGGCACAGGCCTTTTCACTGTTTTAGTTTGCTCTGAACTTAGGAATTATTATGGTCACCAGAATGGAAAAACATTAAAAAATTGAGGCATTTTTATCCCCTTCTACAGCACCTAGTTTTCTACTGTAATATAAAGCAGTGCGTTGTGTTTTGTCAATTGAAAAGTTTATTTTCAAGAATGAATGTTAAAGAATTTGAATTTTTTTTTTCCAAAGGGCTGTTTATTCCATATATTTTAGCAAAGCAGGTATTTATACCCACAATTGTTTGACTTGAATCAGAAACTTTCCTTAGAATTTCGCAGTGGTGATGCAGATAAGTCAGCTTTGCATGCTGGAGTGGAGCTGTGTGGTTGAAACATCTGCTGGTTTCGTTTTGTTATTTTTAAAGGCTGGTTCTGCATCCTGGGAGCTTGTTGAAGGCATGCACAGAGCTTGTGTGCCATGCCAAAACCAGCGGCTGAGCTCAGATTTTGGCTGGAATAGTTCTAGTGCCTTATATCCCCTCATCTTTTTGGATTCTCTAAAATATTACTCTCTGGTGCTTCTCGGCGATCGGTCGCGATTTAGGCAAGGGCATCCTTCCACATAGAGCAGAACAAGTTCCCTGGGGGCTCCCCAAGTTTTTGGCCTTTCTAATGAATGTACAGCGAGGGGGGCAACATAAAAAAATCTGGGAAAAGGCCCTGCCCAAAATAAGAAGGGCAGAGGGAAGTTAAAAGGGAGGAGCGAGAAGAGGGGGAGAGGAGAGAAATAAGGAAAAAAAACAAGAAAGAAAAAGGGTGGGGAAAAAGAAGGCGGGGTGGGGAAGGAAAAATAGAGGAAAAAGGGAGGAAAGGAATTAATCGCGGGGGGCGGGCGAGGAACGGGCAGAGCCGCTCCCCGCCCCCGCCGCTCCCGGCCGCCGCCGCCTAATGAGCTGCGCCCTGATTGGCCGGGCGCCGGCGATGGGCGGCCTCCATTGGCTGCGGGCGCGGCGCTCTCCGCCCCCATTGGTCCGCCCGCCTGCCCCGTATTTTCAGCAGCGGCGGCGGCGGTGGCGGCGGATTCCGGTGTGGAGCCGGCGGCGGGATGCAAGGTGGGCGTGTGGGCGGATGGATGGAGGGCGGCATGGGGGGATGGATGGATGCTCGGTACCCGGCGCGCTGCCCCGTCCCTGCGCACTGTTCTGAGCTACGATGGTTGATTTTTCTGTTTTATTATTATTATTTTTTTAATAATTATTTTTGCACCGCACCCCCCGGCGGCCGCTGGGCGGGGGCTGCGCCAGCGCAGCGCCGGGGGGCAGCGCCGGCCGCATCCTGCCCGCTGCTCGGGGGATGCGGCTCTTTGTGCCGGGGGCAGCCGGAGTTTTCCCGGGCAGCGCCGCCGGGAAGGCGAGGGGAGGGATCCCGGGTGGGCTGCGTTATTCCCGGCGCCGGGGGTGCCCCGGGACCGCCGCGGGTGCGGGGTCCCCGCCGCCCGTCCCGGCGCTGCGCTGCCGGGAACTTGGCGAGCGCGGAGTTGGCGCTGCGGGTGTCTCCGGTTGGGAAATCGAGGTTTGCGTGTGCTGAATTGCGGAAAGTAAATGGGAATCGGCTGGGGGATGTTGTCAGATCCCAGAGGAAAAGCCGGGATTCTTCCCTTAAGTTATTTCTGTGGATTCGCCAGATATTAAATATCTCCCCTTCGGTTAATTGGAAATCGATGTGGTTAGGTGCGGATATCTGAACGTACTTTGGTTTGAGTTTAAAATAACAAATACGAAGTTAAATACTCTCTATTTTTATCTTGCCTTGTAAATCTGTTAGACGTTTCCTGGACAAATTTAGCTCTGTTATTTTGCAACGTATCTCCTTTCTTTTTCATGAGGTGTTTTACAATCAATGTATTTATTATATTTCTTCTGTATATTTAACATCTTATGAAAACCACATCTGCGTTTTTAACTTCTGAGTTTCCTGGTGGTTTTCATGGCAAAAGTTATTTCTGATGGAGATACGTTTTCAGACGGAGAAATCTGCTGACAGATTTTTCAACTTTTTTCTCTGTGGCATTTTTCTCTGCATAAGGCTGCAGTTAGGACTGGGTTCTGTGCTTTCTGTGCCATCTAGTAGTTAGCTGGGAATCTAAATACACTGTGAGCATCCCCAGCTGGAAATGGTACTGGAAGCTGTAGTATATTTGTATGACCATTTCTGTGACATGTGTGTAAAGTGGAGATTTTGGATAGAAATAATTGATTATGGCCATTCAGAAATCAGTGTTTGAAGGTTTCTTTAAAAAAAATACTACTGAACCTTTAAGGTGCCATATATAGAATTTGGGTTAAAATCAATGGTTCTGTCGGTGTAGTCAGTGTGATTTACATCTGCATGTCTGATTAACCCCTTACTTCTTGCCCTTGCAGAGCAGAAGGATGCTTGTGGGGCCAGCTCTGTTGCTAGGGCTAAAAATTTATTTTTTTTGTTGCTAGCCTGAAGCTGTGAGAATCAATACAGGTTTTTACATGGAGGGATGGAAGAATTTCAGTCTGGCCCTACCAAGCAGGAGCAGCCCCTGGTCCTCTGGGGTGTGGGAAGTGCCCAGGGGAGCTGCACTGCCCCAGGCTCGTGTGTCCTCACCTCCTGCTTGAGCACCCATGGGTGCACAAACATCCTGACTGCCGACAGGGACCGTGATGGGGGATTCTTGCTGGGAAAAATGATGGATAGGAACAGTACCTGTTGCAGCACCGGTGATTTGTCATCTCCCAGGGAAAAACTGTGCACCTGTAGTTCTTTGATCATCTACCCAAATTGACTGAAATGAGAGACACCCAAGGAGTTTAAGTTGAATTTATCAGTGTAGTATAATGACGTGGTTGTGATTACTTGAGTAGGTGAAAAGTTCAGAGAGTTATATATAAATTATTATTATTACGATTTAATAAATGCTATTTATACAAGCAACCTGTACTTTTAAAACGAAGCTGGCTACAGTTCAGCAACTGCTGCTTGAAAGTAGAAATACCCATGTGTACATTTTCTGGCACTTTGATTTTGTTACATAATGGCACGCATAATTTTCATGCATTATATAAACTTTTTTCAGAACATCCTGAGAAAACAGACAAAATAAGGTCTATATCTGTTTGATACCTAGTGAGACTTTTTTAGGCTATGTAGCAAGTTCTGGTTTCTAATAGTGTGTAAACGAACTGCAGCCAGGCTGGCAGGCGTTGCCTGCTTGTGGCAGTAACAGAAATATGAAAGATGATGTGAGCACTGCAGAACTGAGTTACCCTGCACGCCTCCTGCTTGTTTTCTCACCCAGGCAGGTGAGGGGGAGCTGATGAAGGCTTTCCTTTCCCTTTGGCACAGTACTGGATTGCTTTTCTGCTACCAGGTAGAGATCCTGCGACCCCCACGGAGCTGCAGAAAACCTTGTTTCTTACTCTAAATGTTGCTAAATGTAGACTTAATATCTAAAGGAGACACATGTTACTAAAAAATGTACTTTCCAAGTATGAATAGATAATAAACTCTTAATAAATATTTTTCTGAATAATTGAACATAAAAACGTCAGGTTAAAAAAAGTGAAATCCTTTTAGTTGTTTTTTGGGGTTATATTTTTTCCTAATTGTATGAGTTGGATATCAGTTAGACTCCAGTGTGCACAACAAGATTCACATAGATAAAATTAATTTCCTAAACATAGATTACTGGAGGTTTGGCAACAGTAATATGGAGAAATCATTCATTCATTACAAAACACTCTCTGAATTTCTTATTTTACATACTTGTGGGTCTGAAAAAAATCAAAGTTTTAGCAGGTGCTGTCTAGTTGTTTTGTAGCTGGTTTTTGTTTGCCTTTTTCCTTTTATCATGACCTTGATGGATGGAGAGAAAACATTTCCTTGGTGAAATGTGAGGGATTACTGAGTCTTCTTGGTGGTAGTTTCTGTCTTATAGTGATGTGACTTATGGTAGCACTTTTCCCTGATAGCAGCAATGTTTATTTCAGAAGTATAATTTTCATATTTAAACACATGCAGTGCTAGATTGGAAAACTTTTAATGACAATTGCATGGCATGTTTGTTTGTAAATGGTTATGTTGAATGACGGGAGAAAAATTAATTTGTAGTTGCTAAGATCTGTGATTTTTATATCTGTTATTTAACAGAGCTGTAATGTTATCACTGAGCGCTGCCAGTTGGTTATAAAGTGCAATGTGTAACATTGCATGGTAGTAGAGCTGCTCTAAGTGGAGAAATAATTTAAGCGGTACAAGGATTTTTATAGTCTTGTCACAATTAACTGTTTTGATGAAATACAAATTTACACAACATCTGCCTTTTGGGACCGATGTTCCCACCAGAGCCTGCTCACTTCCCACACCAGCAGCATCCTGCCTGGAGCCTCGTGGCAGGGCAGGATGGGCTGGTGCCTGCCTGGTGGACAGGAAACCACAGCAGTGTAGGGATTCACTTGGTCTATCTCCTTGGGAAACATGGGCAGGAAATGCTGCTGCTGAGGGCTGTGAGCGTGAAACCTTTCAGTTTCGCTTTAGCAGGGGGCCTTGCTTGGGCACTGCGAGGTCCCTGACCCGCAGCTGGCTCATCCCATTCTCACTCCTCCAGTCCCTGCTCATCCTCCTGATTCCTGTGCTTGTGCATGGGCAAAACACATGGGGTGTGTGGCCTATTGATGGGGTGTGGTTTGGGGTCTAGCACACAGTGTTGCAATTGATTTTTTTAGGGAACACACTCTGCTTCCTGCAACTGCAGATGAGGACTTGCAGTGAGATGGGGGAATCCAGCTGTACCATTCAGTGCCAAAGCAGTGGGTTGTCTCTTTGAGACTCTTCTGCTCTACATCCCTCTTACCAGAGGGGAAGAGCTGGCATTTTATATGGTTACTCCTATCAAATTTGTCTCTTCATAGACTACTGTGTCTTCGACTATTTTCCTGCATGATGGGGTGGAGGGTGCCTCTCACCACTCCTGGCTAAGCTCAGAGATGGTCATGTCTAACTGCCAACATTTTTGTGTGCATCCCAGGAAAGGCAAGTTCACAGGGAGTAAAGTATCCTGAGAGACACTGATGCTCCTCTTTGGTAAGGGCTGGCTTGGGAGGAGGGTTCAGGAGGTGTTTTTGGAAAGATGCAATTTCCCATCATGGGGCAACTTAGGGCATGATGAAAAATGGGCACAATGATGAGAGACTGTGTAAAAATGTTAAAAATAATTCTGTACCACTTCTCCCACTTTTCATACATGGCCTGTCTTGACTAGCAAATGTTCCAGGCCGCTGCTGTCCCTCAGGAAAGAAACTGCTAGTGTAAGGTCTCAGCCTGGAATGAACAATATTCAGTAAGTGGAAATGGTACTGAAACATTGACACTAAGTGCTGTTGGCACAACATCCTGCAAATTTGGAGGCAAAATTTTAAGAAACGAGTACTCAAACTAGAGGTTGTACAACTTGGAAAGTCTGGTGTGTTCGTTCTCTTGGGCTGTGTAAGCCATCTCAGTGCTTGCTGCTATTTCTGCTGTCATTCAGGACAAAATAATTGAGGTTGCTCATCAAGCAAGCTGTGGTGTTGTGAAGACAGCAGCAGGCTGTGCCGTGTGCCACCTTTACATCCGCATTTTAGGAGATGAAGTAAAAATAGTTCCAAGTGTCATATCTTAGTCAAACCATCCAGCAAAACCTCCTGATTCTTGTACAGATATTTAGTTCAGCCTTCTGCTGCTCCTGCCTGAGCCTTTGCTTCTAATTGATCTCTTACTCAATAGTTGCAAATTATTAAAATTGCTTGGTCAGAGTGAAAAATTATGTGTAACAGGTTGCTGTTGTAGTGGAGATCAATCATGTTACCTTAGAGTTAGTTTAATGTGGAGAAGGAAAGAGCCCAGACTAGTTAATTGTCTCTTCTTTGGGTTATCCTTCTATAAAATGGGGATAATCGTCACTATAAAAGGTGCTTTAGGACTCACTAAATATTTTTGAAGCACTTAGGAATTATAGTTAAAAAAATAATTGCCTAGTAAATTGTCTACTTAATAAAATGTAAAAATAAAAGATGTAGAATATATTAGACTTCATAATCATTTAAATAGATGCATGTAGTTTATTTACCTTCTCAATGAGAACTAACAACCATTGAAAGCAAATAGGTCTTTAGGAAAGCTATATTGGCAAAATGGGATTATTTAAATTAAGGTTTCCAGATCACTAGCTTAAATTACTTTTACATTTATGATTTAGGCTCTGATTTAAATCATACTTTGTACTGTTAGTGTTCAAAATTTATCATCAACATTGAAGCTGTGAACACAAAAGACGTTCTTGGCAAGACTTGCGGAATGCAATGTCAGTATATTTCTCTGGAATACTAAAAATTTAGAAAACAAAACCTTTCCCTTGACACTTATGACTTTTGATATATGAGGGGAAAAAATGTTAACAAGACAAGCTGCAAATGGTTGTACTTTAGTGAACAGACTAACGGGTGGCTGTTCCAATGGCCTGGAAGGGGCCAAGGGCTGAGTTGAGTATAGGTACTGCTGGCATATGGCTCCGTGGTCATTGGTCTTTTTAGAAGGGAAGAAATATTTATAAAGACTTTCTTGAATAAATAACATCAATCTCTTCATCAAATATGAAAGGACTGGTAATGTTAGCTGTTGTTCTTGTTGATGAAGAGAAGTACCAAGAAAAATTGTTTTGCATTACCAGCAGAAATACTGCCGAGTGGAAAGGACTTCCTAGAGCTTTTTATTCATTTATTGTTCTGCTGAGCAATTAGAGGAACAAAATCTCTTTGCATCTTTTTTACACTTGACAGATTGGCATTTGTTTTTCTCTCTGTTTAAAAAACCCCAAACAACCAACAAGCTGAGATTTTCTTCAGTAAGGAAGGAAGTTTAGACCAAAGTTTCCAGAATTTGTGACTCTCATTCTTGTGTTACTGCAGCTGGGAATACGAAGGGGAAGGTGTGGGCTTCATGTGAAAGTTGCAGGTAGCCTTGTAGGCTGTGCAAGGCTGTAAATCCTCAAAACCACCTCTGCCTCCCAGCAGTTTTCCACGGATCCTGGGGCAACCAGGGTGCAGTGGGGTCCCAGGGGTGGGGGAGCCATAGGTGATGCTCAGGTGAGTGCACTGAGAACATGGCACACTTACTTCTCTTGCTGATCTCTTTTGGATGGTCAAAGGGGATGGACTGCTCACTCTTTTCACAGGACCCATGTATGCTCAAGGTTTTTTCAAAATTAAATGCCTGTGAAATCAGGAGCAGAAGAATGGCTCTGGACATGGACTTACTAGCCCTTCACTTGCCTTTGTGAAATGTTGTAAACAGGGATCTGATTTGCATTTGTTAAGAAATGGTAATTTCAGCTTTAAATAATGATGCTTTAAATTGTGATTTGCATTTGTATCTTTACAGAGTAAATACCAGATTGCGTACGTAGTTTCGTACCTTCCTTTTTTCATCCTTCCTCAGAATATCTTGGAGTAAAACAACTTATGATTTGTTACTGTGGCTTATTGGCACCACATTTTGAAACCCAAGTTCAATAAACATATTTCCTATCCTCTCAAAAAAAAAAAAATCCATTATTTTCTGAATTGTACAAAAATGTTGTTTGGCTCATTTTGTGTGTACCCACTTCAGTGACCAGAATGTCAATGGAGGCTTTGTTTAAACGTTTTTCTTTATTTTTTTCCTTCCAATCCCACCCACACATACACCTGTTCATCTAAGTCTTTTGGGCTGGATATCAGTTTATTTGGTTGGATTTTATGGCTTTTTTTTTCCTCCTGCTCCATTCAGTTAACTGCTTGCTGTCAGTTCTGGCACATCCCCTTGTTTTCTGCAAGTTGCCCCTGGAAAAAAGGCTTGTTTCCAAAGGCAAAGAGGTAATCTGGCTGGCAGTTGGATTAACTGTTGCAGTAGCTCATGATAAACATCTGTTGCAATACTCCCAGATGAGAATATTGCTTTCAAAACTATTTACTGCACATTTTGCACCGTTCGCTTTACTTGTGGTTTTATTTTTTTCCCTCTCCAATTACTAAATTCTTTCGAAAGGACATAAATCCATAGAGTCCATCTTGGAGACTGTGTTTATTTTATGATAGAGACAAGGAAATGGGTTACTGTTCATGTGCTGGAGCCCCTGAATATTTCTTACTGGAGCACAGAAGTGTGTGCATTCCTTAATAAAATCCAACTGCAGAGCAGGCCCCTGGGAGTGCTGCCGTGTGTGTCCGTGCTCTGCCTGTGCTGGAGTCCTTTGGATGTTTTCCTCCTGCTCTGAATTTGGCAAGATAAGACTGGTGGGGAGTGGAGTTTAACTTGGATCTGAAACCCAAGGGTGGGTATGTGGTTGGAAGGGTTTGGCCAACTGGGCTTGGGACTTTGCCATTGAGGAAGCCTTCTGCTGTTTATTTCGAATATTTTTAAAATTTTGTTTGTTTGTTTTATACATTTTTTAAAAAAGTTTTTTAATTCTAGATTGAATGGATGAAATAATGACAGTTTATCTTGCAGCTGGCTTTTGAAATTAGGTCTGCCAGCAGCCACTTACTGCTGTAGCTGAGGATCAGCAAGCAAACAAAGCAAGCTTTGGTAGGTTTTCCCAAAACATCAACAGCCTCCTCCCCCACCCCACCCAAACCACAAAACCAAACCATTCTTGGTGTCTCTGGGAAAATAACATTGGAAAGCAGTATGGAATACCTCAGATGGTGAGTGTTTTCCAACAAATCATTTTTCTTTCTTATGTTAATAAGGACAATGCTCTTAAAATAATCATGTTTAAAGCATTTTCACCCATATTTCTCAGAAGCTGAAAAGTATTTTGTGCTGAATTTCATATCTAAATGTTTCCTGTCACAATCAAAGAAATCATCTGGGTACTTTACGTACGTGTTAATCTTTACCAGAATTAACTCTCTTTGCATAGCAGTCTAACAAACATAGACAAAGAAGGGGAATTTCCAAATACCAAAGCTACTTGTAGGAAAATACAAGAGTCTGTAACTTTGTTTCTTGCTGATTTTCTTAGGTCTGGCAGAACCCATGTTGTTTTAGCAATAAATCTGTAAGAACAGCTGTTCTGATTCAGAGCAAGCACTTAAAATTCAATATCCTGTCTCTGATGGTGATCAGCAGGTATCTAGGGAAACATACAAGAACAGTGATAAAGTGGTGCAATCTAAGGTGAGATTTCTTAGTTTACCAGTTTTATGGTGGCATCAGAATTTTCAGAATCTGCCTTCTAATCATAATGCTGAAATGACAGGTGAGTGAGACACTCAACAGCTTCAGCTTTCTCTTAAAGACTGTGGTAGTAATAGGATGATAAAAAAAGGAAAAAATCCTGAAAAGTAATGGATAATACATAAAAGAGAGAGAAATAGTGGGATTGACTGGGAAAAGGGAAAAAAGGGACTATAATTACTGCATAGTGTAAAGAAATGGCAGGAAAAGGTTGGCTTGTTACCCAAGAGGTGAGACCCTCCTGCACTGGAACTTAGTGAGACCTTGCCCTGGCTCAGCCATCACCTGCATCACATCGTTTGGGCATAGGGAGAGAAAGGCAAAACCAGGACATGGAGAAATAGTTGGCCTGAACCAGGTTCAAGGCAAGAAAAATGGTAGAGGGCACACAAATTAAGTGTGGGAGAAGAAACACGTGGGAAAGGGGAGCATGATGATGGGAGTGTCCAAGAAACCTGCAGAAACTGAATTATTCTGTCTGTAAATATCTGTCCATTCAAATTGATGAATAAGAAATGTTGTCTGTGTAGAAAATTTGTTTTGCAGGTTTGTACTGACACCCTTGGAGCATTGCTGTATTTTTCCCAGGCTTCAAGACAACCAGGTTTTATTTTTAGTGCTGCCCTGGGTTCTCTTTTGTGGCAAACCTGTTCCAGCTTGCTGCAGTCATTACTGCTAAGACCATCTAAATAGCAACTCAAAAAAGCTATTAAAGCAATGTAAATAATAATAAATTATTTTGGCTATGTGTGGATTAAAAGGTACACTTAGGATGGACTTGGTTTTGGGTCAGGTTTTTTAATGCTCTAGAGCAAAAGCGTGACAAGCCTTACTTACATCACTGGTGTGCAGAGGTGATGGTGCTGTACTTTAAATAAAAGACACGAGGGCGTTGTGACTGGGATATTGTCACTGGAGCAGTCACTTAAAAGTAGATTCTTAGGGAAGCTTTTACAAAGGTGTATGGAAAACTGTTACTGACTATCTAAAGCAAATTCAAGAATAATATCCAGGAGGTGTTGCAGTGGATGAGGAGGTGTTAAAGTGAACTGCTCACCAAAATAAGTCATACTGCAAGCTAGGATCAAACCTGACATCCAGGGTTTATTGTGTGTATCAGGATGAAGAGAAGAGGATGCATTTGAGTACAAAAGGGCAAAACCCATCCTGAATTTAAACACAGTTTACGTAATCCTGTGAGCAAGAAGGGGGGTTGGTACAATCAGCAAAAGGGGCTGCTTGACATTACCTTACAGAAGGAACAGCTTCATCTGTGGGTAGAGACCAGGCAAAGGAGATTTATCAGCTCGTAGAAAAGGTGGGTATGAGATTACAAAAATCCCATACTGGTCTTTAATAGTTGATATTTTCATATATGTATATAAATAAACATAAATTAATAATACTGATAGTATTATGTGTATATGATATTAGAGCAAACTTTCCCATAATTAAAGGAGAACAGTGCAGAAGCAGCTTCCCCAGTATGGGAACGGGAGGGACTAAGACACTGTGTTTCAGGGTTCAGCTTCATTTATCTTTTTAAGAGGATTGTAGGAAATGGATCTTTTCTCAGTTCCCAAGAAGGCTTTTCCTAGCCTGGCATTCTCAAATCCAAGGAGTCTGGGGCTGGTTTTCTCCAATATGTGCTGTGGAGGGTGCTTTGATTTGCACACTGTTACTGTGGCAGCTGTAGACAGGAGGACTACAGGAGTGAATTGTGTTTTCTGTTTGCCAGAGAATTTCACCTTTTCCACTGATTATCCATGCTCCTGAAGAACCTGAATATTTGTTTGCTTTCTGTTAGCAAATAATTTTAAATGCAACTTCCACAGTTACTACTCTCAGTAGGAAAATAGGAGTTCTAACAAGGCGTATATAAAATAAAATTTTCCAAAATCTAATAATCTGGGTTATGCTTGCTGCCCTTACTACGCAGCTTTTAATAAAAAGGTTTATAAAGGTAACATGTCAACACTGACTTTTCCCTCCCGTTGCAGCAATGTTTCTTGTGTGTTTTAGATGCTGTATAACCAGCTTAGAATAAACAAACATTCTCCAGCATCAGCCTGGATGCATTTTTACAGTACACTCAGGACTTTTTTATGGATGGTTTTGTATTTTCTCTACTGTAACATATCTCCACGTTTGCCTACCAAATCCTTTCTAAGCATCCCAATGTTTTCATTGGCATGCACAAATGGATGTCTCTGTTATATATTGAACATAAAAGAGAATTTACTCTTGAATTTCAACCTTCACTTAAAAATATTTGGTTTTCCTACATCCTTACGGGATTGACTTGACTTTCAAAAAGAGATTTCTCAGAGAGGAATCTGATAGCACATTTGCACATCAGTTTACAGTGACTTTTTTACACTCAGATTTTATTTAACTTGTATAATTCTGTTGTGGTTTCTTTAGTAAACAGAAATAGCCCTACAATTCTGTTTCACAAATGCCTCGTTATGCTGAGCTGTTACTAGTTCTGCTAGTATTGTTAAAGTATTAAGAGAAGAGTAATAATTGCTCTGCTGTAGTTGTATTGAGGCTAAAAAGGCATTCTCATAGAATATTAATGAGAGCCTTTTTTTGAGGTATGGATTATTGTTCTTAGGACAGAAAATAAACAACAACAACAACAAAACCACCCCAAGAACCCCCCTAAACATACCATCCTAGAGGAACATAATAAAAATCAATAAGGCTTTGATTTAGTCTTGAACTCCCTTGCTCCTCCTCTCCTGACCCCATTTGTGCTTCCTGTAGGTCCCAGGGATCGGCTCCGCACCATATGTGCTCCGGTACCTCGGCACTGCAGGGGGCTGGGAGACTTTTAACAATGAATTTTCTTTTTTTTTCCTGTTTATCTCAGCCTTAAATTACTTTAGCCTTATGTAGTCTTAAAAACTGTGACTGTGGAGCTAATATTTTATGCAGCATCGAGAGGAACTGGAAGTGCTTTTCATTGCTATGCAAAATGCAGCTGGGGAATGGTGCAGAATTAACGACAGGGAGTTGTGCTCTTGAGAGTGTGAGCAGTAGTTTATTTTCATTTCTGTCATTAAATATCTTATTACCAACTATTTGTTTTTTCTTTCCTCTCCCCTGCTGTGCAGAAAAAAAAGGGTGATTACTAGAAGGTAAGAATTGTACAAATTCTGGAAAGTACTTTAAGTCAGTGACCTTCGGTTGACCTCCTCCACTGCTGGTGTGAGCCCTGATTTTTTTTTTCAGAGCTAAGTTAATACCTCTGCCATCCTTTTCCTTTCATCAAATCTTACTTAATTTTATACCAAGTTGCTGATTTGTAAGCAAAATCCAAATATAGGAATAATTAAAATAATGATCTCTTGTAAATCTGAAGAGAGTGCATCAGGACATAATAAAGCACAAGTGTTTCCTGGGACTTGCTTGACCATTAAAAATACACAGTTTATGTTGCATAATACAATTTTCTGACTGTTTATGGTAACAGTTATTTCTAAATAGGCAAGTGAGCTGCTGCTGCAACACTTGGCTTTTCCAGACCCATTGATCTGAAGGTGCAAACTTGAGTTTGTTGTTTGTTTTCTGAGATTTCAAAGGGGCTTCAATTTATATTCTGAAGCATGTAATTTCTTCTTTCAGTCTCATGTACCAGCTCCTTGTCATCCTTCATTCTCCCTCATCTGACATCAGTTTCTCTCTTGTCCATTTAAAACTGAAACTTGAAAAACTGCAGTTTTATACTTTGTATTATTCTTCTACCCCGGAGCTGTTTTTAGTGTCTTTATTGCAAGTAGACAGATGGTGATATTTGGTTTCCTGTCAGTTTTAATGAATATAGATAGGAGTGATAAGAACATTTGCTTCGTTTAGCAAACTTCCTTTTCTGGCTTTTAATTAATGAAGTGCTCACTGGTGTGCCGCTGCTTTTGTATGTGCTACAGTAAAATCTCTTGTACGACTCAACTCGTAGTGTCGGATAATGAGAAAAGAGGATGAAAATAACTTTTCCTCTCAAGATGCTTTAAAGTTTACTTACTCAGACTTGGAACGCTGCAGACATCAGCCATGGAACTGCTCATATGAGCTGCTGTAGCAGCATCCTTTGTTGCTGCTTATTTTGGTAATATTTTGTTTTTATACCGAGAACCCAAAGGAAGTGGTCTGTGTTTGGTGTTCGCTTAACCTTGGGTGAGGTTCAGCTCAGCTTTGCAGCAATTTGCTTCTCATGAAACTTCTCAAAAAGAATAAGTTGCATGGCAGATATTTGGTAAAATGGAAAAGAAAACCCTCAGCGTTTCAGCCTTGTTTTCCTGCAATTTGTCCTGCCTTGGAGAAAACCGAAACATTAATCTTTAGCATTGACTATTCTTTTTTCGAATAGTTTGATTTCTGTATTAGCTTAGCACAGACAATTTTTGAGATTATTGTAAACTATTTTAGAGTCCATTATTTTTAAGGTCTTTCTCCAGTGTTTAACACTAAGGGGTTTTCCTTTCTCTTTATGTATATTGGGGTTTTAATACCGAGGTAGGATCAGTGCTTGTAGGTGAAGTTGTTTAAATAATTTCTGCTTTGCCATAACAGTTTGAGTTCTTTAATGGTAAAAGTAACCATGTCTGTGTGTGTAAAACATTGCAGTGGGTAAAGTCGGAATAACTGGCTGTGAATTTAAAATCTCTGCTTTAGCTTTGTAGCTGTAACAGTTTAAGATCGCACTAGATGGAGAGTGAAGGATCAGAAGGTGATCTTTGGGAGCATTATTTTCTGAAGCATCTAACTACTGCTAATTCGGACTAAACTGATTTTAAACCTGTTGTATGTTAATATTCCTGTTTCCTTAGTTAAAAAAAGGACTATATTTTGTACTTTTTTGGGGACTTTTGTTTTGCTGTAGCCTTATAAGGGTAGGATTTGGTTCCCTGATGGCAAATCTGTTCAGGGAAAAAAAAGTTGGTTTATTTTAGCAAAGCTGTTTTAAAATACTCCAACAAGCCTGGCAGGAGGCAGAAATAGTTGTTATTTTATATTATTTCTTAGGTCTTTCTGAAAACGTCACAAAGTGCAAACCCTGTTCCTATGGAAAACTCTTTTCCTAGTGAAAGATTTCAAATGAGTTAAAAACAAACAAATTGTTTTTCTGATGCATTTGGTGAAGGCAAATAATCAGGTATGTGAACTACGTTCATTGCACGGATGGTATCACCTCTGCAAACAAACAGTGACTGAGGTTTTGAACGTGTCCTTCCTCCCCAAAGGTCACAAGTAAGAAAACAAACCCATGAAAGGACATCTCAAGAACAGCTTATGTTCAAATAAATACTCACTTTCTGTGCTTGCGTTCACTGTTGGTGGGTTTGCAGTTCTCGTGGCAGTGTTGGTTTGTGCAAGGGTGATGAGGGAGGACATGTGAGTCATTTCAGAGGGGAGCATGGATCTCTGTGGGCAGCTGCAGCACGGTGCCTTCTGCTCCAGTACCTGGAGGACAGCTCAGGTTCTGTGGGAACAAACCCAGGCATGCTCATGTACTCTGCTTTTATCATGAGGATCCTTTCTTCTGAATCAGAAATTAACCGTGTTCCAGACGGCAGCGCACAGTACCAGGGTCAGTTTTAATCTGTTTTCCGTGCAGAAATCAATGTAAACAAAAAATGCATGGTGGTTCCTCCTAATGTGTAGGCAAAAACATTTTAACATTGTTAGTTGCAATATTAAGGTTTTGCTTTCATCTCTTTCTGGTTCCTTGTCATCCTTCAGGAAACAGAACCGCCTGTCTTCTCTCTTATAATAAAAGAATGCTTTCTGATGCCTCTAAGCTGGTGTTCCTTGCTGTATTTGACATAGGTATTTGTGAATTTTATATGAAATCCACACTTGAATTAATGGGAAAAATACACACATTTAATTCAGACTGAATAAAATCTCCCTCTGGAAAGAGATCATAGTCTGTATGTGTGGGATTTATTTTTTCTCTAGCATTTGCTTCTTATTCTCCAAATAATTGTAGTCGCATGTTCTCCTTTTCAATATTTGCCAAAATCTCCAGCAGTTCTTATTCTCTCATATCTCGTTCAGTCATGAGCCAGAAGGAAAGAAAGTCATCTGGAAAAGAAAACCCACAGGGCTTCATTCCCTTCCCACGCCCCATCATTTTCTCTCCACATACTTGAAGATGTGAAGCAATTTAGATCAGCGTTCTCCATCATTCCTTTTTCCTAACCCACTTCCTCTTCTTGCAGAGAGAAACAAAAGGAAGATACAGAAGAGAAGTTGAAGAAGAAAGGAAAGACAGAGGAAAAAAATAGTGGAGAAAATCAGAACAGAGTTGGCTTTTCTAAAAGGAGTTGTCCAGGAAGCAAAATGAGCAGCTTCCCTCTTTTTTTTTTTCCTGTTTTTAGCCCATCCCAGATACTGCAATTCTGAGATAAGTGGGTCAGGCAAAAGGGCATAATTAATAGTAATTTCACAGTTGCTGTGGGTATAGGAGAGCATAATGGGAAGAATGGATTCAAGGAAATGTTGGCAGGCTCTCAATGGAAAGCTCCCAGCTGAGCCCCAGGTTGCCATGCCCATCTTCTGCCATAAGATTTTGGGCTGTGTCAGCCAGGTGGGAGCTGGATCAGAGTGGGAATAGAGCAGATGGATGCTCTACTGGATGCTCTAGTGGATGAAGTAAAGCACATCTTAGGTACACTGAATTTAGTATGCATTTGTGAGAGCAGCTGGGGAAAGGATGGATCAACCCTTTGAAAAGCACTGTAGGGAAACAAAGAGCTAAGTACCCTCTGAGTATACCCAGAGGGCATAATGGGATATAATTTTTTTCTGTCAGATATTCTGAGTTTATTACTAAGGAGCATTTCTTGTGTCCCACGTGCACCTCCAGTTTCTGTTGCCTTGCAGTGCTCTGTTTCCTCTGGTTGGTGATCGTGTAGCATCAGCGAGGCTTGCATGGGATGTGGTGCACATGGTCCAAGGACAGCAATCTGTGCATTTCTGCTGAGAGATTTTAACATCTGGAGATACGGAGAAAGCACATGCAGCAAGTTACAGTTTGAAGGTGCTGCTGCAGAGAAACTTCTTCAAACAGATGTAGTAGCATTGCTGTCATGGAAGATGGAAGGACAAACCACTTGCATCATTCAAATCTGCTTTTTGCAAAGTTTAATTTTATTTACTTTTCTTTTCCTGATGGAGCCAAGTTGCTGTGTCCTGGTCAGGGAATGGTACCATGTTTTTGGATGCTCCTAAAGCCCTGATGGGTCGTTCTGAATTCTGGTGCCCCATCTGCTCTTGAACAGGTGGAGCCCCTTGGATTAATATTCCCAACAGCCTCTGTGCTTGGATTACACATGGTCGACATCACCTGCTTGTGTTGTCACCAGAGCCTGCAAGAAAAGTTTTTCTCTTGTTGAGGAGGAAATGTCTGAACAGGAGCTTTTGACATCCCTATGACACATTCAACTCGGCCACTTTGGAAATTTAGTTGGTGGGAGCAGCATGTCCTGACTGCTCATAAAGATTCACTTCATCCAGCTGTGGCCTTTGAGGGCCAGCTGTTGGGAGATCACTGACCTGCATCCCTTGCTGGAGTTGGGTTGGTTGTGAGGTTGGACACTGTGCTTACAGAAGAAAGGCAATGTATGGGATGGGTGCTCGCTGATGGAGATGGGGGAGTGCAACACCTTGGGAAGATGATCTTATTTTTTTGCCTCCAGAAAAACAGTAAATTCATGCATTTAGATCAAGTGCTTGTGGGTACCAACATATTGCAGAATAGTTGGCAATGTACATGTCGTGGTTTCAGCTCTTGAATGCAGAGGATGGAGCAGAAGCATCTGAGGGGTTGGGTTTTTATTTTAGATCAAGTCTATGTTTCAGATTTTAGGACATACTAGTAGAATTCATCCTGCTGTTTCTCCATATGGGTTTGAACTTTATGTTATTGAACCTTTGTCCTTTTCATGAAAATAAAAAGACTGTTCTCTCTGTGGTTATGTCTGAGTTATTTTGGTTAAATAACTTGAGATCTTTATTCACATGATTTGAAATGTTTTGGGATTATTGCTAAAAAAACCCACCCAACTTTCTGAAGGATTTTGAAGGAAAAAAATTAATTTCTCTGAAAGCTGTAGCTCAGTCATCAGCAGGTCTGTTCTGAGAATGAGTGTGTACAGCCCACACAGGGGCACATTTGATTGTCGGATAGACATCAGTAACTGGTATTTTTCTTCACAAAAGACCCTTTTGCTTAATACTGAAGACGTATATAGTCCGTTTTTTCAAAAAGAGCATCTGAAAAACTGCTTTAGAAATGTTAGTTATTATCAAACACAAACTTTGGAACATTTTAATTTTTCTAAATGATGGTATCAGTGCAAAGACAATAAATTGGAACTGAAGGATGCTTTCCAGTTTCTCTGTGCTTTAGACAAAACATTTGTGCATCTGTATCTTTTTTCCGTATGTTGGAAGTGCCATATGGAGGGGTCACTCTGTATTTCAACTGGCAGATGAAATAGGCTAGAAGTAGGAAGCAACTCTAAACTAAAGTGTTTTTCAGCAAAGGAAAAGCCCCAGATTTGCTTTTGTCCTGTGGTGGACATTTACACCGTTGACTAATAATTACATTTTGTTGTATTCTAACGAAGAGACATCAGTGGGCGATTTTTTTGTCAAGGAGAAAAAAGATGACATATGTAGGAAAAATGTTGTCTATAAAAGCCAGAAAGCTTGAAGGCGAGTACAGTGAGCTGGAAAATGGTGATCTGTATCCTTAGTAAGCAAAATGTAGGCGAGCAACTGCAGTTACATCTTTTACACACGAATGGGGAAAAAACCCCCTTCAGTTGTGCCTGAGTTGCCAAAGCCAATTAAATGCAGGGGCTTAAAGAGAGAGATGATGAAAAGAATAAGGGAAGAAAATACCAAGTATTTGTCAAAAGGCTGGTGAGGGAACATGGTTATCATAAAGGCTCTTGGGGAAAAGTGTAGTAGATGACTTCATGGTCATAAGAAGATGCTGCTCCTCCTCAGTTTTGTAACTTGCAGAGTAGAAACAGCACAACTTAGATCTGTCCAAAAAGGCTCAGGAAGAGTGAGGACAAATTTCTGTTCATGCTCTGCCATGAAGCAGTGGCCTGATGGCATTATCTGCTGAGGGGAAAAATTATACATGGCTGAGGTCTCCAGGGAGGATGGAGAGCAAAGTGATGGTTCTTTGGTCATGCACTTTCTGCACCTTTGCAAAATTTAATACTACTTTCATCTTGGAGAAACTCAGAGTGTGAGCTGTCAGCATAAGAGTGACGGAGTTTGCTCAGATCAAGGAACACGATGGTCAGAGAAAAGACCAGGATCTGAACCTCAGTGGATGCTGGAGGAGGAGGGCTCATTTCTGAGAAGGAAAGGCATGTCAGAAAATAGAGTTAGGAAGTGAGAGCCTTGGGAAAGTCAGAGCTGGAAAAAACCAGAAGTGGTTAACACTGTGAGGGACACAAGTTAGAGGAGGGTGAGACTGTTCCAGATGCATTGGGTGAGTAGGAGTTCAGCACTGACCACAGTTTGCCAAGCAGAGGTGGTGAAAACTGGAATATAGGCCTGGAAATCAAAGTGTTTTCTTCCTTAAAAAGGATTTCTCCTTCATGTTTTTCGACTTCTAATGGATTCTTGGTTTGAGAATAATTGTGGTTATTTTCTTGTTCTTTTTCTCCCTCTGGTTCAGGCTGAAAATAGAATTTTATGTAACAATCAAAGACACGAAGTTTATTTCTTATAGGAGATATTTAATGCTAACATGTCAGGACAGTGTTTTGGTTTTGTTTCTGTTCCATTCCTCCAACCAGGAGAAATCACATGAAATTTATCATTAAATCAGAGGCACAAAAGGTTTTCTCAGCAGAACATGGTGTCAGTACTTTGACTTAGAGAGGAGTTTTGCAATTCCACGCTGTATTTTTCCTCTTGCAATCCACTTGTCATAGTATGTTGTTCCCATTATGAGCTCATGCTTCAGGAAATTGTGCCACTTTTTTTAATTTTAATTTTTTTTTATCACAGGATTTTCAAATTGAGTATATCTGCTCCCTGTAATTTCAAAGCAGAGAAAGAGACTTCCTAGGGCATGTTCTAGCCTTTCTATTTCTGTAACAAAGATCTGCAACTTGGTGGTAGAAGACAAATGATTCATTTTGTCAGGAAAATACCGCTTTTCTAAGTGGTTGTCAGGGCATGTCTGAAGCAAATACAGAAAAATTAAAAGCAATCGTCTTATGTAAACGTTCAGCAGGACGCCGGGAAGCAGATACGGAATCAACAGTCAAGAAACTTTGGATGGGTTGCAATAAATATCTTGTCCTATATATATCCATAGTGGTGTGGGCTTGTAAATTGTGGGGCCAATTGCAAGGAAATACTGAATGTTGTTTTATATGGGGATTTGGATACCAATAAACAGAATTCTGCCTGGGTTTCACTGCTTAAAGAAGTGTTGAGTAACTGGAATGTAATTTTTTTAAGCAAACCAGGTTGCAGTGAGAGGAAGTATTAGTTAAAACTCCACGTGATTTCAGGAGTTGTGGAACTGCCATGGAAGGTCACTGAAGATTTATCAGCAATATATTTTGATGAATAAAATATGTGTGTTACTTTATACTTTTATCATGAATCAGGAAAACCCCTGCAAGAGGCACGGGAAGAGCAACTATATTTCACATCTTGTCCATTGTTCCCTTTTAGTTTGGCTCTGTGCCTTTCTAGTAAAAATTTGTGTTTCTATAAATTCACATTATATACATTTGCATCACATTTATATATATGTAAATTATATCAAGATATCAAATGCTCTTGGAATTACTCATTCTTCATGCCAAGATGTGTTCACTGCTAAGCTGTAGACAGTTTTTCAGAGATCTATTAGAAATACTTTCATGAGCCTTTTCCCCTCAGTTTTGGTGCTTTTCCAGAAAGAAGCCATTGCTTCTTTTATTCATAACTTAGTGTGATTATCTGTCATTGTCCCAAAAGGATTCTGACAGAAGGTTGTCCTAATACGAAAGGCTTTTTAACTGGCAGTGGCAGGAGGCTCCTGCTGGTCCCTCAGGCTGCAGGAGGGGACCGAGGCACTGAATTCCCACGTGCTCACAGTTGGAAAGAGTCTGATGGGAGCCTTTGAACCAGGGTTGTCTTGGATGAAGGTCCACTCTTCGGAAATTACTGCTTGAATTTGGAAACTCCAGTTCACTGCCTTCCCACCTGGCTCAGTGCTAACCCTTCACACTCATCCAGCAGCTTCAGTGTTGCTGGTCCCTTGGTCCCTTCGAAAATGTGAATTTTGAGTTTCATTTCAGTGCATGGCACACTGGCTAAGAGAAAAGAAAAACTGATACAGGCTCTTCATGGTGCAATTCTGCCTTTTTTGACACCACGGATGCACAGCTCAAGACAAGTACTGTTAAGTCAACACTTTTTTTTTGTTGTTTGCTTTTTCACAACACTGGTTTATTTTTGAGAGATGAGGATGTCAAGGTCTATAGAGAAATTCAACATTTTTTGCCTGACTCCTCATTTTGTTTATTAGGTCTGTTTGCAAATCTGTTTTTCTCTTGATCCAACCAGATCTCATGGTGGTCTATCAGGAGTTTGTCACCTTCTTCATCCTGGTAATGCCGGCACTTCTTGAGTGCCTCACGGAATCCACACTGGTTTATTTAGTCACTGTAAATAGCTTTGCATCTCTTGACTGTTTTCATCACTGGTGGTTAATAAATCTTGACCTCAACTTGGATTTTATCTTCTAGTTACTTATGTGGCAACGTTGTTCCATCACTGGTGATACTGTAGCTTCACAGCATTCCCTGGACTTCTTGCCCAGTATGTTCATTAGGAAGTAGTATTGCACAAATTGCATTTTGGAGCCCTGTTTGGAGAAGGAGGTTGGGTTGGACCAGATGATCTTGTTCTCCTTTCCAGCCAAAGCTGTTGCAAGGTTTTGTGCTGACGTTTTCTCTTAATCCCTTGTTGGCTGTTTCTTCCCAGGTTACTGCTGTTCCACTGGTTATCACAGTGGTGTGTGGATCCAAAGCCACTCGAGGGTATTCAGCATTGACAATTAGTTTAGTAGACTGGAATTCGTTTATTAATCGCTCTTAATATTTACTTTGTCCTGTTACCAACCAGAGATCTTCTCTGGTTCATTTATCATAGACTTGTCTGAAAGCAAGGTTCACCACTGAGATTCCTGTACCCAGCTCTGTAGATCTGATCCTGTATTTCCTTAGCTCTGTGCCCTTATTTTATGAGATTCTTGTGATATCTACATCAGAGGCTGAAGGTGGTTTCTTGGGTGATCACAGGTCTCCTCCTGATCAGGTTTCACTTCTCCTTGGTGCTGTCAGTCCCTCTCCCAAGCATCCCAGCTCTTCACTTCCACAGCTCTCGCAGTTGGAGTTGGTGTTTTTCATGTGTTGCAGCAGCCCTGCCGCTTTGATTTCTTTGATCTGGTTCTATCAGAGAGATGGAATTTGAATTTCAGATTTACACTTGTTTAGAGTTTGTCTTGATAAATGCGCTTTTAGTTAGGTAAATCACTATTCATTGAAAAGCTGTAATGCAGGAAATCTGCGAGTCATAACCAGCAGCAAGCAAGTTTTTGCAAAGATGGTGATGTTACGCTACAAGGTGAAAATGTCCTTTTAATAAGGGTGGAGGTCCCTGGAGTGATTGGAAAGCACTGTGTTGTCTACCCAGTGTTAGAGTGGGGATGGAGGGGGGGTGGCTGTGGAGGGTTTGCTAGAAACTGACCTGGCTGGTTCCTCGATTTTGCTGGCAGAAGATGCTTTCCCATCATGGTGCAGCAGTCTGGGGGCAGAGGATTTGCCTCTCAGGTGGGGAAATGGGTAGGGTCAAACACATCAGGGGCTTAACAGACTGCTGAGGGGAAGGTAATGCCTCCTTCCCTTAATTTTCTAAATCTGTTTTATTCTTAAAAAAAATAATACAAGTTGACTTTGGCATCTGTTAGAATTTAGAACGTGATAAATGCAAATGAAGGGACAGCTGCTGATAATGTCAGGTTGGTGTGTATGTCCATTTTAGTCATAGGTATAGCAAACCAGAATCCTGTGTATTTTTATACATATTTATTACTAAAAATTGGATAATTCGTTGCTCTTACTTTCTTAAGAAGTCTCTGTTTTGCTCTGTGAGTTACTCTATAGATTACATATAGTTTAAGTGGCTTTACTTGGTAGTAAATGTAGTGTCAGAGCAGTAATGCCTCCCAAGGACAAGAAAAAAGCTGGTTTTTAGTAGTTACCTTATTTTTGTGGATGCTTGTTTTCAGGGAGATAGAGAAATCTGTATTTGTCTTTTTCACAAAGGAAATGAAAAATCTTTTAATGGTAAATTTTAAAGGAAGGTACTTAAAAAAATAATCCAAGAAATTGCAGATCCTTTTACTTTTGTTGGGTGTTGTAAGCTTGACCTAGTTTTGAATATCATTGTGGCTTCAAGTAAGGAAAAAACCAAACCAGAAAAAAAACCAAAAAACCAAACCAACACCCCAAATCCCCCCAAAAAATGAAACAAGGAAAAAAACTTGCTGTTGAAAATTTAATTCTGGAGACATTCCAGCATGGGCTACTATTTCATGTACATATTTAATAGTCTTAATTCATATTGAGGGCAAAATGAGCATTGTTATGACTTAGACATATGACTTAGATTAAATATGCTATTTAAATGGAGCACTCTAAAGGGTATGAAAGTGTTTGTAAGTTTATTTTTATTCTGAGTTGTTACTAAAGCTGGTTAAGAGAGCTGAAAAACGTGTCATTTGCAACTGTTTTTCTTGCTATTGCCAAATATTGTCATTCCCCCTCTTCCTCGCCTTGCCTGCAGGTTTTGAAAAGAACCAAAATTAACATGCCTGTCCTTATTAATTATATTTTCTATTTACACAGTGTGATGTAGTGACAAAACGAGTTTCCTAGTGTACCAATATCTTTATGTCACCACAGCTCTGGGAATATTATTGTTTCTTCCTCTTCCTCCACAGAGTAAAACTCATTTTCTAAATTTTCAATTAATAAGATAGAATCTGAGGAATAAAGATGTGAAAATATCCTTTATGAAAATACAGTTTTTTGAAGATGAGGAATCTTGCTCCTGTTTGCAGTGACAGGAATGTGAATGGTGCATCAGGGGCCTTACTGATTGAGGTAGATGTTCTTAGAATGGTGCTATTGCTGCAACTCAAGACACCTGGTTTCAGCGGTGCCCAGTTTAATTCTCAGGTTTAGTTTCAAAAGGTTGTAATTTTTTTGTGTGGTGTAAATTACTTTCTGCTGATTACAACTTCTTTTTGCCTCTGCTAATAGTTTGCTTGCCATGTTTTAAAAAACAAGAGCGTGGGTTGAAACTGTAGAAAATTAAGTTGGCTGCACAGATTTATAGTATATAAATTGTCAAACTGCAGGATCTTTTTATGGGATTATTTTTAATGAGGGTGATAGTGTTGATTTAACAATCTAGGTTTCTCTGTGACATTTAACTTGATACCATACAACATATTAAGTAGAAAACCAGAATGATGCAAAATGAACACTCTAAAGATGATGTGGATTAAAAATGGGCAGTTTATACCTGAGTCCTGTAGAGAATTTTTTGTCTTAATCCTTGCTGACATTTTTATCCATTATGTGGAAAAAACTGTAAAGACATTATTGATGTTTGTTGTTGAGACAAAGATAGAGATTACTGAAGACAGGAAGTTGTAGGCACAGATAGCTCTGATCACCTGGTTTTATGGAGTTATTTTAATATACGATTTAATAAATTGGAGGGTGAAGTCAGATGCACAAAAGCAAATGCTGCATGTCACACTTGCAGTGGTGAGTCAACTCTGTAGATGAACATGGACTTCCAGAGCTGCCTTCGCAGAGCCATGGCCAAAATGAAGTATCACTCCCATTTCAGGCACAGGGAATTGCTGCTCCAGGGGAACTGGGAGCTGCGTCCCTCCATCAGGTGGGGAAAGTTTTGAAGAAGATGCACAAGGATGATTTAAAAGCCATGTCATTTGAGACAGAAGAGAGATACTTGCCTAATCCAAGATGAAAGCACAAACTGTTCAAAGTATCATAAATTAGACAAATTTAAGCTAGGTACAAGCTGATACTGTTTAACCCCAAGAGTAATCCCTCAGTTTATCAGTGCTGAGGGGTGTGGAGAGGATGACTAACACAGCCTAAAGCAAATGGGATGACTGTGCAAGAGTTTGGGGATGGAACCATATGATTTTTAGCAGTAGAAATTAAAGGTCCTGTCACCTGCAGCTCCCTTCACAGGAGCTTTCAGTGGAGGAGCATCATCCAGTGGGTTCTGTGTGGGAAGGAGTGGAAATGCTTTGAGCTGAAGTGTATATTGTAAATAAGAAACAAGAAAGGTGAAAGAGAGTGAGTGAGCTGAGCAGTGGCAACCAGGAGAAAAAGGCTGCAGGGAGATTTTCTGCCGTTTTTGGACTTTTTTTGACGGAGAACTTTAGTGCCTTAAGAAAAAAGAAGCAAGCAAAAGCCTACAAAAATCTCATGCATTTTAAATACTGCCAATTCCTAGATGTGAGGATAAAACCTCACTGAGTTCCAGAATTTAACAATTAGAAAAGTGAGCAGCCAAGGCATTTATCTTGTTTCTGTTGCCTGCTGCACCTAACTTTGGGAAGCTTCGTGATTATTCCCCAAAAATCTTTAATATTCAGAAATCACATGTAGTTTGGCCGGTCTTTTACACTGAATTGCAGCAGCTGCACACAACCTACTGTGCCAGTGCTGGGATTACTTAATTCTGGAAAGCTGCTGAATTCAACTGCCCAGACATTGGGGCAAGGAAATCTCTGTTACAGCATCTTCAAGTCTGCAGAGTTAAGAAAACACAACGGGAACAGATGAGCAGGATTCCCACAGCCGGTCCCTCCCCTGGGGTCCACGGCAGCATGGGTGGTTTGGCATGTGAGTGAGATTATTATTTTTATTATTGCTTTAAAGCTGATATTAAATCAAAGATTGTACAGGGGCTTCTGCCAACCAAAACAAAAACATTTATAATCCAAGTGGGGCCCTTCAGGGGTGCGTCAGAAATGAAAGTTTCCAAAATTATTCAAGCATACATGAAACAGCTGGAACTGCTTTGAGTTAAGTTCTTGGTGTTTTGAGGTAATGCTATGAAAATCAAATATGTTTATTAGTTTCATAAGCTTTGTGCAAGAGATTCACTAGGACCACTTAATAAGCAGTTTACATTTGGAGATGTGTCCTTTTGTAAATGATATCTCACAGTTTTAATGTCTCTGACGTCTATAACTGTAATCAAGTCTGAAATTAGAGATGGAATCTTCTCCTGAAAATGAAACCCCAGTTAATTTCAATTGGAAGGAAACAAGTACTTCAGAGAACTGTATTTGGAGAATGAAGTGTTTATTATTGTTTGAAAGCTTGGGGATATCCTGCTTGAAAGAAGTTGGGAGTTCACTGGCACCCACCCACCACTCACACTGGCAAGTTTGGTCTTGGGTTTGTTTTGGGTTTTTGGGTTTTGTTGGTGTTTTTTTATGCAGTCTTATAAACGGATTTATAAAGCAAAAGTGGTCCTCAGCATTTGTATTTATTAAATATAATAGGGATACCAAAAATGATGTGAGCATTGCAGGTAGGTGTAACCTCTGGTCTTTTGCAGAGAAGAAACAAGCTGGGTTTCATTAGACCTTGCTTCAGACAGCTCTCTATTGAGTTAGGAAAATGAAACCCCAAAGTAGATACACCAGAAAATCAGCATAAGGATTTTCAGTGGAAGGGCTATAAAGTTTGGAGTTAACATTTTAGAAGGACACAGTTTTGAGTTAACTGATCAGGACCCAGTGTTCACTGCAAGTCTCTACAGCGCAGGCAAAGATGATTTTTCACTTCATGGAAGCAAGCACCATCCACCCATTTCCTGAAAGCACCTTTTGTAGGTACATTTTAAATAATTGGAAAGGAAGAAACACAGTTTTTCTCTTTTTATGGGTTTCCTAAAATACCTCTCGTGAGCTATTTCTTGTTGTCTTGAGGGAGGAGGCAGTGCAGGGGTTGCCATGGCGATGCGATTTCGGTTCCATCACCAGTCAATACAGCAGTGCTGTGTTACACGCTTGGCCCATCTGTTCCCCTCGGTGGAGACCCCATTCAGCTGGAGGTTTCTTTTGTATTCACAAAGTGGGGTAATAAGTGACCTTTTATGATGGGTGGAATCCCTACGTGGGTGGAAAATAACTTCTTTCAGATGTGGATGCTCTCTTTGTAACAGGGAGGAAAACAGGCTTATTTTAAAATTCAAAATCAAATTACCAAAAGCTTTTCTGATATAATATTTTTTCAGGACTAATCTGCAGGTCCAGTTCAGAATTGCAAAATGCCCATTTGTACCCAGTGCTTGAATGAGCAAATATGTTCTGTATCACAGCACTGGTTTCACTGCCTTACTTTTAACTAAAGCTGTTTTAAAGAATGTCAAGTCATGAAGGTTGGTGTTGTTTGGTTTTTTGTTTTTTTTTTTTAACTTGCTGGTGGTGCTTGTAACATAAAACCAAAAACATAATAATAATAATAATAAAGGGAATAAGGTTTTTCCCACCAATTAAAACCCAAACAGTAGCACCATTCATGGTTCCTGCTGTTCCCTGAGGCTTTAGCTGGAGAAGGTGAGCTGGAGAAGGGGATGGAGGCATTCTGGGACGCTCAGCTCTCCCTGGCTGGAGGGAAAATCAATCACGGCTTGCCGGGGTTGTGTAACCCTGACCCCGAGTACCTCCCAGTTATTGCCTTTTGGGGAAAGACTTGTTTTCCTCTCTGCTAAAACATCCCGTGCCCCTTGCCTATTTTCCCAGAGAGGGAATCAATGCATAGTGAGCTTTTTTTTTCCCTCCCTGCATTTGATACCATCATATGGTAAATATTAAGTTTCTTTGTTTTTCTGCTTCAGGAAAAAAAAAAAAGCTTTATTTTCTTAAACTAGATTAGTAAGAGACTGCTTGGTAGCAGCGCCATAGGAGACATGCTCCAAACAACTGGCAGAGTTTGGATCAAAAAAAAATCTGACATCAGGCAGACCTTAAAAACATTGCATGTAAAATACAGAGAAGTATATATATTTAAAAACTACTTGACTTGATGCAGGTGAAGGAAGAAACCAGCATTTCCCTGACATTTCTCCATTTTTCAGTATTTTGCCTCTGTTTTATGGCTGAAGAGGAGATTGAATTTCCTGGATGTCGCTGGGTTGCACTGAGGAGAGCAAGCAAGCCCTGTCTTCTGTAGGCTTGGGTTTGGACCACAATGGCAACTTCTCAGCAGAGGATGAATGTGGGATGTGCTCCTGTCAGTGTGATCTGTAGTGTTCGCATGTCCCAGAACGTGCTCCTCCATCTGGGTGCTGATCCCTGTGGGGTCAGTGGGGTGGCCACTGGCATTCTGCTGGATTAGTATTGACCCACACGGGACGGGGGGCCTGACTGAGGAGAGTCCTGGTCGTGATCTCCGTGGGGATGAGATTGAGCAGGAACGGCTGTTACTTGTTACAGAGCCTTAATCAGGAATCATGAGCACTATCTCCGTTTTTAATTTTCTGATTTATAATAACAGAATCTGCATAAATGGAGTGTTAGTGTACAGCATCCTTACTCATCTAATTGAGCCTCCTGCTCGTAAAAGGTAATTAAATACAGGCTGTGTAGCTGTAATTAATGAGTAAGGGTGGGACGCCATTGGCTGTGGATCCATAACCAATTGTGTCTGTTGTTTCCCAGTGCAGGCACTGGTGTCCACGTGGAGCTGCCCAGAGGTGCTGGACCCTGCTCACTGTCCTGCCCTGTGTCCAGCCTGGGTGTGCAGGTGTTTCAGCTCCATCATGAGATGCGGGGTTTAGCACAAGGCAGGTGTGCTCATGACTTTGGTTTTACCTGTCTGAGCTTTACATCTTCGCAGGATAAGGAGTCATGGAGGCACAATATAACTTAGTTCCTTTGGAGATTTTTTTAATGGTGTAGTTGACCTAAGTTACCAAAACCTTAATTTCCCTGCAAAGGAGAAATACACTAAGACATTTTACACTTTCTTGTGTTAATTCATTTGGAAGTCAATAAAACTCCTGGTTTCTTAGTTGGATGTGTAGTACTTTTTGTTAGGGCCTCCTTGGTTTTATTCTAGGTGAAGCAACACTTGGCTAGAGAAGTTTGAAGTTGATTCATCTTCTAATTTAATATTTGGTACTTTCTTTCTGTTGAAAAGATACATTGACTGTGCAAACCTGAGTTGTCTAAATTCTTCTAAGAAATTGGTTATTTAATGACTTTTGATTTTACACTAAGGAACTGTCTTTCATATTTTATATTTTTTATATTTTAAAACCACACATGAGTGGAAAAATGCATCCCCTTATATTAAGAGAGAAATGAAACAGTTTGTGATCACATCAGTGCTCACTCTGAGCTGTATCGCAGCAGGACCTTCATTTTTTGTTAATGGAGTAGAATCTGCTCACTGGAATGGGTTTAATATTATAGTTTCTGAGACAGTAATTGACCATTTGGTCACAGAAGAGGAGATTTTTTTAAAAACTCCCCAAGCTCTGGGTGGATGGTGCTAACTTCCAGTGATGTCTATTGGTCTTAGACCTAATTTCCATTCAGTAGCTGAATCCATGCTAGTAACCTAAATATTCAAAAGATAATGACCTTTTTCTGTAGCACTATCAAACCTGGTTACGTGGGGGTTATTGTAAATTTTTAATTGTGTTGCAGTAAAAATTCCCAATTATAAAGAAATTCTGAACAGTCAACAGGCATTTTTCTTTTTCTTCTCACAGTTCTTTTCTATTAAATGAAGCTCTGATTCTCATAGCTTTTTTTTGAAATTGATACTGTTCAGTTTTTCTGTGCTTGTATCCAGGGCCCACCCAGAATAAAACTCTACTGTGCAGTATAGTAGTGTTTGGTTTTTTTGACAGCTTGCCAGGAAAAGATTTTCTGTTTGTTCTCTTACGATTTTAAAGTTACACTTGTCACTCTCTGTGGGCATCGGGAACCAGCAGCAGCTAAATGCCAACCAAAAATACTCCTGCAGGCACTCAGGCACTTGATTTTCTCTCTCTTTCTTTAAATGCCATTATTTCCTTGTAGTTGCAAGTAAAATGAGGCAGTGCAGGGAGTGGGAGCACTTTCAGGAGGGAGCCAGCTGTGGAGTTACACTACAAAGCTTCAGCCTGTACAACACGCAGTGCTGCACTGAACTGGACCCCTGATACAACAGACTGCAGTTGTGTTCACAAAAAAGCACAGCAGCCACACAGGGAAATAGTGTGTTTTTTAAGACAGGTGATTGTGTGTGATTAAATGTGGATTTAGATTACTGAATAAGGATGAACTGTAGGAATGAACTGTTTGGGCATCCTTTTGAGTGTATTTTCCATCGCCCCTTGTAGCTGGTGTGCAGATATTACCTGTTCCAGGCATTGCTCCCACTCTTGGTGTGGCATTAATGCCTGGAAGCAACCCCTGTTTGCACTTTGTCATTCCCTAGAGTGCTAACAAATACTATTTGACAGTGTTATTTAATGGATGAGCAGGTATGATTTATTATTAAAACTTACTTAAATCCCATTAATTTTCTAATTTTGTGTGTTGCTCTAAGGTGACGGTTGGTCTCTTTTCCCAAGTAGCAAGTGATGGTTAAAGAGGAAATGGCCTCAAGTTGTGCCAGGGGAAGTTGGTTGGATGTTGGAGGTTGATTGGATATTAGGAAAACTTACCTTACTTGAAAGGGTCCCACAGCAGTGGCATTTAGACCACCTTAGCTTGGCAAACATTTTGGACTGGTTGCCATTGTTTGATTCAATACTATTGATTTCCAGCTTGTTTCTCTTTAGGAAACAGTAATTTGTTCAAAACATAAACCTGTTTTTTCCTGCTTATATCTGTGGATTTCCAGCCATCCCTGACTGCTGCTCAAGCACTGTTTGCCAATGATTTCTTTGTTTTCTTCCTAGAAAAATTCGTAGATGTAAAAATTGCTTCAGCAAAAATCAATTTCAATTAGTGTCTGCTTTGTTACCCATTAGCACTTTCAGGGAAGAGGTTCAGCAAGAGAAACTGGAGGTTTTTAGCTTTGTCACAGGATATTGGTAGAGACGTTTTTAATGGCCTCATCTAGAGGATGGGAATAGGGAAACAATCAAAACTTTTCATAAACCTGAATTCTGTCCAGAGAATCTTGTATGTTTTATATATACCTGTTTATAGAGAGAAATCATCCAGCCTGGGTTCTGTGTGGAGAAAGCACATGGAAGATATTTTTCAGCTAAGTTTGTGACATCGTATTTCAGGTCAGATGAACTCAGTGATCTGTTGACAGCAGGACAGTGGAGATCACAAAACTATTTCTGGATGGTAGTACAGAGTTTGATTCAATTTGAAAATAAGATTGTTGAATGGCATTACTACAGCACTTACAGAGTTTATAAAAAATTAATTATAGATCAGATGGGGGATTATATTTGGAAAAGTGCACTTATGTCTTGTGTGCTGTGGCAGTAAATACTTCATGAACGCAAGGATTTAAAATTAAATGTCTGGTAATAGAAATGTATTTCTATAACGCCAATTCCTGCCACTGAATTCTAAGTGAGAGACTTCCAAATGCCTTCTTGTTCTACACACTGTTAAGTAAAAGTAGCCTTTGTTAAGCAAGGAGATTCTTAAATAAACCCAAGACATTGCAAGTCCTTTGTCAGCCATGCTCCTTTCCATATTACAGATGGATTTTTTTACAGGTAGTTACTGTAGAATTTTACAAATGGCAGGGGTATGTTTATGAATTCTAGATTTCATAGAACTTAGGTAAAATTTGTTTTAACAAGGCTCTGGATTCTGTATACTTTTTTCCAGTTAGAAAATCAGAAGTTTTTACTTGCCATTTTGCCTGAATTTTCTGCCAGCCATTTCAGCTAGAAACCTGAACAGTGAGTACAGGGTAATAAATTTGTCTGGCTGATGGGGACCCCACCTTTTGTGGTGAAGCAGGCCCAGATGCAGCTGAAGTTTGCAGAAAGTCTGAATGCAGACCAAAGTTTTACTTATCTAGCAGGAGATCTCCACAGCACAAGAGAACACCTTGCCAGGTAACTGGTGCTGGCAGCAGCACAGGAGAGTTCCTGGGCATCTTCCACGTGGTATTTTTATTGGATATTTCACAGCTCCCACAAACACACCGAGCTGGTTTTAAATTAGCAGCTCAAATGCCTCGGCCCTTGCAGGGGCAGCGTTGAGCTGAGTCTGAAGGAGCTGTGTCTGCACTAACCCAGCTCTCTGGGTGGCTCCTGCAGCTCCTGCTGCCCTGGCACTGCTCTTACACCTCCCCACGTGTGGCCCACAGACCGAGGGGAGGACGTATTCTTTCTTGATTTATGATGCTAGAATCCTGTTAACATCAGCAGGGCAGCTGGCCCTGTGAAATGAGCACCACAGGCAGAAGAAAATGGTACTGAACTTTTATATACATATGTATTTTATATATGCACATAAGTGCACATACACATATAAAGTAAATATATATGAGTATATATAACCATTTAAATATATATATATATATATATATAAATACAGCCAATTTAGTATAGGAAACAAATTATTCTGCCCCGAGAGCATGGCTTGTTACAAGTAGAACAGTACTCAGCAGCTGAATTGCTGCTCTGATTGTGGCTTGATGTGGAAGATAAACTTCGATTAATCAATGTTTTTATTTAGTCACCTGTAGAGTACCATGAAGCTGCATCATACCAAATTTTAAAGGTGGGAACTGCAGTTACCTGAGTTATCTCTCTATCAAGAGATTTTTTTTTTAATTATGGTTAAAAGTCCTCTTGTTCCAAGTCACCTAATTTAAAGGAATAGTCATGCAATTAGTCATCTAATTGAAAAGAGTAACAGCTTGGATAATAAGAAAAACCTGCTTTTCATTTTGTAGAGTTTATAGTTAATATTGGCAAGTTTTCCTGACTTCCTTGTTTTTTCTGCTGAAATATTAGACCTGAGTGGGGAGTCGATAGCAGCAGAATATCTGAGCAGCCCCAAGGGGCTGAGTGGAGCAGTTCCAGATGCTGAAAAAATTTTTATATTTTCTTGTATTTTATAAGAGCCCAGTTGCAGTACTGTTTTTCTTTTGTGAATTTTAGGAAAACTTGTTTTATAACTAACATATGCTCATGTGGAATTTCTGCTTCAGCACCTTGAATAAAGGTGGGCTAGGGGAAGGGTTTCTTTGCTCTAAAAAAGCAATTAAAAATGTTAATAAAAGGAGAAGTCTCATGTTTAAGACCTTTTTGAATCTTCATGATCTTCAAATATGAATTTCACATATGTTATCTTGTTATATCTGAAATTGCTCAGTGTCAGATTTAATTCCTGACCAGATTCCTCATACCCGTCCCTACTGCTTTCTTTCTAAATCCCTGGACAGTAATCTGTTTTATGTATACCACCCTCTTCACTCATCACAGCTCTTGCAAGTAGAATTAAGATGCTCAGACAGATGCAGGAAGAATGAAGAACAGCAGATCTTCTACAGCTGTCCTTGCACCTCTTACTGTCATGAGACCCCTGTGCTCCTCTGAGGCTCCACAGCTGAGTTAGGCTGGGCAAAGCTTTTTCTGCTGGGATTCTCCTTTCTTGTGCAGTGCTGGCACCTTTTCCAGTGGTTGTCTCTGAGAAATACTTGGGCATTCCTGTTCTCCCACAAGTGCTTGCCAGTTCTGTGTGTTGTAGCTAATTTAGGCATTATCCTATATTATATATTATTATAGGTAACTCCTCAGGAATTTGGGTCAATGCAAGTATAATTTTTCTTTGCTGGCCAGGAACAAATTTTTAAAATTAATTAAAAACAAAAAAGAAGTATTACCTTGGTACTTCCAAATGCAAGCTCAAAGTTAAACTCAGGATGATGACACATTTCTCAGTACCTGGATGGTGCCTGCTTGGAGGCAAGGCAGAGGGTGATGCTGGTAAAAGCTGTTGCACATTCCCCAGCAGGAACAAGGAGGAATCACCTTTGCAGTAATGCTGTGGGAAACCAGGAACAGGCAGGAGCCAGTGGGATGCTCCGTGCTGGGCTGGCTGATGCTGTGGATTTCTCTCTGCTTAGGGGACCATCCCTGTTCAGGACTGTGGGTCAGACATGCCTCCTTATCTTGTCCCCTGGTTAAACCAGGACCTTGACTGGCTCACTGGCTTGCTCACAGTGGTGGAAATTAGGTACAAGCGCTTTATAAACCTATAATTAACATTTTTGACATCTATAACCTCTGAAATCTGGCTAATCAGGATCTCATCTGGTTTATTTGCTTCTTGCCTCTTATTTAGGTTTCCAGCTCTGTCATGTGAGCTGGAGCCTCTCTGATTAACCATCCTGGATGCTAACTTTGGGGGTTTAATTATCTTCCTAAAAGCCAGCATGTTGTTACCTTTTTAGAAACACATGCTCAGTTCTTACGCAGATGTTGTTCTTAAAATCTGTTTTCCTAAACATCTTTCTTTCTGAGCCAAGAGGTTTCTGATAGCTATATATAGCTGGATGTGATTTCCTGGGGGGGGAGCAGCAGTAAATCAAGCCCCATCAGTCAGGTATGCATCCCTCCTGCAGCTCCCAATTCTCACGAGAAAGTTGAAAGAATCATGAATTAAATTACACTTAATTGGTAATGAATTTAAATTCATTCAGTTTACTCCAGTTTCTTCTTCTGCTTGGAAAGTAATTTTAAATGAAAGATGCAGATACTTGCAGAGATCATGATGTCTCAGAAAACACTAAAATAGGGATGTTGAATGATGCATTTAACTGATGATTGAAAAAGTTGATGTAATGCTGTGGAATGGGTGGAAGTACTTACACTTTCTCCACCCGTGACTTACAAACCCATGATTCTGTTGTTTCTACATCTCAGTGTTTCACACACACAGGTCAGCAGATTATAATTATTCCTACCTGCTTGTGGCTTAATATATGTGGGAGCCAAGATATCTATTTTTTTTTCTTTTGGAGAGGTATTGCTTCTTACTGCTGCTCAAGAAAACTTAGGCAAAAAACTACTAATTTCTCATTCTTGCTTCCTAAATTTGTTAATTGTCTATGCTGAGTTGTTGGTTTTCTCTAATGAATGTGTGAATGCTGTGAAGTAATATAATGGGATTTTTTAGGTGATAGCCATAATATATCTATATACCATTTGGGGAACTTAGTCATGCATGTACAAATTCTAGCTGTGTAAGAAGAGTCTGGGGGTGAATCTTACAGGCACAAAAATTTCCTATCTGCAGCAATTTTCTTTCCTGCATGGGCAGTTGAAGGGAAGCTCCAGAAGCAAAAGACTCCACATACAAATCTGAGAAATGGATTGGGTATTTTGGGCACCACGTGCATGTATTGTGAATTAATCCTGACTGCTCTCTATGGATCCACGCTAGTTGTGTGCTCTTTCAAAAGAAGGGTCACTTTCTGAATGTGAAGCTTTAAAAAAGTGTGTCAGCCAGACATCAAGTGCTGCAGTGAAGATGTTCTGGGGTATTTGGAGAGCTGCTTTTGTCATGGTTCTGACTGGAGATCCTGGAAGCAAAGTGAATGCACACCAGTCCTGTTTCCTATTTGAAATATTGAGGCTTTTTTTTCATTGGTTGCTTTCTCATTACTTGAGGTGGACCCGTGAGCTTTCACAGAGAGGGGAAGCTAACTGAGCACTTTTAACTCACACTTTGCAATTCTTGGAAGTCATACTTTTATGGCTTTATGCTCCTTTTTCTTCTAGAGTTTTAATTTTTAAATCTATCTTTGTTTTTATTTTCAGTCACATAAAATTCACTGGTTTATATAGTGGAAGTTAAAAGGTTTGAAGCTTTGAACCTGAGTTAAGGAAATAGTTCAGAATTTTTTTTTAAACCAAGCAAAACACAAAGCAGAGCCCAGCCCCTTCCCATCAGCTGTGCTCTCTGTTCGCTTCTTTAGGCTCCAACTAAAATGGAACAGGCAAATCAATAACTGCTGTTTAATAATGTGTTAGTAATAATGCACCTGCTGGACTGTGAAAGCTCATATCAGCCTTTTTGCCTTGCTGGAACTGTATAGCTTATGTGCCACAGGTAACTACTGAGTGAGTTATCTGCTGAGATCTGCTGCTTATTTTATATTTGATGGCCAGAATCAAAGAGAAAGCTTTGGATAAAGGATGAGGTGACAGATTCAGAGATATGCCAAGAGTTCATCACCTCCTGCATTATGTTATTTTATCAAACAGTTAACAAATAGTGGTACAAAGTATTCACATATTTAGGAAAAAAAATCATCCAAGTGGCCTCACAGCTGGATAAATAGTGCAAAGCTCCTGCAGCTACTGAATCAAGTTAATTTGGGCTTTTAAAAATATACCTGGAGACTTTGTGTAGTTCAGCATCAGTGCCTGCAAGCGAGTGGTGCTAAATGGGGATTTATGTGCTTTTGGAGTGAGGTTTGGAAGGGGGTTTAGATTTTCTGTGGTGTTATTGCTGAATGGGTTTGATAGAAAAGCCTTTTTGTCGAGGTGCTGTGGCAGCAGCCTGTGAGGCAGAGATCAGCTTCCCTGGGAAGGGACAATTCTCGGCTGTGCCGTGTCCGTGGTTGTACAAATGGAGATTCTTGTTGACATTCCTGGCTGAAGTCTCTAAAATATAGTTTGGACTTCCCCTTTCAAGAGTGTTCTTCCAAATGTGCTCTTCCAGGGAAGGCCCTCAGGCTTGCAGACATCATGAGCACCCTGAAAACTTCCCAGGTATTCCTGGTACCTGGATAACATGACGAGAATGGAAGGAATCAGTGCTCAGAAGTGGGGAAAGGAATATTTTCTGAGGAAAATTTCCAAACAACTTTCTAAAGAAGAGTAAGGTTTTTCACAGATACTAACACTGGCTTCAGGGGATTCCTGGGGAAATGCTTTCACCTTGTGGAAAGAACAAACCTGGGTAGTGAAGTAAACCAGTATGTTTATTAAAGGCAGAAAATGAATGTCGGTGCTCAGTTGAGGTTGAGAAATGAAACAGGTGAACACTTGTGGCATCTAATGCTACATTACCATGACTAGGTAGTGTTGATGTACAAGTAGATATAGTGGGTTAAATTTTAGTGAATGAAAAAATATTGCTAAAACAATGCTAAAAATATAGCATGTATGAAACGAGATGGAATTAATCAATATAGAGGGTTAAAACAGTGAATGCAAAAAGTATTGCTGAAAATATAGCTTATATATATATAATATAATATAATATATTGAACGAGGTGGAGTTAATCTTGGTGTAAAAGTCCACTGCCAGGTGGGGTTTGCATTTCGTGTATTGCTTTTTTGGAAGTATGCCAATTATAAACTTATAATTTTTTTTCTCCATTTATCCTGTTTCTTCTGTAAAGGTGATTCAAAGTGTACAAATGCACATTGAATGTAATTAGAAGAAAATGAGTAATTTTTACAATACTGCTGCAGAGCCATCAGCCCATGCAGCAGTAGGCTGCACTGAAGTACTTGTGACTAGAAATTTTTAATTTCCTCTGCTGTTGCAAAATTTCCCTGTGTTTATTTCCAACTTTCAACACCTCTTTGCTGAATACACTTTAATCTTCAGCGTTGTCTACATTGAAAGAAGGGGAAATGAAAGTTAGTGGGGAAAAGAAGTTTGTATGAAGTGTGAAACAAACCCAGTGTAATTTAACCAAGGAAGGACGGGGTAGAGGGTCCCCCGTGCTGCAGAAGGCTTTTTGTTCACAGCACTGTGAAGTGCAAAAGCAGTTTTGAACTTCTAAGTGTAATCTGGCCAATTGTCTGAAATTCTCAGCAATTGCCCTTTTTTAGCAAGTTCTGAGGAGCAGGCCAAGTGCAGTGTTGGTGGTTTGGGTTTTTTTGTTAAGTTGAGCCACTCTAATTCTGCAAGCACTTCCAGTTGCAACACTGCATTTTCATCTCTTGTTACACCATTCTCCAATTTTATCTAGGGTGGCTGAAAATTACTTTTAAAAGTTGTTGGACTGATTTTACTCAAACTTTCCAGAGTGTTTGTGTCAGGTGAAGCTGCCTGCCCTCATCATGCACAGCTCATCTCTGCCTGCATAACAGGAGGGGTTGGATGGATGATGGTGGGAACTCCAGCTCTGCAGGAGAAACCACAGTCTTGGGAGCATCCTCTGGAGTAGGAGCACGGGGCAATGTATTAAGAGCATTCTCTTCTGCTTCCAGCAAGATGAAGGACACTGAAAGCAAACCACTATTAGGTACCACAATTGATTCTAAAAGGCCAATTTTCAAATACTGAAAAAAAGTTTTCATCAAAGCAGTTGCAAAGTTGCTGTCTGTTTAATGCAAGCTTCTGCAAAAAGACAGAATATAGTCTATCTACAGAGGGTAGGTTTAGATGGGTTATTAGGAAGGAATTCTCCACAGTGAGGGTGGGGAGGCCCGGCACAGGTTGCCCAGAGAAGCTGTGGCTGCCCCATCCCTGGAAATGTCCAGGGCCAGGTTGGATGGGGATTGGAGCACCCTGGTGTAGTGGAAGGTGTGCCTGCCCATGGCAGGGGCTGTAAGGGGTCTTCCAACCCAAACCATTCTGTGATTTATGATAAAATCTGGTGTTTTCCTAAGCCAGTGAACCTGTTGTTTCTGCTCTCAGGTATGTGAGGAACAGAAGAGGCTGATGGCAAAACTCAGTTGCCACCCACTGTGAGCCCCAGAGGAGTGCAATTCATGCCCCTTTTCAGGGGGATTCTCTCTGTGGGAATTGAGACTGGGCTGTGAGAGGTGAATTATTAAGAGGAAATTCACAACAGAGGCAGAAGCTCTGTGGTCTGTAGCAGCACAGAAATCCCGTACCTCTATCGTGGAGCTATTTTCCTAAAAACTGTTACTATTTGTTTGCAGCTGTGTGAGGCGTTGAGCAGGATTGTAGCAAATGAAAGCAGCAGGTTGTCTGTGAAAGGTACATGGCTTGGAGCAGCGTGTTGCTGTCATTATCTGTGCTATCAGGTGTCTGCACTTACAGCTGTCATGTAAGTGGGGTAAAAAAAAAAAGGAGAAGCTGCTGTACTTGGGCTCTGCCTGTCACTTGTAGCTGAGGATTTGGAAAATGATTTTTTTTGTTCACTTAAAAAGAATTTTCAACTTATTTGAAACAGTATCATTGTAAACAAGGAGTGGATGTAGCAGAAGGGTTGTGGCTCCTGGGACTTCATCCCCTCTTCATCCTGCTGCCCTGCTCCACGGGGCTGTGTGGCAGGATCTGGTGCTGCAGCTGCAGACAGCTGTGCTGTGCACCTCCACGTCCAAAAATGTTTGCCCCCATTATTTTTGCTGATATTATTGACTGTTCAAACATAGCAGAGCTTTGGCCACACAACACTTCCTGTGTCACAACTGATCTTTTATTTCCAGTGAATGTTAAAATTTCTCAAGCAGAAAGAATTGTTATTTCTTGTTTTGGTTGGTGTTTTTTGGGGTTTTTTTAAGTGCTCACTCTGGAGGAATTTTCATACCCTCGTGTGGAAGGGGCTGGCAGGCTGAAGGCAGAACCAAGAGCAGTCTCTGAACAGTTGTGTGTGATGTCCCTACACTTGGTGGCAGTGATGGCTTTAAGGGGCATTGCTGGGCACCCCATATCTGTGGATTTGTACAAACACCCTCCTTTTTGGATGTAGATAAGATGCTTTCATGAGCAGCTCATGTTAATAGCCAGCAGTGTAAAAATAGTCTCGAATGACAAAAAAAAAGAGTTTTCTGTGTACCAAGTGTACCAAGCAACTGTGTGGCTTGAGCTGTTGCAAAGATGTCAGCCTGGGGCTTACAAGTAAACAAGAGAAAATGAATTCTCTGAATTTCGTTTTTCGTTTTTGTTACTGTGCATTGTTGTATGTCTTCCTTACTGTCCCCCATGCCAGGCTGGTATTTCTGCAAGTATTTTAGAATTTCATTTGTTTTCCAGGCTTAAAAACCAGTTAGAAGTATATCATTTAACCCTTTGAGACAGTAACATATGATTTATTTTCTTTTGTAAACTTCTGTCAGGTCCCAGTGCCCCTAAGAGGAGCAATGCAGTTTCCCAAACAAGTGCTCTTCACTATGGCCTGGGGCCATCCAAAAACTCTATCACATTAAGTCATAGATGTTGCCTGACACAGGAGTGATGGCATAAGCAATGCACTGTGTATCACTTTTGCAGATAGGAAATTAGGGAACAGTTTTATTGTGTTGTTGAAATACCATATTAATCACTTTGCCTTACTGGTACAGAGTTTTTCAGTCCAGTTTTTTGCTTGATTAATAGATAGGGCTTTGGCTTGCCTGTTTTTCAACAGTCTACTCTTGTTTGTCTCGACACAATTGGTTTTTATCACATTGGTGCACATCTGACTAAAAAAAGGCGCTCCAGATCATTGGTGGCATTAGTCTGGCATTAGTCTGGCATTGTCTTGCACTGCCTTTATTAAAACCCCCTTTGTCCTATTGTTGCTAAGTGATCTATCCATCTTAATATTTTCCTGATGTCTAAGCTACTGTCTGTTAATGGCATCCTAATGCATTCTGAATTGACATATTTCACATCATTTAAACTCTGCTTACCTATTTATCATGCAGAGGTCGTAACTTAGTAAGTGAAAGTCACTCAGAGGATTTTTCTTTGCTATTTCTCTAATTTTCTGTCTCTACAAGGAAATTGCAGCTCTTCCACTCACTTATTGTACCGTTGTGATAAAGGCCCTTCCTCACTCTGGCATCCGATGCACAGAGGAGCTTTGTACATTTGATTTCCTTTTCCTCCATTTGTGTCAGCCTGACGAGATATTAAAAACTGGGAGCAGGGATGTTTTGTGCAGCCATTCCTGGCCCCGGGAGGAACAAAGATGACCTGGCTGGTGTGGCATCCATCCTTGCACAGGGAGACTATCAACTCGGTGCTTGCTGGGGCTGGGATTACGTGTCACTCAATCTTGTCAAAAATTCTATGAATATTCAATGAGGATTTTAATGTATTGTCATCAAGGAAGCAATTTCTGTGTAGTCATATTAAGCATGTTGTCATCTCTGCAGTTTAAATACATTGTTTTGCCCATGAAGTGACCTTAGGCAATTTTAAAATGGTCTCGTTTTTTCTCCATTTGCCTTATACCAAATAAATTAGTTTTACCTAATAGGAAAGAACCTAATATGGATCTAACACATTTGTATAGGGAGAAGAACATTTTAATAAATAATCAGGGTATTATTCTACGTGTACCAGGATTTATCTTTCCCACTTATGCTTACACAGAAGGTTTGAGCTATGGTCAGGTTGGCTGCAGTCAAGTTGTTCTCTAACTGAGGTTTCATAATGAGTTCAGTTTTCAAAGGGGGGGGCTGTTAATTTATCTCCCTCCTTGAATTGCTGATGATGTTTAAATCACTGCCTGCCTCATCGTTGTGTGTTTAGGTGTTGTTTAAGCTTCATTGCCCAGGCAAGGTTCTCATTTGCATAGATGGTGTATGAGTGTATTTTGTTGGGTATGGATTATTGTAGGAAAACCAAATGTGTTCTACTGACGTTAAGATTTTGAAGTTTGTTATCTTGTGGACTTCCTAGATTGCAGGTTTTTTGTAAGTGCATATCTCTGTACATAGTGAGAATATGAACGTTGTTTTTTGGAGAGCAATGCTGTGATGATTCCTTATTGCATATGTCCTAAATAACGTACTTTTCTTCTGAAATCAGAACAAACTATTTCAGGATATACAGAATGTGGCATTTTAAACTGAAATGTGAACAGCAGGGCTTTGTTAGTCACGCCAACGGTTGTACTGGGAACAACAGGTGTATTGTTGGGTGGACTGGAACAGTGGGATGTCTGATGTGCAGTGAAATCAAGGGAGAAAGCATTAGGGTGTGAAAATACTTTGTTAAAATGCTGTTCATTAGAAAACCTGAAAATCCTGAGAAGTACGGAAAAGTACATTTTGCTTTACAGCAATTTGAGAAGTAGACTACTTATTAACTCAATTAAACAGCGTTTTAAGCTGGGAAGAGAACGGTGTATTCAGAGCTCCAAAGTGTACCTCTGGGCCAACAGTTTCAAAATTAACTGGAGAATTTCGGTACCTTTTATGTTTGTGTGAGAACATGAAAGTATCTGATTTTTCAGAGGTTGGATTATCGTCACTTCCAGGCCCAAGTAGTAGTCACTTTTAAGAAACACAGGCTTTGTTTCTAAGGATACTGAGACACTTTCTTAAAAGAGATGGCGTTCCTGCACCAAATGGCCCAGCACTGGAGGAGAGGTTTTTGCCAATTTTGCAAGATGAGATTCACAGCCTCCAACTTTGCAGCTTGACTTGGGAAAACTTCCCTCAGTACCTTCCCAGGATTGTTTCCTCTCTCCTATAAAAGCTATCAAAGTAACTTCCCGATAAGAACCTTCCAGAAGTTTATTTTCCTTGACTTACTTCATGTGTTAGTTATGTGTGTGAGTAGTAATGCTCTTTGGTGATATCCTTTGCACATGGATAAATATTCTGGATATATGAATAAAGCTGAGCTGTGTTTATGGGTGGTTGCATCTGAGGAGTTATAATGACAGGCTGTGAGGTTTGTTTCCTTCAAAGACACTGAGATGGCCATTTGTAAATAAACAAATAATCCTTGACGGAAAAGGATTGATAAAACCAATACTGACTGATTTAAATCATTGTGATAATCCCTAATTTTATTTCTTGTTCATTGACTCATTGAGGTCATTGTGATTATCTAAAATTTCTCATTCATATTCAGACTGGAGAAGGAAGAACATAACACCTCATGCACCTTGTGATACAAGTCAATCCACAGTGTCATTGGTATTTTCTCGGAATTATCTAAATCTTGAAAAGCAGGTGCCTGTTGTCCAGAGTGAGGCGTTACAAGTGCTGAGTTTGGTCAGGCAAGGAAAGGCTGTCCTTAGCTGAGAGCAGTAGGTGATGAGTCCTTCAAGGCTGCCAGCTAGTCCTGTGCTGTGCACATTTGGAAAGATGAGTATTTTGTGTGTGTTAGGCCAACTCCCAGATAAGGATTAGTTGTGTTGTATCTGGGACAAAAGAATTTTAGAAGATGTTTGCACTAAAAACTCTTATCAATGCCACTGCAGCCATGCCTGTAGGATGGGAAAGGTCAAGAGCCAGGGCAGGGAGGGAATAATTCCAACATAAATGATGTATCCAACCTTGGCGCTGCGGGTGATGACTTTTCTCCCATAGTCCAGACATTAGAGACACAGAGAAAAGGAGCTGGGCTTTTGCAGTGGAAAATGTAAGGTTTCACTTACATTTACAGGGGCATTGGCACAGCTAATTTTCATCAATAAGTAAAGGGCTGGATTTTCTAAACACAACATATCTGTATTGGATCCTCTTCCCAAGAACAGCTTTGGGCTTGTGCAATAATGTGCAGGGTCCCAGGCTGTGTGCAGTGATTTTCCATTGTTTTGGGGCAGTCTTCTCCACTGAGCTGTTCTGCAAATGGAAGAGGTTTAAAGAAAAAGGAGAAAAATTGTTCAGATTGATCATGGCCAAACAAAATTGAAAGGACATCAAGCTTCTCTGGTTCCTGATAGAGGATATTTACAGCATAAAGCAATATGAGGTTTCTTTAAGCTTCATGTTTTCAATTTCTTCCTTTTTTTTAACATTTCAAAAGCCCCGTGGTAAAGTCAAAGCAGACTAGTGCAGAATTAACAAATCTGACTCTAGTACGCCTGCAGGGCTCTGGATATACATATAAAGTAGTAATCCTGTCTGAAGTGATTTCTTCTGAGTTGCTTAGAAAGTCTTTTGACGACTTTGCGTGTTTAAAAGCATTTATTGTTGTGGTCAGAAGAAACGATATTTTTCTCATGATTTCCACTGAGAAAAGACTTTGTGATTTTCTGCTGTTTCTAACATCTTGCAAAGTCCACAAGCAATTAGTACTGAGGCCCAGGAGAAGGAGTTGTGCTTCACGGCATTACTGCACTTTCCCTGAGATGTGTGTTAAATTTCAATACTGCAGACATTAATTTCATATTGTTTTGCATTCTAAACAAGCATTCAGCTGTATTGTTTAAGCTGGCTGTATTACACAGTTGCACTTGGGTTTTAAATGACTGCATAAATATTTGCAGGGAAGAGGAAAAAAATTCCTTACTTGTAGAAATGAGTTGCTTCTAATTAATATAGAATCTATATGCATTGCTCTTCATTTAAGCCTGTAGCTAATTGCTGTCTCACTGACTTCTCAAAGCCAGACATCTATAATACCATCAGCTAAAATTCTAGAGAAGGATTTTAGGGATGTGCATAAAAGTACTGAATAATTAGTAAGCAGTGTATACATAGTATTTTATAAAAAGTTCTGTGAGCTTTTCTTTTGCTGCATAAGAAACTGAGGAACAGAGGACAGACATGAAAGATCTTAATGAAAACTGGAATTTAACTTTTAACTCTCTATGTTCAGTTTTGAGCCCTGCATGAAAAGAAAGACATTGAGGTGCTGCAGCAGGTCCAGAGAAGAGCTGGGGAAGAGTCTGGACCATGAGTCTGATGAGGAGTGGCTGAGGGAGCTGGGGGGCTCAGCCTGAGGAAAGGAGGCTCAGGTGGGACCTTACGGCTCTCTACACCTCCCTGACAGGAGGGTGTGCAGCCAGGTAGGGCTTGGGCTCTTCTCCCTGGTGACAGGTGACAGGACAAGAGGAAATGGCCTCTTGGTATCACCAAGAGGCACCCTTGGTATCACCAGGGGTGGTTTGGATCGGATATTAGGGAAAATTTCTACACAGAATGGGTTGTCATGCATTGGAACAGGCTGCCCAGGGCAGCAGTGGAGTCACATCCCTGGAGATACTTAAAAGACATGTAGATGTGGCAGCTACTGCCATGGCTTAGTGGTGGCCTTGGCAGTACTAACAAGTGGACTCGATGTTCTTTTCTGTGAATCACTGTATTTTTTTAAAGTTGGTCTTGGTCACCCGTTTGTCACTCCCTGCCCTCTCCCTGTGCAGAATTGCTGGGCTCTGGTGGCACAGACCCTCTGCTGCCCTGACTGTAAAGGACAGACCAAAACAAACCCACACTCCCTCACCCCCTCCCCACCACCCATTATTTAATTTCCAGTTGGGTTTGGGAACACCTGCAGCTGCATGAGAAGGTGCTGTGGGAACGCTCCTCAGGATGGAGCCTATTTTGTTCCTTACACAACAGGTACCAGGAAGAGGCGAATTCTGCTGTTGTGCTGCCACATCCACACTCGGTTATCTTGCTAAACACCTCCATTTTGACTGTTATTCAATACAGTTATTCAGTGTTCCTCTGGAACATTGTTCTGTTTGCAGTGTTCTTGTGTGACCTTAGATGAATAATGTGGGAGCTGTCAAAGTGTAAAATTAGGCACATTATAAAAACATCAATGGAAAAAAAACCCTGTTGGTGTCGGATAGTATTTTCCTCAGAAATAGCTTTAAAAAATAAAATTCAAGAGACTTTTTTCTCTTTAGAAATCACACTAAGCTGACAACAGATAGACAATTCTGATTTCTTTAATGTTCCCTGCTATTACTTAGCTGCCATAGAGATAGATACGTGATACCTTATACAGCCTGCATATGTTTTGAGATTTGAGTTTTGCAATTATCTAATAGTGTAATTTGAAATACTGAATGTTTGTTTTCACTTTCCAAAAAACGTCATTACTATTCTTTGTACGCTGTTTGGCAGCTTCTGCATCTTAAATTGCTCTGTCAGAGGATGTGAGAGACATTCCCCCACCACTGAGAAAAGCATTGACTAATATGATCTGAATAAAAAAACAGAAGCCTAAACTTTTAGCTATATTTGAACATTAAAATGTTATGAATGGCAGCACCGTGTCAAACCAAAGTACTGACTAGTTTGTCTCCTTGCCTCTGAGAGGGGTCAGGTACTACAGGAAGAATTTCTGAGCAGAGCAAGCATTTATTCCACAAGCTCGGAATTGTAAGGAGAACTAACTTTGGAATGATACTGAGCTTGATATCGTAAAAATTACTACTACCTCAGTTAAGGTCCTGTAGCAAAATGGATTTTGTATTCTGGGTCTGTTCTATCTCCTCCTGTTTTTTTTCTTTCTCCATATTATAAAAGGAAGAAAATTTCAGCATTACTGGAATATTTTCCTGTGCCTCTCATTCACAAAAATACCAGAATTTCCAACTCCTACCATGCTTCTATCTAGTCACATTTAAATGTGCTTTTGACAAGTGGAAAATCAAATTGCCAGTCTTAAAAAGTAGCAATCCCCTACTTACCATAGCTATGCATGTGCTTAACTTTGAGCAGCCAAAAAATTATCGGCGTGGCAAATAATTTATGTCTTCCTTTCCACCAGAGTGAATGGCATTTAGGGGATGTGCACATTTCCAGTGTGCATCTTAACCTGCTGACACCTGGGCCATAAGCTGCAGGTGGCAGAAGGGTAGGACAAGAGGTGACCTCTGCTCACCAGGGCTGCAGGTTGGTCCATTAATGTGCTAATGGGATACTTCTGGTTTGCTGCAAGCCCAAGAGTTCTGTGCTCTCAGCCACCTAAAAGCACTCTAGGTGTTTATGGGGTGACCACCCCTGAGTGTGGAACACTGTTCAGCTGTAGCTTTCACATTATTATGCTGTTCAGCACATTTGTTTCAATGCCTGGAGTTCAATTACCTGGAATAAGTTGCTTTAGGAGCTCTACAGGTTTTTCAAAGGAACAACTTGTAGATGCAGTAAGGATCCCTTTACTTCCCACTCAGTCCCATTTTTTGATTTTGTGGTGTAATACAATTCCCTCTACGGGTGTAATAGAAATGCCCTGGAATGACCCTTTTCCTTAATAGAGTTTGATTTATTAAATAAGCACCTGTGTCCATGTAAATCTGTATATGGATAATCTATTTGTACACAGATTTACTATGATTTTAAGTGTAAGAAAATCCTTCCACGTCTCGTTTTTCATTATGTCATCATGAAATAAAGGAATTTAAACTCTGAAAACCCTTCATACTCAGAATAACATTTTTCTGTTGCTTAACAGTGTAAATGACGAAATACTTCTTAGGCTTATAGCATTATAGCAGGGAAAATGCCCTACTGAGCTGGAGTAACTAATTTAAGTAAAAGACAACTAGATATGTTGGTAAATGCAGAGGACAATATGTGGATAAAAGTTCATGAGATTGACCCTGGTAAATATTTTTCAGTCGTATTTTTATCGTCCTTTTTTTGTTTGGTATTGTTATTATAATAGCTGTGGAATGCATTGCCTGCTGCTGCAGAGCCAGCAGATGGAGCAAAAGAGCACAATAAATAGTTGGATAAAAATATCCTGAATGCACTCATTCCGAGCTGGGGGAGGGGAAGTGGCTTCAACCCTTTTCATGCTCAGTATTTGTCCAGTGCCATGGTTTCCCATCTGTCTAATCTTGCTCCCATTCTGCCTATAGCCATCTGCATCACTTGCTCTAACTTTTCACATAATGACCATTTCACTCCAAAAGGACTCAGGTTGGCTTCAGTTTTTTGTGGTCTATAACATTTTGCTGGTCTACTTCTGTATGACAATGTCCGTGATAAAGGATTGATTCAGATTTCTCTTCCAGAGAAGTTTGACTTTCAAAAAATTTGCAGTATAAATATTGTCCTGTGAATGTCTCAGTTGATTAAATCAGTAGGGTATCTTATTTTTTTTATGTGATTAGCAACAAAATCAAGACTTTTTTTTTAGTAGGAAAAATGCATTTTTTTATAAGGAGAAGGTTTAATTGTAAATCTGTTCTGCTAGGTCAGTGGTAAGCGTTCAAGGTTTTCCTGACAGCTTTTCAGCTCTATGGCCACTCATGTAAAGAAATGCTAATAGAAATATTAACAGAAACATTAACACCATTTTCAGTGGAATAAAATGGTTTGCTCAGAGAAAGATTATATATATGCATGAAGGGAATGGAAGCTGTCTGCCATGTACATAAAATGAAGAACAGGAGGCTTGTTGAGATTTTTTAATATAATTTGAGCCTATTGTTCAGATATATTTTAATGCACTGAGTGCTTAGATGTCTTCAGAGATGTGACTGGGTGATATTTTATTGCTGCTAACCTGGGAGCAGTTAGTTCTGTATGGGTACACGTATGTTGTACTATAATTTGCTGAAGGCAGGTGGCTGAACACAGATATGCGGAGGACTTCCCATCCATAAACCATGACAAACACTGCACTTTCCTCCCTGTCTGTGAATTCAGATTTTATTCTCTTGTTATGCAACTGAGAAATTACTGAAGCAACTCTTGAGGTGACAGTACTGTCTTCTAGTCACAGAATTAACATTTGTTTTGTGACAAGGATCACTTACAGATGTATATATAACCTTTCTGAAAGTTTCACAGCCTTGATGAGCTTGTATGAGACCACTTACTTAACCTCAACTTGAATCACAGAATCACAGAATGATTTGGGTTGGTGGTGACCTTAAGGCTTGTCCAGTCCCACCCTGGCCATGGACAGGGACACCTTCCACTAGACCTGGTTTCCCCATCCAGTCTGGCTTTGAACACTTCCAGGGATGGGGCATCCCCAGCTTCTCTGGGCAAACCTGTCCTAGTGCCTCACCACCCTCACAGTAAAGAATTTCTTCCTAATATCTAATTTAAGCCTACTCTCTTCCAGTTTAAAGCTATTCCCCCTTGTCCTAGGTGTATAGTACCACAGCAAATGCCAGCAGGCTGAGTTAGTGTTTAGTAAAGACCCTTTGAAGACAGAGAAACTTGTCAAAGCCTTGCTTTTCAGGCTCTCTCCACTGCATTCTCCACTTCTGTTAATTTATCTTTCTATTTTTTCTCCTTTTTTACACAAAACACGGCCCCTCATTCTGTGCCATTTGACACCCAGGCAGCAATCTCTATCCCTCGCTACAGGAACAGAGAAAACAGTTCATCAGGTTACACTTGAGATTCGTGGAGAACAGTTTTTGCTGTCTTAGCAGAGTGCTGTGACATCCCCTACAAAAGCAGCTGTGCTACAGCACTGCAGGGTACTGCTGTGTAAGTAGATACATCCCACCCTTGAGTTAATACTCTTGCTTTATCCTCGTTAGTAAGATAAGATTGCTGTTCCCTTGTAATTTATAATAGCAATCATGTTGACCCTTGACTTGAGGGTCTTTCACAATCCTTTAATTTCTTCTGGCCTGTTTGATTACACTGCAGAATATTTGGGTTGAATTTAGTAGTGTGAGGTCTTAAGCTCAGATAAAAGAGTAATTTGGTCATGTCGGGTGCTTGAGGACTTGAATTTGGAGGTGTAGAGTATCTGAAGGTCAGAGTTATAACTGCTACTTGTATCTTGTGTTCTCAACCAAAGTGGAGATGTGCTGGGCAGACAAGAGTTGAAAAGGAACTTGCAGAAGGGGACAGGGAATGAGCAGCCCCCCTGGAATGTATGAATTGGCTGAGCAGGGAAATCAAGGGCACATGAGGAAGAAGTGGCATGTTAGAGGTGCAGTGATTAAGAGAGAGTTACAAAGAAATTGTGCTGACTTAATCTTGCAAAAGTAAATTCAAATGACAACCAGATGATACTAGAAGAAAATCTAAGTGGAACTGCCTTAATCTAAAAGTGGGACTGCCTTAATCCTGGATGAAGTTGAGATTAAATTTAACTGGTTATGCCCAAAATGCCTATTTTCTTTCCCAACAGGCTGATTTTGGAGAAGATGGCTAATGACATCGAGGACAGAGAAACAGCAATTACTAATTGCAAAATACAACCACAGTTTTAACAGGAGAAGCAAAGCCTATTAAAAAGGCTGCTGACCTGTTAGTCACACTTCACTCACATCCTTTGGAAGGGGTTAGAGGAAATAGATAGATTCTGATCTAGCAGATAGAAATGTCACAAAGTCTAGTCTGAGTTTACTAAAATAAGTAACTGATACTTCTGCTCAGTCTGGGCTTCAGTGAAGTGCTTAATAAGCATCACTTCAGGAAATTGTTAGTGAAACTGGAGGCGATTAAAATTATTTAAAGGATGGTGAGTGTGACAGAGGACTTGATGTAAAGAACTAAGGCAGAAAGAGGAGTTTTAGTGATGTGTGAATTTGTCCTGGTGTGTGTTTTATTTAATATTTTCAGTAGGGATGTTGCAGGAAGAGGGGTCAAATGCAGTATGTGGAGTAGGACAGAATTACCAATGTGTAGTAACTGATCAGAATATCTGTGAGGAAGATAATGAGGATGGGTAAAACACAAATAGCTTTCAATTTTGTACCATGAACTGCAAGGAAATGTGCTGAAATACTGCTGTTTGTGGTTTTTTAACTATAAGTTTCTCAGCTCACATTATCCCACAGTTGGAGATGACATAGGAAGAGAAGGTACTGGTTGTGGTAGAGGGTGCAGGTTACCTGCCAGCCACTAATGAAATGTGGCCATGAGAGAGGCCAAGGGCAATGCTCTGGGTAAGAAACTTCCACTGCAGAGAGGAAAATCGTAATGCCACTGAGTAAGGCTTTTGTGCCATTTCAGACCCAAAGTGTGTTACTCTTGTCATCACATTCACAAATGGAGAATTCATACCAGGACAGGGCAGGGAAGGTCTGCAAAGGTGATGGAGGAAAATGTGGGCATGTGTGTCCTGGACAGAGTGGCTGGCAGCAGGCAAAATGTGGGCTGAGAGCATGTGTATGTTTGCTGTCTGCAAGGATATCAGAGAATTAAAGAAGGAGGGAGTACGAGGAGTTCCTTCAGCTGAATGCCAGCATTAGCATAAGAAATGAATTGATGTAAACTGACAATTACTGCTTTCAGGCTTGAGGCTGGGAGGCTTCTGACCATGAGTGATCGCTCTGACAGACGAAGTGGGTCTGGATACCAAGCTGGCTTTAATGTGATTTATTTTTAAAAACTAGTTGTGAATGGTTGTTGAAAACTGGAGTCAGTGATTCAAAAGGTCCTGTTCAGGCTTAGGTGCCTCCAGTCCCAATAGTATCTGGATTACATTATAACTTAGACTGAGTTAATATAAACCTTTATGCATTTATTTATCCCGTTTCTGGAATCTGCTGAACTGACAGGAGCAAACAGAGAATAAAACCTAAGCAGCGTTTCAGAGTTCAGCTGCCCATTACTAACTCCACGTATGGTAATGTGACATTCTGAGGTGCATTTGGCAAAGGAATTGTGCTTTCACGCTTCTTTGAGCAAAGTTTCAGGTTGTCTTTGCCTTCAGGATATGGGATCTTTTTAAATTTTTTTTTATTTTACTTTTAAACCCTAAACAAAATGGTAGCAATGGTCTGTGTTAGGGTATGTCTGCGCAGCTGTGCAAAAAGAGATAATGGCGTATTCAGCTTTTGGCGAAAATTCAGTACTTTTCATCTGTCATCAGAGGTTGAAGCAGTAATGCAAAGTGATACTGGAAAAGCATTATTCTGCTACAGTGACAGCACCATTAAAATCAATAGAATAGGGCTTTTTTTCAAATCCCTGCTACAGTAAAAGAATTAACGTGCCCGTTAGTTGTGTAAAAGCGGAAAATTATCTGGCTCTGTGCTTATTTGCAGTGAGTTTGGGTTTAGGAGGCTTTGCCTTTCTTTTAAGGAACAATATGTCCTGCCTAGGGCTCCAAGTTCTTAAGAACAATAAAGATCCATCCACTTTTTGGGAAGGATGGATGATATGGTTTTGTAAATTCCTTAAACATACTGGTTATAAAGATCATTTTAACCACAGTGCACTGCTGTATCTATAGTCATGAGTAATCTGTAGTTAAAATCCATGGAGATACATACCCTGCTGGATAGAGCTGTCACAAGGCTGCTGAGTAAGTCTTCACCAATTGTAAGGTATCCCAGTGTGGGCTTGGTTGTTTTTTAGCAAGCTCTATTTTTCACAGCTTTATTATTGAGATGTGGAAACTGGTTAAAGCTGAAAATCTGACTTTTTAACAATGTTTTCTTCTCCCTATTTCTAAAAGAACCACATTTTTTTACCTCTTACCTGAGCTAGATGTACTTTTTTAAAAAAATTGACCTGTAACCTATATTACCTGCTGTGAACCTGTTTAAAGAAATAATTTATACTTAACTCATATCATGGCTTAGTTTATCAAAGAAAGTAGTTTTATTTAAACCAGACTTAGAAAAATCAGTGTTAGACAGCTAATTCTTTTCAAAGGCTGGGTTTAATTAGCTTGCTTGAGATTACAGATGAAATCTATGGCATAAAAGAGAATTGCCAACTTCTTATCTTTTCCACAAGGTTATAAAAATATTTTGTTACAGTTCTTCAAACACAAGTCTGTATTGAACCAAAACAATACTACATTTATTACCACAGTAATTCGGACTGTTGAACTGTGGTTTCCAAAGGTGAAAGGCTGGTACATTAACCCACTGATCTGCAAGCGTATGAGAGTTTGTGAAAAATGTTCCATATCCTTCTCCTCCAAGCAGTGTGGCAGAGAGCAGGATAAAATGAGTGGGAACAAATGCTAGAGTTAGCTGAACCCTTTTAGCAGAAAGTGTGTTTTTTTATGTCAGGAGGCACACAAAGGATTGGTTGTGGGGTTTTGGTGGTAGTGTGAGATTTTCTGAAGAAATCCTGGAGGTCTGAACCATCAGTTCTCCAAACCTGTCTCAGTTAGGCTGGCTTTTATTTCATAAAAATATTTCAGCTTAAAGCAACTGAGGTCTGAAGAATGGATCATTGATTCCAATGTTTTTTCAGTGGGCATTCTGATTGCCTTCATGATTTCCCCAAATCCATTTATTTAATTTTTAAGATAAATGGCCTCTATAGAATCAAATTCCTCATCCCAGACCATGGTGCTGGTGTGCCTTGGCATTGAGAGCTGCTCTCTGTAGTTGAGGCTCCACACTGGCTGTCCCTGTCTGCTGGATGCTGGCATTATTTTCACTAGCCACAACCATAGTAGCCTCATCTGTACTTCATCTTTCCTTTTATCTCCCATCCAATGCCTCAGGGCAAAAGCACCCATCCTTCAATTAGTTCTAATGGGAGGTGGATAGAACATCAGAGCTTATAATATTTGAACTTCTGGAGCTTTGTGCAATCCTCTTTTCATATGTAAATATTGTAACTTCAGAAAGCTGGTTAGTCGTTCATCAAAGCATATTCTTTCATAATTTCTGGTTTCATATGATTTGCCTCACTTTCTCTGTGATGTTTTCCTGTTTATTAGATTAGATTATAACGCAGCCTTAGATGATAACTTATTTGGCAATGGATAGATACTTAGTAAGTCATTATGTAAGAGAAATTGCTGTTTAGAAGTCACCTCTGTGATAACCCTGCAGAAATGAGGGAAGTGAGCAGAAAAGTAGTTTTTGCTCAAAAGCAAGCTGTCCTCTCTCCAGATCCATTAAAGGTTATGAAACTGTTTTTTCAGCACTTCTTTCTCCTTCCAAGTAAAGTAACTTCTTCCACCTTTATTTTGAGGAATTATGCTTCAAAACAGTTTTGTGGGTGTTTTTTTGGTGGTTGGTTTGGTTTTGGGTTTTCTGGGGGGTTTTGGGTTTCTTTTGGTCGTTGTTTTGTTTTGGTTTTGGTTTGGTGTTTTCTGCTGTTTGTTTTGTTTGGTTGGTTTTTGTTTTGGTTTGGTTTAGTTTTTGAGCTGGTGGCACTGAGATGGATACTGAGCAGTATTCCAGTTTCTGCCTCTGGCCTGCTGTGCTCCTCTGTTAACACCTCATGACCCACTGCTCTTTTGAGAGCTGCTGGACTTCTTGGTGGACAAATTCAAGGTAAAATCACTGTTCTTTTATGTGTTGCTCAGTCTTTTCTCTACTTGGATCTTCACAGAGAGGTTTTGAAGCCTGCACACAAAGTACAGTTGTTAATGACTTCATTAGTAAAATCAGATTATTTTTTTCCTGGAACAGTGCTGCTAAATGTCTGGATGAATTTGTATAAAGACATAAGATTTGGCACCTCTGATTTATGAAGAAAAGGAAGTGATACGTGTATCTCTTCAAGAAACAGAGGAGCAAACAGCAAAGGAAGGCCTCTGTTTACACTGGTACTGACAAAAGGATCTTCTAGGTTATAATATTTCATAATACATAAAAAAGAGCTGATGTTTGCTTTGTTCTTTGAGGGATGTGCTTATCATGAAAGACGAGATTGCTTTTGGGCTGGGACCTTAAAAAGCTTATTGCTATATCACATCTCTGGAATCTCAAAAGAGAAGAGCAACTTAGATACTAATCTTGGCTCGGGTCTTTACTCAGAGAATACCCAGAGAGGCAGGTCTGTGCAGGAGAAGAACATTTTCCTTGCTTTGACTTTTTTTCTGATGGCATCTCAAGGCCACAGATGGGATTCCTGGAGTTAAAAGAAATAAGATGCTCTCCTCTTTCCCCAGTTTCTTTTCATTCTGCACTTCTGTATCCCCTCTCAGTGCCCTCACAAGAAGAAACTGAATAAATTTTTAGCTTCGGAAATGGACAAGAAGTGCTTTCAAAGGATTTTATATCCTTTATTGTCTTCCCAGCGAAAATTAGGTACCCAGTTTTTTCACGATAAACTCAAGATCAGATGGTATTATAAGACAAAGCTTTTTTTATGAAGCTCAGGACTGGGAGGATTGATTGATTTTCTGAACACCTGCTTCCACAGAGGTGCCTGCTCTTCTTGTAGGGAGTAGTTTGTAGCTCCTAAAGAACAATTTCTCTAAGTGTAGGTATCTGATATTTTTATGTCAATAGCACAACAACAAATGTGTTGGCAGAGAGTTTTTGCACTGATTGGGGAACAAGCATCTAAATTTGATTGGTATAAGTGCAGGTTTACTAAGGGATGGAAGGTTTGGAGCTGGTTAGTTATTAGCATCACTAAAAGCATTGATGCCAAGCCTTGAGAAGGACTGGGCTCAAAATGTATCTGCTTCATGAATGCCCCATTAGAATAGAACAGGTTAGAATTTACAATTGAATAATTAAACAGAGTATGCAAATGCAAATTTTAGGAGTGATAAAAGCCTCCAGTTCGATGTTATGAGGAGGACTGACAATGCAAGTCAAAAGTAAATATATTTTTCTCCTTACTTGCAGAAAATTTGCTCTTCAAACATCAGGTGCTTGGACAACTTCCAGAGTCAGGATGTGGACTAGATTGACCAATTTTCAGCAGATAAATCTTCTGATTCCATTTTTACTGAGTCTTCAAAATGTTAATGATTTGCTATCTGCAGACTTCAGAATATTTCTCAGGGACTGGAACACTGCCGAACTTATGCCGACTCTGGAAAAATGATTCTTAAGGCATTTCAGTTTAAAACCCCATAATTCATCTGAGTATGAGCTGGGAAAGTGGCCCACAGCATATTGCAGATGAGAGCTCATAGCTTTGCTGCTGGGGTTTCAATCCTCTTCAGCAGAGAAGAAATGGGAAATCTTTCCTTAAGGGTTTGACATCAGTAATGGAGATAAGAATTTAGAAAATTGGACAGTGGGGAATTTGGTTTGCTATACCTAATGAATGGTTTTCATCCATAAGGATGTGATTAATCCAGTTGTCTAAATGATGAATTTTGTAAGTATTTAGGTGTCTGAGGATGCATCAATCTCTAGGTGGGAGATTGCAGGTGAGTTGGGAATGAGTTGGTATTGCTTAGATAAAACATTTATTTCCAGGCCACGCTATAAAAATAGCTAATTTGCTAATAAAGCAGCCAGGGCACTTCCAGGAATGGGGCATCCACAACTTCTCTGGGCAGGACCTTAGAGTGCTTCACTGCCCTTTGAGGAAGAAAGGATTTCTTCTTAAAAGCTAATCTAAACCTGTCCTCTTTCCGTTTAAAACCATTGCCCCTTGTCTTGTTACTATCTGTCCCTCCTTTTTATAAGCCCCTTTAAGGTGGGCTTTGATGTTGTACAGCTGAAATCTCATCAATCCATTAGGTTTATGACAGACAGAACTGTTTTGTCTGCCCAGCTGGATAAGGAGAACCTTTAGGGACTGTACCAGGATGGGTTTTGGTGGTGTCCGTTCTTGTAGTTCACCTGTGATGATTTACATCCTCTAGATCTATTTCCAAGGCCAAATTTTTAAGAGGGTTTTTTGTACAAGAGGTAATCAAGTCCATTGGGAGTATTTAGGTGAAGTATAAATATGGAAATGATGAAGTCTGTGGAGTTTTGTGGTCTGGAGATTCATGCAGTCAGCTAAATGAAAAGCCTGGTAGTGAGCTCTATGAGGCTCAGCTCTGCACCAGGTATGTGCCCACTCAGCTCAAGCCTGGCCAAAACCAGGGGCCAGGACTGCATGGGAGTTACCTGGCCACCCATAGGTGTCTGCAACATTTACACACACACATATATATACACAAAACAGAACCATGTAATATGCTGAGTTGGAAGGGACCCACAAGGATCATCAAGTCCAACTCTCCTGGCCCTGCACAGCACCATCCTCCAGAGTCACACCCTGTGCCCCAGAGCATTGTCCAAACACTCCTTGAGCTCTGTCAGGCTGGTGCTGTGACCACTGCCCTGGGGAGCCTGGGCAGTGCCCAGCCACCCTCTGGGGGAAGAGCCTTTTCCTGATATCCAACCTAAACCTCCCCTGACACAGCTTCAGGCCATTCCCTTGGGTCCTGTCACTGTCACCACAGAGAAGAGATCAGTGTCTGTCCCTCCTCTTCCCTCATGAGGGATTTGTAACAGCACTGAGGTCTCCTCTCAGTCTCCTCCAGGCTGAACAGGCCAGGTGCCCTCAGCCTCTCCTCACACGGCGTCTCCTCAAGGCTCTTCTCCATCTTTGTTGCCCTCCTTTGGACACTTTCTAATAATTTAATGTTTTTCTTATATTGTGGCACCCAAAGCTCCCCCAGCACTCAAGGTGAGGCGTCCTCAGCCCAGAGCAGAGCAGGACAATCCCCTCCCTTGCCGGCTGGCGATGCTGGGCCTGATGTCCCCAGGACAGGGATGTCCCTCCTGGCTGCCAGGGCACTCCTGGCTCATGTTCAGCTTTCCACAGAGCAGGACCCCCAGGTCCTTTTCCCTGGCACTGCTCTCCAGCCCCTCATTCCCCATCTGTCCGTACATCCAGGGTTGCCCCATCCCAGGTGCAGAATCCGGCACTTTCCCTGGTTGAACCTCACAAGGTTGGTGATTGCCCAGCCCTCTCATTTGTGGAGGTCTCTGCAGGGCCTCCCTGCCTTGGAGGGAGTCAGAGTCCATCTGCAGAGGAGCACCAGCCCAGGGCTCACAATTACAGCAGCCAGGGCTGCACCTGGTGCCTCTGTGGATATTGAATATACCTGTGTGTAGAAAGAAAAGGAACATTCATGTGCATACAGAGAGATCCATTTATTTTGCTATTCTAATACTTTATTGACTTTAAATTAAAACAGATCTCCTACAATTTGAACTTTTAACGGACTAGTTATTGTCATTCTGCTGTAATTGCTCTTTAATGCCATTTGAATAACAATCGGAAAGGGGAAAACAAAATTTATGTGCAGTTAAACAGCTGCAGCTGCACCAAACACAAATGTGTGAAAGTTTCCAAATAGGAACTTTAATTTGGCAGTGATTTTGGCAAATAATTGTCCTTTTAGTGCAGCTCAACATCTGTGTGTAGTTTAAAGTTTTGTTACCTCTTAGATAATTAGCTGCCTAGCTTTCATTGTATTTTAATGTGGTAAAAAGACCCCAGTATAAAATATTCCAGGTTTAAAAATAGCAAACTGTGTTGTACTCTTGTTAAATTTACGTGCCTTTCCACAGCCATCACTAACGGGTATGAAAATACTGAAGCTGTGTTCCTTATAAAAGAACATTTCAAGTAGTGGTGTACCAGAAAATACTTGGGGGAAAAGCAGTAGGCACACACGCCCTTCCCACACTTGGCTGGAAAAAATGTGTTATTCTTTGAATTGTCATTGAATCCCAGTGTACCTGCAAATGTACAGTTTTACTGGGAAAAAACAGTGTGCGATTCTCCAGAGATGGATATTTTTGTTTGAAGAAATCAAGCTGCAGTGATTTTGGGGTATATGGCTCTGGGAGTCCCCTGTGTGCAACAGCTCCTCTTAAAAGCATTAATTTCTACAATATGAACTTTGACTCACAATCTGCAGTTTTTATGGAGACACTTTACAATTCTTGGTAAATACACGTCAGAGCAGAGCTGCTGTTCCATCAAATCCTTCCACATTGAAGCAGGGGAGCAATTTAATGAATCCAGTGGGAGACCAGCATAAACTCTGATGATGAAATAATGAAATAATGAGTTACACAGCAAGTGGTGAACATGTAGGCCTTGGTGCCTTGGGATATTGTGGAGTTAGATTATATCTGCTCTACAGACTGAAAAATGGGCAGAACAAGCTTTTGGACATCTGATCCATGAGCACCAACAGCACGAGGTGGATCCTCCAACAGCCCCAAATTCAGCAGCTGTGGATGGTGGAACATCCAGAGGAGTGCTGCAAGCTGTGTTTTGAGCACTGAATTTCCAGCTCCCTTGGTAGTCTAGTCCTTCTGTACATTAACAAACAAATGCGTTTCAGTATTGTGTATTTGGGAGTTTTAAAACACTCCACTGATGTGACCTTTCAAATATGTAGGAAGTGCAAAACCTGAGGTGCCAGCCCCAGAGTTTTCCACTTAACCTTAATCAAACATCTCAATATTTCAATCTATAAACCATTTTCTTTTAAGTATCTTTGACATTAACAGCTTGCTCTGAGAACACCTGTGACATTAACACTGGGATTTTAGGCTTTTGAATTCATTCATCCTTCTGAGAGGTGGACAAGCTTCCTTTTGGTTCTGTGAGTGCAGGGTTAGTAGGCAAAGCCCTACATAAAGAACAGGCTCAAATCTGGAGTTAAAAATGAGTAAAAAACCTCTTTCAGGTTTGAAAAAACCACTTTTCAACCCTACTTATGTCTGCCTTGTAAAGTGTTAAATCTCTTTGAGTCCTTTGTAAATCAAATAAGCAGCTATGCAATCTACACAGAAATCTCTAGCCAGACTTTCTTTCTCTTTGGATATTTACTGTGGTCTAGCCAGAAAATTTTGGAAGAGAATCGCCTTATTCTTTTTTTTTATATGTGTATTAATGCCAGGTGAAGAGATTGTTGTCTTGTGCTGCGGTTCCTTTAAGCCCCAGAGTAGAAAATTATTAAAGTTGGCCTTTCAGGCTATATGATTTTTATCTGTGTAGAGTCCTGCTTCAAAAATTGTTTTAAGCTCAATTAATTTCACCATTATTTAACCTCTTGTTTAAATGTGTGATAATGAAAAGAAAGAAAACAAAAGACTCCAGTGAGAGACCTGTAAGAGGTGAATAATTCAACTTTTAAAAATCTGTTATAACTTGATTTCTTGGCCTTGGTTATGCCTCATCTGTGCAATTAAAGCACCTCCCCGTCTGTCCTCCTGATCACCAGATAATGTTTAAACTCCTTATTTCTGGCCTAACTGTACATATTTCCAGAACTAATCACTTCTTACTAGCCAAGGCAATTTATCTTTCTTAAATATTTGTTATGAAGTATTAGACTTGCTCTGCTTGAAGAATCTGGGTCACTTCTTAGGTTTTAAATTAAAGTAATTGGTGCCATGTTTTCTCCTTGTGCTTTTGATGTATCATTGGGGTACCAGGAATGCTCAGCTTTCTGCCCCTTCTTTCACCTCCAAAAATAGTGTGTAAAGTGTGACTGAGGATCTTCGGTGGGGCTTGAGGGTAGAGGAAGGTGCATCTTGGTGGTGATACGGAGCTCCAGGCTAATCTGGCACAATCTGGGCAAGGGTAAGTGAAATATGTTGGGTATTGTTAATCCCCCAGCCATCAGCTCTTACTTTGGAGGTCCCTGAGCATCAAGTTATTTCACATTTGGAAAAATACTATGGTGTGGATATTTTGATCTTTGTGCTGTTGTGAGGCATTCACCTTCGGCCATGGGCACAGGCAACACGCTGGGCTGTCTGAGTCCTTGCTCTGGCCCAGGACAAGACTTCGTCCAGTTTTAATCAGAGCAGATACCAGCTGTAAGAAAGTAGAATTCCAAGGAACAGAGGAAGACAAGCAACAAAGAGTTCAGATTCAGGTCAAGAAGCACAACTGGGAAATATTTTGAAGTATACCTTCATGCTGCTGGGTTTTTTTAACAAATAATTTATCTTCCCCTTAGATGCTGTCATAGCTTCACTTTAATTTCTCTATTTCATGGCTTGATGGTTAATTTTCATCTCTTTAATTACAAGTATTTTGTTGCACTTTATGTTTAGATTTATAGAGCCAGAGTTTCTCAAAATTATGTAGTAAGTTCATTTTAAACAATTTTACTATTCCTCAAAAGGTTGAAATACACCATAATATGTGCACTTGACAAAGTCATTTCATGATTTCACCACAAAAAGATAGGTTTGTGATCGATTTATTGTGTGGTTTGAGTAATTTTGGACAAGAGTCCCTTGGATTTTTATTTGATGTGTTTTTAATTTTAAAAATATATTGGATTAAATAAAAGATGTTATTATATATTAATGCATTTTTAAAGTATTGCCCTCCTATTAAATCATAGTCTTTCTCACACACATATCATATAGACTTTGTAATACCAAAAATGAAAAACAGCTTATAGTCTTGAGGAGTAAAGATTGCCAGCATTTATCTGGATGTGACAGAGAGAAAAATTAATTGAAGGCAGCAAAAAAAGTGACAGTACATGGTAATATTTTTATCACACTCAAAGTCAGTAGATTTTCTTCATTTAGAGCTGGAAGTGTAACATATTCTGGTTTTCTCATCAGTTGTAGCAAAGACTGATTTATTCAGGCCTTCCTGATGCTGCTTTTCACAGACATTATCATTTCCCATCAACTGGAATGGGCTTTCATAAATTATGGGAGGCGAAACAGAAGGTTTGGGCTTCTGACACCCAGCTCCACTTTTCTGCCTTGTTCCACTCCTAAGTAGGCAGCAGCCCTGACATGCTTCGAGTCTGATTTTCATGGAGTTTGTGCATTAAAGACACTTTCTAAATCTTTAATGTGCATCTGTATGTGCTGTCATCATTTTTTATTTGCACTGGTCAGGCCGCAGATAAATTTGTGCTTAATAAAAAAGAGACCAGTTTTTTCCCCTCTTATTTCTCTCTCTCATTGACGTAAATTATATTTTAGCAACTCAATTTTGCAGTTTTTCCCTCACCAAATGTGTCTAATTCCATAATGGCAACTGAGAGAGATCCTTAACATGCAGGGCTTTTGTTTTACCAAGCTGGAAGGAAGTGGCTGGATTTTTGGGATGGTTTTCAGCTCTGTGTTTCTGATTCACACTTGTACCAAGATCACTTGGAAGCCGGCTCAGCTGGCTTCTTGTGCCACTGCTCTTCCAGTCCTCCCCTCTTCGAGCTGGTATTAAGACCAGCAGTGCCATAACCAGTGTTGTTTTCTTTCTGGAACCATTTTCAGCAAAATACAGAGGTCCAAGTCTGTCCCCTTGGGTCCCAGCATCTTTGGGGCTCTGGGCTCTGTATGTGACTGGGCTCAGAGGGATTGCTGTGTTTCCTAAGAGAGCTGCCTAGTACAGACTGCCCACCCAGAAAATAAATAAACTGAAGTTTCCTGAACCAGAAAAACTTTTAAAATTTCTCATTGCTGCCTTTTTTTCTCAGCCTGCCGTGGTTGACAATGCAACTGCCTCTGCTGATTGTTGTGTGAGGAGTGCCATGATGATGAAAGGGTTAAGGATAAGAAAAGCACAGGAAATATTATTGCTCTTTGTTTTTGCAAAAATGCTTTTTATTTTCAATTGAGTGGGGAAAGGAATGAAGAAAAACATTAAAAAATAGTCTTTTTGTTGGTTTCCAAAAACACAAATCGAGTGTTTTGCTCCTTAGTTTTTGCACAAGTGTCCTCAGGGTCTGGGATGAGGAAGGAGGGAGAATTCTGTGAACAAGTAAGTGTGGTGCCTAGATGTGTATTGGAAATACCAATTTGAGGGGTCAAATTCCAAACTGTTTTGGTGTCGAAAGCTGACTGGCTTCACGTTACTGGCTTGGCCAGTGATGGATTTGTTTTCATCAACCAAGTCACTTCAACTGTCTGTGCCTTTTTTTCCCTTTGCCTTATCTCCTTCATCTCTAATGGGAGACATTTGCTCATTCTGACTTCACGCCATGGGCTATGATTTCATCTGGCACATTTAGATGTTACCAGAATAGGGATAATAATAGGTTGTTTGGAAAATTTTTAAGATACCCTATCTCTCAGAGGGTTGATTTTTCAGCAATAAACGCAGGTTTCCAAGTTAATTTTGATTCCATTCTGCTGCATGCAGAAGCTTTAGTTCTCTCAGATACAGAATTCATACATATATACACACCTCCCAAAGACATCCGTGTGCATATTTTTATTGGATGAGTTCTGGCTCAGAAATGGAACCACACCACCACTGTGTGCATGTATTTAATAAATGGACAACCCCCCCTCCCCAGTCTCATTTGGGGCTTATTTGCTGTCTCTTCAACTCCACAGTCTGTAGTGTACAGTTAGCAGTGGTTGAGTCTTGCATGCGTTCACTGCAAGAAATTCTAGAAGCTGCTGAGTTTCACCATTACTAAATATAGTACTCACTCCAGCACTCTTCAAAAGATTTAACAAAAAGGAAAGTTTGTTTTAGTAGCATGTGGCATTTTACAGTCTCAAGATATACAAAAGCTTTAGTTGTACCTTAATACAGGTTTGAAAGTAAAATCTGTAATGTGACTTGTAAAATAAATTTCACTTTTGTATATACAAAATTTCTCCTAATTCTTTTAAAGACAAAAGTATTTACGGAGAGCAAAACTTGATTTACGGTTGTACTTGAAACTGTTGCTGTAAGAACATAATGTGAGAGTCCTAGTTTGGAAAGACAAGTGTCTGCTAAGGAAGGCAGGAGCCTCCCTTGAAATGGAGAATTTAAACCCCTTCCCTCCAAATTATTATAGTTTTGAAATTAAGGGTCTCTTAGGGAAAGATATAGGAACAAGAATAACAGTTCTTTACTAGGAAAATTAAAATAAAAATTTTAATTTATTTAAAAAATATTTTAATAAAAATTTTAATTTATTAATTTATTGTAGTAGTACAATAAACCAACCAAACAAAAAGAAAACATTGACAGAGTCAGAATACAGCTTGACACCCTGTTAGTCAGGGTGTTGGTAGCAGTCCAGTCAAGTCCTGCTGGAGTGACAGATGTGGTTCTGTTGAAGCAATGATTCTGTAGAAGGGTGGAGTTTTCCTCTGAAAGTCCAGTGATGATGAGATGGGTCCAGTCTTCCTTTGGGAATCCAGTGGAAACAGGCTGTCCTGGTGTTCTGAATCTCAGATTTTATCCAGGTAGGAATGCTGGGCTCTTCCCACTGGGTGGAGCATCTCCCAATGGGATGATGCAATTGTATCAGCCATGCAGTGAGCCTCGATGGCCCATGAACAGCAGATATCCCCCTGGAGGGAGGATGGGTCGTGGAAGAGATAAAGAACACTGCACCACTTGGTTTTGACAGATGGCAATAGAATACATTCTTTTGGTTACATCTTGCATTGCAACCTAAGACAAAAAGTGAGGTAAAACTAGTATAAAAACATGTATAAATAATATAAAACTAGTTTGGGATTAACCATCTGCAAATATTCTATCACTCTAAACATAATGGGCCAACACCAGCACTCTTGCATAATGTTAATAATTAAATGTGTTGAAAATACAGCAAATGTATTTTTGCGTGCCTGTAGCAGTTTCAACATACACATTTTTCATTTTTCATATTAAATAAAAAAGAATAGCATCTGCTTTTAAGAGAACTTGTTTTTACCAGAAAAGAAAACAAAATAAAAAGAAGTGAAATGTGCAATAGCAGCAATATTTTACTTCTTACTGTAACTTTCCTTATAATCAAATAAGCTATGACTGCCAGGACATTTATCTCATTTGTCAGGACATCCAAGTTGTTTGTCATCACCCACCTCAAATAAGTCAGCCTGTCCACTGCATTATGTTCACTACTCAGTTGGCCAGAAGAAAACCTTCTTGGTACAGACAGATGGTGAAGAGATAGTAGTAACTAAATAAGTAAAACAAAATTGCATGTAAAGTTGTTATTTGTAAGTACATATTGGGGTTTCTTCCAGAGGTCATCTGGCTTCTTGCAGTTGCTGACTCCATTAAAAAAAATAAAATGGATTTTGTTTATTCCACTTAATTTGCATTAGATGCATAGTGCCAATTTTCAGTCTGTTTTCTTTCAGGGTTTTTTATTTTTCTTTCCATTTTTTTTCTTTCTTAAACAAAAGAAGTAGAATTTCAGCTGCTCTGTCATTATCAAAAAAAAAAAAAACCCAAACTAAAACCAAAAAAAAGTGTGTACAGAAACAACACCCATTCCTCCCTGAACTGGTTTGCGTTACAGAGCAAAATTATAACAACCCTTTTTGTGTCAAAGGGCTAATGAAACACCTGAAAGAATACACTTTCATATAAATGACCAGTTAAAAATACTGTTCTCATCCCAAGTTTTTATTTTAAAGATTTAAAGGTTTTCCAGAGTCGTGCTGACCATTGGCAGTGTGGAAATCAGGCACTGAGGGCAGGAGAAAGGGTGTTTGGAGGGAGGCTGGTGTTTGCAGCAGTGCTGGGGGACACGCTGGGCTATTTGCAGGAAGCCACCAGAATGGGTCTGTAAAGGTGATGGTCCTTGTTTATTTTATAGGCCATTCTTCATTAGGATGTCTCAGCCTGGGCAGAGTCATCTTCAATTGATAGTGGGTCAAAAGCCATTTTTGTGGCTGTTCTTACAATCACAGAATGGTTTGGGTGCAAAGAGTGTGAAGTCCACCCCCTGCCATAGCCAGGGACACCTTCCACTAGACCAGGCTGCTCAAAGCCCCACCCAGCCTGGCCTTGAGCACTTGTTCAGTGATAATTAAAAAGATGCATTTGTCACTGTTCCTTTCCCCTGCAGCTTCATGACAGTGTTCCCACTGTTTTCCTTCCCTTCCTTTCCTCTTCCTCCCCTCAGCATCTTAAGATGAGTGTTTCTGGGGTTTGTGATTTTTGCCTTATTGATAGTTGTGTGTTGGGTTGGCAGCATTCTTCACTTCATACCAAAAATCTGGATGGAAGAGTTTAATGGATCTTGCATTGCATTGTAACAGTCAGCAGATGCAAGAAAAGAAAATTCATGACAAACCACTTTGCACTTCTAGAACTTCTGCCTCTGGCGAAGAAACCACTGATTATCTTTTTGTGATTGAATTGGTTTCTTTTCACATAGATACTTCATGTCAAAGTAGTCAAAAGCTTGGAATATGTGCAATCTCCAGTGATTGACTTTTACTTTCTATATAATATGCAAAATCTTGTTTTTAAGTAATTAAATAAAATGCATATTCCATTTTTAATTTCTCATTACCCTTTTAAAATACAGAAATTACATTGTGTTGATGCTATTTACCCCGTTTCTAGTTTTTAAAAATTGTTTTGCCTTTCATCAATTTTTATTTTATTTAATAGACTAAATTTCTTGTCTGGTGCTCTCAGTGCTACTTTTCTTGAAATACTTATTATAAGCTCTTGAATTTTTGTATTTATGGACTGATGGACCATGTAGGCCATTATAAGAACTGAAAAGTTGAATAGTAGGAGTAGCACTGAAGACATAATTTGGTGAAGCATTTGTAGCTTTGGGTATGACCTGTTATGAGGAATTCTCTATTTCCTTCAAAGAAAAACTGCTTGGTTTTATGTGTGCAGGTCAATACTTTAGCCCCTGCTCTACACCTGCTCTACCATTTGAATATTGCTCAGAAATACTCAGCCTGTTCCCACATTTGGATGTTGCAGATAAAAACAATATTCTAGAACCTTCTGTGCCTCTCATTTTCCCCAGTCAGGGAAAAACTGACATCCTGGTCAGAAGAGATTCAGGGTTTGAATGTTTCAGATATGTATTTCAACATTTTATTGTGCTGTTTGACAGATTAATTGCATTTTTGTTTGCCACCTGCACTTTGTGTTGCATCAGCACAGGCAATGCTGCGCCAAGGCCGTGTATCTCCAAAAGACACACGTTGAAAGGTCTGATGAATTACAGTTTTCCAAATAACCCAGCACTGACACCCTGTAAGATTCCGGAGGGGAGAAGTGTGATATTTGTTTTGCAAACACTATTTTCTTCCTTTTCTGTGCGTTGTCAGTTTAGCTTCTTGATTTTCCCTTGGTTAAGGAAACAAAGATTGCAGCGGCAATAACATTGCCTCTCACAAGTGTCTTTTGTAAATAATTTGGGAAAAGAATTATTTCCCTGCATTCGACTAGAGGACAACTTAGCAAGATTGACTACATTTCAATCATCATATATGCACCTTCAGTTGTTAGAAGTATTTTTTTACATGGTTATAGAGGCTGGCAATTAAAACATTATGCTTCTTCCTCACACGAGACTCACAAACACCTATTTAAACATCTTGAGATGCGTCCATTGAATTTGTGTTTTGGTACCCAAACACTGAGGGGTTTTTTTGACACGTCACAGACACAAATATATGCATTTATATTGTTTATAGTCTGTTCCACTTCATCTGCTGTATGAATTTAATGGATGTGGCCTGTAGTGTCTCATCTAGTCCAATATTTCATCTTCAGAAGGAAAAGCTGCTCAAGTCCCCATGGATTTGAGAGGTACCATTTGGCCATTATTGTTCCACTTTTATTTATTATCTGAAGCATGAGGAATGCTTCTTATTTGGCTTTATATTTCAGTTGCAAAGCTTTACCTGAAATATAAAATTCATTTAAGAATCATAGAATGAATCATAAAATGGTTTGAGTTGGAAGGAATGTTACAGATCTCATTCCAAGCCCCATGCCATGTGCAGGGATACCTGCCCACCTTCCACTAGACCAACTGGAAGAAAAAGATGCATCCAACTTGGCCTTGAGCACTTCCAAGATCACTTTCCTTTCCTCCTTGCCTTCCTCAACATTCAACACAATGTTTTATGTTCTTGTTTTGGGGAGTGCTATTGTCCTGTGCCTGTACAAAGCTACTATATAAATTATTGTTAGATGCCTGGTTATACCTTCTAAGCAGATCACTCCCTTTATAAATCATTTTAAGCTCCAAACATGCCAGTTATTCAGCAGAGAGTAAATATTTACTTCCTGGAGGGTTTTTTTTTTCATCAAATGACACAGGCCTCTCCTTTAGTTTGAACATGAAATGGCCATTCCCAGGTAGAGATCTCCTTGTTCAACGCCCAACAGAAAAGTCAAGTAAATCTGATGACTTAAGGGTCTGTTGTTTTCATACTGGTCCATGTTGACACGAAATCTGTTCATTTCTTTGCAACCCTTGTTGTCAAAATATTTGTGCTGTTAGACTGAAGGCAGAAATGACGAAAATGCTGTTGACAAGTACGTATAGTAAACACAAGAGTGGAAATGTATGTTGTTGTTTTCCAGATTAATAAACCTCAGTTAAATGGGCTTAAATATGATGGTGCAGACCCAAAATGCAGCAGGTCCTCAGGATCTTCAGCTTTTCCTTGTCTGGGATGTGACGGTGCAAGAGGCACTAAGGGGAGCAATGGATGTGGGCTTGCCTGGCTGTGTGCTTTTTGTGGGGAAGCACACAAATCTCCCTCTGTAAATTGGTTTTATTTTCAACTGGGCAATGGAGATGTCCCACTGGTCCAGTGGTGCCCTGCATAACCCTGCATCCATCTTGAACCTAAATGTTGGGATGGGATGCACCAGTCAGGGGTTTAGAGGTGATGAAATGCTGTTCGCTGTGCGGTTCCTCATGCAGGATCTAGGGAATGTTTTGCTATCCTTAAAGACTTTTCTGCTCATTTTCTTGAGAGCAGTGTTACAAAGTTAAGGCCACATATAAACAGCAGGAGGAGGAAAGGCAGGAAATTTTGAAGGTGGGTTCCCTGGATGACATTCAGTTTGAAATGTAAAAGCAGTGGTTTGTAACAGTGGTTTGTAACTGTGAGCAATTCCCACTGATACCAGCAATCACCAAAGGATAGAGGAGAGAAGAGCCAGCAGGAAGTCCTGAACTCTGGAACTTGCTCCTTTTCTGATCAAAGTCCAGATATTGATATTCTTGTTATTCTTAGGATACGCTTCAAAACTTGAAGGGTGTTTTTGTGAGACGACTGTGGTATTTTCTTACTACATAGAGGGAAATCTCTGTGGATTTTCCAGAGTAACTGTGATGTCCATGATTCCAACTCATGAATTTGTTATATATGTCCAAACTTTTTGTTGTTGTTGTTTTTAAGTGATCAAATCACAAAGTATGTAGGCAGCATAAATCTGTGTATGGAGTTATGAGAAATGTCATGAGAATTTTCAGTCTGATACTGCAGATCAGTACAAATGAAGCCAACTTGGTAACATCAGGACTTAACAGGTCTCTGCATCAGAAGTAGGACATAGAAATGTTACTTTCCTCAGGATGATTTTTTTTTCCCTCTTGCATCATCTCATGGAGATGTCAAAATTTGCAAAATTAGGTCATTTTAACCATTGAAGCTAAGAAAAGCAAACCATTAGAATTTCAATGTCAGAAATAGCAGGAGGGAGTTTGAGGGTAAGGAGAGACCAGCTGAGGTTACTCAGGGGAGGATGGCCAAGCTCACTGACTTCTTTTTCAAAGCAGCCCTAATACCTTGCCTGGCTCTGGCTGGAACAGGGGGAAAGTCCTCCTTCAAATGTTTTCCTCTGAAGGGCAATTTCAGTAAATTAAAGTTATAGGTGTAGTGGTTTCGGGTACAAATCCCACCTTGGCACAGTGCCCTACTATATTCCCTACTCAATTCAAGGATTTATATCTGAAACCTTACCTCTTTTGGGCTGCACTCCCATGATTTGATCCATGTGGTTTGAAGTGATGAACATCAAAATCCCTAATGTTTAATGCACTTTTAAAAAATTATCTGAAGTAAGTGATTAGGAGTGCAATGGCCATATTTTTATGCATTATTTATGGACAAATATTTGATAACCTGACCACATATTTCATCTCTAGGGCAGTTTAATTAAATAAAACAAAATGTAGAAAAAATAAATTAGAATTTTATTTAACCCAAGCAAACTTTTTACTAAAACAGAAATCAGTTTGCCATCTGTTATAATTGATGGAGGTCTAAATTGTCTTTTTTCATGGGAACATTTAGCAGACTGAGCTATATTTAAATCTCAAGGTTTGTACTTAGAACATCCAGAAATTAGGTTATTATTTATTAAAAGACCCACTGCATTCTCGTTTCAGTAGTGATGAATGCAGGAAAGAAAAACTTGTTTCCATCATCGAATTTTCAAGTACAATTACTTAGCTGTGCTGGTACAATTACTGCTAAAATGTCATATATATAAATTACTGTGTAATCACATTTACAAAAATGTACCACAGAATGATATTTCTGTGGATGCTGGAAGAGAAGACCCTAGGAAATACTGCTTAATCTGGGAGCTTGTGTTTTTTAATTGCCCAAATTGCACCTAAAATACTAAAAATGGGTATTTTTCTGAATAGTCATCTCATTGTTTGTAGTGATTAGCCCAGATAAGAATTTAAGAAGAGGCCTAGGCAACAGTTAAATTAAATTTTAGAAGCCACACTCTTCTTAAGAGCTGTAATTTTGCTCCCAGTAGGCCTTTAAATGCTACTCACATGCTGCCTTCTAAGTCCCATTATAGATGTCAGTGCTCCTTAAGTTTGGCTTTGTTTAAAAAGAAAAAAACCTTCTTTTTGAATGAAACATGCAAGCAAATAATTAGATTAAATTGCTTAGGAAATGATATGTGTAAATTGGATCTGCAGAGTCGTTACACAGCCTCCAGTAAACTTGGAAATCTAAGGGCATTGTATGAGTGGAAGAGGGGAGAGACTACAAAGAAGGAATTTAGAAATACTGCCCTGGCATGCAGGACAGTGTTAGGGAAATCAAAGCTCATGTTTAGGCTTGAATGTCAAGGGCAAGGAAAAGCTTCTAAAATTATAGGGCTAGTATGGGGACTGGGAATGGGTTTCCCATGATGCAGAAGAGGGTGACTGGGAACAGTCAGCATGAATGTATCACAGGTAGATTCTTCCATGTAGGCAGATTCACTTTGGTGGAAACCTGGCTGCATTTGGGGGTCAGGGGGCAGTGGTGGATAATGTTTTCCTCGGTTTGAACAAGGCTTTTGGCACTTCCACAGTGTTATCCAAGCTGAGGGTGTGTGGTGGGATGGTTGTGTCGGGTAGGCAAGCAGAGGGGTAAAGCTCTGGTTGGATAATGGCACTCAGAGGTCATGTTTAGTGCCATCTACTCTTTATTTTCTGAAGACTACAGCAAGTGGAGGAGGATCTGTCGTGTTAGAAGAACTTGCTCGTTTAACAGTAGCAGATGAAGGCAGGCAGTGATACTTGAGTGGAACTGCAGCTTTTGACTATAACCAGTACCTCCACATTTCAAAAGTTGTGTTTTTCACTTGTTTAGTTTATGGAGTAATAGAATGGTTGGGGTTGGAAAGCCTGTAAAGATCATCTTGTTCCAACGCCCTTGTCATGGACAGGGACACCTTCCACTAAACCAGGCTGCTCAAAGCTGTGTCCAGCCTGGCCTTGAACATTTCCAGGAATGGGGCAGCCACAACCTCTCAGAGCAACTTGTTCCAGTGTCTCACCAGCCTCACAGTAAAGAATTTATTCCTTATATCTAATCTAAACCTACCCTCTGTCAGTTTGAAGCCATCCCCCCTTGTCCTGTCACTCCAGGGCCTTGTCAAGTCTCTCTCCAGATTTCTTGAAGCTCCTTTAGTCACTGGAAGGTGCTCCAAGGTCTCGCTGGAGTCTTTTCCTCTCCATGCTAAACACCCCCAGCTCTCTCAGCTGGTCCCCCCAGCAGAGGTGTTCCAGCCCTCTGATCACTTTTGTGGCCTCCTCTGCACTTGCTCCAGCAGATCTGTGTTGTACTTATGTTGGGAGCCCAGAGCTGGAGGCAGCTCTGCAGGTGGGGGCCTCACCTGAGCGGGGCAGAGGGGCAAAGTGCCCTCCCTGGATCTGCCCACCCTGCTTTGGGTGCAGCCCAGGACACAGGTGGTTTCTGGGCTGTGAGTGCACCTGCACAGGCCATGTGGAGCTTCTCACCCACCAGCACCCCAAAATCCTTCTCCCCTGGGCTGCTCTCAGCCCATTCTTCACTGCATTCATTGTTCAAGGCCTTCAGTGAGAACAAGTTTGCACTGGGCCTGCTAAAGGAGAGTCAGAAGTGTAAGACAAAGCCAATGGTGATTTTATTCTCCCCGTTAAACTTATTAACACCCTTCTCTTGGAAGCTCTGTCAACATTCAGGGAAAATGAGAGCTTATATTATAACCAATCATTAGTTAAGGTCTGAAGTGCAAGCAAGGTGTCAGGTTCTGCTTAGCCCTTGTGGAAAGATGGGACAAGTCCACATGGCTGTGCTGCCCTCACCTGACCATGGGCAAATGGGTAAATCCTGGTGGGAGGTTGGCTGCAGGAGCAGCAAGCTCTGGAGTTCAGAGGGATTTTTCCTGGAAAAGATTATTCCAATGGCAGAAATCGTCCCCTTCTGTTTTCTGAGACCGATGTCAGCAAAGAGGCCAATTTTTCATCCTCCAGATACTTGTTTATAGCTCACATTCTTTTCCCTATCATCTTGCCTATAGATAATTTATAATGGGAGAGAGAGTTTAGCCAAGAGAATGTGTAGTAAAAGGTAGTTCTTATTATCTGTATTTTACTAAAAATCAGGATGAGTTACCAGGACAGTTGATTTTAAGGCAGGCATTATCCTGGGCAGGGTACAGTACTGATTTAAACATTTATTTTATGACTGCGTATGTTATTCCAATAGCTGTAGCAAGCATTTTAATAAAATATGGATTTATTTTACTGAAAATCTTTCAAAGTTTTTGTACAGCTGTGAGCTGAAGTTTATTTTGGCACACTCAACTGTCCTGTCCTCTACATTAAATGTTTGATTGAATCCCTCTAGTCTTTCAGATTAACATCCTGAAAACTGTCGTCTGAATAACAATGATATTGTTGTTTCATGTTCATAATTATTTTAAGAGCTATGAAAAACAAAAATTAGCTTGCGTTAATGTCATTTTATGTGGTAAATAGTTAAAGATTTAACTGGAAAATTCAATCTTAGCATGTGGAGATCTTGCATACTTGGGGGACAAATCTTCATTCATTTCAGGAATATTGAGGCTTGGTCCATAAAGGAAAAAGAGACTTCTCAGTTTTCCCAATAGATTGGAAAAAAGAAAAATTGATTATGGAAACTGTAGACCTATACACAGTTCACACTTACTTCGTGTGCCTTATCTATAACTTGCAGAAGTGATAACTCTGTGTTGTGCTTCTCAGGTCCCAGGAAAATAGTTGATTACTTTTTTAATCCAAGAAGTGTTTGTGCAATTAACAGTAGCCCTCTGGGGGAGGATGAGGAGTCAACTTTGTGGCAGATTTTGGTTTATGCTGGATTCAGAGGATCTGTGTGTCTGGACCTGAGGGGTGGGATGTCAGTAGCACAGGGCATGGTAAGTTAAACACGTGCAGGTCTTTGCTGGGTAAAAATTAAGGATGAGAGAAGAGCACAGGCAGATGGAGGCACTGACATCTATTATTGATGGGTATGGTTGTGACTGGAGTACAGTTACACAGATTGCTAAAAGCTCAGAGCTGAGATAGCCATCTCATAGGAAGCAAGATTGTCTTACACCTGCTGGGTTTAGTTCTGTACAACATAGGTATATCTGGCATTTAAAAAATAAATAAACCCCACACTGGGGTTGATGGTCTTTCCTTGATTCTAACAAGTAGTTTCTTTGGTGGTGTAAATGCTTTTGCAGCACATGAATACAATTTTATTGATCTTAATTTCTCCTTTCCGTACTCCATGATTAATTTATTACTGTTTTGGTGATCTTTCAAGGTTTTGCCCAACAGAATTCTTATTGCAATTTTTACAGTTTAGCTTCCTAGTTGGATTTTTGTTTTAAAATAAAAGTAAGGTCTTTTTTTAATCTTAACCTGCCAAGTTTATCTGCCTTGGAAAGAACCACTCTTCTGTCATCAACTCTGTTCTTTGTGTAATAGTAAAACATTCAGCTCTAGTAGAAGTCAACAAAAAATACGTTAAAATATGATTCAGTGGGAGGCTGATGTGATACTTTCAAAACACAGTAGTTATATTAAAACAAATGTAATTTTACAGACCTTCAAGTTTATATTCTTTTTTTTTTTTTGCAGTAGGAACTTCACTTAATTGGCCATAGGGGGGCCTGTGTTGATGGACACAAGACAGATCAGGAGGAGTGCAAACTGCAGGTTAGGTAGTCAGCTTCCTACAGATTACTACAGGATATTTCTTTATAGGGTAGCACAGTCTAATCTTTACCATATCCACAGCAAAACCAGAATGATGCCACATTGCTGACACAGCTGAGATCAACACTATGGATGAATGTATGCCTGTCCTTGGTCTCATTAGTCATATGGAGAATTACTCCTTAGTTGTAGTGGGATATCTAAATATTTTATGGATTTGCTCTCACAGCAAGCATGAGTGTTTAATAGGCAAATACTATACATATTTTAAAGATGAGGAACCTGGAAACATAGACATAGAAGGGAAGTGGTTTAGCATCACAAGGTTGATAGGAGACTGGTGACAGAATCAGGAATTGATTGTATGTTTCCCAAATCTTGGCTGGTGCATTAATCCTTCTAATTTCTCCCATGTTTGAGGCGCCTCTGTTCCCTTACAAAAGTGACTGCCAGCAGAATTCCTCTAGGCTCTGGCTTGTGCAATTTTTTGCAAACTGAACGGAAAAGTCTAAGCTGTGTCATCAGTTAGAATGTCAGCAAGTTAAATACCAAAAATTGGTGAGCAGCATCCAGTTCTGCTTGACAGAATACAAGGAAAGTCTTGCAGTGCTGAGAGACAACATGTTTAGAGAAGCACTGCTTGAACTAAACCTGAGCAAGGCAGCAGTGTTGGTCCTTCAGGACTCGTTGCCAATATCTGATGGACGACACCTCTGCCAGCAGCATCCCTGTGTGGGGTGATGAAGGTGCCACAAACTCCATCTCATTTCAGACTGCACTTGGAGCACCCAGCACCATAATCTATTTATTCATCGCTGGTCTCCAGACATCCCATTTTGGTGCACTTGGATACACAGGTGCATGAGCCCCAAACTATTTCAGTTATTTAATGGCAGTAAAAAGAACTTGTTGTTAATTTAGAACTGAAAGTCCTTAAGGTCAGTATTTCCCATGCTGTGTAGGCCTTTCCGCTGAAGCCCTGGAGAAATGTTTCTCCTCTTGTCTGTGGTGCTCTCAGTGGGATCACCAGGAGCTCTCTCCTGGAAATCAGCTGGTTTATGGTAAGATATCCCTCTTCATCACAACTTCAGTAGTAATTGCTTCTTGTTAATGGATGTCAGGAGCAGGGAGAGACTGATATCAGGAGATGATGCTCTGTGAGAGACAGCTCATCTGTTCTGTCCGTTCCTAGAGGGGGTGGAGTAGCAACCAACCATTAGTCAACTTCAAGTTTTTGGAGCTGTAACTCCCCGAAGGATCAGGAAGGAATTACCAGGTTACCTCAAACCTTCTTTGTATCATGTACATACCTAATACAGTTCAGCCTCAAATGTTTTATTAGACTGCTCTTTCAGAAAGGCATCTGAAGTATTCAGTAGATAAAGACATGAGCATAACCTTTGTAATATAGTCAATACCATCCACTTGAACAACAACAAGAAAATAAGCTTCTAAGCTGCTCTGTGTTATGAAGTCTTCCTTTAAGATTAGGCAGGCTTTTAGTGTCTGGTATTTCCCCCTGAAAAGTGTAATCATGTTATCTCTCAGGCGTTTTTTTGGCAATCTGAGTACATTGTGTTCTTCATGGCATTTTTTTCTCCAGCAGTGAGTTTTACTTTTGGCAGCCTTTCGCCCATACAGAATATGGATGCCAGAGCTGGCAGCAACAGTTCACTATTTATAATGTTGGTAATCCTCTCCACAATGGCAAAAATTTCCTCCATACTTGAATTTAAGGATTTTTTTCAAGGAAAACATGACTTCCTCATGTTGAGGTATGGTTCTTGGAGCTTAGACAGTTGCACATCCCTTTTAATCCTCTAATTCCTTACCCCGTCGGTGTGACAGTAGTCTTTTCTAATGGCAAAGCTTTCCATCTTGGATTTATTAAAGCATGTTTTGTTTCTTTATTTATTTGTGATCCAAAATGACTGCATGATTGCAATTTTGCTGTTATTTTTAGTCAGTTGTTATTGTTTTTATGATGTTCATAGTAATTTTTGCAAAGATTTCCTTTTTATGTCCACATTGTTGGTGAAGATGATGACAAATACCCATTAGAAACATCTTTGATGAGAGAGTTTTTCATTGAAAAATATGTCCTAAGATAACTGATCATAATCCTTTTAATATGTGTTTGTTTTTATCAGCCTTGTGTAGCCCTAACTTCTTAAGCCAGAATGTCAGAAGTGCTAACTTGGGACATCCTGCAAAGCTCTAATTTGTTGCATCTTCATGGTTGCCTTCAATGAATTTGTTAGATGTTTATGAATCCTGGTGATGAATATAACATAAGAATTAAGATTATTACTTTCTAATGAAAATAATTTGCTATTTAGTAGAAATAATCAACAGTGTGTAAGTACACAGTGTCTGGATTTCATTAGTTGTTCATTCTTGTTGGCCAGATCAAGTTTAGAAATAACTTTTTATATCTGCTCAATGGCCCAAGAATTTCAACAATTGTACTTTATTAATTAAGACCATAATCTAGTATTAGGAAAAAGATATTAAAGAAAGAATTTAATAAAACCACCATAAAGTAGCCTTCCAGTAGAGAAAATGGACATGGAATGTATTTATTAGTATTTGGCTCACTACTTCGAATCTGAATGTGCATGCACAACTGCTCACAATTAGAATTATTTTTTCTAATGCATCGGCGTGGGTGTGCTTGGTTTGTGTAGACAGAGATGTTGCATTGAACCATGTAGTGAGTCATATATATAATGCAACTTGTTTGGGTAGGAAAGAAGTGGAATTATACTGTGATATTCTTACATTTCTGGTAGTGTAAAGCTGCTCAGAAATCTCTTTTGCAATTATTGTGATTATTTAAGCTCTTTGGATGTCCTTGTGAGAGCAATAGACTGCTCTTTCCAGCTGAAATTATTTAGCTGTTTCTTTCCTCAGTTAATGTAGAGAGAGAAAATCAATATAGAAGATAATATTTTAGCATTAGTTGATCCTAGGGTCTTATTTGATTCCAGCGTAGCAGGCTAAGTAGCAAATGCTCTTAGCAATTGTTTCTGTTAGTGGAATTTTGAAAGCACTAAGAGAAATCTTGATCCATGGAGACAGTACAGTAATTCACATTGACATATTTTCCCCATTTGCCACAGGGCAAGTGGAACTATTAATGCTCCTGTGCAAAACCTCTTTTCTCCTTTCCTTTTTTTTTTTTTTAAGAGCAGAAACAGTGTTGATCCTAACAGTGGATTATAAGTAAAAATTTAGACTACCCTGCAGCCATCAGAGGGAGAAAGATTCAGAAAATTTGCCATCACTGAATCTTTGCTTTTTTTCTAAATAGACCCCTGTTCCATGGGTATATATATTTATTTATTTACATGGTGGATTTCTGTAGTGTTTTGGAGGTTTGATGATTGTTTGATATAAGCAAGAAGGCATCTCTGGGGGTAGGGAGCAGGTAGCAGCAATTGTAAAATAAACTGTGTGAATACTGCATGTCCACATGAACTGACTCTAACAATAAAATATTCTCTGAATTCATTCTGTGCTCCACAATGTACAGTGAGCACCCAGTGGAGACAGCCGTTCCAATCATGTATACACAAGGAATATTTGTTATCCATTGTAGTATTTTGCCTGCAGCTTTGAGAGACCCAATTTTATCTTCCCTTAAGCAGCCAAAATGATGTCAGCATCAGCATGGTACTTTTTTTTTCTTTGAATGTTTCAAGAACCAAGAAATTGAGCTGTTTGTTGATAAATGAAGGTTAATATAAAATACATATAAATTTAAGCAATTTAACTCAGTGCAGTAAAATGGCCTTTGAAATGAGATTTAAATGTGAGTTCTTGAAAATCTGGTTGGTTAGATGTGCAGAAAATAACAGACAGTTGACTGCTAATAATGCCATAAACAATAATTAGGTTGTGAGGAGCAGTTAATGATAGATAACCAAGTATATATTATATATCTTCTCAATGTGCATCATCTTGGCTTTATGCTACTGAACTGTGCATGTGCTATTAGATTAAAAGTTAACTAGAAAAAAATTCTAGATAAATTAGCAAACAATTTCTTTGGTGTCCTTTCCCTTCCATCACTCCCTTCCCCCTGCCCCCCCTCCCCCCCTTTTTTTTTAAGAGAGCCAAGAGACTAAGCTTAGGTCACAAATGAGATGAGTTTGATGACCTCAGCCTGTGGCCTCTCAGACATCTGTCTACATCTGAAAACATCCGTAGATTTTAGTAGAGTTGGAAATCTCTTGTCAGGAAAGATTCAGGAATAGACTGGGAACACTTAATTCTGCTTGTGATTGTAAAACCTCAAGAAACAAACAAATCATCTCCTTCAGTACTTGGTATTTAGTAAAAGTTACAGTTATGATGCATAAAAGGAAAAGCATTCAAAATACTCATTGAACCAAAGTAGGGTTGTTTTTTCTTTTTCTCCTTAGACTATTTATTATCTCCATGAATTATTGTTCATTCCTCTCTTGTGATAGTTCTTTCTGATGTGGGCTTCTCTGTAATGTTAATCATAGAGGTGCAGCCTCTGGGAAAGACAGAAACTTTAACCTTTCTGGGTCACGGGTCTCGGAAGCCACTTCAGTTAGAGATCAGCACAGTACAGCAATACACAGCGTGTTCCCATTTGTTTCCAGGTCTTTCAGGAAAAAAGAATTAATTATTTATACCTTATCTCTATACATTTACTTATTATTACAGCTCAGTTGTCTTTAGCCTCCAGTAGTTAAATTTAAAGTACATTTTTCCTAAGGTAACGTCATCATCTGTGATATAACTTGCACTGTTCATAAGGCGTATCAAATCATTTTAATTAAGAACCCAATCTGTTTGTATGAAAGTATTTCCCTTTTTGTCTATGTCTGCTGAACTTTCTACTTCCTGTGGTGATGTACAAGCCTGTACTGTGATCATTCTTCCAGATACATAAAATATTACAAATTAATAAAAGAGTATTCTAATATCAGTGACTCTTCAGCTGTTCATAAAATTATAAAGGACCCAAAGAAACCATCAGAATTTGAAGGGAAAAAAAATAGGCTTTATATACCTTAAGATCTTCCTTGGAATTATGTGATAAAAATGAAAACTTAGAAATTGTTGATTGCGTCAGTGTTGCAGATTTTAATGTTTATTGTGTTACTTGTGATCTTGTAATTCAGATGGCACATCAGTGTAGTGAAAAATAGTAGTTCATTACCTAAAAGCCGTATAAGATACCCTGCTTCATGAAAAAGACAGCATATGTTAAGAAACCAAGTAATTGTCTTGATGAAATAAAGAAAAAAAAAAAGAAAAAAAAAGAAAAAAGCAAGATATGCAACATAGTGTGCATTAATTGAAACCACTTTCAAAAGGTACATAATGTTCCACGTCCTCTTCTACTCAATACTCTGTTCCAGGAAATTTACCTTTCAAAACTGTCATGGAATTTAATGCCGTTTGTTTTGCTCTGCAAGCCACTTCTATCATTTGCCAGCAGTCCTGGCTCACTGGGGAGGTCCCAGGGAACTGGAGGTTTGCAAATAGGACACCCATCCACCAGAAGGGCCAGAAGGAGGAGCTGGGAACTACAGGCCTGTCAGTGTGGGCTTTATGAAAGGCAGGTCCTGCCTGACCAAACCAATCTCCTTCTATGACAGGGTGACTCACTCAGGGAATGAGGGGAGGACCTGGACAAGTGACATGAAAGTGGACTCAGGTTGTGCCAGGGAGGTTTAGATTGGATAGCAAGAAAAATTTCTACATGGAATGGGTGCCCAAGCATTTGAACAGCCTGCCCAAGGCAGTGGTTGAGTCACTGTCCTTAGTGGTATTTAAAAGACATGTAGATGTGGCACCTGGGGACGTGGTGTAATAGTGGCCTTGGCAGTGCTGGGTTAATGGCTGCAGTCAGTGATCTCGAACGATTCAGTTTATAGCTCAGGATGAACTCTTTGTGGGCTTTCCACAGTGCCATTTGTGAATCACAAATGCTGCAGATGTGTCAGCCCAGCCACCTTGCCAATGCCTGCCTGGCACAACAAGAGCTGTGTTTAAATCCCGCTGTCGAGAGTAATGGTTGTTGTGAGATGATGGAGTTCCCAGAAGACACTTGTAGGACCAGAGTTGTGCTGTGCTGTGATACAAATTGAACAAAACATCTCTGTCAGATGGTGTTTTCCTGTGTAGAGGAGTTGAACCGTTAAAAAGACAATGATTTAGCAAACATTTTCATGAGATGTGTTCTCTCTGCAGTATCTTCTTCATGTAATATGATAAGGCCTTTGGAAAGTTTATCCATTAATCTTTAAATAATACCATCCTATCATAATGCTCAGTGCTGCCTTAGTCTCTAAGTCAGGGTATTTGGCAGTAAAGATCAGCTCAAATAGCAGTAAATCTGTTGATACTGATTATCACCTCTTTGAATCGCCTTTGCTTCTGTAGTGAAATTCTGTGTTACATGAATGTAAGTAGTGTGATCTTTCTACTAGAACATGCTGCTCTGTCATTATCCAGCTATACAAAGGGAGTGTTTTCAATATATTTCAATTTTTTTTTCCACGTCACTCTGTAAATCACATAAATTTATGTCCCTTACGGATCTGAATTGTATCTCGGGAGTCTTGCGTAGGGGTAAGGATTTCTTGCAGTTTACTTTTCAGCTATTCAGTTTTAAGTCTTGAGAATAGGAAGTAAAAAAGCTACACAAAAGTATTTTGGTTTAATAAAAGAAAAAAGGTGGGCTGCTCAATAACCTCCTATAGATACTTGTTAGAAAAGGATACACGTATTAGGAGAAGATTAAAAATATTAGTGTGTTGCCAGGTATATGGAGGCAGAGAACATGGAATATGCATTTTTGGCTAATGGGGTATGTTTTTTACACATGAAACCTTACTAGTTTCTTTTTACTGTTCTAAAACCATTGTCCATTCACTGTAATGGATTACCTAACCTGTATATTGTTCCATATGTTGTAAATATGGAATTGATTTTCACTGCCCATCTCTTTGCTTACTGTTCTTCTCTACTCTGATTTTCCTGTTTTCCTAGAGTACAAAGATCATTAACATCGGTATTATTTTTACATATTTAATAGGATGTTTTTCTCATTTTGTTTACAAATCTCTGGATATACTACTTTTTAAATTAAATTAAATAATTTTAATCTCCAGGTAGAGCTTGCATGTTTTGTTGTAGTCTGTTAAATTATCTAACAGTTATCAGTGGGCAGGTTTTACTGTGTTGAGGCAAATGTGTTCAGGTTTTTCCAAGTGCCCGTGTCTTCTGTTGCTTGTTACAGCTGCTGTGCACAGTGTGGGTTACTGAAAGTACCTGAAGTGCTTGACTGATGGGGTGCAGCTGCTGACTGGTGTTGGGGTGCAGCATGATCAGATTTTAATTGGACGGGGATGTGATCAGTCAGGGACAGCCAGGGAGGTGCTGTCTCAGGAGCTGGTGTGGTGATTCACTAGAGGTCACTTTTTGCTCACTAATGAACCACTCTCTTATCTTAGCAGTAGGTAATAGAGGAGTGCTGGTAGTGCAGTATTTCATGGTGGTACAAAGCAGTGCTCAGTTTGGAAGAGGATGAAATTCAAGCCTGGTACCTTGTCATCATCCCGAGTAAATTTGACAAAGCCGGAGAGTTCATTTCAATGTCATAAATGTACATAATTCTAGTGCGTGGTTGTGCTTAAGGTCCTTGACAGCAAATGGGCATTTTCATGTAACACTGTTCTGCTTTCTTCATCCTTTAGTATCCTTGCTAGTTTTTCAGATGAGTAAGACTTGTGCTTGGTTTCAGAGCAAAGTCTCTTGCTAAATTCTTAGTGACATGTGGCTTTGATTTCATACTTTCTTTTGATTTAGTTTTTAAATTTGATTTAATTTTTCTTGAAGGCATCCTCAGTCTTGTGGTGCGTGTTTGAAACAAGGAAGTATGCTGCTTTCTATGCCACCTAGTGAATGAATGATGGTCACAAATGCAAATTTAATTGCTTGGGAATTTGAAAACTATCTCTGATACAACTTTTGCTTTTTTCCCTGGCTACTTGTTTTGCAACTTTGACAAAAATAAGATGCCAAGTGTGTTAGACCTCAAGTGGAGGTGGAAGATAGTAGAGTGCAAGTGACACTGCAGCCCAGTAAGACACACCCACAGTAGCAAGTTCACTGAGGACATCCACTGGTTCTGTTTAGGCCATTGGATGGTTCATTATTCTCCATGTTACCTGTGAAATTACCACCACCAAACAGGTTATTGAATCTAGTACAGACTTGTGGGTTTTGATCCTTTCAGTTGGCCTTAATATGTAGATCTCTTTTTTTTTTTGCATGCAAAATCCAGCATCATAAAGAGTATCTGATTCTCATTATAATTCTAAAGAGACAGTCAGATTTCATAACTATTCTGCATAGGCCAGAGCCTACTTCCCTTAATCATCTAAAAAAATAGCACTTTGCTTCATGACCAGGCCCAGACTGATTTAAAACTTGAGAAGTAAACTACTCAATAATCCAGTTCTATAAAAGTAAATGCAGAATGTTGTTATGCTGGTTCATTATGTTGAAAGCATAGTGCATTATAATTTTTAATGAAATGTGAATGCAATATATTCTAAACACCTTCTTTAACAGTTTAGGAGACAACTGGATCCATGATCTCACCAAGTGAGGGATACCCACTGTCCACAGAATTTTTTTAGTAGCTAAATGTAAATTTTTAAGATTTCAATAATAGCAGGACCCTCAGCATAATATCTCTGTAACTTACACAGTTTGAGTGAACTCAATGTTTTCAGACAGGTGAGGAGGAAAAAACCTTCCCAGGGTCACTAACCCATTTTTTGTCCTTTCATGTTAATTGGCTGTTCATTCCTGGGAACACAGATTGTGCCGCTTCTCCTTTACCTCATCCAATGTCAAATCCCCAACGAAGCCCTGCCAGCGCAGAAGGGAGCGAGCCATATGGGGCAGGTTGCAGTTGTTCCTTCAGGTCTGGATTTATTCCACTGTGAACAGATGGACAATGGCTGACATCCACTAATGGTTCTTGATAGGTTTCTTCTGCTGTTCATCTCTGTCTTCTTTTTCTCTTCAGCCAGAACACAGACCATCCTGGAGATGGTCTGGTAACTCCTCCTGACTAGATGGAAAATAATATGTCTCATTTCACGACAACCAGAAAATGCAGAGGATTTAATTCCACCCTGGTTTTTAGCACTTGCATGAAGAGGGTGAGATCAAGAAGAAAACCCCTTAGTCACTTAAACAGATAACATCATAGGAGAGAGGTTTTTTTGTGTTCAGTGGTTTGAAGGGAATTTATTCTTCCATTCATTCAGCTCACTACAAGCTTTTTCACTTTGTATTTCCAGCATAGAGCTAGTAGAGCTGTTCCATTCTGAGAAAGGAGCAATGCACATTTGGCATTTCAAAAATGACTTTGAATGTTTGACACAGCTGAACTTCTTATTAGATAAGTGGAACTTTAATCTACTACTTTGATCCTTCACCTTCTTTCTAACAGTAGATGAAGGTCCTCTATTTTATTTCATGCTTGCAATGACCACAATTTCTTAAAGATGAGGTGGTTCTCTTTAGTCAATTATTCTTTTTTTCCCATTTTCCCCTCAGAATCTGCTGAAGATTTTTCTCCAAAATGACTTTCACATGAACCAGAAAGCATTAACTGCTTGCAGTGGGAAGTTGCAAACAGAGGAAGTTATAACTAAAAAAAAAGAAGCTGTAATTAAAATACGCAATTGCAAAATCAAAGTAGGCTGATCTCTGTGTGTGTTATATAAACAAGTGCTTTTCAGGATCTAAGTGAAAGAATTAAGGAAATATTTAAATCCAAACAAAGGTTTCTTTCCAGATTTTAAATAAATTGAATTGACTTAGTTTGATTATACATTTAAACAATCTATTTTAGGATAAAGGTTAAGTGTTGGGCCTGCTTTATCCAACCATTCTTTTCTTCTGACATAAATCTCTCCTAGGATCTCCTAAAAGCATCTGCAAGATTTACTGTTGACAAAAGTTAAGATATTCCATTGAAACATAATCTTGCATTTTGATTAGAAATGCATAAAGTTTTTAAATTTATGGCTTTAAAAACTATTACAATGAATGACGTCTGTTTGATAACAAAGCAAAATCATGCATGAAAGAACCAGCACGCATGGCTGTGACAAACCAAAGAAATTTGTAAGCATACAATAGCAGTATCTTTGTGTAAGAAAATTGTCAAACCTCACTATTCACTTCAGAAAACATTCAACATGTATCTTGGCTCATTGCTTAGGGGGTGAAACAGTAAAACTTCCTCTTTCAGTATCTTCAAAGTCACATCTGCTAAAGATAGTAAACCCTAATGTACTGAATTCGTGAAAGCCCCAAGGTCATGCCCTTATGATTGCCCATTCTGAGGGGAATAAAACTTGTACTTAAATTATACATGTGGCTGTTAACAGATACACTTAAAACAATGTATTTGCTCTGTAGCACATGTGCTCCTCCAGCTGACTCTTAAGAAGCCAGGAAACAGCTTGGGGGGCTTTGAAAAATGCCATAATTCTTAGGGCAGGGCACAGAAGACACTCAGCTGTGTCACACTGCTGTTGAAAAAAAAGTTTGCAGTAACAGCAGTGCCCAAATGTGGTAAGAGGATTGGGATTGTTAGGCTTTGTGAAAGATGTACTTGAAGCTGTGTGAGCCATAGTGTAAAAGTTGAGAAGATGACTGAATGTGAGGTGATCCAGAGGCGAGCTGCTGGAGAAAGCAGGAAGCAAAACGGATGGGGGCAGCTGGAGGCTTGGCTGGAGTCAGCTGGGCTGCTCCTGGATTTTCTCATGTCCAGTCCAAAATGAGGCCACTGACAGCCATGCAGAGGAGGGCTGAATTTGGGGAAAAATGAGCTGCATTTTCTTAAGCAGAAAGAGCACTGCATTGTGTTCTGAAGGAAAACTTCAATTTCTCTCGAGTAATTTCATGTTCTTTTCTGTCCTGAGAGCCTGCATAGTTTATTCTGTAGAGCAGGTGCCTCGTGGCAGCTGTCAAGCAGGGTGGAGAGACCTTTTGGCTGGGGAGATGGGGTCAGATAACCTCTTTCCTTCAGCAGGTGCAACTCAGCTTGCTGCTGCTGGAGGCAACACTGTTGGTCCAGTCAGCATCAGCTGAGGAGCCAGCCCATGAGGTTTTCCCAGGAAGCATGAACTTGTGATGGGTGTGCCAGGAGGGAACTGAGTCCCGTGTTACCTACAGTGTGCGTATTTGTTAGGTCTGTGTACAATCAGAAAGGAAAAAGAGCAAGCATATGAATCCCTTCACGAAGTAGTGTAGAGAATACCAAACTGCAGTATTAATAACCTCCTGTTATTGAATCCTCCATCTGTTCATCATGCCAACTTATCCTCACTTAGAGCACTCCCCTTGTCATAATATTTTGCGCCACACTCCCCTCCCTCCCCGAAGCAGCAGTTCCAGTTTAGACCCAAACATTTGCCCAGTCATGTAACCCCACTGAGGACATGGTCTCAGTGCCTGGATCTATTTATGTTTCTCTATTAAAAAATGCAACTGAATTCTTAATTTCATTTCTGATTTTTTTCCCTTTCTACTAGTATTTTTTTTTTTTTGCTGGAGATTTTCATATCCATATTGGTATTCACAGATATTTCTCTTGTGGTTTAAGCATGTTTGACCCCCTAATGCTAATTCCTGATACTTTGCCACATGGCAATTGAAGCAGCGAGGGAGAAAAAAATAATGATTTTCTCCTTAGAGCTTTGATATGTATGTGTTTTTATATTTGCTAACAGTTATAAATGGCAATAAAGTGGTTAGCCACTTTAAAGTGATTAAACCCAAATTTATTTATACAAACCCCACATGAGGCGCTTGGCTACATGCTGCCCTAGTGATGCACAGTGAGAATTTAGGGAAACTGTTCTTTGAGGGATGTCTGAGACGTCTGTGCTGAGCCACAAAAGGCTTTCCCAGGAATACAGGAGGAAAATGGAGATAAGTCAGAGGCTGCATAAACTTGTCCTGGGAGTTACCTCCAAATCCCGAAGGATAATCCCATGAAAAGGACACACTACCAGAGAAATGATGGGCGAAAACAAGTTCTGAGGGAGCTGGAGCCAAGCTGCTGAAGGCTGCCTGTATGCTAAAATCCTTGAGCTGTGCCCTGAACGGATTCCTGAAATCCACACAACTCGGAGGCTGAAACCACCCTTCATAACCTCTGGGTTCAAATATTCCCGTCATAGACAAACCGACTCCCAAAAAACCTGAGGGGAATCTACAGCCCTGTCCGTTCACTCAGTGAATTGCTCTTGTTTGCTACCCAGGAGTCTCTGTCTTAATCCGAGGGGCTCGGGGTCCCTGAGGGATGCTGGGGCCGTTTGCTGACAGGAAACAATCGTTTTATTTCTGGAAAAACCCAGAGAAGAGATGTTCGCTGCCGGGCTGGGCTGGGCTGTGGGTGGGGACGGACGAGCGAACGGCCGCGGCTCCGGTTCCCGCCCGCGGCTGGGAAGGAGGAAGGGGCCGCTGTGCCAGTAGAGTGATAGTTTCTGTGGGGGCTGGAGCGGAGCTCCGGGCGCAGAGGAGAGAAAAGCCGCGGGGCAGGAGGCGGCGGGGCCATGGCGGCCGCCGCTCCCTCACCGCGCCCGGGTGGGGCCGCTGTCAGCCGACACAGCGGCCGCGGGGGCGCCGCCACCACTTTGGTTTGCGTCGGCCGCCGCCGCCGCTGTTGGGCGGGGAGGGCATGGCGGGCGCGGGGTGACCCCGAGGGACAGCGGCCACGTGGGCGCATCCCCGTGGGGAAGGAATCAGCCTTGGCTGCTTCGCGTTTGGGCAATTTGCTCCTCCTTGTCTTACAGCTGCCCCCGCTCGCGGCGGTACCGACCTTGCAGAGACCGCGGGCTTAGTTCTGGGGCTCTTCAGGGCGGATTAGGGAAGCTGCAGGAGGCGCTGACCCTCACCCGGGACAAAATTAGAGCGATATGACTTTATTTGTTTTCATTCCTATTAGTTCGTGAGGGAAAAGCCGTAGCCGAATCACAAATACAGCGAAACAGCAGAAGTGCTGATGTTTTGGGATGTCAGGAACGGGCAGAAAGTGATGGGCACGAAGTTCCACCTGAACACGAGGAGGAACGTCTGTCCTGTGCAGTGACTGCACATGGAATACATTGCCCACAGAGGGTGTGGAGTCTCCCGCCCTGGAGATGTTCCAAACCCGACTGGATGCAATCCCGAGCCATGTGCTCTGGGAAAACCTTGTTTGAGCAGGGAGGTTGGACTCGATGACCCGCTGTGGTCCCTTCCAACCTGACCAATTCTGTGACTCTCTGAACGCAAGCGGCGTTAACTTTGCCGAAGTTTGAACAAAACAATAGAAAAAAAAAAAAAGAAGTGGCGGCATCGCGTCCCGGGGCAGGTCCCCGTCTCGCTGCGCGCGGCCGACCCAGGCTCGCCCGCCCCGCTGTCTTGTTTGTCTAGGCGCCCGCCTAGAACCAGGAGATCGAGCCGGGGGGGCGCGGCGGCGGCGGCGGCAGCGGCAGCGGCCGCTCCCCGCCACTTCCCCCCTCCGCCCCACCCCGCCCCTCCCTCCGCGGGGGCGGGCGGGCGCGCGTGCGCGCGGCGGTGGCGGGGACGCGCCCGGCGGCGGGGGCGCGCACCGAGGCGCCGCTCAGTTCGGGGGCGCCCACGGAGCGGCCGCCATATGCCGCGGCTGCCGCGGCGGCTCCGAGCGGCGCTGCCCCCCGGCATCCTCCTCGTCCTCCTCGTCCTCCTCCTCCCCGCGGCGGGCGCGGACGGAGCGCGGCGCCTCCATGGGAAGTTCGCACCTCCTGAACAAGGGCTTGCCTCTAGGTAACCATCCGGCCTGCTCGCCGCGGTGCGGGGCGGGCGGGGAGCGGGGCGGAGGGGGGGACACACACGAGCGGCCGCCGCCGCGCTTTGTGTGCCCGTCACCGCCGCTCCGGGCCCCGCCGCGGGCAGCGGGGCTGCCCTGGCGGCCGCAGCGCCGGCGCAACTTTGCCCGGTGGCTGCTTTTTGAGGTTGGGTGAAAACATAAAGGGAAATAAAAAGGAGAGGCGGGGGGTGCGAGTCGTCCCGAAGTACCAAACTCAAAGGGCGGTGAAGCTGCGCCCGGGAGGGGTTTGGGGTGTCGAGTCCCCCCGGGAGGGGTTTGGGGTGTTCGGTGCCTCCTCTCGCTCGTGGGGTGAGCGGTGCCGGCTCCGAGCTGCGGGAAAGCTGGGCCGGTGTTTGGATAAACAGGAAGTTTAAAAGCGGCGTTTTATTGCTATAAAAAAGTGCTTAAGGCCTGCCTGGTGGGATGGTTTTGGCAGAGCTGCGGACGGGTTGTGTATCAGAGGTAAGGCTCTTCACCCTAAATCTCAATTTCTCTGGTTTTTTGTTTGTTGTTTTTTTTTTTTTTTTAAAGCATGCATTTATGCTGTTGTTTTTTTAGGTAACGTGAATAATATGCACAGGGTGATGATACAGATATGACTCCAGAATTGCCTGGCATAAATTGTCATGTTAATCTGAAGATGATTTTTTTTCCTGCCTCCAGATATAAGGAGACAGAATGTCGATTCTGTTTATAAACATTATCATTTTGTAAGCAAATTTTACCAAAAGAGGGCTACAAAACATAGAATAAGCCTGTTTACAGTGTAGATATGAGTCAGACTGCTATGCTGCTTTGTTTTCCTTTAAAAAATTAAATTCAAAAGTCAAGATTTAAGTCCCAGAACTGAGCTGGGCAGAATAATGTTAGAAAATATTGTTAAAAGGGCTTGTTTTAAAAATTTCACCTGTTGTAACTTAAATGAAACAATTTCACAGTGCCTTTTATTTTAGTAAGTGTTGTCTTTATCAGGAAGAATGTTTGCTTTTAGGCCACGCTGAAGCAGCTAAAGATAATCATCCCTTTAGCCTCATTGAAAATAATGAGGCCTAATAAAGTGAAGTGAGTGTACTTTCTTTTGTAGTGAATTAAAATTAACTGTCATATTTGTGATGTGTGTACATGTTTCAAGTGCGTTGCACTGATTCCTCCTCCAGGGTCTTAAAGGATGTAAATATTCTTACTTAGTATTCGAGCCCCTTGGCGAGTAGCCTGATGCCCTTATTAAAATACTTTAAATCTCATTATTCTGTCCCACTAGGAAGGGAGCAAGAAAATACTAAGAAAAATAAAACATTCTTTAATAATTTCATATTGAGATTGCATTAAGTAATACTTCGAAAATCTGTTTGCTTTATAAATAAGAAGGGTTAAAAAGCTGAATATAAATTAGACTGCTAGCAGAAAGATAATTGTCCAGTGCATCTCTTTGTTCTGTGCTCTTATCTGTTTTATCTATTTTTAGCTGTGCATTGGTGAAGCAGGCATGTAAAATTAGCAGCCCAAACTGCTAACTTTAGTGCATTTTATAATGTTGCTCTTTATTGACCCCCAAAGGCAGCAAGATTTCAATATTGGAATTCCTTAATGTTTGACAGATAGCATTCTCTTCAGTTTATTATTATGTCAGCCTCCCCAGAGTGAGGTAGTGACAAAATATTTTGCCCATTGGCAATTCACTGGTGTATTTCAAACCAAAAGGAAACAAACAACCCCTCGCCCCCAACCTGCCTCTTGTCCAGTCTGAACAAGAAATGGGTGTTTATGAGGTGGCTGCAATTCATAAACAGATGAGAGAAAGTGGGAGAGTTAAACTGTTCCCTCATTTTTGTCATTGTTAATATAGAATAATACTTGGGACGTGAATGTGGTTTCTCCGTGTTTGTTTGGTGGTGTTGAGGGTGTAAATTGGTGCAGAGTCAGTGGTGTGTTCTCTGTCCTTCTGTAAACACACCCCCCTTACCCCCCAAATAACACAGATTCAGTGTTTCTCCTTCAGGGAATGTGTTACTTCAGTACTGAATTCGCCAATAAAATAGTAATAATCCTGAGCACTGCTGTAGTCATGCTCAGTAGAAGAGTTTAGTCAATGAAACTGCTATTTTGAAATGAAACTACGCCAGTCACCTTTGTGAATTTTGCAGTTGAGTGTTGTCATATGTAGTTAAGGAATAGCTGGAGCGTGCAGCTTCCGAGCATACAGTACACTACGTGTAGAAAGCTGCTCATCGTAAATATTGTATATGCTGTGATACTTTGTCATCCTGTGGAGTTCTGATAGCATGATAAAACAAATTACAAGTGCCCTTATGCTTGTCAGTTTGGTTACCTCTTGACTTGTCCTTCTGCATCATAAAGATAAAATAGTATCTGCCCTTTGTTAAAAATGTGTGACCCTTCAATTTATTAATCTCTCAGTTTCTGAGAGCTATTGTTTTATTTGCAGTGTAAACAGAGTGGGTTGCAGCTCTTAGCCAAAAGTGTGATCCGAGAGATTAGGATTGGGCTGCATACTGTGAAGTGTTATCATACAGATACAATAGTGCACTTGCCAACGTTTTGAAATATAAAGTCAGTCCCTCGTTATCAAATAAGAACATCTAGTGCAGATCACTGACCAGGCTGGGTCATCCCTTTTGGGGAGGAAACTGATATTCTCCTGAAGTACCTTTTTTATGTGAAAACTGTAAATATGAAAAAAAAAAAAAAGAAAAAAAGCATATTTTACCAGAGAACAGCATTAAGTGTATAGAAGGGCATAGATTTTAATGTCTTTTAAGCAAAGATGCTGAGAAACAACATCATCTTTATTGGCTTACATGAAATACAATGCTGAACATGAAACTGTGCTGATGTTTTGGGCTGAAAGTACTTATTACCATTTTGTTTTGACTTACATACCGTGCATTTGTAATAACTGTATTTCTTGAAGCTTATCTGGAGCACTTGGCTGCTGGTGTGTGAGAGATCCGCCTTTAAGAGTAGTAGTCAGGTTTTTGCCTCCCAAGCCAGCTGGGAACATTGATGAGGTGATACTCCAGCATGTGTCAAGCTTTCAAATCCCAGAGCAGTTGGCAGTGCGGCAGCGTAGCAGCCTCCTCTGAGGCTCCCTCACCTCCTGGCCCCATAATTATTTATTTAGTGTGAGAGTAGAGATGAAGTTACACTTTTAATACATGTCCTAAAACTTAAGGTGAGGATAAAAGTTGTAGTACAGAGCCCTTTAGCCTTAGTTCCTCAGCTGCACGTGCTTTCTCACTCCCAGACAGCAGAGCAATGGATTTACAGTTTGGGAAGACAAGTTCCCAGCTGTAGTTTTGGGTCTCTTTCTCCCCTGTTCCCTCAAGAGCAAAGATGATGATTCATTTTAATCTGTGAATTGATCAGGAAAACATGCGTTGCAGATAAATCTAAAATTAACATTTCCTGCTGCAGTGTAACCCTTTGCTCCCTCTCCACTGTTCCTCTGGGAGAACTGGAGAAGTGCAGCGGTGCTTCCAGCTGTGGCGAGTGGTTTAGGATCTCTGAGCTGTGATTACGACAGGATCTTTTCCAGTGCACACTAATCCTCAGCCCATCTCCCCGAATGATTAACATGATCAGGAGTGTTTTGGGAATCCGGCAGCATCCGAGTGTTGGCTGACTGAAACTGGTGTGTGGCCTTGTATGGTGGGGCTGTGCGGAGGGGAAATGGAGTAAGTGTCCCAAATTGTTCATGATGTGAAAAAGGCACTGAGAGCCCCCAGATCAGACATTTTTGGTGCTTTTGGGGCCCTTTGGTGTTCAGCCTTGGTTTGGTGGTTGAAGTGAGTTAAAACTTCAGATTGTTTTTGAACATGACCAGGGATCTATCCGGTTCCTCAAGAAACAGGAGAGAGTTCCTGGGCTCCTCTAATTTGTGCTGCCTGGTAGCTGCAGTCTGTGGTGCATCGGGATGGGGGGATCTGGACCTGGATTCCCCAGCCCCACCCACAGGCTCTGCCTACCGAAGATGGCCCAGGGACAGATGCCTGCCTTAACCTGGGTATTTACCCCTATGGGTGTTCCAGCAGTAATGAAATAATAATTTAAAAAAGAAAAATCTTCACAAGGTAAAATTAAACACAAAATAAAAAGAAAAAATGCTCAAAAGAACCTCTTCTGAAAAACATCTGTGCCTTAGATGAATAGGTTAATTATTTTTAGATGTGCAAGACGTAAAGTGTTTATGTTTGCTATAGCAGAGTGAGTTATTAATTTTTGAGGAAGATTATGAATTAGCTTGTTCTCTCTTCTGGAGTATTTTTGTCACTTCATTTCAAACATATCATGTTTCCTATATTATTATTCTATTTACTAATTATCCAGTTTGTGCCTAATCAACATAATTGAAAATTGACATTGTTTGATTTTTTTTTTCTTTGAACTGAGTGTAGTTAATACAATAGCATATTTCGTGCTGGTATTTATTTTGAACGGCTATTGCTCATCCTTGCATTTTCATCTTTTTTTATACCTGCCTTTTTCAAGGGGCTTTTAGAGGAACTTCCTTGCAGTGTACCTGCCAGGGTAGTCAGCCAGAAGGGATTCTATGCAGAAAGCAGAAAAAGCTGGCCCTGGGGACTGGGGACAATTGTTCAGCTAATTCTGAAGTTGAGGTATTAATAGAAAGCTTTTATTTCTGTTGCATATGAAGCCTTTGTTGTCTCAGTATTAAAGCACGAGGTAATGCGATTATATAATTTTGCTTTATGTGAGGTATTTTAAGGCGTATTTTAACAGTTCTATTTACAGGTCAATGGATGTCCCTTATCTGTGCCTAAACCATCCTTCAGCAAGTTGTGTCACCACCGGCAAAGTTACATAAGTCTGCAGTGAAAGTTGTTCATGCTTTCTGCCTGTGTGTGTGCCAGAGCTCACCATGTTACCCCTCCTCTCCTTTGCTCTATTTAGGGGAGCTCTGATGCCAACTCAAAAAAAAAAAAGGAAGGAAGCAGGGAAACATTTCTTACTTGACTTGAGTCACAGTTCCAGATTCCTGTGTGCAGCCCAGACTCTGTATTGTTGGATGTGCTCTAACGGTCTTCCTGAACAGCACCAACATTTTTTGATAGATTCTATCTTCTGCTATGGGACACAGGCACACCCTGTGATGAGGTAGGTGGGTGTTCTGTCCTGGCAGGATGTGCTGAAAGCTTTAATAAGCAATGAATTCTCACACCACCATGCACAACATGACAAGAGCATGACTTTTGCTGCCTTTGAAAGCAGACGTTGCTTTGGCACCTTCTGTGCTTGGTTCACACATGACCTTCTGAAGCGAGGAGTGTCTGTAGTTGGGGAAACCACGGTGGGCAGTCCAGTGTTGTGCATGTTCACCAGAATGTGTCTGGTTTTGTGCAGAGGGGATGTAAGCCCTCACCCACAGGTTGTTGGATAGTCAGGATAGGGTCTAACCACAGCAGATAGTAGTTTTAAAAAGTGAGCTCTTGAGGCAGCAGAAGAGAGTGGGTCCTGCTTTCAGTTTTGCTCATGTCAGAGCCTCAGAGAGCCAGGCTTGCTGCTGTTGCTGCTGCCATGTGGCAGATAGTTCTTCTTTCCCACCCTCCAAACATGATCAATAGGAATTAGCCTGTGGCTGCAACGAGATGACAGCAGGAATAGCAAATGGGACTCTCCAAGGCTGTCCCTGCTGCATTCCCATCAAGCTGTATTCCTGTCCTCTGGCAGGAGCATGCACCATGTGCCACGAAGCCCTGTGTGCCTGGCCAGGCAGAGGAATGGCCAGTGGGCCGTCCTGCAGCGAGCGTGCTCGGACACTGCACTGGCCAGGCAGAGCTCAGAAGACAGCCAGGAGAGAAGCAGCACTGCAGGGGATTTTCATCATCTGCTACTACACATAGATTTTTTTCACTCTGCAAAATGTCATCATAGCCCTTGGGTGAGTCAGAAGTTGGGAGAATGAGCCAGAAAGGAGCTGTACCAGGATGTGTGCTCTCCAGTTGGATTGGGCTGATGTGCAGGAGGGTTTGTAGGAAGAGAGAGCTGCCCCAGGCAGCTCTTAGTCAGACTTACAGTTGGCAAGAGGTGCTGCTGGGGGCTGACAGACGGTAATGACGGTGCCATTGATGCAGATCCCTGTACCTTTAATTTATAATTGCAAAGTTTCCATTGGCTGCTGTGGTATTTTTACCTGAATATGGATTTTCAGAATTAACCTTCTATTTTAAGCCAAGCAGTCCAAAATTGATGTTGCTTTTTGCATATTTGCAGCACTCTCAATCCTACAAGGAAAATGTATGGCTTAGCAGAAACAGTGGTGTGGAGCACTTCATCAAAATTCCCAGATGAGTCAAATTTCATTAGATGGTTGCAGCCAGTTTGTCTCTTGCTGAGTGCGTAGCTTCAGTCTTTGCAGAGTCATGCAGGACAAAAGTGTTTAGCAGAGATAACCACAAGCCAGTCTCCAAACTCTTAAACTGATACTTAAATATTTTTTCACTTTAATGTGTTGTACCAGATATGTTAAACTGTTTATTTTCAACCGGGTAATGAGCATTTTCACATTTGTGGTCTACCAACCATCTTAATGTGTGTCTGGTGCTTCAGTGAACAGTATTAATGTGTATCACAGCCTTTCTCATGTCGTTGATTTTCCCATTCATATAATCAGGGTTACTGAGAAGTGATCTTAAGTAATTCAGTGTTGTATTTGTGTGTTCCCATGCTGACTGGAACTGGGCAGCTAATTCCATTTTAACATATTATTTTTTTGACTAAGAAAGGTCATTAAGGTGCTGATCAAAGCCACTGCAGCATTTTAGGTTTTATTTTGCATCCCCACTAAATTCTCTTCTGCATACTGAAAATCTGTCTGTGCTGGTTGTGCCTTTTTTCCCAGCCTGTCCTGTGCCAGGATTACTGTCTTTCATTACTGCTACCAGCAGAAAGTCTTGTTCGTTTTGGTTGCTTTGTGTTAGTTTTCAGGATCCTTTAAGATAAAAAGTATGCAATATCAATTTTTAGTTCCTCCATAAACTAGTTACTTGCACCTAAAGGATTTAATACTTTCACCCTCCATCAAGATTTGCAGTGAATACTGCAGTTGCTTTATCCTGTGAATTCTGTCAAATTTTCATTCATTTTTTTCAGCTCCTGTGAGACTCTCAAAGCTGATTTGAATTGTGTTGAATTTGCAGAGAGTTCTCAATGTGGAATCTTCTCTTGTTACCCTAAAACTAAAGTGGCTTCCTTCATCTGCCCTGCCTGAGATCATGGTCAGCAGTTTAGCCACCACAGCTCTGATCCTTTGTGAACTTTAAACTCAGCACCACCAGGCAGCACATTTTTATTTTTTGGTTCTACGAGCAGAAGCAGCGTCCAAAATTACCATTTATCTATGTAGAGCTCGATGTATTTTAGCCACGCCAGTCTAGATAAAAAGAATGTCTTGCATTTTTTAAAAGCTTGTGGGAGGAGGCCCACAATAGAGGCTCCATTGTGCTGTTAGTACTGAGCGTACAGGAAATCACAAATTAGCTATGACGAGAGTATTGCAGGGGAGTTTTGAGTTTACTTAATTCCTATAGTATTGTATGGTTTTGAAAGGTTTCACAATATGTTGCCTTTTGCGTCTGGTTATGTATGTTGTTTGTATTTGGAAGACTTTTGTTCAAGGCTTTCTCTTACCATGTCATTGTTCAAATCTCGTGTTTTGAATCCTGGAATCCAGATTATTTTCCTTCTTACTGTAAGTAGAGAGGTGTGCAAATACTCTAGGCATTTGTCTCATGACCACCCTGCAGCCATCTAAAATTTAAAACCAGCATTGCTTTTCCATTGTTTTTACCTTGAATTGTGTATTCAGCAGTGAGAACCGTCTCCCCAGAGAAAGAACTAGAAAAGGTTTTTAGTAGGAGTTAGGAGAACAGCAAGCTGCAGGCACAACTTTTCCTGTCCTAGCAGATTTGGATCCTGCAGGACATTAAAATACTCAGCTTCCGATTGGTGTCGATGGGAGGTGGAGTGGGCTCACAAATTAAAAGGATTCTGGCTGCATCCTCCACATTAAACCTAAGTTATTGCAGGATAACACTTCTGCTAAAATTTTCTTCAAAGATCGGTTTGTTTCATTACTTGCAGTTGAGGAACGGGTTCTGCCGCTCAGTTGAAAGACTCAGGATTATGGGAACTCCCAAAATCATGATTCTTATTTTCTCAGTCCTGTGAATAAAGAAAGTATGAAAGAGTGTCTTGCATGAAGCCTGGTAATTGAGAACTTGAAGTACTGGGAATATTGCAGGTTTGCATTGATTTTCATAACTTTGTTACCATCTTCCCTCTGAACTGTTTTTTAAGTCTGTTAAATTCTGTTAGTGATTTTTCTGAGCTTTGTGGCTTTTTTTTTTTTAAGAGATACATTTAAAAAATCCGTTAACAAATACATAAATAGAAACTATTTTCTTAGGCCCATAGTCAAGGGGTAAAAAAAACTCCTAAGGAATTGAAAATGAAATTTGGGGGTTTTTGCTGTCCTGGGGATACTCTGTCATAGAAATGATGAATATTCCAAAGTGTGGTTTACACAATTCCAGCAGCTATTGAAGTGTCCTAAAGATTTATTGACAGGAGGGGATTTTTCTTTCTTTGTGCAGGGAAAAAATGATATTCAAAATCATCTACTTCTCTCTCAGATTTTCAAAGAGAATTAATAAAAAATTAGTTTTCATTTTAGAAGACAAACTCTAAAAAGAAGATTAAACAGTGGCTGTTTTTATAAATAGTAAATAACCTCACCTGTTACATCTAAGATGTCTTTGATCACAGGAGTGCACAGTGAAAGAAGTAGCCCATGAATAAGCTATATAATACTTGGGAAACTGCTTGCATTTACTTAAGTATGATTTTAAAACCAAGTTACTTAAAGTAGTGCAAGCCTGTTTGAATTATTTTTTAAGTAAGTAAAGTGAGACTAAGTGTACTAAGCTTATTTCACATTTGCATTAAGATATTTAGGAATCAGGAAAACCAAATTACTTTGTACTTTGCAATGACATTGTTAGGCATGTGTGTTCTAGTTTTGAAGCACACTTGAGCATAAATACAGCTGCTTTGTGTGGGATTTGTAGCTCTCTATAAAAGGAACATCACTGAAGGACCTGTGTTAGGAATTTAATGTCCTACGTGAGAACTGAATCACTCTTCCTGAAGTTGTTTTCTGTTAGTGGGGGGAGGTAGGTTGTTTTGTTTTTTGTGGTTTGGTTTGTTTTCTTTGTTGTAGAAGTTTCTGGTCACTAAAAATCTTACTTGAGCACTGAAATCAAGTGCAGATACTGACTTTCAGGGCAAATGTGGTCTAATTATTGCCAGGACAATTGGAAGAGAGAGGGGAGCAGAGATGCAGTGGTAGCAGATGTCCCAGATGGTCATGGTGGTTCTGTCACATTTGTGAGAAGCCTCAGAAGTGACCTGGGATAATTCACTTAACTTTTCTGTGCCCAGTCCCACCCTGCATTCTGTGCATGCAAATGATGTTGAGTTTACCTGGGAAAGCACTCTGGGATCCGTTGGAAATGGCACCAGATTAGATTAGGATTCTGTAGTTAGTGGTGCTCTGAGTAGGTGCTTGGTTGATCTTTTTTGTGTCTTGTTTTATCACACGGAAACACTTTAAGAGGCAATGAGCTTTCATTTGTGAACTGACTTAAGGTAAATACACTTACTAAAAAGATAACCTGTGGCTTGAGTGAACACAATACTGTGCAGAACGTTCCGCTGTGACTGAAGGGCTTGCTTTCTCCAAATTGAAAATGTAATTTCAAACAGTAAAAACTCTTCCTGTATATTTGAATCGGGAAGTTGTATTCCTCCAATTAGCTTGACAGGACACGCATGCAAATGAACCAGCAGAGTACTGGTGAGTGAGGAGGCTGCAGCTCCGTGTGCCGCTGTGCTCTGGAATATGGGGATGGTGTGTCAGCATTTGGAACTCTTGCTCCTGCTGGGATGCAAAGGCTTGGAGCAGAGACATGATTGTGAACTATTTTTACTTAACAGTTGAACTTTGGAAGAGAAGAAGTAAGGGATAATTTCTTTCAGTTTGAGTTTGCACATTGTACGACTTATTAAAAACTTCAAGATGACTGTTAAGTAAAGACAGCTACTTGAAGTGCCAGATGGAAAAGAGCAAGAAAAATGCCTTCTGCTTAAAACAGAAAGGGGATTTTTGCTCATTTTGTGTTGGGGTCCTCTCAAGTCCACAGTTACTGTGCTTGGTTCTCTTCAGTTCCATTTAATATTCTTATTGATGATCTGGGTAAGGGGATTGAGGGCACTCTCTGCAAGTCCTCAGATGACACTGAGCTGGATGTGAGTGTTGACCTGCTGGAGTACACGAGGGCTCTGCAGAGGGATCTGGGCAGGTTGGATCAGTGAGTCTGAGGTTCAAGAAGGCCAAGTGCCACGTCCTGCCCTTGGGCCTCAACAAACCCCTGCAGCTCCAGGCTGGGGGCAGAGTGAGTGGAAAGTGTCCAGTGGGAAAGGACCTGGACTGCTGGTCAACAGTGGCTGAACGTGAGCCACAGTGTGCCCAGGTGGCTTGAGAAGGCCAGTGGCATCCTGGGCTCTATCAGCACTAGTGTGGCCAGCAGGACGAGGGCACTTATTGTCACTCTGTACCCAGCACTGGTGAGGCCACACCTTGAATCCTGTATTTCCCCTCACTGCATAAAAGACATTAAGGTGCTGAAGTGTGTCCAGTTGTTTATGCTGGAGAAAAGGAGGCTGAGGTGAGACCTTCCTTATCTTTACGTCTACGTGATAAGGTTTAGATTGGATATTAGGAAAAAGTTCCTCACAGAAAGTATTGTCAAGCATTGAAACATGCTGCCCAGGGCGGTGGTAGAGGCACTGTCCTTGGAGATTCAAGACCTGTAGATGTAGCATTTGTGACATGGTTTAGTGATGGCCTTGGCAGTGTCAGGTTAGACTCGATGATCTTGGAGGTCTCTTCCAATCGAAACAATTTTATGATTCTTCTGTGTTGCAGTTTCTGTCGTGGGTCCCATGCAGATATTAGATGCATAGCAAGATGCATTTCTCTCTCATTAACTGTATGGCAGAATGCAGGCTTTGAGCAACATCTTGGTCACACGTTGCCAGCTCAGCATCACAGCATCAGGCTGCATTCCTGAAATTGGGATGGCACTTTTTTTTTAGTTCCTGCTCTCATTGTGCAGCAAGTGCTCTTACGGACATTGCAAACATTTCTGCTATTCTAGAAATGTGCCTGCTTTCAGCAAAGCTGCTGTGGTTTGAGAAATAAAGTACTGGCTGTTTGGTTTGGCTGAGACCCCTCGATTCCTTCTTTTACACACAGCAGTCCATCATCTTATTATGCCCATTTTATATGGATTTAATTCAAGGCCTATGTTAGTTTATGTATAACTTGGAATAATTGTAAAATGTGAAAAATGTCGAGTATTTTTCAGTTGACTAAAATTTTAAAAGGGCATTTTTTTCTTGACAGCATCTGGAAGTTAGCCAGGTAAAAGCTCACATTCCCACAATACCTTTTCTGTGGGATAATGGGCAAGTTCAGGGCAGCATTCTTTCTTTCAGTTATATAAACAGACAGTGCTGGCCAAGGCTAAGAAGTGTTGCTGAACATGAAATTGTTGCTGTTTGCCCTTCCAGTTGTTGCTCTGTTGAAAATGATTTATTTTTTCTTTATTTCATTAATGTTCTTCTCTTCGTATTTAAATAACATGGAGTCTTCTGCTGTGTTGCCTTTTAAGATCTTGCCCAAGGCAGTGCTGTGTGAAAAATCCATGAGCTCTGTGAATGATTTCATCCATGGTAGTGAAACGATGTCATCAGTATAAAACTGACTTTCAGAAGGCTCCAAAAAATAGAAAGGTGTTTGTAGAACAGAAGAGATTCTTTGACAATAGATAAAAAGAGGTGAAGGTGTGAGAAGCTGAACTGACCTTTTCATCTTCCTCAGCTTTGCCACTCCTGGTCCTTCCAAAACATAGCAGGAATTAATTGTCAGGGAAGCATGGAGCCAGGAGTGCAGGTACTGTCAGCCAGCCACAGCACAGGCAGCTTTCAGTTGCTGCTGCTGTTTTGTAACTTCTGTAATATTACACATTGATAGGGATTTATTAAAATACATTTTTCATATCTTTGTAGTTCAGGAGTTTCTGAAGAGTGGGCATGCCACAAAGGTTATTGTGACGTACATGACTTTACAAATGGAGTTTTATCAGTGGGAATAGTCAGTGTGTCTTGAGCCTGTGTGTAAAATTTTCTTTTCATTAGTTTTTTTTTCTTTAAGGATCCCACACAGGAGTTTAGTGTATAAGCCTAAAAGCAATAGTTTATACGTGAAGAAAGATGCAGAAATCCTGGCCTCTCCACACATCTGAATTGTCATTTTTCAGCTTGTACTAGAACTGCAGAAATGCAATCAGTTGGATGTGGCCAGCCTTAGGGAAAGGTTGGAGAAATGTTGCGAGAGCTAAAAAATTTCAGGGATGCTGAATGCTTACTGTATAGTTTTCTGAACTGTGATGTAAGCATGGGTTTTATTTAAAAAAAAAAAAAGGCATCTTGGTGACTTAAAAACTTCAGCTTAGATCTTTTCTACTAGAATACATACACTTTTTACCCTTAAAGGGCAAAGCTTTTCCTAGAAAAATCAATGCCTGTTTAAAAGGGCAGCAAGCAACTGTCACGTCTAAAAATTCAGTTCTTAGTAAATTCTGAATAGACAGAGGAAGAAAGTCTGAAACCCTTAATCTTTGATGCTATCTGGATAAGCTGAAACATAGCTGTATAATTATTTTCTTTCATCCACTGATGTCACTGAATTCCCTACGCAGGCTGAGGCTCATAAATGAAACTAAAGATCGTTTTCTGTGAACTTTGCATTTTTCCATGCAGTGTTTAGGCCCATTGTCATGTTACATTGTCATGTGACCTCTGTTTTCACATAAATATGAAGTCAGTTGGGTGGGTACAGGCACTTGTAATTTTCTATTCTCTACTCATGCAGAAAGCAACAAAACAGTAAAATTCAAATGGACTGAAGTGCATTAGTGGTGGTGTTTCCAACTTCCAATTCTCTAACCATAATTTTTATCTGTTTTAAACCTCTAATGACTTTTAATATGTTCTTAAGAGCTAAATAGGAGGAAAAGCACTGTTGCTTGATAAAGACGTACTAAGAAACTGAAATTTATTGTCCTGTCCTCAGTTGGTATTCATTTAGAACACAGGGTTTATGGACCTTTTAGTTGGAGTTATTTATTTCTTGAGGTATAAAGAACATATACTTAAACTGCTGGTTTTATTGCATGTAAATGTCAGTATCTTGGAACTAGTTATATTTAGATCCAGTAGCATTTTTGTCTATTCGGTATTCCTGGTTTGTCCATATAGAAATTGACATGTGTGGACTGTACATCCCATGATTTTATTTATGAACTTAATGAACTTAGTTGTTTGCTGTAGTACTGTTAGTGTAGCACGGTTTTATCAGCTGTGAAGTTGAATTTTGCTCATACACATAGAAAAATTTAATGACATCAGATAAATACGTGCACATGGCCATGGGAGCTCTTGTGTGCAGATACCTATCTGCTCATTCCTAATGTGTCTGATTTTGCAATGAGCACTCAGGTAGCAACAGCCTCGCTCTGCAACCAACTCTGCTGACTGATTGCAAGACCCCAGAAGAACTCTGTGAGTGAGGTACAAAGCAAGGCCTTAAGGACAAAAATTTAAAATCCTAATGAAAGATGTGCACTGAAAAGTAACTTAGTGCTTTCATGTCCGCCAATTTTGAAACCTCCACAAGACTTGTACAAATGTTCCCTCCTTAATAGAAGTGTTCTGAATCATGTTTTTCTTGACTATAGACTGACAGCTTTTAGAAGTGTTGTAATGATGAAGTGCCATTAGCTGCACACCATTCACATCTTGAATTGCAATTTAATTGTTGTGTTCTTTGCTATTCTTGTAAAATAGTTGGGTATGGTCAGGATCTTGATTTCCAGCACTTCTACTTGCTCTTTATTTTCTTGTTTTGTAGGTTATTCATTTTTTGTTGAATTATATGTCTTTCTGTGATCAGTTGGCATGGAAACATGGCTCCTTTATAGGCCAGTTGCTTTTAGCATTAATTTGCAGGTACTTGTTTTTGAATGTGAAAATGGAAACCATTTATGTTCTTCATCATTCCCCATCATTAATACGTGCATGCTTTCCAGTGCAATGTAAATTATCTTGCTTTCTGTCTTACAAGGAAAAATGTACTCTTAAAGCAAGAAAAAAAATTACTGCATCATGTGCACTGTAATAGAAAGACAGTACTTCATATAAGTTCTTTTTAATACATAAAACTTAGCAGAATCAGTGAAACAAAGACTAACACCAAGTTTTGTGCTCAGAAAGTACCCAACACTTCCTAATAACGCAAAATGACACCACCCAGTTTTTGTTTTATTAATATATTTATTGACACTGCTCTTTATTTTTTTTATTGTTGGCAGAGTTCCCTGTTTTCTTTTAGGAGTTCACTGCATTTCACTGGGAAAAAAGTTAGAGATTCACTTTGATCAGTACTGACAAAAGTAAGAGAATAATTTCATTAATATTTTGTGATTTTAGTTAGTAGAGTTTGAAGTTCCTGAAATACCTCGATACTGGCAAAAGTCACATTCTGGGCTTCTTTTAGAGTTCTTGGAGCAGTGTTCATGGTGCTGTGATCGTGTCCTGCAGTGGCTGCTGCTTGGAGAAAAACAGGTGATACCATCACATGTCTTCACAGAAGGTAGTTAGGCTATTAGTATTTGTTCACATTTATAGAGATTTAGAACTCTATCTGAATAAATACTGTTTTACCTATTGATAACGATCTAACTTAAGAACTGCTATAAGCAGTTGCAGAATTTTTGTTTCCAGTGTAGTTGCTTTCAAGTTCTTTAGGGTGAGATTTAATCTCATCCCTAACAGCTCCAGACCTTTGTCTGAAGAGCTTTGTACAGATTGGATATGCAGAATAAAAATAAGATTTGAATTCATGTACTTTGGCTCGTTCTTCTCCATCCTGTTCCAGGCTTCAGACACTTTGTTTCACTAACCATTTATTAGGGAGCATGCAAAACAAATAAATTCAATCGGTACTGCTCATAACTCAATTTTACATGTTTAATAAACAATCAGTTCATCTGGCCTGTTTGGGTGTAGTACTGAACTGCTTTTTCTTTATTCTCTTAAGTTAAAGTACACACCATTCAATTTCAAAGCCATAAGTCTGGGCAGCATTTAAAAAATTTCAGTGAAAGCATTGCAGACCTACAGGTTAGAAATATTTTGTTCATGCCACTTGCCCTGTGTTATGAATGTCATGGCATTACTCAGCAACCATATTGCTCATTCTCTCTGGACAGTTAAAAAAAAAAAAGGTAAAAGAAAACAAACCAATTCCTCTAGGTCCTATCCTCATAATTTTGCATTTCATATTTTCTTTAAACAACTTAGGTGGAAAAGAAAGATTTTACTTCATGTCAAACCCTTCTACCAAAACTGCTCAGAGCTTTCATGTAATTACTTGCCAGTGGTTTTCTTGGAGGTTGAGAGGGTTTAGTACAGCAGATGAGGGCTTTTTTTACAGTTTACAGACCAGATTTTCAATAATCATTATGCAGCTGTGAGAAGAAGTTGGGCCTTGTTGCTTCCTGTGTGACACTATCTCATCATGCAGAATAAAACCATTCCTTCCTCCCTTCAACCCCCCACCCTCATTCTCTCAACACATATGTTGAAAAAGAAAATGAGTCCCACACCGGTCTTGGTGTACTGCAGAGTAATTGGTGACAGGATGCTCTAAACTGTTCTTTTCCCTCCCCATCCCTCTCTGCAATGTCTGATGGTGCTCCTAGCCCAGAAAGGGCTGCAGACAAACACACTGAGGACAAAACTCCCACTTGTTAGTTCACTTAATCCTCATACTGAATTGTAATGTTTCTGGTGTAGATTGAACTCCTCTTTCATATTCTTTCTGGAACTAAACTTTCAGTAACCAACACAGCCTTTTCTTCCATATTTTTCATTCTTTAACCACATGTTGAGTATGGCTGCCGTCCCTTCTCAAGTTCATTTATCCAGAGGTGGGTCGATTACTCACTGAAATCAAAGGCTTCCTGTACAGTGGAAAGCTCTCCCATATTCTGTTGTGGGTCCTGGTCAGACCTCCCAGAGAATCAAGCTGCTATTCATGTTGTCCTTTAAATATTTTTGACATAAAGGTTTAATTATCTTTATGTGAGGTATTTAACATAAGCTTTAAGGAATGTACAGCTCTGATTAAATTGAGAATTTTATCTCAGCCTGAGGGGTCATATTTCAAATGTATTGTGATGGTGTAGACTTTATAAGAAAATAAGGCTAATTCATAATTTAAAAAAAATGCACAGGTGGAGTTTCTTCTTAAAGCATTTACTTCATTGACCAGCACCTGTTTAATCTCTGGTTGAATATACCTTACTTTAATCTGGTTTACAGTGCAGATGAAATAAATGACTCTCATCTGGGCTACTCAGGGATGTACGATTTTCATCACAGCTACTTTTCAGATTTCATTTGTTATTCTCAGTGCTTGTTTTTCATCTTCCTTTTGTAAGTGGGGTGACAGTCCTGACCCAGAGGTACGGAACAAATGAAAAGATTGATGAAAATGTTTTAAAAGTTACAATTTCTTCTGAAATAATTGTATGCTGTCAAAATACCTAATAAGCAAAAGGAGAGTGGCTGTAGCCAAAGTTAGAGAGCAAAAGTAATAAATAACTTCTGGTTTTTTACTTGTGCGGTGACACACCTGCACAAATTTGGTTTGCTTTATATCCAGAAAATAGGGAAAATAATGTATTCTGAAGACCTGTTACTCTGTCTCAATCCCAAGGTCAAAGATTCAAGCTTCATGTTTCCATGATGTTCTGGAAAATAGTCATAATGGTTTCTTGGTTTCTGGGAGTTGTCTGGTAGCTGTTGTATTGCACTGGGGAAGCTCTCAGCTGTCATTTTCTCCCAATTTTTCAGAAATCACAACCAATACAAAGCAGTTAAACTCATTTTCCAACATCTTTCCCTATGTCATGTCCACTTTCTGAACAACAGAATGAGTTTCAAGTTTACTTTGCATGAACTTAGTGATGGTTTGATTATCTTTGAATGATAAAATTCCAAGTAATGTGTTTCCTGCCGGCTTGCAGAAAGAGTACTCCGGCAGCCTTTCAGCACGCTGCTGTTTATCCTGCTACTGACATCCCTCCTCCTTCTGGTTTCAAAAACGTAGAAAAATCATAGAGTAAGATTTCTTTTTTGGGGATTTTTTTTTACTACATCCAATCGAATGGAAATCAGACCAATGTAATTGCTTCTCTGGCTGTTGTCAGTCTATATTTTGTTCCAAAAGGGGTCCATTTTTTGTAATTGTTGGTTTTTCACAAAGTGTGTCACTGCAGAAATCTAAGGCTGTCACTGTGAGAGGGGAGATGACATTTGTGTGACGCACAGATGTGCCGTGGGCAGATTTTGTAAATGTCTCTGCCTGCACATTGGCGGACACACGAGCTGGAGCAAGTTTGTTTTCAGGCTAAGCCATGCAGGCAAGAATAAAACTATGAACTGTCATGTTAACTGTATTTACAGAGAAATGTAAAAGTGAATGCATTTTCCAAAATACAATCGCTCAATCACACCAAAAATACTCAGAATGTGGCAAGAAATGCATCCTTCTGCCTTAAGATTCTCTAACTCTTAATAATGGATTCAATAGCTCCTTATATAATAGTTCCCCTGTAACTGATGTTTTCTAGCACTGATAAATGTTTTATGCAATTTACAGAGACAGAACATGATTTGTGCCCTGAAAAATTAATAATTATCTGTAAAGCATTTTAGTGCATGTGAATGGACCCTTTTCAAGTTGAAAATGGTTAAACTGCGGAGACTAAAGGAAACAAAAGCCTAGTAAAAAAATGCAAATATAGGTAATTTTTAAACGCTTCTGGCTTTTCACTATCAGAAAGATCTTAAAATGTTCAAAACCCTTCCCTAAACCCCTTCAGCATGTGGTATGTGTGGGAAGAAATATTTTGCTTCTCTCATCAAGTCATGGAAATAACTCCCAATTTGAACTGTTTTTCTGTGAAGCTTTAACTGTGATGTTGAGACCAGAGCCTTTGTAATTGAAACTCAAATTTCTACTTAAAGAAAAGCTCAGTAGAACAGCTCTCTTACATCATATGCTTTGGTTACATTATGATTAAATGTAACATGATAACATAAACCCAGCTTTTGCCTTAAACTGCCTGTTTTATTTGGCACTTTGACTGTTGTTACTGGCTGGTTCTCAGTGAGCTTGTAATTTTTTATACATCCTGTTTGCTTACCTTCAAAATGAGAATCTTTTTAGAAAAAGCTATTTATTTAAGCTTGATTATTTAAGCTGCAGAGCACCCTGGATGGGGCGTGCAGGATTTCAATTCACTGTACTCCAAATTTTCTCAGTTTTACAACAATACTGTTCTCTAGTTTATCAGCAGCAGCCATTTTCTTAATATTGACAGAGAACAGCAGAGGTCAAGGGCTGTGGGAGGAACCAGAGAGAGAGAGAAAAAAAAGCTTTAAGAAGCCCTTTGCAAAGGTTTAGTGTTTGTCAGAGTTGCTTTGGTTTTCAGAAAAACATAATGAAATGTAACTTGAGGGATTTTATTATCCTCATTTACCAGAATCCTTAATACTGTGTTGAATTGACCTGCTTTAATTATGCTCATCTTAGCAGTCTGGACTATATGTATAGTGTAGTATATATGTATATTTGTTCAAGTTTTTACCTGTCTGTCTTAAAGTTTCTAGCTTTCCTCCCTTCTTCCCATCCCTAAGCAAGTCACTGTATTTTTTTGTTGTTGTTTTACTGTAAGGATTGCTGACACACAGTGTCATGATGTTCAGTTGAGAGGATAGTGCATCACATTTGATGCTTTCCCAAAATAAAAAAAAAGGGAGTTACAAAGAAATTGGAGAAGTTGGTGCTCAATATGTAAAATATTTCCCTACTGTTATTTTTAGTGTCATCAGAGTGTGTTCTACTGACCTCAAGGAAAAAAAAAATAAACCTTGTGAAAATAATTTGGTTATCCAAGGCCCCACACTTGCTTATCTTCAGACTTTTTGATAAGAAAAATAAGGAGTGTCCCAGGTAGTAGTTTAACGTTCTTGGGTCAAAGTACAGGTGTGCTGTTGGACAAATTGCTTTAGGTGTTTGGGATCAGAATAAAGGAAGCCTTTGATGTTGGCTCCACTTGGATTATTTAGTTTCTTTCTCAGAGGCAGCATCCTGTACAACATCTGAAATATGGGAAAAGCACAGAGAGTGTAGCCATTAGCACAGGCTACATTCAAAAATTTTATGTTGTAATAAATTCTTGGCAGTGTCTTTAAAACATAATGTGAAATTAATACTCTGAAAGAAGTTGTAATGACAAAGCTAAAAAGTGGTGTTTTCTCCCAAAGCATGTTTCCAGCTCAGGCAGTAGTTTAAAGCAAAACAAACAAAAAACCCCAAACCTGCTGGAATAAAATAACTTGTTATAAGAGTAACATTTTGGGGTGAGAAGAAAAAAATCAGTTTTCTTCTTTTTTCCTTCATAGTTCAAATACATATGTCATGGGCACATCAAGACTCATTCCTTGAGGGAATAACGTTTTAAATTAACATTATGTGGATGCTGAACTTTTACCAAAATCACAGCCAAGATGCTAGTTCTGATAACTTGATTTAAAATGGAAAGTCAGTGGTTTCATGCTTTTTATTGAATACATGGGTAAAGGAGCGAGGATAAAGGCCAGTGATGCACTTCATGTGCAGCACAGCTCTCTTTTGCCAGTCTGTTCCAGTCTGGTGTTATTTATCTTCAGTATTGCCCTGAAAATCTCCAGTGCCACTTCTTCCGTGGAAAGTGTTTTAGTAAGTCTTGGCATGATCTGTATTACTGGAATGGCTCAGGGAGTTAATCATTCTGCTCCTAGTGCAATTGTTGAAACAGATTGTTTTTCCAGTTTCTGCCAGCAGGAATTCTCTGCCTTTTTTTTTTTTTTTTTTTTTTTTTTTTTTTTTTTTTTTAAAGTCACACCCATCCACCAATAAAGTTTATGGTCTGAAGTATAAGCTCAGTTGTATTTTAAACCAGGGTTTGGGAGCTTGTTAGGGTGGTCACCCCCCAGATACCACAATCAGCCTGCTCCATGGTCACTGTCCTGGGGGAAGAGGGAAGTGGAGATATATTCTGATATATACCCAGCATATGGTGTGTTGTGGGAACATCTGTAATGCAGGCTTGATTCATGCTTTCAGCTCTGTATTTTGGAGAAGCTGCCCCATCAGTAACAGGGAGATTGATGTCCATAGTTGCGGGCAGACGTGGTTGCTCAGAGTTGTAATTCCCAAGTTTATTTGGTCTTAATTTGTAGGTCCCATCCCCAAGTTCACTGCAGGGATTCCTGTAAGTGACCAAGTAGTTTTCTGTGGCTTTTGCCACAGTGTGTGTGGGCGGGAGCATTCCACTGTCACCGTAAAAGCTGTGGAATAACTAACAGGATTGGCAGCCTTAGCCAGAGTTTCTCAGAGTCTGAGATTGATGTGAGTGAACTCAACTAGGACAAGCTCCACTGTGGCAAATTTATTTATCTTGCCCCTTCCTTCACTTATTACTTAATAAAGCTAAAAATATTCGAAACAGGTAAACACTCACTGTGCACAGGCACATCCAGGGAGAGCTCAGTCCTTTATAATGTTTTACCTTTCTCTGGAGTTTGCTTTCATGTATCTGTTTCTTGAAAACAACACCGCTGCAACGTTGGTTTTTATGCGTGTTTTATTGCTGATACTTCGACTTTCTGGGTTTGGTACTTGATATAGTTGTTACTGAATATTGTCATTTGTTTTGCTTTTTAAGTGGTGACGGAGAATTAAAACATTTTATCATACTGCATAGTGCTGTTACTGCTTGTTTATTTTACGTTAAATAGGTGTGATTCATACTGTTTTCAGTCTTATTTTGAAAAGTGTTAGTTAAGATTAGGCATATCTTTACGGCATGCTCCAAATATGTAATTTGAGTAATTTTTTGACAGATGTGAAATACTTCCAGTCTTCACACTAATGTTTGAAGTACATGTGTAGTAATAGAAAATGTTGCCAGATTATTTTGTTTCTCCTTAACGGAACATTATTTCTGATCAAAGGCTTTCAAGATGTGCCTTGTGGAATGTTTGGTTTCTTGTACCCTGACAGGCACTTAGGATTTTGTGTGCACACTGACAGATGTTAGACAAGTAAAAGCAAAATTACTAGATTAAAAAAAAAAAAAGGCTGGTTAGGGATCACTACTAAAAACACAGCTAAACCCCATGTCCTCATGGTTGTCAGAATAACGTCCTGAGAATGGCAAGTTGACTTGCTCTGTGAGTGTGGAAAAGTAATGAGGAATCATGATTCAGGTTCTCGTAAAAGCAGGGAAATGCAGAATTCTCTAAACAGAAGTCATTGGCTTGTTTTGTTTTGATTGTACTAAAAGGGAAAAATCAAGCAAGAGAGTAGTCTCAAACACTTCGTGCTGAGGCCATTGTGTTGGCTGCTGTAGCGATTGCTTGGGTGCCCAGGCTCATTTCTTAACACGTGGTGAGATAATGATGTGACGTGTGCAGAAATCTTACACACGTGGAGGGCTGTGGGCCGGGGTGGTAATTACTCACTGGTGGTGTTGGGTTTGCATTTTGTGTCAGAGAATGAGCCGTGAGTGTCCTGCAGAGCTCTGGGCGCATTTCAACCTTCACAATTAACAGGAGGATACAGCTGGGTGTGACTGCTCCGCACATCAGTGGGTCAACACAGCACAGGAAACCACTTGTATTTTTCTTGGTCTCTTGCAAATTAAAAAGAAAAGAAGGAAGATTACTTGTTCTTACTGAGTTCGGGTAAATAAAAGGTGTAGATACCAGCATTCATCCACTGTGTGCTTCCAGTAAAGTCCCAGTGTGCTCGGCGTTAACCTCTGAGCCCTGGGGACTTCCATAGGGGCTGCACACATGCTTGAAGTGCAGCTTATGCTCACTCTGCCTTTGCATGTGTACTCTGAAGTCCATCTTGTTGCTTGAAAAATCAGTTTGGGATTGTTCCTGTAAGTTTTAGTAAGCCTTGCAGCAGGTTCTTAAAATCTTAGAAAATATAGTTAGAAGCATTAAATGAGATGGGAAAAGGATGAAATTAAATTTAATCTGCTAACTAATTCAGTCTTCTGAGGGTGGCTGTCAACTTTTGTCCCTTGCTGATGTTCTTTATTTAAAAGTATTCTCCCCTGTGCCTCCCTCCAATCCTGCATCCCAAATTATAGGAAATTGCATCCTGCTCATCTTGAAGGCAGCAGCAAAAAGTGTTGGCTCAGATTCTGATGGAATCATGAGATTTTTGTGTTGCATATTCAGCATCTAAATATGCTGAATATCAAAATACTGAAAGATGGTAAATGCTTCTTTTTCATGCATCCATTTCACTGATCCTTGTACCTGAGTTGTATTTTAAACTTTACTTCTAATTGACTGCTCTTAGAGTTTTGCTCTAACTTGAATCTCAGTATCTTGAACTTGGGTTCATGGTGCACAAAACAATGACTCTGCCAAAACAGTCTAAAATGTAAAAATATATGATAGGTCAGGAACTTTAAAATATGTTTTTAAGTATGAGCTTTCTAGGAGTTTTAATAGTGCATATTGGCAAATGTAATTCATAACAGCTTCTGTGTTCATGTTATGAGGAGGATATTTTTTGACAACTTACTCTTTCCTTGAATTAATACTAGCATTTATTTTTGAAAATAATGCAAATTTTTGTGGGAGTTTATGAAAAATAAGTGACAGTTCTCACTGCATTTACACCTAGGTAAGAATATAAAATAAAGATAGATGGCAAAGGGGTTAGTCTCCCGTTACATGTGCAAGACTATAATTAGTTGAATGTCCAACCTGTCATTTTCAGGTCTTGTTTTTGTAAATATTGATGAGATTTTTCAGTAGTTTTTTGTTAAAAAAGTAAATCATTTTGATGTTTTACAGTGTATAAAGGAAGTCTTTTACCACAAATTCTTTGAAAAGGACATTGTCAAGGGATTTTTCTTCCTTGTTTAATCTTTGCACTTGTAGGAATCCCCAGTGACAGGAAAACTCTCTTGCCAGGCTGCTCTCCTCCATTTCATGTGCCTCTTGGTTTGTGATTATAGGGTTACTGATAAGTGTTGTGCTTTTTGGCGTTGATGTATTTTTCAGAAAAAAGAATTGACGCATTTGTTTTGAAAAAAGAAAAACACATTTAAAGAATTACATGGACTTTGCAAACAGATTTAAGGAAATGAAAGGTAGGTCAAGTTTTGGGCCTACAAACCTGACAATGTCCTTTACCTTTAGTGTGTATGCCTTATATGAGACACTCCTCAGCCTAATGATGTTACATTAATCACTAGCAGAAAAATGTGAAAATTACATAGTTCATCATTAATTTGATAGCTTTGAATCTCTAGTACATTTTCTAATGTCAGTAAAGCTTGGCAGCATACTTTGAGATCTCTGGTATTTGGGCAAAGTGATTTTTCATTTACTGTCAGTTTGTACCATAAAAGATTGTCTTACGAAAAGTTTAAAATACATTTTAACAGCCTGGATTATGTCAGGGAGAGCTTTCTTACCCTGCAGTCCTGAGTATGCCTAATGGCATTAGCTTCTTCCCCCTTGGAGTGTAGCACAAACAGTGCACCTTTGTTTAAGGAGCAGGAGATGCAGGTTGGATTTGGGAGGGAGGAGGACACTACCCTGTTTAGGTAGCTTCCTCCCATTAAAAAAAAAAACAACACATCTTGTACAAAAGTTGGTCTGATCACTTGTAAGTCCCCATGCTGTCAAAGGTCCGTGGAGGTAAAATAATTCACAGCCCTTCCATTCCTGTTTTGGTTGCAAAGCTGGATGATGAGCTCGTTAATCCCCTTGTTTGTGGGACCCACGGTCAGGTGTACACGGGGCTGGCCTCCTCTCAGGTTCTCCAGCTGAAAACTGGTTTTTCAATTCCCAAGTTTATTTCCCTAAGAGCTGGACTAGAATGAGGTTTTGATAGTTTTTTTTTTTTCTTCTAGGAGAGCTAGTCCAGACTGCAGCTGTGCAAAGGCACTATGCTGTGAGCCACATGGTAAATAGCTGCTGCCTAAGGACAGCTGCTCTGTCTGTCTCTGCACCTTATACCTGGTATTAATTTAGAAAAATTCCAGCAGCCACTGGCACAGTAGCTATTACTGGGATAAGAGCTTCCCTGCCAGATCATTTCCACATGGGGGCAGGGCAGAAACCCCAGACTAAAAACTGGATTAGAACTGTCGGGAAAGTGTTAGGTTTTTTCCTTAATACATTTAGATAACCTTAAGGGCCTGACTTACACCCAGCAAAACCATCAAGTTCAGAGTTAAGGCTTCTCACTCCATCTCTGGTACCCACTGAACCGCTTGGCCCTCCAGCATGGGGATTTTAGAGATCACACATTAACCCTGGATCCCTGCTCACCCAGGCAAAGCCTTGGCCGTGTGAGTGGTGCCCACCCTTCCAGGTAGGTGTATTTACAATACACCTGCTGTCCTGTGTCTTAACACTCCACTGGTTTCCCTGGAATGTTAATGGCCAGTGGCAGCACAGCAGGTGTGGTGGAAAGCCAGCAGCCATAGGGGGAAGGGTACAGATGCAGTGAGAAGCTTTAACTTTGGGTTTCCTACCTTCTGTGAGCACAAGTCAGACCCTTAATGTTGTTTTAATGTATTGTTTGTGTTTAATTTTTAGTAAAAATTTGAACACCATCCAGGCTACAGAGGTTGCAGTGGATAAGAAGTATAAAAGCTTTGGTTCAAGATTACAGGAGGCTGCAAGAAAAATTAAAGACATGGAAATGAGGATGGAATGACAGGCTGCTATTTTGCCTCAGAATACTGAAGATTGTAAAGCATTGAGAAATCGAATTCATGACCCTGGAAATCAAGCTCAGATTAAGAAATGTCAGGTTGGTAGGGGTTCCTGAAAGTCTTGAGTTAGGATAAACTGAGATTGTTTTCCTGTAACAAAGGTTATAGGATGTGGGGGTGGATGGTATAATTTTTGTTATCTGTATAATGTGAAATGCTGTACCATAATACTTAAATAAGCCAGCTAAGAGAAATTATTTTTTTAAATCAGTTTCACATTTGGTGTGTTGAATGCCATTCTGACCGCTTTACAGTTACTTCTCTCTGGCAGAGAGTTGCATTATTCACTGTAAATGCAGGCATGGAAAATACTGCTCTTAAATACACATTGCTTTCTGCTGCCTGTCCAAGGGTCTCCTGCAAAGCCAAAGGCACAGTGCAGTGTGACGTTTCTAGATAAAAACCATGCAGATCATATATAAATGGTGGAAGAGGAGGCTTTTTGTACAAAAGGTTCTGATCCATAGTGAAGCCATGTCTTCCCAAATGTGAACTTTAAATAGTGACTGCCACTGTGATGAAGTTCCTGTAAGTTAACCTAAGTAGAGAGTTACTGCCTGCCATTCAGTGGCAGGATATTTAGGCAGAAAGATCGTGCAACAGGAAGTCTGTGCTGAAGTTCAGAAAGGATTTTGGTGAGCAAAGGTTTGTAGGGTTTTCGTGGTCAAGGTCACTGGATGTATTTGAGTTCTGAGAATTCTTAAAAAAGCCTTAGATTCTCTCAGGGAGGATTTGTCCTTCTGGTTGTTTTTTTGACTTCTGTTCCTATGCTTTGGGGCTTGGTCTGGCATTCCCCTTAGCACGAACATTACACAAGTAACTTGATTGAAATCTTAGATATACTGGTGTGAGGGGAAAGCCAGACCACACCTTTATGTATTTTAGAGAAATCATTATCTGAAAGGGCTCTGTTCAGTGCTGTAACATTTCATGATTTTTTGAGATAGCTCTAATCAGAAAAGTGTTTCTTAGAAGTAAGAGTTTTTAATCTCCTCTACTTTTTCCAGTTTGGACTATATGTTGTGCTGTTGACAGAGGTGCTTTAGTTGTAGCTCTAAGGGGATCACCTGTGCCATATTTTTCATCATTTATCTGCAACAACTTCAGTATCAAAGTTCTCAAGTTTGGTGATGATTTTGTTTTGTTTTATTTTAGCTAGAATTCAGACTTGTTATGGAAGTTCTGGCTTTGCTGTACAGACAAGACCTTGACCATAACATTTCAGTTGTTGAGCGAGCAGTTACTCTAAGCATAATGAAGAGGTCTTGCAATGTCATTTTTGCATTTGTTTCTAGACATAATTGCATTTTATTAATGCTGTTATATGTACTGTTTTTTAAAAAATGTGAACAAGTCTATAACATGCTTTATCCTAGGATATTTTCAAGTAAATTTAATGTGGAGTTTTCTAATTAAATCCCCATTAAGGGATAGAATTGTTTCATTAATAACCTAATTATTTTTATGTTGGATATTCTAGTGTTTATATTCTGTACCACATTACTGGTATGTATTCACTAAAAATGTCTTTATGAGGGTTATGTGGCCATTTTTGGCTTAAACAGTATCAACAGTAAGCTATCAAGATGCACATGTATTAATTTAGTTTTGGTGGCTGAATATTACTGAAATAATGTGTACCAGAAGCATTTCTAAGCTTGTCTATCGTTGTAGAAGTTAGGAGTGGGTGTTTTTGCAAGAGAATGTAATTTCCATGGGAAACTTTGCTGGTGGGTGTTTTTTCCCATCTGAAAAATTGTGAGAGTATTGCAGAGTCAGTCAGTCCATTGGTATCATGAGATGTGGGGACATGCTGGAAGTAGAACAGAAAAGAACCAAATGTAGTGACTGTTGTTCTCTTGTCTTCAGGTATATAAACTGTTTGAATAGGTAAAGAATTTAAATGCCAGATTTTGGTGGTACTGGGTTATCCTGAGTTGGTTAGGAGTGGACAGAGAATTTTTGAGTTCAGGCTAGGCCATTGAGAAGGACTGTGAAGGCAGCAGTCTCTGGAGCTGTCCTTCAGCCCCAGATCTGAGGCTGGTCCCAGGGAAAGTTATATGCTGTTTTGTTGAGTTGTGAAAATCTCTCTTCCCAGCAGCTGGTTTTTTTCACCAGATACCTTGTACAGCTGGGATTCTACTGATTTTCCATCCACTCGAAATGCAGATACCAGTCTTTCAGGACTTGCTTTCTGACACAGACTGGGACTTAAGATGCAAGGATTGCTTGTAGAAATTAACTGGGGCACCTCAGTCGTTTGCATTGGTGTTGGACTAACTTGGATTATCAAGCAAATAAGCAATGTTTTAAAATTCACACTGCAACAAAAAAGCGTTGAAATTTGTATACAAGAAATATCTAGCCTGATGCACTTTGCAGTGCTTAAAGCTTCTTATTTTAAAAAAGGAAAAAAGATCGTGTACTTTACTGTTCGTTTTGCTTTTCATTATCTCCTCAGGAAGTCCTTTTTCCCACCCATGCTTAACTACTTTTTGTAAATGTAATGGTTTAATATTATTCCCTTGAGTACTTCAGTGTATTTATAGCATCTGTATTGTTAAAGAGATGCTCTCTAAATATCCTACGGATTACTTTTCATTTCCAGAATCTGTAAAGAGGATGAAAATTCAAGTCTTCAGTTTGGACTGATTTTCCTTCTCCCAGATATTTGACATGAATTTCTTTGTCACTTCACTGTGTTCGGAGTGTGACGTTGATTTGGGAAGGGACTTTTTTTTCATATTTTGTAAGAGTTTTCAGTGGTGGATTAAGTATGATGTGTTTGACTAAGCTATATAGAGCTGCTTGGTAAAACTTTTAAAGTCTAAGCAGACCTACATAGATCAGCAATTTGCCTGTAAACTTGGACACTGGATCTTCGGTAAACGGAAAATTTTGCTGTTGTAGGCTTTTTAAAGTTAAATTTTAATCTCAGCAGAATCATCATTATGTATGTAAATTGAATACTGAAATCCTCACTGAGTTGCTTGTGATATTCCATAAGCTCCACTCTTCTTGCAAGCCTGGGCAAGATATTTCTCACTCTTTTTAGAGCTCAAAGATGTGGAATCCAATCAAAACCTAAAGGTTGAATAAGGTTGCACAGACACTTCTTGTTAGTGCAGTAGGGATGTATCTTTAAAAAACAAGTATACTGTTCCCTCAGTGGTTTTATCCATCTTTCAGAGTTCAGCCTTCTGAACCTCCATGGCATTTCTTTGTAAGGTCTTCTGTGTTTGGTTGACAGCTGAGCGTAAACGTGTTCCTGTTTTCTTAGCTTCAGTCCTTAAAATCTTTTTCTGCCATCAGAATAAACAAGACTAGCTACAACCTATTTTTAATCACATTTGCACAGCCTGAATAACAAATCTTCTCTGTTTGTTTGCAGGCATTCGACCTCCAATCATGAACGGGCCCATGCACCCGCGCCCTTTGGTAGCGTTGCTGGATGGCAGGGACTGTACAGTAGAAATGCCTATTCTGAAGGATGTAGCCACAGTGGCATTTTGTGATGCTCAGTCTACACAAGAAATTCATGAAAAGGTAATGTTTAAGAGGGACAGCTGAGGTGGTTTAGGAAATGCAAATATTTTAATGATTTGTAGCAGTGTTGTGTCAGCTGTGATGTATCATTACAATGCCTGTGGTGAGCTTTAGTGTGTCCTTGGCTGGATGTTGTCCCTCTGCTTCCCCACTGAATTAGGTTCATGGAGAGAGTTACTTCTGGCAAAATACTACTCTGTGATATCTTGAAATGCTCCTTGGAAACGTTTCTGTTGCTCAGCCTTTGCCTGGAAAGAGAAATCTCAAGTATTGGATTGTCTTTGTGGGTAACTTTCTGATTTCTTTGTTTAGCCAAGGAATCGTGCAGGTTGGGTTAGGCAGCCTTGTGCACTGAAAATTATCTGCAGAAGAGTTTTTAAAAAAATGCTAACCCAAAATTTGCATGGAAGATGTAGTAAATGTCAACCTAATTTGAGAACACATGGAAGGAATTGAAAACTTCTCAGTCTTCATTCATAATGGATCTGCAGAGATAATGTTTGTTGAGATTTTTAATAAAATAAAACTTAATTTATAAGGTTCAAAGAAAATATATAGGTTGTTTTAATTTAGAGGAAACTCAAGCTTTTTTCCTCAATTTCTTTTTATTTTATGATATATCAAGAATTAAAATGTGATAGAATGCCTTTTTTTCTGTGTATTTTTTTATCATGTTGAGAAGTTGCTTTTATTTTATTGTTCCTATCTCACACCACTGCTGGGAGTTAATACATGGATTCAATTTACAAGGACTAAATGACACATGAAGAATAAGTAATATAAATGCTGTTCTACTTTTATTAGTAGATAAGAGCAGTCTGCTCTTTGGGTGAACGCTATAGCATTGGCTACTGCACCACCTGTACAGTTTTATGATTTGCTTACTAAAATCAACATCATTTACTTCTGGTGCATCAAGACTGGAGAATTCTGTGTGCCATAAATGGCTTGCATAAAAACAATGGATATTTTCTGTTAGCAGTGGTGTGTAATAAATGAACTTTTCAGAATCTGAGACCAAGTGTGTGTCTCAAATTGCAGGTTTGGAAAAGTGTTTGAATAACTGATAAGTGACATAGGTAATCTGTTGCTGATCGTCACAACTCTGCTATATTGAGGGGATTATATTAAAGCTTGCATACTTTGCTTTTTATCATACAAAAATAATAAATTCTCAATGATCTCAGTAATACATCAGGAAAATGTGTTTTCACTACTTATCAGTACAGTGCCATAATTAGGATTTTTGCTTGTCTAAAGGATGAGACAGTCCTAAAACATTTGGGTCTGCAAGGTAGTAAATTTCTACAGCAAGTCAGAAACCTGAATTCATCATCATACTGTTGTATTCCTTTAACATATACCAAGAGTTTTATGAAGTGTTAAGTGATGTTCACTCCTGTGTGAAAAGTGTTCACTGTTCATCTGCAGTGAAAAATGACTATTTTTCACCTATCTTTAGAAGAATATTTGTATTTCAGTACTTTATGAATAATATGTTATTTGGGAATAGTGCTTTGCTAAATAGAAGATTGTTTTCACAAAATGTTATAAAATAGAGTTGTGTATTTAAAGCAGGATCAAAAATGTTCTTGTATTTATGAATGCACAGTTGTGGCCATACTAAATGATGTTGCCCTGTTAGCTGAAATACAGATTTTTATAATAGATATCAAGAAGAGCTACTGATTTAATAGGCTAGCAGATACAGATCCATTTAATGTGAAGTTGCAAGGAGCCAGCCAGAGGCTGGGAAGTTTAGGATGGGGTTTGAAAGGTGATTGGCATTGTTTGATACTCTTACGTGGGTGGCAGTAATAGGGCAGGGGAAAAGATGTGAACCAAGGATCAGATGGGATGGAAAGGAGTGAAAGACAGCAGAAGGATGTCTAGGGAAAGTAGGGCCTTGAACACAGGGGTGTGAGGACTCAGAGTTTGAGAAATAAACATACTGGAACCTGCAGAAGGGATTTCTGCTGGTCATGAGGGTTTCAGGGACAAGACAGTGCTTTAAAAGATTGTGTTTTCAGTTTTTCAAGGAAATAGAATGGAAAGGGTAATTTATCGTAGCTTGTGAGACAGCAAAGTACAAGCTAGGTAGTTTTTCATAGAGGAACAAGCAGGCTGAAAGATTTTAATACAAAGAAAGGTGGAAAACGAGTGAGGATTTGCATGCCATTTGTGTGCAGGGTCAAAAGCAGGATTTTAGCAAATACCTTACTGTGTGGTCATTCAAGAAAATTTTCTCCGACTGGGTAATTCCTGAGTTGCAGTTCTGTAGCAATTCCCTTCTGCCAAGCATTCATTTGTCAATCACTTTTTATGGCTGAGGAGATTAAACGGTGGAAAACAAGTAACAAGTTTTAAAGTTGCAAATAAATAATAACATGTAGTAGAATGGTGCTTCATCTCAGGTCAAAGCATTTATTCCCTGTTCCACTGCTTTGGAAAGCAGCTTCTATGGTAAAGATACATTTCTCTCCTCCTGAAAAATCAGGCTGCCAGTGCTTAAAATGAGTACTGACATTTACTGAGAGTGACCCAATGTTTTGAAATACCTTTGTAGTTAGAGGACATTTATTACACTTCTTGAAAAATTTACTCATGTATAAGGTTTTACTGGTTTTTGGTTTATCTCTTTGTTTCCCATTCTCCCTAAAAAAAGTAGTTTATTTTAAAGCCAGTCTGCAGGGCTGCAATAAATGTTTTTATCCCTTAACTCCTAAGTTCTGTTTTATTGTAGATGTTGCATATGGCTGTGTGAAGTTGAGCATTACGTTTGTCAAACTCTTATCATGGCATAACTGGGAGTTCGGTTCATTGCATCCTATCAGAAAACTTCTGTCATTTAGGGTAAAAATATTTTAAGACTTCAGTGTTTAAATTTCTTATTAGAGATTGCATTACTATCTATAAAAGTTACTGTGCTTAAATTGGCTTTCATTTTACAAATAATGATGTGTAAATAAGTTCTCTCAGTAACTATATAAGACTGCTTCCAAGTGTACACAGTGTTTTGGTTTGTTCTGCCAAAAATACAGTTGTTCATCCAAAAAAATTATTTAAAAACACTTAGCTTGCTTCCATCCTCATTCCAGGTCAAGTTTCTTTTTTCGCTATCTCATGCTCCCTTGTCTGTTTGCCTCTTTTTCCCAGTCCCTCTTAGTTTCAGTGCCATTCACAGTTTCCTGCTTTTCCTGGCTCCTTGGCAGCCTACCCAGCACTCTGACTCCTGCAATATTGCTGCTCTTTTCTACTTCTGTACCTTTAAAGGCATTACAGACTCAAGCACACCCTTGAGGTCTTTGTGTTGCCCAGGATTTTTGAGTTCACGTTCTTTGCTTTTTGGGCTTCCTGACCTTTGCTGTGTGTTCTGTAACATGGAAGTGCTGTGTAGATCGAGAGGGATAAATGTAAACAATGAACAAGAGCTGGTAATAGGCATGTCAACCAAGAAGAGAGAAAATAGTGATTCTTGCAAACCCAGATGAAAAGACAGGAAGCACAACTGATTAGGAATGGTCTTCAAAACAAAATGTACAGGCTGGAAAGAAGTCAAGAGTTTATTTGAAGCCAAGTATGTTTTTTCATTCTCTTTTTTTTCTGTGATTATGTGCTTTGCTACATCTCATTGCAAATCAGGTGGAAGAAAAAAGTGTGTGGTTGATTAGGTTTACAGCTTCAAACATTTACCCTGTTGACCAGAACACTGATGAGAGCAGTGAGGAGTCCTTGGATGGAGGTGGGAACAGAGTCTGTTGGGTAAACCTGTGCCCCAGCCTTAGCAGAGATTGGGGCAGAGTGTGTCAGATCCTTTGACTCCTGTTTTCTGAGCACAACATAAAATAATTTTCAAAAGAATACTACATTTTCATATTTATAGTTTTCAGTTTAAAAAATTTAAAGCTGAACTTCTGTTCAACAGAACCTGAAATTTTTTAGTCACATTTTTAAATAGGAATTAAATGTAGAAACAGTTCTAGTGATGGCAGTTTTATCAAAGACCATTTCAAAGAGGAACGGAAAAGTGACAAATGTTTTGAAACTGATACAAAAAAAATCAGAATGGTGCTGTTGTTCAGCTCTTTGATTTGCCCCTGTTACTGCAATGGTTAAGTGAGATAATTTTTCAAGCTTCCAATTCTTTGTTTAGCAGTAAAGCTTGTGTTTACACCATCAGTGCTGTTTATATTCATGATGCAGTTGAAGCATTTTAGTTTTCCATCAGATTTAATTTCTCAAAGAACACAGATTGAAAGGAAGCAGCCTTGTTCTAAACAATACTTCTGTTTGGGAGTAAGTTGTCACCTCAGAGCTGATCCAAAACCTTGTAAATGTTCTGAAACTGAATTAGCTTTGGATCAGACTCCTTATGAAAGACTTTGGGAAAAACTGGGTTGAGTTGTCACCAGTGACTTCCATAACTCCATGATATCCTTAGGTATAGATGTTCAATCCACTGTAGTGTCTGATAGACTTGACCTGAATTCAGCCGTATGAATAGACAAAATTCAGCCCTATTAATAGACAAACTAACACACAGAGCTCCTGTTGAAGATTTTTCATTGAAGCCTTTTATTTTGTAAAAATAAGTTCTCAAATATTCTGTATTCGCAAATTGACTTCTGCCATTAAAACTGCACGTAATGGTCAGTAAATCCTGGCTTGGAAAACTGTCTTTAGTCTAGTATTTAAAAGGAAGTTGTGTATAGACTACACAGGTTATTTATGTAGTTGTGTGTCTATTTGTATGTATATATATATTTTAGAAGACTAGAAATACATTGTCTCATATATATGTCACATGTATATATATGTAGTTTATATAGTGTATGGATATATAGGCTTTTAGAGTGTGTTTTCAGGAGCCTGCAAGTAAGTTTTGTTTATGTTTGTGTAAAATATTTATACTTGTATTTATGGACAGTATAAACTTAAGTATTAATGTTTAGGGTCCTCACTAGAGAGTATCCTGGCTGAGTAAAGTTTATATGAAATAGATGGGTTACTGACAGCACCATGGATCTTAGGAACCTAACAGGGAGCTGAGAGCTTGTAAAGAGAAACAAGAACTTGTAAAAAGCATCACAATATAACAGAGCTTTGGAGAGCCACTAAATACCACTTGAGCACACTGGCTTTTCTTTTTAGCTTTAATGGCGTTGGTTTCATGTGGACCCTTTGCAGTGTTGTAGGGGAGGCTTTGTGAGCAGCTCTGAGTCTGCAACCTTCCCCATGTGACAGACTACTGGTTACAAATTCAACGTGCAAATGCTTTCTGCAAGTTAAATAAGGCAAGGCCTGTTCCGTTTTGGTAAAGTACATTTGTTCCACCCAAATGTGCAAAATATCTCAAGTCTGTTGGTGACACTGGAACATATTTTTTTTAGAGATGACACATCAAACTTCAAGTCCAAGAAACGCAACACTTTGTGGTTTCTAGAACCAGATTAAATACAGCAATCTCTAGTGATGATTTTTGTTTTTAAGATGGATACTTTGTCATATTCAACTTGCAATTTATAATTTTTTTTTGTCTCTGAATTGAATTAGTTTGGCATTTTATGTACTGTGTTGTTTCTATGCTCTGGATTTGATCCATGAGTAGTGTCTGGGATCAGCCTCTCATAGCCAAATCTATAGAAGTGTCTTGAGATGCTCCAAGAAGAGGAGGCTTTGCTGTTTAGTTCTTAGTATGTTACATGTTTTTGTAAAAGTAAGCAAGATGCTTGGAGTTCTTCCTCAGATAATGAGATGTGTGAATCACAGTGGTGACTGTGTGATGTTTGGCATGATGGCTAAACTAGCATGGTGCTGAAAGAAGGGGGAAAAATGTAGATGGGAAAACTTATAGAAGGCTTTCAACTTTGGGTAATCAGTACTCAGGATTTGTTAAATTCTTGGAAATAGAAATGTCTCCTACTCCTCCGTCATCTATTCCCTAAGAGCCTTGGTGACCTGGCATGTTGTGAAAGCAGAGTAGTCATTTGAAGGTTGAAGAACAGCAGAAAGACCTGTCCAAGCTGTTGTGATGGGAAAAGCTGTCAGCTCATGGAATAGGGAGTGAAAAAGACTTTCAACATTGAGCTGTAGTTTCACCTGGAAGCAAGTCTGAAGGCATAGAAATCAGGCAGGTGAGCTACATAATCATTTGGTAATAGAAGGAAGCCAACTCATGTCCCCACATTTCAGCTTTTGCCTCACATCCTTTTTTCCCAGAGAGCACAGTTGCAGTGTGGTGAATACAGGAATGGCTGCTGGAGGAACACAGCTGACTCTGTTCACTTTCTGTCAGGTTTTTCCCTTGCCTTTCCTCGCAAGAAATCATCAAAGAGCATGGTCTGACTGCCACATACGCAGGGTGGTCTGGAATTTCTGCCTTGCCTGCTATCTCGCTCACAAGTTTGATCTCCTTGTAAAAAAATTGTTCTTGAATTTGTTAAAAATTCCATCAAGTTCATTATGGCAAATGATAGAGAAAAATCACGTATTCGCCCTGATTTTCTCAATGCATCCATCTCTTCTGTTAAATCATCAGTAAATTACTCCTTTGCACAGTTATTTTTTTCTAAAGATCATTTCATTTTCTGGAATTGTTGATATTTTGGGTTGAAATGCCAGTTTCATGTGTTATATTCAGATTTAGGTCAAGTTTTGATTTTACTCATTGAAAAACTTGTCAAACTTCCTTGTGTGCATTTAATATATGTAATGACTGAGAATATAATTAATGTGAATATTTGCAAAGTACAGAAAATTTCACTGTTTTTTTAATCTAAGTGGCTTTATTAATATTCACCAATGCTGAATGTTTCTAACTTCAGATTTTCTGCTGTTATTTTCTGCCTTTTTGGAATTTTTTGATCAATGTCCAGTAGCAAAAAGCAGTAACATAATTAAATTATCAAATTAATGTGATAAAACATACTTGCAGGGTATTACATTTTTAGCAGTGGATTTCCTTGCTAACTAGCCCATAATCCTAGGAGAGGCTCAGTCACTAAAAAGAAATTCTCAAAGATTTGTCACTTGCATTTGCTTGTTCCATATCCCATGTGATGGGTAAATAACTGCCTGTGGAAATGGCTAGTGTCAGCATTAAGCTATAGCTAGGAAATATTTTCCTTTTATTGAACACATTCCCAAGCTTTCCAGTACTTTTCTGTCTCCTCCTAGTGCCAAGCCATAACCTAGATGGGCCCAAAAAATGTGTCGTAATGGATCCACACCAGTGCTCTTAGAGTCCAAATGCCAGTCTTGACTGGCTAAGGTAATAAAATATGCATGATTATGAAATGAAAATCTGCTTCCCAAAGTGAATCACTCTGATACTAAAACACAAATGTCTGAGCCCGTTCAGCTGTGCTTTAACCCCTGCTGGATGCCCTGCTAAAGCAGTGGCAGCTCTGCACCCCCAAAATACACCCACCACTGGCCTTTTCCAGGTGGGGAGTGGAGGCTCTGGCTGTCACAGAACCTTAGGGGTGTTGCCTTGGAACTTCTAAGCTTCTTCAATTTTAGCTCATCTGACAGCTACGCAGATGTTTTCTCCTACAGCACAGGCATCCAGAGCAACCTTGGGAGGGGTGGGGGAAAATAAACGATACAACACAGAATAGGGGACATGGCTTGTTGTAGACAACCATGATATCATAACTTGACCTTGAGGCTTGAAGCAACAAGTGCTGCAATTCAATTTGAAGAAATTTCCACATCACTGAGGCTGGGAGATCCTTGAACAGATCCTGTTTCAGCCTCTAGTGGGAGCAGAAATAACCTAAGGGCATTTTAGGTGGGCTCTCTGATCCTGAAGAGGGACTGTTTCTTGTGTAGGGTACCTCAGGCTTGGTCCATGCCAGCTGTAATGTCACTGGAGAAGCAAACCCAAAAACCCAAAAACTGTTGGGTTTTTATTAATGCTGTGTAACAACTCAAGGTAACACATTCTGGTGATTGCAGTCTGCCTGATTGGGAGCTGCTGGATGTAATCTCCAAAGGACTTGTTTGCACCATTAAAATCAAGTTTTGTGTGTGTAATCATTTTATAAGATCAGAGCCTACAGCTGGTCTTTGAATTATGTTGTAGCTGCATTCTTGAAGGATGTGTAATTTGTAATTTTTTTTGCAGTTCTTAGTAGTAAATGCAAATTCTGCTCAAAGGAATCTGGTCTTTATCCGAGTTAGAACTGAAGTTCTCAGTCCAGAAACACATGTTGAAATAGCATAAATAATCTTGTGAAGTATTCAGTAATAAGTGCGTTCCTTTAATTTTTATGGAGTTTGGTTTTATTTTCTTTTAACTTTTTTCTTTATGTATTTTTAAATACTCTGGGTTCCAGCAATTATAATCTTCTGTGTGCAAGACTGCTTTGCTGCAATCGTTTTTTAAAACATATTTATGTTGATTATTTTTACTGACCTTGCAGTACACTAGGAAATGCTCATATGAACAGAAGTAATTCAGATGACAGAATCTGTACATGTACCAGACCCAAAAGTCTGTTGAATAAGAAATTTAGAGCCTCTGCAGAATTTCTCTGTGAAGTCTGTCATAGGGATCTCTTGAAGTCATTGCAGCTGGCTTAGCTGCTGAAATGATTTCTGCATGTTTTGTGTCCTGTAGGACGATTAGGATATTAGCTAGTGTATTGAAGGTACAAGCACAGGGAAGGGTTTTGAAGAAGTAAAATGATGCAATTGCTTATGAAGAGGAAAATGCTCTCAGCTATCTGAAAAATAAATTTATATCAACTGTGAGGCAGTGTCACTGTTTGGTAGCAAAATTCAAAACTGCTGGGCATATCTGGCTCCCTTTTCCACACCCCTTCCTCCTAAGTGTTCTTGAGTAGGTTGGATGCACTCTAACATAATTTAATTTGTCAGGGGCTTCTGACTATCTTTTACTTTTGCTTTTTTGGTGCTCTCACAAGTTTTAGGGTTTTTTCTGCAGCATTTTTACTTGCATTTAATTTCTTATTTCTCAGAGGCTTTGGATTTTCCTGGATAGTGTCAAGTTTGGCATCTCAGTTAATACCAATTTATGTGACATCCAGTTTTCCATCAGTGAGAGCTTATTTGCGGTGTCAGTAAACTGAGGGACAAACACTTTTGTTCTTTTGAGTGAAATGACCGATTTCAGTCTCTGTTATCGAAGGGGTGCGTGATCACTGAATGTTTTCTGTTCAGGTATCAAGTGGTTTGATAGGGCAGTGAATGCCTGTATCATGGTGTTTGTGAAGAGATGCTGCTCTGTAATTCCATTCAAAGCTGAGAATGTCAGCTGCCTGAGCATGAAATATTCACTGTGTGTGGGGCATGTTTGCTCCCATGTTGTGCTGCTTCTGTGTGTGCAGATGCAGTCCGGCAGCACTTGTACTTGGGGTCACTGTTGCAGAGCATTTCCTGTGGAATGAGGAGAGTTTCCCCTCTAAGAGCACAGGTACAGATCAGTTAGTTCTTTTAAAGCTGATGCCATCATGCTAGAATGGAGACTTCAGATGAAAAAGGGTTACCAAGAGGCTGGGAGATACTTGGAGAAACAACCTTTAAAAAAACCCCTATAATCTGTATTTAATGCTTTTACTGTCTTTTGTATTTGAATATATGTGTATAAGATGAAGCTGAGATTCTGTGAAAGAAAAAAATAAGTGTTTTTTTCTTCCATTTTATTTATAGGTACTAAATGAAGCAGTGGGTGCACTGATGTATCACACTATAACTTTAACTCGAGAAGACCTGGAGAAATTTAAAGCACTTCGAATAATTGTCCGAATTGGCAGCGGTTTTGATAATATTGACATCAAATCTGCTGGAGATTTAGGTATGGCTATTACAAACTTTATTTTGCATCTTACACTTGCCTCCAGAAATGGGATAGTATCTAAATCTTTGTATTAATGTTTTCTGTATATTTTATACTAGCATCATATGTAAGCCGTATCATTTTCTCATCAGAGTATAAAACTCATTATGGAGATAGTAGCATTAGTTAATTAAGTGATAATATTAACAGCTTTGTGGCAGGATGGCAATCCACCTGCTTAATATAAACCCAAGGAGTACGGCCATAATTTTTCATCTCTTTCTTTTTTACCCCGATTGTATATTTTAATTACTACCTCTGTAATCCAATTACAAAATATAATTCCATCACCATGGCATACTACTTCTATTTGAATAAAAAAATGAGATCATTATCCCCTGTCTGAGACTTATTTGTGATGCATGAGATTTACCACTAAACCACTCCATAAAATAGAAATACCGATTTTATAGGAGAATCAATTGTTGCATTTTTGGAATAAATTCAGCTGCTGGAACTATGAGGAGGTGGTGCTTGATTTTTGACTGAAAAAAAAGCAACAATCAGATCTATACTTTTCTTACTTTAGGTTAAGCTATCTCCTACCTGTAATCTAAAGGTCAACCTACCGCTTGGAGTAAAGATTTTCTTTGTTTCTTTTCCAAGATTGTGGAGACCAAGTATGTTTCCCATTATGCTCTGGAAAGATCTTGGAAACATTCATTTCAGTGTGGCAATGCTTAGTCCTAGCAATAGCCCCGCTGATGTAGTCAGGAGCTGTAGTGTAGTCTGTTTATCAGCTAATGAAAAAATACTCACCTGTTGTAATGGTGGCAGAGTCTGAACCACTCCTAGCTGAGTTTTGTAAAGAACAGGTCAAGGCTGAAAGTGTGCAAGGCTGTGTTTTGCCTGGTTTAACTGGTGCCACAGTCAAGACACGTGTTGTGAGCCTCAGAAAACCTGTGTGTGTGGAGAGATTGGCCTGGGGTAAAATCCTAGATCAAAAGCCAAAATGTAGGTGCAGATCAAAGGCTCAGACCAGTCAGGAGCCCAGTTTGTGGAGAAAATCCCTGATAAGAGGAAAATCCTAGGAGGTTTGCTGGCTGCCTCTTCTGCAGGTCTCTATGCTGGATTGTAACCCAAGTTATAACCTAAGTGCAGCCACATAATTCTTCAAGTGAGAGTACATGGCAGATTTGGGAAATTCTTGTTCATATGAAATGCTAAATGGTCACATTCCTCATTATTCAGTTCTTGTCTTGTGATTAGACTGAGTTATAAAGTTAGGGTCCAGCCTGTTTGTGGATCCTTTAATTTACAAAATACTATTGTCCACTTTGTCAAAAGCCAGTAAATGGTGGAAAGATTACAGTAAAATCTCTGATTTTAATATTTAGTTTGGGTGAAATGGCTGGAATGAAATATTACTGAGACAAAGAGCCTTCCATTTGTTGAACTTGTGTAAGGAATACATATGTTAAGGAGGTAATGGGAGAGTGATCTGCTCTTTATAAAAGGTTTTGATTTTGCATTTGAAATGTAGATTTCGAGTAGACCAGAGTCCAATGTATTCCTGAGCTTCTGTAGTATCTTCTTGAGTTATTTTTCATACAGCTGGCACATAGGGTTGTTACCAGCTTTTCCTATTAAGCATTATTTTATATTAGCACTTCTAATCTTCTCACAAAGCATGAAAATGTGTTTCTTGGATAAAACATGCTTTTCCTCCACTTTATTAGTAGTTGACTAGAAAATACATGCAGGTTGTGGGTGTAGCTGGATGCAAGTGAAGTGGGAGCCCAGGTAGTGCTTGTTGACTCCTGCATTTTTCAGCATTGAACCTGTGCACAAAATCACTGAAAGCAGTGGGAAAAGGGAAGGGAGCATTGATTGATGTATGTGAGATGAGAGTGTGTTGTCTTTTCCCATGTGAAATGTCTGTTCATTTCCTTGCCTCTCTCTTGCTGCTTTTTGTGGTTCGCTGTGTCTCTGCCTTTCAAAAATGAGCTGCTTTTAAAGTTGAAGAAAAATATGGAAAAAATAAATTCCTGCCATTCAGGAGAGAAATTACTTGACTTCTGTTCCCTCAGTTTCCTAAGGAAACCTATTAGGGAAGAAGGTATATTATTCCTCTTCCCAAATACATAATATAATTCTTTGAGCTCCTTTTAAAGCGTAATTTTGTTGATGGCAGCTATTAGGAGACACATTTATTAAATTTACATTGCCATCTAAAACCTGCATTGTTTCTCCATGAAAAAGACTTTTTTTATATAAACAAATGCAGGTGTTTAATGTGAGGTACTTAGAGGAATGTTATTTTTCCATCTTTCACCTCTCCCTCCCAGTTGAGCTTTTTTCCCCATTTTTAAAAATGCTGGATTTCCTGCTACCATTGATGTTAGCAGGATGCCAAGATTAATATTCCAGCAAATGATGCTGGTATATCTTCTTGTAAGTCTTAAGGGCAGTGACTCAGCAGACAGGCTTATCTCTGCAGCAGAGGAAAGAAAAATAGTTCTGTAAGTTCCTTGTGCTGGTTTTTAGTGATGTAGAGAAAGCTGTATAAAAAAGTACTCAGCAGCAGAATAAAGGCATTTGAATGTAAAACATAGATAAATATAGCATGAGCTTATTATTTGCCGTACTACTATTGATGCTGTTCTTGAAGAGAATGTTTATTCTTCTTCGTTGCTTCCTAAGATACTGTGGCATTAGCTGAGGACTTACTGAATATTTAGTTATGTAAAGTCCCAAACAGTGAAAACAGTTTTTGGGTGCTTTTAGGATACAAAACACTTTTTTTTTTTTCTTCACCATGAAATTATACTGTGTGCTGTTTGTTGTCTCAGTCAGCAGAACTGAGACACAAACATTTGTGGGAGCTGGTGATTAGAGAGAGAACATGCAGAACATGGAAAGACTGGAGAGAAACAAGTCAAAAAGGACACAAAGTTTTTCAAGCATTTTGCTTAACTGCTGTGTATTGAGTACTGGAAGGTAGAAAGCAGATTGGGATAACTTGCATGCAATTACAATCACTTGTTGCTTCATCTGTTTTTTGAAGTAAAATAGGCTTATTGTGAGTCTTGAATCCATAATCCACCTTCCACAGTTTTCTGTGGAAGTCTGTAACACTTTAAGCTGCTTGATGTTATGCTAGTTTCAACTAGTAGCTTTTCAGCTGTTAGAAACATGGACTTAGTTGGCATTACCTTTGCATGCTATGCAGAAGCAGATTTTGCATTTTCGTATTGACAATTAGATTGGTTCTGTTTAATGTAGGGGACCAGGAAGGGCCTGGGGTTTTGTTTGTTGTAATTCTAAAAACCCCTGTGCAACACGTAACAGATTGTCCTTCCCTGTATCATGATTACCTACATGTAATCTGGAACTGCTAACAGTCATCCTGTGAAGGCTTTATAAGAGTTGGTGACATTATAAATTATTTTATCCTTTTTGTAACTTGCAGAGAGAGCTTTTGGGGAGGGTATTTTCTCAGTGGTGGAAAGCTAACTCACACAATTAAACCTAAACCGTGATCGTTGGCCACACTGTTGAGAGCAAGGCAAATTTTTCTTTGCTATTCAAAACACCAACCTTAGTGGAAATGTAAAATGCTTACCAAGACTCATGTTCTAAACTATCAGACATCTTCAGTGCTTTCCTTCTATGGTTTCAATGGCCTGTTTACTATCTGACTTAGTTTGCAAAAAATAAAAGCATGATAATTAGTAATAAAAAATCAGAGAAATAAGTTGGCACATAGTTGTCAACTATTATGTCAGGTAATCTGCCTGCCATTACAGTCAGAAACTTAGTATTTGTGCAAGACATGTTGAAATACCTGTAATTTCAAGCATCATGCCCCTGTGTTGCTGTTAAATGGGAAAAAGTAAGCATTGTTTGGCAGCTGGCATCATCCTCTCCCCCGTGCTTGCAGGGATTGCCGTGTGTAACGTGCCAGCCGCCTCCGTAGAAGAAACGGCGGATTCCACCATGTGCCACATCCTGAACCTGTACAGGAGAACCACCTGGCTGCACCAGGCCCTGCGGGAAGGCACGAGGGTACAGAGCGTGGAACAGATTCGGGAAGTGGCCTCTGGAGCTGCCCGCATCAGAGGGGAGACCTTGGGCATTATTGGATTAGGTACGTTGTCTTCATACGTGGTTTCATGCTCTTTGCTGTCCATTGCAAAAAAAAAGTGAAGATTTGGGCTGTAAAAAATGGAACATTTGTTCACTCCACGTCAAGAGTTCATTCCTGATGTATACATATAACTCAAATGTTTTCACTTTAGACATAATCATTTTCCTCAGAAAACTTATTTTATTGCTGATATTCTCTGAGTTTCTGTACATCCTTCTGTTGCCCTATTGCCCGCTGTCAGGCACGCTGCTCATAAGAGAAGACATCATCACTTTCCTTTTCCAGGACAAGGATCCTGCTACTTCAGCCCAATTACCTGTGTATGTTTTTATCTCTTATCCATTTTCATATCTGGTTTTGTTTGGACTCTCTTCCTTTCACACTTTTTTACATAACTAAAAAGTCTTTGCTTCAGTAACATCCTGCAGAGCAGTTATTGTGTGCATTTGATTGAGCTGGATCTGAAATTGTTTTTCAACTCTAATGAGAGGAAGAATATATTCAATAAAGTTTGAAATGTTTCCAGACCTAATAAAATCACCTACTTACCTCTCTGAGTGACCCTAAATGTTTTTCAGCATCCAACAGATGGACAGGCTTGCTTGAGATGAATTAATTACTGTCTGTTACAGAAGTAGAGAAGAAAAACAAGCTAGTCAGTTTCTATATAAAAATTATTCAGTCGTGTGCTTGTCTTACACAGTTCTGATAGACTGTGGATGTAATTGCTGTGCTATTCATCCACAGGAATTATTAATATGATTTTGACAACAAAGCATCATATTTAAATGACTGCTCCAGTTGCACATTGCTGTCAAATAACTCAAGCCATGAGCTCTTACTTTTGGAAGCTGAAAATAGCCTGGTGTTACATAGTACTCATTTGAATAAGCGTGCAGCACGCCAGAACCATCTTCACAATCAAAGAATTGTGTTTAAAACTATGACTTTCAAGAAATTAGTCATGAAGCTGTTTTCTTAAATCTATACTAATTTAATTACGCATCTCATTTAAACATACAATGATTATTGTGCTCACAGTCACAGCATCTGTACATAAATAATAGACAGTTGCCTGTAGTGTTTCCAAAATGGAAATGCATACCTGGTTTTTGAAACTTAAGCTTTGGCTGCAGTGTGTACATTTACTGCAGATATCTGCACTGTTGTCACTCAGTTTGGTGTTTTTACTGAACAAATCCAGACTTGAAACTAGAAAAAAAAATGTCTTTCATCACTGACTTCCATAAGTGAGTTTTTCTGGTTTTGTGCCTGATGACTGAAAAATACAGAGGAACAAATGGGTAATCAGATTGCCAGTATGTGTATAAAGCTTTACAAAATGCTAGGTTTTGGTTTTATTTTTAAAAAGCAAGCCTTTTGTGTGCATGTTACACTAAAAATCTGTGTATTAATGAAGAGAAAAAATACAGACTTAAAAGATTTACCAGAATTTCTGTGTGAGCACTTCAGGTGCTTAGGCTGTGATGTGCACCCTTTTCTAGTACAAATCGCTGAAGAGGTTACCTGTCTTGAGTTTCAGACTTAAACTTGTTTTTACAACCAAAGACTGTTATCCTTATGTTTTGTTTCTTCACTAGTAGCCTCTCCCCACATCTGGAGTTTTGCCTTAGTTTATTATTTAGACACGTCAGTGTCAGAAGTGATGATCCACCCAGATGCTATGAAGTGAATGTATTACACACAAAATAAACAGTTCTCATCATCTGTTGCTAAGCCCTTTCCTCTGTTTCTGTGTAGCGGCTCAGTTTCTGTCCTTTGTTGTTGACATGTCTGAGATCATCTCCTCTCAACAACAACTGTGTTTCTCTGTTCTTGTCTTAAAACTTGTGGTCTCTTCAGCAGTGGGTTGCTTAAATTTATCACTGCTGCTGCAACAGCTAACTGCAGACCTTCTTAACATCTGCTCCTGGGCTTTTCTCTTTGCCAAAGAGAAACACCCTAGCTCTTGCCTATCTCTGTGCTAGGGAATGACTATGTCTCCAAAGTTTCAGCTACTCGATTCCTTATCCACTGATCTAGCCAAGTTTCGTGACTCACTCGCCTTCTTTCCATCACCCACTCTCTCTCCCTCCTCTCATGCATATTCCTGCTTTGACACTTGGTCTGTCCTGCTTAATCCTATTACTCTGTGTTCCTCCTTTAAAGTTAACCCCATCTCTCATCTTCTGCTTGTATTGAGCTTGAAGATAAGCAGAGACTCAACAGCATAATGCCTCCTTGTGTGCTTGTTGGATCCCATCCGTCATTGTTGTGTTGTTTGGTTAGCCCCTGAGCTCCTTCGGGCACAGCCCATGCCTCTTTCTGTCTTCCTGAAGTGTCTGATCCTTTGAGCCTTATATAAATAATAATATCACATCATTAAACAGCTGTCTTTGTCATTTTTAATCTTTATTACTATCCAGTGTCCTGTATTTAAGTGATGCATCACAAGTGTGGATAATAAGCCTCACATTTAATTAAAAAAAAAAGCTACCTTTTCACCTTATATCTAGAAATGTAGGGGTTTGTGGGTTTTTTTAAAGAGGAATATTTATGAGCAGCAGCACATTAAGTACTGGATGAATAGACATCTGGCCCTGGTTCTGCTCTAATGATAATTTTACAGCAGTGAAGTCACACTCGCTTTCCTTTCCTTCTCAGTGAGAAATGCTGATGACTAATGACTAATGCATTTCCTCACCCAGGAAAGGTGAAATTCCTCTAAATAAATTTGTCTCCACATCACAGTGAATGTCATCACTCAGTTTATCTTTCCTCACCTGCTCTATTCTCTCAACAGTCCCAGTGCCCTACCTAGATGCTTGGCCAAATTATAACTTGTGTTATAAGACAGTAAGGCTTGAGAGTTGGGTGGTACTACTCTGCAATAAATTATCTACTCCTAGCAGTCCTACTGGCTCTCCTTATGTGCTCAGCAGGAAATGTAAAAAAACAGCACTTCCCATATTTCAGAGTTCTCCCAGAAGGAGGAAGAATTACCCATATTCTCCATTGCTGTTGCACAGGGAGGGAAGAGCTGCTAAATGAAAGCACTTTTTCTTTCCATGGAAGTCTTCAGGCAGGTCATCATCATCATTCCCATGGTATCAAGGTCATTTTATAAAACTTTGTAATACCAGCATAGGGTGAGTGTGCATTGCCCAAAGGCTGAGCAGGATCCTTGACCTGCAGCTGCTGTACTGTCACACTCAGATCAGGTCACTGACAGGGTCAAGGTCAGACACCTATAAATAGAGATGCTTGGGTTGAGGGGATTTGGGAGACTTGCAGGGGAGTGACTGGATGAGGCTGTATCAGGATATGTGGGTGTTGAGTCTCTCTTATGAAATGATGAATGGACCTTGCTAGAACTTTGATTTTGAAAGTGTGCTTTTGTTGCTTTCTGCTTTTTTTGCAATTGTATGCAACATTCATTTTCTGCATTCTTCTCACACTACCAACTGAGAAATTAATTTAAGGTTTTGAGCTCAAGATTTTGCCCTCCCTGGAAGCATCCATGAATATTCATAACAATTTGGTATGTTCTTAACATAGAGTTATCCCAAAGGTGGGACGCTTTGTGTGCTGTGTTCTCAGTGTATTGAGGTAGGTTTTGAACCACCCCTCATGCCCAGGAGAGTCTTATATAATAGAAGCTTTTCAGGAAAGGAAATAAAAAAGGTCATCATTTTGTGGTTTTTCTTTATGTCAGATGGTAACTTAAAAAGAAATTGGCAAATTCCTTGTGTCCAAGTGTACTTGTTTAATGACTAAGACTAAATAGGAATTGTCAGTTGCAGAAGAATTTTAGCCCATAAAATACTTGCAATGGGATAATTCTGGTTAGAAATAGAGATGTGATTCCAAAGTGTTTCTGAAGGAAACTTTTCTGCCCATTGAAGAAGGCTTTGGTTTATTAGCCTGGGTGGGGTGAATGAAGAGTGTAGCTTTAACTGGAGATGCTGTTGTAAGAGATTTTGCTGTTGTGAATCCCCTCAGGTATTATTGTGTTGTAAGGAGTGTAAAAAAAAAAAGAACAGATGACAGAATGTTGCATGTGAAAATGAATGGAGCTGGAGTAACAGTTATGTGCTTTGTTATAAAAAATAAAAAATGTTTACAGTTGTGTGACTGATTTCTTGAGCTGTGAACATGCCAAAATTTGGAAACAATACAGTGTTTGTGTTGAAAATTTTCTAATTCAAATTTATAAAAACAGCTTGGAAAGCAAACAAATAACATGCATGCAAGTGTTGAAATGAAAGATTTTGAGGAATATTCTAACCTGATGTCCCCAAAGAAAAGCAGACAGCCCCTGTCAGATTGGTACACTGTTTAATATTCCAAGCACATCTGTCAGTAAGCACTGCAGAATTGCTGTGTTCACATTAAGTGATCAGCAAAAACCTTTCTTCCTGTGGCTTCTGAAGTTTATTCAACGAGAAACTGAAAAGCAGAGGGAAATCCCTTCAAGTGCAATTGGAAAGAGATGGGATTTCCCTGGGCTGATTTGATGCTTTTTTGAACAAACTTAGACGTTACACAGGAAAACTAGTTGATTTTTTTTTTTTTTTAAATTAGGCATTGTTATTATGGTGTGTCAAGTGATGCTTTTGAAACATCCTTATCCAGCATTTGTAGTTCTCTAACGTGATTATCTGGTCTGTAAACTTCTAACTTGAAAAGTGTGTTAGTTCTCACTCTTCAAAATGTCTGTAACTCATTAGATGTACTCAGGGGTTTTTTCCCTCTGTGTTTTACTGGTAGTGTGTCAAAGGGAAGTACACGCCTCCTGGTAAATGTGGTATGGAGTCATGCCCATACAGCACTTTTGGGCACAGCTCCGAAATATGACAATAAGGAAAGTGGAACAAAAATGCAAAGTTCAGGGTGAATTCCAAGTGGGACTGTGCTCTTCTTAATTAGGTGCCATATGATGTACAGTGTTCATTTATTGTTCAGGTAGCTGAATAAAATTAATTTTAAAGCCTTAGATGACAGGATTCTTGTAGGCATTTTAATGCTGGAAGGATGTTATTCAAAATGAAAGGAAATACCAGAAAGGAGATTCCATGCATTGAGAATGGTTACACTTCAGATTAAACAAATTATCTGTCATTGCATCCATTTTTGAGGATTAATTTTATAGCTTTTTATTAAAGCCAGCTGGTTTGACATGGGTAAGGATAAGCCCTTGGCAGGATGTGTTCACAGGCAGTGGTGTTTTGCCATAAACAGGCCCAGCAGGCAAGCCTTGCGTTACCCAGATTATTGCAGATTACGTGACATCTTCTGGCATTTCACATATCTGGTGACAAAAGGTGCAAACCTCCTGCTCTGGCAGTGTGTAACAGTCCAGATGTACCATTTCTGATCCCAGTGATGATTCCGAGTGGGATGGGAGATGCCTCCATTTTCTGCCCTTGCATTTGCTGTACAAAACGTTACAATTTGATACAAGCGTTCCCATTAGGAAGGAGGAGGCCACCTTACACCAGCTGCTTCACATCTGCTCTCATGGCGTGTTTGTCTTGTTCTAGGGCGTGTTGGGCAAGCAGTAGCACTACGTGCCAAAGCCTTTGGCTTCAGTGTGATTTTCTATGACCCATACCTCTCGGATGGCATGGAGCGTGCTCTGGGACTGCAGCGGGTGAGCACTTTGCAGGACCTGCTGTTCCACAGTGACTGTGTTACCCTGCACTGCAACTTGAATGAACACAATCATCATCTTATTAATGACTTCACCATAAAGCAGGTAATAATCTCTGTGGGTGCCCTCCACACTGGTGCTCTTTGCCAACTCTGTATAGCATTTGTTTCTGTAAATAGACAGATTCTCACTTGGTAGAAATCTTTCTCTTTTCCTGCTCTAAGAGCAAACAGGTCTGTGATTGGTTAGGAACTAGGTGGTTGCTTATGTATTGTTGCTTTTACTGTCTTTTTGAATCAGTAACATTGCATTTGTGGAAATAATTTGCTCTTAATATCGCTCAGACTTAATGAAGTGGCATTGATGTAAAAGCACTTTCTCTGTGTCTTGTAGTAGCTTCCTTCACGTGTGTATTTTCAGGTAGCAATTCTGCCTTTCACTGTTGTCTCTCAGTTTGAGTTCCTTCGATGCAATTTAAGGATTATGACTAAATGGCTCCCCCCTGTGCTCAGTCCCGATGCTCACAGAGCACTTCAAGGATAGAGCTCATTTACAGCATTGCATTATTGGGAAAAATAATGTTTCTTGGAATTAGTGCTAACTTCTCCCTAAAGTTTAGGTAATATGTAAAATAATTTCAAAATCTGAGTGTAGTAACTGCTGCATTATTGACAAACTTGATACTAGAAGCCAGACACTTAATGAAAAAGTTTGACTCCAACTTTAGTGTAGGTAACAGCCAGAAGTAAAACACTGAAACATAAGAATAGAGGCAATGCACAGGAAAAAACCCTAAGATAGAACAATTGATTTGGCTGTTCTTTATATATATAGGTATATGTAGTGGGTTTATATGTTGGTAACAATGCCAGTAGCACTCTTTTGCAGTAAAATCATTACTTGTCTTCTGAGAAATAGTTTGTACCTACTACCCTTGAACTTTAGAACTGAAGAATTTACTGAACGTGTTCCGCAGTCTTGTAGGATCATGGCAGAAAAATGACAATGCAACACACTTGATTTGAGAGTTTAGGGATTTTGCAAATCCATCACAAGATAAAATCAGGATTTGGGACTTAAAACTCTAAAAATTTAAGAAGCTTAAAATAAAATCTGGGAGACAAGAGCTCTGTCACCCTGCCTTGAATATTGTCTTTTGTTGTATGGCTGGGTACATTCAGTGCTTATTACATCGTGAGATGTCTTTTCAAGCAGACATCTAGACCCAAAAAGCATCATACTGAATTCTGTGGGACCACTGAGCATTGGTCACTTTATTATACAGCAATTGTGAAACTGCAGCTAGTTTCCCACAGGAAGTTTGGAGTGGAGGCAGGGAAATGTGTTGAGCTTTGGAAAAGGCACGATGCATTAATCGAAGAAACAAACAAAGGAAGACATGTTAAAACTGAATAATGGCATCTGAAATAAATGCCTGTAATAAACTCAGCACTGGAAAGTATCTTGTAAGCATTTGTCTTCCTATTTGTTATCCTTCATGATCAAGGCAAGGATTAATTAAAGTGTTAGATGATAGGTCTTGCTTTGGATAGGAGTTTGGGTGAAACAGTCTGGATAGTAAAGTTCATGTGGAACCCCTGAAATTGTAACCCCTCTGACTGCTTGGTTTGTGTAGAGCATATTCTGATTTAGGCTGACAGATGATGGAGTTGGCCTAGAATTTCTAGAGAGCATTGCATACCATTTTTGTCCCATATTGCATGCTCATATAATAACCAGTTTTTAAACAAAGTACAGAGAAGTATGGTGCATCTCATTTCACTGAAGTCTTACCCTCAATTTTGTAGAGTCTGAAATGACATAAACTTAAAATGTCTTTGAAAATTTGGTGTCTGTCTTCTCTTAGGTAACTTTTCTAGTGAATTAAATCATTATTCTGTACAGCCATCCTGCTTGTCCTTGTAGTCCCAGAGTAGCTCAGAGAAGTGTTTCAAGGAACTTGTGCTATTCAGGTGCTCTTAAGAGGTTGAGGTCATCTTTAGTTATACAGATTTGAGGAAAAGCTGCAGTTTAAACACAATACTTTTATAAAGCAGCTCTGCAGGTTTAGTGTAGGTGAATTTAACAGACGTCAGCAGTTCCAACTGTGAAGCTCTTTCAAGCTTCCACCCATTGTTAAGGATCATATCCAGCTGCATCCACCCTGACAGTTTATCATGAGTCATATAATTCATTCCCTCTAGAATGCATTTATACAGACACGTTCTGTTTGATTTGAACGTGTCCTAGTGCTAGTTCTGGAGTTTTGTAAATAGTTCTAAAATGAAAACTCAAGCAAGATTGTTGGACAGATTGGACAGAAGATTTTAACAGGGTTCACTTCAAGTAAAATTTTCACGTCCTTCAGAGGGCCTGTAAATACACCAAGCTGTACCTAGAACTCGAATTACCAGTTTGCACAGAAATGGGAAGGGTATATGAGCTCCCACCAGCCTTTATGGTGTGTCTGCACAGCTGTGAGTGGCTCTTGGGTGAGCCCACCTGTGCTGGTTTTGGTACAGTTCCTACAACTGACCCAAGAACTGGAGATCCAGTGATTGTTCCCATAAGGAATCTCTTCTGGTTACCAGACCAGCTTAAGATCCTGCCCCAGTTTCTTTGCTGTTCTGAGTCCCAAGTTAATTACATAAAGCTGAGAGAAGCATCCTTTGGTTCTGCTCCTGTAAGTGGAGTTTGGTTTTGGACAAATGGATGGTTCTCCTGTAGGCCCAGGAGTCTGCAAATGGAGAGAGGCAGGGCCACATTAAACCTAGAGAGTTGGCCAGTAAAATACGGTGGGTTTTTTGTTATAAAACACTGCAAGCATGTGCATATTCATATTCCCTATCACCTCATTTAAAAAAAAAAAAAAACAACGAAACTGACTTATTGAATCCTCCTTGTTGTTGATGAATTTGGCATTTTAAATCAGTACTTGAGTATAAGGATCCATTTACCTAAGGTTTAGTTTGATGTGTAGGTTTCATGAAGCCGAGTTGGTGTCAAAATGTTGGGGTTTGTCTATTTTTATGGTGAGAGACGGTGTCAGTACAAAATGAGATTTTCATTATTCATCTTCACTGTGGTTCCTGCTCTTCATGTGCTTTCCTTCATGCGCAGAGGTGTTTGAGACATCTGTCAAAGATGAAATACCAGGGTGGCTGGAAGCAAGATGTTGTAATTTATGTTTATTTCAGTACCATTTCTCTTATTTAAACCGCCACTTTGTTTTCAAGTTGTGGATATATTACGGTGTAAATTCTTGTAGCTCTCCCCACACTGATTGTAGTGTCATCTACAATGCTAATCTGCACAATGCACAGCACAGCTTCTCTCCTGGGCACACAGCGTTCTTGACCAAATTCATTTTCATGCCTTTTAATTGAATAATAGAAGAATTCTTTAGACCTTTATTTGAAAAGTCTCACAGGGGAGGAGGAAGCTAAAGTAACAAAAATAAATAATACATACATCTACTGTGTTTTGGTAGCTAAAGGGAAAAGTGTTTGAAAATCCAAAAGCATTGATTTTTCTGAAAAATTCATGTAGGCTTTTATTTGTGTGAAAGTTGAAAGCCACAAAATATGAATTTGTTTAAGAATGTGCTGTAGTTTCTGTCTCATGCAATTTCACAGTGAAATAAAAAGGCATAAAATGATCTGTCACTTTCATATGCACAGTTGTATCTTTTGATCATGTTACTGCACAATATCTGAAACAACGCTTCTATTAAAAGACACTACTTACAAGAAACAAAAGGTTATTAAGTGCTGTGAAATAGCATTTTATGTTAGAAGCATCACATTTGGTGGTACTTTCCAATGGAGAGGGAAGACAACTGTTACAGTTTAAACCAGCTGAATAGCCTTTGTTATAATGGATGCTTCTTTTGAGTAAAAAATAATGCCACAACGATTTTATTTCATTTATTTTTATTTCATCATTCTTGTTTTTAACTTTCCCTAGATGAGACAAGGGGCTTTCCTGGTCAACACAGCTCGAGGTGGGTTAGTAGACGAAAAAGCACTTGCACAGGCCCTGAAGGAAGGAAGGATACGAGGGGCAGCCTTAGATGTACATGAGTCAGAACCATTCAGGTGCTTTTCCTTTTCTTTTCTTTTTATTTTGTTCACTTTCTTATTTTTAAGTCTTAGTGCATGATACAATCAACAACAACAAGTAAATTGAGTCTTCCGTTCATTTGGTAGCTAAATACTCCTTAGCAAAGCAACATGAATCTGTGCAGCACTGGACTAATGCAAATGTAGATGGAGCTTGTGTATGTGGTTAGAAGTGAAAAAAGTGACATACAAGATTTAATTCCTTAAAACGAAAAAAAAACCAGTGGATTTATTTAGCAGAAATAGAAGGAACCTGCAAATCCTGGGCATGGCTTTGGCCATGGCTTTAAGGGGAGTGCACCTTTGCCACTGATGCAGCTCTGGAGGCAGCTGATGTCTGAACAGTCTTTCAAAGGCAAGGAGTTGAGATGTGGTGTGAGAAGTAACTGCTTTATGACACCTTTCTGAAGGAAAAGACATTTGTCCAGATTGCCTCGGCAGGAAAGCCGTAAGTGTGTAAGAGGTTGCAAAAAAAGGTCAGGAAAGCTGTCAGAGTGCATGTTGTTTTGTTTTACCCTTTATAAGGCAAGTAGTAACTCTGCTGTCAATAGCAGGGCTGGTAGCACAAGCCTGAGTTTTTGAATGACTGACAAGTCCAGTGTTTCAAGCAGAAATGTACCACTCCCCTAAGTGGCATTGGCATTGAGATATCAGCACTCCTAATCAAAATGAGCCTATTTCATATGTCCTTGAGTCTGGAGAACAGACTGCTGTAGCTTAGTCCTTGCATGTGACAAGCCTTTTTCAGCCTGGGCAGGGAAAAAGTGTTATTTTTAGCTGGAACAATCCACATAAGTTTTTGAAGAAGAACAGATCCAGGGCAGGTTGTAAAGATTGGAGGACAGTATTTCTTATTCCATCTTGAGGGGGAAATAGAACATTTGAAAAAATAGAATAATATCCTTTTAGTCAGAATTTTTATATCTACTGAGGCACAATGCCGCATCACAAATATTTAATTTTATTTATGCATACCCTGGATTCATTTACTCCTAAATGCAGTTATTACAATGCAGTAGTGCTATGCAAAGTCAGTGTAGCAGCTCAAGGGACTTGCAGCTAACATACATCCCAGTTCCTATCTGAGATCTGCCCAAGCAGCCCATTGCACCTCTGGGAAGCCCCATTTATTGCATGGAGATGCCATGTGCAGAGATTCAGTTGCAGGATTACAGCCACAGTTTCCTTTGGCTTCAGTGCTGTATGTCTATCTGGTCACAGCATGCAACTCTTTATTCAAGAGTTTTGCCAGATATTTTGGTGTTTATTGAACTACAGATGAAATCTATAATTTTATGAATTATGACCAATTCTGAAAGCATGCTTTTGTCTTAAAATATTCGCTCTCCTGCTACAGTTGACTGCAAGATTATTAAAACTGAAAATAAATAGGAGGAACAAGTTTCCATTATTTTCAGTTTCTCTACTTCGTATCTGGGATAACACTTTTACACAGATTCGTTGCTTTCCCTGAAAAACAATCTGTAAAGTAAATTTCCTTCTTTCTGTGGAGTTTGTGTAAAGGAATGGGAAAGAAAAAATAGTTAAAAATTCTAGAAAAAAAACCCCTTAGTTGCCAAAAAGATGTTGAGGCTGCTGATGGACACACTTCTGATTTGGAAATAGGATTTTTTTTTCTTTAAATGATTAGATGTCATACTGACAGAAAGAGAAGAGCTTTGTTGGTTAATGCAGTAAAAGTAAAATTGTGATGAACTGGACAAATGGAATGGCACCCTAAATTAATTTGGGTTTTCCTTTATGCATTTCTGCCCCAGAACTGGAGTGGCAGTGGCTGTAGTTACAATAAGTGCATTGGACAGAAGCTAATGTTGCTGCTATACTTAAGTTCAATACTTTGAGTCTATAAAAAGTGATTGTTGCTTATTTAATACCCCAAATAGTACATTAAATTAACAGGCGGAATTATAAACAAACTCAGTAAAGAATAGAAATGCAATTCTTTTATATTGTAGAAATTAATATGTGTATGTACAAATCCATCTGGACTCCCCACCTTGCTTTCCCCTTGCCCCCAATATTTTTTTGTCATTTGATCTTGTTTTAAATTTTCATTTAGCTTTAGTCAGGGCCCCTTGAAGGATGCACCAAACCTGATCTGTACCCCACATGCAGCCTGGTATAGTGAACAAGCCTCAATTGAGATGCGGGAGGAAGCAGCACGAGAGATCCGAAGGGCGATCACAGGTACTGGCTCAAGAAACCTATTTCTTCAGTCTTGAAAGATGCCAAAATGAGGAAGCCTTGAGTTATGTTTCTAGTATTTGGAGCACAGAAATCAGCAAATGCTTTTGTTAAGTCTGTTCTCCGAATTGGAGCAAGTAGTTTTCAGGGTTCTTTGCAATTACGTAGGGAAGGCAGGCATTGGAAAATAAATACTTTTTTCATGTAAAGGAAATGTGCTTATATGTGAAAATGATCTGCTTTTTTCTTTGTTGCATTTAACTATTACCCTTTTGATGGATTTGACTGCAAGTCCTCCTGATATTGCTGGTATCTTCCACAGCTTTTCCTAGACGCTCCCTTTTACTTGTCATGAGCAGTTCTCTACGTAAAGTTTTTAGTATTTTGTTGGGAGGTTATTCTATTTTAGATGTTCCCCTCTTTAAAGCCTTGCTAAAGAAGTCTGGCATTTTAAAGGGCAGAGTGTCTTTGTTATATAACTGCCATGTAATTGTAAACTGCTCACATAAGAGAAAACAGCTACGTCTCGAACATGCACTGCTAATAAGTAAAATGAGAGGACTGAGCCATTTGGCATGGGTTTGAATCCCTTGTAGCCTAAAATAAAAGGAAGGATTTTCATACTGGAAAATGATTCATTAAGCACTAATGTTTTCTCTTTAGTTGGACTTTGCTGTGTCCCCCTTGGCGATATTGTCTGAATGCTCTGCAGACATGCAGGGCCATCTGTGTCACCTTGAGAGTAGTTCAGTGCCAACACATTGCTCTGTTACACAAAAAGCACTGGCAGTAGCCTTCCCTCTGGCTTGTGCCTAGAGAGGCCGGGCAATTTAGTTTCATTTATAGCCTGTGCAGAAAGAAGATTCTCTTCTGGATGCTAATTAAAGGCACCTCTTAAATTCCTCATCTGAATTGTCCTTTATTGGACAATTTCACTGTTTTAGAGGTGACCTGAAGAGCCTGACTATCCCTTAGCTGGAATTGGTCCTTGTGGCTGTACTCCAGAACTCCAGTGGTACATTTGTTTGTTAGGGTGTTCAATAACTGTTGCCTGCTCCCAGATAGCTCTGGGGGAAATTGCACAAACCAGCATCCGATACCTTCATGGGGCAGGATTGATGTGCAAATCAGTGTTAATAGGCTATGGTCTGAAAACTAAAGAAGAGCCAGCTATCCAGAGCTAGTTTTGTGTTACATTTGTGCAGTAGCCTAAGCATATGTGCCTAGGAAGGCAGACCTACAGTTCCTTCAAGTGTGTGATGGTGCTCTCAGCGATCTGGATCATTGATTTGTATCGAAGCTGTCAGCACTTCAGTGTTTGCATATGGTTTTTATAAGATCAAACTGAGACCAGTGTTAAGGAGGTGAGAATGACATTGAATTGCAATGAAACAAATGTAGGAAAGATACAGGAAATGTGGGATAAAGCTGGATATATGAAAACCATAGGGGAGCACAAAGAAGAGAGGGTGTAGAGAGGGAGAATAATTGGAAAAAGGTGTGAAGTGTAGGAATGAAGGCTATGACTACCATCTGACAATAAAAATTTTAAGTGTTTCTGCTGTTGCTTAGAAGTCAATGATGTTGTGATGTGTAAAATAGAAATAATCAGCAGAGATTAAATACCTTGAAATATATTTTTAAACTTGAAAGCATTTCAAATATGAAATAAAGAGGACCACTGGAATGGAAGTAAGAGGAAGGCAAGCATGGCAAGTGAAAAGATAATTATAAGTTTAGAATAAAAAAATACTGGATTTGAGGGGAGACTAGTAGAACATGCCTACAGAAGTTAGCAAAATGAAAAACAAGGGGGACTAAGAGGAAGAGACAGGATTGAGAAGGATAAACATCAGAAAAAGATATTGTTTCAATTTGTGGACAGTCCTGGCAGAAGTTCAGATGGATGTATATTTCATCTACATTTTGAAGATGATTTCTAGATGGTTGGAATTCACCTATAATGGGGCGTGTACCTCACTTTGTTCAGTCCTGAGCTAAAAGCCCTTTCAGCTTATGCACAGGAGACTAGACAGGTTCAGGGATGTCAGCTGAAGTCATGGAGTAACACCTATTTGATGGTATCTATTGCATGAGAAGCAGTTTTGTGAAAAGGCTTTTTTACAGCCCCATTGTGGCCAGGCTGATGGATAGAAAGAGTAGGCAAGCATAGTGAAGTCCTTAATCAAATTTCCAGCAGGAAGCTGGAGACAAAAGGCTGAATTCTTTAATGATGGAGCATAGTCAGTTTTTGAAAGGGTTTCTGGAGTAGCATTGCCAGCAATGGCAGGGATGGACTCAAAATTACCTCTTTCTGCCCCTCTATTGCAAATGCACTGTAAAATTGAACTTTAGTGAAGACACACATGCTCCAATTGATCTCTCTCCTGTTAAAATAGATGGAAACATTCCTATTACTATGAAGAAAATCTGTGTTGGATCTGCTCATGTCATTTGTTGCAGGGCTGAAGATAGTTCTGCAGAAGGCAGTCACAGGCTTGTCCAGTATGTGCTGAATCAGGTTGACAGATTTTCCAGTCTTAAAGCTTCAGTTGTACTTCGGAGGTTAAGGAAAGGTTTTGAAGAAGTGAAGAAAGGAAATTCTGGTGTATTTTCATTTTATGTAGGGATGAAAGGCATGGCTGAGGATTAATACATTGCAGTAAATAAAAGTGAAGAGCAATTTAGATAAAAAGGGAAAGTTCAGGAGGACAAGGTCATATTCAGGTTTACGGCACAATTCCATTCAGAATTCTGTATTTTTCATGCAGTGTTTTTAATTGCTGTGAAAAGTGGAAGGAAAAGGAGGAAAGTGATGTTAAGGACAGAAAGCAGGGGGCTACACTACTGAATTTGATTGGTAGCTATCCTCTATATCCAAATTACAGCTTCTTGGAAAGATGAATCATTGATTTTAGTTTTACTGAGACCCTGTATACAAGGAATGAAGAGAGACAGGGAAATCAAAATTAAACAGAGCATTTCAGCCATTATTACTTAAGTCCCACACAAAAGGCTACAGCAAGAATCAGAAACAGGCTCTTAGTGTCATTTTATGTATTGATTTAAATATGCATATATTTGTAAGTATTTTTTAATGTAGATATGCTAAGAGTATAAGGCACACAATTTTTATTCACTGTTATTTCCTCTTCCTCGCTTCATCTTAGGTCGTATTCCAGACAGTCTGAAAAACTGTGTTAACAAAGATCACTTGACTGCAGCTACACATTGGGCCAGCATGGACCCTGGAGTTGTTCATCCAGAGCTTAATGGTGCTGCATACAGGTAAGTGTGCTGAAGAGGTAGAAGAAATACCTCCATAATTCAGTGTAGGTATTCAAGAATAGATAGAAGACCTTCCTATTAATGATTGAAGTGCTTTTGCATTACACACCAGCTATATTGTTTTTGTGATTGTTGTGTTCAGGAGAATAATCTTGGTTTGCTAGTTGATGTCAGTTATGCTGTATCTAACTCTGAATCCTCTTACTACCTTTTTTTGTTGGGTTAGTTTATCAGCAATATACATTTGTTTGTATATTCAAGTAAAACAATTCTAGTCATCTCCAGTGTTACAGTGGAAGTTTTATGTTTTATCCATTGGTGAAGGTAATGATGCAGCTGTAGGTTACAGAAAGACTTTCAGTAATAAACTTACGTTGTTTTGTGGCCTCCAGACACAAGAGAGAACAAGTAACTGTATTGAAAACAGTGGAACAGCCTATGGTGATTGTGGAAATATGTTTAAAATAGCTTTTTCTAAATTACATGTTTAATTTTTAAGCAGAAGCATTTGAAACACTTCATCTATGTATTCTCAGTCAACTGTGAAAGCAGGTCTTAATAATTAATAGAAAGGGGCAATTTTTTACATCTAATATGCACATTCCTTAGTTGTTTTGTTTGCTCAAGAGTCTTTCTCTGTCCCTTTATTCCTAGCAGCTATTCTAGCAGCAGATTCTTCCTAGTAGCCAGCTTTAGACAATTTTTATTTATGAAAAACACCTGCAGTTTTTGTATTTTCTGTCTGATATATACACATAAGTAGGATGAAAGTGGCAGAAAGCTACAATTGCCTGCTTCCCTCAGTGCCTTGAGGGAAAGGAGCAGTGCAGTCCTCTCACTATCTTGTCATACCCCATTATCCTAATCATTCTACTGCCCTTCTTCATTCACCTACTTTACCTTTGTTGTTCTTCAGGAGGACTCCCCATACTTTTAGTAGAGGAGGGATTCCTGATTTTGTTACTCTGCATGGGAACCCATCTGTGCCCTGCTGAGAAGTGAGGCAAAGTTATCCTGTCCCAATGACTTGGAACAGTCTCATCAGAAGGGGATGCAGGGGTGTCAGGGATGAATGTCACCACCCTCTGCCACAGTCTCCTCATCAGGAGCCATAAGTGCACCAGGGGCAGAGAATAACTTGGATTTGGTGATCACATCACTTGAAGATGTTTGTTTCTGGAAGTATACCCATAGCCCTAAATATCTAAGGATGTTTTTCTTTGCTTAAATGAGAAGCTCAAGCACACATGTTCTTCTCCACACAGCATCTGGTTTCATGGACTTCAGATTGGAGTAGTGAGGGTATGGCTTAATGTAATTGGGGTTTAAAGGCAGGTGTTGCTGGACAGGAGGTAATAACTCCAACCCTGTCGTGGCAGTTAAGAACAGGGGTCCATGCCCAAATAAAATGCAGGTTTTTGTTCTCGTTTTGGGGGTCACAAGTCCAGCAGAAGCAGGCTTTGCAGCCAGAAATTAATTTTAACTTAGGAATGTTTGAGGGAGTTAATGATTTACAAGGTAAAGACCATATGTATTCAATTTGAGCAGGATAAACACAGAACTGAGTGGCTTTTTAAGACATTGTTTCAGTCCATTCTTTTGATAAAGAAAATTGATTGTAAAATTCTGATTTAATTATTTTCAAATGCAAAGTTAAACTAATTTTAGGAATTTTGAAGCAGGAGTTAATAGTTAGACAATAAATGTTAAAAGCTTTTTGGAAGGGCAATAGAATAGTGTTTGAATGTGGGTAGAGGCAGTTACTACTGTGTGAAGTGCAAAATATGCATCACTTGAAGCTCAGGTTTTATGAGGAAATTGGTTTCAATAGCAGTGTTTGCTGATGCTTGATTCCTACCTGGATTAAGTACAGCATTTGAATTGATTGTTCAAACCAAATTTTTCTGTCTTTTCTTTGCAACCCAAGATTATGTTGAGCTAAGCGAGTTCTGGAGTCTTTCACAGACAGTATGATGTTTCAGATGTGCTAATAACTGTATCATACTCATGTAATTGCATTAGAAGATAAGACCTGGGATAATGATTTATATGTTAAAAAATGCAGATATCTCTTTTGTTGAACTGAAACTAACAAGGCTGTTTTATTTTGGATATATAATTCACTTGTATTTTGATGTAGGACAGAAGTCTCGAATTATCAGATATTATCACAAGCCAAGAACACTGTGAATTAGTCAGCAGATTGTAATCTAGATCATCTGAATATCATCATGTTCTGGGGAAAACAAAACCATTTACTGTGTGAAATGCAAGACACCCTATCAACACTAAAGGTCATGCAAACAGGACCTATCCCATGAGTAAAGATCAACAATACTCCTGAGAAGGAATTATTTGTAGTGGTCATGGCGAAGCAGCAGAACATACCCTGATCTTGTGTTATCACCATGTATTTGTTACTGAGCTGTCTGTGAAATAACTCCCTGCCATTTCCAGAGAAATCCAACAGCCAGTAGCAGTGATGATACCATCTGTAGACATTTCCACACATCTTCCTGCCTCCTAACAGGTAGAGGATAAGGCTGGTGGCTCTGAGCAACCTGGTCTAGTGGAAGGTGTTCCTGCCCATGGCAGGGAGTTAAAACAAGATGATCTTTAAAATCCCTTCCATCCCAAACCATTCCATGATTATGTGAATACCTAAGTACTAAAGAAGTACTTGGATGGGAATAGCTGGATATTGGTAATTCAGGAGTTATTTCATGTTGAGGTACTTTACTGGTGATTTTCAGACTCGGTGCATGATAACAGAGTGCACTTAAAAATTGAACCTTTTCCAGGACAGACACTGTTTCTTAAACAGAGCTTAATGTAGTGAGTTCAAGGTGCTTCTGCAGTTTAAAAGGTAGATGAGATTAAAGTAGAAATTAAAGTTGCCCATCTGTTGTAATTAAGAGGGCTACTCTATTTTTCCTCCTAAATTAAGACTACGTGGGGGAAGAGGATGGAAGAGTATGAATTAACCGAAGAGGTATAACTGATTGCTCACTTCAGCTTTCACAAAAATCTAGTTCAGTGGACATTTTACCTGGAAGACATTTCAACTTACTGCTGCCAGAAGAGGAACATAAAGGGGAACTTCATGAAGTGCTAGAGAGGATATATTTGCTGGTTAAGAACAAAAAAATGGAAAGACTAGAAAAACAATAAACAGTAGCAAAAGAGAAAGATGTATAGAATACATATGCTCATGGGTAGAGGTTTGAGTTTATGTGCCCTATCAGAGACAGGATTTGAGCTACACTGATGATTAAAAAGGGACAAAAATTACAAAAAGAGGATTGCAAAGCAGGGTTAGGAGTCAAGTAAATGTCAAGTAAAATGCAGTTTCTATGGAACAGTGTGTTATCTCTGTATATTGGCTGCTGCCACTGTATAGCTTTAGGACAAGAAAAAACAATTGTAGGGCCTCTGGACGTTACTGAAAATCTGTAGGAAACCTGTACCTGAGGTGAGGTGCTGGCAGGTGGAACCCTGGTGGTTATGACTTGGGGTCCAAGGGAATGTCCTTACATTGTCCTTACAGAAGGGATGTTTGGGGTCAGAGTAGAATTACAGCTGTACAGTTTGAAATGTTTCATGTGCTCGCAAAGTAACTCCTAGTGCTCCTGATTCTGCACTGTCCAGTTTCACAACGAGAGGCTCAGGCTTCTCTTCCTGAGGAAAACACAGTTGCAGAAGTTGCTCTCTCCTTGACTTTTTTCCAGCTCTGATGTGTTGATACTCAGGGAATACATTGTTAGAAAGTAGAGATTGTGTGTTGAGAACAGCTGCAATGTTGGACTTTTAAAATGGAAATTTGTGTCATGTTGTGTGTCTTGCAAAGCACCTCGAATAACAGAAAAGCTGTTTCAAAATTAAATTTAGGTAAAACAATACTGTCTGACAGTTTTCATAGGAATTGAAGCAAATTTGATTAATAAGATTCAAATGGAGTTACTGAAACAAGCAACTAATTCCATTAGCAACTGCAAATTAATTCCACGAAACCTCTGTGGAGAGGGAATTAGCATAGGAAGCCCTGTAAATATGTGTACAATTGGGAACAAAGTTATCTGGCTTACAGGTGGTGTGATCAGTCACAGCCTCGTTACCCATCCCAGATTACAGTCAGTGTTGTGGTGCGTAGGAGTCTTTCCCAGGATGACCAGACCAGAGTGTGGTGTCCCTGTTGTCCCTGTGCCATGTCAGTCCTGCTGAGCCCCTCTGGTTCCATGTTTCCAAAAGCAGTTCCCATGATGTTTCCGTGGTGGAAGCAAAAAAATCCAAGTCAGTCTGTTTGCATCCAGCTTTTTTCTCCTGAGTCTTGCCTAAGTTCTGCACTGATTTTCTGCCAGTTAGACGGAACTTGGGATGAGCAGCACAAACACATATTACCATGGAAGAGATGCTGAGATGTGGTGAAATTCCCTGATGCATTGAGCTCTGATGAGGAGAAAATCAACAGCAGAATAATGTGAAACTTGAACAAAGCTTGACAAGACAAGTGCATTTTGTCCCATGTAGTTCTGGGTAAATACTTGGGTAGCAAAAGCTGCAGTGAGCGGTAGTTTTGTGTGTTCGGGCTTTCAAATGGATAATGCTCTCACCAGGATGCTTGGGTGGGCAGAGTACAGCAGGACACAATGAGGGAAATGAGGGACAAGTGTGCAACTTTATGATGAGGAGGGGAGACAAAGGGTCAGTGGTAAGTGGCCAGCGTGACATAATTTGCAAATAGGTTTGAGGTACTTGATTAAAAAGAAAACATACTTTTATTAAATCCATGTGTAGCTGTTCTTTTTATAGAGCACTGTGAAATACCAGTTTTTATCAATTACATCTGAAGTTTGGGATTGGAACAGTAGACTTGCAAGATTTTTTTAGCCTGATAACATCAGAGCCATCATAAAATCGAGGTGAATCAGAGCATGATGCTTTCGTTGAATGCGTAAAATATTTAGGCCTCAGTGTTTGTCCAGATAGAGTAAGAAATCTTTTAAACCATCCATAAGTTTTGTGGTTGTGTTTCTCTTTTTTACAATCTGCCTAAAGCACTTGCCCTCCGTGTAACTGGCACTGGTTCTCCTTCAGACAAGTGCAGTGGCAAGTTTGCTGCTGAAAAAGTTACTTAGATGCAATAGGCTTGAGTTTGTCACCTTACAAGTGTGTGGGTGTGATGGCTTTTTGGAGGAGCTGTCAGGAAGCTACAACTGCAAAAATAGTGTCAAGAAATATTTTTCCAAACCACAACAATGAAAATTTAAAATTCCTACATAAGAATGAAAGAGGAAAAAAAGTAAAAGTTGCATATTGCACAGACCCAGCTGGAATTAGTTCTGGTTGAGGTTACACTTTGAGAAGAGCAAAACTTGAAGGTGATTTCCTTTGCTATGCTGTTACCCTTGCTATTAAATTGCAAGAAACAATCTGGCAAACTTTCATGTCTCATTTGGTTAAATACAGCATCCATTGCTTTATGTAGCAGCATCTGCACGTGGCGCTTCACCTGGAGCTGAACTCCCTGTCTCTCTAACTGGTCTGAAAGCAAAGGAAGCACCTCTGTAGCTGTAGAAGGAGGCAGGGTGGGCTCTCTGCTCAGTCTGGTTTGTAATGTGTGCTCTGGTTTTCTCCTCCCAGCAGGTATCCCCCGGGCGTTGTAAGCGTGGCTTCCACGGGCATACCTGCGGCAGTAGAAGGAATAGTCCCCAACCCCATGTCTCTATCACACGGCCTCCCTGCTGTAGCCCACCCGCCCCATGCTCCTTCCCCCGGCCAAACTGTCAAACCAGAAGCTGATAGAGACCACCCGAGCGACCAATTGTAGCCAACAACAGCATTCCCAACATCGGAGACTTCAACCGCCGCGCGTGGAAAACAACACAACTCAAAACAAAACCCTGGATTTTGATTAAAGGCAAAACCATGAACTTACAGGAGGAGACGATTATTGGTTTAGAAACTGGTCCAATATACAGTATAAAAGGAAAAGGTGGGAGACAAAAAGAAGATTTGGAAACATTTTTTCCTCCGTATAAATTGTAGTTTGTCCCTGTCCAGTGGACTGATTCACTGTTTCTGTGTCCTATGGGTCCTTTGTTAAGCAAGAGAAGTTAGTAGTTAATTATATCATGAATGTACTTGTCTGTGTACAGTTTCTAGAACATTAAAAAGGGTTTGTTTGCTTAGCTGTCAACAAGGAAAAACATAAGGGAGGCATTCAACAAACCAGTTTTGAGATTAAAAATCCTTTCTTTTATATTTTCAAACATGCCCAAAAATGAGGCAGTTGGCAAACTTCTCAGGACAATGAATTTTTCCCATTTTTCTTTCTACGCCACACAGTGCATTGTTTTTTCTACCTGCTTGTCTTATTTTTTAGAATAATTTAGTAAACAAAAGAAAAACAGTTTCTCCTAATTTTGGCATGAATTCCCTTATTTCAAAATGAAGACAACCTTGCAAAGAGATTTTGAGGAAAAAAAGAGGTTTTGTATAAACGAGCATTGTGCTTTTTGTCACCAGTTAAAGTATATATTATTGGTGGTATCTGGAAAAGGCACTAGACTACTGAAAAGTAGCAGCATTTCATTGCCTACATTGATTCCTTCCTGGTAATGTGGTAGGCTAGCAATATTTTTGGTTAAAATCATGTTTGTGACTGTAACCATTTGTATGAATTATTTTAAAGAAATAAAAGTCCCAGACAAATATCATATGTGTAAAAATTTTTATTTCTAGTAACTGTTTATTCAACTTTTATTAGGTTTCTTAGCTGTAATTTTTAAACAGATGCTGTCAAGTATTTCATTTCTAGCTTTACTTTGCTCTCTGTTGTTTGTAATACTGTCTTGGAAGCTTGAAAAAATAAAAAAAAAATTCTTTCCATACCATTTTTCCCTTTACATTTCGTAAATGTTGATCTTTTTTCCTGTGTTTCTAATGGAGTTTGAAATTAAGATGGATTTTGATTTGTACACCGGCATCATCAGCTACAATGTGGTAACAGCATTTATGCCACCACTGTGGGCAGAGCAGAGGAGGTACAACAGCAACACAACAACAACAGTAATAATAATAATAAATGTCTTTTGCCGAAGTCCAACATGAGAAGTGTCCATTGTTTTATTTGCTCCTGTGATGATGGAAGGGTGCAGTAGGATGTAATTGTATTTGCTATATTGAAGGAGTTTGTTTCTTTGAGCACAGGCAGAAGTGTGTTCAAGGCAGGTTAGATTCCACCTGATGCTGTTCCAACCTTTCCTGTGCTCCTGGGTGAAATGTCCTTCATCCCTGCAAAGTTTAAAAAAAAAGACAAAAGTTTAGCTGCTTCAGGAGGGAAATCTGTGGTGGGCAAAAGTGAACCTGGACCTGAACCTCTTTGGTGGTCTGTTGTCTCTTTATTCACTATTAGTCTGAACAGTGCACCCATCTAAGGTTGGTGAGCTGGTTTTATGGGATCTGTGAAGAGTTCTAGCCCCAGTTCCTGCAAGTCTACAGAGCAGCCTCCACCTCAGTTCGGGGAAGGATAAGAGGCTGCAAATCACAAAACTCAGAAATTTGCGGGTCTGTATGCAGGGAGCACTATGTACAGTGAAATTTTGTCTCCATGGAAGAAAGGAAGTTTTTGCCTTGAACATTCAGAGCTAAAAATATTATCCATTATAATTTATTTGCTGGTAAAACTATTTCTGTTCTCTCTGTGAAATGAAACAGAAGACAGCCCTAAAGCTGCAAGTTATCCCAGCAAAGACATTTTCTAAGAGCTTTGAGGCCAAAAGCTTGCAAAACACCAACACACTGTTGAAGTGGGATTTCATATTTCTTGGGTAATTTATATTTTAAGATGCTGCTCTGTCAGACTGAAGTTGCTTCCTTAACATATGTAAAACAAACGTTTAACATCTGGCTGCCAAGAATTGCTGACAGCCACATTTGCAACCCCATCTCCCAAGGAAAAACCAAGAGGGTTCTTAAATCATTTGGACATGGCTTGTGTAAGTACATTTTGTTTCTAGTGGGTACATCATTGAACTACAAATGGTGTTTATTGGGCTCAGTTCTGAAGCATTTAAGCTGTTGTCCATGCTTGCTCAGGCACAAACCTTTTCAGGATTTGAACCTGAAATGCACTGGGGTTCAATGTTCGTTGGTGTTTGAGGTTGTCTCTTGGTCTGACTGGAGCAGAGTAATGCAGTTTCCTGCTTCAGAAGGGAAAAGCCATCTGGGCAGTGACAAGACTGATGGCTACTGACTGTGGGCTATGGTCTGAATGTCTGAAAGGTAATGAAAAGCCAAACTTGGGGTAAATGATTGGAAAAGTGGCCCATAATAAACAAAAGGCTGTTAAGCCAGAGCAACGTTCTCTCTTTTATGACTGCTTTTGTTGGGTAGTGGAAATGTGATGAATTTTCCTCACCTTGGTGAAGGATGTGCTCAGTAAGTGTAGACAGCAGAAGATGCAGTTAATGGGAAAATACAGAGTGGAGAAGCTGATGGCAGCAGAGGTTACAGGTGACTTGAGGCAGTGTTGAAAGAGGAGTTTGGTCAAAGTGCATGCCGTGAACATGATTTGCTTTTGGTGGCATTATTTGAATTGCAGGTCTCGATGAAGAATGAGGTTAAACGTGACAAGAATGCTGCTGGCTCAAAGGCTGCAGGCAACAGCAGGATGACAGGAGGCTCTGAGGCTGCACAAGGATTTGGTGCTGTGCAAGAATGGGCAGAAAGGTGCCAGTTGTGCGGATGCAAAGTCAGGTGGTTGCACATCAAAAACTTGTCAGAAAAAGGACCCATGGTAGGACTGCTGGATTGGTGCTGTGGGAAGGAGCAGGGTGGTGGCAGATTCATCTGGCACGGTGGTTTTGGTAGGTCTGAGAAGAGGTCAGAGATGTTATACAGGACCTGTTGCATTTGCTGAATAATTTTGGTTAGGCATTTTCAAAAGACTGAGCTGGAGCTGAAGTCATAGGAGAGTCAAGCTCTCAAATTCACTGATGGCGTGCAGAACTCGGGAGGAAATCAGAGTAACTTGATACTCTCAAAAGTGAAGGCTGAGTTGGGGAAATGGTTATAAGTAACAAATGCTGTGGAGAAAGGAGAAATGTTAAAGGAATACTGATACATGACAGTTTGAATGGGATTAGGAAAAGTTCTCTGTCAACAGGGATGTCCTGGGACTCAGTCCTGAAGTCTGCAGCTTGGGATGGGGTTTTTGTTTTGTGTTTGGGTCTCTTTTTTTAATATATAACTTTGTTTTTATAATCCAGAATATGAGAACATTCAAATGTTGTACAAGATTGTAACCAAACCAGCAACTGGAGGCTTTTTTTTCCATTCACAATAAAACACTTCAACTTCCTTTTAACAAGCCTCAAGGCTTTTTCCCTTATTACAGTGTTTGGGGGTTTTTTTTGAGAAAATGCTGTATTTTCTTGTTCGGTTTCCACCTCAGATGTTTAGGGCAGGCTTTCAAAATCACCATGACTGCTGCAGCCCATCTGCTCCCAGCTTGTTCCTTGACTCAGACTGAAGGGTTTTCTCCTGTTGTTTCAGTGGATATGTAGTGCTGGTTGTTCTGCTCCAAGGAGAAGGCAGCACTACCAATATTTCCTCTATTCAGTTCACTCCAACCTTACAATTTTGTAAATTGAAAAAAGAAGTCGTTCGTTTTAAGGGTAGAGTGTAGTATTACATTATTTGTCTGACCACTTAATAAAGCTGTTAAGTGTGGTAGGTAGTATGAGTCTTCCTTAAACCTGATACCATGTTTTGAAATCAGTAAATCTTTCAGAAAGATATCTAGTATTTATGTTAAAATATCAAGTGATGGGTTTTTTTTTTTTTTTTTTGCTATTTCCTTTAATAGCTTGTTTAAACAGGGGATGACCATCACTGTAATTTTTAAATGGCTTTATTTAATTTGGCTTTCCCTGCCTCTAAATTCCAGTTATTGTTTCATGTTAAATGTGAGGTCATGTAGGCTGACTTGAACTTAGTGAGCATGTCACATTTTAGCTTTTGTACTGAGGTCAGTGACACATCTTCCAGGAGGAACAAACTATTATTCATCTGTTTTCTTTTCCAGTTGCTTCCATTGCACTATCTGTCCTTTCTCTGTGGTTCTGTATTTTTGCCCTTTGGAATGGCAGAGTCCAGTATGATTATCTTCTGCAGATGGAATTTCAGGGTTTCTGATCTCAGTCTTTCAGCTGTTGTCTTCTTCCCTCCATCAACTCCCCAATTTCCTTGGTAAACTATTTTCCTTCAAAGTCACAAATGCTCAAGGAAATTAGTTAATCCTCTTTTTTGTCCTTCTTTGCCCAGGTAGCACCTCATTAGCAGCCAAAGCTCCACGCTGAGTGGTCCTGCTCTCTTAATCCAAGTGCTCCTTTCATCCACACTTTGTTTCTGCCTCTTGCAGAATGGATCTTACCTGGGTCTCACACTTCAGATCAGCCCCTCAACATCTGCTTCGTGTCCCTCCTTGTCTCTTTCTAGCCTTTGGGAGACCTGGAATGTTACCCCCAGGATTTTTTTTTCTGGAAGGCAGTGCCACTTTCCATCTGTGAGTTTCAACTTGACACAGACGCAGCTCTCCTTGGCTGACCTCCTTGCACGCCACCTCACTTAAACCCATGTCGTATATTACAATTTTTGTATCCAGTTTGGGGTTTGGGATCACCCAGCTGGTCTTTTTTTAAAATGCAGATCCTCATCTGGAGTTTCCTTCATTTTTTGTACCACAAAAACAAATAAGCCTCTTCATATCTGGTCTCAGCACTTTCCTTTGCCTTTACACTTCTGCTCAGAGCCATAATGGAGTGTTTTCTTGAAGTGGCACTGTTGGTTTTGGGGGGTCATGATGGTGTCATGACCACCATAAACAGACTAAAGTATGTCCTTGGGATGATTAGAGGCATTTGGGACATGCCCAAGATGACGCAGATAGTTCTCTGAGCATGCCAGTCCCTTGAAGATATTTGTTACTTACACAGTCTTTAACTACATATCTACCCCATTTTTTTCATATGTTGCCTAAAAAGGGTAAGGAGTTGCTGGCTCAAGAAAGGAAGGAAGCAAGTTTAAAAAGAACCCCAAAATAATCTTCAAGGGTCAAAGATTAAAGCAATGAAGCAGAGCAAGATTATAGCCTAAATTGCCACAATAACCTTTTGTTATGTGTCAAGTTTGACGTATTAGAAGCAGACAATTACGTGTCAGTGTGACAGTGCTATTTATTTGTCTGTGCTGTGTAAACAGAGACCTTTTAGAGTTTGGGAAAAGCTTATGGAGCTCGCTCCCTGGATAAACTCTAGGAGTTAGGGCAGCAAATCAACATCTAAAAATAAATCTCCCGAGGAGCTGACATCCCAGACTTGTGTTTCCAACCCCCTCCCAGCCATTTTCAGTGTCCCGCCCAATGCAATGGATTGAATTCTCAAGCCAGTTGCCTCCAACACAGCTATCGACTCCACAGCCTATCCCCATCCCTGGGAGCTTGGGAAGCAGCAAACTTCCTCCTCAGCACACCTAAAAGTACCAGAGCAAATCCCATTTAAGTCCCTGCTGCTGTTCAGTAGGATATTGGTTAAGCCCTCATGTAAAGTTAAATCCGTGCTGTATTTTACTGCTCTTAAACCACAACAGAAAAAAATCTGCTGTTGGTGTTTTCCCAGTAACACATTTTGCAGTTATCAGCACCAGTGGTTTCCATGTGAAAATGGGGTCAGGGGATGTGAAAATGGGGATTTCCAGCCTCTTTTTGATACAAGTTTTTGTTCATTTTGCTGTTTGCTTGCTCATGTTTTTTCAAGGCTTAGTGTATGTGAAATGCATTTGTTGTGTTATGAAGTTTTGGTGATAGATTTTTGCCTCTTAAGTTACAGCACTTTGTAATTAGCTCCAAGGCCATCACTTCCCATTCCTGGCATAGAGTGCCTGTCCTTTGAAACTGATGGCTGAAACAAAGTTTTCAAGTATTCATATTCTGAAGAGCTCTAGTTTTCTTTTTCTTTTTTCTTTTCCTCCCGTAGACCAGCCATTTTCTGTGCAGGATGCAGCCCTCATATTGCAAGAAGCCCAGGTAAGAGTGAGAAACCTCCATTGTGACTCAGCTCATTTCAGTGGTTTTCAACCTCCATAAATTTAAAGGAAAAAGGCCTGGTTTTGAATCATGTAACTGGTGGCTGAATTCTGATCCTATTTTACAGAAAAATCGAAGTCTTCATTCTGTTCAAAGAGCAGTATTAAATTGTGCCCCCTTGGATTGTGGCACATATCCCACTTGGATTTTTACATGCATCCTGGAGCAAAATGTGTAATTCCAGTGAATGCCTTTCCAAGTGACACAAGGTCTGGCCTGAACCTCATCATTTGGAGAACTCTCTTTATGTGTTACACCCGATGTTGCTGGAGGTAGGATAAGGTTTCTGATGTCACAGTGATCCCCAAAGCTCTTTAGCTTTCATCTGCAATTAATTGTCACTGGAGCTGCAGTGGCTCTCAGTAGTTTGTGATGTTTCTGTGACACAAAAGAGTTCAGAACTAAGGAGACACCACAGTTTCCCTTGGAAAAAGGCTGTTGAACCATTAGATGGTAGCTGCTCTTAAATCTAGATTCAGTCTGTCTGGGCTCTCTTTTCTGCTTGTCTTCAGTGACCTAAGTGAAATCCTAAGAGGAATAGCTCCTCATGTATGAAGTTTTTCCAGTTAAGTGCTTGAGATCACAGTGGAGCAAACCAGGGAGAGTCTCTACAGATCTCAGTGTGTCCAGAGTAAACCTCTCACTGTAATTCTTTAATTTTCTAGTTTCAAAGTGGCTTTGCTACTTAGGAGATGCACACAGCAGACATAAAATGTCATCCAGAAGAGATATCTCCGTGTGCTGCTCCTTATCCCCTCTCTTTCCAGATACATGCAGGCCCCATCAAATCCCTCCCCAGAGGACACAGAGGGGTGAAACTTCCCCAACCTGCAGAGCTTTTTTTTGAAAAATTGATTTTGATAATCCACATCTGATAATTCACCCCCAAAATCTATTGAGGTTTAAAACTCCAGATGTTGGAGGCACTCCTAAACAGCTGCTTAGGCTCAGATCCATCAGCCTCTGAAATCCCTTTGGGGACGTAGATTCCTGGGTAGAAAGGGCAATGTTTTGTTTGTGATATGCTGAGGGGTTTTTTAATGCTTTTTCAGTGTGTTCATTCCAGGGGTCTGGACTTCCAGAATTGCAGTGCCTGCCCAGCTGCTGTAGCCTTCTCCAGGCTGAACGTGTCAGGGGATAGAAGTTGCAGGCTGAGCTTCTCAGCAAGTTTAACACATGGAAAAGCAGGAGAAGGTGATGGAATTGATGCCCTCCTTCCTTCCTTCCTTCCTTCTTCCTTCGCCACCTTTCCTTCCTTCCTTCTTCCTTCGCCACCTTTCCTTCCTTCCTTCTTCCTTCGCCACCTTTCCTTCCTTCCTTCTTCCTTCGCCACCTTTCCTTCCTTCCTTCTTCCTTCGCCACCTTTCCTTCCTTCCTTCCTTCCTTCCTTCCTTCCTCCTTCTTCCTCTTCCTTCCTTCCTCCTTCCTTCCTTCCTTCCGTCCTTCCTTCCTTCCTTCCTTCCTTCCTTCCTTCCCTTCCTTCCTTCCTTCCTCCTTCCTTCCTTCCTTCCTCCTTCTTCCTTCCTTCCTTCCTTCCTTCCTTCCTTCCTCCTTCCTTCCTTCCTTCCTTCCTTCCTTCCTCTTCCTTCCTTCCTTCCTTCCTTCCTTCCTTCCTCCTTCCCTCCTTCCTTCCTTCCTTCTTTCCTTCCTTCCTTCCTTCCTTCCTTCCTTCCTTCCTTCCTTCCTTCCTTCCTTCCTTCCTTCCTTCCTTCCTTCCTTCCTTCCTTCCTTCCTTCCTTCCTTCCTTCTTTCCCAGTCCTGGGCTCCTGCAGGTGCCGAGGGCGGCTGCTGTGGTACCAACCCAAACCTTTGGCCGCAGTGAAGGGATGACCCAGGCTTGTCCCGTGCCAGCCCCTGCATTTCACAGTAGGAACCAAGTCAGACTCCGAGCTGTTGTTTTCTCAAATTCCCTCAGAATTCCTTCGTGCTCACCGCTCCCCGCCAGGGTGGTGTCCTGGCTCTGCAGCGCCCGGGCTGTGGTACACGAGTTTTATTACGGATTTCTCGGCGAAATTTCAGACCTCCAGGTGATCCAGCTTGTGCCTGTTTATTATTTTATTACATGCATGTTTATTACATGCTTTATTTTTTTTTTTAATCTTCTGCTGTCCCCCTCTGCTGTTTCCCTCCCAAGGGGTGGGGGCCGATGGTGACAAAGGCGCGGGACACCGGAGGTCGCTCAGCGGTAGCCACTAGGTGGCAAAATGCACTTTTTGCAGGGGAACGAGGTGTGCAACCCCTGGGAAAACCGGGCTGGGCTTTCCCCGCCGCTGCTTTAAGCCGCCTCAGTCAATGTTATTTTTTATAAGCTATTTTGGCGTGTTTAGATACCGCGCTCGGAGCATCTTCCCTTCGAAAGTCTGTGAATGCTCCTGTTCTTATTTACGGGTTGGTCATTCGAGGTTGGCAGCAGATTTTGCCATCATGTCCCAGAGTTGGAAGAGGATAAGGTGTTAACCAAGCTGGTGAGACTCTTAAAAAGCTGTGCCTGTATTGGCTCCCCCGTTAATCACTACTCAGGCGTCATTTCCCTTCTTAAATTACAGATGGGATCAGGACAGGGGTTCTGTAAATGATTTCTTCTATTTGTAAACAAATAAATGAATATTGGATGATTCCTTCTCCAAATGTTTTAGAGGCACAAATATGGGGGGAAAAAGCCCCTCCATGAAACAAAGAAAATCAGAGGAGAAACATAGACACCCTTGGCATTTTCCAAAGCTGGGCCGTAGATTATGCTGTTTGTTATCCTGACTATGAGATTTTGTCCTCTGTGGAATACATCCTTGTGCTTTTGCCTACTGGAAATGTCTCAAGTTACAGATTTCCATCAGGGTCTGGAGGTTTTTTGTTTTCTCAACAGCTTCCAGGGGCCCTCGTGGGGAAGTTTCCAGTTCCCTCTCTGTGATGACAGCAGTGCTTTTGGCTGGCTCCTTTCAGTCAACTCTCACACATCCAAGCCTGTGCTACCCTTGCCCAATTCCATGACAATATCCTTGCAGCCATGCACCTCACTGCACTGATGATCCTACTTGGATTTGGATAGTGGTGCCTTTTCTTCAGAAATGCTGGGACATGAAATTCATCCCCTGCACACCTGGATTCTGCAATGGCTTCAGTGACATCTTCACTGCCTCTTCTTTGGCAATTGTTTTACCTGGAAAGGCAAGCCCCAAAATGATGATCTGAAATACCACATTTTGGAATGTGGTGGGAATCTCCTGGTCTGGAACTTTGAGAAATATGGGCAGTGTTTGATTTCTTTCCTTTCTCTGTGTCACTGTCAGACTGGACATTAAAGTCTAGGTGTTAAAATTAGGCACAACAATAATGCCAATAGTTTGGGTCTAGAAAAAACCAGTAGTTGTGAAACAGATTTTTGACCAGTCACTTATTAATGGAGCATTGGTCTTCTGATGTAAGGCCACTGGATTTCTGAGTGGAAGGCTCTATACAGTCCAATGGAAAATGCAGCATGGTGCTGGTCACTTCAGCATCATCATGTTCACGTGGCCACATTGATGTTCCCAAAATATCACAGGTTTGAATTTGCTAATTTTTGAGTATTTGCCATCAGAATTCAAGTGCTGATATTTTAAGATTTGTATTCATGAATGCGCCTTTAGTTCTTGTGGCTTCAAAGAGTTCTGGCTTTTTTAATAGTGTGATTGATCAGGTGAGATGATAGTTTTCAGGTAACTTCCTGGGATGCCCTTCAGTTTGCAATAATTTCCTATGAGGCAAAAACAAAAAAACCCAAAAACCTGCTAATGGAGTAAAACCAGATTTTTCAAGAAAGCTAAATATAAAAAATATATATTTTTCTGGAATTAAAATAGATTGACAATATGTATTTGTCTTTGATGGACACGAGAAACATGAAGAGCCATGTCAAAGGACCAGGTGGTCCCAGTTTATAGCAAGGGTAATGAATTTGTTATTTATAAAGGGTTAATCAATGATTAACAGGCATTACAATCAATAGTTAATTGATTGTTGTAGGCTTGGTTCCCACATGGCTTGAAGCTATCTGCAGCACTGCATTCACACTCTAATGTATTTATTAGTTATTAATCACACACTAGTGTGTTTTAAATGTTTTAGATTCATTTTATTAGGGGTAACTAAATTTTCAGTGGCACATCACTGAACTTGAGTTCTGCCTTCACATTAGCAAAAGGGAATATATGAGAAAGCAGCTAATTTGGCCTTGCTTTCTTTAATTTGAGGAACCCATCAGCTGCATACACTGGAGGAAATATCACATTATAAAAGCAATTTTAAGTAAAACATGCCATTTATGGAAGAAGCACTCTTAAAGATTTTTGTAATTACAAATATTTGTACTGTTAAGTGAATTGCATTGAAGTATTTGTTGTTGTTGTTGCTTTATTTCCCTGGAGGACTCTTCTGTAGTGGGAGCTTTGTTATGTTGATAAATGTGCCTGAAAGCTTTATAATGTACTGATGCATTCTAATGATAAATAGAGCTGGTTAAGTAGTAAAGATCAAACACACAATTAAACAGACTGTAATATACATCTTGCTGAGCAAGGGAAAACAATAGTGGAATCAGTAGAGATGAATACAAATGGTTTTATTGAACTAAGCAAAAAATATATTCTTATGCCTGCAGAATGAGGAAATTTGGCCTGATACTTGCATGAACAGACTTATAAAGTGCTTAATCAGATATAAAATGTCTTTAAGCTGTTCAGCATTCGCAATCAGTGGACAGGGCTTTCTCTGAGTAATAGAGATGTGCAAAAACCCAGAGGCTGAGTGAATCAGCACAACGTGGGATGGCCAGGAGAGGAGCCTGGCACAGCAGGCAGGGCTTGCAGGTCTGCTGCAGCAGGAAAATTAACAAAAACACGTTGCACTTGACAAAAAGATTAGAACAGAATGTTGGCAGTGCCTGCTCCTATTGTCCAGAATGTCCTTTCCTAGAACCTTTCCCAGCAGGGAGGCTGGTTCACACTTGGCGAGGCCACAGAGGTTTCACAGTTGTTGCTGTTTGCTCTTCCAAATGCCAGGAAGAAATGTGATTCAGAAGGAGCATGCTGGAAGAGGGAAATATGGCCATGCATTATTGCAGAGGCACAAAAAGGAAGCTTTAACATCGAGGTATTGAGGGGGACTTTGATCCCCACTCAGAGCAGTACCTGCACAATCTACTTGCAGATTGTTCTTGTCCATTCCAACCTTGAATTCCTCTGAAGGGTGTTCTAAGTGAGTTTCCCTTGCAGGGCTACCCATGGCCAAGTCAGCACAAAAGGAATTTCATAGCTCATTTTACAGATGCCACGGTGAAATAACTCCTTGAGGAGTTAGAATTAGGCAGGATACAGCAGCCAGAAGAAATGCTAATTCTCCTGGATTGACTTTTTGTGAATTGCTGCCCTACACAGTGCTTTGCCCACCTGGAATATCATAAGCTGTTTAGATTCCTTTGCATATCTGGGTATTAACAGACTCAGGGGGAGCAGCCAAATCCTGCTTCACTGGTGCCAGCAGTCAAATTCCTAAGCCTTGTGCACACTGGCCAGTTACTGTATAAAATCCCCACTGGTGCACACCAAGATCTGTTCTACCACCAGGAGCTACCCAGCAGACAAAAAGCACCCACTGATGATGTGGTGTGGACTGCTGGAAATGTCTTTCCCAAGGATGTAGAGTGTGAAATGTTCCAGCAAACCTGTTAGCTCTAATTTGCCGTGTGCTGCTGACTGCTGGAAGCTTTGCACGGCCTCCAGGAAGTCAGGCTTATTTAATGAGAAGCAGGAGAGTAATAAATGCTTCCAACTTCTGGGGCTTAAGAGAAAAGGGAGTGGCCAGGAAAGGCCCTGTGGCCCCCCTGCCTCTGGCTTCCCACAACCTGAGCTACAGATGTTGCTCCACCCGGAGTTGTGTAGGAGTTCCCAGGAATATGCATGGGAATACAGGTGGTTTCTCCTCTGTAAAAAAACCTGTTTCTGCCCCAAGAACTACATGCCACTCCACAAAGATATTTAGATGTCCAATTGCCACTTAAATACCTGTACAGATTTTGGCTTTGGTCCTAATTGTGTTGCTGCATTCCATAGTATCACTGATTTTGCATGGCAGGCACCAGATCAGAACCGACTGCAGAGAGAAGCACAGCCCGGCAGCCACTGGGTTTGATTTTATTGGGTTGGGCTGGTTTATGGTCCCTTGATAAATGTATTTTTTTCCTTGTTGAAAAACAACGTGTCTGCCAAGGCCGGCAGGAAAGTGGGAACTGTCTGGAGGTGAAATTGCAGACTGACAGGGATAACCCTGCTCCATGGGAAGTAGACTCCAAAGGGTTTTGTGATGTTTGTCGGTTTATGCCATCTCTTCGTCACTGAGTTTGCAGCCCAAAGATTATTTTGGATGCTTGCCTGTTCCCAGAAGCTCCATGTGTTCAGAACAATTTCAGCTCTGCGTTAAGACAATAATTATAATCAAATCTCACGCTCCACTGCCTCGGCCAGTCACCTCCATGGAGCAGATGGGAAGGGGTCTCACATCAGCAAGGGTTTTCCCTCCCAGTGTACAACTAGCCTGATGTCTTCAGAAAGGCCTTTTTTGTTTTTCCCTTTGGCTCCCCTCTACTTCTCTCATGGCATGAGGGACAGGCTGCAGCTGGAAAATTGTGGGCAGGGTTGGAAGTGCAAGGAAGGAGAAAGCTGTTTTGTCTGCTGCCTGCCTGCTGCTCCTTGTTCACACCCTAGGCTGGGAGAAGGCAAGCAAAGGAAACAGGGTTTTTGGTAGTCCCTCTGCATCTGCTGATCTGTGTCAGGTCTGGGACCTGCCCCTGGGCTCAGCCCTGGCTGGTCAGTCCAAGTCCAACATTCTCAGAAAGCAGAATCCCAGAATCCCAGAATGGGTTGGGCTGGAAGGGACCACAGTGGGTCACCAGGTCCAACCCCCCTGCTCAGGCAGGGGCAGTGGTTGAGGAGCAGCCAAGGCCCTGTCAGGGGTGTTGTGCTCTCCTGTCGTGGCAGATGTGGCTGGGGGCACACACAGAGGTTGCTGTTGGTGTTGGCAGTGCCACACTGAACTGACTGATGACCTTGAACAGCAAAAACACAGGGGCAGACACAGTCTGAGTTTGCTTTGGAAGGCTGTCCCTCAACACATCCGTCCCTCCAGCTTCCTCTGCACATCAGGCTTAAGGCTAGATGTGACCAAGTCTCTTTTGTTGAAGGGTCTCTCTCTGCTGTGTCAGCTCAGTCAAAAAAGCAGAAAGGTCCCTGCTCAGCTCTGGGGTCATTTTGACCCCAGATGATGTGTTGTTATGTCTTTAGAAATTATAAATTGAGGAGAAAGGTGTCTTTGGGAAAAGTTTCCCAGAAAGGGGACAAAGCTGCTGAATTGATCAGGTGCTTGTTTTAAAACCAACACCTCCACTGTCTGCTGGGGGGCTTTCCTTAACAGCCCAGCCCATGCTGCATCACTGGTGGCTGAGATGCTGGAGATGGAAGAGCACCTCACAATTCCCCTGTGTCTTGTTTCCACACAGAGCTCCAAAAACAGGCTGGGAGTGAGGGCCCTCTGGTTACCAGTGCTGGTCGGACTCAAACAGGGTAATTAGAACTCATTTGCCTGGAGCTGGTGCTGTGAGATTGGGAGGTGCTTTCAGGAAAGTTGCAACCCAGCCTTAGGACTGGCATGTTCCCTTCACTCACCTCCTTGACAAAAAATCCCAGGGATTTGATGTTTTATTTTATTTTCAGTTGGTTGATGACATCTCCCTGGTACCATAGCTCTTCCTTTTTTTTTTTTTTTTTCATTTTGGCTTATTAGAATAGGAAATTGCCTATAAATGTTAAGTGGAATAGCTGCTGAATGTTTAAATTTTTACTGCTCTCTCATGTTGCATCTTTAATCTTCACTGATATTCCCCCCAACCCTCTACACATTTTTTTCTTAAAGGCCAATGAAGTTGTTTGTGGCTTTCTGCATTACAGTAGTTACTGAGGTTGTTACTGCATCCCATGACTGCTATTAATGAGATGTTTGTTCTCCCAAAGGTGATTGCAATGATTATTGTTAAAGTACAAAAACAAGCTCTGTGCAGGCTCTTTTCCCAGATTTGGGATCTTCACCAAATTTATGGTGGTGTTTCAGATCTGGATCCTTGCCTGGTTCACATGGCTGTCTGATTCACAAAAAGCACCTCTGGGGAGTGCTTAAGAAAGGCTTTACCCTTACAGGAAAGGGTCAGGCATCATCCACATGACAGCAGGGGACTGTGGTTATCCAGTCACTCAAAAGCCCTGACTTGGCAAAATCTTTGCAGACTCTGCAAGACCTTTACTGGGGAGCTTCCCTTTTAGGAACCCAGAGAACCTCCTGCCCACCACAATGCCCAGGTGGCCACCAAGGCACCTGCCTTCACTCCTGTCTATTTTCTCATCACCCAGGTTACACCCTGCAATCCCAAAGATGTGACCAGCATTCTTCAGGGATCACAGAAGCACAGAATGGATTGGTTTGGAAAGGACCTTTAAAGGTCATCTGGTCAAATCCCCCTGCAGTGAGCAGGGGCATCTTCACCAAGGTCACGTTGCTCAGAGCATCGGGACTGACTTGATGCCAACACCTCCAAAAGCTGTTTGCACAGGGGTCATATATAAGCCTCCAGCATTGTTAGCTCTCTTGGCTTCATGGGCCAGGAAGAGATTGTGGGATCTCGTGGTTAATCCAACAAGGAGGGGAAAATGATGACACCAAGGAGGAATGCAGCTCTCAGCCAAGGTGCCGGGCACGCTCCCGGCTGCTCTGCTCCGGCACACATGGTCACTCTGGGCTGCCAGTGCCTCCTCCTCTCCCAAACTCCCTGTTATCTCTGTATTCCTCATTTTTCCTGGCTCCACAGGCTCACTGACATGTGTGCTCCCTGTTTGTTTGGGATGCTTCAGGAATATGGGGAGAGTGCTGGGGCTGATGTAGCTGCTGCCTTCACGGAGGAAGAGAGCAGCTATTTCTTGTTCTTTCCTTTCCTGGTGTGCAGCAGGCTCACATCCACTCCCAGAAGCAGCTGCCTTGATGAATATTTGCCTAAATCATTATGCTTTCTAGCAGTTAGCCTGCAAAAGGCCCAGCACCATTTGTATGGTAATGGAAGGCTTTCTCAGAAATGTTTTGGAAGCAATCAGCTAAACTAATAGGATTTTATGTAAACCAATCTCTTTCTTTAGATCAGGGTGGTTGTTCTTTTTTTTTTCTTTTTCTGGAGAGGAGGGTAAGAGCTTTTTAATAAATGCAAATTGATATTTCAATGAAAATGGAAATGAGAGAAAAAGTTCATCACCAGGGTAAAATGCTGCGACTTTGCTCCAGCAGCAGCTTCGTGTCTGATTCCCTGCACATTCCCCAGCCACAATGAGTTTCTGAGGTGCTGAGGCATGGTGCAACAGAGAGAAGAGCTTTCTTCCACCTTCACACTAGAGTGAGACATCAACCAGGATGGATTTTTCATCACCCCATCAAGGCTGTGGTTTCTCCAGTCCTGGACCTCTGCAAAGGGTCATGGCAGAAATGGTCACGGAGAGGAGGCTGTGGCTGGAGGGGGTCAGGCAGTTGTTATTGCTCACTCCTGCTGTGGATCAACAGCTCTGGTACTCTGTAACTTGAGCTTTCTGTATCCCTCCAGCAGGATTTGAGAAAAGTATGGGATGGGAACACTCAGAATTCTGATTTACGTTATGTGCTCAAAGCTCTGCTTTTAAGATAAGTGCTTTGCACTGGGAATTGTTCACTGCAGTCACCCACGATCAAGAGCTTTTGCTGCAAGCCCCAAATGCTTTCTCACTTGGGATATAGCCAAGGTAACTTCCTTGGCCCTGCTCCTGCTTGTCTCTCTGTTAAAAGGGCCTGATACGTGACAGCAGATTGTTTGTGTGGAGCATGAGCTGGCTGGATTGCTGCAGTCAATCATCTAGCTGTTTTCTTGTTTATATGTATATAAATATATATACAAAATCAAATTAAACTCTGATCTGTAGATGTGGTGGCACTGCTGAAAGTGCTGTTCACGAAGACTCAGGCCAGTGAGGGTCAGGCATGCAGCAGGGTTTCAGGTGAGAAATTCTCACCCTGTGAGGCTGAACCTGAATTTGGAGCACTAGGGGTTTTGGCTTATCCATCCTGTGCAGCAAAGCACAGGAAATGTACATGGTACATGGCAGGATGTGCTCCCAAGGCCTTGGAAAGCAAACTTCAGCAGCACACAGGCAGAATGGACATGCTGAGTGTGGAAACCTGGTTTTTGGAAATACCTTTCTCCCTCCAGCCACTTTCTCCTGACCCTTCATTCATGCCAAGACAGCTGTTGATGGTGCAGTCATGTAACGGGATTGCTGAAATGATTTGCAGTAAAAATTATTAAAAGAAATAATTTTGAGGATTTATTTGTAGCACGTATCACCAAAATGTCATAGGCTCCCACAGAATTCCACCACAGTAATTTTTCCTTTGAGATAGGTTCTCTCAGGACAGAAAGACCTTGCTCAAGCTTTGGTCATGTGCAAGAAGACAAGGTCTAATAAGGGCCTCGTGATGGGGAGACAAAATCTGACCTACAAATATGCCTGATGCGTTGTTATTTAGCTTGCCTGAAAATATTCAAGTTTAATTCTACAATAGAATCCAACATTACAACTAGAAGAGTAAAATCTAAGATATTAAGTAAGCATTTCTTTGAATGTATTTTTGTATTTGGGACTGCGTGGAGCAGTATCAGCTACATCAGAAGAAAGAATGTGTGTTTTTACAGGGTGTGATCTCTTCCAAACCTCCCTACCTGAAGACTGTCCCAAAAAAGCAAGAGAAGAGCGTGGTGCTTTGGTGTGCCACATTCCTGCTTAGATGCTTTCCAGATACAATACTGCATTTCCAGGCATTGCAGTTAACACCATCTAGAGTATTGAACTGAATATTTCAACTGTTACATGGTTTAAATGCTTTGTGAGTTTGTCTGGGCTACATTAAGTTTATATGAGTAAAAATGCTTTCTTGAATTATGAAATTGACTAGTTTTTGCTCCTCTGACATCTCAATCCACTCCTGGAGATGCATTCACTGGGGCCTTGGAAAGTTTGTTTAAACTACTCAGTTTCTGGAATCTATATAATTTTTTTTGTTTATACCATGTATTGAATGTTATAATCACAGTGTTTAATCAAAGTGCTACTGAATTTTCAAACTGCATCAGACTTTATATCTTTAAGAGAGAAAGGAAAATAAACTGAGTCTATCCAGAAACCTCTCCTGATAATCACAAAGGTACTAAAAAACAATTTCAAAACCAACCAGAATTGTTCAGTTGAAAATTTCTTTGATGGAAAAAGCAGTACCTGCAAAAAATAATATTCCAGCTTTGATTTGTGAAATTGAAAAAAACCTTTCACTGTGGTTTGGCTCTACAAAAATTTGTTTTTACAAATGAATTCAGACTCTTCCAGGAGTGGCTGCCTGTTTAAGCTGTTGAGCTTCAGTACTCTCCTGTTAGCTGTGGATCCATGCCACTTATAAATGGGGTATGCCAACAAGATGTGGGAAGATCTGAGAACGCTCCTTCACACTGCTTTTTCCTGAAGTCTCTAATTTCCTTCTCTTGGGATCACTCTGCTGGCTGTGTGAGTGGCAGATGTGGGGAGGGAATTGTCAGTGAGTTACTGATGGAGACACCTGAGCAGTCAGTGCCTGTGCTTTTCACCATGGCAGGAATTTTGGAAGAAAAGCAGGAATCCCAAGTCTTCCCATTGGAAGAGAGAAGCAAGTGATGCCTTAGGAAGGCTGACCTGGAGCAGAGACTGGACAGAGCTAGAGAATAAAGTATGTATTTATTGAAACGCCTTTAGGATCCACCTTGGGCAGGACAAGAGCTTGACCAGGGCTACACCCAAGATGAACTCAAAATGGTTGCAAAATGGCTAGCCAGTCATGAGATCTTACACTTTTATAAGTTTTGGTCCATTTGCATGTTGGGGTTTAATTGTCCAATTACAGCTTCAGGTTGTGAGGTCCCATCCTTCTTGTTTCTCCCTTCATGTCCACTGGTGTTTATGCTTTTGGGTCTGAAAGTTGTCCTTGGTCTCCAGCAGGAAAAGGATTTTTTTTGCCTACCTGTGAAGAGAGCTTGCTGGCACTCAATATGAGGCTCAGAACTACACCCCTAGGCAGAACAGAATCTGAAAAACATAAAAGTTAAAACTTAAGGCATCACAAGGAGAGAGTGGTGTTCTTCAGGTACAACAAATTGCTTATGTACTAGTAAGTTTTGTATTTCATAGCAAGTTTTCAAGCCTGAACCCAGATATGGTTGTGCTAAAGATCCCCAAAACTGGGAATGTGTGCACTCTGTGATGCTCAGAACATCTCTCTTTGAAATGTTGAGATCTTGATTCAACATCCATTTGTGTCCCTTTGAGTTGTTTAATTGTCCTTTGTCTAGTTTGCCCAGTGCCCTAGACGAAAGATGTCTCTCCTGGAGCAGGATGGTTACAGTGGTCCCAGAATGTCATGAAGTTTTTCCTTCAGCTGGGAGTAACCTGCCAGTGCTGCAAAGTCCACACAATGACCCTGCCCAGCAGACCCAGCTGGAGATGTGGAGCAGCCCTTCCTTGCTCCTCCCTGCCAGTGGGAAGCCTTCTGTCACAGGTTAGATGGCAAAGAGACAAGATACTCCTGTAGCATGGAGAGTCTAATTTTTAATGAAAGAATAACTCAAATCAGCAAATCCTACAGACCATGAAACAAGCTCCTCTTCTTGCTTTCTTCGTTGGCTGTTGAAGCATTTTGGTATGTGAAAAGACAATTCCAAAGGCCACCATTGTAAAATCTTTCAATCCACTTAACTCCTTCCTAGCTTTCTTCTGCCCAGTCTGAAGTTGCTCATTCTTGTGATGGCTGTAGCTCCCAGACATTTAAACTCCCTTTATGATCAATGGAGATGAAAGTCATGTCAGAGCACATCATGCCATTCTCAATGGCTGACAGGGTGTTCTCTTTGGCCAGACATCTGCAGTGCGGGTGTTGATGTCTGGTGATGGACACACTCTATTCCATGTCTTTTTACCCCAGCTATAACTAATTAGAAGAGGAATGAATGGGTCTTTGAAGTTATCTACCCAAAAGTTACTAAGTAAAATTGCACATTTCATCACACTTTTGTGCCTTTCTTCTTGTAAAGCAATTTTCCCCTCTTAGTTAAGTTGTCACAGGCTCCAAGGTGTGCCAATAACCGTTTTTCAGGTTGACATTTATGCTCTAATCATCAATGACTTTCTCAGATGTCTGGACTGAAGAGTTTGCCTCTTTGAAATAATTTGGAACGCAGTCACTTTGGCTTTTCTCTAGATTTTTCATGTCATTGGAAAGCGCATTTGCACCCTCATCCTACTCGGTTGTTTCCACTGGGAATCATACACTGGTGCTTGTGGGATAGTTCACTTGCCCCAAGAAAGTATTATGAAGTTGATCCTCTGAATTTAGTGAAAATCTACATAAGATTTTGATCACAATTTCAAAATCTCACTTTTAGGGGTTGTGGGGTTTTTTTTGCAGGAACACAAAGTTTCATTTGAACTGTGTTCAATTAAATTACGCTTAATAGAGTCCTGCTGGTTGATCACTGAGCAGCTCCAGCAGGAAGGGCCTGTCCTTGGCCCCTGTGCAGAAGGGGCAGCACAGGTCAGGAAACAAAGAAATATTCATGCAGACAGTAGAGCCTTGACAGCCTAATCTTGGGTCTGTTTCATCTACCCAAGCCCAGCCTTGACCCACTGGCTGAGTGTGTGCAGGGTTGCACAATGCAATGTGTCATGTTAGGTGAGTATGAAGTTCTGATATATATGTTGCACTCCCAATTGTCCCTTAGTCTTAATCTGTATTTTAAATGTCTTCTGTCTTACTGGTTTTAATACTGGTGTTTCAAGATGTTGGGATTAGGGCTGTTTTAGTGCCTTTAATAGAAATAAGACTGATGTGCAGATCACTGGTAAAATGAGCTGACTTTAAGTGGGAAAAATGGTGATGTCTGTCTAATCTCAAGTGCTTATATGACTATTAACACTTGAAGCCATCTCTAATTGCTATTTTAAGTACACCAGGAGCTGTAGACAGCGGGAACAGAACAAGAGCCTTACTTAAGCTGGCTGCTCTATATCCCATGGTATCATGTCAATGAAACAGCCTTGGCTCCTCCCTAAAGGCTTTGGCACAGCGAGCAGAGATGTGGGATGTCTCTAGGGCTGTTGGTGACACAAGGACACTGTGTAGCCTGTGCTTTATGCAGCCTGCTCATGGTCTTCTCAAGTCAGGGTCACCAGAACCCCGGGAGTGCCTGACCTCATTCAGTGCACACAACACTTTAGGCCATGACCTGTTTCAGGCCTCTGGAGATGGTCTGAGAGCATTATACTGGCAGGTGTGTTGCCAAAATCTATCAGGGCTCAGTCGTGTTTGCAAGGCTTTATACAAGATGTATCTTCTGCAGCTTTTTTGGCCTTTACTGCATCCACACACCCCATTTATTATTTTTCCTGAAGAAGAAACTTGGATGAATTATCTGCTGAGCATTTCAGAAAGGCTCAGCTGTGGGACATTGCAGTTTGCAGAGCAGGGTTGTGCTGTTGGGATATATCACATCAGAGTGGTGTCAGTATTTCACACAGCTGCAGCCCTCTCTGCTGACTGCCATTTACAGGAGTAATGCAGTGCTCTGGCATTTCCACGGACTTCCAGGCAAAATCACAAATGCTAGACACTGTAATCCACCCTTTGTGCCATTGGCATCTGCAGTGCATGTTCCCATCCCACTAAACTCCAAGCCTAAATTTCAGAGTGGCTGGTAAAATTGAACAGGCATTGGGATGAGTGGAGGGGGAGCGGGAGGTAGAAGTTCTCTGGGCTGTTGCAAATTGCCCACAGTGGTCCCTTGTGCATGGGATGGCCTGTTCTGCACCACAGAGCTGTGTTGGATGCAGTGTGAGCAGCTCCAGCTGGGTAGCAGGTGTGCAGCAGCTCTGACCTGGTTTGGGAGCAACCTCTGCTAACCTCCCCAGCATGCCAAGATAAAGATTGGCCATATGTTCCCACATACACTTCTGTGCCAAGAGGTTGTCTTCCAAGTGGTTTTAGAGAGGCTACAGTCCTGTAGAAAATATATCTTGAGATATCCCATGAAAAGAGAAAAACACTGCTCAGGCACTCTTCATCTTGGACAGATAATGTAATACAAAGCTATTTAAATATCAAGGGTCATTGAGTTCTGCTTGATTCTTTGCTGTGCCAGTGAAAAGCATTTGGATGCAAAGGGAAGATAATGAAGCCACAGGTGAATGTCCCTGTCCTGCTGAATAAACCAAGAGACAAGACATCCTGTTGCCCTGCAGACCTGCTTGAAGTACCATTCTAGAGTTTCAGGGCACTGAGATGTGAGTCCTGAGAGGCTGTTGAAAAGTCCTGGCTGCTGTGGTACAAGTGGGAAGGAGAGTTTGCAGAGACCATAGTGATGGTTTGAGGCTCTGTTTTTACAACAAAGTTTTTGACCTTTAGGACCAAATCTGAAGAGCACTGGTACTTGGACTCCTAAAACCCTGGTACAGAAAGATTCTTGGTATCTTCTTTTTCCTCTCTAATAATCCCACTTTGATTTTCTTGAGTATTGGTGAAAATTGAATACCTCACCAGAAGATAACTCCCCAAACACCCTGTAGATTGAGATCCAAGTCATATCTGAAAAGGAAAGCATTCCTACCTGACTTACATGCCTTTGGAAATGTTGCTATGATCTGAGCAGTAAAATGTCTTACAGGCACTTGAAAATAGTACAAGGAAGAGGACCTATTATTGTATTACTCCCAATTTCTGCACAGCTGAAAGAGACACCACCTGATCCCTAACTGCAACTGGAAATAAAGACTACATGATTAAAAAGGCAGCTAGACACTCTTTTCTGCCCACCCTTTGGAAGCAGAAGGGCCATTTTTCGGTGCTGCCATTCATTCTTTCTTATAGCATTTCCATCAATAAAACTCCAGTCAACCCCTTATCTTCATTTTATAGAGAGAGCACGGTTCTCTGCCTCACCTTTCCTGTGTGAGAAATCTGCAAGCAGCCTGAAAAGATTTTTATAGGCTTCCTGCATATTCATGTGGCTACTTACACCACTCTAAACAATTTTATTATTCTATCTGTGATTTTGTGCTTGCAGGGCTGGGGCTGTGCTTGCATCAGTCCTTGGCAGAGAGTTTTCTGTAGTCCTTTCCCCAAGGGAACATCAGCAGCGCCTGTCCCAGCTCCAGGGGTACAGGGACCCAGAGTGTGGCTGAGCTGCTGGCATCAGTGTGTACATGCCTCTTGCATACCCAGCCTGCTTGAAAATGGCTCTGATGACTCAGAATTCTCAAATGGTCATTTTTATTTAGCAATCCTAGTCATCTTGAAAGAGAAAACCACCTGCAAGGCTCTGGTGTTGCAGAAATCTCCCCCTTTCCTCCCTGTACTCTAGAAGAGAGAGGATGAGTGCCTGGTGGGAAAGAGAAGGTGGCAGCTGAGTTGCTTCATGTGCCTTGGTGACCCTCTCAGGCCTCTTCTGCTGGAGCTGTAGCAGCAGAGGGGAGCTGGGAGGCTGTGGCAGAGTGATGAAAGGCACTCCTGCCCAATGACTGACCAGTGGGATAGTCACAAAAAAAGGGGAGACTTCAGCAAAAGACATTTCTGAATTGTGTTCCTCTGTTTGTGGAACTACTGAGCATGTTATTCTGGTGGTAATAAACTCCAGGTTCTGGGTTTACCTTGTACCCAAGCCAGGTAGAGCACAGGGAAGGAGCTCTGAGTTAAGCACTTGGTCAGTCACACTGTAAAACCTCAAAACTAAGCCAGGTGACCTTGGTTTGAGCTCCAGAAAGGAAGCAGGACCCAGCATCATCTGTTGGACCATCTTTACTGGGTCTGAGGTTTCATTCCTGGGCTCTGGACACATCAGGGCACCACAGCCTCTCCACAAACAGAAAATTCAAGCTTCTTTTAGTCAAAGTGCAGTGCTGGATGTGTCAGACTGAGCTAAAATCTAGCAGCAGATATCACAAGAGCCCTGACATGCAGAGTGTGCTTTAAAAATTTTAGGTTTGTGTTCCTCTTGGCCCCTGGCACCATACTTTGAGGTGCAATGGAGACGTGGAATCAAAATTGCTGAAGCCCACATACATCTGTAGTTTTTGTATCTGCAGTCTCATCTGTGGACTCAAGCACCTGATATGGAGGTGTCTGCAAATGCATCTGAACAGCTTCAGGCAAGGTAAATAAACTTCATTTTGCTCTTATATGGAAGCATTTTATGCTCCCAGCTTAAATGATGAGCTGGCCACACTCTCTGAAGAGAACCAAGTAGAACTGGAAAAGGTCCAGGAATGGGTAATGGCTGTGGAAGAACAAGGGCCTTCTCTGAAGGCCCTCTCAGGGGTAATGGTTTGGTCAGCCAAGAGATAATTTTGACTCATTGCTATTTCACACAAAGCAAGAACCAGTAGCATCAAAATGATTGGACTGCAGTAGTTTTAACCCAGAATATGGGTCAGCTGAGGTCACTTGACCCTGTTGGCACAGGCTGTTGAAAAACAAAGGTGGATTCAGAAAGGTCTTTGGCAAATGGTGAGGAGGTCAGCACATGGTGGCAACCAAAAGAATAGGGGTCCAGATGCCACATCCTGCTTGAGCTGTTGCTATTCTCTTGGTTTGGCCAAGAATTACATTCTCTCCTTCTCGTGCAAGTCACAAGGTGCTGGGCTCTGAATGAACCTCTGCTCTGACTAATGTTCAGTCTCTAAGCATTGGAGTTTACCTGGCAGTAAATCCCAATGATGTGAGTTAAAATTGAAATGGCAGCACTTGCCAGGGATGTGACATTTGTTTGGATTGTCCTGGTTAGTGTAATTTTTCTTCTGTATATTGAGTTATACACCCTAGTATTGTTTCTGCAGTAAAACAGTCACACCCTGCTAGCATTTTTGTGGGCTACGGATCTTCTATTTCCTTTCTTCTTGCTCATTTAAGGTCATGAGACTAAGCAGTGACAGCTGGGGATTAAAAAAGCAAATTATGATTTTTTGTGTGTGTGTGCAGAGGAGAACTTCAGCAAAGTTTCAATTTCAGAAAGTGCTGACCTTCAAAGCCTTTTAAGGATTAGGTCAGTCCAGATAGCTCAGAACAGAAGGATCCAAAATCAATCACTTGAAAACTGGTGCTAAAGCCACCAGAAATAAATCAACCCTTGCATAAAAATGGCAGGTAATTATTACCTCCGTAAGTATGTGATTCACAAGTTTGTTTTAATCATTATGCAAATGAAAGCTAAGCCCTCACTCACTGTGGTAGATTTGATGGCATTTATCCTCTATAACAAAACTGATTCCTGTTTTAAAGTTTCCTGGTATTTGGCAATCAGCAAAGGCCTCATTTTGCTTTTGTGATGAAAAGCTTTAGGACATAATCAGAGTGTTTCTTGGTGTGGATGATGATGCTGGTGCACAATTTGTGTTTATAAGTGTTCTTTTAATTGGAGAGAAGCAAAATACAGAAACTTGTCATAAGCTTTACAACTTTCTTGTTGAAGATCACAAAATCATAGATGGTTTGAGTTGGAAGGGACCTTAGACACCATCTCATTCCAAGCCCCTGCCATGGGGAGGGACACTTTCAACTAGACCAGATTGCTCAGAGCTCCATCCAGCCTGGCCTTGAGCACCTCCAGGGATGGGAAAGTCAGAAGGAACCTCTGCTGAACACATGGATGGGCTGCAGGTGCCCATCCTGTCCTGAAGGGCTGTGAATGCTGCCTGCAGGTACTGACCCCAGTGAGCTTTGCAAGCCCAAGTTAGACACCTAAGAGGAGAGCTTTCACATCCCCCAAGGTAACTGGTGTGCATATCCCTCCACTGCAGGAGAGATTTTCCTGCCCTGTACTTCCATGTGACGTCAGGCAGAGTAGCCTGGAGCCTCCTAAAGTGCTGCAGTATGTGCCTGGATGCTCACTCACAGCTGAAATCCCAGACTGGATGGGAACACGGGCAACACTTCCCAGGGAAGTTGCAGGTGCTGTAGCAGTAGTCCCTGTGCATCTTGGAAAATCCCATTTCCAGCTGGTGCAATCCCAGCAGCGCTCGCAGATCCCCGGTCGATTCTCTCTGTGCTGTTTGTTTGAGTGAGGAACTCTTTTGTTGCTCTATCAAAGCCTTGCTGACATAGCCTGCAGCTATGAACAAATGTTGTGTGGCTGCAAGCAGAGCGTTGGAGAGACAGGAAGCGTGTGCAATATTGATAAAGAGCAGAACGGGGGCTTGTTTAAACTGTGCAGACAACTTTTCCATAATTAAGGGAGCAGCTGACGTAGTAGACCTTGCCTACCAATGAAATGACTAACAAAAGCAGGAGACACACAGGACATGCAGCCTGGCACACACCTGTGAGCAGAAGTGATGGTAAAAGGGACCTGAGATTATTCCCAAGGATGGGCTGCACATGCCTGTCATTCCTTTTTTCCCAGCTGGCAGCATGGGTATATGGAAAACTCATGCTGTATTCTCAGCAACCTGGGTGTGCCTTGAGTCCTGTCTGGGAGTGGAGCCACCTCAAGTGAGGCCTAGTACCCTTTTGAGTGCCCCTCTTCGTGCTGGAATGATTCAACCTGCAAAGGGAGCAGGTGGAGTAAGGAGTCAAATAGACCTATTTTCTTAGTCCTATTCACAGGGGCTAATGGGATTTTTTCCTTCCTGTCTGCAGCTTTATCCTATGTTTGTTCTTGAGAATATGTGCCACCCTTTTGCCTTAATACTTTAAAAAATGGAAGCCTCTGCTAGGAAGCAAAAAACGGGATTGGGACAACTGCTGGGAGAAGTAGCTTGGACGTTGTTGGAGTTGTGTGTGAGCTTTACTTCCAGTAATTTTGGGTGCCTGATGCATGTAGGTTACAATTGCAGTATGCAGGCACTGGCACTGGCTGCTCTGAGAAGTTGTGGATGCCCCATCCCCAGAAATGTTCAAGGCCAGGTTGGATGGAGCTTTGTGCATCCTGGTCTAGTGGAAATTGTTCCTGCCTGTGGCTGAGGAGTTGGAGCTAGATGACATTTAAGGTCTCTTCCAACCCAAACCATTCTGATTCTATGATTCTGTGATTAGGAATGTGCCCACCTAATGAGCCATCCTCTTCCAGATGCCACTTGCTCTGCATTCCCTTCTTCCTAAGTTTTGGGTGCCTTTCTCAAGCAGAAACTTTAAGAAGAATCTCCAGACCCTCCTAACCACTCCAGGCTGTTTTGAATCACGATCCCCTGGTCCTGGCCATGCTGATGAACAATTGTTACATCCTCATGTCCCAGTGAAGTCCATGGGGGTTTTGCTTCCATGTTCTCCTTGTTTTTTCTTTTAACCAAAAACCAAGCTATTTTCTAACTACCACACTCACTGAGGGTTCAGGCACAGGCATCCAGGTCTGTGGATTATGTTGCAATTTAGCAGCTGGCACACTTAAATGCTTGCAAGTGAGATCAATCTTTTTTAAATCATTTATGTTTAATTATTTCTTCCAGATAGATCTCTTGGTGTTTTATTGCTAGCAAGTTTCTAAAGAACACTTTTTACACTTGAGCTGAAAAGCCTGATATCACCCAGCAAGAAAGAGCTTCACTGAGGAGACTTCTCCCATGCTTGGAGCTCTTGGGAAGGTCAAGGGTTGAATTCCCTGAAATATTTTGGTTGGAAGATATTTGACTTGACCTCTGCTTACAGCTGGGCCATCCTCAAAGGGGGCTGAGGTTGCTCAATCCTTGCTCAGTAAAATTTTGGTTATTTTCAAAGATTTCAGACCCCTATTTACAGCAGCAGTTGGTTCCCAGGCTGTATTGCTGTATAGGGTTATCCCATCCCAGGTGCAGGACTTGGCATTTTCTGTGCTGAACTCCACAAGGTTCCCATCAGCCTTTTCCTCCAGCCTGTCCAGACCCTTCTGAAAAAATGTGTTTTTGTCACAACCATTGTATTTGCTCATGGTGCAAATATGTCCAGAGCATTTGCAGGCCTCCCTACAGCCCCCACACTTTGCAGGGATGCAAAAATGGAGCAGGACCCCTGCTCTCACCCCATGGGTCGTGCAAGCTGGCATTTTGTTTAATGATGACTTTGGATATCGATGCGTTCGGTTGCAACACGCGTTGCCCTATCCGCGTCCATCTACCGAGAAATGAAAAATTACAGATGACAACCCTCCCTTCACTATTCAGAGCAGGAAGGAAGATGATGCTGGTAATTGGGTGTTTGCTGTCTAAAAGAGGAAGTTTGTAATCCATTGCTATTGCTGACATGATGCCTCTGTAAACCCCCAAGCCACAATTTATCTCAGCCATTTAATATCTGTGCGGAGAGACAGAATGGCATATTCAGGATGAGCCATTATGAGCTGTCTGCTTGGGAATACAGAGTGTTTTATAATCTTCTGTGGATATTTTTTACTTTAAATGAAGGAAATTAATGGCTAATATCTGCAGAGAAATAATGTCTGATGGGAAGCACTGTTTGAAGGACAGTGCTACATGAAGGCTGAAATTGTATTTCTCTTTCAGCATGATATCTGTTTTCTTTTAATCACAGGTATGAAGGACTAGAGTTTCAGCCTTAACTGTTAATTTCCTGTCTATTGTCTATTCAAACAAGACCCTGCTGTATAATTTCTAACAAATACATTCAGAGACAGGGCTGGAACCTCAGCCTGCCCTTGTCCAAGGGCTGCTAATTCCTGCAGTCTGGACCACCCTTTCCATGCAGTGCAAGCACTAAAGCAGCCTGCTGAGTACTGGAAAAATGGGGCTGAAGCATTGAGGGAAGGGCAACAGAGAATAAAAATGGGCAACAGAAAATAAAAATGGCTGATAGAGCCACGCAAAAATTCAGGTGTGACAAAGATCATAGAATCACAGAATGGTTTGGGTTGGAAGGAACCTTAAAGCTCATCTCATTCCCAAGCTCCTGCCAAGGGCAGGGACACCTTCCACCAGCCCAGGTTGCTCAGAGCCCCATCCAGTCTGGAGCTGAACACTTCCAGGGGTGGGGAATCCAGGACTTCTCTCTGCCCAGAAACATTTACCAAGTGGCTTGAGGAGAGGACTAAACTGAGGGGCAGTTTGGACCGTGCCAGCAGTGCAGGGCCAGTGCAGAGCCCTGGGCACAATCACTCAATAAGTATTTTGGCACAGCTCTCACACAGGCAGCATTCAGAGAGGAATTGTGTGAGATTGTTTGAAAAAGGGGTATTTATAGTAGCCAGAGGGTGCCCAAGGCTAGCCCAGCATTCTACTCTTGCGCCAGACAAAAATATTTTGGACAAATGTTTAAAAATTGAAAAGTAAAATAAAAATTAAGGGTGATGCCTATTTTTTATTTCTCATTGAAAGTTCTGCTGCCTTGTAGTTAGTAGATATTTTAGAAAACTTTAGCTTAAAGAAGTACTGGTTTTGGTCTAACACACCTACATGTACTCTCATGAATCACAGGGAACTACTAGGAACATAATGTTTTTTCAAGATGAGCTAAATATATGTACAAGGACTGATGCATTTTTTTTTCTTTTTCAGCTTACAATTCTGGAAAAAAAGAACAGTGATCTTACAGGAATCCAAATTTGTGAGGCTGAAGCTCTTGAATTATTCATGTGATCTTATTCATTGCACTGTGATTATTTCTGATGCTTCAAACTCCTGGATAGCTTTTGATGCCTGTATTATTTCTATGTAAATCCCAGCCATTAGTTGGTTCTATCAATAAGGTTCAGATTGAATCATGCCTCTCCTGCAAATTAATGCAGACATAGACAAATGCAAGAGAAGATTCAAACTATCAAATCACAGAGTGTTAGACGTGGGTTTAGAACAAAAACATGTATATGTTATTTCAGGCTTTAGAAGGTGGTAACTGAAAATATTAGCACATACAGGGACATTTAGCAGATTGGTACACGTGGAAGAGTGAGGCAAGCTGCAGGCTTGGAAGGCTTCTAGGGTGTATAGACAGACTGAGTTCTGCCACAGACTCAGTCCTTCAGTGTTTCCAGCCTGGAGACCAGGAGATGTTAGATTGGCTATTGACTTATTGTCACCATAGATAATTAAACCACAACAATTATTTTCAAACAGATTTAGAGATCAGATTTTAACTCATAAAAGCAGGAAGACCAGGCTAGGGCTGGAACAGCCTCTCTAATTCCCCATGACATGCCTTTGGGCTGTGTTTAGCAGAAATGCCATGTGCCATTGATTAGAGCCTGCCCAGTGCAGGGACACACTGGGAATGGTGTGGCCCTCTGAGTGCTCAGTTCTCATGCCCTTCTGTGTGAGACTGCCTCTAATATAATTTCATTTCATTTTTGTACTGTTAATTTCTCTCAGATTACCTTTTAAAAAAAAAATTTCCCTTTCTTTTCTCAGCAAAGGAGGGGAAAAGATATAATCAGCTTTAATGGATGGGAATTCTTCTCGGTGGAGCACAATCAGTGCAGTGACTGATTCAAGCCTGCAGGCACACAGAGTTGTACCTGCAAGCCTGGTCAATCAATTTGTTCCCCTAAAGAAGTGATGAAACTGTTTTAAGAATAAAAAATTGGTTTACTAATAAAAGCTTACATCTCTCTGGCCCAGTAAGCTGTGAGAAATGCAGTTATGGAAAGCAAAGGAAATCTAATTTCCCCTGGTATTGACCCTTACAGTGTCTCAAAAATAAGTAGTAGAAAATTTTAAAGGAAAGCTGGTGCAGCAGAAGCCCATTCTGGACTGACAGGAAGGGCAGTTGGACCTCTGAAAATAGAGGACAATATCAAGAGCCAGGCAAAAATTTGGTCTCTAACACAGAGGATATGCTTGGATCCATTCTGCAGAGACAAGTTACACCTAGCAGAACCAGAGGCATCCTTAAAACATCTCCTCCTTCATCTCCCCCATCTACTCATCTTTTAATCAGATATTTAAATATCCTCATTAATTTTTCAGGACACTCCTTCCCCAGCTGGACCAAGAGCTGCTGTGGAGAGTGAGCAGTGAAGAGATGAACAAGCTTATGAAATTTGGGTTGGAGTGGGAATCCCTCAGTCCACAAAGGCAGATCCCACAGGCTGGGCTGGATGCCAGTACTGTAACAGGCAGCTATTCCACAGGGTCCCTGCAGAGTCCTCCAGCATTCACAGGACTGCTCTGTTGACAAGAACATTAAGAAGAAGGGAGGGATAGGGAAATTTGCTTCCAAGTAATTGCTTAGGCTATTTTTCAGGGATTTAACAATGTCCCATGGAAAATACTCCACAGTTTGTGAAAGATGGGGCTTAAGCTATCTCAAGTTAATTTAGGATTTATACCTGAGTCCCAGCTGAGTAGTTTGTCCAGAGATGACTGAGTAAAGGGAGTCACCATCTCCTCTGGCTGGACTTTGTTCAAGAGAAGATCATTTGGTGTCTGTGTTCTGGGGAAAAGTTGGTGGATTCAGTGGTGGGAAGGAGGAACAGGGGCTTAACCCAATCCTTCCCTTCACATTTCCCATGGTCAGTGTAAGCAGCTTTCCCTGGAAGGTCTCAGGTTTGTTGTCTTCTTAACATCTGGTCCTTCTTCCCATCCCCTTCCCAGGAAACACACACATGCAGTTGGATGCTGCTGGACCACACAGCAAACAGGGACAGGGAATGCAAAGTATCACCTTACATTCTCCTGCTGTGCACTGACTGGACTTGTCTCACCCCATGCACTTTTTTTTTCTGCTTGCTGCTGCTTGAAAATGGATTTTTGCATTTCTTTGGTCCAGCAGGGAAAATTCTTGGCTGCAAAGATGGATCTCGCAATCCAGTCTGCAGTCCAGCAACTCCTGGCTAGCTTCCAGGCACTGGATCTTTCTGATGTGGGGATTTTCCATCGAGGGTATTCTGTTGCCTCTACAAATGTTGAGAGAACTGCATTGTAAGAGTGGTTCTCTGCTGATAATCACCCCAAAAGCCAGAGTAAAAAAAGCATGCTGAGCTGCATACAGGGGCTTGCTCCCAAGCCCTGCAGAAGGCTGGAGACAGAGGTCAGCCCCTGGATGCCTTCCCAGAAATTACTGGACATTGGTGTTTTGGGGCTCATCTGTCCAGCCAAAAGGGCAGTTGTTACGTATATTTCCACAGGCCAGAGACTAAAATGTCTAGCTGCAAAAAAAGCCAAAAGAAAAACAAAGAAGAAAAAAGAGAGATATTTTCTCTTAATATGTTTTACATGTTCTTATGTTTTTCAGCATATTGAGAGGATGATGCTGTTTAGTTCTTCATAACCTACTTATTGTTTTACAGGCATCTGAAACACCCCCAGCACTGTTTCCCCCCTTTCTCAAATTTCATAAGCCTTGTGTAATAAGGTCCCAAACAGGCATCCATCTCCTGCAGTGCTGAGGGCACCCAAAGAACTGTCCCCACCTGTGTGCAGAACGTTGCTGGAGCACTCTCCATGGCCCAGTCAGCTCTTCTGGCAGGCATCATCTCCATGAGCATCAGCTGCTGCAGGCTGTGCCCAGCTTCTGGCAGCCTCCAAAAGTCCCCCTCCCAGCAGTCCAAAGGGCCTCTGAGCAGCACCAGGAGGGGACACAACCACATAGAAACAATCAGGGTCAATCCCACGTGCAGAGGGGAGTATGCAGAATAGCCAGAGGGTTGTTGTACGTCTGGGATTTGTCTTTCTTGGAATGAAACCTCAACAAGAAGCTGCAAAATTCCTTGTGAAGATGACAAACCTCTTCCACTTTCCATCCATGGCAGCAGGTCCAGGAAGGGAAGGCTGGTATGGAGTGAGTAGTGTAGGAGGAGTTGGTGTCAGTGCTGATTTCCAGGACTCTAGGTCTTGTTGGGTTATTTTAAGCACTGGGGGGATGCTGTTCCAAACCCACAGTTGTTCAAATATCTACTTCTAGGTGGTGGCTAAATGCTTTTGAATCAAAGGCTGATTTGGACTAACTGCCATGTTTTCTGAATTTATTCATTTGGGATAAATTGCCCCATCAGGGGAAGCTGTCTTGAGGCAGGTGCTTAAAATGTTATGCGCTACTTGTGAATGGCACCTCAAAATACACCTGGATGGGCTCCCTTTCTGTGCTGGGGCACAAAGTGCTTTATTTTGTCAATGAGCCCTAAGAAGTTTAAGGTTAAAACTTCGGCTTTGTCCAGGGAAGAAATTGAAAGCTGTCAATGCAAATTTGCACAGAGAGTGTGGTGAAATATGGTGCCACTGCTCAGGGAGGGGTGTCATGCTTTTGCTTCCTGTTTTGGTTGAACTGTTGAGATTATTAGGTGTTTTTGGGGGTTATCAGGAGAACAGAACTTCAGAACTGAGAGTGTATGGCTCACTGAGTCAAGGATCAGAAAATGTCTCATTATTTTGGATGGAGACAGTCACAAAACCTCTGAAACTCTCACACTACATGAGCACACGCTGGTAGATTCTCCTTTCTCTTAAAGTTTCCCTCCTAACTACTATTTTGTCCTATTCATCTATTTTGGCAGATGAACTGCTACACTTACTTCCTCTGTATATTTAACTTTATTATCATTAAATGATGGGTGACTGTAATATTTGCTGGATGATTTCTAGGGTTTTGTTTTTCTTTAATTGCTTAGGAACTTCTGTATCAGAAGAGGAAGATGGGGGAGATCATGATAAAAGCTGTGGGTTTCAAGTAGACAGTTATCAATGAACTCAAATGTGATACATAAGAACTCCTAAGAGGTAAGACTAACAGAGGACAAAGTTGTCAGGTTTTCAGAGTAAACTGAGGGCTGAATTCAGGCTGTCCAAATACAGGAATAGGAAATTCACCTACCGAGCTGGATAGATGATGAAAGGTTTTTTTGTAACTTCAACACCAGACAGAAACACACAGGAAAAAAGAAGAGGTCAAATTTCTAAGAATAAATCTGAAAAAACAGAACAAATATTCAGGGATGAAACCAGAAAGGCCAAGGCACAAAATGAGACCTCAAAGATAACCAGAAATAATTCTGTAAGATCCATTAATAGAATGAGGAAGATCAAAGGGAGGATTGGTCTGCTACTCAATGGAGAATGAAAGCTGTCTGCAGATAATTACAATAAGCTTGAAGAATACTGGAGAGGGGAAAAAATTATTTTTCCCCAACTAACTTGGGAATTACAGTCCAGTCAGATTAACAGTTCTACAAGAAAATAAAATCGACCATAACAAATTGTCTGTAACAGTTGCAAAAATAGTTGGAAGACAAGTAGTCAATATGCATTGGTCAAAAATCAGTTGTGTTAAACTATTTTAATTTCCCTTACTTAGGGAGGCAAAAAGGTCACATAGCTTGATTAGGAAAAAAATTTAAGGTTTGCTTGGTAATTTCATGGCAGGCATAAAACTGAGAAGGACTGCAAGCACACTGGAGGAATGAGTTATATTTGTGAGATACATGATACAAATTTCTGAAGAAACAGGGCTAAATTCAGTGGAGGACAAGTGAAAATTATTCTTTACCAGATATACTTTGCTGAGAAAATAGGCTGGGAAAGAACAGACTAAAAACTGTTCTCCTGAAAATTATCTTTTGGTATGATAGATCAAAAACTATCTGTGAGTAGGCAATGTCTTGGTGTTGTGAGAATAACAAACATCCCATCAGGGGCAGAGAGGAGGTCTCTCTACTCTGCTCAGCATGGGAAACCAATGGCCAGTTCTCATTAATGAATTTTTAAGGGACTTGTGGATATACAGGGCAGAGTTTAATGTTCTCTTCTGATAAAGAATGTGAGGGGTTTGCCTTTTTTTTTTTTTTTATATAAATCTGACCTGTGAGTAAAAATTGAAAGACATGGGGTTATATGTGCCACAAAAAAAGCCATTTAAAAGAGGACAGGAAGGTTTTCTGTGTTCATGATTGTCAGGACAAATAGTAGTCTTTGTAAAATAACATAAGGGACACTTAAACTGAGTGTTAGGAAAAGCTCTTGAAAGGCAGTAAACCTGTGGAATAAGTTTCTTGGAGAGATTGTGAAGTTCCTATGATTGTAGGGTCATTAGGAACAGACTGGGCAAACTTTTGTCAGGAATGATATGAGCTCACTGCCTTCAAGTAAAGGCATCTTTCATTCCTTCCAGGGCTATTGTTTGATAACTCTGTCCAAATCTAGGGACGTAATTGATTTACTGAGCAAAATTCTCATGACTGTGTCATTATTTCCATCCTGAGAGGGTAGTACTTTGCATAATTCAGTTCATTTATTGCTGTTCTCTTATGTGTAATTAAACACCTGAGGTGAGCAGGGAGAGGGCAGTTGTCAGACACTGCTATGGGAGGACTTGGCTCCCAGTGATCAAAGATGCCATCATTTGGATGGTAGACATTCTGTTAAGGCAACATGATGCTGCTCGTCACTCTTACTTGCTGTTCCCTTCTCTAAATATGTTGTCTTTATCTGAGAGAGCCTGGGGAACTGTAAATCTTTGAAGAAATTCTCCATATGCTGGTGATTTTCAGGGAACTCTGCCATACATAATTTCTGATAGCAATGTTTGAACAGAGAATTAATTTACTTTGGGTCCTTGGTTATTCTGTCTTGCAGTAAGAAGAGTATTGGCACCAGGCTGGAAGTTAAACAGGGTGCCAGTTTCCCTTTTCTCTCCCTCTCTGAGCTTCACAGTAATGCTGTTGGAGTCAGGAAGCAATGTAGGATAGGATGTGCAATGATCACAAAAAATTAGGTTTGTGTAGCTGAAGGTAATTTTTTCTTCCAGGAGCTTCTAATGAGAGCATGTTTTATATAACTCCTGTTAACATGGCAACATATGAGCATGCATCCATCTACGGGAAGAGACTTTAATAACACACTAGTAAATAACCCCACACATTTCTCTCTATGAAAGGGCAGACTTAGGGTAGATAAAAGGATCAGACAAGGGTCCTGCAGATTGCTCAAGAGCCCCAGAAAGAGGGGAGGGATGACAATCAAAATCATGACACTTGAAAAGATTTAGATTCATGGATGTTCTGTTCAAAACATATAACCAAATTCTAACAGATCACAACCCTGGCCATCAACCATCACCCAGTGAATCCTTTCTCCATAACTTCCATTTCAGTTCTGACCAATACCTGTGTATTCACTATGGCACTGGAGGAGGCAGAGTTTACCATCTTCCAGCTGTTTGAAGACATGTTTATAGTGATGATAATTATTTTGATTTGCCTTGACTTCAGTTTCTGAGCAGTGAATCTTTATTTTGCCCTTTTGTTTCTATTTTTTGGGTTTTTTTTAGGTAAACATCTCCATTAAATTCTGCACTCACTTTTTCCTTGGGTGATTTGGAATATTGCAGAAGTAAATATTTTCTGGGCTTCTCTTATGAGAAGCTCCACAGTCTCTGAAGTGGGAGTATAGTGTCACATCTCAGTCTGTCAGATTTGATTAGCATCAAGCACTCAGGGTAGCGGATGAGGTACAGCCACATGTAGATGAACCACAGGTATTATCCACATCTGGAGTTTAAACACATGAAGCAAAATTTATTCAAAGGCAGGGGATATCAGTTTTTGCCATAATTTGGCAAGTGATGTGGCCAATTATATTCAGCAAGAATTACAGCACCTTTAAAGACAATCCAGCCCATAGATTGCTTTCAAAGGCAGTACAGATTTTGTAAGCAGTACTTTAAAATAGATCAGAGTGACCTCTTAGCTATGTTAGAAAATATTTAGATATCGTTTTAAAGGAGCTGCCGAATTTGGCTGTTCAATAAATGTATAAATCCATGTGATCTGTCTTCGCCCATCTGGAGACTGCAATGTTAATGAGTTAACTGCTGAACACAGTCTCTGTAGAGTCACTTGGATAATTTGAAGCAGCGTCGTTTCACACCAAGGATAAATACAGCTTTGTATAAAATGGGTCCTTGTCCCAGCAATAATTGCATGTGTGCTGCATAAGATGGTCTTGAATCACCCCATCAGACCCATTCCCAGAGCAGTAAGCGATGCAGGCATCCATAAAGGGGCAGTGCATCCACCAGTAGATTCACTAATTTTGTGGGGGAGTTGGCACACGGAATCAATTTGCTTTAGCAGTCAGAGACTCTTTTTATGGCAGAGAAAGCAGTTAGCAGAAAAGGAAAATGTACACGATTTATATTGCACTTCCATGTTTAGGGTACCAGCAAAGCAAATTTCCCAGCACAGCTAAGGTAATATGTGGTTATTTTTATACCATTGCCAATGACAACTCTTCACAAGAAATAATTCTTTCCTCTTGAAATGAACTGTTTCACACTGTGGCTTCCATTCTTCATGCTTTTAGCAGGTCTGTTTTTATAATTCTCAAGATTTATCCAGATTCACCAAGGATTAATCTGACCAAAACCAGAAATCTGCACTCCTGGTGCTGTTTGTCTAGATCTCACTATCAAACAAAATAAAGATGCTTTAGAGGCTGAGGTATCTGATTTATGTGTGGGCAACTAAGGAAAATATTAATTTTTTTGTTTTTAAGCAATGTATTGAGAAACTAATAATTTTAAGATAGTACTATTAAGAAGATTTCTGAATTAATAAATTATCAAACTGATTAATCATTAGTTGGCATTTAAATCCCATCAGGTGAATTGGATTACCCCACTTAATCTGTAAAGCATAACACTTGTGTTTCAAAATGCTTGGATGGAGGAATCCTGTATTAAGGGAATTTGATACACTGGGATCTGGCAGCTCAGACAAAAGTAAACTCTTCCCAGAAAATAGGGAGAAGCTGAAAGATCTTACTTGGTAGAAGAACTCTTTGCTTCATATTAAAGATAAAGTCAAATATATTCTGTGTATGAGATCTGGCATTAGAACTTCCAAGGTAAGATCAGATAAATTGCCACTTCCCAGTCTAATCAATGTTGTTCCAGCTGGGTGAACCTCCGTCCTGATACAATCCTGGGCAACTGGGGAGTGAGAAGATTTTCCCTCCATATTTCTTCTTAATCCCTTCTTTAATTACCAACAATTACAAAAATTAAAGAAGGAAATCTCTCACCTGCAAGAATTAGGGCTAGAAGTATCTGTTCTTCAAGATAAACTTTGTAAAATACCAGGAGAAGTCAATGAAGACAAAACACAAATGGGGTCTAATGCTCTTCCAGGTTGGAATCTCTCCAGAAAACTTGAAATCAAAGCTTGTTACCAGTCAGGGCATGTTATGGCAAAATGCAACTAATAAGTGAACGAGACAACCAATGCATTTCATGTGACAGCACCAGTCAGGGCTTTTGCGTCTGTCATAAGAAAGTTCACTTGGGTTTGGATTGAGCACTTAAATGACAGACAAACCTGTGTGAAACATTTCCATAATCTGACAGAATAACCCTTTTGTCTCCAGCTAAAAAATGCCCCTTACTGAGCCAAAAGTGAATTAAGCAAAACCATTTTCTGTCAAAAGTAACCATGACGCAAATGGTTTTATCTGCTTGTAACCAAGGCAAGAAAACATTAACCAGCTGGTCCCCATTCAGAGGCATCTGTAACCATCTGGAGGGAGCCCCCGACTGCAGTGCAGAGACTCAGTGTGGGACTGAGCATGGCTCAGTTTGCGCCTGCCAGAATCAACACTCAGTGACTGGAACGTGTTCAGAACCTCCTTGTAACAATTCTCCAAATGGCCTTCACCAGGCATTAACGTGGCCTCGTTTCCCTGAGCCATATGGGAGTTGTGTGGTTCTGGCTGGCAGAGGCTGGCCTTGGGTGGTCCTGCGACGTTGGTGGTCTTGGCACGTGGATTTCAGTCCTGGGAAATCCATTTGGCTAAGGTTGGGTGATTGCTGACATTATGGGGTCAGAAGTGAGAGAACTGCCCATGTGTATTTGTGCTTGTCCACTCCCACACTTTCATATTCTCATTTCTGATATTTCAGGATAGGTCTGTGTTTTATCCTGTTATCTCTGAGTTCATGAGGGTGCTGAAGGTATGTTGCTTTGGCTTTACTGCTTGGTAAGGGTTTACTTGTTTCTTTTTTGGATATGGAGTTTGTTCACCAAATTAGTTAAAATGGGAATCAGACATCAGCAGACATGATGAAGTTGACCCAAATGTGTGTCAAATGATTCAGCTCCAGGACTGTATGAGATCAGCCTGCTGTCTCATGTGAGTGCAAGAAGCCTTGGAGATACGGTGGTAACCATCGAGCACCCAAAGGGCTTTTAATGCATCTTCTCATCACTGAGAAGCCCAGAAAATATTGACTTCAGCAGTATTCCAAATCACCTCAGGAAAAGGTCAGCATAGAATTTAACCGAGCTGTTTGCTTTAAAAAAAAACAAACCAAAACCCAAAAACTAAAGGGACAAAGAAAGATTTACTAAAGATAGATCAGAAAATATAGATCAAATAGGAGTATCAAAACACAAATGCTGGAGGCTTCATTGCTGGAGGCTTCACAAATTCTTGAGGCTTAAATCTTACCATTTATCCTATTGGTCTTGTACCTTTAAATAAACTGTGAATAAAAAAAAAAAGGCACAACTTAGTTTATAGACTCATAGAATGGCTTGGGTTGGAAGGGATCTTAAAGATCATCTCATTCCAGCCCCCTGCCATGGGCTGGGACAACTTTCACTAGACCAGGTCATGCAGAGCCCTGTCCAACCTGGCCTTGAACATTTCAGGGATGAGGTCCCCACAGCTTCTCTATTTATCTTCTACTAACTCCATCCTGATTTAAATGAAGAATGTAAAAAAGATTATACACTAAATAACCATGGAAAATGTTAGAATAGAGTTTTTTCAAGATAAAAACCCTGTGCTGAGGTTGAACAAAACTCTGTGCTCAGGTCAGTCTTCTCTGAAATAGCTGAATGAATCATGAACTGTGGGCTTTTAATCATTCAATATCCTGCGTACCTCCTTTCACATTCAATTATTCAAGACTTCTGTGTGAAGGACTGCATAGAAATTTACTATATTAATGTTCTTTTCATCATGCCATGGAGTTTAAACAGTAAAATGATTGACCCTAAAATATTTGTTTCCTTTTGGATTTTTGAGTCATAAACTGGAACTTTCTCTGCTTTTGCACGGGTTTGAAATAATATAGCCCAGTTTATCTGTTGCTTATAAGGGCTTTTGTAAATCTGGACACATTTGGTAAATGCTGGATCTCGTACAAAAATTTGCAAAAATTGTGCTGCAACCTGTAATCATAGAAGAATTCATATTAGAGTAGGATTAATAATGCATGTAATTATAATACACAATTTTCTTTAGGCTTTTCTAATTATAAAAAAATTACAGATAACATCAACAGTGTGATTCTGAAATGCCTCTCATTTATTATGTAGCTCTCTTAATCAGTGCTCTGCCACTGGAAATCAAGTCAGAATGTTATTATGGTCTCTCCTTCTGGATTTAATTACAGCAGTAACTCATGGCTCAAAGTCTGAGCAAACACACCGTGCAGTTTACAGCTTTGAAGAGCAGCCATTAATCGTGCCGTCTACCACCTTGTGCAAGCCAATGAAAGCTTCTTAAAAAACTTTATGCCTGAAGATAAACACACACTCTCACATGGGCTTAAGGTGGGGGAGTAGAGCACTCAGCCTCTGTGTCAGTTCTGCACACACACAAGTGAGTATCCTCTGCTGGGAGATGATCTCAAAGCGTACAGATCTGTGAACTTTTTGCTGCCCAGACTCAAGTTGCACTCTTAACATTTTTAAGAATGATTTCACATTTTTAAGAATGATTTCACATTTTTAAGAATGATTTCAGGATGTCAGCTCCTGTCTGATGGCAGCCTGGAATCAGGATAGGGCTTTTGATGGGGTGCATCAAGCACAGCATCATGAGACAATGGAGGGAGGGGATTGTTCTGCTCTGCTCTGCATTGGGGTGGTCTCAGCTTGAGTCCTGGGGGATGTTCTGAGCCGTGCAACATAAGAAAAACATTAAACTATTAGAGAGTGTCCAAAGGAGGGCAACAAAGATGGAGAAGAGCCTTGAGGAGATATGTGAGGAGTGGCTGAGGGCACTTCGTCTGTTCAGCCTGGAGGAGACTGAGAGGAGACCTCAGTGCAGTTACAAATTCCTCATGAAGGGAGGAGGAGGGACAAACCCTGATCTCTGTGGTGACAGTGACAGGACCTGAAGGAATGGCCTGAAGCTGTGTCAGGGGAGGTTTAGGTTGGATATCAGGAAAAGGTTCTTCCCCCAGAGGGTGGCTGGGCACTGCACAGGCTCCCCAGGGCAGTGGTCACAGCACCAGCCTGACAGAGCTCAAGGAGTGTTTGGACAATGCTCTGGGGCACAGGGTGTGACTCTGGGGTATGGTGCTGTGCAGGGCCAGGAGCTGGACTGGATGATCCTTGTGGGTCCCTTCCAACTCAGGATAGTCCATGACTCTATTCTATGGTTTTGCTGTATAAACAGCCTTGATGAAGATGTGCATCTGAGTCCTTGTATTGTTCTGGAATCAGTTCCCATGATGAATTTCTAACCTGACAATTAGCTGTAAATGGAAATAATGCACTCTCCCAAGAACTTGAATTGGAATCAGGAATTCCTTTTGGTTTTGGCAGCAGCCGGGAAGGATGCCTCTCTCTCCAAGGCGGAAACATGCCCAGCCACATGCCAGCACCTGGGAGGACAGAGCTGACAGAGAGGTCTGGGGAAGGATGCGAGGGCTTGTGCAGGAGAAGGAACATTAACATGGATGCTTGCTTTTTGAAGCTAATTCACTTTTAAAAGAAAAGTCTGTCATCCAAATACAAAGTTAAAATACCACATACTAATATCTGCCAGCTTGTGTCTTCCAAAAAGCAATATAAACTCTGATTAAAGATTCACTATCCTCTCAAGCCACCATCTTCAGCACCAGCTTTCTATATGTTCAATGTGTAGTGAAAAGTAAATTGAAGAATGACCTTCCTGCTTATTTTATTGTGTGGCTTATTTGGTCTCGGCAGGGGTGCAAGGACCTCATGTCATCTGCTCACTTCCTGGGCTGGGTGAAGGGACAAGCAGTCATTGGGTATGTGTCATTTGGGAAGCTATGGGAAAGAACCAAGGCAATATTTGCACTTGATTGATGCAGCTCACATTTGTGCTGCAGTGTGCTCTGCAAGGTTCTCAGAACTTGTAAGAAACGCTTTTTTTTACCTAAGTATTTTTTCCTCAGGACCTGCCAATTGATTGAAATGAGAAGTACTGGCAGAAAAGGCTAAGCCTCACTGTTTGAAGGACAGTGACATTTCAAAATTTATATTCTGAAATTGCCACATCCCTTCTGGAAACAAAAAGCAATAAAAGGTTGGTATTTCAGTGAACTTCTCAGAAACATAGAGATGGAGTGCTGTGACTGACCAGTCTGAGTTTTGCGTGTTTTCGGTTTGTACATTGCAACATTTTCATCTTCACGGAACAAGTCTGTTTTTTGAGTTTTTTTAAATTTCTGAGATTTGGCCCATGCAGCAGTTTTTTCCAACCCTGGTTTCCAGCTTATGTTCCAGCAGAACCTGTGGTCCTTCTCACCCCAGTAAATCAGACAGGAAGGGCTGAAGGCACAACAGGACTGGGTACAAGATGTTTTGTGTCAAACAGGAGAGAAGAGTAGGAAGAGTACTTGGGTAGGAGCTCAGACTAAGTTTTTTGTAAAAACATCCCTTTACTTTCATCTCATCTAACACTAGCCTTCCAAAAGCAGGATTTGTTTCTTGTCAAACATCTAGAAAGGTGATGCAAGCTTCACTGCACTGCCCAGGGATCACTGGCTGCCTCTTCCCAGATGTGGACTCTGTGTTGCCCTTTTAGGATGTCTCCTTTGGCAACAGACTGGGCTCTATGAAGACTAAATATCAAGGATAATTAAATGCCATGAAATGTGGTAGTATGAGCACCTTTGTGTTCTTTCTTCTTGGCAGTCTATTAATCTAAGGGAAAATCTTGAGAAAATAAGACTATTTCATCCTGACTACTGTGGACAAGTGTAATTTAAATTTTTTTGAAGACTGACACTGCTTAGCCTGAAATGCCTCAGAACCCCCTCAGCTCCCATCCCCAACACAAGAATATTTCATATTTTGTACAGCCAATTGTATTTTCTAAATTTGCTTTCAAATGCATCACAGGAAATAGGCCTTAAGAGGAAAGAGAGGAAATCAATAACTTTGCCACATTCCAGAAAAGGATGTGGGAAGAGCCTCTTGTATTATGGATTGAATTAATTCTGTTCTCTAGCACTAGGGATATGGAAAATCCCCTCAACATCCCCTTCCAGTGTTCAGTCTGCTGCTGTAGGGAGCTGTGTCCTTGATGTCAGGTCAGAGCAGAAGAAACTGGGCTGGAGGGAGGAGGAGGAGGAGGATTCTGGCTGGAGTAGTGTGACATTGACACATGAGGCTTTAATTTCAAGGGAGGAAGTGGAGCAAAAAGGATTGCAAAATCTGGTTCCGTAATGGTGTGGGATTCTTCTTGCTGTGCTTGCTCTCATATTTGTGGTCTCAGAGGAAACATCAGCTGGCCCTCCTTGGTTCAAAGTGAGGTGGGGAGGTGGGTGGACACAGCCTTAATGTGAGAACTGGGGAAAAGGTGGATCTTTGATGTATCACCAGGGACATCAGTGAAGAGCTTTTTTCTCTCATCCTGATAAAGAGTAAAGTATTTCTTTGCATTTATTTTTATTTTTAAGGCTGCTCTGCATTTGCCTCTGAATACTGAAAACTTTTGACATTTATTTTGCAATATGCACTCAATGACTTACACATATCCCGGGTTGGACATCTCAGGGTCCTAGCAGACCTCAGCCTTGAGACATTTTGTTTCAGGATATCCCAAAAGCGTCACATGGAATGGCTGGGAGAGGCAATATACTGAGGGAACTGAGAGGAGACCAATCCCTACAGCAATCCAAAGAGCAAAGCAGCACAAAGAGAAACTGTTGCAAAGCAATTACTCTTTCATAGTCCTTCAGGCTTGCCTTGACACAGCACTGTGCATGAGATCTGAGCAAATTTGGAGGCTTCTGTAATTCCCATTGCCATTCTCCAATGTAGAGGGGAAGGTTGTTTTCATACAAAGGCAATCACTTACCCTTTATTTACTGTGAAGGATGAGGACAGGGAACTCTGCCTCCCAAAGCTTTCCACAGTTGGGTTTGTTGTCTAATTATTCCATGGAAGAGCTTTTCCCAGCAGTGTGAGGCTGCGTCTTCTGCAGCAGAGCCCGGGGGACTCCTGCCCTTGCAGAAGGTCTCTCCAGAAACTGAGTGTTTTGTGGTGGCATAATACTGCAGCCCACGTGCCTTTGTCACTTGGTTAGTTTATTTATTTTTAATGGCATCATATGAATAAAGAAATGTGCCTTCCTCATTGTGTTTTGAGGGCGGATAATTGTGTCTCTGTTGCGTTCGCTATCGGCTTGTCGTGCCCAAATGGATTTACACTTATCCATCTTTCTCTTCAAAAAGCAGCCCTGCTGAGTTTTCCCAGTTGTTCAGTCAGTCACAAGCCACTGTCGTACAGCAAGCACTGCTTTATGCTGTCTAAATAGATGTGGCTCTTCTCTTGTTCCCTTTGTCAGTCTTATTGTTAAATTGCTTTGAATTTGCAGTGAATTGAAATTCTCCATTCCAAGGAGAAAGAAACTACTACTTGTCATTAGGATTATTGGATAGTAGCACTTTTCAGTCCACAGCTAATGAGTTATGATCAGAACATATGTTTTCATTAGTTTACAATATTCCCATTATTATTCTGATATTGGGATCTAGGAAAAAAAAGCTTAAATAGCAGTTCACTTAAAACAGCAAAACACAAACATTACTCCACAGGCTACACAGAGTTATGGATGGCTAAACATGAGTCTGTGTTACCACTCTGGCTGAGAAGGAGTCCCACTGTGATGGGATGGATCAAGGTAAAAAAAATACACCGTATGATCAATTATCATTGATTATCAATTGCCCAGAGAGGTTCTGGACTCCCCATCCCTGGAAGTTCAAGGCCAGGCTGGATGGAGCTTGAAGCAACCTGGTCTAGTGGCAGGTGTCCTTGCACATGGCAGAGGGTGAAATGAGATGATATTTAAGGTCCTTTCCAACACAAACCATTCCATGGTTCTGTGATCATGCAGGATGTCTGCAACCAAGCTTCACAGGAGAATTCCATCTGGAGTTGACACTAAGTGGGCAATCAACATGTCAAACTGAATTTCCTACGTTCCAGCTACAACCTAGAGATACTCTTCTCTCCCTCACTTGTTTTGCATTATAAAGTGACAGCTGTGACTGAGCAGAGGGAGAGGCACCACATTTCAAATACATTTCATCAATGGTGACATTAAGGTTAACATTGGGCTCACGTGGTCAGGAAGAGAAGCTTATAAAGGTATTATGGGAAGCCAAGGTGTTGAAGAAAAACTCTTCCAGTAATTTGGAAAGTAGATTTTAAAGTGGTGAGCTTCAAAGGCTAGAAATTATTCTTTGATCTTACAAAGCTTGCAAATGACAGCAATGTCTGCAGGACACAGTATATGTCCAAACAGTCACAAGAAATCTAAGTGGGGATTTGAGGCAGCAAAACTCTTAAAATAAGAAAAGAAAAGGGACGAAATTCAGACAATCAACCCAAATAACAGCATGGTTGCTCAATGTAGACATTGTACAATCACTTAACTAAAAAAAACCCCCAAATTTATTTGAATTTCCAGATGAATTCCTGAAAAATGAGGGAAGAGATTAAAAAATAGAAAAAGAGACGTGACCTAGAATGAGAAAGATTTTAGTGTCTGAATGTTTCTGAGAAGAAAGATTGCAGCCTCAAAAACAGAGGAACATTTTTAGGTCAAAGAAAGTAATGAAAACACTCTGAACTGTTTTTTGTTGTGGTTTTCTGACCTTTAACCAAACACTCCAGGCGTGCATAAAATGTCAAACTATGTGTGTTTATTTGTGTGAGTGTATTTGTTTGCACTTAGGTAAAGCCTGCTCAGAGAACATCTCCATGACCACAGCTGTGGGGAGACAATGCTTGGAGTCCTTAAGTCCATGGCCAGCCAGCCTTGGGAAGACTCTTCAGGATGACATTGAACATGATGGATAACTCACTGCAGGCTCAGCTCTGCAGCTCTGCAGTGATGCTCAGCTACCTGGTTCCCAATGGAATAGAGATAAAAAGTTAAATACCTCAGTAGCTTTGGACCTGAATTAATGAGAATGCTGGGTGAGGAGTACATAAGAGCAGAATACACATGTTCTTTCCAGAGATGTTTTTGGTGCATCAAAACCAAATTGCTGAATTGATTTTAGTATTTGCTTATCTTAGAGTGCAGTACAGGACAGGAGAATATATCCTAGTCAGTGATGCTTTTCCTTCCTGATGTCCTACTATCAATTACAGCATTAGTTAACTATATTTTCTATTTCTAAAAACATCTGGAACTTTGTTGTTAATTATTCATTGAGACAGAGACTTATATTTTAACAGTGCTTCTGAATGGGCTCTTAAAAATCTTGGAGCCAACCTGTGACAGCCAGATGAAAAACAGGACTGGAAGAGAAGTCTGTGGTGTCAAGGCAGCCATGTAAAGAAATGAGATAAGATTTAGTGTTTGCTTCTAATGTGCTGTCTTGGGGTGTCCTATTGGAATTTCACAAGAGAATTGCTTTTTATAAACAGGTTGTGACAAGCAATTGCACATCTCTCCACACAGCTTAAGAAAGGAAGAACAGAATAATTGAAAATAGGGCTGGGTGAGCACTTGGGAGGTCACCCAGTCCCTTGCCTCACCCAGGTGGGGTTGGCTTCACACTAACTACTCTTGGCATATGTTTGCTTCACATGTTTTCAAAAGCCTGCTGTGACAGAGGTCCCACAACCTTCCTAGGAAATGTTTTCAAGGCTTATCACTGCTTAATGTTACAAACTTCTTTCCTACTGCCTTGCTCATGTTCTGCCCAGGGGCCAATGTGACACCATTGCTTCTTTCCAGGCTCCCAGGGATCACAGGAGACGGTAATTTCCTTTCTTACACAGCTACAAGTCCCTCTGTTTGGAGACTGTTATCATGATTCCTTTTAATTTTCCCCTTTCTAGACTAAACAAATCCCATCCTTTTAATCATTCTTCATAATTTATGGTGTTTAAACCTTCCCTCATTCTTGCCTGGGCTGAGACTAATTGGCCTGGGTTCTTCCTGAGAGCACTGGCCCAAACCTACATTTCAGTGGCTTTATTTTCTCATCCTAATATTTATTTTTCAAGTCTCATTGAAGTGAGGATTTTCATGAGTTTTTGTTAAAGCATCTCTGGGTAAATGCCCAGTCTTGGATCTGACCAGGAGTTTGGGTAGGTAGTACCCTCTAAGGGAGCTTTCACTTCTTTGTTGAGCTCTGATACCCTAAGGAGTGCTGGATTTTAAGAAGAAAGATGGTGAAAATATGTAGTGGTACCATTCTTAAAGATGTGTAATTCTTAAAATATTTTTTCCTGACCTATATTTGTTTCCAGCTGTTTATAGCAGCTGAAATTTCTCAAGCAGAGCAAATGCTGGATGCTCAGCTTGCTGAAGAAGGAATTGCAGATGCAGATGCTTGAAAGTGTATTTAAACTGAAATTTGGACTTCCTGTTGTTGCTTTGTTATTGGGGTTTTTTTTTGTTTGTTTGTTTGTGGGTTTTTTTTTGTCGTTGTTGTTGTTGTTTTTAAAATAAGTTGATCCATATATAATTTCCCTGGATTCATAACACCTTTTAGTACTCTGTTCTGGGAACGTATCAGATGGGCCACTGTTCAATTATTAGTTCTTATTTAATTTTCTATAATTAAGTGTTAGACTTTCATAACATAAATAATCTCTAAACTGGTGTTGCATAGAAGGTTCATTTAATACGTTTTTTTTTTTTTAAATTACCTTTTGCTGTTAATATATTGGCTTATATTGTGGTGGGCTTGGCAGTGCTTGGTTAATGGTTGGAGTTGATGATCTTAAACATCTTTTCCAACATAAATGATTTTTATGGTTCTATCTACAGAAGTGACTTCCCAGCGTGAGCCTCTGAGCATCAGAGGGGCCAGGAGAGCCAGCTATGATGCAAACTTAATTTGTTTAGTCCTACAAAATTTTTGGTCTATGTATTATGGGGTTGGTCAAGAGGATTGGCCCCTCCTGGGAGAAATTCTGATATTTTTGGCTTGTATTAGGCTACTTTAATCCTGAAACCCTCATTGCTGGTGACAAAACACTGACCAGGGGTCATGGCCAGGGTGTCATACAGAAGGTTTCTATCCCAGCTGAATAGGGTTAGTAGGGAAAAGGATTTCTCTTTCCAAAGCAGCTGAAGGACTGGATGACTTTTCCAGTCATCCAAAAAAAGCATCCAAAGCCATTGGGGTTAGGTAGCACAAAGATCATTTTCTGAGAGGGTTTTTTGGGAAAAGATGTTGCCAAATAATGCATTGGTTTGGTAGGAGCTTTATCAATTTGAAAAGAAAAAGAAAACATTGTTCTTGGCTATCCTTTGCTCTGGTAATATGAATTGGGAGATAGAAAGCCCATAAAAATCAAGCCATTATAATTGTATGAATATAATCTTTTTGGTTCTCAGAGCTTATGCTGGGAACTTAGCTTATACTGCAGCTTGTGATGGATATCTGGAAAACAAAATGTAGGAAATAGATTTGCTTTGAGAATGTGAGGTTAAACTTGTTGCTACTTCTCTCAGTGAGGGAATTCTGTACCCAGTAGATTGACATGCTTTTAAGTAATCAGAGTCCCAGTGTTTCTGCTATATAGTCTAATACCACATAAAGCAAGAGAAAGAAAAGGAAGTTGGCCTATGATGGAATTGTTCTGGTGTTTTCTTCTACAACAGAATGGTAAATTGTTTGCTTTGGCTTTCTGGAAAATATCTGACCTTGATACTTCATATTCAATTTATGTAAACAATTACAAATGCATCTGAGCCAAATAGAAAAGGCTATTTCTTGAAAACCTGCAGGGAATTCACATGGGAATTTCCCACATGCTGCGGCAATCTTAAAAATACCTCCCTGTAACCCCACAATATTAATGATTAACTCCGGAACTGTGAGTTTTTCCAGACTTCCAGTGAACTCAGTGATTTGTGTGTTCAGCTGCATGTATCGGGAGAGGTAGTAAAAAGGAGTCATTTACCACTTTTAGTAGTTTGCATTCAACAAACAATCTGTCACATTTTCCCCTTGAAATTCAGGGATTTTTGCAGATTGCTCGGCTGACAAATATCACAGGACGGGAAATGTTTTGTGGCTAACCTCTGTGCTGAGATGCTCTTGCAAGAATGAGCTGGAACCAGCTTTGTTCTTCACAGATTACCCAAAGACAGACCTGCATTGCTCAGAACACTCTATCCACACATTGCAGCATGAAACTTCAGAGGATGTGCCCGACATGGCTGAGACTTTGTTTATTTACCTCTGACATTCAGTGTTAGTGTGAGCTTTGTGAATTGTTCCCCTTACATTGGATGAAGAAGGGAGGAGTAGCAGAGGGCCCCTGGGGAGGTGATTTCCCAGAGCAGGCAGGGGTTCTGTGCGAGGAGATTCACACCACAAAAGGTCTGTTCAACCTGTGGAGAGGTGAGCAGCAGTGCAAGTGAAAGTACAAGCTGGTGTAGGAATCTTTCCAAAGATTCCAGTTCCTTAAGGGGGCTTATAAAAAAGAGGAAAGTGTATTTATACAGGCAGCAACAAGAAAAGGGGCAATGGTTTTAAAATGAAAAAGGGCAGATTTAGACCAGACTTTAGGAAGAAATTCTGTACTCAGAGTCGTTGTTCAGTTTGAGAAACTGGAGCATGACTGTTATGAGAGCAAAGCCAATCCTCATCTTTACTGGGCCGCAGTAAAATAAGTTTTGGAATTCCCCATGCACAAGCACACATCAATTTTCAGGGTCTTCTTGATATCAATATCTATACCTTATTGGGTTGTATGTATGTAATTTAATCTCTCATCACTTACCTATCTATTTATCCATCAATCATCTCTTTATAGAGTGGTTCCTCTGGGTGCATCTTGGGTCAATATTTGCCCTTTTTTTTCTCTTAGAGGGGCAGTCCCAGATCTCTAATGGCACAATCAGACACAATTCATATCAGAACTTTGCTGCAGTGGATGCTTGGAATTTACCTGACTGCAGTCAGAAACAAGAAATACCTCTACCATCTGGACTGGGAAACCAAGAAGCTGAAAGCAGATGGTAATAAAAAAAGAATCAGGAATAAGTCATGGTAAGTGACCTGGAAATCAGGCTTGAGTACACCTGAGAGATTAAAAACTTAGAAACTCATGTAGGAAGAATAGACATCAAATCTTTAAAATTAGGATGTTTCAAAACCACTTCACTTTTAACAAAGGATGGAGTTTCATTTTTTAACTAAGAGTGTCCTGGATTCAGTTGTTGTTCTCAAGATAGATGTTGGTTATCATTTTTTTGGGATTGGATTAAGGTTCAGCCTGTGCTAGGACACATGTGGTCAGGACTTCTTGCCTCTGAGGGCAGGAAGCAGATAACCAGCTGGTCAGTACAGTACATCTCTCTGTATCTGCTTGATTAATGCAGGATATGGATCTGCCACAGCTTTTGCCTTCAGATCTTGGCACTTCAGTTTACTTGTTCTTTCATCCTCAGAGAACCTAATTTTCCGCCCAGATATGATTTATTTCACTTTTTTTTTTTCCTCCTTAAAAAAGCCCAATCCCCCCCAAACAAAACCCAAACAAGCTTAGAAGTATCTGATTACTGGCACCAAACTCATGAACTTCTGCCCCATTCAGGGTTTTCCATTTCTCATTATGTTCACTTTGACTGGAGCCACATGCTGTCCCCGTTCCTAAGCTGGCCATTTCCTGCTGGAAAAGGGAGGGAGAGACTCTGCAATGAGTGGGAAAGAAATAGTAGCTGCATGTCTCTCTGTAACCTCTATGAATATTATGTTAATGTATGTGTTACTAGCATTTGTAAGTCCCCTGAATTTTAAAAAGTTAGACTTAGAAACTCTTGTTTGCATCTAGCACTCACTGTACCATGGAACTCTTGCTTATTGTTATGAAATTATCAAAGCTTCACCTTTCTGTCAGCTGATATGAAAAGTCTATATCATATGGAGCCTGGCCATTAGCAACAGGATTTTGTCCTGCACCCTGCTACAGATCCACCTCCATATGTTTTATTTCCATTGGGATAATTACAGATATAAATTTAAGTGCCTGCCCTCTTTTAAAGTTGTTGACTCCTTGTTCCCTCCAACATTTTCATAGCTGTTAGGCACTGTAGAAAATATTTCTTGACTAATTTAAGAACTTTTATGGTATAGCTGCCTAAACTATAGGAAAGCCTCTAGGAAAAACTAAACACCTAATTTTACCCTATTTGTCCCAAGTGGTTCTTTCTGTTACACTTCTATGTTCTGTCCTTTTTTACTTGCTTTCTTCTAAATTGCAGCCTGTTGTTCTGCTTTAAATCTCTCTGCCTATGGGAGTCTTTTTAGGCTGCTGAACATTGTAATTAACCACTTTGGACTTTCCAGGTTTCACTGCATGTGTGCTCTGCTGAAATTCAAGCCCAGGTATGGCAAAGAGAGTTCCAGATGAAGGCATACTGTTAATGAACATAATGGCATTATTCATCCAGCAATGTTCCTTGTTAATGACTCTTTTTTACTGTTGCAGTGCAGCAGTCAAACACACCTTTTCCCTACGCATTTTGGCAAACAACAGGCAATAACTTTGAAGCTCAAGGCCCTTGAGATTTAAGGTCGAGCATCCATTTTATGGAAACCATACCAGTTACATGATTGTGAGTCTCCTAAGGACTGAGAAATCCCCAGTCCACCTCTTACATCTGTGAGCTGTTCCTGTTATTCTTGGGAGGGACTCTTGGCCGATGCAGCTGGGGTGGCCTTGGCCTTCCTTCTGGAGGCAGTGGGTTCAGGTGAGTCCAGCTTCATCCTGTGCCACTAACCTGGACCTGAGGTTTGCACAGTCCTGAGGAGATCCCAAGCTACAGAGCAACCAGTCTGACACCTTTGTGCACCCCAGACCTGTGCTTTATTTGGGGATGGGGCCTGTGGATGGTACACTGCATAGTTGGGTAGGGAGATGGGTTCAGGGGGAGATGGGAGATGCTGCTGCCATGGCTAAACTGGGCCTTGTTGACACAGCAAGAAACCATGAGCTGAGACTGGCTGTGTCACAGCACCATCTGCAAAAATATGCTGTATTACACAGGGACTGGGGCAGAATTAGGCAAAGGTGTTGCAAAATGTGATAAAGTACACACTGTACTCTGGGAAGGAATCTAGAAATTCTTGCTGAAGGACTCCTGAAATGATCCACCCAGCCAATGGTTGTGGTAAAAACAGACAGATAAGGCATTGGTATGTCCTACGAGGTGGCTGGAATATGCATTTGAAAAAAGAAAGAGTGGTGCTGTGCCTGTACATGAAACACAGGCTTGCTAGGACTTATTGAAGTGTTCTGTGTTTGCCTCTTTGTGGTTTGGTCAAGGCCATGAATCACAGAATGACTTGGGTTGGACAGCTCAGCCAAAGGCAGCCACAGAGATTTCAATTCTGACATTAGCTGAAGAGAAAACCTGAGATGATGCTGGCATTAGTCACAGAGAAATCTCTGGGGACGTACATCAAGTACATATGAAATTACAGGGGATATGGAGTAATCAGCATGGATATGAGAAAGTGATCATCTAGGATGAGGAAACTACCAGCTGTAAACCCAAAACTTTGATGAGGAGTGCACATCTAGACCTGTATTAAAATTCTCCTCCATCCATTTGTGTGCTGAAAGATATCTTTTCCCTTGAATAAGTCTGGAGGGGCCATGCAATGCCTAAAAGTTCATGATCCATAGCTGTCAGAAGAAGCTCTGACTTTTAAATAAGCCAGCTGGTGATCAGATGCTGTGACTTGCTATTTATTTAGCAAATCGTACTTGTGGACATGTTGCCTTAGCAAAGTCACTGATTGTGACAAATGTGTGTAACAAGTGCAGTCTTCTATTGATTCTCACATTCTATTTTCCGCTTTTGGTGGAAACAGATGGAATTCAATTTTCTCACAATTACTATTAGCCAAGAATAACATCACTTAAATCGGTGCGGGGGAGGTGGAAAGTTGCAACTACAAAAACACACAGCCTGAAAAGCTGGATATTGAAATGTAACTTGCAAATAACCATAACTGATGTTTTATCCAGGGCCCAATTCAAAAACACAATTAAAGATTTTCTGGACTCAAAGCTTTATGTCTTACTGATATGATACATGTTTGCTAAAAAATGGATCATCCAGATTGTTCTTGTGGGTTAGTCTCACAGCATGACTGATGCTTAAAGTGTAAAGTCTCAAGACATTCTCTGCTAAAAATAAATATAGGATAAGGTTGGCTGTAGCAAATCCTAACCTACGGAATGCAATCCTCCAAAATTATTGCTTACTATGCAAAACATTAAAGGCAATTTTTAAGAAATTTAAATAATAGTCTGTCGTTAGAAAAGAAGTCAATCATTAGGCACACAATAAATCATGTCCAAATATTCAGGCTGTTTCAGATCAAAATGCTGTGAATTTAGAAAGGGTGCATTGCATAGTTAATGCATGAATACAAGAAAAAAATCCTACATTCTGTGAATTGGTAAAGGGTGAATTGAGTATTTAAGGTTAAGAAAGACCAGAATTAAAGATTATTTTTTAAATCACAGCTTTACACTGATTCTTTTGCATCATGCTGAACTCTTAGCTGATGTGATCACAGGTCTTTTAGTCCTGTTATTAAGTAGTGCCTCTGGCTTTGTTTAGTAACTAATATGGGATTATTAGTTTTGTCCTGGACTTCCTTCAGTCCTTCTCATTGTTACAGGATCTTAGCAATTTCCCCAAACTAGTACATTTCTGTTTATAAAGGTCTTGTAAAGAGGCATTAATAGACCTATCATACAGGTGTTGAGTGGAACCAGACACCTCTGTCTGGTGCCAAAAAGGCACCAGGATAAGATGATTATCATGTTTTATTTCAGAGCCTTTAGTATTTCATAGTTATTCATGTGTTCATAGCAAAGATACGTGGAAATCATAGAGCTGATGTGTGTAGTAAGACATCTGAAAAAGTGAGATGATCTGCCAGTGCTCATCCAGGGAAGTCTTGTCCTGTAATACTGTGAAACCTGTGGCCATGACCCAATTCTGAGGGCAGCTTGGAAACTTGAATAACTCCAGTTCTGTGACTACATACTGGAAGTGGAGTTACACTTCCACAGTTTTTTGGAAGTTGTACTTTTACACTTTAACAAGTTCACTGAAACACTGTAAGTTGAAGTGGCTGTGGCTAAATTTCAGCACATACTCATAGAAGCAGCAAATGACCACTTCTACCTCTGAAATGATGCTCCAGAAACATTGGACTGAGACAGAATATTTCATTTTGCCTTTTCATGTGGCCAAGCCAATATTTTTCTTTAGGAAACATCAGAGGAGATTTTGACAAAAGATTTTCATCAGAGAGGTCAAGGCAAAAATCCCCCAAAACCCTCCAAATTTTTTTTTATTGAATCTATATATCTGCGAATTTCTAAATGCTAATCAAGCTATCTCTATATGAGAAGCCATGTCTTGCTCACCGCCCAAATGTGAAAAAAATGTAAATCTATACTCCTTTGAGCAGCATTTACTGTTTCTAGAAGCACTCAGCCAGCACAAGTGATTCCTCTTTGAAACTGGGCAAGGAAAGCGTGACTGGGGTGGCTGCTCAAAACCCACAGGTACCTCCAGGATGCATGTTTCATGGGGCAGGGAGACAGGGTGTGACACACCCTAGGTCCCCATCCGTGCTGGGCAGGGGCTGCTTTTGGCTGGGGACACAGAGGACTCACCCACAGCACCGGGGAGGGGGGAGTCAGGCTTTCCACACCTGATCCACCACGGCCATGCCATCCTCCAGGACAGCACTGGCTGCATCCCCAGCTCCCAGCTGGCATGGTCTGATTTCCCACCCCTTTGCATGGCTACTTGCACCAGCACGAGGTAGCTGCACTGGGGGTGGGATGCTGTGGCCACCAAAGTTGGCGTGTGTGGGGTGACACTTCAGCCTTCCTCCATCCTCTTTGCCCCAGCGGTGCTAGTGGTGACAAATGTCCTCTCCTGCAGTGACAGAGATGTGTTGAAAGGCTGTAGCTTGAGCTGAGATTGTATCTGTGCTCTCCCCACTGTTTTCTGTCACTTGAATGTTTCCTCAGAAATTACTTTGCGGACTTAAATTTCTGCATCTGATACATATTTACATATCTTTCCAGTGCCCTTGTTTAATTCACAGTTCTAAATATTTACTGAAGCTAAATTATGAAACTCATTGGTGTCCTGATATTTCCATAACTCTTTTCTTTTTTTCTCTGTCTTTTTTTTTTCTTTTTCACTTGTAGCTTCCAGTTCTAACCTTCTTGTTGGAAGAAGCAAAGAAAGGACAAAAGAATTTGAACAGTTCTTCCTGGGATGGTATTTCTAAGCAGAGAGGTAACAGGCTTAGGCTCTATGTACACAAGGCCTGCAAGAATGGAGATGTTAAAACAATCACAAACCTTACAAAGGAGACAGAAGCACAACTCTTTTACTGCTCTTGGCATTGGTTAAATCTACAGAGGAAATTGAAGATTTTTATGATTCTATTAAAATTACTGTTCAACACATTCAAAAGGATGATGGAAAAACATAAAGGGCAGTGTCTCATACATTAATGTTAACCTGACAATATCATTTATATTGAAATTTGACTTGACTTTCAAGCACCATTTGAAAGGTTATTGCATGTGAAACCAAATTAAACCACACGGTTGAAGTTTGCCCTTTTGTAATTTAAAAGAAGAACTGTATTTTTCTTTCTGTAAATCCATTCTCAAAAAAGAAAAAATCCAGGATTTTTCCCCACCCTACCTCCAACCAGCACAATCAGTAGTTTGTTAGGGGTGGAGAAAAACAAAAGCAGGTGAAAAAGGCATCCCCCAAGGGCAGGCTCTGATGCCAGAACTGGCTTATGCCAAAGTGTGCATTACCAAGGCAGTTTCACCTTTACACCAGAGTGCTTGAAATTAGATATTCCTCCACTCTCTAGTTCCTAAGTCTTGTGTTTCCATCCCTGTTCTTATTAGTTTTAGGCTGATGAAATCCTTTCCCATGCCGTCCCAACATTTACCTCTTAGACTGCTCTAGTTATTTGAGGCACAATACCTTGTTTAGCCAAGCTGGCCTGCTACCTGCATATGAGCTGGATCAAATAACCCTGCTTCAGTCACCTCTTTAACTTTTCCAGGAATTCTGTTGAAAACTAACATCCATCTCCCCAAGGGGTGTGTAGTGCACAGTCTCTGCAAGCCTATGGAATTTTGGTAAATAGCTTGGAAATTCTAGGATTTGCATGGAAACACTCTCAACCAAGTGGGACCCCAGGGGGAGAAAAAAAAAGTCCCAGTCATCCTCATCCTCAGATGACCCCGGCAAATGCAACTTTGTAATGAGGCAAGCGAGTTCAACAGAAACCATCAGGCTTTTCTGAGAATTTCACCACTGCACTCCTGCCAAGTCTACCACTCTGGGCATGAATGTAGCAGATTTGCAGGCAGCTGGAAAGCACAGACAAATGGTCACTGTGCTGCAGCACGGAGCCAGCCGCGCCTCTGCCCAGCAGCCGGGCACGCCAGCGACCTTAAACTGTGAATATTGGCATGTTTGTGCCTGCTGTCACTAACAGGGAGGCAGGAACTTGTCAAGCAAACAGGATCTCTGACTCCAACTTCAACACAATGCAACGATGGGACGGAGATAAATACAGGGATTTATGGTCTCTGCAACCTGAATGTTTAATGGAACAGGGAGGAGCTGTCAGGAGTTGTCATTATGAAGAATGATTTTTATTAGACTGGGAATGGATTTTCCTAGCTGAGGTGTTCAGCACAAGTGGAGGGAAGATTTGGAAGTGGGGAAAAGATTCTCAGAGGTTTATTTTCATGGCTTTACCTATGTAAACTATTTTGCAAGGAACAGGCTTTGTTTTGGGAAGGAAAAGAGAGACGGGGAACATAGCCAGGAAAAGATTACAAGAATTAGGTAAAAATCTCCTTTTGCCCCTAAATATGCCAGCCATAATTCAAATATTTTGATTTCTGAGATATATTTGAATATTGGGAGATACATTCATGGAGATATATTTGTGTATTGCTACTGGGACATAGGTTTGTGTCCCTGCCTGTGGCAGCAAGGGTGGAAATAGATGATCTTTGAGGTCCCTTCCAACCCAAACCATTATATGATTCCAAATGTGAAAAGAAAGTAGAGACAGATCAAATGTATTAAATTGTATACTTCTGAGCTCAAATAACAGTGTTGCCATTGCATATTTTTTTATTTTCAAGTGAGTATAAATTCATCTAACTCTGTTCATCCAAAACTTTTTGCACAGTGGACAGTCCTGTCTCCAGTCCCACCAAAGTCACACTTCCTGTGATTCCAAAAGTGATTCCAAAAGTAAACAAGTTCAGAGGACATGAATGGCAGCAAGCAATGTAAACAGGAATTCTCATGCTAAATGTACCCATGTTCTGCTATACTTAGAAGTGGAAGTCAAGCCAGTGTTTGGTGAAGCAAATCTCCTGCAACCAAGAAGGAAGCAGAAAAATAATCAACATATGGGTCGGTCGGTCTGCAGAGGAAATCCGAGGTGCAGTTTCACAATGCATTAAGTCCACAACAATATTGGTTCAAAAGTTCCCTTTCTGCCTGACCTTGACCTTTTGGGAAGGGTTGGAAAGAGGAAAGGGTGTGAGAAAAGGGTGTTTTAAAACCAGATAGTCCAGTAAACTGATTTGGCCTTATAAAAATGTGTGCTCATACAATTGGGGAGGTGATACAGAGAGGAAACAAGTCTGGGCATGGAAAGATCTCCATGGTAGAGCCATGTGGGCAGAGTTTGCTGCCAGAGCCAGACGGGTGTGGAAGTAAATACGAAGAGTAAAACAGGGAGATAACTATTGGCATGTTCTTTAATTTCTGATATCATGTTTGGTGAGAGTGGATAGAGCCAGGGTTTCTGGACAGCCTCATTTCTGGAGAGATGGACTGATTGTTTCATGATGAAACAGTTCTGGTGTCATCTCCACTTTCTCCTTTCCTGGTGATGCTGCTGTGCAAGGACCATCTACCATGCACACATGTTCATGAGTTGGAGCTTGTAAAAAGACAGAAGGATTAGGAGTAGGTGGCAGCAATTACCATGTAGTTCAAGTTTTAGTAATTACTGTTATGGTCAAATCACAATTTTCTATGCAAATTTTTATTGTCCTTGGTTGTGTGTTATTTGTTGTGGATTTTTTATTAGACTTACTGCATAGAGCCCGGTGTTGACAGCTGCCCCCGGCATCTCTTGAAGCCTCTGTGCAGGTGAGAATAATAACATTCAGCAACACTGACATCTTGTGGCTGATGAGAAATGGCTCAGACACGCCAGAATAGCCAAAACCACCACCTCGTCGTGCGTTCATCATCCCCTGAAACATGGTGATGCTCAAAGGGATGAATATCAGAAGTCTGGAAATCGGGAGGTTAAAAGGCAAAAAATGTAGAAAGGTGGTGATTTATTAGTTGGCTGAGCCGTGTGTGTGGATAATCCGGCTGCATGCTAATCCTTTGGGCTAATCTTCTCCACGTGAATGATTCCCTCCAGAGGACAGGGATAGAGCCTGATGTGTTTGACGTGACAAACGAAGCTGTCGCTCCCTGCAGATGATCCTCTTTGTGTTTACCACCTCCACTGGGAAGCTGGGAGAGAGAATACCTCTGCAAAAGGCCCCAGGAGGAATCTTTCTCATTACCTATTGTTACTGCCAGAAATAAGACCAGCAAAGCCAGGCTCAGAATCCCTGCCTCTCAGCCAGTGCAGATTTTTTGGGAAAAACTGTGGTAGGGAAGCCTGTTTGTATGAAAAGACATGTAGGAGCAAATCCTGGTTGGCTGGAAGGTTGCAAATTCTTCTGCATGCTTAGAATAATAGTATCCCCAAGTGCTACATCCGTGTGCTTTTTGGACACTTCCAGACCTGTATTAGGCCACTGGAGAGTTAAAGACATCCAGTATAAAATGGCCTTACTCTTGACATGTGGGAGGAAGGAGAATATCCAGTTTCGACTCCTATGGATGGTGGAATGGTCAGATTTCTTTCTTGGTCTAAAGAGAGATGTTTGTGACTCTGCAGCACGTGATGGTCAGCCTTGGACTTTTCACTTGTAGCAGCTTCTTGGAATGCTTTATTGTTTGCCTGTGTTCCCATTGCTAATGAACATCTGCATCCACTTTATCATCGGAACCCAGTGACGAAATTATTACTGAACACTGAATTAAGTGTTATGCAATGGTCTTTTGCAAGCATCTAGAGAACTTTAATGCTTCCTTGACGATGGTGGGTCTGGGATTGCTAGGAGTAACGACCGTATGTTCTGCTTACAGCCTGTGCTCCTTGAAATTGAAGCAGTTGTCTGATTTGGGGTCCATATTACATAAAATCTTTTATGAAATCTTGGGGAAGAACTGTAAAATGCCACGCATAGCCAGTGGTTGGGATTAATTTGATTAGGAAAATATTAGAAGTCCAAGACTGAAACTGATTCAAGCTTGGGGATCATATTTGCCAATTATCTTGGGAAGTGGAAAACAACATCCGTTTCCTAAAGATTCTGAAATGAATTTGCTTTCCCTCCATCCCGTCCTTGCTCTTGTTTAGCACTACTTTGATTAACTTTACCTGTGAAAACAAGCAATAGAAGTGAATGATTTTGTAACTTGTAGGGAAGTGCTTGACTGCACTACATTTTGTAACTTGGCAGCTTTCAAGTCAGTGTATTAAGTAACCTTAAACCACTGACATACACAAATGCTGTGGTTTAATATACAGTGTAAAACTCCAATTGAAAATGGTTTATACCATATATTGGTGGAAAAATACCCTTTTACTGGCTCTGTTGATTTCACTTAATAATATAAAAGATCATTCTTTTGATAAGAATAATCTGGAGAGAAATCTATTACTCAATATAATTTAAAAGAGTGTGGAGCTTGCAAGAACCATTCATTCACACTGATGTTTTCCTCTAAAAAACATCTTGTTGTATTGTCTAACTATAGTAAAATCTATCACACTGAATCACAGATGTTTGTTTCAAACAATAAGAAGTGCTCAATTCAGCAGAAACTTCAGCAGTATGCTGAGTTAGCACATTTCAAAATTCCAGCCAAATTGGTGTGAATTTCCTTTCTTTAGCCTTTGAAAGTATTATTGTGACTTTGAGAGAGCAAAGATGTCTACTCCCCTCTTTTCTTGAGTGCAGTTTTCGTACACAATTTTCAATATATCTTCCTTTTCATTGGTCACTGGCAAAAATGAAAGATACATCAGCCTGTAGCACTTGTTCTTATGTAAAGCAACATCTTCACTTCTTATTTTATGTATAAAAATAACTCTTCTTCCTAATCCAGCAGAAGTTCTGCTTTTTTTTCAGCCCATACTGTAAGAAGAGCCTATAAAATTGCTATGCCTTTTTGTGAGCAAAGGAGAGGATTTTATGTTTATGACCTCAACTTTGACATTAGCATTTGAAAAAAGGGCTTCAAACGGTAAATTATGAGTGAATGGAGGGCTTGCCATGAATTTGAATGGATGCATTGTTTCCAGAACTGTAAGCAGGGAAATCTAGGATTACTGTTGAAAATTGCAATATGCCCTTATTTGTTCTTAAATAATTACACTGTACTCACTTGAAGCTTGGTGAAACAGCTGAAGGTACAAACATGGGACACTTTGGTAAGCTGTAGGCATTTGTAAACTATTTTTCTTCTCATCATCAGGTGAAGTGGAGAGGTCCCTGAGGTTTTCACAGGTATTCAGCCATCAGCTCAACTATGTGTTGGTCTAGAAGACAACATTTCTACATTGCCCAACAGCCTACATCATTCACCCTTGTTGGAGCAACACTGGTGGCAGGACTGGACTTGTGTTAGCTTTGACCTCTCCTCATTTATACCAGTCTACAACTGTCTTTTCCCTTCTCACACTGTATTTTTTATAGCATATGGTCTTTCAGCTGTAGGGCTAGAAAGCCAGATGTCCTCAGCTCTTTTGGTCAATACAATCAGTTATGCTGCCAATCATGAGCCCTTTTAAACCCTGCTTCATGAAATTACAGTGAGTTTGCGTTCATATCCTTAGTCTAAACCTATTTACCAGACTCATAATGATGCTCTAAAACAATATCTGTGCCTCGCCCAGTCATACACAAACTGCTGCATTTCAGTTGTTAAGTAATGGACAAGCAATGAAGCAGCTGTTGGAACATCGTGCTGGATTTCTCTCTCTCGAGCTGAATGACAGAATTTGCCAGGTCATTTAATCAATTTCATACTGATTTAAACTAGATGAAATCAATCATCTTAGCTCATGGATTTGGTAGCTGGAAAGATTGTGTCATCTACATTGCAATGCCATACTTGAAATAATTTTTGGGTTATAAAGGAAAAGATCCTTTCCAAAGTCCACAACATAGCAACCCTGCTAAGCTGCTGCATGCAAGACAACTAAAACTGTAATTCTGAAATGACCAATTTGTAAACTAAGAGGCTTTGTGGAGTAATCAATTAAAATATGAATCTGAATGGCCAGTTTTCCTCAAAAGTGAGTTAAAATAATCTAATCGATAGGGATTAGATGATAATCTTGTTAAATAGGGAAAAAAAATCCATGCAATGTTTAGAGCTGGTAATCTTTTGTGTCTGTTTTATAATAAACCATCTGGTTTCTGTATTTCACTAGCAACCCATGCATTGAGAAATAAAAACAAAAAAAGGGAACTTTCATTAGGGAAGTTTCATTCTCTATCTACAGTGTAAGCCAAACTCAATCTAGATTATATTTACAAGAGCACATTAAAGCATTTGTATAATTTTGAAAGGAGAGTTGCAAACTTTGATTTGCACAGCGGGTCATGAAAGTGTGAGGAGAAGGAAGAAAAAGTAACCTGCCCATTTAGGGTGACTTTGGGAGCCAACATCTGTAGCCTTTCATTGAGCAAGGTTTTCTTTCAGATATAGCAGATATTGCCCAATTTAAAACTTAAAGAACAGCCATTCAGAACCAATGTGTCCTCTCTGAAGATAAAGACATGATGCTGACCAAAAGGGGTCAAGACATCAAGGAGGAATGTACCTGTCTAATATTCAAGCACAAGAGTGCACTCTTAGGTGCCCAGCCTCCTTGCCTATGGTTGACAGAAGTCACATTTGGATGCTTTGGTTGCCTTTACAGTGGGAATTTGTGGGGATTTGTGTGCCCCAGAGTGACCTCAGCAACAACTCATGCAGGCAGGCATGAGTTTCCAAGAGCTTGGTGTGCTTTTCCTATTTAATTTGATACTTATCCTCAGTGTAGACTTCATAAAGTCAGTACTGCCTCCTGCATGCTTCATAAAGTCCACATCAGGGCCACGCTCCAGAACAATGGAGTGCACTTTATAAAGTGCAAATTGGCTATACAAACTTTATTAAGTATACAAACCTGCTATTAATGTCTAATCATTCCGCAACAAATTCATCATGCTACTCGAAAGCATTGTTTTTCATCATGTTCAGCAGCTTAAAATAATTTTGCCTTCCAATTTCAGCATTTTAATGCTTCATGAGCCAAATAAAACCAGGAAAATGTCAATGAGGTGAGAATACCTTTGTTGTTTGACTCCCTTGGTGCAAGTATTCAAACACATGGCTTGGTTTACCTCAAACTGTGCAGAGAATTCTCATCATGGTGTTGGGACTAAATCTGCATAGAATTTGAGGGACTTAGATTTTGATGAGTTTAATCAGGGGCCGGGTTTTTTTTCAAAACATACAGTTCTGTTGTGAGGAGGATAATGATTAACATCTGGCACTGTATTCCCATGAGAATGTAAAACAAATTAACTCTTCTACTCTTAGCACCTTGAAGATGCATTTTTCTTGTCCTTTGATAATTCTAAATCTTTTCTACAGACATTTCACAGGCTTACAGACATTTGCTCGTGGCCATGTACAGAAAAATTGCCTTAGTCTAGAAAGGAAGCCATGCAGTGAAAAAAGTTTAATTTGAATGCGAGCTTTCTCCATCTCAGACAAGTCCTCTAACCCAACTGGCTGTGGAGTAAAAGTGAGAAAAGCCACAATTCCTCCAGGCTAATCTTGTGCTAAGCCCAGTATGGCAGATACATCTGGAGAGTGCAACTACATGTGGCCTTGAAGCCAAGTTAAAAGGTTGGATTCTTCTCATTTTTCATTGTTGCAAGCTCTGTGCTGAGTTTCTTGGCGTTTCCTAGATTTAGAAAACTCCTAAGTGTCTTCAGTAACAAACATTTGTTTAAATTTGTAAGTCCTAGGAAGAACTGTGAGTATTGCAAATCTCAGCATGAATCCATTTGAAGCTCCATACAGTCTGCTATTGCCTTTTTGTAATACATTTTTGTTCAAAATTTTGTTTTTGTAAGGCTGAGTGGCATGCAGTGGCACTTTGTGATCAGTGAATTTTTGGTGTTTGAGTATCTTCAATTCTCCACAGTTTTGAGTTTCCATTCCACAGGACCATTTAAGCTGCTCTGGCTATCTGGAGGTTGTTTCTTTTAAGTTGGTAACCAGCATTTAAGCTCATTCTTTGTTGTCTGCTGCTTGACCCCTTCTTCCAGTAACCCTTAATTTTTCTGTTTCCTCTGTCTTAACTGCTGAAGGCTCAGTGCATCCTGTGGATGCCACACAGACACAGCATCATTCTTGGTGTGTAGCTCTGGTTGTTGTACTCAATTCTGAGGCCCTGGTTACAAATATATTTAAAGGAGAGGAAAACCTTCAGGTAAAACATCACGAGACCTTGAGAACATCATCTTATCTGGATGGTCAAGGGGCTGCAGAACATGAAGTGTGAGCAGAAACTGAGATGGCAAAGGGAGACCTTTCTGCAACCAAATTGAGAGTATGGAGAGGACAAATTTGGAGTCCTGTAGCCATGGACTTGAGCTGAAGGAGAAATTCTGATCAGATAAAAGGAGAAGGGTTTTCACTGTGAGGTGGTTTACTCAGGGGCACAGACCTAGAGAGGTTTGCAGACACCAGCTTTGGATACATGCAAAACTCAAAAAGTATAAGCTGATCTAGCTGGACCTGCTCTGAACTGTCTTTTGGGCTAGATGATGTCCTTTCAACCCATATAGTTTTCTGTGATTGTAGAAGGAAAAAAACCCACAATATTTTAACAAGTACAGAATTACACTGAGTAATATACAGAGAAAAAGCATTTTGTAGACTGAAGAGTTTATGCTCCAAATAAACAGAAGTCTTGTGTGTGTGTGTTTGTGTAGGGACTGGGGGATGCACTGAGATGAAGTGATTTGCTGATGTTCTAGTGAAATTCAGTGATGGGAGAAGGAAGTTTTGTTTCAGTCTCATTCTTTCCACTGTCAGGGTTCAGACAATGGTGAGTAGGAAGCATTGTGAGGTTACACAGGATGGAAGGATTGCAAGTCGGATGAATGTTTGGGTTCTTTCACTTACAAAAGATATTTTTGGCTATGACATTTTGTAGCAGTTGAGGAAAAAGTCCCACTTGCAGCAGTGTGATACCCAGATAGACACCCTATCACTGTTACAGGAACCATTTCTAATGAAGATGCAAAAAAATTCTTTCTATTTCTGTAATTTCCTCTGACGACTCCAGGCCAGTTCTGGGCAGTGGGATAACAGTCATTTTTCTGTGAAATCCCTAAATATCCCTAGTTCCAGTGTTACAGAATGTGAGAATAAGATTGTTTGCAAAAGTTATTTGAAAAAAGTAACTCTCTCTTATATTCTCTCTCAATGGACCACAAATTAAAATAGACTGAGAATACTGAATAAGTAATTTCCAAGGAGATTCACAGTGGCTTACAAAAGAAGACAAATAAAAAATGACCCCTTTACATATATGATGCATTCTGATTCCTCCGCCCTCCCCTTAATAATTAGAAACATGGTTTCACTGATACACTTTACAAAACCATTCTGGGGATTCATGAATTTAAAAGAAAAAAAAATAAACTAGATGTGAATAATTCATAGTTAAATAGCTCTGGGCCAAGATATTGCTCCAGTATTTCCAAGTATGCAGGTTTTATTATTCTCTTAAAGTATGAATAAAAACAAGGTTGTTTTATCACACTTGGACTAATCAATGATATGCCCGAAGCACAGTTGGCAGTAAATGATCCGTTTTAGTTTAAAACATTATTTAAATCGATGTGTATTGTAAGGCAGTCATAAAAGTATTCAAATTAAAGGGTTTTAAGCCATAAAAATAAGTAATATTTTTAAGGGTTTTTAAAGGCAGTAATGTTTCCAAGTAAATAGGAGATGGGCCAAGCAGTTCCCTCTGAATTACCCTTCATCAGGTTTTCACACCCTATTAAGGTAGCCTTCATGAAATATCTTTACATTACACTTCATGATGTAATTTGAATGTATTAGGATTAATTTGCCAATAAACTGCAGGGAAAATATGGAATATGCTAGCCCCAAAAACTTATGGACTCCCTGTGTTTAGCTTGGGCCACATCCGTGAGGGTTTCCAATGAAAAGTTTGCAGGTAAAAAGCAATGCTTGCAGCTATGGTGTTTTATCCAAGAGTGAGCTCTTAGCCTGGAGTGGTAGAACTGCAGGTCTCTACTCAGGATTCAGGGGTTTTAGTTTGCTCCCTGAATGCAATACACTGGGATACCAGTGAGCCAGTGATGGCTTTGTAGACAACTTAAAAAATATTCCTTTACCACCCAAGGCAGGTTCCTCCATGGTTTTTTAAACCAGCCAACTTTCAACAAAGTGTGATGTGATATCAGCCCACCACTGAGTCCTCTTCCCATCTAAAGCATGGGTTACCTGTTGTAGAAGATGCAACACCACCCTTGGCAGGACTCTATGGATCAGTTTTAGTCACTGTGAGCTCACTTAATGGCATCTTGGAGATGTGACAAAAGATTCGCAGGGCAGTGCCCTTTAGGACAGGGATTTTTACCTTGTCCAGCTTTTTATACAAATATTTAAGGTTGCTTTTAGTATCTACCACTCTGATGCTGAGGACCTAACACGGCAGCCAGGGAATCACCCGAGAGAACAGAGGAGAGAGGTTTTGAAATTTCCCCATTCTTTACTTCCAGCTCTCATTCCCATTTGCTGGCAGCTTCTCCATCTGCAGTTCTAGAGAACCCCTCATTGCAGGTTTTGGTTCAAAGGCAATGAATATTCCATATGTGTCATGTCAGACATGCCATACTGAGGTTTGGAGTCCATCCACCGAAGGTGAGACTTCCAGAGTTTATTTCCACTGCCTTTGATTACAGGCAGTGAGAGTGAATGGAAATACTGACAACAGGATTTATTTCATAGTGGAAAAACTGGCATGTGTTATCTCAGTCTTCATAACTATTATTTCCTTTTAAAAAGTTATGTAAAATATATGAGCTAAGTACGTTGAGAGCTGAGTTCTTCTAATCCTCAGCATTTTATGCAAACTAACTGGCAAAAAACCTCAGCTCAGCAAGAAATCTTTCTCACTAAGTAGGACAAGAAGTGGATGTGTCCAAATATCAGGAGGCAAAATTCCATTTTGTAGGATTTCCATGCATTAGTGGAGAGAAAACAGAGAGATCCTCAGAACCAGGACTATTCTTACAAAAGTTCTGACTTCTTTATGGACCCAAGAGCTCTGCATCACCAGAATGGAGCTCGAAGTCTGTCTTTCTTCCTATGGTACATTTCTTGCTGTTGTCTTACAGCAAAATCAATTCCCATAGGATGGAGGTCTTGCAATATCCTGTTTGTAAACGGAGATAGTGAAAACACGGCAAAGCTTCTTGGCACTTGCTCCCTCTCTGTGCTTGAGAGCCATCTCTGATAGACCCAAAGCCTAAATTTAGCCAGGGCCAAAGTGTTCAGGGCTGAGCTCACCAAACCACAGCAAGCTGACCTGTCTTACTGCTCTCTGAGGGTGCTGTAATTTCCCAGCTTTGCTGGAAGTCTGGGTTTTACCACTTGCCCAAGGTCCCCCAGGAGCTGATGGTAGAATAGGCAGCTGAAACTCAAAGGAAATTTGATTATGCTGCCTTGGGCAGAACAAAGGGCTGGAAATTGAGAACAGGTAAAATTTGAGTGATGAGGTGAGAGATACTTGGAGTCACCCACTCTACTCTTTTCCAGGATGGGATTTAGCCATTGTCTGTCATTTCACCAGTAGGTTTGAGAAGCTGGAAGGCCAAATTTAACTACATTTGTGCCGTTTTTTTTTCCTCCTGGTGAAGGCAAAAAGAGAGAAGGCAGGACATGTATGCAGCATTTGGAGACGTTATAAGGGGCCACAAAGTGAGGATCCTGACTTTTAGTCAGGCCAGTGGGATATGCCAAGGAAGCTGCTGCTGTGAGCATCTCTTGGCCAGTCTCAACTTGGCTCTTCTTCAGGTTCCTTCTCCTATCCCCAACCCTAGCCAAGCACTTCCTTATTTTACAGCTACAGTCCCCTTATCTAGGGGATGTTCTGGAGCTTGAGAAGGTCTGGTTTATTTTGGATGATTTTTTGCTTAAAAAGAAATAAGCCTGACCAGAGTAGAGAGCTGATTCTCTTATCCATTTTCTTGTTCCTCTGGCAGAAAAATCTTGGCACTATCTTGAAGGAACATATTATGTTTCCAGTGAAAGGAAATAATTCCAGTCATTCTCAAGTAATCCCTCTTATCCACTACTGCATTAATACTACAGGTCCTTAAAAAGAAACCCATCTTACTTTTTTTGTCTAAAATGGAGTCACTGAAAAGGGAGACAGGAAATTGAAGATTTTTTTTTTATTATTATTTTGTATTGGAGGAGAAGCTATCTCCTCACACTCACTGCCAGAAATCCTGAGAAAAATTTCAAACTAATAAATAGCATTATTCTTATTGAAAATTTTACAAAAATATTTGGCAGTAAAGAAAGACCAGTCATAGATTCTTTAGAGTATAAGGTTTAAAATGGAAAGTCTGACACATTCTTCAGCTACAATAACACAAATGGGATCACTATAATTTTCAGTTCTGATTATATGTTACAAAATCACTGCCAAATACCAATATATTCAAGAGCCTGCAGAAAACAATCTGCAAGAAGAAATATGGAGAACTACTGAAGAAAAGTACAGGCAGCTGTAAATGTAGGAAATATAATGACAAATCCAAACCTAAAATCAAGATACTGTTGATAACTAGTCAGAGGAATTTCACTCATACCCTATCAAATTGAATTTAATCACTGACAATTTCCATTATCTAAGAATACAGTGATTTATTTGCAGACGTTCTAAGACAAAAAGCTTTTCTAAGATGGGATTAATTTTCAGAAGATAAGTACTAAGCAGGAAAGAAATTATAGGGATGTTATACCCAAACTGCATAATATAAACCATGGAAATTCAGACTCAAGGTTACATCAAGGAGAAGAAACCAAGTTCTAAAATTTCATTAGTTTCAGTCACATGAAAATTAGTAATTTTCTCATTGGAGAAAAAGTATTTTGTTGACAGTGCAGTTCAGAATACTGGGATTAAACAAAGATAAAGAGAAGATAAGGAGAGCTGGTTTAGCATGAATGCAGAACAACTGTTAATGATAATATCTATCTATCACTTCATGATGAAGTGATTGATTGTGAAACTGCAAAATAGGAGTAATAAATGAGCCTTTTCCCATGAGATTCCATTTGTTCTTTGTAACTGCTTGTAGTTAGAGTTTGCAAGAGTTTTGCTGAGAGAGAAAAATGAAAACATGGACCTGTTAAAAGATGGAGCCCTCACTTCTTTGTGGTCAGAAATGAATAGTAAACTTTACAGATTTCTGTAAATTGAGATAAATATCCTTGCAAATATAGTAAGACATATAACAAAATATAAGGAGAGAAAAATTTTCAAGTGTGAATGGGCAGAAATTAATGGCTTAAAAACATTAATTACAATATTTTGAGCAAAATTCTCTGGATTACAACTGTCCTTGAGTGCTTGATGTTTCCTCAAGACTGACACATTTGCGTTTCATATTTTTCTGTTTCATATTTTCTTCTGAATGTAATTTCATTTCAGTCTGTATTGGCTTAGCAATGAGCACCCTTAAAAAGAGATAGCTGCAGGAATGTGGGCATAGGAATGTGACCTAGTGTTTAGGAAATTGTAATTATGCTGCTGAACCACTGCCTATGCATTGGTGGCCCTCCTAATTAGAGTAATTAGTAGAAAATACAGACTCCAAAATTAGGGTGAGGACCATATGAGTTACGGTCATCCACTTCTACCTTTATGATAGCTGTAGTGAGGCTTGAATTAAAATTATTAATGTCTCTCTGGGGTGATTTTTTATGTCTGTTTGTCAGGGTCTGTTTTTCACTAATATGAACTCATCTTCCTGAACCTTCCTCCAACCTAAAAACCCATTTCCAAAATTTCCATCTCTCCTTCCTGCATGACTGACTGTGACTGCTTATATGAATGCTGTTTGTAGAAGCACTAAACACTGAAATTCTTAAGCAAAATATGTGTTTTAATAGCTGCAATTATTGCAGAACTGTAAACTTTGGTGGGGCTCTGCAGCTGGAAGTTTTCGAATTTTCCAAAGAGTAAAGTTGAACGAAGTTGTGTCTGATGGGTAAAAAGATCTCACTGTTTTACAGGGTAAAAGAGAAGTACCAAGAAAAAACCCTTATGGGTTCTGAATTTGGGCACTTGAAAGGTTATGTTGGCACCTCACGAAGCCTCCTTTCTTGTTTCTTTCTGGAAGCAGAATTGGGCTTGTGGCTCCAGCACACTTCATTAAAAAGGTCCTCAGATTTTCGTTGGAAGGTGAGGAGCCTGCCAGGTGCTGGCATAAATGCCAATTTACTAAAAGTGGGTGTTGCTGCTGAATATCAGATCTTCATATGGTCTTGCAGTGAATTGCCCAAGGTCATTCAATGCCTGTGGGAAAGTCCTGAGGTGTTTTTGACTCACTTCTTCCCTCTGAAACACAATGAGCCCAGCAAATCACTGCTGTTTGGGTGCCAGAAGGTTATATAGAGAAACTTCCTCCTGAGCAAACCCACCAAAAAATGAAATGTGCACTCAGATCTGGAGATTGACTCTTTTGGTTTTCCCTGGCTGGTTTTGAAGCTGCAAGCTTTTTCATACAAGTGATGCAATTCCAGAAACACTTCAGACTTTGGCATAAATCCTTTAGTGCCCACTTTTCCAATACATATAAAGTACTGGAGAAGCACAGACTTCTCCATATTCTTTTTAAAATAGAAGTTTTGGGGAATCTTCTATTTTAATATTTTATCTTGCACATTTTTCTGAAAGAATTGGAGAGGCAAGTGATAGTTCTGTATCCCTGACCAGTCTGAAACAAAACATCCTTCCCTCTCTCTATTGTGTTGTGTAACCTATGGAATAGGCTTGTTTCCTGAACATTGTCACAAAATATGTCCTTCCAGCACTCTTCTAGTGATGACAGTACACAGGCTGTCTCCTTTTCAAGAAGCAGAGAAGGAAAAGAAGGATTTCAAAGTGAAGAACAGGGGATTTTGTGAGGGGCAGGTGATGCTCCAGAGCCAGGTGCAATGAAGAAAGGTGTGGCTGGAAGATGGTGGAATGGCAGAATATTCATCTGAGCTGATGTGGCTGGAGGGAGCATCTGGCCAGCGTGCTGTGGGGTTGTTTACTGGCTAGTTCATGAATCTGGAATTGAAAGCAAACCTAAGATCAGACTATAACACAGAGGAGATTTTATAATCCCTGCATTTATGATTTCATGAAGTCGTAATCAGCTGAACAAGGACAGCATCTTCTATGGAACAGAGTTAAAAGCTTCTGGTTATTAGATTTGAGACATTAAAGCAGAGAGCTTAAATACTGACTACACTACTTTTATCTCTTGGCCTGAAAGGAAAAATCTGCTGCTCTCAGAGGCCCACAAACTGGCATATCAGCTGGGGCACCATATTCCTTGGTCTGGCAGCAAAAATAGCCATGGGAGGCAAGAAATGCCAACATTTATGTCTGGGCAACGTGTGAGCAGCCAGTGCTAAACCAGTCTGGAGGGAGCAGTGTGAAAAGGTGTAAAAAGCTTCCAAACAAATCTTCCCCAAAAACCAAATCTGTGTGATTAATCTCTCATGTCTTGTCTCGGCTGGAGACCCAGAAGCAAGTGAAAGATAGTGAGGAATATCCATATGATTTTTAAATTATTATGACACTTTAAAAAATGTTATAATTATCTTAAATTTCTACGAGTTCTAGAATGATCAAGTTTACCATCAGATTATCACTTCAAAAGTGGTGTGTAGTAGAGGGTCGTGCTTGGTGTGATTGAGTTTTGTGTTCAGACTCATCCTATTGAGTGCAGGAGGGGAGACCAAGGGATCATCTCCAGCATGTTCATTAACTGATATAAAAACAAACAAAAAAAAACCACCCAAAGGTGTGAATTCTGAATAAAAAGATAAAAAAAGAGGCTGAAGCATGTTCTTTTCATCTTTGAAAAGGATGAAGGAGATGGTTTAGAGTGGAGTTTCTGAGACAGAAGAAGCAAGCTTAACTTACCAAGTTAGTTTTGGAGGACAATCCTGAACAGTAACTCTCAGGAAATAACTTTTGCTGCTTTTGGTCTCAGCTTGCAGAGTTGGATGTCGGGGGAAATCCTAAATGACAGCTAGGGGAGGAGACTGGTTTCTGTGCTCTCTCTGGGTCTTGTTTCCAACTTAATCATCATGCATTTGACTGTTGCTTCACTGAGATGAAATTTACTCATCTTTAAGGTGCTTGATGGTAAGACTTGTTAGAAATTAATCTCAGAAGTACAAGGCACTTTTTTTTTTTCCCTTCTAGGAGTAATGAATGCCAGTAAAATGATTTATAAGAATAAAGTCTTCAGGTGTTTTGCCTCCTGCTGACATCTCCCACCTCACTGCAAGGATTTGTTTGGGGCTGATTTCAGGCACCACAATATGATGGTGTATCTTTCTAACTTTACACATACAAGGATATAATTCTGTGTGCTGTGTTACAGCCAGGACATCCTTAGCCAAGTGCATGTGGTGGGGAGAGACCCTCAAAAACTGGGTAAAGTCAAGCAATCACAGCTCATACCAGCAGAGTTCCAGCAACAGCTGCTGCTGCCATTTTTCTTTCTTTACCCACCAAATTCCTGCTAAAATAAAACTTGTACTTGGCTAACCTGAGCTCTCTGCAGTCTAGCTGCCCTCCAAAGTCATTATGAGAGTTGCCCAGTTCACTGTATGACATAGCCTTTACTTAGCTCCTGCCAAAATTAACTGTGTTTAATTTTCTGTAAATCACAGTACTGCCTCTGAGTTTTTGGGGACTGTATTTCTTTACACTTTTTCCAAATTCTAGGTCTGCCCTGTGGTTCCCTACTAAGAAAAAGGAGACAGATGTTAGATGAAAGTATTCTGGAGGAAAAAAAATATTGAAAATATGATGGATATCAAAAGATAAGGAAGCATTTAGGAGAGCAACTGTGCAACTGAAGTAAAAAATGATACAATCCTAAAAAAAATTGCATCTTCTGTTTTTAGTTATAAAGAAAGAAAACTGGTAAACTTCTTTTGAACTTTTTTTTGAACATAGGTGCTATGTTTAGGGGAGGAAGGAAGAAGTGATTTTATGTAGCCTCCAGCAAAATGCCATGTTTTTCATACAATATTTTCCTATTCATTCTTATTTGCATATTTTAAAATATATTTTAGTTTTTGCATTGCTCATACAAATGATTTAAAAGGAAATATTCTTCAACAAATCTCAGCTGTTTCTGTAGTTCCTAGCATTTTAAAAAGAAAGGTTTTCTGTCTTCTATATTTACATAAAGCCTGAAATCCAGATTTGGAAGATGTAATAAAAATATGCTTTTCTGGGATTAGTTCTTAGGGAGAGAGAATTCCCCATGACCAAAAATACCCCAGTAATAAGCATTTGCTCTGTGCTGGCACCACTGTGACCTTAAATTATGAGCTTGCCCCCATTTGTAGCCAGTTTCCCCTCTTTAAATGCACAGTTAAGTCATTTGTAAATATCATAACTAAATCTGGAAGTGTAATTTAGTCACTCTATTTGAGGATTAAGAGGAAGAATAACATTACTTAGAACCATATGCAATCTTTTCTGCTTTGTTTAATTTAGTTCACTCTATGCAAGCCTTATCTTCCAGACATTCTTCATTCCAGCTCAACAGCATTTACAATGCTGTTGATAATGTTATCAAAAAAATAACTAAATGTTTATTTCTTTACTAAAAAATAATGTATATACTGTGAAGTGAACTGACAAAACATTAGTGATGTGGAATCATTGTCCCTAGGAAGGGCAGAGAGGAAAAAGGTTGTTTTATACTGTTTGTTTTTAAAGTAGAGGAGATTTAAAACTGTAGAAAGAAGGTATTGGGCTTTACACTCAACCATACTGGCTGGCTCTATTAAACACTTGGAGCAACACTCTAGTTTCCTTTGCAAAGGATGCCAAAGAATTGAAATTCTCTACTGAATACAGTCTGCATTGTGGTCTTTAGTTCATTGAGGCTTTTTTCAACTTTCCTTTTCAGTGGGACTACCTCACAAATTCTGTGAGTATCTGATCTTTGACTATTGTACCAGATTGACAGTTGCTGATTAATTTGTATATCCTATTGTTAATTACAAGTCTCATAAGTTTTATTCTTGCTGAACCCACCTTGTGATCCCTTATGGTAGTTGAAGTCATATTTTACTTTCTTCAGACAGTATGAAATAATTTTAAAGTTCTGAGCAGCTGCTTTTTATTCTGACTCCTTTTTGAATCAAAATGTCTTAATTTTTTTCCTTGCCTTTTTTTTTCCATGAAAGCTTACCATTTCTGTATGGATATACTGTGCTGTCAACAAACATCATTCTTATACATTTGGAAGGAACATAGGGTAGATTCTTGCCTGGGGTAAACACACTTAGTTCTGTTGATTGTGTAGCCCATTTCAGCCTGGAGGGAAATTTTGCAGAGACCACCTTCACTCATTGCTTGGTGTGAAGTGGAGACAGGCACACAAAAGGAAGTGCCTGAAAGATTACTCTGAGCTGGGCAGAGCAAGGACATCTCCTAAAATAGTGGAGTCTCATGTCATCGACAGCTAGATTTGGAAAATCTGAGAGAGGTAAAGGGAGACTCTGAAAATCAGGCACTGGAGCTCAGCAGAGCTGACACAAAGCTGTTCCCAGCATTCCTTACCTCCCAAACTGCTCCTTCAGTGGTCTAATCCAATGCCCAAAACCAAATACCCGCACACCAATAAATCCTCTGGCTCAGCAGGGGCTAAGGAACAAAAATAGCTGTGTCTCAGTTACCACAAGGACAGATCCTCAGCCAGCAGTGGCCCCCAACACAGAAGACAAATTGAATGCAGAGAGACAGAAATGAAAAAGAGAGGACAATGATTCATTGGAGTGGAGGAAGATCAACCATCAAACAACAGCTGTGAGAAAAATGACTGCGAAACATATATGCCACATGCACACACACAGCGATACATGGGACCAATCAGAGTAGAACACGAAATATATATGAAAAATAATTTACTAGAAACTTTAAACCCCAAAGTCCAGTTATCAGGTGATCATTTCCCACAGTAACATGAAACAGAGATTCATTGTTCTAATATCTTTGATTTTCCATGTTATTTCCTATGTTTATTCCTTTTAGATCTTCATCTATCCCACACTAAAACCAGCGGGAAGACCCATTCTTGAACCTATAGTTCAGTCTAAGATTTTTAAGAAACTTTACTATTGTTGACAAAGGAAGAAACATGATGTAGAAAAAGGTCTTACAACTTGAGTCAGGAGAACTGTAATCAGGACTGTTATAATCTTGCCATGTGTAGAAAACAATTTGAGGGTCACTGGTCATTGTGCAATTAACATCAGTAGTTACACTCTTAAACATGGAAAATTGAGGTGGTAGAACTGGAAACAGGACTGCTCCCTAACTAAATTATCAGGGTGAAGTATCTGGTGTTCGATATAAAAATTAGTTTTAATTAACTTTAATGTTGACAATAGAAATTAATTGTTTCTCTGGCCACTGGACTGACGAGCACATTGTCAGGACATGTAATCAACAGCAGCTCTAGCACTGGAACTGGCATATGGGGAGCATTTGTCGACATGTAATTGGAACTCCATCCAGCTCTCATTGAAATAAACTTCCCATTGATTTTAATAACAAATACATTAAACTCTGGACACCACGGTTCATCATAATATGGTATCTCTTCTTTTAAAATTTGGCACCGGGTCAAATTCTCTAATTTGGCTTACGACTTTGCTACAGAGAATGACCTTACCCATATTATGTGGTATGACAGCTACAAAACAGCTGCTACCAGCTCTGAAGAATGTGAATTTTATGAGCTGGGAAAACACTTTTTCATGATAGATTGTTACATTGAAGTAGTTACAAGTTCAGGAAACATGGCAAAAATAAATAATAAATAATAATTCACAAATAATAAATTGTCCCCATAAAGAGCACTGTAATTCTGTTTTCCTACCTCTGCAAGAAAAAAGGAGTTTCAGTGACTGAATAGACACTCTGAGGAGACTTTTCAAAGCTACTCATAATGGCATAAAAATTCAAAGAGAAGTCTTTGAAGATTATTATGTTCCTCATCCACATAGTAATTGATATCTCTGAAATCACCAGATAAATCAATTATTCTAATCAACAGGGAGATATCTCTTTCATAATCTTTTTTTTAGCTCTTGTTTAAAAAATCGCTTATTTTCAATAAAACTACCCATTGTGCAATCCAGATCTCTGTGAATGTAACAACTGAAATTGGGAGTTCTTTGCAAATTTTCTGTAGGATTGGCCATTCTTCCAAACTCACTGCCTAAGCCGCTTGTCATATTTGTTGCATGGAAATGAGTATCTGCATTAAAAAATGGCTTCTTTTTTTTTTTTCCCCAGGCCACCTACAACTGCATCCTTCAGAAAGTCATGGTGTTTCTGCAGCACTCAAACATCTGTCGTGTGACTGACACTGGCTGCCTACATAATTTTATTAATGCCACTGAATATTTTGGCACGTTTCCTCTCACACCATTAAAATGGCAATCGTTAGAGGCAGCAGCCACAAGGCTGATCAACAGGAAAGGATTGCAGTGCAGATGTCTGCAGCTGAGCCAGTAGCAAGGGCTTTTTTAGAGCCAGTGGGGAGGAATGGGCAATTCAGCTCACCCTACAGAAGACATCTAAAATAAGGCAGATGAACTCGGTCCTAAAACTGTGCAGTGACATAAAAGGAATGGAAGGTGACTGGCTTTGATAGAAGGGTTCACACTGCAGACAGATACAGTCAAGTGAGATGAATCTTGTCCTGCTGGAACAATTTTGACCAGGCAGCACTTGGAATCTCCCTGTGATGAAAAACCAAGTGTAGCATGGGATTATTATACAAAATATTGTGTTTCATATTTCTCATACAGGGAGAAGATTTAAATTACTTTCTTTCCTTATGATCTGCTCTAGGTTTGAGTAACCAATAAAATCTCCCTTACTGTAAAAAAGTGCATTTCTGAATTAATTTTAAAAAGTGCATTATTAAGTCATCATTTGTAAAAATTATCCCTGTAAATAAGGATAACACTAGCAATTGCTGCAGTTTCTTTAAATAACTTATTTAACAAACCACCAAATAATATAAACCATTTACCTGTTTTAGGGACTGAGTAATTCATGCAGAATTAGCAGTTTAATCTTATCTTGGTGTGGGCTGGCTGGTGATGAATGTGTTCTTACTTTATAGTCGCACTGCAGAATAAAATGCATGTGAGGTGAAATCATTGCTGCTGGCCTAAAGTACCAACAGGGTCTGAAGCAGTGAGTTTAGTGCTGGTTTGGTTGTTTCTGTACTATCCTTTAGTTATAATGAAGTTGGAGGCACCCTGGAAAGAATGGGGTACCTGGGTGTGCTCAGATGGGAAAGCTGTCTCAAATACAGATTTTTCATGGAGTGGTTTCAAATGTTGGATGATGACATGTGAAAATAATGAAAAAAACCCCAAGAAAAACCCAGAAGATAGATATTCTTGAGCCTGAAACTTGATTGGAAGAACAGCCTTTTTGCTAACCATCAGGTGTTAGCCAGGCTCTTGTGTAAGCCCAGAGTGAACAGATTTGTGATTACTGGGGATGGTCAGCAAGAATTATGCAAAACTTCTGTCTTTAAGTGAAAATTGGGTGATCACATTTGAGCATGCTGGGATGAAGTCTTTCTTCATATATACCTGTTGGTGGGTTGGCCTCTGCCTGATTTGAGTAGACTCTAAGAATAAATTACCATCTGTGCTCAGACTGGCTTCCTATTTGAAGTTCAAACCATATATAGTTCCCAGATTTATGGGTGGAAGATGAATATGAGCTTGAGAATGGGCTACAGCCACGTTTGGCTGTCATTGCCACTGTAAATGTGCTCCACGATGTGGTTGATGCCCCAGTACTCACAAGGGTTTTTCCAGGGCCTGCCTTTTTGTTGTAGGATTTGGGCTTTCCCTCTGGACATTGCACTGCCATCTGATGAGAAATGGTAGCAGCTAAATGAGCTTTGTAGGGGTTAATGGTATTTTTAATCGACCTGCCTCCTGTCTAGTTGCCTGAGAAGAAAAATCTACAGGAACTCAAGTGGAATTGAAAGCGTAATCCCAGAGAAGGGAATAGAAAGATCTAATTAATAGATTGTAAAACTAAAAACACTACTGTGACCATCTGATCCTATGTAACAGAGGTTGTAGCTCTTCCCTGATTTAATTTATATTTGAACTTTATTTTTCTTTTTAAAAGCCATCCAATGCTGATATATTAGTTACTAGTGATGGAAAATCTTGCAGACACCTTTAAGCTGTGGCAATGATTAATTTTCAATGTTTAAAAAAAAGAAAAAGAGGCACGGCTTTATTTTCGGTCTAAATTAGTCTGATTTCACCTTTCATGAATTTCAATTGTGAGTTGCTACAGAACATATTGAGTCAATTTCCATTCTTTTGCTCCTCTTCCAGCAAAAGATATGGTTTTGTTTTCCTTGGAACGTTATTTGAAGATCATTGAGAAAAAAAATGAGAGAGAGAAAAAAGAAAAGGAAGAAAGAAACTGATGGTCAGTGCCAGTATGAGACTTGGGATTTCTTGCTCTGACGCTCTCCACTTTACCCAGCTGACAGGAATGATTCAGAGCCACGTTTTGGAGCAGTGTTAAGCACTCATGATGCTTAGCATGCAGGAAAGAAACACTTAAAGGACCTCTGCACACAGATCCTTGTATTTCTCATGGATCCAGGCACTTCTGAAGACCCAAGGACAATGCTTCAGTATTGAACAGTTCTTTCCCCCTACCTTTCCTCCTGCAACTTTTAATCTCTGTGCATTAGCTGCCCAAAGAATATAGAAATGGAGAAAAATGCTGTAAGGTTGAACACCACAGGACTGGCAGATGTCTGCATGCAGGAGGAAAAGGGACCATATGAGCCCCTAAGAGAGAAGCAAGTGTTGGTTGGATCACTTCTATGCCACTTAGAATCACAGAACAAGCTGAGTTGGAAGGGACCCACAAGGATCATCCAGTCCAGCTCCTGGCCCTGCACAGCACCATCCCCCAGAGTCACACCCTGTGCCCCAGAGCTTTGTCCAAACACTCCTTGAGCTCTGTCAGGCTGGTGCTGTGACCACTGCCCTGGGGAGCCTGGGCAGTGCCCAGCCACCCTCTGGGGGAAGAACCTTTTCCTGATATCCAACCTAAACCTCCCCTGACACAGCTTCAGGCCATTCCCTCAGGTCCTGTCACTGTCACCACAGAGAAGGGATCAGTGTCTGTGCCTCCTCTTCCCCTCATGAGGAATTTGTAACAGCACTGAGGTCTCCCCTCAGTCTCCTCCAGGCTGAACAGGCCAAGTGCCCTCAGCCTCTCCTAACCCGATTTCCCCTCAAGGCCCTTTTCCATCTTCTTTGCCTTCCTTTGGACTCTCTCTAATAATTTGATTTTTTTCTTATATTGTGGTGACCAAAGCCGCCCCCAGGACTCGAAGTGAGGCCGCCCCAGCCCAGAGCAGAGTGGGACAATCCCCTTCCTTGCCTGGCTGGTGATGCTGGGCCTGATGTCCCCAGGGGACCCTCCTGGCTGGAAATCTGAACTCCACAGCTCTCTCTGAGCTGTTGTAACCCTCAGCTCAATCATCCACTTGCTGTCTGCAAACTCCAAGGAAAAAACATGACCACTGCCTGCTGATCCTCACTGTGGATTTGGAATTTATTCTGTGCCAGCAGAAAGTCACTCTTGTATCCCAGCAGGCACTGGGTGGTTCTTTCCCCTGGCATTCCTCCTGCTGAGGAAGGCTTCTTACAGGTTATCATCAGGGCAGGCTACATTTCTTGGCTGGCTGGTGCATATTTGAAGTTCAGTTCTCACCCTTGGGGCCTGCAACCACAGTTCTCTTCCAGTAGAAATCCCAAGTCTAAAAGCAGCACAACAGATGTGGCCATTGTTCAGTGAATGAGCTCAGGTGTGACTAGATTGTTCCAGTCACGTTTGCTAATTTTCTCTCTCATTCTCTTTGCCTCTTTTTCCCTCTTTCTCTTTTTTCCCCTCTCATTCTTCTCTAGAATAACCTTGCTCTTGGATTTGAAGAACTTTTTAAAATTCTCTTCAATGGGGTTCCAGTTCTTCAAATGAAAAATAAGGGCTATTATATTCAATAGAGATTTTGTGATTCTGAAAAATACTTCTTTGACTAATCTGACACTATGATTTCCAATTTAAATACCAGAAACTAATCTGAAATGAAGATGTTTGTATGACTACTAGGTGGTAGATATTTTCAGAAAGAAAGAAATTTGATATGAAATATGGAAATTGTTTAGAAAAAAATTACCTTAATATGGATCTGGTAAAAATCAAGCATGAATGAGGATTAGGAAGTAAAGTAATTTCTTTTTCTTTCTCTTCATTTTTCAGTCTGAAGAGAATGCTGCTTCTATACATTTTAACTTAGCTTAGCTTGTTTCATTTATCTGATTGCGCTACTGTGACAAAAAAAAGGAAAAGGATGTTTCAGTTGAGTTTTTTTTACCAACTCTTGTTGTGAACTACTTTTGACCATGTAGCAGAGCAAACTATTGATTTTTGACTGCTCAGATAGTGCATCTATTCTGTTTCTCATCATGTGTTTTAAATCTAAATTAAGTTTTGGTTTAGTTTTGGAGAAACTTTGTGAGCCCAGCTATCAGTTCCCTATGTACTCAGAGACACCTGAAATCCTGCTTAATTCTCTTAGTCCCTCTTGATTACTCAGGAAACGGTCTTGTTTTTCTTTAATGGGAGCCTTGCCTGGGAATCAGTTTTAGGATGAAGGTCTGTCTTTTAATTCAGCTCTCAGCTGGAGTCCAGTTGACTAATACTGCAAGACAGTATTAATACTTTGCTGTCAGAGCCTGTCAATCCAGAGAAAGCAAGTCTGACTCACTGGAAAATATCCCCATGAGAAAGAGCCTTTCACAACCTCCTATCCCAATGCATGGAAAGATAAATGCTAGGGTTCAGATTTTCCCTCCTGAGACTGTTCTTCAGGAAAAGTCAAAACAGACACATGCTCAAAGTAGGCTCAATAGATTTTACAAGATATGACATAAACGACAAAGAATTTCTAGCAGTGGCTCTCTGCAGACAGATTTATGGAAGATCGAGGGTTTGCGGATTAAACTCTCTGTTGGCTGGTGTGAGACAACCTGATTATTCTGTCCAGCTGGAAAAGAGACGAGGAGCAGGGTCCATCTCAAGAAAATGAATCTATTTAAATGATGCAAGGCTGTCTTCAGCTGGAAGTGTCAGGGTGACACTGAACATAAACACTCATGGATTGTGGCTTGCATTGATATTCTTAAGTGAACAAGAGGCGTGAGGAAAATTGTACCAGGTGTTAAATTCATCACCTCAGAGATGGAACAAAGTGAGCAAAAAATAAATTGAAGGGATGACTCTGTATAGCAGGGAGAAGGCCTTCAGCAAGATTTATCAAATATGCAAAATGAAAATTAATGCTACATTTAATTCAATTAAATATTTTTTTAAAATAAAGGTACATTGGGATACACTGCTGGTTTTTATTTTTTATTTTCACTGGAAGTCAGGCAGCCAAACAGATCTCTGCTGGCACCTAGAATATTCATGTGGAGAGGAAGGAGGATGGAAGGAAAGGATGGGAAAAATTATGTGAGTAAAAATAAAAGGGGAAAAATCCAGTATAATGGCATTTTAAAAAGATGCAGATGAAATTCAAACTTAGCTTCAGATGACTTGCCTTTATTTTTAAAATTATTTAAAGAAAACCATCCTGAAAAACAGGAATTAATTCTTTGTACAAATTTCCTAAGCGTCACCTGACAGAATGTCTAAAGTATAATTAATTCATCCACACAGAACCAGAAGATGCTAAGGAGAAACACATTTTCTAAAAAGTAATGCTGAAGGTCATGTCCTGAATATATTTGTACATCTGTTTCTTTCTAGCACAACTGCAGGCAGAACTGACTTAAATCAGTATCAGGATGTTAATATTGATAAGTCTTGTCTAAGTTTTACTTCTGTGAGTAGTCCTGATGGCTTCAGTGTGGCTGTCCACACTGGTGGGGAGCAGTGATTCTGTTCACCTGCTCCAAGCCATGCAGGTCCCTAAATACAGGTGTGGACTCTTCTGCCTGATGTTCCCTCTCCTGCACATTCCCCAGTAGGGACTGCTCCTCTAAGGATCATCCTGGAGGCAACTCAAGGGCAGTATCATCAGAGTGATGCAATCTGGATTTCACACCTTTTCTCTGGCTTATTCCCAGGGTGGCAGCAGTGGAGATGATGTGCATGGCCCTACTCTCCCTGTCCCAGCCTGTCCCTCTCTGTCCCAGGTGCAGAGTAAAGGCAGCTGTCTTTACTCTCTAAGAGATGGAAGAGCTGCTGATTGATGGAAGAGTTGAACTGCTTTTGGATAAGCTTAAAAACTCTTACAGTAATAATGTCTGTTACTGTTTTGGGGGGTTTAGGTACCTCTAAATACCACTGTACCCCCAGGCATGACCATAATTCTAAGGCTGAGAGGCAGCCTAAATCCCAGAGTCTTCACTCACTGCTGCTGGGATTGGAGTGTCCTAATGATGTGTGAAAGGCAGCTGTCCCCAGGTCAACTTTCTCTGTAACAACAGGGGAAATGCAATGTGCAGGATTTCCTCCACATACTTATCTGTGGGGAATGATGTGGAACAAAAATAATGAGTACTTTCTCTTTGGAAAATGATTTACTGACCGTAATTAAAATGTTTTGCTGTTACCTACTGCTTCTCAGCAATAAACCCCAATACCCATGATGAAAAAACATTGGTATTCTTGTCACCATTTCATAATGCAGGTATCAAGGTCTGGATGTCATATGGGCAAGAGCCTTCAATTTTTTTAGCTGGAGTTTAGGACTGTGGTGCTTCAGAGAACTGTGTCCAGCAGTATGTAACTAAGGCCAAAGGCGAGACGCAAGCTGTTGTAGGTTCATAATAAAAAATTTCCAGCTTTTCAACTCTTTGCTCATTTCACTCAACCATGCTAGCTCTCTGAAGTGTTGGTGGTGCGGAAGGAAGAAGATGCTTTATGATCCTTGATGACTATAATGTAGCATATAAAGCTCTAGGGTGCTTTCAAACTCACAGTGATCTTGTGAGGTGGAAAATTAATCATGCTGCAGCTACTAGGAGAATATTTTTTTTTTACATTATCTGCTTGGGTCTCTTTCCAAACCAGAAGATGATAAAGCGTTTCCCACTGCTGGATGGAGACAAAAGACAGTGTAATCAACACAAGCAGTAAAATAAGCTGAATAAGCTTCTCTAGACTCCTGATTACTAATGTAATTCTTTTACAATCATTTTTGGCTCTAGAAATAAGACCCATTTGCAAAATAAGCAATTTTTTTTTTAATGCCACAGTCAAATTGCTGCAAATGTTGGATCTCAAATCCTGATCTACTGTCTCAAACTTAGCTGCCAATCTCTCCTTACTGAAGGATATTTGTACATTATATGTAAATGTATAGCCAGATAAACTTTTGGAAAATGCATGGAAATTCTTCCCTGCAGTCAACATGTACCAGTAGATGCAGCTAAAATAAAATACAGTGGTTTGAGGTTTCTTGAGGTTGCTGATATTCTTAATGAAAAAAAACCTTAGTCAGCTTTCTTTCTTCTTTGCAGACTGATTTTGTCTTCTTTCACCAGAGATCTTTCCAAAGACCTCATTCATACAGCAAATTTTAGAGGACTTTATGGTCCTGGATTCATCATGTGCAGGGTAATACTGCAGGTTCATACTTGCAGGCTTATTTTCCAACTGAAAACTTGCCCTTATCTAAATGAGGCCCTCAGAGCTTTCTGACATGATTGTTGTCTCCTTGTAAGCCCTTTTCACTCCCTGTTCCAGGCTGCAGCAGCCCATGAGCAGTGGGATTTCATATGCTCTGAGCAAGGTCAGGCTTTGCATTTTCCACCTTGGTGTCACTGCATCACTGAAGGGATGAAAAAATTGAAATCATGTAGTTGTGACAGTAAAACCAGCTCTCAGATTCTGCAGCACAGCCACTCTTTATTCACACTGCACATCTGTCAACTTCTTGTAACCTGGGGGTCAAAACCCAGGTCAAAACCTGATACTGAACTTGGAGGGGAAAATAATTTTTTTTGAGTAGCAGCAGCCTTCACATAATCAAGTGCTGTTTCTTAAGAGGAGAAAGAAACCAGTCACAAAACAATAGATATTTACCTGTTCTTTAAATTTCAGCAGTGGAAAAATCTTTCTACCCTAATTTAAATCAGGGTTCTATAGTATCTAGTATCTTCTAATTGCAGTCTGTCAGTCTGAAGTAGTTGTTGCACATCATCATCTCTCTCCATGCTCTGGCACTAGACCACTTCCACTGCAGTCTCCTACTAAGTGGAAAAATTGGAAGTTCAACGAGAATAACTTAAAAATAGAAAGAAATAAATGATCATGAAATGAAAGGATTACTGAAAACACACTCAGAAACCCCTGATGTTCATCATTAGGCTTCTCAGCTCTTCCTGTGCAGAGCTGCAGCATTTGCTAGAGTGTGCTGAGAAGCTGTGTGCAAGAGAAAGGTCAAGTATAATTGTGAGGGTTGGCACCTTCTCAAAGATTCCCATGAAATATTTTGTCTTGCAAGTCAGCTGTTTCCTGACAAAAACTGGGCACAAGTCTTGGTAACCCACTGCTCTACCACAAATTTAATTTGGAAGCTTATAAGACAGCTCAGTAAGGTGAAAAAAAAAGATTCATTGTGGTAATAATATTTTATGATAATTTTTTATTATTCGCAGAATGGTTTGAGTTGGAAGAGATCTTAAAGATCATCTTGTTCCAAGCCCCTGCCATGGGCAGGGACACTTTCCACTAGACCAAACTGCCCCAAGCCCTATCTAATCTGACCTTGAGCACTTCCAGGGATGAGGCAGCTTCTCTGAGCAGCCTGTGCCAGTGCCTCACCACCCTTGCTCTCAAGAATTTCTTCCTTATACCCAGTATAAATCTAATTTCTTTCAGTATAAATTCATTACCCCTTGTCCTGTCATTATGATGTTAGGAAAGTCTTGAAATTGCTACTACAGGGCTTATTTTTGCCATATGTCAGATTCTGTATGCCTTTCAGAAATGAAAAATGAACTCTGGATTTGAGTAAGGATTCTGTAGCTCATTGCCATCACTGAATTTTTAGAAGTAAGCACAGTTTAAGTGCAGAGCCTTATTCATGGCCTTATGCTTACCTGTGCTTATTCCCATTATTAAGTATAATTGAGTCAAATGAACGTCCCTGGCCCAGTGCCAGCTTATTTGGGAAACCTCTTTCCTTGTGGTACCTGACCTCCTAAGCATTCAAACCTTGATGGAGCAGTAATACCCTCACTCAACCCTTCATCTGCTCACTGAAATGTGGTGGCTTTGGCGGGTTGGTGTGACCTGAGTTCTCACTGGGGTAAATTTCTGGCTGTGTATGGTTCCTGAGCAGTTTCCAGCTCTCCCTAGGAAGTGGTGCCCCCATTCTCTGGTGTTTCCACAGGAAAGTGGATATCCTTGGATGGTTCTTACTGAGGGGGGAGGGAACTGCCAATTAGAGTGAAATCCTGGGAGGATTTGGGGTATAAAGATGGCATTCAGTGTCATTAGTGCAATGCATAAGCAAGTGCAGAGGATGGAAGCCTCCTGTGGTTCCAGTGGTGACCTCTGTTGCTCTCCCAACACGTGTTTAAAAAACCCCAAACATAGCAGGTTCTGTGGACAGAGCAGTGAGTCTAAAGCTCATGGGGGAGTAAAAAAGCTTCCCTTACCAAGCATGGATTGGTGCCTGGACTCATGCAGGATTAAATCCTGTTCCAGATGCAAATCAGTGTTTTCATGCTGCAATTAAGTGGTACTTCCAGAAGCACAAGGAGCATAGAAGAGATACTGAGCAGTCTGAAGAGGGATGCCCAAATATTAGGTGGTGCTGTGGAAAGTATTTGTTTTGCTTGAAGTGTACCTCATCAGCATCACCCTGATCTTCTCTCTAGTCAACATTTTTAGCAGTTTTCCCTCCAGGTATGCAATGAAGTATGAAGAGTGATGTTGGAATGTGAGGCAGAGAGAAATTTGAGCAACAGCGTGTGCTGGTCCCATCCCTGTGGCATCTTCTGTCTCTTCCCTTTGCTCCATACAGATGCACAGATGTTGAATAGTCCTGGAGATAGGACTGTGGTTTAATGGAGTTTGCCACTAAGGACTCTGCAGAACAGAAAGGAAGGCTTTGAGACTATGCAGACCATCTTTTTTAATTCCTGCTGTCTCCTGGTGGTGAAGCAAAGTAGAATGCCAGTAAATAACAAGATTCTACAGCAATTTCTATTTCAGTGACCCAGAACTTTTCCTTCAAAGTTGCTTAGTATGACATTTTCTTTCTCCTGCTTTTGCTGTGACTGTATATTGAATTTCTGTTTCCTCCCCACTTTCAATTAATGCAAGATGAGCCTTTTTTCAAAGGCCTTGTGGGAGTCAGGCACCCATCTTTCAGCAATTTTCCATCTGAGCTGGCACAAAATTTACTGACAACTCTTGAAATCTCACCCGTAGAGTTTGATGGTGAACTAAAGAGTCCTTATTGGAAACTATGATTATTGCAAAGGTTACTGGCAATAAACATCACTTTGTTATGCCTGTGACGTGTGTGCAGTTGATTCATTACAGTAATGACACTCTTCACCTAGGTAGTAGCACTTTTCATCTGAACCAAAGGCTCAGCGTCAATATTTCCATTTTGCTTGTGTTTCATATAAATCTCTGCATTTGTCATTGACAAATGAAAGAGCTTCAGAAATGTTTTCCCCATCATTTGTCTCCTGGAACATAAAACAAACAAGGAAACCTCATGTTGTATCACAAAGAGTAGGAAAAAAACTGGGTTTTTTTGGCTCAGAGAACTTAGTAGTGGCAGATATGATGAAATAGCTGGGGGACACGCTGGGCCCCAACTCACTCTGGGGGAAGGCAGTCAGTGCATGGACCAGGATGCCCTTTGCAGGTCCTGGGGCATTGTGTGTGGGCCTTAATAGCACTGCCTGCCCCTCGCCTTTGCAGTGCTCTGGTACGGAGATAATGGGGTTTTGCTTGTGTGCTCTCCAGCATTCACTCAAAATCAGCATGGAACAGTGAATCACTGTGACATGGTGTTCCTTTTTCAAGCACTGCAAGAGAGAGATTTTCCAGATAGAGTTCAGTTTGTTTTCTTTTATGTGTGATGGGAACCACACTTGGTATTTGCACAGTTTGAACATTTCCCTGCAACCACAGTTATTCAGGCTTTCATTATGTGTGAATCAAACATGTCTGACACACTCCTTTGTCAGCCAGAATGCAGGTAAAAGAAGCAGTAAGTGCAGGAGAAGTTTTTTGGGTAAAGATTGTGTGAAGTACTTCTCATGCCACCTATGCCCAGTTTTCCTTTTCCACATCGAAAAATACAAGATTTTCATTATGGGTTACTCTGTAAGTAAAATTGATAAAATTAACATAAGAGCCTAAAAGCTTTTTTTCCTTTTTTTTTTTTTTTTTAGGCATCAAACAATCAGTTCCTAAGGACAACACATCTTTTAATCTGTTTGTTGATGTGTCTAAAGCTGTTAGGACTGCATGTGCTGGAAAGTGCACAGATGCACAGTCCAGAGACAAAACCCAAAAGGCAGAGCACTATGTTTCATCATTAGGAATTGTATAGAAAAAAAGGTTGAAAACTCTGGAATTAATATGAAAAATCATTCCCAACATTTCTGGCAGATTTGGTTTGCTTCCCCTTCTGTCTCTGACTTTTAATGTAAATTTACAGAAGTAAAAGCTACAAGAAAACCGCAAAGTAAAGTAAAAAATATACATAATTAAAAGCATGCCAGTGAATGGCTGTTCTGTGGTTTCTGTAATGTGGACCCCATAGGAGGGTGCAGTGTGTGAGCCTCTGAATGCAGCTACAACTTTGGAGCTCTTTTTCCCTAACTCCAGTGATGTGTCCTCAGGGCAAAAGATATTCTTCCCAAGGATGGTTTAAAAACATTTAATGGAGTTTTTCCATGAGATGAGCTACAAAAAATACCCTTCAATAAAATGAGCAAAGAGTTCATGATGAGATGCTCTTACTGAAAAGAGCCTCCAGCAACAACAACAAAAACTGGCTGTAGAGTCAGCGATGAATAGAAGCTCTTCAAAGGCCTAGAAAAATAAAATCATTCAAAGACCAATAGGTCATATGAACCTTAGTTGCTTGCCATGAACTTGCATTACATGTCTGAGGTTTTAAAAAAACTTCTGCTGCTGTTGCATTGATTTCTTGGTTGTAGATCCCTTCTTCCAGCTATGCTCTGCAGAAATTAGATTTGTACCTATCTAATCCACCCATTGCCATGGCCACACTTACCTCAAGGAAGATAAGTTGTAAATTCTACAAATTTTCCTCATTTTAGTCACAGTTTTTAGAACAAAAGAGAAGTGCTGCAAGAAGTCTTGGGTGCTTTCTTGCAAGGCATCAGAGGTGGAGGAGGGACATGGTTTTGTGATGGCCTTGGCATTACTGGGTTAGCAGCTGGACTCGGTGATCTTAGAGGTCTTTTCCACTGGTTTCCAATTGGTTCTATGATTCTATGCATAAAGTGTGTGAATGCACATATAAATACATAATGTGGAAGGAAATTGGCCTTGATCCTTGCTTTGAGGCCAGCCTTACACCTACCACCTTGCAGCTAAAAGGGCAGATGTGATCAAATACAGAAAAATACTTTTTCTCCTTCAAAATAAACTGGGGAGGTAACAACCCAGTGAGTTTATTTTCCCTCCCTGATTTTGGTTATTTTCCTTTGAGATGCTACGATAATCAAACCATATTTGGAAGATAAAAAGGGAAAAGGAATATTTCATCTTTTATAACTGGTGAAAAATAGTGGACTTTGAATGAAAGTTTTGCTGTGAGGGAGAATCATTGTGGGATGGTTGTCCTCTGTGAGGTGACTTGTTGGGCTACTGCAGCTTGTTCTGGCAATGATCTACTCAATGAGGCTGGACCAGAAAATGGTCATTTCTGTGGTGTTTCTCTAGGGGAAGTCATGTTGTGTTTAATGCTCTCCTAACACTTTTTTACCCTATTGGATGGCAGTGTTTCTGAAAAAATCCAAAAAGCTTATTAAAAAGCAAATATAATTTAGCTTGAATGGAAAGGAAAAATATCTAATGCCCTGGCTTATTTCTTTTCATCTGCTTGGGCATCAAAGGGTAGAAAATGTAGTTTCTTGCCATATGTTACACATGTAGATTTCTGATGTTAGTGGTGCCTATGACAGGGAAAGGAGTTCATCTGGCTCCATGAAAGCTATTAGGAGTATTGTTGTGCAGATCTGTTTTACCTGGAAAGCACATTAGTACATGGGTGGAGATAGCTGGAACTTTTGGAACCAAATATGCAAACAACTGAGTTTTATTCAGAACTCATTCTTCTTTTGCACATTGGAATATTTTAAGTTTTCTTAGCACATTGCCTAATTTTTCCAGCATATACCAAACAACCTGCATGAAATGGAGGTTATCTTTGCATTCCTTTGCCTCTGTCACAAGCACTGGCTTCATGCACATTGGGTGGGAGCTTTGGCTGTGGTTGCTTAGATGCATATTGCTCCATTTTTGTTTGTTCTGGTTAGTTTTACATCTTCTGGTGTCTCTCTCTGCTCATCTGAAAAAGATCTTGCCAGCTCAAAACAAGCACTGTTGTGCAACTTCTTGAGAGTTGATCTGTGGTAGTTTGGAGGGGACAGGGAGCAGTTTCCACAACATTGACTAGAAACAAACATGCACGTCTTTCAGCTCTCTGACCCCTTTATTGGAAAAGTTAATATCATCAGAAAACATGCACAGTATCTTTTCAAAGTAAAAAAATGTTCTTAAGCCTGTTGTTTGGTTTGTTTTTGTTTTTGGAAATTGGTGTTACACACAGAGTTACAGAACTGAAATGTCTGATGTGATGTCTGATGCTTTCAGAAGACTTGAGGAGAACATGTGTGTCTGCTTTGCATAGCAGACAGTTCACAAAATGTTGTATTTATAGTTAGAGAAGTAAATAAAACTTCACCAACAGCTCATCTGGATCTTGGTTATGGATTTGCAATAATCTCCAAGACAATGAATGATTCTGACTTCCTGCAAAGCCATTGAACTCCTGTCAATCCACTCCATCCTGCAGCAAATTTTGTGAGTGCAGGAAGTCAGCAGTGGCTCTTCTTGAGCTTTTTATCATTAAGTACAGGTTTTCTAGAGTGGTACAGGAGTGCAGCAGGATTGAACTCTTGTGACATTTTCCTTGACTTGTGCCACCTTTTTCTCAGTATTTGATAATCCTCAGTTTTTATCAGCTACAAGAACTTCCTGTGGCACTTTCACAAATAAACCACAGCTCAGAGGTAACTGGCAGATGCGGAAATTCTGTGCAGTCCTTAAGCACTCTTCCTTTATATTTCTATAAGATTTTGACTAGTAGACTTTTGTATACAGAGAAAGCTCCAGGTACTATAACCAACTTTCTGTGAATATGGGTTTCTGAAACAGCTGTTTATGTGGAAAAAGTGTTTGATAAGTTACCAGGGACAGTTTATGGGTGGTGTTTGTGCTCTCTACACATTGTGCTAAGTGCTGTTCAAACAGCCCTTGACTTCCAGCCAACAGATGGGGAAGTCATTAGCCATCAGATTTGAAGAACAGTTGCTGTCTGTGTTTACAAAGCTCTGTACACGATCTGTTTGTTGACAAATTGTAAACTGAATGGGAAATGTCTGATGTCTTCTCAACGCAACTTATGTAAAACATTGTAGGAGTCAGCCTGGGGTTAATTTAAAATGCTGCAGGTCTTGTCCAGCACAGGGCTCAGGGCTGCAGCAGCTGGCTGAGAGGGGGACAGATATGTGGTGAGAGAACAGGAGCCATCTGGAACAACAGCACAGGCCACTTTGTGATTGGGACACAAAGTACATCCTCTAAAAGCACATTTCCGAAGTCAATAATCTTAATAGGTGTAAGAATAGCACCCCAGGTACATAAATCTTACTAATCTCTAGTCTAATTTATGCATCTGTAACACATAATTTGTGCTCTGCTCAGACTTGGCAGAGTTGTTGGGATAATAATTTCTCAAAAGTAAACCATTGTGGACAATCTCTAGAAAGTGTTCTGATGTGTTATTGACACCAAGTTTGGCATTGCCCTCTTTTTTTTTTTTCTTCCTCATTGCCTAGATTCCTCAGCACATAAACACATCATCAAATTAATCCTAGCATTAAGGGGCTTACATTAGGAATGGTATTGGCTCATTATATTTAATTTATGGGTAAAGAGTCACCAATAGTTTGCAACATTCCCTTGTGCTGTAATAATGGATTCCACTTTCTGAACTACTGTCCAGAGGCAGAAGATGATTATTGCAGAGCCAATGTTACTTCAAGGTTTTTGGTGGGTTGATTTGGAAGTGGTAAGTCAGTTCTTACTTAATCAGCTGCCATTAATTACTTACATACTTTTACGTACAGAATTATTTTTGTATTAAAAAAAATTCCATGAGGTGAGAATTTTTAAAAGACTTAAATAGGTCAGGTACAGTAATTTCCAGTGTGACTCAAACATCTTATTATTCCACTATAATTTCCTTTGTAATACCCACAGATGTGACTGTCTCAGTCTTTTCTCCTGCCAGGATCTCCAGATCAGGTAATTATTTGTGATACAAATATGGTACAGTTGGGAGACTCAAGTTTTAGATATCTTATGAAGGGGCATTTCAACACTAAAGAGGTCATACATGGTGCAGCCTGGCTTTGAATCACCACCAAATAACAGAAGTGGAATTTCAGCCTGCTCAGCACAGTAGCCACACAAACTACCAGGCAGAAAACAGCCTGGAATTTCTCAGTGGTTTTGGAAATCTTTTTTGCAGATATTTCTGTACCTTCCTAGCAAAATGTACTATGAATGCATTGCTGTAAACATAGATTTACCTTCCTCAAATAAGTAGAAAAGACCATTCTTCTGCTTGTCATGGTGTTACATATTTATTAAAAGGAAAGTAAGTCACAGAAAAAGCTCTCCCTTTTTCCCTTGATTTTTTTTTTAGGAGAAGGACCCTGCAACATCTTGGAAAATATCACCGAGCATTATGTTCTAAGTACAGTCATATCAAAAGAAGTTGGTGGGCATGACAGTCAATTAAAAAACCAGAAAGAACTACAATACTATAGAGACAGAGATGTATGTGTAAATAAATTTTCCAATTATTAAAACTCCCATATTTTCTAGAAGTGATAGTCAGAAAGTTTGAACCTGATACCTCACTGCTGAGGTCAACGAGCTCTTTTCTACCTGACAGATGATCAAGTCCTCAGTCAGAAATTGTCTCTTCTCTCTTTCTCTCTCCATAAATATGCATGCACACACTTACTTACCTACATGAAAGGGATTAAGAACACAGATATTTAATCATTGCCTTGGACTCTTAGTGAGATGACAAGGTCTTGGATATCTGTTTTTCCAATCAGAAGCACAAACCCAGATGTGCACACCCCATTCTCTATTCAGTCATGAGCCATCATTTACGTCTGAAAAATGAGTGCAAAATGCTACCAGCATGAGAAACAAATTTCTAATTTTTTCACATAAGCATGACATTATAAAGCGTAAGGAAGTGGAAAAGGAGGCCCTCTGTGTGGACAGAATCAGGTCTCTAGATGCTGTTCGCTCATGTGCCAAGTTTTTCTTGTTGTATTTCTCAGGTAATTAAGTTTATTTTCTGAAAGCCTTGTTCCTTTTTCCTCCTGTCCCCATTTTATAGTGATTTTGCCCTGAAATCCCACGCTAAACAGAGACAGTTTTCAGGACTGCCACACCTCCCTCACAAGTGAGTGAAAATTACAGATGTTTGATATCTGTGTGAGTTCAGTTTCTGGTTTCATGCTCATGACAGCCCCTTAACACAGAGCAAAGGACTTTCTCTGGCTGGTGGTATGTGGTCCCAGGGCTTTGGATCTGTACCTTCAGCACCTATTCCTCAATGTACCCTGTGACCACAGGCTGACATATCACATCCAATTCTGCAAAAATTAACAGTTGGAGGACCGACTAAGGCTTTTGACTTAAAATTTTTAAGTCAAAAGTATTTATTCATTTAATGGAAAAGTGTTACATGGGCATATTTCCAATGTAAACTTCTCACTTCATGAATATTTCTATCCAAACCTTTGGAGTTAACATTACTTTTCTTATACAGCTTAAACAAATATGCCCTAAAATTATGAGAAGTTTTTGATTTGGTCCTATTACTAACTAAACACAATCTGCCAAAGTGCCTTTTCTTCTTTTTCTAAAAAATAATTTTTAAATTATTAACTTTGGAAAAATGCTGATCATGTTTCCTTCCTCATCCATTCCTTCCTAAACCTCCTGGTTCAAACAGAAGACCCTTCTGCTAATCCTTGTGTTGTTCTATAAAGGAATTAGGCTATTTTCTGTAGGCATAAAAAGTATAGGAAATTATCCAGATTTTAGTCCCACATCGTGCTGAGTGTTTCAGCCATTATCCAGTAAAGCACTTAAGAACATATTTAACTTTCAGCACCTTGGGAGGCTCATTCATATCAATGGGTTTACTCCAGAATTTGGGGGGTTTAGGGCAAGAACTCTCAGTATCCTGCTGAAGGAGGAGATCAGGATGTGAGAAACTAAGGTCAGACTAAGAGTAAAGACCTGCTTATCTCCTGATCCTAGACGTATTCTGATATTTTATGAGGAAAAGTGTGACAGCCATGAAGTATAAGCCTAAATAATTTGCTCCTTTTGATTAAGAGTTGTGCAAGGGCTAACGAGGATTATTACTGCTCCCAGGAGACGCTGCTGCACATAAAAAATGGCAACAAAGAGAAGCCTGTATTTGAATGGCATTGACTTGGAAATACAAAAGGAAAAACTGCAGCTCCACTGAGCAGGGTGGGGTAAAGACTTGAAAAGAGTAAAAAAAAAGTCAACTTTTCTTGACGTGATATTCAACTATATTTTCCCAAGGAAAAATAAAATGTAATTTATACAGACTTTTGAACAAATTGAAACCATATACTGAAAATTGACTTATGTTTTTATGGAAAGAACAGAACACATTTAACAAGCACTACCTAGAGCCAGCAGCCTTTCACTATATAACTTGCAGGGTGTTTTAGTTATACTGAGGTCAGAGTGTCTGTTTCCAGCTTTAATCAGCTAATTCAAGATTGTACTCAGTCTGAAAAAATCTAATAAGTCTTTTGTTCTTAGATGGCTTGCTACTTTCCAAATATGAAATAGAAATAAACCACAGTATGTCCCTAGATTTTTAAGAAACTATGTAATATTTATGGAAATATCCTTGACTACATTAAAAGAAAAAAGATAAAACTACTTATTTGGGTAAAATGCCTGTTTGAATTTTAGTGTTTTGCAAATTTCTTATTCTTAACCACTCTATTTAAGCCAGATTTTATGATGTATTTGGTTGGTTTGTATTACAAAGAGATGGTTAAGAAAGAAGGCAGCAGTTCCTTAAAACCATGTGTGGCCAGAGGGGGTTCCTCATTGTAGAACCTGAGCTATATTCTGTCAGTTGTTAGTGGATATTTTTATCTAGTATTTTCAAATATTGGCTTGTTGATAGCAAAAGTGAGGGAATTAGATGTAGGTGACTTCCGTGGTTTTTTCCGTGCTGCTTCTACAAATTGCTGTACTTGTGCCTGTTTCCTTATATGGAAAATGAATTAAACAAAAGAAAACTGAATGGATTCTTTGTATGGGAAATGCAATGTGAATTCATAATGGTAAATACATTTTACTTGAAGCAGGCACTGGGAGAAATGCAAAAACAGGGTTTGATATTGGGACTGAAACTGGAACCTGACAATGTTCCCTTCCTGTGTTGCACTAGGATGAAGAATCACTTTTTTTTTTTACGTTTGCTGTTCCAATGCATCTTGATTTGTTTGCTCATTCTTGAGCAATAGAGCCTTTTCATCCAGAAGAATGGAGAATGTAACTGGTTCATGAATTACACGCCCTCCAGAGAAGCTGAAGGATTGGTTTGAAATGTCCTCAGGCAGAGGGGAGAATTTGAGCCAATCTCATCCATTGCCGGGTTGAGGAGAAGGGTCAGATTTGTACTGGGGGTTGCAGTGTGAGGCAAGGGAAGAGTCACGGAGGGGTAAAATGGAAAAAAAAAAAGAAAAGAATAATTCTGTTTGTTCCATTAAAGGCCTGTGGTGGTACCTATGTTCAGCAGTATCCCTTAACTCAAGGGGTGCTTTTCTGCAGGTTTGGAAGAGAGGAAACATTTAGGACGTGTTCTTAGGCATTCCTTTTTTTGCTCAGTTCTAGATGAAACTAGAAACTTCAGAAACTTCACTCTTTTGAATCTCATTTTGAGATGGCATCACTTTGAGGCTCCAGTCACCTAATGCAGGGTTGTGAATGTGGCTTGGCCAAAAAATTTAGTATATGACACTTCATTACTCTAACTCATAAATCATTTTGTGGCTCTAGCTCAAATACACTACTTTTCTCCTTCATGCATAATGATTCTCTGAGCTGAATGTTATTTAAGAGAAGCAGCATGGGCAGAACACCCCCTAAGAAATAGATTCAATCAATGTAGCATTTGAGAGTAATGGAGATATCCAAGAGTATTTTATATATTGTAATTAAGATATGCATTTGCTCAGGTTAGTCCCAAGGAAGGACTGGCATACCTTCCAGTTGCTTTCTGCAGATCTGAATTTTCATCAAATGTTTGAGTCTTTATGCTGAAGACCTTACATTTTTTATTACCCACTTAGCTATGGAGAGAGTATAACAGTCTTTGCATGTTGAGAACAACAGTAGCTGAAGCACACCTATAAATGTGTTCCCACTTTCTAAAAATAATTTTGCAGTAACTTAAGGGAGACTGGCCTCAGAGAAACCCCACAGCCATCACTACATGTGTTTACATCCCAAAACTATTCATAATTATTTCCATCCTGTGACTGGGTGGCAGCCACTTGGCTGGATGTCATTCAAATGCAGGGAGACAATGCAGCTTGGGGAAGCTGGACTTGAGACAGCAAAACTGCCCAAAACACCCAAATATGTAACTTGAGCATCCATTTTTATAAGCAAATTATAATGGCTAGAGCTTGAGATAGTGGAAAATAAAATACAGACCAAATTTTATACCTTCTAAAATGACACTCTCTTACTTCATGTGAGGTTCTCCCACCTTTTCCATTTTTTCCTTCCCCTTTTACTTCTCCAAATAGTAAAGCCTTAAAAGGGTCATTGAAGTCTTATCCTTCTTTTCTTTTGTGCTAGTGAATGGCTATACTGTTGAGTCTCATCCCCACAGATAAAACCCTCTACTGCCACAGAGAGCATTTATTTTCATTTTTCTTCTGTCTGTGACAATTTTCTTCTGTGAGGTTATTCCCCACCTTTGGAACATGACCTAAGGTCCATCACACTTGAAATAAATAAAGCCTGGTTCAACATAAACTGTAAATTGTGGTTTGGAAAAAAAAAAAGAAAACAAAAAACCAACAAAACTCAACAGAAACAACAACCGAAAAAAAAAAAAAAGGAATAAAAACCCACACACAGACAAAAAACCATCAAATTGTTCACCCTACAAGCAAGAAAATGCCATTATTGTGAGGTTTTATTATGTTACTGTGACTAGTATGATTCTCATTGTCCATGCTCCTAAAAGGAAGGAGATAGATAAACTTCTGTTAAAAGAGATTTATTTATAGTCTTCCTGTTTGCTCAAAAAGTCTCAAAATTTGACCTCAATATGCCCCAAAGACTTTAGCCCAGGAAATGAAGTGTCCTCATGTATATATATTTTTAGATTTCATGGTTTTCAGCTTCACTGCAGGATTTTTGGGGTTTTGCTCACAGTGTTCGAGTGCTTGAGGTTAGCAGCACTACAGTGACTAACAAAATCATGGGTTTTTCTAATCAGCAAAATACAAGATTACACTCAAACTAGAAATCCAAGTGTAAAGGATAGAGAACAGATGTATTTCCCATACTGGTTTTTTCCTTCTCACAAGCCATATCTTAAAATACTTCACAGAATTAAAAACCACAGAAGAAAGTCTCATCCCAGCCCCATTTAACTGACAGTCCAGGGAAATAGAAATTAAGAAGACAAGACATGTGATGACCTCTGAGGTTAGAAATGTGATCAAGGATCACGGAGACATAAAAATAAAGAGAATATGGATGCAATGAAGTTATATGAAATAACATGTTAGAAGATGTTCACATTCACTGTGCCTAGGCTCTATAAACAGGGAAAGACTACAGAGCTGAGGTCAGAGAAGGTGACAGCTACGTCTGTGAGGAAAGCTGCAGGCAGTCAAGGCAGCTGGTTTGAAAAAAGGGAAAATAAAAAATGGGATTGGCAATTGTTACTAGATCATGGGATGCCTCCTTGTGACTGGGGTGATGCAGTCACAGTGTTGCTTGTTAGGCAAGATGAGTCCAAAAATCATTTTGCCCTTGTGAGTGAACACATGAGCTGAAACTGCTACAGCACAGGGATGCTATTACTGTCCCAGAGTTATATTCTGCAGGACATACCTGGACACGTGGACATGTTACACACTCTCTTTACCCCAAGCAAAATGTAGGAGACAATTCACAAGCTCCAGTCTTGCTGAGGCAGGGAGAGATGACCTTCCTTCCCTCTAGGAGCTGTGTCCAGGCAGAGGAGTTGTGTTCCCAGGTAAAACAACCATGGGAGGGGGTCAGCAGACTGCACAGCATCAGCTACAACCAGGAAGGGGTTGATCAGACCTTCTCAGAGGTTCTGCAGAGAGAACAATCTGAACCCCCAGCAGGGACAGGCAGAATCTGTGTTCATCAGGCTGGGAACTGGAGATTCCCGTGATGCTGAAGGCTCTAAACTGATTGCTTCTGGAGGCAGGTGGATAACTCATGTCTCTTGCAGATCTGAATATATTCAGTGCCATCACTTCAGATGAGGGACCAGGAGAACTCTTTCCAACAAAGCAGCCAAGGATGAAACAAGGAGGAAGGAGGAGTGAGAGCAGTAGGCAAGTCCTGCTTTAGGGAGGGGGATGGAGGTCCCATCTGATGACCAGATCTGCTGCCTGGGGAGGTTTGCTTTATTGCTGGGAGTTCAGGTCTGGAACATTGTAGAGAGGCTGCCTAGGCTTGAATGGCCCTTGGATTATTATTTCCTGCTGGTCCTCCAAAGGAGCACCAATGATACTGCTTCAAGCACGACTGACTGATCATCTGGAAAGCAGATTTGCAGAAAGAGACCTTGGTAAGAGCTGCATTGGGAAGATCATTGCCAGCAGGTTGAAAAAGGTGAGACACATCTGGAGTCCAGAGTCCAGCACTGTGCTCCCCAGTAAAGGGAGACAAGGGCATACAGGAGTTCAGCAAAGGTGAAGAAAAGTTCATTGGGATTGGGACATCAGACACTCAAGGAGAAGCTGAGTGAGCCGGATTTGTTCAGCTGGAAGAAGAGAAGGCTCACTGGGGGATCATTTCAACATGTAAATACCTGATGGGATGATGTGAAGAAGGTGGAACCAGAGTCTTTTCAGTACTGCACCCAGAAAGGAAGAAAGGCCATGGAACAAATGGAAATATGGGAAATGCCATATAATTCAAATAATATTCAGGGCTTTTTAGATAGTGAGAGCAGTTGAACTCTGGAAAACATTGTCTAGAGTGGTTGTGGAGTCTCTATCTTGGATAAATTCAAGATCAAACTGGACATGATCACAAGCAATCTGCTTTAAGCTGACCCTGTTTGAGCAGGCTGGACTAGAGGATCTCAAAGGACCTCTTCCCATCTCAGCTTTTCTGTGCATTCCAGTCCTTGAAAATGACATGGATGACAGCAGCCAAAGATTTGCTCCTTTCTTAGTATTCAAGGCCAGAAAATTGAACACAATCTATAATCAGCTAATGGGAGTTCTTCAGGATCTGCAGGTACAAATAAGAACTTTCTGGGGCAGATTCCTAATTTTTTAATTGGAGAAGTTGATAAAAAGACTTCTTCAGTATATCACCTGATCACTGTGCTAAAAGAAACTGAAGGGAAAATTGATATTGATGGAGAGGAAAGGGAGGAAAAAAGGCTTCAGAGCCTAATGGGGTTATGGAGAATAAGGATTCCGCTTTGTTTTTAAGTTTTCTCTAGATCAGAATTCAGGCCAGATGTGTGCAATGTGGACAGGATCACAGCCTCAGAGTGATCCATGGTTTTGTGTCACCAGTGTGGAGGGGCCCTGGCTACCACTGCAAAGCATCTGCTTTCTTCCCATTTTGTGAAATCTGCACTATTTCAAGAAAGCCTTAAAAATCCTTCATTTAGTTGTGCTATTTTCCCACCACAGCCATTGGAACAGGACAAAGTGATTAGAGGAATATTTAATAGTCCTGGTCCCCAGCTCTATGGTACTAGCTCTGTCTCACCACAAATTTATTTTTATTTTGTACACAATGGGCTAGAGTTTGGCTGAAAATATTTAACACCAGAATTTCTCTTGGATTTCTCATGAATGAGCTGAAGCATATGAACAACAGAGTGTCTTTTGAGGCAAACATATTTTGTCAATTTTCAGCTGACATATTGTCTCATTCCTTTGCAGAGTACTGTCTCATGAAATCTGTAATGCTGTTGCCGATACTGACAGATGCCATAAGAAAGAATCAGTGGATGGACAAATCATATGGATATGGTGGCTAAAGAGAATAGAATTTAAAGGTCTTAGCAGTCTATTTAATTAAGTTAATGAGGTTAAGCTGAGGGGAAAAAAAAGCTCCAATTGAGTAACCTCACAGGGTATATAGAGGATGTTTCAAAATACTGATACTAGAAACAGACCTGTGCTTGATGAACTCCAGATGATACTACTGATGTTAATATAGAGACAAAACCCAGCATCCTCCCTCCTCCATCTCCTTCTCCTGCCAGAGGTAATCCAGAGATTCTTGCACTGTTAAAGCCATTATGACATATTTTGGAACTAGCCAACACAAAAATTATTCATCTTCTCTTTCCTATGATGTTTATAAATGTATTTTGCAGTAGCTCTAAGTACAAGGCAGCTAGAAAACTTTCAGCAATTTATATAAATAAATATTGTAGGGAAAATCTTTGAAGTAGATCAAAAGTGAACACATCTGCTAAACTGAACTGAAAGCACAAAGGTTTGAGACCTTTCCCTCTGTTCTACTAAACCATTTTTTTTAAAAAAAGTGCTTTGTTTTAATGTTTTACTCATCAACTTTTTGCATTGTTTTGTATTTTAACACTTATCTAGCAAAAGGAATTTGTAGATAAACAAATGTTGAATTTTTCTTGGTAGCAGAAGTATCTTTGTTCTTATTTATTAATGCAGCATAAATATTAACTTTGATACCAAGGGTTTAATTTACTTTTGACTAAATAAAGTGTTTAGGAGATAATGCTTAAAAAAAGATCCTTGGTTCTTTAGTTTCAGTAATGAGAAAAGCTTTTGAAGGTATTGTGGATTAAAAAGTTGAGTATAATATCCAAGAATTTGACCTTGCTTTACAAAGAGTCTCTCTTGATCAAAAGGATGGAGCACATGAATTAAGAAGCCTTTTCCATCTTAAAATACTAGGATTCTGCCATTCATTCTATTCATAGCACAGCCTGAAACCCTTTTCATTATTATCCACTCAGTAATGCTGAAAAAAACATCCTTAAGCCTAATGATCTTGCTCAAATATTTTTTTAGCTGAGGAAAGGATGAAATAGAAAAAAAAATCAAAGAAAATTCAGACTTTAGTGAAGATTTTCACCATAGGGGAAATAAAAGAACTATTTTATAATAACTTTTCCTGATTTTTTTCATACAAATGTGTCTTTTCTTCAGACAACATATAAGTTCCAGACTGTTATAGGGTTTTCTACGTCACTGCCTGTGAGGGAGCCAGGGACTTTTGCTCACAGAAAGATTTCTCTTCCAAACTGACAATGGCCATGACCAAACATTGGTGTTTCTGTGCAGAGAAGTGGGTGAACTTCCTTTACCTCCTGAATGTTGTGTTGAATATGGAACTGTAGTGTGCTACCCTGGCTTTAGAGAGCGCCACACTTGGAGAAATGAAAATTTACTACAGGCCAGATCAAAAAGACAAGCTTTACCAACAGATAAAGTTTTAAAATATTTTAAATTTGCTTACTATAAAAAATAGAACAAAGTTAAAAATGTAACTGCAAGTGGATTAGAAGCAATTTTAACCCACTAATGGTAATGGCATGTCTTGGATATTTCAGCATCTCATCTAGGCTGTGAAATCGTCTGCCTTTTGCAATTGGTGTAAAATTTAACATGTGTTGCAGATTGCTGCTGCAATATTTTCCTTACCAGAATCACTGATGGTAACTGCTCGAGGCACTTCTGCAGTTCAAAATGGAATGTTTGCAAACTAGAACGATTCAAGCAATTGCTCTTTTTGCAATTCTTGTTTAGTTGTTGGAAATCACATAACATTTCATTTCCTTGCCTTTTCCTCCCCTTCCTCAAGTTTTTCACAGAAAATATTTCTACTATATCTTCTGATTAGATTATATTTTCAGCTTTAAGCTGCCTTTGTTGTGACTACAGCCTCTTTAAAACACTGAGGTCTGATGTTGCAAAATACGTATCAGGAGAAATATGAAAGTTACACATTTTTAAAGATATGTAAAGTGAATTTTGGACTATATTGTTTAAACACAGTTGACCCAAGAATAAAGTTACCATGATTACATCAAGTTCATTTTTCTGAGATTGTAAGATTAAGGAACCTTAGAAACTGTTAAATTCCAATTATCTTTTAATACCCATCTAAACTTTTAGGCTCTTAGCAAACATATTAATAAGAGAGCTTTTTATTTTCTGGCCTTAAATATTAAGCATTAATAACAAGTATTTATAAATAAAAATCTCATTTATATGTTTTTCATGATAGTACTGTACATCTTTTGGCTATATGTTACTTCCTATTGTTTCATTATATTGACCTCAAAGTCTCTGTATTTCCTACTTTTATAGCCTCTTATTTTAGATGCGAAATTGCAGTCAAGAAAATTGTGTCAAGAACTTTTCCTTATGCCCACTAATACACTATTCTATCAAAAGAAAGGTCTAGCTTAAATAATAAAAGACATTGCCTCTTTGGAATATAAAAAAGACACATATTTTTATTCCTGTTGGGAACACAAAAAAAGATATAATGATATTGTGTGTTTTGTTGCCCAGTGAAAAACACCATGCAAGATTTGTGTATGAATTTTAGCAATGTCTAGAACTAATATTTATATGCTTTGAAATAATTTTGTTAGAACAAGATTAAAATCTGCATCATATCTCTGTTCATTATTTTTTCTATCCTCTGTATGAGCTCTCGCTCAACTTCAGCCTTCTTGATCCATTGCAGCCAAAGCTGAAAACAGCACATGTTACTCTATTTCTTTAAGATTAGGGTACAGAGGAATAAATAACTGATGTATCCATGAAGAAACAATGTGGCATGAGACATTTATGACAGATGTAATTTTAATGCAGAAATCAGTGTGATTTAGTGTGCTTCTATTAAGCATAAAACTTGTTTCTTTTACAGTTGACTCAACTGTTCCTGAATTTTTGCAGCCTCCAACTTTGTTTTATTTTGAATTTGGAATGACAGTGCAAGGCAGTGAAAAAAAGGGTAGTGGTAAATTGGAAACTGAAGTTGTTTTGGAAATTCAGAAATTTAATTCAGAAAGCTCTAAGTCCAAGAAGGATATATTCTCCTTGCTTTATTGAAAAGAGCTATGGTTAAGAGACTTGCACTAAGTATGTCAGGCACTTGTCCAATTTTCTGCTCCAATAAACACTTATTTATGTGGAAGAGCCACAGTCAGGAGAAATAAGAATCCCACTTTACATAATCATGGTTTTGGTGGAAGAATGTCCACTTCAAATAGGTCCCTGACTGAAATCATGTAAGGTTTGATTGGATGCACCACAGGTGAAGTGACTCATTTGACAACAACTCTTCTATTATCAATCTCATTCTCTACCCCAGAGATGGACACCAATAAAAAGTTAATTGATTAAACTTATACATTACCACCAAAGTTCAATTTTCAAAAACTCTACAATTCATTGTAAAAAAACCTTTTGCAATGTTGAAAGTTTTCTTGATGAACTATTTGGATTGAATGGAGGTGTGAAAGAAATTGAGTAAGCATTCAGAAGATTGGGTAAGCTGTAAACCTCCTCAAAGAGTGACAGAGGATCACAGAATCACAGACTGGTTAAGGTCAGAAAGGACCTTCACAGATCCAGTCCAACCCCTCTGCCATGGGCAGGGCCACCTTAAACTAGACCAGGTTACTCAAAGACCCTTCCAGCCTCACTTTCTGCCTTATATCCAGTGTAAATCTGCCCTCTGTCAGTTTAAAACCATTGATCCTCGTCCTGTCACTATAGATCCTGGTAAAAAGGTTTTCTCCTTTTTCTTATAAGCCCCCTTTTTATTTTAAAAGTCAGTCTGGAATCTTCTCCTGCCCTGTTCCTGCCCTCTGACTGTTTTCATGGCGCTCTTCTTCAACCCTGTTAACAGATTCTTGTATTTCTTAAACTGGAGACTCCAGAAGTGGAGACAATATTCCATGTGGGGTCTCATGAGAGCAGAACAGAGGAGGATCACCTCCCTCCTGTGACCTGCTGGGCTCACTTTTTTTTATGCCTCCCTGGATATGAAAATTTTAATGTAACAGGTGATGGCACACATGGATTTTATGAGATTTTAGTGCTTCTACTTATAATAGGAACAAGAAAAATAAATCTCCAATGTTGCGGTGTGTTTCATATTTTATGTTTTACTAATAATGTTCATGGATTTGCTGTTTTATTCTGTAATGGTTTCTTCCAAGTTCCCCCTATATTCTTCCCCAGTTAGTACATCTCCCGCCCTGGAAATCCCCTACCATTGTTCTCCCCAGATACTGTTAAGTGTCAATCATCAGTTGCTCCCCTCCCAGAGTCTGCCAGTCTCAGGAGGCCTCTCCCCTCTTTCCAGAGAGTTCGGAGAGACTCGGCCCTGGATTGGAGCAGGCCTGAGCAATCCCCCACCCGTCAAATTTGATTTGCTTTCTGTATGCCTTCCCCTTTACCCTAATTGGTCCCCTGACCCGAAACCACTCCCTTTCCCCTTCCCTTTTAACCCCTTGCATAGCTCTGTCAGCCGGCCTTTGGTCTGGGCTGCTGCAGAGTGACAATAAACTGCTCTCTGTTGCACCCTCACTGAAGCCTCCCTCTCGCTCTCTCGCCATCGCCTCGCTCACCAGCGCTCCGTCACCGGACGGCCTTACCCGCCGGGGGGAAGCTGCCGGTCTGCCTGCGGCTTCCTAACCAAGGCTGGGATGGTTCCCTGCCAGGGCTGCCGGGTCAGCTGGAAACCGTGCCCCAGCAGTTCAGGGAACATGCCTCAGGTGGCGCCCAACGTGGGGCAGTCGTGAGGCGCTGGACCCTGATCCCAGCTGCGTGGATTGCGACGGAGTGAGGCAGCGCGAGCTGTCGCCGCAGAAGAAGTCCGAGAAGACCACCGGACCTGCAGACTCAGTCCCCGCCTGTGTAGGATTTATCCTCGCAGTGGAGAGGGACTGCAGACAGCCACACACCTGCCAGTTGTAGCAGCTCTTTGGAGTGTGCTCCCAGCAGGAGAGGAGGGCAGCTCTTCGTCACCCTGAAGCTGAAGGGAACACGCCTCACTCCAAGACCAATATATTATAAGAACAAGAAAAATATGCAAGGGCTTGTGCAGAAGTGGCCCTGATTGCATTTGTTGTAGCTTACAGATGAATTGATAATTTGGATGCAAATAATCTCACTTATCTTTAGCTACCTACATGCCAGGCTAATTTTCAGTTTTACAAGAGTTTTACTATGTTCACACTACTCATTAGCAAGTAACTAGCTAGTAAGTAAATGAAGTACTGTGACAGTGCCCAATCTAGTAAAAAAATCAGCAAACAGAAAAATGTTGTAAATGGAAACAAATCAGCACTGGAAATAAAGGTATGAAGTATCATGGAAAGTCTTAGATGCCAGGGAATTACGAATTTCTAGCTTTAATCCTACTTCTACAAGCATGAAATCAATAAGAAAGCAGAACTGGTGTCTGTCTGGCGCAAAGTCAGTGAGGGATGAAGACAGGAAAATGATGGAAAGTACAAAAAGGGTAAGTCAGCAATGTGCTATTAATTGGAAACACACCTAAAAGTCCCATTTATATAGGACTTTAATTTCAGTTATCTATGTCCAGTTCTCTATGTTCAGTACTGCAGCTAAAGGGGTTTTCCAAAGCTATTCTCAAGTCTAGGCTCCATGTCCACATCAGTGAATTTTGAAATTTGGCCCCAGTGTGGATGCAGCACAGGGGAATCTGCAGGCCCACTCATCTAATACCCTGTTGGTACAGTATCAGGTATCTCATATCTCTGCCAGGAATTCCCTGTGAAGTCCCTCATCTTCACTGGATGTGGATCTAAGGCAGTACCATTTAACAATACATACCCAGTAAGAGTATAAAGGAATACTGGCCTCACACCCACAACTGAGGGAAAAAAAAAAAAAAGAGATTTTTCATTACTGAAAAGTCCAAAACACACATCAAATACAACAAATCAAATATATTAAAAATATTTATCCAGGGGTAGGACTGTACCTAAGACGTGGCATTCCAGACAACATGACATTAAAAACAAGCCCAAATAAAAGCATCAAGACAAAGAATTAATACAAAATGAAAATTAATACCAACAAAATTACGTAGATAATAAATTCAAAATACACAGGTTCAAACCATGAGAATCAAGAAAGGAAGCAGGTGACCTGAAACACAGGCATATTTGTCATGGTGCACATTATGTGGAAAACAATGTGCAGAAAGAAAAACTGCGTATTTTTAGGCAATAAAGCACAATGTGTAGGAAAGAGAATACTTTTATCCTCTAAAGTTATTCTATCTCAAGAGGGAAGAAGTAACAATCAAGAAGGCTGCAAAGATTTCTAGTAAAGGGAAAGAGAACTTCAATGTAACTTTAGAAGATGAGAAGATGCCAAGGATGAAGTTTTGCAGAAAAATGCCAATGATTCTATTTCTATGACTGCAGCTATGCTGTTAGACCAATAACTAAATTCAATTGCTACTGGTTTAGAGATCCAGGCATAATTTAATGTCAAGTAAACAGCAACATTAGACTGGAGAAGTGAGGCCAAGTGTTGCTCATCTACAATAAACTCAGGAGCCAGTGGACAAATGCAGACTCTTGGTGAGAAGCCCATGAACCAACAGAGAAGGAAACCAAGGAAATAGCACACTTAGAGGCAAGATGAAGCTGGAAATATTTCCTCACAGTCTGCAAACCTACAAGAACACAGAATGTCTTCAGTATTGTAGCTAAGAAAGATGGATGTAGCTGCCTACAACAGAGACATCATTTAAACACTTGAAATTTTCAGCACAGCTGCCTAGAACTAGTGAGAAATCCTTCAACAAAATTGTCAAATGCTCAACCCCCAAATTTTTTAAGGAAAAAAAGAAACCTGTATCATGACTAAAATGCTACTAACCTGCAAAATTATTAGATCAAAGGTGTGACTTTCAATTGCAAATTAGAAAAAATACTCATCTAAAACAAGGATGCCAAAGCTATTGCTAGTAGATACTTAATATGCTCAGAAAATGCACCTGGAATAGCTGTATAATTTGAGTTACAGTCCTATCTCACACTCATTAGAAAATGGTTATAAAAAAGCACTACCAAAGTGTGCCTGAATGGTTACAGGACACGCTTTTGAAACTTCTGTGCTGTGAGGTAAGATTGAAAGTTACTTAGGAAAATTCACTTTTTGTGGAAATACAGAATAGGGCAATATTTCCAGGACATGGACAACGCAATGAATCCTGAGATAATGTTATCAACACTCTGTAATGTCTCTGCAAGGCTGAAAACCACAGCAGAGTGGTGGCAACCAGCCAGAAGGCCTCAAAAAAGGACCAAGAACAGTCTTGGACACCATTTGGTTTGTGCAGGAGAGATGTAAATGTTAATGTCTGGTAAGAGCTACTATGATCCCACCAGACACTGAAGACGAGAATAATTGTGAGACCCACTAATTTCATCACAGACATTAAACCCTTTGAGGATCATCATGTTGGAAGGACTGTGATGGCAAAGTACATGCAGTGTCAAAGTGGTTCACACTATCCACATTCCAGTAACTCCTAGTCCCAACAGCTTATCAAAAACATGTGAAAAAAGAAACACAAAAAGCAGTATTTAAAAGTCAATAAAAGAAACCATAAGGAGCCTGGATGCACATCAAGAAATCTTGATCTGCAGGAGGCAGCTGGAAGACAACCTTAATTTTACTGGATTCATAGCTAAAGTTGCAACCCTGTTGCAAATAAAACTTTTATTTAGGTTTTCAATCATTAGTCTTTATGTGATACTTATCAGCCCATTGCCCACAAATTAGGTTGGACTTTTTTCCCTACCGCCTTTTGTAGAAATAATTATCTATCTCTATTCTAGCAGAAGGAACTGCTGACGGGGCCAGGGAGATTTGTTTGTTGTTTGGTTTTTTTGTAAGCCATATTTTCAAAGACTTGAGATATTTTCCAGAACCTGCTCCAGGATATTCTATTGATATTTCCAATTCCTCAGAGGTTGTAAGAAGAGATTAACTGTTGGACAATATCCATGTGAGAGACCATGAACACTGGAAGTTGACAGCTTTGCAGCATAATAATCCATGGAAATGTCATCTGAAAAGCTGAGATAATGTCTGAAATTTGCCAATGGGCAAGAATAGTGTATCTGGGGATGTAAAAAAGATAGGCTTGAGCTTGATTATAAGAATTCAAGAAAGATGGAATTGAATCTGAATGGAGATACTTGTGGCTCTTTGGATTAAGTCTCATAGGAGATAAGCACTTGCTGACCTTCAGTTCCTCAATGTTCTTCTGCCCAGACTTCTAGTGTGCTTGAATGTTTGTTTCTTGACCTTCAGCCCTAGCAGAGCAAAGAGGTTTAGAAATACTTGAATTGGATCAGTTGTTGTGATGATCTTTTCATGAATAATTTTTTGGCAAGGTTAGTGTAAATTTGGATGCTATTCATGAGCTGTTAGTATTGCAAGGTACAGAGGAAAAATCACTGATTCTATGAGAGGAGCAAATGGCAATGAGCTGTTCTTCTCTGCAGGACAAAGATTTTAATGAGCTGCACATCAGATATCTTACAAGTCAAGAACTGCAGGAGGATATTAAGGAAAACATTATGTAGAATTTCTGTTCCTTGTAATCAATTAGAGATAATTGTGGTTAGAAGACAATTCTCACATGTAGTATATTAGCTGTGCTTTCTTTGACGTTGGGCACTGAGTGCCTAAAAACATGTCAGTGTAGCTCTGTGTCCAGTCAAACAAAAGCCAAACAGCTCTGCCAGGAATTAGAAATAATGTGGTATCAAGATATGCAGTCTTGCTAATCTGTAGTTTTCTTGAACTAAGTCAGTCTGGGATGGGATGCAGTACACCAAGGGAGGACTTCTCAGAGTGATGACACATAGGCTAGATAATCTTTATGACTCTATACATGTTCTAACATAATGACTGCTATTATTTTGTGTTTGTGTACCATAGATTCCAGTATGTTTTGTGGTTTGTAATAATTCAGCTTTATTTCTGAAGAGCTGCTACCTAACCAGTTCTTCTTCCTCTTGCATCTGCACAGATGACATTTTCTCCTATGGAATATTTTGCTCATTTCCTTATTACTTTTTGCAAGCAGAGGTTTCCTCTATTTCCAGTGCCAACATTTCTCTCTTCCAACTCTGTCTATGTATTGAGACAATTTTTGGCTCATCTGAAAAGCAGTACCTTCAGGAGTGTTGGGCACTCAGTCACTCTTAAATGGTTATCTGAAGAATAATGTACCCTGCAGCTCAAGATATTCAGAGGTTGTGGGTACTTTGTTCTTTTGATATGAATTTACACAGTCTGTACTTTTTTCTCTCTCTTTTGTATTGATGTTTCTGAAAAAGAATCTAAAGCAGAACAAGAAATGGAATTTTTCATTCATTTTGCTTTGGTAATGATGCATTCAGTTATGTTCCCAATGATTCATGAGGTTTCTAGCAGTGACAATTATCTATCCTGCACAGCCTCCTCAGGAGGCTGTAAGTTTGTGTTCAAGGGAACACAGGGTGCCCAAAAGTTTGAGTAATATGGGTTAAATGCCATATGTTCCAGTCAGTTAGTTATGTTTCTAGGAAAATCTTTCATTACTTCTGAGCAGTCTGGGGTCTGCTCACAATTGCAGGAAGATCCTCCTGTTCCTCTTAGTCTTCCAGGCTACAACTTCCCAGTTTCCTGTGTCTCTTCCTACCTTCATTCCAAAGTATTCTCCGGGCTCAGTGTGAACATTTTTCTTCAGGGATTCAGGATTTTTCTTTTGCTTCTCCTTTCCGTGACCTCTTTCCGATCCAGTGTGTTTAGGTGGGGTAAGACAAACAGGTCATTATCCTTCCTGCTCACCACATCCTCTCTAATACAATGTACAATTTACTATACACACAGCAAACTGTGATCAAAGAAACCAATCAGTAGCACTTCTCACTCAGAGCCTGATGAAGTGTATGTCCTCAACATTGCATTTGGGCAACTCAGAAACTGGTGGGTTATATTTCATTCAAGCAATAAATTTGTCTTAGAGAGCACTGGTAGCAAGGTGTCAGATGCTCCATCTGACTTAACTGATTCTGTAGGAAGAATGATGCCTTGGGAAGGCTGACCTGGAAAAGAAACTGGACAGAGCTAGAGAAAAAAGTAGATATTTATTGAATGGCCTTCAAGGCTACACCTTGGACAGTACAAGAGCCTGACCAGGGCTACACCCAATGTGGACCCAAATATCGTCACAAAATGGATAATCAGTCATGAGGTCTTATACTTTTTAAAGTTTTGGTTTGCATATTGGCGTTTAATTGTCCAATTACATATTCAGGTTGTGAGGTCTCATCTTTCTTGTTTCTCTCTTCAGTCCACTGTTGTTTATACTTTTAGGCCTGAAAATTGTCCTTGGTCTTCAGCAGGAAAAGGATTTTTTTGTCTCCCTACTCTGTGAAGAGAGCTTACTGGCATGTAATATGAGGCTCAGAACTACATCCCTAGGCAGCATAGAATCTGAAAAACATGAAAGCTGAAACTTAAGACACCAAGAACACTTTAAAGAAATACTCTGCCTTCCAGAGGCTTGCCAAATTTTGTTTATGTTTTGTATGTTGTCAGCGCTGCCTGACAGCAAAAATAATTCAGAAAATGTTTAGGTCATCAGTGCCACCACACCACAGATATAAGGCAGGTACAGAGATATCTCAGCTCTCTTAAATTCTGAGCACTTCAGCACTGACAGCTGGAATTCCATTAAAAAAAAAAGACCTGTCTAGGCAATGTCCATACTGCCAGGGAAAAAACCAAACCAAACCATCCAACCAACCAAAAAAAAAAGGTACCTGAATTTTACAGCAATGGCATTTTCCAGTTTCTTAACTTTATTTATGCCCTTTACTAAGTTCTTCCTTCCAAGTATAACTTGGCCAGCCAGCACAGTTCTGAAAGTACCAAATTGCATGCATAAAAGCTGCTAAGAAGAGTTTCAATTAATTTTATGACACTTGGACAACCCTCAAATTTTATAATGTTGTGATGCCACGATCTTGGTGATATTCTTATCGTCTGTGCAGAAGAGGAAGAACCATTGTCATTTCCTTTCTTCACTAGGAACATTTAAGAGTTAATTATCTACCCACACACTTTCTATTGAGGTGAGCAAAGTGTGACTGCAGCCCTTCTCCAGGGGACTGAGTTAGGAGTTTCCAATTGTATTATCATTCCCATTAACTTCCTCCAAATATAATTATAAAACTTAATTCTTTAAAATTTTATGTCCAGTATTGAACATATAAATCAAAGTTTATTGTTGCTTGTAACAGAAAGCTTTAATGTAACCTCACATAGTAATTTGTATGTGTTGTGCACCAGGTGCTGACATTGAAGATATGAAGTATTTTGAGAATGTATGTGCTTTTCATGCTGGCTTTCTCAATTATCTTTGCTCTTCAGGGCTGACACAGGGCATTGTTTTAGAGTGATGCACATTACAGACAAATATCAATTGTCATAAAAATTTTGTGGGTTGATGTTTGAAGACTTTAGCAAAACCTGGGGGGAAAATGTATTTTCAGGTCATTGGATGCAGTCAATGGTGCTGAGTCTCATTTCAAGTGACTGAGACATTACTTACAAATACTAGAGCATAAGATCTTATTCTAGTCAATCTAAATAAGTTAATTAATGGACTATACCGATTTTTGAGTACACAGAGAATAAAAGGCTCTATTTGGAGAAATTTGTGCAGCTAAAGATACTTTGGGTGCCCAGCTCTAAGTTCTGAGTTACAGTCTTGTGTTTCAGACTTAAAGTTTGAACTCTGGTAAGGAAAAAAGAATAGCAAATATTTTCAAGGACAAAGAAAACTTTCTATTCAGGTGACCTTCAGTGCTTAAAGTCTTCCTTTTTCTAATAGAGTTTTGCTTTTTCAGTTTTTCTACTACTTAATTAATTCTTTAAATTATTCCACATTGTCAGGACCCTGAGGGCACCACTAGGAGTTAATGGACCTCAGCAGGCTCCTGGGACTTAGGACCTCACCCATGCCCCATCCAAGGGCTCAGGACTCCTCTCCCCATGGGGACCTTTCCCTGCTCCCAGTGCTCAGCCCAAAAGAGTGACTGGCCCTGCTGCACCCTGGCATTCATCATCACATAACTAAAATCAGAGGAGAAGATGTTAATTTTGGCTGCAGACCAAACAAATATTCACACACTCATTACAGTTCTGGGCTGCTGTGAGCCTTAACACCTGCGTCTGTAAAGGGTTTTTAAACTAAATATTTTAAGATATAAACTATTGAGTAGACTGATAAGAAAAGTGTAGCTTTGAAATATCTTGGCAGTTGGAAAGTAATACTTGAGCAAATAAATGCTGTACTGGTTTTACATTTAAATTTTTTCCATGAAAAATTACCCTGATTATTTTTCTAAGACATTTCTAAAATAAATCCTATTCTACAGTTGCTCTTCAAACCAATAAGCAAAAATGTCTCTGCTTTGGCTAGGTGAAAAGGTTTAACTTTAGAAAACCTTTCTGAATATTTACACAGGCTTCATTTAATCATCTGAAGCCATCACTTTTACTAGTAAGATAGAGAAAAATGAAATTTTATTAAACTTAAAAAAACTGTTATTGCTTTCAGAAACAATCTGTGGTGCAATTCTATATTACAGTCACTGTTTAGAGTGTTGCTACTCTTTAGAAAAAAGAACAGAGCATTTTATTTACGGTTTCTTTCAGGCCTAGAATCAAATGAAGCCCTTTTCAATGCCCATGGAAGGGATGCTGACCACTCCACAATTAATAATCGTGCAACACTGAATCTTCCAGGGAGGAGGGAATTTCCATTTGCGTTGTTTAGAATCTGTCTGTATTTGGATCTGTTTCTAGATACCTTTGGAAAGAAGGAATACATAGGATCCTATGAGATTAGGGGAGGAATGTTTAATAGGTAAACAAAAAGCTTTGTTTTTATGTCCATTCCCAGCGTCACCATTTTTTGCATTAAGGTCTGGTATTATCCTTTCATTGTTCATCCTGAAGCTACTGTTAAGTCCACCCTGTCCAGAGCAGACCCTGGAAAAGTGGGGATCCTGGCATGCAGCATGTATCCATATGGCCCCATAGACCTCCAGGGGTTGGATTCAGTACTGGGACAACCAAGACCCTCCTTTCAACCCTCCCTGAAGCCACACTGCCAAGGTTTTCATTGTAGACAATGTAATAAATCAACAACATATTGCCAGCTGCCAGAGGATTATAGTTCTCTTTTGGGAATTCTGGAAATTTTGAGATGTATTTTTGCACTATCAAAGTATTTTTGCATTTACAGAATCCAGCATTTCTCATCAGAGGATCTCAGAGTGACTTTATGACCCTAATTGAACACAGGTGTATAATGAATTTGAACCAAACACAGTTACATTTTTGACGTGATTTAGTCCTGTAATAGAATAATATCAGGCTTGTTTCACATCATGTATTTTTCATTAAATGTATTGAAGAGTATTGACAATATTTTTGGTCTTTCTGGAAGTAATCTAAAACACTTCATGTTGCTTACTTTTCTGTTTATACAGAACCACCTTCTAGGAAATGATCTCAAATTTGGAAAAGCACAGGCTCCAAAAATATAGCTGAATATGCTTTATTGAAACTGAGTAAGTGATATTTGACAAAAACACAACATGGTCTTTGATATAGAGGGATTTCATGCAGCTGGAAATATTCAGTTTATTGCATGATTACTGCTTGAAAATGTCACTTATTTGCTACCAGAATGTTTCTTCTCATATATATATATATATATATATAATCTAAAAAGGTCTACATGAGATATCCAGTAGCTTGTGGCCAAGCTCAGTGATGTTCAAATCTTTGAATTTACGGGGCAAGTTACTGTTTTCCAGGTAAGCATGAAACACTCAAATACATCACCATGCAGAAACTCTAAGCCCTGTGTGTGCCAGTTGCAGGACCAGATGAATATCACAGTTTTCTGCTAGAGTGGAATAGTTTGTGTTGGGGCTCATGCCATTATAAAATGGGTAATTGAAAGCTTGTATTTATTTATTCTGCAAGGAAGACACATAACACAATCACAGTTTTGAAACTGTCAAGGTAGAAGACAGTTTTAGTGTTTTTGGAGAACTTCAGAAATCCAGAAGTCAGATATGTAAGTTTCAGCTGGTTACCTTTAGTTCCCTTTGTAGTGAATAGGTAGAATCAGAACTGAGCTGTGAGAGACTTGGTTTTATATATCAAATTTAAAATAAATTGAAACAAAGCCTGCTTTTCAAAAAATCAGAGTGGAAGGGATGCTTTTGATGATTAAATGAGAGTTTTGATCCTAACTCTAAAATTATTACACTAGGATATATGACTAGATTTCTGACTCACTTGATCTGTATACACTTTCAAAAATTAGTTCTTGTAACTGTCTTATTAAAATAGTTTATGCATACCATAAAGAGACTGTTTTCTGAGTTCATCAGGTTCTGCTGCTTGGGGTTTGTTTGTTTTTCTTTGCTCATTTCTACTTAAAGATCATACTACATATAAAATTTTGCAAATGGTTTCTCTTACTGTAGTACCAAATGTCATTACCCATGTCTAGCACTTCAGTAATTGATTGGATTTTTGACAAAAAGATAAAAATATACCCATTAATTTATAAAATGTACTGTATAAATTAGATAGAAGCTATGGGAGATATTAGACTCTTATACATGTTTTTGGAGCAGGCTTGAGAAGATACAGATTTGGCAACCATCAGAGTAATTTGAAAAGAGGAAATCACACAACGGTATCTTGTTCCTTCCCTTTTCCAGTTTCATACAATCCATTCACACAATCATTTCTTTCCAGCTGAAAGTCCCATTATACAAAATTTAGTTAGTGTTTTGTTTTAAAATAAACTTGCAGCCTTGTAGCATAGATTTGCCTTTCACTTTTTTCCATTTTATGCTAGTAATATTTATCTTCTAAATTGAGCAAAGCTTCAATTTATTATACAGTCAGCTTGGGGAGCAGAATACTTTTATATCAAATAGAACAAATTCATATTAAGCTAGAAAATTAGATATTGCACAGCAGCATTTTTTTTAGTAGCCCTATTCTAAAATATCTCAATCAGAAATTGCCTTTGAATATATGGGTATTTCTGAGGTATTACTGGTTTGTGGAAAAAACACCTAACTGGATTCTTCTGTCCTAAACTTGTGTTTCCTCCTTGCCACAGTCACATATGGCAGACAATTCTTGATACAATAAATTTGCTTGGAGCAACTTGGTCTAGTGGAAAGTGTCCCTGCCCGTGGCAGGGGGTTGGAACTAGCTGGTCTTTAAGGTTCCTTCCAACACAAACCATTCTGTACTTCTATAATGAGAACTTTTCACACCAGCACCACCCCTAATAAATTATTCTAATATTTTGTCACAATTAAATAATTGTATGAATTACAAGGTACTGCAGTTTTTAATGTATTTAATAGTTGTCAGTGTTCTCTTCTTGCAACCAGGTATGAACACCACATATCCATATAAGTTATAAATACATGTAAATGCACACACATATCTATTTTTATTAATGTGTATATGCAATACAAGCTTCATAACAGATTTAGTATTGTTTTCTACATAATTTCATTTATAACTATGTGTTTAATCACCATCTTTTGAGCAACCTCTAAGTATAAGGGAAAATTTTTGGTACTCTGATCAAAATTACAGAAACATTTCCTTTTTGAAATAAAAAAAAATAACTTAGATATGGGGAAGGTATATGAAAACCCAAAAGATTTATTTCACCTAATGCCAGTTTGACTATAACAGTAGTGAATTTTCTCTGAAAGGAACTTTGGCTTTTTATATTTGATGTCCCTTTAAAGTTTTTCACATTACCTTTAGCTTTGATTAACCTAAATTGTTATATCCCATGTGTGCTTTTGACTCCCTGTTGCTCATTCATTTTCCCCACGGATAGATAATGAACATAAAATTAATTCTAACACAGACTGAACACATTAGCAGCCTTATTGGGCTTTTGTATTAAGATGAAAAAGCTTTAAAATATGTTTTTATTGCAGAGAACAATATAATAATGAATTTCAATATGTATAACTTGCTTATTCAAAATATTTCTAAAAAATTATTTATAAAAGTATTTACTGCTATAATATGAAGCTGTAAGCTTCTACATTTTTCAATGGTAATAAGTCAGTGCATATGAAGAAATCCATGATTAACATTACACAAAGAAGGCCCTTTTATTTGTGCATATGAATATCCTTTTTGGGTAGGAACACTGGGAGTTCTGAAAGGATTGCAAATATTAATTCTATTATTTTTGCTTTTCCCAATTTTTTCCCAATAATCTTGTATTGAAATGCTTATCTGTGTTCACCTCTCCTAGTGAATACTCTAAGATTGTAAACTTTTCCTAAAGGTCCAATACCTTTCCCTCTACCCCATAAATTACAACTCCATTGTAATGAGTTAGTGTTATAACAAAGACTCACTGGCAATGCAGTGTATTTTAATAGACAAATTACTCTAAATTAAGCTCTAACCATCTGCTCCATTCTCATTTATGGCTCTAAAATGAACGTATTTTAAAATTATATCATTTAAAAATAATGCAAATGATTGAAGTCTGCAGTAAGGCTTCTGCATATTTGTTCATTCAGTGTAGCACAGTTATGGTAATAGTGATGTTTCTTCCTTGCTCCAGGCATGTATGAAGGAGAAAGTGGTTAATGCTTGATACAATAAATTTGCAGTTATTATGACGCATTAAGTATGTCAAAAAAGATATTTTACTCCTAGAGAGTTACACTGAATGTAAATCTCTGTATTGGAGCATCCTGATGGGATACCTGGAGGCAAAGCTTTAGCTAATTCTACAACTTGTAGGGGGTTAAGGATATCAGAGACATTAAATGCTGACAACTGTAGTTTTAATATGCTGGGGAAATGAAGCTGCTCTATATCACTTTCTGTATTTGTTAACTGTTATGCCACCACCAGGGATCTCACTAGGATTTATGGAGAAAGAACATGCTGATAGCTATTTAGAGGGAAAACAGTAATTTTTTTTCTCCAGTAGTAAATTGTGGTACAGACTGATAGAGCAGCAAGGAGGAGAAAAGAAAAGACACGATGTTCTCAAAGGATGTAGCTGGAAGTTCAAGTCAATCCCATTCCCTCTCATTGCCTCTCTGCTTTGTTTGTGTCCTCCATATTTTAAAAATATTACATTAAATGCTTACATTGATCTCATAAGTGAGATAATTTTATTATTATTTTTGACTTCAAAATAAGCACCAGCAGTCTAAGAATATTTATCTCTGGCTTCATGTGACTGTAGCACTTGCCTGGGAGACCACTTGTGGAAGGTGCTAAATATTACTCACCATGCAGAGACACCTTTTCTCCTGCCAGACTGGGCAGGCTTCTCTTCTTATTGAAACATAAAACAGGATGAGCTGAAATGAAGAAGAGAATCTCACCTGCAGATTGTAACCATATTCAGCTAAAAGATGGCATCAGTTTTGCCAGTTTGCATTTTCAAAGGTAGCAATTTTGACTGGGCTAAATAACTGGGCTGCCTGCAGAGACAGAGAAAACAATGTGGCAGGGCTGTTTCCTCCATGTGTTTTTAAACAGGGTGAATTTCCTGTTGGAAGTGTTACTGTCTGCAGAGAGATCCTGTTGGAGCAAGGCAGGCCAGATGCTTCCCCGTTACACAGCTGAAGTTAGACAAGAACACCAAAGTTACCATTCACTCATAGCACTCCAGCAATGTCTCCTTTTCAATCATTTAGGGAATGACATCAATGATTATAAAGGAACATCTGCTGATGGCTTTAGGAGGTATTAAGTTTGGAATGACTAATTTAGTCATATAATTAACAGAAATACGGTTTGTTTGGCAGAATAGGAAAAACACACTATAGAGATACTGATGATAATTGTGAGGGCCAGTAATAGAAATCAAAATGTATCACTTTAGTACATTACATCTCTGAGTCTGTCATTCCAAAGTAAGTGCCTCTTAAAACCAGATGCTCCCCCTGCAATATTTGATGTGTGTTTATAATGGATGAACAAAGGAGGTATTATATCTTTTGTTATCTCTAAGCACCAAGGTCAAATTGGTAAGCAATGAATTCAGAGTTTTAATTATATACAAAATAATTCTGTTTAATTCCCGCAGAAATGTGTCTGCCTTAGGGAGATATTCTGGAAGGGAGTATTTTAAAATTGGCCATCTTTTTTGATCTTTCAGAAAATATAAATTTTAGTGTATGCTTTCTTTTCTTAACCTTGTAAATATTAGGAACATAATTCAGATCTTCCCTGTTTGATTGAGGGTATACTAGAAGGAGACTGCATGAGACTTCTCTTCACACTGTAACATAATAAAATGAACAAAAATGTATCTTCTCTAGAATATTAATCACTGGAATTACGAGATATATTAATACAGGATAAAATATGATTTTCCTCTATCTAAATAAAACTTATTGACATATCATTATTTAAGATATTAAAATTTTTGTTTCCAGAGTCTTCAGAATTTATTGTTTTGCAGTGATTCTTCTATTATTTAACATATGTTTTCATTCTATTCCATTCAAATTTATAAACTAAACTTGTAACACTGAGCATTTTCCAATACACAGCTAAGAGCTGTGATTAAAGCTGTTTATCTCTGTTCATACTTTTCCATTCTCCACCCTATTGTTTTTAGTGTTTTGTTTTGCCAGGCTTTTAAAATTTATTTTACCACATGTGTTCTGATTAGGCAAAAATGTTAAGAAATGAGTCTTTCATTTGGAAAAAGAGAAGCAGGAGTCTTCCCTTCCCTTACTTTTCAAAATTTCCCTATAGTTTTTTTTTTTTATTTTTTGGATAGTTACTTTCACTTTGGAAATTAACTTTTTGTTCGGTCTCACAGAATTCCTGCTTTTGGCAGATTTCTGAGAGTCTGGTACTATTCCACTCATCCCAGGAGGAATGGATTCATCAACAGGGCAAAGGTGAGGAGTTGAGAGTCCACAATAAATGAACATTCTCATATTATTCCATAGCTCATACTTTTGATGCTCCTGCTATCTAGATGGTAGACATGTGTACATGTTCAAAAGAATTACATTTTTTTCCTCTGTGGAAGCTGAATTTCTGCTCATGCAGCCCTTTATCAGATTTTCTTAGTGAAAACGAGAAAAGCAAGGGGAAAAAGGAAATTCAACATCCCCCAAATTACTAAAGAGTAATTATTTTCTTTTCTAGAATTTAGTTCACTGACATTGGTCTAACTATATAAGTTAATGTGTTGGGGGGTTTGGTGTTGTTTTGGGATTTCTTGGATGCTTTTTAGTGAATTTTTTTTTTACTAGAAGAGAAACAAAGTTTAATTTTCCTCCTGTCTAAATTTTCCATTTGTATTTAGGAGGTCAGAAGTTTGGGGCCATAGTGGCTATTACTATTCTTTCTATGCCCTTTGAGAGTTCTAACCATGAAATGAAGCCAAAGCTGCAGCTGCAGCAGCAAACATGCACTTTTTTAATGAGAAACATCTTGCTGTTTTCCCCTTCCCCACTGTAAAATCTTGTATAAGATGAAAAATTAACATCATGTTACAATTAGGCCACAATCTATTAACACTTAATTTGGCAGAGATAAAATTAAAAACAGGAATAGCAGATATTTTAATAGATTTCAGGTTTTGCACATATTATCACACGTGTACCATTGTATGTAGTACTATGCATTCAGAAGAAAATAAATCTTCGTGTTTTCAGTAATTTACCTTCTGAAGTTTTATATAAATATTCTCAATTGAGAGCAATTTTGTACACAAACATCATCCTGATACGAAATTTTGGTTCTAATTCATACAATACTTTATGTAAGCAAAGAATAGATTCAGTGTGCTGAATCTAGGCATTTTTCAGTGTGTGATGTCAGCTTCATGTACTTTAAAAATTTTATTAATTCTAACATTCGTCTTTAGAAGGGGTAATGATTTATTGTGTGTGGAAATTCCACAATACCCTATTTTGCTTTGACAGCTGTATTTATTCCAGTGAGCTAATTAATGGGAATCACAGTTGTTAAAATGGTTTTCTGATGTGTCGACAAAACCCAAAGAAACAGCTGACAACTACACACTTTGGTTTTGAAAAGGAAAAATGGCTTCCTTCTTTCCTTGCCTGCTCTTCAGGTATAGAATACAGGGATTGTCCATTGGAAAGGTCAATTAATCCAGACAAGTCTTTTGCTTTCAGTTTAAAATGCATTTTTGTAATAGTTGCTTTTTAGGATTTGCCTGTAATATTGCTAAATTAAAGAGAAAAACAAAACAGTTGAAGCAAAAATAATTCTATTATTTTCTTAGCTATCAGAAGTACTTCCCACAGTGACTTAAGCAATGTGATTAAAGTGACTACATTTCTTTCACAGTCTGTTTTGTACAGCAGTCTATGATCTGAGATGTAGGAATGTTTAATCTAGCAGTTAAAGGCCTAACAAGATATTACTGAGGCTGAAAGCAGAAGTCAGAAACATATAAACTGCCAATTAAATGCAACTTTTGAAAACATAATGAATCTGACCTTATTTTTGAGCATCTTGCTAGATGGAGGGCAATTAATGACTGACATTTCTTCTCATAGAAAATGACAAACTCATCATTATTTGGAATCTTGAAGTCAAAATTATGCATCTTTGAAAAGGACGTTCCACAGCCCAGTAATAAAATTAAGAATGATACTGTTAATTTAGGGTAAGAAAAAATAACAATATCCCTACTATGAAATAGCAAGAAAGTTTTCGGTCCTTGTTATATAGAATCTTTAAAATATGATTATTTTAATGATTCTTCTGGTCTTAACAGTCTGAGGATCTACAAAAAGCTGTTGATATAATACATGATATGACTACAGGGAGGAGATAAAACATTTTACAATGAAGGATGACACTGGGGAGGCAGTCTGGTTTAGCAATTAGTGCACGGATTCACGAGTCAGAAATTCTACATTCTATTCCCATACCTGACATTGATTAGCAAGTCACATTAGGACTTATTATCAAAAGTCAGATATGCAGCTGATCATCTAATTAAGATCATCATGCTATTAGCATAACTGCATTTGCAAATCATGTATGCAGAGCTTTAGCCTTTGTTTAACCTTGATCTCGGATATGAAAGCAATCTATGATTCAACCCTCTCATTCCATAATTTGAGCAGCTCACAATTTTTGATGTATTTATCCTCATCAGGTCCCGTCAAACTGGGTATTATTATTTATCCTTATTTTTAGAAAGTGGAAGTGCATCACAGAAATAGAAGGTTCTGAATTTCAAAGATACTTATGTATTTAAAGATGCAGATAACCAATTAATGAAATTTTCATAAGTCCCAAAGTTGATCACATCTCCAAGTCTTATATACATTTTAATGACATTTTAAGTGCCTAAATCATATTTGAATTTGGCTCTACATCTTGTGAGGGTCTACGAAATCAAAGTCCAGTTAAAAGTGTCCACATTTGCAAGTAGCACAGACCAATATTAAGCAATTTAATAAAATGAAACACTTTGTAGGAAGGATCTGGCTGTCACACATATCAGGAGGCTTTATTCTACTCATGCTTGCCAAAAATCACCTCCTACTCACTTTCATTCCAAAATCCAGTTTGTGTGGGGATCCAAGACCAGTCAGTAAATATGAAAGAAAGCATTGTTAAATGGGAATAATCAGGGAATTTGTTTCAAAAGGTGACAACTGAGCTAAAATGTTGATGTAGGCTTGCCCTGTGATTCTTAGAAACAAAATTATCTAAGAAGTGTAAAAGTAATGGAATTTCACTATGAAAAAGTAGAGAATATTGATGTCCTTACTTGAAAATTTTGTATTAGTAAGCAGATTTGGTCATCTGAAAAGTATGGTAGGATTGTTTTGGAGTAGCTCACTGAAAACCTGGACAGAAACTGTTAAAACCTTGGAAGAGATACACTTGATTTATGGAAGGTTAGCCAACTTAAGAAAACAAAATACTTAGCACCAGTCCAGTCTGAAAATATTGCTGTATTCGGAGATTATTTGAGTAAGCATTCTTCAGTCCTTGGCCAAATTTATGAGAGAAAGCAATAATTTTCCATCCATTGCATTTCTCTCACGTTTTCATGAATTTTCCATATTATGAGAAAATGGAAGAAGAAATGCCTCATTTCAATGTTATTAAGTATATCAGTAAAAGAAAAGTAAATAAACTTTCATGCAATAAGGTGAAAGGAGATCAAAATTCCAAAGAACAAATATGATTGAGAGTTTCAGTCATTCTTTCGAATAAATTAATTTTGTCACTCTTACACTTTCCAGAGAAATACCATGGACATATGACAGGTGCTCTGTAAAGTGACATTTCTAACTTAAATATTTTAATTTTTCCAAAATATGAAATTTTATACCTGTATATGCAGAAAACCCCCATACCAAACAGTTCTTTTGACAACTGCATACGAGCAGCATTTCCTAAGCTATACAGATCTCCTCCCTTCTTGTGCTTTGGTAATGCTGACATACTTAAATAATAAACACACATGAGCATTACTCAAGAGAGGTCAGCAAAAGGATGCTGGAAAAGAAGGAAGGTTCATTGTTACCACAATAGCCTTTTCATGCTCTGAAATATTACATCAGAGTTAAAAATGCAGGATATAAACAACAGCTATTGAGAACACCCAAATGAACTGAATAGGGTCAGAGGTTAGTAACTCAATATAAAAATCTATAAGACAATAAAAAATACTTCTTTTTATCTGAGTTTTATGTATGCGTTTTTTATATTATGTTTAGAACTTCAGTTATGAGGTAACTACAATAAGTTTCCAGGGCTTTCTTGGCATATTCCCAAGGGGAAAGATGTCTTAATCCACATCCTTTCCCTACCTTTATGTTTGAGTGAAAACTAGAGCCTTCATGACTTGTACCAAACACTGTGGATGGCTCAAGAGAGTATTTTTTCACTCTAGAAAATCAAGCTCCTTTTAGAGATTTTCCAGATGTCACTGCCAAAAGGATTTGTGATATCCTTAGATGTCCCACCACACTCTTCTAGTCTGATGGATAAATTGAAGGAGGTAGGCTTATAGAAGTATACTATTCTCCTTTCAATATTGAGTATGCAGATACTTGGCTGTCTTTTTAGTATGACTGTGCTTATAATGTATTTTCATTTGCATTGTTAGTATAGCTTGGTAGATAATTTACAAGGTCCAAACCTAAAATGCCACATTACCCTGTCTTAAAAAAAATTTTGAAAAAATATATTTGTGGTTTTCCTTTATAACTAGTGCAAATACTCACTGTTTAATTAGCTAATTTTATAAGATTTCCTAGAAATTTTTCTCATGGGGTCTCTTTCCCTCCAGTTTTAAATCTGTGAGGGCTTTCAGACTTGGGGGAAAATTTAACATGGTTTTCAGTCACAGTAGTTTGATTTCTTAGCCACATTGCCTCTGCTGCTATGCAGAAAAGAGGATCTCTAGACATCTTGGAAATAGAAGGCCACTTATACAGAAAAAGTCTTCATAGTATGCTGATCTATATATTTGTTATCTTGGAAGCTACTTAAAAATTTAAAAGAGAAAGTATAATTTTTATGTTCTTTTACCACAGGCTTTAATTGTAATTTCTCTAGAGATACCCTGTCTCCCTTTATTGAATACTAACAGGTGGAAGATAGTCTATGTTCTCCAGTTTGATCTCTGGAGCCTATGTCTTGGTTTTCCCTTGAGAAATGAGAAGATTGGGAAGTGAAACGAACATGTCTACAGATCCTGGAAACGTCTACCTATGGGGATTTAATTTTAGTTTTTGATGAATAGTCCTTATCCCCTCAGAAATGTATGAAGTTTATTAAAGGCTGTTAAAAAGCAAAGGTTGGAGTTGAAAATCTGTTTCATTAAAGGCTGATAGAAGCTGATAAATATCCTAAATACTATCAATGGCTTCATAATGGCAGTACCACAGTGGGTTTTAGCGAAAAATGACACATGTGGCATATGGAAATTCTCTATAAAAAATACATTGATCTTTGACATTTGGGGCATGAATTACTTGGTGTCTGACAAGATATTTGCTACAATGGATAAAAAAATACTAGGTCAGAATGGATTTTAAAGGTCACTTCAGAAAGAATTTACAATGTACCTGAAGGAAACATGAACAAGGAAAAAGCCTTTCCACCAGAAAGCCTGTAAAGACATGACGTGTCTACTTTGTGTATTGAGTGCACAGGATAACAAGAAACAGAGAGAAAGCTGAAGTAGTTGAAGGGTAGGGTATGGACCAGCATCACACAGGCCACGGTGAATCCCAGCAGAGGGAAGGTCTCTCATGTTAATCAAAGTTGAAGCTGATAAACTACAGAAAATGGGTTTTGAAATTCCTCAGTTTTGTGCAGATTATCCTGACTGATACAGTTTTTGAAATCTGACAGAGACCATGGAGGCTTCTGAGCTTATAAAAAAGATAAGTGATAGTTATGGAAGAGCCATTCTTATTACCAAAAGGGTTCAATCCCTTGTTCTTATTTATTTTCTCTCCCAATATCCAACAGACTATTCTGGCACATCCCAGAGACTGTTCCTGCTTCAGGTGAGAACTTTAACTCATACACATTCCTACGAAATGCTGCATTTAGTAATAGTCACCTCTTTCACTGAGTTTTTCTTAAGCAGAAACTTTCTGAAGTTATGCTTTGTTTTCCATGTGCACAGATTAGAATCAATCTTCTATTTCATTATTTTAGGAGGCAGTCAGATGCCATGACAACAGGTAGCAGTGCCTTGAGCTGGACAGACAGTTAACAGCTGTGAGAGGTGACTAAAAGATCAGACAAGAGGTAGGCATATTTTAATTATTTGGTAAGATCTATCCATCTGCTCTTTCCTGTACTGCCTAATACGAGTTGTCATATCTTCCTTATTCTGGACTATGATAGTGTAATCCACACTCTGAAAGATGAGGATGAGCAGAAGCCTGAACCACTCTGGCTCATATATTTACAACCTGTCTCCCTAGAAACCAGGCCCTAGTGAGAGTTGATGAATCCAGGTCTCACCTCAGGTCTTACTTGAGGTAGGAAAGTGAAAAGGGCACACATCTGAGGCAGAAAACCAGGAAAAGCTTTGCAGTTTAGATGGAGGCACTACAGACTGCCTCCAATTTTGACTGCTTTTTTGCCTGACAGATGACAAAACTGAGTTTTTTCTTCTTGGCTTAGTCTCTATTTTGTGGTTGTTGGGTTTTTTTTCTTCTTGCTTTGTTTGAAAGGGTGTGACAGAACAGCAGAAGGGCTGCCTCTGCTCTTCCTGGCTCTGGTGGTTTGGGTCAGGTGGACTGTGGGGAGGAAAAGGAGGAAATTACAATGTCTGCATGCACATGGAAAGACTCCTGACAAAGCACATGTCTTGCTTGTTGCAAAGGAGCAGATCCAGGGCCAAGCCTCGGAGGTCAAGGAGAGGATACATTCCTAGAGACCCAGAGGGAGACTGTGGAGGTTGCTGCAACCCAGGAAGCCGTGCAAGCTGCTGGGCTCCCAAGCATCTGGAGGGAGAGTTCATTCAGAAAGGAAATAGAATACAGGGGGATGATTTGTTTTCCAAACTTTTGTTTATCTGCATCATCCAGAAGACCTGCCTTTGGTGTATTTTAATGGGATGTCTGTGCTGTAACAATACATAGAGGTTAGAATTACTTTTGTGGTTTGTACGGTGTTCATTCTGCAGATAAAATTGGTCCTACCTCAAGGTTCAGACCTCTTCAGAGTCCCATCAAAACCCCATGAAGGCAAAAGTTTTTATATAAGCTTTCTGCAACTGAGGGCCTCTCTTCCTAATTCAAAAAAGACTAAAGAAACAGTAGTGAATTATGGCTGGTGTAATTCATTTGGCCAGTCCTGCTGTTAGAAGGAGACAAATAGCTATTATAATGGACTAGACACCATGGAAAAATAAGCTTGGTGTTTAATCTCTTGAAGCTGATCTAATTAGTGATGACAACTCATCTTAGTTAGTACAAGAGATTTAAGAGCTGTGTGTAATGCTGGTTTTGTTTCTCTCAATTTTTGACTGCTTTTCTATCTCTAGATGCTAAATTCAAATATTTCAGTTTTCCAAGAAAGCATTTATCACATAATACACACTGTAAACAGTGTATATTTTCTATTCTGTTTAAAATGTAACTTATCTATTAAATTTGTGGTTCAAAATTCCAAACTCAAGGATATGTGGGTTCCCATACAGTTTACCAAGTTCTCTGCTGTCTTATACATCCTCAAGCTATCCTAGTGCAATCCAGGAAGATAAATGCATAAACGATAGGACCAAACTATCAACAAAAAATACTGATCCCCCTGTAAACTGAGCATAAAGAATTATGCTATTTTTTTTACCCTCCTCTTTTCCTGCTTTGGTATAATTGTTAGTGTCACTGAACATGGCTTTAAATCCAAACATCACTTACTTTGTACAAACATAACCTAAATCCTGTCTGCATCACCTTTATAGAGCAAATCTGCACCACATTTTGCTTTGTCAATATCTGTTGAATTACTCAATCTAGCCGAGGTCCTAATGGATTGGGATAAGAGATTAATTGTTGACAATAAGTATAATTCTGAGTCCCTGATTTGCTGTATGTGATGGAACTTTCTTGATATATTCAGCAAAGAAAGTGTGTAAAGAATTTGATACTGTGAAATGATGCGATGCCTCTGATAATAATTTGAGATTTGTGATGTAACATGCACATAATATAACCTTCAGAAATTGCTATGAATTTTGGAGTCGATTTTACAAACTGTTGTCATGAGAAATATTTTTATTTTGTTTTATTTTATTTTATTATATTTTATTTTTGTGGGGAAAAAACAGGCACTGCTGTTACCATTGTTAGCATTTGTAAAAGTAGCACAGCATGCAAAGAATCGGGAATGATCTACTTGTCTGCAGATGCAATGAAATGACTGCTTGTACTTATATCAGTTCTTATAACACTGGGATAATTATTAAAGGAAAAATATCGGTATTTTTCCTGGGGATGATCATAGTCTTCAAAATAGTGAACACGAAAATAAGGAGATGCGACAGAAAAGAAATATGTTGAACAGAGTATTGGTAACTATCAAAATCTGGTTGAAAGAAGTCCCAGAGAAAGACTTCAGGACTTTGGGAAAAGGCAGAGGATTCATACTTGAAAAAAGGTAAAAGCCTTTTCTTTATATCATACTACAGTGTGCTATAAACATATCACACTTGATGAAACAGGGTGTTGTTGGCAAATTTCTGGCAATATTTAATCAGTGGAGTGGCCAACAAGGCAAACAAGGAATCTGCTCTCCCCTCAGTATTGGCAGATGATGGAGGCGGGGGGACAGCAGCCGTAGATGCACCTTGGGAGGTTTGGTCTGCCGAGGAGGAACACTCCCACATGGAATGTGGCACGGCACTGGGACTGGTTACCCAGGGAGGTGCTGGAAATCTCCACCCTTGGTGCTTTTCATGAAGAACTGCAAAGCGCTGACTCAGCCAGGCAAAGGCAGAGCTGGCCTGCCCCCGTTAGGTGACAGCCCTGCTTTGAATAAGAGGCTGGACAAGAGATCTCCAGAGGTCTCTACCAACAGGTGTTTCTATGATTCTAGAAAATAAATTGATCTAAATTATTTAATATGTATTGAACGGAATTTAAATATTCACAAAACATTTAGGAACCAATTCACTCATTACAGAGTATTGGGCCTGTTATTTAGATGAGTAAATCAATGCTTTTAGATTTCTGGTTTTGATTCTTCTGGCTTTTTCTATTTCAGCAATTCTAGAGACAGTTAAGAATGTCAAAACTGTTGTATAGGGCTATTAATGTAAATATAGAAAGCTAAATGTGAGGACTAAGAAAGAAACGTGTGTAGATGATTACTGAAGTCCTTCCCTAGTTCTGTGCTTAGGGAAAACTTAGTTCCCTTAGTTTTAAGGGTAAATGTAACATTTTAATGCATTTTCCCCTTTTTTTGCTAATCATGCATTTTGTTCATGATTATGAAATGTTGTCCAAACAATTCCTAGAACGGTTCCTCAGAATCCATTACTGATATATATCAGTAAACTGCACTGTCACTTTGAAGGACAGGTTAGGACAAGAAGTGAAGAATAATATCTTTCCTTAATTGAATCTGCAAAGGGAATTCATGGTGGTTAATTAAAATGTGGTCTGGGCAATGACTTTTCTGTTGACAAAAGGAATTACAATATGAGCTTTACATCTTTTAAAAGAATAGGTCAGATTCAGATTATGTTCACATTGACATAATTGTAGAGTGCTTCTATTGATGCTAATTCATATTTATATCAGTGCTTCAGAATTATAAATCCATTCAAGCATTTCTAGCAACACAGTGTGTCTTAGAATGGTGCTTGACACTGATTTAGTTTTAGAAGCAAAAGAAGTAAATGAGCAGCAAAGCTTCCTGAGATATAAATTGATATCAATTTATCCCTAACTTGTAGTTAAGGCAGAATACAATGGAGAAAACTTAAATTTGACACCTGGTTGTAGAGTTCACTTTTTCACTGTAATAACTGATAAATAAAATTCACACTCAGGCACTTATAATTATTAATAATTCAGAGATTTGAAACAGCAGTAAAAATTGCAAGAAATCATATAATCCATCATCTAACCAGATGCTTTCTTCAGTTTCGACACAGCAAACTCTCTTTTTTTTAATATAATTTCACTTTCCTCAATGCTGGCAAAAGTACTGATTTAGAAAATATTTGTTCTTACAGTTTGCATTCCCCTGAGTTTTGTGAGAACTGAAGGGCGAATAGAACATTTTATTTTGTTCAATATTTCTAGAGAAGAGCAAGTTTCTGGATGTAGACAAGTGATATTGGCCTGTGGTCAGAAACAATAATGTCTTATATTTAATAGTCTTGCTTCTTCTGCTCTGTAATACTTTTAAATTTTTTTGTGCTCTTGGGTATGTATGCCCTGAAAGCCACTTCTTTTCTGCTGTCAGAGTTGTCAATTCTTTTGAAAGATTCTCTCTGTTCATTGGGGCATATGTATAGCCAAGTAAAAAAACCCAAGTATTTCTATATACAACACAATGTATCTACGATAACTTCCCAACTCAGAGGGTTTAAATGAGGATGGCTGGCAGCATAATGATAGGAGTATTGTTAATTATGACATCTGTTTGATATGAGTTGGTTTCACAACATCTAAAAGATTGTAAAAACAGCCTGGTTACTTATTGTGAAGAGGTCACAAAAGACTTGATGTTTCCCATAATAAACTGTGTTTTGGTTCTCTACAGTCATATTTGTGTTTCAGCCAGAGACCCTCCACAAACACATCATCACCTCTGTGGAAGCTGCTGTCATAGAACAATGAGCATATGAAGGGGTTTTCCCCAGAACCCAAAAGAAACATAACTGTATTTTATAACCCTCTTTCTGAATGCAAAGATACCACCTCTCTGTCAATTAATTCACTCCATACTCTCCATGCTCATTTAAATTTAGTATATCAAGTTTTGGAGAGAGATTGGTTCATTCTAACTCAAGGAATTCTGCACTGAATTCCATTGTATGATGTAGATGTATTCCTATCATCAGCCCTACATGCTCCTCCATTACAAACCTTAGTTTTACAGTTACGTTCCCTTTATTAGGAAAGATAAATCTCAGATGTGGAGAGAACCTTTGAAATTATTAGACAGGTGAGAATTTCTTGTCATTACCTGAAGCATTGAAGTAATAATCAGAAACAAATTTTCTTCATAATATAAGATCATAGGATAGTTCAAGTTATAAGGGACTTCAGGAGGTGTCTCATCCAGTCTTCTGCTCAAAGCAGGGTCAGCTTTGAGATTCACTCAGGCTGCTCATGGCTTTGCCTGTCTCATCTTAAAGCCCCCAAGGAGGGAGACTGCCCTTCATCCTTGGACCAACTGCTCCACCGCTTGACTGGGTGATGTTACGATGGTGAAAATATTTTTCCTTATATCCAGTTTGAACCTCTCTTGCCTCAATATATGCCCATCATCCCTTAGCCTCCCAATGTCCACCACGGTGAAGCATCCAGGCAGCAACTGACAGAGTAAAAGGACAAAGGCTTAAGCTGTGCCGAGGGATATTTAGGTTGAATGTTAGGAAAAAGTTTTTACTAAAAGAGTGATAAAGTACTGGAATGGTCTGCTTGGGGAGGTGTTGGAGTCATCATCCCTGGATGTGTTTGAAAAAAGATTGGATGTGGCACTCAGTGCCATGGTTTAGTTGAGGTGTTAGGGCTGGGTTAGACTCAATGATTTTAAAGGTGTCTTCCAACCTCGTTATTTTGTGAATTCTGTGAGTGTGATCTTGATGACCTCCTTAGGGGCACTGGGAGCCTACTGTCAGCCTACTGTCAGGCTGCTTTGATCACCTTCCCTTTTCCAGGCTGAACAAAACTTCCCGTGAGCTGACTCAAGCTTATCAATGTCTGTCGTGTTTGGAGGTTAAGTAAGATCAGAAAACTGGATAAAACATTCTAGATGAGGTCTAATGAATGCTGAATGCAACACTGCTAGTGCTTGCAGTCTCTACTATAAGATCTTATGCCCTTGAATGACACAACCTATTATATATCAGCTGCCATTAAATTGCAAATTCCGAGTTTTTCTTAGTGTGATTAGATTCTACTCATAAACAAGCTAAGGAATGATGACAATATTACACATGCAAGCAGAAAAGTTTTACTGGATTTCCTATACAATTTCTGTAGCAGAAGGTAAATAACTACACCTTGGTCCCAAAAACGTGGTACCACTCTGACAATGGACACAACTCCCCATTCCAATGCAACCCTTATTCTGCACTGACTCCTCCCAAGTCCTGGGGTGGGAAAAAGATGCTGTGCTGTGGTGGCAATTAATGGATCTTTTACTGAACTACAAGCTATGTGCAAACTGGAATGTATGGATGAGTTCCCAGAAAATACCAATTCACTTCTGGTACCCCATTATTCATATGAATTAAAGATCTAACTCTAGTAACTCCACAGCTATCATTCAATAGATTTAAGATCTTTGAAAACAATACAAGATAAATCAACAAAACTGACTGTGAAACAGGACATAATATAAGCAAAAAAAATGGTGTTGATGGTGGCTACTTTAGAAATATGATTTGGTGGCCTTCCACAATATTTCCACAGAGATAAAGGACTGACGTTTCTACAAAGCAAAGAAAGCATCACATTGGTCTTAGAATGTCAATACCTTGAAAAGCATCTTTGTAGTATTAAAATCTTTCTCCAGTGGAGATTCAAAGGCAAACAAGAAGGACAAATTTTGATGGCACAAGCTCATTTCACTTTAGAAATGAATTGAAAGATATACTAGGATTAGACTTGCTGGAAGATGCAATCCATATTTTTCACAAAATGAGGGATAATTTTTTTTCTTTCAATTATGCTGCTGTAATTTTGCCCTGTTGTCTATAGCCTGTTTTCAGTTCTCTTCTTAAACCTTTGCATAGACAGCTGGATTAAACATTCTCTATGATAAAAGAGAAAACCACCAATTTTACTAACAAGCAAGGTTTAGAAATAATGGCAATTCCACTAGCAACAAAAGCATGTGAAAAGAACGAAGTCCAACAAAAAAATCCCAAACTTCTTTACATTGGAAACAGTGGAACAAGAACCAAAAACTGGCAAAATACCACACCAAAATGACCACAGGGATTTTTACACAGGCTGTCTATTCAATCTTACTGAAGAATGACAGAATGAATTAACATGGTAATCAAAAAACTTCTCTTTTTCAGTTTACATTCTGTGTGTGTGTGTGCATGTGCAATTCCACAAAAATACCCTGTCTTCTACTCTAATAAAACTGTAGTGCAATACACATGAGATTCCCTTCAGAGCAATTTTTATTTCAGTTATAGGTTTTCCTGAAGTAGATTTAAAAGCAGAGATCCCTGTGAGATTGAACACTCAGGTGTGCCAGATTTGCCTTCAGCATTTCCTAAACATTTTGCTTGTTGCAGAGTTCTGTTGAGTCATGCAGGTTATACAGTCCAGGGAGCTAAAGCTGCTGGTGTAGACATGCCACAGGTTAGCACAGTGCTCTGAAAGCTGACCCTCATCCATAGCTCAGAATGTCTGATGAATACATCAAAGAAGCTGGGTTTTTTTTTTCCTCTGTGGAGTTTTTGTGGGTAAAAAGGTGGCATGAATTCCTTCTCCCATATCCTTCTGCAAAGGCCTCTGGAAACACAAAGAGGAAGTGGCACTACCAGCAGGCAGGTGTGCAGTGGGCTGAATGATGATGGAGTCCAGGATAAAGGAGCTCCTGGGTGCGTAATCCCTGTGAATCTGCTTCATTCCTATCATAATCATTAGCCATAGCATAGGAAAGAGGCTCCCAATTTGTGATTTAGCTGCTGAGGCAGCAGAGAGAATTTAAATTATTTGTTTCCAACTGACTTAATTATTGCCAAGATAACTCCTCTTTACCCATAAAGGGGATTACAAGATTTCATGGTTTGTGCTACAGATGAATTGGACAGATAACCTTGGTGGTTAGGGCACTAGGAAGCACTTGTGAGAGCCAAGAATGATCAACTCTACATATTATGCTGAAGGACTGTTGTGAAACAGGAGAATATGGCTCTGACCTTAGAGTGGAAGACAGCTCCTGAGTTCATATGATAAATTAGGAAATCAAAACTGCAGATGAAGATGACTATTGAGAAAAGTCACACACATTGGGTACTAGAGAGTAAAAAAGAAACATAACCTCTGGTCAATTGTCATGGGGGACCTCAATTTGGTTAGCTAGGGCTGGGCCACCATATTAGGTGTTTTAGTACTAAGGAAGTATTTTAATACAAATGACAGAAGAATGCAGAAGATGACAGAAAAGGGTTTTGATGCTGATGAGTGTCATTGTCATCAAGAAGACTGGTATTTTCCTTATAATTTTCCTTATTTTGGCTTGAATTCTCAGTGAACCTTGAATAAAGACAGAGATGCCTGGATCTGTTACTTAGATGATTCCATGGGAGATAGGATCAATGGAGAGATTATCAATACAGTTAGTGGAGACCAGAGAACTGCTCATCAGTTATTAATTTGGTCAAATATTGGCATGGATTAAAGGTTGGCCTGAACAGTTCTATAGATGCTATCAGCTAAAATAACTAGACCTCCATTATGTATAGTGGCAGTATACATATTTCATTTGTATGTTTATACTTTAGATACTTTAATCTGCAAAGTAAATTTTTCTCCCAAAAGATTAATAAAGATTAAAGCTGCCTTCACTACTATTGTATCATCAATATCAAGAATACTTTACTCTCCTATGTAAACACTTTTCTTTTGTAAAGGCTCCCAGACCAACACCACAATTTCTCCATCATAAAACATTCTGCTGTTTGCCACTCTAGTCCTGAGATTTTACAACTTAGAGGGTTTTGACTGAATGCAAACCTTTGGCATTGCTGAGTGTCCATAATTATATGTGTCTCCATGGTAACCACAGGAGAGAAAGTATGGCTGTATAATCCTTCTTAAGTAATACAATGTAATGTTTTTCTTGGTAGACAAAGAGATTCTAGCTAGTCATAAGCATGTCAAGCAGCCTATGAATATCAAAGTTGCACATATACTCCTTATCAGCAGAATGGAAATTGTTTTAGGGAAATTGAAATGTGTGTTGATACCTCACACATTGGCAACATAAATACAAAAATTTTGGAGCTTCTGTTTTGACTAAATCTGGGCAAACTAACTTCAGATTAATCATTTTGGTAAAATTTCCTTTCTCCTAACCTTACAGTTTAATAGAAAAGTCATAACTAATCATGGCAATCTGGCTGCTTACCAGAAAGAGGGCTAAATTATTCCCTGACTAATCAAAATGGAATTTACATGATTTTAATGTGTTATATTCCTGTGTGATAGCCTGAACTTGTTCATTTAAATGTTTTAGTACAGCGCAAATGATTCCAGAGCCAACATGAAATTGGTGATGCTGCTGTATTTTTAAGTAGTTTTTTCCTTGTTTTCTCATTTATTTAATTATTTTTGGTTAGAAAAAATACAGGCTATTTTAGACAAAGTTATGACTTACCATCTTTGTTTTATACTTCCCAGCTTTCATCCTCTGCAATAAAGACTGCAGGAACTGCAAAACTGTTGTTGTAGTAACAAGAAACAGCAGAAGTTGCACACTTCTGCAAGCAAAATTTAACCCAAGGCACATTTTGGCACTGATGCTTAAATAAAACAAGCTTTGTATGACTAGTCCCTCCAGCATTCAGAGTCTGTAGAGGTACATATGTGGATAGAAAATAGGTGTACCAGAAGAGACACAAACTTGAAGAGGAAAAGCTATTTTACTGAAAGAGAGAAAGAAAAATTACATTTATAATACAGGCAAATTTGTTTCTAAAGGGAAATTATTTTTTTCCAGTTTTTCATGAGTTCTCAGCAGCTTCCTAATGGGACATAAAAACTGAAGAAGGAATGCAAGCATAGGTTCTGATCCTGCAGCATTTTTTTTTCTCCTACTGCTGGCCCACAGAAATTTGGCATCTGTGGTTCCCAGCCACGAAAGTAATCCACTGAGTGAAAATTTGCCTTTTTTCTGTTCTTTCCTTTCCTTCCCATCTACAAGACACATTTGGTGTTCTGATGTCCTTTGCAATGTCAGAGACTGATTATGCTTAACACAGTTTCTATTTAAAGAAATAAGACAGTGAGTCTTCAAGTTAGGATTTTCTGACAACATTACTCTGCATGTTTTTCTTCTTTTTTTTTCTCTCTTCACTCAGCCTTAGGGGGAGGAGGGTAGTGAGACAAGATAATTAAATAAATTTACAGTAATTTGCCCAATGATTTCATTATGAATTCAACAAAGATAAGAATGAGGCTCTAAGTCCTGAAGAATTTAATCATGCGAAATCTGTCATGGTAAAACCCTCACTGTAAACAGAGAAAGGTCCAGTGCCAAGTTATGCAGCCTGTGTGTATTGTCCCGTTCCTGGGTACATTCATAACACGTAGCCACGGAACCAGAATAATCTAGTCTGGTGGTGTGCCTTTTGCCAGTAATTTATCTTCGAAAGAAAAAGGCTATTCTGATAAATTCAATATTTCTGTGCCAGACCCAGAGCTAGTTGCTTTGTTCTCATCTAATATCCTGGCAGTGCCACAGTAGGTTTCAGAATGTGAAGTTCACTTGTTCAGTAATTGTGATGACAGACAACAAAACCTACAGAAGTTTAAGGATATTTAATAATAAATATGCAAGCCAACTTAGCAATATACTTTTAAATTTGTGGGACCTTTGTCTAGTTCTAGTGGGCTGCATGGCCTGGATGTTATTAAATTAAAATCTCTAAGAAACCTGTGGATCTGAAATTCTGTGCGTAGGAGGGAGTGAGCTGGATGTAATTCAAGTATCATCCTCCAACAAACACTCAAAGAATTTGTATAAAAGTATCCATGAAGGCTCTTTGCTCTTTGTCTTAGTGGAATCTGGCTCCTGGAAGAGAAATCAATTATGGAAAACATACCATTAACATAGGATGGAGGAAGAGACCTTGGAAATAAAGAGCATGTCCATGCCTAGATGCCTTAGCCTGCTGCAGGATTCCAACATCTACCCAGATATAGAGGAATTGTGGCTATAGGTGCTGTAGCCATCTATGTTGAAACTTGCAATAGATTCCATTTTGTCAGCAGAATAATTGATGGAAATTCCATCCAGACATCCCAGTTTATTCACCTCCTGGCTTGGAGTTACCACGGGGTGGGAGGGAAGTTTCCAGTTAAAGTGCCACAAAGCTCAGACATGTTGTTTGGTGGACAACAGTGTGTCACTAAAGATGTGTGGTGTGTGCTTAACCTGTGATGGTCTGGGAGCTGTGTGTGGAAAATAACTGGGTTTGTTTGGGTCTTTTCCCATATGCTGCACCCTCATGTTAGAGAACTGGGGAAGTACTTAAGTAGCACCCTCACAATTTCTAAAGAAAACTCTATGAAATATTATTTTCATGGGTCACTATAAAATTTTGAATTGATTAGCCACAATAGCATTTGTTAACCTTATAGGTTTGGGACAAAGCCTTTTGGTTTCTCTTATTTGAAAGGCTGTGAGGAAAATAACTTAAAATAGAGATTAAACATTATTTTTTAATTGGGTCACTCTATAATGCTTTTTTTTTTCATAAACAATTTAAATGTTTTTAGCGATGTAGGTATATGTACTGTGTTATAGAGGATGTATGATTTAACTGTAATAATGAGATTTTTATTAGGGGTTTTTTACTCAGAAGACAGCTAAGAAAAATCTCTGAGCTTCCCAAAACCACTCTTTCCAAAGAAACCACAATGTTACAGAGCCCTTTCATCATCCAGCATACAGTACTGTACTCACAAAAATATACACTGCGCTACTTTAAATTAATTCATATTTGCAGGAGACACAGTCTGTGTGAATATGTGCAATTATGAAATGTAACTTTTTTTTCCTCTTGACATTTTTAGCTGCCTCACCCCTTTTATTTGAACACATACATATGGTGTGTGAGAGTGAGCAAGCTCTCTGTAAATGTTTGGAAGGAGCATCTGTCAGACAATAAAACTTACAAGAAAACATGTTTCTCATTTAAAGAGTATTCACTAGAACTATTTCAGTGTTGGAATCAGTTCGTTTGTATAGCTTGGAGGCATTAATAAGAGCAGAGAACTGTAAAGGCATCAGAAAACTCAAACTGTTACTAAGAATCCAAGGTATTTTTTAAAAGCATTTTGTCTTTTCGGCATCTCAGTCTTCTGATAAGGAATCTGAACCAGCTGACAGACAGGAAACTTCTGCTAGTCCATCCAGAGTGCTTGCAAACAAGAAGATGGCATGATTTTTGCAAACCTGGAAAGTCTAAAGATTGCAATAATTGTTGGACCAAAGAGACCCTCTTCAGGCATAAATAGCAAGACTCCTACTGTCTTCTCTTGCAGACCAACTCAGCTGCCAGCAAAAGCAGGTGCTCTCCCCCTACCAGTGCTCCAGAGGAATACTTAGTGAGTATTCATAGCTATTTTTGCAAACTAATATATTACTAGTGATTTACTTAAGTTTGTATAGTTTTCTCAAAGGACAAAGACATTTAAAAATCAGTTTTTAAGGCTGTTATTTTAAACAATTGGTGGAATTCAACAGTCTGTGCAATTACCAGGTTAATTTAAAAACAAAATTTGCACAACCTATGACAGTAACTTAAAAAAAATATTGATTTTTTTAAAACTGTGTAGTTTAAACAATCTCAATGAGTTACAATGTTTTTAATTCACATTATGACAGCAAAGTAATTAATAAAAATATGAAATGTATTTGACTTTAAATGTTATGCTATAAAACAGCCTTTGTAGAACATAAATTTAAAATAAATCATTTCTTTTGGCAAAGTAACCTGCAAGTTAATCTTTAGAAGAATAAATATACCACTAATGTTTTCCACAGAAACAGTTGCTACTCTAATTAAATCAAGATGTGACTCTAATCAGATTTCAAAAGAAAATCAGAAACAGATTTTTCTCTGAGTTAGTACTGTGGACAAGGATAAGACATTTTTATTTTCATTTTCATTTTCATTAGAAACATTTGTCCCAGGTAAAGTTACAGGTTTGTAGTATATAGCATGGAAATAACAAATCTGAAAGCATTATAGCAATGTTTTCAGAGGCATAGTGATTTTTAGTGTTTCAGATATCTGCTTTCTCTTTGGTTATAACTTATGCCACATCACATTTTATTAGGTAATTTCTATTAATTTTTTAGTTTAGAGTGACTAATATGGCTAACACTTTTTTCTTTCTTTTTGTGTGGAAGGGAATGGAAAACTTGATGTTTTTCTACTGCTCCTGTAAAGTTCTCTGGACAGTACTTGTAACAATGCTGGGTTATGCCAGCAGCCTGCCTGTGGGGGAGGATGCTCTTTGCACAGCGGAGGAACTTGCTAAGTACAGGATAATCTTCATTGGGAAATGGAGTCAAACGGCTTTCCCTAAGCAGTATCCACTCTATAGGCCCCCAGCACAGTGGTCATCCTTGCTAGGTAAGTGAAGCATGCACAGTTGTAAGAGCAGATAAGCCTCTTGACCTCTGTGGTCTTTTTTTCCTTAACAGTTATGTAAGATAAGTAATGAAAAAGAAAGAAAGAAAAAAAAAAAGCCGCCAAAGTTATGAAGAACGAAATGCAGATATTGAAATATCTGGAATGTTTTCCAAAATCTACAACTGTTTTCAATTTACTTCTGTTTTCAATTGGCTGCAGCTGAAAGAAGCAGCGATAAGCCAAATGTTTTAGTGTTCACTCAATTTTATACACATTTTTTTTAACCTAAGAAATAAAACAGAGAAAATGAAGAAATAGGGACATTCTAAATCAGACTTTTATGTCATGCCATGTATTCACTCAAATAGGTGTTACTCATAGTTCTGACTACAGCATGTGGAAAAAAAATGAATATGCCAGCAATGGTGTACGTGATTTTGCTGAAAAGGGTGAAGCATGGGCATTAATGAAAGAAATAGAAGAAGCTGGAGAGAAAATTCAGAGTGTACATGGAATCTTCTCCGCTCCTGCAATTTCCAGTGGTACAGGACAAACCTCTACTGAATTAGAAGTGCATCCAAGACATCCCTTAGTAAGTAAATGTACATATTAATTTAGAAAGTTTATTTTATGTTACCAGCAACCAAAATTAAATATTTGAGTTCCCACTTGTAGGAACCATATAATGAAAAAGAGTTCCTAAAAAGCATGTCATATTGTAGGGAGCACTGTACAGCTTCTCTAATGTAGAAGTGCAAAATTACATTATTTCAAGAACTTTGAGTGAAAATTACTATAAGCAGGACTGAAGCATTCCAAAGAAAGTGATGCAATCCTGATGGACCATTTTGTTTCATTAGGTTTCATTCGTTGTACGAATTGTTCCAAGCCCCGACTGGTTTGTGGGCATTGACAGCCTAAATCTCTGTGAAGGAGGCCACTGGATGGATGAAGTATCAGTAGATCTATTTCCGTATGATGCTGGAACTGATAGTGGATTCACATTTTCCTCCCCAAACTTTGCTACTATTCCACAAGACACAGTTACAGAGGTAGGTGCACGGATCTAGTTTAGCACTTCATACTGATATGGTTTGAGTCTTCCCTTTAAAAGATAACTACTCTAAAATTGTGAAACTGATTTCAGTATTTGACAGTGCTGATGTTCTCTATATATGCATTTATTATATAGCTGATAAACCCACTGCTTTTGTTTATCTTCTGTATCTTTGAAATTTATTTGGTAAATGTAAGTGGTTCATGAGAATTTGCCTCTACATTTTCTGGAAGAGCTGACAATTTTTTAGATGATATTTAACAATCCTTAAAAGTGCCAGGAAAATGAAAATACAAAAGTCCTGACATCACCAAATGTGAATCTAACCAGGAAAATTCTTAGTAGTGAATACTGCTGTGAGGAGGAGTTTTCATTTGAAAGCACTGCTGAAACCTGAAACTGTTGCATTTGAAGGAAAGGACCTAAAGGAAAGCAGAGAACTTCACAGTGGTGATGCTGCTTTCAATCTCTTTTGCTTGTTTCATCGTCTCTATGCCTCATACTTTGCTTTTGCCATTTAGGAGTGGTGGCAAATGAAGGATTTAGATTCAAATGTTTTGAATACTATAGGTATTCACTTAATCCTTCCTTAAAGGTGAGTTTTTCTAGCAACAAATGCTGTGATAATGAGTTTTGAGGAAAGGAAGAGAGAAGCATTTGGCCTCCCATATCCACAACAGCTCCTATAGCATACCTAATATTATTGTTTAGTACTCATTATTGTTCTTGTATTCTTCTGGTAATAACACACAGTTCTTTCTCTCAAATCATTTCATACATTGCTGTGTTTACAGTACCTCCTACCACAGTCCTGTATCCAGTTAAGTATCCTGTATCAAAAATTCTGCGATGACCAGCACAGTTATGTGAACTGAGGTTCATAGAAACTGGTTGTATGCAAATTATTTGCCAAAAAGTATTAGTATGATTTACAAGCATGATTTTACAGTTACCTTCTTAGTTTTTTTAATATTCTCCTTTTTATTTCACAGATCACTTGTTCCTCTCCAAGTCACCCGGCAAACTCATTTTATTATCCCAAACTCAAAATTTTGCCACCAATTGCTCAAGTAACAATGGTGAAAATAAAGAAAAGCCAGCTAGGCCTTTCTGCACCTTTTATTAATCTTCCAGCTAAAAGCAATGAAATAATAGACACTGTCTCAGGTAAGTGATTAGTAGATGTTCTCAATTCTGTTATTTCCATTCACTCAGAATTATGTGGAAATCTGGCAGGTGATGTGGATGAAACAGGTGATCAGGCAGAATATTCTCCTATCTGCTTAGGAGTAGCTCCAGACTCTCAAATGGGAAATAAAACAAGCCAGTCGACATAAAAGAGAATTCCTGAAAGAATAAGTAAGAGATTGCATATTTCAGCTGTGGTTCAAAGGACTGGGCTACAACCACACTAAGAGCTACCCAAGCCTTAGTATTGGTGTAGCTTAGTGAATTTTATAAGAAACAAATGACACTCCATCAGAATCAGCATACCCAAACTCTTGCAACTTTGAAGTAAATATACATCTGTAAGGTTTTACATGACAATGAAGCCAAGAACCATTATTGTTGTCTCCTTCTGGGTCAGAGCTTGGCAGTTATGTGCAATAAAAGTTTATATAATTCAATTGATTTGGACATATTTTCAACAGAAACATAAATCCTAATAAAAATAAAGTTCTCTCTCATTTTCTCAAAAATATTAACTAATAATCTTGAATAGCTAGGAAGACATGCAACTACTGACTCAAGTCAATCATAAGGGTGATTTTCAAATCTCTGAATTAACAAATATATAATTAACACAATATATGCTCTAAGGGAGCAATGTATTCCCAAACAAGTTGCCATGTTCCAGGAGCTTCTCCAGAATGTCTGGAGATTGCGTGTCTCTAGCACTGTGCTGGTCACCTTACAACCACTAAAATACAGCTCATTTTCTACACAATTAAGATGTTATTTATAATTTAATAAATGTATTTATCAATTTATAGTGGTTTAATGTATTTCCATTAGAAAACAAGACATATCCAAAATGATTGTTACACATCTCATATACAGTTACATGTCCTTCCCATAAGATTTGAAAGGAACATTTGGCCCTGTTCATGATATAAATTTAAAACTGCATTTAAAGTATGGAATTTCAAAAATCATTTTTAATCACAAATCCCCACTTTCTTGCATATAAACCAGTAAATCAGTCTGTTTAAAAACTTATTCTGGAATCAAAAGGGCAGATTTAATTACCAGAGGTCAAGCAATGTCTCTCATTCCCTCTAGAAACATAGAAATGAGTGATGGCAACAGAAGTAGTGAGTTCACTGTAATACCAGAAATTTATACCAGGTGTCACACATTTAGTGTGGCATTTAAAGATGGGCTTGTGCACACCTGTTTTACCCACAAATGCTGTAACAAACAGTTTGCATGCAACTTCCTGTGACAAGCAGTATTTTAATTTAACTTGCTAAGGAATATTCACCTACTTTTTATGATTTTTATTTTAGATAGGAGCATACATTATGGATAGTACTTCAGAGTTTCTAACTTTTTTTCCCGCGCCAAATGAAAACTATAGTGAAAATCCTTTCAGCATTAGAAAGCTTCTAGTGACAGAATATCCTTATTGGCAAAGAGAAGAGTAGTGTACACACCAAAAAATAGCAAGATGATTTAATGATAAAAAATGGGACTTTATTTCTGAAGGAAATTGGAACAAAATAAAATGGAATTTGATATAAACAACTATAGGAACAATAGCTGCCTGCAAAAAAACATAAATATACCTAAATAAACCAGAGAAAAGCTTTAATCCCAGTGTTTTAGTAAGCCATGCAAAGGAAAATGAGTTATAAAAATTGACAGTGAATTTTTTTTTATTCAATCTTTTCAGTACAATCATTTTAAGCATAGTTTTCTTTTAGGGAATTCTGTATTTTCATTTAAGACACAATATGCTTCTGTACTGATATAATACTTCCAACAGGCTCTAGACTGCAATAACAATAGTACTGATGAGTTTAGGAGCCTCTTTTTTTTTAATTTATGAGACAGCATACCGATTTGATTAATATCACATGAATTTTTGTATAAGAAATGATGCTTTTTGATGATCATTCCTTAATGATCTTTTCCAACTGAGTACTTGACTTAAGTACAACTTGATGTAAAGTTACCTCTTTGCTGTGTGTGTTGCAGAAACACCCCTGGACTGTGAGGTTTCCCAGTGGTCTTCCTGGGGTCTCTGCAGAGGGGTTTGCAGAGAAACAGGGACCAAGATCAGAACTCGTTTTGTACTTCTTCAGCCTGCCAATAATGGAATGCCTTGTCCAAACCTGGATGAAGAAACAGGATGTGAACCAGAAAATTGTATCTGAAATAAAGAAAAGATAATAATTAAGATAATTTAAAAGTAGGATAAGTTTAAATCTAAACTACATCAATCAATGTTCTTTATCATTTGGATATGCTGCACTATTTTGCTGAAAAGCTGTATAAGAGTGGTTTTGAAAGTTCTTTTTTAATATCAAGATATTAGGGGGTTAAATTCCTAAGGTTTAGTAGGACAAGAGTACTGGATAATTTACAGACCCAAAACCCCCAAATAAATCCTTCCTCCAAATACACTCTAAGTTCTTGGAGTACCCTCTAGTGGCAGAAAAGAAGACATTTGGAAAAATTGTACTTCATATTTTTACTTCACAGTAAAAATCTTTCAATCACAAAATCTAATAACCTCCTTAAATATTGTAATTTGTTTATCTACAGCTATTTATAACTAGAAAATAGTTTTTTTCCTCTAAATTATGTTTTTATAATTTATTGGCATTTTTGTCATCTTTCTAACCTTGCTTAATGTGCGTTTCTTCAGAAACTACTTACAAAAGACAGAGTGACCAGATGTTTGCAGTGTGTTTAAGACAATAATGGAACTGAGTGAATTTGTCTTGAGACTTTTGAATATATGAAAATGTCTTTTTCTTTTTTTTTCTCAAAAGTGAGAAAAATAACTGCCATGAGGACACTAAGCCAACAAAATTATGGAAGTGTAAGTGTAAGGAAAAAAAAATCAGAAGTGTGGATAGTAGTATAAAATATCTGAGCAGAATTAAAAGATAGCTAGCTGAGATTCAAAAAATGATTGTTGGCGTGTGTCCCTCATAAGACAACTTTAATCTCAAAGTTAATGCTGTTGACCATAACATAAATTATATCATTAACCTTACATATGCTAATTGTGTCCATGTTTCTTTTTATGTGTTTGCTGCTATTTGTCTATATATTACCTAAAATTAAGGTATGTACACCTCTAACAAAACACATGTCAGAAACTGTTCCTGACTGCAAGGTTTAATGGTCAAATAACTTTTATAAAATGAATGTAACATGTAGCTTATGAAGAGCTGTGTCTACCAACTAGGAAAAGAATTTTGGAATAACATTTATTCAATAGAATAAGTTTAAAGTCAGCTCACAAAACTTTCACAGTACACTGCAATTTTATAAATATAAAGCACAGGTATTGAACAAGAGAGTTGATTTGAGTAGGTTCTTTCTGGAATATGTCAAATACAAGATAATTTCTCTTGTCCTTAAAGGAACACACTGTATTCTCCATAGGGCTGAAACATTTAAACATTTCTCTGTATTTTTTTCCCAGAAGAGATATCTTTCAAAGACACATACATTTTCAAATAAATTTGAAATTTTATCTGACTAGACTTCACTGGTCCTGCAAATGGTGATAAATACACATTTGTTAGAACTAAGTGTAGGAATTTCTGCTCTTCTCTCATTCTTCAGATTCCCACTGTCATCTGTTCAAAATTGTTTCACTTTTTTTAATCATACATATTTTTTTCAGTTTCCCCTCTTTCCACTCTATAATGGGACTAGTGTTACTACACTATTCTGTGTCTATTTCATTGACAGTATTTTTCTTTCTTCTTTTTTTATTAGTTTTAACCATTCTGTGTTTTCTGTTACACTTATTTACTACATGTTTACACATTTATCATCATAACTGAAAACATAAGCATATATTGTAGTATATATATATAAATATTCTCAGAGGGTAGGAGCTTATTTCAAATTGATTCAAGAGAATCAATTAAGCTCAATAAGGCTTTTGGGCAGATATCAACTGCAATTATCAATTATGACTTAGGATAAACAAACTTAAAACCCACAAGGTCTTTCCTGGAAGTTCTCTAAACACTACAGTTTTGCTTCTTCACATGCCCAGAATAAATAAAGACCCAGTCCCAGTAAAAGAACACCTGGATTTGCAATACATGACCTGAAACTGGGATTTCAGTCCTACAAGATTTGAGTGGAGGAGACCCAGTGTTTGCTCAAACTCCTGGAGACAAAAATTTTCCAAAGGACACTGAAGGAGAAAGGATGAGATAAGGACGTGGAGTAGAATGAGAGTATGTAAGAGACCAACACACCTCAGAAAACTCTAGTCAGTGATACATAACTTTGCTATTTTAGGGTGTTTATACACATTAATATTCACTGCAGCTTCCTTCAAAAACAGAAGTTTCCTATCCAGCCAGTTACCTGGATATGGGGTTTTTGTATGCTGTAACTTCAGGAGACCTTGGTAGGATGCCCCTGTGGCTTTGTGTACTGCTTGGCCATAAATATAATTCCAGGTATTCCCTTTGCAAACCACAGGGATGGAGCTGTTACTTGGCAAGACTATGGACACAGTGAATGAAACACATTCTAGTGACAGAGCGCATTTCTCATAGTATTTATTTATTAAACTGATTAGTGAGGTACATGGTCACTGCATGGATATTGCTAGGACTTTGTAGCTTCAGCAGCCTTGGAATTCCCTTAAAAATTTTAGAACTAGGAAGAAACACAGAGAAGCTCTTCCTTCTTTTTCCTTTGTATCTTGTGTTACAGATGGTTGTCAGCCAAGATGTTGAGGTCCTAAATACACAAGATTTAGGGAAGGAGATAGGCAAATTAATTCCTGGGTTAAGCTAATATGAGAAAGCACTTTGGAAAGAAGTTTGAAATAGATTTGTAAAGACAATTCTTTTCAAGAATATTTTCTAGAAAGAATCAGCTTTGATGCCTTGGCAGATATTCTTACAGAGCAGAAGATGTGGTTAATGGTAAAGTGTAGCAACAAAAAAGTCCCCACAGAATTAAACCGTGGTCCTACAAAAATTATCAACACCAAATTAAATTCCTATAATGGAATAAGTGTGCAAACAAAAGATCTAAGAGTATCTGATGCTATTCAAGGCAAAAAGCTTCATTTCATTATATTCCCAGTCCCAGGTAATTGAAGTACATTCATGACATTGATCTGTCATGAATGATCCAACATAATAAAGTAACTCAGGCTATTCCATGACAATATTTAACACTCTCAAAACATTAATCTAACACTCGATACAGCAATTCTGATGTCAGCCAGATCTTGTTCAATGGGATTTTTGCAGAATGCAGAAGTGGTGTCCATGACAATTTACAGGAACTCTGAATGCCTGAGACAAAAGAAAGCTCTCAGTATGCTGCATGACAACCTGATTACCTGGAGACTGAGTTATTTTTATTTGCTTGAAGTCCAGCATCCCTACTGTGCCAGCATTTGCTAGCCAAAAGTACAGAGGGAATGTGTCTGTTCCAATGGGTCTGGGAAGAGTGAAGGATAAAGTGGTGTCTCCTTGTATATCTTGTGTTCTACCACCGGAACTCAGAATTTTGGAAGTCACAAGTAGTCAACAAAAAGCTAAAAGGTCAAGCAGCTCACAACCTGCAGACAAATCTATATTTCCTGCAGGTACAAGTATGGCGTGAGAATTTATGCAGGTGCATGACAGCCAACATCTCCTGTGGCAGAAGGGCAAAAGTCCAATGATATGATGAGATCCTGTATTATCTAAAATTATTTTTAATGGATAAGTGTTGATGCAGTAAAGGAGTCCTAACATTCCCCTTGACTTTCCTAAAGATTCAACAGCCATGAGATGCAATTTTTATCCCTCTAACCGTAACCATATGGAGTCAAAGAACTAATGTGTAAGGAATCAGTTCTCTTTGTCTGACAGCCTCTCAATATGGGGATGCTCATGGGTGGTTTTTGGAGGTGAACTAATACTGTGCTACAACTTCCATGAAGATACTTCATGCTGTGAAATGGACTGAACCCAGGATGATCCTAAGCCTGTGCCAGTGTTCCACAGACATTCCTTTACTAAGACAACTTCAAAGATGGCAGGTGCAGGGAAGGGCAACAAGCACAAATCAGTCCTTCTTTTGCAGACGTGAAATAATCCAGTCAGAGTTATCATCCCAAAATTTTTATTTAGGTTAGAGATACTGAATATGAAGGTCTGTCCACCCTTCTTCCTTGATACAAGAAAAATATGTGTTCTCGTGCAATTGGGGTAACATAAATTCTAGGAGGACAGATGGGTCGTCCTGACTGGAAATGATGCCACAGGTGGGTCCTCCCTGCTGGAAAATGACCATTCAGGCCAATCTTTCAGACAGAGTGATCTCCATTTATAGAAAAAGGAACATTTGAGCAATAAATGAATTAGTCATCAGATATAAACATTGGTTATACTAGTGCAAAGAATAAAAATAAGAACCTCAATCAGTGTTTGATTTACACTCTAACTTTCTACAGAAAATGTATTAGGAAGTCTATATATCTAAGTCTATATCTAAGAAATAGTCATTCCTATATTAAAAAATCTTATACTGAAAGCATTAATGTTGTTATTTTTCCCTGCAATACCACATTCATTAATGTTATTTGATTATTTAATGGATTATTTGATTATTCAAGTTCTTTTGACTTCTTTATAGTTCTTTTATGTAGTGCCTGTGGGTTTTATACAGGCGCCTACACTCATACAATGATTTAGGCTGGAAATTAAAAGTTTGCTTAATAACAGAGGGGTGAAGCTCTGGAATAATCACCCAGAATAAATGGGAAATAATAACCTCATTTAAGTTGAAAATTGAGCAGTTTATGGAAAGAGATAGCCAATGTAGTTGCGTACAGTAATCTAGGGAACTAATCTCCACCACCTGAGAGGTTCTTTCAGTTTCATGCTCCTCTAAGTGTATAAAATAAATTTTAATCTAGATGCTGGGAAAGAAGAAAGAATTTAAAAGGTGTCTTTTCCATGTTATCTCATTCTCCAGAACATGCTGTAGTTATTTATAAATGTGTAACTACCAGCTGCCTTTTCTCACAGTTTTTTTTCTCTCTCAAAAATACTCTGATAAGCAGCAAACAAGGAACAACTGCAGGACTACAGGCATTTGTGTGTAACTATTTATCTTCAAAAGCAGTACAGCATAAAAAAAAACCATGAAAAGCAAATTAATAGGATTTCTTATGAACTTTTGGATTTCTTTTTCACTCGCTTTGTATTTTCACATTGGAGAAAGAGAAGAGAAATGCATAATTGAAGATATTCCCACCGACACCTTGGTAGTTGGTAGGTACCTGTCAATGCTTTATGATGATCTAACCCATGCAATAACAAAGATAACTGGAAATGTAACAGCAGTTTCTGTGATTGATGAATATGGTAAAAAACCAGAAAAGGGCACTCTGAAAATAACTCCCTGCAGCAAGGATTAGGTTTAAAGTTCTCAAACATTGTGTGTATCCATCACACAAAGATATGCAGGTTTTCAGAGTGCTTTACTGACTAAACAGAGAAAAAGAATGGTTTTTTTTATTCTACAGCTGTGGAACTGCTACTTCCATGTGTGCTTCTGCACATTCTGACTGATGTACTCATTCATATCAGAATTTCTGTAGCATGGTTTTCCCCGAATGGGAGAGTTACTTTTTTGATAAATGCTGGTCAGAAAAGAGACAATTCATGATATACTGAAGTTTCATTTCACCTCTGATATCAGAAGCACATTAAATTAATCTACAAGACTGTGAATGTAAGATTTCAATGGGATAGTAAAAAATAATACAAATTGATTTTTTTTTAGTAATATGATAAGTGAAAGACAATAAAATGTAATTTGAGTACAGCACATTATGTTTTTGGAGGTCTCAGTGTGCCTTCTAGAGGCTAATATTCCCAGAGCATTAGGAGTAATCAGAAAGATTTTCTTGTTAATTAACCCTTTTTTTGTAGTACTTCAGAACATTTTCTAGTGCAGTAAAAATTTATTGCATTTCACACTGTTATGAAGTGACCCTGAGCAATATTAATCATAAACACATGAAATATATATACATTTGTGATTTCTCCTGAAAAAGCGATGAAGATGTTTAACATTCAGCTATGTTTTATTTAACAGATTTATCTATGTTTTTATTCAGGGAATTACAAAGTACAACGCTGGGATATGCATAAACATGACTTTCTTGAATCTGCTCCTGGTTTGGGAATGTTTGTGACTGTCACAAGTCCTTCTGGTGAGGTAAAAATGCTTTATGAATGTTTCTTTAGGATTTATTACTTGACTTCTGGCACTGGCAGGCAGCACTATCTAAAAATAAAAGACACTTCTGGGGAAGAAGTGTATCTACAGTCTACCAGCTAGTTCAGCATTTTGATGCTGAAAGATAAAAGTAAAAAGAAATTATGATATTTGATAATCATGTGTTTGGACAATTTTTGCATTACTACCAGATTTGGGAAACAGTGCCAATAAGAAGGATAAGTGACAACTGAGAAAACAAGTTAAATTAAAAATAAAACTCAAAAATTCACTAATTAAGTAAAATGGTACAGAATGTACTTGAGCAGCAGAAAGGAGTGCTGATGATAAACAACACCCAAAGTCAAGGTCCTCATGAGGCTGCTCATAGCTCTCATGCAGAGCAGCTGCCTGAGCTGCCATGAGGTCCTGAGCTTTTCCAGCAATGGACAATTTATTTCCCTGCCTAGACAAGGTCTCAGTTTTCAAACTTTGAATGCTGTAGAGAGAATTGGCTTTTGTATATTGCAAAATTCTGTAACATTTTAATGCTCACAATGAGGTAAAATTGTTTAGTTTTCTCTAAATCTGTTCTGAAACCTGGATAAATTTAATGATGTCAGCAGCTTAATTGATTCCTTTTCGCATCCAAATCACAGAACTGTTTTTTGATTTGTTTATTGTTAGTTATAAATTACAAACCCAACAGATATATCTAAATTGCAGGTACTGTTGTCAAAACTGTATGGGCCACAAGGAACCTTTTCTTTTACGTCCTACCTCTCTGGGGAGCATATCATCTGTTTCCAGTCTAACTCCACAAGATTTGCAGTGACTGCAGGAAGTAAACTGGTAGGTGTATTTCCTAAATATTCTTTGTTGTAACAGTAGAAATCATTTAACAACAGCAGAGATTTCAAACTGGATTAGAACTTGGTCTAACTTCTAGCAGATAATTCTGTTTTTTAATGATTAAAGAAAGCAAACATAGAATTATGCACATGAAGAGATAAGACTGTTTTCATATTTAAAAAGTTAGCATTCAAGAGGCAAGACTAATGATAAAGAGATTTGTATTGTATTTGTAATATTTGTATTGTGCTTTGAATGTGAAAGATTTTCATCAATAAAAACAACTAATTTGGATCAAAAAGACAAATATGTAAGGTTCACTAACACAGGCACTTGTCATAAAGATATTCTGTATATTCACTAACTTAGATTGGATTCCTAACAAAAATGTAACATTTTAGTTTTTGAAATGATATTCAAATGAAGAATATGTCAGCATACTTGCTATTGTCTACTACCAGCAAAGTTAGTTTTAATGCAGATTTGGGAAAAAAAAAAAAGCCATCAGAGGTGGTATCATGGCTCTACTAATTGCAGCAAAAAAATTTATAAATACTGTTTTGAAATTTTATCTATTTGTTGCTTCCCAAAACCAGGAGAGAATTACTCTCTAGAGTAGTTTGGATTTTTTTTCCTCAGCTGACAGCAAAAGACTTAAACAACCAGATAAATATAAACATCTTCTAAATGTGTTAAGGTAGGCTAAATCTCACCCTAGCTGTGCACTTTGGAAACATGTAGATAACACAGAAATAACAGTACTGGAGTAGGATTATTATACTGCAATAACAAGGTGTTCTTACAGGTTGATTGATAGAAATTAATGAAAATTTAATCATACACTTTGCAGAAGTAATTGGGTCTAATCATAAAAAAAAAAAAAAAAAAAATTGTGGAGTTTATCAACTAGAGAGAGTAAGGGGGATAGAGCTTTGGCTGGTCACAGTTAACTACGCACCATGAATGTGATTCTGAGGATGTGCAGATGATTTTCATCTGGTATAGATGGGGGTGTATTAACACTATTTTTATATGATGCATATGCACCATGTAGAGTTCTGACCATCCTATATAAAAGAATCCAAGAGATGCAGGGAAGGAGAACATTAATATCACAAATATTAAATAATGTTGTTAGCTTGAGAGCACAGAAATCAAAAAAGGAAAATATTGTCCTTTTAAATTATATCTGGAGGAATAAAAACCACAAAAGGAAAAATATTCTTTAGTGGAGGTGAATCTCTAACTGTTCTTCCTAAGAACCAGATGGTTATCTGAACTCTTTCAAACAAAAATAAAGAAATTAATGGACCACAGGGTTGTGAGATGGATTTCTATCTATACAGTTAGGCAATTTCAAGACAGCTGAAAGAAGATACAGTCTTCATTTGTGGCTGATCTCTGAGCAGACCTAAGTTCTATTATAGTAATATCAATTTCTAGGGTTTTGAAAATTATATGTTTGGCTAAAACCTTTTTATTTTCTCTTAGGTACTAATTGGCTTCTAGGAGAAGTTTCTCCTATTAGTTTTAGTAGAATTTTTCATTCTAAATAAGTTGCATAATATTGCAAGTTCCATTCTTCTCTCTTCTTTCTATGATTCTCGTGCTTGGCTGGCTTGAGGCATTGTTGCTATAGATCATACAACAGCCTGAAGGATATTAGGAGATATTCCAACTTGGATAAATAATGTGAAGAAAACAGTTATGTGAGGGAACCTAGAAGCCTCCAACGGTACTATTAAAAATAGTGATTTCTGCAATATTAGGATGAAATGTAAAATATAATGAGAAGTCCTTTTTTTCTTAAACTATTTTGGGCAAAGGCAACATTTTAATGGTGGTTGAATCAATACTAGCATAAAATAATGTCCTAACATTAGTGAAGGTTGTAAATTTGTATAACTAATTTAAAAATAAAATTAAGAAACCCTTCAAATTTTCCATCTGATTCTAATTTTAGGAGGGATTTTTAAAAACAATTAAAACTATACTCCTGCAATGATCTTAAGGGGAAATTATCCATTGTTTCATTTTTATTCTAAGGAATTTTGAAAAAGCAGAAGATACAGTAACGAGAACATTTTTTTCTGTTTGCAGCGTATCCATTTGGACATCAGAGTTGGGGAACATTTTTTGGATGAATCTGCTATTCAAGCCAAAGACAAAGTGAATGAAGTTAATGTCAGACTAGAGCATCTAATTGAGCAAATTCATCATGTAACCAGAGAACAAGACTATGAAAGAGTATGTATGTCCTCTAATGGAAATGTTAAAATATTGTACATAGGCTTATTGATTTATAAAGTATCATGAGGTTTATTATCCAATTGCAGTGGTATTTTTAACTAACTCATAAAAAAATCTATAGATATTTAACCAAAATAGTCTCCATTACCTTGCAAAATATTTTTAAGCAGTTACATAAAACTAATTAATCACTGTGGACTCATGCTTGTAGCAACAGGTGTTATTTCATAGCAGCAGGTGCTATTTTAAAGCAGGATTTTCCAAGTAGTTTTCTTGGTCAGACTCAGCCACAGCAGCCGAGCTGGTGGCCTTGTGGATGATGCTGCCAGCTGTTGTTTCCACGCTGCCCTGTATGCACAAACTTTATTGAATGGGGAAGGAAATGACTGAGTGTATATTTACATATCCCCATGAAGACAGACATAATGCCCTTCCTCAAACAAGGGTACACCCAGTCCTTGTTCTATATGCATGCAGATAGACTATGTTTGAAATATATCAACCAGTTACCCAAACCCAGAAATTTAGCTGCAAAAGGGCTCTTGACAGCAATATGGAAATGATTGTAAACCTAAACAGGTTAAAATCTGCACTAATAGAACACAATATATCTTCTGAACGAGGGAAGCTCTGTTTACCTTCTTGCTTCAGGATGCAATGTGCCTGCTTCTCAGTTTTGATTTGTGAAGATATCCACCATACAGATAAGTATAAACCTTCATTTTTATCCACATGGAAAAATGTTTCTGTTCATCACTATGCAGAAGAGGGATGCATTTCCAGTTACCATGAAACATACAGATGTCAAAAGGTAATAATTACGCTTTTCCTTTATTCTCTAGGAGCGTGAAGAAAAATTTCGGAAAACAAGTGAAGAAACCAACAGCAATATTTTGTGGTGGGCTATAGTACAAACACTAATCCTCATCTCTGTTGGAATCTGGCAAATCAAATCTCTCAGAGATTTCTTTATAGCTAAGAAGCTTGTTTAAGCTCTAAAAAGTCAATGCAAATATTCAAAAATTGCACACCATGTAACTCTGAACATCCAAAGAAATCCTGCCCCTATAGGAAAATGGCTTGTATAGAACTCTCAACCTTCTCTCATCTTGTGCTCTAAATCTGGTTTCTCCAGCTTGGTCACAACCTCTGTCATCCCCTTATGTTTCACTCCTTGAATCCCATCTTTTAGCATTTTGCCCCCCTCTATGGATGTAAAGCTAAATATAGAAGGAGTCAGTGACTAAGGCAGCATTTAAGTTCAGTACTTAATGAAGAATGTTTAATTTAAGTTAAATCTAAAAGAAAGTTTCCTAGATTTTTTTCCAAGATTTTAAATTACTCTGTTTGCTGAGTAATCTTATTTGGCACAACCATGAACATTTCAGCACTTCAGACTGACTAGGATTCAGTAGTAAACAGAGAAATAATTACATCCCCTGCAGTGTTTAATTGGGGGAGAATGTCTTGAACTCAATCTATATATGTGTAACACCTAAATATAATTGGGAATGCTTTCTTGTAAAATATTCAGAGTTTGAATTGATCAGTGGTTGCAGCAATTACCATGGAAGAGAGAGACCCAGACAAGCAATTTGGAATTATACTTACTTTTTATTTCCAGAAAAGCCCTAAACATTAGGCTATAGAATTGATGATGATCAGATGCCTCCAACAGTTGTTTATGTAAATTATAGTCTTTATGAAGTATGCCAAAGTAACCCAAATTATATGTATCTTGGCAAACAATGCCAATTTTATTTTAATTCATTCCTGCACTAAATGTTTCTGTGTTGAGAATTTTTTATAATTTTAATTATTTACCAACTTTAATACGACTGCCTACAGAAATTACCAGGTTTTGACTTAATTTTCCATTTCACTTATTGCAGCTTGGTTGCATGTATCTCTATGCCCTAATTTTGCTGGTTTATGTACATAAATAGCAGTGTAACTACAGTATCATACAATGACAAGTCAAAGGCTGTGGTTCAAAATCCAGATAATTAACTTGACAAAGCAGCAGTAGTAGGAAGGAGTTGGAGGTGATTACATACAAAAACATGGAAGCTGAAGTTTCTAGAGCACTGTGATGGCAGAATATTGTGGTTTTCCTACCCATCTTTTCAGACCCTTTGCTAGTTTAAAAGGTAGTGAAAGGTGAAATATCTGTAGACCAATTATTGTTCTAAAGACACTGCTTTCTTTCTTTTTTCTATCTTCCCACCTGTTGTTTTCTTTAGCAAGGAAAAGACATTTCCCTTTAAGTCTCCTTACATTTCCAGCATGGGAATTAAAATACAGCTGGTAGTATGTGAGAATCAATAAAATTGATACAAAGTAGAGACAAAAAGCAATGTTCCAGTGTCCAAATCAATCCAAATAAAATCTCATAAAGCTACTCACTGCATTGTGTCCTATATTTAAAAATTTGGATACTCCAGAGGTGCCAATCGGAATGACCAGTAAGTAAGAATTATTAAATTTACTTTTATAGAGTACTCACTCACAACATGTCTTGTAATAACATATTTGTTGGTGGGTAAGAAGGAAATATGTGTTAAAACCATATGGTATATGAAGTCCAAGAAGAAAGTAATAAAGTGTTGCGACAAGGTTGTGGCTCAGACTTTAACTGATATTTAGTGTAAGGCTCCTAACCACATCCCAATGACAAACATAACTCATTTCCCTTACAATAGACTACAGCTGGTAATCCAGGACAAGCAACATTTCAGAATTTATAAAAGAGCTGATCATGTTCCACCATATTAATTAGGTCTATACTCAAAGAGCATAGACTCAGCACTGAGACTTAGGAGTCTTGAATATAACTTGTGATTGCCTAATTCTCTACTACTACTACTGGTACTACTATTATTAATAATAGTAATCATCATCATATCATCATTATCTTTGCTTTTATGAAATGTTTTCAGTCTCCCTGAAGATTTTAAATAATGTCATAAAGCAGAAGCTGACTAACAGCTCCTCTGGGAAGCACTTTGAGGGCAGAAGTCTTCGTGAAGTTAAAAGCTTCCTCTGCAGTTTGTGGCTCTGTCACACCCAGAGCTCCAGCCTGCACTGCAACTAGGTCGGTAAGGGACTTTTTCCCTAAAATTTTCATCAAGGGACACTAGCAAGCAATGGTGTGGTTTTTTTTTTGGGGGGGGGGGGGGGGGGGGGGAGGTGTTTGGTTTTTTTTTTTGGTCTTAGAAATGAAATCAAATCTCCTTGTTTTGCTCCTTTTCCACAACAGAAGTTGCCATAGCAAACCTGAGATAGCGAATTAACAAATTTCCTGGATTCTTGCATTTGAAAGAATGAAATCCACAATAATTTTTTCTGCTTTTTTTTTTTCCCCATCTGCTGACCGGGAGGAGTGACCAGGGCGGGGCTCCTACTGAAGCCCCTATAGTTCAGTTCCCCAAGTTTGGGGACGGGAGAGAGAATTTCTCAGAGCATCGTCTGTGTCGGCAACGGTCCAGTTTGGTAGTGAGAGGCCAGAAAAACCAAATATTTTAGGGAGTGTGTGTGAGAACCAAGCTCTGAGGCCCCGCGGCGGGAGGGGCGCGGGGCGCTGCCCTCAGGGCCGCCTCAGCGCTGCCTCAGCGGGCGGGACGCGGCGGGGACGCACCCGCGGAGCTCGGCTTGAGGACGAGCGCCTCTGCCCCAGCCCCAGGCCACCGCCGGGCCCTCCTCGCCCTGCTGCCCCATGGCCATGCCCGTGTTCTGCAATTCCTGCCTGTGCGAGCCCCGCAACCCCACGCCGCGGTTCTGCCTCACCAGCTGCGGCCACGTTTTCTGTGAGGTTTGCCTGCAGAAAGGTAATGGCTGCTGGGGCGCGCCCGGCGGGGCGGGCTGTGCAGGCGTGCACGCATTCACCGCAAAAACATTGGTATTTCTGACCCGCTGTGGGAAAAAAGAAAGCCCTGAGCACTTTTTCGAATGTTACTGATAAGCCTTTCCAATCCTTGCTGTTGATTTGCTTTGAACAGTAAAACCCGTCTGTGTCCGCCTCCAGGTGGATGTGGCTTTGAGAGCAAACCTTGGGCACAGGCAATGGAGGCTTTTATAAAACTGGATTCTGGATGCTTATGATCCATAATTTTGTAAAAAAAACCCCCACAAATAGATTGTCTTCTGGCTAATTTGGGAAAAATAATGGTTTTCCTTTGTGAAAGAACAATTTTAAAAAAGTAGGATTTATTTAGGGTAGGTTTTGGAAGTTAGTCTTTATAAGTTTTAAGGCTCAGTATTGTTTCGGAAAACTTTCAGTAGCATGAGGGAAGATTGGAGGTGATGTTTTGAAGCTCTCGTATTATGCATAATTCCGGAGTCGTATTCTGGGACTCCTGTGATATTCTTGAACAGAGACATGTGGGAAAGACAGAAGAAAAATGAAATTGTTTTTCAAAAGAAAAAAATGCAGCAGACAAATATCAATGTTTTTCCCTTTCACATCATGCTAAATGCCTTGGTTTTTGTAGGAGCACACAGAAGAAATGATCAATCTGTGTTTCAGAACTAAAGACTTTTGACTAGACGTTTTCACAGGGTTGCTATTGAGGATAGAGGATCATAAAATGCAGCCTCTACAGATTGCTGGCTCCTAGAACATGAACATCTTTGCTTCCTGCTCTTAATATTGTTTGGCAGAAAAAAGTGGGCGAGATTATGTATCTTTTTGCTGTGAATTCAGTAGTAATGACAATATAAGGTTTAAAATGTATTTAAAGGTGTTTATAAACATGGGTCCTTAGAGTCTTCAGAAAGGCAGTAAGTAGTAAAATTATCAATTATAAATATTGAAATAATATGCATTTGCTATAGATATTTTCTAATATGTTTGCAAATAATCAAAGAGTTTAAAAGTCATAAAATTTTAAGAAGTGTTTTTATTGTTTTCTCACTGGAGGAGTTCAAAAGGTAAAATTATTAATTCCTTGACCTTTGGGTTTCATATATTTTCTTGGGAGAACCCAACTGTGCCCCAGTCTAAAAAAGCAATATATCAGATTGACTGTAAGTCATTACTATACTTAAGCATACATTTAATTAAACCAGACAAGTAGTCCTATTTAAATCAAGGGAACTAAAAGTCATCTGCATTCTCTGACACTAATGATATTCATAAAATCATTTACATGAATGCTTATTTACAGGAGTAAGACCTGATGACATTCACACACATTTTCCTGCACATCTCTGTGAAATGGTTATACAATCAAATTCTTTATTCATGTTTATTCATACTTCTTGTCTAACCTGCAGATTTCTTCTACAAGCTCCAGAGATTTAGGCATCACATTCTATTTACAATGTAGTCAATATATATTCAGTTTGATCTATATTTTAAATGTGTCTTTACCTTGCAGGCAAAAAAGATGAATGTTCGTTCTGTAGAAGTGCTTGTCGTACCCTAGTCCTTTCAAAAGAGGTAAATCAAGCTTTAGCTTTATCGCATTACATTAATATGTGGTTTGCTTAACAGCTAAACTATTTGCATTAAAAATACTTCCTTTTTTGTTTTTGTCAACTGTGACATGAATATTTACTGATAATAGGTTGCTAAACTTAGATGCTTAGGCACTAGACAGCTCAGCTTTTTGTTGTATATATCCCTTCAAATTGAAGCCTATGGACACTTTTAGGTTTTCAGGTACTGCTAGACTGTAAATTGTTCTAACTTTCCAAGAAATACGGCTGGTTACTGTGTAACATCAGTGACTACTTTCAAAATGTGGAAAAATGGTTATTGATTTTGGCATTTGTACATCACAGAAAATGAACTGTAATGAATTATTTCATGTAATGGACTGATTTGAAAACCTGGATGATGGCTCAGCAGTGTTTTCAAGTGGATTAGGTTTTTTTCCCTGTTTTCTCTTAAGCTTAACTGTCTTCGTTGTGGCTGTGTGATTAAGAAAGGGTTTGAAATATTGTTGGGAATTCTTGTTATTCACTGGAGAATTAAGAGCTTTTAATTCCCTTTCTTGATTAATCATTAGGAATATTTAATTTTGCCATTTCTCCAAGGAGCAATCTTCTCTTTAGCTGATTTCATAAATAGATTGTGAAAACATTCATATTTTTGTAGACTGATGCCTACCTAAGAGATAATGCCTTATAAGGATAAAAGAGAAACACTAAAAACATTTAATAAAATTCAATACAGCTAAACATGAAGGCCTCCTAGGAATTTTACACATTGAAGAAGACAGTGCTACTAAAAAAAATTGCAACAAAACAACAAAATGCAATTATAATACAAAGGAACAATGCACACAGTAAAAAATCAAAAAGCCCTTCTTAAAAATTCTAAAGGGCATATTTTAATGTGCTTTCAATATCAACCTATTGTTGCTGCAAACTTTGTTATTAATTTCAGTCAAAGAATTGTTTAAGTTGCCATGGACCTCTCAAGATCATTTGTCCAACACCTTGCTCAAGGCAATGTTAATTTTTAAGTTACATCAGTCTTAAATTGCAGCATTGCAGCAGAACTTGATAATTTACTTCAAAAACACAGAAGGAATTGACAAATGCAATGATTGGGATACTAACAAAAATATTAGATGTTTCATTTGAACCTGCCACTGCTCTGGAGGGCTGGAAGGAAGCAAATTACCATATTCTTTAAAAAAGACATTAATGATGATTGCTTATCCTTGATTAAGAACAGATAAAATGATTGGAATGATAATTAAAGATGCATATAAAAAAGTCATGGCTCTATAATTCAGGAACCTGAGTGGAAATATACCTGGTAAGCTTTATGAGGTTGATGCTATGGAAGAATTCCCAATGAGGAGGAGGTCCTATAAATGTGTAAGAACTGCTAATTAAATTGTATGTTGGGGTAATCAACATGTACACATTAAATATTCTCGTCTCTATAGTAATGCATTCTTGTCACCTTTATGTCTTCCTTCTGTGTCTCATGATCCCCACTTGCTTTTTCCCAGAGGATGTTTAAGTGTTATGATAAATCAAAATCTGGCTGTTCAGTATTTCAGAATATCACAGGAACATCTGCTACTCCTCCATGCAACAGATAAAATACTAACAGTGATATACAAATCTTTATTTGAAAGAGTTTTTACATCAGCATGAAGCTGGTTGGGTTTTATTGTTTTCAAATCTGATAGGTATTTAAACCAAGATCATGGCTTTGATAGAACCCTAAATAGATTTCAAAAGCTTGACTCCTATGAATGCATTTCATTTAAAGAAGCTGAATGTATTTTTATGAATATCTTATTTTTCCAAGATGGAATATTATTGTCTTGTTTGTATTTTCTTTACTGAAACACCATAGGTAGGTTACCTGTGCTGTCTGTCTGCATTTCTCCATCTGTCAGCTGGAAATTTTTGAATTCTTCAGCTAATGTCAACCAAATGCAAAATTGCAGAGGAAGTCTCAAATACAATTATGTACCTCCTATGAGTTCTGTAAAAATTAGTATCTGGGGAAAGCAAGGAAAAACAGTTTTCCTAAAGCATGCACAGCTCTGCAGTGAGCAAACAGTACAGGCCATCATCAATTGCACAGGACACCCCAGTAGCTGATCTCACAATATGGGAAACAGAAAGTACAAATCTACTGCAAATCCAAGTTGTTGATTTAGCTCCTTGAACAATTAGTTCTCATACTTAAGAGATTCAATTTCCCTTTGTTGTTAAAAAGCTATAATTTACGCACACATTGAAAATAGGTTTGGCTGTTGTTTAATCTTGGATATTTGACTTTATGCTAGTGTTAAGATATTTTTGGTGTAGATAAAAAACTATTTTTCTACATGTTTGTATATTTCAAAGTGGAGCAAAGCCTAATCCTTTTTAATTTCAATGCACTATTTTTAATTTAAGTTATTGCACTTATTCTTCTGCTCTCTTAATATCCCAGAAAACTTACACTTCGTTCAGAGGTGGCCTAGTTCTTATTTCTTTTAATAATTCACCTTTTAAAATCTATTTTTTTAAAGCTTTTTGAGATTTTTAATACTTCTGGGAGTAATTTAGATTTTTCCTACAGCAGTTTCAGTTCTTTTTTACTGGATTTTGAAAGGTGGTTCTTTACATAAAGGCTGCCTTCTTTCTGGGACATCCTTCTATCGTCTAAGGAGAAGCATTATTTTTGGTTTTTTTATTCAGATTTGGGGTAGTTGTAAGCCTGTCTTCTCTTATACAATCACAGTAAATCAGAGCCATCTAGTTTACAGGTAGATTTTTTTTTCCTAGATTCATTGTTTTTGAAAGCTGTTTAACTATTTCAACTTAGTACTATAACTAGAATAACTATTTTGGAGTTGTATTTTCTTTGTTTTTCTTATGAACAGATTAGGAATGTGTGTATTCTATATTAAAGTAACACTTAAGTTATCTACACTGCTTGGTAGATTTGGATAGATGTCCAAACGTTATTTTTCTGAAATTCACTTTATATTTTGAAGCATTTTTTTCCTCACCATAAGTAACAAATATATTTTTATTACAATGGTGGCTTAGGTATAGAGCACTTACTCAACATTTTTTAAAAGCACAGGTGGCCATTTGTGAGGCCGCATCATGACCTCTGATTAAAAGACACAAGTCATAAAATGCTTTAAAAATTCGACAATGACTTTAGGACTCTCCTTACTCTAGGATAATATTCTGCTGCCCAATGAGCAGGCAGAGACAAAGGGACTCCAGTCAACATTGGAACTATTCTCAAAAAGGACTTTGAAACAAAACTGATTGTGGGGTGCATCCATGTGGCTGGGAATGGTGAGAACCAAAAACCCTGGAAAGGGGCTGCCAGAAACCTGGCAGTTGGTGTGAGTGCAATGCCTCTTCCAGGGGCCACAGCATCCTCCTTGAACGTCCTCTGGACACTGGTACTGTCTTAATCACAATAAGTATATATGTGGGTAATATATTTAAACAAAAGCCCAGTGCTTTCCAGATGGTTGATAAGGCCTGTTTTCAATTTCTGCGTTATCCTTCTCTGATCTGTCAATTTTTTTTTTATTTAGATACATCAGTCAATGTAAGGAACACTTTACAAAGGACTTCATTTAGTATGACTAAATTAATTTTAGTATGACTTCATTTAGCATTTCTAGTAAAAATGCTAACCTTGCTATATTTTCATTTCTTCATAGATAAGTCCTGATATTCAATCACTGTTCATGCGAGTAGATATGTTATGGAAGAAATATTCAAAAGATTTATCACAGGTGAATCTGCCCTAAAACTTTTTAACTCTATAAAATAATCAGCAACTCCTGCTGATTTTTATGTGAATGAGAAAAGTGTAAGAGTGAATGCTTGAAAATTAATGTATGCTCATTACCATATTTACTTCCTTAATTCCACAGCTTCTAAGTTATTAAGGAGATATAAATTATTCATTATGGTCACTGCCTATGTTTTCAAACTTTCTCTAAGGACCACTAGTCTGGTTATTTTAATGGTGTAAAATCACTTTCAATGCCATGCAATGAAAAATTAGATCTGCCAGAAGCTTAAACGTGCCCAGATAGTGTGCCTTAATTATAGCAATAAAAAGTTACACTGTGAAAACCTGGGCTGGCTACAGTCCTGAGCTGACTGTGCTCTCTCTCTCTCTTTTTAATTTTTTTTTCTTTTTTTAATCAAAACACACCTCTTTTTCTTTCCCAGATAAATGCAGTAAATGATTCCAAGGTCATTTTCCTCCTGCTTTCTGTGAATTCCAGAGAGGATTCCTTTCTTCAGGCTTAGTTTCCAGTTAAGAACTTCAGTAGCTGTCTGGGTTAAATTAGTGCACATAAACTTGCATTTCCTCCTCATTTTCTGCAGCTCTTCAGCTGGCTTTAGGGCTTTGTGTCCTTGTCCCTCTTCCTGTGCATTTCAGTGGCAGTTTCAACCACTCCAGTAGTACATTGTCTCTGGGCCCAGCTGCAGCCTTTGTTGTCTGTTCTCATCTCCTTGGGCTGGGACTTGCTGATCTTTGGGTGAGCTTCCTGATCCAGCAGAACAATAACCCAGGGAATATCACCTGTTTTCTCCAGCAATGCTCATGGATTCACATTTTCTCTGCCCCAGGCTTCACAGACTTTTTCAAAGCTGAGCTTGGCCCCTTTCCTAAGCAGTGCTCCTCCTCAGATGCAGAAGTGACACAGGTAAAGATGAAGCCTTCCTCTGTCCTTCCATACCCACTTTTTAACAGCAGGATCAGCAGTTACTCCATAAATTGAACAAATGCAGTTCAATTTGCACACCTCCAGTCACAGGGGAATACAAACTTCCATAATGTGCCAAAAGAAGGAAAAACGAGGGCTGAATCTCTCAAGGCTGAGGTAGGTTTTCTGTAGCCTGAGATAACCTGTTGGGAACATATTGTAGTGAAGGCACTGAGGTATGTTCAGAACTTGTCCCAGAATCAAGAGACGTAAGACTGTTTTATTAATCTCTTAACTAATCTAGTATCTTGTCACATTGGTGGGTGCTTAGGAAAGTGTGATAGCAGAGCTGGATGTAATGATACATCTTCAGAAGCGCCTCCCAGCTTTCAGCAGCTTGTGGCTCAGGGATTTCTCAAGGTGGGGTTGGTCCTCTGTATTCAGAAGCTTATGGTGGATGTTTTCCCCCACATATTTGTCAGGTTGTTTCCTGAATTTTAGCATCTGTCTCATATTGTGGGAGGGAGGTCCACAGGTTGTTTACTGCATGATGATTATTTAATTTTTCAGGTTTTAACCTGTTAGTTTCATTTCTTACTTTTGAATCTGTTTCTGGAAGGAAAAGTATCTGTTCTCATGTACTACATCTGTGCTATTCATTAGTTTTAGACTGCTGATGCATCCCTTCTTCAACTATATTTTTTTCAGCTGTGAAGATTCATATTCTATGTGGTCATTCTTTTACTGAAGTTCTTGCATACCTCTGATTAAGTTGAACTGTTTTCATACCTCTATCCTTTCTGAGATGTTAAGCAGACTCAGGATATAGGAACATGCATTTTTAAAGGGGAATGATGATGTCCCCTATACCATTTTAAACCACTGGTAAGATCTGATTTACTTTTTGACTGGTACTGAGCACTAAACTGACAAATTCAGGTTTCTCCTAGACCCAAGAACTCGTTTCTGAGTGGAGGCAGCTCAGAGCTATTTGCTTTCTGCGTGGGTATTTCTTCCATCAGTTGTTCCAAAGACACACCTGATCCTTTGATGAGTATTCAATGGGAACCTCCCAAATTCTTCCACAGGGAATAAAAAGTAACTGTTTAAGTTCTTCTGTGGGTTTATATTCTCGGAGTGTTTTTTCTTGGTTGTCTCTATTTCCACAGATTTTCTGGCAATTTTCTTACATGTGAGAAGAAAGATTTATTAGAAGTTATTGCCTATGGTAATTTGTTCCTCAAGCTCTTGTCTTGCCTACCTTGTCATTTTTGCTTTTAACTTGTCATGTTTTATGATCCTCATTTGGACATAAGAAGTGCTTACACATCACCAGACAGTGTGTCTAACAATTATTTTTTAATTAACAGGATATTTTTACAAGGCACATTATAATTGTCAGTAAGACAGATTACTTTTTATGTTGCCATTAATTTTATGTGTTTGCTTAGCACTGATGAATAAGAAACACTGGAGCTAAACTGGCTTTCTAATGTCTTTACCTTTTTATTGAACATAGTGTTAAAATATAACTTCACTAAAATAAATCTACCAGCTCTACTGTAGGTCATATTGGATTAAATTAACTTTATAGGACTTTGTCTATCAGTGATAATAACTCAGAATAGTTTGGGAATTTTTTTGAAGTAGATTTATAGAAGATATGTTAACTGCCTATTAAAAGACACAAAACTTTGCATACTGTGAAGTACTTCTTTTCCATCACTTCTTTGCTGAGTTGCATAAATGTAATTATGTGAAGCTTATGTAACTCTATTTATTTTTAGGTTTCAGAATTTCAAGAAAAATATCGTAAGCGTTTATTAACACAATACAAACAAAAGGTAACTCTAATTGTGATTTTCAAGGGTTTTGTTTATGTTTGCCCTGTTACTTTGGTTTATTTTTAGAAACTATATTAATCTTTTATTGGAATACTTAGAATAATTTATCAGGATTGACTCATTACTGTCATTATAAATACCAGTTTTTAATTGTTTAAAGTGTGTGAGGACTCTATAATTCTGGTGACTATTTTTAATAAAATATTCTAGTTGTGAGGTGGTTAAGATTAAATGGAGAATCAAAGGACAGGGAGGGAAGAAACCAGTTCACTGTATGGAGGGGAAAGTGGAAGTGGTGGGGAGAGATGGTGCTGGAAGATAAGCTCAGAGGAAAAGAAGACTAGTGCTGACAAAATAAATGAGAAGCTTGAGCAATGGGAAAGAAGACTAAGGGCTAATACCCTGAATTTGGGATAGCTCAGTGTGAAAGACAGAATTAATTATTCTATGGAGAACAGGTACTGCATATGTGACTGTGCTTCTTCCTTTGTAGGTCAGAAGGCAGATTTCTTTTTCATTTTTCAGCTACTTCTAAGTATTTGATTTAATAATTGGATGTTTCTTTTATTTCTAAGGACATGGGATGTTGCTTAAAGCTACCTTGCAGTATTGGTAACTTGACCTATGAGTGGGTTCCCCATGTATGAAATGACAGAGAAAAGGTCATGTGGCTGCCCAGTTGGCCATTTCATGTGTGAGGAGAGTTTTTGGTATGATTGTCATGGATAGAAAGCTTGGAAAATTAGGTGCTCTGGGGCCCATTCTTCCCTCTTCTCCATGAATGCATTTTGGGATCACTCATAGTGTACTGTGATGTGTATAGTTTTAGAGTCCTGTCCTTCTGCTTTCAAAACCAGGCCAGGGAGGAATCCTGATTTCATCCTCTTCAAATCCCTGAAACCTGTAGACAAAATAAAACAGATATATTATTAGAATTCAGCATAGAGATGTTATCTCCAAAGAATCTGTGGAGAGTTTTTTTATTTTGTAATGGTAATTTTTTAAGTTGTTTACTGTTGAGACATTCAATCAGCAGTGTTTGTGAAGTACTCAGAGATGGTGCTTGACCTAAGGAAGGTGCTCAGGTGACAGTACTGAAACAGCTGAAAATATAGCTGGTTGCTGCTTCAATGGCACGCTCTTTTGGGTGGGTTTGTTATTGTTTTTGCCCATTCTGTGTATTGTTAGTATGGTAAAACTGTTTGCATTGGATCAGGGTCAGGAGAGGCTGGTTGTATTAAACACCATTCTGGTTTCTCATGCTTGGCTGTCTTATTTCAGGTCCCCTTATTTCTAGTTTGTCGTCCTTGTCACTGTCAACCAACAAGGTCTCATGGTCTTCATTAAACTGCTTTGTTGCTGGTTTTGTGAGTTGTGCAGATATTGGGGTGCAAGTGATGGTGGGCACTTGCTGTTCATATTCCTGACAGTCTCAATGCCCTGTTATGCTAGGATCCCAAAATATTGAAAGTCAAATAGTTACCTTATTTAAGGTACTTTGGTTTTAAAATTACCCAGCCCTACAGAGCAACAGGGTAAAGTACATTCTTCCTGACTGGTCCCTTTCGTAATCAAACTTAGCTCTCCTTAGGAAGAAGAAAACAGAATACCAAAAACCAGATCTTACATAAATTACATTTTTTCTTTAATCTGTTTTGCAGAGTTTTGCATCTGCAAAAAGAGCATAGTATCTCCCACAAAAATTATGATTTTATAAATCAGGTAATTTTATTAAAGGGCTCCAATAATAGTTTGAGAAGCATGAAAAGTTAACAAGCAAATCCATAATTTGCTTTCAAATCAAAATATGAACAGTGTGGAAGGTTAAGGTCACATGATGGAAATTAAGGATAAAATATAGATGCAGTATTGAAACTATTGAGTAAATTTTTACATCCTTCATAAAATATAATATATGTTCACATAATAAAAGGCTGTAAAAGATACACATACTAGGGAGCTGGCCTAATGTTCTTGACCTTAATATTCTTCAATTTTGCCAGCTCATAACATTCTTTAATGGAGATATTTTTGGTTGTGTCTCTAATGTAGCAGGAAATACTTTTCACTTAAGCTTATTTCGAATAGATACTGCAGTGAACTGAATACATTTTGAATCTGAAATGAGAAATATGGGAACATAATATTTCGTACATTTATTGGTAGCTTTTTTTGGATAACTCTAAATTAATCATAACAAAGCTTTTATATCAGATATAGAAAATAGGAAGCAAAAGAAAAGAAAACTACTTTTAAGCACTCTTCCTAGTATTCATTTATTCAATATTATCAGCACACTTAAGAAAAGGTAATCAAACTAAGTCTTTAACGACCAAAAAGAAGCATATCTCTTCCAGACTGACTGTTTAATGGGTCCATAACACAGCCATAACAGCTCCAATAAATCTGGAGTAGCAATGATGTCTTAAGATTAAAACCAATAGAAAGCAGCCTTTCAACACTTTAGAATACTAGTTGGATGAAAATGAAGCTGTATATCACACAAATAGACTTTGTTTAAATCTGATTATCTCACAGATAGCAAAGCTGGAAGAGTCTTTCAAGAAAGTAACACAACAAATGCAACAGATACAATGGTAAGCGGTCTAATGCAGCAAAAATGTAATCAGACGACAGTAAGTTTAATTGATAAAACAATAAAAATTCATGTTTTGTTTGCCTTCCTCATATATTTTTACAGAAATAAATGTATAATGATTTCTGACATCAGATCCGTTTTACTCACAATAATCAATCCTGTCAGGAAGAAATCCTTCTTTTTTAAAAATACAACTCAGTAGTTAACTCTAAAAATTAACTTTTAAGAAAGCCTATCACATAGATACTCAGTTTTAAATTTTTATTTGCAGTTACATAATCGTGTTTTTGTATTTTGCAATGGACTTTACAGCATCAGCCTGGAAAGTACTAGGATGCCTTTCCTGGTATCTTAGCCCATTTACAAAGTTACCAGAGTTTTGTAACATGGTTCTCATAGTGTCTATTTCTAGTCAAAATTAAAGTCTTGTCTCATCTTGAATTAGTCTTTTTTCTGAAATGTTTCAAAGTGATAGCTAAGAGGTCATTCATCATTATCCCCCTGCTCAATGACTGATACACCTTCATCTTTTCATCCTACTTATTTTCAACATAAAGCCATAAGGGTTATTTAAATCTCTTTAATAAGCTAATTCATTAAACCAGCAATTTTAATTGCACAGATTTGATCTTTAACTGATCTTTCTTTTCTGTGTTTTTGGTTTGTTTTTTTTTTTTTTAACTACAGATTTTCCCTTGACTCTTGAATCTACATAATTTTGTTTTTTGTTCTCTCAAGCTGCTTGGTGTAATGTGACAGAAAGAAAAACTAGTATAAAGGAAACTCAGCCTCATAATCTGAAAGTTTTGAGTTCAGTCCTCACATGGGGCACCAATTGTCAGGTGATTGAAGAGACAAGGTCTCCGTGGTTTGCATCATGAAGCCAATTTTATTGAACACACTGCTGGTTTATATACCTTTCAAGCATAACAACAGTATCTATGTTTCTTAGTAACATTACTTAGCTATGGGCTAGTACAGACTTGTACAGGCCTGTACTGTCTTGCACACAAACATACATGCATACACCTTGATCTCTTCCTCCTTCAGGGTCTTGTCTCAACTTGCCAGGGCTTGTAGCCCTCTAGCACATCTACTTCTGTAATGACTTCAGCAGTACTTGGAGTCCTGCTTCCAAGCTGTATTCCCACACTGTATGTGGTGGATTATTGCCATTTATATATTTTTATTCACTGCTTCCACTTTCTTGTCTGCATCTCAAATAAATAGCATCTTGGTTATATCAAATACAGAGTTCTCACTGAATTCTAGAATTTTTTTTTTGAGTTCTATGAAGAGAGTAGTGTCCTAGGGCCTTTCCTTGCTTGCCTAGTAAACATATTCCTCCTATTTATGGTTCTTGTCAAAGGTACAAGTTTTACGAAGTTACTGGCGAATAGCATGAAAATGCCAGCATTCCATTTGACCACTAGATTTCTTAAAGATTGGGAAATGTATAATTTTATGAAATGAAATGAAATGAATTTTGTGCTTAGCTATAGTTAATAGTTGTATTTTAACATCTTTTGTTCTCTAAAGTGCTTTGCCATAATGTTGTGCTAAATTTGATATTGTGGGGTGTAAAATGAGCACTGCAGATATTATGATGTAAAGAGCAAGTTCATAGGTTTACCAAATAAATTCTTACTGTGTTATGTTAAAACCTGCTCCTGATGGATAAAATGCTTTGATTTTATACTTTATTGACCAGTTAGACATGTGAACTAATCAAACCAGCTTTTAATTTATATCTCTTGTTTCTTCTTTCCCCTTTAGCATGAAACCTCCCGAAAAAACTACACCACAGCCATTTTCCAGTACGAGCAGAAATCCATTTTCCAGTAAGAAGTGTTGGTTTAAAATATTAACTATGGAGTACCTGTCACTGGACGTATCTGTGTTCTAATATTAAATTTCTTAATGACTTCAGTTCCTTCAAGAAAACAGAATGTTTATTCTTCATATTCCCTTCATTCCAGTCGTCCTTCTACTTCTGAAACGTGGGTACAAATTTGTTAATTTTCAATGAAAATCTTAATTAATATTTTATACAGAAAGTAACCTTTTTGTAGTGAGTTTAGAATATTGTCTGATTTTGTGTTTTGTTTTTGGAAACTCCAAATATGAAAGAACTGAGGACAGTCTTATCTATCCAGGTGTACATTACAGTTGTGTAGATGGTGGTTACTGGAAAGAAAGCTAAGACATGATGCACCTTATTCCAAAGAACTTTTGGATGAATAGATAGATTAGTGAGACACTCTCTGTTTACCATAGAGAAAAACTAAATTTATTGTACAGACACCTATATGGATACTGTAGTTGTCTCAAGTTAGGTGGGATGAGCCAGTCCAGTAAGGCTCATTTAATTTTAAGTAAAATGAATATACAGCTTGCTCAAGCTAAAATATTTCTATACCTTTGAGTGTGACTTTGTTTCCTAAAAAAACCCCCAGAGATTCAGAGTGCCCTTGTTGTGGATACAAATGACAAATACATAAATATGCACATTTATTCAGACAAATAGAAGGATAATGATGCTAATCATAAAATAACTTTCTCTGTAAATGTCTAAACCAAAGCTCAGAATCAATGAGTAGATTTTTCTTACTACTAGTGAGTTTTGGAATAAGCCCTAAATAGTTATGTGTCTTATGCATTATGTATTATGCTTTTCCATTGCTAGTCAAATTTAACATTGGGGTCTAACATAATTTTAGTCTTTATAATGAAAATATTATTTTTATTACAATGTCATTCTTACTTTGACCTTTCTTGGGAGGATGGAGGCAATGGAGATTGATCCTGTACCTTCACCAATGAGGAAAGTAAGTGGGTTTTTAAGTATTTTTAATGTATAGTTACACACACATATCCTTTTGATTTCTCCTACTCTGTAAATGCTGCAAAAAAATAGGATTCTTCCCCCATCCCATTCAAAACCATTCTGATGTGCATGATGATTTCAGATATGCTTAGTGCAGGGTAGAAGTCAGATGGTCCCCAAAAAAAACCAAAAGCAAATAAATCATAACATGAATTTCTGGAATTATATTCTCCGCATGCCATATACAGGCTTTTAAAGTTGTGATGCCAAAGTAAATGGCAAATTCTTAAAATCCCAGTATTACAAAAATGTCAGTGGTCTGAAAGTACCATGTAGACTCTGATACCTGAATTGCAGGCTTTGAGTGATATTGCTAACATGAAAATGAAGGCAGGAACTTTTCATGGTGTTGGTATCTGGGTTAGGAGAGGTAACATCCAGGAACAGCTGCTAGCTTGCAAATGGAATTTCAGCACAGAAAACAGTGAGAGTGTCTCATAACACTTCTTATCTGAATGTGATAAGTTATAATAAAGCTAAAATACATGTATTTCCCACCTGCCCATAGATCTTTAAAAATAGTAACTTAATTCTTAGGGTTTGCATTTTAGTGATATGAACAAAACTGACAGCAGAGAGTTCTGGAAATCTGCAGGCTCTGTAGACCTCAAAAATATAATACTATTGCTTAAAATGTCCTAATAATTAATATGCTTATTACACTGTGTCTAATGACTTGCCATTCATTTAGCCAGAGACACCAACTGGTCCAACAAGATTATCAGTAATAACTCCACCACAGGATGGACGTATGGGTAAGTAAAAGTAAACTTTGTAACTAAATAACATTTCTGTTACATTAGGAGGATGAATAAATTAAAATCCATACATTAGCAATTTACTAAAAAAATCTGAATTGTGTTGAGGAGTGAGGAATTTACCACGTGGACTTGAATCCAGCAGCTGGGAAATGGTTAAAATGAAGTATGAAATATTTTCCTGGTACTTACACCTTCTGTTCAGTAAATGATTACTTGTAACCATACAGATTTTTGCCAAATCAACAGTTGCAAAGAAAATGCTGTAACGATTTATGTGTGATCGAACAGAACAGGAATACTTGCAATATGTATTGTTGACCCTCTGTTAAGCGTCATAATTTTATCTATTCGTGGTTAACAGAGAGTAACATTGTCCATGTCATATTAAATATCACATGAAGAAAAGGGGGGAAACTAAATGGAAGTTAAAAAAAAAAAATAGAAGTGAGGTAGTTGAGATCAAGAATTTCTTTAAAAAGGTGATTATTTTTTTCACTTTATCACTGTTATATGGTATAAGACATTTTACCTGCCACTACTTTCTTTCATTCCTTCATACTCTGAGCTTGGGTAACAGTCAGATGTAAAACATGAGTAACAGCCTACAGGAATTGGTGCAGTCTCTTGAGAACTGTTTATTTGTGAGGAGTTTCCCAGAATTCCTAATGCTTTGCAGGCTTATTTGTGTGTGTCTCCCATTCTTGGTTTTACATTCAGCATGTTTCTGCAGCAGTCCATGCTCAGGCAGGTTTTCACCTGGCTTCAGCAGTTCATAGAATCCATCTGCAGCCACATTAAGAACTTCTAGCACTCTTGTGTTTTTACACGGGTGTAAGTGTCCCGAAACAAAGACAAATGCAATTGCAATGCAATTTCAATGAAAGAGGAAAAATTGCTTTTTCTGTATTACATCTGATTTATATGCTCAGACCCTTCCTAAATGTATGCTTACCTATAAATTTAGGCATAACAAGATAAAGAGAGCTGAGGTCAACTGGTTCTTTTATTGTGTCTAAATATAAATAGATATTTATTAGACAGTAAAATTTTATGTAGAACAGTTACATGTTCAGCAGATTTCAGAACCTTCACATAAAGTTTTGCAGTGGACAATGCTGAGGGAATCACAGTTTATGTGCAAAAGTAAGGGTAAGTGGAAACAATGATTTAATGGTGCACTAAGGAAAGTTTCAGAGGTGGATGGGACAAAAAAAGATCAGCTGAAAAACTGGAGCACTTCAGCACAGCTGTCTTGATAGTCTAATAATAGTCTAGTAAATGAAAGAAGGTGAAAGAAACCAACATGTGTTTAACTGGAACAAGATTTGCAGGGATGGTACAATATGATGTTTTTGTGACAGCTGAGCTTTCTCATTGACTGTTGTAATTGTGCACCATTTTTAGTTCTTGAATGAATCAATCATGAATTTGTGCCAAATCATGCAATGAAAGTACTAATCTTTGTTTCCAAAGTTATCTCTTAAGTAAAATGGGTAATTTACATTGGTCCTGTTTTCAAAAATCTGATTCAAACAGGCAGTGTACCCTACAGAAATTCTCAGACAGCTGTAATAATGCCAAGGCTGAATATTGGAGCAGGATCTACAAGGTAATTCAATACTTTTTCAAGAGGTTACCATCTCCTGTAAGAGATTGAAATTTCCCCTCTGGCCTGTATTAATCTGTATGTTGAAAGGTTATATTCTAGATCTGAAGAAGTGTTATTGTGCAGCCTATCATCTACATGAATGTTTGGTTTTGGGGGAAAGTTTTATTTAGAAATCACATTTTTCAAAAATGTGCAGATATAATCTGTGCTTCTGTAGCTGTTGCCATCTACAGTCGTGGTACTCCTACAAAAAAGAGTAATTTTATAATAAGGAAGTTTAACAATTTCTGCTGTATCATTCTTTTAAAAATCAGAGATGAAAGCACAACATCTGCACAAGGGCTGTTCTCTGAGTAATCTGAACTTTTCATGCATCCTGCTACAGGTGTTTCTGGTTTTTTCATTTAAATATTGAAAATGTCTTAAACTGTGAGAATTATTAACATCAATAAATAACTTTAAATAGTTCCAGAAAAATTAAACTCTTGTTCCTTATAATCATTAAGCCAAATATATCTTCCAAGTAGAAATTTAAAATATGTGTAACAAAGTCTTTCTTTTTTTCCACTTCTGATTCCTTCATTTTTTGTCAGTCTGCTTATTGAAATATGTAAAAATCTTAAATAAGTAAAAATACATATTTTATAACATTTTCCTTTAAAATATTAGACAGCAAATTGAAGTAACTTTGAAATCTTTTTTATTGTTGTAGAAGTAGCCTCAAATCACATGCATGAATTAATTTCATTAACAGATCCACCCCTGTAAGATTACCAAATAGTGCGTGTCCATCATCATCTGGATCCCAAAGCAGTCAAAGGGGATCATGGGCTAATTCAGACTTCAGAACTCCTCAGCTGTTTTCATTTACATCACCTTCCCCACAGCTGCCTCTATCAAGGCAGCCAATCACCATCTCTGGACTTCTGCAAAGACAACAAGGCAAGTATCTATAAAATAATGTTTACCACTTCCTGAAAAATTTTCAGCAGCTTAAATAAATTAACCAAAATAAAAATGACATTTCAGAATTGGAAGTAGGCTCTCAGCAAAATATGAAAGATGTTGGTGTTTATGATTGTGTTTTGCCTTGGTCTTATGTGCGGGATGATATCTGCTATGAAAATGTGTTCTTGCTTCACTTCAGAATTAGATTTTAACAGAGATTTAAATTTGATAATGTCCACATTTTCTGTCTCAACTGCACATTTGTTAAAGGTCTACCTATCAAGACATCCATGTAAATGTCCGCAGATCACAGTAAAAAGGGAGCTAGTCCAGGGTGTTATTTGTTGAGTGCAACATAAAACTAGCAAAAGCAGCTGCATAAACATCAGCCCAAGTGGGGTGGATGTGGGTAGGAATTGCACTGGAGCTAACTAATTAATAAAATCACAGAATCAGTGTCACAGAACAGTAGAACAGCCCTGGTCAGAAGGCATCTTGAATGGTCCAGCCCTTTTTGGGAAGGAGAACCTAGATGAGATCGTGTAGCACTCTGACCAATCACATCTTGCAAACTTAATTCTCCTTATTGCCAAGTTTGCATCACAAGTGAAATACTCTTTTAACTTATATTAAAAAGATAGTTCATCTCTAAAGCACTTTTAGTCCATAGTAATAAATGTGACCTTCCTGCACATCCCAAGTAGTTTTAAGTTCATGAAACCAAAACAAAAATATTTTAGGAAATGAAGGCTTATGGCTTGTAAAAGCTTACATCACAATTGTTGTAATTGTGAAATTTCTGGACAGTGATACAACATGTGAAACAATGCATGAACCTGACAGGGTCTCTAAATAGTGTAGGAAAAACTAATGTTATAAAAAAAGTAGCTGTATTGAACTTTAGTAATAGATGTCATTTAGCTATATAATTGCAATTAATTTCAGTTCATATACAGATTAATACTTTGGAGATTCACTTGTGCAGCTAAAATTGGAATGTGGCAAAAATGCTTTAATGGAAATACAGAGGACCACATTTATATCCATGAAAATGGCAATAGAAAAGTTCCATCAATTACATAGGTTGTATTTTTAATTTTTGATAGTTTGGCTTTTCCTTATATAAATTCCCCAAATAATGTACATGAATAAAGCTTTACTTTGGTTTTACCAAGTTGGTTTTTTTTTTTTTGTACCTGTGTTTTTATTCTAGGATCAGCTAATTTAGGAGGACATTCAGCAGAGAGATGAGCAAACATCTGTGAATTGTTTTGATTAAGAAGCATCTGGAGAAGCACTGCATAGTCTCTGGATATCAAAGTATTTGTAACTTCCATAATATGTCAAATTGGCATAAACCAGTAAATTAATAGCATGAATACTGTATTTAAAACATCACTGATCTTTCTGATTAACATCTACTGAAGTTTTAGATGGTAGTACAAAATTTTCTTATTTTTCAAAATTCTGGTTTCAAATATATAGCATAAATAAAAGTCCTTTATTACCTAAGTGTTAAGGCAAAACATTATTATTTGTTGAATGAGCATTTTTTGCTGTGGGTGCATTGAGCTGCAGGATAAATAATTGTGCCTGTGCAGTATTACAGATAGACTGCAGTCCTAAAAAAAAAAATTATTTATTGATTTTTGATTACAGAATTCCAAAGTTTGTTTCTTACTGACTGCATCTCCTTTTGTTTGCACGCTTGAAAAAGGGGTAAGTTTCGAGAGATGCTACATTCTAGTAGGCTCTGCTGAGCTCTGAAGGGTGCCAGAATGCAGCCTTTTCCTTCTGAGAACAATTCTGAAATTCGAATTCCCACCATCACTGTGTATGTGGCAAAATTTTGGTATGACTGAGTCATCAAATGCCTTTGTTTTGCTTTGACCCTAACTTCACCTGGACTATTTTAAGTCTAGTAAAACTAAAAGATGGGGTGGTTTTTTGAGATAAAGTTCCCTGAATATATGATAAATTCCTTTGGAGTTGAAATGTTTTACTTTTGACATCACAAGTGGATGGGAGAGAGAAAACTTAATGAAAGATTCAAGAGTTGAGATGAGAACTGGAAGAGGTCATTCACCAAATAACATCATGGGCAAACCAGACTCAACCAGGATATTAATTGAATTTATTACTAAGAAAATCACAGCAGGATAATGAGAAGTAAAATCAATCTTAAAAAACCCTTCCCCCCTACCCTCCTTTCCAGCTCTACCTGGTCCCCCAGAAGTGCATGGAGACAGAGAAAGGGAGTTACAACCAGTTCATCATATGTTTCTTCCACTGCTCAGGGAGATGAGTCCTTGCCCTGCTCCAGCATGGGAATTTTCAACTTCGTATTTGCCTTATTTCAGTGTATAACTGCCTTTGCTTTTTTTTACCATGGGAAAGTTGATGGGCTTTCTCCTTCTTAGTATTTTTATACTTCACAGTTTAGCTGGAATCTCAAAGTCAACTTTTTTCTAAGCAAACTTCCAGTCAAAAGATTTAATTTTACAGTGCCACAGACATGTTCAAATAAAGGTGTGTAGTGTAACTCTCTAAAAATTTCAGCTCTCTTTTAGTTGTGGATGAGCTTCAATAGCTTGAAAAGTGAGGCTGGTAAAACATGATTACCAGCTTTGATATTATTTGTGCCCCAGTGGTTTTCTGCTTGTTTGGATCCCAAGAGTGAATTCTCTCTTAATCTGTTTCATCACACTGCAGAGTTGTCATTCAGGTCCATGAAGTCGTACTATAGCTTTTATAATTGCTGGAAGTTGCATTCTGCAGTCAGGTGGAATACTTTGGTTTTAGTGGTTTTGTTTCATCCCACTCCACAAGCCCTCATCAATTGCAGAATTGAGCTTCAAGCTATTGGAAATTTGTGTCTATAAATGGGCCCTGTCTGAAAGAATTCGTGTGCATACATGCTAGATCTACAACAATCACAATAAAAAAGAATCACCCTCTCATTCAGAGATGTGAATAAATATTCACAGAGAATGGAATAATTTCTGTTTCCTGCTCACCACAGTGGTTGTCACTCAAATTCAGTAGCAATCTTTATGGTTCAGGTAATCATCAGTTTATCTTTTCTGTGGTGAGAGCTGGACACAGGCAGACTGTGTTTTGTGGCTGTAGGATGAGAAGAGAACTTGGGACATCACATCAATAAAGAAACAACTGTAGTATGAAAATGGATATTTATATTATTTTATTGCTGCTTTGAACTACTTAGTAGTGTCTAGTAGTATCTTCTACTTAACATGTATTACCTAATCTGTTTGAGCTCACAGTCTAATCCTGAATTAAAAAAAAAAAAAAAATCCAGCAACCTCATCTTCAGAAATACTACAGCTTTGAAATGCACTTTGAGGAGAAACAATGTAATTTGATAAAGAAAGCAAAGGCGCTGGAGCTATCCATGCTGAGGAGAAACACTTTTGAATGACATCCTCTTTCTTCCCAGTTCAGAAAATTAATTAACGAATATAATGTGATTTTTTTCAAAACTTACATCTAAGTGGCTCTTATATAAATTAAAGTAAGAGGTAGGAAAAATAACTTAAAAGGTTAAAACAGTTTGAGGAATGTCATTTGCAAGTTCAATGCTTCTATCATTTGTTCAAAAAATTTGAAAATGCTATATTCGGTATGTCATTCTTTAAGAAGAGGAGAAGGGGAAAAAGCAAGGTTTTTTCTATTTTCCAGTAGGCACGGAAGTTCCTATATCACTCTTTTAGGTATCTGTCTTCGCAGAATTTTTCTTGCTTTTGCGAGGAAATGGTCCTTCACGTGCAAGGAAATTTGCAGTTCGCCGAGGATACAGCAGAGGGTGCTGAGCTACCTCTAAACAAATTCACTCCTCCCTGCTCTTTGGCTAAGGGGACTGAAATCTGCTCTGTGGCCTTTTCGGTATTTAACTTATACGGAAAAGCTACAGACGGTAAGAGGAAGAGCAAGGATGTGATGTAGAGTCTGAATGTGAAACATCAGAAAAGCTCCCGAGTGTGAACAGCAAATGCGAGGGACTACATGAGGTCACTGGAAGTTAAAACTAAGATACAGGAGTCCTCAGGGATGTGAAAAAATGGAAGCAGGGGTCAGTCATGCTGGGAGGCTAAGCAGTAATGATCTGAAGGAAGAAAATATTTATTAATTTTGAAAATTTCTTAACAAAGGGCTTTGGCAATGCACAGTGGGTATTCAAGACTTCAGCATTAAGAAGCAGCAGCCAAAGCTGTGCTGTGTAACTTTGAGAAACAGAGACTGAACTGACCTCCAGTCCTTTTCTGTTTCTGTCTGCAGCTTTCTGGCATAAGAGGGCACTAATTTATCTTTTTCAGTTTTCTGGGGGAGAACACAAGTATATATTTCAGTACAAGGGTGTTTTATGCACACACAAACAATAGCAGAGGATTTTATTACGAGTCAGAATCGTGCTATTCATGCAATGGGGTCAGCACTCATGCTGAAGGTATCCTCTTGTTTGCATTATCGTTGCCAACTTCAGCTTCATTTCACAGTCATCACATCTCCCTCACAAGGTGATGCTTATGCCATATAAGGCAGCATCATGTCTATTTATTCCTGTGTGACACAAAGGAAGTCTGTTGCAGACAAATGCTTGGTCTGTTAGACATAATACCTGATACTTGCCAAGGAGCATTTTCTACAATTGTGCCAATTAAAATGTGAAATTGCTACCACTTATTTTTGAACTCTCTTGTTCTGGCAGTCAGGAAAGAATGCCATAACTCATCAAGATGCAGCACTGTTGGTTTATCTGTGACAGTCCTATTTTCCCTCTAGAATTTAACCTGCTCCTGACCTGGGGAAATGCAATTTGATAATTCTCTCCTTCTGTGGTCTCTCTGTCAAAAATGCTGACAATACTTCAGTCTGTAGATCAGCTTTGTGTGCCTTTGGAGTGCATGCTGTTCCTGATGGTCCAGCGTGTGCCATTGTGCCAGACTCTTCCTGCAAATCTCTTCTGTGCAGATAAAAACTGCTGTGCAAATAGGAGGACACTGCTCATGTCCATGCTGTAGTGTTTGGGTTCTTCCACACTGTGCCTTTAGGATTTCTGGGTATCCCACCAGCTCCAGAAAGATTTAGCACTGCAGTCACTAAATCATCTGCATCACTGGAACCCCAGACTGCTACAACACTTTACAGGGAAATCTGCCTTTCACAACAAAAAGGATTGACTTGCTGAATGTGTCCATGGAGAAAGCAGTGATGTTCTGCCCTGAGAATCCTTTGTCTCGTGTGTCACACGAGCCTTGGGGAACTCTTCCCTTGATTATGTCTAAAGGCCTGATAATTTGTCTCTTGAAATGGTATTAAATATTTGTCCTGAACTCTAATATTTAAGTAGTACCAGGGACTAGGGTGCCAGCTGGGCATCTGATATTGGGAGGGATAAGGAAAGAACTGTCTTGGAACAAAATGGTAAATTTGAGTGGTGACAAGGTGGGGAAGGACGTGACTCTGAGTGTGAAGTGTGAAAAGCTTTTCAGTGTTAGGAGTCAGTGAACAAGCTCTATTAGCAAGTTACTCACAGTTTGCCACCCGCAAAAGAGGAAAAATCTTTCTGTTCTGCTAGTGAAAGGGTTGCTTCCTTTTTGACACGGGACATGGGGAAGGTCCCTCACAGCCCTGCCCCCAGCAAGCAGCAGTCCCCTGACTTTGCTGACATAGAACTATTCAGAATCCAGAAAAATGGCTGTTCTACATCATGGTCCACCTTGCAAAACTCTAAAACTGGGCACTGGTGCTGCCAATGCCCACATGTAAAAAAGCTCTGCAGAAAATGAGCAATGCTGAGAGATTCCAGGTTACTCCTTGAATTGCTCTACACTGGCAATATTTTTTCCTAACCAACCCACGGCCTCCCAGGTAAAAGCACACAACACATTTCCTATCAGGGCAGTCTCTACAAGAAGATCAAGGGTTGTCTATCCCCATGTTAAGGCATCTGGAGGAAAAAACACAAAAGAGAGGAAGAAATCAGTCCCACTAGACATTCCTAAAAGCTTTTTCTGGCCCCTGCCTTAACCGAGCACACATTCAAGCCATGTTTCACATCCATGCCTAGCTCAGTGTTGAGCCAAACAGAAGCTGACTTTGGAGATGGTCGAAGTACATCTGTGTCTTTATGTATTTGGCTGTGCAGAATATGGTAAAAAAAATAATATTTCAGCCATCTCCAGCTCCTCTGAGCTCAACCAATTTGAAACAGACAGGACAGAGCTCCAAGAGTCATTGTGGGTGACGACAGGCAAGGTTTGGTGTGATGGGAGTGAGGAACAGATGGGCCATTTGGGATTACCCCGGCCAGTTTCAACTATGTCATTGACCTAAGTCTGCACACAAGATGCAGCCTGAGAGGAGTCAGCTCTCAGGGGGTCACCAGTTATGCTACCTGTCATCTGTAACATGGGAACATTATAAATCAGGATGGTGCCAGGGAGAAGAAGAAAAACCTGGCTGGAAGATAGAGGATGCGATAAAGAAAGGAAGAACAAAAGCAGCCAGAAGTATCAAGGAATGTTTTCAGTTTTAAACTACATCCTTCTACTCTTGCTCCTTGTGTGTACTCTGATGTTCATGTGTGTTCTCCTTTTTGCTGTTGCCCATACAACGTTAGCAGTAGAAGGTGTTTAAAGCAAAGAGAGACTGAAATACCTAAATGAGAGTTGTTTAAATGCCCCTGGTCAAGACTTGTACTGTTCTGTGCTCTGGTATCATTCTTAGAATAGATATGCAGACCTGGTTTGCCTTACTTATTTCTTTCATTGTAAGCTCTGAAATGGGCATTTCCAGCTTTTTATGTATTTATTTATCTTTCTATTAGAATCTCTGAGGTTCCTAATAATGGCAGGTTATTTAGAAAAGATGCAGTTTTTCTAACTAAGAAATAAATAGATAAATGGATAGGAATTGAGGCAAATAACCTTTATAATGTAGAGGACTTGCATGTTCCACAAGTATAGTGCAGTTACTGTTTCTTCTGACAGCATTTCACGGCTTACCAGTAGAGTCTATGGAGTGTGTGGGTAAAAATAACACAGCCTAGCAATGTTACAGCCCCATACATTAAATCTTTGCATAAAAATTAAAAATAGAGCTCCAGTTTGCCTATGTGAAATTACCAGGTTTGCAGATTATTAGCATTAATGTAAAAAGCTTCTAGCACAGCATACGGCAAATACATTAGCGCTATATTCCAGAAATCATCATTTTCCCAAGCTATAGCTCTTGCTGACATATGTGGTGGAAGGGCTAGTTCTGCCAACTGTCTGCTTCCTTCATATCCTCTGATTTTTGTGCAAGTTTAAAGCAATATGCTTAATAGCCTCAGTCTAGTACTTCGAAAAATTGCAATACTATCTATCTGTGTGGAAAGTCACATATCAATGACATTTGGTTGGCACTGTGGGCTTGGAGAAAAATGGCAAAGAAAACAGTTGGCACTGAGTTTTGAGGAAAAAAAAAATCAGAAAAAGTGAGTCTGTATGCCGTAAACCCAAGTTTTTATTTGCTCATATATCACTTTGTCAGGGTTTTCAATAGTTCTTGTGGAAAATGTGTAACTGAAATATAAAGAAGCTTTTACTATATAAGGATTTTCCCTTTAATCTAATTGGTGTTTTCCCAGCTATTGCCATACCCAATATGCTGGGTAGTACAACAGCATCCTCCTAAAAGAACTACATGAGCTTTCAAAGTAATTTCTCTGTTAAAGAGCCCATCCATGCACATTTTTCAGGACTGTATGAGGCAGAAGGGGGTGTGTATGCACAGGCTGGATGACTGCTACTCTGCCATGGATGCACAGGGAGCTGTATCTTCACATGCTCATGCTAATATTGATGCCATGGTTGTAGATTTAGAGGATAGCTGCTGTATATTTCCAGTTCAACTCCAACTGGAAACTGGCAAACCACAGTCCCTCCACTTCACACCATAAACCAGAGACAGCTAATAATAATTAGTGCTAAGGCATCAGTTTGCTGAAGCTTTTTTGCACACTGGATGAGACAGCAGCCTCTTGGGGTTGAGAAATAAGACATTCAGAGTCTCTGCTGGGCTGAAATTGGCAGTTTCTGGCAGCCTTTGTAGGAGTGTGTGGATGGGACAGAAAGTCACCTCTCTGCCAGCACAGAGAAGCCTCTTTGGAGTCCTTGCATTGTGGTGACCCTACAGTTCCCCTCACAGAACACTCAGAGTGGTTTTCCTACAGGCTGTGATTAATCATTGTAACACTTCAGTGGTGAAATCTGTTCCCTGCATCCTGGCTCTGTAGCTCAGACCAAGGAGTGACTTCATAGGTATTTTTCATGTGTGCAAACATTTTATTGCCTCATTCAAGCCCTCTTTCTCGGAGGCAGTCTTTGTGCCAAACTACTGTTCTCTTAGAACTCTTACCTTGGTTGTTGATGATGGGGCTGCAAATATTACCATAAAGAGAGGAGCTGTAAAATAAATGTCACAAATAGACATACACTGTGTGTAAAGCATACTTGCACTGAAAGCCTTCCTGTTGTTTGCAATGGTTAATTCCTGCAGTGTTCCTTGAGAATCAGTTAAGAAAGATATAAATCAGAAAGTAGATCCTGACAATATACTGTTGGTGTAAATGCAAATTTTCAACATGGATTGTTAATATGGCAACAGAGGTTTTGAAGGGACAAAAAAAATAGTTGGAGGGAAGGTGAGGGAAGCTAAGGGAAGGGAATAGCTCTTGTAAGACTCAGCTGTGCCTGTCAGAACTGTTAAAAGAGTCACAGTTTTTGTTAGGCAGTAAGCTGGAATCCCTGCTGTGCTTCACTTAGTTTCCAAAATTCATAAATGCAGCCTGTTTCCAAAAAATTAATTAGCTTATGAGTAAGAAAAAGAAGCACAGAAGTTTGTGTGGAGTGCTTTAGAGCTTCCTTGTGATATGCTAATCTATGTTTTATTTTACTTAATTGCTGTTCAACAGTATTGAATTTTTTGAATACACCATTTGTAATGTCACATACTGCATAGTCACATTTAATGAAATATTGCTTTACTAGCTGTATATTTTCCCCAACTTTATGAAGTGTTTAATCCACATTCTTTATACCCCAAGACAGTGAAAACTGTGACTCTCCAGAGAATACAAATATCTTACATCTTTCTTTTAAGCAGTGATAAGCAGATCCTGAAGGAATACATCAACACAGCACAGATAAATCCAGGTCAGTGTACACAGGGCGGGTTTTGCCATGACAGAGCCTGGCATCCAGCAGTGAATTCACTCCAGCAGAGGCTGTCAGCAAACAGCTTGTGAGCCATTGGTCTCCCACTCACACCCCAAAAGCACAAGGCAGGGCAGAAGTGATGCATGAGCCTGAACGTCTGAGCAAGTGAGAATTTTATTCTTTGGGAAGCCTTTTGGGCAGGGGAACCTCGGATACAACTCCCTGCTGCCAACAGTCACATTTAAAATGGAGAAACAAGTCTCTTTTATACTGAAAGGTGAGAAAACATTTCTGTGGAAGTCAGGCAGGGGTGAAACACTGCTAGCCACACTCAGAGTTCCTGTCCACATCCAGGGCTTTGGTGATGTAAAAAAGGGATACATGAATGTGTTTTGCAACACATTTCCTAAGTAGCCAAACTTCTCACAATCAGATCATTATAACTGGGAAGGCAACAAATACAAAGGTTTGCTCGACATTTAGTTGGGGTTATGTGTGAATTCTTTTCTGTAAACCTGATATTGTTTCTTTGGCAGTACCAAATGTATCTTTAACTTCTGATTATTTAGCCTAACAATAAATATTTTTTTAAGAGAACAAAAAAAATACAACTCACTTTAACTTTACAATTTATTTAGAGAAGTCAGACAAAAAAGCTATACTAAATATGTACTATTTGCTAAACTATGTAAATACATAGTAGCTACATATATCCATTCTTGGGGTCCCAGCTATGCCTTGTTATGCTGTTCTGACATAAATATTTATGTGACGTGAAACTCTGATATTTTTAGCAGAGTTCTCAATGATTTTCCAGCAATATTATGTGCAAACTGGGAGGGGAGGAACAGCACTTACTAGTTCATCAGTGAGGGAAAGACACCAGCTGGATGCAATAATGTTCAGGCATGTAAAAATCCACACCAGTGCAGCTCAGTCATATCAGACACGCAAGAATCCACTTCACCATCAAGGTTGCTTTGCTGTGAGCAGTCTGAGATCTCTAATTAGCTGTGAACTCTCTCTGAACTTTTCCTTGAGCTTAGTGCTACATTGTGTAGCCTTCCTAGTGTCTAATAAGGGTGAAATCACACTGCAGCACTAATCTAATTCAGGTAAAAACAAACAAAGCATGAGATGGTCGCCTGCTGGAGGCCAGCCTTTTATTAGTTCCTGTGTCCAAAATGGTGCTTGTCCCTTTAATCCAAAATAGCCCTTTTTCTCTAGTACTTGGTTTAAAAACAAGCAGCAAGTGATTTGTGGAAGTGATCTGGGACATTAGGTGTGTGCAGGGCCCATGCCTAGAGCCATCACTGGTCTTCAGAGGGTTTTCAGCAGGAGAACTTGTTTGCAGTGAAAAGAAGTGAATTTTCTAAGATTGGTGATTTTCGTAATGTTCATACCCATCGAAAAACATAGGTAGGTTTTTCATATTTTTCCTTTGTCAACCAAAAAAAAAAAAACCTGTCATAAACCCAAAATGTTTTACCTGAAATAGTACATTCTTACTCAGAGGACAGGTAAATCAGTATCCTGGCTGCCTCCTCTCCTATCCCTTTCTTCGTGGGAGAGCAAGTGGAGCTAAAAAAGCCAGCATGTCGCATAGCAAAACTTGGGCAAAGCCTGCTGCAGGATCCTAAACAGGACCAATACAGGCACACCTACTCTCCCAGTTTCCAGGGAGCTGAGGTGGCATCTTTTCATCTGGTAGAATTCTCTTTTCCTTCCAAGGATGTTCATATAATATAAATAGGGAAATGGATCCAACCATTTGTTTCCAGAGGCAATGAAAATCTTGTTGCTTCTACAGCCACGAAACCATGGTAAGATCAAATTAAACCAACAAAAAAGAGAAATAAAATAAAAATGGGGGGTTTATTAACATAAATCTGTTTTCTGGACTATTTTTCATATATAATCAGGTGTTAAACCTACCCAGTCCATGGGCCTGTTTCTGTGCAGCACAATGTGAGTTCTTAGGATCTGAAGTGGAATAACCAAGGAATTTACTTCATTTTTGTTACTGATGAATGAATGAATGAATGAATGAATGAATGAATGAATGAATGAATGAAATCCTGTGAAATTTCCAATATCCACAACAGCAGAACAGAACTAGTGTGAAACCAAGTGAAACCTCCCCAAAATCCTTTACACAGCACAAAAGACGAATATGTAGCCTGGTGCAAATCTGAACACAGCTTGGAAATCCTGCAATGAATGGGAACAGCATTTCCTTGTGGCAGTGGGAGAGATAACAGGATTGAGTGGATGTGGAAGCAAAAGGCACTCTGAATAATGAACTGCTGAATGAGAGTGGAGTCCAGATTGCAGTCCATACCTTATGGCTATCAGCAAGCAATACAGTGAGTGGAAATGGGCTCTGAAAAACACATTCAATCAGGGAAATTGCCCCGCCTGCAGCTCATTAACAGGATTAAGTCCTGATACAAAGTGACAGTCAGTATTATTTGTGTAGGCAAAAAGCTTGCTCCCCTTTGTAGTTTTTGGCATATCCAACTGGCTTTAACAATATGGATCTGAGACAGCTAGTGTAGCTTTAATGTTAAATTAGCCAGGGTTAAAAGCTTGCCAAGGCCAGGCAGGAACAAAGTGTTCTTTTTTGCAAAGCTGGCACACAGGGCCAGTTTCATTTCAGTAGCACCCATGTGGTAGCTGCTCCATTTCCCACATCCACGGCAGCATTTTTCCAGGTATTTGATGTAATTTTGCCACCAGAGCTCTGCATTATTGCAGCACGAGGGAGATCCGGCTCCCCAGGATGAGCAAACCCAGAACCCAAAAGATCGGACCTTTGCTTCGAGCAGACTCACACTGCTGAAACCTGAGGTCTGTTCTGAAGTCTAAACAAGAGATAAAGGCTCAGGTTCTCAGCTGGTAAAAATTAGTGCAGCTACTGTGAGCTTCTGGAGCTGCTGCAGTTGCGTTTCTTGTGGGGCAGCTGGAGTGTGGTTGTTCCAGCTCCCAAGGAACCAGCTCTGGAGAGGCAGCTCATGCCCCAGAGCTCCCTGGAGTTAACTGGTGGTCTGGATTTAACTACCAAAAAAAAAAAAAAAAAAGGTGTGTATCCAGGCTATTACAGCAGTTATTAAATTGCTGTTTTAAAATCAAGCAGATTGTGGTTTATCTCTCTTTTTATATTTTGGAGGATAAGTCTGTGTTTATGGATGCTAGACAGCACAGGTTTTGTTAATGTATTTAGGGGAATTATTTGGGTATTCCTGTACAACAGCACAGCATCCAAAGCAGGGGAATGTGCTGTTCCTAGAAATCAGTAGTTTCCTTTCTAAATGCAACTACTGCACAATGTTCCCTTGTCCCTGTTGCTGGCACCCCACTACCACCCTGCCCAAGCCATCACAAACCTCTTCTTGCACTAAGAAAATAATATGAATCTAAAAAAATAAATTTAAAATTACGTTTCTCATTCTCCATAATTATTTGTTGTTTCTTTTCCAGAGGTTAATCGAATGCCTAGGCCTGGGGGTTTAGGAATAAATTTTTTCTGGAGTTTACCTTAAGTCTGCTCATTTGCACCATTTTTTACCCAGTAGCTGTGTAAGAGCCAGGAGTGCTTCTCTCTCAGTGCTGTAGTGCTTATGCCCTTGGGATCATCCATCCCAGTGATACTTTAGGTGATCTGGGTTCGAGAAATTTGCAGTTTATTGTGTTTAAGAGAAGCCAACACTAAACCCTATAACATTCTGCAGTGTCAGAACATGACATGCTAATATCTTAAATAAAATGTGAAATACGCTTGGTCATTTAAAATAATTGAAGTACTGTGAACATTGGCGTTAAGGGGGCAGAAGATGATAGAAGAGTTTGCTCATGTCACAGCTTACTGAAATCGTAATGATTAAGAATCAGGTATGCAAGATAAAAGGAGTAGTGTTGAAAAAAGAAGGCTGATAGCTTCAAAAAGTTTGATTGAAAAGCAGAATGTGTAGCTCAAGATGTACCAAACCTTTACAAAAGAGATTTGTTTGTGCCTATTGTTCTAGCACTGAAAATAAACGGCCAATATAACTATATAAGGCACTAGAATCTGTCATCACTTATGGCCAGAACAAGGCCATGGATAATGGACTGTAATGCAATATAAGTGGAACTGCCATGAAACCAGAGAAATTTAATTTAGATCAGAGGATTCAGTTTGTGTGGTATAGACTTATGAATATAATAATTCTTAGCCATGACAGATTATCCTGCCAATGTACTACAGCACTCTGGGCTTTTACAGAAATGCCAGCCTCAGCTGCACTTCTTCTTTTTCTTTCAGTCTTTGCCCAGTGATATGTATTAGATTTGTGGTATATATGAGCCACTAAAGACCAAATTGAAATCCCTAAATCCAGTATAGTCTCAGAGATCATAACATAAGCTGAGAACAACAAGAAAAAATTGTACCATTAACTCAGAGGATGTAGGTGATCATAAGTGGTTTTTTGAACAAGTAAGAAATAAATTCATGAGAGGCCCAAGGACCTGGGAAGAATTATCCCTACTGCAGGACAATGTCTGTATTCAGCCAAGGAAACTAATATCTTGCTTATAGCAAATTATGTTTAAAAGTGTTGGAGAATAGTGATTCCACACACACTTTTCTAATGTGTGGGAAACAAGCAGGAAACCAGGAAAATTAGTTTCTCCATCCTGTAGAAATGCCTTGCTCCAGATCTTACAGGTATTAAACAGCCCACAGCTTTTCTTCTTTTGCTTTGCTTATTTCTATTTTTTGTTAACATTTGTTAAGCAACAGGTAGACTTTGTCTGTCGATCTTCTTTTGTGTGAGGACAATCTCATACCATCAAAAATGAGATAAATTCTTCTTTTTAGGTTTAAGTATCCCAAGAGGAAGGATGGCTGTTGCCAACCATGGAAGATAGAGCTTGTTGTTCTTCACAAGCTCACATCATCCCTGCTTGAAAACCTCCACCTTTGCCTTGCATGATCTTCAAGAAATTTTGAGCTGTCTTTGATTAACAGTTGGACTCAGTGATCTAAAGGGTCTTTTCCAACCTAAACAATTGATTCTATGATTTTAGATTACTTTAGACTGCAGGTCAACTGTACTTCAATGCACCTCCACAATCCTGGCTCTGACCAGGGCAGGGGTCTTGGTGGATCTTGCTCTGATTTCCTTTCAATCCATGTGACAGCATCCCACAGGTTAGAAAATGAGGGACAGCTGAGGGACGTGGAATAAGGAGGTGGGGAGTGGGAATTTATTCCAGCAGAACTCCCTCTATGGGACCTGAGAGGTAACTGGAGCTCAGCCTCGGAATCAGAGCCGAAGAATTGCTCCAGGTTCCTGCAGTTCACTCTCAGCCCTGGTTACTCCAATTGTTAAGTGTGCAGACAGAGATATCACAAAATGCAAGCTGACATTTCTCTGCAGTGGCTTTCTCTGGAGTGTCAAATCAATTAATGGTTTTAAGTTTTGCCCTGAAGTAAAAGACACTAATGCCCATATCCATGTTTTATCATTACAATTGTCCAAAGGTTTTATAACTGCATAAAATAAGTGGAAAAAAGGATCCTGAGGGACCTAGGGTATGCATAGAAAATAAGCCAGTTGGATTTATTTAGCTACTTCATGTTGGATCATTGAGTAGAAACTTGATAGTAGCACAGGAACATAGTAACATCTTTTAACTTGTTTTTATTCCACCTATTTTAACTTCACAGAGATTCAGAAAACAGACACTGTGACCCACAAGTGTAGTTAGTTCTCAGCTTGTAATGCATATGTGAAGAAAGCATTTGTCTGCTTAGCCAAGGTTCACTTGCATTCATGGCATATGGAGCTGAACCATTCCTGGTTTCTTTTCTGGCCAAAAAAACATTGGATCAAACTTATATCTGGTGCAAGAATGCTGATTTCAGTTACTTCAGCAGTGAATAAGACCTGTAGCTTATTTTTAGTCCAGATAATGATCTCAGTAAAACAATACTGATGACTGTTAGTTTGGCTCACATTAATAGATTAAATGTGGGTAGATGCAAACAGATGGCACCGGTTGCTTTGTCACTTCCTGGCAGAACTGGCCTCATTAAAACAGCAATTTTGCTGAAGCTTTTGTGGCTGTGATTAAAGTTGCCAAAACTTTTAAATAGGCAGAGTTTCAAAGTGATGGCTGGGATATTTTCCAAATGTATCTGGCATAGTGCAGCACTCTACATTAGACTTGTAAAGCTGGATGTTTTTGAGAATAAAGGAGATCTTTAATTTACCCAATAGGCTCTTTTATAATTTCATATGTCATCTGCTGTATTTGTAAGAATGTTTGTTTCCCTCCAAAGAAAACAGTCAGTGGGATGCAGTGAAGGATTATTCAGTAAACAGTTGCTGGATGGCTGCAGTAGCACTGACACCTTTTCTCTGGGCTTTGTCAGAAAGGGAACAGGGTGAAAACATTTGCACAAATGATAATTCCCAAATGATTGTGGGCCAGAGGGAAAGAGGAGAGTTTGGAAGCTCAGGTGCCACGTTCTTTGCTGAGCTGCAAAGGCAGAGGGTGACAAATGCCTTACTCAAATGTTCTTAATCAAACTGCAATTTGCTTCTTTTGCACTAGGAGGTGGTGCTGCTGGCAGGAAGAGCAGCACTGCTCTTGATTAGATTAATGAATATTTGCAAAAACTTTGGTATCTATTGCCCAAAGGAAAGGTGGCTTTGGGTACTGCTCTGGTGCTTCAGAGAAGTGCCTTATCCACAGAGCTCCAGTGCAACCATGAGCAAACCATTTTACTTTTCTATCCCCTATTTTTTTCACTGTCAAAGTGTTTTTTGTTTTTTGTTTTTTTTTTTTTTCTGGGGAAGGCAAAGAATATAAAATTTTCTGAAGATAAATTGCTGAAGAATGCTAAGAAACCTACCTACTAGTGTCTGTCAAAGGGATAGATGTAAGGGCAGAGGAGAGTAGAAGTGGTCTGACATTTCTGAGTTGAGGCTGGAGCTGGAAGATATTATACTAGCAGAAAATATTTTGTCTACCTGTAATTTTCATAAAATCATAGAGTTGTTAAAGTTGGAAAAGACCTTTGACTCCACTTGTCAGCCAAGTACCACCACCATGTTCACCATTAAGCCATATATTCAAATGACATGCCCACATACCTTTTTTTACACTTCAACGGGTGGTGACTCCACTGCTTCCCTGAGGAGCCTCTTCCAATGCTTGACAACCCTTTCTGTGAAGTATTTTTTTCCTAATATCCAAGATAAATCTCACCTGCTACAATCTGAGGCCATTTCCTCTTGTTCTCTTATTACCTGGGAGAAGAGAATGATCCTCAGTTGGTTACAAACTCCTGTCAGAGAGGCCATAAAGTCTCCCCCGAACTGCTTTTTCTCCAGGCAGGTTAAAAATAAAGGGATTGCTTTTTGCTGGTAATTAGCAGGTTAAGACTTGGAGCTAATGGTGGGAGATACTGAGTGAAAACTCAGATGAATCTGATGAGTGGAAAATATATTTGACATTTGGAAAAATTAACCAAGTATTTTATAGGTCTCAAATATACAGCAATCATTTTCACTCCCCAGGTTTATTACAAACAGGCCACATAGAAAACACTGAAGTTTGATATAGAATATCTGGCTTTAGTAAGGAGATTATGTTTGCACATGTGCTGGTCTGTTGTAGTTAATGATATATGAGAAACACCGTTTTAATGGGTTCGCATATTATTTATTATGGGAGCAGAACATCATAAATTTGATAACCAGATCCTACTAATTTGCCAAAATATGTAAGAAACACAGTGGCATAATTGTGTTTGTACTGTATTCACTTGTGTGGAGTAGTTTAATTTATATTCATGGGAAATTTCCATTCAAAGGCAAATAATGTCACAGTATTTGTTTTTGTGCATGCTTGTATAAGATCTTTCAAAAACATACAAAATTCTAGTACAAAATACAGGTATCTCCAGCAAAAAACAAAGTACTATTTTACAGTTACAATTTAGGAACTTCTTGTAACTTATTACTTTGGCAAATCTCTGAAAGAAGAGTTTTGAACATCTGCAAATTAACAGAAAAATATTGTCCCAGTAATAAAGGTAGAAATTAACTAAACATCTAATGAGAATTTTTCCCACTGATTTATTAACTCAAGTCCTGGAGACATGAAGATCAGTCTGTGAGATATAATTCTGTACCATTACACTGTTTGACCCATCTTCAAAGCCAGAAGTTAAGAGCAGCTCAGCTTGAGGGATCTCCTAAGCACTCTGTGAAACTTTCCTATCTTTTAGAATCAGAGAGTGATTCTAACTATAGTGCGGAAGGGACTAGTAGAGCTGGTGAAAGGTAGTTTGCTACTGAAATGACACATTTCCACCACAGTGTTTTATAACAAATACAAAATCCTTCATGAGTGACAAAACCATCTCCAGTCTTAAAGTGAAAACAAGAATCCCATTCAAAGTAGCATAATGAACTGTCAGTAACAGATATTCTCCAGAGATTATAATTTTAGCTCTTTTCAGGAGGATCTGGAAGGAGAAGGGAATGGAGGAAGGAACCCAACCAAGCTGTGCAAATCTTGTTATTTCCTTGCAATGAGTGATTCTTCCATCTGCCTCATTCCTGCTTTTGCAAAGGAAGTTGAAAATTATTTGACTTGGACATGCAGTTTAAGAAAAAAGTCTGGTGTCTACAGGAAAGACCTCCTGCTCCCCTCAGGAGGGACATTATTTCCTTTCACTCCCTCAAAGCAATTTAACTGGCTTACTGGATGTGAGCTGCACAAAGCAGTGCCATGCAGGGTGTTTTCCCCAAGAGAGGAACACATTTTATTGGCACAGTGTATAATCCCTCTCACTACTCATGAATTCCCAGCTCTTTTTCCATGACTGATTTTCATGAGTGGCCACAGTGGCTTCCCCTTTTCTTCACATGAGGAATTTGCAGTATTTTCTCTCTGAGGAGGAAAAGGAGGAACTCAGCTAGATTCAGATGGTTCACTGAACTCTGGTGAAGGTGCCATCAGCCGCTCCCAGATTTCAAGGAGGCAGAAGAGTTGATTTCGTTCTTCAAAAGCCAAAAGGCTGCCTCCAGCAGCAGTGCAGCTCTGATTGATGTGACTCCAGCTAACTGGCACAGCAGGGACTGTGTGAAGCCCTGGCCTTGGGTCCTGGGCTTGGTCTTGCAATGAGAAGGTGACAGGTTGCAGGATGGAGATGATCTGCTCATCTTTTCATTGAGCTTTCTTGAAGGTTATGCACTGGATAAAAGCCACAAAGAACAATCTGAAGGGTTGTAAGAGATCATAGATGAGATATGATTTCCTTATTTCTTGGCTCCAAAATCTATGAAAGTACTATTAATTAGGGACCTGACCTGCCGTCTCTGAACCCTGCCACAAAATTTGAACACCTGAAGGACTCCTTCGAATATTAAGGCTGAAATCCTTGCTACCCTCCTTGTACTTACATGTGCACAAAAATATGGATGTCTATTTCCAGACTTCTGAATGCCAGTTTGTCATGGGTCTTGAACAACTATTAAGTCTATTCCATGTGAAACTACAAATTCAGAATTAGTAGAAAGAAGGATTTTGTTCTACCAATAACTGAAAATAAAAAAATAGATCAGAAAGGAGACAAAGAGAAGCTGAAAGACCATTTTCAGTGCTCTTTCAGGCCTTAAGAGTTAAGGAAGCCTGTGATTCCTTCAGGTTTTAACAGCAAATGTCCCTTGATCTTAGTGGTGTTTTGTTAAGCTACTATTTTAGATGTATAGTATTCCAGGAAAAAGAGTGGTCCCATAACCAGACTTTCTTATATCCTCTTTCCTAGAAAATACAATGGTTCATTTGACACATGGTTGTACTTACCAGCTGCTCTTTTACACTGGTTTTATTGACTGCATTTTGAAATGATTGACTTCAGAATAAGCCTCTGTATTCTTCCTCCTTGCAAACAGAGAAGTTAAAGCCTTTGCAAGTAGATTCAATATTTAAACTTTCTTATCTGATTTTGTACCTCAAAAGCCATATGTCAGCTAATGCTCAATAGGTGATATTGGTTTATCTCAGTAATGGGCTGCCTGGAGTGCAGGGTGGGAGCAGCAGGGACTGCTGCCTGCCAGTGGCCTTTCAGAGCTGTTAAAAGAGTCACATAAGGAATGGGCTGTGTCTCCTCCTTCCTCTGACCAGGCTAACCCATGGCTTGCCAAACAAACACAAACAAGGCATTGTAGTCTGCCCGAAATAAAAACATTTGCTAATGGGGAAATAGAGCCCTCAGTGGAAAAATGAGACTCAGAAACAGCAGTCAACTGTATAAAAGCTTTAATCCATCACTCTTGTGGTGTGACAGGGTGCCAGGTCAAAGGGACAGGTGGAATATTTGTTGTTTGGAAATGCCATCCCTCCAGTGACCTGCTGTTTTCTGCTGAACAAAAACCAACTTATTCCACCCCCCAACCCCCCCTGTAAGTATATCAGTCAGAGACTTGCATAATTTTTTGATACTGTTTTGCCTTTGAAGAAGACTGAGGAATAAACAAAATCCCATCTGGGAGAGTTACAGCAGTGCAATTTCTCCTCACTTCATCTTAAAATGGAGAGGCAAGCAGTGACCAACTCAAGGAAGCCACAGCTGGTCTAAATTAGCTCCCACCACTGGTACAGCAAGGGACAGATACAGCAGACTGGTCCATCTGCTCTGCACTGCTGTTCCAGTGATCCTAAACCTTGTATTTTTAAGCTAGCAGAACTGTTTTGCGTCACCGCTGCATTATAAAGCCACTAGTGTGCACCACTGAATAGGAAATCCACCTCCTGAACACCTAGACACTTAGTTTATTCAGAGAAATCCCTGCCTTGAGCAGTGTTTCTCTTTATGAGGATTCCTGACTAGGTGGGTTGACTTTCACAGGAAGTGAAACATTTTTTCCAGATCCACTTCCATTTACGTCTATGTAGGGGAGAGGGCATCCAAAGCAACCTTGCAGTAATGTGCATACTAAGCCCTTGTTCTTACAAAGGGCCTTATACATGCTGGGAGAAGTCTAAAGAGCTAGAAATGGATGTAATTCCTCTCTAAATTGCCAGAACGGTGCAAAGGGCCTCCTGAGTGGAAATAAAATTCGGGGCATAGCTGACAAAGTTGTGTTTCAAGATGATCCTTCCCAGAAGCCCTCGCTCCTCTGAAAGCACCAGAAGAGGGGAGCTTGGAAGAGAATCAAGAGGGCAAAGAAGGGAGAAGAAAAGAAACATTTTATAGATCAATATCCCTGTCAAAGGCAAATATTTTCTCCTGTTTTGTCTGGCACAGACAGTTTTGGAGTGGATATTTTTAGAATACGCTACATGAATTTTTGATTACCTTAAGAGATTTATTTTCTGCCAAAACAAAGGCATCATATTTCTCTAACCAGAATGTGGCACTTACTCTGAGGACAGCCAAATCTTGCACATAATCATTGAGGTCATATGCAAATAAAAGGCACCATACTTCGTGCAAATTCCCATTTTAGCTATTCTTACAATATTTCTCATTTATAATAGTGTAACTATTTTATGAAAAGCTCTCTGGGACCAGTCTATTAAACTGTAACCAGCCTGTTTTCCTTCAGCTCCTGCTGAGGAACTGCCTTCAAGGAATATTTTAAGATGTAAAAATTAGGAAAAAGAAATTAAAATGCTTTTTAGCAGCTTACTTTGAACTCATCGTTTAACTGCAGCAATATCTGTAATATCTTGTCCATCTGCTGCTGCCATGGTCCAGCAGTGATGTTGTCAATGGGGTGGGAAACATGGGAGGAGGTCCCTGTGCTGGTTCATCTTGTCCTTCAAGTGACCAAACACTACCATGTGCTGCAAAAAATGCACAACCCTGTTAATCCCTCAGCACAGCCACTGCATTTCTGTACTCACTGTTTATCATTCCTCTCCTCTCCTCTCCTCTCCTCTCCTCTCCTCTCCTCTCCTCTCCTCTCCTCTCCTCTCCTCTCCTCTCCTCTCCTCTCCTCTCCTCTCCTCTCCTCTCCTCTCCTCTCCTCTCCTCTCCTCTCCTCTCCTCTCCTCTCCTCTCCTCTCCTCTCCTCTCCTCTCCTCTCCTCTCCTCTCCTCTCCTCTCCTCTCCTCTCCTCTCCTCTCCTCTCCTCTCCTCTCCTCTCTCCTGCCCCAGCCTTCATCGAATTTCCCTTTTTTGTCTTTTCTCTGCAGAAAACATTTGCCTGGCACGATGAAAGGCTCGTGGGAAGTGCATTGTCCCGTGTGGTCCTGCCTGAGGAGGCCAAGGCAGGAGGGCTACTGCACTATAACAGTATTTCTCAGCTGTGAGTACTGTAATCAGGGTATGGCATGTAACACTTACAGAATATTCCAAATCCACTGCTGGTCTAAAAGGAATTAATATCAGGTCTAAGGACATTCAGGTTATTGTCCCTGCTGACTTTTTTCTGCAACCATACATTACAAAGCTGTCTGCTGTTCTTCTGAGCCATCTTGTTCTGGCCACTTACTGACAATATGCAAAAGAAAGCACTGAAATGGGGAAAAGAAACCCATCTTTTTTGCATCATGATTGCCTGTTTTAAACCTGTGCCCAAGATATCTCTTTTTTTTTTTTTTCCTCTATGCATAAAAGGGTTATGTGAGAGCGATGAGAAGATTTTGAACACTTGGCCTTGTAGTATGGATTTTCTGTCCCTTCCTTTCTGTGCAAAATCTTTTAAATGATTTTTAGCCACCTGCCATCTCTGTTTCATCTTGTAGATGTTACTTCCACAGTCCTCTCTTTGGAATTATCTTCCCACCTGTACCCTTCTGCTGCCCTGGGTCTTGCAAAATTCAGACTCTTGTTTCAGACACACTTTTCCCCCAGAGTTGAACTAAGTCCTTTTTCCTTATCTGAATGACAGAGCTCAGTAAATTATTTTTCATGTCAGCCTGCACAGGCTGCCAGCTCTTCCAGTCATCACTGGCCTCCTGTTTCAACAGAACTGACAATAAAGAAGTTCTGGCTATTCCACTGCAATTGATAAAAATCTTTATTTCATGGGTAACAGTAAGAAAACTGCCAGGTGAAGTCAAACACTTCCAGGAGAGTGAAAAGAAACCCTCTCTGAATGGCTGGAATGACAGATCCACTTTCTTCACGAGATAGATAAAACGTACTGTGCCAGTGCCATCTGGAAACTGCTCAAAATCACCAGCCCTGGTGCAAGACCTTCCTCCCTGGTTCCCGTCCCTCCTCACACACACGGTGGTCATGGAGTGTGGCAGGAATTGTTTTGTATGGATGTTGTGGAAATCATTTCTGTCATGCTCTGTGAGCAATTTGTGGCTTGTTTTCCTGACATAATCTGAAAGCAGAGACAGCTGAGCCCTCTCCTTGGAACACACCCTCTATCCCTGATCATAGAACAGAATGTAATGGAATGCTGTAGACTATTTCTCTTGGAAGGGACCTACAATGACCATTTAGTACAACTTCCTGACCTATTCAGGGCTGACCAAAAGTTTAAGCATATTATTAAGAGCATTGTCCAAATGCTTCCTAAGGACTGACAATTTGGGGGCATGCACTATCATTTTCTGCCTCGCCCTCTTTCTGTTTTTCTTTCTTCCCAGACAGAGACAGTGTGGCATCTGAGAGGATCTTTATTACCTTCCCCTAAGTGCAGCCGTTTTGCCCAAGGGACAAGGAATGAAGGGACAAAGGTTTTCCCTGTGTGCACAGCAGACAGCCTCATCCTACCCATGTGAGATTACAGACCCCTTCCACAATGGTCATAAATTCTCAGTGTCAACTGGATGGAGAGAGCACCTGAACATGATAGTGGCACAAAGTGCTAGCACACTGGAGCCTCATGACACACATGTCCAGTGTGTTTCCAGTCATCAGATCCCATACTTATGTCACCCACTTACTTTGTAAATGATAATAAGAAAAGGACCCTCTCCCTGTGCAAAGTTCCTTTTCACTCCCTCTCCACATTTGCATGCAGACGCTGCCTGATTTCAGCTTGTAATAGATACCAAATTGTCTAAATGAATCTTCACTACAAAGCCATTCTCTAACTTCTGTTTCTAAAGCATCTCTTTCCTTTACTGACTGCCATCAAAATTGTTGTTTTCCCAAAAGGAAAGAAATAAGCATTGAATTTACAGAAGTCAGACACAAGCACTGGTGTAGAAGCAGAACATTATTTACTAACCCAAGGAGTGCAAACTGTTTATGTTTGAACCAGTGGTTAAATTCTTTAGGGAAGTTTGGAACAAAATTACACCCTCAAAGCAGAATGTTTAGGTTTTCCACAGAAAGGCTTTGACTCTCTCTGACATTGTGTTGTTTTGCAGAGTAATTTCTATGGACTATTTTATTTAGTTCTAAAACTCTTCAATGTAATTATTAGGACTCCTAAGTGATTCCAAGACTGCTGCTGAGCCTCTTTTAGAACATGGCAAAGTGAGTCTCTGAGGATGCACATTGTCACTGCTCTAGCTCAAATAAGATGAGAACATCACGTTGTGGATTCTTCTGTGGCTGCTCCTGGGCTGTTTCTAAACCCCTGAACATCCTTTTATTTTCTATAGGCCTGCACAATGTTACTGCCACAGAAAGGTAGCTCTAAACATCAGACGTGTCCTCCAAGAAAGAAAACCGTATTTTTCTATTAATTTTCTGTGATGTTTCAGTGTTGTTTTATCCTTGAACAGAATGGCTCAAAAGGCTTTAGAAGGATACAAAATACAGCTTTCTGTCCAGCTGATTAGTTATATCTCCTCTTCTTTACATTTCCAGCTGATGTAGACTGAGGTGGATTTCTTGGCTTCAAAATAAGCTGATCAAATTCCAGTTTTCAGAATTACAAGCCACTGCAATATTCCCCTGGAGTATCAAACTCTCATGATGTGAAATAATAAAGCCTCCACATTTTACCAACCTTTCCTTCTGGGAGGAAGAGCTTCACAGGAAGGTACTAACTCCTCTGTGTCCTTTAAAGGATCGCAGTCCATTTCCATTTTCCATTGCCCCTGATGACTTCTCCAGCCTCATACAGCTGGCCCAGGAATTTCCAATAAATGTGACTAGTAACTAAATTAATTGTCTGAATTTTCTTCCTTGTGGAAGGTTGGAAAGTTTTCTTCTAGGTCTGTAGCCATTCTCTGAGTTATTTCTTATCCAGTTTCAGGTGGGTTTTAGAAGCTGTCTTTGACTGGGCATTTCAGGCCCCATACTTCATAATCTTTCTAGGTACTTTGGGTTTGGAGGTACTTAAATGTGTGGAGAGATATATATATATAAAATTCTTTTTCTTTGGCTCAAAAAATAGCATCCAAAATACAAATGTTTCAGTTTTTTATAGATTGATTATTTACTCAGGGAAGTGTCTCTCATTTTCTAAGGATGAAGAAGCTATTTGTCCTAGTCACATTTTAATTCTGTTTTTGGAACTGGTTTCTTTTAGAATTAGTGTGGCTGACATGTGGGCTATTTGCAATTCATTTATTATCCTATGAAAGCAATTCCTCCAGTTTATTATTATTGTTTCCCTCCTTGTTATTTACAGACACCCCTTTGTAGAGTGCGCATAATAGGTTTTGGCAAAACTCTGACCTTTTTTCTTTTTTAAAGTGAATTCTGTTACTTAGTCTTTTTCAAAGACACTCCCAAATTTACTGCCATTTCAGCTGGATGAGGTGATGTTGATTAGCTGTGATTGGTGTAATGTTCCTGCTCTTCCATTTCTGCTTATTTGGTGTGTGACATGACCTCTCCATCTTTTGCCTTGCAAAGGGTCTCTTGTTCCCCAAGCTTCTTCCTTGGGGTAGGAAAATGGAATATTCCTTCTCATGAGCTCTTCAGCAGATGCCATTTCATGGAAGTTCTCATTTGAGGCAGGAAAAGTGTCTTCGTCACATTTTTGTGGTGTTACATCCAGGTTTAGGTACTGATGTGGTTCCTGAGGTGGTGAGGAGCTCTTGCTTTCTGCTTTCATAAAACCAGATTGGGAGTTCTGAGGTGGGTCTGGTGCTGACCCACTGGTACCTGCCTGTCTTCATGCCTTCTGCACAGTTACAGCCCTTTGGGAGTGTGAAATGTGGTAAAACCTCCTCATAAAGCAAAGGTTCAAGAATCCATTTACAAAGAAACTACTGGAAAGACTTAGAAAAATCACCTTCCAAGTACTTAGTATTTCCCAAAAGGTTGGGGTGAATTTTTTGGGTGGAATAATTTATTTATTTAAAAAATGCAATTTAGCTGGCCAAAAATAACTGATATTTCAGCTAAATCCATCAAGGAATTGAAATTGGTTAATATTTGGGGAACTATTTTCAACATGCAAGCATTCTGATGAAGTGAATAATTTCATCCCAAATATAAAGCCTACTTTGCTAAGCTGAAACTTAACCTAAACCTGCCTATTGTTTCCCTCTGACTCTTTAGGAAACTTAAGTGAGTAGCTCAGGTGTAGATATTGACTGTGTAGATGTCTGTGGTCACAGGGATAAATCCCAGCTGAGTCAGTCAATGGGAAAATAGGTCCCTTTTGTTTAGCAGCACATAACAAGATCCCAGAAGCTTACACGTTTTGTTGAAAAAAGTCACAGGATAAGACAGATTGGGACAGACAAGGTTAAAAAAATTATTCAAGGTCATTTAGCAGCTTAATGGCAGGGCTGAGAATGGAGCAAGGTCAGTGACTCATTCTCCAAGCCAAATTTCATCCCCTAATTATTTAGGAAGTTCCTTGGCATTGGGCACGACTGAGAGAAGGGAAAGGCAGCCCCACTGCAAGGGGCTGAACACAGAGGAGACAGGGTGCATGACAGCATCAAAGAGGTGAATGACTTCATGGTGTTCTTTTGGCCCATTATTTCTCTTTGTGGGCATTTTGAAAGGAATGGTTTGTTAAAGGGGACTTGAATGAGGCAGAGATGTCAACAGAGGAACTGGCAGGATGCTTTAGACACAGAAGAAACAGGGAAAGGAGTCATAAAAAGGTAAAGAGAGCAGCAATCTGAACCATGAAGAAGGCAGTGGAAGGAGAGGATGATAATGAATTTGGAAGGGGATGGTAGCAGCCCAAATACATACAGCAAAGACAAGGAAAGAATTAAAAAGTTCGTTTGGTACTTGAGTAGTTTCTGTGTTAAAAAGAGTTAATATCCTGGAGCTTAGAGAAACCTACAACTGTAAACAGTTCTTTGGAGTGTCCTTTGAAAGTACCACCTTTGTAATTCCTGCAGGCTCAGAGCCAACCTTCCACCTGTGCAAGGACATGGAGCCAAGACTGTGCTTTGGACTCTGGTTTCAGCTTCAGGCTGGGTAGTACCTCTGTAGGGCCTATGTCTGGCCTTCCTATATGTTTACATTCAGTACTTCATATATTTAGTTCTTATTCAAGAATGTTTTCTGCAGGATGGTTGGAAAGAAAATGCATCTGCAAATGAGTGTTCTGCAAATTCCTGCTATGAGGAACACTGTCAGGAAAGGAGAGAGTGGGAGCCCATGACATGATTTTGAAACTGAAATGTAGGACTCAAAAATCGTCTACAAGAGAATTTATGGAAGAATTTGGGATTTACACCCAGAAGCCACAATTACACACATAGAAAGTGTTTATTTCCTTCTCCCTCCCCAGGAGGTTGGCACTTGGCTTTGTGGTATGATTTCCTGCAGCAAGTAACTTAAATATGAACTCAGAAGAAAAACTGGTTAAGAATATATTCTAAGGTGTAAAACAGGAAGAGAAGGAAAGGCCCTTTATATCACTGAAATGTGTTTTTTTTCAGATGATTTTATAAACATCAAAATATTTTCTAAAGCTCTTCCTGGCTGCTGCTTGAGTAGTGGAAACTTATTCTCTGTGCCTGCCATTCTCTTTTATTAGTTATACTCACAATTACAGGGGCTGGACCTGCAGGGGGAAAAAGCCTTCCTATCTCATTCCCAAAAATATGCACTATCTGCCTGAATGTAAATAATGACCCAGTTTTAAAGGGAAAAAAGAACATTTTCTTACCTGCAAGGGGATACAAGATAGGTGAGAGGCACCTTGTCCTTTCTGCTCTGGGCTTGGTTACCTGGGTGAGCGGAGGGGCAGAGGAACAGGTCTAACAGCACAGGGCAGCCTGTCTCTCCTTCCCCTCAAGCTCTGGCCTTGTTCTTCAGTTTAGCTTCTGTCCATGATCATTCCTGACCCTGGCATCCAAAACAGGTTCACTGTTGTACACTCAGTTGTTGTCCCTGAGGAGGTGGAACTTGAGCAGGAAAGAGAGGGGGTCAGGATTCAGATTAAACACTGTGGGGATTAGATGGTAGTAGGTGAAAAAGCTCTTCAAGGCTGTGGTAGTAACAGCAAGGGGTTGGCTGCCTGTGAGGGTTATGGTCCCAGTGCTGGTACCTTGCTTGGATTTTGGTTTTCACCCCACTCTGCACGAGCTGGAAGGTTGGATGAGAAATGGAGAGAGCAGTGTAACCCAAAGTCTTGGCTAAGGCATGAACAACCCCAAACTTTGAATCAATTCTGAGCCATGAGTCCTGTCTTAATCCAAGGTATTTGAGAAAATAAAATGAGGTATTTGGAGACAATGTTGGAAGATATTTCACAAAAGTGTTTTAACCTACAGCTATTCAATTCCTCTAAGGCAGGATCAGTTGTTCTCATGGACACTTAAATCATTCCTGCCTCAGCTATTTATGAGACCCTCCTGTGGTGGAGGTTTCACAGATTCTTGAACAAGATTTCCTAGCACAAAATTAATCACATCAGAAATCTCCCAGGGTAGTCAACTTGAAGTTCTTTTAGTGGTGTTGAAACCAATTACTCCTTGTCCTATCATCAGTGCACATGAAGAGCTGTTTGTCTTTCTCTCCTCTGCAGCTGCTTTGTAAGTCTCTACTGCTCCATTTCAGTCCTCTTATGTGAAGACTAAATAATCCATATTTCTGCACTTCTTGTTTACTACAGATCTGACTGTGCTTTGTGTCCTTTTCTGAACACCCACAACTGGTCCAGTTGATAAAGTTGATTTAGGAAAGAGGAGAAAGCAAAAAATACATTGATATCCTCTAAGGACCAAAATGGATTGAATGGAAAAACAGACAGTAAATTAAAGAAGTCAATACCAGGCCCCCCTCACTGGCCACCTTTCCTCCTGTCTGGACATGCTGGGTACATCCATGCAGCTCCTTCTCCTTTTACTCCTGCAGCTGTGGGGTTTGCCAGCCCTTTTATGGCAATTACTTTAATTCTCTGAAATCAAAGCACCTGCCAGAGAAGTGGCTTGTTTTACAAAACCAAGGCCTATTGAAACATTTTAAGCAAAACAGTTGTTTCATTCTCTAAAGATACAGATCTTCTCCTGAGTCAAGGAGAGAAGATAAAGGGGGAAAGTTTGACATTTGACTTCACTCTGGAATGCAGGTAAAGGTTTGAAATATAAACTCTGAGATGAACAGGTTTGATTAAGATATCATTTTAAACTACTATCCTTTTCCTTATTTATTTGTAACTTTGAAAGAAAGACAAATAGCCTTATCTTTGTCACTGGACAAAAAAAAATGCAAGCTGGCAGCTTTCACTGAGAAAGTTTGTGTGACTTTGATGGCTACCATGAAAGTACCATGGTCTGTTTGATCTTTTGTTGACTAACTGCAGGTTTGGGGATGTTACAATGCATGTTTACATAATGCAGGCTAGCTGCAAAGCCTCACCTCAGCTGAAAAGACACAGCTGGTTTTAAAAGCAGGCTAGGCCAGGATATAAAGAAAAAAGAAGTTACACAACACATTATGAAATTTCAAAGGTAATGCATGAGATGTACAGCCAGCATAAAAAAAGACAAAAAGATCCTACACTACCAGAAAGGAGTGCAAATAGACTGGGATTTTGTGGAATCCCTTGTAGTTCAAAGCCAACTTAGTGCTCAGGATAGAGCCAAATACTATTTCCTTTGAGGGTTATTAGTTAAAGCTAATTCAAACATCATCACCAAAGTCCTACACTAATCCTCCTCCTCCTCCTCCTCAGGAAAATTTGCTTTTACAGTTCCTTTCATATTCCACTGTCCCAGATCCAGGCTGCTCCCACCAGCCAGATTTTCTAATGCTGATGCTGAGAGTGAAACCATTTGTGTCTCAGGGTGTAACCAGCTCATCTCCAGCACCTGTCCCCTGGATCATTCAATTCTAGTGTCCGGCCACCCTGTGCCACTGCTGTGCTCAGCTGTGAGCAACAATGCAGTAACAAATGGATTTAGAGCAGATGACCATTAGGTGCTTTTGCTGCTTCAGGGAAGTCAGACTCCTGGCCTAACTGAGGCACAGGGACCTGTAGGGAGCTAGGAGCAGGACCATAGGAGCCAGAAACAAAACTGAAGTAAAACTTCTGCCAGGAGAAAGTGGTATGGACAGAGCTAGACCTTCAGCCCTGCCCACAGCAGTCTGTGACTAATGCAAAGGGACAAAACCCTTAATTAAACTTCTACAAGATTCTTCCTACAATAACTTAGCAAAAATGGGTTGGATTAATATCTCCAAGAGATTGCGACATCCACAGGCGACGTGGTTCAAGGAGGTTATTTCCATTGATGTGTAATGTGATTTCCTGCACAGAAAGGTGCTGTCAGGAGCATGGGTTGGAGTAGAGTCCAGAGGGTGTAGATTGGGAACCTCACGCCCCTATAGCAGAACGTCTGGGGTGTGCTGTAACAGAGAGTTTGATTTTGTCTCCCACAAAAGGAATCAAAGACCGCTGTGTGAACTGAGGAACCTCTGTGAACTCTGTGGTAAAGGGAGCGATGGGGTGTTGCTTCCAAAGCGCACAAATGTTCCAAACCAAAATATTCATCTAACGTGGCCAACACTTACAGAAAGGGAGAGGGGCCAGCCCACTTCTCTTCAAAACACAGAATGTCCCTTGAAACCACAGTGGTGAGGTTTCTTGCCAAAGACTGTGAGTTTAGGTTTCCCCCTTGGCCTGCAGGAGGCTGGACTTGATTCTCCTTGTGAGTCCATTCCAATTCAGATATTCTATGATTCTGTGATCTTGGTATCAAACTACATTGGAGGTAAGAGTTGTTATCTCCAGGCATTGGTCCTTGGCTGGAAGCTGTGGAAGTCAGTTCATGCCATTCTACTTCACATCAAGTTTATTGCATTGTTATTATTTCTTAAACAGCTGGTGCCAGAGAAGAGCACCTAATGGGCCACTGAGTCTTTTTAATGGTTTTGAAATACTCACATCCTTTTGCTTCTGAAGATACAAACTTTTCCATACTCTAGAAGGTTGTGGGACTTGGGCTTCCCTTACTGAAATAACCAAGAGAAGATACTCTGATTTTTGCAGCGTTGATTATAAGTCACAACTGCTTATCCTTTGAAATCTTATCATAACTGGTAAAATCTTGGGTATCAGTGTCCTTGTGCTTCACTGGATATTTTGTGGATATAAAGTGCTTGTTGGTCTGTTCTTAAAAACAACAATTAAATTTACCTGTGTTCTTTAGAGAAAAGTGAAATTTCAGAGACATCATATAGTTTGTCCATGATTCATCCTGAAAACTTGTTATGCACATGGTGACAAATTAGGCTGGTAAACAGAGGGAGCAATTTTCCAGTTTTGACATGGGTTATTTTCAAATTTACTGTATAAAGATGAACCCACTGCTCTTAGCTCAATGGAGATGGCTCCCCTCCAGCTGAAACATTCATTATGGACACTGCCTTATTTGGGTTTGGAGAAAACTGTCTAGGAGCTCATCAGAATGAGCTACACAGTTCCTACAAAAATTTCAGCTTGATCCATGGGTCGGTACAGGGTATCTCTTTTCAGAGTGCTCTCTTTAAAGTCAAGTGTTTTAATCTTTTTGTTGAACCTCAAAGGAAGCAGCCTGATAGCAAAAACTCCTACAAAGTCTGTTATGGAAGCACTTGTGCTTCAGCCTTGGAGGCAGGTGGTGTGGAGAAATGGGGATGTGCACACAGTTTGGTATTCCTGACATTTCTGACAGCAAAAGCTGAGCATGGAGAGGTTTGGGGGACAGGTGAGAGCAGGAAATCTGGGAACACTTTTTAATGAGCATTGGTTCTTGTTTCCCTGATGGACTGAGTTTAAATGTTGCTCAGTCAATTTTTTGGCATGATAGTTATAATTTTGAATAAGGACTTGTAGTACTGGTTAAAACAAAGGGAATACACCTGAAATCCCTGTGAGAGGTCTCAGTGGTCACAGTAGACAAGTTGAAGAGCAAGCATAAAATGAACACTCAGCAAAAAACCTTGATAATTATTTAGTTAAACTAATTGATATAGGTATTTGAAATTAAAAAAATGAGTAGAAATGCCTAGAAATCTTAAAGTAATGGGGGAACAGGCAAAGGAACTTTATTAAATACAGAGAATTCCTTAACTTTACCAGAATTTATTTAATATAAACTCCTCAACAGAGTTGTAATTGTCTGCAAGACATTTCAGAGTGCCTTGGCTCTGCTTTTCCATTGCTACGCCTGGCTAAATGTGGAAAATACACTGGGAGCAAGGATTTCTCTGAATAAACACATTTGTGTGAATTTGCTCCCATCTATAACTAGCTTTCACAGTGAAAATTGAATTCCTTTTCATGAAACAAAGTCTTGTTGCCTCGGGGATAAAGGCAGTTTTCAGATTGCATTTCATAATTCAGTCTGCAGTAGACTGGGTTTGACCATGAGGACCCTCCTGGGGACCATTTTCGTCTTCGTAGCCTGTGGGGTCCCTTCTCTGGGCAGAAATTATTTATTCAGTTTCTGAAATAAGCGAGGACAGAAGGGATGGGACCAGTGTCCCTGAGCTGAAAATGCCCAACTGATGGATTGTGAACAAGAGAACTAATTTCTGCACACTGCTCTCACTCGATTCCCAGCAGGATGCCTTGCCTGAAATGTAATACAGTCGTAGCAATTGTAAAAAAAAAGTGTCAGAAAACACCATTTAAATTAGGCTCAGTTATGACTTTGAAAGTAAAACATATTTTGCAGTAGTTCCTAGGTAGTTTCCTGTTCTTTGCAAAGTACAGGCTGTGCAAGGGCTCTGATATTCAGGGTTTTTACAGCAGATTTACCCCCAAAGCCACCCTCTAATATCAGTAGATTTACTGTGCTGAGCATGTTTCAATGGCCTGAACTAAAGCCTGTTGGAATCAATGAGGAGCCTCTCCTGCCTTCAGTCAGCTCTGGTAGAAAGCCTAAGAGAGACATCATAGGAGTTCCTGAGCATTTTAGGTGTTATTTACAGTGGCCTGCTGCTGGGGGAGTGCTAAATCACGGAGTTATTCATCTGCAGGGGAATTTCAATGGCAGCCTGCTCTGCTGCTCACACAGCTACAATACCTTTCCTGTTGCAATGATTCATGACAGGTCAAGGGAGCATATGCAATGGAAATACATTTCATTGTGTTTTATCACTTGTCAAGACTTATAAATACAGGTTTGGGGTGGGGGAGGCGTTTGTGGTTTGGTTGGGGTTTTTTTTAATATTTATTTTTTATTTTGGGGTATTCTCATTTTATTTTGGTTAATAGCTGTGTGGAGAACCAGAGTGTATCTTCATGTAAAAAAAATAGTGCTGGATGCTCTTTTCATCTTAAAATTTAGTATATTTTTCATTTGAAAGCTGTTCCTGTTTATCTCTCTGAGCCCTGGTCTCTCAAGCCCTGGGAATTATGCTTGAGAAAGGAATATAACACAAACCTTTTCATGTCCCAGTGGCCCAACTGCTATGGAATGGGAAAGGGACAACCAGCCTTGCCAAAGAATTTGTTTAACTAAAAAAAGAGAAGCAGATCTAGGCTCCAAGAGCAGAAATCTTCCATCCATGGGGTGTTTCCACATGGCTCCTGCCATGCTGCTGTCCCTTGAGCTGTTTTCAGAGTTTCCAAGCTATTTTTTCACTCCTGACTCCTACATTTGGACAGCTTCCTGATCTGTGCTGACAGTTGCCTTTCCCCAGGGAGAAAAGTCACCACAAGCTGTTCCTCTGGCAGGAGTTGCTTGGTCCTTCATCACCCTCTTAACCTTGATGGGAGCATGGTGCAGTACTGTCCCTGGGCTAGAAACTGGTGTGATGAACATCACTGTCTGGGAACCTGGTGGAGAAAGGCAGCAAGACAACACATCTTGTTTGCCAGGAGCAGGGAGGTAGGGAGGATCTCCACATGCTCTGCAGGGCACTGCTGTGAACCAGCTCCACCAGCTTCTCATTCTTCTTGGTAAGCAGCAGCCCATGGCTGTCTCTACTGAGATTCCCATACAGCACCCTGAGCTGCAGCACAGTTCATGTGTCACCACAAATTGTGCTGCACCTTGGGGTCTGGTTCAAGCACTAAGTACCACGTGATGATAAAACTGTTGTCAGGCACCCTGAGCACAGGCTCTGGGTTGAACTTTAAGCCAGACTTTATTCTGGAGTCACCTCACAAAGCTGGAGCCCTTTAGGAACTCAAGCAATGCAGCAAAAAGCCACAATCATTTTCTTTAAAAGGTTGGTTTTTTTCCAGAAAGCTTACTGTCAATCTCCAGTACATATGGAAGAACTCAGACATAAGGGTTTTTTTTTTTCTTAAATTGATTTGTCTTCACCTGCCTCATATCAACTATTCTTCCCCAGTTTTATGAAAAAAATGTTACAGATATTTCTAAAATAGGGGGGGATATGGGGGGAAAGAAAGCCAGACCCAAAGGGTTGTTAGCAGCCTTGTGGATGTCAGACTCAGCCAGAGGGTTGTAAGCTCCCTCTCGTGGGTAGTGGAGCACTGAGCAGAACTGACTAGGTTTCTGAGGCAGCTGCAGTCCACATCAGGACTAATTTATTGTGCAGTGGTTCATCTGTGTGTGTGACAGCATGCACAGAGCAGGGGGAGATACCTGTGAGCACACATCTTTGTGCTGACTTGCATGTGTGCACAGTTACATTCACAACTATATCCTGGTGGGCAAGGCAAGCAAAGCTCAGCTCTCAGCTGAAAAATCAGTCTCTTCCACCCTTCTGGCTTTGGGCAGATCATCATACCTTCCTTTTAGGGCCATCTCAGGGATGGAACAGTGGAGCAGCACTGCTCTGGCTGCTGCAGCCTTCATCAGAATATCTGTCATAATTTCCACAGAATCTCAGAGCCCAGGAACACTTTTAATGTTGAGAGGCATGGATAAGAAGTGAGTTCAAGGATGAGGAGGATGGAGCCTTAAATTCCCTACCACCACACATTAGATAAGATGAAAGTTATTACAGCTCATAATATTAACTCGCAGACTCCCAAAAATTATAACACCTGAAATATCGATGGACCTAAAATAGAGTTTTGTCAAATTAACTTTTACTAGAGGTGCTCTGATTTTTCTTCCTCTTTGAGCAAGGTGGTAAATTTGGGGGTAAGCATCGAAAAAGAGCTGCAGAGACTCTCTTAAACAAGTGCTCTTAAACTTCTAATGACATGAGGGGAAATTAGGAGGCACAGCAGAGTGTCTGAGGTGCAAAAGATTTTTCATAAGGTTTGGGTGAAGAAGTGGAAAATGCTCATTTGGAAATCACAAATATAAAGGGGTTTCAAGGTCCATAGCCCTTCATTGTTATAATGTGAATTTATGCCCAAAGCCTGTGCTTGTGCCTGGTGCCAGCTCTTAAGCCGAACAAGGAACGTGGTGCAGATGCTAATGACATATTTCTACTGAAGCAAAACTTAGATATAATGTTTCCCTGACAGGTGATCAAAACATCTCAGCGACTATCAAACCCCGTTTCCTACTGTCAGAAGGAACAGCCTTATCTAGACTGGGAGCTATTAACACAGTGTTATTGCACTGCCATTCACAGAGCCCAAGGGAGGACGTAGGGTTTTTTTCCCTTAAATTGCAATCCATCAGGTGTGAATGAAGATCTTTATCGGCTGAAAGATAACAGCTGATGTCTTCCCTCCTGCTCTCAGACAGGGAAAGTAATATCTTACATAATGGAACAAGGGAGCTGTAGTAGCTCCGGTGAGAAAAAAAGAGAGAAGGGAGTGGATTGTGTTTCAGGTGTAAGTGTTGAGCTATTATGTTTCACGGAATAATGATGTCCTACCCTGTAAGACAGAGTAGAAAGAGGTTTTTTATTCCGCCCCCGGGGGCACGGCGGGGCGGTAATGACATTCCCATTGTGTGGGTTAACCAGGGGATGCAGAAGCCACAATCTGTTTTCCTGCTTCAGCTTATCTACCAGAAGGGGAAAAGTTGACACTCGGATAGTCAAGATGAGCCTCTTTGAACATGGTATTGTTTTGGCTGGGAGAAGTAGCCCCAGTTAACTAAAATGGCAGAGTTATTAGAGAGCCACAGGAATGGGGTGGGCAGGGCATGTCTTCCTTCACTCAAGGCTGATCTTTGAATAACCAGCTCCTGTAGTGGTTATGGAGTTGTCTTGAGTTTCTTGAAGGAGTGCAGGCTGGGCATCGACTGGAAGAGCTGCTGTGAGGGGTACTGGCACCATTTGGCTCCCCATATCCCCAGTACACAGTCCCACAGCCCTGCTGCTGAACTCATTGACTTCCTAGCAGTCGTGGGGATGCTGAAGGAACTGTGAATTTGGAGCATAAACTCAGCACCAGGGGCCCTGCTCTGATCACGGTATGCAGAGATGCATTTGGGGAGGCTTTGGAGTAGCTTAGGTGTCCTATGAACATCACCACAGCAGGCTGGAGGACTGGGAGCTTCCAGTCTTGCTGTTCTGCTTCTTAATTTTGGTGTCTTTCCTGAGATGTGTTATACTGTTGCTCCGTGGTCAAGGAAGACAAGTCAGCAGCAATGCAGTGGATGCATGCAGCTGGTGTCCCAAAAGTGAAGGAGGGAAGTCCCAAGTGAAGTCCCAAGACTGGTGAAGGAGGGAAGTGAGTAACCTGGGTTATCAGAACTGACTGAAGTGTTTTGAGTATATTTTTCTGCCTTTCCTCTCTGAATCTTGCAGATGCCAAAAATGTAACAAATCACTGCTGAAGCACCACTTGTGTCACACTCCAAGATCAGGTTGTATCTGTGCAAAAAACGACTAAAAATTGTTTTTATAGATATTTCTTGCTCTACCTCTGGTACCTCTAGTGAATTCTTTCATTGAATAGATATCAAAGGGGAGGTTGTGTTTTTCCTCACAAAGGAAGTGATACAAGAATGAGAATTTGTTCTGCTCTTCCCCTCACGATGAAAGGCTGGTCAGTTTAGAGCATTACTTCAAAATAGAAAGCTTTCTTTTTGTTTTCTGAAACACTTGACAATTACCTTTTGCTGTAATTTACCTGTAAAAGTACCTTTACCTGTAACCTGAGACCCTTGTTCACCTACCTTGCTCACTTACTGAAATGAGGTGCAGTTAAATACCTTCCTGAACTGGAACACAAAAACGCATTTCTCTGAAACTGAGAGAGTGAAGAAGTTCAAGGTCATCAGGTGTGTGGGAACACCAATATCCTGCTTTGCAGGCTTTGGCCTTTCATCCATCTTTAACAAAGACCTCAGAAAAACTGATTTGGGTGCTAAATATGACCTGAAGTAGATGTGGGAGAAATGCACATCCAGGGAGTGATTTCCTTCAAGGGGCTGTGGATGTCACATTCTCTATGCAACTTTCTCTCTGAGCTACTTTCTGTCAGAGTAGGTTTAGAGTAGATATTAGCACGAAGTTCTTTCCTGTGAGGGTGATAAGCCCCTGGCACAGGTTGCCCAGAGAAGCTGTGGCTGCCCCATCCTTGGAAGTGCTCAAGGTTGGACAAGGCTCTGAGCAAGTGGAAGATGTCCCTGTCCATGGCAGGGAGGTTAGATCAAGAAGATCTTTAATATCCCTTCCAAACCAAAACATTCTATGATTCTATCATACTTCAGGGTGTCCTTTTCCATCAGAGCATCCTGAGATTATCCAGTAAAAATGGGTTGCATCCAGCATGGCCTCTGCAAGATGTGTGCTCTCAGACAATCGTGTGGTGGTGCCTTCAGCCTTTTTGCACAAAAGTGAATGAGCCAAGACAGGAATGTTGGTAACTGGAAATGCCATGTGGTTCAGTGGTCTCTATTTTTGTGCCTTCTGTGTTGCTCTCACATGTATTGTAGTCTATAGAGTAAAAAAGAAATCTATTTATGTTTAAAACTCCATCACCTTGACACTTTGGCAGATGGTTTTGGAGGCCGCCTTTTCTGCTATGCTTCTTAAAACTTGTCAGATGCTGCTTCTTCAGTTTCAACCTTCCCACCCCATGTTCTGTCCTCCATTTACTATCATGAACTTGCTGAATTGCCAGACATATAAATCCTGTTTTCCATTAAGGTTGCCACATTACCAAATAAGTGCAAGTTTTAAGGAGGGACATGAATTTAATTAATGAATACCAGTGAGACAGATGTTTCTCTTACGAGGAATTAGCACTCAGGGCTTCCTTTCTCTTAAAACAAATAGCGGTGTTGCTGGCATTCTTCTGTAATTAGTAAGTATCTGCTTGCTCTGTACATTCTTTCTGCTCAAAGTTTTACTCATTAGGGACTCTGTCATTTTTGTATTTTGGAGCACCGTTTAATAGAGGAGTTGGCTTGCCAATAACTGCTTGTAATTTCTTAAATAAATAAATTAAATAAATTTCTTAAGTAAATTCTGTGCTGTTCTAAATGGGGCAAAAACCTCTTCTGAATCCAAAGCATTAGATGATCTAAGGTCTGTGTGGCTGGAGGAGTCTGCAAAGCTTTTCAGCTGGCAGATGTAGCCATCTGCTCCAGGGCAGCTGAATCACTTGTCTGCTCCTTTGACTGTGCTGATGGCACCTCTGCCCAGCCTGCAAAGAAAGTCTGGACTCTTGATTCACTCTGCACTGCACACCCAAATTAGGTACAACAGCTGAATTCTCCCTTAGTGGAAATACTTGGCTGTTTCAGTGCAGGACTTTTGTCCTTCCAGTGCAGTGGGGTGCTGAGAACACGCAGGACTAGTGGAGGTGGCAAGGGATGTCCTGGAGAGCAGCTGGGCACTACAGGAGCATCTCAAGTGACACAAATGCCAATATTTGGCAGTGGAATGGAGTGCCAGGTGTCTACTGTCAGTGGGAAAAATTATGCTCTGGAGATGCCTCTCTCTATTGGCCAGAGTTTAGAAGGCCAGCTTAGATTAGACTTCCAGCTTTTAGCTGGTGAAATGAATCTCACTTTATGAAAAATTGGAGTACTAATGGATCAAGTGTGAAATTTATATTTGCATTGTAGAGACACTTAGCAGCCCAGCAAAGACAGCTTTATTTTACAGAGGCTCCCACAAATAAAAAATGAGTGTCTTCTTCATCTAAACAAAAGCTCTAATACATTTTTATATACATTTTCACACTCAAGAAAAGTGAGGAACTGTTTTAGTCTTCATCCTAGAGATTCAGAGTTGAAAGAGAGGTGTGAAGTGATTTGTCTAGAGTGACATAGAAAGCTTTGGACAGAACTAAAAACTTCACCTGGATTTCCTGTCCTTGATTCTATGTCTTAATCTCAAAAATGTGTTTTCTTCAAAGAACAGAGTTCTTAAAGCAAAATCTGCATATAAATCTTCTGTGAGTAAATGCATGTTCTCTACAAATTATATTCAACCACCCATGATAGGTTTCTAAGAACAGATGGGTAACGAGAGATTTTTCCTTTAATGACATTATATGCAACATGGAAAATGCAAAATTGTGCAGAAGTTAGATGTATTTGACCCTGGATTTCAACTGGATGGTTTAGATTTAGTGAAGAAGAGTCTGACCACACATATGTTAGTGCCATGACAATCCATGATAGACAGATTGTATGCAGTCACTAACCTCAAAGAACATGCCCTGGAAATCTTTTGTGATGGTTCTGGCAGGATGCTCTACGCAGGCTGACCTGAGGTTTTTGAGCATTATGGGCAAATGTGACCTTGAAAATGTGGTGGGTTAATATCTGTTTATTGCAGTAGATAGTCAGGCTCTGTTCCTTGAGGTGCTTATGAATTTTATGGTGCCTTTTGTTTGAATTCATGTGAATTTTTTTGTGATATACTGAGGCATCAGAAAACCTATCTCTTTAATCCTACAAGTTCTACTCTGCTAGAGTCTGAGTTTCAGGCTTGTGAGATCGTGGAGTTTTCTATCAATGGGCACAGCCTTCCTTTGATATCTTAATGGATTTTTTTAGTACTTTGCCCACCAGGTTCTATTTATGTACAGAAACACATTGAGAAGATATCTGCAATTACAGAAACTACCTGGCTAAGACTGAAAGCTTTTTCCAAGTCTGGAATTGATTGTAACAGACCTAACCCTAATTATTTGTGAACTCTTATGTTGAACCTGAGGTTTACAAAAAAGTCAGTGTCAGAAGACCATTGAATTTATTCAGGCTTTTTTTTTTTTTTTTTGTCCCAGAACTCTCAGGGGAATAATTTCCCCAGTACTATTTATGGTTCTGTCAATGATGTGATTGATGTCTGTGTTATATGTGCATGCGTGGGCAGCTCAAAGCTACCCAGACCTGAATTCTTGTTGAGTTGCTTGTTATCACCCTCTTTGTCTCTGCCCTTGGTTGTTTTCCTGCTTTCTCCATTCTACTGCTATAACTTTAAGAATTGTGGGGAATTGTCTCATTTCACTAAAAAACCAAGCATGGCACAAAACCTCTGCTTTAAGAAGACATAATGTTCTTTAGCACATAAAAACCCCTAATGTACCCTGTTTTAAAAATACTGGCATGTATTGCTAAAGGGATCTTTCAATACATCCTGGCATGCAGTGGATGCTTAACACTCATTTCCTTCCATGAATCTAAGTATCAAACTCAGATGATGAAAGTTTAATCTTTTGGCCCAGGTTACTGCACATTGCATCTTTCAACAACAGAGCCCATATTCTATGGAGAAGAGGCAGTAAAAAATGCCTTGCACAGGACTTCAGTGCAGGATTTTGGGATAGAAAAGGTGCAGTTTTGGCAAATGAAGTTCCATTTCCAAGTACACATCCAGCAGGCCAAGGCATTGCTTAGCAGAAGAGCTACAGTGCCTTAAAGCCATCTGCACAATTTCCTAAAGCTTCACTTCCCTGATGGATAACAGATGGAGGAGAAAATTTATAAGTAAAAGATTAGAGTAACTCTGTTTATAAACAGGAGTACTAATCACTCTGCCTTTGCCCTGGAGACCAGATTTAATCCTGAGGTTTAACTTAATGCAACAGTCTTGTTTCTGCTGCCAACTGAGAACATTCAAACACTACCATGACAAGGGATACTTTGGGATGATACAAAGCTAAACATTGCTTGGAAACTGATGGCCCAGCATTTAATCAGTGATTACTCTCAACAGAACATGGTGAAGTCATGGACTGGGTAATCTGTGCCTTTAAATTTGTCATCTTCCAGTGTTTAAATCTATTTGCTCAGCAGTTCTCCATTACATTTAGGCTACGTCAGTAGCACCTGCACTTTGCACCCTCACCTGATGGTTGTATTCAACACCCACTGAAATGAAAAGTGAGATGATACCTCCAAACCTTCAAAACTTGAAAGGCTACAAGAGAGCCAGAGAGGGTCTTTTGACAAGGGCAAGAGGGAATGGCTTTAAACTGAGATTATAGATGTAGATTAGATATCAAGAAGAAATTCTTTGCTGTGAGGCCCTGGAACAGAAGCTATGGATGCTCCAACCCTGGAAGTGTACAAGGCCAGATTGGATGAGACTTTGAGCAATCTGGTCTAGTGGGTGGCATCCCTGCCCATGGCAGAAGGGATGGAACTGGATGATCTTTAAAGTCCCTTCCAAGCAAAACCATTCTGTGAGTCTATGAATAAGTCACAGGACTGTAGATTTGCAGCATAAGTTATTGGGTAGCAGATTTTCCACACTCCATTTTCTATTTTTATGCCCCAGTTTCTGTGCTGTGTTCTGGAGTGTTGGTTAAAAGAACACAGACAGTGAAATTAAACCTATGATGAGTATTGATTTTTCAATTTGCTGCCTGAAGTGGAAATTAAAAAGGAAAATTGTCCCAGTCTGACCTGAAATGAAAACATTAATTTTTCTCATGGAAAAGAAACCAACCACTGTGCCTGCTGCACCCCTGCAAAAATAATGTACCTCCAGCCTAAACAGAAGAATTCCATTCAGAATGGAATTTTTTTAGTTTGCAATTGCCTGTTTGAGCAATTGGTGAGACATACATTTAAGAAACCTGAACCTTTCTATTCTCCCTAGAAATAGTATTCCTGTTCAATTGATCAAAAGAAAAGGAATTAGTGTAATCTCTGGTTAGTCTGTGTATGAATAATAACATCTTGTCATTTTTCTTTTGTTGTTGTTGTTGTTTATTGAAGAAACAAAGGTTTAGGGATCATCCAGGACTGTGTGAGAATGTGGGCATTTAAATCTTTTCAAGGTCATTTGTCTAGAACCAAAAGGAGTAGGAACAGAGATCTCTGTGTCGTGAAAATAGCTGTCCCAGGATGTGACAGAGGGATAGGCTGCAATGTGAGCATGTTCTTTTACATTTTACACAACAAGGTTTACACATTTTGAAAAAATAACTCACCACAAAGCGTCAGCAAGACTGTGAATCCTATTTGACAATTGAAAATCCAACTCCAAGGCACAAAATAATGAGAAGGCAGATACCAGTAGTTGTGTTGCTCATGGACTGTGTTACTTTAAAAGAGATTTGGAACATATTAGTGGGTCTTGCTTGATTCTTGGAGATTGGCAACACTTGACTGATGGAGTTATGCTATCCCCTGCTGATGACAAACCTTTAAACCTTTACCTGTTTTCTTGTTTTATTCTTAAATATTGGTTTCAGAACAGTCTGAGATCTCTATGAAAGTAAAAGGCAAGGAAAATCAGATTAAATCTCCATGTTACAAAGCCACAGCACAATCTAGGTTGGAGATCTGCATGGATCAAAGCAGATGTGCTCCTCCTTGTAAGCAGGAAGTTTATGAGCATACCCTTAAGACCCTTCTCTCTAGAAAAATGATGCAATTTCGCAGTTAATATATTTATAGTAAGTCCATATCTCACTGCTAAGGATTTCAAATGTCTCTTTATCAGGTAAGCTTTCACATCCAGTGAAGGGAACCTTTGAGGTTTTTCTTTTTTGGGAGAATGGAAATGTATATAAATATCTGACTAAAATATTTCCTTTCTAGACTTGGAGAAAAAGAAAGGAAAAGAATTCCCACAAAACCCAAGTACGTCTTTGATAATCATGTTTATGCAGAGTCTGAACAGTAGTAGTTTTGTAAGAGAGATTTTCTTTTACTGGGTTTTTTCTGTCTTGCACATTTTCTCCTTTTATGAAGTGTTTTTCTTTTAGACATCCTGGTCTCATAAAAGCAGCTTATTTAGAACAGACCTGGCCATCTGGGACTGCTTTGCTATAGGCTAAGCTTAACTTATTAGGTATTGTCATCCAAAGAAAAACAAAGAGGCTACTAATGCATTTTTCATCTATTCTGTGTATTTTGCCTTCTCTGAGCAATAAAAAATGGGAGGAAGGGAGGAAGGGAGGAAGGGAGGAAGGAAGGAAGGAAGGAAGGAAGGAAGGAAGGAAGGAAGGAAGGAAGGAAGGAAGGAAGGAAGGACAGACATAAAATTGGAATGAGTTGTCTGGAATTTTCTCACTTCAGGATGAGCTAAATTCAGTCTGTGGAGTTGCTCAGCTTCATTTGCCTGCTGAGGGGGAAGAGGAAAAGGGAGACAAAATGTAAAGTGTCTGCTGAAAGCTCACGCAAAAATGTGTTGCCTGTGAGCACCAAAAGGGTGAGATACCACATCTGCTGAGGCATGTTTGACTAAAGAAATACTTCCCAGCATCTGGAGCAGTAATGGCTGTTTAAAGGAAGCTGTGATGTCAGTTTCAGACAGAAAGCAAATTCTCTTCAGTGCTGCAGCGTTTGGATGACATGGAGAAGTGATTGCTACTGGAGCTTAAACTGCACTTTCCTGGGTCTTACTGTAATTCTTGGGGAGCTGGCTGGTTTTTGAGTACTTGCTTCAGGTTGCTTTCCATCACCTTGTCCCCTCTGCAAGATCAATCACAGAGATTTAAAACCCAAATACCCAAGAAAGAACCCATGTTCTTTTTCTAGAGATCCTGGGCAGTCACTACAGACCCTGCTGGCAAAGCCAGAGGCAGAGATGGGGACCAATCACATCAGTTCATGTTTTCCTCTCTTCTTTGCAGGACAACACTTGTATCCATCTTTCTCAATGTGCAAGCACTATTTTAGACATTGTATCATCTAGAAACATGGTTATTTCCAAGAAGAAGAAATAAAGCAGGAGGTATCAGGTTATTCAAACAGGACTTACTGTCACTGACCTGTGCTGGCTGGGCTGGATGCCCTGAATGTCCTGTCCGTGCTGTGGGATCACATTCCAGGTGATCTGTGCCATGACCTTTCCTGGCACATCGAGGTCACACTGACAGGTCTGTAGTTCCCAGATCCTCCTTTAGACCCTTCTGGTGGATGGGTGTCACATTTGGTGACCTCCATCCACCTGGGACCTCCCCAGAGAGCCAGGACTGCTGGTAAATGATGGAGAGTGGCTCAGTGAGCCCATCCATGAACTCCCTCAGTCCTCTTGGGTGGATCCCACACAGCTCCACAGACCTGGAGGGTTTAAGTGATGTAGCAGATCTCTGACCACTTCCCCTTGGATCATGGGGGCTTCATTCTGCTCCCTGTCCCTGTCTTCCACCTCAGGGAGCTGAGTACCCAGAGAACAACTCTTCTTACTGTTAAAGACTGAGGCAAAGAAGGCATCAAATACCTCACCCTTTTCTTCATCCTGTGTCACTGTGACTCCCCTCCATCCAATAAAAAATGGAGATTCTTCTTCACTCTTCTTTTCTTGCTGATGTATTTATAGAATTAGGGATTTTGATGTCTTATTGCACACAGGTAATCTGCTTATTGCAAGAGCTTTTTCCTCTCCTGAAACAGCCAGTAGTTTCTTAGATTAAACCTGTGAGACTTTGGAGCTTTTTGTTTTTATATTTTTTTTGGTAACAAAATGGCCTAAGTATATATTGTTGAGCAAACCACCCAACTTGTTTAACTCTTTACTTTATAACTGACTTTTGGCCTTTGATGTACTAAAATCATTTATGATTCACACTAGGGATATGGGAGACATTTTAGAAGTGTAAAATCTAATGTATTTATAAGACCATCTACATTCAGGCACTTTGTAGAAACATGGGTGTGAGAATCCGGTCTGAAATATATTTTCCCCTGAATCTTATCAGGATCTCAGACATAAAATTCCTTCATTTCTACTGGGACCTCTGTACTTCTCATTGCTCTCCCACATTCCCTGGGATCATTTCCCAGCAGTTCAGAAACAAGGTACCATTTCCTGCAAAACTGACCTTGGTAAAAAATATCTTCTGAGAAAAAATTAATTGCTTATCCCTGATGAACCCCCTGGTCTGAACATTCATTGCCTTTAGGAAGTGGGAGGATTGTGGAAGGAAAGTATCTGCTCTTGGTGTGTGGCTGCAGCTTAACATGCTACATCTGAAATAAAACACTGAGAGAAGATTTCTTTCTGCTTTCTCATTGGGGAGGAAAAGGTTTCGAGAAAGCTGAAGACAATACTGAGATTAGGCTGCTGTTGTTTCAGCTCAGTGGCAGACGTTGAAGCTTTGGCTAAAAGCCCATCGACAGGACCAGATGTTTTAGTCTTGCACTTCCTTTGCAATGGGAAATAATGAAAACTGAGCCTCGTAAACGAAACGGGACTTTGCTGATTTAATTCGTTTGTCGTGTCATTGTGATTCATATCACTGGAAAATCTCCCTGCCAGGGGTTCAGACCAGCAAAACAGGAGCTCATAAGGGAGCTACTAATGGGGTTTCACAGGTGCCCTCTCATCTTCTCTTCAGTTCTCCAATGTCATCTTTAGTAGCTCTCACCCTGAGAAACCTATGGGAATCTATCAGATTTCCAAAGGTAATTGCTTTCTGGAAGTTCATTTGGTGTGGTGTGTGAGACACAACCCCTTCCAAGAGCTCACAGAGGACTGGAATTCAAAGCACAATGCTCAGAGAAGCTGATGACCTTCCCAGAGCTCTGCCCTGGGTGTGATGTAGAGCATCACTGCGCTACCTGGCTGACCTAGGTCACTCTGCACGTATTTTAGCTACCAGAACATCCTCTGTGCACTGTGCAGAGAAAGGTGCCTCCAGGTGTGACTTAGACGTTTTTTGTAGGGAAATCCTCTTTTTGAAGTGTCTGTCTCAATGTTGGCTTTGTAGAGAGTGTGGGCAGCTCAGAGCATAGCCACAGAGTGGGATGAACTCAGGGCCAACTGTTCTCAACAAAGCACAAACATTCTTTTTTCCCCTGTTCTGGCCTGCATCTGAATATAAGTAGCTTTCTTCCTCTGTCAGACTGTGTTTTCACACACTGGATTTTTTTCATTAAGTGACCTCAAGTATGAGAAGTTATGCAGTGGGTTTAAGCACCTTTTTTCTCAAACACAACCAAACCAGGGAGGTACCTAGGATGGTTGGAAATAGAGTTGGCAGTGCAAAAATCCCTCAGAGCAATGTTTGTAATTTGTCATGACTTCCTGAGCTTTGCTGAAGCTACAACTAGAAAGAGACATCACAACCACCTAGTTGGATCTCTCTGCTCTCAATTTTGCCCAGAGGCTTCTGCTCTGAAACATTTCCTTGCTGAGAGCATCAGCAATGCTGCTTCCAGAACCTTGGTCCCACCAGCCTGAGGCTGTCTGTGATCACCAGTGCTGATGCTCTCCACAAACCCATAAATTCAGCACAAAAACCTTGTGCACACTGGAGCAATAGCAGCAAAAGCAACAGAGATAGGGCCATTGTGCAAGGCAACCTAAAAGAAACAGATGACAGAAACTTCATATTTTGCAGCAGGCAAGTAAATTTCCTTTAAAAAATCAGCATTGGAAACAAGATGAAATTATATATATTGCTTTATCTCTAAGAAAGATGACTTGTATTTCTTTTTGTTTGATGTTTTAATGACCCATATGTAGTTTTACCTCTATTTCACTGTGTAGTAAAACCATTTTAGCAACAATACATTCCTTAGAAAGTAAGACTTTTGCAGGTTGTTCTGTCATAACAGAATAAAAAATTACAGCATTTTGCTTCTATTAAACATAGTTAGAAATACGTATCTATTTCATGAAGTCAAGTAGTATGCTAAAAATATGCCTCAGAATATCCAAATTGCTAAAATCTTGAAATAGAGGCAGTAACATGTAACAGATTTGAAAGAGGGAAAAGGCTGTAAATGAAAACCAGAGAAGAAGTCCTGCAGTAAGAGTATATGAGCACCCCCAGAGCCAAGCTCTGGCAAATGTTAACCAGTCCAGTCTTACAGGCTGTCTCTTGTGATCCTAAGCTCAGTAGCTTAGATGAGTTATTGGAGGGTATGCTCTGATTAGGGTCTGTTTTGTGGCAGATATGAGGAATGGGATTTCTAGAAGTCCTTTAGCTCCCTTCCCTGAAACCTTCAGCTGGCTTCAGTAGCTGCAGCATTCAGTGGAGGCTGAGGCTTTTCATGTCTGCACATATTTGGTAACAATAGATATTTTTAAGGAGAGGATGCTAAGGACAATCAGTTATTGACGCTTTGGAGCTCCCCTATTCTATGTATAACAGGGGGACAGGTTCACATTAAATACAGCAAATAGTACTTAGGGTAAAAGGAGGGTGAGATGCAAATTCTTCCATTAGCTCTGTGTGTGATCGTTATATCACTCATTTTATTTGCCTGCTTTCCTAAGCGCTTATTTCTGCTTGGAATTTGCTTTTGGGACACTTGGATTCTCTGTGGTACCCCATGAGGTCAGTGACAAGGTAACACAGTTGAAGAGGATTTTTCTCCTGGATGTGAACACAGGGGCCTGTAGACAGAGGCAATTTGCTTGTGTAAATGTTAGCATATTTTGTCCTGCACTTTAGGCACTATCATAATAAAAATTAAATAATAATAAACAGCAGTGTAGAGTTTGGTAATCAGCACTGCCAATTTCCCAGGGTATTTTGGGGAAGGAGGGTGAAGAGGAGAGATTGATCAGCCTTTCAGTTATGTATTTTAAGGGAAAAAGGATCCAGATTTGTTTCTCCTCTGTCCTTTGTCATGACAGAGCCATCACATTAGACTAACTTCTGCACACATCCAAGTCCCTTGTTTCCATGAAGATTGCTACATCTGGGGAACTTTTCAGGAGTGGGGAACCCACCATTTCCCTTTGCAATTCTTTTCCTCAGACTCCCCCACTCTGTTAGATAATTGTGACATATTTCTTGTTGGGATGTCTTTGTCTTTAACTTTCAGTCATTCTGTGTTATGTTTAAAAGTCTTTTGATATCTGATATACACTGTCTTTAAAGAAAAAAAATGTAGTCTTTTTGACTCTGAAATCAGAACCCTTCCTTGATCATTTCGAGGACTTCAGAAGACTGAGTGCCTGACATTTCTCTGCAAGTCACATTTTCCCAACCATCAAGACTTGTGTGTACATCTATGCTCTGAATTTTTGTGAGTGTGGTATTGAAAACATGTGCCCAAGATTTGGTATTACATTTTGCACAATAATTGTGTTTCTGTACATGCATATGTAGAAAAATAGAAAGCTAAGACACAATATGTGTTAGGGACATGAAGATTAAAGGAGTATCTTTGTACCTATGAAACATTAACTCTTTAGTCTTAGAAGATTTTTTTCCTCCATCTAAATCTTGTAACGCTGGATAAAAAAGCATCAGGCACTGTTCATTTCTAAAGAAACAAGGAAAGCAATACTTTTGTCACATTCTTTTTCCACAAAAGTTTTGATGTTTTATGACTTGCATCTTTCCACTCTTCTTTCCCCCAAGCAATTTGCTTAAATGATGTCTTGGCAGCTTGTGGTATAATCAAATGTTTTATTCAAATGGCTGAAAAACAGTTGGGAGAAAATGGGCCATTGTGAAATATTTTACATGGTAATGTTTTCCTGAAGAGCTGGGCACCTGCCTGCTGGAGTCCTCTGCAATTCCCAGGAGAAGGCCATGGAAACAGGAGTCAGACTGCTGATTAAGCAACATTTAAAAACCAGATATAAAATCCTCACATTTTCACATTGCATTTCAAGGAAAAAAAGAAAGCCATAAAACTGTCCTCATCACAGTGAGCTAACCCCATGTGTGGGAACATTACTCTGTTTCTTACAATTTGGGTTAGAACATTATTGAAAATTGCAAAGCCATTTACATCCTGTCTGGCAAAAAAAAAAAAAAAAAAAAAAAAAAAAAAAAAAAAAAAAAAAAAAAAAAGCTGCATTTTTCTCCTTAATGTAATCCAAAACATTCCAAACCACAGACAAATATAATGGCAACACTGACAAGCATTTACTCACAGTGTCACTGGGACATCGTTGATGATTTAACTGCAGATAGAAGTGATTAGATATGCTGCTTCTAATAATTTCTCAGGGTATGGTGGCTCTATAATATTGCACACAGGGACGTTTTGGCATGTGTAAAATCTTATCCCTACTAAGGGCATGTCAAGGTGAAAGTGATTTCTTCTATACAGTGTTGTAAGAGATGTGATTCTCCTTGGCAAACAGGAGCAGCAAGACTGAGTGGGGGGTGTGACTTTACCTCCGTTAAATGCTTTAATTAGACAGACTCTGAAATGCTGTGTCTGTGTTATCCATGTTTTAGTAGAGATATTAGGAGATGGGAGAGAGGTCAAAGGGAAAAAAAATAGAAAATATTTTATTGCAGCAAAATGTTTTTCACAGCCAAAGAAAATAATTTGTAATGAGAGATTTATGAAGCAAGTTCTTAGGTTATCAGAAGAAGACTGAAAACAAAGGTCAAGAGATGGAGTAATTTCTGTCTCTATGTTCTTTCACACAGAAAAGTACTGAGACCAATTCCACTCTTATTTTCAGAGACATGGCCCAGTTGAAGCCGGACATATTTTTACAGAAGGACAATTAACCTTTGTGAAAATTTCCCATGCAAAATGACTGATTTCTCCACCTCCTGACATTCCTAGGAAGTGACTTAAGCCAGTGCCTGCTGGAAGATCTGCAGTGACCAAAGATGGCACCTGGACCTACTTGTGGGACAAGAGAGCAAATGTCTGTGCCATATGGATGCACTGATACAGCGATGTTCTGTTCTCAAAGCCCACAAATGAAAAATGAACTACAAACTTATTGCCTCTGCAGAGATCCAGCACTTTCAAGTCATGAGGGTGACTCCACTGTGGTGGTCAAATCCAGCTTAGGTCTAGGCTCATTCCCTTTTGGGAGGAACTGCATGTGTCTCTCATCACTGCAATGGAATCCAATGTTTTAATATGGAGACCAAACAAATCTCAAGAGAACTTTACTGAATACAAAACTTACACACGTATGCCACTCCTTCATGCATTTATGGATTAACTTCAACATGGGGCAAAGGCGCTACATTTCATTTGTCACCTCTTTATTGATCAAGAGCTACCCACACCCAAGGAATATGACTCAATTCTTGACCTAAGGACTTCTGCAGTGGCTGAGGCAATGGAAGTGAGAAATACATAATGACCTGTTTATTCAGTAGAAGAACAGTAGTTTCTTTCTGTCAGCAACAGAAACAGAAAATCTTTGTAAGTATACACGTATACAAGGCAACTGCTTCCAACCAAACAGTGTGAATGCCAATATTTAGAGATGGGACACAGGGCTACCTTTTATTAGTCTGTTAAAACACCAATGCAGCTCCTAAATAAGACTGTTATTTAGGCTGTGAGATCTAACCAGAGAAATTGCCTGTGCAATGAATACGATACTCGTCCAATTTCTACATATGAATAGGGAGTAACTATAGCTCAGAAGGAAAACATCCATGTAAGTGTCTGAACTTTGCCTATTTTATTTAAATATTTATAGTACTTTGAAAAGTGTTGGACCAGTGTCACACAAGCAGTTTTCCATGTGTCTGCCTGGGATGTTTCTAGACTTTGCAATGTCAAGCAAACAAAGAATGCTGGAAACTATATCCTTATTCACTTTTCCCTCTGCTGGAAAAAAATACTAAATAATCTGAAGCAGACTTCTAAATGACAAATGAAATCTTCTCAAGGAGACTGTAATATCTCCTTTTGAATGTTCCAGTCTCAGATCAACAGAAGCTTCTCAGCTCTAGGAGAACATATGGCTTGTAGCACAAGCACACCAGCAAGACACCAAATTGTGCAGCTGCTAAGCTGGATTTTCAAATTAAAAGGTAAGACAAGCTGTTTGGAGAAAAGTACTAACTTTGTGTTTTATGAATAAGAACTGAGGCAACCAGAATGGTTTGTTCCAGGTGATGGCAAAAGGCTGTGACCAATCTGGGATGCAAATACAAACCTGAGTTGGGTGCCTGCAGTGTGGGCCTTGTGGGCTTCCAGCCTTGTCTCCCCCCAGGCTCCATCTGCAGTGTAAAAGTGTTGTTCAGGTTTGTTCTGTCATTCTTCTCCCCTCCTCTCATCCCACTCCACCACTGGAGGTGGGAAGCTCACCCAGCACCCCGTGTGTGAGTGGTGAAGATGGACTCCACCAAGTGCCTTCTCTTAACCTTAAATTTAGCATTTGCTGGTCCCAGATCACGGGGTGTCCATGCTGTAGTACTGCTCATTGTGGAGCTCCAGGGCAGGAGAAGGTTTGCATGGATCCACACGGAGTTAACATCTACTGTGCCTTGTACAGCTGTGCTGATATGATATGGTTGGGACAAGTCATGTTATCACTCTGGAGAGATGTCCTGGAGCAGGGATAGCTTGGAAGTGTTTCCCTGTGATCTAGACTCAGCCTACATTTGCTCTGACGTGGTGTGGAGGAGGGAAAACACCCAGTTAAATTGCCTTAAAACCTCACGAGTCCTTAAAAATCCTGTCATTTTAATTTGAAATACCATGTGAAATTAGGACCTGAGCTTTTGATGTTGACATTCAAACTCTGTGCACATCAGTGTTATTCCTGCACAGTGATCCCTAGTTTGGGGTGGAAAGTTGCACAAATATATTCTTATTACAAATTTGATATGCACTGCAGCCCACAGCAAAAAATACACAGCTTGAGAGACTCTTTGAAAACGTGGGCACGTGTGTATGGCTTGGCTGAAAGATCACGAAGGTGTTGGTACAATAACTACTATAAATATTTGAAAGGTGTCAACATCAAGGTCTTGATTTTGCACACAGATGTCAGCACAATGTTTCCATTGATTAGCTGTTCTGTAATATAAGCCTGTGTATGGAAAACGTATGCTAAAAAGAGTCTTACACAGATCATGCCAGGATTTCACTTCCTCTGCTTTTGTTGTGTCAGTCTGAGCTGACTAAACCCAGTGGAAGCTTACAGATATTTTTGTTGCAATTTAAAATCAGGAGCTTACTGTAAAAAAAAAAAAAGAAAATAAAAATTTCTGGACTGACTGAGGCTCAGAACATGGTCATTATTTGGGGTCATTATTTCCTGGATAATACCCACTTTTGATTAAGAAGTCTGCAAGCAGCTTTAACTAACCCAACACTATTCAGGGTGTTAATATGCCTCATATGTGGATCCTGAACTGGGTTCTGCTCTGTCTAGAGAGCTACTTGCATTGTGTAGGTGTGCTCAGACCTCTTAGGAACACTTAGGAATTTCAAATCTTGGTTATTGTTCATGCATCTGAACTTCATTTGATGCTGTCCATCTTTGCAACACCCACAGGTACAAAAAGCCACCTGTCACATTTATGGCCAAGGCGGGAGCATGGATCAGATCTTCTGAGACTGTGTTCTTATGTTTCAACCCAATAAAGCAGCTCACACGTGCTGCCTTGTTTGGTGGTGGAAAAGGGTTCTGTTAGTCCCATTATCTTTGTGAAGTTCTCTGTTTGAAGTGAGCCAAGTGCCATATCTAATGCTGTCCCTAATGGAAACAGGTCTGCAACTGTGCTGGTAATTATTTTCAGCCTGTGATCATCACACATATCCTTACCATCAATAAAAAGCATTTTTAATGGAAAATGCTTCCCACATGCCCATAATTAGTGTTCCCTTTATTATTAAAGGATTGGTCAGAGAAATTAGGGAGGAAAATATTAGGTTGAAAAAGATGACAAAATTAGTACATTTCATATGGGGTGGCCAATAATTTGCCTATTGGAAAAAAAAATCATTCAAATATTACAAAAGAATTAAAACTTTCCATTTGTACATTTAGAAATAGAGCCCACTCTCCTTTCATTCTGAATCATCTTCAGATTTTTATTTTTTTTACTTTGTGTACAAGTAGCCTTTAAAAGTTGAAATTAAATGAAGTTTTCTAAAAAATATTTTGGTCAAAAAGAAAGGTAGTTTTTGAGATAATTTTTCACTCATGTAAAATCTTGCAATATTTGAGGGTTTGCTCTGATTTGGGCAGAAGCATGTCTGGAATTTCCAAACTGCTTCACAAAGTGGAAGTTTGGAGCTTCTGTTTCCATGCAGCTTTATTACAAAATTACTGAGTAAAGCCCAGAGAGAGGAATCAATGCATTTTTCAGTTCAGTTTCCACTTGAATTGAGCCATGACTGAAGCCGTTCCAGGACAAATTGAAGAGAACTGCATAATAATGATTTTGGTTAAGGAAAAAAATAAAAAAGAATTAGAGATTCAAACTTTTTTACAAGTCCCATCCCTAAAAGACAAAATCCCCCTTACTAGTAATTTTAGTGCTATCAGCCAACAATGATCTCCATCTAGTGTTATGAAACTGTAGATGAGGTTGAACTAAGCTCAGTCAGACAGTTTAATCTATTCAGCACTGATACTATGTCCTTCAAATAAAAAGATTAAAGATCTAGTTATTTTGGGCTGGTTTCTTTTTTCTTTGTTTTATTTTATTTAACAGTAGTTAATATACCCACGGATTTGTACCCAACAGAAACGGCATCCAGGTTTTACACATGCAGGGGAAATATTCCATAAAAGCCTTTAATTAAGTTACAAATAGTCCAAGGGTGGTTAATATTTACCCTGTAGAAGATGGGCTTCCTTAGTTTGCAGACCTTGATGTAGAAATTATTTCGACCTCACAGGGAATAGTGGGGATGATATTTGGTTAATGGTGTTGGCACAGGTGCCCTTTTACTGAGCTGGTGCCTGGCAGGGTGACGTGCTGGGGGTGACAGGGTCTGACTTGTCCTGGAGAACATCAGGCTCTGTGTGCGGGATGAGGAATCCAGGGACAGCCACAGGCAGATGCTTTGCAGCTGCAGACTGCAAACCTGCTTGGATCACGGTAGCAGGCTTTAATTTAATGGACTCTTATGAGGAATGTTATTTGTCTGTTAGCAAGAACATTCTCAGCTGGCGTCCAGGTGAGACCACATTGTGCCACAGCAGAGAAAACCACCCCAGGTAGGTCCCCAGCGGCCTCTGTATTTCGAGGTGCAGAAGATAAACTGAATTTGGCATTTTTATGTGTGCTGTGTGTTCTTTCAGGTTGTTTTATTACTCTTGGAAGTGCCTCACCTTCCCATAAAAAGCAGAACTTACTGAGCTTTGTGCACGTGTTGGAGGAGAGCGAGAATATCCCCACCAGGCATCTCTGCAGCCTCTGTGCCCAGCAAGGGGGTTCCTCCCAAAACTGCAAGCTCTCAGAGCAGGGGGGACCATGCTCCTGGTCCCACACACCACCATGCCCTGGGGGACTGTCCTGTCACACATCTGGGCTGCCACACTCCTGGGCTGTTTATTCAGTGCCTAAGGCAGCGTTGTAGTGCTGCAAATGATGTGTGTACTCTGAGACGTGTGGAGAGATGGTACCAACCTCTTGTGTTCAGTCCAAAAGAAGCTGAAGACCTTTCCTGATAATCAGAGCAATGAGAATACCCTTCTAGTCAAGGTAAAATTGGTAAAACAGTCTGCAAATGAGGTACAAGAGATAGTGGAAGATACTGTACATAGCTTGGACCTGTGTCCAGAGATGAATGGATAAATTCCATTTTTGTACAAGACGAGGATAACCAGGTGGATGTCTCTGATATGGTTTGCTGAAGGGACAGAAATCTCTGATTGCTGATGGCAGTAAAGCTGAGATGATGCCACATCTAACCATGGCTGAGTGCAAACCCAAGTGTGGAACTAGCATTTGCTTTGCTGTTTTTTGGGTTAGCTTTTTACGTTTTTTTCAAGGCAGTTGGATGCAATAATTCCAGTTTTCCTTCTAAATCTTCAATATTGCTTTCTAAATCTCTGCAAACTGCAGCAGGTACCTGAAAATGATGCCAGTCACCATATAATATACGTACCATTCTCTCTATCGGAATCTGCCCAGAGCTTAACCATTAGGCAAGCCAGATCTCAGAAACACTTTCAGAGTAGAATATTAGCCTCTTTCCAAGATTAAATGTGCACTTAAAATGCTGTTTTCAGATGGTATTTTGTTCTGGGGTTGAACTCCACAGTTAAATGTGGTGTATTCTCTAAATAAGCATAAAGGCTGGACAAGCTTGTTCCGAGGAGTGATAAATTCTGGCAGTAAATACCATTCCTGAGGAGAAACCGAGACCTTGCTGTACTCCAAAGGAACAGAAATAGCAGGTCTCTGGAAAATGTAGTAGGAGAAAATACATGGGCTGCCTTGGGGGAGAGGGGAAGGTGGCCCCTTAAATCCCTTCCTACTCCTTACTTCTGTGACTCATCCAGACCTGCCTGTAATGGGCTGTTGCATTGCCACATTGTTAGTTTAACTTCTTTGTATCCTCAACAGCCAGTGGGTTGGTAAAAGAAGCTCTTTGTGCCTTCAGTGGGAGAGAATGGCACGAGGGTTGTTCTTGGAACAGGCCCAGGGAAAGTGTGGGGTGAGGAGGGAGAAGGGAGTAAAAGAAACTCCCCAGTAAAGGGAAAAGAAGGGAAAAAAAAAAAAAAAAAGGTGTCTGTTTCACAAACCCTGACCTTCGGCAGAACTGCCATTTCCTGAGACTGCACAAAACATGCTGTTCTCAGGCCTGGCACGGAGGGATGGAGGCAGACACTGACAGTGCCCCAGAGCTGCCTTCCCCGGGTCCCAGGGAAAAGCTGAGGGGCAGCCAGGTCAGTGAGTCCCTGACCCTGTTGTGCCACCAGAGCAGGGGAGCTGAGCTGGGCTCGGTTGGGAGGGGAAGGAGGAGCTGCAGTAACCATTGCCTTTCACATGGCAGTTGGAAAGGGCAGCGATTCCAGAAGCTGTGTTGTCTTTGAACCGTGTTGCAAAACAGCATGAACAGCAGTAGGACCCGAGGGATGGTGTGAAGCTGTGTCAGGGGAAGGTTTAGCTTGGATATCAGGAAAAGGTTCTTTACCCAGAGGGTGGCTGGGCACTGGAACAGGCTCCCCAGGGCAGTGGTCACAGCCTGAGAGATCTCAAGGAGTATTCCAAGAATACTTTCAGGCATATCGTGGGATTCTGGGGATTTTCCTGTGCAGGGTCAAGACATGGACTCAATGATCCTTTTGTCCCCTCCAGCTTGGGATGTTCTGTGATTCTGGGATTCTTTGGTGCTCCATGGGTGAATCTGCTGCAGAGAGAAGGAAAAAAGTTAAACTACTTGGAGTACAGAGAAGATCTGGGGCTATTCCAAGAGGAGCAGCCAAGTCAGATGAGGACCATCTTTCTGGTAACAGAGTCCAAGCAGTGAATAGTCAGGGAGGAGCCTTATCAGTTCAGAATAACTTCATTCTCCCTGCCTCGAGGAACAATGCATTTATTTAGGTCAGCAGTGATACTGCTAACACTGGAAGGAAAGGTGGGAGGGAATGGCTACATGCCATGTTCCAACAGCCATTCTTCAGTGCCAACAACGGACAATAGTGACATTTTATCACCAGCACTTTTCCCAGAAAATTTCAAGGGATGTATTTCATCCTAGATAGAAATGAGTCTTGAAGTGTTACAGAAATTGAAATCTTCGTGGCTGAGAAGAGACTGGGGGTTATAATTATGGAACAAACATCATCCACAGAAAGACAATGGAGTCAGAAGCCATTGCACCTTGAGGGCAGCTGGGTCTGTGTTTTCTCCTTCAATCACTTGGCAAACTAATGTGCTTGAACAAGAGAATGATTGAAATATCATCAGGAGGATCTCTTCTTTCTTTCTCTGGCTGTTTCACAGAAAAGTGATTCTTTTCTACAGAAAAGCAGGACATTTGTTTGAGGGAGGGACACAGGCCTCATCTTTCCTTGTGCCTGGAGATTCTGGATAGTGAGATCTGTCCAGAACGTGAGGTGTCTCTGTTCCAGTTCCAGCTCTGACTCAGAAAAAACAAATTCCTCATTGCTTGCAAGAGAAAGCAAACAGAGAATAGTTCAGATGTCTTCCATGTTCCATATTTTTTCTTTTAGTGTGAATCTCGCATTTTTCCATGGCTCAAATTAATGGTGAACATCTGCTTGGCTAAGTTATCTGGGATACTGCAGGAGAGAGGGAAACATCTTGAGAGGTGTCATAATCTACATCTATCATGTATGTAGTGTTGCTATGTTGTAGTTTCATAGTTTTTGCCAAGCTTTTCACCAAAACCCAGAAACTGAATGGATACACCCAAATGATGGGATCCTTTCCCAGCTTCTGGATCTTAGGCTGCACTTACCACATCCTCATTATGCACTAAAAAGAGGCATGTCTGATTGTCTGCCCTGGTTTCTGGATGAGAGTAATATGGATAACTAGGGAACTCAGAATGGCAAAATGCTGTGGAGTTCACCCTCCCTCCAGCTGAGACACATCCAAAGTCAGCACAGACAGAGACTTGCAAATCGTCATTGGCACAGATATGCTAATTGTAATGAGCAGCAAAAAGTGGATATGTCTGTAAATGCCAGATGGGAATTTGCCTGATCCTTCCTCTATTACTCTCCTCAATTAGAGAGACTTTTCTCCTCATTTAAAGCCTTAATAAGCTGTTTCTTGAGAGGAAAGGCTCTGTGTGTGTGTATTTTTTTCATGACTCCAGGGCATCTGGACAAAGGAAGTTTGGTGAAAGCCAAGCTTATTTTGCTATTTGTTTTCCCAGTGTGTTGAGTTGTTAGTGTTGTGTTAGCAGCATGTTGATTGTCAATCAGTCTGGGTGTCTTGGCTTCAGTCTGTCTGAAGAGTTCTGCATCTATCATGTCTCAAGTGAATGGTTTGACCAAAGCCGTTAGTGGGTTAACATATGTCTGGGAGAATGACTAAGGAAGGTGGGCAGTAACCTGCAGCAGGGCACTCACATGGAATTGGGAAGACCTGATCTCCAGACCTTATTCTCTCCTTTGGCCATGTAACTCTTGCCTGACAGGCTTTATTGCAGCACAGGTTCAATAGGACAGATAGAGTGTGATATTTTTTTTCTGCCAGTCAGGCCATTCTGTGTCTCGACAGCTACTGTCAAAAGAAAAATCAATGATGGTTTGAGTTAATAAGTTTAGTGAGAAAACTAAATTTCATACAATAAAGCACGCATGGGCTGGGTGCTGGCTTTTTTCTTAGAGATGTTCAGCTGCTCACCTGGAGCTGTGCACATAATTTTGATTCCTAAGTCAGCAGAGATCACTCAGACCTTCAGACAGCATGGAGAGGCAGGAGTTCAAACATGTGACTGTATTAAACACCTCCTAGGTGGCTTCCTGCTCTGTGTGTCAGCCTTTTGGGGTCCTAAATCCACAGGCATCAGTGTTTTTACTTGGAAATGATCAGTGACACCCTGCTGCTCATTAATAGGGTTTTCATTATCCAAGTTTGAGTTTGGTACCCCTGGTCTGCTATGCAAGCTCATGTCACAATGCCTGTTTTGCTCAGGTACCCATGCAGGTGCTCTGAGCTGTGTTTTTGTCACTTCAGACCATGCTTCCTTTGCCCAAACATTGCATTTCAGCTGACACTGATGCCAGCTAAACCAGAACAGAAGCATTCAACTCAGTATCCTGGCACTCAGGGTCCTTGACACTCTTCTGCAATTGCACACTAAGAAGAACCAGAGGCTGAGCAGAGCTGATCAGTCCTCATGCCTGACTGCAGCTTATTCTGCTCTCACCAGTTTGCCCTGCTGGCTCAACAGCTATATCAGGAATCACATTTTGGTGCCTCTTTCATCTCCAAAACACATCATGAACATTAATCATAACATCCCTGTTAAGTACCATTAAGTTCAATGGTCAAAATATAATAACTTGCAGACATTCTGTTACCCAAGACAGCAGTTTCCCACTGTGAAGAGCTGAAAATAACCTGGAACATAGTGGTAATATGTATTATATCAGTGTTACCTTATGAGACAGATCTGACCAATATCTTAGGACATGCATCAGTTTGGTGTCAGCATCCAGAATTATGTTTCATGTCCACAATATTAAAACCAGGTGCTTGAGTATATGAAAGCTGAATTGGTGAGAAGACAATAATAAAAAAAATATATATTTTTTGAAACTATACAGGTAGAATAGATATTGCTCTTAATTTAACTAGGAATAACACACTGATTACATGATTTCACGCAATCTTACAAGTTGAAAGTTGTTGCTCAGCGCCAAAGGAAAGCTGTAACACCAGAAGGGTGAATGTAGCTGAATAGCAGTGCTCAGGCCTGGTCCTCTTTTGAGGCTGAAGTCTGATCTAAGACAACTCAGGTCATTGCAGCACCATGTGCAGCAATATTCTTCAGTGAAGGAGAGACCCAGGGGCTCCTCTGAAGCTATAATAGACTTCCGATGCGACATGTCGAAACCCATCCTGAACAGAACTCCACAACAAAAGGGGGTTCAACACTTGCTGAACTGCAAAACATTTGCCAGCTGGATTTAGCTCACTTCAGGCTGGCTGCTTTGAAAACCACGGCTTCTTTGATCCCAGTCCGAGCAACACTCTTGGACCTCTGCTGTACAATGAGCTCGAGGTCAGTAAAACATTTTTCAGTTGTGGTGGAAGCATTTAAGTTGGAATTTGTTAAATCAGGGGCACAATTCCATGGGTAGAAATTGAACTCTACGTGTGACATTTCTCTTCTTATTACACTTTAAAGTATTAAATCGTGCAGGTTTTTACTTCCATTAAAAACAAGTTGCCAGATTTAGCATTTTGTTACTTTGAAGTCCCTCTTTTATTCTTCCCCAAAGGGCTTTAACTTTCAGACATGGTTATCCTTAAAAATATATTTTAAATGTTGGTTTTGAAACCTTACAAAGGATATGGCATTGGAGAAATTCAGGATGGAATGACTTTCCAGGGGCAACAGTCAGGGAACAGCAAAATATCTCCATTTTACTTCCACCCCCACATTTCCCTTCGGTTTCCAGTATATTTAATTGGCCGTCAGCTCTTTCTAACTCTTGTACAGAGTTTAATGCTGAACTTTTAGATAAGCTTTTCTTAGGATTAGTTTCTACTGAAACTGGTTCCAGAGGATTTGCCCATTCCCCGCAGCAATCTGAGTTGCTGCTCCTTCACAAACAAAACCGTAATTCACACGTTAGAGCAATGTTCCTAAAACATTGAAAAGCAAGCCAAACTCTTATAGATCAAAGTGTGATTTCTGATGGATAAGAGCAGTGCAGGCTCACTGTAAGTGCAGAGAAATGTGAAGGACACAGCTACACCTGGTTTGCCATCTAATGCTACTGTCCTCCTCTGCCCCCACCACACAGTGCCTTTGAATCTTCTTCCAGCTTCTTCTACATGTTAAGAGGACACAAGACCAGGGATGATCCTCACCTTGCTTGCATTACCATCTCTCTTCAGAGAAGCAAGAAATCCTTCACTCTGTTTTTCTTATAGATTATCCTGGCTTAGCCCCAACCTTCTTTCTTCTGCTGGAAGTGTGAATATAACTTTAGTGGAAGTGACTACCCCAAAACCCAACTGGAATATGTGTGTTTGTGAGCCAAGGCATTCTACACGGATTGAAAATCTCAGGTGCCTTCAATGACATGACCGTAAAGCCAGTGAGAGAAGGCAGGAAGTGCCATGCACCCCTGGAGTGTTTCACAGTGATCAGCTCCAAGCAGAGATTTCCCTTGCAGAGGCCTCAGTGCTTGTGCCCACTGGAAGGTGCCTGGTAGAGAACTTAACTGGAAAATTCTTACCATCACCTTCCTTCCCATTTCCTTTTTCCCAACAGCCCTTAAATCTTTGGGGGAAGTGGAAAATGTCGGAATTATCTACTCAGTGATGGGTAAAACACTGTCTTTTTGCAGTTACCACTATAGTTTTCTGTGTAATATTTATGAAAAAAAAAATCCCCACAAATAGTTTCTGATTACAGCAAAACAGGAGAAAAAACATTTATGGGATCATAGACTGGTTTGGAGATGTGAATGCCATAGATACAGTTAATTTATATTTATTTTAAGATGAAATAAAGTTCTTGAGGTACAAAATTTTAATTATTTTCAACTCTCCCAAGTAATATATAGAGGGGAATCACTCTGTTTGTTGGCAGTTCTCACTTGTGAAATGTCTTTACAGACTTACAGCACATTACCATATTTTTGTTGTTTCAAAATGGACATTTTCCACTAGTTGAAACTAACCCCTAATTCAGAGAGCAACATCTCTGCTGCTCAAACTTGCCAAATCAAATTCCTTTTGCAAACTCAAAAGAATTATGTAATCTCCTTCTATATCCAATTTTCCTTCCTCTTACTAACGTCTTCAGTGAGGCTGTAACAATAAGCCTTTCAGTGTTAACATTGTTTGACACACACAATGTGGCACATGCAGAACTGTCCCTCTTGCCTTGGCAGTCCTTCAAAGCCTGGGCTGTTCCATAATTTCATGTAAAGTTTAAGTCAAAAGTAAATATGCCACTAAGTGTGCCTCACCTGATGGGCTAATGGTTTTGGGGAGTGGAATTGTCTTTCTTATGGTGTTTTCTCTTGCTTGATCTCTGGTTTTGAGATGTCACAGATCCGAGGAGCCTCACTTAAATCTGAGTCTTTGAATTTGGCAAACTCACTGTGATACTAAACATGGCAAGAAGTGCTGAAAGAAAATTCAGATTAAAACTGTGCAGAAGTGGTTCAGAAAACAAGATAACATTATTCAGTTTGTGCTTTGTAAAAAAAAAAAATAGGTTTTCATAGGGGAGATGTGATTATTAACAATATTTTTCCTTACTTGAATATCTACAATGCATCTCCTGCTCAAGACAGCTTTTTACATATGCAGGAAGTTGAGAGGTTGCTGAGCTCCTGGTTTGCTCACATCTCTATCTATTCTGCTGACAAATATCCTGGTCTGTCCTGGTCTTTTTGAATTAATCCACCACAACTGTGCAAATGCCTGAAATGAAATTTTCATGCTTAAGCAAGAATTTGAGTTACTGAGCAATGTGGAAAATGAGAAGAGTAAGAGAACTGAATAACATGGAGGGTGTACAAAAGTATGAGCAAGAGGAAGAAGGTGAAATGTGTTTTTTTCGGAGGTGGGAGAGTAAACAGAGAGCCTGAGAAAGAGTACCAGATGCCAGAATTTTGCACTTAGAAGAGAAGATAAAGAAACCCCATGGGAAGTAGTAAAGGAATGAGCCAGAGTTAGGGGAAGGTTAATTTTGCCTGAAGATTTGGAAAGGTTGTCCCAGAAGCAGATGGAACCTTGGCCAAGCCAAAGGTTCTTGTACCAAATCAAAGAAGAATCAGCTTCCTATCTTGAATTAGGGACAGTCCATACTCCTTTAAGGTCAATAAGGCGTTATCTCATAGCAGAACTGAAGGACATGTGCTCTCTCTACTCTGAGGATGTCTCCTGCATATGAGCACATATGAACAGTGTTCTTCAACAAAATTGATCTTTGCCTGCTGCCCAAGGTGGTCAGGGGACCTTACAGAAGTGTTGAATGAGTGTCCCTGACAGGAAAGTTAAATGCAGTTATTGTGATGAGGAATTGCACCAGGATCCAACTGCAGCTGTTCAGCCTCAAGAAAACAACTCTGAATGAGGTCAGGGTTTTGCAGAATGACATGCTGGTCCTTATCATTCAGGATATTATCATCATCCAAGAATATAATAATCTCCTTTATCTTCTTTTTATGGACTCTAAAGTTATGATTGTGTTGTTTGGGTGGTTATCTAAGGAACAACAGTCAAGATTTCTTCTGCTCCCTAAGACTCAATCAACACAGAATTACTCCTGTAAATTTATAAGATGGTTGTGGAAAAAAAAAATTCAGCCCCAACTTAAGTTAATTAATTCTAGAGTTTCTGCATGCTTAAATATACACTCAGAACAACTGACTTAAAAGAAATTGCTCATGCCAGGCCTTTGACCCTGTAAGTCTGTCACTGGCTGGAAGCATGGAAATGGCAATGCTGACCTTCTTCTTCCCTGTGTCCTCAACTACCATAATCTGCCATGCAGGGGGAATTCCATTTGCAGTTGCTGAGAACAGTCCCCATCAGATAGCAAGAACTGGCTAATGGGCTATTTCATAATCTCCTCATTCACAGACACCAGAGACACAGATCCCAGAGAGTGTGAGGAAATGCTTCTGATAAATTCTGATCCTCAAATGCATTGTTGATAAACACCTAATGGTACCTTGACACAAGACAGTTGATAAATGACAGTGAGTACTTTTAGATGCTGTTTCCATTTTTCAACATGGTACTTTTGCACTTTTTCAAAGGAGCAACCAGGGACTTCCTAACCTTTGAAATGAAAAATACGGATACAGCAAAGTGGTGGATTTAACCTCTGAGCAAGTATGTGTTAATTTCAGTTCCTGAGAGTGTGCTGCATTAAACTGTTCTTGACAGATTTTAATAGGAATTTTGGACATTGTACATTAATAAATAAGTATTACCTTTGTTATTTTAAGTGCAGTGGTTTTCCTTGGTTGAGAAAGCCTGGCACTTTAATTTGATTTATATGATGCTATGTTAAAAAAAGTTAGTAATGATACGTGTGTTATTCGTGTACTTGGAAGTCTCAAAGGATTTTAAATATATCTTGACATGTATGATTCATAAATTCTATCTAAGGTAGACATTTTGGCAAACTGGATATGAAATTAATGTTCCTGAGACTTCCAAACACCATTGATCAAAAATACTTTCAAAATTCTCCAGAATGCCAAACTGATTTTTTTGAACCCGTCTGTGTGGTCAGTGCACCATCTATCAAATTGTCTTCAGCTTGGAGTCATAGTCTGTGGGCCCAGACTGCATTTCATTGCAAATTCTTCACACCACAAAGGCTTGATTCCATCAGTTTGAGATGGAGTAGTTGAGTGTGAGTGTCTAATGAAAAGTGAAATGTGAGTACAGAGCTCTTTGTTCCAAACGTGCATCTGTTTATGAATTTCTCAGGGGTGAGGTTTTACACTCAATCCAAAGTGTGAAATGTAAAAGCTTTTGCAAACAGTGTGTTTACTTTCAGCAGTGAGCCACACAGTCTTTGTGGGGTGGATTTGGACTTGAGACTGTTTGGGAGAGGTAGAATCGAACAAAGCAGTGGGCTGAGAGCAAGATTTTGGGTTTTCTTCCCCCTCTGTGTATGGGTTTAACTCCTCTGGGACTTTTGGTACAAATCTTCTGTAACTGTTAATACTATAGACTGCTTTGGGCATCAAGGTTAATTTCTCCTTACTATATGTGCTGACAGCTACAAATGTGGCCTTCAGGTATGGGTGTGATTCCAGTAAGCACTGCTGCATTCTGGTATAAACAGCTGGTCCAAGTGGATGCCATGAAGGTTATTTACCTGAGGAAAAACAGATGACAACCTAGTATTTCTTTGGCAGAATAATTACTCTGGATGCAGCAATAACAAAACAGAAGTCAGTGGTTTGTTGTTCCAAATCTTTGCCAGGCCTTTCTCCCTCCCAAAAGGTGCCCTTGATATCTCTCCAGGTGTGCTGCAAGGGCTTCCTCACCTACTGCCTTTTTGATGCTCTCTGCAGCTTTTGGAGACCAGTCTGTTACTGGCCCTGGCTGCTCATGTCTGTACCACAGCATGTTTCTTCTGTAATTTAGGGATGATAGAGATTTAAACATTTATAATGGGTTTACTCAGACACACATCCCCCCCAAGGTCATTCTAGCTCCCACTGATCTGGCCAAATATCATCCAAACCTTCTTCTTGCCTGATTATCTTTTCAACATGTGGAATGGGTCTTTCTGTCTCTGGTGGATCTCCTTTGTTTCTCCAAAATCTGCTCATTTTGGTTCCTGGAGCCAGTTTCTTTTCAGTAAAATTGTTTCAGTCTCTGAAATGATACTCTTGGCTCTTGTGGCAGAAACCTGAAATAGTGCTGTGACACTTTTTTGGGTGACCCCACAGCATTCAGAGCCATCTTCCAAACTTTATTCGGCCTGTTCTTCCTCATAACTCTGACCATACCAAGCAAAATACATCCTCAAAAATTTCACTATTTGAATGTGTGAGAAACCTTTTATAAACTGAAAATTTCTTATTCAGCAGAAATGAGCATTTTTTCAGTTTTGCCAGGTAGAAGGCTTGTTCAAGATCCACACTTCTGTGTTTCTTTTCAGGAACCACATATGAGAATTTATGAGGGACCTGGGTTTACCCAGCACTTTGGAAAGTGTTGTGATATATTTTACTGTCCTTTTAGAGTGTTGTTTTGGGTTTTTTTTCTATTGGAAGGAATGGAATATGCTGTTCCCAGTCTTTTTTGGGAGGCTTGATGCACGTAACCAGATGAACTGCTATTGAACCTTACTATTACATGATCAGCTTGCTGGTACTGAGGCAAGCATGGAATTTCTAGATACACAGAATTTGATAAACACTTAAAATTCAAAGTTTAAAAGGCTCAGGGGCCATCTCCAATATCAGTGTACCTGTGTTTGCCTGTTTCTTTCCAGAAGTACACATGCTAGTGCTTATAGTGAGAGGACAGCGTTAACATTTGAACAGAAAGGATTTAGAGCAGAATTTAACTTTTTTCTGGGAATAAATTTCTCAAGGAGAGTTTGTTACTTTACCAGGCAATGCCAAAGTCTGTATCACATTTTCTCTATGAATTGTATGTAAAGTCAAAACCCTGTGTAAGCAAAAAACTCCACAGAAAACTGTGTGTTGAAAAACATTTGTAGAGCTGAATCTTCCACAGAACCTTTGTTTTCTTTCTGTAAGAGGAGATTTTCCCTTCCCATTGGATTTCTTAGCAAATACCTTTTTAACTTAACTCACGTTTCTTTGTTCTCACTTTCCTATTGACAGCTCACTGGCTTGGCCATCAGAGAGCAGCAATGAAAATACAAGTTCTTCTCAAAGACTTTAGAAAGCTCTGTGGTGTTATCTGGATTTCAAAATAAATATCGTAATGCTGGCAGGCTTAGCCATCCAAACCTGATCCATGGGTCTCACAGATGGGACACGCTCCTTCCCCCAGGGTTAAAAGTTGTCACTTTACTTCACTACAGGTTTTGTTCTGGTGTATTTTCTTCTTGCTTGGGGCATTTTCTATTTTTAAGACCAACACAATACAACAGAAAAGGTGTCCCACATTCCTAAAAGTGAACAGGAGTCCTGGACCATTCACTTAGGTGGACTGTCTGTGCTTCAGACTGAGTTCAACTCTGGTGCCTTTTCTAGCCAGCTCCTTCCTGAAATTTTGTTTTCCTCTGTCCAGCCCCCTGGGTAGAAGAGAAGCTTCTGCTGAAGACACATGTTGCTTTGTCTGGCCAGTCAGAGATATATAATGGTCTTGGCCATGAAACAAAGAAATTTCATAACAATAACTTTTATCTGGTCTGTTCTGTAAATTTGCTGCACTTGCCAGTTTTTCTCTTGTCTCCTTCTCTCTCTCACTTAAAAAAAGGAAAAAAAATAACAGAACTGAGTTTCATTGTTTCCCTGTTAGCTCAGAAGAGCTGTGAGCCAAGTTAGAGTCCCTTTGCTGTAGACATTCCAGGGGTGGAGCATCAGCGCTCACGGTTACCATCTTCCAGCCTCTTTGCTCTCTCCTCCCACTAAGGGACTGTTGACTGGAAAGCAGGAGCACCACAGTAACTTCTTCCATGTCCTGAGGTATCCTGGATCTTTTTTCTGATTTAAGAGACATGTTTGAGGTGAGGCAAGCATTCCTATGTGAGTCTTTTGTATCTTACAAGTCTTTGTCTGAATCCAAGCCTGTGTAGATTGAGATTGCACAAGACTCCTTGGACGTCTGTCCTGTTACTCAAGGTCTTCTCTCATGGTCCCCATCCAGCTGTAACCTGTTACCTATCTTTTACCTCAAACACATTCAGATGAACTTTCAGGTAAAAACAATGGCTGTGTGCAGCAACTTTCAAAGTGGGATGATCAGGGTGATTCTGTTGAGACATAAACCCCAGCCAGTCTTTTGGATGTGAGGTTGGCTGAGGTATGTGTGCCTCCAGAAAAGCCTGAGCTGACACAGGCCCTCTGTCTCATTTGATCTTCAGAAATAGAAGCTGGAGTAGGAAGAGCCACCAGTGCCATCTAAGAGAAAATCCTTTACATAATCTGAGTCCCTCTTTTCATGTATTTAGAAACCTGGGTTTTATTTTTTTGTTGTTTCTTTTCAGCTCCTTGAGCCCATGTGTCAGCTGAAGTACATTAATAAATTCTGATGGAAAAAGGTCTCCCAATTGTAATGAGAAGCTTTGTGATCCATCATCCTCCTTGCTCAGTGTTTTGTCAACTCAAAAGTCCCTCAACAGCTGAGTGCCAGAATCTATGGCAGCAGAGCAGAGGGCAAAGAATCATCTTACAGGTTGGTGGGTTTTTTTCACTCTTCTGCCCTAAACTTCATTAGATTAGAAACTACTGGCTGTAGTTTCAAAAAAAGGATACAATTTTACATTAATTATTGTTTTGTCTTAGTGCAGTTTTCTGCAGTTTTTTTCATGTACAGAACAAAACTGTGTTTATGTTAGCAGGGTTTTTCAATCTGCTCAGACAAATTTCATTCTGCCCCCAAAGACATGGTCGTATTTCTGCCTTTTCTGGGAAGCTATGGAATTTTGACTCAGATTCTTTACGGAGGGCTCCAACAATTGTTTAGATCTTGTTTTAATTATTTTCTGGCCATTGTTGAGCTTTGTGAGTACCTCCATTGTTTGTTCCAGTTTGATTGCAGATATCAGCTTATCTTTTCTCTTCTGGGAAACTTGATTCCTCTGGTGATATTCGCCTGCCTCATAGCCAACATTTCTGGTGTGCGAGATTGTTTTCACTGGAAGGAGGGATTGGTGACCTGTATTTCTTCAATGCAATCATGTTTCCTTGTGGAGAATGTTTACAGAGACCTTCAGCTATGAACTGGGAGTCACTGTCTTTGTTCACAAGGCCACATTCCTTCTCAAGTAATTCCACCCCTTTTTGGTGGTTTTATTTTGTAGGTGTTCTTTGTGGTGTTTTCTGCCTGCCACTGGTTGTTTCTGTCACTTGTGCAGACACATCCAGGTCTCCCATGCCATTAGCAAAATTTGAAGTGTTAATTCAGTTCCCAGCCAGACTACCAAAGGCAGATCTATACGACACGTAGATTAGTTACACAAACAATAAATTCTCTTGTTAAACAAAAGAGCTATTTTTTCTCTCCCATTTATCTTGAATAAAATATTGCTACCAAACCCATCATCTTCAGAAAGGTTTGGAAATATCCACATACAAAAGATAGTACTCTTTGAGACTGAATCTTTCAGCCAAATAATGAGATATTTTGACTCCATCACAAGCCTTTATACAGACCTTTTGGGTGGCTGAGAGTGCCTAAGGCTTAACATGCCTGATTTTTCCCACTTGGAGAAACTGAAATAGCAGTAAATAATTATTCAAGTCATAAAATTACAGATATTAGTGTCTATGAAGTGTATTTGTGTCTTTCATTGTAATTAATCCAAACTGCAAAACTAATTAATCAGAAAGGTGACAGGCACACTTTTTAGGTTATAAGCAAATATAGGCCTTTTTTTTTTTTTCATTTTATTTGAACTGGAGGAGACACTGCAGACTTCAGTGGTGGCCTCTTCTTTCTGAGCCTTTAAAGTCTTTCCTCATTGAGCTTGTGGGAAATATGTTCATCCATTCATCTGGAAGAGAAATATTTGAGGAAATCAGATTTTGGGGACTGGTCCTTGCATGTCTTCCCCCCTTCCATAATTAACAGATCTTCTCTGTTCAGGATATGTAGGATAATTATGCACCTATCAAAGAGGAATCAGTTAAAATAATTTAGCCAGGCAACAGGTGAACAACAGTGTCATTAAATGCACAACTGGGGAAGTTTACAAGTTTGAGGTAATGCCTTTCCTTTAGTGAAGATCTGAACGTCTGTTTGTGAGGTAGGGAAACCAGGGGCACTCCCTCAATAGTGTTTTCTCGTATGCCAGCAAGAATAAAAACACTTAATATATGGTTTATTTTCTAATGGCAACAGGAATTATATAAAGCTTTGGATCTCTGTGCTGACCTGAGGGCTTGGACAGCTGTCTGCTGATCCTTGGCAGGTCCTTGATTTTGCAGAAAAGCTGTGGTGTGACTTCCCACCAGGTGGGTGTGGTGTCTGCTGACAGCGCTCACTGGGGTCAGCATGACCTGGGCCATGCTGCAGCAGCAGCTGCTGCACATCCCTGCCCATTGGCCCCACACAGGCTCTTTGTCACTACAGCTGATGGGTTTTGTGCTGTTACCTGACAGGCCCTTCTCATGATGGATCTCTCTAATCGTGACCCTTGTTTTCTGTCTAATCTGAACAGACATTCTTTTGCTCAGCTAGAGAAATATGGAGGATGGTGTTTTGCCTCCAGTTCATTGATAGCTCTGGTTCCACCCTTAATGCTCTGCTTGAGGCTCCAAACTTCTTCTCTAACCTCTCTCCTCTCTCCTGTGAATATTTTAGATATACTTCCACTTATTTTTGTCCCAGATTTTCAGCTTTGTGTCTTTTCCCTTTTCTAGTATGCTCTTTCTCACTGATCTGAAAACTCCTTCTTTGCCTCTACTGTTCTCTGTTGCTTCTTCAAGCCCACAAGGACTCATTCACTTATCTGTTACTGGGATTTCTCTGAAAAATCTTTCTTTCTCCAGAATTATCTTTAAAGGAAACTGGCTCTGAACCATCACTGACTTTTCCCAAGGGGCCAGGACGCATCCTTGAATTTCAGTCCATTTATTGCTCTCTCTTTCAGTGACATTTTTTGTGCTAATGTCTCCCAAAACACAGATAAGTTTGTCTAAACTGCCTTCCTTAATTGTTTTCAGATATAAATTATCTATCTTAAAACTTGCAAGTCATTATTAATTGAAGGAACTTTTGGCATGTAAAATATGATGTTTAAATGCTGAGAGGAATCTGGCAGAACATTACTGCCCTACCTTTCCAAATGTTGCAAGATATTCTTGGCTTATAGCATGTTATATAACAGAGCCTTTAAACACAGATTATCTTTAGAAAGAAAGTCAGTGATTATTGTCAAACCACAGTGATGAATTAGCTGAAGCTGATGAGATGCATTTGCAAATGGAGCTGAGCAAGAGTAGTAAGAAGTAGTCAGCCTGTTTGGGGAATAACAATGTTCCTAAAGATAAGTAAACAATGCATGTGGTCCCACATTTATTGTTCTCTTGGAATGAATTTTCTGACTTCAGAGTAAACAGAAACTCTGTTTACATTATGGCTGTCTGATTTTCATAGGGCTAACTGAGGACTTCTGCCTGTCAGTATAGTAAAGCAATTGGACAAAACCGGGGTCATGGCAAGATAAAATCAGTTTTCTATTGGAAGTCCTGCCATACAAGCAATTTCTGACTAGTGAAGTGAGTGTTGCTCATGTTTTTCTAGGACTCTTACTGGCATCAGAAGACCTGTCCTGGGAGCAAATTTAGAAGAACAGTCTTTTTATTCCTTGGTTTGCTCATGTATTTTAAATAGATGCTATCTCTGAGCACTAAGATTTTAGACTTCAAAACCATAAAGAATGTGTCTTGGATGAACATTCTCATGGTCTTGTAAGGATATTTGTGCACCTTAATCAGACTTAAAGAAATTGTTTCAAACCTGTTAATACTTTTCCCAATTTCTTACTTTACTTATCATTGCAGTCTCATAATTTCTGGAAGGAGTAAATTCAACCCACTTGTCTTGTGAATATTTAATAATTCTACATTTTGTGAATATTTAATCTGCAGATTAAATATGAGTCCAGACAAAAGTCCCATTCTTTTTGGTGAGATTTTGCCCTATTTGTAACTAGCAACTTGCCAAAGAATGTGATGGATTCTCAGTTGCTTATAGTCTTTAAATCAGACTGAATGACTTTCCGAGAAAGATGCCCTGAGTCAACCACAATTTATTGGAAATAATTTAGGAATTGCTGGGCAGCCTCCTCTGGGCTATGCTCTGCAGATGTCAGAGAAGGTGACTGCAAAGTTTCCATATGATCTTAAAATCTACAAATACATGGCTGATCTTTGAAATACCATAGTCTTAGAGAAGTTTTTCTTTTTTTCATCTGGGGTGTTTTAAGATCTTTGATGTGCTAATGATCCAAGTTGTCTGGCTAGATGATAAATCTCACATGAAAGAAGTAGATGGTGAGTTAAGACTTCTTTCTCACCTCTGCCTGGGAGCTACGGCACATCTTAGTAACTTCCTTAATAAACAGTATCTGTTCTCAAGGGATTGAGCATGGTTTTAATTGCAGGTCTGTAGGAAACTGTTTTTCTATTTCATGAAAGCTCTCTTGATTTTTCAAAATGTTCTCATCTCCACATGGCTAAACTGTATCCACCTCACACCCCCTCCCAAGATAAAGATGAAGGTTTAATGTTCTGGGATTATAATGCTGTGTCCTTGTTCTGGGTCAACGGAGCAGGACACTTATATTTGGTCTTCCAAAACATTCTGAAAGAGTTGGGCTGGGAACTGTGGAGTCCATCTTCTTCTTGTTTTGAACAGCAGCTCAATCCTGGACCCTGAAATTTTCCCTGGAGAAACTGGCCAGTGCTTTCTGGTGAAAATGTCACATCTGACAACTTGATAATTCTTGGCAGACACCTTCCTTCCAAATAAAAAAGTATATTGTCAGAAAATTCATGCCAAATCTACTAGCAATGATCACGAATAAGGCTATGCTGGAATATAGAGATCACTGAAAGCCATGGTGCTTCAAGAATCTCAAAAGCTTTGTGGACCACCAGAGATAACAAATCATAGCAACTCTGAAAGCCAAGATGAAAACACAGCCAAATAAATACAAATTGTGTCTTCTCCTTTAAGCGTTCAGCAGTTTTTTAATGAGTATGTTTATATAATTTGAAATAAGGATTTTGTGCTAGTGTATACACAGGAGGGGGAAAAAAAGGAAAAAGAACAAAACTTTTTCTTCTCAAAATCAGATTTATTAAGTGTAAACAAATTTCCTTCCCAGTCTGTCTGAAGCTGGCAGTGCTAAATTTTACCTTTGCAGAAAGTATTTAATATAATGTGTGTAAATATTATGTTAAAGGATTCATGTCCTTTTTTAAACAGTGGCAAAAAATTTCCTTTTAGCCTTTAGGTTTTCCATTAATTTATTTCATATTAAATCAGAGCAGGCTAAAAAACTGCTGATCAGATCTTTACTGAGCTTTATTGTAATGTAGTTTAAGTGGATGCAGACGGCTGGTTTTTCTTTATTTCTTCTTCTTTTTTCCCCTCCATGTCTGAAATATTATACAGGAGGCTGAAGTTCTTGTGGCATTAACATGAGAGTCTCAAAATGGGCTGAAAAATAAATATTATAAAAATATGTCATCCAAATCAAATACTGTGTGAATAAGGGAAACTGGAGACGTTACAATTGTGGTTCAAGGTTTAACATGCAAGGTACCTCAAAAGTTAGCTAAATACATTTCAGATGGGTGTAAAACGCAGAGGAAATGTGTTAAGTATCTTCCCTTGGTGAGATCTCGAGCCTGGCTCAAATAACACGCTCCGAGGTCAAGTTCCCACGTGGTAACTTACAGGGTGATGGGAATAGGCTCAGATCCCCCACTTCCTTCAACAACAGCATCCCCCTGGTAAAAAGGCCTGACAGTGCACCATGATCATCCTCATGCTCATCAGCAATCCAAACCACAGGGGTGCACAGAAGAATACATGGAACCTTTAGATTTCCTTACACTAGGGCAAAAACTTTGGCTACTGAATGCTCATGGTGCTTAACTGTGTAATTGTTTTAATTATGCTAAATTGCACTGTGTAGTCCCTTAACAATTATGTGAATATGCAACAGTATTAAATGACAAAAATTACATTAATGTAGTCACAGCATTGCCTTGCAGAAGCATGAAAGTCAGAAAATATGGGAGTCTGCACAGGTTTCCCTTGAGGAACCACCCTCACCACTGCACACTCTGGCAGCTGCAGGAGACTTTAGCACAGGGAGTGATCATAATGTCACTGTTTTTGTAACAAATCTTTACATATGGGACAGCTCTAGCAAAACACTGACTTTGAAATGTTCACTAAACAGTGAATGTTTGAGTTCTCATCCCATGGTTCGCCTCAAAGAGCTGATGTTGGCTATCAGAACTTTACTGAAGGGGCTTCAGCTGGTTTGAAGTATAAATGTGGAATCTTACCATGACCATCACAGAACTGGTCCAATCCAATATTCCAGGACAGTTTCCATGAGCAGATTACTTTCAGGGTGCAATTCTGTCATTCATTTGCTCACAATGCTTTGCCTGGAAGCCAGGGGCACAGACCCCTGGAATGAGCTGTGAAAACTGAGGAAGAACTTCCTCAGTAATTCTGGGAAATAAAATCTCAGTATTTTTGGTGTATAGTTTGTGACTCTGCTAAGACCTTCCTATTCACTGCTCTGCAGACCAGTCTCCAGCCTCTCCTCCCCAAGGCAGCAGAGCTGTCAGTGGCAGCCTCCTCATACAGGTGGGTTCTTGCTCTCAGGAAAGGTGCAATTCCTCCTCCGTTTCCCAAAATATCTGCTACAATACCTCCAGTGTGGTAAAGAAGTTCCTTTCCCCTTGCACTTTTTGCAATATTGTCTGTTTTAATATAAATATAATGATCACATTTAATATTGTAAAAAATGTAAATGTACTGTTTTTATAGACCTAATAATAGTAATATATATCACATTTGGGCAGCAAGTTGTGAACTACAAATGTGGATTCTCAGTCATCCACAACTTTCCATGGGACTTATCAGAGACCTGCATGGTTTCAGCCCCTGTGACTGGCAACTATAAAGACATGAGCTCAGCTCAGCAACCAGGCATGAGTACAAGCTTCAGGGAGCTTACAGGGAGTTACAGAACCAAGTGCTATCTTTTGTATGGAGCTGATTGAAGTAAAAAACAAAAAAAGCTGCACATGGAGTATTTAAATATTTGACCACCTTCAGTGTGAAATAATATCAGGAATGAATAGAAAGGAGCTTGTTCTGGTGGAGTTTTCATGTTCATGTTCTTTAAGGGGTTATAGAGGATCCTCTGCAGCTAGAAAGCTTATTGGCTGTCTATTTTAAAAAAGATGTTTTTAATTTATATGTATGAAATAGCATGTCCACGTCAATGATTCTCACCTTAAATATTAGTAAAGAATTAATGCTTGTTGTCCTACAATGCTGCTAAAATCCAGAGCAAGGCCCTTCTTGATTGACTGCCTCTGCCACTGAACCCATTTGTAGAAGCCAAAAGTAATTTATATTATCTCAAAGTAATAACAACTGCTGGAGAAATATTTTTTCAAATAACCATCTGTGGAAAAACCAGTGCATTCCTCTTTTTGTACTCTGGGCTAACCTATAAATTAATTCCTTAGGTATTTATAAGGATAGCTCAGTGTGTGTGGGATTTGCTAATATACCCTCCTAAGTTCTAGTTTGGGTTTCCTCTGGTTAGGTGAGCACGCATATCCCAACTAAGCCATCTGGACAGACCCTGCTCAGTCTGAAGAATTTGACACTCCTGTAAGGTTTAAGCGTTCCTAGAAAATTTTGGATTCCCTCACAAATTGTATTTACATTTTTTAATAGTGTGAGTGTAGCCAAGATGGAGTCTATCTGGAAGAGGTCTCCCATTTATCAACTGAATACTTACTCTTTGAGCAGTGAAGAGGGCAAACCCTAGAAAAGCAAAGAAAATCTGTTTGAAAGGAGGAAAGAGTGGTATTTTCTTAAGCTGGCATGCCTTCTTGCATTTGAAGTCATATCTTATAAAATATATGGCCAAAGTTCAACATGATGTGGTTTGAGTTTGGCTTCCTTTGGTAAATAAGAGTATGTATTCAGTGGAAGAAACCTTACTTTAATTTCAAATTCAGGCCCAAATTCCCTCCAGACTCTGGGGAATTGTCCTCCCAAGGTTATGACCAATAAAAGGAAAAAGGGGAGAGCTGGATGCAAAGCTCCGGGATATGAGATTTCGACTTAAGGACATCTCTGCCATGGACAAATAGTTCCATATACAATCTCCAGAACCAAATAATAAATAACCTACAAAGACTTACAAAAAATGTATTGCAAAAAGTAATGCTCTGGTTTTATCTAGGAGTTAGCATTCTAAAAATAACCCCAGTCTGTCCTCCTGGGCTCACACTCAGTAGGGCTTCTAAAAGCACTCAAATAAAACTTTGCAGTTAAAGAAATGCTTTATCAGCCAAAATTATCTTTAAGAAACTTGAGGAATTTTCTGGTGAATAAAATACTGCACTGCAAATATTTGCTCTGCTTTAAACTGGCACTGTTCCTGCTCTGAATCTATTGACAACCTGGGGGAAAAGACACATTATCATTTTGAGCTGTGTCTCAGTATTCCTGATCTAGTTTCTTCACAGAATATGTTACAGCAGCAATTATCTATAAAATTACATTTGATACGTTGATAGAAGTATAACAGTGTGTCAGTTCTATTTCCTTGCAAAATACCTTTGATGTGGACACAGAACTCAGTGAGTGCAGCTCTCTGGTTCCAGCATTACTCAGCTTCCATATTCAATGTGCCCATCTTAACAATTACTGCTGTCCAAATAGAAATTGCAATTAAAAAGCTAAGTTACTTGTTGAAAAAATGGTTTACATCACAGAACACATCCCTGCAGTGCATTTTAGGTATGGCTGGGGAGGGAGAATGGATGAGGAGCCTTGCAAGCGTCCCAAGCAAAGCATCTCTGTGCCTCATCTCACCTGCAGTTTTACCTGTTTGTGTTCCTTGTTTTGGGTGTCTCCTGCAGCCTGTGGTTCCCTCTGGGCTCCTGGCAGCTTCAGAAGGATCAATCATGGTCAGCTTCAACACCTGTGGCAGTGGGTAGTGAGGTGCACTTTGCTTTTTCCCTCTGGAAGGCACAACCTTCAGCCTAAGAGAGAGAAGAGCTTTACAGTCTCTGCTCTCTCTTGCCCTACCGCTCTCAAAACTTAATTTCAAAGGGCTCAAAGGCTAATTCATTTGTTTACAAGAGATGTTCCCTTAAGAGAATGGGCTGGATTCATATCTCACACCCATGCAAAGGTGGAGTATTGGCTTTTGTCTTGGAAAACAGTTTATGCTGCTGTAATAAACCAGGAGTTGGCTACTGGGTTCTTTCCTATCATCATTTTAATTCCAGTACACACTTGTATGTGCTCTGCAGTAAAATTAGAGAAAAAAACATCTGGCAAACAAAACCATTACCAAACAAATGTTGCCCATTGGCCCTGATTTCACACTCAGAATATTGAAAACAAATGTTCTGGTGCTGTTGAGATCTTGACATGTTTGTGTTTAGCTTGTTGGGTCAGCTGAAATTGCTCGTGTTCACAGTGATCCCTGATGAGAGATGCTTTGAGTCACAGATTATTTAGACTGTTCTCAGTATGGGGTACAACTCAAAGCTCCTTAGCAGCATGACTTTCATAACAATGATATAACCCAACAGCAGGTCCTCTGACCTGACAACATGCCCCCCACCTCCAGGGAATCTGTGTAGCTAAACAAAATATTTGTGAACTAGTGAGAAAACTGGAGTCACCTGCTATGAATCTGTCTTTATTTAAGGACAGACAGCACTCTGTGGCCTGTTTTGGTTTCCTGGCCTATTGTATTAGGGTTTTCACAGAGCTGCTCACAATCACAGAACATGCTGAGTTGGAAAGGACCCACAAGGATCATCCAGTCCAGCTCCTGGCCCTGCACAGCACCATCCCCCAGAGTCACACCCTGTGCCCCAGAGCTTTGTCCAAACACTCCTTGAGCTCTGTCAGGCTGGTGCTGTGACCACTTCCCTGGGCAGTGCCCAGCCACCCTCTGGGGGAAGAGCCTTTTCCTGATATCCAACCTAAACCTCCCCTGACACAGCTTCAGGCCATTCCCTCAGGTCCTGTCACTGTCACCACAGAGAAGGGATCAGTGTCTGTCCCTCCTCTTCCCTCATGAGGAATTTGTAACTGCACTGAGGTCTCCCCTTAGTCTCCTCCAGGCTGAACAGGCCAGGTGCCCTCAGCCTCTCCTCACACGGCTTCTCCTCAAGGTTCTTCTCCATCTTTGTTGCCCTCCTTTGGACACTCTCTAATAATTTAATGTTTTTCTTATATTGTGGCACCCAAAGCTCCCCCAGCACTCGAGGTAAGGCGTCCCCAGCCCAGAGCAGAGCAGGACAATCCCCTCCCTTGCCCAGCTGGCAATGCTGGGCCTGATGTCCCCAGGACAGGGATGTCCCTCCTGGCTGCCAGGGCAGTGCTGGCTCATGTTCAACTTCCCACTGACCAGGACCCCCAGGTCCCTTTCCCTGGCACTGCTCTCCAGCCCCTCATTCCCCATCTGTCCATACATCCAGGGTTGCCCCATCCCAGGTGCAGGATCCGGCACTGTCCCTGGTTGAACCTCGCAATGTTGGTGATTGCCCAGCAAAATGATGAGTTCATCTATCTGTGGCATGGGCATTTTTCCCAGAAGGACACTATGAGAAACAGTATTAAAAGCTTTATTGAAATCCAAAATTTTACCTTGACAGGCTCCCTTGTTTAACCAGGTGTGTTACCCTGTCATAAAAGGCACTCAGGTTTGATAAGCAGGACTTCCCTCTCATGAAGCCTTGCTGGCTGTGACCGATGACTGCATTGTCCTTCAGGTATTTTTCAGTACCTCCAAGAATAATCTTCTCCATAAATTTACCAGGCACTGAAGTGACACAAATAGGCCTGTAGATTCTGGAGTTTCCTTCTTGCCTTTCTTTCACCAGCTTTGAGTCAGCTTCAAGTCAGAAATCTTTTTCTTCATATGCATCTTTGTCTCCAGACAATCCACCTTTTCCTTCATCTCTATCCTTTATATGGTGCTTCGGAATTCCAAACACACTGGCTAAAGTAGGATGTACTCATTAATATCTGGCTCTGTATTGTATTTTTACCAGACACCTCTCCCACCTTTTTGCATAAGAGTCACAACAATTTTGGGTGTTGTTTGGTTTGGAGTTTTTATCTTTCTTAGAATAATTTCTCTATTCAGGAAAGATTAAGTCAGTCTCAGTAGACTTGTAGGGGCCTCAACTTAAAAAAGAAAAACATGCAGCCTCAACCACTCATAATCAGTTTAGTGGATCCATTACATGCAAATTTGGTCAAAATGAAACACTTCGAAAATGTATTGATTTTGTCAGCACTTTGGTTTAAGAAAATAGAAAGGGGAAAGAATTTCTGTCCTGTTGAAATGTGCTGGTTTTAAAATACTGCTATTTTGGGCTTGGTTTTGTTTCAGAGAAACTTTTCCTTGGCATTTTAGCATTGTGTTGTTGAGTGTTTTTTAACAAAATTGAAGCAAAAATCAGAAAACAAATGGTTTTGTTGAATTCTGAAACCTACAGGTTTAATTTTAAAAGAAAATAAAACGCGTATCTAGTTCAGCAGCATTTAGAACTTGTTTCAGCAGAGATCTATTCTAAGCCAAAAAGCTTAAGTAACGTCCTTACCATCTCCCATCATCCAGTTCTGTCTGGGGAAAGTGGGACTGCAGGGGATTCAAATAACAAATTAACATGGAATCATTATGAGTAATTTAACTTTTGAAATGAGATCTTTCTGCATGAACAATAGATCCATCTTGAGCCCCCTTCTTTCCCACAACTGTCAAACATGCTTGTTTTTATGAGGCCTGGGATAAAACTCAGTTTGACTTCTTGATAACATCTTCTTTGTATCAAAGCAAATGAATACAGCATAGACTGAAATATTACTATGCAAAATCAAAACTGACTTTTATGTCACATTTTTGCTTTCTCCCTGAATTTCTCTTCACCTCCCCTTTTATATCAAGATTTGAAGACTTTTGGTGTAAAAGATTTTATCTAGAAAACACCTATCAAAGAAAGCATGGGCTTTTTTTAAATGAAAATCTACTGATGTTGACAACATTTGATGACTTCTGACTGATCATTCCTAAGTGATCAGTTGTAAGTAAAGCATTTGATCATTTTTTCAGCCTCCACTGGGGAAAGTAGGCAGTCATATCAACAATAATGAATAGCACATATCTAATTTTTTTTTATGCTAACACAGTAAAATCAGTCATTAATTATAATTTTGAGCAAAATTGTTTTATTATTCTTAGTAACATGGCAGAGTGTCGGAAGCTAAAGGAGAGAAAAAATGAGTATGTGAGAAGAGTTTGGTGTCCTTACAGTTCAAAAATGTCATAATTAGGAAAATCCTGCAAGAACAAGGTGGTTGTGTGTCATCCCATTAATGAGTAATTAAAGTGTAGTCACATGGATGTAAGAGAATATGATTAGGAGTGAAAACTTACCATGCCCCAGAAGGAATTTTGTTTCAATTCATAAAAGGAAATTGTTGTTTAATTATGAACACACAGAGGATCAGAGTTACAATCAGATTCACTATGTATTTTAATTCATGAATCAAGCTTTTGTGTAACAAAAAAAAAAAAAAATAGAAGTTGTGATTTAATTAGTGGCCTGAGAGTTGGACAACCCAATCTCATTAGGACTAATCACTTTCCAGGAAGCGCCAGGCACCGTCTCACACAGCATCTCCCAGAAATGATCACTATTCTGCAGGACTGAGCTCAGTGTTTCATGCCACTGGTGCAGGAAGCTGTCATTAGCTGTGTTAGGGAGGACAAAACAGGGACAGAAGGCTGGTCTTGTCAAAGTGAGTGTGGCAGTACAGGCTCTCACTGCTTCCTCTTGCTCATTAATCTCACAGTTTGCCATCTCCTCCAGGACAGGCTTGAGGAACTAACTGGATTTTATAGAAGGGAAATAACAGAGGAGAACTCCAAACAAACAAGGAAAGTTGGGCAGTAAGGAGTCAGATTTGGCGAAGGTGGTGCACAGATGTTTTCAGGAGTTAACACATCCACGTGGAAGCAGCTATCAAAGGAATCATGCAGGGCAACAGAGGGTGCCATTGTGCCACTCTGCTACTGGTGTAAGCCTTGGCAGAGGTGGTTTCCCTCCCAGATCTAGTAGATGAAAAAAAAATCATATATACATTTATTTTTATATATATGATATTAATATCATATATTTATTTATAGATTTTTCAATTTTTTTATGGCAATACAGGCAGGAGGGCATCACACGTTTTCATGTAAATAAATGTACATATATATGTATATATGTAAATATATATGTAAATATATGCAGATGCGTACAAACAAATATTTTGTTGAGGGGGTGAATAAATATAAAAAAAGCTCAAGTCCTATGATAAATGTCTTCAGAACACATTCTTTCCTAGCTTCATCTGCAATACACCCTCTAATTTCTTGATCTGGCAACCTACAGGCTCTCAGCTGAGCCCTGTCCCTTCCCCTCTCACAAGTGCTTTGTCACTGGAATATTTCCCCACAAATCTACTCTGGCTCGTGGTCTAGCAGATCAAAGTACTCAGTCATTGACAGCATTTGTTTATAGTAAAAAATGCCATAGCTTCATATCCAGATTTAGCCCTTGTCTCTCACTGCTGTCAAAAAGGGACATTTTTAGATATCGATGCTCATTCCTGGTTCTCAGGTTATCAGAATTTACAGTTGTAATGTTCGTATGAACAGAGTAGGCTATTTTTGATCAGAATGAAGGCACGTGACAGACCAAAGCAATTAAGGCCCCTTACTTTATAAACAGGATGGTAAAAAATAGTCCTGATTAAATATTTTTCAGCTCTCCTAAACATTCCTAAAATAGCCCTTTCTGTAAGGGAAGGGGCATAAGCAGAGGGTGTGACAGGGCGGCACGGGTCTCATGGCACTCCTCTGGCTGCCTGCATAATTCACAGCACTTGTTATGTGCCCAGCCCAACATTCATCTGATAAAACCCTCTCCCCCCCGCCGTGTGCTCCTTACCAATGTCCCAGACAGGCACTTGCACACTCCGTGCGGGATTTGGTTCACGCGGCAGGAGACGCTTGGGGAGTAAAATCACCAACGCCCTTTAAATCGCTGCAAAGCAGGTCAAGGTCTTAAAAGCTTAAGAGAAGAAGCTGAGCCGTGCAAATGTTGGTGTAAAAGCTCCATTGTACAAACAAGAGCCGCGTTCCAAGGATGCTGTCACCTTGGATTTCACTAAAAACACCCCCAGCTTCTTTACAACTGCTGAACTATTTAGACTGTGAATCCTCAGGATAGGCAACCTTTATTTTGAAACCTGTTGATCCTCCAGGCTCACAATCCCTTCTCCTACCGGGGCACAGACTTAGGTACACCTTGTGTTGTTGCAATGCAGATATGAGCATGAGTTTTGGGTTTTCTCTGTGTTTGAAAGGCAATAAAGACCCAGTAAATGATGAGTCCCACTTGTTGTTTATGGAATATGTATATATATTCAATACAGCTTTTTGAGCTTTCAGAGGGAACAGCAATGAGATCAGCTAAGCTCCTAAGTAGTTTAGGGGCACTGAAGTTTTGACCCTGGAAGACTTTTTTATAGAAGTGCATGTTTTAGGAACAAAACTATGTGCCAGGAAAGTTATTCCTGCTCTAAACAGGGTATCTCATCATAGTGCCATCAATTACAACAGACTGAAAACTATGCAGTATTTCAGTGAAAATCAACATGAAAAACCTTATGTCAGAAAAATGACATGGCTCTTTTTTTATATACTAATTTGGAATTACTTCTTTCTCTTGAGTTTTGGTTTGAAGGTGAAGAGGATCAGGTCTGTAATAAAAATGTCTTATGGAAAGAGAAGTAGAATTTTTCAGTGTGAAAACATCCAAAATATATGCAAGAAGGACCCCAAACTGTCAGTGGTTTGGAGGTAGAGCAGAACATATCTGCTCCTATGGTGAATGTCCTAAAGAGGACTGAAAACCTTTCAAATTTGAAAAATACTTGGTTTTTTGAACACAAATTAGAGTGATTAACTTCTAAGCAGCAAAAATCTCAATGTGACTAGAGAAGCCAGAAGAGAAAGAGCAAAGTTTCTTTTCCCACTACATGCCAAACACCAGTATGTGCAAGATGAACTGTAAACCCAAACCCTGTGTTCCTGTGAAACAGTCTCCGATGGCCAGGACAAAAGAAAAAGCAGCTTTTGGCTGCAATGCCCTCCCTGGAAGGGTTCAAAGCCAGGCTGGACAGGGCTTTGAGGAAACTGATCTGATACAAGGTGAGACTGGGAGTGTGGAACTAGATGGTCTTTAAGGTCCCTTCCAACAAAAAACATTCTGTGATTCTATGAAGTTGGTTGCGGAGAATGTTCACCCTCATTGCTTTCTTTGCCAGCAAGCAGTGGTGTGTTGGGCCAGTCGACAAACTGACCACTGCCACAAAACCACTGGGCTCCCAACACAACCCACAGTGTGAAGGAGTAACCAGGGTTTTTTTTCTGCTGACCATCTTGAATAAAACTTGTGTTGGTGCAGGGGAGGCATGAACCTCCACCTACTGTAAATTCGTTGGAGCTCTCATGATCAGCCAGATTTTTTTTGGACAAAGGAAACTCCCCCTTTGAGACCTTTATAAGTTACTGTAGTATCTAATGTTGCCACCCTCACCCTTCCTGTCCCCTCCTCACCTACCTTTGATGATGAGCCAGGTATTGTTTGTATGACTTATACGCCGAGGTCTGTTAATTCCCCATTGAAATCAGCCACAACAGGTTAGCTCCTTCTTTACCTGAGCACATTGTGTGCATGAGGACTGATAATCTTGCTCATTTTCCGTAAGTTCAATGGAATTTATGTTCACAAGTGCTCTCTGAAAACGATACAGTAGCAAAGAGTCCCTCTGAGCCAGCAGCAGAGAAAAGTGGCATCTTTTTGCACATGTGCCCTTGAAAGAGACCTGAACACCTCTAAAGGTTTCCCCTTGCATCTAAAAATTACTTGCACCTAAAAATTACCTGGATTTATTCTTTATGAGTGTTTAAATTCTGGTTTGCTATAGCTTTTCATAATTTCTGTCTTAGTGCTTAGTCAAAACTGGAGTTACTACCTTGTGGAAAATTCTGCCATTTCAGATTCTGTTTCCATTCTCAATTAGAATTAAAAGACTGTGTTTAGAAATTCCAGCTTGGGAAAAAAACCTCTCACCTTGTTGCCCATCACCAGAGCCAACCACATCTAAGTATAGTTGAAATATTTCTGCCAAATTGCTTTTATTTCCTCTTTCTATAACTGATAAAATAGTTTAAAAAGTTTCTATAATCTTCTTAAACAAGTTAAATTTGTCAGAAAAATTTTTGTTTTGACAGAACAGTATTATTCTAACAAAAGTTACTAGTTATAACAGTTATAAGCTATATAAATATAAGTCATAATCTAAGTCTAGTCTTTTCCTTCCTTCTGCCAAGTTCATGAGAAGTCAGAGACACAGAGGAGACCCACACTCTTCTTTCTAAAGATCTTTTTGCCTCAGCAAAATCTATTGCCACAAAAATCTTTTGCTGTGAATGAGGCTATTCAGTGATTTGATCTTAACTCTCTGCCCCAGCAAAAATAGAGTCTGTAGAGAGCTGTTCCCAATCAAAGGGGTTTGTATAGTTTGGAAAACAGTTGGCTGTGGCCAAGGTGCTCAGACTTTCTTACCTAGACAATTGCATCTTAACTTGAAACTCTAGCACTTAACACTGCACTTAGTCTGCCATGCTACATCCATCCTATGATCTGGAATACCACAAAAACCCAGACAACGTGGTGTGTTGCCTCTTCTGTTTGAAATGCTGTGCAATCACTTCCCAGAAAGGGCTGCTGTCATTCTGTGCAGAAGCACAGTCAGGGTTGTTTCCTTAATCCCAGAGGAACCCTTGCCCCTGCCCTCCCATGACTGGAGGAGAAGAGTGGTCAGGAAAAACAGAGGCTATGGCATGGAACAATTGCACAGCACTGCATTTATAATTTTCAAATGGGATAACAGTAAATGACATGAACAACATACTAAAATTGCAAAACTGCAGTTACCACTAATTTTTGTATTGGTATTTGTATTTTTGTGTTTGTATTGGTACTTCACCCTGAATATACATCTGAAATTTATCCAGGTCATGATGCTACTTCCTACTAGCAAGATGATTTGGCCATTTTGCTACTAGAGTTGAGAGAGAAGGCTTTATCCTAACTAAGAGGGAGGAGAAGATCCAGACAATTTTTCTGAAGAAAAAGGTATTTAGGAAGTCCTCTACCAGCCATAATCATGAACTTTTCCCAGGACATTTAGGTTAAATAATAGCTGACATCACTACTGAATAAATAGGGAAAAGCGTACTTGACCTTGATGCATCCATGCAAGTGCTTTTCCCACTGATAACTCTGGAGTTTATAGGGTGCTGAAGTGATACCTCTGTGCTGTGCTATGTCCTCCCCTGGAAAATGGGCCTCTGGTGGTGAACCATGCAGGCCAACCCCTATCACACTCACTTACAAAAGGGTCAAACATGGTGTGACCAGAGCATGGGGTCACTGAAACACCTCCATGAGTCTGGCAGTCCCTTAGATAATTATCTGTTAGATCTTGAAACTCTCAAATCCTCTGGGGCTGACATGCAACAGGAAGGTGGTACCCTTCCCATCCCATCTTTCAGCAGGGGATCCATGTACTTTCTCTGGAAGATTATCCACGTGTCGTCGTCCATCCCTGCATTAATCACATGCCATTATCTAGCTGCCATTGGCTGGAGTCCTGTCTCCAGGGTCTTTTGGTGGGAAAGGCCCCAAATGACCTAGGTCAGGATCCAATCTTAGTGTAAGAAAGAGGCGTCTCTCAATTCCTCTTGTTTCAGGCGTAGTCCCTCATTTGACACACATGGAAGATATTTTAATAGTAATTATCATCTCCTGATGCCAAAGTTTGCTCTATAAATTTCTCTAAATCAGCTTTTTAGCATACTTTCTCTTCAGCCCTCTCTCTCTATGTGTATTTGCACACACACAGTCATACGCAGCACGAGACCACACACTGCCTAAACAAGGCCGGGATGTGGTTTTGCCACGTAACACAGTAAGAGTTAATATCATCCTTCAAAACTCAGCACTTCATCCGACTTTCTGTCCTGCACAATTGCTAGGTGGCCTCCTGAGCTGTGGGATCAGCCACAGTGTTACACCATGAGGCTTCCAGGTACAGCTTCCAGGCCTGGGGCAGGGGAATCACTGCTTGCTCTGTGGCATCTGTCAGCATATTGCCACAAGCTTTCATTCTATATTTATGAAAAGGTGCTGAGGCACAGCAGGCATTATGCATGATCTTCAGCATAAAAAAGGATCATGCCCTTATCAGTTTTCTGCAGTAATTTGCTAAATGTCATTGGTGTTACCCAGGTCTCATTCTGCAGAGCCCTGGCATGCCGTGGTGCTGCTGAAATGTGGTGCTGTCCTCACACTCGTGTGAGTGTTTGCTCTGTCATGAGATCTCCCAAATGCTGGATGTTTGATAGGCCAGTTAGCTGCCTGAATAAATATTTTCACTTTCTTTTAGTAAATGCTGGAGCCAAGCATTCAGCTGAAAATAGCTTGGGATAAGTATTGTTGGTTTAAAATTAATTTTGTAATAGATTCTGTTTGTGGAATCATTGATTAGTGTTCCTGTGCTGGCTTTTAAAGCACAGCTTAGAATATTGCAGAAAAATAACATTTTTACCACTAGAATTATTATATTTTAGTTGTGTCTATTTTTGGAAGGCTATCCTAAACTGTTCATGGAAAAGTAAAGCAAAACATTCTAGCTCAAAACCAGAGATATATACCTTTAATAGGGATTTGATTTTTTTTTACCTTAATAGACCTTTTTAGTTACTACTTACATTTTCTGAAGTCTAAAGACATTGTAAATTTAATAATAATAATAATAATAATCATCATCATCATCATCATCATCATCTTTGCCAGCTGCAGATTTAAGGAAAATATTTAAAACCTCGGTAAGAGTTTTAAAAATAAATAACAAAAAGGTAAGATCCTAGTTTGGACAGTGAGTTATTTTTGACATTATTTGATACAAGAACTCAACATGGATGTTTTTGAAGTATGGTTCTGATTAAGATTTGGATTGAGTACATTTCCTTTTCTTGATTCAATCATGAAAAAATTCCACTTACAGATAGTCCATACAATAGTGCAACCTCTTTCACACATTACTACATCATAATCCATTTGGCTGCACTTGCTTCAAACAGGTCCACTCTACCCATATGGCCTGGCTTTAGTATTTCTTGCTCCCATCTGTTGTAAGTTATCTTATTTGGGCTGTGTTTTACTGAGAGATGCTCTTCAGCCACATGCAGAAAGGCTGTTTCTGAGAGAAAATGTGAACAACAGGGGACTTTTATGCTCTCATATCTGTGGGAGTTCATTGGAGTTGACTGAGCCTGCTGCTGTAGATTTTGGCTCTGCAGAGTCTGTTAAAGCCCATTTTGTCTGCATGGTCTAAGTTTTCATTACAAAACCCTAGAGGCCTCGTTTGGAAATCATGTGAATATTCCTGCTGAAGAGCAGTCCTGCAAAAAGATGTCTTTTTATTTTCCTTTTCTCATTCACCCTTTTCCCTCCTCACCTCTCCCACTGGGTCAGTGACTACTGACCATGCCCTACATCCTGGAGAAGCAGAAGAAGAGTCCTTGCCCCAAGGCTTTTTCATCCTCAGCAGACAAGTTAAGTCAAAATCTACAAGAGATTTCTACTGTCTTCCCCAGCCTTTGATGAGTCTCAGGTTGGGCTGGGAAGCCAGGAGGAACAAACCCAGCTCACAAGACCTTCCCCTACCCTCCAGCCTCGCTGCATGCTCATGGAGTGGTGGGACCATGGAAGCCACTGCCTTGTTAGGAAGTCCACAATCTTCTCCTTTCTTGTTCTCTCCTGAAACTCGATGTTCCTGACATAGTGATGCCACTTGACATTACTGATCCCTCTTAAACACCTGCTATCAAATGCATCAAATCTTTTCTTGTCAGCTTGCGTAATGCCCCAGGTCTTTGCAGCATCGAGCAAAACTGATACCACACAGCTGTTGTAGAGTCTTATTTTTTGTTTTGCAGACATGTCACTGCCCCATGCTTTTGCCCTTGAATTTATTTGCATTGATATTCACCTTATATTGGTCAGTATGGAAAGGAAGCTGGATGAAATCCAGGCAGAGTGGTCCAGAGTACTGGAAATGGGAATAAAATATGAACCCTGCCATGATTGCGACTGACCTCGGAGAGGAAGGACAAAGCCACTATTTCCCTTCTTCAATAGACCCAAAGCCATTATTTAATCAAAAGCTTTGATGTTTATTTCCATATTGAAAGTTTCAATTTTCAGGATTTTTCTTTTAAGATGATCACTGGCCTTTGGGATCACCAAAGATGAGCCAGAGGATTTTCAGTTCTTTTTAATAGCTGGTCATGTATTTATTAATACCTTTAGGAAAGGGAGACAAAATGCAGCGGATCTCAAATAATGTATTAAGAATGAGGGATGGGTTTTCTTTTTCAGAAGTGAAAATTTGTGATGTTACTCAATTTATTGATGAAGTTCTGCACCAAAATTTAGAAAGAAAATAACACAGAGAAAATAATTGGAACTAAGAACCCTGTACATAATTGTTTTCATTTATCCAGAGGTAGTAAGACCATTTATCACAATTTTTAAAATACTTTCTGACTTCTTAAAAGTTACTTAAAGAATATAAAAGAAAACAGACATAGTTCAATCCTCTTGATTTTTAAATTAAACTTTCCTGATTTATTTTGCCTTCTGTAAAAGCTTTCTTTGACTGAGAAAGTGTGAAAGAATAGAAAGGTGTGTGTACATTCTTCCATAATATTGAAATAATTTGTAGCAAATGTAAAAAAAAAAAAAAAAATCTGAAAAAGCTAATGCTGTGTAGAGTATTTTTCTTATATGCAAGTTCAGGAAACCTCTATATGACATACAACCAGACTATGCCAGCTCATGTAGGGCAACACGTATATTCAGTAAAGGTAACATGTCACAAATAAAGTTTCTTCCTAAAACTGTAGAATTTTATGGAAAGGAATATTAATGCTCTATGACCTAGGCATAGAAAATTATAGTAAGCACAGGCCACTAAAAAATTAACTTATTCCTCAAAATTGGAGACGATAATAATAAGAAGAAAATATAAGTTAAAATAATATTGAAAAAATATTTATTAAAAGCAAAAAATATTGAAAAGTAATAAGCAATTTAAACACAACAATGTGGTTACATTTTTTATATATAATATGTTTTTGAGATTATATATATTTAATAATACTCTTCTTCTGATGTAATATCATAATATAATATTTTATTATATATTAATATAATAATTATTATAATAGATAAATAATAAACTCTCAAAAATATTGAAACAAATATATAAAATTAATTTTCTGAGTAGTTCTATATTGTTAATTTTAAATTAAAATCTTTTTGCATAGTATAATATTGCATACATTATATATAATATTGTTAGCTACTAAATGTAGGAATAAATTCTACATTTGGCACTGCTACATTTCTGGTGATTATCATAAGATTGTATAAAACTTGGGTGTAATTTAATTTTTTTCCTGCTTATTAAAAGTCATGTGAACATAAAATTATCCTGTATCAGATTAAAATTTTGTAATTTTCACCTAACTTCTATTAATTTAGACCAGGTTCAATTTTTATGAGAATTCTGAAATATTTTTGTCTTCTACAGGAATAACCCTAGCATAAAAATAAAGCACAAAATAATTAATACATTCAACAGTTCAACATGTGAAACTTTACTGTTACCATTTTTCACTTTGCTTGTTCCAAAGTCTGCCTTTATATTTTATGTATCTAAAAATATATAAATAAAACTAAATATAAAAAGCACATTTGAAAAGCTATTCCTTAGTTGCTAGGTAGTTAAATGGATTTAATTTGAAAATTATTCCACTCTGATCTACAAAGCCTCTGTAGAGCGAAAATTTCCATCCACGGGGCAGATATTGTAACTTTTATGGTTGTTTCCAGATCTTAGTCCCAATGAAGACAGAAGAAATAGATTCATCATGACTGTAGGAATAAAATCTGACCATAAACAAATGTCAGTCCTTGTATTTTTTTTTCTGGAAAACTTTCTTATCTAAAAATTCAAAAAAATTACTTCTTTAAAGTTAAAAACTTAAAAAAAAATCTTGATCAGAATTTTAAAAGTTATTCAGACATTCGGGTTGCAATTTTAAGTAGTATTTGTTCAAGGGGAAAATATTAATTTCACCACAAGGAATAATGTGAGTTACCAGTACTGCAACTACGATTTGCAAATAAGTACACATTCTTTCTCTGTAAATAGTGAAATTAATTTTTCACCTCTACCATGTTTTCTTTACAAAATGGGACTCTTGTTAATTAGATTCTTAAATCCCACCTCAAAGCTGAATTTGCTTTGAACCTGACAGTAGCACCGTAATGACAAAGAACATTTTAAAAGCTTTAAAAACGTGGGCTGGACACTGTACAGAAAGTGTCCCTTAATAGCAACAGTGACAGGAGATAGAGGTGCCTTTCAACTGTCTTTTCATTTTGCCAAGACCATGTCAAATGAACTAAAAGGGGACAAAGTGACAATGGGCCTTTGTACGTCTGAGGCCACCATTTCTGGGCAAAGAGGAAACAAATTCTGAGCAGGAGTTACCTGTGTAAAGAGCAATAACCCAGGTGATTTTAACTACAGCTTCAATAACATGCAACATGGTATTTCTTCACTGTAAGTATGAGGAATTTTTTTGGTTGGGTTTTTTTTCCCTCTGTTTGTTTGTTTTTTTTTTTTTTTTTTTTTTAATTTGAGGACTATTGGATATGGCCAGAAGGAGCAGCACATCCTTGGGCCAGCCCAGATGCCATGACCAGTTGCAAACCACCCTTATTCTGGAAAGAGGTCTTTGCATTCAACAGGGCTGAGGACTAACTCAGCCTAGAAAAGGCAACGGGTAAACAAAATAAATCCTACCCTAAAGTGAGGGAGCAGCACAGTGAAAATGGTACAGTGGGTCAATGAAAAGTCACCTCAGTCTCCAGTTCTGGATGATGACTGTGCTGAAGTAACTCCAGCAGTGAGATGAAGATGTTGGACTTGGGAACATGAGGCTCCATGAGCCCAAGAGTGGGAAAACCTTACTGCCATCAGAAAAAGTTTGTTTTCTTGCAGAAAAGAGTTTGGAAATGTGTAGACAAATGGACACTGTGCCCAGAGTGACAGAAATTGATCTAGAATAACACTAAAAGAATATCTCTGTGTGGGGAATTCAATGTTTCCCAGCTGAATTGCTCCCCAGGGCGCAGGCAGTGCGGACAGGGATCCTCCGTAGGGGCTGCTGACCGTAAGGGTGGTTGGCTGAATCCCTGCCCTCCTCCTCATGGATGCCCTGCCAGCTTTGATCTCCGGATCCGATGCCCCCGTGGCTGAGCAGCTGCTCACAGGGAATTTTCCAAGAGGGCTCTTGTCTCTGAGCTCGTTAGCCCTTCCTCTTGGCCTGAAGCAGCCAAGCCCCAGTGACATTTACTGCTGGTTGAAAAACCCCACCCATTACATGGCTTTTCTAGTGGAGGATGAGATTAAGAAATTCATGGCATAAAACAGCCTTGTGGTGACTTGGGATGGACAGCTGGAGTAACTTGGGGAATAATGTCATGTGTGACAATTTTGACTTTGTGCTTTGAACAAGAAGCCTGGTGAGCTAGAGGCAGATAAAAGGGGTTATCATGACACAAAAACTTGGTCTTGAAGTTGTTTTATTCCCATGTGAATAATGCCGTAGCACTTGTTCAGGCAGGTGTCACCCACTAAAGCAAAATACAAAACTTCACTATCTTTCGAACCACTCAAATTTTCTGTTCTCTCTATCCCAAGTAGGAATATTTTTATGTACATTTTTAATTCTTTCTTTTTATTTACCTGGGAGCCCAAAAGGGAACTACTATGAAACGTCCCCCACAGGTGAATATTCTTGATTGATTGCAAAGAAATGCCATAAAAATAGGTACTGTAGCAGAGGAAGGGTCAATGAAAATTTAACTGAAGCAATTGGAACAAAAGTTGTCAATGCAGAAAAAAAAATGCCATCAGGATAAAGGAGCTCAGTACACCTTTATCTCACAGCTACACCATGGATTAAGCTACATAGAAATATGAATCTCCAGCTTCGTATCCAAACTTCTTTTTCCTATTCAGTATCCCATAGCCCCATAATCACCAGGGTCCTCTCCCTGTGCCAAAGATGTCGGCAAGAGCTGAACCTTGGCTTTGCTCCATTCCAAAAATCCCATGAGACTGAGAGAGGAACTGAAATTGGCTACTGTCCTGGATTGAGAAGAAAGCTCTGAGGTCTGAAGGAGCAGATTTGGTGCCATTGCTCTTAAATGCTGGAGACACCAGGGTCAGCACTGCAGACTCTGGAGACATCGTGGAGGAATTATGTTCTGTGAGTTTTGCCCTGCAGAGCTTACTCAGGTGAACAAACTCATTAACAACAATTAACATCCCATTTCCAGACAAGGCTTGTAAAAGTACCAGGGTAATCACTGACTCAAAGAGGAAGTAACATTTAAAAATCAGTTTTCCTGCACATCCAAGACAAACAAACCAGATAGGAGTTTCTGCAAACACTCAGTAGTCTCATGTGCTGTTTCTGGGCAACAGGGAAGCTGTTACACAAACAGCCTTGCTACAGCTTCCAGTGGGCTGAAAACAGGCCTTTTCTAATTATTGCTGAATGCTGCCCAATTGCATTTTGCCTCCCTGCTTATTCATTGTTTTGCATTAAGTGACCCTGCTGGCGGTGCGGCATCGCATGGAGAACATCAAAAGGAGGGTCAGAAGTTATCACAGCTCTCTTATCTCATGGCCAACATCATTTCCCAATCACTGCACATCTGCCTTGCATTTTGTGAATTTTAGCACGTTGAAATCATTGTGGCTCAGAAAAGCATTTCTGGAGCCTGCTTGGTTGGTTTACACTCAGGTCACTGCTGGTTCATGTCCTGCTGTCCAAGAGCTCAGGTATTTGAGTTACTTTGCACATCAGAGCAGTGCCATTGACACAGGGGGAATGTCTGAGTGGGGCAGTGTCTGCAAGCCCCAGACCCTAAAGCTGAAGTGAGGCTGAAAAGCACCAGCAAAAAGGGGTCAGAGAGAAGGAGGGATAGGACAAAACACAGTAAGCAGTGAACAAGTTCAGGCTGTGAAATCAGGTTTTACTATTTAACTTCTTATAACAAAACAATAAGGAACTATTTGCAGAACAGGTAAGAGAAAAGAGAAGGAAATGCCAGCATTGAATCAAATTACATAATTCTCTCCTGATCACAATAAGTAATTCATGCTGGAAATTAATAAAAAAATGCAACAAGGTAACTAGGCAAGGAAAAAATATAGTCATGATAATGGGACAATTCTGCAGCATTGACAAGAAGGTGTTGCTAAACTGATTGACGCTGATTTTAGGCGCTCACTACCACTTACAGCAGGTTAAAAATAAAATATTACAAGTTTGGGTTTTGGAGAGACAACAGTGGCAGCTGAGACATAGCAGTTTGTATACACAAGGCTGGAAAGCAGTTTGGGGCAGGGATTTGTGTTGTGATATATTTCTACACCTGAACCCTATTACCAAGAAATATTATTAAGTCATGAAAAGCTGGTAAAAAAAATAAAATCAATTTTTTGTAAATAATACTGTTGAAGATCTACATGCTCAGTACTGTTGCTCACTCAGAGTTTACTTGGAGTTTCCAGGATTAGAGACAGAACACATTAAGCTCTGGGCAGCCTGCAGTGAGACGCAAGGGTGACTTGCGTTTGACTTGCTGGTCTTGATTTTGGCATCATGCCCTGACTTAAGTAAACGTGACTCACTTGTATTCTACAAAAATACAGTTTCTGGTTGTTGGGTGATTAACTATTTGTCCTGCTGCAGTCCTTCGTATTCACACTCCAGCGTGGCAGCAGGGATGAACTGTAAATTTGCTGGAACAACACTGCCAGCAAACCAAGCACCCTGTGACTTGCATATCCTAAAACCACAGTGTACTTTAATTTAAATTAAAAACCCACACTTCCTCTCTCAATCTAAATGATCCCCATAAGAGAGACACCGAGGAGTTAATGCTGAATGTGGCTCTGGATGGTGCCAGAGCCTTTGATAACCCATCCTGTGTCACTTTGGGTGTTTCTGAGACCCCCATTTGAGAGCCCGTGGGGCTGGAGCTGAATGAGCACAACCAGAGCCTCGGCTCCTGGCATCAGCAACTGCCAGAGAAACCCAGTGAGATGGGAATAGGGAAAGCAGCAGCCTTTCAGTGGGAAAAACGCCTGTTTGTCCCAGCTGAAATGCTTTGCAGCAGTTTCCAAAATTTGACAGCCACCTAGGGAAGCATGAGGGGAGTTTGGGGGGGATCCAACCACTTCACCTCTCTTCTGACCCCAAAGAGTCACTGATGTGTTTGTGCATAATGGTCAGAACCGGTCCACCGCAATTTTACAGGGTTTTTTTTCCCAAGAGGAGCAATAATCTTGGTGGCTCCATGCTCTGGGGATCACGTCTGGATGCCCCAAGGGACTGAACATCAAATCTTTGAGTAATCAGGGCTCAGCAGAGCTAAACAAATTCAAATGCTTTTTCTTGTTTGTTTGAAGGGTTCCCCATTAACACAGATCCATGACACTGCTCAGTTTAGGGGAGAAACTGCCAGTTGTGTACATGGACATAGACCTTCAAGACCTTATCAACACCCCCAAGAATAGATATTCTCTTACTATCTATTATTTTCCTTCCACTCTGCCCGGTTTTTCTAATGCCATAATTTTGTTCCTGAAAATCATACTGTTATTTAACTATTTAAAATTGCTATGTACCCAAGAATAGAAATCTCTTATCTCTTTCCATATTATCCGAGGTATTTCCTGATTTTATAATCTTAAATTATTGATTACTTTGTCAACACATCATCTCAGACATGACTGAATAGCTGAAATACAGCATTTTAAAGTTAGGACACTTCAGGGCTTTTTACTCCCTGTCTGGAGCTCTCCTTTTCCTTTAGGTGAGGTGCCGGGCAAGTCGCTATAATTTTTTGCACCTCTTTTTTTTAAAATTTATTTTTCAGAACTTCAATAATTTATTTCTCAAAATGTTAATGTGCAGCTAAATTTATTAACTTTCTTTTGGATGATAGAACACAAACTGTGATCACTTACTGAGCCTCATAATCAAATATAATTTGAATATAATGTGGCCTCGAAATTAATAGCCCTAAAACAAGTAATAACAGACTCTAAAAACATTACCAGAATAGGAGCCCAGCAGGCTCTCTTTAAATGTGTCTTAAAAAAAAATTGCATACTAATAATCCTATTATTCAATGGAAAAAAGGAGTCTCTTTCTATGTTTATTATATGCCCTGGAAAACGACAGCCTTTTACAATACTGCTTCTCACAAATCACTTCAGTTTAATGGTGTTACTGTACATTTCATCTCATGTTTGAGTAAATATGTTTATTTCATCCTGGAGAGAGATTTAATTTTAACTTCAAGATTAAAATTTTTAGAAGTCTGTCACAAAACAGCATGAGCTCTGCTAAATAGAAATACATACCCACCCTCCCCGTATGTTTAAAAATTAGGGATTTTTTTCCTCCAGCACAGAAAAACACTTATTTATTCTGACAAAGAAGCGACGGACAGCGATCAAAGACACTAAAGTTAACTGCTGCCTGAAGTCATAAACATCTGGTGGCTATTTTAATTGCATTGTGAACTAACCACAAAATTCTCCTCTAAAGAATAAAAGTATTTCCCCTGTGCAATACTGTATTTTAGAATTCTTCTCTTCTGAATCAGTGTCAGACCTGATTACAGCACAATGAAGTCTGTGTTTCATTGCCTGCATCTTCTTGAAAACACCACACACTCTCATTACAATTGCAGATTTACTCAAAGCATCTCATACAGACAAATTTTTCAGGTTACTTCTTCAAACATTGACTTTGAGATAAAATATTATGCTTAAATCATTGTTGTTTGTTTGCAATTAAGTTAGACACATCAATATGTCTGCATAGAAATACTGAACGTTAGAAAGCACACAGATAATCACACAAGCACACAAATTCGTGTATATGAGATGTGTGTGTGTATATATACCTACACACACACAAAAAAAAGCAGATATTCATACATATATATGCATATACATGTATATATAAGAGGAATTTAAGTAAGTAGTAATACAACCTACCTAAATGTGAATAGAAATTGTTGTTAATAAAATACTTGCATTGAGTTGTACGGGGACCTTCTAAATGTCTGTGCTTCCTGGGGAGACCAAATGACCTCTTTTTTACAGATACCAAGATCAAAGCTCTTGGTTTAGATACTCCAGCTGTCCCTCTCGTTGGCATTTGACATGCAACCCGGTCCATTTAAAATCAGGGGGCATGTAAACATTTTAACCCTTGGCAGCAGTATCTGAGAAAGATGCTGGCAATAAATGGTCGTAACTGCCTGGGCCAAATCACATTTGGTGTCCTCCCTTTGAAGTCCATGCAGGCACTGTACCCTATGGTTTTGACAAAGAGCCAAGTCCAAAAAAAGGATGTAGGCTCTCGAAGCTGTCCGGATGTGGACTCTGGGATCCAGAGTGGCTCCGTGCAGCTGAACAGTTGCCTCCGAGCTCGCCGCAGGACTCCCTGCCTGACCTTGGAGGCTTTTTGCCTTGGCTCTGCTCTGGTGCACTCCCTGCATAGCCCCAGCACTCAACTCCAACATTTTTGTACAAGCACAGGGGCACCTTCATCCCTCGTGAAACCTCCTTTGGTGGGTGTACACAGGGGTAACGCATGCTGATAGGATTAGATCCTGATCTGAATTTAGTCACAGCTATTTATTTGATTTTTTTTTTAAACCATTGCCACAGGAGGGTGCCATTTTTCTGTTTAAGCTCCATTTGAGCCACAAGGTTCAAATATTCTGGATCCATCATGCCCCAGGGGAGCAGGAGACGATGGATGTGAGCCCAGGACAGGTGTCCTTGCATGCCCACACCCTTCCCACCAAAGCCAAGTCAGGTCCGTGGAGACAGATAAACAAACAGCATCAACAAGATCCCATGGGTAAAAGTGTTACTTCTGGTCCTCACTGACAGGTTTTCTGTCACATTTTTAGAAGACAGATAGCAATGGAAAGCCAGGAACTTTCTCTTCTGTAGCCATGCATTGAAAGATTGAGTCTTCCTCTCTCTCTCTCTTTCCAGTCTTTGGAGAAACAGTGGTTTCCTATTTATCTCCAGAAGGTACTTGGCTTCTGCACTAGGTACCCATGGTCTGGAGAAAGGATGAGCTCCACACCCTGCTAGTGTGTCTCATGGGCTTGTGTGTGGCCTGAATGCCATTCTCCCATGCTGAGAGTCCAGTTGCTTGACCCACCTTCATTGTGGGTTCAGGTACTTAAATATGTTTTCCCTTAAAATGCCAAAGTGTTTAAAGTGCCCAAGGGCACCTGTGCAGAAGCCAGATGTGGTGCAAAGGCAGTGAGGCAGGCTGATGTGACACTGGTTACCAGAAGTTAGAGCAGACCTGTCACACAGATGTCTCATAACCTGAAGCAGAATTTGTTCAACACCACATGTTGCCATGGGGAAGAGGAGGAGGGCACTGCAGGCAGGGATACATCCCTCCCAGAGACACCTTTGTGGTAAGGAGGGTGCTGAGAAGCCAGCTCTGATAGTTGTTGTCTAGCACTAGAGTAGGGGGCCCGATGAGTCGACAGGAACTGGTCCTCGGGGGAAAACCTGAGAACTCATTTCCTTCTTGGAGAACAGTTGATGTAGTCAGCTGAAATGGCAGAAATAATGCCAGTGGCAGAGCCCTAGCATTTTCCCTTCTTTAACTACCTAGTTTATGCTGTATCCACTCATTTGGTTTCTCCAAACATCTGAATTTCAGGCTCATCCCCCTCCTTGCTCCTCCTGGTGCCATTTTCCTTGTAGACAGCCACTTCCATGAAGGATTTGCCTCCTCAATGCCTGGACTGCAAACATCCCAGTTCATCTGTCCCTGCACTGCCACCTTACCCCTCAGGTCTCTGTGGGAAGCAGTCAGGCATCCTCAGGAGCATCCCTGTGCCTAAGACCTGGTGTCCATGGGCAAATTCAGGAGCAATCCCTGGATCTCAGAGCAAACAAGGCCAGCTGCTGTGTGCCCATGGCTGCTCTCCTTCCTGTTCTTACTCTCAGGGATTCATCCAAGGTGGAAGCTGCTTCAGCCCTATGCATGGCTTCCCATGACACACTCACAACTGCTCAGGCTCTGGTGGCTCCTCCATTATTAAGTACACAAAACTACACTCAGACATGAATTAGCAATAGTTAATTCAAACTACCTGCAAGTGACTTATGGTGCATTTGAGTATTTAAAGGCAGTGGCAGGCACTATGCACAACAAATAAATGTATTCATGCCATTCTAAGCAGTGGAGAACATATTTGCGTTCAACATCTATTGTCAGTAATTGTGTGAGCATTTAATAACAATAGAGATCTCAGCAAATGTGATCTAAGGAGGTCGTTGAAAGGGGAAACTATAAAATAATGTTAAGGTCTGAAGTTTTTTCCCCAATTATTCTTTCTTATAGAACAGCAGCTATTAAAGTGTCTTGTTAAATATGTGGCCTTTAAACAAGCACCCACTTATGCAAAATTTACTCTGGCTTAATATTATTTTAAAAGTTAGGCTTCTACAAAGAGATAAAACAATCTAACTACACAGTTTCAGAGTTTAAACCAATACACTTGGAGCTGTAGTGGCAATTGTAATTGTATCAGTGCATTTATTTACACTTGCAGATGATGTTACAGAAAACTACTGGAGAAGGATTTCCTAATAGTGCAAGCATAGATGGAAGTATTGAAAGAAACAATGTTCAGGTGTTAGGTGTTAGTAGACAAGGAATTGAAGAAATCAATGTAATGTCTTCAATATTGGTGCTGTTTGAGAATCACTACCTAACCAGAAAGGCTGAAACCTGGATTCCAAGCGTACCAATCCTGCACTCCCTATCAGTTGCTGATATGGATCACTGGTCACAGCTCTAATTGACTGATTACACAAAAGCTCTTTGCAAAATCAAGACTAAGCCTCTATAAAGTAGGAGCTGCAGTTCCTGGTGACTGGCTCCAACCAGAGCTTCAAAGTTCATGTAGAGTCACCAAAATAGAATTTGCAGCCTGAAAAGCAAAACTTGAGGGATTTGTCCTGTGCATTTATGGAGTCTGAAGGAATAATGAACAGGACTAGAACAGCCAGATGAAACATTAATAGCCAGGGTGTAAATTGAGCAGCAGTGTTTAAAAATATATTTTGTGTCTGGCTTCAAGTAAAAAAAGGATTTAGACCAAAATTTATGTTAAGTTTTGAAGATCAGCTTTTGATTTACTGATAACAAAATTCAGCTGGATTTCAGAAAAAATAATAGCATGAAGTAGCATGCCTCTGGAATACGATTTCAGTGATGGGGCTGTAATCTTTTTTTCCTTTTACCTCTTTCAAAACCAATTAAATTAACTGGTTCTGTACCTACTTGTACCATAATCTCAGATTTAATTCTGCAGATGACCTTGAGACATCTTTTTGTCTGTTGCCTTGAAAACAGGAAGAAAAGTAGAGGCAGAGAAAGGGAAGCATAATCAAAATTCCTGGTAGCAACTGAAGATCCGACTATCAAGCTGCTTCATTGTCACAATTATTTAGAAACAAGCCATCTCACTTCCAGTGTGTGCTATGATCTCACGTGGCAATTGGTGGAATATCAGATCAGGAGAACAGAATGTATGTAAAATTAGTCACATCAAATACAATCAGATTTTGTGTTCTATTTATGAAGCATCACACTTCTTATTTTAAGAGAGCTAAGGTATTTGGAAAAGACCCTCAGAGTTTTCATGGACATTTCAGCATGCCAGGAACAGAAGCCATTATACCACTGCATCCTAATAAATTCTATCAAATCAATTGGTTTCTCCTTCTCCTTCTCCTTCTCCTCCTTCTCCTTCTCCTTCTCCTTCTCCTTCTCCCTCTCCTTCTCCTTCTCCTTCTTTTGAAATTCAGAGAGAAGATAAATGAGTTTAAGTAACAAAGAATAAAATTACTTTCTTGTAAATCTTTGACGACTTTTAGTTTATGGAAAAAGACAAATGTAATTTGGGACAGCAGATTTGTATTAAAACTTGACCCTTTACAACTGGAATGTCCACAATGGGTGGCAGGTGAAAGATCTGTTTTATAACCCCAACACTTCTTTAACAGCCTTGCATGCAATAATTTCTGCATTCAATTTCCTGTACATGTGTACAACAGCTTGCCCAAGAGAATTGGGCTCCCCTACAATCCTTCTTCTTTCCCTGAGCATTTTTAATTTCCAGTTACTGGTGGAAAAGAAAGAAAGAAAGAAAAGAAATCCTTTTAAAAACATCCTTACTGTAACACTTACCGTATTTGTGATGCAATGAACAAGTTTGCATTTCTTGCTTCCAGGGAAATGGAAAAGATCACAGCAAGATTGCACCAGGCTGTTCCACAGCTCCAGTGGCTGGAAAAGAAGCCCCCTCTTCACTGTGAGAGCAAAGCTCTCCCTCAAAAAGTTGTATTCCCCTTTCATCTCTTCCAGTTGAGAATGGAAGCAGAAGGGGAAAAACAAGAGTTAAACTCAGCCTTGGACCTATTGGGGATAGTCCTGAGCCAGCTTTGACAAGAAATGGTGAAGATGTCATTCAGTTTTAATATTTATCTTCTTTGCAGTAGTGCTGGTCTGTCATGGCACACACTGTATAACTTAGAATTTATTATTTGGCATGGGAAATCATAAGGAAATCCTTTACTTAACAATGGAAAGTGTTTTCAGCCCATTTAATAACTGACACTTCCTTGTCTATTGTTGCCGAGTTTGATGTGGGAACTGCTGGAGGGAATCAGTAGCCCCAGCTTTGCCCAGAGGACTGACCAGACAACTGATAAATCTCCTCTGGCTGGGTAGTTCGTTCAGAGCATTAAAAATAAATCAGCTACCAAACTACATAAGGAAATTTTATGCACTTGGTTATCTCTGTTAACTAAAGCTCCAGGCTTTTGGAGCTGGCTTTTGGCAGACAAGGAGCCTTAGTGCTTTCAGGAAAAACCATTTATGCCCTGCTCTGGGCACAAGTGTCAGCTTCACCAGGGCTTTGAAGGGACCTGTCATGCAGGGCTGGTGGGCTTGAGGTCATCTCTCTTGGGTGATAGTGCTTCCACCCAGGCACTGCCAGCAGACAGGGTGGGAGTCACTCCATGGATGGAGGTCATCTATATTTAAAGTCTGTGTGTGCATATAGCTCCCTATCTATATGTATGAAGCCCATAATATTTAACAGCTCCTCAGCCTGAAGTGTAAATACAGGTGTTAAAGCTTTGAGCTTAGACTGGATCCATTTTTGGGTTTGTAACAGGCATCACCTCTCATTTTGGATCAGTCACATTTTCCTGGAGCAACTTAAGGACCTTTTGCCCACTTTGGAATGAGGATGGTCTCCTGGATGGGTTAGCATTGCACTGCAAGGGACTTGCAGGTGCAATTGTAGCATAGATGGTGGTAATAACTCCAGAAAATTAAACACTTTCTTTTTTCTTTTTGCTATTCCTATTTTTCTTCCTATTCTTTCAACAGACAATAATCACCTTAAAAATCATTTGACCAGGAAATACTGCCCCCTGCACCCAAATACAATTAGAAGTCCAACAAAGCAGTCAAGATATTAATCAATTTTTCCAACTCCTTTAAAAAAACCTTGAGTCATGTGGCAAAATAAACTTCCATCTAGATAATTTTTGTTGATGCAGTAGTGTACATTGTATAGAGAAGCTGCTTTCTTTGATTTGTTTCATCCAGCAACGAGGGAAATGGTTCTTAGCTCTCCAGCTGCATTATCAGGGAGACCATTAGCATGGCTGCTGTGCCATTTATCTTCTGTGCCTCCTGACACGTCCCTTGTCCTGCTGTCACAACAGATATTTCTGCAGCTGGAGACACTCTGCAGTGAGCACAGCAGCCCAGAGCAGGTGCCTCTACTGCAGGAGGGAAGTGGAAGGCCTTGCACACCCTGAAAATATAAAAGATTGTTGTTTCTCCTTTACCTCCTGAGACGGGAAGGGCACATTGACAGCACCCTTTATGAAACAGAAGCTGCCTGTGCACCCGGGAGGGGCACTGCTCAAACACTCCTCACTGGTCTGAGCCAGAAGATGAGGAGCAGTATTATGCGTGTCTTTTTAAATTTTTTTTTTCACCAGCTGTGAAGCCACATAAGCCTTGTAGCTGGCCTTCTAGTCACAGAATCACAAAATGATTGAGGCTGGAAAGGACCTCAGTAGATCATCTGGTCTGAATTCCTTGCTCAAGAAGCAGCACTTGGAGGTGTTTGCTCAGGATTGTGTCCAGACAATTTTTGAGTATCTCCAAGGCTGGAGACACCACAGTGTCTCTGGGCAACATGTGCCAGTCACCCTCACAGTAAAAAAGTGTTTCCTGATGTTCAGAGGAACCCTCTTGTGTTACAGTTTCAGCCCAATGCCTCTCACTCCTTTACCACCAAAAGAATCCTGCCTGTCTTCTTTGCACCTTCCCTTCAGTTATTTATTTACGTCTTGATAAGTACCCCCAAGCCTTCTCTTCTTCAGGCTGAACAGACCCATCTCTCTCAGCCTTCCCTCAGGAGAGATGCTCCAGCCCCTCCAGGCTTTTCATGGCCCTTTGCTGGATTACCTGCAGTATGTCCATGTCTTTCTTTCACAGAGGAGCTCAGAACTGGACCCAGATTTCCATGTGTGACCTCACCAGTGCTGAGCAGAGGAAAAGACCTTTAAGAACCAGATTGTCCTTTCTTCCCTATCTCTATGCAGGCTTTCACTTGGTGCACTGCAATGATAGAAAGGCTCTAGAGTGCCAGAACCTTCTCTGTCCATAACACTTGCAAGTTGTCAGTCCTCTTGCTATGAGCTTGTTTTTCTTGTCAAGAACAGTGCTGACCACTTGTGCTGGCTGAAGAACTGCAGCACTTGGAGCCAGAGGCAAACCTGCAACTGGATTAGTTACAGCTGTTGAGCCTTAACACCAAAAGTCTCCCTTTGCAGAGGCACTGGAATACAGCACATATCCTCTATTCTGCCCTATCCCACCATCACACAGGTCTGCATTTCCATGGTGGTTTCCCTGAAATCAGTGTCAGTTCTCTGTTTTATTTGGCTCAGCGTCACCAAACTCCTCCAAAGCCCTTAGAGCAGAGTCAGAATCTGAACTTGGGCAAGATGGATTTTTTTTTCAGTGTTTTTTCCTATCCGAAATGCATTAATTGAAAGCTACATTCAGATGATCAACAAGCACATTTCCCAGGATGGATGTGTAGGTAGTACAGGACCAAAGCTGGCTACTACCCATCAGCTCACCTGGAGCCACCATAGCACAGAGGCTGCAATTCCATGAGGATCCAACCCCTGTCTCACAGTTTTCACAACTTAAGGTGCACAGATTTGCTATACAACCATATAGATGGAAGATGTCAAGGTCTCAACCACCAATTTTATGTCATGAGTCAGGCAGTGTAGCACTGAAAGAGACTGGACACATATTTACAGGTAGATTATAGGCAGATTAAAAAAAAAGGCAAAAAACCTACCCCATCTTGATAAAATCCTTTATTTCTGACTTTTAAAACCAGTATCCTAAGCACTATGAATATATAAAGCAGATTAGGTCCTGCTTAGGAAAGCAGCAAGAATTAAAATGCCTGAGTAAGTGACAGGCACTAAGCATTCTTTTGCTCCTAGGCCTAAAATGCAGTTGTTACAAGGGACTGACAGCAGACTTATTCTGGGAAACTATTTCTTTGGTTATTCTGAAGTGTTACATTTTGTTCTGTTTGTGGATGCATGAGTGAAATCAGAAGGGACAACCTGCATTTTCCACAATAAATTAAAACCTAATGTCCTTTATAAAGCAATAGGGAGGGATGATGCAGGATTTAGCACAGTTGGGTTTATTTCACATTCCTTCTCAAATTCTTTATATATTTATGAGCAAACCATCTTATTATTAGTATGAGCCTTTGTTGCCTAAAATATAAAACCACTTCCTTTCTCTGCAATCCTTTGTGTCTCTTGTCTGCTCAGCTTGTAAATTTTCTCTGTGTAAATGCAGTGTGTAGTACCATTACCAGGATTCCCGTATTAGATAGCAATTTGACCACTACTGCAACAATAATTGTAGCCAGCTCACATTAAATCACTGTATATTTGGTGTGGAAATGACAGTTTCAGTGGAATTAGGCGAGAAATTTATCCAAGAGTCTTTAGCAGTGGTTTAGACATGAATGCCCTTTTTATGTAAAGCGATAGTTGGAAGGATTAAGATTGGGAGGTTAATCTTTCCTACTGGCTAACTCATTGTTTTCTCATGATTCCAAAATTCTTTGGTAAGAGACACGGTCTGGACAGCTCACCATTAGCAATTTTGGAATGGAAAGTTAACCGCAGAACAGTCAGAGCTGGATATCTTGCAAAACTCACTCACATACTGATTTCCTTCTGAGTCTTTTCTTCTAAAGATGCCAGACACATTCCTATCCATGTCCAACAGCTCTGTTTTCTGAGGCAGGAAAGCTTACACACACACACACACATATCCGAGCAGAGACACACACACACTCAGAAGAGGCAGCTTAAAGCCTCTGCCAAAGAACACGTATGCTGGAAAATATATTGATTAAATAACTTGTTTTCTTATCACAGGCTAAGAATGCTCGTCCTTTGTAAGAAAGGGTTCTGCTCATAGAGGAGGCTAACATCAAAGTTAATATTGATGAATGAGAAATTTTAATGATTTTTCTTTTTTCCTTTGGTTTCTGAAATAGGAGGTCATTCCAACAAATACTTGGGAAAGAAGGCAATTTTGCTGCTAGGCCCTCCCAGAAGGAGAAATACTTTCTGTCAGAGAACTGGTGGAAAGCAAAGAGGGAAGGTGCCATGAACACTTTTTGACTTAAATCCCAATGTCTGGAATTTAAAATGAAATCTCTTGGTGTTCTGCTCATACATACTCAGTTCAAATCTGCTTCCAAACCCTGTTTTTAAATATTGTTCTTAAATCCAGCTACGGAACAAGTTAACAAAACATTTTTATTTCCAACAGATTTCTCCTTGGTCCTTCTGAAATAAGTTTGTGGTTTAATTTTGCATGCATCAGTCACCATCTCCATCTATATTCCCTCTGGGACGCTTTTGTTATGGCCTTGCTATTTGGTGGTTTCATGGCTCAGGGGATCTTGGTCTAGCCAAAGTAAACCTTCTGTAATGAAGATCCAAGCACTTACAGTCAAATATAGAGAAGTCTGGGGTTTTTGGGGGGTAAATCTTTCATATATTGAGGCTCTGATAACTTCAGGGCATCTTGTGTTTGGGAGTGACCCAGCATAGAAGATGCTGCTCACCATTTCACATGATCAGCTCAAACTAAACATTGAGGGGCAGGATCTAGCAAACAGCCTTGCCTTAGGCAAAATCTGCCCCCAAAAATCTTCTATCTGCTGTTATCTGTGGGGTACAGCACATAAATGGACTAGAGGTAGGCCAGGGAAGAGCAGTCCTGGAAAACTGCCAGGCCAGAGGGTTGTGGGATGACATTTCTCAGTCATGCTCTGAATTCTCATATTCTTCCATCCTGTTAGAAGTGAAAGTCCTGTTACTTGGAAATTATTAGTTATGCTTCCAGATCCTAAACAATTATTTTAAAAGGGCTATCTTGGGTTATTTATGGCACAGCTGCAATTAGAAATAAATGGCTATAAAAGTGTCATTGTTGGTATCTGGTTCAGGAGCAGCTTTCTTCTCTCTGGGTTTTTTTTTTTTTTTTCTTTCTTTCTTCTCTCTGTTGTTGGGGAGTTTCAGCCTCACAAGCTCAGCTGGGGAGCTGAGATTTAAATGGGGTAATTTCTGGCTCAATAACCATTAGCAGTACTGAACTTTCCACCAGATAGAATCCTCCATCTAGGCAGAGATTTATATTGGTAGGATCAGAGCCTCCAGCATATAAATTCTTTCGAGGCCAGTACTGCCTATATTTATGTTTTTAAAGTATCTCACTAAAAGGGGCCTTGGAGCCACATTATATTGGAATTAAATGTTATTTTTAAATCAATGTGTTCCTGAATCTTTTATGCCATTTTGGCCAACCCTAGGCATTACTCTTGATAGAAAAACAACAATTTAATTTTACTGGTTAAATCATTCCTGACACCTTTCAATGAGGCAGTGACCAGAGATAGAGAAAATACAGCAACGAAAAGTATTTGAATCTTCAACTAGGAAGTCCAAATTAGGGGGAATGGATTTTGTGCCATACAAATTTGGTTACTGCAAGTTTGGGACTGAAATGTATCATTATATTTTATAGTACTATAAAACAAAATACTGTTTTTAACGAATTCAGTCCTAGCTGTCCCTTTTGGCTTGTCAAGTCCAAGCGTGCTGTGCACAGGATATAATTAGCTTGATGCACAAACTGGTGAAATAAATGGCCTTTTAATGAAGCTTAGGGTGTGCAAAGAAAAGAGTAGCCAAAGCAAAAAAAAAAAAAAAAAAAAAAGGCAATAGAACAGGAAGTCAAATAAAATTTCTGCTTGCAAATGACTTTTTGGCACTTTTTTTCTCAATTTGTCTCTGGATGTTTCTTTCTTCCCCCTCCTTTTTCCTTGATTGTTCATAGCTTCTGGGAAGGCAAACATACTGTAGGCACAAACTTCCCTGGTGGGGTGAACTTCCCATCCTCTCCCAACCAGTTGCCATTTCCTATGCTCCCTCAAAAGGAACAGCCTTGCCAGCTCTCCCCTGGCCCACTGGCTTGCACCCTGGGCTGCTTGGAGAGGGTCAAGTGGGCTCCAGGCTGAGCAGGCTGAGCCTCAAGATGGGAGTTGGGACCTCTGAGCTGTGCAGTAATGTCATTCCATTGACATGTCATTCCATTTTCTGCCTTCCATTTTCCTTGGAAGTGAAAAAACTCCTCCAGATCCTGCTGACTTCTGATTCTGGTTCTTTCTCTCCAAGAAAGTGCAAGTTCAGTCCTGAACTTCACGATCTGTTTCCTCAGGAACTGTCATTTAGAGAGGAACTTGTCTGGCTTTAAGTGACTTCAGTTCTTAAGTGCATATAATTTGTAAAGAGCACAGTCTCATGCTGACTGTACACATCCTGTGGATGTTCCTATTGAAAGGCCTTTCTCCTTCCACAATGTACTGAAAAAGGAAATGAATCACAAAATACCAGTCTCCATGAGTTAGGCAGAGTGCAAGTGTCTCCTTATCTTTGTGCAAAGAAACTTTTGGCTCTGAGCCCTGGATCATTTGAGCTTGTGGCATCCTTTCCACTGCCTCCAACGGCACTGAGTTTGGCCTTTGGACATTTATGCTGTTACATGGAGCTGAGAGTCCTGGGTGAGCCAGGAGAAGGATCCCCTCCAACCCACAGGGTCATGGGGTCTGATTCTCACTTAGTTGAACACAAAAAACAACAGCATCAAAAGCTCATAACAGAAACAAAGGTTGGAGGTTAAAAGAACTGTCTGCCTGTTTCACAGAAATCCAAAAGCAGTTGTGCAATTGCAAACACATTAAAGTGTGAGTCAGCCCAGCATTTGGAGGGAAAACAAATCCCATGATGGACAGATACAGTGAGTAGTAGATGGATCACACAGTCCACTGCCAACCTATACTACTGCTATTTTAGGTCTCTTCTAATATATTATTTGTAAAACCACCAATTGAAACCAATTCTTGTGCCCTAAGTGGTGTGTAACGTGGAGGTTCTGCCCCTGACCTCATTATTTCTCCTGCTATACTCATGCTTTTTTACTTTTCTATGACTCAGATCCCATTTTTATCGACATTGCCTGCTTTTTCTCTTTAAAGTTTTTTCTTCCTCCCTGTTCACACCTCCTCAATCCCAATGTTTGCAGTTACTCTGTTACTCTCCCATCAGCTGGTATCTTTCTGACCAGTCAAATAAGATATTTAGGAGCTTTGTTGCTTTCTTCTCACCTGATCGCACATTCCATGTTTTCTTCAACTCAGGGCCAGTATCTGTACTCAATTATTTGTGTTATTAACTGGTCTGGTCTGTGTTTATATTTATGCTAGGTTTTTTTCTAGTTTAATCACTACCCTCACCTACCCAATTTGATGAACTCTTCCTTCATTTTTTTTAAGGATCATCTTTGTTAAACGCTCTTTTCCTTAACATATTTGTGGAAAATTCATCCTGGTGGAAGCTCAGCTGCTAAAGACCTGCTTTCTTCACTGGAAAAGTGAAGACGAGTCAAGGCACAGATGAAAGATTGCTTTAAAGGCAGTATTTGACCAGTGACCTTCTACTAACAGGTGAAGTCAGCTTCCCCTTGCTCACCTTGTTACATACAGCTTGTGGCAACATCTACAGCAGTCAGTATGTGGGAGAAACACAAATTCAGGTCTAAAATTTTTACACACTGCAGTTATGAACTGTGAAACTATGGCAGGCTTCCACCTGGAAACAGCTGGACTTGCCTGTGGATGAAGCAAGCCCTGTATTTTACATCTGTACTTGCCTTATCTAACATAAGGTAAAGATTTCTGCAAAATGAATCAGTCACTGACTGCATTAATACACAAAAGCTTGCTGCTATCCTCTCAAGAAGTGTCATAGAAAGTCATGAAATTATCATGCATATCCCATGATCCACTTGCATGCAGATTTTCAAACCCAGCTTGGCATGTTTTCTTGGAAAATGTGAGGTTTCAGGTGAACAAACCATTCAGTTGTTAAAATATTGCCTTTTCACAGAGCAGGATTAAATGTGTCTCGGATGCCAGTCAGCTCACTCAGTGAAGAGAAAGAACAGACCAAGCTCTTGGAGTGTTAAAAAGCTCCTTAGCTGCTGTTATCCACCTTCCTGCTTCCCTTAAGAAGCCAGCCTGGTGGGGACCTGGCTTTTCTCTCCTTGCAAAAACACTTGGACTTGTGCAGTGAATGGCTTGAGCAAAGCAGTTTGCAGCAGAAGCCAGTGGCTTCTTCCCTGGGAGCAGGACTAAACTCAGTGGAGACAGAAATGAATAATGAAAGGTTAATATTTCGGCTCCAAAGTCTTTCTGGCAGACTTGAGATTATCTTTGGATGTGTCAAGAAAAGTTTTCGGGACAGACCTCAGAGCAAAGCATTTCTGAAGTGATGAGCAGTTTTTTGGAAACTCAGCTGTGCAGTGTCCAGCTCACCTTGTGAGAAATCAGGTGGCTTTGCAGAGATGGAAGGAGTTAACTCGGTCCCCCACTTCCTACACATAAGAGGAATGAGCAAATCCTTCTCGAAGTATTTCTCCCCAGCAAGACAATTCTCATTTCAGCATGAACGTCTGGGCCATGTTATCATTTGAGATGTTTTTGTGTTTCTGCTATTGAACTCTAATTGTTTTCAGTGAAATCACTCCCAGTGGAAAATCAAGAAACTTTTGTCACTTACTTCAGTTGCACTGAGGTTTCTCACATGTGAGAGCTTAGATGTCAGCCTGCCTCTTCAGAAAGGCCTGGGAAACCACTGACATGAGGACACACCATGCTTGAACATGTGGCTGGCTTCATTCAGGGTAAAATTATCCTGCCTTCCCTATAGGGAAAATGAGTCCCTCACTGAAATCTGTGGGGTTAATATAGTATAACAGAAGAGAAAGTTTGTCTAAAAATCAGCCTTTAAAGTGTAGTCTGATTTTATAGACATTAGCTCAGATCTGGAGTGTGCTGAAGACAAAGACTGCAGCTTAGAAATTGCACTTAAAATATGAAGGGAGGTCTTGGTATATGGGACATAAAACTGAAAAAAAAAGCAAATTAAACATTGCCATGCAGTTAGGTACATAACTCAGCTGTGAATCTTCTGCTACTCTGACTTCAAGGCTGGTCTGCCTTTCCTCCAACCCTCTCATTTAGCCATAGGTTGAAAACAGACCTGAAATGTAGGAGATCGAATCCAAGATTTGAAAACAATATTCCTCCTCCAGCTCACCACTCCTTTTGTCCCCCAACCTGATGGATATTTGGTTGTGTACAGAAAGTGATAGGACTTCAATAGGGTGTATCTCTTCAATAACCTAAAGGTTATCTGACCTTGCAAACAAAGCATGAACTGATAGTCCAGCCTCAAATGAGCTGGGGAGGTTCTCTGCAAGGACACATGTCTGCAGGTGGTTTCAAAGGGCTGTGTCCCAGGTATCTGAACACCCCTTTAGTCTGTAGATAGGAGTGGGAGAGGAATGGCTCCTCTGGGAATCCTGTGAGGTTCATGCATGCCTCCAGGTATCTGAGCTTTGCCAGGTCTTGGCAGGTTGGTTTAGACTTTCTAGTAGAAAATTAGGCACCTGCTGTGTCAGATGGCAGCTGAGAAGAAGTTTGGAGCCTGTGTTCTGAATTCAGGCACCTCATCATCCAGACCATTTCCCAAGGCCTATCTGGAATTTAATTCCTTCATTTCCCTGAAATGCTGCTCTGAGTTCAGACTTGCAAAAAGGCAGAGCTCAGATTCAGATGGTAAAGCCTCAGGGAACTCTGCTGCACCAACACATCTCCAAGTGCTGTGGTCCAGAGGTGTCCAGCACCCAGATGTGCAAGATTCACACTTCTTCAAGCTGGTTGTGGTCTGCCCAGCACTGCGTGAGCTAATTATACTTCTTTCACTGAAAAACATTCCTTCCACTTGCTAATCCGGGCAGGGATAGCTGCATCTGTTGATTAAGGAGAAACCTTTGATTAATTGATCCTTTGTGGATGGATTAGGGCAATAGCAACTTGGTTGTTGAAGGAACACACAAGCTTCAGGCTCCAAGTTGGCTACCTCCTACTTCTACTACACCCTTGACACTCAGCCTGTGTGAGCCTTTTTTCACCCCCAGACTTTGGCAACAGAGCAATGGAAAACAGAACATTTTCAGCATGTAGGAGTGTTTTCTCTTGTCATGACACAATTTGGGATTTTCCATTTGAGCTTGAAAAACAAACCCTAAACAGAATTTATTAGGGAAATAGTAGCTATGAGGTAAGCTTGCATCAATGAACGCCAAGAGGTCAAACAGACCTCTGACACATGACATTTTGGTTGAATATTCTGTGTGTTCCTAGAAGCAGTGTGAAAACTGTCTCACAAAGTATTTGCTGGAACATTACAGTGACTGGGGAATAGGGCAAGCCCAGAAAGTTCCTGAAAGCAAAGCCTTATTCTGCTCAGTTATTACAGAGGCCTTTTCTTTATCCACCAACTCTGAGTACTCAGCATGCCAAGGCTGGGAATTGCCAGGGGATGCAGACACCAGCATGGCCACGTTGCCAGCAGGAACCAGAGGATGCAGGACAGGCTGGTGTTGCAGACATCCCTGCTCCAGCCTGGGTGGAGAATAACTCTGATTTTTCCCATGCTGCTCCCAAATTAAGCAGTCATAATTGCTCCTGAAGGCAGCCCTAATCACCTCCCCAGTGAGAGAGATTCGAAGTTGCTTTTGAAGGTGCTCTGTTCTCATGAATGGGAGCAGAAATCCACTCAGCCAGCAAGAGAGGAAGCAAAACTGAAGGTGAAAGCTGAATACAAGGAAAAGGAAAGTAACCATCTTTCCTTGCTTCAAGTAAAGCTCACATCACGGAATGATAGAATCATTAAGGTTAGAAAAGACCTCTAAGATCATTGAGTCTAACCATTAAACTGTTAACTGATTGTTGCCCTCTGTAATTATGAACCTTTATGGCTCATGTCCCTCGTTTTACCATCATACTAATCTTTACTCTTGCCTTGTTTTTTAACTCCATGAGAAGTAGAATTTCACATACCATGAGGTTCCTAGTGAACATCACAAATCAGACAATTCCTCTACTTAGACAGCAGCAGGAGACTGGGTGAATCCTGTGCAGTCAGTTCTGCATTCCTGGGTTACTAGCTGTCTACCAGAATCTTGCTCTTGATGTCGTGGCATTTTCTGAATAGAAATACTAAATACATAAAGTATCATACGTAATTACATGTTATAATAGTACTCCGGTTTTACATATTCCAATAACTTTGCAAAATATATGTTTATTTGTTATGATCCCTCTCCTCCTATTCTGCTTATTGTTTCAGTATTAATATTGCCATTTCCAGGTCTGCATTTACAGAAATTATTCTCCCTGGTTTACATTGTAGTGTTTGCAGAAGATGAATGAAACATACTGACATTATGAGAGGGGAAATTGAAGAAAGTTGCCAACTGAGACAAACAGGTCAAATTATCATCTCCATTATCACTAGAACACCTCAAAGGTGTTAAGGTTTGAATGTTGTGTAGAACTATTTTGCAAAGAGGCAAAACAGTACAAAGTGCCCTCTCCCTTCAGTAAACAGGGAAATTACTCCTACAAACACAATCTATTCATAGACAATGGGTTGAAACCCAGACATTAAGGAGAACTCACATACCAGGATTGAGTGTGCTGGTTTTCATGGCTGTGATAACTACACTAGGATAACCAACAAGGTCTCTTGAAAGCTGCAAATGCTACATAACACTGAGGTGTGCACAGGGGCCCCTGGAAGATATCATGATGTGATTCAATATTTTTCTGTGTATCTCTCATATGACATTCAAATTCACACGTTTTATGAGATCTAATTTACAATGCTGGAAAACAGGAAAATAAATAACACCATAGAGAAGGAGAAAGGTGAGAAAGAAGACATGTTTCATATGATGGAAAAAATTTCCAGCTGCATCCGAATGACCTTGGAGGGTAAAGCAAAAACTGTATCAGCACATTTCCATGGACTGGACTGTAAACAGATCACCAAGTGTACAGACTGCAGGTCACACCATGATGGCTGACTGGGAATGTTCTGCTGTGACAGATAACCCCAGCTGCTTTGATTGACCTCACACCTTAGCACAGGTAAGAACATTTACCCTGAGTCAGAGGTGAAATGAAGTAATTCCCTGTCTCACTCTGCCATGCTCTACATCTCAAGTCACAAATCTCAAGTAACTACAAAAAATAGGAGTTTGGAGAATTCGTAGTCATTTTTTCTTTGCAACATCTGTGATAACTTAAGATGCCCAGTAAGGCTCCAAAGTTGAAATCCTGTTAGGATCAGAGGGTATTTGAGCATCCAGAATCCAAAAGAACACAGGTGTTCAGGAGTTACATGCAAAATTTAGGTGCACTGAGTCCTTCAGATGTAACCTTAAAGTTTTCCCCTAAATATATTGACTGATACTGTCAGCTACAATTCTTACAACAGCCTTTCTACCAAGCAACTACATCAAACTGAAACCTAGGTTCAGGGATGAGCCACTGGTCTGAGCAGAGGTCCAGTGGCAAGCTCCTACTCAGACCAGTGGGGATGTACAGCTGGCTTCCCCTGATATCCCATTGACTGGAGAATAATCTTTTACAAGAGAATACAATGCTTAAATCCTGGGCTCTGATAACTTTTTCCACATATGTATGTCATACAGATTGACATGTAAGGATCTCTAGACTTTAGATGAACACTTTATTGAGATGCTTCAATTGCTGGGCTACCACTACCCCACATTTCAGGAGGTGCAAAATTGAAAATACAGACCCAGATTTAGCCTTTCCTTGGGGTTAATTAGGAGGGCTCCCCACATGTCTGGCTCACACCCTTTTTTAAGTGCTCTGTGAAGTGCATGGGCTAAAGCCCCCAAATCACAGGTCTGGATCTCTTTCTAGAAGTTAAGAATCTCAGGCTGAGCATCTAAGTGTCTGACCTTTTCCAATCTAAATCCTTTATTAGTTCTAGCTCTGAACCTCCAAATACACCTGAACATTTGATAATTAGAGCCAGGGAAATTCTTATTCCATCCCTGTGAAGAGCTGCATCTCCACCTCTGCAAGACCAACAGAGAATAAGTGCCTGGTTGAGGCATCTGTCAGTGGCAGAATCTGAGACCCAGATGTTAGATGTTTGTGATGAGGACTCAATTTTAACTACAGGGCCTTAAAATGTCTATTTTGAACAACTAGGTCTAGACACTGCTGATACAGGGTAGCATGGAGTTCTAGGACTGAGATAAATAGAGTAGAAGAATCCAGTCCTCTCTGCTCTCTCCCAGCAGAGCCCAAATCCTGCCTTGGGCACCCTGGCCAGATCTGACTGGTGTGTGGAGGCATTCCTAACAATCCCACAGCAGATCCCAACAAAAAGACAAATGGAGGTTAACGTAGTTCCCCACCCTCCCATTCTTTGATGCTGCCCCCCTCCTCATTCACCCACACCAGCCCTTGATGCAAATGGGTCAAGACTCACTCTCCACGTGGAGCAATGAATGCTATTTTTAATTTTTGAAAGTTAAACCATCTCTGAAGCTGGATTAGTGGTGGAAGATCCCCCTAAACTACAGGCACGTAAACTGAGGGTGGACAGCTGCTCTGACGTTCCTGGCTGGGAACCCAACCTCTAAACACACTGGATGCACATACATGGCTTCTTGGCTGCCCCCTTTGTGCCCATCTGTCACGATGGCACACTGCCTGCTTAGAAGTTGGTCAGATCTTTGCCCTTGGGTAATATACCAGGCAAGAATGGATGTATAAGGAGAACCTGCATGTGGGAGCAAGAGATCTTTTCCCCAGAAAAGGCCTTCTCCTACTCTGTCTTAACCTTACAGCTTGGTGTAATGGTCCATCCTTGCCCTCCAGGTACACCTGTTTGATCACTGCCCTCCTAAAAAGTGAGGGAGCCAAGGAGAAGAAAAGGGGCCTGGAAAGTGCTGGCTGTCAACAATGAGTCAGGTTGTATTACAGAACATTCCTGAAATACATGCAGTCACCAATGGGGACATCAACATGATGGTCCCACCCACTGCAACTCTGCATAACAGGCAACAGGACCAGGGGACAAATCAAATTTCAAAGGATTGCACTCATCTGAGCCCAAGATACCACTTGTACATTTGTCTCAAGAAGAGAGCCAAGGGACACAACCCTTCCTGAACTTTAGTAAGGTACATGGTGCCCTTTCACACGGGAGCACAACAGAGTAACTATGCCAGTGAAAAGCGGGGATTTTCTTATCTTCCTTTCAGATATATTCATTTCCCTTTGTATAAAATGGGAGTATGTGCTTAATTTGTGGACTAAGGGCTTTATGGGCTTCTCTTTCCCCTTGCCCAAGTGATTTTTTTTCCTAGAAGCAAAGATCTTGATTCTGTAAGACAAGTAATTTTTGGTGTGATGTTGAAACAGGCATGCAGTGATCTGCCTTTGTTACACTCAGAGACCTCAGCTGAGATCTAAGCCCTGGTCACTCTTCAGGACAGCTTCTGTCTTGGGAAGCATAAAATATAAAAATATCATATGGACGAAGGCAAAATAGTAATATTACGCTGCAACTGACTACCAAGATTTGGATAAAATGGCTTATCTGTGTTCACAAAGGAAAGTTTTATTTTGGTAAAGCCAATGAGATATCAATGAGATAAGTCTTCCTTTGTTAGAATCATCTCAAATACATCTGCACCACTTCAGGCTGGTAAAATGCTGCTTTTGCAGCTTTTCTCTCTAAACCTTTCCCAGCACCTCATGATTATATTTCAAATTGTTTTTCTTAGTTCAGTGAAAGCTTAAGGAAAAGCAAACTGTTTTGATGTCACCTGGGAAGTTACCATCAGGGAAACAATCCCTCAAGATCCAAGATCCTGGCTCAGGGGAGCAGCAGCATGTTGGACCCAGCACATGGTGCCAGTGAGGGTGCTACAACCCTCTCACACACGCCACTCTCCCAGTAAATCTGCACCCATTTCCACAGTGCAAAGCAGCTCCCAAGCCCTGTGTGAGCCCAAATGGCCGCGGCGGGTCAGGGCGCTCCGGCTCCACGGCCCCATGGGCAGGCGGCTGGCAGCCCTTCAGAGGCCATTCCTGCACGATGATACACACGTCCCCAAGGGTAGGGCTTGGAAGGGTAACTGAAGGTCTGGATCCCACTGAAATCCTATAGTCTCCTTGTCCCCTAGGCTTCCACATAAATTGGGAATAACAGGAAATCTCTAGCTTAGAGGAGTGCTGTGAGGCACTTGGATGCTGATGTAATTACATCTATTTATGTACTTCAGGTGGACGGATCTGATGTATTACCCGTGATGGCCCTCTTGCAGTCCAAACCAGCCTCCAGCCTGTGCACACGTTGCTGGAACACTCTGGCCCCTATCCCATCACTAACAGCTATTTAGAGTGCGCTTTGAGACTCTCTGGTGGAGCCTCTATCGTTCTGTCACCAGCATGAGACAACCTTTTAATGAAGGCACACACTTTTCTCACCACCAGCAGCGAGAAGCCCTTGGAGTGAACTCCTGTCTGGGATTGTGGTGCAGGGTGCTGTCCCACAAATCTCTGAGTCTAGCTCAGCCCCAGGAGCCAGGAGTGGACAACTTGTGCAGTTTCTGACCGTAGGCCATTTCCCTCACTCTAATTAAGTCTGACAAGCCCAGTTTCTCCTTACACATTGAGCTCATGTGTTCCCATATGAGAAAATCTTATTCCAGCTGCCATTGTATAATCAGAAGTATTATAGATTTTGTTCTTTCTTGCCAGGTAGTGTTTTTTCTCTAATTAGATCCATAAGAATGCCCTTACCTCTGAGATGAGTCAGACTTTTGTCAAGTCTAATGTCTGCAGAGGGGACCTAACCTCATTTATACCTTACAAAGTCATGCTTTTAATCCAGCAAAATGATGTTATCATTGTGTTCTTTGGAAGAGCAATATGAGGTGGAAGCCACCTAAGTGACCTCATAACTCTTAAGTAGTTAATGACATAAACTCCTCTTCCCAGAAAAATCTTCCTTCAGTGTTGTGTCTGCTGGCTGTGCTTTGTAAAATGCTGGTCCTAACAGGTGCCTAAACACCAATGGGTGCACACCTGGCTGGTGAAGCAGCCAGAGAAATGCCTGTTGTGTGCAGGCTGGCAGGACTTGGCTGTAGCTGAGACGCCTTGGTGTCCAGCATGTTCCAAGTTTAGCTGGTTGTGCTTAGAGTGCACTTTGTATATATGTGTGTATATATAGAGAGGGACACTTTGGTGCCCAGCAAACTATCCTAACTTCATGCAAAACGTGCCAAGGAGTTCAAAATAGATCTATCCCAGCTTCTCAGCCTTTCAGTGTCCTTGGGCATAAGGCATATTCATGTAAAGGACCCTTCCTTCCCTGTGATGATGCCTCTCTACATCTTGACCGCTGTGAAACTTGTACCATGAGGTGAAATCTAGAGGTCATTCGCACATCCAAATCCCCACAAAAATCATGTCCCCAGCCTTCAGCTGCATACACAGACAGCAGCTGAGCCAGGGCTGGAGGATCTCACTTTTGCACTTAGGACTACAGGGAGTTTCCTATTCATTTTGTGGAGCGAAGTCAAGAGCTCAGATAGTTCTTTTCCAAAATGCCTTCTGCTTGTTAAATCATATTTCTGTTGGCTGCTGAGGGCCTTTGACCTCTCTGAGCAGCAAGTTCTTTCCAGAAGAAAGTTTATATCTAGACTGGCTAGTTCATTACCACACAAAGATCACTTCTTTGTTAAGAATAGGTAGAGCATGGTTAAAAACAAAAGCACAAAGGAAACTGGTCCTTTTCAGGCAGGAAATCATGGAAATTCAGCAGAGTGAAGTCACCCAAACGCTGCTGCATACAGTGACACGAAGCTGCAATGTGATGCTGCCAGGTAATTGCTAGGGCTGAAATCACTCCTGAACTAACGATCCAGGGAATCTAAGACTAAAGGCTGCCAGTGCTGCCTGAACCCTTTCTTTAAGATTTAAATGCCAAACAGACCTAGCAAAGCTTTTTGAGCTAATGTAGATTTGAGGAACTCTACCCTACAGAACGCTTGAAGGCAGCTATGCTACAATTTCAGGCTGACTATTGGGATGACACAGAAAGAATGGGGAGAAATACAGGGATATGTCCAGGATGTCTGCCTTACAAAATACCTTCCAGAAGAAAGGCCAAGATTTCTAACTTCTTGGACATACTCACCCAAAAACTTGCCAAAGCTTTTCATTCTCTGTGTTGTGAACAGGAATAAGGTAATGGTAATGGGAGGTGAAATTCAATTAGGTGGAACAAAAGGGACCTTTTATGGATTTTCCATCATAAATCCTTTACTCAGATTTTTTTTGGGGGGTGGGAAATCATACTGTTTAAAGAAATGAGGCATAACTTATAAACCAGTAATGGTGATTAAATAAACATAAATCTGCACTTAGTGAAAATCTGGTGCAAATGCAATAGCAGCACAATCTGCCATTGTCTTTTTGCCAGGAAGACTGCTTAAAAGTAATGAGTAAAAACCTGCTCTTATTTAGGCATCATCTAGGCACCAGATGGATGCCAAATGGCATTTGGGACTTTAAATCACTGTCTATGCACTAAGTTCAATGAATCTCAAGCAAGGGACCACTTCCATCCCTTAGAACTTCTGCGCTTAACTCATGCTGACTCCCATCTTTTCCTGTCCCAGTATGATGAGGAATTACAAGGCATAAATCTGGTCTTTTTCCATTGATACTGAGAGGATGGACTTAAATCCTACTGATGTCAGGGCAACTGCTATAAATTTAGACCTTGAATACTCTCTTCGTTATATTATTTTGAATTTTTCCTGGCACATCTCAAAACCTTTTAACTCTATAAAAATTGTCACACTGATGCTTTTATGCCACTCTATAAATCAGTGATGCTTCTACATCACAAAAACTGTTTTCCTCCACCCTCAAAAACCTCAAATATTAAAATGAGGAAAGTGAGCATGCAGTGTTCAGTACCTCTGTTTTCTTTACTTTCCTTATCCTTGGGTTATAGGTGCAGAAAAAATAGGGTCATGATCCCACCAAAAATTTCTGGTAGGTGACCCAATTTTACCTGGTAGTGTGGCCAAAGGCACTGTGGGATGTCTCAAAGCTTCAGCTTTGAGTAGGCCCCTCCTGGACCAAGGAGAAGGATGGAACTATCATGTCCTACATCCCACCATCCAGTTTCACCAATGATGCTTCTCAAAAAAATGTTTGTCAGAGTCATGGTCTCTATGCCCTCCTCTGGAGCCTTCACAGCCTTTGGGTTATAGATTTTCCACTGCAGCCCCAGCCAAAGAAAAGGTTCATTGCTCAGCATTCTTTGCACAAACAAGTCCTGCCAGATCCTCTGGTACTGCAGCCAGACATGGAGGTGATATGAACACTGGATCTGTTTCTTCAGGTGGTGGATGAGCTGGAGACACGGCCCCGAAGGGGTGTGCAGAGATGTCCCTTCCAACTTGAGATATTCCATGATTCTGTGCTTACCTCCATGCTGGGTCATGATACTCCCTATCTCCCTCAGGAGTAAAGAAAATGGATCCTGCACTGATTAGTTAGCTTAAATTTCTCTTCCCTGAAGAAGTGAACACGGCAACAAGAATGTCTGTCATTTTAGGGTTCAAATCCCTTTGGTACAGCTGCTTTTGGACACAAAAATAACACGTATGCTTTATTACAGAAAATCACATCCCACCCACTTCAGAAGAGGGAACCACATATTTTTCCTTTTCCCCAGAAGCCCACAGCAACTCAGGCCTTGGAGGAAGAGGATGTGGCCACAGCAGTCACCCATCAGCAGGCAGCATTTGCTGGTCTTGCCCACAGACATGGTGGTCACACAAACGTGAGAGCTCAGAGAACATCCCATGGCAAAGTGTACAATTTAAAACCCATCCAGTTACATTCTCGGAAACATTCTCCTCCAAGTCAAACCAAGAAAAATATGTACTCCAAACACCAACAAAAGGCACAAGGAATTGCTTCACTCTTCCGTCCCTCCAGGGTTGCAGCAAACAAAGAGGGAGGCATGGGAAGGCCAGGATGCATAACTGCAGCCCTTATTGTCACCTCAGAGGAGGTTTGAGGGCCCTTGGGTTCAAGGTCACAGCATCAGAGCTGTCCTCAGCATATCACCCATAAAGATGTCAAGCTGATTTCATACAGGACTCAGTCTTGCTCTTAGTGAAATCAGTGTCAGGGCTTCTCCTGTCTCACTGAATGAAGGCTCATGCACTGATCCCCAAGTACAACAGGACATCAGTGTGTCCCCAGTGTCCAGCTGTCCTCACAGCAGCACACCTGTGCACTGGTGACACGGTGAGTCCATGTGAGTCCACCACAGACACAATTATACAGCCACACATTCACACACTCACAGACGTTACATCTGCAAAAAATCTGTTTTTAAATGTGATGATGGAAAAGAGCTGTGTGTCTTTAAGAAGGTGGAGGCTTCTCTTAGAGAAACAATGGGGTTTTTTTCACCTTTTCAAAGTGTGAACAAAAAGAGAGGTAGGTTGAATTAATGTTCTTTTATGCAGAGGTCATTATTTGCAATTTCAAGAATAGAGATCTTAAGACAAAATCAGATTCAACCTGTTCTTTAATTGGCCTTTCTTAGAATCTCTCTTTTCTTTGTAGACATGTCCACTAGTCCTTGACCTGATTTATGTGATTGGTCAATTGTGAGTTAATGAAGGGGATAAAATGTTTTCTGGAATGCTAGGATAATCGACAAATAGCAATGACCAGTAACTGGACCACAGCCAAGACAGGAACTTAATCCCCTGAAGTCCAAGGGTATTGTGAAGTTGCACTGAAGTGGGAACTGAAGGAAACCAGTTACATCATTCCATTTGCTTCCTTAGATTGGGACAAATGCACTCACTCCAGAAAGCATATTTGAAGACTAATTATGCAGGGAGAAAACAAGGTAGGAAGGAATTTCTCCATTTCTAGGCATATGTGGTTTCAAGCTCAGTTTAAGGGATTTAATCCTCTTTGTTCCTAGCAACATTTTACTGTTTGATGCATTGAGTGCAGGTTGTTTCTCTCAGAGATCACATGCTCTTGTCCCATACCTCTGCCTTCCCTAATGATGCAGAACAGCTCCCTCGCCCTCTGTCAAACATCTCGCCTGAATTCTCAGTGGCAACACAACAGCTGAATGGTTCAGCTGCAAGGATTAAAAAGGTGGGCTTAAAATGCATGTGAATCCTTTGAGTGTAAAATTTAAATGAGAATACAGAGACACTGTTGCTTGCTCTGCCGTGGATTTCATGTAAAGGTCAGAATTCATCACTGCTGGAGCCCAACTGAATTAAGCAGGGATGAGCTTGGAGCTCTTTGGTAAAGCCAAGGTTTCTCAGCCTGGATGTTTCTGGTTTTGAGCACACACCTCAGGACACATTGTGGGGGTGAAGGGGTCAGAGGATATTTCATTGGTTAGTGTGAGGTAATTTAATTGAAAAGTTGACACTATGCCCTGATCAAAGCTCACGAGCTCAGCAACTCAACAGGGACTGGAACACAGCACCTGCAAGACAACCAAGAAATGAGTTACCACACCTTTGGTGGGTGGACTATGGGCAACACATTAGTAATGGTGAAAGGACAAAGGGGACACTAAAATATCCCCTCTGCCTGTGGTAAGTGTCACCAGCACCAAGGAGGAGCTTGCCAGGAGCAGAGGGAAGACAACCCACTTTGCCCTTGACTTTTGGCTTTAAGAAGTTAGAGCAGGTTCCCAGAGAATTACATTTTATATGTCCATACAATGAGGTTTGTTGATTCAGTCCTTGCACTTAGACTGTGCAACACATGTCCCAGAGGGGATTTTGGGGATACTGCAATATCCAGTAAACAGCCAGATGTTCAGTAATGTTTTCTCAAATACACATCATCTCAGATCTTAGATCTTGCTAGAATGAAAAGGAAAAAACCCTACAAACAAACTGAAGTGATAGAAATTCTTCACGGATTTCCAAGCTAACATCCTTCCATGTGTTTCTGTGCTTCTTAGGATCATTTTTCTTTCAATAAGTGGTTAAATTTTGATACCATTTTAAGGATATTTTTCCAACAAGAGGCCCTGGAGAACCCATGTTGCACATGCAGGTGGATTGTGAGTTCGCTGGGGAGAGGACTGAGGTTTATTTGCCTCATTTGCACCTCAGACAGTGGGTCCTGATTTCACTGCTATGCCTAATTCATGTAATTGATGGGCAAATAATTGAACAGCTTAAAATGCCTAGGAAGGCCCAGGAGAAGGTTCATGTGGAGCCATTCCTTCCCTTACAGGAACAGTTGGGGTCTGTAATGATGTGAGTGTTGAAGGGAGCAGGAGATGATGTTTGTGGTAATGAGATTTCCAGAGTCAGATGCCAATGGGGAATCATAAAGGAGAATGAAGTGAGACATGAGGAGTGAGAAGAGATTAATTAGTGGTAGAAAAACATCCTCTTGGGACACTGTAATAAGCCAAAAACCTCATCTATGTAAGAACTGTGTTAACAACCCATGGCAAAGCACTGGACAGACCAGCACCAAGGTCTGCATCCAAATGTAGAAGCTCTTGGTCAGTCCTGGTGACTCTTGGTCAGTCTCTTCTCCCTGTCTGGCTCTGACCTGAACTTGTGGAATACTCACCATCCCAAGCTGAGTGGCCATGAATGAGCCAAGTTCCTCTTCCATATTCCCCTTGCTCCTCAGCACCAGTTTCTTATGCCTTGCTCTGTGTATTGCTTCAACAATTCTACCTCTTCATTAGCATTTCAGCAAGCTAATTGCTGTGCTCCCACGAGCTGGCTGGACAACTGTATGGGCCAGGCAGCTGCATCTCTCTTGTGTTCAGGGATTTGTTGATTAAAACAGTTACCTCATTCAGTGTGACCCTAGGAGCCCCAGCTTCCCTTGCTGCTGATGAGAAGCACATGTTGGTGGGTCTGGAGCGTTTCACAGCAGAGCTCATCCACAGGACAAGGGGATGGACAAGCAGCAGGAGGGTGCTGGCAGTGCAAATTCCTTCTTGCCATGGGTTCAGGACAGATCCATGGGGACTGATGGCCATCAGCATCATAGAAAACACTGCCTGTAGCCCAGAATTCCGTTTAAGGCAAAATTAATTAATAGATGTCATCAGAAGACAAGGTCCTTCTAGAGAAATATTGAAAAGGAGGGTGTTGGCTGGGTGAGGTCTGGGAAGTTAAGGAAGAAGAGGTGGTATTTAACTCTAATTTGCAAAAAATAGACTTAAAAGAATTATTGTAGACATGCCTTGGGGAGAAATAGAAATAAAAACTCTTCTCATCAGATTTGTGTGTGGTGTACTAAGAGCATTTACTTACATGTTGCATAAATTCAGGAGAGTTCTGTCTGCTCCATGTTTCAGAGGTTTCAGATGAAGCTTTTGTTACTCATCAGCTTTCCAATGTCCTGAACAAAGCTAGAACTCATTAGGTTGTAGCCCAATGTACTCAGCCTCATGTCCACACACTTTATCATAGAAAAGGCTTGGAAGAGACATCCAGAAAGGTTTTAATTATTCATTTGTCATCAGTCTTTAAATGCCATATTAAAGTATAGCCTATTAGGGTCTAATCTGAATTGAGTTTAAATCAGGAATCCAACTGGCTTGAAGCTGCATCTGGGGAGGTTTAGATCAGGTAATAGTAAACATTTACTCGTGGGAAGGATTCTTAAGCACTGGAACAGGCTGACCAGGAGACTGGTGAACTCACCATCCTTGGAAGTGTTCAAAAACCACATGGATGTGGTACTTGGGAACATGGTTTAGTGCTGGCCTTGGCAGTATTAGGTTAATGGTTGGACTCAATGATCTTAGAGGTCTTCCCTAACCTTAATGATTCTATGATTCTATTAATTTCTCTTAAAGGCAATAAAAAATAAAGCTGTGTCTATGGAAGCTCAGATCAAGGCCTGATTCACCTATTTCAGGTCTCTTAAAAACTTCCTGTTGGTGATTTTCCTATTTTCTCTCCTGTGATTTGGATCTCATGTCTGGAGTACACATTACTTACACTGTAGGGTCTGAATCTGAACAAAGCACTCCACATGTCTGATATGCCTCTCTCAATTAACACCATAAACCAGAGCTGCCAAGTGGTGACTTAATAACATATCTATTAATAGTGACTGTTATCAGGGAAATGGGCAGAACAGCAGACAGACAGAAGAAGGAAAACAGTATTAAATGAGACATTTCTCTGAAAATACACTCCAGTTTACCCACAAAATACAGTCAGATAGCCTACAGAGTTATGGCTATGGTTGTGTGGGTGATAAGTCTCCCTTCAATTTTTGCACAGGAAACTGCATTTCAGATTAACTTTTCAGAAGTGATAACAAAAGTGATTTATTCCTACATGCACAAAACCCCACACTAGCATGTTTATGCATTGCCATGGGCAAAGTGCCTTCCAAACACTCAAGATTCTTCTCTTCTCTTCTCTTCTCTTCTCTTCTCTTCTCTTCTCTTCTCTTCTCTTCTCTTCTCTTCTCTTCTCTTCTCTTCTCTTCTCTTCTCTTCTCTTCTCTTCTCTTCTCTTCTCTTCTCTTCTCTTCTCTTCTCTCCTCTCCTCTCCTCTCCTCTCCTCTCCTCTCCTCTCCTCTCCTCTCCTCTCCTCTCCTCTCCTCTCCTCTCCTCTCCTCTCCTCTCCTCTCCTCTCCTCTCCTCTCCTCTCCTCTCCTCTCCTCTCCTCTCCTCTCCTCTCCTCTCCTCTCCTCTCCTCTCCTCTCCTCTCCTCTCCTCTCCTCTCCTCTCCTCTCCTCTCCTCTCCTCTCCTCTCCTCTTCTCTTCCTCTTCTCAGCATTGTTTATATCAAAGACTGTTTTTGTTGCTTACTGGGCTATAGCAGTGCTGATTATTAAGTTTGAAACAAAATCTCAGGTAACATAAATATTTAGAAACAGCAATCCAGGGGGATTAAACCAACACAGAGATGAACTCTGGCAGGATTTACCCTGTGTTGTTATTTAACATGCAGAGATAGGAAAGCCAGACTCTGTAGGGCTGTGTTGATTAGTGCCAAAGACTAAATGCTCATATGAATGGTACTAGATTCACGGGAAGGATTTAGGGATCAGTATTAGACCCTGTTCCTAAATCCTAATTAGTCAATTCCTGAAGAAGGTAGTTCACAATCCACAGCTCCCTGAACACAGCTCAGCCTAGTGCCTCTATTAAAAAAAGTATAAAAATGCTGAAGGGGATAAATTTCATGTGGGATTAACAGCTGGGGGTTTTTTTTTGTTAAATGTAAACAATAAATCATGTCAGTAATTCCTCTCCCTTCCCTCAAAGAATACCAGAATTGAAGTATCTTGCACAAAACTCTCCTGCTCCAAACAGAAACCTAACATATTTCTGACATGAGAGACCCCCTTCAATGTCCACAGCCTGTGCTGTGGGTGTGGGAGACCATCCTATAGCTGGATCATTATAACTTCTGGTGCAATTCTCAAGGGTTTTTTCTGCAGAGGGGAAGGGGCTATGGTGTGGTGAGGAGAGCAGGGAGAGGGGAAGGTGTCTCTGCAATAGCCCATGGAACATGCCCTTCACTTCTCACATGCTCCTCCCATCTGTGGCCTGAAGAAAACCCAAACCCCAGCTCAGAGTGGGGGCAGGCAGCTTTACGTGGTGAGCCCTGGGCTCATACACAATGAACTCTGTTTTGGATGGAAAAGCTTCAGCTCCAGCTCCAGAAACACACTGGCGTCAGGGGACTGACCAAGTTATAATTGCATCTCTTTGTGTTATTGGTCCCTTGGCCTCCCTAAGCTGAAGCAAGCTACATTTGATTTCTTTGGCATCATCCAGAGTGTGTCCTGCCAGCACTTTGCCCTCGGTGCCTTGTGTTAGCCAAACTGGCCACTTCTGTGACCTCTTGTTCTTTCTATACATGGAACATATTTCAGTGAATTTATAACCCCTCAAATAAGGTCTCTTTTATTCTAATCTGAATGCCCTGTTAACTCGGTTTTGGATCCTCTCCCAGTCTCCAGGATACTTGGTGCTTTATATTTTGGATATACCAGACTGCCTGCTGCTCCAGGTTGTGACAGAGAGTGTCTGGTTCATATACTTCTACCTTTAAATGTTAGATTGTTTATTCCAGTTCCTCAACAACACTTTAAAAGAAAAAAAGAGTGGGGGAAGAGCATGAAGTCACTGAAAAGTTGCCCATCAGCTCACATGTGTTGCCTGACCACCTAACAAAACAAAAATTCCCTCTTGCTGGTCAGTTCATCTTGTTGAGACCCTGAAAGCAGACAGATTTTGAATAAAGTGTGAGTTGCTTCTGCACAGGTCTAAGGGCAATGTCTCAGGCACGGATCCAGATATGAGGATCTCCCAAACAGTGCAACAAACTGGCATGAGAAAAGCCACATTTCCTGGAAACTGCTTTGTCAGAATCCAACCTGCTCGGAGGAACATTTGGGGAAAGAAGAATCTCCAGACCAAACATTTTAAAAATACACTTTTCAACTCTGTGTCTTTTTATTTTTTCTTAAATGAAGAATCTCTTTTGATTCTAAAGTACCTTGAAATTGCAGTATACTTACTCTTTTGAAGAGTTTTTCCTTATCTTTGGATATCAGAATTGAAATAAACTGGTCCCACATGCTTCAGATTAAAAATTTCTGTGGAATCAGTCTGAAATTGGAGGGGGAAACTTTGGCGTGGAGAATTTTACTTGTTCTTCTTATTTATTACAGGACAGGAAAAGCAAAATCTCTGAAACCTCTCACAGGATGGGGAACAAATTTCCTACTGACATGTGGGGCCAAGTTCTCCAGGCAGAGCTGCTCTCACAGCAAACCAGCCCTTGTGAAGGTTTCTTTCCATCAACAGATGGAAAGAAAACACTCCTCTCTCACCTGGAAGGGAGTATAAAGAAAATTGTTAGTAGATAAAGCCAAATGATCAACCCATTCTCTCATTTTCAACTCAACTTCCTCCTCTTCCTCCAAATTAATTTGGATTTTTGTACATCTCCTGCTTAGAATGAAGCATGAAAGCTGTAGCTCTTTGGTGGTCAAAGAGAAGGGTGCAGTTATACTAAATTGTAGCAACTGACCCCAAGCTTCCCCTGCTTTTTTATGCTCTTATGGTTCTTTTGATTTCTCCTACTGTCACTGGCTTTGGTCATTTATTCATAGCACTTCACCCTAAAAAGGCCTCTCAGTTCCTGAAATAGCCTCTTGTGTCTCCGTCATCTGCAGATTTTCCAGTTGAAGCATCCCAGACTGTGCCAAAGTTGATGTTTTAGAAAAGCCTCCCAGAGAGAAGACTCAAGTGTTTCCCCCGTTCTCCCCCCATTCCTCTTCACACCTTTTTTTTGGGTTTGGACTCTGGGCTGTATCATCTTTGCAGCCCAGTAAATTATCCAGGAATTCTGCGTGTGGGTTCCTGAGTTTCTGTGACATGCTCTACCGCAGCGGTCAGGAGAAAACAGTGATTTCAGCAGAAAAAAAAGCCAGAGGAGCAGCCCTGAGTGCCTTGCTGGTCCTCTTCTCTGGTGATGTTGGGAGGTGCTTAGCAAGGGCTACTGGGCACTCTAGTCTTCAGTTTAATTATGGACATAACTGATGCATTTCCAAAGGGTTGTGAGGTCTTGGAGGTGTGGACAAGGCCGTCTGCCACCCTCATAAGCTGCTAGAAAGCTGATGTCAGTCTCTTTTCAGGAGTTACCATGGAAGCATATGGTTACTTTAGTATTTTCTTTCCTTCCTTGACTTTCTTTTGCTCAGATAACTACAATACAGCTTTTTTTTTTCTTATTGCCTGTCCCAGGTTTTCAGTCAGGAAGAAAGTGACTGGTTGGGAGCCAAGGACATGTTGACAAGGGATTCACCAGCCCAGAAACAGCATCTGGGGCAAAATGGAGCCCCTACATCTGATGGGACAGTAAACAAGAGAAGCTTCTCCAGGTAGCAGATGTGACTGGACAACTCCAGGCTGTGCTCCAAAAGTCCTGCCATATTTGTAGAGCAGGAGTCAATGCTGTGTAAAGTGCCACCCAGTGCTCTGGGAGCTCCTGCTGCTCACAGGAGTGCCGTGATTGACATTCATAATCCCAGGCACTGGGGAAGCTGAAGCTCCCACAGGAGCCCTGTGACCAGTATTGGTCAATAAGGAAACCCAGTGACTTGACCTGTCCTGGTCGTTGATCATTCTTCATTGCTGTAATTTTGGCTGGTCACAGGACAAGCAAGGTCCCATGAGCAGCAGGAAAATATTTGAAAATGTGTCTCTAAAATCCAACTTGCCTTCTCAGCTCTACATTTTTTCCTTTGCAGAGAGGGGACTTCTCTGGGCACTATTGCAAAGATGATCCCAAAGGGGCAGGGAAGTGTGAAAGCTAAAAGGAGGTCAAGAACAGAAAGAGATGGCAATTTGGGACTGGTCTGGACCAGAAATACAAGACATCTTGGAATGGTAACCTTACCCTAATCTCACAGGTAAGGAAAATATCCAGGTTTTACAAGTAATCCCTATTCAGAAATAGGAAAAATAGAGATTTGCAATCAATCTATCCCTACATGTCACTAATGTTCTGAAGCTTAAAATAATAGCCTGTAATCCCATGTGAGGAAGCAATTAGTAATTATGAGTGCAATATAGAAAACACATGTAAAAAAATCCCAGCTCCTCTTCCCTTTCCTCACAATTCATTCCCTGAATTTTATATAGGTGGTTTCTATTCACCAGCCTTCAATAAAGATTTTGAGAAGTAACTGTCAGGCAGTGGGATGCCTGTGAATTGCTCTGTTAGATTTGTCTACATAATTTCCCAGTAAGAGGTGACTGTGCTGCCCTTTGCAGTGCCAGAGTGGCTGCTACAGCTCCCAGCAGAATCTTCACAGGAGTACAGAGATAAAATGCACTGTTCTGCAGCATGAGGTGTGCTAAAGGCTGAATGAAATTATTCTCAGAAATAGGTGGTTAAAGAGATTAAAATATTTTAAGAAATCCCCAGTGGCTGCCCCATGTGTTTGTAAATAGGATATTTGGTTATTTGGTGGGCTCCCAGTTTCTATGAGGATCTGATGAACTTGGAGAGACACAACAAAATGAGTCCCTTCCACTCAAGGTCACAGTGTTTTTGGTCCCAAGCACTTCACGGTGCACTGTAATTATTTCAGTGCCAGCAGAGCAGTGATATCATGCAAAGACATGACAGATCACACTTTTCTCATATTAGGAGAGGGGCTGGAACATGTGAGTATGTGTACAGGAGTCTGTTTGTAATGAAACTGCCTTTATGGGGCCCTTGTGTGCTTGCAGTCTCATTTCATCGAGTTAAGAGTGCTCACTTTTCTTAATGCTTGCTTAATGTGTTTACTTAAATATATTTAATATCCCATGGAGTCCATTTCCATTTACTGATGGAGCTTTTTTAGAGCATCATAGTGGCAAAGCTGGATAAGATACCTGTGAAAGATATCAGACATTTTAACATACTGAAAGCACTGAGAAGTGTAAGAGGGTAATGTTCAGTTTTGTAACGAAAATAATGAAATGAGGAAAGCCTTTGGGACACACTAAAATAGAGCAACCAGACAGGAAGGTAAGAAAATTGTTCTGTGTACCCAAAGGAAAATAGTGAAGAGGGCCAGATAATTTTTTCAGATGTAGCTCATTGTGGAAATAATTGATGCCCAATTTGGAAAAAAATATAATAATAGTACAAGGTATTGGACTCTGTGCTCCCAGTTTGCCATCTGACCTCATCAATATTGCATTCTTGGATGCAAACCAGCTGAGTTTCAAGGAAAATACTGGAGATCTCTCAAGAAACCCTATGACCTGGTAGTTAGGGCGCTCTCCTAATCTGAAAGAAAGGAAGGTATAGTGCCTCTTGGCCTCGAAGATCACCTAAAATCTCCTATTTCTCCCTAGATGAAGTCAGTAGTATGCAAGCAGCAGACACTGCAAGGGCAAGGGCAGTGCTGTCCTGACCATGCTCTGGTAGCTTCCCTGGGATTCCTGGGAAGCTTTGGGTTGGTGTAGATGATGGCAGAGACTGCACTGGAGCTCCAGCTGGGACATCACCACCTGGGTTCACCACAACAGGTCCTTCTGATCCTGTCTGAGGACTACAGGGAATAATATCCAGAAATTCCTGGCAAATTTCCTCCAGCCATTCTCATTTCTAGGTCAGTATAAAGGAAAATCCACACTCAGTGACCTGCAGGAAGAAAGGCAGAGGAAGAGGCTGGGAGCCATGAAGAAGAGACACCAAGAAATTGAGAATCCACCCTTAAATTGCAGAAATAGTGAAGGGATTTTGCACCCACCCCTCCTGTGTTTCTGTACTGGGAGTCTGGTTATTTCTGCTGGAGATATCTCTGTGTTGGGAAAACAGGCTCTGGTGGCAAGGGACACAATGATCTCTTCAGAGGGGTCCCAGCTGCCTTCCCCTGCTCAGTGTCACTCATACTGCCGGGCCTGGGGAGCCAGTGCTCATGCATGCAAAATCACTCTTTTTAATTTTCTGTTTCTGTAACATGACCTATTACTGTACTACATCTTCATGAGGCAGAGCTGTCTGGAGAACATCTGTTGCAGTCCCAGCTGTTCGGGTACTTCCTCTGTTTCAGCCCTGATATGTGCAAATCACTGACAGTAACACACCCCCCAATTCCTCCTGCAAATCCTGTTTTCTCTGTTCTCACAGGGAGAGGGGGAAAAAAGAAAAAAGAAACTTTGCATGGTTAAATATGGGCTAGATGCTTTATTCTCACCAAATCGCACCAGAAGGGTCATTGTGGACTGACTCATACCAGACAGACAGTAAAAACCATCCCAGTGTTTATTCCCTTTGGAGCCTATATAATTAAAGCTGCCCACCTGCTGCTGAATTTTGCTGTCATTTTTTGATGCTATGGGCAATGTGATACTCAGTTATTATCATAAACTATGTTAAGCTCTACCCACTATGGGGTTTATGACAACAATCCTTGAGAAAACTGTAATCCTCTGTGCTCAAGTATATCTCCTTGTTATAATGCTTATGATTCTTGGCTGGAGATGATGGCAGATGATGGCCATGAAAGACTTCCAAATATGGGTCCTGGCAACTTGCTCTCTGCCCAGCATGCCTGCCTTAGATATGTTAGATGAAGCCATTTCCAGCCCATCTCTTCCAGCCTTGCAGCACAGCGTCATTCTTGTTCCAGGATGCACGACTGAGAGATTTGACAGCCTGCCCCAGGCACATAGTGCCCCTCTCATCTCCAATCCCATCCCAGACAATCCTGCTGTGGGTCCATAGGGAACCACAGTGGCTGCAAGGAGGTGGAGGGGCTGGGGTGTCACGTGAACAGCTCTCATGCAGCTTTGAAAGTCCTTTGCCTCCTTTCCCTGCCCGTCCACACCATTTGTTTCCATCCCCACACAAAGAAAAATCTCAGCATGCCTGGCTGAGGGCGCTCAGAAAGTCAAGATTTGAAGCAATTCACAGGGCTTTGGATGGAAAATTTGCAAGGGCTGCAATGTACAGAGCCCTTCTCTCATACCTTAAGTGAGAGTTACAAGCACCTGACTGTCACATAAAAAGGTGTCAAACCCTCTGGGTGTGTTTTAGGAAGGAAACGCTGATTGAATTTTCAAAGAAAGGTTGGACAGAATAGCACTCCAGGCCACAGGCCCCAGGCAGACTCATGGAATTCAGGTGCTTCCAGTTTTGATATTTTCCTTGGAAAAATGGGAATTATTGACTAGTCTTCCTTACATGCTTCACAGGCATTGCCAGAGGCAAAGACCAAAACACATCTCCAATGCTAAACATGTAATCTGCTAAATTTTAAAAAAATCTTGCTTCAGAGTTCCAAATACTGCGAAATATCCTAGAGATATTGACTGAAAGCATTAAAAATATTCCCAGGGGACAGCTTAAATATTTGACAGGAAACAACAAAATGGTTTTCCTTATTGACCAACACTGGTGACACATATATTAACCATAATAAAATAACTATAACTTCATCACTAAATACAGCAGTAATAGGTGTTGTCTCTGTAAACTCTCTCCACTGGTTTCTGTAAAATTTAAAAAGCATCGGGAACATAAATAATTTTATATTGAATTAATTTTAATGGCACACACTGAAGATTTTGGAAATTCATGTTTTTCATGACAATTATTTAGAATTCTGAATAGTCAAACATTCAAAATTTAACATACAGTTAGGAAAAGATCCACACCTAGTATATTTGTCCCTGTACTGCTATCTTCAACCACAATCTCAACAATGAAAGACTATCAAGTTTAGCAATCCAAACATGTTTCCTGGACAGCCTGGTCATCCATAATTGTTGGAAGCAACCACTTCTCTTTACTGCCAAAATATTGTCTATCATTTGTTGCCTGATACTCCTGGAGGGACTTAACAGTGTTTAATAAATAATCTGAACCTGCTTGGTAAAATTTCCATTTAATGCTAGTTGAAATGTGAATTATTTATCATGCTTTTTCCACCCAGTTTTCTTAAGGACAATACAAGGTCTTGGATAGAAGCTTCTGAATGCTTGACATCCATGAGCTGGAACCACACACAGCTGAATTTCTCCAGTAGCTATAGGACAAAGGTTTGATGTTGATACATCTTCCACATGTTCCTCCAGAATGGTATAAATTTCCCCTCACATTTCTCTTGTACGTACTTGTCCAGAAAATAAAGGGAAAAAAATTATGTACCACAGTGCTGATGACAGCAGTTGTCAGAAAGCTGCCAGCCTCTTAGAGGAAACGAGCTTGGCTCCCAAAAAGTCCAGCATAAGAATCCCAGAGACTTCCATGAAGTTCAACCCAAACCACTCTGATGGCCTCCTCCAGCACCCAGGGAAAGAGCTTCACCTTTTAGACAATGTTTTGGAAGAATAAAAGGACAAGTGAAGACCCTGAACAGAATAACAAACTGGCTATGCCTTCCACTGACTGAGAAACTGGGCTTGGAACTCAGACACAGCCTCTCCAGTGGGGCTTCCAGTATCCCCATTTTGTCATCAGCTCCAGTTTGGGGATACAATTGATCTTAGTCTTGCTTTGCTACTCTTGATGTTCTAAAAGACAGTAAAACACAGAATCATAGAATTTTTAAGGTTGATAAAGAACTCTGAGATCATTGAGTCTAACCATTAACCCAGCACTGCCAAGGCCACCACTAATCCATGTCCCCAAGTGCTACATCTACATGTCTTTTGACTTCCAGAGATGGTGAATCCACCACTGCCTTGGGCAGCTTGTTCCAAAGCCTGACCACCCTTTCTGTGAAGAATTTTTCATAGTATTGAATCTAAACCTCCCCTTGTGCAACTAGAGGCCATTTCTTTTTGTCCTGTCTCTTGTTACCTGGCAGAAGAGGCCACAGACGTCCAGTGATTTCCAAGCACTGCTGACATAATGAGGAAGGTGATGGCTTTGGACAGAAATGAATTTGATGTATGGACCAAAGTTCAAATTTTTGCTCTTCCTGCTCTATAAAAACCTTTTCATTTATCTGTATTTCAATGTCTCTTCTACACAGTGAGAGTGATTATTACTATGATTCACAGGGATGTAGAATTTTTAGTGGTCAAAAATGTGTGGAGTGAAGACTCTCTGGAAATGGAGAGTTACCATTTACCTACACAATGTAAATCATACTTTATCATAAAATTACTTAATGAGAAGGTTATTTTTAAGTACTATTTTGACATTGATTTGTCCATGTGATTTTCCAGCTTTTGGTTTCTGGGTCTGTTCCAGCAAAGACAGAAAATCAGATCAAATGCTGCAAGGACTGGCACTTTAAATGCTGACTGCAGAGTCATGTTTGCACAGAGGCCCCAGCAGCACTGTCAAGGAAGCAAAAAGCAAGTGCAAACAGAGCTGTGCTGACTTTATGGCCCCTTACAAATCTTTTCTGGCATATGGGAGTATTAGGCCTTAAGAACCAAAAGGAGAGAAAAGTGTTTTATCACTTCTCCGTGATAGCGGGTTGAACCTGTCCTTACACGCAGCCTCTACCACGAATGCACTTTTGGAAGGGAGTTTCAGATAAACATCAAAATGCTCCTCTTGCTGTCAAGTGGGAGAGCTCTTTGCTCTCACTGAACCATGGCAGAGGCCAGCTCAGGTTCCCCGGCAGCCCAGGGCTTTGGCCAGCAAACAGCGGCTGGAGCTGAGCGATGATAGCTGGGTCTTGGACCAGCAGGAGATCCCACCCCACACTCCTCCACCCTCTCATCATCTTGTTTTGCTTCCTATCCCTACAGACAGGGAGAGTTCAGGAGACCACCAGCCTCCCAGGCTGCAGGACACAGCAGCATAAAGGAAGTCACCTCTATTTGCTGATATGTCTACTAGGTTTGGGCAAAGGTAACACAAATACACGCTTCACCAATTTGCTGCATATTTCTGTATTTTTTCCAGAGTTGTATTTCATTGTCAAAGCCAGGTTCATCCTTTTGTTTGGTGCTACCTTGGTAAGAAACTCAGCTTATCTTGTTGGCTTTAGTGGAAGAGGAAACAACATTGAGGGTCTTCTCCACGCAATAACCAAACCACCTGTGGGAAGTGCCAGTTTCTCTTCCCTATTTTAGGAAGCCTGTGATTACTTTGTTGTTAATTTCACCAAGCTGCTTAAGAAAAAAGATGAATTTAAACTTTAAAACATCCTTCCTTGGCTTTGCAAGCCAGGCAAGACATGAACACACTTTAAATAAAGGATGTTCTGCAGTGATGTGCTCACAAGAAATTGCCTGTTACACAGTGAGCACTGAGTTTGCCCTGCATCTGAGGAAGCCCCCACAGGTGCTCCAGCTGCCTCCTGGGATCCAACACATTTGGAGTGGCCAAAGCCTTGACTTGACTTGACCCTGGAAACCGCTGACGACATGACACCACTCCCTCTCTTTTTTTAATTGCCCCTCCCTATCATTCATGAGTCCTCTTTTCACATTCACCTCCTGTCTTAGCATTAGTGAATATATTAGTGTATTCAATTTTCAATATTAATAAAATTAATATTGGGTTGAACCTGTCCTTACATGCAGGATAACACTAATATTGAAGTAACACATCAAAATTTGCCTTAAACCCTTACCCAGGTCCTCCTTAGTATTTCAGATCCAAGCTCCCATTGGTTCCAGGATCTGGACCTCTATCCTTACCTCTCTGATTAAATCATTAGCTTTAAAATCCTTCACGGTTTTCAACCCAATAATACAGCACAGGAAAAAGTGGGTGTAAGCTTCATGAATATTTATTTTTTCAGCAATGAAGGAGCAAGTTTACCCAACAGCTTTTCTAGCTGATTGTCTGCAGCACAAGGAAGCTACGGCCACGTTAACGCAAGCAGTAGTAGTCTATTGTTTTAGTAGACACTTCTTTTTCCTTCCTTTTGAATAAATACACCGCAGGGTCTGGGAGGACATGTGCCAAGAGCATTACTGGGCGCAGCAACAGCTGAACAAAGAGCAATCCTAATCATAACAGAGCGAGCAAGTATTGTTACAAATGTTCTCTTTAGTATGGAAATGAGCCAGGGGTAATAAAAACACCATAAAAACGTCAAAATGACCGATCACCATGAAGCGCTCGCCTTTTTATAACCAAAACTTGCAATGAACTTAGAAAAATTCCTGCCTTAAGAGAGATGCCATTTTTACTTAACGTTATTGTTCGACTTCTTCTCACTTCGCTGCACAGTTAAACGATTGCAGAAGAGAGCAACTTCAGAAGGGCATCAGTAAAGACCTGATTGATATTAAATGGCATTTGAGCGCGATGGTGGACTCTGGATGGGAGCAAACTGCTAACCAGGGCATTAACATTAACACTGCTACTGCCTCTTCAGGAGAATTGGGGCTTATTTAGGTGCTAATTGTTTGAACAGCATCAATAACACATAATGCTTAATAAGATACAAATGAAGAGCTGTGTAATTCGTGTAATTCCATCAGAAAACACTCAGGAACAGCAGCTTGACTTTAATTACTCAGATCAAAGGAAAAAGGCATTTTGAAGTCTGGTCTAAAATGTTATTTATTACTCCTTTCACTAAAGCATAGATCAGCTTGGATAGAAATAGCACTTTGGACTGGATTTGGTTAGTGAAAATGGAAAAAAAAAGAATATTCATTGCTTTGCTGATGTCCATGCATATTAGAGGATATGCTAAATCCTAATTACAGCAGACTGGCAGAAAGGAAAAGAAAAAAGAAAGAAAGAAAAAATGCATAAGCTAAAATGAGGACAAATAAAGGTCATAGCTCCATATATTGCTTGCAAAGACCTGAAGCTGGTAAACACACACAAAGGTGCCTTGGGTAAACAAAACATAAAATGGACATTCTCTTTTCTCCAGACTCCGCTCCATAAATACACAATATGTATGTGCCACCTATCAGTCAATATAACACCAATATTTTACATGTGGTTTTATCAGCCATTACTTCATATTTCCAACTAAAGTAATCCACATTTTTGGTATTGAGATTTGCTTGTGGCTTTTTTATGTTTGTAGCAAACTTTTAAAAGCTGAGAGTCTTGGACAAAGAAATGCTCTTCTGGTAAGATTAGAGAAGAGAAAGCTTCCTACAGCTCCCTACTTACTAGCCTTTTCTGTCAGGTCCAGAATACAGAGCTGACCAGCTGGCCTGGATGCATCCCAGCACATCTGTATGGCAGACCCTAACCCATCCCAGCACATTTGGATCATAGATTCACAGCATGGAGTGAGAACAGACCTTTAAAGGCCATCTAGTCCCACCTCCTGCAATCAGCAGGGACATCTTCAACTAGATCAGGTTGCTCAGTCCTATTCAACCTGGCCTTGAATGTTTCCAGGGATGGGGCATCCACCACCTCTCTGGGCAACCTGGTGTTTCACCATCCTCATTGTAAAAGAATTTTTACCTTATATCTAGTTTGAGATTTAAAAGATTTAGAGGTATAAGTAACTGGAGGATACTAGGTTGACAGTCTTAAAATTTATCTCACTGGTTTGGTTCCGTGTCTTGGTGTTCTCTGCAGTTACAGGATCATCAAGGTTGAAAGAGAACCTCAAGATAATCCAGTCCCACTATCAAACCAGCACCACCATAATCACCCCTAAACCACCTCCCCAAGTGCCACATCCAGTCACCTCTTGAACATTTCCCGAAACAGTGACTCCACTACCTCCCTGGAAATCTTACTCCAATGCCTAACCACTCTTTCAGAGAAAAATGTTTTCCAACTATGTAATCTGAACTTCCACTGGTGCAGTGTAAGGCCATTTCCTCTCATCCTTATTGAGACCAACCCTCATCTCACTACTGCTTCCTTTCAGGTAGCTGTGGAGAGCAGCGAGGTCCCCCCAAGCCAGACTGCTCCAGACTAAACCACCCTGTTCCCTCAGCTGGTCATCAAAGGACATGTCAGATGACAGACTCTAACCCACCCGAACACACTGGATCACAGCCCCTAACCCATGCCAGCACATGTGAACGACATGCAATGGATGGGTGTGAGCACTCATGGGGACACGCTTCTCTTTGCACAAAGCCATGTCAGTGCAGAGCCCCACTTTATGTAAAGAACATCCTGACTGCAGCCCTAAGCTGGGAAGTTCTGGGATCATCCTGCTTGGAGGCAGCTGGAGCTGGGTGTGCAGCCTGGGTTTGCAGCCTAGGTGTGCAGCCTGGGTGTGCCCATTGTTGCCTTGAGGTCACTCATGCCACCACAGTGCTCACTCGAGCAGCACAGCCAGGTGCAGGGACACGTTCTGGCATTTCCTTTTCTCTGCAGCTCAACTGCATTTCCCTCGGGCCAGAAGGCACCACTAGATGACCTCATCTGGGTTCCATGAATCCCTTTATCCCAGTAACATGCCCGAAATCTTGCATTCAACCCCATGCTGTCCACAAAGCACCCAGCCTTGAAGATTTTGAGAGATGCAGTGTCTATCTTCCTTTGACAGCTCCTTCCAAAGTGTGTGCATTTCCCATTTATGTGCCTCTGGTTTCATACTGGGGCCATTAATTTCTGCCCCATTTTTCTCTGCCAATGGACCAGCCATGGCAAAGATATAAAAACCTGGGAATGGCTCCATGTGTCTGACTGATTTCCCACTGGACACTGCAGGGATTGTTTTCCCACTGCCATCTCCAAGAGCCAGAATAAGCTCTCTATGGGTAATAATTCAATGATTGTAAGGATCTTTTCCAATTATTCCATGTTAATCATCAGCAATTTGGAATTCTGGGCATGCTCAAAGTACCTAATGTAGGCAGAGGTGCTGCCCAGGTAGGAGAGTCATGATAAATTCCCCATTAATATCTGACCACCTCCAAGGGTTTGCTCACCTCTGCATCTTCCCCAGGTCTTTATCTCAATATTTCAAACCTCTCAAGAGTTTCAGACAACCAAAGAGATGGAGTCAACAGAGAAATATTTCCTCTTTCCTACCCCAAGTGTGCAATTTCTGCACAGGGATTTTCGGGTCAGAGGCCCAGGTCAGGTCAAGATGAAGTTTGGGTGAGGGCCAGCTTTCCTGAACTTAAGATGTCACAGCTTGGACATTTGCTGCCTCTGGCATGAGTAGTGAGACACTCACAGGTTTGCCTTAAAAGAGGTAGAGGTACTGAGTTTGACCTTGAAATCCCTGATCCACTCCAGGTACTCCAAAATTTCATCTTGCTAATTAAAATTTGGCTCCTAGTGCAGTTATGGCATTTGGCTCTAGAGGTGAAGAGATTAAAAACTGCCCTTTTTCACTAAAAAGCAGAAACCTTTCCCAAATCATTAAAAAAATAAAGCCTCTGTTTGGTTCACAGAACCTACCCAAAATATCAGCCCAAGCTGTGGCACACAGGTAACTTTACAATATTGTCTGCTTTGCCCTACCAGCACACACTTCTGATGAGTGCTAGCACACACACACCCCACACAGAGCCATCCTTCCCTTCAAAACACAGAGCTCTAAAATATATTAACACAATTCCAGGCTTTTATTCCTTTTTTTTCTGCAACTTTTATTACAAAGCCACAGACACACTGCGACATTCTGTCTCCTTTGATGTTCAGTTATTTTATTTGTCACCGAATGAAAACCACAGAACACTTTTTATCTTCAATGTCTGATAAGTTTTCAGTTCGAAAGGGGCCGACCACAGAAAGATTGTCCATACAAAGTTAAAAAATGCCACACACAAACTGGTAGGTAAAGCCATGTTTGATCTGTAATGCAAATAAAATTAACAAAGATAGTGAGTTTTAAGCCTAAAATTCCTTTGATCTTTGAAGCTCCATGGTTTTAAAAGTACAACTGCCTTCTGTATCACAGCCTGGCACGTACATCTACATGCCTATATGCATATGTATACAAATACATAAAGCAAAAAATCTTTTGTGTTCGACATAGGGTGAATTAGCATAAACAAGACAATGGTTTTCTTTAAACACCCTCTATTTAGGAATGAAGATGCATCCAAATCTTTTCCCACTGAATAAAAAACACTTCCATAAACAAGTATGACCTGGTTGAATTTATTTAAACTATGGAAGATTTTGCAATATATGCAAGGCACAATCAAGCCCTAAAATTCAATGGCATGCAGTAGGGCTTGGGACAGAGTGACTCAGAAAAGGTCTTAGAGATACCTCGTGAAGGCAAAATATTTCCTCAAAAATGTGAAATCCACCCAGGCACAGCAAGTCAGCACAAAGCTCAGACAAAAAACACGGCCCCTCCTAAACAGGACATGTGATGGTATTTGCCTGGGGGGAAATTTCACACCATTTTTGGTGGTCAGGATGGAGCAGATACCCAAGGCAGGATGAAGCCCCCATGCTTTCTGCAAATCAAGACCTTTATGGCATCTCTCATGGTGCATCCAAAACCAGAGCTGCATTCTCAGTGCCACAGCCCAGAGCTGAGGCTGGCCTGGGCCAATGCATCATTCATGCTGGGTAGTTTAATGCAACATTTGCCTTTGGAGAGCTCTGTCAGCAGCACTAGAGATTTAACTTTAATTCAGGAGCTTTGAAGGGCAGGAAGAAGCCTCTCCTTCCACTTGAGCCATCTGACAAAATGCAAAGTTTTTGCCTGCATGACACAGCACTATGGAGATGGGTCCCAAAGGGCAGAAGGCACTGGTGGAGAGTGCTAGGCACAGCCTGGAATTCTGTGCTGTATGGGAAATGCAGGAGTGCTTCTCTTAACCCACTAAGCCTCTCCCTGAGGCTCAGAGACAGAGCTGCCACTTGAACTGGTGCTGCCAGAAAATCTCTCAGGGTTCGCTTAGGGCTGAGCCCCACATACCCAGTGTTCAGCTCCGCCTCTGAAGCTGGTGTCAGCACTGCTCACAGAGCATGGGTCAGAAGTGTCTCCTTGCTACAACACTGGCCCAGAGAGCAGAGAAGGGCCACGGGCTTACAGGGGAATCTTGCCCTTTGCCATGCCCCTGATGCTGCTGGAATGTGCAGGAGTCTGGGACATACAATGGTGTAGTAAGTAGCTTCCCACAGGCACAGGATATGAGATGTATACTTTAGTATCTCTCACGGAAACATACACTTTGTGCCTCCTTGAAATGAAGGCAATGCCATAAGTATATAGAGGCTTTTTAATTTATTTTTTTAATGAAATGATTCAGTACACTACAGCCATTAAGAACTCCTGCCTAATTCATGCCTTATATCCATGCCTTATATCAGTGCTCACACTTAAGCTCCTCTCAGCTCTCCCTGAAGCTGAGAGAATGCATACAAAGATATCCTTAACCGGAATTTTAGGGATTTCATAAATTTGTGTTTAACCCTCCTGCTGAAAAATACTAGTTATCAATGTGTTACTTTATTACAACCTCTACAGAAAGAGCATCATGAGGGATGGTGTTCCTCTAGGGGTTATTACATGGATAACCTACTCCTAAGGCAAGAAAGGGACTTTTTGGAGCAGGATGTATTGGTGAGGAAAGCAGGAGCTGACGTGTTTCACTGAATCGAGGCCCCATCTCGCAGCACCACGGCTGAGCAAACAGGGAACTGTTTGGTTTGCTGGTGATTCAAACAAACCACCAGAAAAAATCACTGTGGGTCAAGACAGAGCAAATACCTCCAGAAATGTTCAGAGAAAAGCAAAGCCTAAAGCACAGCTTTGTTTCAGATTAAATAAAGTGTTTCACTTTTAAATGGAGCAGCTGGTTTGGTGAGGATCTCTTTCATTGAACAGGCTTGAGAAGGAAGTAATTTCAAACTTAAAAATTAGCATGTTCCAAATTTTCTTTTCTTTTTTTTTTCAACCATCAAACTCTAAATGAAAAGAAGAGAAACAGTTGCATCATTGCTGAACCTGCCTTCTCCAAAGAAAATTTTGGCCCCTGAAGAGCTGGGTGCCTCTCTGTGGCGTGCAACTGAAGGAAGGTTCAAGGCCCCCTAAAGGGGAGCAGCTCCTGTGTTCTCTCCTCACTGTCCCCAGCTCACCCTCCCCTGGCTCCTAAGGCAGCTGCAGTTACAAATCAAGTGTTTCACCTACATTTTATGATTTCCCCTTCCAAGCACCCTGAGGCCAAAGTTCCTTTTATAGCCTCACAAATTATTATGGTTTGATTTACAAAATTTTCTTTTAAAAATCCAAACAAACAAACAAACCCCAAACCAACAAACTCCTGCAGGTCTGGGCTTAAAAAACTAACAGGTCATCCTCCCCCCCGCCCCCCCGAGAAATGCATGGTGAAACAGCTTTCCCTGTGAGAGAAGAACTCTGCTACTGAAGGTGGCTGGGGCCTGTAAGAAGTGATCTGGCTGTTGTAGACCCTCACAGTCAGAATACAGACAGTGGAAAAGGTCAGTTTCTGATGGACAGGATGGCACCAGCAGCACCTGAGGTGACAGGAGATGACACCTGGCTAGTGTGAAAAGGCATAGAGACAGGTGGCCTCCAGGTTAGGAGAAGCACAGTTGGTCACAAGCTACATCAAGTGTGTTCTGAGCATGGCATCTACAGAACCTGAAAAAAAAAAAATCTTTATTTTCTTTGATCAAAAATACATATAGAAATGCCTGTTTTGAGGAAAATATCATACATTTTTTCTTGTTTAACAAAATAAATTAAATATACATGACTTCTGTTTAAACTCTATATAGAATTACAAAGGTTTTATATTTTGCAATTGGATTCATTGCCAGTCCATATAGGTATTTAATATGGTCCTTATTTATTTTCTCTTCTTTCTGTTTTTATTGTTGTTTGAACTGCAATGTTTCATCACTTACGAAGTGATATCTGAGGGGAGGGGACAACCACACACAACCTAGGTGGATATTTCTCAAATGCAAATTTTTCCTACAAGATTATTTCACTCTCTTTGCTTCATACTATTTTTTCTAATGCTTTCATGTATTTTGCATTGATGCAGAAAATCCAGTAGCTTGTCACTCTAAGCCATCAGAGAAGGACAGTGTGTTTTGCTTTCTTCACCATCAGCAGTTCAATTATTATTATTAATTATTATTATTTCTTAAATATAAATATAAAGATGTTCTGTACAATGTTCCTCTTTCCTTCTTTCCTTTTTCCTGGCAGTGGCACTGAGTCCTAGGACCAGGGGAGCAGAGCTGATCTGCAGAACATCCCACAGGAAACGATGCCTTCACCTTGCTGAAACTGAACCAACCAGCTTGGTTAGCTGATTGTGCTGACCACAATTGAGAAGCACGTGGCATTTCACCTTGTGAACAGAAATTGGTTTTTCCAGACCTTCTTGTGTTATTTTCTTTCCCTGGAAGAGATGAACAGGTTACATCTCCTGGTGCTCTGGTAATAAACCTCAAGTACATTAGAGCTTGAGTCACTCAGAGCAGGACAGGTCTGGGGGCTTCCCACCAAAACAAGTGATGCCCAGCAGGCATCCAGGCCCAGCCAGAAAAGTACCACACACACCTCTTGTTCTACCTGCTCCTTACAGTAACACAAGGAAGGAGGTGGTGGTTCACATCCCTGTGTCCCATCTCACTTGTTGCCACTTTGATTAAAATATCCAGGAAGGCTCTGCTGCTGGAGACAGAATTGGAGTTCCTTCATTATTCCTCGGCTACATCCTGATTGCAATAATTAAAAAAAAAAACAACTCTTTTCTCTCTCTGTCTTTCTCTATTATATATATATTTATATAGATAGATATAGATATATACACATATATATATACACACATACACACACGCATATACAATTATATATATATGTATATATATATTTAAAATTACATATATAACCTTTTCTGTCTGCTTTGCCTGTTGCTTGGCAGTGCGAGCTGACTTAGAGCAGTCTCTGCTGAGGTACCACGAGGAGAGAAGCCCAAACGAGCCACTGTACACAGGGCCCACCCTTAGCACTGGTACTGAATGTGCTGGTGCTGGTGCACTTTGCCTTCCACGTGCGAGTGGGTGTGAGTGTGGATGTCCGTGTAAATCTTTGGGTACATTTTGGAGGCCATGGCAGGGGCCAGGGCGGGCCCCTGGGACAGTAAATGCTGCTGCTGGGCCACGTATTCCTCGTAGTTGATGGAGGAGATGCAGTCTTTGTCGGGGACCTGGGAAACGCAGATCCTGTCGCGGGGCGGCGCGCGGTGCGCGGGGGCGGCGGCCGGAGGGGAGCACGGCTTCTTCTTGGACTGGCACAGCCACAGCAGGATGGTCCCGAAGATGAAGACGGCTCCGGCGGGGATGCCGATGATCACGGGCCAGGGCAGGCTGCTGGCTGAGGAAGGGGGCACAGGTGCGCTGGGAGGCTTGGGATCTGGACATGGTGGCAGGGGAGAGACAGAAAGAGTTAATTAAGCACAGGCAAAGCGGATTTGAAACAGATGTCACGCCTGGGCTGGCTGGTGTGCAGGCTGTCTGGCAATCCTGCCAGAGCAAGTAACAAGGGAGAAATCAAGCTAGCACATGATGTTTAGTAACTGCCTTGCTTTTCTGTGCTCCTGGAAGGACAAGCAACTCATTTTCTCTGGTTTAGGGGTCAGGAGGGGAGTCATTGGGGGATTTTATTACTCTCTTATCCAAGCTTTAATGGATGCACACTAGAGCCAGCCTGAGAGAGCTTCCTAACACTCTCACTCTGTGATAGAGTGGGCTTTGCTGCCCAGACTGAAGGACACAACACAGGATATGTCTGTAAAACCTCACTGTCAGCAGCCCAGGAGGCACAATCAGGCTGCACAGCACGCTGCCCACCCTCCTCTGCCAGGTGTAGCTCTGCCTGCAAGGGCTTCAGACAGCCTCTAGGAACCCTGTCTGGCTATGCTGGAGCTACCCAGCAATGCTCCACCATAGCAAGGAGAATGAATGTGGGGTTTCGAAGGTTGTCTTGACTTTCTTCTTTGTGTGGCTGAGGAGAAGGCTGAAGGATGGGGAAAAGTATAGGTGAGCTGGTGGTCCCTCCTTGATTCCCAAGCCATGGAGAACTGAAAGTCCATTCAGCACTGAAGTGTGTCTCCAGCTTCCTACACCAAATGGGCTCTATCTCCACCAGTCTCTTTGGAGCTGCTGCTGGCTTTTCAAGGGAAGTAAATTCAGCTACTGGAGGAGATAAGATGCTTTAGACATCATCTTTCACAACTACCTGCTCCTTTATCTCTCTGCAGTTGGCAGTCAGTGGCTATCCCTGGATAGCCACTCTAGTTTCTCAGACTGATTTCCTGATTTATGGACCCAAAAGGAATCCTGGGGTAGGATTCTAGCTATGAAAATCCTTGTCTAGATAGCTACCAGCTGGAATATCCAATGCTTGAAACATACCCAGACATAGAATTCAGCTTGCAGGGAGACACCCAGAAAACTTCAAAAACCACAGGCTTTTAAGAGGCTGTCTTAATCATTCAATATGTTATATTCACTTAACTTTCAAGCCTAATTTCTTTAAGACACTAATGTCTTTTTCTCTCCTTGACAAATAATCCTATGGGTAGTTTGAAATGTTAAATATACTCCATGTGGTCTCTTTGAAGTTAGGAGGACCTATACTTTGACCTCAATAGACAAAATTTTGATTCACCAACACTGGAAACTACAGAATAATTTAGGCTGGAAGGCACGTCTGGTCCAGCCCCCTGTTAAAAAACATGACATGATCAGAGAACTGACCCATCAGCTGACCATGAAAACAGAAGTTTTCATGCTGGTTGGCAGAAATCCTCTGCTGGGCTGCAAAAAAGTGTTTTAGTATTCATCCATGCTCCTCAGAGCTGTCAGTGTCAAATCTGGTAGATTTACAAGCAAAATGGTCTTTTTTAACTCATGGCTTTACAACCACATCTTTGCATCTTAGGGCAAGCTGCTTTCTCCTTTTCCATCACTGCCAGTAACAACAGCCCTGCAGGCTCTGGTTCTGGCATGAGGCCTCACTACAGTTCCACTTAAATCCATGGAAAGTCTCCCCCTGATTTCAGTGGGAGCTGGATCAAACTCTCATAGGTCAGAAACTCCCAGAGGCTTTGAGTTATATCCCACCCATGCTACTTCTTCCTTGGTATTTACAGGCCTTTCAGTTAGTGTAGTCCAAAATCCAAAATGTTTATTGGCGTAGAACTGCATAGTCAGAAGACAAAGAGCAAATGACCAGGCAAGGGTGGTGTGTCTCAAACACAAATGTCACAGTCTCAGTTGGATGTGGCCCCCAGCTCTGAGGTCTGGGGAGGGAAGGCAGCAGCTGTGAGTTTGGTACAGGGGCCCCAGGGGACCATTGGGTAAAAATTTAACTAATCAATCATTCTGGTTTTCACATTCATTCATTTCATTTCCTTGTGACCCAGACAGTTTTTATTCTTCTCTAATTTTATGGGCCTGTATTATTGTTTCCTTTTACCAGTAAAAGCAATATAAATAAGGACAAGAGAAAGGAGGAATTTTAGGGAATGAGGTTGCAAACTGTGCTGTTATTCAGTTCCCCTCTCCCATCCTGCAGCCTATCATTGAAGTGATTTAGTGCCTGCAACTGCAGTATCTTTTGCCAGCTTGCTCTTCTTTCATACAAGAGCAGATAATTCAATTTTTATGTCACCTGGATAACTGAGAGGGGCCTCAACCATGTCTGTAAGCATCTGCAGGGAGGTGTCTGAGCATGGACCAGGCTCTGCTCCATGATGCTGAGCAACAGGACACAAAGAAAGGGCAGAAGCTGATGCCCAGGAAGTTCCACCTGAATGTGAGGAAGAACTTCTTTACTGTGCAGTGACTGAGCACTGAACAGATTGCCCAGTGAGGGTGTGGAGTCTCCCTCACCAGAGATATTCCAGAGCCATCCTGACACAACCCCGTGCCACGTGCTCTGGATTGACTCTGCTTGAGCAGAGAGGTTGGACCAGATGACTGTGGTCTCTTCCAACCTTACACATTCTGTGATTCTGTGGCTATTCCCCACAGAGGGAGAAAAGGAAACACCACCAACAGCATTTCAGCAGGGACTGATTTAAATCAGGGCTGATTTAGTCCCCCATTCATTCTTATCAGAACCAGGCTAGCCTAAATCAGCACAGCATCACAGAGGGCCAGGAAACCAATGGGCATCAGTAGCTGAATAAATAAATAGCATGACTGACAACAGAGGGGGGAAAAATGTCCCAACTCACCTGGCAGGACTGTGAGAAAAGCACTCCGGAAGCTGTATCCCATGGTGTTTGCCCCGAGGCAAATGTACATCCCTGCATCCTCCTCCTTGGCTCGAGTAATCATCAGCTTGTTCAGGTAGGAGCCATCTGGGCGGGACCAGACCTCCCCAGTGGGCAGCACGACGAACTTCTGCCCCCCAACATCGATGGTAGAGTTGTACTTGCTCTCTGTGCCATATTCCACCCTCTTCAGCCATTGGATGACGGGCTTGACGTCGCTGCGGACTTTGCACTGGAAGGACGTGGTCCCACCGTAGTCCACCGTGGTGTTGACGGGGTGTGTCCCTGTCAGGATGGGCTTGGACCTCGTCCTCTCTGCACAGAAACACAGGGAGCTCCATGGACAAAGCTGTTTGCCAACCTCAGCAACTTGCAGTTGCAGAAATATAGGGAAAAGGTGTAGGAAGGATGCAAAATGTGTCCAGTTTTGGCCCCTCAGTTTAGAAAGGATACTTAGTGCTGTTTCCAGCTCTGGCCCCTCAGTTTAGGAAGGACATGGAGACGCTTGAGCGCGTCCAGAGGAGGCAACAAGGCTGGTGAGGGGCTGGGAACACAAACCCTGTGAGGAACGGCTGAGGGAGCTGGGGGTGTTTATCCTGGAGAAAAGGAGACTCAGAGGTGACCTTATCACTCTACAACCTCCTGAAAGGTGGTTGTAATCATCTGGGGTTGGTCTCTCTCCAGACAGCAACTGACAGAACAAGAGGACACAGTCTTAAGCTGCACCAAGGGAAGTATAGGTTAGATATCAGGAAAAAGTTTTTCATGGAAAGAGTGATTAAATACTGGAATGGTCTGCCCGGGGAGGTGGTGGAGTCACCGTCCCTGGACATGTTCAAAAAAAGACTGGATGTGGCACTCAGTGCCATGATTTAGTTGAGGTGTTAGGGGATGGGTTGGACTCAATGATCTTGAAGGTCTCTTCCAACCTAGAAATTCTGTGAATTCTGTGAAAATCATAGTCTAGTCCAACTACCTGCCCCAGGGCAGGCTGAGATTTCTGCAAACTTTTTTTGAGACACATTTTGCCAGCCTTTGCCAAAGCCTCCAATAGTAGATGATCTCCAGTCTCTCCAAATAACTCCTCCATTGTCTGAGGCTTTGACAAATCTGTTCTCATGCTCAACCTGAACCATCCTGTTTATAACAAGGAAGTTCCTTTTCTACCTGCATCAGACCTGGAGAAAAGGATAGTATCCCTCTGAGCCCTTATATTTTGGAAGATTTTCTTCATCTCTCTCTTCTGCACACTGAGCAGAAGATCTTATAGCCAGATCTCTCTTCTCCTACCTGTGATTCTGTGATGTGTCTCTTACCACTGTGACCAGCAGGGTGCAATTTACAGGTGAGTAAGACAGAGCCTTCATGTGTTTTCAGACACAACCTCATGTTTTTACCAGATTATTTACAAATACTTATCTGTTAAGAACCCACTTGGGGTGGCTACCCCAGGTTTGGGGATAGTGAGGGGTGGGGTGAGACATATTCTTTCTCCCTTTGGCCTTGTCAAATGTTCCCCGTGGACAGACAAAATCAGATGGGAAAAGACTCCTTCTTTCACAGACTATGGCAGGCTGTGGATATTCTCATCTTTGGTCTGGGAGTCCTTCAGGAGATACCTGTCACCTCTCAAGCTGGGCCTGGCAGGTGTCCATGGGGACCAAACTGTACTGGGGGCAATCCCATACCATGTCATCAGCTACTGGAAGAGCTTAGACCACAGGCACTACCAGTGAGGAAGACTTTCATTTCATCCTCACCTCCCTGCTTCTATCATTCCTTTCTTTGGTATAATCATCACCACACTCACTTTGGAAAAAAACAATTGTGGAGGACAAGCTCAGAAGGCTTTTGCTTTTCTAGCCAGTAACAAAATCTTTCCTTTCTCACAAATTATTTTTTGCCTCAAGTCTCAGGTAAGGTAGGAAACAAGATGGAAGGAAAGGAAATCAAACTGAAGAGGTTCACAAGACCATCCTTTCCAGCATGATTGTAAGTCTAAGGTTGTGTCAACACCACATAAAGTGAAAGGAAAAATGTATGCCTCATTCTGAGGAATGTTTGGATTTTTTCAGTGTTAGGATCAGATAAATCAGTCACAGTTTCCAGACAAGGAGGTACTGCAAACCTCTATCCTAGGCACAGGAGAAATTATGGTATCACAGTGGGTGGTAACTGCTGGCAATCATCAACTCCTTTTGATGGCAAACACTGTTGGATTGAGCATGTAACAAAACAGCTCCCACCAGCACTGGCTTTGGAGTGAGAGGAAGGAACAATGGACCCTCTTTCAAAAACTCGGGATATGTTCAGTACTGAGGGCTCTAAAGATGTGCTTAGGAAACAAAAATACCACAGTAGTCTCTGTAGGCTTTGCCTTGGGACTGTGAGCAGCAATCACAGCCGGGGAAACTGAGACTCAGATAAGCAGGACTCAGGAGTGGAGGCTCAGGGGGGAAAAAAAGGAGGAAATTGAATAAAACCTGTAATGCTCCACAGAATGATGTTAAAAATAGAAAGATGTCTGAAAACTGCTTAATGCTCTTATCTCCTTGACTCTGGTTCCAGCTTTGGTTACTGTTTTCACTCCTAGCCAGCAAAAGCTAATGAAAACAAAGGTTACATACATCTTTAAGTTGATAAAAACCAAGATAAACAGGGACACAGAGAGGGGTTTGTTCCTGGTGCTGTCTGGTTTTGATGAAGTGAAAATGCCACAGCTGCCATTAGGATGGGGCTTGATTCATTTCCCTGCCTCTGCTCCTGGTTTTAGTGTAAACACATGTTTTTACTGTCTCCACACAGCTGCATCTTTATCAATCCCAGATGTCCAACAGGTTTGTGCCTTCAGAGCCCAACAGAGCTTCCCACATGTGCTTTTAATTCCTGTGATTCTAGAGAAAGGACTTATCAGAGAACAAATCTTTTACCTTTAAGAATAATCTTTCACACTGGGATAAACTTTCTCATGCTAAAATGTATGCACAGACAAACAACATGCTTTCCAAGTGGCTGGAAACAGCCCTCCATGCCCCTGCTCCTCATTAATGAAGGCTATTCAATCTTCCCTCCACTCAGCTCATCTTCTCCTCTTTCTTGAGTTGGCTACACTGCAATCATTTCCATGACAACTTATGATGATGTCATAGGCAAAGAACAATGATTTAAGAATAAGAGCTCTTTTCTGGTAAACTTAGGAAGGATTTGAGTATAATTATCCTCAGCAATAATAGGGGAAACAGAAGATTAGAGAGCAAGAATCAGAATAGCTAGATAGTAAGAAGAGCAATTTACCTCACCACAATGCAGGGTAATCCCCCACAGCTCATCTTCTAAGGATTGAATCTTTAAAGCTATGTAGGTATCTAAAGATACAGACAGGATCCTAGTGCCTGTTTTTTAGGTTTGGTTTTTTTTTTTTTAGTCACTCATTTGTATCTGCCTGGACCTTCAGTTGGCCAAATGTTTTTTAGAATCTGCTCTAAAGCCTTGTCTGGCTAGTCACTCCAATCATAAGATTTCTGCTAATTCCCTTGGGAAACTTCTAGATTAAATTTTGAATTGACTGGTTTCACCCATTCTGACATACTAATCTGGGCTATCCTAGATATTTCTCTCCCTCCCCCATGGTACTTGAAAGGGCTTTCTCTGTTAATTCTCAGTCTGTCCTTGAATTGACTCTTTTGTAGAAGACTGAACTGGGCATGACTTTCACCATGCAGGTGCCTGTGGAGGTGATTGTTTCCCAAGTACCTGTCCTCATTTCAGCTCCTCAGTTGTCTTCTTACACCTCGGTCCTGTCGGAACCCAGAACGTCTCTAGCTGCCCTGGGTGATCCGAGACCCCGGCAAGGGGTCCTGACACCCTGGCACAAAGGCAAAAATACCAGTGCCTTCGATTTTAGCCCATGGGAGCAGTTACCAACATTATATGAAGAATTATAAACCACAAGTGTGTGATTAGAGTAATAATTAGCTTATCACCGGGTGATAATGTAGAATTTTGGGGTTCATAAAGGAGGCTCAAGGAGGCATGATGGAAGGATCTGGGTGTGTCCCTGTCCTTCTCCTTCTTCTTCTTGTCCTCCATCTTCTGCTGGGGTGGTGGTACTTTTGGATTGGTTTAGTGTAGAGTTGCACTGTCTAACATAGGTGATAGGTATTGGTATATTACTATAAACATAGATCATGTAACATTTAGTATAAAAGATTACGACTGCCCTTGAGGTGGTCAGTTGGTGACAACCAGCACTGTGGTTAGCACCCTTGCTGGGTGAGAATGAAATGTACCAGATAAGAGATAATAAACAACCTCTGAGAATGAAATAGACGCATCCTGACTCTCATTTCTGGCACTGGGGCTTGGGAGAAGGACTTTTAGACAACATTCTCGGGGAGTTATCAGCCCAAGAACCGAGAGATTCTGCCCAGGTTTCAGGCTCATTCTAGAGTTTCAGAAATGCTTTCTCTGACATTTTTAGCATTTCCCCATTTCCATGTCCAGCCATCAACACTGCACCCTTGCCACCATGCTGTCTTGACTGGCCCAGCCCCTTCTCCAAGGTCCCTTTCTGCTCTCCCTCCCAGGGCTGCACTTACGGATCACTTCGACTTTGTACGTCGCGTTGATTTCCCCAACTTTGTTAAACACCCGGCAGGTGTACTTCCCACTGTCCTCTGGCTTCAGGTTCTTCAGGTTCAACGTCCACTTCTTCTTCTTGTTCTCCCCAATCTCCTGGGGAGTGAGGGGCTTGTTGTCCTTCAGCCATGTGATGTCAGGCCTGGGGTTGCCGCTGGCCACGCACTTGAGGCGGATGGAGCTGCCGACGGGGCGGGCGATCACTCTCCGTCTCATCTTGGCAGGCTGAGTGAACCTGGGCCGGGCTGCAAAAGGCATCAGAATGGACTGTGGTCAGCACAGGACACGAGCAAAGAAGGAAACTGATGTTAAGTCTTATGGCCAGATATGCTTGAGAGGCAGCCCCATACATACTCGGTGTATCACTCTCCCTCATATCAGCTCAAGCTGTTTTCCTTAGAAGGGATTCACCACCCAGCCCAATGAATTTGAATGTACTGGACTGCTCTGGCCACTGCATTAACCTTCTGCATAGCACAACCCCAGAATTTCTGTGTCTGTAAGGCAATTGCACCAGACCATCTCACAAAATAATACCAAAATCACGCTATTGCAGCTGAAGGCAAAATGCAGCCCTGTAATCACACTGTAATTGTTACCATATTCCACAAACTCCTTAGCCAAGACCAAAGGAAAAAACTCAGATTCCTGTCACGCTGACCATTTTCTCAATTTTTTGCTTGTCACATGAAGCTTCATTTCCTGAAGATGTTTTGCCTCTCAGTTCTCAGTGGCTTTATTGGAACTTAAGAAGAGTCAGCATCTTTTAAATACATAGGAAAGTTTTAGAAGTGTGACAGATTTCTGTACATTGATCTGAACTTAAATGAATGCAATTCATTCAGCTCCAATTTACAAATCATTCATGTTGAATGGTCCAAAAAAGTGAACAAAGAAATGGAATGACCCAATAAAACTTTGTGAGTTTGTAGTTAGAGGATACCCCATGCCAGCCCATCCCAAAACCAGAGAATCTGAAGCAGTAGCTGTTGGTGGATAGAAGCATGGGTTAAGCCAGTCGTCTTATCAAGGAAATCACCAATATTTCTAAGAGCAGAGACAAGAAACTTAGAGAATTGCAAGGCCCTCAGCTGGCAAAATGTGAAATTAACTGAAGAATTTAAAAGAAATAACAATTTTCTCACAGTTACTTTAACTACACAATGCCAGTCCAGGGGCACTTCCAACTAAGTCCATCATAGAACTGATAAAGTCGGGAAAGAGCTCTAAGGTTATTGAGTTCAACCATTAATCTAACACTGCCAGCTCCACCACCAAGCAGCCCATCTACATGCTTTTTAAGCACCTCTAGGGATTCCCTGGCCAGCTACAGGATGGCCTAGTGAGACTCCCTACTTGACAGCCAGCCCTGCTGCCCAGGGCTGAGGGGCAGAAGCTCTGGGATGTGCATTATAGTGGAGCTTTCCTGAATGGAAGAGCCTGGTCTGCAGTTCCCTATCTCCAAGCACTGGGGAATGGCAGCCATTGCCCTCTGAGGTTTGTGAGCATAGCCCTTAGCCCTCACCCCCCTGCAGCCTTGGCCAACATCCCTCCCTCTGGGAAGAGGACACCCTTCAGCATACCCCCCTCCGCAGAGTGCTTTTCCATAGGGGAAACCATCTGTCTCCACAGCCTTCCCTTGCCCCCCTTGGCTGTCATTTTGGGTCCCAGCCATTTCATGTTATTTCAAACTCCTGCTCAGAAATGCTTTGCTCTCCATGCAGAGGCTTTCATGTGTAATCCAATGAACCGGAGTAACTCCGGCACTGGAAGTCTTTGCCGTGACAGCTGAGCAGCAAGTGTGACATACTAACCCCCTCCACAGGTCGTGGTGCCTGAATTGCTGGGTGTTCCCTTTGGGCTCTGCTGCAGGAGGCCCCCTCACAGCAGAGACAATCTCCCTCCCTGACAATGAACCCTGTCAGAGCTGCACACTGCGGGCAAAGACATCCCAAATTTTAGTCTGAGCTGAGGGAGATGTGCTGGTAAGGGCTGTCACTGTGGGAATTGGGAAAATGTCTGCAAGGATCATGGAGAGGTCAGGAATCAGCCATGCAATGAGTCTGAACAGTTACTCTGTAATATGGCAGTAATTTACTCTGAGACCAGGAACTCCAGGTCTAAGTAGAGGGGAGATCCTCATGGACAGGATTCCTGGGGTGGGACTAACATACCGAAGAGCAAGTTGGAGCCAGGACAGTCACACTCCCCCAGCAGACTGAAAAGTCAAGTGAGTGACTCTGAACTCTCAGAAGGACTTGCTGGCATCCCTGCTCAGTAAGGGCATTTTAAGACAGAAACTCTTTCCACCCAAAAAAGGCAGGTCTTTAACATTTCTGGTTTTCCTCCCACTGTGACTCCCATGAGTCTGTCTGGAGTTTTGCATTCACTCCTCACACATGGTTGCCCAAATACATTCCAAACTACAGGTAAAGATACACTTCTTTGGATCTTTCAGCCTTTCTTTCTTTCTTTTTCTGCTTAAAAAAGGTTAAGTGATTATGTGGTCTCAAAAGCTACCCCAAGCTGTGTGCAATATGCTGAAACCAGATCCCATTTACACAGTCCTGAATGTTTCCTTGACAAAAGCCTGAATTGGACAAGTTTAGAAAAGCCAGTTAACAAAAAGAAGGAGAAAGAGAGAGAGACACACACATTATAGAGAAAAAGAGACCCAGCAAGCACAAAGGAGAAGAAAGAGGAGAAGCAGCACTGTGAGAGACAGGCAGAAAAGGTCTCTTTTGAGTTGATGCTAAATGTCTGTCCCCAAATCTGTTCCATTTACAGAAGTTTTGCTTGTTGGAGTGCCAGCAAAGGCCATTACAAAGTGCCTCTGTGTTATTCACATGCTTGTTCTCCTCCACATCACTTGGCATTTGCTTCATAAACATGAACCACACATTTGTACAGTATAAATTATGTCCCACTCAAGAGCAAGGGAAAACACAAGTGGATGGGGACAAAGAGACAGTGTTGTGTACGGGTTCCTGGCTGAAATGCTGTTCACCATGAAGATTAATTCAAAGCTAATGAGAATAAATGCAATGGAAGCCTGTCAGCACAAAGACCTGCAAAGGAATTCAGTGGTGTCCTGTCCCTGTGGGACATCTTGAGAGGCATGGATCAGTCCCTGAGGCTCCTGTCAGACATTGCTCACACAAAGTGAGGTGATTACCTGAAAAATGTTGTCTGCTGTGACGCACCACCATTACCTCCATGTAGTGACAGTCACTACCACGTCTGGCTTTCATGATAATTACAAAAAAAGTGTCACAATAGGACCATGTATTGAAATACTTTCAAATCTTTTGGTTAAGAGCTCAGTCAGTTGTGGGAAGACATGGATGTGGGTCTATCCCCAGATCAGTTCCCTGCTCTCTCCAGAGGTATCACTCTGTGATGGTAGATGGAAAGTAAAGTGGAGCTTTTTTGTTCACCCTGCTTCTCCTCTCACACACAGCATAAAGGGGACTCATACAGCAAAAGCCTGTCAGGTTCCACCCCTACCACTACTGTGAGGTTCTCCCTGGCCACAAATGTGGTACAAAGCCATCTCTGTATTATAAAATTAAAGAGAGGGATGTACTGCATGAGCAAAATGAAATGCTGTGCTTCATCCACTGAGCTCATAAACTCACATCACGCTCCTGTCAGTAACGGCCAAAAGCTGTTTGGCATGAGCCTGACAACTTATTGTCCTTCAAGGAGTGCTTGGACCAAACTGGACCTGCAAGTTTTGCAGTGATTCAGAGCCTGTTCTAAGTGAGATTTTAGCAGTTTCCCCAAAGCTCTGCAACAGCAACAAAATCTTATGCCTGAACAGCCCATGGCTTGGAGAAGTTCAGGCAGGTGTCTGAAAGAGACACTTAAAAAATACTCATCTTGGCTTAGTGTTAATTCTCCTGAAGTGAAGTCAGACCTCCCATTTGCCCTCAGTGGGAGCAATTTTATGTTGGCACTGAAGACTTTTGGAAATATTGCTGTAAAAGTCAATATGCTTTTTATAAGGAGTCTATGAAAGCTGTAATAGCTGCACATGCAAAAGAAAAATCACTGCCCAGAAAAACAAATACAAGGGAGAACCATGCTGGGGTAAATGGCAGGGGGCCCCAGGGCCGACCACAGGCTGCATTTTGCAGGACCCTTGGATGGGATCCATTCACACCAACACATTCAGCTGACACTCTGTTTATTATTTGACCATATGTAGGGAGAACTCACTCCAGTTTCTCTGCCTTTCCTCTCCTTCAGCAGCTGAGAAATGTGCCACATGAACAGCACTGAACCAAGGACTGAGGAAAACCACAAAACACACACTGCTCCTTACCCCACTGCTTCCCAGAATGATCTTCATATTCTCCATTGGAGCCTTCAGGCACCTGGCTGTCCTTTCCTGAGCTGGCATCATCTGTGAAGGAAAGGAAAGGGAAGATGTTAAGAAGGTCTCCTGCAGCACAATAGGACAAGAGTTTGCATTTCCTGCTGGAGACACCATGCAGCTGAAGCAAACTCAACATACAGTAGGCATCCACATCCTGGCACCAACAGCCTGGCCAGTTTAATGAAGAATTTAGTTTTTCCTTTATGAGCTTTTCAGCAGGCTACCAAATCAATGGGAGTTTAATCAATGTTCCATTAACAGCTGACAAAAGCCTCTTTGCTTATGTTTACAGGTTGCTGTTCCTTAGGAGGAACTGATCTGTGGTATCATCTATGCAAATAATAGTATAAATCAAATTAGAGATAATTAAACCTAGGAGATGGGGAAGACTTGTGTGATCAGTCATACAGAGCACAAGCAGTATGATTGTGGCCATTAATTCACCCTTCAGCTTCCACACAGGATCAGAAAAACAAGAAGGTCTGGGGTCAAATGAGCTCTCAAGAGACACTGAATGTAAATTTATGGCTGGCAAAAACAATATTGATTTTAAAAGCTGCTTGTGTATATTTCTTTTTAATTAAGACCACCCATCCACCTGTATCAACACACCACTTTGTTCCTCATCACTCTTGTTGTCTGTATCACTACCACACAGCAGCACCAAAATCTCAGCTCTGCCCTGCAGAAATAGAAATCTCTACAAGGTGAAACCTCCATCTCTACAGCAGCCCCCACCTCAAACTGCCACTGTGATATGGCCACCTCTGAAGTCTCCACGATGGCCAAGGGGGCAGGAGAGCGCCCTGAGCCTCCTTCTACAACCTGGGTGATCCTGGTGGCCACATGTGAAAGTTTTTCTTCCTCCAGCTTGACCTCTACTGCAGAGTGCTCAGCTCTGAGCAGCCTCATATAGCAGTGGCTCACACCAGGAGGGAGGCCTGCCCACCTGAGGCACTCTGGGCACCCTCACCTGATGGTGCAGCAAAACACTTTCTCTTCTAAGATGGCTTTTGTGCTCTACATGGTGCCACAGCCCCAGAGGGCAGCTGGATTTGAGGTGACAGTCTTGACCAAGAGCTCCACAGCTCCTACCTAAAGTGCGCTGAAGTGGGTGAAATTTCTCTTTACAGTTGTTTTGCAAGTTGGGTTGTGCTCAAAACAGTATTTAGTGTGTAAATTGTATGCAGTCTTTGAGAGAGAAGAATGTGTCTTAAACCCAATCCTCACCCCAGGTTCTGCTATTTTGGAAAATCATCCCATTGCTTCAGCACAGGGCATTATATGCCAAGCTACTCTGCTCTCATTAGCCTTGCCCCTTAAGCAGAGAGGCTGCAATGAGTTTGTCCCCCCTCAACTCTGAGAGACTTTTCTCTTCTCCTTTTGGCTATTTCAGCACAGTTTCTCCTGGAGCTATGTACAGCTGCCACTTCGAGGGCAAAAGAAAACTTTCTGGGCAGCAGCACCGTGCTCAAACCTCAGCAGCAACTCCAGCTGACTGCCCCATCTTACCCCCTGCCACTCTCTGTCCATGCTGGACACCCTGAGCCTTTCCTGGGTGTCCCAGCCACCTCCCAGCCCACCCCATGGGCAGCAGGGTGAAACAGGTCCCACTCAGGAAACACCAAGTCTCACAGAGAGTGCCAGTGCACCATCCAGGCTCTACCTGCAGCCCTGTTACAGAGGGGGCCAGTGCCTCCTGAGCTGCACTTTGCATGTTTATTTTTACAACCTTGGCAAACCAAATGCAGGGAACACAAAAATACACATTATACATGATGGCTTGCATATGACATTGTCTCCTTTCAGTCAAAATACCAAACTGACTATCTTCTGGCTCTTGTACAGTTTCTCTCATAAATATCCATAGTATCACGAATGAACTCTTGGATGCTGTCTGACAAGAGAACACAGTAAATCCCTCAGCAGAATTAGAAAAATGTATTCTAATGTAGAGGGAAAACTGTGGTAGGAGATTCAGGATTCCTGTCCATTGTTAACTGCTGAATATGATAAAAGTGGTTTAAGACGTTTAAGTGGTGATGTTCTGTCAATTATACCCTAACCCTGCTCAGTTTGATGTACAAAGAGCAGGGTATCTCCCTTGCCTGCTGCCTCACTTTACAGTAAGTCAGCCCCTGTGCCCTCCTCCTGCTGACACACAACCACTGGCTGTGGACTCCACACCTCTTGACGTGCTGCCAAGCTTTTGATGTAAGGAAAATTGCTCTGAATCCATTTGATCCTTTGAAGATGCATTGTCAGTTGCTATTCCAACAAATTGCAAACCTGTGGAGTCACCTACCAAACCCAGAAAAAGGATTTTTGGGGAAAGAGATCAGGATAACTTATGCCACCATGCTGAGCTGATGGAATAGATGATTTGGTGGAAGAGCAAGACTGAAAAAAATAACTGCAGGTGTATTTAGGCACATTGGTTTAGATATGCTGGAACTTGCTTCACATGTGTTGGGAATGTGGTAACATTAACAACAGCAGAAGTCTTGAGGCGAGGAAATGCCATCAACATGGAAACCCTTGTAGAGCAAAACTGTTTCTCCCCATCCCCAGAGCTGCTCATGGGGTGAGGGATGTTACAGCAGACCCTTCCAGCTGCAATGTGCAGTGAACTGGGCTCCAACCTTCCTTGTATCTGAACAAACTCACACACGACCGCTGTACCAAAAAGAGCTGATTTGTGACATCCAGAAACTGGGTGAAGCTAATTTGGGGAAGATTCCCTGAAGCCTCTGAATCTCCAGTTGAACTTAAAAAGTGTGAGGCAGCAGAGTAGCCAGGGATATAATGATAAAGTGCTCATCTGTGATGTGAGTGACACAGGGTCAGGTCTCTCGTCTGCTGCATTCAGAAAGGGATTTGAATCTCCCCTCTTGCACCCTGGGTGAGTGTCTTAAGCTCTGACCTGTGGTTACAAAGAGCCAAAAAAGAGCTGCTTTATTACTTAGGGAGAAAGATAACTCAGGAACACCCTGAAGATGGAAGGCCCCTGTATAACTCAGATATCATCAATGTTTGACTTCCACCTGCCTCAACCAAAGTCACTACTGTGGCTGCATGGAGTTTGTTTCTCCCTGCTTTGAAGAATTTTCTTACTTTTTCAATTTTAATATAAAGTGGTTTCCAAGGGTAGAGAAACACTTTTATAGTGTTTTACAGGCATCTGTGATTCTGAAAGCAAAGCCAAAGTTCCTGAAAGTTCAGAGGCATCTGGTTCAGCCCAAACCTGCAGTGTGAAGCCTGGTTAATAGTGTCAGATCTAAAAACCTGCTGTTTTCATTTCACTCCAACTGTCACAAACACAACTGGCCTGGCAGTATTCTTCTTAGACAGAGAGAGGACCTGGAGAAGGAAGCCACATTCACATATATATAGGAGCAGCATACAAAATGGTGAGTTAGTAGCAGAGATCATGAGTCTTAGCTATATTCAAGAAATGACCTAATAAGCTGATTGCTTATTCATGCTCTTGTCAGCTCCCCACAGAGGTGGGCTGTTCAGGGTGATAAGTACATACAGAAAAATCAGCCTGCAGTCAAAGGGCAGCAGGGACCAGCTATGCAGGACTGCCAAATTTGCTGCCAGCAGATTACCATGAGAGGCAGTGCTAAGAAGGATGAACTGCTGAAGTTTCCTACAAGCTCCCTTTTCTGTGACCTATATTGGAAGGTCATCCTGCACTGGACTTCTTGGACAGTATCACACGCTTAGGATAGCAGCCAGTTGGAAGACGAAGTGGAAAACCTGCCTTGAAAAGCAATCACTGACTAATTTTATGTCACGAGTATCTGATGCTAAGGAAACATACACATGATTTAGTGTCCTTAATGTACAATTTGGCTCCATGGTGTTACAGAGCATGCTGGCTGGTCAAGAAACCTGAAGGGCAAGGCTCCAATATCGTGTCAGGTGACAGACTTGGAGACATGGGGCAAACTCCTTCAAATATCACACATGGCCATGCAAAGCAGGGCCAGGATGGACACAGAGGCATCAGCACTCTTCAGGAATGTCACCCCAGTGGCATCATCCTCAGCTGCTCTCCAGTTATTGCCTCTCCCTTGCTTCAGGATCTCATTCCAAGCTGGCTTTTAGGTCTGAGATGCCACAGGACTGAGAGGGTGGTGGTGCTGGGGAAGAGTGTGGTGTCCCAACGCAGGCTGGATTTCTGCAGAAAAGGGATTTCTGTATGTAACTCCATCAACTGATAAAGCCCACTGAGGAGCCTATGGGACAAAGACTGCCACATCAGTGGGATATGGTTACTGTTTATTACCAGAACAGAATTGTTCCATTCCCTCTTAAAAGTTAAAGCACATGGAAAATTCTGCATAACAGTCCAGCTCTGAGAGCAACTGATGGGAAATATTCAGATTGTTACTGAGTTAGGATCAAATTTTATTTACCCACAGGCTCTCCATGAAGGCTTCATGTTTTAGCTGAGAGGGTATGACTGGTTTTCAGGCCAATACCATGTGCTGAGCATCCAACCACAAGTCAAAACAACAGCCCAATTTTCGAAGCAAAAATTTACCCATCATATTTCCCTATGATTCACCAAGTTGCTTCAATTTGTTATAATGCAAGGCCCGTCCCTGCTCTGACTTGATGGGACCAGCTTTGGAGTCTTTGATGTCAGAGGCCTTGAAAGTCCCATTTCACAGATGAGCCAGCTTTGCATAAATAAACAAAGTGACCTCTGAACTGGAGCCTGAGACCTGAGCACACTTCAAAGCACTGGGGGAGGCGCTGGGGGGGGCAGTGGGGAATGAAGCGATCAGCATCCATCATTAAGGCAGCCCCCACTCCACACTGCTGCTGAACAAGGGGTGTAAATAAAAGGAGGGAAGCAAGTAGGGAGGGAGTGAAATGAGGGGGAAAGTGATGTAATCCAGTCAGGCTTGAACAATTATAATGAGGCCTTCTCCTTCTCCCATGGATGAATGAAAGAAATCTCTCTGAACTCCAGCTTTTAGGAGCTGACTCTCGCGTTTACCCAGACCCATCATATTTGCACATCATATTTGCTCCCTGATATCCTTCAGTGCTGCAGAAGTCTAGGGGAGTGATCAAACTCAGGTTGCTTGTGGGAGGTGGATCTTGGGCCTTTCTAGGAGTTAAATCAGAGTTTGCTCTGTTGAGCCTAACCAGGAAAACTTAGATTACAAACTTTGATCAGGAAAAAGATTTGACTTTTTTTCAGCAGCCTTGAAGGTGCAGCAGATGGTGGATAAACACACACAAAAGCAAGTTCAATGTTAAAAATTAGGCTTCTGCAGTTTATCTCAGATGTATTCAGATTTTCCTGTAACAGCTGCTGGAACTCAAAGGGAAACACAAGGCAAGAATCACTGTACTTTGGTTTAGAGAGTGTTCTGCTATCCTGACTGGTTTATCTGATGCCCAGATGAATGGTCCATGAGGTACATGTGTAGGAAGGCAGCAACAGCTTCATCTCTGGGATATCACAGGGATTAAGGCACTTGCTTTCCCCAGATCTCCTTAATGTGGATTAACACTCCAGGTTTCATTAGAATTTCAGCTGGTATTAACCCTCAATGGCCAGGGAAAAACAGCCCAACACTAGCACAAACACCATCTGAGAGCTACCACTGCCAGCTGACAGGATTTTATTGCTCATCTTGTGATATTTGGAATGTTTCTGGAGGACCTTGAACATGATCTTGACCTTGAAGTCACTACTTTAAAATACAGGGGGATTTTGTTACTGAATAACAACTCTTAACATCTGTGATTCCCAAGAATTCTGTGCAAATACACTCTAAAATCTTGAACAAAGAGGAGCAAAACACTAATTTTTGAGTTCTTGTGATTTTTCAGCTTGTTTTGTGTTTTTTTTTGTGAGGCCTGAACTATGGCTTCAGGACCCTTGAGACAGGTGAATCCCAAGGGTGACTTGAGACCATTAAGATGCAAAGTCGTCACTTTGACTAATTCTGAATTTTTTTACCATCATTGAGGTCTAATTTAGCAAGTGTCCACTCCGCACCTTCTTTCCTGCCAGAGGCAGACAGCACCAAACTCCAGTGAACTCATGCCATTGATACAAACCTGGCATAAATATTAGATACTATTTTGAATGCTTTTTGTAGGTCCTCCATTAACCCTCCATCTCATGCTCACCATTCCTTAGCCTACCTATATTAACAGTATCACCTACTGTATTTACAGAGCTGATGTTATGAAAAGACAGGAAATGTGTTTAGAGTTTATTTGGAAGGGTTCAGGGAAAACAAAGGTATCAGGAATATTTCGACAAAAAAGACCTCACAGAGGAAACCCCTCTCCTGTGGTCCAGTCAGAGAAAACCTCTCAAGATGGAAAAGTAGGAACCCACTCAGAGGAGTGCATAGTCAAGGCACACTCCGCCTTTCTCAAAAAACCAACCAAACAAACAAAAACAAAGCAAAACAAACACAAAAAAACCCCACCCAAATCAAACTAAAACCAAAGAATCCACAATAAAACCAACATGAAGTAAAAGGTTACTGGCAGAGAATTTCCCTCTGTGACAGGCACTGGAGACTTTACTACCTACTGCCTTCAACTGCAGTTGGGCCAAAAATAACCAGAGGTATTAAAACTGGAATTTCCTGACAATAAAAATAAAAAAGTATGTGTTGGTGGCTTTTTTGGTATTTTCAGCTCTGGCCATTTTCATGAGAATTTCCATGCAAAACTTTTCATGGATTTCACTTCAGGCCCAGGGAATCTCTTGTAAGCAGGATGCTTTGCAAAAGGAACATTTGCAGGCCACCTGCCTCCTGAAACACTGGAGAGACTCCACAGACAACAAACAAAAGCCCTGGTTGGGTAATGAAGAAATGAGGTTTCTGTCCAGAGCTGCATCAGTAACTGACATTTCTAAGTTGTGACGATGTACAGGCCCATTGTATTACCTGTCAGGGACAAAGCTCTGGACTGGTGGTTATTGCTGCATCCCACATTTCAGCCACAGGTGAACATAATCAGAGATGACAGCTTTGAGACCAAGGAAGACTTAACTCTCTTCCACAGCATGAGAAAGAGGGGGACTATGGGCTAGCACAGACTTATGAAAATCGATTTGTTTTACAGGCTGGTACCAATTGAGCTCCAACAGCACAGACAAACCAATCCTACTTCCACTGAGAGTTTCAGCAGCCCAGAGAGAATCTTTCACTGCTGTGCAAAAGCTGCTACCAGCACCTGGACTAAATCTTTTACTCCCAATTCCTCCTTAATTCTGCAATCTCTGCTGGGAGACCAATATGGACACATCCCTGTTCAGTACTCTTGCATAAAGAATGTTGTGGTTTATTGCTTGGGCTTGATTTAAAAACTTTGGTATGGAAAGGGATCATGTATTTCCTTAGAGAGGTAAACGTGGAGAGGTGGAACTTCAGAAAAGTGGGGTATTTTAAGGGTATAAAGGGATTAATACATAAAAAACTGAGACAAAAAAATGAAAGCCTTTAAATTGAACATATGTGAAAGCTTCCCAAGAGGAACATCTGCTTGACTCTGGAACAGTCACTCAGAAGAGAAAGAAGCTCTATTTCAGAGAATCACAGAATTATTGATTCTAACTACAAACCTAAACCATGGTTTAGAGGGACTGCCAAATCCTCTAAACCATGTCCCTGAGGGCCACATCTATGTGTCTTTTAAATATCTCCAGGGATGGTGATTCAACCATTTCCCTGGGCAGCCTTTTCCAATGCCTAACACATTTTCCATGAAGAAATTTTCCCTAATATCCAATCTAAACCTCCCCTGGTGCAACTTGAGGCCATTTCCTCTCATCTTGTCCTTGTTACCTGGGAGAAGAGCCCAACCTGGCTACATCCTCCCGTCAGGGAGCTGTAGAGACTGAGAAGATCCCCTTGAGCCTTCTTTTCCCCAAGTTAAACACCCCCAGCTCCCCCAGCTGGTCCTGGACTTGTACTCCAGACTCTTCTCCAGCTCCATTGCCCTTCTCTGGACACGCTCCAGCCCCTCAGTGTCTTTTCTGCAGTGATGGGACCAAAACTGATCACAGGATTTGAGATGTGGCCTCACCAGTGCCCAGCACAGGGAGACAAGCACTACTCTGGTCCTGCTGGCCACACTATTGCTGACCCAGGTCAGGATCCCACTGGTCATCTTGGCCACCAGGACACACACTGGGTCATGTTCAGCTGGCTCTCAACCAACACCCCCAGCTCCTTTTTTGCCAGGCAGCTTTCCAGACTCAAACTTTAGAACATGTAAAATTATAATGATCTAACTATGGCTGAACTATAGATTTTACAATTCCATTTGCCAAAGTTGGCTCATGTAGTTCTCAAAGAGACCTTTAGTAACTCCTGGAGTAAGGTATGATTAGTAAGAAAGAAAACACACAACAGAAAAGGATGTTAGTGCAAAAGGAGTCCTTGAAGATCGTGAAATACTCTCTTCTGGCTGTATCTATACAGAGGAATTCTGGAGTTCTTCTGAGTTCATGCAGGATATGACCCTAGCCTACCACACTCGCCTCTCTCCTCCCCTTCTCTGTGCCCATGACTCTGTATTTCGTTCAGATCTGCACCTTCTTCCTTATAACCTTCTTCCCCTCCTTCCCCAGCCACTTTCCACAATGCTGTGGAGGGAGAAGCCTTTCTGAGAGTGCAGCTCTTCCTTGCTCCTTGTGGTCTATTGCTGCCCACAGAGCTCACAAAGTCATCTGAGACACATTCTCAGTCGTGGCTCCATCTGCACATGGGGATGCTCCAGCTCCTGCTGCAACCACACAAAGAACCACAAGGAGAAACAGCTGGAGTTTTTCACTCAACCACTGCAATTCCCTGGCCTGCCATTACAACAATTACATTACAAAGGCAATCACAGCCCTTCTGCCATGCTGACTCCTCCAGACATCGGGACCTCCCGCCTGACTTCAGGTCTCCATTCCATAGGGGGCAAGAAAACAATTCTTCCTCCTTTGTTGTTGTTGTTGAGGTTGCTTTTTTCATCAGCATGCTCCAGCACACACAGACAGCAGCCCTGAGAGCTCTGTACCACAGGCACCAGTCTGCGGTCACAGTCTTGATCTGCTACTGCAGAGGATGAAAGGGAGAAGAAATCAGAGAACAAGATGAGTGGTTAGGCTTCTGCCTTGTCACCAGCACTTTCTGAGCATGAAATAGCAGCAGCCCCCAAAAGACAGCAATTACCAGCCAGCTGTTACAGGCCCAGAACAAATTGGTAATATTGCCCAGTATTTTTTAATGCTAGCATCAAGGCTTTCTTAGAGACAGGGTCCCAGTATATTAGAGGCTGTTCACAGACAGCACAGAAGACATACCCTCTTTAAAGAGTTTACTGCCTGTAAACTCTTAAACAGAGGCACAGAGTGGATGTCACACTTATTAAGGTTCCCTGAAAAACGTATTTTTAGCATTCACCCATTTTGGCCTGGTGGGGGAATGATGGGGGCCTTACACTTTATAGAGTTGAGAATAAATCACTAGTTAATTACAGAAAGTTTATAAACACTTGGGGAGAATTCTGTGATTTTACGTGTTATCTGACAAATAAGTTTAAACAGTTCTTACTTTGGGAACCTAACTCTAGTGCCCAAGTCCAGAGAATGAAAAGAAGGTCAGGGTGACACCTACCTCTCTTCCCTGGCTGCAGAAGAGATGATGGCTACATAGGGTGGGTGCCAAAAGCAAGGTGGTATGAACACTCCACCCAAAAACACAGGCCAAAATTCCATCTTCAACAATCCTAAATTGCTTAGGGTTGGGGGAGGGAGGCATGCCACTGAAAGGACTAATGCAAGGTTAATGATAAGAAGAAGATTACAGCAGAGCCAAGGATAAACTGATAAGACCTGACTCCCAGCCTTCTATTTTAACCACTACACAGCTGCTGTTCCCCATAAAATTATACCTCTATCACTCCCCTCCCTACTAGCACTGATTGATGTTCATTATTTTCTTCACCAAAACGTGTGGAAACATCGCTGATACGTGTTCCATCTCCCTGAAATTTCACATGGCCAAAACAGGCCAGCATGAAGGGAATCCAGAGGGGCTGGAAGGAAAAGAGAGGTCACACATGTCAGTGACTGAGCACAGGCATTATTTTTGGATGGCATTTATAATCAAACAAAAATAATCAATTGTACAGTCTTGTGCCTTCCAAACACTGAGATAATTCCTCAGTGTGGAATTACCCAATCCATCACGATGAACTGGGAATTGCAATACTGGGCTTTACAACCAGGAATGTGGATCCAGCTGTTTCTTCCACCCCAGTATGAAAACTATTGAAACATTCTTTATGGGCTTACATATTTCATAGTCTTCTAGTAGAAAAGTAAAAATATCTCCTATGGAAGGAAATGAAACATCCTATGACAATTACCAAACAAACCAAAATCTCAGAGAGGACGGCTGCTCAATGTCTTTAATGGGAAAAGTGTGTTTGCTTGAGGTGAAAAATCACACCTCATCAAGATAGGTCAATAGTTCATTATGGTTTAACTTTTATTTCAAGAAATAACAGCACCTATAAGTTGCAGAAGTGCTAAGACATCAATAGAGGATGATAACTTTTAATTGGACATTGCAGAGCATATAATAGTTAAGTGTCTAAGATGTTTATTATGTTCCCTAACAAGACATTGTTAGGGAATCCTTCCTCTCAGATTTCAGAAGAGAACTACTTCAGAAAACAGTCCATATATGTAATAAATACGAATTTTAGTATGTCATTGGCAGCAATCAGCCCCTCATCAGTCACCATCCCACAACTTTATACTCAAATCTCTTTTGATAAATAGACTTTCTAGAGGTTAGGTAAACCACTAAGTCAGAAAGTAAAGAAAAGGCATTTGAAAGATAGAGAAAAAAATAGTATTTTTTTTAAAACTTAGATTTATCTTTTACAAACAAATTGATATGCAGTTGTATAACTGCAGTATGGAAGTCACGTAATCTCTCTGACCACTATACTTAGCAGCATGACAATAAGGTAAAGAAATTGAGATTTTGGGGTCAATGAAAGACAGAAAGTAGCCTTAGTGTCTGATGATATCAAGACTTGCAATATTGCCCCCATATGCTGTTAAATACATAATTTTATTAATGAAGTACCACTTACCTTCTGCATAATGCTTAATGAATGATAAATTTATCTCTAGGTCATTGTCAGGCTAATAATAAGCTGGTTTTAGTAGCAAAATGTTACCACTTTCACAATTCTGTCCAAGAACAGCCCTGGACAAGTGGCAATTTTGTTGGCTCCCAAAACAAACTGAATACTTGGCATCCTACCTAACATGAGGATTACAGTATATTACACAGGATAATGCTGGCCTGTGTCTTGCCAAAATTAAACCTAACCTAATTACATGGAGTAAATTATAGCTTTTCATGTGGGGTAAAACACAAATTGTAAAAATGGCTGCTCCACAATTAACTATATAATCCCAATGCTGTCAATAGAAATTTCTAAAACATGCTTCAAAACAATGACTAGCATAGTACAGTCATTCCTGTGGGATGGAATTAAATTCCTCTGTGTGTTTTTACATTTTTTTAAATGCCTGTCCAGGCACATGACCAGCAGCCTATAAGAACAACTTCCACTTTAGGTGGATGGAATCAGAAAGGACCAGAGACACAAGCTACCTAAGAAACCACAAAATCATAAAATCATAGGATAGCCTGGGTTGAAAAGGGGCCTTTCAAGGTCATCTAAAAACATATGAAACTCAAGATTAGATTACGCAGAATTCAACAGATTTTGAGTGCTCAGGAGCAAAGTTACTGCTTTTTTTTCAGAGTGAGGGTACAGCTCTCCCCAATACTCAGAATTCTCTGCGGTCAGAGACACAACATGTCACATGTTAATGCACTTCACACCTTGAACCTCATTTAAAGGCTTCACTGAGACGAAGCAGGGGCCAGGAGTCTTCATAAACCATACTGGTTTGCAGATAGGAAAATGCATTGAGGAGACAAACTATGGCTGCAAGTGGAATTTAGCGCTTGTCAATGAGCCACAACTACCTAACACCTAAGCAGAGTAAGCTGTCACCTAGGACATTGCCCAGATGATCCATAAAAAACATTGTCCAAGAGGTATTTCACCCTCTGATATTTAGAAGCTAAAGCAGGTGCAGTTTATTAGCTTCCTATGCAAGTTATCCCATATGGACTGCTCTTGGAGAGCACTGGAAGCCACAATCTGCACCAAGGGGGCAAATGGGAACATTTAAATCCCATATTCCAAAAACAGAGAACATCTCAGTATTATCTGTGGAGGGAAAGTATTTTTTTTACTAGTAAACAGTGCTTTCTCTAAAATCTCTAAATATTTACTCTAACAAGCACTGCAGTTTACACACCTTATTTTTTACTGTGATAATGCATTTTATTATTAACATACTCATATGAATATTTCATACTGAATGTATTCCACACGCTGTTGGCTATTTTAAACAACAGATGTGAGAGGGATTTAAATGCCAATTTTAAAACTGTGCAGTTGATTGAAATCCTGTGAGCCATTCATAGATTGCCAGATATTCTATTTACATGATTCCTCCCATGTAAAATACTTCAGGGAATACTCTAGACTCTGGCATATGGTTGAGAATGATGATGACTGATGTTGGAGATGCCACACAGACAACAGGACATATTATCTGGTTACATCTGTGCGTAAAATGCTTCGAGATTTTTTGATGGAGGGGGTTATGAATGTGTGAGGCTGAGATGCTTCATTTATGTCCCTCTAAATCATGCTCAGAGATAACAAGCAGCTAGAGCCCCATCAGTGCAAAAAACAAGCACTTTTATGAATGCATTTCATTGCATCCATGTGCTGTTATCCCCCTGAGCAATTATGACTTGTGGGTGAACCTTGAAAAATTGGGGAGGATCAGCTGAAAAGGAGGACTCCAATGCCAAAACACATCCAGAGCTTGAAAATGGAAACCTTGTGAGAATAGCCTGTGCACAGGATTGCAGGACTTACTCTTCCCTCCTTCCAGCACCGGGGAAACCCCTGTCCATGCCACAGATCTGACTGACTTCCACTTCTGCATCTGCAGCCTCACAAATCCCACGGGCCTGAAACTCCCACGCTCTATAGCAGAGGCCCTGCCTGACAGATTACATGCAAATGTTACAAATACATCACAGGCTAGAGCAGAGGAATGTTCACAGTGCTGCAGACACACTCGGGGAAAAAAAAGATCCAGCAAGACCCCTCGGTGCAGTCCCCACGGTAATACATCCTGAATGAGGAACTCTACCATGTGAAAACATTCCTAATAATTCCTTCTGTTTTCATTAATAATACTAAATTTCCTGCTTCTGGGGTATCTTTTGTTTTAACAAGCACAGCTTTTTGTCTCGTCTTCTGAAAGACTGCGCCACTGTAAGTCTATTATTACTATTTATGCTGAAGTCTTTTAAATGGGCCAGGCATCCATATCCAAAATCAGCAATTTGCAAGCCATAATCTCATACCAACCAGATTAACGTGACACCTGAGATGTGTTTTCTTTCACGACACAGGAGTCTGAATGACTGAAAGTACCAGAAATGCATGAAAAAATTGTCTTTCTGCTTCAGAAACATATGCAGTGGATTCTGTGGTGCTCATGAGTGACCTTTGGTGATTTTTTCTTGACAAAGAGTCAACTAAAATTTGAAGAAAATTGTAATAGTCCAATGGTTTTAAATCACTAGGGAAAAAAAAAATAAAAGGAGGTGTTTTCTTACTATCTGAAATACCTCATTCTGGCCCAGAAATAATTAGGGGTGGATAAATTATCTGGCCTGCGATTTTCTCTGGCATATTATTTTACTCACGTCTTTCTTCTTCCTCTGCAGGGGGTGCTTGTGGTCATATTGTTCTTTTATTTATGGCTCACAGCCTTTTCAGTGGCAGCACGCACACCCAAGTGTAGGCCCAGAGCGGGAATGCAAATTCCTTGGGAGGTAAATGGGTAGAGAAAAATATCCAGACCATGCCTAATCTTTACAAGGATGGCAGTTAAACAGAAAACTATACCCTTAAAACCCAAAACCGGGGAAACAACAATGCTTAATTATAATATCATGATTTGTGTATTTGTGAGCTTCACATACAAGACCTGTGGAAGCCTAATTGGTCCTTTCAAAATTCTGCTACAAACCAGCACCTGTATATCCAGCTGATGCACGCCCAGATTTATTTTGCTCAGTGGTGACTTGCTTCCACTCCGAGTCGGTCGCTCCCAGGACCGCTCTCTGGCTCAGCTTTCAAGCTGATTTCTCTGACAAGCTGGCAGCAATAAAATAATTCATTCCAGAGGCTGAGAGAATCACCCGCAGCATATACTGCGAGGATCGCCTGGCAGCAGTACAGAGACCTACGCAATGGGAAGCCTGGGGTAAACCCTGTGCTGGGATGCCTGGATGCCACAGGGAGGAGGGAAGGCTTTGGTAATTCGACCAGGAATAAAGGCAGCCTCATGGCAGTGGGATGGGAGGAATGCCAGAGTAGGGCTGCTCCAAAGACGACTCACTGAGAGGAAGAAGGGGCAACCATGGAGAGTTAATTTTTGATTTTATTTTTGATAAAAACAGGATTTCCGTGAGAAGAAGCAATGGGGTGAAGCCTGCAATGTGGCACAGGTCTATGTATCCATGACAGCTTCTGAAAATAACTGAGGACAAGTCAAAGAGCCATGCTTTTGCAATTATTTGATATAATTTTGTCTGTCTGGAAATGCTGGGAATCCACAAGCTGGAAAGCAAATAATCCTTGTGCTAAGTAACATGATGTAGGAAGTCTAGTAACTCTGAAAATCTAAAAAATACCAAACAGTGCTACTTCTGTTCAAAAGACAAAAGGTAAACTCAGAATGTAGGAAGAGCATGGGGGTTTGGATCATATCTGTGGATGGGGTTTCTCTAAGAAAAAACAGTAGTGAGATACTGCATGTCCCTGTGGAAGCCACTGGATCTCTGGATGTTCAAGGCAATCAGGATTTCCCCATGTCAGCATGATGTGGAATGAAGTGCCCAATATCGCAGTGAACGATCACCATCCTGTTGCAAGGAAGTCTGATTACACCCCCCTGTGTACTCCCAAGCCAACCCCATCTGGGTAGAGATCAGTCACAGTTTTTTTACTGAACTCCTAGAGTAGGATCTGCTGATCCATTTGAGGGCCAGGGAGCCCAATGCCTTTATGCCCTCAAACCTGTATCAGCACAACCCTAGCTGACTCCCACGTGCTGCATTGGAGTCTCACTGCAAATCAGGGTGATTTGGCAAGTTCCCTCTGAGATAACACAGTAGAAAAACAATGTTTGACTGTGCTGGCCTTGCTTTTTGAGCACACACAAATTACACTGTTGGAAAACGATCTCAGCCTCAGCACGAACCCTCCTTAATTTGACTCCTGGCCGGCGGAACCATAATTTGTCAGCATTTCACACAGTGAGAAGTCTCTTCAAGAGGCCTTCTTGTAACAGAGAGAACTGCCCCTCCTGCACAACCCAGTTGGCTGAGCTCAGGTAGATTTCCATTGCTTCCATTCAAACTTGCCCACATAAAGTTCACTAATCCTTAAGGATTCCCTGGCCAATGTCAAATGCCTGGCCTGAAGCTGGGATGGGTCTCCACAGACCATGTCTGGGAAGTGATGCACCACGTTGCCCCTTCCCAAGCAAAAGGCAATGCAACCACACTGGCAGTCCAGCAGGGATGCAGAGCAGGCTTCAAAACATGACATTCAATCCCATATTGAAACCTTTCAGTTGAACTGCCAGGCTGAAGCTGGCAGAATTTAGGATTATGTTTCTAATTAAGCAGAAAATTGCTTCTATTTTATTTCTAAGCTACACGTTACTCAAGTGACCAGCTTTTCCAAATGAAAACTGCATTGGAAAATTCCCAGAAACTGAGGTGTGGCATTAATTCTGTGCAAAGCAGAGCAGAAGGCAGCTGTCTCCCTTCTATAGCATGAGCAGTTAGTTGGTGCCCAGCAGTCTTAAGAAGATTAAATATCACCTTAATTTCAGAAGCCTTCTGCTCTGCCTGTAAAAATGCTGTAACTGCAATAATAATACAACCAATTGTAAAGCTTCAATGTTTGTCTTGGATTAATACCACTGCTACCTTATTCCACAGGGAAAGTAGTGCAGTGAATCTTGTGTGCTATCTCCTCCAGATGAGAAGGGTTAATTACCCAATATTCATGACAGCAATTGTGGTTTTGTTTGCTCAGTGGAAAAAAATCTGTTTTCTGCTTTACAAACAATGGGTTAATCTTATCAAAATGGAAAAAAAAAAAAACAAACCACCTCTGAAAGCAGATTTTTTTTTTTCCATTTGCTTTTTTGAAAACGGAAAAAAGCGAGAAAGCAGTTTTGGTGACTAATTGGAAAAAAAAAAGTTAAATATCTATTTTGGGGACAGTAAATCTGGGTAACGTGTACCCATGTTCATAGGTAAACACACTATGTATTGTTGTTCAGGGTACATCTCAGAAGAGGTCTTCAGGAGCTGTTATCTCAAAGCTATCTAAGCCTCTTCCTTTCCTTTAAAGAGGAGATGTGGAGCAGACAGCACAGCACCAGCCAGGCTCTAAGTTCTCCTGCACCACTGGAGAGGTGACCTTCCCTGCTGATGGCCCAGGACCTCATCTGTGAACCCAGGAGCAAGGGGTTCCCACCAACTGGGAGTAACATGAGGATAAACAGAGCCAAATTGTGAGCTTCTCTGGTACAGGCAGGGATGCAGAGAGAGAAGCATGTTGTTTTAGTGTGTATAACTCACTCAAATTTACCATGCAGTTTTGGCTTTCAATCCCATATTTCCTGTCCTAATCTCATACACAATGTGGGTTTTGTACTGTTAAACAGTTTCTCTGTGGTTACTCCACAGTGATGGGCAAATTGATTCCTGTATGAAAGGCCAGACTCTGTTTTCAGATACTTTCAGTGTTTCCACTGGTCTGAAATGGGAGTAGCTGCTGTGTTCAGGAACAACTGGTGGAGGATAAGGCACAGGTATAAGGCATAGAGAGCTGATTGCTTCTCAGTTCTCCCCTGTGTCTCTGAGTGAAAATGAGGAAGACATTCACTCCTCTTACTGTCTCAAAACTTTTATTCATAGCAATATTAATTCTGCCTTTTCTGCTGTTGCCAAAATTACATATTCTTTGGGAAAGGACTGCACAACTGTTCCCAACTATTTGTGCAACAGCACCCCTCCACAAGGAGCCAGAAATTAAAGCAACATTAGCACTCCTTTAGAGGAAAGGCTAAATACAAACTCCTTTTAACAACCTATAAAGCATGACAGCAACATTATACAACTATCACAGCCCTGATCAAAGGACACTAAAGCCAATTAAAATGTTTCATTGGCTTCAAACTAGAATGGATGAAGAATATTAATGTTTAAGGATGGATGTGAACAACACTGAAAGACTCAATAACCTAGAAGTGGTCTCCAGTGGCATCTCCCTGAAGGACTGAACTGTTCTCCGTCATATATTAAGGGATTATATCAAGACTGAAGCAATGCCACAAAAAAGGGAAAAAAAAAAAAAGCCATGGAGAGTACAAGTTGTAAAAAGTCCCAGGAAAAGGAACAATACAAATTACTTAGGAAAAAAGCCTGGATAAAATTACCACCTTCACCCTTCAAAGCTGTTGCCTGAAACCAAATCTAAATCACACCTTTTCTGCACAGGGATATTGCTGGATGGGATGGTGAAACGCTTCGTGAGCAGCTGCAGTGCAAACTGCAGTAGTGAAAGATGCAAACCCATCTGCTTAGGAACATGTTTGCCTTAGGACAACATGTGTTGTGTAGGTTATTTGTGTGAGTTCTTTGATACCTGATTTGATCTACACCTTGGGATATTTTTTTGACTTTAACAAGCAGTTTGCCTTATGATAAATCCTGATCCTTATATGCAGTCAAAGGCATTGGCCCATAGGCAATTTGTGCAGGAATTTAGGGAACATTGCTTTAAAAAGTTATCTGGTTTGTCTAAATATGTTATGGCTTGCCTGCACACAGTGGATAAGCTTCCCAGGTTTGTGCTTCTGTCACCTAACCAAAGGTGAAGCTTCCAGCATCACCCATCAAACCAGACAGCACAGAAACAGTGTGCCACTGGGAAAGGGACTACCCCACATCAGATTGATACCACCTGGTCCTAAGTGCTTCTCTGTGCTTGTGATTTCTTAAAAGATCCTTGCCATGGCTAAAAAAGTGTATTTTTCAAGAACCTATCCAAACCTTCACGCCTTCCAGAGCTGGAGAAGTGACACATGCTTGGAGTTCAGCACCAATTATCCTGGTGGAATGGTGGATAATGTGAGGCCACTCCAGCACAGACAATTCACCTGATAAAAGGGTGACAATCCTGCAAAAGGTACAAGGAGGCAAGGTTCCACTGGGAACAGATGAATTGCTGTTAAGACTGCAATTCAGCAAGTTAGTGCAAGTGAGAATGTAATTATTCAGACAGCCTTACTCCATGCAAGGAGAGAGACTGGACACCCAGTGTAACACCTCCCACCTTTGCCATTCCATAGGGTGAAAGTGAAGGGTTGCCTTTTCCAGCAAAATCACTGCATTTCACTCGGGTCTCAGGTGCTGGATTTTGTGATCATACATTCTCAAGATCTAAGAGCAGGAACTGGTTATTAAAATGGCAGCAGCTATGACTGAACATAGTTGACAGGTATAGCCAGGGAGGGTGGGGAGAGCTGGCTTTTATGTCATAAATTACTGCTTCTGAGCAAGTAAAGCATAATTGGCAACAAATTAAAATGAAAATGAACAAGCTGATCAAATACTAAAATTGCCATCAAGAAGGAACTGACATAACCATCTGCAGTGCAGTGCACTGGGACACAGGAGCTTTGCTCCATGAAAAGCAAAGGAGATGCTCTTGGAAAATGAACTAATGCCTCATAACTTACAGAACATAAAAGCAGAGACACCTGTAGTGTAAAGTCACAGCTAAAAACATTTTCAGCAGCAAAGCCAGGCCCAAGAACAGCAGGGCATAATACAGGTTTCTTCCTATGCTTCAACTGTTATATAAATATATATAACTCTCAGCATGGGAAGTCAATACCTGCCTCCTTCACTCCTGTCTAGCCAAGCTCAGAGCCAAGTGACTGCTCAGAGAGAAGTGGGGCATCAGTGAGAAATCACCTACACAAAGACTTGCCTTAAATCCTCTGGGATAATTTAGCAGGTCTAAAGGCCTGCTCATTCACAGTTCAAGCAAGGTAGGATTAGACAAATTCTACAGAAGCCAAAAAATAGCAGAAGAAAGCAAAAAAAACCCAAAAGCCTGAGCAGTTGCTCTAGAGGAAAGGCTGTTTGTTGTATTGGCTGCCTATAAAAGCAGCCTCTTTCTCCAAGAAATTGTTGGCAAATAACTTCCTAAATTCCTAATTGCAGAAAGTATTTTTCTGTTACTGCAGAAAGCACTGGCAAGGTGAAGAAGTTCAAGACAAACTTCCACCCCCAAAACTCCTCACCTCTTTTATAATAATTTCTTATCTTTCAAGAGATTCTGCCCAGAACCAGATAACCCTGGATTCTGGGAAAATTCAAATCTATCTAAAAAAAAATGGGGCAGGTCAGACCTGCCTGGCTGTATCAGCACCAACAGCAATTACCTGCCACTGTGTGCAGATAAAACAGTTTTTCACTGGAGCTCTGCACACGGTGGGCTTGCCCAGCACAAGTGTCTAATAGCACAACACACAGAGAGTGCTGCAGCACAAAAGCGGAAGGATTATGCTACAAACTGTTCAGTAGGCTTCAAAAGCCTTCACTATGTTAATAGCCTTTAAAGTGACATTTCAGAGCACCAGCAGCACCTGGTCCAGCTGCTCGCAGCTCTGCTTCCCCCTAAACCCCTCTCTGCTCATCTCCCCACCCCACGGGCCAAGGTGAGGAGGGCTTGTGCCTGCCTACTCAGTGCTAAAATTTATTGGTTAGGCAAAGGGAGAGGACACAGGATTCTCCTTCGGTTTCTTGTGCACATTCTCCTCTACAGCTGCTGAACGTAACTTTAGCAAACATCAAGGAGAACAGGAGGCTTTACTGAATTAAAATATTTAACATACTGGCTAGTCATCATTCCCTTTGAAACCAATACCCATCTGGGATTTGACTTCATGAAGACTGCTACAGTCTTTCCATGCCATGTCCCAAAAAAGTTCAGAAGGGAAGCACATTGTTGTGTACTTTATGTAGGCCCACAGAAAGATTTGGTTTGGAGTGCACATGGACACAAAAGCTTTTTATCTCCAAGGACCTAACCTTTGATAACTGTCATTGCAAGCATTTTATTTTGCTCACTTAAGTAGCGCTATCAATAACTGCCTTTTGCTCTGAAGGCAAACGTGGTCTGCTTTTCCAAGCAAATGAAAACAAATTAAAGGCTTAAAACATCCATCAGTTGTTCACTTCAGCAATTTGATCGTTATCTTTTTTTAAAAAATTTATTTCCAGAAGATCCTTCAGGCCAGATAACAGTCACTCACTACCTGCAATGCTGCACTGCAGTCCACAGTATGTGTATTTTTTGAGAGCTTCAGTGAAATATGAGCAAGAAGCACAGATTAGAATCTGGCCTGGAATTACAGTTTGAACTCTGCAAAAACGGATACAGCAGGTCAAGTTCTCCTCTCAGTTACACCAGAGCAGCATTCCAACAAAGAACAGAAAATCCATGTTTTTTGCCCTCAATTTTTAGGTTATTTATACAACTTAGAATGATGGGGGGGGGAGAAAGATTAAAATTAAGAAATCTGTGTAAGAAATCCATGGCAAACTGCATGTGTACAGCTCACTGCTGCATCAGCTGAATGCTTGACTGAAGAATAAAAAAGTGAATCTCTGTCATTTGGGAGAAAGCAGGTAGGTGTTAATGCCTTGCAAGTCCTGTGCCTCTCTGTGGCAATTTCTGGAGCGTGGATGAGTATAGAGAAAGCTCTCCAGGCAGCAGAAATTGAGCTGCAGCAGCACAGAGACCAGCAGGACAATTTTATTCAAATACTCAAGATTCCTCAGTTATTCTGATTTACTCTGCCTAACAGTATGATAAGACACACAGGCTTTCACACCACCAGGGCTAGGTGGATGCTGCTCCCCAGGAGATCTGGTTAAATTGCATCTGTCAACACTGAAGACAGTTGTGGATGCCCCCTCAAAAAAAAAAAAAACAGTGACAGGAATTTGACATTTACCTGTAAATGAAAAGAACTGACATAAACACAGGAGTAAACAGAACCCTGTGCAATCTGTGCAATACAGCCTGGGGAATGCTCACAGGGGAGCAATGCAAGGTATTTTTGATGTGCATTTGGTGAAAACAGCATTCAGGGCCACAAACATGCATGGACATAAATGGGTGCAATGAGTTCCATGTGAGGAAGGGAACAGGGCATTGGAGAGACAGCATTTACTGGCCCTGCTCCTCCACTTGCTTACAGAGGGGACACATCAGGGATAAATTTAATCCTGTGATTCCAAGCAGCTGGCCAAAACCATAAAGCTGCAATCTGTAAGCGTGCATAGACTTTTTTTTTCCTTGCCCCCCCAAAAAATTAATAACTCCCCCTCACATACACACATGCACATTGTTCAGAAATATTAGCCATTTCTCCCCTGCTCCAGCTCTGGTAAGTCAGGTAATTGAAGCTTCAAAGGAGAATCACAGTTTAATGGAGCTGTGCTTGCCAAAGAAGACAAAGGACTTTGATTAGATTTCTTCCAGCTTATTTGCATGACTTATCTTTTTATAAATTCAACTTCCTTCCAAAGTTGATAATGAGATGCCTTGGAAAAAAGAAATAAATGGAATGGTTTGTTTTGTCACAAGACAAGTGATTATTTTTGTGATAGACTATGTCTGGTGTAAAGTTCAAAAACAATGGAAGTAATAGTCTTTAGGCAAAACACATAACTGTGCCTGATAACAGTCTGCAAGGAAAAAATAGCAATTTTCAGAATTCTGCATAATAGCATGGACAAATAACCTTCCAGGAGCAGCTGTCATGGTTAATTTCTGCTCTAAGATATAAAAACAGGGATGGCTTTTTGATTGGATGTTATTCATAACTTTTTTTATCGCATTTAATTTCTTTTGCCTGAGTAGAGAATGGACATTTCCGAGACAGGAAAGACCATTAACATACTAGATTAAATTGTTTCCATGCATTTCAGCCTCTGTCACTCTGACTTGGACACAGATCTATCCAATTTCTCCACCGTGGAGTCCTCAGAAAATCACAAGCATGCTGATATTTTCCTAAACTGGCCTGTAAAGTGTGGCAATGAGCCTTGTAAATATTGAGATTTTAGTGAAGGAAAAAGAGAGTAATTGCATAATTTGAAATGATGATGGAAGTTACTTTCTAGGTAATAAGTGATACAAAAATAGGCAAGGTGATTTGCCCTGATTTTCTATTCAGCAGCTGGGATGCATGGGGAAGACTTACCCAAAAGAAGAGAAGGATGGGGACAGATGATCAGAAAAAGGATGGAGCAAAGCATCCCCCTCTGCAGGGAGTCAGCTTCAACACTTAAACTAACTGCCTCTTTACAGTTTGCATAAAACCCTGACAATTAAGTACTCACCCAGAGCATCTGACAACTTAATCTGGGGGTCTCTCCATGTGAATTTATCCCAATTAACTAACACAGCTAAATCATGCCTTAGCTGAGTCTAAATTCACTTGAGAAGCACTCACTTCTGGCCCCAAGATTTTCCAATATATACATCAGCAAAGGAAAGGCTTGTATGCTTGAGTTTTGCTGAAAAGGAAAATACATATACATTCCATGTCATTAAATAAAAACAGCATTAAAGCAAAAGTATGCATGCAATAATTAAACAAAAATAAAAAGCTCCAGCATACTTGAGCAGCAAACCTATAAATACTTTCCAAAGAGATTCTCAACATTTCTAAAAATAAAAGCTGTCATAATAACAGCATGTTGCAATAGCAAATCTTGCTGGAAAAAGTTCTGAACCTTGTGTCTGTGAACTAAGAGAAACTACTGCAAGAATTTTTACAAGTCACTTGACTCAATATTATGGTACATTAACCTTGATTTTTATTACTGCTCAGCATTTTTGCTTTTGAACCAGACCAAGCCCCAGAAATACTGAAGAATACACATATGGGGGTGGGGAGGAGAGAAATGGGAGGATTTGGGTTGTAACCACTGAAAAAAACGCACTATGAGTTCTGTGCTAAAAACCTGAGTGGGTTGTCATTTTATCTGACTGACTGGCCCCATCCATAATTAAACCCCAGCTTTTCTCCCCATGGGCTATGAATCAAAACACGAGTCTGAAATCGTGCGGGAGGCACAGCCCGGGATGGGATGTGGGCTCAGCCTCCCTCCATCAAGGCTAGACTCCAGGAGGAAAGTAACTTGTCAAAACATCCATTTAACTGACCACCTCTTATTCAGTGGAATATCACGTTTGCAAATAAAGTTGCCAAAAATAAAAAAGTGTAACTGCTCTGCCTTTGCACTGATGAGAGAGGCAGATGTTGCCTGTAGCTCTTACCCACCACAACTTTATTCTCAATTTAAGCACCACCCTCTGTTTTATGGTTCACCCTGCGGTAAGGTACTGGAAGTCAGTGCTGCTGATTGCCAGTATGAACCTTGTGCTGGTCTTTATAGTCCCTTGTACCAACAGCCCTTGCTGGAAAAGAGTTTGGAAAATATTGGGCAATATTCTCCAGTCATTCCAGGGGGACCACATGAGAGCTCTGAATTAACCTTGGCCAAAAAGGAAGCAAAAAGGGGAATTAAAATAAGTAAGTGAAGATAGCATTCCTGATAATCCATTTAATTTATGTGCCTAAATCCTGCCCTCTGATAGAAACAGGCGACCCAGTTGCTAAACAAATGCTTGAGCAAAGAATTTGGCACCCACATTTCTAACCACAGGTCACGGCAAAACAAATCATCTTTGCTGCCCTTGGCAGCACTAGAAAAGGTCATTTCCCAAAGATGCAGAGCCCCAGGGTTGTTCCAAGGGGTCCAGGACACCCCAGAAGCCCTGTGGCAGAGCAGGAAAGGCAGAACGAAGTAGGAGCAAAATCAGTTCATCTCAGTCTCTTAGGGCAACTGTGTCTTTCTGCATCCTTCCAGGTATGATGAAGAGCTGCTCGTGTTTGACAGAATGGGATACCAGTGGTGTGGCCAGTGTCCCGACCTTTTCAGGCTTTCTCTCATCTGCCTCATTTGGAGTCTATTGATCTCATGATCATCCCACTTTGTAGATTTAAACACAATGCAGATACCCTTTCCCACCCTATGTTTGCATCCCTCCTGGCTCAGACACACCTTTGCATTTGTCAGCAATCAAATGTCAGAGTGTTACCATGGGACTTTTCTAGAATAAATATTTGAATTGTGATTTCTAGTAACAGAGAGCTCCTGCACTGATTTGTGAATGCTGATCTTACCGTGTAAGATCACCAACAAATGGGAAGGTGCCTTTTGAGGAAGCCAAACAGCCTGGAGCAAACACACTGGCACCCAAAACTAGGAGCCAACACAGCAACAAATCAGGCCAGATTTCTTTAGTCAAACTGTCATGCGAGTGGTTCAGCTGTGGCTCACCTCGAGTGGAAATGCAGCACATGCTGAGTATTTCAGTGATGTGGTGAATGCAGTTAGGGCAGAAATGCAAGCCCAGAGAAACACATGGCTGGGTTTACAGGAGAAGCAACACAGTCTCATCTCAGTCAGCCTCCCTCAACTTCAACACACCTCCATCTATCCAAATATTTTTGAAAAATGCCTAAACTGCCTAATGGTCAGCAATAAATCCCCTTACGCATAAAGAGCTGCACACAAATCTCCTTACTCAGAGAAATGTGCCTTTACTGGCCAGGAAATCACAAGTGGGTACACACAGGTGAAAACAAACAGTTGGAAATTCTAACTTGAATTTTTTTCTATTACTCATTTATGGCTCTCTCATTAAGCTAAATTATTCAGATGCCTTTCTGTATGCTGGCTGGCATGGTGAGGCAGTGAGACCGGACCTCCAGGCCCACCAAAACTCCCACTGCTCCAGAGGAAATAGCTCTGAGAGCATCTGAGCTTGGAGCTAACTCTGGAAAAACTGTTTTGCCGTCAGTCCCATGGCAATATTCATATTCACAAGCTCTCAGTCCAGATGAGGAATAACTGGTGAGCTCAGGTCTCTGGAAAGAGGGGTTTCCACTCCAGAACTGATGTTTAACAATGAATTTATGCCAGAATATCTTTTCCAGAATTTCCAAGCAAGGGAGGCAAAGTAGGCTCCCCGGATGGCTCTCTGTGCCAGTGAGACCTGCAGTAATTCTGCATTTGATCATATCCACCTGAAAGAACAAGAACTGTTTTGACTGTAAAAGGAATTTTCCATAGGAACAGCAAGAGGCAAATCATGGAGCCTAGACTTGCCTGTTACAGTGGCCAGTACTCATCCAAGGTTCCTAGCAAGGACACAGGGAATCTACCTGCACACAAATTTTGCATTTTGGCCCCAAGGGACTATGGATACCAAAAAAACCAAAAGCCTTTCTGCCTCCAAAGTAGAAGCATTTGGGAATCAAGGGGAAATCTGAAAGCTCCTAACTAAAGGAAACATTTCTATGGAGAAACTCCTCGGTGCAAGCAAATTAGAAGTGGAAAAATATCAAAGCACTGGAGGGTTTTATGCAACAGTAGCCAAAACCTTGAAAGAAAACATTGTTAAAGGCTCGGTTTTTTTCTCTTTCTTTGGGGGGACTGTTTCTTCTGGAGTGGCCTACATTCTCAGGCCTGAATGCTCCCAAATTAATAGCTTTGCATCCTCTTCCCTCCCCCCATCCCTTTTCTTTCTCTCTCTTTAGCTAGTCCCAAGCCAGTGAAGTCTTGGCTGGGGCTTGTAATGAACTGGCAGAATGATAAAGAGATGCTGGGCTGCAGGGAGGTGGGGGACCCAAAGCCCACTAATAAGACCAGGATCCCCTACTTACGCCGTGCCCCACCGCGGGGAAGCCATTAAAGACCCACAGAATAGAAGAGAAAAGGAAGAAAGTTCTTAGAGCGAGCCCTCCCCTCCCCGGGCCCTCTCCAGCGCTTTTTGAGAACAGAGCTCTCGACATGGCTAATCCCTCCACCGCTTAATGAACTACAAGCTTCCCTTTCACTCGGACAAAAGTTTCTTTCCTTTCTCGGGCCTAATCGCAGACAAATGGTCCCCCCACCACGATGCCTGTTAAAAACCCATTCCCTTTTTTGAGGCTGCGAGGCAGGAGGAATGCCACTGGCAAGAATAGGTACCCTTGAAATGAGCTCCTTCTGCACTTCTGAGAGAGATAAGTGGGAGATGACATTGGAGCTATAATGGAAAAAATATTTTCACAAGGCAGCATCTGTTGTTTCAGTGGATGCAGCCCCATTTTTGTTCCAGAATGCTTCTGTGCATCTGTCTATATCTTTTCTGTCAGTGAAACAATTACTGCCTGCCCGCCCTCTCTCTACACACACATACATTACTGGTAGGAATGCTACATGCCTGCACAATAAAGCTGCCACAGCCTGTGCTGAGTTTTGTATGGACAGCAACTTTCTGCAAGGAACAGATTTCAGTTTCCTTCCCAAATGAAAAAGTAGGCATGACTTGTAGTGTTTATTACTTCACAATGTGTGGGGTGAGCTCAAATATTGCCAGTTCCATATAGGAACAGGAAGACACAATGTCTGATTGCATACAGAATCTTTGAACATCCAAATTTTATTTTGGTACATAAATAATTATCCTTATTCCAGGATTATAAAGCGTTTACTGTGCTCACCTCTGCTAAGCAACAATGAAACCAGGCCATTTATTTTAGTGCCTAACCTTCCAAATATAGTATGAATCTTTTGTGTTGGATGTGGTTTTAGATGACCATTCAAGGTTGTTTTGTGCAGGTTTACACCACACACCAGTATAAGACCCGGGAATGTGCCAGGTCTGCCAAGCCTCTCTCCAGAGCTATGTCCTCCGTCTCATGCGCCTGGGTGACAAGAAGATGTATGGGCTTTAAACAAGTAAGGACTGTTTGAACATCTAATCTGAACTCCCATCTAGTCAGTGCTGCTGTATTTGGCAAAAGCATTTTCCAGGAAAGCTTCCAGAAATAAGCTGAAGACATCAAAAGATGGAAAATCCATGCTTTCCCTCAGCAGTTTGTCCCAGAGGCTTTTCACCTCCACTGCCTGTCTAGATTCTACCTTACTTTTGTCCAGACTCACCTTTTAGCTCTGCTATCAGCTTATGCCTCTCTTTTCCTAAATTAAAGAGCTGTTTAATATCCTGTATCTTCCCCCCTGACGTACTTGCAGACTGCAATTAAGTCACCTCTCAATTTTCCTGTTGATAAGGTTTATAGCTGAAGGTTTTTAAATCTCTCCCTTCAAGGCCCTATCTTCATCTTGTCAACATATTAGTGACTTTTTGTGTAATCCCCATGATACATCCATGTGCTTCTTAATGCATGGGCCCTTGGTTGTGTTTAACATTCTTCTGTCTCACCACTGCTGTTCACGTGGCAAAACAACCTCTCAGAACTTACATACAAGACCACACTAGATGCACACATTCAGTGCTTCCCTTCCTGTTACAAACCATCCCAGCAACAGCAACTGCAATTTCCTGACAGACTCCTGTGTAGCTACCCAGAGCTTTGGAAATGCCACCAGCACACTAGAGGCTGTCTGGGAACTCGGAGATTAATTTTTCCCTGCAGCTCTTGCTCCTGGTCTGCTCTCCTATAACTACACTTCTGCCTGTGAGAAACCCATATTTTGGGACAAACCCAAAAAAATGCAGAAGCAATCAAGGATAGTACAAATAGCACTGGTAACACCTTCAGAGCTGTGCAAGGCAATTCCACATCACTGTGTACTACAGAGCTGAGAGAAGCTGAAACCCGCTGGTGTGCAAAGCAGCTCTGTGGCTTTGAGCCCACCTTGAACCACCACATTTATCTAAAACAGGGGTGATGACACACATTTGGATGAATGAGGCTTTAAACTGAACTAGTAACAGCTACACAGAACCAGGGAAATGCGTTTTTGACAGAAGAGGTCTCTTCAAAGGGCATTTCCCATTACACCAACATTGAATTATGGCTCTCCTAGGAGAGGGTCTCCCCATTCCAGTGGCAGAAACCCCCTGATATCTGTGTTACTCCAGTAGCATGGAGCTTATCATCACCAGCTTGCAGCTGAGTTCACACCCCAGTCCAGGTGAATCTTTGCCAATGTCTCCAAAGCACACGGGCTATGAGAAATGACAAGCAGTAGTACTTTCAACCACGCATTTCTGACTCCCTGGTGCAGGCTCGGTTTCAAAGGGCTGGATTCTGTTCTTATTTCTCTCAAGCCTGTCTGCCCATTAGAGCTTGCAAGGTCAAGCAGGGGAGGAGGGGACTTCTACTCAGAAAATCAAGCAGCTACAAAACAAAAGGAATCCCGTTCAATTATTCCCAGCAAGCAGATTAAGCAATGAAAGCAACATATGAGTCTTTTGTGTGGTATTTTTGCAATTATGTTCATTTTTCCTACATTACTAATATGCTACCAGAAACCAGACACCATGCCCAATAATGTGAAAACAAGGCAAAAGAATAGAGCCAAGAAGGGGAAGAAACAGAGTGGAAAATGCAAAACAGTAAACTATTCCTCTTAGCATTTGTTAAGTATCAGCAAGGGCACATTATAGCTGGGTCCCCAGACTCAGGCAGCACTGAACTAAGAGCAAAGCAGCAGATGGTGATGCAGCAGATTAGAAATTGCTAACAACTGCCTGTCTGGAGAGCTTTGCTTGGGATTATGGACTTGATGGCAGAGTAAAAACCTGTAGTGACAGTCACCAAAATGTAGGCATCCTTGAAATGGGAATGGTCCAGGCTTCATGAAGACTTAATCTGCCTGTGTGAACTCTGCCCTGCCAGTGTTGGAGAAAGCAGATCGAAAGGTTTTGTGAATGTGTTACTAGAAAAAGTAACTAGATCATGTTACTGTTGTGAATCAGTGCAGCTGTGCTGGCACCAGCAGATCTGAGTCAAAATGTACTATCTGAGAGTCAGGCTTCAGAGACCAGGGAAAACCTCATGAAAATAGCAGTCTTTTAATGGGTTTAGAAAAGATTGGAAATGAAAAAACCCATCTTGTTCTATGCCTGTTCTAGAAGGAAAAACTAAAACCAGTTTGCTTTTGCTTTGTTGTGGTTTGGTTTTGTTTTTTTATAAAGACCACTTACATCTCTGACCAGGTAGGACTGAAGCAGCTCTGACAGGTCTCATGGACCTCTGCCCTTTCATAGAACCTGGTGTGTGTGTTGAACTCCCCACGTATCCCTCTGGTTTCTGGCCACAAGGATTCAACACTTTTCTCCTCAAGTGTTGATAAAACAATGTACAACATTTGAAGGATGATCATCTATACTGTTGAGTGCTTGGAATAGTGACTGCAGCACAGCAAGGGAGAACAGAGAGCGCTGCAGCACTATTTAGTGTGTGGTGAGTGTCTAAGAAACTATTTCATTCAGAATTTCATTCACAAGGTCACCCTCATGTTAAATGGTTCTCAATTAAATTCCTGATAACTACCAGCAGCTACTAGTTTATCAGTGTATCTCTAACTACAAGGTGACAGACAACACACATAAGCGTGAACTGAAGAGGGCAAAGGCACCGGCTTCCCATTTTACTGGGTATAGCCTTTCCCTTGTATGACCAGAGGTATTTACAGAGCAGAAGTCAGATGAAAGCTTGGGAGATGAGAGCTACTGTATCAGGATGGGCAAATGTGCATATATTTATCTCCACAGTCCTCCCAAGGACTCCCTGCGCCTTCTGCAGAGGATAGAGTTTCTTTACTGGGTGATGTCCAAGCATCAACTTCTGCCGTTGGCTTTAATTAATGAAACGCTCTGACAATAAACTGCAGCAGGCCACATGCTGCACCCGTCGTGCTGAACCAGTGTGTGGTTTGCACACGCATTTTTGAAACCACATTTTCCTTGATGTGCCTGTAATTTGACTCAGTGGGTCAGTGCAATGCGAATCAGATGAGATGGGAGAGTCCTTCACGGTATCACTCACATGGCCAAAGATCTGAAGCAAATCTATTAAACACATTATGTTATTCCAGATATTTAGCTATGGAAACAGGATCAGGACCTGGCTTATGATCACAAGAAAAAAGTTCCTTATGACCTTTGTCTTCCAAGAGTGAAGGGGAAAATCTGCCACTCGAACATATATAAGGTTTACTGATATAGATTTCAACCTGGAGCAAAAAAACCCTAATGAGTGGGCCAAATGTTAAATCAAAGTAAGTATTTTAGAGTAGTTCAGATTTGGGGTACCAGTTGTCAGTTCAACCACACGCTGACCTCTTTCTATTCCAGCATCTTCCAACCAGAGCAATGCAGGATTTCCAGTCTCTCTTCAGAATGCAAAGCTCCAAATAGCCTTGAAGCTTTACTGTACAATATCTACACATATATACATTTCAGAATTGCAGAAAAGAATGCTTTTCCTCAGTGTTATCCCAATTAGTCTACAAGAAAGTATCTTAAAAATATATAATTTTAGAAGTGTGATAAAGGGAATCTTCTCCCCTAAGTGCTGCCCTGCATTCAGGAAGGAAGCCCAGACCCCAGCAAGAGCTATCATCATTGTAGAGAGCAAAACCAAGAAAGTTAAATATCTGTCTAGTTTGGCACCATTTAATGCCATATCTATCTATCTATCTATCTATCTATATATAAAAGGTGTAAATACATAGAATGGTGTGTGTACTTATATACAATGGTTTCATCTGACATAATTTTCCCTCAGACAGGTGCTCCAAAAGCTGGCATTTTCATGCTGTGTTTGTCAACCAAGTAAGACTTTGCTGGGAAATAAATAATGCACATGGGCCACGCCACACTAAGGATTTTTCAAATAAGATTGGTGACATCAGCAGCAAGACTTGTCACCACTTGCAGCCATGGGGCACAGTTAGTGGGTTGTACCCCACCAACGCAGTGTACCCCACCAATACATTCTGGGGGCTGTGGGAATACTCAAGAGTTTATTTCCATTTTCATGAGGAATAAACCCTGGCTAGACTGGCCAAGGTAAACACTGGCTTGCCCTCCCACCTGCCACAAAGGTCAGGGCTGGTGGGGCCCAGCCAAGTGCTGGCTGTCATCTGCTGAACGTGTGCCATTCCCCATACAGACGAGGCTTTTCCAACACACAGCTACAGCCAGGCCTGGCAGATGCTCATTGCTGGTGATTCCAGGACTTTTGCCTTGGCTTGGCCTCTCCCCTTTGGATGGGAGTCATCCTTAGCTGCAGACAGGCAGACGCCTGATGAGGGTCTGCCCTGCAGGCAGGATGTGACCCATCAGGGATGACCAAGGGCTCCCTTTTCCATGGCCTTCAAGTCCATACTCCAGCCCCAGGAAAGGGACAAGGCTGTGGTGCACAAGGGTGCTGGATCTACCTCTAGCCATTCAGCAGATGAAGGCACGAAACGTGGTAACTTCATCCACTGCAGAGTCCTCAAGGCTATAAAACAGCTGAGCTGGCAAAGTTCCCTTTAAAGCTGATGTTCTTTGTAATGAAGGCAAAAGCAATCGGTTAAATGAAAACTCCGATTATAATGGTCTTTCTGCATTGAGTGAAAATGTAGTAACTTCGTTGGTTCCACAATAACAGCAGAAAAAGAATCACTTATCTAGAGACACAAATTAAATATTTATCTTTGCTGGTAGAAAGGGTGAGGTTTCTCTCATCTGCTGCACAAGTAATTTGTGAGCATTGCCTCTTGTAACACTACCCCCCTCTGCCATCACTGCAGTGTGAGGAGATCCTAATCACTGCCCCTACTTGCTCTGCTTACAAGTCTTGCCTTAGAAGACAGGTCTCCCTTTGGAGATGGATTTTACTGTCAAATCCCTCTTTTCAGTGCCACACCCACAGCACAAGATCACAAAGAAAGGGGATTGTTTAAACACAAAACCACAACTGTTTGATCACAGCAGTGTTATCACTTCTAAATGCTGCAGAGTCTTTCAAATCTACAGGTATTTATCTAAAAAAAAAAATCTGTTCTATGTCTTAAAGACTTTATCCCCTCTTCACCAAAGACAGTCGACTTAAACTCAGAAAATGAGAATGGCCCTTATATACATACCACATACAAATATAATATACTGCCCTTTCCATAAATTACAGATCTACTCAAGATTGGCTCAGGCTGAAAGTCAGGATCTAAAAAATCTCAGGTTGTGAAAACACATGGACCCAACAGAATTAAGGCCAGTTTACAGCAACACATCAATAGGGTGAACTGCAGCAGAGAAATTAGGGACCCCTTCCTCCCCTGAACTAGGCATAAATTCTAGCAAAGCCCTTCCTTCGGGCTAAATGGCTTTCTATCAGTACTCGTGTGTCATATTTGATGCAAGAGCTATGCAAACCTTTAGGTTCATTGAACTAAACAAGGAAAATGGAAAAATTTAGGAAAGAAATACACACAGTGCCTTGAAATAAATAACCGTATGGCTATAGACTAGTGATGTTACAAAGATGTAGGTTAAAAGTATGCAAGAGCAACTAACATGAAGCTCTTGAGAGAGATTTGAGAATTGAACAAACCGAAGAGTAGAGAAAAACACATTATTTCAACATTAGTGGAAGCAACTTAATACCTTATTGAGCTGACTCAGAACATAGTAAGTTGAGTCAGATTCAGCAAAATAACATCTTTTGAACTATGCATACTCAAATAAAATTTTGTTGGGATTTTCAAAATATTTTTTAGGATAATCAGAGATTTTCTAATTACTGTATTTATAATGTTTTGGAAATTTCATTTTTCCATCAGAAAATGTTGCTGGAAAAAGTTTCCAAATGGGTTTCATAAACTTTGTTAGTTAAGGAAGCAACCATCTTTCTGTTCACTGGGCACTGGGTCCTGCTTTGAGCTCTGGCTCTTAGATGTTCCCTTTTTGCCAATATAATTAAATACTAGAAAAAAAAATACACTCCCACTGCCTTGTTTTGCAACAGCTTTTTTGGTTTCTTGTGGCATATTACTTTCATCTCCAAGCCATAAGTCAATCTTTCATGAAGTTTCTTGCATTGCCAGATAAAGAACTTGTCCTTGGATCACAAAAGAAGCTGGCAAGGCTTACTACCCCTGGCAAAACCTTACTAAACATGGCTCAAATGCCAAATTTACTATGAAAATACACAGAAGAGAAGACTCACATTGATTTCTTGTACTTTACCAACACACCATCAAATAGGTCTTCCATGGCTAGCAATCCACAGCCAGGGGAATAAGGGTTATGTTTTATGCTGGCCTTCATTCTCATGGCACACACCTACTCCTCCAGGCAAGACAAGTTATTTTCTGGGCCTGGGGAAAAGCATTTGACAGTAAGTGATCAGGATGAATGGCTCCCGTGTGCCTCCCTGAGCCAGCGAGACACGGTAACGTGCCATCCAGGATTTGTAATTCCGCAGCTTAGAGCACATTAGGAAAATGGCCCGATCGATAAACCCTCCATGAATGCACCAGCACATTGCTGCCTTATCGCACGAGTGGAAACAGCAAATGTGTCACTGCAGTGATTGTTTGATGTGAAATCATGTGGAACGCCTCATCTGGAGCGCGGCCCGGCCGGCCCCTGTGAAAGCGATCCCCCTCGCGCCATGTTAGCGAAGGCCGGGCCGTGAAACCCAACCTCCATCTGCGCCGCCGCGGCCGTGCTTTGTGCCCGCTACGTGTCAGCGTCTGTTTTTATTTTCTGGCACCTTGAGCAGGTGTTAGGGACTCTAAATAATAAGTGACACACGGACACTTTGCTGGTAACAAGCACCTGGGCTGGGGCACGGCATTCATTAAAGCCTGACACGCTCACCCTCTGCGCTCTTTTCGGTCCCTTCTTTTCTTTCCCTTACCACGCGATTACTCATGTGCCTACTGGCAATGTGAGAAATGGAAAATGCTGCATGCCCCATTGGCCGAACAACTGGACCATGGTTCCAGAAAAACTCTCCTCTTTTATGGTCCCTTTCATCCTTTTACACAGCACACTGAATAAAACCACAGGCACACCTTGGTCAGCTTCCTCATTAGAGAAGACTAGGCACTTTTTTTATTCACTGCATCAAAACCAGGGATGCCATACACAGGTGCACTCAAGCTAAAAGTGTATGTATGTCCTGATTTAGATGAGAAAACAAATTTCAGGGGAAGTTAACTCCCTCTCCATGGGTTTATAACAAAATGGAAAAAATCTGAATTTTTGATGCATTTTAAACTTCAGAGAAAATAAGAACAGTGTGCACTATGAATGATATTTTTAAGGCTTGTGAGGGCTTTCTTGTCTTCGGCAACTAACTGGATGGCTAGTGAAGTAAAGGAGAAGGCATACCAGTCTATCACTTCACAAACTTGAGGAGGTTAATTAGCACTGAAATTTGTATTCTTGTAGAAAACAAAACAAATTTACCTTTTCAGCTTGACTGGTCTAGTCTATGGCATCCTAGTTTCTAGTACAGAGCAGACAAACAAAAGGTCTCACACTTCACAAATGAAGAACATAAAGTGGCTTTCACACTTAAGTGCAGACCCCAGTTTCTATAGCTGATGAAACAGCAGAAACAGAAAGATGCAGGAGGCTTGTGTTGGGTAACTTGTGGGTTATTTGTAGTTGCCAGCAGTCCCACTCTCCATAGGATTTCCTGAACATCTACCGTCCTCCACAGAGAAAGCTGTGCCTGGAAGGGTGGAGGGACAGTAATGGCCATGCCACAGTGCACTGGGTAGTACAGGACAAGATGAGCATTTCCAGACCATGTGAAGGAGGAAGAGAGACTTACAACTTTTACCTACAGCAGGCTCAGTCCAATGAGCTAAGGGTGGAAAAACCCTGAGGACTTCTCAAGAGCATCTACTTTCACTGGCAGATTATCCACTGCCATTAACAAAGACAATGATTGCTCCTTAAATTTCTGGTATAACATGTATGCATTTAATTTTAGGGGGTTTTGTTTGTTTAAAAAAAAAAATCTCCAGAGATTACTGGAATAATTTCCCTGGGCACCCCATGCTGCCTGACCTTCCTGGTGGTAAAAAACTGTCTTGGCTGAAATAATGTGTGAAAGTAATACAAAAACATTAAAATAAAGCATATACACACACATATCTTTAGGTTCCCTGAAAAACAGGGAGAAGATTAATGATGAATAATGTCATTAGTCTTTAAAAAACACAGCCTGCAAAAATGTCAAGTTAAAGGAATGAAACACCAGAGACTCATCAAGCCAAAATCAATAAAGCTGCAGTTAAAAATCCATTTCCAGTTCAGGATAAACCTGTTCTGTGTGGGGAAGGAAAAAGCATCAGTGGTAGCACAGAAAAGACAGAAGCAAAACCAACTGTGGAGAATGTATAGCCTGAGGAGAGAGATGACAGAGCATAAACTGCATCACTCAGTGAACAGGTAACCATTCAGCAGGATGATGCAGGGCACATGTATGTGAGTCTGGAAGAGAGCAAAGCTTCAGGCTGTGAGACTCAGAGCTCAAAAGCAGAGACTGCAGGATGACCAGCTCAACTTGAATTCTCAGGCAAAATATGTGGCAAAACTGGCTAATGCATTTTTTGGACACGAGAAGAATCTTACATAGAAGTGGGTAGGTGATCTGGCTGCATACACAATAGTATCTGAGACAGCATCTGGATCCAAACTCGATGTCATGGCTCAAAAATTAAACGAGAAAAATGAGACAAAAAATAGAAGTGTAAGAGTAAGCCAAAAACAATGAAGAGAATAGGAGGAAGCACTTGTAAATGTTAAAATACTCAATATATCTCAATAGTCAGAAAGAAGTGAGTTAATCCTCATTAAAAGATAATACTGCATAAGCAACACATAAAGTTGGTGTCTCTGCAGTCTCTGTGAAGGAGTGGCTGTGGCTGGTGGTAGAAGTTAACAAATGGCAAAGGAGCATTTGCAACATCATTCAGAAGCATCTTCACAACCCTGAGTAAAGAATTTTCCAACGTTTTCCTGGACACAGACATAGAGACGTAGTATGAGACCAATACGACTGTTCTTTCCAGCGAATCTTCTGTGGATTCCTAAACCTGTCATTTTTCATTAACATTAACCTCTGCACGTAGCAATGTTTAATACTATCTTCTTTAAAAAAAAAAAAAAAAAGAGAGAGAAAAAAACCAAACCAAAAACAACCACAAACCAAAAAATAAAATCCCAAGCCCTAATATTTCACCATTTTCCAAACTAAAGGAAATAGTGTAGCAGAGGTAGCAATTGTGATGACATTTGAGATTATCCTATAATCCCGTTTCAATCTTCCAGCTGGAGAGTGGAGATGGTATGATTCGAAATCTGTGAAGTTATTTGATTATAAAGGCTTAGCAGACAAATAAAAGATGGTGTAGGCCAATGAAATCAAATTTGCTGTAGGATGTGTAGTATGCTGGATCCAGATTTTATACATGTCCTCTGCGTGCGTATTCTGATATAAACAGTTACAGCAAACCAGAAATATGTGCTGTCTATGCAAGCTGGACTGGAATTCTGTCCTTGCTCATGTCTGATCTGCTCACACAGAAGTCAGCAGGATCAGCCAAAGGAAGAAAAGTTCTCAAGGCAGAAGGTATTCAACAACAACAACAACAAAAAACCCTAAAAAATTTGATCATGAAAGAAGAAAGGTCATGGAGAGCAGAGTATGCATCTTTATATTCTTTGTATCATATTGTAGTGTGTGACTAGCTCTTGGCCACTAACTTAATCAGGAAGACATATTTTAGACAGTGACAAGTAGGAATGAATACAGTCAGTCTTGTTTTCACCACAGGATACAGAGATTGGCTTTGGATGTTTTTCTGAAACATTCATTTGCCAGGCAGAATGGGAGCCTGAGGGCAGAAGACTTCAAAAAAGAAAAATACATATATCCCAGAAGTCATGTAAAACACAGGGCTACACTGTCAGTTAGTGTAAATGAATATAACTCCACTTGTGAGAAGGAGCATCTACAGCGTAAGCCAGAGGAAGATGACAAACTGGAATTGTGCCCTTGGTGACATCTGATCTATTCACAAAAATATGCATGCCTTATGGGGCAAATTTTACTATCTGTCAAGATTGTTTGGGGAATGTGGGCAGCTATATCTGCTGGGAGAATCAGGAGGGGCAGGGGGAGTAATCTTGCATAAAAATCAAAATTAAGCATCTCAAGATGCAAACTCCCCCCTCAGTTGCACAGAGGACAATTGTCCCCTCTGGATCCCTGCTTGAAATGGTCATTTCAATGCCCAGTTCTCTGTGGCAAAACTCCCATTAAAGCCATGCTCTCCTGACACTGTGCTGGCACAAAACGTGAGCAACTTTGCTGAAAGAACCATCATGGCCATTCTACCTTAAAGCTGAGCTGCCTGCCAAGGGGAGTGCAACTACAAATAGAGAATTTATCTGTCATTAATGGCAGCACGGTCCAGTTCAGAGCAAATTCCTTGTCATTTACACATATAGCTCTGTGTGATTTTAACCTTAGCACAGTCACTGGTAAGTCAATAGTAACAGAAGGGGCAGGGGGAGGATGATTTATTTTTCCTTCCTGCTTCTACAGAGCAACTGCATATTTTCCTTGTCAACAGCTGTGGTTCATATACACTGTAGAGATAGGTAGAAGGACAAGGAAGACCCCACCCAACAAACAAGATGTAGGACTCCCAGGAATCATTATTACATGCTGAGCATGCCAATATAATGCTATTTGCAGTCTCCTCTCTAGGTCAGCAGAGATTCCAGCACCCTTTGTCCAAAACAGTTGCTCGTCCCCAGGAGCATGTGCAAACCCCGTCTTTCTGCCACGCTGCCAAACTTGATGAAGGTTTTAACCAAGGAAGGGTGAAAAGGTCTCACTCACACATCTAGCTGTAATGACTCTGCTCTTCACATCAGACTATCATCAGAGCTGCCATCTATCCTGCCACCTCTTTGTCATACTTTGTCATATCCAGTCAATTAAAAATGAAAATAACTGACTGTGAGGGTGGTGATGCCCTGGCACAGATTGTCCAGAGAAGCTGTGGCTGCCCCATCCCTGGAAGTGCTCAAGGGCAGGCTGGACAGGGCTTGGAACAACCTGGTCCAGTGGAAGGTGTCCCTGCCCATGGCAGGGGGTTGGAATGAGGTAGTCTTAAGGTCCCTCCCAATCCAAACCATTCTATGATTCCAAGATTTTATAAGAATGTCGTTTCAGCTTCCACAGTTCAGCTGATGAGGGGTAGCTCCTCAAATGGCAATCACATCAACACTGTTCAACCAAAGCTTGGGTTTTAAAGTTACTTGAATTCAGCTGTAGATCCACTATCAGCCTACTGATAGGAAAACACAAATGCATTCAAACTCAGCCCTCTGCCTCAGCTTTGATCTGGGTAGGGCAGCAAATACTGTCAGCCGTCTGTGGACACTGAACACGAGTGCTAACCTAAACCTTCACCCACCATCTGAGACAAACTGAAATTGTGTTCAAAGAGGTAATTCCTTGCTTTACTCTAAAAACTGTCTTGAATTACTATGGCATTTTCCAAGAAAGCTGATGTCACAGTTTCAATGACAGAGGCTGTTCACTGAAATGCTGATTAATATTTGTGATGTGATAGTGCCTCAAAAAACTCTCTGTCAGGTCCCCACTGTCTGCAGAGCCCTCCCAACTGGCTGAAGTTGGTGAGGACAAGAAATTAAGGCAAATTATTTCAAGTTCCAGTGAAATCCAAGAGAAACTATTTATTTTAGAACCTTAGTTTTAAGCTTTTTTTTTTCTTTTTTTTTTTCTTTTTTATTTTTCCCCTGTAGAGCAGCTCAGCAGAAGTTGAGGTCAGTAGAAAGAACTAAATTCAATTTTCCACTTTCTTTCTTTCACCAGAGAGACTTCTTAGGGAAAAATAACAGTATCTGAGTGTCCCACAGCGACCATGTTATTCAAGTTTTTCAGTCTGAGATCTCATTTCATGTTTGTAATACTGGCTCCATGAATGGCTCTTGGAGAAAATCATGTTACAAATACAAACATATCAGGAACAGATGCAGTCCTGCAGGAAGCCATTTTCCAGGTGGAAAAGTAAGCACCTAGAGCACCCACAACAACTGTAAAATTCATCTTCATAAATGAATAATATACAATATTAATTGACAGTCAGTGGGCCTGCAGCCAGGCTGAAATCTGATTTCAAACTAAACACTGTGGAAAAGTGAGTGGCACTGCTGGTATGTCCACAACACAGGTTGGAAGGAACACCATAACCACTGACTGACACTTGACTCCTTCCCAAAAACCTTCATGAATTGCACAAAAACAACATCTCTCTGCACCCACTCTCCTTCCACTCCCATTCCCTGGAGAAGAGCGTTGCATCCTCCTATGTGGACTCAAGTTTGATCCTGGCAGCCGCACTGATGAGAGCAACAAAACACAAAAAATTCTCCTCTCCTGGGCCAGGCCCTGAGCTGTGCCTACGTGTCTGGAGCCAGAGAGTTTCCTGCCTGCCTTTCACAATGCCAGCTCCTCTTTTGTTGTGGAGCACGTCTGACACAAGGAGCTGCGGATCTGCTTTCATTCCCAAAGAAAGATCACCCACGGAGCGGGACCTCCGGGTGCCTGGGGGGGAATCTCCCTCTTTCACTTGCTGGGGTTTATGAGGGCTATCTTCCAGATTGCACAGCAAACATATGTCCTGATCCAAAGATCATTCAATTCAATAGAAAGGCTCCTCTTGACTCCTATAGGCTTTGGCCCTTGCTGCCCTGGAGAGCAAGGAACTGTAGGGCCAAAAATAGGGTCACACAGATGACACGGCTCTCACCCCCATCCTCATCCCCCACCTGCTCCTCCAGGTCACAGCTTTGTAGCCACAGGAAGATGTTTACATCATGGTCCTATTGACACAGGTCAGAGTTCAAGGAAGCCCAGTAAATCATGAGTCTAAATAGGGTAGGGCTGGGGCCAGGTGGAGGAGAGAGGGGAAGTAATGAGAGCAGAACCATCTCTTTGAAGAGGAACAAATGTGAATGTTTACAGTCCCCCTGGTGCATTCTCCCTGTGCTGAAAACATGTTCAGACTCTGGTTGGTTAATCTGCCTTCTGAGAAGTTGTGCTGAATGGCAAAGAGCTTATTCATGCCATCATCAAGATCTCTGCATGCTACTCTGCAAAAATCCCAGTGGCATGGAAGGGAGCCAGTGCATTAGTCCTGTATTTTCATACACACTGTATCAAAGAGGCCCAACTATGCATTGTGTATTCCCACAAGGTTGGTGAAATCAGACTTAGTCCTGGCATACAGTGGGATTCTTCTCAAAAAGGAGAAAGAGAAAAAAAAAAAGCCCAGTTGGCAAACAAGACAGAGCTTGTTTCTGCACTAAACCCCAGTACATTGTTTGACAATGTTTCACAAATCTGCTTCATTTATGGTTAATCTGAAGGCATCTCCTTTCTCCCCAGCAGAGGATGTCAGATCCAGCTCCATTTCTGGAGCTACAACATTTCTGGGTTTTATATGCAGCCCAGAGGATCTCAGATATTCCCACTGTCTGTAATTATTGCACAGTGAATTAGCACTTCACTCTGTCACTCACTGATTTCCTCTGCCTCATTAAGACTCCAGGAGTGTCTGATGAGAGCATTTAATTAAGGTGAGTACAAACTGATAGCAAGGCCTTGTGATTCTTTTGTCTATCTGTTTGTTGATCAGTAATTAGCAAACTCAAGGGGACAGTACGGGACAAAATGAGTGAAAGGACAGTAAATAGAGAGAGTCAAAGTCCAGGTGTGGGACATTGACCCAGAAAAATCAAATTTCACACTGAGAACCATGTAGTGTGGACACAGTATTAGAAAAGCTTGACCTTTCTTCCTTTTAAAAACGTGTTGTCCATGTTTGAAAGACATCTGAAAAGCATTTTTGTGACAGGAGAGTGATGTACACAGGCTTCTAAAAGGAGGTGTGATCTCGCTGACAGGCTCCATGCACTTAGCAAACATAATCCAACCTGTCTTAAGCACACCCTCTTTACTGTTGCTTCATCTACACCAGAAACATTATACTTGCCTGGCTTTATTGCCAGACCTTTCCTTGCTCAAACAGGCACAGAAAATTATCATATGGACCAAATCCTGCTATTGTTTGTAAAATTGACTTATTCCAGCTGACCAGCTGGTCTAAGGTTTCATCTGCCCTGCAAGAAAGTCCCAGCAGAGACTCACACAAAGAAAATGATGCCCAGGTAACAGCAACACTCACTTGGCTCTCTGGCCATAGCCTTGGCTGATATCACTGTTATGAGAAGGCTGTTTCTGCAAAGAAATCATTTGGGCAGTCAGCCTCCAACTCCTGCAGCTTTCAGTGAAATCTCTTACTTGTCTTCAGCCTTTTTAAACCACAAACATCGCACCTGACCAAGTTTCTTTATACATTATAAAGGCAGCTACTGCATTTTGCAGTGGACAGCAGTAGCCTGACTTTGCTGTTCTACAGTCAGACAAATTCCTGCCCACAGAAGCTGAAAGGCTCCTCTCTTGAGGCAACCACAGTGCAGTCTGTGGGATCAGACCAGTCTTCCCTACATAACCTGTACATTTAGATGTTGTAGCTGAAGGCCAAGAGAGATCACAGGCACACCTGCACTGACCACCACCTACCACATGGCATGACACATTGCCTGGATTCTTCACTGGAAATGCAAAAATCTTAGCACAGTTTCAGATTTCCAGGCATCCACAACAAGCAAAACCAGGAACGTCCAACTGCTCACTCTACACCTTGGTGAAGAAGAGGGTCAATTGCCCGAGGTGAGCCCCAGTATTTCTAATATCTCTGACCACAAACACACAGAGAAAGTATCCTTGAGAGATCCCTGAAAAAAGTCCTAAAGAACAAAATTGCTGACTCCAGCTCTGGCAATGGGAAGATCTTACTGTGTGGGAGGTATGCGGAAGACAAATATTGAAATCATTGTAATGTCTCAGAAATCAGACAAGAGGCCTCATTTTGTTAGTAGGGTCTACTGGATCGGGCTAGAAAATAGGATAATATTAATTATTCCAGGGAAGTAACAATTTTTCCATATGATTTCCTGAATTTTTTGGGGTAGCCTGTCTATTTTAACCATGTAGGAACACAGCCATTTCAATGACTGCTGGTTTTGTAATTTGTTATTTACTCTAGCTACAGCCCAGAGACTCCATTCAGGCCATGAGACACAGACCAGGAGCACAAAGCACAAGGTGACATGGTTATGTAAACAAGTCTGATGTCTGGTTTGCAGGTTTTGAGATGTTATTATTATTTTGTTAGGTAATTAACCATAGGATGCAATGGTATCAGTCATCCTTCCTGGCACCTGCCTGGCCACATGAGTGATAAGCACAGCCCACACTTTTGCTTTTAGTAAGGGATATGAACAATTCCCTCCTCTGGCTACCTGGAACAAAATACTTCAGTCCTATTTGCATAGGAGAAAAACCTTGTATTAGCAAACATAATTATCAGCACAAAATTTGTCCTTCTGACCAATGATTATTGCTTTAAAAAACACATTAAGTGACTTCAGGTGTTTCACAGAAACCCAAGTGAGTGACATTTTGACATTTTTAACTGTGTCTTGCCTCAGGCCTTCTGGAAAGTCAAGGACGAGTTTCTCTCTCTACCTGCATATTACACAACTACCTTTACTTTCTCAAACATAGTTCCTACCATCTGGTTGTTGAATTCTCTGCTGCTTTCCACTCCATGTATTCTGAGGCTGCTGCAGGTATTTTTCAGGACCCTCAGTAAGGCACAGGCACAGGTCTGGATGAGCACCCAGCACACGGCGCTGCCCGCTCTGCCGAGAATGAAGTTCACCAGCTGCAGCTGCTCAGACAACTTTCCTAACACCATCCCATGATGCAACGTCTCCTGCTCAGAAATTACTCAGAAATCCCCACTTACAACACAGGACACAGGAAGAGTGAGTTTTTTTAGGACACCCAGGACAGCCTGGCACAACCACAGCTCTGTCAAAATATGTGTCCCTCTGTGGGCATAGAAACACTTCTGCATGGCTGAGTGAAACGACCCGCCATGTTCCAAATAAGCACCAGCTGCAGTTTTCTCCATGTTTTCAAAATTACATGTGGCTCTCAAGAGCCTGGCAAATTGTCAACACAGCCCCTAGCCTGGTGCAATTTAAGTGTCCTTAATCCAAATGGTATAAAAGGAAACAGAAACTCTGAAAATAAAGGATGATGTTGGGTTGATGGCTTTCTAAATATTTCTTAAAATCCTGGGGATGCTTTCTGTAGACTTTTATTTTCAGGAAAAACTTTAAAAGCCTGAGCTGCCATCACTTTCCAGAGGAGCTAGATGAAAGGCTATATTTAGAAAATCTTGTCAAAAAAGTTTCCTTTAAATCAGGCTGCTTAGTCCTACCTAAGAAAAGATGTCATTTTTTACTCATTTGCTTTACTATTAGCTATTTCCATATGTACACATTTTTTAAAGGAGCAAGACGACAGAGCTACCTCCTAAACTTAAATTAAACCATCATAAAAAGCCTGCAGAGAAAATGCCAGCTTTGTGACTAGTAAAAACCAACATAGTATTTTCCTGGCACAGTGCAAATGACTGATCCAGTGGTTGTTATCTTTGAAAAATGCTCAAACTATGAAATTCTTGGTTAGTTGGCAGTTACCAAAAGCTTGTGGGCAGAATCTGGCTTATGTGATTTGAGCACTGCTTAGCATCTGTCATGAGAAAGCCTTAGGCTGAGTTTTCCTCTTTTGCAGAAATGCCATGGAACTGAAAGAAAACCTGAAAGCACAAGGAAGAAGCACGTGAACAGAACTGCTCAGATACTACGACTGAAATGTTCTTCAAGTGTCTTCAACCATCACAAATTAATATGATCCTGTCTTCTTGGGGTTGATTAGATGACCTCTTTCTTTTAAGTCTTTTCCAGCTCATACATCTATGATTCATCCCTCTTGGGCAAAACATAAAACCAGTATGCTGATCATCCATCATCGTTAAAAATCTCACTGCAGTTTTTTAAAAAAAGCAAAGGAGTTCCAGCCAAAATTCCAATTTACGTAATTACTGTACACTGCATACCTAAGAAACTCCCCTTAGTTTGAATCACAGAAGCATTACTCTAGAATATGTTCTAATCAGAGGAAACAACCTTCATTCTTCATTTTCTTGATGACTGTGCACTTACCTGAAGTGGATATAAAATCCTATTTACACACATTCTATGGAGTTTTACTAGGTAAAGCATCACAAAAGATACTGTGCAGGTGAAAAATAAGCATTGTATGTGGGGTAAGCCACGGGAGTGTAGGAATAAGGACAGAAAAAACATCTTGCTTTGATATGACTTCCTTCTGCTGCAAAGCTAAAAACTTTCATGGTGAGTGTGGGGCACAGACTCCCCAGGAGATCTCGCCCTATCCTGGTCCCTTATGGATATCAACTTTTCTCCACCTTGCTTGAGCAGGGTTTGGTCAGAAAGGTCTCTCAGGCACTAAACACACTGTTCAAAATGACATTATCTATGAAACTATTTCCCTTGCCATTTTTCTTATGGAAAAGTGATTTTTTTTTTTTTTTTTGGTCACAGAAACAATATTCTCATAGAAAATTCTAGTTCAAACTCTAGAAAAATTTAGAAAAGAAAACTTAGGGGTTGTTCTCTAAATGACCAGTACTCTAGTCTTCAAGTGCTTATAGTGAGAGGTGAAGGAGCAACTTTTGCTACAAGCCACCGAAAACTGAGAGAGGTGGTGACCCTCAGCTGCAGCACTAGTGCTGCTGGCAGCTATGCAGAGGAATATTCAACCACTGCAGCCCATTCTGACAGCAGAGTGAAGTCCATTGCCCCTCTCACAGCCAGTGAATTACATAGGACAAACCCAGCCACATCTCCCATACAATAAACAGGGACATTTACTCAGTTTTCAACTATGACAACATTTCGTCTGTATTGCTGTTAATGAACCAGCACAGCTTGGGGTCCAGTGCTCTGCATTCTGTACAGACAGTATTTCTGTTTCAGGGAATTCCCAAGGATCAAACAGTTGGAGTCTGGGCACTTACACCAGGGGAATACCACACGATGCTTCCCTGGGTGTCCACTGTCGTGGCAGTCACAGACAGGAGATTGTGCTGGGCATGTCCATGTCCCAATATCCCATTCCTAAGGCCAGCACATAAGACCCCATCTAAGGACATTAACTCTGTGATAGTAAGGTGATAATATGGTTATCAGCCATAGTACAGATAATTTCATAGCACTGTGTCCAGTACAGATTCTAACCTCAAAGACTCCTCAAAAAACCAAAATTCCTAGGGCACAGAAATTATATTTCATTCACTGTAATAAAGCTATAAAGGCTGTTAAATCCTAAGACCAAACTGTTGCTGCAGAGGGTCAACAAGATTTACATCACCTTCACTGGACTTGTACACTCTTAACAGACCCTTCTGGTCCTTAATTTACCAACAAAATATGGAAAACCCCATGCATGTAAAATTAATTTGGACAAAAAAAAACCCCTGCAATAAACTAAAATACAAATTAAAATGTAAAATATCCATAATAGTCAGGGTTTAGTTTAGGCAGTAGAACTTTCTAAATTGTGAAAAGATTATAACTTCCTTATTTGGTCCAGGTATGTCTGTGGAGGTACCCTTATCCTATGTATTCTCCTCTTCACACTGAGACATTCTAGCCTGATTTAATATATTTTATAAGCCTGTCTGATTGGCAAATTTCAACACACTGTTTTCCATATGAGTTAGAGAAGTTTCCCGAGGCACCAGTAAATCTTCTCTCTGTGTGCAGGAGCAAACCTGACAGCCATTGTTCTCTATCAGGTATATGCGTAGCTAATAGTAGAAAGCCAAATCAAAAGGGGATATTGGATTTTTGACAGTGTGTCTACCTCAAACCAGCAGAACAAAATCTTAAAAAGAAAATATTTAGGTTCCATATGAGGAAATAAAAAACCCAAATCCCTCTCTTGAGAAAAAAAATATCTCTTATTAAGTTTTGAAAATTAAGGAAAGACTTTTGATTACAGCACCTGGACTTGTAACACAGAGGCTCAGTTTCTAGTTTCTGTGCAAACTTCTTTTGGGACTTCAGGCAAGTTCCCTCACTCAGTAAAATGCAACAAGGCCTGTCACTCATTATTTGTCTGTGCAGTTGACTTACCCTGTAACATCATAGGGGTGAGGTCTATTTCTTGCTACATGTTAGAAGAACGACCAGCACAAAATGGCTTTCCTTTCTGTTGGCACCTCTGAGCATTCTGACATAAATAAGGAATAATCCCAATGTATTTAAAGCTGCCTGGGAGAAAAAGAAAAAAGTTGGCTGATGGGGACAAGACAGAAATAAAAATAAATTTAAAAAGACCAGTTCTGAGGCAGGAAAGGTAGATTTCATAACTGGAAACAGGCAATAGATTCCTGGGATCTTTCTATCCTGGCAGATCCCCTTTCCTTAATCCCTCACCAAGGGTCTATGGTATCACCTGCCCCTTTTTCACCCAATGGACCCAATTGTCTGCTGCTGGTCACCATGGGAGAAGTGTGAGAGGGCACAAAAAAGATAATTCCATAAGGCCTATTCTCCCACGGTGTAAATCTTGGATCCTGAAAAAAAATGGAAGGTTTTTTCCACAGATAGAAAGCAGATTTCAAAACTGGAGAATCAAATTCAACCTTGCCATACTACTCAGGCTAGACGAAAGCTCAAGGGACTGCACGAGGCAGCTTTTTATCAACACACTTCTGGCCATCACACCACCACACTTCAAATTAAAGGTTGGCAAAAGCCTCCACTTCATAAACCTCTATCAGGTTCTTCATGTCATACCAAACTACAAGTGACAGAGAGACGTAAGTGGAGAGGGAGGGAGGAGAACTAATGCACTAAGGAAATCAAATGCTGTGCACAACTGACACAAGCACTAAATATTTACCTCCATTTAAAAACTTTGGCTATTTTCCTTTTCAGTCCTATCAAATCACCTTCCTAATCACACGCGCTTGTTATCTCTCCCCAGGGGCATGAACTCGGCTTGTAAAACATCTACTCGAGGAAAAGCAAAGTGTTGCTGGTGTGACATGAATTGCTGTGGAAATGTTGCTCAGGGTCTAGCCCAAAGGCAATCTCAAGCCGTGGGCTCATGGCAATACTGCAGGCACGAGTCTGAATATCACACCTTTCTCTCTCTCTGTACCTTCTGATTCAGCTCTAACCTTTCAGACCATCAGGACCCACATTTCACTCATTTCCTAAAACACGAGAATTCTAATGAAAACCTCAGCTCAGCTGCTTTTACCTGAGCCTGAGATCTGCCATTTGAAATAAAAGGACTACAATTTCTATTGCATTATTTTTGCAAGGAAATTGTTTTAGCAGAAGCCACGCAAATGGTGAACCTTTTGCAAGCTGTGAAGATCCACAGGAACTGAAGAAATTTTCTCCCATGACTGTTGCATTGTTTTACACAAGGAAGGATGACAGGAGGTCAAAAGCAACGCAGGAACAGGAGCCTTTGGCCAACTTTGTGTGCTGAGGACTAGGAAGTCCCAATACAATTTGCTCTGCATTATACAGAGTAATACAGATTCTATTCAGTGTCCCAAATCCTGCTCCACCTCCTCAACAGTGGCACATAGTCTCTAGAGTAAGAAAAAATTGCTTTAAAATATTTCACCCTGGCTAAAGTGTTAAACCAGACTTCCTTCCACCACTCAAAACTTGCTGAAAAAAAAAGCCCCAACCTCACTGCAAAGACAAAATCCAGAAAAAAAGTCTTTGAATTATCTAACATCCAAGATAGAAAGAAGCAGAAATAAACTGCTCTGTCTCTTGAACTAGACACAGAAATTAAAAGAAAAATACTTTAAAATAGTCTTCCGTAGCTTAAGTGTGACCCTGCACTAATGACGTTCTTAGAAACCTCATTAAAGAACTGCAAAGTATTATTGTTGCAGCATTAATAGCTCCATTGTTGTAGCATAAATAACTGTGTGAAATAATTCCAGATGAAATGCAGACGGAAAGGAAGAGGGTGCCTCACACTCCTTCAGAACTGTATCTTCAGATGGCTCTTTCCAGCTGAAATTTCCCATTCTGTGTCCCAGCAGTGGAGGTCTGCAGTGCCTTACACACTGGAAATGCTAAAATGAAGCCCACAATGAATAATAGCACTTTTGTTTCAAACATTCCCATGGCTTCTTCTGAGATTTCTCTCTCCCCCTTCCCAGATTCTATATTTTGCTGACTTTTCCTTATATTTAAACATCAGCCAGCGAGGAATTGGCAACAATTGTGGGACAATTGCTTCTTCTCATCTCCCTCTTGCTGGGGGGAAAAAAAAAAGAGAAAAAAGAATTTAAAGAGATAGCCTGGGTGAAATGGTGAAGCTTAAACTGCAAGCTGCACATTTTTGGAAAGCATGAATCACAGAATCATAGGATGGCCTGGACTGGAGGGGACCTTAAAGAGCAACTGCATCTATCCCTATTCAGCCCTCCCAGCACCTTCCATGAGCACAGCAAAATCATGGCCAGAGAAAAATCACACTCCTACTGTGGATGGGGGGACATCCTGGTTAGATGTCCCTCGTCCCTCTGCAAGAGGTCAGAGGTAATGATTCATCTCCACCATGCACAAGGGACTTGGATCAGCATGAAGGAAGAAGGAGGGATGAGAACAAACAGACCCAGACCTTGGAGCCAGACTAGCAGGAATCATTCACTGCACAGAGGAGAGAGGAAAAGCTGGCATAGGGATCTCTGCCACCTTAGATCCATGGGTAGGAACTTGGTCCCTTTCTAATCTTTCACACAAAACTCCCTGGCACAAACTGTTAGGCTTATTCACTTTCCTGACTTACTCTCTTCCATCTTTCCTAATGCCAATGAAAGCCCAAGAGTCTCAAGAAACAGCTTTGCCATTGCTTTAACATGAGCACGCTGCTTGCACACAGGAATGAGAATTTAGCCTGGAGACATAAACCCAAATATACAGCTGTGTATGGTATGCTGAAAACTAACCCGGCACAGAGAGCTGCTTTTATGGGCAGGATTTGTTTTTCCAAATGGGATTTATTTAAAAGAAAATTGAATGGTTATAAAGAGCTCACTCTAACAATAACACAGAAAATGAATCCAGTGTTCAGTGCCGGCTTTGCTTCACAGTACAATCCAGACAGAGAAATCTTCTTTAGAGGGTCCTAGCAGCAATGACCTGCCCTGCAGAGCAACCCTTGGGGAAACAGATGGCTAAAAACTGGGACTCTGCCTAAGGACTGAAATAAAGGCAGGAATTTCACTGGGGGAGGGTGCTGCAATGACAGTGTGAAGAAGTGACTATGGGAACACCCTATTTCAGTAAACCTTTTTCATATCAATAGCATGGCAAGGCTCTAGGACACACAGAGGACTTCACTCGCCAGGAAACTGTAGGCACATTCCCCATTTCACCATCTTCATGAGGGCTTTAGGTACCAGCATAAGGTGTCCATAACCTGCCCCACTGATTTCCTTAACAAGAAGCACTAGGGATGTTTTAACCATCACTCTCTCCAAACCCTCTTCTCTACCTGCTTTTCCCAGTGCAGGACAATGTGCTGCTGCTTCCTTTGTCCTGCTTGTCTCCCTCAGGATGTGTCCCAACAGGTCACTACACCCAGCCACAGCAGTTTATCTGACTGACTGAAGAACAGAAACAAAAATGGTTCAGAGCTGTGCCAGAGAATGCTTAAACTGGACATCAAGAAGGATTTCTCTATCAAGAGGGTGGTCAAACACTGGAACAGGCTTCCCAGAGACGTGGCTAATGCCCAAACCTGCCAATGTTCTAAAAGATGCTCTCAACAATATTTTAGCTTTTGGTCAGCCCTGAATTGGTCAGGCACTTGGACTAGATTATTGGTGAAGGTCTCTTCCAATCAAAATAGCCTATTCTATTATAAAAATAATAATGGCCATTAATGCTTCTGATTCTGCTTGCTTCAGAATTCCAAATCTACTTCAGTGACTAATTAGAGAGACCATCTGATGTCTTCAGTCTGGGGCACATCAAAGACCTTCCTTCTCCAACTAGGCACTGGTCCTCATTCAGTCCTGTCCAGGACAGTGAGCCATGCACTGTTGCACAGATGTTTTCAAGTCACAAAGCACAGCGGGTGCAGGGACAGCTTTTACAGCTCTTACTGGAAACCCATTAAGGTCATGATATTGAGAAAGAGCACAGTATGGCCTTCATATTTTAAGCTTTGGAAATATCAGCCCTGGAGCTGAAAGATTATTTATACTGGAAGCTGACTACTAGGCAGCTGCCAGGGTAGAGCCAATCAAGGGACTGACTGGTCTATTAACCCTGACATATTCCCCAGCCCATCGTCTCCCCATGGCCTTCCACGGCTACTTCATGAATAAACCAAGAAGTTCTGATGAAACACCAGACACAACTAATTTTTTTTAACCTGTCCCAACTAAATCCATGCAGGGAAGATACAGCTGGTTATTTAGCCCTTATAGACAGAAATCTAGAAACATGGATTAGTCCTGTGAGAACTTTTCCGGACTTTTGAAGAGCTTCATCAACTTTTCCTTCCTAGAGAGAGACATCAGCTTTCCAGTCCTCCCCACAGATGCTCTAGTTTTAGTCCAAATTAGCTCCCAGCATATCCCATCACTGCCCAAGATCTCACTCACATTTCAAGCACATTGGAGCATCCTTTCCTTCTCCTGCACTCCAAATTCAATATTCAGCAACCACCCTGCACCTGAACTAGCAGCTTCCATTGCCTCTATCTCACATTATCAAAGCTCCATCTTTTCCCCAGCAAACCTTGAGGAAAGATGTCCTGATTAAAGGTGAGCCTGATGCCTCATGCTAACACAAAATTTACCAGACTCCACTCTCCTTCATACATCTATTTATTTATTTATTTATACTGATTTTATTTATATTTATTTTCACCTGCATAAGTTGACTGTCCTGCTGGCCTCAAGTTGTGTTAGGGGAGGTTAAGATTGGATATTAGGAAAAATTTCTTTCCCACAAGGGTGGTCAAGCACTGGAACAGAGTTACTACTTGGACTCAATAATCTTAAATGTCATTTCCAACCTAGACACTTCTATGATTCCAGTTTGGACAAAAGAAGACTGAGGAACAACTCATCACTCTCTACAGCTTTCTGAAGAGGGGAAGTGGAGAGGGAAGAGTTGAACTCTTCATCCAGGACACGTGGGAATGGATCCAAGCTGTACCAGGGAAGACTAGATTGAACACTGGAAAGCATTTCTCTACCCAGAGGTTGTCCAAACACTGGAACATGCTTTCCAGAGTAGTGGTTGATGCTCTGAGCCTGTCAGTGCTTGAGATATTTGGACAATGCCCTTAGCAGCACACATTAACTTGGTGATCCCTGAACTCTTCAGATGATCATTGCAGGTCCCATGCAACTGAAATAATCTGTTCTGTTCTATTCTAAGCTATCCCATTCTGGTAAATTATGCAACATGAAAATCAAACAAGGTGTATGAATTACATGACAGAAGCAGATTTCTAAGACTGCTGTAGACAACTCGCAAGTTAATGTTTCTTTTACAATTACATTGGTGCATTTGTTGAGAAATCCACTGTTACCCACTGTTAAGGAAAGCCTGTCAAACAGCTACCAGTGTTAAAAAGAGGAATTTCCCTTACTTAACCTTTTGAGGAACAAGAGGTTAACAGAAAAGGTAAATTGTAAATCTTTCCAATTTAGAAAGTGGACCATTTCAGCAATATTTTCAAGGAAATCTACAGCCAGTGTGTTCCCAGAATTAAAATGGAAAACCTGACACCTTTAACAATTTCCTGCCACTGTATAGCTGTCAGCATTGCATGGATTCTATCAACCCAAAAGTTAAGTTTCAAGGTTAGGAAACCATTGCATTCATACGCTTTTGGGTTGTTTTTGTACAGTTTTCTTCCCTCTGCAGCCCCAAGATACCTGGCTGAGGAAAGGCAGTACTGTGGGTTTTTTTACAGGTTCTTCCTTTCCCCATAAAACAGGATGCAATAAAGATCTGAACAGGGGACTTTTGGACTACTCCCACAGCTCAAATAAGTTTCCCTTCATGTCAAGTCACGAGACACAACTTTCACTGGGGCTGTGAAGAAGCAAAGTGTGGCTGCAACTAAATCCAGATGCAAAACCAAAAAACAGAGCCCCTTGAGGATGAACATAGTCCCTCTAGGGGCACACGTGTGTTATATGTAAGACTCAGGTAGAAAGCAATAACCAGTGGCACACATGGTTAAATGGTCTGCTTAAATACAAGAACCAGGATTAAAATCCAGGTTTTTAACTCTTTGCCTCATGTCCAGAATGCTGTGCCACCCCTGTCTCTGGGGTAATGTGCTGACCATAATTCAGATTATGGAGGACTGAGGTGAAGTTACATCATGCTGGGTTCATACCATTCATGGATGCACGCAGCTTTTACCAGCTTATCAGACTAGATAAACTTTTTATAAAAATTTCAGTTTCTCTATTTCTTGGCCTCTTTCTCACATGTAAATCAAAGTCAAACCAGCATCACCAAGATTACCATGAGCATTGAGAGTCATCAACAAGGAAAAAGATCCCAATATTTTACTTTCCTTTCATGCTTATTACAGAGGAAAAAAAAGCTGGTTTTCTTATCCTGAGGTGTTCAAGGGTATATTATCATCCTATTTAATCACTATGAAGATACTCACATGCCTGTGTCTCAGCCAGAGATGCTCAGGACACCAGAGCAGTGCAAGTTATTATTTGATCACTTTTAATAACAAAAGCAGTTTAACATCATAAACACAATTCAAAAAGCACTCAAAAGCTCATAAATCACTGAGAGGAGAAAAGCAGAAGATTTAAGGGGAAGGGAGCTCACAGGGAAGGAAGAGATTACGACTGCAGAAAATGTTTCTATGGTGCTCTTAATTATTTTACCCCCACCATTCCCTACAATATGCTGCCTTTAAATTTTCTTTTTCACAAAAGAGAGAGCATTTGAGACAGGAGCAGGCATTTGGTTCAGCTGTCCACTCTCAGCCCTCCAAAACCACAGGGCACTCTCTGTATTCCCACCTCCACCATGCCGGGTAATGACATCAGCCCTGCTCCAGGGAGCTGACGGGCCAACAAAAATAACTGTTACTGACCAAGTGTGCTGTTGCAAGGAATATTTTTGGAACTGTACTCCGCATTCCTCCGAGTCCCCTGCTTCCTAGTCCAAACATATCATGGCCTAAAAATTCCTCACATTTTCTATGCAGTGTTTCCTTTGGGCTCGCACAATGGGGCAGTTCTTCTGCTCAGCAGCACTAGTGTTCTGGAAAGGGAAGGGGGGAAAAAAAATGGCTGGAGCACTAAATAACCTTAATGGCAACCACAAGGGCCACAGTGTTATTTTTAGGTCAGAAAAATGATGCAGAAGGAAACAGAGTCACCTCAGAGTTACCTTCCACTGGCCTTTACTGAACAAAAGGCCAAAGAATTTGGTTATTTCTTCCATGTGGTGGTAAGGGGACTCACCTATGTTTGTGGTGAAGACACAGCTATTTAGTGAGGTTTTGCATGGAGGAAGGAGGCCAGGAGGATGTGGCATCTCCCTCTAACAGCGCCTCTGGGACTGTGCAGAGGTAATGTAGACCCAAAGCCTCCTCAGGTCTTTGCTCAGCCTCCTCACCACTGCAAGAGGCACAAACCAACAGAGGCAAGTTCTAGGTTGTGTCCAGGCTGTGCAGCTGCCATTGTTTGCCCAGAAGAAAAGGCAGGAGGCCCTCCAACATCCCACCCAAGTGACACTGTATGATCCCTTCCACTCCCACGTCTGTCTGTGTATTGGCATAAGGTCATTTTGGAGGCTTCCTACCAGCAAACAAAGGAAGTGGACAGAATGTGAACAACTATAAATATTCCAGCCTAAGCCAAGCATTGGAAAAAAACTCTTCATATGCATTTCTATCATTTTCTTTTCTCTTTCACTGGAAGAATGCCATTTACCTTATTATTAAGGTAGAAGTCATGGCTGATCTTGAAGTTACATGTACCTTCCAGCCAAAGTTCCTCTCCAGCCCTGTCACAAGCACCATGATATACTCAGTCTGGGTACAAATTTCTATTTGAACAGAAATAGACTATTAAACAACATGTGCTTCGATGGCCAATACTTTGTTTCCTTTTTTAGCTGCTCAGATAAGAAAAACAATAGAAAAACAGAGAAAAAAAAACTAATAGGAGGCGTAAAGAGGCCACTTATTGTACCAGTGTTCTGCACAAGGTTTAGAAACTTCCTCTACCTTTTATTACCTCTTACTCCACCAGTCCTTGACCAACTTTATCTCTTTGTACTCTAAAATCCGGGACTTGCCTTCTGCTGTGCCCTAATCTCCCTATGCATAGTTGGGCCTGGAACCATATGTATTTTAAAAATAATTGTATTTGTAAAGGTATTTGGATTCACTGCATGTCCACAAACAGGCCACTTGCCATGAAACTGTTTTCAAACACAGGGAGAGTAAAGCAAATTCACTCTTAGGGGTGTTATAACTGAGAGACAAGGAATGGGCTGGGGAAATCAGTATTTAGGTGGAACTAATTAGCAACAACTAAAAGCTAAATGACAATGTAACCCACAGCCCCCTTGTGGGATATTCTAAAATGGCTGTGTATGTCTGAAACATTTCAAGGGCTTTCATTATCTGCTTGGTCTACCATTTTCACAGCTCAGATAAATCAGTATTTTCTACCACAACATGCAGCTTGGTGCCCTGCAGAATAATTCCCCAGCCATACGTTCCAGAGATACAGAAGCACACAAAATATGATCTCTTTTACTAGGCTAATAAAAATCAGAAAGTGTACCGTATAAATTTTATAGACCTCAAAGGTCTGTCTTCTACAGGAAGAAACTGGGACTCCAGGCTACTGTTGGGCACCATAACACAGAGAAAAAAATATTTACCGGCTGCTTTGGAAAACCCACCAGACAGAAGTCACCAGCAAAGCAAAATAACACAACTGTAAACTCACCTGAATCCTTCCTCTCTGAGGAGCTCTTTTGCGTCTTGGTTTCCACTTGCAGATTAACACTTGCAGAGCCACGAGGGAAAAAGGGCCAAGCAGCAAGGAAAATACCTCTGCCTCTTGGAGCCTACCCCGAGCAGGCAACTCTATACGATGGGAATGCAAAGTGCCAGGGCTGTGCACCGCCGTGCTGAGCCCGCTCTGTGTCCTGAGAGGGGTCACGGCTGGGCTGGGGCTGCTCCAAGGGCAGAGGGCACCTGCTCCATGCAGAAGGTCCTGCTGGTCCAGGAGAGTGATTCAGGGAACCTACCTGTGATCCCTTCCTGAAATGCACTGGCCCTCGAGGTGTTACAGGGACACTGAGAGGGCTGGGGCATGTCAGGCACAGCCCTCATGGTTGTGTTGCTCCTCGCTGAACCAGATACAAGAAATGGGAAACCCAAATGTCCCCTGAAAACTCACTTCCAAGCCAAGATGATCTCTTGGATGGATACAGCTTCTCCACAAAGTGAGGGCAGGCAGAGAACAAAAACACAGGAGGGAAGAAAATGGAAAGACGCATGCAATTTTTTCCCCAGGGAAAACAAAGTGCTGAGCTGACACTTTTATAAAGCTGAATGACTGGGCATAAGGTGGGAAGAAGAATCCATCGACTGTCAGATTGGTGAAAATGGGAAGATACTGAATGCTGGAGTTCTGTTGAAAAGGAGAACATATGTGTATTTGTTGTGGCCAGCTTCCATTTACGTAATTTGCAAGTAATTTGGGACTTAGTCACAAATTCATTAACTGATTTCTTACGTTTCTGACAAATGAACAAACAAAATCCTTCCCTGGATTTGTAGAGTGAAGGGAGACTTGTGTAACCTTGACAGGTTTGGGGGAAACAGAGAGAAGAAAGTTCTGAAGGAAGTTCCTCAAGTGAGATTAACCTAAGCAATCTGAAGTATTCTGCACAGGAGAGGCAGGGAGTCACACAACCAACTTAGCCCAGGCTAGTGAGATGAGGAATCCATTCTCATAGTCTAGTGGAAAAAAACAGTGAGTGTCTTCAGCCCAGCTTTAGTCCTAGTTTCAGTGCTAAAAGACAGAACAAATTGATCTGGCTCATGACTTTGACATTTGCTCTGCTATCAGCATCAGCTCTATCTGATAGGATGACACTGCTTAAGCTGTGGTAGCCAGAGGAAATCCAATGCTAAGGAAATGGACATTCATTTAATGTTTATCTAGGATCAGCTCCACCAATGAATTCCAGATGTTGGCTTTAATTGTCGCATTCTGGTCTGTTTAAGCAGCAGGAGTTCGTAAGGCTGATTTGTAAATCAATCTGGCAGGCCCATACTGAATCCCATCTCTGCCAGCTTTTCTAAGTCAGGGGATGCTCTTAAAATGTTAAGTACTTAACGTGTCTGCAACGCAAAAAGGAGGAAAGATTTTTTTAAAGAAAAAAATCCCTCCCTTAATGTTTTTCTTCTTTTGCTCCTTCTGTCCTTCATTTCCTTCCCATAAAACTGCAAGACTTGCCATTCCCTTCAAATGATTCCTGATGAATTATATATGAATTTCCAGGTGAGTCCTACAGCTAAGGAGGGCAGGTATCAAGATGCAGTCCTGCAACCCTGCTGGGGTTTAACCCTGCTCATCATTCACATACATTTCTTCTGAGGAACTCCACCGATTTCCCACCACAGCCAATAGCAACTGCATGCATGGACTACATCCAATAGCAGCGTTCCTGATATTTGAGCCTCCAGTTTTCATAAACCAGAAAAAAAAAAAATTGATTACTGCAACCTTGGGACTGTCTCAGTTCTCAGCTTCTGTACTCCTACTAGCTTGTATTTAACTGTTACAGCTCATATCCAGAGGTAGTACAGAAATGGCTTTCCTATTCTGAATCCCAAAGCATCATATGCACTCCAAGTCTGACACCAGCACACCTTACAATGGTTTTGCTCTCAGCATGACTTCACACATCAGCTGAATGTGCTGGACTGTTGTTAGGGGATTGCTTATTGCCATAGCAAACTTATCAGTCCGGCCTTGCTTACAGGAGAGAAAACTATTCTAAAAAACATCTTTTAAGTGCCATGTCCCTACTGACTAGGGCAGACAGTATAGCTCATTAAAATTGCTTTAGAAATGCGTTTTCTCAACTTCCTTTCAAAACACCTGCTCCTGAGAAAGCACCTCAGTATTCAACACATGTTGAACCCTACTCACATTTTCCCAGGAATGTGTGCTTAGTACACACATTTTTCAAGAAGTGTCACTGGATGGTTAGGTAAGGTTTCAAAAGCTTTCAGCAATGGCAATATTCATCCCATGGAAGTTCATGGGAATTCTTCAAAAGGGGTTGACTCAGCCTCGGCTGACTGCTTTTGAAAAACTCCCCTTTATCTTCTATCTTTGATGGTCCCAGAGATAAAATGCTGAAAGTTCAGTTTACCATCCTCCTTTAACACTACAGGCCTCTAAGTGGGGTCCACTTCTCCCCTCAGTAAGAACATGAAAAGCATTTCACTCATGGCCTGAGTCATGCTATATTTGAAGAGAGGCTTGAGAAAAAGCAGTGGCTAAAAATCCACCCACTACTCAGAGCAGAGACCAAAGTATCCGCAAGGAGCTGGCCCTATCATCTCCCCTTAGCCACGGTGTCGCATTTGAGGCTGGAGGAAAAAAACTGCATTACAATAGCAAATCCCTCAAAACAGGCAGGGTGAAGTTAACAGTCTTGAAAATACCTTCCAAGCCCATGGGGCCATAAACAAGCAAGGCCCAAAAGCAATGCCATCCCCAAACGTGAAATAATTATCATTGCACACCCTGCAGAGTGCTGGGGTGGCACCAGGTGTCATGTCACATCTGCACTATAAAAAAGCGAGTCAGAACTCCTTATGGGAATAAACAAACTGGTTACGTCTCCACAGGAAACAGGCTCTCTGTACCAAGTGTCATAAAAGCTGGTACAGAGCTCCAGAGAGATAGTTGTCAATAAGAAAAGCAGTAAAATACTCTAAAAAAAGATTACAGCAGAACTAACAGGAATGACATGCAAGCAACTTGTTGACTTTTATTCATCACGTCTGTAACTATTTCTGTGGTCCACAGAATATGAGAAAAAATTAATAGATTTGGCCCAAAACACAGAAGAGTGCTTTGTCCAAATACAAGGTGGGAAGGATCTAGTGAAACTTTTAAAGAGTTTCCCCTTCAGGATATGCCAAGGATATGACATAGCTTTGGAGGAACAGAGGTGCTGTCACAGGATCTGCAGTATTCCCTCCCTTGCTGAAGATGCTGAAGGGTGGCAAAAATGTCACCTGTGAGCAGCCCAGTGTGCAGCCCATCTTCCTGACAAGTGTGGAGCTTTGAACATAGGCAGGGCCAAAAATCCTGAAGAAAAGTTAACACAGGTCAAGCAAACAAATAGCAATAACCACATACAAGGCATAACTTGTGTATTTAAGATTTAACAGGCTAATTCATAGTTGAATATGTCCATGATGTTCTTTTGCCTAGAACAAGGGTAAAATGTATCCAGATCATTCCCTGTGAAGAGATATGAGATACACACGAGCGCAGATAGTACTGAGGATGCTCAGTGGCCAAATTCCTCTCTCATGCAATTCCACCCATCTACCCCTGAAAGATGTTGCTCTTTTGTCTGTTTATCATGGCAAGGTCTCAAGGGGCCACCACAAATTTCTCCATAATTATCCAAGGACGGAGTACCCAGAAAACAAGCACATTTTTTTAAAGGTCACACAGGCATGCTTTTTACTATGGTCTTGGTCAGAGTTTCTCAGACACCTCCCTAGAGGCTCTGAAAAGCATCCCAGAGGAAAGGGGGTGATGGAGTCCCTGCAGATGAAGCCAGTGTGAGCAGGACACAGTTCCCATGTCTGAAGCATTCTTAGCACCTTGCTTGCATTTCAAGCCAAAGACACAGACCAGCTTCCCAAAATTCACCATCAGTATTTTTACTTCCCAGAAGAGAAGGCTGCTGCAACTTCCAAACCTCCTTGAAGGAAAGGGATTAACAAAACCACACTCAAACCAAAGCAGCTCACAAGAGGCCTTGGCTGACACAACCCTCTTGATGCTGTTGCCACAACTTTCTCCTGGGTTGGAGTTTCTCCTGCCAAAGCACACACCAGGGCTACCAGGAGGAGCTGCAGTGGGCTTGCAGTTGTCAGGAGATACTGCAAACAGAGCACAAACACTGGGCCGTGCTGGGGATTGGGGAGGCATCATCCTTCTCCTCCACGAGATTCCTGGGATTGTTCAGCAAGGAATCCCAGCCTGCATCTGAAGTGGATCCAACTCCCCCAATTCCCTGCCAGTGACCAAGGAGGTCTGTCACCAGTTGTCCTCTCTCCTGCCAGCTGCACATTCAGCAAAGGTGAGATGAAGATCCTTGTCTACTTCAGTGCAAAGGTCACCATCATTTTTTCCAGTTTGTAAAAAAACCAACACAAAACCAACATGCCAGGTCACATGGCTTCTCTTTAAGAAGAGAAACATTCAACATTGGACTGAAGAAAACTCAGTGAAGAATTTGGTGGCAATGCTTTCTCCAAATCAAAATAGTTTCGCAATGGAGGATTCAATGCCAAATATTTCAAAGCCTTTTGTTGACAATCAAACAGAAAACTGACTCAACTCAATAGTTCAAATGACTTGACAACATTTTTCAGGGAAACAATGAGCTGGAAGAAAAGAAAGCAATGAAATTCCTAAGTATAATTTCAATTGTGTGATAAACTCAGACTTAGTGGCTTGGTTGGCATGAAAAGATCAGAAAACCATCCATACTCTGCATTTTTTGCTCTGTAACCTAACAACCTTCAGGCTGTCTGTAAGAACTTTATATACACACACAAGAACAAACATATCTGAAGCAAGATCAAAGAAAAGAAGAAAAGAAGAAAGACATCAACTGCCTTGTTGCACTGGATCATTACAATGGAAAATAATTTGTTTCCCTTTAATTTACATGAAGTATTTTCTGTACAGGCCTGTTAATAATTTAGCTTGATATTAAACAACAGCATTGTTTTCACTGTTTGTTTCCCTATTGTTCTGCCACTTAGAGTAATTTAAAATAACCCTAGAAAAATCACAGACAGATGCATTGTGCAGAGGACAGATGTGCTGACCCACACAGCACTTTAACAGCTACTCCTGCAAAGTGTGTTTATGTTCTTTGCTTTTTGCTGCACATTAAAAGAAGGTCTTCTTTAAAACATTAACTTGAGAGCTGCAAAATACATCATGGGAGCAGAAAGTGAAGGGATAAATTCTATGTTATCTGATTCCTTTTACTGCTTATTTCTCCCCTCTTTTCCTTGGCTTGGTGTGAGGAGCAGGTTCCATCCCACCAGTGCAACCAGAATAAAACTGACATTTTATGAGTGGAAACAGTCCAAGTATGGTGGCTTATGCTCTTAACATCCTGACATCTCAACCTCAGAAAGCAGCAGTGGCGCTGCTTCCAGTGGCTGCAGAACACCTTAAAAAGCAGCACAAAGTGACAATGAAAATAAACTATGGTTGCAGCACTGCTGGAGTCTGGCAGCCCTTAACAAATACAGCAGCGTCTGGGTGTTAAAATACATAAATCTGTCATCATTACCAGGCTAAGGGGTCGTCATCCTATTCTCAAAATAAAAGAACTGTGCATAATCAGTAGGGCAGGGAGTTCAGAACAAAGTACGCCTTTTACAAACTCTCAACTGCTGATAGATGGATGTTTGCAAGGGACTTAATGTCTTTAACAGGGTACGTTTAAGAAGGAGTGTAGGTTTCAGAACTCCTGGGATTTGTACTTTTTTTTCTCTTCTTTTCCAATTTTATTGCCAAGAAGTGTATAATGTAAACACTCAGGTCTTCTGACTATGAAGCCCGCATTATTATAGAGAAAGAAGAATCAAAGCCTTCTAGCACAATGATTTTATTCACGAAGGACAACACAGAATATGTTCCTCCTCTCACTGAACAAAAATAAATTGGATTTTAAAAGAGGTTTATACACTAATTTTCAGCAGTCTTGTTGATTTTTGTTTTTCTTTTTTCATCTTTTTCTTAATGTGGATGCCAAAGACAGCACAGGAAAAGCAGAGAACCAGACCCTACAGGAATGTAAAAATACAGCTCCTCAGCAACCATACATTTTAACAGGCTACATACCTACATGCATGGATCAAGAGGCAGCATGTGAGCAACTGGTGCTGTGTACGTGCACTTACACATAAAAAAGCAGTCTCCAAAAACAACATTCAAGCTACACATTATAATCTGGTCCAACTTGGCACTGCTCACTCTATAATAAATATTCTTCACTGTGCTTTAATTTACAAGTGTGCCTTTTGGGTATTTCTGAGTTAACTGATACCAAAGGGGAAAACTGGCTAAAACCCCACTATCTGTGGTATTTACTGGGCAAACTGAGGACAGCAGAGCCGTGTGGTGGCACAAGGGAATGGGGCACAGTGCTCTGGCAAAGACCTCCTGGAGACACTGTGCCAATGAAGCTCAACACAGCTTCAGTGGTCCTCTGAGTCCAGTGAGGGATGCTAAATCCTTCACTCTCAGTCTTCAGCAAGAAGCAAGAGGGAGGAGCACAGCTTCCAAGGAAAAACTGTCAGGAATAAGGGTGGACAGCAGCAGTTGTAGGGAAGTTAACAGAAAAACCCTGCTACTTGGAGAAGATAAGTCATCTTGGATGCTTGGCAAGGTGGTAGATATCTCAAAGTTGCTGATGCCCAGGCCTGCAATTAGCTTGATGGCTTCTCATTACTTGGGGTGCTAGTAATTAAAATACTCCTAACTACTATTCTACAGTCACAGCAAACCTTGACTGGGAATCTAGACCACCTTTGGAAAGCCTGTCTTCCACACACATACAGATCACCTGCCTGGAGCAGGGACTGCCTTGGCTTTACTCACGAATGCAGCCATTTCTCAGCATTGTGGATATACAGATGTGGACAAATCTCTGGCTGAGCACATCAGAGCATTGCACTGTCAAGAGGGAAATTCTGCCCACTGCCTGTATGGAGGATTGCACCAAGACAGCTCTGATTAATAAAGTCAGAGGCAAGAGATGGTTTTAGCCTCAGACATACTGACGAGAAAAACCCAACATGAACACCACAAACTCGCTGGGATCAGAGGCTCTTTCTATTAATATCCTTTAACAGAAGGAAGCCATAAATTGTTCAGATCAAACATGGTTTTAATGTCAGCCTGCCTGGTATTGTGTGCTGCTTTCATTCCCAAACAATATTCATGCAGCAAGCAGAGCTGCAGCTTGCTATTTGCACGGGTGTAGCAGCCACTACACACTGCAAAGCATCTGCAAAGGATTGTGGGCTAAATGCATCCATATGTCCTGCATGCCTGGGATTTACACTGGCTGCAGCTCTGGTTTGCCACAGCCTGCCACAGGATGGAGTATGGGGGGAAATTATATATCCATACATATATGTATGAATTTCATGCTTACATTCATGGAAAAAAATCTTTTCATTTCTTTTAAATTGTGAACAGGTGTTGTCACCTTCTTAACTTGGCTTCTATGTTACAGCTTCATGAAGAGAAAAAAAGAGATCTACCCAAAACAGTGGGGCTTTTGTCAGCCAGAACATGATGTATTGATAAGCATACTATAAAGTTTGTTATAAAATCAAATGAAACTAATAAAACCAAACAAAGATCTTGTAAAAACTGTGGACATTATACAGCATTAGCACTGAGCTACATTATAGATCTGGACTTGGAAGAAACAAAACTGCTGCCCAGTTGTGGTATTTTCCAGCCTTTTACACCAAGACCATCAGTCAAACCACTCACTGTTACATTTTTGATCAGTCGTTTTTAGGGTAGTTACAGCTAATACTGGCACTCACATCATCACCCCTTTATGGAGCAAGCTTTTCAAGAATAAATTGTTATGGGCTGTTGTGATATCAGTCTAGTGCAGCACTCATCAAAATGATGAAAATGAGTGAAATTTTTTCCCTGTAGCAATCCAGCAATAGTTACACCTTTTCATTTTGGCATATTTCTTTCTCCTCCTTTCCTCTCCCAGTACAGTGGACATTTTACAGCACTTAACATGCTGGAGAGATTGTAAAGGGAGTCTGTGGGACTCTGAATTGGATCTCTCAAATGAGGAAGAAGTGAAGAACCCCTGAAATTCAGGGGGTAGGAACACTGATTGTTCTTTTAGATTTCCTTTCACGTGCTTGTGCTGTCCCTGAGCAGCACCAAGTTGGTCAGGGTGTGTGTCTTTATGCCTAGGGTAATAAACACTGAGAAGGAAGAGCCCTTGCTTGGGTGAGGGCATCATTAGTCAACGATGAGTCACTTCCAGTGGAAAAGGAGCTTCACTTCCAAGTGAACAGCTTTTAGCTATGAGTTTGCACCAAAACATGAAAATATTCACATTTCACTGACTCCTCTACACACTGGGATCCCTTCATGCCCATTTCCAGTCCCTTCCCACAGGCTGCCATGCAGGACTCCCTCACCTGGCAACACCAGTAAGGCAGCTCTTGTTAAGAACCAAACCCCACGGAGAACCTACACCTCCATGGAGGGTGACACAGTGGCACCTCACCACATGCTGACAAGAAGTCCTTGTGCAATGATTCCAATGGCTGGGTCTTGGGAAGGCTCCCCTTTTCTGCCCAGCTCCCAAAGGCCCAAACCAATCTGAGCTTTAATTAGCAACACAACTATTACTAAGCATCAGTGGCTACGGCCAGATCCTCATCTGGTGTTAATCACCCTGCGTGTGCACAGGAGGCCACCAACGTAGATCCAGCAGCTGGACTGGGGCCTTAACAAATTAAACACGAACTTTGTTACTGTTTATTGTCACAAGGAACTCTTCATTTCCATATAACGACTGACTAATCATCATTAGCCATGATTATATGTCCTGTCACTGTGTTAATGGTTCCACGCTGGACGGACTACCCTTTGCACTTCATGTTGAACTAAATGCACTAAAGACATTTTGCTAACTCCATACCATGATCGGCACAGGCAACACTACCTCGTTCTCAAATGCAAAAACTGCATATTTTCTCCCTTTATTTTTGAAGTGTTGACTCATTTCAGTTTTCGCTTAGCATTAGCAGACCCTTGGTGTGCACATTGCTGACTCAGTGTTGATTCACATCTTCTTGCTGAGCACATCTCTCTCTGGTCCCCAGAGTTTCTTAAGAGGCCAAAACCCAAACATAAATGAATTTGTCATGCTTTTCCAAGATGGCTGATGGCACCTGACTCTGGGCTAGAAATGTTTTCGCAGCTTTTGCACTGTAAATGAGTTCTGAGACACGGATTGATGACTTCATTGCAGAACTGTAATGCAAACCATGTTTTACTGTACTTGATTTTTTTTTTCACACAGTATTTTCTACTATTACAAGCAGAAAAAAGAACATAAGAATAAATATCCATTCAGACAAGGCCATGAATTTTTTCAGGATACTTACACTAACTGTTTAAAAAAATGGTTATTTTAATGCAAATTTTTCACACATGCCTGCTATCAAAGAGAGCTGTCTTTGGACAAGCTGTAAAAAAGCATAAAATAGCAGCTGGCTCAGCAGGAAAAAGCTACTTTAAAGATAAATCATCTGATGTCAGGGAAGATTCTTGAACCAATCAATTGCAATAGACAGACAGCAGACATTAACAGCAAATTTGATTTGTCTGAAAGTAGAGACGTAGCTCAAATTCTGAACAGCCCATCAGCAGTTTAGGACAACAAGTTGCACTCTTCCTCCTGCTCTCTGCATCAAGACTTTACTCTACAGCCCAAATGGGGCAAGTGGCTGGGTCCCTCCGAAGGCCAGGAACCAGAGGGGGACATGAACTGGACAGATGATGGATTCTTTACCAAAATATTCCTCAAAAAAAAAAACCTACCCCAAAACCAACAAACCCAAAGAACAAAAATAAACTGCAGCAGTCAGAGATATAAGGCAAAAACAAAAAGAAATTCAGGAGAAGCTGTTTCTTGGACTTACATGTTGATTATTTTTTTTGCTGAGGTACACCCAAGCAAAATGTGTCCTTGGCAGTTTACAAACATAAAGTGAAGCAAGAAGGTGACAGTCCCAAACCGGGCTCTTGTTGCTGCCTTTTTTCTTTTCTTTGCTACAGAAAGCAGTAAGAAACATGGATGAAGATGTGAAAATAGAGACAGTTTGATCTTTCATCACCTGGTTGAGCAACTGATGCAAGAAGTATTTACTGGCAGCACCTGTAGCAATAGCCCCACATGTTGTAATGCTGGCACACCTTACAGGATTTGGCCCACAACACTTCTGCAAGTGAAAAGTCCTCTGTGTTGTGTATTAGTAAAAGAGGTCATTATGTTACAGCATAAATATTTACCTATAGTCCTTCCTACAGCTGTTCACAAACAATTTTCCCTTCAGAGAATGTCCAGACTTCTGGAACTCGGGATACTGTTTATTATTGCAGAGAGAGCAGTAATGGAGGTCCTCCAGCACGTCCATGTTAGAATACTTTGTTTTCTAAGTTATTTTTAAGTCAGGAAAAGCTCACCCATTTGGGCTAAGATTTCCCAGGGAGGGCCTGACGGCTGGAGTGTGGCTCCATGTGTGCAAACTCAGTTTCTCCAAGCTGGCCACAGCTCAATGGAGGCTTCAGTTACAGCACCACCTGCTATTGTTTTTCTGCAGAACATGCCTCCCCCCTTCGGCACACGAGGTAGACAGTTTTCAAACAAGGAGTAGCTGTTCAGCACTTTCTTTCTTCCTCTTTGGCCTTAAGTTTCCTTTTAGAGCACATTGGCAGGGAATTTTTTAATTATGCAGTAAAGAAACCGCAGGTTTCAACCAACCATCTATAAATTAAATAAAGTTACTTTTCACACCTTTAGAATTAATTCAGCTAAGGAAAAAAAAAGTAAGATTTCATGGGCATCACTGTAAAGATCATTTTTGGGGAAGATACATTTGTTTTGATGAGCCACACATAATTCACCCAAATAAGGAACCATTGTACTTAATAACTGCAATGTAATTAAATACTGATTAAAGTTCCTCTTCCAGCATTTGTAAATCCGTCTGCAGTGTAAATTGGCATCCCAAATCTTGTGGTGAGCCACAAAAACTATTAAGGATAGCTAAGAGAGGAAATTGTAGTTTTGACTTATATTGGTAATCTGCTTTTACTGGCTTACATTTCATGCAGGGCTGTATTAGAGAAGGATTCCTCGGATCTCTGGGAATCAGTCCTGCAGCCTGAGAAGATGGGAAAATAAGCAGGGCAGAAACCAATTGCTACCATCTGGACTGGCAAAGCCTTTTTTTCAGAATGAAGATCAAAACACTAGAATAAGAGAAGACTCAATTCCAAAAGAGCAGCTAGGAAGATGCAAGATTAGGAGGAAAAGACTTTAGTATGTTATGAAGGAGGAATAGTCTTTTAGGGAGAGATTTAAGAGGTTTAGACTCAACTCTGAGCCTCAGCTCCTATTTTATGTGGTCTTGGTGTAATCACCTGGTCTCTATCTCAGTTACCATCTGTAAAATCACTGTAATCTGTCTCATCTGCACTTTCAGACTGAGAGGTTCTCCAGCCAGGCAAGCTGTAGTCCCATCCACCAGACATGCAGAGGCACACCTAAGTCTGCTCTGCTCGTGCACTGAGCTGGCTGGCTGCAAGCAAGATCTGTCCTGAAGCCACAAAGGGACACTCAAACAGTCTTGTAGCTGAATTATTACATCTCACAGATGTAATAATTCCTGTAATCTCACAGAGTCCAGCCAGGGAGCTCATCTCTGCCACATCTGCTGGCTCCCACCAGTGCTGGAGGATCCACTGACCTTTTTATTCCTTTGTACAATGTCCCAGAGTTTTGCTGGTTCTCTGTACTATTATGGAATACAGTGATTAGTAAAAGTTAATATTAGTAAGAGTTACACAGCATTGAAAGCAGGCAGAGAGGTTGGATACCACTGAATTTAGTCACAGCTCTCTGCAGAATTTGGGTAAGCCATCACCTTACTCTGCTGCAGCCTCCGTGTAAATAACACAGGGGTGACAGCTCCTCACTTGCCAGTGGTGTGGCAGAGCTCAGTTAGAGTTACACAGCTTAACTCCAAAACCTTCCAATAAGTTACTGAATATTTTCCAGATAGTATTGATTAAATTTCCAGAATGCTCTAATGTCAATATGAATTATACTCTTTCAAGTCCTTGTGTTTCATGAATCCTTTAATGCTGTTCTAGATCTAATATCTTAACCACCTTGCCCATGTCTGACACCTGTGCGGTTTTACATGTTTGGTGTTAGCAGTAAAGCTGGAATAAGAGGGGTTTTTCTCCTTTGAAGGAGTGGGAAAACAGAGATGCCATATGGTTCAAAAAGCCTAATGAAGTTTGTGCTTTCCAGAGCACAAACAAAACAGCTCCATCAATTTGATCTTCGTTGTCAAAACTGACATGCAGTTGGTTTTAAAACACTGCCTCCTTCTCAAAAACCAACAAGGGATTGATTTTCTCTCAACCAAAAGTATTTCCACCAAGACGAACACAAGCATCTGGTCACTGCATTAAATGTCTGGGTCCTTTGAAAGAGTAAGTCAGTGATACCTTGTGTTTACTTGCAGAGCTTGACAAGAAAGACACAAGGGGAACATTTGTTTTCAGGGGAAACTGCTCCAGTGAAAAGCAATCGGTTTGAAACGCTACATGAACACAACTGCACTAGAGACAGGGGACCTATGTATTCCATCAGAAATGGTCTAAGCAACAAGAACAGACAAGGACACACTGTCAGATGAGGAAAGAAGGTGCAAAATAGTACAAGAAGTACTGGGTTTAGCCAGTATTTACAACAAGGATGCGTGGAAATGAATGATACCTCAGCCTGTATATCTGACACAGGTTTAGGTTAAAGTTACCCTTTTCTTGGCACTCAGGGATCAATATTTGTTTGCATAGGGTTCAATCTCACACCCACAGAGGCCAGTGGGAGCTTGCCATTTCCTTCCATAGATGCCTGATGAGGCTCTAAATAAGTAGTGTTTGTGCCCAGGGTTTTTCAGTGCCAAATATAATGAACACAATTGTTCTTAACACAATTATATTTGATAATCCAATTTCCCTGAGCAACTGAATTGGAGTTTTTGTCCCAATCTTTCCTGAATTCTAGTCCAATTTTTACCCTGTGCCTCCTGGCTTTTTGCTTTCATTTACTTCTGCTGTGCTACCAAGAATAGGCAGAGACTTCTTTGACTTTGAGATACCTTGATGCCTCTGCTCTGGAATAATGAGATCTGGCTTGAGCTTTATAGAAGATACAGGATGACACAGGAGATCAAAGACTTTGGCAACCTCCACATACTGCAAAAGCACAAACTGGGCTGAAGCAGTCTCCTATAACATTCCTTTCTCCACAACAAAGAATCTGGGAAGCACATACAGAAGGAGTCTGTATAGACACGACTCTGTAAGACTATTTCCACTTCACCCTGTTTGTTCAGAGTAGCACAGAGCAATGGACGAATGTGGTTAAGAAAGAGGTGAATGAGGAAAACCAAATCCTCCAATTATGTGAACTATAAGACGACTTTTGCAGCTCTATCCCACTGATGCTACAGGAGTCACCAGAGGGTTTCCCTCACAGAAGCATCCCTTTCCAGATAAGATATTTACATTCTGGTCCCTTTCTTATACCGGCTGTGCAGCAAAGTGCATTCTCCAAGAATCACCCTGTTATCGGGCGATAATCCTCCATCAAGCAGCACCAAGTGTCTGCTACATGCCCTGAGTCCACAGCAGTTTCCCCTCCTGCTGCAAACAGGAAAAAGGAGAAATAGAACAAAATCAGGCCAAGAGCCAACCAGTAGACAGCTGGAAACTGCCCTAAACTCTGACCTCACTTCCACCATCTCAGAGAAACAGAACTTTGTAGACCAGATGCTTATGATGATGATCAGGCAAAAGGTGAGCAAGATATCTGACCTCATCCCCTGCTTTGTAACCCTCTCCTTGGCTCCCTCAGCATGCTCTAGAGCACACTGATTTTCACCCAGCTCTTCTCCTTCTCCCAGCCAAGCACCAATGAGCACATTTCTGTGGCAACCCCTGCAGAGGAATCTCTGATTACCTAGAAAAATGTCTTTGGGAGTCTTTGGGAATGCTCAGCCCAGCAAGTGGCCCCAAAATCTCGTTGCTGGGCCAAATAAGCCTTTTGGAAATGGTTAAAAGCATTGCCAGTGAACCCATGGTCACTGAGACAGCATCTGAAGGTTTTGTAATCCTGCCTCAATCAAGAAGATTTCTCAGGAGCCAAGAATCCCTGGGTTACATGCCAGCTCGGAGCTTTGTTTCAACCCAAATATTATTATTCCTGAAGACACCATGCTTTGCAACTGCTCAGCACATGGATCTCCCCGCAGTGCATTTTCACATGGGTGCTCCAACATTTGTTTTGAGAGCTATCCTGTTCCAACAGCAAACATAAAGATCAGTGTGACCTCTCCTTATCGCACAGCCTTTCCTGTGTGGAATTCATTGTGATCTGGACCCCAGTGGCTATTGCATCATTTCTGTTTACGTGTAACCTTTGGCACTCCGCAATCTTATCTGCCCGCAGCCGGCTGCGGCAGAAGATGCGCAGCAGCACAGCCAGCTCTGGCAATCCTCAAACACTGGAGGGGGCCAGCTAAGAGTGGAGGTCAGTGAATGATTAGCAAAGCCAATCTGCAGTCACTGACAGCTCTCTCTCTGTGGCCCCAGAGCAGGTGAGGCCTGGCTTTGCTGCAGCTCCACTCACCAATGACGATGAGGGTGTAGTTCACGTTGGTGCTGCCGAAGCCGTTGGTGGCTTTGCAGATGTAGGTCCCCGCATCTTCGCTCTCCACCTCCTTGATTTTCAGCCCCTGCTGGAGGATCCGGAACCTCGTCCAGCCGCTGTGGATAGTCCGTCCGTCCTTCATCCACATGGTGAGGGGTGGGGGGTCGCCTTCCACCGGGCACAGGAGCTTGATGGTCCTGCCCAGCCGCACGGACTGGCGGTGAATCACTTTATCGGCGATCCTTGGGGGGCCTGGGGAAGAACAGAGGCAGGAACAGCTGTTATGACTTCTGCTAGTGACACAGCACTGATTCAAAACCGAGTCATCAATCTGGCCATTACACTGACTGCTACACAGAATAAGAGGTGCTTACTAAAAATCACTTACAACCAAGGCTGACAACGTAGGCAATTACAGAGGGATACAGCAAGACCTGAAGCTGTAACCTTGCCATCAGCAGCAGCTCATGCTAACCCACCAGGGAAGCCTGGTTCTGAGGCTCTATTACTTTTCCAAAATTTCCAGCATTTTCCTGTCACAAGAAGGAGCCCAACACACAAACTGTTCTGGTGTATTTGGTAAAGAAACTGTAGTTGTTTTAAACTTAACACCTATCCTGAAGGCAAAATTAGTCACAGGAGTGGCACCTACAACAAAACACTACCCCACACCCCCCAAATGTTTTAATTCTTTCATGTTGTATGTACAGTAATTCCCTTTAATAGTCACCAGATGGGCTTTATCTGAGACACATAAGCCTGCAGTTGTTAAACACAGAACATTCATTGGGTAGTGCTTCAATGAAAGATACAGCTTAGCCTAACATGTTAACATTGCTCATTGTCCAAAAGAGGATATTTTTATATTCCCTTAGCAACCCTGCCGGCTTGACCCACCTAACAAATATTTGCTCTTTGTAAAAGGTGATAATTTCATACAAAAGAGAGTGTCCCTGGAATGCCAGAGTGAACATACTGTTTGCCACATGATAACAGGATGCACTTGGACAGGCCAACAATCAGAAAAAAAAGAAGTGATAAAGACTCCAACAGTGGGAATGGTCCCATAGCTGAATTCCAACTGAAATTCCTTCCCAAGGCTCTGAAAAGCTGGGAGTCTTTTTCCTGCATCTGCCTTTTCTGCCTTTTCATTAATTGCACAAGTTCCCTACACAGATTGCAATAGCAGTGCTCTTCCCAGAACAGTCTATTAATGGGTGTGATAATAAGTGCCCTGTTCTTGCACAAGGACAAAATGTTTTACTAAGGATTGCTGATGCTGAGTTGCACCCAAAACCCACAAGATGTTTGTGAGATTTGGAATTGTTCCCTCATATTTTACTCCTGTTCTAGTGTTTTGCAGGATTGGACCCACAGGGGATAAACTACAGAGTTCATATTTGCACTTCCTCATGAGTAATTCCTATTCTTCCAAAGTCTGCCTGATTTTTCCTCAGCATGACTAAAGCAGTACATACAGTCCAGCTCCTGAATGACTCCAGAGCTGCTGTTGCAGTTACTCATGTCGAATTGCACCCATGAATTTTGCAGCTTTGCTGGTGAACAGAAATGCTGCTCAACATGAGAACAGTGGTGGATTAGCTTGAAACTTATAACTAAGAGCCTTGTTAAATCAATCAGTCCTAGGCACGCTCAGATTCTGATGAACTTCTAACGACTCAAAGTAAGGACCTTGAGCGCACTTATTCTGAAAAAGTCAGAGATAACAAAGATAACAAGGAAGGCAAAGATAACACCCACCCCTTCACATCTTCTGCAGTCACCTGTGAGACAGCTTCTCAGAGCTGATGATAGCCTCCCATACTGCAAGGGAACTGGCAAAACACCGTGAGAAATCCTGCCTGTACAGGTGTTTCTAAAACTTCCAAACCACCCTTATGTTCTTCACCTTGGGAGATTTCCAACCATCTCCATGGATGGAGAGATAACCCCAAGACCTTTTGAATGCTGGTCTGATTCAAATTGCATTGCTGAATATTTTTAAGTGAAAATCTACCCATGAAGAAGGGCCATGTGTGCTGGCTTTGATAAGGCAGAATTCACAAACACTGGGTGAGAATCCAGCCCCAAATTCTATTTCCCTACATGGTGCCCTCACTCAGTGCAAAGGAGCTGAAATTCCCAGACAAGTCCACAGACTTGCTGAAATTCTGGGTTGGTCTTTGGAGAGGTTCTTATTGGCCCAGAGCCCTATCAAACCAAGTCAAACTTTAGGAGTAGTTTCACTGCAACCTGCTTGTGAGCCAGGATACTACTTCATGCATATTAAAATGACAAAAACAGATCTATAATTAGTACTGGGGAAAAAAAATGTTTGATGCAGGGCAAGCAGGGACAGTGGAGAGAGAGCACCCTCCTCCCAACTTGGAAGCCTGCTGAGTGGGCTCCTTCAAAATCCCTTTCCTTCCGACATTCATGTTGACTCCTGATGAATTTTGAGACCTGGAGGAATCAGATAGTTTCCCAGTCACGTCATGTGCTCTCCGGGGCAGGCTGCACAAGCAGTGCTCCTGATGGCACCAGAGTTGCCTCTGGATCTGTCACATGTTTGGGTCAGTGGTAAGCTTGGTCCTCCTAAATGCCATTTTCCTTTGACTGACCTTTCATTCTGAGGAATTGTTGGATCAGTCCCTGTCACAGGATCTATCTGCAGACCTTTATGACATTTAGAAAAGGGAGCGTTTCTTAGAGACATTCTGCCTAAAAACATTAGTGCAGCTCCTCACCAGCTCCTCCAGCAGCTTTCTCAGGAACAGGAATAAAAGTCTCCCTCATTCTTTTTTCCTGCTATGAATTTTGCCAGATACAGCATGCACATCTCAGTAGTGTATGGCTCTAGGACAAAGATGGTAAGGCCTTGTTTCTGTTCATTTAGTGCTGTAAATATTTCCACATTTTATTACCTATCATCTTTGCATTAATAACTTTCTGCTCAAGCAGTACTCTCTGGAATCAGTGTTTTGATGTAAATATCAAGCACCACAATAATAATTACAATATCATAATTTACTACTGTGTTTACAAAGAACCACAATATAATTCAGCACCTTCACATATGCTAAAGGCTTCAGACGCCCTGGCAAGCCAATGGTAGCTGGACCTCCTGAAGCTGGGCTACAGCAAGAATAAAATGTTGATATCATCACAGATGTCTGTCTCTCTTTCTCATGTACAGGCATTCATTGACTCTTATTTCACTACATATCTGTGGAGCCCTGCCTTGGGACTGCAACAGTGACGGATGAATGCTTTTCCAGTCAAGACACACTTTGGCACATCTCACCACTCTGCACCATCACAGGCATCGGGGGAGGCAGCAGAGTTTGTTTTGTAAGAAGGCCCTTCTCTAATATCCTCTGGGCAGCGGGTGCTACTGACACAGAGCTGCCTCACACACTATCTAGGCAAAAAACATCTTCCCCCTCTGAATCCAGATATCAAGCTGCTCAGCACCACACAGGTTCTCTTGGAAATTAATGGCCAGGGTTTCTCTACGGCAGTGCTATATCCCCCTACATGAACAGAGCAAAAAGATGTAATAAAAACATGCTGACTCCACCAATTTCCTGTGTGCAGCACTGCTACTGACAGGAGCTCCCCACCTTCCAGAACTGGCCCATAATATGCCAGGGGGTGGCCAGGAGAGCAGAGTGCCCACTTAGCCCTCCCAAGGCGCTGATTTGGGAGTGTCCCTGGTGCCTGACCCTGCAGGGCTGGGGCACGTGTGCACTCACAGCTGAGTGCGGCCGTGTGGGAGCAGAGCCCAGGACACAGGCCCTGCAGGCTGGATACATTTCTACAGCTGCTTAGTGAGGCAAAATCCCAGGAAAGCACCTGCTGCTTCACCTACAGCTGCCAGGGAGGTAAAAACAGGCTGAACCCTGGTTGTAGCCATGGGCTTCCCATCCCTGGCTGCTGCCGGCGTCTGTCCCGTGCTCTAACGCAGCATTAGAAGGCGGATGAAATTACTCCTCAAGCAGCCAGTGTCACGATCTCTGCCGTCCTGGACTCCAGCTTTGTATTGTGTGTGAGCAGAAATGATCTAATTGGTCATTTGATTGATCTAATTGATCAGCAATACCCTATGCCTGCTCACTACAGCGCTGCTCTTGCCTCCTTTGTGGGCGAGGCAACACCCCAAGAACTGGAGAGCAACACCATAAGGGATCGCTCCAAAACCTGAAAACATTTCATTAAACCAGACTGTTAAAATTGTGACTTCATATATTTACCAATGCAAAATTAATGCTAATATATATCATCTCTGTAGGCTAGGGAGGAATGAATCCTGTGAACTGCCATGTGCCTGCACCCACGGGCTAAAGCTCCAGACTGGATCCTCTCAAGGTGGAGTAGCAGAGAGCAAGTACCCTCTGGCTCTGAGTGTAAATCCTGGAGGAGTCCCTACACTGTGCTTCCCCCTAATTTCTTAGCCATTAGGCAGTGATTCTTGGAAACATCAGCCTTTTTAAAGTGCTGACAATCTCCAATCTGTGATGCTCCTGGACACAGCAATTACTTCCTGCAGCATTTTTTCATGGGATATGGGAGAAGGGCATGAAAACCAGGCCCTAGGTAGATATTCCATCCAAAATTTTTAAGCATTTTTGTAGTCAGGAAGGGAGAGGGAACTCTTGCAGTTTTCCACAAGATAAAGACAGCTCTCTACAGCCACGGGGCACTGCTTTTAAGCCCCATCACAGTGGAGAGGGCGCAGCTGGTTCTACAGTGTGTCTGAACAGAAGGAGCTCTCTCAGAAAGTCAAACCCCACCTCAACACAAGCCCAGTGGGGGCAGGTTTTCTTAAGTCCCCCTTGTCCTCAACCCAATAATTTGAGATAATCATTTCTTAATACTGTGGCTGAGGGAGAAGGGTGGGATTTGACATCTGCGGATGTGACTCGGGAAGAAGTGATGAGAATGCAGCTGCCTGCCCCCATGCTTCGTTGTTATTCTTTCTCCAAATACAAACTAAATATAACTTTGCCCCATAACATTCAAATCATTTTAGTTACTAGCAGGGATCATGCCTGGAGTTCCAAGGGCCAGGGTGCAATCATGCTTAAAATATAATTTAAACAATCCAGAACCTACATTTTCCACCAAGTTATTTTCTTGCTTGAAGTTTCTCCATCTGCAAATACATATAAACACAACCAGAAAGAAACCAACAAGCCCAGCCAGATGCCAAGTTTTCTGTTCAAGATCATATAAACCCAGTCAAACATTAACAAGGAAATGCCGTGATCACCTCGTTTGTTTTAAATATTTCTGCTCATATACATGCAGACAAGTGTGCAGATTTATTTGCCTCATTTACAAATACAAGCAACTGGAATCTCCATTCTGTTCCATTATATAAAAGACAGACCCTACACCTGTCTTACTGAACAGCTGGGCAATTTTCAATTTATATCCACTATCCTACACCGAAAAGCCCCACTTGCTGCTCTGCTGCTGACGCTGCTTTACTAGCATTCCTGCTCTCCTCCCCAGTGCCTTGGGAAGGGATAGTGGTTGCCAATTCTTGGCAAAAGGAGTTATGTAAAACCCAAGAAAGCCTCTTTGCTTTAGCAAACAGCCATTTCCGGGAAGCAGCAAAAGCAATTTCTAGAAGTGTATTTAAGACGCAACAGTGGAATAGCCTGGAGCTTCCTGTTCATATTTCTCACAGTCAAAAACACACACACATGTAATTATATTTTCCTGGGCTGCATTGCAAAGTTCATGCACTCGTTCAACTCATACATGTAGTAAACATGATTTACAGCTCTGTGTGAAAACCCTCTAGATATATGGTGTTTTGATAGTGACTCAAACCCAGCACTATAATTTAGTAACACCTAGCAGTGAAAGCTAAATGATTTCCCACTCCACATTCCTAACTTTCCATGAACCCCTTTTTACTGCTAACCTGGGGAGGAGACACTGCTTCTACAATTGTTTGGGCTTAGCCTTGCTATTCCTTCAACTAAACTGCACACTAACATCAAGCTTCACATATGGTGAACGCACCAGCACTGACCCACGTCCTATGAGACCATTTGCCATCATACAGTTCAAAGTGAACTTTATTAACACATTAAACATAATTACAAAGAGGAAATTCCAAGGAAGGTCAACAAGCCCGGACAGTTTCTTGGAATGGAAAGTAATTTATAATATCCACATACTGTATTGTAAAGTTTATAAAGAAGTTAAATAAGTTTTAAGAGCCCCATGGGTTATGTATATTTTATTATTTAATACCAAACACATTCACTTTCCATGTAGATAAGATTTCTTTTGAAGTGCTGTGTTAGCAAATTAGCAAAGTCATTTACAACGAAGCACCCAAACAACCCATCAACACATGGAACTGGCATGAGGGGCTGGGGTACCACAGACAGTGTGTGTCCTGTGAGGAAAATGAAGCTAAGGACAGAAATGTTTCATTAAAACAGTGAGATGAAGGAATTGGACAAAGGTCACCAACCAAACTGCCCACATCACAATCTCTTACTCCAAAATTTGAGGCAACATTTGGCCTTCACCATGCTCATCATTGTAAAATCTGAGCTTCCAAAGTCTTTACTGGCAGGGTGGTTCACAGCAAAGTGAATTTCCTCTACCTTTCCCCTGTCTCAAAACATACACAAGCAGCTGAAAAGGACCACCTAAAAGCCATGTTTGAAACACACATACAGAATTGCCAGTCTTGGAGTACCTGCTGCTACAAAGCTGGGCTGGACAACTCCGGCTTACAACCAGAGCTTAACCTTTTCTACAGTAGTTTAACCCTCTCTGCAAGACCAACATGAGGATTATGCACTCACACTCTGCATTTCACTATTACCATAATTTGTATTGGCATTCAGGCTGTAATGATGGATCAATGGACAGATGCCTGGCTCTGCTAGGACAAACTCTACCAAGGAGTAAATCCCTTAGGGAAGGCTTTACAAAGCAGTGTTGGGAACAGTTTCAATCAACATGAGTAGGTGTTCCTGAAAGAGAGGAACTCTTGGCTCTCTGCTCAGTTGGAAGCCATTACATGGAGAGCAGAACTGATAAAAATGCTTTTTGAGAGAGATAAAAGAATGAATGTGTTGCCCATGTACCCCATTAACTAATGGAATAAGCAGTTCAAAGGACTGGTGAATCCAACATCTTTTCATATTTTCAAAACAAAACAGTTTGCATTTCCAAAAGGTACGTGTTAGCCAAGTAAAGTAGGGGTCAGCGTGGGGGTAACTGGTCCAAATGCTTTGGTATGTGACATGAGGAGATCAGATTAGATGAGCTAATGGGTCCTTCTTGGCTTGAAAACACAGGCGCCCACAGACAAAAACAATGCTTATCAAAAACAATCAAAAGATTAAAGAAAAAACCAACAGCATCTCTGTAGAACAAAGACTCTGAGCGAGGAACACAAAAACACCACAAGTATTTGCTGACCAGCCCTGATGGCTGGTCAGGTTTAGATTTGGAAATGATGGACTGTTTGCAGAAGCAAGCTCCAGGCTTGGGATGCATGGCTCAGCCCAACAACCTGATGGAGAAAACAGCTTTGCAGATCCATTTCACAGCAAGTGAAGAGCCATATTTTCTCTTTCTTCCCTACCTCTGTGGTAGGAGTTGATTTCCTGATGAAATGGATATTTATTGATAGCACAAAAAGTACCTGCCATATTTTTACATGAGTAATAACTAGCCCCTTGGGTGAAGGCTGCCAGTAAATTTCCTACTCTAGATGTTCCAAAGCTAAGAAAAATATAATATCTGGGAATATGCTCCATTTAATTAAGTGCCCTGCATACACATTTCACTAACATTTAATAAAATAGTTATTGTATGTTAAACAATTGGCACTTGATTATTCCTTAGATTTATTGCAGTTCAACAACAGTAGATGAGATACGTATCTCTTACGTGGTTTCTAAATCCTTTGAGCATATGTTTTCAATAATCAGTTGGTATTTATTTAACATGAAATTACCATCTTATTAAATTAAATCTGCATGGGTGACATTCAATTTCAATTGTTGCCGAACATTTTTTCAGCAGCAAAAAATAGTAACTTTATCCCTCAGGTTTTGAGGTAGCAAACGCAAAGGAGAGTTAGGATTACTTCAAATTACTTTTAAAGCAACAGACTTCATATGCTGGAAAGTTTTTAGTGTAGAAGAAAAGATATTATTTATTGTTTCTCAAGTGCTGCCAGTGGGCTTAGTGTGGGCCAAAGGAGAGGACTAATATTTCTGCTCAAATGCTAAAATTGTACTGACAGCGCAGTTCGGGCATGCAGCTCAATAGATAACCAGGAAACTTTTTTTAGACAAGAGATAAGTACAGCAAAGGTGTGTTGGCACACACACCCACACAATCTACCTCTTCAATTCCCATTCAAGAAGGCAAGCCCATCTAAAAAACGGCATTCCTAATTTGTTGGGCTCTTTTTAAAAAATGGCCTTAAAACATGGCTTCAAGGTTTTAAAATTAGAAGATTTTTCTTAAAATTTATCTTAGCCTCCTATTTCCCAGAAGGAAAAACTTCCTAATTCTGAAAGAAAGCTAGAAATCCTCTGGCTTGAGGGAGGATCCAGAACCCAACTGAAATTCCACAGCCTCAACCTGCTCTCTCCAAACTCTCCAAACCTAACCCAAACCTCCACCATCTCCTCCACAGGTCACAGAGGGACCATTCCTGCCAGACATTTGTTTGCTTCCCATAATCTCTGGGAAACAATCCAGTCAGGCAGCCCTGAATTACCTTCTGGGGTGGATCTACCCAAATTTTAACATAAATACTGTTGTACTATGCCATACCAACTGTTTCCCAGCCATGCAAATCCTGCTTCACAAGCCCAGTGGATTTTCCAGCCAAATTGCCCATATCTTTAAGACTTTCAGTAAAACAAACCAAACACTCCACAAGACTCAGTTTAATTCACTTTTTTTTGTAACAAAACTCCCCTTCAAGCCACCAATAGCAACCACATTCCAAATCCCCAGGCTCCAAAGATAGGTGTTCATTTCTGAGACAACCTGCTCTGCTTGTTGTCCCCTTCTTTGTCCCTCCTCCCTGCATGCAGCATTTTGTCATCTATCCATTTGATTTGAATAGCTCCTAGAAAATAGGATGCCCAAGTTCATGTCTGGTGACGCAGGTTCCCCTTGAACCTTGGTAGTCAATATTTAACCCAATCTGAGCACTGTGCAGGGTTTAATAAGTAATTAGACATTTCCCTTATAGACAGGCGCTTGTGTGAGCACTGTGCAAGCAGGAAATTGTAAGTGTCATTGTTTATGTCTGCAGGAAAACAGAAGCCACGATGGTTGACTCTGTGCCATACACAGGAACGATGGGAAAACAGACCTTTAAATAGCTGGTTTGCCTTCCAGCTAGTCCACAGCAGCAAGTTTTCAGCCATAGGCTGACACAGGAACCTTTTTCACTTGTATCCAAGGATTTGGTCTTCCTCAAAGTATTCATAAAGATCTTTTTTTACCAGAATTCACTCTAAGGTATAAAAGTGGAGACAACTTTAAACTCTTCCATGCACTGCTGGTTCCTACTGGCCTTTCCCAATACCCAGGATGGATAAGGTGTGATTAGTGCACTAGGGACTCAGGAGAAAACCATTTTGAACACTCACTCTCAATCATGAGACACTGCCAAAATATCCCTAAGCCTTCTGCTGTTGGGAAATCAGTGGCAGTGCCCTGCATGGCGAGGCTGCTCTCAGCCCTCCCTTTCCTCTGCCCTCGTCTCTGGGGGCTTCTATGTTTGGTCACCACAAAAGCGTGGTAACAACTGTTTGATGGTGACCACAAAGAGATAAACACTGTGGTATTTAAGAACTGGAGATATTTTCAGAGGCTTCTCTAGAACAGAAAGCATTTCCAGCTGAATGGCTGCATAGCAGGCTTGGTATGGAGCCTTTGGCAGAACTGTTTTTCTATGAGAAAATTACATTTTTGTCAAGACACAAGACTTTACCTGGTTTTCTCTTTCAAAGAGTTTTGCCTGTTTTTCTCCCCTTTTCAGCTTGAGAAATATTTAGTGTAATAATTTTGGCCAAAGTAAAACACATGCAAGCAAAAAAGTTGTGATTTTAAAAGTATATTCATTAAGCAACGGTGATATTTTTTGATTGGTTGTTGTGTTCCTAAAATATTAAATTAGTTTTGATTTTGGACAGTATTAAACAAAAATATATATTTTATATATATATATATATATACACACACATACATTTGTCTGTGTGTATATTTATATAAATAACTTGCCTTGCTCTCGAAGAAAAATTAAAAGTAAAAAAAAAAAAAAATTGCTCCAAAAGAAAAACGCAACACACTTTTCAGACAGTAGCATTTTAAAATCCTGCCTGAAACCTGTTGCCCTACCAGAATCTCCCATGGCAGGTATGACAAGAGCTGGCTCTTTCTCTCTGAATTAAACTCTAATCATAAAGGTCTACCTTACATATGCCTACATCAGTGTCTTAACCTGGACCAGAGATGTGCTTTGAAATTAATTTTTTGCTCTTCACACCAATTACACTTTGCTTTACATCATGAAGCTGTTCTGGTGCACGTGGACTGAGTTGCTTTTCTATGAAATTGAGCTGCAAGGGGCATTTAGCTCTCAGGATGAGACTAAAGCTATTCTGAAGTGAAACACTCCTCTGAAATGGGGGGGCCATTTCATCCTCAAAAACAAATGTTTTGCTTTATAGATCCAATCTTCCCAAAGCCCACCAGCTGCTAATGCAGACAGTCAGCAACTGCTACCTGGGTCCCTGGGAAAACAAAAGTAGAAGCTGTCCTCAGGAATTTCCATTAATGATCACTCAATCTACATGACTAGACTGGAGCCGATCCAGAATAAACTCCCAAAATGGCTTTAGTGTGAACATTCCCTCTTCAATACTAAATATTTCACTTTAAAGACTTGTTCCTGTTGTGCCATTCTACAATCTAGTTTATATACACCTGTACATCACTTCCAGGAGGAGAAAATACTTGAATGCACTTTAAAATAAAGTTTTACCAAGGTTGTTTCATTGAAAACTACATTTAAACTCAAGAGACACCAAGTTTCCTGCATAGGGAAACTATCACTGAATTCTTATAGCATTCCCATCTGGTTCCTGGTCTTAAGACACTGAAGCACACACTGATGTAAAAACACAATACACTCATGGGGACAGAGGCAAGTACAGCTTTCTACAGCCTGCCTGCATCTGGCTGAGCTTCAAATGGACCCACTTCCTCTGCCCCTCCTCTGGCTTGCTCACAACAGAGTTAGTGCACTCTTACCTGGTTTTATTCATTTTACTACTAGGAGAGAGTGAAGACTTGTTCTGTCAGACTTACTATGTCCAATTGCACCACCTAGGACTGCCAGAGGCTGTGCTGTAAAATCCTGGGACCGTTCAGCTTCTAAAATCAGATAAAATCAGATCTGCACTTAATCTGGTATGTCCAAAGGTTTGCTACACCCCTTGCTGCTCAAAAGCTGCTTCACATCACCTGGAGGAAGGTATTCCTCCTATACCTCTATTGCACACCAGCGTGGCACATGTCAGGATGAATGGTATTAGCAAACCAGTACCTAGCAGTGGGTATATTCTGCAAAATTGTACCATTGAAAACAAATATTTAAAATATCAATCCATTTAGATTCCCCAAACTATCCAAAGTATTTGGAAATACTTCTCATTTCCTGAAGATCCCACATTGCCTGCCTTTTATCCCTGTACATCTGCATCAGCAGCAAGATGGTGTGCTAATTATTACTTGATAAACAAGCAAACTACCAACCCCCTGTTCGTAGCACAACCTGCTGCTTTATTTGAGCTGCCCAAACTTCAGCAGCTACAGAGACATACGGGAGTTTTGCTGACATTGACTGCTCCGCAATTCCAAGTGACGCCATTCCACTGGCGGGCTGCGCACTGGAATGTAACATCATATCCAGCAGGTAGATAGAGCCACTGGAATATCAATTAATGTGCAATCCTATTACCTCAGTGTCTGGTTATGTGCAGTCCCAGCTACCCTCCTGCAAGTGGAAGGGGGAGAAACCTTGAGAGCACAGGCGCTATCTAGGAAAAGCTGTGCATGGAGCAATATTGTCTCGCCGCGGCTGTGAGCACATCCCATCGCGCACGTGCGGGTACCGGCACACGCACGGTGCATCAGCTGTCAGCAGGAATTCCTGGCTGCACACTGAAGTGCTGCCACAGCCTGTCTGCCCAGCCTGCCCCGGCCACTGCACATCCGAGCAGCTTGTCCACTTGCATAAACGTTTCTGGGCTTCCCCGACCCCGAAATAGGTTTTAGTGCTGAAGTGACTTGAACTTGCTCTTGAGGGAAGCCACATCAGGAATTACTCTGTGCTGCTCACTCGCATTTCTGAGCAAGGAGTCAAGAGGTCAAAACCCAAGGTCAGAGAACAGCAGACATGCAGGATCCCTTGCTGTACCTGAGGCTGGAGAAATCAGCACATTCCTAATCAGCCGCTAATCCCCTAATCTTTATTGCATGTAAATTCCAACCCCTTCCCAATGTCTGTGCCATGGTATTCTCCAATCTGATTATGGTGAAACCCCATTGGAAGAATCATCGATAAAAGATGGAAAAGTGTAAAATCGATTTGCAGTATATCACAAACCGCGCCGCAAACCCCTCCGGGGATCAAAGAACCGCCATCAAATAGCAACAAATAGAGGGCTGTTAAAAACACTTCTTATCTAATAGTGGATGCGACTATTCGACAAAAGACAAAATTCACTTCCGAAGGGAGAACAGTGCTGCATTGTTTGACTGACAGTAAAGGATCAGTTCGTGACTAAGGCAGAACAGGCATTGTAAGAAAGGTCGTCATTTAAGGACAAGTTGTAAAAGTGTGAGGGCGGAAGACAAGAAGGACTACACGCACTCTGACTCACAATTTACTCCACCAACAATCTCAATTTTACTTCCAGAAGGTACGGCAGCAGTGCTATTGGCATGGAACAGCTGGTGAATTATTTTGTCATTTAGCATTTCTCTTGATATGAAGCAATAATCATTGCTGGTAGGGCTGAGCAAAACACTTCAACTTTTGACCCTGAACTCAGTCAAGCTTTGCCTGAAATGGCTCCACCAAGAGGATCCAGAGCTTTGGTCCACTGGGAATAGCCTGGACTCCATTATTAAAAGTACAGAGGTTTTAGTGTTGAAAACAATGAAAATTTGATAATGCTTCTAAAAAATAAAAATACCTTGGCAGATCTCACTCTCCTACATCACTTTCCTACGGTGAATATAAGGGTAACAAAGCCTCCTTCATGTAATTCACCAGAAGACAGAGAAAAATACTAAATTAGAAGAAAGCAGAGGCCAATCCAACTCCTGTGTTTCATCCACTGAGAGGAGTTTGGCAGAACTCACAATTTTAATTTTTAAATCTAGTGATATTAGGTGCTTGTTTCTTACTGTCCCTTTTCAGAGGGCATAATCCTGAAGGAGAATCTCCTCTTTATTTAAACATGAAAGGAAATTTGTGACCTTTGTGACTGTGGGGAATCACTAAATGCTCTGAAAACAAGAAACAAATAAATAAAATCCAATTTATTGTAACATTCAAGCTATTTCAGCCAGAGTACTGGGTTTTGTGGGGTTTGACCGAGGAGTGTTGAACACACAGGATTAGTAACGTGAGTGTTTCCCACGGATGTGTCCCATGTGGTTTGTTTAAGCATCTTTATGACATGCGTTAACAAAAGGCTGCACTGGCTGTGAGATCCAATGGCTGTAGGATCTGAAATAGCTTATGCTCCATTCACCATACAGGAGATTATAAGCAGGTGTCTCTCCTAGAGAAACTGGTACATTACAATCAACAGGAAGCTGGCTCATATTCCCAGATGTTTGTCATTACGGGAAGCAGGGATATGTTAGGGTCAATAAAAGCACACTGCTACTCTTGCAGCACCTAGAGTCCAAAAGGGACTTCAGTAGCTCAGCTCTGCCATTGATAAAAGTTTTACAAGACCTCTGCTCCAAACAGCCCTGAAATCAAAGGTCTGTTTACTTAGCCTTTGCTTGCTGGGCTTTAGGATAGTGCAAGGAAGATCAAAGCAGGGACCTCGTTTAACATGTCCAAGTACACAACCAGCAAGTCTGTTTATGTTGGATTCCTACACACTGAGGAGAGTGCTGCTGTCTGTCAACACTTCAGGCTCATTTTCAGCAATATTGGGTGAGGAGGGAAATATTCAGAAAGACCCCACAGATTTTGGTCCTGCTGAAACAGAAGTGAAAGTCAGAGCAGGGAGCTCTGCTTGTAACTGACTGCCAAGGTCAAACAGGAACTCGTTGCAGGGAAAAGGAAACCTTCATAGGTCAGAGACCTCTGGTCTCTGCTGAAGGGCTCCACCATTAAAATGCAGCTAAATTCTGCATGAAGAGCTGGAAAAGAATTTTGGTTCTGTATAATTTGGTTCTGTACTATTTGGTTCTATATTATTTTTTATTGATAATGCACAATGGGATTCGTTTGGGCACTGTAAGGGATGACACCCTGAGCACCTCATGCACAGAAAGAGGTGCAATAGCCATCAGCAATTCACATCTCCCATTGATACCTATACAACCCCACACCAGGGATGGGGAAGTTTGCAATGACAGGCAATTTATTAACAAAGCTTAGTTTCCAACAGCTCTGTATACTGTGAAGCTATTTCCCAGGGTCTGTTAGGGGCAAGAATCTGATGACATCTTCATTTATTTATTTGCTTGTTCATCACTGCTGCATTAATGTCTCTCTATTTAGAAAATTCATCTATATATTTAGAAAAGGCTGAAGACTTGCAATGGTCTTTACCCCAAGCATGGTGGCAGTGGGATGCAGCACTACTACAACAATCCCTTCTACATGACTTCCCATTTCCACAAAGTTTGAACTTAGTATCTCTCACATCACTCCTTCTCAAACAATGTGTGTGAAATTGGCTTATAGGCTTAAAAGCTACTGGAAGGGATGAAGATGGATTGACCCTCAAAAAATGTCACCACATGAATTTCATCTCTTTAGGACATCAATGTAAAGACCAGCCAGAGGTATGGAAAGGGTGCTCAGACAGAAGGAGACAGCTGGTATTTAACTTTGGAAGTAGGGCTCTTTCTTTGAAAGATTTATCTGAGGATATAACCCCCATCTGGTATCACAGCAGAACCTCTACCAGAAAATCAAATAACAAACATTGGAATGGATCCACTTATGCTCATTCCTTTTACTTTTCTTGGTGTTGTGTTAAAGTTTCCGAGGAAAACCCTTTCATGTTCTGAGCAATGTTGCTCAAAATGAATAGAAACTTGGGACCTGCAAAAGGCTGTAACCAGTGTTAGGAAACCAAGTCTCCCAACAGACAGCTCGCTCTGGAGCTGCTTCCTGCAGGTGCCTGCATCTCCCTCTGAAATGCCCAAAAAGGCAGAGACAAGGCACTGGACCATAGATGAGCCCAGCAAAAACAATTTAATACCTGCTGCTCCTTCCCTTGGCTTCACAGAGGAGTGAAACTTTCTAAGTTCAGAAACTGTAAGGAACACGTGGAGAAAACCTCACAAACTGTAGGCTGGAGGAGCCCCGTAAGGTCTCGTTCCCATCATCGCTCTGTACTATCTGCAGAAATGGCCCTTTAAAACAGAGACAACAGGGAAGAGAACCTAGTGGATAAAGTACTTTCTTAGGTCCTTGATAGTCAGAGAGCAAGGTACACAAGGTACCAAAATGCCACAAACTGCACAAATGCACAAAGCTGGGGACATCTTCCTCTCTTGAGATGCTGGGAGGACACACACCAGATTGCCAGACACCCTGTGACTGATCGATATGCAGGTCTTAAGACTCACCAAAGACTCTTTGTAGTGTTCCAGGAGACATATTTTCCCTAACAAGGCAATACAGACAGCTTTGCTCCACCTTACTCCACTGCCTCTAGTCAAAATCCTCATCTACACTCCTAAACTGTTCCCTCCCCCTCCTCCTGGCTCCAGTATCCAATCCCTTCATACACTTGCAGACAGTTATTGTCCCCTCAGGTGTCACTTAGCCAAGCTATACATATACTTACAAGCAGCTCTTTTAATCTTCTCACATAAATCAGTCCCCGCAGTTGTCTGATCCGATCATCCGGGCCTGTCTCTCTCTGTCCGGACGAAAACCTTGCCTGTCCCCCTGACATCTCCTGGATGTTGAGCTGTCAGCTCAAGCTCAGAGCTCTTAATCTTCCTCCCCCTCCCCACCTCCTTCCTTAATTGCTGTGGACACTGCTACTGTCCCGCCTGTCGCTCAGGCCCACAGCCCTGGTGTTATTTTTTGCTTTGCTCTCCCTCTAGCTCTCCCCATCCTGGCTCAGACCCTGAGCTGAAGTCTTTCTGCAGCTTCTTGATAAGCCCAGCCCTGGCTGCCCATCCACTCACTTGTGATTTGCATCCAGACTCCCATCATATTTCATCAAGACTCCTCTGCTGCAGCCTTGGCAAAGCACAGTCTTGCCTCATCCATATTAATTTTTTTCTAAGCATTGCTCTGGCCACTTCTCCCTCTCCTCACATCTACCTTTCCTTTTCCCTGCCACATCAAACAGCTGCTACTTTTCTTCACTTGTCAAGGCTCCTCCTGGCCACTTCCCAGTCACTGTTCTACCACCTCTTCCTTACCAGAGGCCCACCCTCTTCCAGCTGTGCCAGATGTCCAGGCTCTCTCCTGCCTTTTTACATTTTTCAAAGAAAGTCATAGGTGTTTCCTGCCTCGTGTGGGAGCAGCTCCCCATTGGCATTGGCTGAGGCATTGGCTTTCTCCCTGCACATGCCCCTTAGAGCTTTCCTGCACCAGGAAACCACCATTACTGCTCAGCAACCAAGCCTGGCATCCTGCTGGTCCTCATGGCCAACACCATCCAACAGTTTAAAACTAAAAAAGAAGATATTTAGATCAGATGAGAGGAAGAATTCTTTACTCAGCATACACTGGAACAGGCTTCCCTGCTCAGCTGTGGCTCTTGCAACCCTGGAAGTGTTCAAGGCCAGGCTGGACAGGGCTTGGAGCAACCTGGGATAGTGAAAGGTGTCCCTGCCCGTGGCAGGGAGGTTGGAACTAAATGACCTTTGAGGTTCCTTCTAACCCAAACCATTCTGTGATTATCAGATTTGACAATCTCACTGCTGCTTTGCTCCACGCATCTTCCTGCCATCCTCCTTCATCTCACACCCCCAGGTAGCTCTTCAGGCACAGCCTTCTTGTGTTCACACAACACTGTTCACAGTGGGGTGAAGGTCCTGAGCACAGCAGTGACACACACAAATCATGCTAATCACAACAGCTTCACTAGCACCTCTTTGCTGATTATCCTCATTTCTGCATCCACAGCATTAACGTATAATTGCATTTTAACAAGCTTCATTAGCACGTTGCCTTAGTAAAGCTTAACACAGCCCAAGCACCCAAGGAAACCTCACGGTGCTTTTCTGCTCAATATAATTTTCAAGGCTTCTGTAACCTGATTTGTTAGGAATAACCTCAGGGCTGTAAAGCTTTTCTTCTGCCATCCAGTAATTAAGGAATAATTTGTCACGGAGCAAGTCAAGCTGCAGGGCAGGAAGGCCCTGTGCAATACAATGAAGCTGTGTAAACCAAAGCCCTGGGTACAGGAACAAAGTGAGCATCCCTCCTCTCATTCTTTGTTAGCCAGGAGCTGGTGCTCAGCTCTTGTAAATGCTGCACAGACCCCTCAGTAATGCAGCTCTTGCTGCAGACAGAGAAATGCCTGTGTGCACCCTGCCAGCACACACTGGCTACAGTTCTGCCCCTCCTGTACTTTTTCTGGACATGGTGCAGAAAGGTAAACAGCCCCTTGCCAAACCATTGGCATGAGCTGTATGATGGAATAGGATTAAGAATTGGGCTGTAAAGCTTTTTAAAGAAAGTTTTATGAAGCTCCAAAGGATAACTGAAACTCCATATTTTTTTTTAAATAACCAGCCTGGGAAGAAAAATGTGAGTAACTTAGGAGTACGACAGATTGAGCACAGGTAATACATCTATCGAGTATGATGGGTATTTCTGTCTGGCTAAACCTTTTCTAGCCTTAATATTTTTTCCAGTTATCTCAGTCACATAAAAGTCAAACACTTTCCCAAGCATTCCTGGAAAGATGCTTCCTGTTTTGGTGAGGGAGAGAGGGTATTTTTAAGTAAAAAATGATCTGACTATGCTGACTGTGTATGAATCCCAGTCACAAAACCAGAAGTGGTTTTGCAGATGGAGGCTGTTACCTGATTTTTTTTCCCTTAACTTCCATAGTAACCAGATTAAGGAACTACTGGCAAACCTCAGTCACATTTCCAAAACCATACGTAGGAAAAGTGTGGCAGGAACAGAAAGCTATAGAATATCAACTGCTACATGGCCCCAGACAGCTGTCTGTGAAAGCAGAAAACATGGGGTTAATGGTTCTTTTATACTTTTCTTTTAGTACTTGCAGACAACTAAAGACTGGTATGGAGATCATTGATCATTGCTGGAAATTCTCCATGCAAAGAGACATGCTGATCTTGTGAAGTGTCAGCAACACTCAATTCCCATTAATTTTAAGGGAGATCAAAGTTGTCAAGCATTTTGTAGGGTACTCTAAATCTGTGGACAGATAGGCTTCCATCTCACTATAAAGCAGGTTCTCCTCCAGCAAACCCCTCTCACACCTCTATTTATCTAGGCTTTGCAATTTTCCAGCTTAAGCACATAAAGAAGGAGAAAATAAAAAACAGTTGTCAACTGTCTGATATTACAATAGTTGATTCTTAAGAAATATATACTTCTCACATCCTACCATCATTATTTTAATGTTCAGAGGTAAAGGAAAAACTTCACCCATCCCCACCTTCTTCGCCCTTAACCAGACAAATAAGGCATTCAGCTTGTCTGAATTTAAATTTTTATTGGAGTTGATCCAGCAACCAGAGCGCATTGCTAGAAGCCAAGGTCCCGCTTCCTTCAATACACCTCCTTCATTCTGACTCCCTGCTTTTGTACAGCTTTGGTAATCTCAATCTGTGGTCAGGGATAGGATAAAATTTCAGCTATTTCCCCCCTCAACTGCACCGAAGAGGGCTTGCTCTTAAATCAAAAGCCCTGCACCCTAAACCTCTGGTTAAGTACTTAACTGTAGGCAAGTCTTTGAAATCATCACATGCTTCTTTATTTCTTTTTCTTAGATATAGTGCTGAAAACGACAGAAGTGAACCAAGATCTCAGGAATATCAAAGGTATTAAGAAGAAACTGGGGGAAGGGGGCTAGGGTGGCTCCCCAGTGCTTTTTGGCCTGATCTTCTGAAACAAGTCCTCATCAAAAATGTAAAATTTTCTCCCTTTTTCTCTAGGGCATGAGAAAATATTGTTAATTTTTCTGGAAGCATTAGGATGACAGCAACTGCAATCCAAGCAGAAGTCACTTTTCTGTCATTGCCTTGGTAAATGACCTCCACCTTCCTGCACAGGATGCTGTGGGCTTCCACATACCTTCTACTGATGTTTAGATTTTCCTCTCTCAGTACTTCTCTTTTTTTCCTCTCATTCCCTCTTCTCTCTACAAATAGTAATTCAAGAACCACGATCACCCCTTCGCTTGGCTTCAGGTCTCTTGCATGGGCTAAAGTTACCTCCAATTCTCCAGCATGGTTTGGGGAATTTATTTATATTCTGTGTTCTGGAGATAGCCCCCAAGTCTTGCCAAGGGCTCTCATGGGTATTACAAAAGGAACACTGACAAATATTTATGGAACCTAAAGTGAAATTCAAGACACTGTTAAAATAAAGTTTGCTTTAGGTTTTTTGGGTTTTTTTAAATTCTCCTGAAGAATTGACCTGGCTTTCTTGGCAAAAAGACTAATCCAAATGCTATTGGTATCTTAACAGCTCATAAGAACCACATGCTTCAAATAAAGCCATTACTATCAGACATGCTGAGTGGTTCAATTAAACAAATATGAAAATAGACACTTCATCCTGCTTTAACTAAGTAGGATCATTTCACTCCTGAATCCAGAATGACAATGAAAATGATATAGTATTTATAGAGCAGCTTTTTATCCTGGAAGATCCCAAAGGATTATGCAGACCCTGCTTCACACACTACCGAGATGCTGCCACTTCCAGGGAGGAGCACACGAGCTGTCCCACAGCCCTGAGGAATGGCACATGGCAATTTAGACACAGGAGCAGAAAAGAATTCCACATTCAGCTGAAACTATAGAAAGGAATTTAAGCAGGCAGAATGGAGATTGTTTAGGCTGGAGCACATCCAGCACAGAGGAGGTATAGTGATCTGGTGATTCAAATACAGAAGTTAAAGCAAAACAGTAAAAAAGTTCTGGTCTAAACTATCCAAACCCCAAAATTTTGGGAAGAAGGGGAAATGCCATCTCAAAGGTGAACAATTTCATTCCTTCCACTTCAGTTGTGCATGGGAAATTCTCTAGAAGATGTTCTTGCTCATTATTCCCTTCAGGAATACAAGAGCCAGGACTAATAATACTTTGCTTAGCTGCCTGTCCACATAAGTATGACACGGGATACATTATGAATTAAGGGCTTCAAAAAGCTTTGTCTGGTGGTCTTACACACGTCAGAGACAGGAAAATTCTGGGTCCATCTACATCACACATTGACTGCTGCCAGGATCCCTGTTGGCATCTCTGCCCCATTTCACATTAGCTGCACTGTAAATATAACACAGCCCATGGAGGGACTTGCCCAAGGCTGCCCTGTGAGTCTGTAGCAGCAGCATCAGAAATCCAGTTTTGACTCTCAGTGCTCTACTATGACAACCAGGTGATGCCTCCCCACTCCAGGACAAGTTCTCTCCTGTGAAACCAGGGTCTGGCATAAGAAGCTGAGCAAGCCCCAGTGTACCAAGCCAATAGGTGGCCAAAAATTTTCCAGTACAGTTTCCTGTTTGTGAAAAACAAAAAAGGAAACCACTGATTTATGGAGCAGCAGCATGGCAGGTCATGGTAAAACAGGGAAAATCCATCACTTTAAGAAGTTAGGGACACGGTGACATGACATGAAGTCTTGTGGGCACACAACAAATGTCAGCTGCAACTCTAAGGGTTACAGCAAGGATGGGAACCAGCTCAGTATGAGGAGCTCAGCCTGTGGATGTGCTCATAATGACACATCTGCAAAGAATCAGTCACAGAACAATTTGGGTTGGAAAAGACCTTTAAGATCAAGTTCAACCATTAAACCAGCACTGTCAAGTCTACTACTAAAACCATGTCCCTACATGCCACATCTGCATATCCTTTAAATCCACTCAGGTATGGGAAAGAGAAGCAGCCCTGACAATATTACTGAAAACATCTCCCCAGAACAGAAGCATGAAAGAAATATAACTGTGCCACGAGAATTTTTCACCTGGCACATAGACTAGCACAAGCATGAGCCTCTCTGCAGAACAATTAACAGAAAGCACCAATCTTACAAAGCTTCTTTCTTTTTTCCAGTTCATTTAGTCTGAAGTAGAGCAATCAAGACTCTTCTGGCAGGATATCACATTCTCAATATGTAACCACTTAAAGGAAGAGGACAGCTATTGCAGAGAGATGTCCCAGGAGAAGAAATCAGTGTACAAGTGAAAGGGATTTCTTTGGAGTGACTTTCAAAATAATGTGAAGCTGCTCTCTTTTTTTCCTCATTTCTCTTCTTTTTTTTTTCCTTTGTTTTCCTTTTTTTTTTTTTTTTTCTTGTCTTTTTGTCTCTTTTTTCCCCCAGGACTGTACTACTTTCTTTTTCTAGTCAGCAGTTGTTCACAAACCTAATCTTCTGTGGTTTCAATGAAATAAGTAAGGCAGATAATCATGTGCTATGAGGGGGAAGAGGGTGACTCCATGGCATACAACCTCCAGGCACTATTTTTTTCTGGAGGGACATGGAAAGAGCAAAATGAAAATACTCAGACTTAAGAGATGAGCAAAGAAGGAAGATGGGGCATGCAGTGTAAAGGAGACTTCCTGTGGCTCTACAAACTGCCAAAAGCTAAGTCTATTCTCTTATTTATACATATTGTAGGGTGTTTTGAGTTCTCACAGAATTCACATCACTGACAGCAGAGGGAAAAATGCATCTGTACAGAGATGGTGCATTTCTCTGCCATGACAGGGAACCTGTCCTCAGGTATGACAGAGAAGGAGGATACAGCACTGTCTGGCTTAAGGTCGCACAACACACAGGACAGCTGAACTCTAGACCCAGACAGCACGGCAGAAAAAGGTTGTGGGATAAAACATGGCTAAACAGGTAAGGAAAATATGTGCCAACTCTGCTTTGGGAGGTGCATTGGACTGAGGCCACCAGCTCTGTTGCTGTTTTGGAACAAGAAACCCTCTATTTTCACCCTTGAGCACGAGCCAGGTTGGTCTAAAGGGCAGCAGTCTGACCTGGAAGAAACTCTGAGCAGCAGCCTTAAGGCAAAGCAGCCCACACAACCCATGGGATGAGGATTTCATACAGAAGTGACTCCGTCCCTCTGCTCCTGTGTGAACACGCTGCTCATGGTGAGTAAGCCTGTGTCATCCTGCAAGCCCAGGGTGTCAGAACACACCCAGCCCCAAAACCCAGTGCATGGTGAACATTTGCAATGCCACTCTCTGAGCTGCAGCACGGGGCTGTGCACAAAGCCACACGCCTGCAGGACACGGCGCAGGTGTGGTGGTGAGGGCTTCTGCACAGATTAGCAGCCAAAATGTGTGCCTTGGAGAACCTCTGGCTGGTGTTCAAGGAAAGAAACCAAGCCTGGCAGAGAGTGTACCTTCTCTCTGCCACCCTCCTCCCAGTGCCTTTAGGAAAGGTACACTGTGCTCTGGCTGGTGCTGATGCACCTCTGCTGATACAGCATTGCTGCTGCCTGCGCAGCCTGAGTGCTCCTGCTGATCTCTCCACTCAACTCTTCTGACCCTGGAAATGCCCAAAAATCCATCCAGGCTGAGCTAAAATACGTCGACTGTTGCTGGAAATTAGGGCGAAGTGGAAAGGGCAGAGGCAAAAGAGGATGTTTAAACAATGCAGCAAATGACTGAAGATACTAAAAATTATTTTAAATCCATTTTTCTAAATAAAAAAATATGATTGCAAAGCTTAGCATCTTACAATTGGTTCCTCTGCATATGTATATGCATGCACACATGAAGAGCATGTAAAAATGCTGCATTTTATCACATCTCTTTGCAGATCAGGACACAATATCAACCCACATACAAAAAATCCACGTATGTGTATTGCCACATATTTCATGAAAGTAGAACTTTAGCACTGTATTAATGAAATGAGTGATGTTACTCCACAACCACGAGGGCTCTCTCCCTGTATCATGAAATACATGGCTATTTCAGCACATGCAGAGCCTACTTTCTGCAACAGCATGACATCACCAGCCCCACATTCAGAGAATAATCATGGCCTTGTCTGCACTGCAAAAACTGGCCCCATAATTCAAAAAAAAAAACCAAAAAAACCCCAAAACCAACCAAAAACCAGTGCAGTTCAGCCAGTAGCAGCAAGAACAGTGCTCTAATGCAATACTGGACTCAGCTGTTCTAAGTGTCGGATCATCTAATTCTGCTCAGAGTGGGGTAAGAAAAACCATGGGCAAAAGTTCCCACAGCCCAAAAACCCCTTCCCATAGTCTAATTGCAGCAGTCCTGAAGAAAGTGAGGGCAAAATGGCTTCACAGTCCCTGGATATTTTTGTGAAATGTCAGAAGAAAATTTCTATTGCAAAGAAGGGTAACAAAAAATAATCCAAAGTAAGAACCTCAGAATTTTCTTGAAACTTTAATCTGTGAACATTTTTCTATCTGGTCAGGTGTTCTATCAGCAGTTTGGGAGTGTTTAATTTCAATCCTAGCAGCTGCTATTAATTTTTTATCTTTTCAAGCTTTTTGGTAAAAAGTAACCTAAATTTTAGATCAAACACAAATTAAGCCAAATCAGACAATCTTACATTTCATTTGAAGAAAGTAAATGGCAATCACAACCTCCCTGGGAGACAATTTTTATTCCTACCATTCTTTATTTGTATAACAATTAGCCTTTTTCTGATCCAAGATAAAGTCCCCCAGGCACAGTTGTGAAACATGATAATGGCCGAGTGCTGGGATTTTTTAAATGAACCTGATGAATGACCAAAATCAATCATTCCCTCAAAACTTTAGCTATAACGAGCTGGCATCTTGCACCCTGGAAGTGTTACCTCCAAAAATTCTCAGCTAGTCCCAAGGGTGATATAGGAGCATCCTGAACTTCCATGCCTCGCAGCAGTTCATGGGTGTTATGTCATTCCACGGTGTTCCTGCAGCTGTGCGCTGGAACAGCCACTAGCTGCTCTTCTTAAACTCAGAATACGTAAGATTTCATGCCCATCAGACTTTAAAAAGCAAAAGTAACCCCTTCCCCTACGTGGCAATGAGAAATGAAGGGAACTGAATGCTTTCACGCCCGGAGCCAATGAGCTGTAACACGGCAGCACATCAGCTCCCCACGTCAGCCAGCGAGGAAGAAACGCACTGAGACCCCCAGCCAGATGCACCTTATCATTTCACTGGCATGCAGTGATGGATGAACACATCAGTAGTGCACCCCTTCCCTCTGGTAAGTCCCTACCCCTCAATTCCCTTCCAGGGAAAGTGAAACCACTGCAAAGTGGCCTCTCTTGTGCAGGCACCTGGGAGGATACCTAGAGTTATCTGCATGGCCTTTGAGATCCTCCATTCCTCTGTACAGATTGCTTCCAGCATCCACACAAAAGCAGAGGGAGATGACGAAGCACTTGTGCCTGGAATTCCCTGAATTTCATTACCAACCACGAAGGGCTTAGCCAGGGCCAAGCTCTGTGGTTACTGCACAGCTACGCTTTTATTTTGGGGTGATAAAGCTCCATTCACTACTGCTGGGGAGCCTGGAAGGGTGGGATGTGGGTGGCTCCATGGTGACACTGGACTGGACTCATGCAAACAGCTGAGACACGCAGTGCCACAGCACTTGTCCTGCTCTTGCAGTGCTTAACCTATGTCAACTGCTGCCTGAATCTCCTTCAAGACCTGGCAGTGACAGATGCATAATTTGGTTTGGGGAGGCTTGACCTGCTCTCCCTTCCCACCTCCCTCCCACGTCTATCCACCTTCCCTGCTACTGGGTTATGTCAGCCCAAAACCTTCTCTGGGGAGGAGGAACAACAGCTGATTCTCTCCAAACCATCTCACCCAATTAAAGAAAAATCTGCAAGCGATGCTTCCATGCTTTTATTGTTGATGGGGGCACAAGGCAGAGGAGGAGTGAACTCACCCTCCCTCAGCTGTGCTGACTTAAAAAAATTCCTGAAAAAAGGCAACTGAACAAGAAGGTGCCACTTGTAGCCCTTAGTTTACAACAGCAGACCCAAGCTGGTAATGTTAGGGCTTACACAAAACCATCCAAGATGCCAACTGCACTCTTTTCACCCTGAGTTAATGATATTGTGTAGGTTTTCATGTCACAGCTCCTAGAGTCATGGGATAACACAAAAGGATGACCCTTAAGGAATTTTTTAGCTATTGTGGTGACAAACTTGTGGAAAGCTTGAGAATTTTAATGCTTAGCCAGAAAACAAGTAACCAGTGCCTAAATGTGAATTTTAAAATACATTAATATCCTCTTGAGTACTGGAGACTGAGTCATGGTTCTGGGAAGGGTAACATTACAGCTTTATGGTCTGCTGCAAGACTTGGCTAGGATGAAATCAGAGGTTTTCTGTAATAATTTGGAGCCTCTGTTCTCTTTGTGGAGGGGATGGTCCTCAGCAAGTAGCAGAGGATGCCTGCCTATTAAATTCGCATTAAATTAATAGAATTAACTTCTTAATAGTCTTCACAGATCAGGACAAGGCAATACATTTAACTGTGTTGCAGATTTAGGCATCTATTACTAAACATCTGAGTTTGAAGGCTTGGACCCCAACTTATTATTATTATTTCTTCCATATCCCTTAGGTCTAAATTTAAATGTCTATCTCAACCACAGCATCATGACATTATTCTAGTGCCTGTAAAGCAGCCTGAAACTGAATGAGATGAACAGTGGAAGAAGTATTTTGTACCAGGGACATAACAAGGTAATATCAGAAGAGCAATTCTGAGCAATTATTAGGCAATCCCAAGCAGAGCCCCTCCAGCAAGACACAGCCACTGCAGTGTGAATCTGAGATCAACAAATCAGCACTTGGGCATGTCAGGGCTTTAATGGCTAAAGCTGTCACAGATCACTTGAGGACAACATGTCAACTGTACTTCTTACTGTCCCCTGACCCTCCACCCTCTCCTCTCCTCCCAAAACATAAGGAAGCAGCACTTCTGGAGGCACTCACAAGGTAATTTTCTGATGTTCACAAAGAAAAATATGACATGCTGAGTGACATGGCAAGGATTCCCCTTCCTCCCCACGCCCTTTCACCCACAGATCTGCAGAGTCCAGGCTCCAGTGGCTCCAAGTGATGTGTTCTCTGTACTATTGTTCTCTGTAGGGGTCAGCTCAGCAACCCTCATGCCCATCAGCTTTTAACCAGGACCCTACACGTTTGGATACACCCCCATATCACCATCCCACACAAAAGTTCCTCTTCTCTTGGCACAGAACCCTCAATTCTGCATCTTCAGGTCGTTTATAGCCTGGTCCTGCTGTAGCCCCCTACACAGCATTCACATAATCCTTGTTATTTATTAACAGAGCCATATATTTCCTGCCAAGTATGTTTCCCCTTCACACAGCTCATGGGGCCGTTCAGCTCTTTGCCAAGCAGACCTTTCAAATACATAGTGTTAAAAGGGCCCTTGTAGTTGTGCAGTGTTGTGAGGAGAAATGTTTCTTCCTGACACACGCTGCACCCCAGCTACAACTCCAGCCTTACTCATGGGGAGCCGAGGGCAATGCAGGGATACTGCTGCTATTATTCCAGGGCACAGGGAGCAGGCTGGGGGCACAGCTCCATTCCCAAGAAGACAACTTGATGGCCTGGATGTGGCAGGGAACAGTCCACCCTTATCAGCCAACAGCTGGGAGAAAAGAGGGATTTAGACCTAGGTTCATCACACTGGATGAATCTTGATTTTGCAGGAGACATTGCAGTCAGCTCTGCAGAGTCCCTGCTCTTGGATCTGAAACTGCTCTGGAGGAAGGGCCACAGTCTGACCAAGCTGGCATGAAATGCTTCACAAAACCCAAAACTTCAGGCACCACTCACCTGCAAGCCCTCACACAGCAGCAGCTCAGCCCAGGCAGGAAGGGATTCCTTTCCTGTAAAACTCTCCAGTAAGAATCATCAACTAAAAAGCCCTTACACAGGTAGGAATCTCGGCAGGACCCACCAGGCTGCTTCCATTGTGCATGCAGAGCAAATGGCACTTTGATTATCAGTCATCTTCATTACGCTCACAATCAAGAGCAGGGAGGGGGTTTTCAGTAGCACTGGATGGCCTGGCAAGCAGGACTGGTGCTGAAAGACGAAGGGACTTTTGCTCCCCAGCCAACCAGCAACTTCAAAGCCTTTTTCATTCAGTTGCTGTTACAGCAGTACACACACACACAACTGCTGTTAAGGTATCACCAGCCTTGGCGGAGGTCAGAGCTGCCTGACTCAGGCTACAACTGCCTGCTGCAAACACAGGGCAGACAGCTTTCCAAAAGGGTTTTTATCTACACACAACTAATGCTCTGTGCCCAACAGAAACGCTGCAGAAAGGACCATGAGAGATTTTGTGCAGCACATTATGCAAGAGGTTGGGTGAGATTACAGTCAACCATTTCCAGCTGCCTGCATTTCAGTCAGAAGACGCCAATTTGAGGGGAAGTACAAATTTGGGATGAAAGTATATCAAAATTGATCTATTGTAAAAAATGTTTTAGGTCTAGGATGGAAATTTATGTTTCTCAGGACAGCCACAGCCTAGATCAGAAAAATCTCATTGCAAGCCCTGTAATAAATCAGTGACAATAAGACGTATTTTCTCGCAGCTCTAATGCACACACAGATGCACCTGTAGAGCTTTCCTCTCTTCATGCCCTGAGGAATACTGACTTTATAAGAATAATAAAGAGCTCCAAGAAGTGAGATTGGGAGAGCATCACCTCAAACTAGCTTGGCTGGTGAGAACCAGCTTCCCACCCACCCCAGTGATTTCCTTCCCAGAGAACAGGCTGGTGCACCTTTCTGTCTCTTTCAGACTTTTTCCTTGCCAAAACATCACCTAACTCCAAAATACAAAGATAAAGCTGGAAAGCTTTCTTGTGATAAGAGAATCCAAATTACCCATTTTTCCTTTAGAATCTAGGAAAGATCTTTCTCACTTCCAAAAGTCTTAGGATCAAATTTAAGTTTCAGGATCAAACTCTATAGTGGCTTTTATAGGGGAGTTCCCTGCAAGTATCAAGCCCCAATTAAGGAAAGATGCAACAGGTAAGTGCAAGTCTCCAAAGGAGAAAGGCTGAACTGTGAGGAAGAGCACTATTACAATTTTTTGCTATGAGACAAATAGAAGAAAAAAGCTTTATAACTCTTCTTAGGTTGGTTGGTTTGTTGTTCGTTAGTTTTTCCCTGAAGTGTTAACAAGAAGAGAAATGAAGACACTTAGTCACGAGGTTCCCTTTAAAAAGAGTATTCACTGTCCTCTGCTCTCAGCAGAATTTTATTGAGCAATTGAAAGATGCTGTTTTCAAAGCCAGGACTCAACCCGGTTAATTGTTACACCTCTTTGTGTTGCCTTTTCTTTCAACGAGAACCAGCTAAAGGTTTGCAGGAAGGAGCCTCGGGGCTGCAACAGATGTCATGAGCCACTTCCTACAAATTAGAAAAGGAAAGTAACCCCCTCAGGTTAATTATGGGGAGAGGCCACACACGGAGCTGTGTAATGAGCCTGTGGGATGGAGAGAAGGCAACTGCTTCATATTGGATTTCAAGAGACAGAGCATGAAATCTCTGGTGCTGACTACATGCTTTCACACTGCCAGAGCAATGCCTCCTGCCCGGGGAGGACACAAGCCGTGCTGTCTGGGGCAGGCAGCAGAGCTAAGGGAGGACAATGACATTGCTCAGTCACCCTCTGAGGACGTCCCTTGGCGTTCCTGCCCTCCCGAGGCACGGCTGCCACAGCACAGGGGACTTTGCACCTGCCTCCCTATTTACACAGGTGCAAGGTAGTTAGAAAGCCATAGCCTAAGGACCAAAGTGTAAAGACAGGGACTTGGCTGACCTGGATGTTGTTGTTTTCCTGGTGGGATGAATAGACCAGTCCTTTCATCTTTCTCTGCCTCATTTCCCCATCTATATAATGAAGATGGTGGTATTTTTCTTTTTTTTTTTTTTTTTTTTTTTTTAATGAAGAGGCTAGATTTTCACGAAGAGAAAGCAGCAGAACAATCCTAGCTAACATCATTACCAAAGAGCCCTGTAACAGCATTTTTTCTCTCTTCTTTTCCACTCCCCCTACCCCAACAGGTTGGTTCGAGCCCATCTTGCTTCTTGAAACTGTTTCCTTAGGTATTGGATCACTTTAAAAAGTCACAGATGCTTGTTTAAAGTAAATTTGTGCAGGTAATCAAATGTAACTCAGCCTTGAACGTCAGCTGAAGACGCAGCCCAATGTTTCTTTCCACTAAAATATACATTTATGGTCAGGTTAGCATGACCTGACAACAAAACCAGCAAGGACAAAACCAACCCTGAATGCGCCAGCTACAGTGCTAGAAGATTTATTTTAGTGGGTGGGAAATAGCTTGATGTTTATTTAAACTATGATTTGCTGCTGGGGGCTGGGGGGTGTTTAAGTGACAGTTAATGGGTTCATCTACAAAAAAGGAGAATCCTGGCAAAAAACTGAGCTACAGCTTCACTTGGGAAGGCGTTGCTGTTACCAGAGGAGAGGTCACTGGGATCCAGGACATGCTGCACACGCATAGCTGAACCTCCTACTGCCAGGATGGCCTCGGGTAGTTGTTCCTGAAGAAGTAGGGAGAAGTAACTGTGTGCTTCAATGAACTCGTGCAGTGGCCAGGAGGAATGGAAAAGGTCAAGATTTTCAGGCCAAGAGGGACATTTTGTTGACATTCCATCTTGTGGGGGAAAATAAAGTGAAACATTTTGGGTTTGTTCCAGTGCAGAACAGTAGAGTTTTTTTTGGTCTGAGAAAGGCAATGGAAGACAGATCTGCCATCCTTTGGGCAGCCACAATAACAGTTTCTCCTGTAATTTCTTCCCAGGGCACACATCACCTCTGATAGTTTGCTGATTGTGCTAAAAAAAGAGGCTAAGAAGCAAAATTTGAATCATTTCAAGTCTCTCATAAAGCATCACCACTGCAGAATAATACACAGCGCCCTTGCTGACAAAAGCACTGAGGACTGCTTTGTGGCAGGGGATTTTCATCAACAGCTCTCTCTTCCAAGTGCACAGGAGGATATTCACACTAAAAGTGTCTACTGGTCAGTGAATGTTAGATGTCTTCCAATTTTTCCACACCCAGAAATCCAATATCCAGACTTGAACTGATAGTTTGCATGTCATCTTACTTCCCACTTCTTCGAAAACAAGACACACCAAATCCACCCTAGTTTCAGCAGGTAGATTAGAGGCTAAGAAAAACTGGTTTTCTTGAGCAGGATTATCTTGAGGTGCTTCTGAGATAATCTGTCTGCCTTCCAGGCACTCTCTAAATACTCAGAGGCACCCATTTGTCATCACTGCTGCATTATCCCTGCAAAATGCATCATCCTTGCATGATGGAACTACCTGACCTGCAGGGTGGGAGTGTGCATGCCTCTTACCTTGCGTGTGTATCTACTGGGGAGGAAAAACACAGTTTGTGATCTGCCGGTAACAAGCTGAACACCAAGACTGCTCAGATATTGCAGGGAGACACACTGCTGAACTCTGATCACCCTATCCCAACGGCCCAGGATGGCACAAGCTGAGTTTCAGGAACGTGGATTAAAAAATGACTATTCAGCAGGGCTGAAGGAGCAGTTTCAGTTTCTTGAAGATGATATAAAGGGCATAAACACCACCTGGATGGTTATCAATGTCCTGTTAAGAGCAACAGGATGGCAAGCCAGCCTGGAAAACTAATAAAAACACAAGTCCTGCTCATACTTGTACCAAATTTTCTTAGGCTCAAAGGGTTTCTCTAAGATTTGAACAAATAATAGGGTCAGAGGGTTTTAAGATGCTCCCATCGACTCACATAAGGGGCTTGATCCAGTCCCCAGTGCAGTCAGTAAGTTTGTGAAAAATAAATCTCCAACCTAAATCCAGCTATTGTGATTTACACCAGCTGAGGATCTCTCACCCTGCCTGCAATGGGAACATGACCAGGCTGCTTGCCAGCACTTCTGGCTTTGCTGCAGTAGGAGTGACGTTCAGGTATGCGTGACCACTCACCATCAGATTTCCTTACAATGACAAGCTTTGAAGTCAGAGCACTTTGCTCTCCTTCCACAAACCATTTTCACTCAAAACAATAACTATTTAAACGGGAGCCTCACCAAAGCCATTTCAGATTTTTTTTTTTTGTCAGTGGTAAAACACAGTTAAATCACAGAAAAAGATACCTGCATCACAGGCTGGGTATCCCAGCACTAAAATACTTTCATTTACTTTCAGTGTTGGGAGAGAAGATACCAGCAGCTTCACCCAATATTACACTGAAACCTAGAAAGAATAAAATTGAGCAAATGACTTCTTTTGCTGAAAATCTTGTAAAGCTCCTCCCTACAAAACCCACTAGAAGTTGTCTTTTCATAGACAGCGGGGCTGCTAGGGGCTTGAATGTGATTTGTGGACCTCATCCTGCCTATTGAGAGCAAAAGATAACACCTGCGGGAAGCAGGCGAAAGGTTAAAACCTGGTACCTCTGTGTTTTCCTAAGTGCAGAGCTTGGCACCAGAACAGAGCCTGGGAACAATGGCAGGAGCATTGTGCCTGTTTTCTTTTCCCTTAAAGTAACATTTTTGCTGCAGTGTCATCTTTCTGCTCAGCCAAGCAGGCGCTCTGGGTCAAATCAGCTGCGTGAGCCGTCAGCAGATTTTTCTGGCCCTCTCAAAAGATCTTCAGGCATTGTATTAAGAAGCCAAATCGGTGAGAAAACAGGAAAAAAAAAAAAAAGCGGACAGACTGCCCACACGTTTTACCGGTCAGGCGCTCGCATGACTGTGAAATAATCAGCATTCTTTTGGTGAAATGTAGCAGCTTTAAACCAGCAATCTGGCTTCGCTCTCTGGAAAACAGTGTGCTTTCTCGAAAAAGCTAAACCCAGGGTATTACAGCCTGACAGCTTCAAAATTCCTCAGACCTCCCGCAGGAATCACTCACAAAAGAGCAGGCTGGATGTCATCCACCCATCCCAGGGCTGGATGTCAGGGAAACAGACCCTCTGATGGAAAACCCTAAGGGAAGGCATAACTTCCACTCACACCATCTTTTATGTTTTGGCTAAGTGGCTTGTTTATAATTGTTGGATTTAGGCGAGAAAGGCTTCACTTCTCCTTACAGTTCCTGTAGTGCAGCTTTGGGGCCTGTTGGGTCACTTCCCAAGCAGAGAAATTAGGAGAATTTTTCCTAGAGTTCTTTCACGTGTTTTGGCAGGGATCCTGCAGCAGACACAAAGAGCACAGAGGACAGTTCCATTTTCACAGCCCTTTGCACAAACCATAACCATTTTTGGGAGCCACCATGCACCAAATCTACAGACAGACAAGAGGCACTGAACAAAATTCATCACTATTTGCCAGGATTTTCATAAATCCATAAAAAAACCCCAGTACTTTTTAACTGAAGTGGCATTTTTGAAAAGAAATAGCATTTTCTTAAAAAACCCAGGCTTTCTATACAAAATTTCTTCAAGGGCTATTGCTATACCAAACAAAAGAAACTGAGGAGCTACATATGGCACTTCCACACATAATAGCTACCACAAAACCCTGTGGTTGTGGTGAGAATCAACAGATTGCCTAAATTGATGAAGACAAAAGTTTAATTGCTCATAATTTTGCCACACAGCACCACTTGGGCTAAGACTTTCCAATGCCTGGGACATATAACTCCATTCTTATTAGAGCAAAATAATGGGAGAACATCTAATTAGAAATTATGAAATGGTTTGGCATATTCACACATGAGCTGAATTAAGGCATAAAAGGGCATCTTCAATTCTCTGTTTTGCAACCTTAATAAATTATTCAATTTAATTTTATGTATTTGTAAATTTATTTAATTTGGTAATGTGAAGGGAAGTGAATACTAATTCCTAGTACTTGGCGAGGAGTGGAGTTGACTCAATCATTGCTGCACATTAAGTAACAGATTATGGCCTTAATTTCTATTTGTATGGTACTAGAGGAGTAGCCTTCAAGCTTCCCTGCTGCCTCTTCTCATGTGAACTTCCTGCAGTCTGGACTATAGTGAAAGCCAGATAAAATCATTTCTAAAATGAGACGGAGGCCTGAAATGCAAATCAGGGGAAGAAGTCGTCAGAAAGGGGTCTTCATACAGATTTGGTAGGTTATCAGGTCTTTACCTGCCTGGTAATCAATCCTGGTGCCTGATCAGCTCCAGGGGATGGACCCAGGAGGAGCACAAAGGCTCTTTATTCCCTCTGCTCATGTTGTGACTCTGCTGTAAAGCCTGGTTCGCTGGGAAGGGCAAGGTGGAGCTGGACATGGGGCCTATCAGGTGACGTTAATGTTCAGTCAAGATATGGACCTTGTGTTTGAACGAGACAGACAGTCTTTGAAGAACATAATCTGTGTTGCCAACAATGGCTGGAGTGAAAGGAGCTCGCTCTGGTTACCTCAGAGGATGGACTGGTAAAGCAAAGTTGGATTCTTATCAAGATGTTGGGTTTGGGTTTTTTTTAATCATTGATTCATATGGTAATGGCTGTGAATACACAATGCAAGGTCTTCAAAAGGAGGAAACATAAGAAGGGTATAGCTTCACCCAGTTCATGTTAAGGTTCCACACTTTTGTCCTGTGTGATTTTTTTTTTTAAAAATACATAAACCCTGCTATCCTTGCAGGGACAAATTCTATCCATGTCTTTCCCGATTCCCTCCAATTCCAGTTGGATACAGGCTCGCCAGCAGCAGTGAGAGGCAGCAGCTCTCCTGGGGTGCTGTGTTTCTCAGATCGACCTTAGCTCTGTTTACCCTTGCTTCGAAAGTTTGGGCCAACATCTGCTAAACAAACTGCTGAGTGCTGGGGTGATGGGACAGGGAGGGGGAGTTAAAAAAAAATGGGATTGTGCTGAAACAAGAGAGTAGTGAGAGGAGCTCTAGAGAGATTGTTGTGGGTCAGCACACAGAGGCAAATCCCTTTGAATCAAGAGAAAACCTTCTTCTGACATCTCTGACCCAGTTTTCAAGCATACAGAACATAGCTATTTAAAGTTCATGTCTCCAGTTCAGATTGAAGCACTCTCCTAAATACCCAGACAAGCCACACCACTTTTTCTTCTGTTTCATCTCCATTTCCAGCACACTGGAAATACCCAGGTACTTCAGTCATGCAGGCAGTAGTGGCTTCACCCATACAGCTTGGTTAAGGAGAGCAGTAGCTTATATTTAAGACAGCAGAATCTCTTTTCTCTTCCACCAAAATTCAAGTTCATCATCCCAACAGCACCCAGTTGGCAAGCATGGGAGACAGAAAGGTGTTTTCAAAGCTAATGGTGTGTTCATTCCAACACATCACAGTTTAGACTCTCAGCACCACCAAGCACAGCATTTCACAAGCTATCACAGTTCCTCTCTGATACAAGAGGTATGACTATGTCACCCTTAGGACTTTAGATCTGTGCAGTGGCCTGCACAACATCATTGGAACAGGCTGCCCAGGCAAGTGCTGGAATCACCATCCCTTGAAGTGTCCAAAGGGTGTGTGGATGTGGGGACCTGATTTAGTGGTGAACACAGCAGTGCCGGGTGAACAGTTGGGCTCAATGATCCTGGAGGTCTTTTGCACCCATAACAATTCTCTCTATGGTTCTATCCTGTGCTTGTGCTTCCTTAGGTTTTTGGCAAGGGCACACTAAACAAAGCTCATCATTCCTGGCAAGTGTGAGCATGCTCAGCATGGATCAGATGTGTAGATATTGTCTCACATCTACAGCCTTCCCAATCTGAATGTCCCTCCAGCTAGGCCACCATCCAGGCACTAATCCTCCCTTATTTATCAGCAAAGTGCTCCTTAAATAACTGTATCCTCAGTATTCAGCATATGCCTTTAGAGCATCAGGATTAACATCCCTTAAAAAAGAAAAACTGGGTAATATGAGAGCAGATATATCCATTATCAACATATCTACGTATTTTTAATCCCAACCAGCATGTGGTCCTGGTATTATCTCATGGCAGTATGTTCCTGAGCTTATCTGGAATAACTTTGCTTTTCATCACCTTCAAAGTTCCCTGAATATTTCCTTGTTTGTCTGTCAGGCTGCCTTTGGCTTTCTGGACAGCTCTGTTCATACTCAAGGCATCCAAAAAACAGATTCCAGCTACTCTAAGACACTGAAAAGAAAAAGAAGGCAGATGAGGGTCTCTTGGACAGCAAGCTATCCAACACACAGCATTAGTGAAACCAGCACAGTGTCATCTGAGGTGAGCACAAGACCACGAAAACAATCTCAGTACCATACAGGGCTTTACAGCAGATCCTGAAGCCCTGAGCAATCCAAGGTGGCTAATTAGACAAGAAAATTGGGTAAAATGCAACATTTCTTAATCAAAGATGCCAGCTAACCATGAATCTGCTTTTGATAGGAAAACTGATTGTCTACACATGAAAAAGGTGGTGCTGAGTTTGAACAAAACATCATTGGCTCAAACCAACCACACCGAGAAATTGGGTGGAACTCGTCTGAAAGCACCTCACTGAGCCATGCTGGAAATTATCAGTGAGCATGAAGAGATGGGGACCAGTAAGGTGAATTGCTCAGTCCCTGGGCAGGAAACCACCCAGCAGCAGAGAAAAAAGGTCAATCTCTAGGATCTTCCCTAGCAGAGCTCCTCCAAAAGAATCCACAGGGTAAACCTTGCTAAAGGAAATCACTAACACTTTTGACAGAGCATAACATGGTTTTTAGAGGCTGGAAGACTCTGTCTCAGGGTCTCCAACCCATTCACACTCCAGGAGCAGAGCTGGATGCCACATCTCTCCAGAGAAAGCTGATTACAGGCAACCTGCCATTTTCCACTAAAAGTATTTCTATGAAGCATCATTATCCCTGTTTCACACCTTGGAAACTCATCCACATGCTGGTGATGGCAAAGACAAAAGGGGTTTCTCTCAGATCAGTCAGGAAAGTGCTTGATTCACAAAGATTTAAATGCTGGTTTGTTAACTGTCAGATGAGAACAGTAACCATCAGTCTTTCTCTCCCCACGGTTACATCCTTGAATTCCTCTACTGGAACAGATCTCAGGTACATCAATCCTACATTGAGATATTTAAGGGTTAACTAGGGATTACAAAGCATTTTCTCTGCTGGTGGCAAAGCATTTGAAATCTATTGCAAATAAAATTTTAAAAATGACAAAGGAAGCTCTACTGATACTGTCACAGTATCAGAACTCCCTGAACTACATTTGTAGTCAAAAGAAACAAAATAGTAACCTAAGCCTGTTCAGTTCACCATTAAAAGAAGAAAACTAGAAGAAGGAGGGAGCTGAAATCTGTGTCACTTGATAGCTCCTGGCAAACTCTTCCTGGCTTTATGGTTATGCTTCTAAATCCTCTCAATTTAATGGTGTAGGTTTCCCTATTTTTAGATCACAAATTAAGGCAGCTCTGCTTTTTCCCCTGCATTATTTTCTAACCAGACCGTGGTTATTAAACTTAGCAGGCAAAGAAACAAGAGCGCCCTTTAAATCAAAATTTAAAAATAAAAACCCAAACCACTGTACAAGCAGAATAACCACACGGCTGGAGAAAGAAAATCACTCCCAGGGGCTGACAGACCTCTTGAGTTCCCACTTCAGTGGCCCAGGAGGCAGCTCTGCTGCTGGGACTCCCGAGGCCCCAGAGGTGCCAGGAACTGCCTTGGCACAAGGCTCCCCTCCAGCACAGGTCACTCACAGGTCTGCAGTGAGTGTCAGCCCACAACACTTGGGCTGGACTGTGACCAAACAAGCCCCAGTTTAAGGCAATAATCAGGGTGATTTTGGCACCTTGCTGCCTCCTCTCTGCCTGGCTGCAGCGGGGCTGGAGGGTGTCTACACCGGGAGGGCACGCTGTCCTCCAGATTGTTTTGAAACAACAGGAAAAAAAGCTTATCATAATCCTCCTGGCAATTAGAGCCTGGCTGGCTGCAAAGTGCAATGCATTTATCAAAACCTCCTTTGAAGGCGCTGAGGGAAGTGAATTTGAAGCTGTTGGGGACTGCAGGAGTAAGAGAGCCCAGCTGCTCCTGGGGAGCCTGAACTGAGGCGAGGGGGCAGAGGGAGGAGGGAGAATTTCCTTGTCTGGGACATGCACGTTTTCCATCAGCCTGTGTGTGTGAGGATAAATAACATGTTATCTCTCTCCGTGTGTCTCTCGAAAGCTCGGCCGATTACAGCTGGCACACTTAGGGGGCTCTTCCTGCAAACTCTGCCAAAAACTTAACCACTCCTGGAGCCATAAATCATCCCAAGTCAGGCTTCTTCTGCCCTCATCCTCACCAATGTGAGAAAAACACAAACTTAAAAAAAAAAAAAAAAAAAAAAAAAGAGAGAAAGTTGCCAGTTTCATGAATGCCAGGAGGACAAAACTGGCAGCTTTTGCCTTTTTTAAAACATGCATCAGCACGAGCTTCCCAGAGGCAATTCATACACAGCAACACGTTGGAGGGGCTCATCTGCCCTTGCCATACAGTGAGGCTCTGGTTCAGCAGTGTGAGGTGGGATTAAACAGTGTAGTCTTGTAAAAAACATCAAAAGTAACAGGTTGGAGCACAGTTCACAGAACCTCTTCCAGCACAGACTGGGTACTGGCATCTGATTACATTCTCTAGACCCCTGCTCTCTCTACAGCCCTACAACGTGTTTTTCCCTCTCCCTGCTATTTACAATTACAAGTCTCCTTAGAGGGCAGGGCGAGGAAAACTGCTCATGATGCTCTCTCTCTTCTCATCGCTTCTCTCTGTCCAGTGTGGGTATGCAATCCTTGCCCACAGGACAGCCTCCTTCTCTTGGAGCAAGACCATCTTCCCTCTGAGTGCAGACCATATTCCTGGATTTTTATGCTGTAATGTAAGTGCTGGCCCTCCAGCAGGCAGGGAGGTGGATCAGGACACCAAACCTCCCCTGCCTTAGGGGAAGGAGCCGAGTCCAGCCCATTTTTGGGTACAGCCACCCAAAACTGCCACAGCTCTTTGCAGAAGCTTGCTGGCACACACAAGCCCTCAGCACAAAAAAAGGGTGTCAGAAAACGGAGTGAAAGCCATGGGAGAATGGGAATAAGCAGATGGGAAGGTAAAGATGTATTAAAGTTTAATTAAATTGCTCTGAGCAAACTGTCTGCACAGAGCAGGACCCCTGTGTCATCTCCCTGCATCTCCACATCCCCTTCCAAAACAGCTTTTCTCCTCTGCAAGGTTTTGTTCATCCAAAACCGCTGAACAATCCTTGCCTTGAGTATTATTTTAATCATTCCCAAATGCCTTTCCTTTGGAGGATTCCTGCTGAGATCCCAAGCTGGGTTCTCTACCAGAGTAAATCAGTCCAGCTACTGTAACTGGGCTGCTGATTTACATCTCCTAGAAACTCACCCTCCTCCCAGCCAACTCCACTCCCTATGCTCACCCCTGCACAAGCCTCGTCTAAAAAACTCCTGGCAAAACCTTGCTGTGCATCCTCCCCTACACAGGGCTATTCTTGGGATTTAAGGAATGTGGGCTTTATATTGCTATGAAAAGGGGCACTGTACTGAATTTATACACGGGAAGGTTGCAGGGATAAGAGCCGGGGTGTAGTGGCCTTACATCTGTGACAATGTTACAGGGATGACAACAGCAAAAAACCCTTGATCCATCCTGGAGTACAAATGCAGGTTTATGTCCTTGCCATCTGGCAGAGTATCATGTTCAGAGCTGAGCAGACAACAGTGGCTGCTGCTACACAGTGTACTAAATACCAATAAAAGCTGAATGGATCTGCAATAGAGCACACTTTTGAAATAGCTGTGAAAGGAAAATCTAGGCCACTAAGTGCTGTTAGAAACAATGTCCTTATATTTTTTTCCCTTCCCCTTACTATTCTCCTCTGTCTTGCTTCTGCGCTTGGAATTCCTCTTCCCTCCCTTTTCCCAGCACTGGTGGCTGCACAGGGAGCTATCAAGTGAAATGCTGAACCTAAACTGAAGGGTGTGTTCATTAAACAAGCATTAAGTATTGGTCAGGAGGGGCAGACTGGCAGCTGCCCTCACATCTGAGGCCAATCCCCCTCCATAAATGGTGAAGCACAGCATCCCCACGAATGGAGGAGCTGGCTGCAATCTCTTCTGTCCTGCTTCTTCCTCCCCTACTCAGCACAAAGGCATACAAGACCCACATTGACCCAGAGACCCATGAGTAAAACCCTGGACTAGTGTAATCATTTTCTTTGCACCTGTGCAGAGCTTCTCCGGCACAAGATGTTCCAACCATTCCCTGGGCCTTGCCCAGAGCAGCTACAAACTCCCAGCTATGATCAATCCACCCCTGCTCAGTGGTGAGCACTGCTCTGCAAACATCTCAAATGCAGATGTCTCAGCTCAAATGCCTTTTACTTGAAACTTAAGTGATACACTCTGCCCTGCACTTTTCACGCGCCAAAAGCTCAGACACATGCAGGAGTGCCTTACACATGGATATTTTGGCTGCCAAGAGACTGTGTATCAATCTGATGGGCATCAGGAGGAACAAAACCTTATTTCACTCATGAGTTCACCATAGCTGAAGGATATTTGCCCAAGTTTGTAGCAAAGTCAGCAAGAGACTGGTTCCTAGAAATCAGTTTCAACACCAAGACCACCACTCCTGCGTTATTTAACCTCACAGGTCACAAACCTCAACCTAAAACATCATTCTTCACACCAAGCTGTATAAAATGCCTCAGCCACCAAATCATCACAGGGACAGACACAACACAGAACTGCCATGAGGGACTCTGCAGTGATGCACTGGAGAAAACACCGTGGACAATGGCACGTCTTCTAAGGGACCCCACGGGATCTCTTTTCTCTGCTTTGGGTATGCATTTCCCATTAAATGAGTAAGAATATTAACCAGCAATTAGACAGAAGAAAAATTTAGCCTGGCAGTTAAGTCTCTTTGTTACTAAGCTTTCCTATCAGGAAATACAAGGGTCTCAGAAGGGAAGCAATGGAAATGATCATTCAAAACAACTGAACAGGCTGCTAGACTAGACACTACAGGCAGCAGTCCTGACCTGGCAGGAAAACCCAATAGCCCTATTCTTCCTCTTTGGCATCTGTGATCCTACAATTGCTCAGTCATTTCAATAAATCCTTCAGCTCCTCTGTCTGGTTTCATTATTTTATGGACATAATTCTCAAAAGAACTCACTGCCCATCATTCAGGTCAGCGTTTCATCTTCAGCTGCAACTGTGATCTTCCCAAATGTACCCAGCAGCCAAGAGCCATCTTCGGAAAGTCCCAGGGGAGGTGGCATTACCTTGCCAAGACTCTGAGGCACTGAGTGCCTATTTCATGGCTGCCTAACTCTTCAACAGGAAGAAATGTTTGCATGATGCTCTTATGGATGTCCACACTGTCAAAAGGGCTAGATACTATTTTCTCAAAGTAACTTGACCCATTTAAAGAACTTCTCCAGGAAAGCCAGTTGAGTATCTCTGACATCTGCACTACCACAGACACTCTAGTATTAACCATCCCCTTTATCTCACTATATTTTTGCTGATAGCTGAACTATGCAGTGCAGTGGTTCTGGCATCCCAGCAATGGCTAGTTATCAGGAGCAAGAAAGCACGAGGTCTGGGAACTCATTGAAAACATTCAGAGGCGATACGTGAGGGACTGGGAGAGATTAGACAGGGTTTGCTGGGGCTCCAGGAATTCCTGCAATTCAGGGGTTACATGGCAAGATTTCTTTTTTGCATGGGACAGCAGCAAGCAGCAAGACAGAATTTCCCCTTTCTCTTCAAAACTGTTTCCCCAAAACTGTCACCCCAAAACTGTCACACATATACAGCTTCCCCTGGTTTTTCTCCACTGTTTTCAACCAGATGGAGTACCCAGGGCAAGTCCTTGGAGTAACAACCCTCATGTACACTGGAGAGGCTCAACTAGGCTCTCATTTCACTAGGAGCCAGACTTTGGAGCCTGACTGACAACATCCACAGCTGCCTGCCCAGCAATTCACCACTTAGAAAGAGCTAATTAGTATGAGGTAATTAGTTTCAGGCAAAGAATGCTTGAAAATTAATCTGTGTATGTAAGGTCAGCCATCCTACGTTTTGTTCAACATACTTTTTTCTTCTCTGCTGCTGAAAGAGATCCCAGAAAGATGATGTAAGACACCTAAACCAGGCAGATGCTGGAGATTCAGAGAATCAAGTGTTAAACATACTAAAATGCCTAAAGATGCAACTTCAACCCTAAAGGCTTCTGATGTAACAGGCATATAAAATGTGGAAGTTTCATGGATGATGCTAATTATCCCTAAAGCTCATCTCCCTTTCCCATACGCCTCCACACCTAGGTTCTTGTTTTTCCAGGGGAAAAAACCAAGGCAACACAGAAGTGATCCAGCAGAAGACAGAAGTGCTGACAACAAGGTCTGGCCAGAGTTGTGGCTGAATTCATTTGCCACTGGGCTCCTGCCCGGTCATGGGGCAGCTGTGAAAACAAGACCATTGGGAAAGCACCATGTGAAGCCAGAGTGGAAATGCCAACACAACCCCAAAGCAATAGCAGCCAACCTCAACCACAGACACTACAGTGGCAGCTTTCTTGCATTGTTGTTGTTTTTCCCTAAAATAGCCTGTAAGATAAATAGAGGCAGTGATTAGCTAAGTGCCATCCTCTCTGATAGGTGCCTGGCCATTATCTGCTCCTGACACCTAACATCTAATTGCAGTGCAACACCCCAGCAGGACAGCTTGTCCCAAGAGGGACTGAATGGACTGACTGGGAGAGTTATAAAAAAGACGGGAAAATAAAGCTTGCTGGCACATCCAAGAAATGAAAATGCACTCCAGCAGGGTTAGGATGTCAGAATGGGGATTTCAACAGCAACAGTGCTGGAGAGGTTGGCTACCTCTCAGAAGCACACCCGGATTCCAAACTTGGGTCTGGTAAGGTTTCCCACCCACAAAAATAGCCACATGCTCCCTGTCAACAAGACCTGGGCTCTTCCCTCTCTCCTTCCTGTTTATAACACATCTTCTCAAGGATGTCAGCAGAATCAGCAGCTCTCTGTGCTCCAGAGACAGCCCCTCTGCCTCGCCAAGTGAAAAATCTCCCCAGAAAAAACACCAGGGGTGAGGAAGAATTATCACACTCTTGCAATCTTTTTTTTTTTTAACTTTTTTTTTTTTTAAAAAAAAGGTCATTTATTTCAATGATCCTGTTTGCCAAGCAAACATATGAACAACCTGATCAGCACAGTGGAAGAGCAGCATACCAAGCCCTGTGGGCTCTGGGACTGACACAAGCCATCCTTGCCCCTGAATGCAGCACTGAGTCCCTCATAAAGATGACACTGTTTAAGTGTTTGTTGCAAACAGAAGGGTATCATATTTGGGAACTTCATGTTTTCCACGCTGGAGAGAGAAAAATATTTGGACAGGGACACCAGAGGGAAGGCTGTGTGTCTCCACAAGCACCACAAGCAATGCACAAACAAACACTGCACCAGCTAGGGACAAATATGTAGCCCCCTTTGTCTCTTGTTTCTCTCCTTTTATTTCATTTTTGTTTTTCTCATCTTATTTCAAGCTTTCCTTGGGCAGAAGGTTACAGTTTACCACCCATCCAAGATGCAGGGTCAAGTGTCTCTCACTCTCCCTCTTTTAAAAGGGAAAATACATTTCATTCCAGATCAGAGATTTGATCATGGAGATGCATATCCTGAGCCAGCAACCTGAACTCAAGATGAGGAGCACCTCGCTGTCCTGCTCTTCCTGTGTCTCGGCCTTTTTGGAGATACTCCTATTTACGTTTTCTTCTTGTACGAGTATGTTGGTCTCAATAGAAGTACCAAAACAATTTCAGGAAAGCTTCATTTACCAAAAAATATTTCCATCATCTCTCGTGGCAACTTAACTTTCTCTAAGTATGCACAATGTGAGCCCAGCTGCAATGTGTGTGTTGTGTAAACCTGGTGAGACTCTGCTGAAGTCAGCAGATGTGGTGTGGATTTGCAGTGCTTTCTTGGAATGAAGAACTTTGCCTTCTATTTATCACACACTTCCTTGCTAAAGAAACACTCTTAAAATGGCATTCACATTTTCAGTAAATGCTTTAGAAAAAGAAACAGAAAAGACCCTCAATTACCAGGAAAAAAAAACCACCTTCCTATGCAATGGCAAAAAATAGCCTGTAATCCAAGTTCTGCTGTTACGCTGACATAAAGTTGGACTCATCCTGATCTTGTCCTTAACAAGACTGCTCAGTCACTCTAATTTAAACAGGCAGCACAAAGCTGTTCTCATGCAAATAATATACAAATCTGCCATGATTTGGTAATGCTTAGCTTAATTTGACAGCTATTCATACCATCAGACAAGTATTGATTATAAATCAAGATAAAGAATGAGAAACTTGTGTTTAAATCCTAAGCAATTAATAACTAAAGACAGATACAGGCAGATGAAATCTGTCAGCACATGGAAAGGATCCACTAATTGCGTTGCACGTAAGTTGCAAAAGTAGACAGCTTTTACTGCTTTGTTTTTCAGAAAGACAAACTTACAAGAGAGTTTAAAATGATGATGCTTATCTGTGGCTGAACAGGACAATGCCACATCTGCCAGGCACCTTTCAGGTGTCCTACCCCAGCTCCTCTGCTCCACAAGGGAAGTGGGACACCATCAGCACCCCCCTCATATTTAGATTTTCCTATTAGTCAGGTGACTTCCCTGTTGACTTAACTTCCTTTTCTTTAACATCTCTAAGGCTGAGCTTTCCAACATAAGTCCCATTCATATTTAATCTCTACCTCTATTTAACTTGTCAAGGCTTTAATAAATGAGGAGAGCACTCTTGGCCGAAGGTTTTCCTCTGATCTGCTTGGTCCAAACAGGCCCACGGAAGTGGATATAAACTCCAAATGACACAGTTCACATCTGGGAGGATGCAGCCAGCAGCAGGGCATGCAGGCACCCCAGCCACACAGCGCAACCACCACAGAGCCACAGAATCAGTGAGGTTGGAAAAGACCTCTGAGATCATCCAGTCCAACCCACGACCCAACATCAGCATGGCACCAAGTGCCACATCCAGTCTCTCCAAACACCTCCAGGGATGGGGACTCCACCACTGCATCCCTTCAGACTGAGACAGCCACCAGGCTCCAGCTCCCACCTTAGCCTTGCTTGAAGGTCACAGTTAAACCCTGAGAGAAGGAAGAGAACAGCCACATGCTGAAAATGGCCACTGCGTAGGTTAAGTAAAAGCAGTTTTGAGGACTGCAGGAGGCTGGGATGCTGGTTTCACCACAGCCTTCTCTCACCTTGGAAAGAGACCACTTCAGAGAGTCACTCCACATGTTTTTTCAGGAGCAGGAATTGATCCCACTCTTTTGGCCCTCTTGGAGCTGCTTTGCCTCTGAGGCCTAATTCACCAGCGCAACTTATACACAAATCCCATAAACACCCATTAAATAAAAGTATAAGACACATGATGGGACATGAGCTGACCCTGGCCAGAAACACCATAAAGAAAGAGTCCCACTGCAGTGGTTCAGAAATCTTGCTTCTCTTTGACCACACTTTCATCCCTTCTCTCCCCTGAAACCCTTGGTGTCCTCATTGCTCACAGCTCCAGAGCTGGCTCCCAGTCACCAGGACCTTCCCCTATCTCTCTTCTGTCATGCCTTGCCACAGGCTCCCATCCTTGCCCACCAGCATTGGCCATCCACACACACAGGGCACAGCAGCCCTTCCCACCTTATGTATTCCATCTGCCATGTCACACCCTGCCCACCCCACCACCAACCCAGCCCCTCACGGCACACACTGCAGCAGTCCAGATCACTCACTCAGCAGACAGAACAAAGGACAAGCCCTTCTCTGCCTCAGCTGCCAGTTTTTCCTCCCCCAACCTCCACACCAGTAGACATTTATCTGAAAAAAAAGTCACCTTTGAAGCCAAAACCCATTTGGGGGCTGGATGCTGGGAAGAGGGGGCCTTTTCTGTCCATGCTGTCCAGACACTCCGGCAAGCAGCACTATCTCAGCTTGGCTCCCTCCTCAGCCCCAGACAAACGTGGCTTCCCTCTTGACTTGCTATTTAAAACCTGTCCCAAGACTGGCACACTGAGGTTTCAGATTAACGAGCTGGAGCCATCAGAGGCGGGTGGCGTCCCCTTCCCCTGCCCAGTGCCAGGTGCCCCCACAGCAGAGCAGAGCTCCTGCCTCCTCCGTGTCAGACCAGCCCATTTAGACACTGGTGGCTTTGTCTGACTGTTTAATTTAAGGAGGATCATTCCCTAAAACACATCAAAAACTCCAAGCTGCAGGGGAGTGGAGGCTCAGTCGGATATATTGCATAAATTTAAGGGTTTATTGCATTTACACATCCCCTCTCAGCACACTTTACCAGAATAGCTCTTTATCTGCAGACATGGCTCATTGACCTAGACTGAACGTGGAGCCTGTACTGAGGTGAACAGCAGAACTGAAACCACTTGGCTCCCTGAGTTGTGTCTCTCCTCCAGGCATGCTCCCTCAAGAGCTCACAGCTGCCCAGCCCACTGCACAGGGCACTGAAAGCCTCCTCCACCAGAGCTTGGCACAAGATGGGTGTTTTGTTTCATGTATGATTTCAGAGATTTTGAAATCCAGACCAAAGTGGAGCAGCAGCAACACCTGAAGTGTGGAAATTGTCTTTCAAGGAAAATCTTATTTTCCTTTAGAAAACAATGGACCTGTTGGAGCGAGTCCAGAGGAGGCCACAAAGATGATCAGAGAGCTGGAGCACCTCTGCTATGGAGACAGCCTGAGAGAGCTGGGGTTGTTCAGCCTGGAAAAGAAAAGGCTCCATGGAGACCTTCCAGCAGCCTTTCAGTATCTAAAGACGATTTATAAAAAACACTTTATAAAAAGAAAAGTCTTGGACAGGCTGATGGGACAAGGTGGAATGGATTTAAACGAAAAAAAAACCTGAGAGATTAAATGATACTAAGAAAGTCTTTACTGTGAGGGTATTGAGGGACTGGAACAGGTTGCCCAGGCAAGCTGTGGATGCTCCATCCCAGGAAGTGTTCAAAGCCAGGTTGGACAGGACTTTGAGCAACCTTGGTGTCTCATGGGTGGCACCCTTGCCCAGACAGTGGGGCTGGAATGAAATGATCTCTAAGATCCCTTCCAATCCAAGGCATTCTATAATTCTATGATTATTTTCAATAGGATTGTCTATGTCTCAGCTTCAAAAAAGTCCACACAGCTCTGGGAGGTACTTCAATTTCAGTGGGATAGGATTGTGATTTCTGAAGGAAAATAATTATTTTCCTTTTTTTTTTTTTTTACTCTCTATACCAGAGGTAATGTAATTACATACACAGAAAATAGAAGAGTGTACATTTGTCATTCTTTGATGCCCAGGGCAATTATTTGCAGTGATGTAAAACAGGTTAAAGCCCTGTCACATGAACACAGTAAGATTTTACACGACTACTGCAGCAGTTCCCCCAAGGTCCTTGTCAGGATCAGAGCCCCAGAATGAATGAGGTTCAGTGCAAACACACAAAAAGAGAGAATGTCCAAATAGACAGACCAGAAACAAAACAGGAGGATGAACAAGACCATGAAATGAATTGGCCCCAGTTCCACAGGAGATCAATTCTAGGGCCAGGAATCACCCCAAGGACAGGTCACACCAAGCTTTGCACAGGTTTGCACAACTCTAAGCAAGCAAAGACTTTAAAATCAGACCCACTGCATAGGGAAACATGGGTTTGGGGCAGCAAGAGTCCAACATGCATGCCAGGAGCCTTCTCTTTACAGCTCACAGCTGCACTCCTGCTCTCTGTGGCAAATCAGGACCAAAAGAGCCTCACCAGTAGATAGTGACATCATTTAATACCTTTGCATTCTTTGTGCACCTGGTCAAGAGAAACAGCAGGAATTTTATGTTGATTTGGGATGCAGGTCCAATGCTCTTAGGATTTAACTGTACTGCAGGATGAGAAGCCTGGGGAGACCAGTGCTGGGTAGAGGAAAAGGAATAGCCAGTGAGAGGATTAAGCTAAACAATTGCAAGAGAATTGACAGTGATGGACCCTGGGTGATAAAAACCAGGTGCAAAACAAAAAATTACTTTAACACTCAGAAGCAACTCAAAACACCCCACAGGAACATTGACAGACATTTATGTCATCTTTGTGTGAGCACAAGGCAGCAACATGCAGATGGTGAACAGCTCAGCCTGTAACTATCTGAAAGGCTGAAGTGACAACCCCCAAAGCTGCTGGATGGAAGAAGCTCAACTACAATGGGTGCAGCCTCACAGCAATCTGTAGGCCCAGCTTGGTATTTCACATTTCACACCATGGAATGTGTGCTCCTTCCCACATGCCCAGCGATGCCAGCACAGCAATGAGATGCCATCATGACTCAGGTAATGCCATCAAATCACAGCACCCAAAGAGAGGGGCTGGAAGCTGAAGGGACAACTTGCAGGGCTGCACCAACTTTGCTCCCTCCTGACACTGTTGGTGCATACTAAAAATACGTGGCTGCTGTGGAAGACACCTGAATGAAAAAGAACAGGATTTGTATTCTAACCCTAGGAGCTGCATGGCTGAAGTCAATGAAAATCCTGGTCTATGATCCCTACAAGACAATGTAGGCTAAAAATCCACCGTCAGGCCCAGCAGAGCTGAAACTGTGGACAGAAAATCACCATGACCCTCAAGCCCATCACCAGGTGCAGGCTCTTTTGTGTCCCTTCAGATTCAGATAAGGAGAAAATCCACAGGCATTAAATCCACAGCAGATCTGTGGTTTAGGACTCCAGCCCTAAAAGGGAGGCTTTGCCTTACTTATTTTTACATCCCAGCCATACATAAAAACAAAGAACATAATCTGCTTTTGAGGATTTAAAGTCTGTGGATCTCACTGTCCATGTTAAGGTGCTTGGCTGGTGTCACCAACGGATCTGATGTGCCAGGCTGATTTTTTTTTTCCCCTTGCCTAATGTTTTAGAAAGGGAAGGAGCACAGGCACCAACCTCCTGCACTCAGACACCTGTGTATAGAGGCAGTGCCTTCCACCCAGGGGTTGGTTTGTAACAAGAAGGGCAAGAAGAGAGAGAAGCTTCTCTCCAAACTCACACACCACCTGTCCAAGTGGTCAGCTTGCCTCGGGCGGTCTCCCTTTGGCACATAACACATTGGATTTGTGCTGTGAAACTTCGCCTCGCAACAGATCTGTAAAAGTAACAGCCACCAGAAAAGAAGGGGGGAAGGTCCGGGTATCCTGCAAACTGTAACTAGCAGGAATTAAAATGTAAAAGAAACACCCTCCGGGGTCTTCACAGAAGCTATAAACCCAGGCAACTGTTTTGCCAGGTGTTCCTGCGCAGCGCCTGCTGTTAAAGGGACTCTCTGCTGGCACCTCGCCTGTCTCATCTTCCCGGTGCCCCTGAGCCCGCTGGGCAGGCAGTGCTGAGCTGGGAAGTTATTAGCCAGCCCTGCGCGGCAAGGGCTGCACTGGCGCCGGGCTTTGAGCAGCTGAATGAAGTGTTGTCATTTCCCAGCTGGGAGTGGGAAAAAGCACGGTGCCGCTTCCTGATGCTGTTATTTTATTTTGCAGCGGCTTCCCCTTCCCGCTGTCTGAATGTCACAGATTACTTCACTGCTGTGCGAGCCCGGGAGGGGGGAGCAGAGGGGGAAGTGAAAAATCTGGCAAGTGCTTCCCAAGCTGCCGGCATCCCCGATGCCCCAGAGGCTGCACAGAAACCAGAAGGGATGGGTGGCAAGTTCATCTTTTTGGAAGCAAGAGCCCTGCACAGGTCAGTAACACACCTGCCGTGGTCTGCTGACACCCACAGACCCCGCTCTCACTCCCATCTCTTTAACCCCTCTGCACTAAGGCTGGGGATGTCTTGCTGGCTCAGGAAATAAAAGCCCCGGGCTGCTTTTCGGAGCCTGTCAGCAGCGCTCTTTTGTCAAGCAGAGGCCTTCCTGTCAAGCGATACAAAGTGCTTGCTCTCCTTTTCCCCTTGGGATCCGCACACGCTTCCTCCCGCAGCAGCCCCAGCCTTTGTAAGCCCGAGGGAGCGGGGCAGCTGGCAGCACTCCCGAGAGCCTGGCAGGGACAGCCCTCTGCACAGCCCTGGAGATCACCCCGGCACTGCATGCAAAGGGCCTGGCCAGGGGAGGCACTGGGGAATTCGGGATACCAGCCTGGAGAACGGCAGAGATCACCAGGGAGGGCGATCAGAACAAGAGCAGCCACTCCGTGATTTCACACAGCTTACAGAGAGCTCCTTCCCACAGCAGGGGAAGGGTCCAGCCAGGGCTGGAGTGAAGCTCTGAGAGAAATAACAAGAATAAGAAACGAAAAATGACATGATTTCCCCAGTGGGACAGCAGTGAGAATGTCAAGTGAGCAGCAGCAGTGAGAATGTCAAGTTCTCCAGCATGCAGGAGAAGTCTCTTTCACCAGAGCATCCTTGCCTTCACTCATCTCTGAAATTTTACCTAGTCATGGCCTTGTTTTGGGGAATTGACTCCTTATCTGCAAATGGACACAGCTGGGGTAATTAACACAGCTGGGGTAATCAAACAACTGAGCTACAATGCTGTCACTATCAGCTAGGTCATATTCTCTTTCCCTTGCTGCTTGGTTTGGTGGAAGCTCTTCTCTCTGTGCCTTGGATTTGCAAAGCAGGGACAAGGGTGTCAACCACCTCTGTAAAGCATTTTAAGACTTCCCCACTACAAGGTGCAGCACCCACTAATTTCAGCAGGACTGTTGCCTGAATAAGGCAGTACTCAGAGCTCAGAGGGTAAGCTAAGGCTACTAAAATAATCATTATTTTTGTTTTCAGACAAAAAGAATATGCAAATAAAAGTACTCTGCCTAATTTGTTCATTCTGAACAAGATGAAAAGGAAGGATAATTAAACAGCAGAGATCAGGGCAGCATGGAATGCCATCTTGACAGTCTCCTTTGCAGGTTCCTCATATAATTGTCACGTCAGAAACAACTGGCATATCTACAATATCTAGTAAGAGTTTTGTATCAAGAGCAATTACATTTAAAACATTTGCATTTTTTAAGCTTAAAGAGCACATTGAAATCCCTGCAGAAAATGCAAAAAGTCAGACTGGACAGGAAAATGAATGTCCTAAGAAAGCCTTTTCTGATTGCAGTGGAGGTCCTGAACATTCTCCAAGGCATTCTCCATGGCAGGGCAGCAAGCAGGTGGGACCACTTCTCTCTGTAGCAGTATCAGCACATGGAGGCTAAAAGTACCAGTTTTAAACACTGCCAGCTCCAGCCCAAAGGACAGATAACAGTTGGTAGTGCACAGCACTGCTCCAGAGTAATTCAGGCTAGGAAGCACCCACCAAGACACAGCCAAACAGAGTTTAAGCAGACAGGTTGCATTAAATCCCATGTCAACATGCAGCCTCAGCCTCTGACGTCTGGGTTGAGTGAGTGTAACTCTCCACTGATCCCTGGGGTGATGGGGAAAACACTATCCTCACATCCCTCAAGGCACAAAGAAAATTTTTTCATTCTCATTTCTTTTTCACCCCGCTTAAAGTGATGGCATTCCTCACCAGCTGTAATCAGCATGCACACTCTCCCAAAGTGCCATTTAATACCGTCACACAAAACTGCTGCGTGACCCACTTTGGGTTATTATGTGCAATAATTATAAGACATCACAGTCCCGGTCTGCCAGGCTCCAGGAGGCTTTCTGCAAGGGCATTCCCTCAATTCTCCCTTCCTGTGGACTCTCAGCTTCATGCCTGGGAGATGGACAGCATTTCTCTCCATCGCATCCACCCCCACCTCCACTTAATTTCATGCTTGGACTGTGACTACACTAACAGGGCATATCGAGTTTCTCCCTCGTACACTGATTAAACCGACATGGTGCTTTGCACAGTCTTTCACGGACTCCTTATCTCAGTAACAAGAGGGAGGAAAAAGCACAAGGACAACTCTGAGCAAAGCAACACTGTCTCCTTTCCTGGCACTGGCAGAAGTCTCTTTGGGAAACGCTGCGCACCCTCCATCAGGAGGCCGAGAGAGAAAAGCTACGACAGCTCAAGGGCTTGTCAGGGCAGGCTGGTCCTGGTAAATGGGAAATTCTGGAGGTCTCTTTAACAGTGTTTTCCAGCCTTTTCACTGTATTTTTCCACTGTATCAGATTGAGGAGGTGGGTAGAGATCAGAGGCTCAGAGAGGTGGCATTTCAGAAATGGCCTCTGCTTCTGGGAGCTTTGCAAGGGATGCCCAGGAATGGGCAGTGGCAGTGCCCTGCCTTACCTCAGTGCATGCTTATGGCAACCAGGGCCATGGCTAAGGTTCCAGAGCACTGAAACTACAGCTGAAGGGCTGTCACTTTCCATCAGTCCAAAATTCACCAGTTCAGTTTTAACCAAATTATTTTTTCCAATAGCGTCTTGTCTTCCAGACTTTGGTGTTATTGTAACCTAGCAAGCTTACAATGCTTTTTTGTCTTGCTTCAGGACTAAAAAAAATACTTAAAAATAGGAAATGGATGATTTTAATCTACTCCCATTTCTTTGATTTTTCACAAGGTCATAAAAGAAAGAAATCTTCCACGGCCCACAATAATTAGAGAGAATTGCCACCATGCCGGGATAAATCAGTGGCAGAGCCATGGATAGAGGCAGGAATGGAGAACAGCTCCCCTGGCTCTAGGGCCTTGAGTGACTCCAAACATAAGATATCCAGAGCAGCAGAAGACACACCAGGTCATCCATATGGAACTGGCACATAGGACCCTGAACCTGTGGAATGCCTATATTCCTGGGGGGGTAACAGAACCTTGGGAAAAAGTCCCCACATACCAGTTATCTTTGTTTGGAAAAGCAAGTATCAGCCCAGATTTCCCCAATGCAGCTATCCATGTTCAAGCCAGTTCTCTTCAGTTCCCTGTACCACAAACACAGAGAGACTCTGTCCATCTCATCATAATGAAGGCACTGAGGACAGGTCAGATGATTCCCACAGCAGGTCTCAGCCCACAGCCCCAGCACACCCTCATCAAAAACTCCATTTGACAGGTTCTTCAGGCAGCAATACAGCAACAAGGGCACACACTGTCAAATAATTTAGTCTCAAATCAAAGACTTCATCAATCCTAGGATTTGAAGCTCTAAGAGACCTTTGGAAAAGGCATTACTTTGCTTTTCTCTCCTGTCCTGTTCTTGGGCTAGAGCCAACTACGAAAGTGCTTTGGTACCTTAAGACAGACTTTTCACTCCTCATGGGCTTGTGAAGCACTCACAGCTCCTTTCAGCTCCTACTAGAACCATTCAACACCTTTGCAAGTTCCTTGGTTTCTCAAAGGAGCCAGCCCAGCATCTGCGGAGTCAATTATAGGAGAGCACAACACAAGTATAAAAGAACAGACTCTGTTTCCAACCCACACATCAGAGGCTTTGCTTAAAGAACCTCCAAATCTATCACAGGCCTACTGGCTGTCTTCAAGTCTCCTTGCCACAACCCTTGCAAAGAGGGCAGCACCTGGAAGAGGAATAGGAGCTGATTTCAGAGGTAGATTGATTACCTGGACACACCTCACTGATGTAAAGGTACCAGCTCAGACCTCAACTTTTCCAGCAGACCTTTTGTCACGAAAAGCTATGTTTGAGAGAGACTTGTTCTACTCCCACAGGCCCACAGGTGACATGTACACTTGAAAACAGGCTGTTTTCAGGAGGGTATTTCCTTGTTTGGTTTGGTTTTTTTAATGGGACCATAGAATTGCTGCTGATACCACAACTGAGGGGAGGTAGCCTATCATTACAGATAGATGGTCTGCTGGAAAGTGCTTTCACACATGCACATAAAACACACACAAACACACACACACGTGCACACTGAGTTTGGCTGGGCTGGTTAAAACACCACAGCACTTATTGCTCCTTGAGGCCTATGAGTTCACTTCCAGGCTCCCAGCCAGCTTGGAAATCACATAACCCACGTGAGCAGCAAGGTTGTAAGGAGACATTTGTCCAGGAAAAAAAAAAAAATTCTCAAGTGCTGTTCCCTGCTGGACACATCTCAGCAACCCTGAAACCAAGATAGTAACTAGTCAACACTTTGGGGACTATCCTTGGTGAGGTCAGCCAGAAATGACTGCCCACCATCACGAGTGAGAGGGCTGCCATGCTGGGGATAAAAGAGAAAGCACCTCCTAGGCCTGGCTCTTTTTTGCAGGGAAGCACAGAAATTTTTAGTCATGTTCTAGAGTTTTTTTGTCAAGTAAAAGGGCCAAGAGGCATAAAAAGGGTGTAAATCATTCATGCTGTCTAGAAAAGTCAGCAGGGCACAGGGCACCTTTCAAGGACCTCCTTGCAAACACCAGCCCAAGGGACAAGGGCAGGATGCCAGGTAACCAGAGGATGGCACATTGAAGGGGCATGGAGCAACAGCTGGGTAGCCCCATGTGGGCCACAGGGCACCTCATTTACAGACATGCTTCTAAAGGTGATGGCAAACCACCACAGGTGTCTTTCCTCCAGCAGAGTAACACACAGTGAACAGACAGCAAGGCAGAGAAATGAGTCTCAAAGATAAATATTGATAAAAGGTCCTTTTCCCTAAATCATGCTGGCCCTTCAGAAAACTTTCCCACTCTGTCCTCCTTCTCCAGCACCTGGTCCAGCAGCTTCAGCTGGACCACAATGGGGTGAGAAGTGGTTCTGAGGCATGAGGGGGGATTAGGCCACCTTGTCAGGCCAAATTCAGATACCTCACAAGTACATGCCATCACTGCACAAGTGAATGGGGCTTCATATGGGGATGAAGTTTATGCTGAAGACAAGGTAAAGTCAGGGCAACACCCTCGTGCATCACAGTGTAACAATCTGCATGAAAATACAGCTATTGATATAATCAGGTTTCCCATCCCTAACATTCTTCTTGTTCTTCTCTTGCTTTAATTTTTGCTGATAAGAGGTAGCTCATTATTTGGGGGGAAGGGGAGGCTGCCTATGTTTTTTTCACATTAAACTGTGGCAGCGGTGTGCGGAGAAGCAAGGCACTTCCCCTCTCTCACCGGGTAAGCTGCAGCACAAAGGCTTGGGGCTGATCTCACATCCTCTCCAACAATTAAAAGTCAAGGCCAGCAGCACAGCCAAAACTTGACACGCTCTTTTAGAGAACAAAGGTCACTAGATTGAAGTCTTCACTCCCTGCTTTGGCTGAAGCAGCATGAAACATCCTCTTCAAAACCTAAGGCAGTTGAATCTTTATCAGGTGATGATGGCTTTTTGGAGAATAAAGACAACTGACCTCTGTGTCTTCCCTCCTACTGCTCCACAAGAAACCTTCAGGCTGCCTAATTAGTATAAATCATTTTCCAGTAAGTGCTCCTGCCCCATGACGGCCTCATCAGACACCAGGTCCAGAGATAAAGCTCTGATGGGCGCGATAGCGGCGCTGGGAATGACGGCTGAAGGAAGCCAGGAGCCGCACGGTCACAGCCACGCTTGGCTCCAGCTCCCCGAGCAGCAGCGCAGGCTGAGGTGGTCACTGCTGATGTGCAGGTCTGACCTCCACAGCCAGGAGACAGGTCCTGGAGAGGACAACAGCTGGGCAGGAAACGAGCCAGGGAAAGGCTACATTAGACACCACGGCACTATTAGCGTTTTAGCGCAAATAGCGCTTTTTGGAAGATTAAATGAAATAAAAAGTCATTACATGGTTAAATGGCTAATTTCATGGCTACAGTCATAAAGCTGACAGAAGCCAGAGCAGCCAGAGGGAGGCCCTGTCCAAGCCTGACAGCATCAGCACCCTCTCAAGAATGAAGCTCCATTATAAATTTGGTTTGGTTTGGGCTAATTTAAAATCAATTCTCAGAGCATGTTGTTTGGTGAGCCCAGGACTCTCACTCTTGAAAAGAGTGCAAAAGATAAACTCATAAGACAATAGTCAGCCATCTTCTTGCCCCATCATAGGGTAGGACTAAACTCCATCCCAGACTGGAGGTCATTCCTGCCTAATGTCTCTTCTTCATGCTCCCTGCTTTGCCCAGCACACTGAAATCCTTACACAATTCAAAGGTAACCTCCAATTCGAGGAGACTTTGTGTGACTGGTGGACAAGGCCTAACATGATCCCACCTTTTATCTCATCAAGATAAAGATGACCCAAGAGGAGAACCTACAATGGCGGCCTGAAATTTCCATGGGTTTCATCCTACTCCTTCCACTTCAGGCAGACTCTTGGAGTGCAGACTGGCTGCATTTCCCCACACACCTCAGTTCACTTCTAGCACAGATTTTGTTCCAGCAGAGAGCCTTCCCAGCATCTCTCCAGCAGACAGGGAAAACCCTCACAAAAGGGTATTTTTAGGAGCTGTTTCCTCCTATCAATCTGAAGAGCAAGTGGCATTTCCCTATCATTAGCCCAACAAAAATAGAAAACACAAGGCACCACAGCATCGGACCTCTCCTTCCCATGAAGAACTCAGAGGCCTGGGCTCTTCCACAATGAGACTGCAAAGATAAAACCAAGAAACCCCCAACAACACCACAAAAGCATTTGGATGCCCCTATGTACTTGGAGAGATCTAAGTTCAAAACAACACTAAAGCAAAAATCAAACTGACTCCTTCCTTTCCTTGTGCAGTCATTCTGGTGTGGTGAGAAGGAAGATTCAGGTCATCCAAACACCTGAAAATACTTTGTTGCATTACTTCTCAGTAGTGCAATGAGTCTGATTGGCCCAGTGCAGGCAAAGCAGAGTGAGATGGCAGCAGCCAGCAGCAGAAAAGGATGCAGGGAGAGAAGGGCCTCCAAAACAAAACTCATTGGAAAATACCATTTTTATATGAAACAGCCTCTGCTGACAAATAGTTCTTTGTCCCAACACAAAGAGCATGCTTCAGGCATGAGTTGCTAAGACAGAATTTTCCCCATGCAATTCCCTGCTCAAAATATGCTGCAGAAACCAGTATTGCCACCATGTGCCCTACCTGCTCTGGGGGGTTAAGATAAAACATTTCCAGTCGTGTCCTTACATAAATAAGTTCTCCATTTCAGGCATTGATCTATTCCACTTTTGCTAAGACAAACTCAAAACCTTCCTCCAGTCCCACTGAAGTGAGAGGGGCTGCACTGCTGGGACTCAGGCAGAGCCACTCTTCTCCTCAAAGCCTCACCTGTGTTAACTGAGGCTCAGAAAACATTTGATAAAACATGATGAAGGTTTGATCAGGCCACAGTAATTGACACCTAAATTCCAGCATGTAAATTAAGTTTTAAGAACTCTGTCTCCCAAAAAAAAAACCTGGGGGAAAAAAAATCCAACTTTTTGTCAGTTTTCTTTCATGGGACATCGATGGTATCCTAAAAGATTAATTGATAAAATAAAATAAATTGTATTTTAACTCTGTGAGCAACTCAATACTTTCATGATCCTCCATCCAAGATTATCCAAAGAAAACTGGAGTCTGGTTTATCAGACATTAATTACCTACACTAAAAAAAAATAATCTCACCTCTTCCTAAAAAACAGTGATTAAAAAAAAACTTATAAAGAAGTCATAATGGATGAACACACATATGCATTCACCCTACTCCTTACTAACCACAGCTCCTAACAGGAGATAATGGAAGCTGCTTTCAAATGAAATGTCTAAATGGGCCTAGAGCTTGTTTTCTCCAAACTCAGCCAGGCATTACTGCTGCCACAGCCACTTTCAATCAAGCTTTTACTGCAAAGGAAAACAAAGGAAGAAGTTAAATCCATGGGAGATTTCCAATGAATACTTAAAAATCTTTTCATGGGACAGAGTGAGGGAACTCTGTACTAGCAATGACCTCAGAAATCTTGTGAGTTCACTCCATTGCAGGCTGTTCCCTCTCTCCCCTAGATTTTAATTAGCTAATTCAGGGCCTTGTATGGAGGAGGAAAGAGTAGTGCTTAAGCAGCAGAAAGTTCAGCTGAGTTTGCAGTGTGCTTGGAATTTAATAGACAAATACCAAGATCCTTTTGGGAACTGTCATTTCCCACAGTTAAAGGTGGACACACAGCCACTTGGAGCCTTTCAAAGGACCAGGGACACAGACAGTGTCTCCTTATATCAAGAATACTCTGAGATTTGTGTGCCATCCTACACATTCCACGGGGAGAGGTGCTGCCACGCTGTCCCCACACAAATCTGTGGCTGTGCAGACACACAACACACACCCGAGGCGTTCTCCCTGTGTGCCTGTTTCTCCCCCCACAAGCTCTTTTCACCCGCCTGAGGAACAAAGCCAGCGGCTGAAAGATCCAGCAAAAGTGCCTTGTTACGCAGAAGAAAGAGATACTTTAACTCAGCTGTCAATAAGTTTTGCCCATTTACATGTGTGCGGAACACTTTGAATAAATTACGTTTCCAGGATTTAGCTCCACGACAGTGGCCTAACAAAAGGGGACTTACAGCTCCAGGGGAGAGGAGGGGGACGAGGGGGAAACACATTCTGCACAAGACAAAATCCCTTCCAGAACCACGAGGGCAAACTGGGCTGGCATTTTCCTTTGACGAGCACAGCTTTTACATCATTTGCAATCTATTTTCAGACACATTTTCTGCATTTGCATCAAGCACAGTGTCACTTCCACATATGGTCTCTGTGGGGGTGAGGATGGGATGGTTTTGCTTTTTTAATTACAGACACAGCAAAAGTAAAAACAATGGGGAAACCATGGGGTGCTGCTGATGTCAGGTGGAGCTGTGCCCCTCAGGGGACCAATTTTACTTGGAGAGTGAAATCTGCTGTTCCAGCTCTAAACAGAACCAGCAGACAACAGAAGCGCTTACAAGACACTGGCTGGGGTTTTTATCTTATTTTAAATATGCGCACGTGTGTCCTCAGGTGACTACTCTGAAGAAAATTCACCTGTGGAGAGTGAAAGAAAGGAGGATGCAGTCTGTTACATCACCATTGGGCAAGAAAAGCAGCTTTCTCATGGACCAGTCCTCCTTCACCAGGGGAATCACTTCTGCATTTTCCTGAGCAAGCCACCCTAAAGAGGAAAAGCTCACTGGGGTAAAATCAGTGGGAATATTACGAGAAAAATTGGGAAATAAGCTTCCTGCTTATTGAGAGAACACTACCAGATATAAGAGTCTCACCTCTATCCTTTACTTGCCTGCAGGGAAATAATCATAGAGAGAGGTGCTAGAATGGATTTAATCAAACACAGGTTTGTGGCCCCATAAGAGATCCAGCAGATGAAGCTCTGTGCCGGGCAGGACAGACCAGCAACTCTAATGGCACACGCTGATCCTCGCATCCTTCAAATTGTAATGCCATGAAATAAAGCCTGGCTGCCTTCCAGGGTTGCACTGGTCACTGACTTTAATAAAAACAAGTGAAGTAAAATAGATCCATGAGGCTGAAAGCTCAGGCAGGTCCCCACAAAAAAGGCAACTGAAAATATCCCCAGCTGACAGGCTCCACTGTGCTTCGATGGCAGCAGCTTGGGATGGGCAGCCAGAAAGAGCTAAAGACTAAGCTCCCTCCTCAAAGGCAGCAAACATGAATTCCTGACCTCCCTGATATGAAAACCAAATACACTGAAAGCAGGAGAAAAGGAAACCACCGACATCACAGCTTCGTGTTTAACATCAGTGGGAACACGCAGAACCTTTCTTCACTGCTTCAAACAAATGAGTGACTCATTCCCTTTGCAGCAGCAACCCTCACAGCCACTGCCAGCCAAAGAAACAACGTGGAAGAAAGAAAAATCCATGTCAATTAGGTGAGTTCTCTGCCCCCAGAACCCACCAGAGGACAGTGCTTGATAAATGATACAGCAAATTTCTCTTCGTCCAAAATCTCTGCAATTACCACCCAGGGCCAGTAAAAACCACTGCCAGAAGCGTGCTGATTTCCATGCTCTTAATCTTATCTGGGGAAGAGGATCCAGGGCATCAACTTCACTGATGTTTCCAGGAAGAGGAGCCCTAATCAAGCATTTCTGCCCATGAATAACAGACAAGAAATGTCTCCGCTTGGGCAGCAGTAGCCTGTGAAAAATTAAAAAAACATCGTAAAATCGGCTTTGGAAGCAGGGAGAGCTGAGGGTGACTGCTGTCTTATCTCCACCAGTACAGATGTTGCGAGGGCAAGGCTGACCCACAGACAGCTGTCACTGTGAGACAGCCTAACCAAATCCACAACAGAACGGGTCTGCAGTGCTGGGTGGCCATCACCCAAAATGGAGTTCTCTGCTAACAGATGTTTGGGGGTTTTTCTCATTAACAGAGTTGTAATAATCATTGATTTTCTTAAAGCTTCAGCTACTGTGCAATGCAGAAGTTACAGTCAAAAAACACTTGTGTTTTTCAGAGTACTCTGAACATGCACAAGGAATAGTCAATGGATCAGGTATGAACCTGGGACTAACCAGACACAGACTGGGGACTGGCCCTTTAGCTCTGGAAGGCACCAAATTGCCAGGTTGACTTTTACTAGAGAATACCCCTGAAAAAGAAAAGCAAAATTTAACAAGTCCTTTTTCATGCCATCTGGGTCTGCTCATTCCCAACCAAACCCCACGATCCCGCATGCTTAGCAGAGAGTACTGCATCCAGGAATAATTGCTGATGTTGTTGTGCCTGTTCCTAAGCAAGTAAAAGCATTTCCAAGTGCATATGTGCATGCAGGTTTTGCCATGGCACTTTCTTAGAGATCTGACAACACACAGCAAAGGGTCAACAGTTCTCTCTGGAAGGCTGTGTTGATATCTGCTGCAAGATAACGCACCCTGAAGTCAAAGGAACTTACTTATTTTCTAGGCTCGTTATCAGTTGTTATTGTAAGTAAAGCAGTACTATGTCAAATGCCCCTTCGTTCTGACCTTCCCATGGGCAGGACCCACTAAGATCTCACGAAATGTGAAATAATCATTAATACACTCTCCGGCAGTGCTAATAAATCATATAGCTCAACGTCTTTTAACAAAGTCATAAAACTCTACCAAAGACACCAATAAATGGCACACTGGAGAACCATTGCACCCCCAGCCTCTTCCCTCACATTCCAAAAATGCAGAAAAGCAGCAGTGATGTTGGCTCCATCCTCTAATCCCTAAACCCCTCAATTACACCGAGGGAGCTGAAGATAACACAGATTTAAAGACCTAAAAGGAAGCTTCTTTCAGAGGCAGAAGAAAGGTGTTGTATCAACAATCCTGAGTAATGGATTCATTTACCATGACACTTCTCCCTGTGCAGACAGACAGGCAACACAATGTCTACAGACATTACGCCTCCCATTCAGAGAGGAGTTTGGTGGTACCTGAGCCTTCTGCACTGAGCTGAATGTCATGCCATAAGGAAAAGTTTTGCCTGTGTAAGGAAATGGGCTGGCTCACATATTAATGCTTCTAACTCTCACTGAAGCCTGAGGGTAAATTCACATATATTGGCTTTAAATTAGCTTTTCCTTTTCCACTTCGAAGAAGCCATTCCTGATTTACACCAGAACATGCTCAAAACCAGACCCTGTCAGCCCTCCTTCACCTCTAACTTCAGACACAGAGCAGAGGCACCTGAGGGGTCCCCCATCTCTCTTTGCAGGAGGAAAAGGTGCTTTTAGGGCATGAAGCATCTCAATCCCACACAGGTAAAGAGTGGGATAAATAAATCCTGCTCTGCAGCATAGCAGGGACTGGATGAGCTTCTCTCCCTCCAACTGTCAAAGGGACCTTTGGGGCTCTGCACAGAGCATTTTCTGTTGGTGGCTTTTTCCAACTGCTGCCACAATTGGATGTCCCCTTTCGTGACAGTGGGACTCCAGGCCATGGTGACCATCTTTTCCAGTTCACATGAAGCAGGAGCTGCTCTATCAGCCCTGCATCAGGCCATGGTGAAGGCCACCAAATCCTCTGTGTGCGTCACCAGCCTTGTCAGCAAGGGCAGGATTTGCAGCACTAACCCAGAGAGGAAAGTTTTGCTTCCAGCTCCTGATCCACCACCCACAACTCCTCCTCCTGGATCCAGCTACAGTCCCTCTGCTAGGACTCTAAAAAAAAAAGTTGTTTTCAGGGTCACTGTGAAATTATGTTGTTTTCAGCAAGCAGAACTGCCTGAACCTAATTTACTGTACATCCTGTCTGTGCTTCACAATGAAAACACCACACAAGGTTGCAGGTCAGACCTCTGAGCCCCTCCTGCTTGTGATGCTAATCCCTGCATGGTGATGAGAAAGCCCCAAGGGCTATTAATCCTTCCCACTCTGGGGTATAAATTGATCACTAGGAGGAAGGAAAACCACCTCTCCCATTAAATACATATAGTATTACACACATAGGAGCAAGGAGCCCGTGTGTGAAGCTTCCAGATGCAACTGCTTTGCTGACAGTGACCAAAACATATCATAGGAACATCCTTGGGTGTTTAACTGCCACGTGTTCTCAGGCACACCTGGCAGGGAGGAGTTGGGGGCTCTGGATAAGAGGGGCTGAGGATATTACGCAGCTATGGAGTGAGATAGAGCTTATCCAGCTCTAAAAACTCATTTTGGAGGGGGAAAGCTCAGTAGGGACCTGACTGTGATTTTCCCGTAGGCTTTAATTACTGGCATTGCATGCAGATATGCATGAGCTATATATGACTATGGCAGCATCACCATTAGCTATCCCAGGAACTTAAATATGCCAGGACTCAGCTCTTAGGCACACCTAAATTGAGATGTAAAACTCCAATTAGTCTGCAGAGAGATGGTCAATACTGGCTCAATGCCCTAGTGACCAACATCCCCATCAGCTTTGAGGGCAGCTCAGACACAGACACATAAATGATTTTATCCATGAGCTGGAAACTTCTCATGGTGCCTTGGCTTCAGGCTGCAGGACAGCATTTCCATGCCTGGTGGGATGAGCCCCATGGAGAGCACAAAGGGGTCCCCTGGAGCCCCTTCCCCACTTGTACCCACCTCCTCACACTCCCCAGTGGTGTGGAGGCTCCCTGCCCACCCACAGACTCAATGCACCAGCACAGTTGGATCAGAAAATCATTTGCAGACCTGCAATGGGATTAGTTCTGAGCAGGAGCACAGGGAGGGAGCCAGGCTCGTGGGCTCCTCTGGACTGTCCTGATGCTCCTTGCAGGCAGAAGGCAGCATGAGAGGGGAAGGCAGTGAGGGGAACCCCGTGGGCAGGCAGGAGTTTTCAGAAACGCTTTTTCATTCTCACTAAATCCTCTATCCAAACCTTTCCCTTTTGCTCGAAGTCTTTGCAAACACTAGCAAAACCTTTCCCATTAATCTTTCTCCATCTCGCTAAAACAACACAGACTGTCTGTCTCCAGGGAAGGCTGTCACAGGATATGGGGGAGGAATCTATCATTTGTAATGTACGGAAATATAACTTACATATATCAAAGGCATTTGCTGCAAAAAAAAACAAATACGCAGCAGAGATTGGGAGGCCAAACCCTCATTGCCTTCAAGCTACTGTGCTTAGCAATCGTGTGAGCAACAGCCTGAGCAAACGCAATTAATTTGATTTGTAGATTGCACAGATTAGCAATTGTGTTCCAGTGGTAAATCCCACAAGGAGCCCCTCTTGCTTATGTTTCAGTACACCTCCTCATTTGTTACCCAAAAATGTAAAGGCACCTATCTAAATCCCTTCCATTTATTTACTGCCAGATATGCAGCCCTGGCTTCCAACAGCACCTTCCCACCAGGATCAGTCGAGATCTCTGCAAAATTTTAGTTCTGAAAACTCTCCAGTGTCCATGTCAGGAATATAAGCAAAAACCTGGACCCTGAGGCATTGAGTGGCTCAACAGAGTTGTTTACAGTCTGGAAAACAACTGAACTGTCTGTAGGACACTACTTCTGATGGGCTTCACTGCAGCCAGCAGCCATGCCAGGGCTTCTGCAGCCTCCAACACCTCTGGCTTGAACCAAATTTAACATTCAAAGGGTTCAGATTCAAATGTGAGACCCTTTGCATGATAACAACCCAAGAGAGGGCCATCTAAGCAAAAAAAGAAACACCTCAGCCTGAAAACTGAAAAATGTCGTATTACCCACTATTAGAGTGAAAATTATTCTTTCAGCTTCATGAGCAGTTACCTCTCAAGTAAAAATGCCTGATTAAGAAGTATATAGTCAAAGCTGCATGAGATTCTAGTAATGTTTGTTTAAAACCAGAGATGTTCTTTAAAATGAGGTCTGTGAAGCTGGAGGAAAAAAAAAAACCAACCCAATGACGACAGAGGGGTAGGGAAAGGTTTTTTCCTAGTTTTTTACTACTGTATCTACTAAAGCAACATGTTCTGCTGGTTAAAATAAGAAAAGCAAGATTCTACTGATATTGACTGGATTTCAATATTTCTAAAAACACAAGCACTTCATAAATACACTGAAATATTCTGTCATCGCCAGACAGAACATGCCGGTTTTCTATAAATATAGACATCTGGCAGTGGTTTCTTCTACTGCTACAGATTTCTGGTGTGAAGAATGCTATTTTGTAAGCAAATGCATGTTGGAAATTAATTTCATACGCGACAGGTTACATTAAAGAGCAAGAAAGTTTTGCTGGGAAGAAGCACATAACAAAACCAGTGTTCCCATACCACTCCTGACCCTCTCTATGAGGTTGCCTTCACAATCCTGTAGGCATAAAATATGTTCCTCCAAGCAGTGCTGTGAAGCTTAATTAAAGCATGCCCACAAATTGCACTGAAATTTGAAAAGGGGACTTAGTTTGGCGTTGTAATTCCAGCCATGGTGAAACACCACTGACAAAACGATGAATATTAAACATCAGCAAGTAACAGCCTGCTTGGTACAAACCACCTGAGGGCCACCAGAAGCAACAGCCAGGTATATAAAATCCAGTGCTGTAGGGCTATGCCATGACTTTTGGTCTTTTTTTTTTTTTAATTGTATTTCCAGTCATATCTATGTCCTAATCTGACCCATGGTACAACCATCCACAGAGTTGCATCAGACAGAGGGCAAGATACTAGGAGGAAATTCTTTCCTGTGAGGTTAGAGAAGCACTGGAACAGGTTGCCCCATAGCTGGGAGTGTTCAAGGGCAAGTTGAGGGGGCAACCTTGTAGAAGGCGTCCCTGCCCATGGCAGGGGGTTGGAACAAGATGATTTTTCAGGAGTCTTCCAACCCACTCCGGTCTAGGATTCTATGATTCCACAAGACTGGGGACACACAGGGTCATTACAAAGAGGCGAGTGTGGGGGGAACACCTTACTTCACTAAGGGCTCACCTGGGCTAAAAATGGACCCTAATATCTCACTCTAAGGGTGACAGAAGACATCTCTGTGTAAGGGTATGGGCTATGTTTTCTATCCACATCTGCTTTGCTCTCCAAACTCCCTATTACAAAGTTATTAGCATCAGCAGATAGATCAATTTCTGACTGGAAAATTTTCCCTTCTGGTTAACATAAACCAAGCATAAACACTCCCTCAGAGGTTAACAAAAGCCAGCAGCCCAAACAGGGACAACTCTCCAAGAAAAGGTGAGTGGGAGTCAGGGGGAAGTTGAAAAGACAATTAATCACAGGTTTTCATACACCTTAACACATTCCTGCCAGTGATCAGGCATTTTGAGTCACTCTGTATTGCTCCTCACCTTCATTCTCAACCCTGTTTGAGGGGAGTATTTCCCAAGTGGAGACATCAAAACAACAGATCCCAGAGTCACCCTCGTCATCCAGCCCCCACTGCCCATCTTCCCCACTACCTTCAGTAAACACCACTAATTCCCCAGCTCCATCAGACCTTTTTTTTTCCCTTCCAAATCAACCTAAAAGCATTTTGGTACCAGAGACAAAGAAAAAAAGCAGGGGGGACCCACTAAACCCAAAGTCTCCAGACAGCTCTCAGCATCTGTCAAATGCTTGCTAAAAAATCCAAATAAAGACAAACCCAAGCAGCCTTGATACCTTGTGTTATCTTTGCAGGCTGGCTGCTGCCTTATCAGCTCTGACAGAACCCAGCATTTAAGAAAAATTCAGTAGTCTTTGGGTGGAAGTTAGTTCCTGAAAAAAACATGCAGCCGAATTGCTGGAAGTTGGTACAAGAGGAGAGGGTGAGTGGGTAAGAGACAGCCTGAAAGCCCCACTGTCGTCTTGCTGCTCCCTCTCAGGAAATACATTGCCATGTAAGATTTTTAATTATTTGTTCATAATTCACTCCTCAGGTTTCACACCCACTGCAAAGGCCAAGAGCTACAAGGGTGAACAATAGCTCATAATGCTGCTTGCTCACACTAGGAATGAGAATGGAATGGAATTAGGATAGAATCCAGGCAAAGCCACTGGCTCTTCATACCAGGTTTTCAAGCCTATCAGAAATGGATAGAGATCTTCTGACCATGACTGATGCTGGTGTTATGTGCCACTGTCCTGATGGGGAGGATAGAGATGTTTTGTCCTTACCTTCACTTACAAAAAAGATGCTCTTTTTGGATAAAGTCTCCGTGGAAGAATTTGGATGTTAAGAAGCATTTCTTTCATGAAAAGCAAAAGCCCTGTTTGCTCTCACACATACCTCACTGTGCACTATGCATTTTGGCAGCCACCTCACACAGGAGTTGGACTTTTCCTATGCAAAGGTGTGAAGGTCCTGCTCTTGAAAAAGTTAGAAAATAGTTATAAAACACCTTTGCTTGACATTAATTGATGGGTAGAACAAGCTAGCAAGAGAAGAGATGTCTCAAGGCCAAGGGCTGCTTTTCAGTCTCATTTGTATTGTGACAGAGGGAACAGCTGGGGGAAGGAATCAGCCTCTTGTCAACCCCAGAGGGAAGGACAGACGGACATTCCCTGGGGAGCTGCCCTAGCATTATAAGCTCTCTGATAGAGGGTGAGTGGCTTTCTACCTCTGACCTGACCCTTTCTCCCCCAGAGAGTCCTAACAAGTCCTCCTCAAGAGCTAGCAAAAACTGAAGTGACACAGCTGGGCTCCCAAAATGACCCTTTTTCTTTATTTTATTTTCAAGTTTTGCCCAAGATAACACTGTGGGGGAGGCAGAGGAACAAAACAAAGGGAACTGCAAGAGTAGAAGGTCCTCAGCAAGTGTTTCTTTAAATACAAGCAATCTCCAGGTGCTTGAAGTAAGTATGTGCCTAAACACTTGGAAAAATTGTGTCTGAGAACAGATTTCTCTAGTTGCAAAACTGCATTGAAATCCTTGGGTTTGGACCTCCCCTTGTGTGCCTCCAGTGTTGTGCTACATGGGTTTCAGTGGATCCAAACTGGGATGAATTCAAATAGATGTGTCATACATTATTTTCCGTGTTTTATTTGACTTTAATTACTTCTTAACAGTAACTGCTGTTTGAAAAATCTTTCTCAATTGAGGGTGTTGGTTCTGCCTAGGGCTGCTTGGCCCTTTTCCACTGAAATGCCCTTTCAACAACCACCAGAAGCTTTTGCAAGGAAAATGAAATCTTTTGGAAGATCTCATTTTCTGGGACTGTGTGAAAATTTGCCTCTTTCAACTCTCTTTCCTTCTCCCAGATTTTAGGTTGGTTGCTCTTTTCACCTCTCTGGAAGATGGAAACCCATGGTGGGCTCCAGCAGGATGTGGAACAACACTTGGGAGCAGTCAGACCTTGCTGGTAGCATAGATGAAGATATTTTGATGACAATAACAGTAATAATGCTTGAATAATCTGTGATTTTTTTTTCATTCCAGGACTTTTGATCCTTGTTTCCATAAAAAATAAGCATGGTGTAATGCCATCTCTCCCTGAAGTCAATGATGCCTTGTGCCCAGCAGAGAGGGGACAACTGAACTTGCAATTCACCTACATGAACCACAGTGGGTGCTCAGTGCAAGGCACCAGCCTGTGCAAGAACAAATGTTCGCATCTGTTTCACCTTGGGTTTCACTGAAAAAAGTTTGGGGATAGAATTATTGGCCTGGTGGGTCTGTATTGTAGCAGCAGTAAGAAATCCTTATCAAGGCAACATTTGCTTTGTGCAGGGTGCAAAGGTACCTCACCATTCTGAGGGGTACATGGTAAATAAAACTCAGCTGACTAACGGGTCTGGTTTTGGAGGGGCCCTTTGTCAGAGTAAAACAAAGTCTCTATCCAAAGAGCTATTGCATTTAACACTACAGCTGTCTGTTCTTCGTTCTGAGTTTGACAGCCCTTACCACAACAACAGCGCTTTGGTACAATGAGGACTTCCAGGCGCTAACCCCAATCTAAAAAAAAAAAAAAATAATAAAATCACACCAGCTATATTAACAACTTTGCCTTATGCTGTGTTCATCATACCAACCAAAACCACTGTTCACTTACTGACCTGCTCTCTGAGAGCAGTATTAAATATCTCAGATGTTGCAGTCCTCCTCAAGCTCCACCTTAATATCTATCTTGTAAATACCCTCCAACACATGCCACAGACAGAAGGCCCCGAGTCAGTTTTAACACTGGATTAACTAAAGCAGAAAACCTGTTCAATTACTTTGTAGCATTTTTCATCTCCCTCAGACAAGTTATTGGGTTTGCAGTTTGGGGTTATTTTGCACTTTATAGTATCTGCCTTACCCTTTCAGAGGGTTAAAAGGGAAAGCACCTGTAAGTACATAAAGAAAAAGATTCAAATCAAAATGCCATTAAAATTCATTCAGGGTTATTCCTTGCTGCTGTTATTTCAGTTAGTGTCTGATAACTAAGCTGTTCCCTTTTTTCTTTCATACATTTGTCTCAGTGAAAGTCTGATGCTGTTTTTCCTTCTGGAGAACGAAACCCCAGAGATGTATTTTCAACCTCCTGGCTCAGTGTTTCCCAGATATTTTGAATTAGGGACTGTTGCCAAGATTCACATTTTCACCAGATCACCACACACCCTCCTCACACTCTCAGCTTAAAGCCATCCCAGATCCAGGGATGGACCCTGGAGAGGTTCTTAGTGCATTGTTCCTGTTGTCCTTGTAGTCCATGAGCCAGCATGGGAACCTGCGCTTGTCCCTCTTGCATTGCCCAAGGGGGACCCATTGTCCAGGTATGAGAAGTTTTGGAAGATTTTAAAGCATATATAAGGGAAAAAAATCTTTTCTTTCAATAGGTAGACTTATTGATACCAGGTTCTGATTTTCACCCCTATACCTGAGTTTAGTCTTCCAAGCCAGAGTAACCCCAGCAGCCTTCATATGGATACTGACATATGCACCAGGATCTTTCCCTCTTTACAAAAAACTGCAACAAGAGGCAAAACCCACTATTTCTCCAGGGTGCTGGGTCATGTTTCAGAAGGTTAGACATGTGTCAATCATTCCTGGACAGAACTCATGTACCACATCTCACTGGCCAACATAAACAGCCCCTTCTAGAAATCCCCTAAAAGTGTTGTTGATGGAGCCCTACAGTGTTACCTGTTAAGCCTGCTGGCTCTGTTACTCTTCCCCTGGAAAAATATTTTCACCCACAGGGAATATTTTGCCCAAGTTGTTTTCTGTGCTTTATTTTTGCAACCTGCTGAAGCGGTGTCTGTAGTCAGAAGTTTTGTAGAGACAAAGCCAAGCTTGAGGAGAAACTTCTGGGTGACATCCCACATTCACCTTGGTTCCAGCATGGATATACACTGTGCCTGGACCAGAGGGAACACCTGGTCACCAGCAGCACTGGTTGCACCCACCTTTGCTGTCCACTGTGCTTCTCATGGAGCAGCTCCTTCCCTGCAGCAGGCAATGCCATAGGCAGGCCAGCAAACGCTGACAGAATTAACTCACCATTTTCCATTTCCCCAAAGCAATCCTTCTGTCTCAGAAGACAAAAGCAGAGACAGAGGAAGGAAGATACCACCCATTTCTCTGTAAAATACTCCAAATTTCCAGGGATCATTGAGACAAACAGAAAATTGTCATGATGCAGAGTGTGAAAGATGCAATCTCCCAGTGCAGAAGGTGCAGCAATGCACTACTCCTGAGATGAACCAAGAGCCAAATATGACCTTTCAGTCCTCACATTCACTGCCCCCAGGCTATGTTACATTTTGCCCCGTGGACCTTGATGCATCTGAGATTCCTAAAGAGTCATTTTATAAATGTTCCCATAAATATCCAGTCTTTCAAAGTACTTTCATAAGTGGGAAGGGAAGAAAGGACTTGCTGCACGTGGAGACACTGTGATATTCCACAGGCCCAGCCCATGCTCCTCTAAGAATTTAAACCATCACATTTTTTTCCAGGTTGGCTTCCTGCCCAAGTTTCCTCCCCAAAACATCCACAGCAAGGTCAGAGGAGCTCTCCTTCTGGCACAAGGGAGTTACCAGGCTGAGAGCAAAGGAGGACAAGGACAGGCCAGTGATGGGGTCAAGTTCAGTCATCTTCAGCTGCCATGAAATCACACCTGAGAAGGATTTACTGACAGGATCTGAGTGGCTGCAGTCAGGCAAAGGAAGGGGGGTCCTATTTGTGCATCTAATTGACCCAACTTAGCAGGACAGAAACCAAGTGCTTGACCTTTCTCAACATCATGTGAAGCAAATGCTCCATATGACACAGCTCCAGCATTATCTACCAGGCACAGGTGCATGACTGCAATTAGAAATGACCGTCATTTCACACATAACAGCACCTTTCAACCCAACTCTGCCCATCCAAAACCACTCTGAGACTCAATTACCATTTTCTTCCCACCCAGCCGCCCCAGCTCCCTTGCCAGCTCAAGCAGCACCAAATAATTCCCCATGAAGTCTCACAGCTGTTATTTGAAAATTAAATTGGAAGTCACGACACCTCGCTGCACGCTGGTAGATCTTACACTTGGCATTTGGTTTATCCCAACACCATTCCTCACCCCCACCCCTAAACCAACTTCCGCGGAGAACAATGCTGCCGCGTTTGTGTCCACAACAGATTTATTCCCCCCTTTCCAGCAGCTCAAAATGCCCACACCTTCAAGGGGCAGTAGCTGCTTGAAGCAAAGGGTTCCTTCTGGTCTATGGAAAGAAAAGGCTGCCCTCTATAATCAGGGTATTGTTCTCCCTAAATGGAGCCAGACTCTGTAAACACGCTCCTCTGCACGGCGCTGGGAGGGCGAATGCCAGCGTGTGCATACATACATGCAGAGAATGTGTCTTGTTCTAAACAACAGTAAATTATGTTAATTCATTTCCTCTGCCTAAACAGTGCTAATATGCTTTGGGAAAGGAGGAGGAAAAAGTAAACAAGAGTCCATTACAAAAAGGTGAGGGGGAGAGGTAACCAAATAACTCCACCAAATGTCTCCTTTTTGGGAAGGACATTCACGTTACAGCTCAGACAGGCTTCACACAGCCCTCCCTCCATCCTGCTGCAGGTGGAAATGTAACAGCAACAATTTCTTTCTTTTCTTTCATAAGGTTTCAGCCTGTTTTCACGAATTCAATCTTGTGAAATGGGAAATGAGCCCCCACCAGTGCCCTGATCCACAGCGACTGCATCCCTGGGGGCTTTGCGCTGCATGTGATGTGAGTGCTCCGGTGACCAAAGCCAACACGAATAGTCAGAGCCTATTTGTGATTCTCTAACAGGAAAATAATTTCACTAAGCAAACTGCCATGCTTTGACTCAAAACCCTGATTAGCACAGTTTGAAAACAGGGCAGCATACTGTTCTGGGAATTAACTTGCTTGACCCCTAGTCTATAATGGCACTCAAATAATCTGTGAGTCAGACCAAGTTGAAAAACTCTTGGAAGACCACACTGAAAGAATTTACTGGATTTATTGGATTTTCTAGGATAAAAGAAAAATAAGCTTGGAACTCCACTTAGTCTGTGGCCTTCAGAAAGACAATCTTTTTCTCCTAACAGTATCTAGAAGAGGAAGACTGCCTGTGCTGAGCAGCACTTTTTGAGTCTCTTTTTAATGTACTGGAAACTCTCAAAAAAATAGTCATAATTATTATAAATATGCAGGTCTATTGCTATGATTACTTTTGAGCTGCACCTTGCTGTACATTTCTTCTTTGGTATTGATGGTAAAGTAAGGGACAGATTCCCAACCCTATGAATCTAAAATCCTCCTCCAAACAGGAATACTCAAGGGGAGGAAAGCCCTGAATTTAACTACAATTTAAATATCCAGAGGCTACTTTACCAGTTGCATACAAGGACTACTAGTCTGGTGGTTCCAATGAATTTCCAGGGACAAGAATAAACCTGTGTACATCACCGTCACAAAATATTGCTTGAAATCCTCCAAATCCTCTGGCCTACTCCTGTTTGAGCAGGCAGGAAATCAGGAAAAGCATTCTGCCTTAGGAATACAAGCAGGACTTTGCTCTGGTCTAGATAAAACACTGACCCATCCTCACCTTGGAGTTCCTCCAGCTCCTGAGCAAAATGCTCTCACCAGCCTCTACTGCTTCTTTGTGTCTCTTTGTATCCCAGAAACAAGAGCTGTGTGCTCGGAACACTGACAAACACCTTCAGAGAACAAATTCAGCAATTAGCAATCAACTGTCCAAAGCCAGTCCCTGCATATGCAAATATCTCCCTAACAGGTTTATGATTCCTTGTCAATCAAACAAGGCAAAGTAAACACCTGCTTACTGTCCTGGCCGTGATTAAGTTGAAAGTTTCACTCTCATTAGCCCTTAATGAAATTAGCCCTGGCAATACTGCATTTCTGATTGGTTGGGAATAGCAGGGAGGAGGAAAGATACTCATCAGCTCTGATCTGTTATTCTAGTTTTATATTAACTATTGCAGATCATGATGAACCCTCCCATGGCGTGGTGCCACCCCACACAGAACTGAAACTCAGCCTCATCTTACAAGGCTCCAGTTTTTGCTCTCTGGTAGGATTATGTATTTAAATCCTACTCACACCTACTCAGCCACAACTCACTGAACCTAAAGGGACTATCACCTTTGTAATCCAACCCTGAACGTTAAATTACGAAATGACTTATCAGAGCAGGGAGCCTGATCTCCATATGCTGGAGGAGCTGGCAACTCCTCCCCAGTTTTTCCATTTCAAGCTGCCCAAAAAATACATTAAGCATTTCCCAATATTACTCATCTGGAGAAAGAGACACTGTCATTGCCACCAGAATGTTGTGTTAGTCTGCAGAAGAACAGGGAAGATTTAGATTCACCCAGAAGGTGAGCAAGGTGGCTCACAGCACCATCTCTCTGAAGGGTATCCACACCCTGCAGGAGTTAGAGCCACCAGTTTAACACTGACTGGTCAATGACAAACAAGCATTCTTCCTTCCACAGGGAGTCTGGAATATCCCTGGGGAGATATTCCACAATGTTCAGACGTTCATCCTGTTACTCATTAACCCTTGCATCCTTGACATGCAGTTCATACACCTGTAGCTCATCTGGCACTTGCCATTGCTTAATCAGCAGTTACAGATCTGTTACAATCTGTGTTATGAGATCTGAGAACAACCACCAAGAAAAATAACTTCCTTTGTTACTCCAACTCACACAAATCTAATAGAGGGGAAGGAGGAGGGAAAGAAGCCTGTTCACAGTGCTCCAACATCTGCAGCAGCCTAACTCCAGTACTTTGGCTTGTGCAGCTTTGAGAGACTGCTGAGTCTGAACAGCTTTCCCTTTTCCATCCTTTGTGGTTGATTTGGCCTCACCCCGTTCACTTCTGTCTAGAACAAAGGAGATTAAAATCCATACAAAGCAATAGTAAAACAGTAGCTAACACAATGAAGGCACCCCTTTTACATTACAAGGCTTTTACTCAGAGTCACATATTGGTCAAAAGCCAATCAAGTCTCACACCTCTCCATGGAGACAGAGAACTACAGCACAGACTTGGAAAAGCTGCATCCCACATCCCCTTCAGAGCCACACATTGCCTGCTCGAGAGCCTCTCCCAGGCACCAGCAGGCCTCAAGAGCAGGGGTACAATAACTAATCTGGACTAAACTTTCTCTTGGAGGCTGGCTAACGCATTTCCCTCCACATTCCTCTCCAGCTTTTTCCCTCTCCCAGTATCCTGGGCAGAACTAACAAGCCCAAAGTTATCACAGAGATGTTGTGCCAGTCCACACTTATACCTAACTCTTAAGGTCATCAGTTCAGGGGGTGTGTGAAACAAATCCAGGAGAGAGAATACAAATTTTTAAAAATGCTACTGTACAAATTAGGTCCACATTTTCCTATTTGTCTGCTCTTCATGTTTTTATCTGACAGTCACAAATACTGATGGCTCCTAAAATAGCCATCTAAGTCAATGCCACCCAAGTGGCATATAGGGTATGACACTCTTGCTTTACTCACTTGACAGGATACTCAAGATTGTGTGAATCACTCATTAAATAAATTTACCACATATGAGAAGAAATTATTTTGTGTCCCATCAAGCTGGAAACCACTTGTAGAGAAGCTGAGCATAGAGGTGCAGCCATCCTGAGAAACATTAACCTGCTCCAAGGAGCCTCTGTTCCCAATTTACATTTTTCTTTTTTCCTTAGTGAAGTTCAAAATTAAGTTTGAACACTTAATGGAAGAAGTAGCCTGGAGTTATTGGCTTAATTTCTTCGTGAAAATTGGAGTGTCTAGGATGAAATAACAACGTCAGGTTCCTTGCAGCACTGCAGGATGCTGTGTTTCTGCTGTGATACAAAGGGAACACTGAATAATCACAGCAACCCACCAAACTCCACACAGCCCAGGTTTATTTGACTGGGAAGGGGGGGAAAAAAATCAGAGATGGGAATGGATTCAGCAACAAACAGCATACACTCACTTATTAAATAACACTCAGGCAAGTCTTCAGCCCCTCCACACCCAGAACACTGCCTGCAGGTTGGGTCTCTGTCTCTGGGGATAAACCTCTCTGCAGCAACCCAAAGTTTAAGCAGTGAATTTCCACATCATTCTCAGCCCCAGCAGTGCATGCTCCACCCACCAGCCAGAGCTGGCAAGTCAGTAGCAGCAAAATGTGCTTTTCTAGAATGAAAAATGTGAGTCCGAGCCATGCAGTCAAGCAGGCGAGTGGCACACTTAGCCCACATCCCCTCTTGTGCAGCTGTCACACATGAGGGGAGTATCACAGATAATCTAAGTCATCCTTCAGGGATGGATCCAAAGCCTATGGGAGTGAGTAGGAGTCACAGCACCAACACTCACAGGCTCTGAATCAGGTCCTAACCTGTCACAACCAGCATGGGCTGCATCTGCCTATCTCATACGACATCGGGACAGCACAATCAGATTAATCAAGCTTGCTTTTAGAAATATTTTTCTTTTACCATAGTACCACATTTGCTGTGAAAGAGCAGCAGACTGAACAGACTTGAATCAGACAGGTCTTTGCAACTTCTGCATTCACCCTGGCTCCACTCTCAAAAAGTCCCTTCTATGACCAAAAATGTTTCACCTTCTTGCAAAAGATTAGAACAGGTGAACACAGCTAAATAGGTACGGAGGCATTATTACTAGAAAAGCTCAAAGTAAAGGCTGATTACAGAGAACAAGACAAGGAATAGAAATCCAAATTAAATGTTCTAAACAATATCAAATGTATTTTAGCTTGAGCAGCCCAGCAGAAAATACAGGAAGAGGTCAGATGAAAGACAAATTACTTGAAACAAGACAAAATGAGGAGGGTAATAAAAGAAATGTGAGAAAAGAGCATTTCCACCAACTCCTGTAATGCTGGGATACATTTGCACAGATCCTTTTGGCAGCATGGTTTTACAAGTCACTGCAGACACAAGTAGGAGCTCCACATCTTAGGAAAATCAGCTGCAACAGTTCAAACCTCAGTGAATAAATAAAGCTATGACTAAAGGTTTTAGGGATTTTTTTTTAATTCAACCTAGGCACAAGAGGATCTCTACATTATTATTTTCCTCTTTCAGTGGAAATTTTTATCTCTCAGAGTAATTAATCCAAGAATGCACAGGCAGACTCTATTTCACTCACACTATTCCATGACGAGTTTTCTGCGCCCAGATGTAGCAGTGTCACTTACAGTGACACAGACACTCAAAAAGCAATTATCAGGGAGGATATTGGAAAAGATCAGCTCTATCAGCCAATTCATGTCAAATGAAAAACTTCAGCTTCAGTTAATACATTGGCACCAATGGCCACAAATCTTGAAAAGGGAGTTCCTACTTGCTAGCAAGTGTCACTTCTTTTTCAATTTAGAATGATATTCTTTTCCTGAAAAAAACACTTTCCTGTAACATCTCAAGCACCATCTCATGGCATATGAAGTTGCTTCTGTGGCTAAGACTCAGGCATTGGAGTCCAGCCTTTGCTGTGTGCAAGTTCATCCCAGAAAAGTCACATTTTGATCTGCTGCTTGCGTCTTTGAATGAAAGTCAAAGAAACATATGGACTTGGAAAACAGAGTTATAAAAACTTTAGGGAAAAATCTAGATGTATTTGAGCAGTTTGCTGAGTTTTGTAATATTCCTAATTAAAAACAAATAAAATCAACCCTAATTTTCCAGTATGACGCACACTGAATTTTATGTTTAAACTCAGCCACAATTTAGAGCAACCGACAGCCTCAGAAGAAGGGAGGAACCAGCATTTAAAAAAATAACCAGGATTTTCTTAGATCGTCATGTTGACTCTAGGTACAAGTCATTCTGACAGATTATTCATGAGCAAGTTCCCCAAGAGCAAGATCCAAAAAAATGCCCCAAACTTCACCAGAAGATGTGCTGTGACTTCCATAAAATCTGAATCAGGCTGTTAGATCTGAACATGTTTCTCTTTCACAAGCGGGAAATTACCTAATCGTTCTATCTGGTAACAAGCACTCAACAAGAATAAAGGTGTAAAACAGAAGCCAATAACCATCTCTCTCATATTACCATTATTTATCTTTTCTGTGCTTACTAAAGGACTCTTATAAACACCAAAGTTCACTCTTATAAACCCCAAAGTTACAGAATGGGAATTCTGCTCATCAGAACGAAGAACTCAACTTCCAAGAAATAAAAAAACATCTCCAGTATCTTATGCTCTTTTCTTCAATATTAAGAGAAACTGAAATGGCACATAACATTATTTCTGCGTGAAACCATTGAATTTTGAGGTGGCTCAATCAGCTAATTCCCTGTAAAGCAGACACCAAGCAGGTTTGCAAGCCACGGTCGCACAGAGAAGTGCCAGAACAGAAAGCAATTAAGGTCCCGTTCTTCCCCTCCCTACGCAATGCACCGAAAATGAAATCAACATCCAAACTAATTAGTTTCCAGCAGAATATCAGTTTACTTGCTAACAGGAGGGTGGTTACTGCTCTTACCAAAAACTTCTAAACATACCATGCAAAATCTTGCTTAAGCCACGGGACCAAGCCAGGCACATCCCAGTGTTACCATATACGGTCACCAACATGAATATGATGGCAACTTGACAGATTTGGAACAAATATTGCGTTGTCGGTCACTGAGATAACATATGCAGGAAAATATCAGATTGTATTACCTGAGTCCAACCGGAGGTGTGGCGTGGCAGGAGCTACATTGCTGCAGGACATACTCACTAAAGGTTAGTGACCCAAGATGGGATTAATCCCCACAGAGGAGGGCCAGGGCAGGACACTGAGGACTTTTATGCCCAGTATGGGGCTGACTGGAGAGAGCAGGAATGGAATAACAAGAGGGATGAGCCGCTGGACCTGCGCTGCTATCCAGGTTCAGAGCAGACTTCGTCCATGGTGGCTGGGAACCAGGCTGAAGCTGCTGCCCCACACCTTGGCTGTCAGCTGGAAGGCACAGTCCCTCTTAGAAAACCACAGCACACAGGTTTTGTTCTGCAAGAGTGGGTTTTGAGCACACAGGCGTTCTAGTCTTCAGCCACAAGGGAAAGAAGGGGCTTGGATAGCTATCAAAATAGCTCCCAAGGAAGAGTTTTTTGGTACAGGCTCCCTTCACGAGATCCTTAGCCTGGAAGAAGATTGGCCACTGAGAGTTATTCCAGACTAAGTTTTTTGGAAGGGTTATTCCAGGGCATTTGCAGGTGTACACAAGCCCTTAGTCAAAGTCTTTCATTTTCAACCCCAAAAGCATTGGTTCAAACACAGCCAGAGCTACCTCACCCCTCATCCCTTCAAACACAGACAGTTCTACCACCTCTACCTCTAAAATCAGACCTGCTCTCTGTTTTGCCTGGATACTTCAACGGTATTGCCTCTTTCTTAAGAGTTTATCTTGGTTTTCTAAGATATTCCCCTTTTTACAGTGTCTTCTAAATCAGTGATGAGATACATTGGTGGGACAGAGCCAGCAGGCACAGATCCGACCCTGGAAAAACGCCCCTTTTTGCTGGGAGGTGGAAAAAAAAACCTGCTGCGCAAACCCAATCCGTCATTCCTGCAGGACCCTTTGCCTTAAAAGGTGTCACCTAAATAAAGATGTAAAAATAATACAACGTAACATTTAATGCAAGATTGCAGCTGAGCATTCAACTGTCAGGAAATATCAAAGCTGGAGCGCGTGGGCAACTTAACTCTGCCCCCTTGTGCAGATGCACCACGGCACAGCCCTTCCCCAAGCACGGGCACAGCATTCAGTCGGCTCCAAATTAACACCCTAATCACATCATAACCTACTTTTGCCTAAAATGAGTGGAAAAGAAAGACCATCATTTTCCCAGAGAGCCTCCTCAGACACCTTCCTCACTTGATCACCAGCCAGCAAGCACCTATTTAACTTCTGATGCCTCGGATCAGGAGGTGCTGCCACACTTCGGGCCACACACGTCTTATCTGCAATCAGGACACAGATATTAAATGCTGTTTGACCAAAACAAAGAGCTCTTCTTCCTCCAGAGAAGAGCCTCACAACCTCAGGCTGAGATTTGGCTGAAGGACTGCCTATAAAACCTGAGCAATTGTAGAAGGTAACGTTTACACATCTCCAGCGGCCAAAGCCCTTGTATGAGGCGTTCAGAAAAACTCTGCAGGCACATAAAAGGCCTGGCACATTTTTCCAAGAACCTGAAATTATCCCAGTGTAAACACCTAACAATTGGAGATATTTGTCAGCACAGTTTCAAAGTTCTGGGAAGTGTCTCATCTCTGCTCACAAGTTTGATCTTCCATCTACCTCCTTCACTTTCAAAAGGTTCTCCTCCTTAAGGAGGTTTAAAGCAGGACTTAAATGACAGAATTTTGTCTCTGTTTTCACAGCAATGACTCCTTTTTCTTCTCTACTTTAAATCAATACATGAATGAATGACATTTTTCATGGGCTTGGCCCTGGCTTTTAACCTCTATTTCTAGACAATTTTAAATAACCAGAACCATCTCTCCATACACTTACAGGATGGGTTTTTCCAGCTCTGTGTTCAAATAACTCAATTATCAATATGATCCTATCAAAGTCACATTAAAAAGACCTTTCCACAGGAAAAATAATGATGTCCTGAAATTACTGCTGTTAATTTTCTGTCACTCCTTCACATGACAACAGCCCACAGCGCTTCACTTTCCAAGGGCAATAAGTGTACGAGCAAGACAATTGTAAACCAAATTTAAACAGGGTCAGCCAGTAAAGCAGCCGATACTCAGCTCACATCAGAGACAAGAATCTTTTTGTCTTCTCCTGCCCACTTCAGATCTTTTCCGGAACTCCACCAACTTCTCAGGTCCATTGCAATAATATACATCTATGAAGTCATCTTAATTCATACGCCGCTGCCCATCGCCCACAACTTAAACTGAGTCCCCATTGTAAGCCTTGCCTGGAATTCAGACTTGCAGGAATTACAGCCTATATACTGTTTTCTTTTTCATTCAGCTTCCAGCCAAATCATTTTATAGTGCTTTTGCCTCCATAAAATATTTGCTTGAGAGCCAATGCCAAGAAGAAAAAAAAAGCAGTGCACTAAACCAAACTTGGGTTTTCAGAGTAATGCTCCCCCTCTCCTTTCCCACCCTCAACCCCCAAGATTTATTTTTGGCAAGTTACAGCCCAAGTGAAGGGGAAGTTTAAACCTTTTAATTCGCAAGTCCATCACTCTAGATGACTTGAAGGTCTTACAGCAATTCACGAAACTCTGAGACTGTTGGGAATTGCAGCTGGAGCAATCTGCATCCTGAAGTTGTACCCCCATTCTCTTGGAACAATGCAGCCCCTACTTTGTGACCAGCGGTGTGGGAGCTGAAAGCCTGGATTCCCATTCAGGCTTTCTAAGGACAGCACCCACCGAGGTACAACACGGGCAAAAGCTCAGGAAGCGCCACCTCTCCTTGCACTCTGATCCCAGTGCTTTGCTAAAAGCACCTTGCCATAAAGAAACTTCTCTCTTTCCTCAACCCTTCATTCCCAGGTCAATGTATTTCAATTTGCCTCTGGAAGGGTAACCTGTTTATTGAAATCTGATCAACTGCTGGAGCCTCAATGCTAAAATACGCTCTCGCTGTTGGGAACTGTCATTTGTCTGTCACCAGGGAAGTTAATGGATGTGTTTGTTTAGTTTGTAAGTGGAAATACACAGGGCAGGGGCTGGAGCGATCAGAGGAGGGGAGAGGTATTTCTGATCCACAGAGGAATGCAGTTGCTTTTCTTTAAAATTGTCTGTGTATTTTTACACAGGCACAAGAAAAGCCCCTGGAGGTTCACCTGTGCCTGACAGACCTCAGCAACGCCACAGTGACAGCGCTCCATCCCAAAAGACAGTCCCGAACCACACAGGTGAGGAGGCACTACACGTGGGCACGAGCCTGCAACTCTGTGCAGATAAAAAATGTGCAGGGGACGAGTCCCTGCGACAGCAGCTCCCCTGGGGTTCCCTCTGGGGGCACGGGGCGTGTTTGTGGAGCACGAGCCCACGGAGCAGAGGCAAGGGAGAGAGTCACAGGGTGATCGTACCAAGCGCAGTCCCCTTACCTCTCGCCGAGTCCGAAAATGCAATTATCCCTGCGAAAAGGAGCGCCAGCTGCAATTCCATTTTGAAAACCAGATCCCGCCGTATCGCACAGGCTACTGTCCTCTCAGACCTGGAGGCAGGAAAGAGGAGAGCAAATTAGTTACTGGGGGGAAAAAAAACCCAAACAACCCTCAACTTCGCAGAGTTTTAAATCCCATTGAGAAGACTGACAAGAAGAAACAGCAAATGAAAGAGCAACGTACTTGTGATTCATTCCTTGGTGCTCAGTGAGTAAAACTTTGCCCTCCTCTCTGCTTTAGCCTGATATAAATCAAGAACCCACTGAGGCCAGTAAGCTCCTCTAAGTTTACAGTTAATGCATAATTCTTTGGTATCCTGTACGGAACCAGTCTGGAAGGCAAACAAAACGCTAGCGAGTGGCCATAAAACAAGATTTCAGGTTAACAATTTGCGGAGGAACTTGGTGGAAGGGGGAGGAGGAATGTTACCTCTCCCATCAGCAGCCCAGAAAACTTTGTGTTGCTGCTCCAGTGCCCCTCAGCCAGGCTCCGCTCTGGGTACGCGCCTTCCTCCACTCCGAGACTTCTCTGCACAGCACTGATTCCTCCTTTCCTCTTCTTCTCCCCCCGCCACGCTCCCCCCACCAACAGCCCCACTTGTTTCCGTGGGCTCCAGAGGTGCGTCCCAAAGCGCAACCGCACTTAATTACCCAGATTCTTGAAGATGCCTTCGCTGTGATACGCACACCCGGGGAAGATCAGGTTTACATTAATTACACCCTGTTCTCCTCCTAAAACTCTCACTCTCTAAACACTGTCTGAATTCCTCACCCTTGTAAACTCCCCGGTTTAAACACCCCGTGCCCCCAGGACACACAACAACCCGCGTACAGCATCCAGCAAAGCAAACACGGCCGCTCCGCCGTTCGCTCCGCCGTTCGCGGCGGGCAGCGGGAGCGGGGGGCGCCGGGGCTCCCCCGGGGCGCAGCGCGGCTCGGGTAACGGGATATTCGCCGCCGGGGATCGGGGTCGCGGAAGGGAGGGACGCGCGGGGGGACACCCGGCGCGATGCCACCTGGTGCTGCCCCGCGCCTCGGGGCTGCGCTGGCGGCTCCCAGCTGTGCGCTACGCGGCCCCGGCGGGGTGTCCCGGCCCGGGGTGGCGGCGCGGGGGACACTTACCTTGGCTGCTGCCGGGCTCTAACACCGCGCGCCGGAGCCCATCCCCGCCGCTCGCCGCCTCATGCCCTCCGCGGCCACGGCGCCCGGCGGGCGCTCCGCCGCCGGCCTCTACCTCATCCCCCCCTCCCCGGGGTGGCGGGGGGTGCCTGGGGGTGCCCCCCCCACGGAGCGGCTCTGCCCCTTCACCGGCTTTTTAACAACCTCCCCCCTTCGCCCCCGCGGGCGATTTTTTTCCACTCGAGAGTCACGGGCGAGGAGGTCAGGGAAAGGGGGAAACCTTGTAAATTATTTTTTTCCTGCTTTCCGGGCCGGGCTGCGCGTGTGTGTGCGGGGAGGGACAGCGGGGACCTGCCAGAGCCTCCGGGGCTCCGCGCCGCGGGATGCCCGGTGATGCCGTCCGGCGGCTCGCCCAGCCGGAATCCCGTTTAAGGAGCGAGGGGAGGAGGGGAAAGGGGCTGGGGAAGGGGAGGGGAGGGGGGGGAGAGCCGGGGAGAGAGAAACCGGCGATAAAGCAACTTTCCCTGCAGGGCTTTGTGGCGGTGGGGGCCGAGCCGCCGCGGAGGGCGGCGCGGAGCCGCCCCGCTCCAAACTTCGCACCAATCCCCGGGAGCCCCCGGCAGCCCCCGCCCTCCGCCGGCCCCGCTCCCCTTAACCCTTTACGGGCGGCAGCGGCGGCTGCGGAGCGCTCGGTGCGCCGGGAGCGCTTCCCGCAGCGCCCGCCGCGCTCCGGCCCCGCTGCAGCCGCCGCTGCCGAGCCTGGCACCCCCGGCGCTGCGGTGCCCACCTGGCCGTGCCCCAGAGTGTTCCCCTCCCCGCACCCCCGTAAGCCCAGCGGCGGCGGAGACCTCCGAGCCCGCAGCCCCCCCGCAGCCCCGACTCCGTCCCGGCCAAGCACCCCTGTCCGCAGGCCGGGGGAGAGCCCCGGCCGTGGGAACCCACCGCGCAGGCAGCGGGGGAGAGACGGGGGGCGGCCGCCCCGTTTTGATCTCTCGGCTTGGATGCAAATGATGCCAGAAAGAAGCTGGCCTGAACTGAACTAAACCAAGTGGAAAATAAACTGTGGAGATGTCAGTTTCTTATATTAACTGTTACAATTATTTATTATTTACTTTCAAACATGACTCGGCTGATGCATCCGCTCTTACAGCAAATCACGCTTCACACAGAATCAAAACCAACCTGGCAGAATTCACCAAACAGACTAAACAAACGAAAAGAAAAAACACTGCCTCAATGGCTAAACTTTTTGTACCTCAAAAGAAACATCATTACTGTTGATGTTATAGTTTCTTAGATCTCTTACTTGATATGCCCCATCATGAAGACCTCCTTGAAAACCAAGTTGTCTCACTACTACTTCAATGTAATAGGCATCAGAATGCCTAAACCCAAGCCAAGGATTAGTTTGAACATCTATCTTATCTGTTTTGTTAGGATTATGAAATCACATCCTCTATTTTTATTGTTATTACTAAATATTTTTACTGAGTGGTTCCTGACAACATTAAATCTTGATACACAAAATCAGTGTGAAAAACATGTAAGACTAAACATATAAACCCCTTGAGCCAGAAACAAAGCAGCTGACAACACTGTTTTTGTATTTTACATATTTATATTATCGTTTTTATCATTAAAGTTAATTCAGCTGAGAAACCTCAGATGGTCGACTCCTTTCAGGCAGTATACTTCAGCCTCATTGAGTTCAAAGACAGTGTTGACTGAGGGAAACCTTCAGGACTTAACCAACATGGTCATGTTCATGCCATGCCTTCTGATAAAACCACTCTAACTTGCACCAGAATGAGAGCTCAGCTTCATGCTGCATCTCAGGGGATGATGTAAAACACCTCTTTGTAACATTTTCCAGCCATTTCGCCCCAAAGGAGTCAAGGTCTTTGTCCCAAGGGCATCACCACACAGGTGATCCAGCCCTAAAACTATCTATGTAACCTCTCTTTCCGTGCAGACTGAAGTCCAAAGCAGCCTCAGTTCTGGTGCAGATGTGGGACATGAGTTCACAGACAGGTTTTCCACCAGGTTAGAGGGACCTGACTGAGCTCCTATTCCTCGTCCTGTTTTTCTTGTACTCCTTGGCACAAAGACCGAGGCTTAAATCCCAGATATACCATGACTATTTTGTCTCAGACTGTCTAGACTTGGGTGAGCTCTCTCCAGGCCTCCATCAGCTCTGAAAGAAAAGACCTTCCTCCAGCCCAGGCTGTGCCCAAGCCCAGCACCAAGCACCCAGCTCAGGTTGGACATAGAGGATGAAAATCCCCTGATGGATCCACTCCTTCCATCCTCACTTCCTTATTGAAAATCATGTGTGCCTTTGGAGGTTCCAACATCTCCCAGACTGAGAATTTCTTCTCACAGTACAACTATAAAGCAGAAAAACCTCTCCTGCAGCCTTCCACCAGCGTGAAGTTCTGGGAGATGACAGATTACACAAGGTGTAACACAAGAAGTTAAAAAATTATTCAGGTGCCTCAACACCTTTAGATGCCGTTTAAGCCCCTTCCTTAGGCATACAGAAGCTTTTTAAGGATCTGATTCCAAAAGATGTTGCAAAGGGGGCAGGAAATGGAGCCCCCAACTTCCATACCCCAGGCTAAAGTAACCAGAAAATAAGCCTTTCTGACATCAAAATGTCAGCACTATTTTTAAATTTTTTTTCAGGGGCTTTTGAATACCAGAAAGAAAGTCTGAACCCATGCTGTAGGCTTCATCCATCTCAATCCCAATACCATAGCAGAAGAATAAATGTAAAATAATATATAATTATTGTAAAATAATTCATATTCCTGAAACAGCTCCTAGTTTATCAGAAACAAAGTCTCATGTTGTTTTCCCAACACTTCTACCTAAAAAAGGAAACATGCAGAGCTGTGTTTTTCTTCTGGGCTGGCTGTAATTTGCAGGATGATTGAGTAGTCTGAAAGTCAACAGCCCCAGTTTGCTCCTGCACCCCACGGTCCTGAGACAAGGCTGTGGGAAAACAGCTTTCTGGAGCTGACAAACAAAAACGAATGCTAAGCAACGAAATACGTGTCTCCACATGGCCTGAGAAGCAGCCTAACAGTCCATTTGTATCCCAGTTGTCCCCAAAGCCCTGTTTCCAGACCGTGGCTTTTCAAATTTTGCATAGCTGTGATGGTCTAGTGAACATCCATCCCTAGAGTGACTTTCCTTATGTCTCCAAAACCACAAGCTGGACTTTTTCCAGCTTTTTTACCTCTTTTGTCACAGGAGCTGCTCACCTCCACTACCACAGAACTCCATTTTCCCTCATTTTCTCCCTTCCAACTTGATTGTTTGGCCTTTTCTTTTCCCCTGCAGATGACCTGGGAGACACAGCACCTCCAGACTGTAATTCCTAACCTGTCTCAGTGATTTTTTTTCCCGACTGCAGGTGGCAGCCACGAAGCCAGACTCCCGGTGATACCCAGCGCTCCACGGGGCCGCGGTGATCCAAGCGACTTGGGTTGGCAGCAGTGCCTTGCCCGAGGAGCACGGGGCCCCGTGGCACGGCTCCATGGGGACATGCCACCGGGGCGGAGGGCGTGCGGGGCTGGGCAGCTCCGCGCAGCTGACGGAGCACGTGAAGGTGATGGAAGGGCATGACCAGGATTAGCACATTCCCTACACCTGCCACCCCGTCCATGCAGCCCTCCTCTGGTTACCCAGCCACGTGGGGACAACCTGAGCATCCCTCCCGGATGCCTGGGAAAGGGGGTTTGCTCTGGATGCAAAGGTGGGTAACGTGATTGACGGGGCAGAGGGCAGGTTTCCCTGGGTGGATCAGTTTTGATAAAGCCTTTAGAGTGTGACAGGGAAGCACAGAAAATGTCACCCCTGGGAAGACAAGGGGCACAAAACGCACTTTTCCATTTGCACAACACCAGAGTCACTGCGCTGCTCCATGTGGGTCTATAGTTAAGGCTGAAATGGTGTTTTTTGGAGAAAGCAGTGTTTTATGAGAGCAGAATCACTATCTTCCCTATATGTGGTAACTGAGACCTAGCTATAACCTAGATAATATTCCGAGGGGGTGAAGGGGCAGATGGAAAGATCAAACAGGGGGATACAGACCTGAAATCTATGTCACATGTAAATATACATTTTGTCCCTTAGAGTAGCTTTGCTCTAAGTGGTGTTGCAAAGAAACAAATGGTTCATCATATCATGTGGTTCACTTCTATACATGAAGCAGGAATGCCAATGCCTGACAGAGGGAAAGGATGGGAACAGGATTAGATGTCCTATCATCCAAACCTTGTGTCCTGTGCAGAGTGCTGCAAGGTCCCACTTCCCCATGGCCATTCTACCAGGGCTTTCATGGCTTTCCACAAGCACAAATGATCCCTCTGCAACGTTATGGTCTCTGTGTTGGTCTGAAGCACCACCAGGAGAAAGTTCCCAGCCCTTTCACCGAGGACCGGCTGCACACACTGCCCAGCCTCACTGTGCCTGGAGAATGTGCTTGGATTTCTCATTGGTGCTAAATTTGCACATGACGGCATCTGCAGGAAATCATTCCCACCATTCCCAGTTGGGCAGGAGGCCCTATCTCTCTTGGCCAGGTTAGGCACGCTGTGTCAGCGCTCCCTGGCACCAGGGAAACGTGACAGCCCTGAGCAGAGTCCAAGAGGTGCTCAGGGAATGCCAGCCCAGCCCAGCCCAACCCAGCCCAGGAGGATGCATCTCGCTGGCGGTGTGAGTCCCTCACGCTGCCTTCCCAGCGGCTGCCAAATGAATTTCAAGGTCTCGGTGTCTAGGACACACTACTCAGCTGCTTAGCTCATGTCTCCAAGGTGGGTGACAGCAGAAGGAATCTCCTTGCTCCAGGCTAAGCTGAACTCCCCTCCTGAAGGCAAAGCTTGCTTGTGAAGGAAAAACAGCATCCCAAAGCAGCACCATGAAGTACAGACCAATGTTCCCTGGGTGACAGCTTCAAACAACCTTCTCTGCTCCAAAAGGATATATAAGAAGTAAAATAAAGTATAATAAAATTATAATGTAAATATATAATATATAATATATAATATATAATATATAATATATAATATATAATATATAATATATAATATATAATATATAATATATAAGTATAGTATATATAATAAAAGTATAATATAGTATAATAAAACACTACAAACCATGCAAAGTTCTCCTTCCTTGCAGGAAAGGCAAGAAAAAGGAAGGGGTTTAGATCAAGCAATCTAGATGGAAGTACACACAGAAGATTTCAGACACATAGGGCCCAGATCTCATCTGCTTTTTCTGACTTCTCTCAGTAGATCTAAGAAAAGATAGTACATTTCCAGCAAAATCTGATTCCCTCTAACCCAACAACTACACCATGATCACAGAAATAAACCACATCTGAGCACCATTTCCACGCTCCTGGAAGGTGCTCACCTGTTCAAGATGAAGAATATAGTACAAAAAGCTTATGGCAGACTAGGTCACCATTTGTTTAAATGAGTTGTACTCCTTCTTTTGTTAATTGTATCTCATTCCTCTTTTTCATATCCCTTTGCATTACTCTGTACATCTTTCCACTCTTAAATATTTGAAGGTAGTTCTGTACAACTATGTAGTTCTGAACAGGTAGTTCTGAACAACTGTGGTTGTTCAAACTACAAGTAGTTAAAGTTTCCAAATGTTCTCCATAAACACATCCTTCCTCAGGCCCCTTATCCTTTATATCACTCAACACTGGTTTCTTGGAGTCAGTCTGACACTGATGTATGAAGGATTTGATTTTGCTTTCCTTTTACATCTGGCTAGAACAAGAATAATCCCACTGGAGCCATTGGAATCGTTCTAAGTGAGAAAAAAACCTGATCAAACCAACAGACTCATATGAGCAGCCACTATTCGGTCCAGGTAGGCTGAGCTGAAGACTGAATATGCAACCTTTGAATCTAAATATCTCATTCTGGGGGGAAACCACAAATTTGAAGGCCTAAATCTCCTCTAACTGCTTCCTCACATCAACCTCCTGTTCAAGGAAATTTGTACACATCGATGCTGGGTTTAGCAAACAAATGTAGCAAACATGAAAGAAGAGTTCTGAAAAATAACAAAAAAAGAAAAAAAGCCTAATATCAACAGACAGAATGAAAAACAGAAATGTCAAGTATTAATTGCTGAACAGACGTGAGGCATGTTAAGGGAAACTGTTTGGGGATTTATGTTCAAAAAAATAAGACAACTTCCCAAACTATTTCCTTTCAAATCTCTCAGCATTTTCCATAAATTCCATGTGCATGTGTGGTGCTCTCTGATAACATACAAATCTGCATGCATAAACTGTTTTGAAATGTTTGTACAGTTTCATCCAAAAATATGACTATATGTTTGTGTTTTAATTGTCAGCAATGGCAGATTAGGCAAGAGCCACATGCATCATGTCAGGGGCACTGACTAATTTAGGTGGTACAAGCACAACCTCCCCCCTTCCTGGCTCAGTCTTGATAACAAAGAGAAACCAAATCATCTGAAGGACAAACCTGCAGTAAAGCAGCAGCACAGCCCCTGCTCTCAGTGACAGGGGTGCTGGCCCAGACAAACCCCCTGAAACCAATAAAGCCATTTCAGATTCATATAAGTGTAACCAGGAGCAGAAATTTGCTGTTTTCCAGGTCAGACATCAGTGATTTTTGCAACTCTGCAAAAGAATTAGGAGGGGGGGGAGTGGTGTAGGTGGGGGAAAGAGAGACTGACACTTTGCCTCAATCAGTGTTGTTTGAAATGTCTTTCATTTATTAACATTCTTGCTGAAGCCAAACTTTAGTTCCACTCTATCAGGAATATAATGCAGCTGCATTTTCTGGATGGGAACACCACCAAAAATATGTTAACTATACAGTCGACAGCTATGTCTTGTTTACTCTCATGTGTAAAAACCACACGGAAATGATCCTCATAGGAAATTTCTATCTGTAGGCAAATAGAAACAATGGGAGAGACTGGAATGGGATGCTTGGTGAGAAATGGGGTGGGAGAGCTGTGCTGCCTTCTCCCCAGTGAGCATCTTGTTCCAGCCTGCCTGGACTGGCAGGAGCTTTGTTTTGCCCAGGGTTTGTCTGAGAAATTCTCCTTGATTGCCTCAAATAGAGATCCAGCCAGAGCTGCTGTAGTACAGAAATAGAGTTTGCAGGGAAGATGCATCCATCACCTCAATGCTTTCGGTCTAGGACATTCCTCTCAGAGATGCAATTTTTCTGAAGCTTATGGATGGCCCTCAGCCCTCCAGCCACACCACCACCACAACAGCTCAGCCGTGGTTTTATTGCTGATGGGGTATGAGCTGCCCATGGGGGTGCTCAGTGGGGAGTTCTTGGCCCTGCAGTTGCTCAAATGCTCATCAGACCTTGTCCTGGTGTTGTGCCCATGGCTTCATCCAACAGCACTGTTGGGGTGGCTGGGTGTGCAGGGCAAGGCTGCAGGGAGAACTCTCACACCAGCAGGACAAACCTTGATAGACCTGAGGAGCTCTGTCCGCTTGTCCACAGCCCAAGGAGGATGGATACATAATCCACCAAGGCCTGATGCACCAGACTCTATGTGGGGAGCACCTGGCCCACCCTCCCCAGGCACAGGGAGGGTTAAATATTAAGCACACCAAGTCTGCTCAGGCCTGGCTGCCCGCTGGGCTGGGCAGCCCCCTCAGCCATCCCCAGCGAAGAGAAGAGCAGAGAGCACACTAAGGAGCCTTGGAAATATGCAAGGAGCTGCCAGCATTTGCTGCCAAACACTTTTATCTTTTGACAAAGATAAATCTGTTGCTTACTTAACCCAGCCTTTATGAAACTCACAGCTCTGGGTTTCCAAAATAACAGGAGCAGAGTAGGGCTGGCTGGTGTCCTGGTGAGCAGCAGACGTACACAGGGCAGTGAGAAGGTGACAATGTATCTCACGAGAAAAATGGCTGGATAGTAAATCACGTATGATAGAAATAAATAAGAACTTAACCTCCATGGGCCAGAGGACTTATCTTCTCATGTTTCTCTAAAGTGCAGGTATCTGTTTACTTAAGAGAGCTATTAAGATTTAGTATTAATAATGAAGAACAAAAAAACCTGCTACTCAAAAAGAATAATGAACATAAAAAGGCATGGCAAGGCAGATGTAATGCAATAGTGAGAGAGCAAAAGGTGACATAAATACATAAAAGGGTGTCCTCAGCTGTCACACAGTTTGCAACTCAAGGCCAGTGGGAAGAGAGATGTCGGGACACAAGGCACAGCACCCACTGCAGTGCTGGCTCTGAACTCCAAGGTCTGCTCACTGGGGAGCTTTTATCCATGTTCTACACAATTGTGAGTTCAGATAGATTAATGTCATCCCAGGGTTTGGGTGTGCAGTTTTGGTGGGGCTTTGGGGCCTGCCTCCTCCACGAGGTCCTACATCTGACTGACCAGGCATTACCCATTTGCCAGAGCTTTTGTCAAATCTCAGACTTCCTGCAAAAGTGATCTGGACTACACTCTCATTTGCAGATAATTTGCTTAGTTTTACAGGAATAGGTGCTGCAAAACCACTACAAATGCTGGGAATAGATACTCCTCTTTTAGCTATAAATCTCCCTGGTCCCAGGAAATACTAATTTTCTTTTAATACTACGGTTATTATCTGGCAAGGATATAGCCCCTTACTCTGCCACTCATGACCCAGGCTGAACCTGTTTGGCCTGTGTTATTGTGCTAGTGTAATTCAGTGGAAAAGAGATTGGATTAAACAGGCAGCTCTGGAGGAGTAAATAAAAGGAGCATGCTTTAAAGAGTAAATAGACAAGACTGGGTATAATGGAATAACTCCTGGTCATGCTAAATCAAAGAGAAAATAATGCCCTCACTAAAATCTGCACACGGGTCTTGTGTCTGCAAGAAAGAGAACCAACAAAACCCAGAGGGGAGCAGAGGATGCTCTGGGGATATCCACAAATCCACAGCAGAAACAGTACCCAAATAAAGGAAGTCTAAAAGAAAGGGGGGAAAAAAAGAAAATGGAAAAAAAAAAGGAGGGGAAAAAAAATAAAAGAGGCAAGTTCCCTGTAGCATCCAAGCTTGTGCTGGGGAAGAAACCACCCAATTTCTGAATGATCTGCACAGGTTTCCCAAGATGAGTGCATAGAAAGCCAAGCTACCACCAGCTAGTTTCTCACTGATTCTAGACTAAATTTGTTTAGCAGCAGAAATATTATTTTCTTTCCTCACTACCAGCCCTGCAGCTCAACCTGGAGTGGCAGGTTGAGTTCTCAACTTCACCTCCCCTTTTCCTTTCACACTTCTCTAGCAAAGCCAGGAGCATGTTTGATGTTTGAAGGCAGTAATGGGATTTCCTAGCACAGGGAATCCTACAGGAGTAGCCAGAAACTTCTGTCCAAGCCAGCAGCACAATTTCCTAAGGCAGGAGAGAGGCCTGGGAGGATTCAATACTCCCTGGCAGCCTGAGCATGAAGATTCCAACTTTGGGAATGGTGAGCTGGCCTCATCAATCAGCTCAGATGTAAAGTCAATTGATTTGCCTTCCTTCACAGGCAGTTTTACCCCCAGCAAAAAGTTGAGAAGCTGCTGATATAAAGCTCACTGCACTCTCCCCCTGCTCACCAGGAATTTGCACTCCAGGAAGCACTGCAAGAGAAACGGGGCACTCACCTCTCCAGGACCAAAATAAGAAAACACATTTGTTTGCAAGCTAGTGGCTGATTCTGGCTGTGTTCACTCCTGTTTAATCCATGGTGGATCCTGGTCTGTCTCCAGCCCTGAGTTGTCTTGCAGAGAGCAGGGGAAAAGATTTTAAAATCAACTCTCATACTACTCCTATGAGCCTTAAATATCCAAGTGGGGTAAAGCATATGTGGAGTCGCATTTCAGAGCTGACATCCACGTTTTCATGTGGTGGCATCAGAAAAAGCACATTGTGCATGTCTCAGGGACATTTGTTTCCCATCAGCTGCAGAGGAAATTCTCAGCACTTTAAAGGTGTGAGGGTCCCTCCCATGGGAAAATGGCACAGTGAATCTGGTAGCCAAAAAATGAAGTTCTCTTCCTCATTTCTACAGTGACTTTAGTGACAGGACTTTACCAGAGCTTTGACAATATGCAACATTGTTACATGTTGGTTCAACTTTAGGGATGTAATGCCTCTCCTCTGCTAACAAGGGAATAGGGATCATCATTTCAGCTGAAAGACAAAAGTGTAGGAAGGCTAAAAATACACAATTTTATGCAGGAATTTTTCTAACCAAGCCCTAAGTGTCTTCTTCATAAATCATTTGCTATTATGAAAAGGGTAAAAACATTTGAACCTTTTGGAGTCCTGAGGTGGCCATAAATTGAGATACCCAGATTACAGACACAACCACCCCTACTTGAGCATAGCACTTAAAATGAATACATGGAGAGAAGGAATTCTACATATTGTAAAGTTATACAGTGCAAAAGAATTCTTCAAGGAATATGACATCCTGAGCCTATGACAAGGAAATCCAGGCCAGGCATTAGGGAAAAAGTGAATACATTTCAAGGCCAGGCAGAATTAGCAGGGTGATCAATCTGAATTATCCAAGGTGCCGAAATTTAGCCATATTTTCCAACAAAGTGGAGTGAGTGTGACTCTGTTGTGTGATCCAGCACCAAGGTGAGGGACTCAGGTTGTGGACACCAAAGTCTTCTCCATGAAAGGGTCCTCAGGGCACAATGTCAGAAAAGATTCAAAAGCAAAGAGAAAATTAAAACTGCAGCTCAGCATTTCCAAATCATTGGCCATGACTCCTGAGGGGAAGAGCCATGCCAGTGGTGTGCTCTGGCAGGACACTCAGCTCTGTGAACTCCTGTGCATGGGCTAGATGGATATTAGTGCAAGGAGTGGTCTGCCAGAGCTTCTGCTTTCACCAGCTAAAAGTTCCTTACAACCAGTCCTAGAGTGACTCTTTGCATTCACCTAGCCAAGATTTACTCCCAAAATGTGTTTTCCCAGTGAAGTTGCAGGGCACAGTCCTGTTGACACCATCTCCAAACAGCACACAAGCTGTGCCTCATGAGAAGCTCTCTGGAAAGTGCTTCTTCAAGATGAGCTGGAGGAAATTTGGGTGCAGGGGGCAGGGCTGCATGGCTTGGAACTCAGCAGTCCAGAAAAAGAGCAATACGTTCAGCACTAACACAATGCTTTGTGAAAAATGGCTTGTCAAGAGAGTGTGGAACATGAGAGCATTTGAGATGGTGTCTGTAAGAAGAAGATAAGAAGACCCTTCTATTTGAGTAGAGAAACATTATTGCTAGCACTTGTATCCTTGTAGAATGACTTTTTCTTAAACATAGGTCCATGCTCTTCTGAAGATACAGCCCAAGAAGTTTAGTCTGGCATGTGGAAGAATATCTTAGTTATTAGTAGCCACTTTTTGCACAGTTCTCAGAGGTGTACTGTGACTTAATAGTTAAAACATCTTTATTGGATCTGAAAAAAGCCTTGTGAGCCACTCAGAAGTGACACAAAACTCAGAGCGTTAGCCCAGTGCCATTTCTGACAAGTCCCTTTGAAGGCAGAATTGCAGTTGATTATAGAAATGAACTTGGGTAGAGTGGTGGTCCATAGGCCTGGAAATGTGCATTTCATTTTTTTGTCATATAGTAATTGAGTCCTAGGCATCAGAACAGTGAACCATGTACTTGGGTAAGTTGAACAACACAGGTTTTCACTGGAGGAGGGTTTGCCACCCAGGATATACCCCAGCTGCAGCACAGAGCATGGATAAGTCAGATACCAGGTCTTTTCCTCTCACTGCCACTTCAGCTGTCAATCACATGCAGGCTCCTGATTTACAGCAATTCATGCCATCACTCTTGTGAGCTGGAAGTGAGAATGCCTGTGTGAAGCCCCAGATGCCAGGAGAGAGTGCAGGACACATGGTGTGAAAGGTGTAGGTGTAGGGCAAGTGGCTGACACCATCATCCCCTAACAGGCACAGTTTGCACAAAGAGCAAACTGAGCACACGGGCTAAGAGTGACAAACTGTTGGTCAGAGATGAGCTGCAGCCCAGAATTCACCTCTGGGTCCAAGTCTCTTCCACAGCTCAGGAACACTTGGGCCTGGAGTTTTCATTCAGCCTGTTGGATACAGTCTCACAGAGACATTGTGGGACACAATGGTTTCTAAAGCCTGATCCAAATACCTACATGAGCACATGGCACTCTCAGCATCTTCCTCTTCCCCTCCCACTGTCCTGACATGTCCTCATCAACTCACTCCAGTTTGTTTTGTATTTAGAGAAGCTTTGCAAACATTTCTCAGCTTTGCTAGGAATTTATTCCTTCATCCCAGTTTGTCCTGAGGGTGGTCTAGGAAATGACATGTTATTCTAGGCTCTAAGGAACTACCTATGGCTGAACATTCCCCTTCCTCACCAAGGCATTAAGACAAGAAAGGGAGAAATAAATGCCTCTGAGTCTCAGTAATGGGTGAGCAACAGAGGGGTTGTTTATTCCCCTGCTGCTGAACTCTCCTTGTGGTGCAGGGACACCCATCTGAGCTCCATCAGAGGCAGTATGCCACCACTTTGCTCCTCACATCTGATACCATGGGAACTGAGTTATGTGATTTCCAAGGCCACATGAAAAGTTATTGGCAAGATCCCACATGGGAATAAGTCCTCTGAGACCCAGAAGTGCTAGTGAGCAGGAAAAACAGGTTAAAAGCTCTGCAGAGAGTCTTCCACTTGTGCTAAGATGGGTATTGATGATCATTGGAACGCTGGTGTGGCTCAGTGCAGACTCTGTGCAGGCATGTCTCCATTGTGCTCCTAGTGCATTCCAGAGCCACCTCAATTCCTGTCAATGTCTGATTATCCCTCCCTTCCTTCATAGCTAAAGGAAACATTGGAAATGCCAAGATTTACTTTTGTTTATTCTTTCTTTATCCATCCCTCCCTCTTAGCTAGTAAGTGCTGCACAGCCTCTGTTCTGCCATGTACAGCAGTAGTGTGTGAATAATAAATAACAATGATATGCTTTCAGCCAGAAAATAAACCCCATATGTGTCCTCAAGTATCTCTTTTCTCTTGAAGTATTCATGCAAACATTGGTTCCAGAGACTGTTATAATCCTGTTTACTTGTCAATGCTTGGAGTGAGCATGTAATTACAGTTCCACTGTAAGATACTTAACATGTAATTCAACGGCAAAGAGCTGCCATGTTATTACAGTCTTCTAAGTTTGGATTTATGCCCTGAAATCTAAATTAGTCCCAACAATTTCTGTTCAGAGGAGGATAATTTAATGCAAATATTATCAAGCACACCAAAGAGCAAATTTCACCAACACAAGAAAAAATGCTAGCAAGTGATTTTTAATTTTTTTTTAAAAGCTTGTTTTGCCACCACAGTTTTCCTGGACTTGAATCTTACTAGATAGGCAAAGGGTTTGTGTTTGAGTATGATGCCAAAGTGAAATTAATAGTATCAGTGGCAATCAGAAACCTTGGGAATTGGTTCTGTCCTTGAAGACAGACACAAAACCTCTGGCACACGACTGTTATGGTGATGCCGAAGTGCAACCTTGATGTCAGTCCTGAGCTAAAAGAAAAGGAAATTAAGGAAATTATAGGCATATCTAGCCTTTGCTCACTCATTCACCCTGGTGTAGCTGTCTCTGCATTGATCTGTCATTATGCTACTGCCTGTCAGACCATCATCATTAACTACACTAATTGATGTGCCCTGCCTTTAAAATAATCCATCCCCAGCGCCACAACACTTCACACTCCTACGGGCCTGTTCATTCAAGACTCTCCAAGAGCTTTACATGTCCCAACTGCTCAAGCAATACAATGTGCCCAAGAATTTGGTCAGAGGCACAAGAGGGGTAGCTGTGTTTTCCTCAAGACAGTTCCACGCTTGCCTATGGTCACAGGCTGCTCGAGGAACAGAGGGAGGACTCCAGCTCCTGGCTGCACTCCTTTTCTGCATGCCCAGCCCCAGGTTTTGTTATGAGCCTCAGTTTCCCATTTCTAAAAGGAAGTTTAGTCTTTCAGTCTTTCCAAGGGCATTCAGACACAGCCATGGGACAACTCAAGAGCAAGTGAGTTATCTACAGCTGTGGAATTGCCTGGGTCTCCCTTACTCCCTGTCAGCAAGGTTGCCCTTCCCAAGCCATTCCCTGGCTCCTGAAGCTCATTGCCAGCCCTTTCAGCACAAAAATAAGGCAGGCAGTTTGGTTCCAAGGCGCAGAGGCCACAGCCAGGCCGGGAGTCCAGGGGACTCGCGACCACGGGCAGAAAGTCCCTGAAGCTCAGAGGAAGGAGAGGAATGTGGCCCTGGAGCACCTGGGACCCCAGGCTGCCAGCAAGGCCAGGTGTGCACCACAGCAGCAGGGGGACCACAGGCCAAGAGCCGGCGCTGACAGCCCAAGGTCCCTGATACATCAGCTCTTGGGGTCTCACATGCATCTGCTGGAGGGTTTGAGATTTGCCGTGGGGATCAGTCAGCAGCTGGGCTGCTGGCTCTCCAGTGTGCCTGCCAGGTTTAGGCAAGCTGGAGGGGGTGTAACCCCATGGAAATCATGCAGGCATGTGGATAAATGTGCAATGTCCTCAGTCCTGCATGCACAAGAACACATGGGGAAAGGGAAAAGGTGAGTGCAGCGCTGGCTTGGCTGCATTTGCAGAAGCACAAGAAGACCCCAGGAAGAGAAATGAGTGATCAGCAACACAGAAGCCATCAGCTGAGAGCCACCGTACACCCCTTAGAAAATGCCTGGCCATTTAGCTCTCCTCTTAGCAGCTCTCCACTCTTATTTAGAGAGAGCTCGCTGATGGTCCAGGTTCATACAGCAGTTACATTGTGCCATCTTCTGGTTAAAGGCTGAGGACTCCCTCTCCAGGAGTCCTGCTTCCCTCCAGCACGCAGGGAAAGATGTTTTCTTACGCCTTCAAGAAGTGAGATCTGGAGATGTCGGGGCCACTCGGCTGCTGTGGTGTAACATCACCTGCAGAAGAGAACCACAAGCCCAAGGCAGTTTGTGAGGATCACAGGGATGTAGGAGCTGCCAAACACAGGCCTGGTCTGCCAAGCCTGATGTTCTTGCCTCCAGGAGAAATAACATTTGAGCATATCTTTTCAGTGAGACATTGAGATACCCTTATACCCATTTGGCTGGCTGTGCACTTATGAACCACTTGTTGATGATGAGCAAACCTGTAGAAAAGTTAAAAAGAAAGTAGACTCAGCAGGGTCCTCAGAGGCAGAACATGTTCATCTCTCTAGTAAGGACGATCATAAATATCCATAAATGCATGAGGACACATGTTCAGAACTGCTGCCAATTACTCATGTGGATCATGAATATGGGGAACTGGATGTTCCCAACCCACCCTTTGTTGCAGAAAAATGAAGATACAAAACTACAGAGGGATATATGATCTTGGAAAGACAGCTCTTCATGGAGAAGTAACTGGTCTGAATGTGCAAGCCTAGACTTGATGCAAAAAATTAACTGACAAATCCTCTTGTTTTTTCAGCAGCATAATTTATAATGTAAGTTTTACAACATGGCTCCTGAAAGAGGAGTAATATCCAACACTGCCACATCACACCCAACTCTGACCTCACTTGCACCAACACAGCTCACTCGATTTCAACAGCAGCATTTCTCCACCTACCAGGATCATTTTTCAGAAGTAGGTGTGCAGGATGATGAGTTCAAAAGAAGCTAATTAGGCACATAGACAGACAAATTAGAAACAAAGGCTTTGCTAAATACTGGTTAAGCAAACACAGCTCCAGGGAAGATCTGTGCTAAAGATTGTCATCAGCACCACCAGTGTGAGCTGGATGAATTAGGTGCACAGCAGTCCCCACCAAAAAGTTGGCACGTAATGATGTTGCTACAGGAAACAGTATAAAAGGATGAAATCACCTCCTGTTCCAAGAAAGGGAAATAGCCACTACATTTCAGACACTGCAGAGCATGGGACCTGACAGACCTGTGGCTGCATTTGCCATCCTAGTAATATTTAATTATTTTTCTGTAGTGAGCTCTGCAAATGTGTTTAGTCTCAAAATGTCTTTTTATAGTGTTCTGAGAGTTGAAGTAAATCAGGGTCCTTATGAAGGCAGTCTGATGATGTTACACACAGGTATCAGCCAGTGTCAAGGTACTGTTTTGCTGTTAGCTTAACTGAAGCTGGAGAAGCAGACAGAGGTTTTTACAAGATTTACATGACTTCAGCCTGGTCTGCCCACTTATAATCTGCCTACACTTCCTAACATGCCGAGTATCTCCTTGCGCAAGTCTGTCATCAGGAGGAGATACGGGAACTTGTCCAGATTTTGAAGTAATTCGGTCGGTCTGTGCCCTCAGAGATTTGGAACACGAGCAACGGGGAGCTTGGATCGCACCCTGCTGCAGCCCAGCCATGCGTGAGGTCTCTGGGCATTGCATGGAGAGCAGGAAAATGCTTTCTGAGGCTGAGCTCACACTTGCATCCAGATCACCAGCAGCAGAAGAAGGATTTGGGGTCTGAAGTTGTGTGCTTGGTAGGTGCAAATGAGAAATGAAGCACATCTCCCAGCAAGGAGCTTTGAGCTTTGCAAGTGTCTGACCACTGCTGTTATCCAGCCATCTCCCAAGAATAAGTCCCTCCCTACTCATTGCATCATTGCTTGAACACATTGGTAGTAAAATATGAAGTGCTTATTCTTCCTGCAAGTGTACCAAATATCAGTCTCCCTTAAGTATCAGATTTTAAACTTTGCAGCGTTTTTCTTTTGATCATTTCTATGCTTACATTTCTGTGATTGCATAGGCTAAGACTGACTCAAATATTCCATATGGTGTCAGGGCTGTGGGCTTCCGAAATCAGCAATCTAAACTAAATATGTAATTATTTTGTTATTTACTGCAACTTTCAAACTTCTTTGAACTGGTTTTTTTTTTTTTTCCCACTGAATCTACTTATGAGTTTCTGTTCCTTCATTGCTGCGACAGTTTTCCTCCTCTCCACTCCAGTTTGGCTCTGTCCTCCTACACTTCTGGCATCACAAGCTGACAGTTAAGGTTTTCTGCCAGGTCCTCAGCACTGTGCATTCTACAGGGTTCCTTGGCCTCGCTCTCCCTTCCTGACAAACTATCCCGTTTCATCCCGTCTCCATTCGCTGCTCTGATTGTGGCTGGAATTTTTGACCCATCCCTCTCTTTGCCATTTTGCTGCTTATCACCTGCACCATTCCAGCATTCCACCACGGGGGAGTTCATGTCACCAGATCCTCATCTGATATCCCTTGTAAGGTCCCATTCCCTGTCCCCAGGCATTGCAGATGGTGCCCACAGCCCACGGATCTCCCTGATATTCTCTGAGACCAAGAAAAGGAGAAGGCCCCAAATGACCAGGCACTGGCATGGTCTTGAAGACCTGAAATAAGAGTCACCTCTACTGCTGACCTCCTTGGAACCCTGCTGTGCCCAGGAGAGCTCACCAACAGCAACAGCTCTCTGCCCTGGAAAATATATAGTCTGAGCAAGGGTATTTTTACTGAGTTTCTAGCACGGTGCAATATCAAATATGCTGATGAATCCCAAGTGCATCATGCATCCACTAGATTCACTGCCTCTACCAAATCAGGAAGGCAATTGTACATTGTTTTTGGCATGATTTGGTTTTGAAGTGCCCATGTTGTCTGCCAGCCGTTGGATACTTTCCTGCCAGTTGTTGCACAAACTCCTTCAACAGACTGTGAAGTCTGGACACTTCCCCAAAACAAACAAGCTAATTACACAGATGATGCCAAGACCTGATTTCACTGTCTTCTTAAAGGCAGGTGCCATATTTTTTTGCTGCCAGTCTTCCGATGTCTTTGACCTGGAGGTTCACTGACTTAATTTTTTTCTGGCAGTTCTTTTCTCACTAGATGTGTGATCCTCTCATGTTGTCCAATTCCCACTGGCATCAGAGAGAATTTTGACTGATCTAGGGCTAGAGGACACAGCTCCAGCTTTTTTAAGCTCCCCTAGGTGCATTACATCTCTTGATTTATGTGAGAAATGGTTACTTTGCCTTGGTGGAGAAACAAAAACACCCAAGTGTGAAAAGACAAGGCGACTGAAGACACAATGGTCATGTCGTTCCTGAAATGTTCGTCTCGCTTCAGAAACAACACTCTGCACTCAGACCAAGTGATAAGTGGGGACATAGAATAAGCCAAAATAAACCTCCTTATCTTAAAAAAATTCAGCTTCCTAAAGCCAACCTGGATCTGATCTGTGTGAACAACAAGAGAAAGTGCAAGAACGCTGAGATATTTCTTAAAATAATATTACCATAGGACCCAACAGAATGTAAACTCTGCTCACAGAACAAAAGTTATTTGCAATTAGCACTGACACAATGCCCATGAGAGGTCAGATGGAGAGCAGAGCACTCACCCTTCTATGTCCTGCACTTTTAATTTACAAACATAGGCAATGATCCTGTTGGGAGATACCTTGGCTGGACATCAAACACCAAGTGGTTCTCATTGTCTCTGAACTTCCCTTTAAAAGCAGCAGGACTCCTCCCAGCATGTAAGGAGGCTTTGGTTAAAATCCGTGTGTTAGACGGAATTCACCAACTCCATTGAGGCAAGAAGGATGACTCCCAGTGTGTGGCACTGGTTAAGGGGCTTCATTACAAGCCCTGGCCCTGTGAAAAACTTCTTGGGTTGAATTACAATTTTTTAAAGTAACTCTTGAGATATTCTTTGTGAATGATTATAAATCCCTCTTGGACACCAAGTCAGGTGATCTAAAGAGGCACATCACAGAAAACTCAGTAAGGTCACTGAGTGTATGGCAGGGAAGTTGTCCCACACCATGCCTTGAAATCATTCCTCCTTACTCCCCTGATCCAGCATCATGGATGTCTACCAAGAGGGATTTGTCTTCCTTGCACAGTGCAAATCCCTCCGGCATCAGACACAAACGTGTCTGCCCCAGCCCCCCTCCCCACCTACAACCCATGGATCAGCCCTGGGCTGGGTCATCTCTTCCTCTCTCCTGCCTTGCTAGGACTCATCACTTAAGATGTGTTTTTCTTGCCTGTTGTGCAGTTTTCTTTCCTTTATGCACAAAATAAAAATGTAAGGGGGCACCCACATACACGTTTAGGTGCTTCTACACCAGACTGCATGTACAGGCCAAGTCTTTCTCTTTTAGTTAACATAATCTGTCAGAAAAAAAAAAAAAAAAGGAAAGCAAAAGATGTCATGTCATGAAAATGTTATTATCCACATGGTGCTGGTAGTTGACAAACTGACACCCCCATATAATAAACACAGGACATTGGATGTGCCCAGTGGGATGAGAGTCCAATGCAATCCCATTGGATTCAAGTCCATCAATGAGCTCAGACCAAGAAAATTCTGTTGCTTTGCCAAGTATTTTGCAGCAAGAGGAGATTTTCTCCTGGGACACTGTTTCCCAGCAGAACAGAAGTGAAGTGGGACTTGAGTTGTGCCCCTAAAGCCCATGTCCAACTTGTATGGGTGCTGGAAGAAATCCAGTTTCACAACCAAACCATCCATGAGGGGAGGGCACTAATGAAGCAGAGCATCCTCAGGGAAAGACTGTTTGTCCTTTTTCGCCTGGCAGAGAATCTCTCAGCACAGTTTCAATCACACAACACAGTCTGCAGTAATGTGGACTGAATTGTTGCTCCTCAGGGGTCTGTCTGCCAAGAACACTGAGGAATGACTCATGTAGTGGCATTCCAAGAGAGGGGAGGGAAGGACCCAGAGATGAAAAATTATTCAAAAGCACAGAGGTTGAATTCCATGGGAGGACAGGTCAGTCCCACACACGATGCAGGAAAATGCCCTTGCAGTGCATCAGGGTAATGGAGCAGAGCAACGGATGGTGCAGAAATGCATCCTTCTCCTATGGCAGAGACAGCATTGCCACAAAGAGGCAAGTGATACACATCTGATCCACCATGAACCAGGATATCCAGGGGGTATGGATGTTTCAAGGCTGAACCAGATCATTGGAAAATAGACTGGTGGCAACCTGAAGTGGGGACTGGAAATTTTTGCTGAATTTCTTCCTAAATTACAGGAAAGACTAAGTGAGAACATTCAAGAAATGGGCCAAGATGGGCTTTCCTCAGTCAGAGGTGGAAAATTCATTAGACCCACATCATGTTGGCTCCACTGTGACCCATGCAATATCTGTGTTGGAGAGAACCGGATGTGCTCCAATGACATTTCTGCGAGATGCACTTCATGACCCCTTGAAAACAGGCTGCACAAGGGGGAGAATACATCCCCTTTGCTTCCAGAAACATTTGCTTTACATCCATTACTTTACCCGTAATAACTCTCCCCCACCACCATTTACAGAGCCCAAGTGGCCCATCTTTTGCATTTCTTGCTGCTTTTACAAATCACATGTAAAAAACCTGTACCTTCTTTCACATCCACTGTTCAAAGGAGTGAGTCAAGCAAGGGAATATGGAAAACTGTTATAAATCCTGTTATAAAATCAGTTATAAAACCAGTGGCTCCTTGTTACATCCCTGCCCTCTGCTTTCTTGCACGTCTTTGTCCATTAAAGTCCCTCCCTGCTTGCATACAACCCTTCTCCAACCCAGGCTGGGCATCTCACAGGAGGCAATGACACCTTGGGGGCCAGGAAGGGCCATGTCAATTTTACAGAAAAATGGGCAAGTTCTGGAGAAATCGTTCCCGAAGAGGCAGTTTTGCCTTGAAACTAACATCGAATACATGGCTGTGCTTATGGGACACCTGACACTGCCAAAAGGAGATTGGAGTGGGAAAATAAACCACCCCCACCCCTCGGCTTGCTGCCAGCACCAAGCCTGTCCAACTGCTGCATTGGAGAGACCCCACCAGCTATGGAAAACTGGGTCAGGCTGCAGCTCTCTCATTGCTGATGGGCATCAGGAAAATCTAGAGGGGCGGGTTCCGGGGCTGAGCGGCAGCCAAGCACAGCCCCCTCTGGGTGCAGGGCTGTGGTGCAGAGCTTGGGGCTGGCTCCTGGACTCACTAAAGCAAGGATGGGGTTTGTTTTTGGCAGGGGTGGAGGGGTTGCTGCGCCGTGGCGTCATGGCCAGCTGCTGAGACGATGTCTGGGCCCAGGCACTGATTAGAAGCTATCCCAGACGGAGCAGGGTGAGGGCAGGGGGGGAGAGTGAGTGATGGATTAACCCGTTTTGAGTCACACTCTTTATGAAGAGTGGGTTACTTTCTGCTCCAACACTGAGTTACGCTAACAGGCATGGCTGAGACTGGGCCTGAGTGAGATTTATTTATCTTGAATCCCTTTAAACATTTCAACACCCCATGGCTGTGCACCCAGCAAGCCTGTGAAACCACATGCCTCACAGTTCCTACCCTCTCTCTGCTATTCCGTCCTGGCTGTTTCATTCCCTCCTTGCTGCAAGCCAGATTCCTTGTCAAAATAAAAACTTAAGGCATAGGACGCATGCACTTGGCTTTCCCCTGTGCACACCTGGTAGGGCCTGGTCCTGCCTGGAGATGGTGGGACCTCTCATCAGCACATAATCACTGCTAAAAGACCCCATGGCCTCCTCTTTTTTTTCAAAGTCCAAGGCAATCTAGATACTGGGGAGCAGCACAGCATGGGATGGTTCTTTGAAATGGTGTTAACTTTGGAGTGCCTCGTGCTGCACACAGGGTGTGCCTTGGGAAGAGCTCCTGCATCTGCAATCCATCACCCACAGACCTGGCCAAGGAGCTGAGGCTATACAGCCCATCTTTTAACTTTGCCATCCTCTGACTAATGAAACACAATGGGGATGGTTTATGGGCTGGCAATGAATGGCACAGGAGCCCCAGCACCCTTGATTCCATTCAGCACCTTTGTTTGAAGGATGCACTGGAACCATCTGTACTCCCTGTGGGAACAGGGACCTGTTAGATATGCATAAACTTCTCCATCTGCTTCAGTGAGTTGCAAAAATGGAAAAGGACAGCAGCTTTTTAAAGATTTTTTTGCGAAATGAACAACCAAAGCACAGAGAGTTGCCCTACTCTTGCACTTACTGAACTGATTCTTCTTGCTTTGAACTTGAATTGAAGGGCATGAGGTTCAGCCCTACTATTCTAAACTGCCTAAACATCTTCTCCCCGCCTCCAAAAACATGACATGCACTACCCACCAGGGCAAGAATTCCTTGGGAGCAGAGGTGAACATTTCAGGCTCCTTCCTCCCAAGCATCCTCAGTACCTTCACGAGACTCTTGCCTCATCAGCTGGTAAATTCTGTGCTTTGCTATCTTGTTGTTTCTACTATTTCAACATTCTAACACCATTTAGAACAATTTCATCCAAAGATTGCAAAGTGCTTTACAAGGTTTAGTTAATTAAGCCACTGAAGTATTATTACATCTCTCTTATGGAGGAAAAAGTCAAGCAAAGATGTTAAATGACTTGCCAAACGTAATATGAGTCAGTAGCTAAGTTGGGAAAAGAACCCAGGAGTCCTGACTCTTAACCCATGGCTGTAAACCATTTTTCTCTATAAAACAGAAATTAAGCAAGCAGAAGTGTGGCAGCACAGCTTTGCCTTTTATTTGAGCTGCCTTACAATTAGGACAGCAATAGAAATTCTTAATCTTGAAACTTGGAACATTTGTTTGAAATTGACTGCGTGGATATTTTGGGGCACATGCTGCTTTCTGAAATTCTCACATCATGGTCATATTTGAAGAAACTACTGTGATACCAGGAGTTATGGGCTTGTTGCAGGAATGAGTGCTGTATTATCTGGGAAGTGAGAGCAGATCATTGAAACATCACTTCCAAACAGTATGACATATTTATGACATATTCCTGCTAACTAAAGGCATAAAATCCACCAGAACAAATTACTGTTTGTTCTCCCTGTTACTAAAGAGGAAAAGAAGGGAACATAAAGGTGAATTCTCTCACAAAAAAGGACTCTTCCGCCAGCCCAGCCCAGCCCAGCCAGAAGAACTGCTCCAAGTCTAAAGATAAACACAGCGATAGCAAGGGCATTTCCATAAGGAGGCCAAAGAATTTGAAAGAGGAAGGAGTAACTGGGACCCCAATGAGCCATTTGCCTGTATCCTGCTGTCCATAAGTTTTATAAATTATGGGAGAAAAAATGCTGTGTGTAACTGAAAGCTGCCCCTAGACACCAATAATTTGTCTGACCTGCATTTAGACGACCAATCCGCTCAGCCCTAACTACCCTTGGCAGCCTCGTGCTGGTCGTATTTTTACATGGATGAACTGTTCTTCAACAATTTCCTCCAGTGTGCTCGCAGCACAAACAGGCTTTTCTTTGCAAGCAGGTATGTGTGCCTTCTTTTTCCAGTTACTTCTTTTCTCACACACGTGATTCTTGTGGCCATTTGAGAAGAAAAAACACCCAGCCCCCGCCCTCTTTCCTCCTAACAAGCTACAAGTCCTGTTGCAGTTTTATGGGACAGGGATGGAGGTTTGCTGAGGTTTGGACTCTCCTGGTTCAGGAAGCAACAGCATCACATTATTCTTCCATTTCTCCAAGCCCTATTTCTATCTTTCTATCTAACATTTGTCTGCAGTATCATGGTTTATTGCTCGAGAAACTCAGAATCATAATGAGAGCCAGTACTTACCGTTTCAAAATTCCCATTGCTTTCTGGAGTGATTCTGAGGCTGAATTAGACATCCAGAAAAAAGAAGTAGAGATAGCTAGGAAAGCTGTGCCATCACCTCTTTAAATCCAGAGCATTTGTCCTATGCATTTGCTTCTCATGGCCAAACCTTTAGTTCCTTGGGCCTATGAGACAGAAGATGTGGTGGGAAAAGCATAAAAGAAAGAAAGCAGATGGCAAGGGCACTGTCAGGCACACATAGATATATAAATTATATATGTATTTGCTCTTTCTGTAAAGGAATCCATCATAGGCACCAGATGCCCCATGACCTCAGGGTGTAAGTGCAGGATTTAGGGCCCTCTAGGAACGTGCCCTTGCTCTTTATTTAACACCAAGTGGGATTGTGCCTGTATGAAACCAACACACCCAATGGTTTCCCCCAGACATTTTGATGATGGATTGCTGGCATCACTTGTTTTCTTTTGAAGGCAATTCATTTATCAGAGACAATTATTCAACTGATAAGTTCAGTGTGTTCAGCTGCTCGTGGCTACACAGCAGCTACACGCCAATAAGTATGAGCTGCAATTAGCTTGATTAATGATTTCAGATCACTAAACTGCAGCTTTGTTTAAGATAAGGCTCTAGGAAGTTTTCTACTGAATCTGGCAAGTTTGCTGGCATTGGTGACACTACCTTCATTGTAAGCACCCCAAGCCAAACAGCTCCTTCAGTCTGACTTTGTGATAAAGAGAGTTCCAGTCCTCGGGACCTCTGAAGAGCTCAGCAGGTGTTTGGTGGGGGAAGTACAACGACAGGGAGCCCCCTCCCATCTGCCACATTGCAAAGTGCTAAGGAAATTGTTTCCAAATGTCCCTTAATTTAGAAGTTTACTCCCTCCCCCACCACACCCCAGCCTCCTGTTTTACTCCTCTGGGCTGCTGACCTTCACCTCTTCTGCCATCCTTCAGGCATCCCACTGCCGAGCCAGCCATGAGTGTCTTGGAGCATGGAGCAGGGGAAGCAGAGCAATGCAGAGCAGGTTTTAGAAGCACTCCATTTGCTTTAACTGCTAGTGCTACAGTGGGTCTTGCAAAGCACTGAGTGTGCTGGCAGCAATCCCTTCAGGTGGGATGGCATCTGCCTTTCATTCATTTTCGGGCTGTAAAGAACATGAGTGTGAGTGCATGTGTGCAGATACGTGCACCTACATGCTCTTCCCTTGCTGCCCTCTGCTAAAGGAATCAGCGTCACTGATTCCTGTGCCACAAGCCCAGACTGGTAAGGATTGTGCTTGTGGAGCAGCAGTTTCAGAGTTACAGCCTCTGCTAAGCTCCAAGTACAGGCTCCAAGCCATGAAATGAGCTGGGGTTCACCCCACTCTACCCAGCATGTTTTACACAGACCCAGTCCCACCTCTCACTCCTCCCAGCAAAGGCATTTCCAGACTGAGGAACTTCTGGGCAGAAACCTGTGGAGATTTGATTTTAGTGGTCTGGGAAATGATGTAATTGGCATTTCACTTTGGATGGACATCAGGTGAGATTCAAACCTTCAGACATTCCAGTTATAACGTAGGCACTTGCCTCAACCAGCTCACTCAGAGGCTGGAAGTGGGGTGTCCCTCCTGAATTCAGGGGAGAAATACAAACCATTTGGTGCTAGAAGGAATCTGCTGTTTCTGGGCTCAGGGTAACACCAGGCACAGGGACATAGCTGCAGCCCCAGTCTTTTCTCCAGTTTAGGTGCTAAATTATCTCTGCAGCTCTTTCTTCCCAAAGCTGAGAGTCTCAGGTCTCCTTCCAAGGAAGAAATGTCGGGACAAGGCACCCACCACTAGAGCAAGGGTCCTGCAGCTGCAGTGTAAGATTTGCTTGTGCAGTGCAAGATGTTGGGTTCAGTAACCACATCAGGATGGGGAAAAACAGCGCAACAACTGCTGCATTTCACCTCCACGTCTTCAATCTGATCTCTGTGTGGGCACAAAGAGCAAGGAGAGTGAGGAAGAAGGAGGAAGAGAAATCTTACTTGCTCACTCCATTTTCAGGGCCCCTCATACATTTCACATGAAACTTTAGAGGAAAACATGCTGCAGCTGCTAATTTAATGCCCCTCTCATTTCTCAATTTTATCCTGAGAATCCATTTAAAATACAGCAAAAATATTTGGAAGTCAATACCTTTCCCTGGGATATTTTCTCACAAATGACAGGTAACAGGTATTGGAATTGCTCAACTGGAATTGCTTTCTTCCATACCAGCAATCCACTTGTCAGCCACAGCGAAACACTGAACCAGATGGCCCCAGGGGCTCAATAAAGGAAAAAAAATAAACAAAACAAACCCATCCCAAACTGTAGGCACACAGGTCTGTGTATTCAGGGACATGGATAGTCTCATCTTTCAGACAAGCCTGGAGCCAGGAAGGATCTAATGAAGCCTCCTGGAGTAGCCTGAGTCCTGGGGACCGTCACTCACCTGCTGACCTGAAGGGCTGAGCAAGTACGACAGGAAAAGACAACAGGAAAGGAGGATTTGTTGATCCAGAGATTTGATAGTGCCCCTGCAATCATCTGACCTTTATTACAAAGAAAAACGATATTTTGGTGTGATTTTGTGTAACCTATCGCTGCTTGATTACATCATGAAAAGGAAATATGTCTATAAGAAATGTCACCTATAGCTTGGGGATTGGTTCAGATGAAATCTCATCAAATTTTTCCAACTTTTAGCATGCTTCTGGGTTCTTGGGGTACCAACATGCCAGCGTCACCCCAAGAGGTTGGCAAATTTGAAATCACTAGACAAGCAGCCTTGAGAAGAAGATGAAATGCTGGGTTAAGGCTTTATGTTTCTCAAAACTTTTCAAGATTTCTTATCCCATTTCTGGGGCATTCTCATGGCAATCTTACAGTTTTAATCACATCATCAGGTTCTTACTGGAATACAGCTGTTTTCAAGTTTATGTTCAGCAGATAAATCCCCTCCAGTAAGGAAAACCCAAAGGTGTGAGACAAATGTGCTCAGAAAGTAGCCAAGAGATGAATAAAGCCAAATCAATATAAATGACACATGGCCATATCCTGGGCTTGGCTGTACCAGAGTAATTTCCAGCATTGCTCTCCCTGGCTTCAGAACTGCAAAGTTAAAGGTGTGTCTTCATCTGCACACAAACAGCACCTGAAGCAAGAAGAGGATGGACTAAGGGGAGGCATGAGACAAAAAGAGAAAGAAGGCTTCACCAAGATGAAAGCCAGGACCAGTGGCAATTGGACAAGACAATTTCTGAGCCAATTTCCACAGCCTGGTTTCTACAAAAACACAGTTTTGACACATGCACTCCATCCCTTGCCAGCCCAACCAGGTTTTTAGCAGGATAAAGACAACAATCACTTCTGAGAAGAGAGTTATGCCAACATGTACCTTACTGGCTGGGGCATAATCAGGATCCATATGAAATTTCAAGGTGACATTATGGGGCACCAAACCAGGTCACTGAGGAGGTCTCAGTCCATGGTGAAGAAGAGCCAGGCCATAGCCTGAGTCCAGGTCATGCTGTCAATGCAAGCCCCCAACTCAAATAGCAGAGAGGATGGATTGGCTCAGCATGGAGGGGAACATGGTGTAACAGGAGCAGGGAAGACCTATCTGACCATGGGCTGCACTGTGCCCACACCAAGAGGAAAATCAGCAGAATGGAAAGGAAGACTCCACCAGAAGCTCCCCCTGAGGAACACTCTCTTAAAGAAAGGCTGAAGGGTTGTTAAGGGACTGATGAGGTTTTTGGTGTTTTGGCCTGGACTCAGGGAGAGGCCAGACCCCAAAAATGTGAAGGCCGGTGATTTGGGTTTGAAGTACAGAGCATGACAGCTTCAGTCCAGATCTCCCTCTTTTTTATGAGCCTCCTCAAAGTACTGAAAGGCCTCAATGAGGTTTCCCTTGAGCCTTCTCTTTTCCGGGCTGGACACCCCCGGCTCTCTCAGCCTGTCTTCATAGTGGGGGTGCTCCAGCCCTCTCAGCATCTTCATGGCCTCCTCTGGATTTCCTCTAACAGGTCCACATCCTTCTTACTTTGAGGACCCCTGTACTTCAGGTGGGGTCTCATAAGGAAAAGATGTGGAGAATCACCTCCTTCGACCTGCTGGTCACACTCCTTTTGAAGCAGCCCAGGATGCAGTTGCCTTTCTGGGCCGCATTTCAACAACCGACAGGGAAGCACACAACAGGGGGATAACAAATGGCCACAACTATTTTTTACCAAGCAAGCAAGAGCAGGGGTGGGAGCCTCCCAGCCCCTGCACTGGGAAGGGGGGTTTTATTTAATCTATCCCACTCTGCTGACCCCTGGATCATTTCCTCCTCCAACAGCTGCAGCCGTGGGGGACAGCAGAGCACAGAGACACACAGCTGTCCCTTCCAATCGCCACACACCCCTGTCAAGGCTTGCTGGATCTGGCTCTCAGCTCTCCTCAAACCCCATTCCTCGTGAACTGCTCAGGACAATTTGCAAATTTTCCTTTTTTTTTCTTGCCTCAGCCACATAAGTTTGGAGAGAAAGAGATGCAGCTGCTCCCCTTGACTTTTGCCTGTTTCACTGCTTTCAGCTAGCAAAGCCACAGGGTGATGGGAGAAATACACAGCATTTCCAAATTATTTTTTGCATTTTAAATATTCCACATAAATGTATTTCTCCTTGGCCAGCACACCAGGTCCGTGAGATGGTTTTGAGCACAAGCTGCTCTTGATCTACACCCCCAACATGTGAACAGAATGATACTTTTTGCATAATTCAGCTGTCATGAAGTTCTTAGAGCACTTTGTTAAATCTCTACTGTAAGGCTTACAGTCCTGCCTGAGGGGAAGGGTTTGGGCTATCTGCCTCAGTTTTCTGTGTTTTGGAGGAAAGGGGGTTGTTTCTGCCAGTCAGCTGAAGGGGATTTTGTAACAGGAGAACTCTCACGGTGGTGAATGTCACTTCTCACAGGGAGGGCTTTTTCCATGGCGAGATCTGCACAGTTGGAATCTGAATGGAATAAACCTACAGACTGACCAAACACAAATGAGCTTTTTAAAAGATCTGTGCCAAATTTGTTAACGCTGGTCTACAAAGACCTGGCTGCAGTCATGAGGACAAAGGCTTTAAAAGAAGACTCATCCCCAAACTAGGTTGGACTCCCCAGTACAAAGCGGACCAGAACAAGGGCACTGACTGCATTTCTCCTTTATTTTTTTTTTTTTTCCTGTTTAGTTTGACCCTACCCAAAGCGTAGTTTCCCAGCCTGGCTTGATATAAATGACAACTTTATAAAGTTGAACTGGTCTTTTTCTAACTTTTTTTTTTTATACAAATGTTCAGTATTAGACATAATCACATTTTGGCATGCTGTCTAAATATGCGTTTTCTTAGATTGATTAGCTCTATGTAAAGACCTAAAAGGAATAAAGTTCTACTATTCACTATTGTCAAAGCAATACCCCAGACTCCTAACCAAATTTGCTGGTGCAAAGGTAGGAAAAAAAATAATAACCCTGCTATAATTACCTTGCCTGAAGCCACTGCTCTGACACCACAAAACTGAGGTTTTTTGTGCTGTGTAGGAACTCGACTGATACATTTTTTCCTTATGCATAGTCACTTTCTCAATGGGACAGCTTTTTCTCCCAAGGGGCATCCCAAACTGCTCAGGTTGCAGGGGGTTAGGTCTCAATGTTGCTAGAGAAAGAGCACAACTGTCTCAATGTACATAGGCTAAAGATGCAGGAATGCTGAATTGGAGAACCACAAACTGCCCAAAGTGCAGCCACATCCACACCAATGGTCCTCACAGCAAATTTAAATCATCTCAAGTTCAGACGACTGAATTTGGAAAAAAATCAGTATGGTCCCTGTTCAGCTACTTTGCACTTGCTGCAACAATTAACAGACCTGTTGATGCAGTCAGTTCTATCCTGAAAAATTCAAAGCTGATGCTTTGAGATCTGGGCAGCAGGTTTGACTAGCTGATCTAGTTGGGGGATCGGAACTTGATGATCTTTAAGGTCCCTTCCAACCCAAACCACTCTATCATTCTCTCTCCAGAGATTCCCTCTCCCAGCCCGTTTCTCAAAGGTTGTGTGCAGCTCTGTTCTTTCTTTTGCCAGTAGTAGGATCTCAGCATTTCACTCACAAATAAAAATCGGTCTAGAAGGGATCATTTGACTCAGGGAAAAAACCCCAAACCCACTTTCATTCTACTGTTTACGTGTTTTTGCATATTAAAAGAAATAAAACTACTCATTGTCATAATTGCAGAGAGTTTTGATTTATACACTATTTTTTGGCCAAAGGTGTATGTAGTCTGAAGATCTCACGCAGACAACATGCTGTCAATGCAAATAGCCTGGAGCATTTCAAGGACAAGCAAGCAATAAGAAACAAGATTTTTTTCAGAGATTAATGAAGGTTTCCACTTGCATTTTCATAGAGAAGCAAAGTCTAATTTTATCTTTGTGCATAAGAAAATACTCGGGGTCAAGAGATCAATGTCTGGATCTATTAGGAGTTTCTTTTTTTTTAGGAATAAACATGTGCCCAACTTACCACGCTGCTCCATTCTTTCCCAGTTCTCCAAGAGACATAGAGTGTTTCTAAATTAGATTATTAATTATCAAGCCACCAGATCAGTCTCACAGCAACTGTGTAAAACCAGCTTTACAAGTTGTATCCATAGTACTGTCACTTCCAGAAAGAGTCCAGGAAAGCAGATTTTGCACATGACACTGCAGAACAGCAACAGTCAACTGCTTTTCTTCACTTCTTCAACTCCTCTTTTTAAGCAAAACATGTTCCTTTTATTGCTGATCAGCCTCATACGTGTTGTCCCCATTTTACACTCAAACCGTTCTGTGATTTGATGAAGGTGGCATTTAAAATCAAGGGAGCAACAGAGCAATGTTCCCATGAGCAACAGTTTATCTAGGCCCTGGGCCTGTGAATCTGTCCAAAAGAAAAAGTGGAATGGGAAAAAAAATGTTTTGGAAGGCTTTCATGGCAGTATGTCTCTGAAAAAGTTGCCATTCACTAAAGGCACTCTTTGTCCACAGGATGTGGGAGCAGTGGAGGACACTCAGGTAGGCATCAGCACTGCTGGACATCCTCCCCAAACAGTTACAAAACTTCCCAAAAAAATCTTTGCATTGTTGTTAAGGCAGGGTATTTCAAAATATTGCTACCCCATACCATGGAGGGATATGGGGTAAGTGTAATTTTGATTTTAATCTCAACCTAAGTATTACTTCACCAGGGAAAAATATTTAGTAATTGATCAAAACCACTTCTTATTCTCATTGCCAACAGGAGGTAATGGGCAGGGAGGAGAAAAAAGGACCCTTGTTGCTGTATTACAGCCCTCACGCTACTGGCTTGGATACTTGCAGGGAGGCTGAAAATGTCCTTACAAGCCCTGGCACTGCTCTGCAGTTTGGCTATTGGGATCAGGAGGAGAAAAGGAATGTGGGTGAATGACCATGAAACTTATCATGCAATCAGAACTTGGTGTTCCTATCCATTTCCAAAGGGGGAGAGGGGAGCCAGCCAGGAAACAGTGAGACCTAAAAAACACACAAACCAAATGTGATTAACTGAAGAGGAGGAAAAACAGCAAGTTAGTCTCACTTTGAGGGTTTTATGTCAATGCACAAAAACACATTTGTATTTAGGTTTATGGGCCTGAAGTAGCTGTGGGAAGGAAGAGGGGGTTCTTTTCATTAAAAATATTTATTGGAGCTTTATTTTAAAGAAGCTCTAGTGCTCTTCAAAAGACAGCTCTGAGAGTGTGGTCTCCAGGTGGAGATGAAATCACATGTTATTGGCATGGTGCGGGTGGAGGGACAGAAGGCACTGAATGTTCATAGAACACTGCAAGAACACATTTGCAGTGGAAAGGGTCTGTAATGCACCAGGATTACTTTTTTTGGACACCATCGCACCAAAAGCAAGATGAACCCATGTGCATCATTGAGTGAGGAGCCATAAAGTCAGCCCTGCTTGTATCCAGAGCACTGAGATGCCCTTGGTCACTTCTTGAATGAGGACTGGAAGGGACACTGAGCAAGTTCACAGATGATACAGAACTGCAAGGAGCTATTGACTCTCTCGAAGGCAGGGAGGCCCTGCAGAGACCCCCACAAAGGAGAGGGCCGGGCAATCACCAACCTTGTGAGGTTCAACCAGGGAAAGTGCCGGATTCTGCACCTGGGATGGGGCAAGCCTAGATGGGAAATGAGGGGCTGGAGAGCAGTGCCAGGGAAAGGGATCTGGGGGTGCTGGTCAGTGGAAATTTGAACATGAGCCGGGAGTGCCCTGGCAGCCAGGAGGGACATCCCTGTCCTGGGGACATCAGGCCCAGCATCGCCAGCTGGGCAAGGGAGGGGATTGTCCTGCTCTGCTCTGGGCTGGGGGAGCTTTGGTCACCACAATATAAGAAAAACATTAAACTATTAGACAGTGTCCAAAGGAGGGCAACAAAGATGGAGAAGAACCTTGAGGAGAAGCCGTGTGAGGAGAGGCTGAGGGCACCTGGCCTGTTCAGCCTGGAGGAGACTGAGGGGAGACCTCAGTGCTGTTACAAATGACTCGTAAAGGGAAGAGGAGGCACAGACACTGATCTCTTCTCTGTGGTGACAGTGAAAGGACCCAAGGGAATGGCCTGAAGCTGTGTCAGGGGAGGTTTAGGTTGGATATCAGGAAAAGGCTCTTTCCCCAGAGGGTGGCTGGGCACTGCCCAGGCTCCCCAGGGCAGTGGTCACAGCACCAGCCTGACAGAGCTCAAGGAGTGTTTGGACAATGCTCTGGGGCACAGGGTGTGACTCCGGGGGATGGTGCTGTGCAGGGCCAGGAGCTGGACTGGATGATCCTTGTGGGTCCCTTCCAAGTCAGCTTGTTCTGTGATTCTGTAAATGAGCGTTCATGGAGTGATCAGTAAAATTTAGACGAGCAAGGTGTTAAGGCCACAGCCAACACTTATTTTTTTGGTTGTCACAAAACAACCAAAAGAATATTCCTTTTTGGCACAACCAAGAAGCACCAGCCCCATGAGTGCTTCCTACACTTGTGAATGTACAACACCCCTCAATCAAGTCAGGCATCCCCCGCACAACTGAAAACAGCCTTTGTTCCTTCATGAAGGAGCACATGCTCCCCCTGAGCAATCCACAGCCTTGCTGAAAATTCATATCACCATTCCCATGCTTGCTGCACATGGTCTCCCAAACTGTATCCCAGGCAAAATGCACATTGGGCCAGACCCATGCCCTCTCCATCCTATACCCAGACCATTGTCCCAGCAGCAGGCCTGACCTTTGGGTGAGAAAGCAAGGGTCCTGCTTGCACCACACTTTTCAAAGAGCACATTAACCCTGATTGTCTTGGCTAACTCTCTGGAATTTCCTTCCTTGCCCCGGAGACAGAGCATTCTGTGGAAATGAAAATTAATACTTACAGGCGACTAGAGTTTGGGTGTGTTTTCAATTATATATTGAAAAAAAAAAAAAAGAGAGAGTGGAAATTCAGTGGCTGTTACAAATAAGCCCATTTTAATTGTAAATTTATTTAGCAGGAGGTGGAATTAATCACCTAAAAGAGAGCCGGGGGGAGCCCCAACGCTGCACACAAAGCAAGGAAAGTGCGAATCACACAGTTGGCATGAGATCCCATTTCATTTTTGTTAAGTGCTGGAGTTTTAAGTCCCTGAATATCTCACTGTTCTTTCCCTCCTGTTCTCCAGAGGGAAAACAAATGCAAATGGTGTCGTGTTAGAAGGGGCTAAAAGGGCACCCTGTAATAATCCAGTGAGCGAAACCCCATGGATTCATCAAGGAGGGAAGGTGTAACCGCCTGCAGGAAGCCTGCCACAGCCTCCGTGTACACATAACACCTCCAAAGGAATTTTCTGCAGCTATTCAAGAACAGACCCAGCTCTACTCACCCCAGTTTCACCCCATAGCTTGCACATGCCTAGGCAGCACTCAGAGAAACACAACAGAGGGCTGTACACACCGAAATAACTCCGGCCAGATGAAAAATAGGCTCTGTTCTTTCTCCCGTTGTGCTGGTGTTGGCTTTGACAGTCTTTCCACAGCCTGTACCCCACAGCACAGCACGGCAGGAGCACGAACAAGCCCCCAGCAGCAACCAGTCACTTTATAACTCTTCCCCACAGGACACCTACATCTTTTCTGCACCAAGCAAGAACAGGAGAGGCCAGGCAAGAACCTGGCGCCCACAATTCTCCAGCAAGCTCATAGGCTACCTCCAATGCAGCCAATTCCAACAGATGTGGCCACAGCACAGCAGGCTGCAGGCAGGATGAAGATCCCATTTGTGGAGTGGAGGCTGAGGTGCAGGTCAGCTCCAACATGTTCTCCACACACAGTTTCCTCAAAGGCTGTGAATTAATTCAGCTTGGGCAATCTCTCTGTCATTTCAGATTCCTGCTCCACTAACATTCAAGTTTAACTGTAAAAAATAGAGGAAATATATTCCATGTTTCCAGCCAATGCTTGTCACATCAGCGAGCACCAAAACCTTCTACTGTCAAAGAGTTTATTCAGCTCCTCCTTGGACCTGCTGATCCTGTCCTCACAACTGCCTGGGGCTGCACCTCCCTTGACATGCTGGCAATGCTCTCCCTAATGCACCCCTAATGCACCATTGGCCTTCTTGTCACCCAGGGCGCTGCTGGAGAGCTTGTGGTCCACCAGGACACTCAGGTCCTTCTCTGCAGAGCTGATTTCCAGCAGGTCAGTCCCCAGCCTGTGCTGGGCTGGGGTTGTTCTTCCCCACGTGCAGGACGCTCCATTTGCCTCTGCTGAACTTCAAACAGTTCAGCTTATCCATTACCAAGAAGCTTATAAAAAATTGAATTGCACTCTACAACCAGCACCCTCCTCCTGTCCAGGTGTTGCTTATAGTATTGCCATTTCCTGTAATGACTCAATCCTGAGAGCCAAGTTTCTGGCTGAAAGGAGAGAGATCATCAGGCCACTTAGTCACCTCCAGTGAGCAATCCGCATATGATACTTAACTGCCCTGTTTTTTTTAATTATTATTATTGCAAATTGGCTCTGTGTAGTGGGCTAAGAAGACTGTGTTGCCCAAGTTTCTGTAGGAACTCAATTTTGAAACTGCTGCATGCAAGAACAAATATCAGCTGTGACTGTGAGAAAAACCGTGGGTCTCATCCAAGTGACCACAGCTTGCACGTAGAGTATGAGCAATAAGTCAGTTTGACTCTTGAAAAACACACACCTCTCTCAGTTACAGGGTTTATTCTACAGGGAGAAAAATAAATCTCTTTTCAGTGTACAAGTAGGACTGAGAATCATTAATCCATCAGTTTGGCCAAAACATCAAGCCAAAAACTGTTTGTGTGTGTTGAAGAGGTAATTTTGTACAGCTTTCCTTAGATGTGAGCAGGATATCAATCCTCCAAAATGGCACGGAAAGCCTCACACAAAAGCACTCATTTAGTTTTTGAAACTGAAAAACTGATTTTCTAAGCTACTTTCTAGGAAACACTCTGTGAACCATGGAGCATTTCTCAAGAGGAAAGAGCTGAGCAGAGGGTTTGTGACACTGAAGAAAAGCTCCTACTGCCCCAGATTTGCTGCACAGCCTGTTAGCTCACAGCCCTTCCACAACTAGTTCTTCTGACACCCTCCACACCAGGGAATTGCCATATTCCCCACTACACAAGAGACAGGCCTTAGATGCCCAAAGGGTACCCAAGCAAAACAAGCTCACCAACACATGATCCTTGGCAGCACCTTCACTGTTGGATTTGAATGCCTCACCACAGGAGAGGAGGCAGGAGTCTGCAAGGGAGATGGATGGCAAAGAAAGAAAAAAATAAGAGAAAAGCAAAAATTACTGTTACACTGTACAGCTGCCAGAAAGGCTGAGGGACAGAGGGTGGATTATGCCACAGAATTAGAGGCTGAAGCATTACAGAATGGTAAAGGTCCCTGCACCATGAAGGCACAGGCTGCATTTGAAGATTAAACTTGGTGCTCTCCCTAGGATTCCAGCAGCCTGATACTTCCACTACAAACTCACTTTCTGATGGAACACAGCAAGCTTTCAAGCATCCATCTACAGGAAGTTGTCTTGATGGACAGTATGCCCAGCCGTTGAAACCATTCAGAAAATGTAGATGTGGTGCTTAGGGACATAGTTTCATGGTGGACCTTGTAGGTTAATTAAGTAATTGGACTCAATGATCCTAGAGGCCTTTTCCAACCTTAATGATTCCATGATTCTATATGTACATGCATGGTATGTACAGATTATAGAGCTGGTTGATTGATAACTGTCATATTGACAGACACATTCAGATTGATGGACGTGATCTGTGAAATTCAAATTTTCAAATTATTTGGCTTAAATATGAGATCTGGGGAGAAAAAAAAAAACCAAGATCATGATTTTTGAGGGATGGACAAGCAATTTCTGAAAAGTGGGGTCTGGCCACACTTTCAAAAGATGAAGTGGGTTTCCTGTATCCATTTAAAATCAATTATTTCTCTACCAAATGCTTACTGTTTGCCAGTGAAGGTAGTGGCCAGTGCTGCAGGCTGTTTGCAAGCAGAGGATAACCAGTTCCTAAAAATTATAAGGAATTACAGAGCTTAGGAGCATTTGCAGAATCTTCCTCCTAGGGCCTACATTTGCTATAGGCTATTTATTTCAGGATAACCTCAATGCTTCTGTGCAGTTACTACCCCTGTGCTGGCTGACACACTTCTGAGCCTGCCGAGCACTAGATGTGTTCATGAAACTTTCCTGCACACACCCCCTTTATCCCTTCACCTTCTCCATGAAGCACCAGTTCAAGGCCAGCATGGCTGCAAATGAGTTCAATTTCAAAGTACTGGCAGTGATGCAACAGTGATTGCATTTGCCCAGTCAAACCAGGTAAAATGATTCCCTTATAGTTTCTTCAGAGCAGCAGCCTGGAATTGTGGAATCACAAATGGTTTGGGTTGGAAGGGACCAGCCTGGTTCCAAACCTCCCACCTCCCACTATCCCAGGTTGCTCCAAGCTCCATCCAACCTGGCCTTGGACACTGTCAAGGATGGGGCATCAACAACTTCTCTGGGCAATATGTGCCAGGGCCTCACCACCCTCACAAGGAAGAATTTCTTCCATAAAACACCAGACTCCATTTCACCAGGTAGGAAAAGTCTTTAAACAAAAGTATTTATTTAGAGAATATCAGTGGCACTAATTTAAGTGCTGTTCAATAGGAAAATGTGGATGTATTTGTTACCCAACCCCAGCAATCAGATGTTAAAGATGTGATCGCTCAGAGCCCACTGGGGCTTTGCACAATGTTCTGAGCACTGCAAGCCAAATGTGATGCTGGTAACACCTTCCTCTGTTGTGCAATTGCCCTGAAGAATGACCATCTCTTTTCAATTTTTAAGAAAAGAAGTAGGAAAAAAAAGGATAAAAGGGATTATATAGATCACCTGCCATATCTGGGGGAAATGCACTGTAAAAGAAGCATGATAAATCCTTAGATCAAAAAGGAACATTTCAGCTGCAAGGAATTTTTTGGTGCTGTTTAAAGCCATAAGAAAAACCATAGCCAGACACACAAATATGATTATGTTGAGAAGTGCTGCAGGTGGGTATTACTAAAACAATGATCACAAGGAATAGAAATTTAAGAGGAGAGTGAAAGGGCTGGTACAAAAGAGTCCCAAGTACAAAAACAACCCATGACCCCACCACTTGCAACACAGACATCAGTACGTGGGAACCAAATCCCTTTGGCACATCAGCATTGTGCAGCCGGAAACTTGTGAAACTCGTTCCACTGGTCCACAAACACAGCAGAGGAGATGCAGCCAGAGCACGGAACACAGAGAAATGACACCAGGGAAAAGTGGGGTTATGGACAGGGCACCAGCAAATTAAGCCAGGAAGAAATTAAATTGAGAGGAAGCAGGAATGGGCAGTTATAGATGACATCGCAGCTCCTGCTGTGAACTCTCTGCCCCAAGAGGGCTCTCAGCCTTCAGCAATTGTCTTTCTGCAGGTACCCCTGCTCCACTTGAAGAGTGCACACCCTGTGCAGAACCAGAGAAAGGGCTCGGAGTCCAGCAGGATGCTCCATTAAAAAATAACTTAATCCAAATTAACTTGGGATGCACCAAGTTCTGACAAATCCCTAATGGCAAAGGAAAGGAAGATTTCTCCATCCATACATTGCAAAAACATTCCCAGTAATTGCCACTGCTCCTTCAACAGCCCCTTTTCTCTTGCATCTCCCCATGCAGCAGATCATGCTCTCGTCCCTCCACAGTCCAACATCATCACATACAGTCATAAAATCACACAGCACCAACGCTAATGGCAAAAATGGAGTATTCAAACACAAGTAGTAGCAGATGTCTCATTTACAAATTACCACAATTTCACAAGACAGCAGGAAAAAATGACCAATTTGGAGACTCTCATTGAAGTATTTCATTCCCCTCTCTGTTGATTCTTACAGTGAATCTTACAGTGTGTTTTTGGTCAAGGAGTGGAGACAAAAGAGGCTCTTTTCACCCTATCCACCATTTTAAGGATGCAAGACTATCCTCAATGCTTTATGACAAGGTCCACTGGGCTTTGTAGGCAACTTTTTAAATTTGCATGGCTAATAAAATGAAATAAAAAACCATCGCCTTCTCAGACCTGCAACACACAGATTTATGTTATGGCATCTGAATCTTTGGGTTAACCTAGCACATTATGCCACCGCTTGACCAAACCTGGAGGAGTTTTTCCCTGCTCAGCAAAACTGTTTTACAGCAGAGGTTGTCCTTCAAAGCCCTTCATGCTGCCTGTGCTGTCCTTCTAATCACAGGACTTTATGTGACTGTCACAGTGTCATAACATCATGTGAGGGGAGGTGGCTCAAAAACCAAAGTCTTCCCAGAGCTGCAACTCTCCAAAAGCAGTGCTGACAATACTCCAACCATCCCAATTCTGCCAGCCAGCTGGTTATGCCCCAGAAAGCATCTGATCTTCCAATTTAAGTGTCTTTTCATCACCCCGGTGGCAAATGACCTCCAGCTCTATAATCAGCACTGGCCTCACAGCAGAAATTCTGTTGTCAGCCAGCTCATCACAGCACATGCAAAGACCTTTTCTTAAGAAGAGGGCCAGAGAAGTGCTCAAAGGGCACATATGGACAGTCAGCAGTAGATAGGGGCTGTGCTTGCTCAGACATAAACAAATTCATGGTTGACTAAGCACAAAAAAATATGGATCATGCTCACCTGGGCAAGTCTATAAATAATTCCAGTGGATGGAGCTCACTGCTGACAATTTACCTGTGGAGCTGAGAGCTGCAGTATCTATCAGCCAGTGCTAATGCCCTAAGATTTGAAGGGGTTGAGTCTTCAGGGACATCAGCAACTGCTCCTGTAGCACTTTAATAGTTCAATAGCAGTGAGGCAGCTGCCTCTTCATGTACCTGTGTCTTCTTCCCTCCCAGGTGAGCAATACCAACACTAAATCTGATATGTCTACAACTTGACAGAATTATTGAGCAAGGGAGAGGCTTCTCAAGTGCCTGTGACTTTTTGCACAGAGCCACACAAGGACATGCCCTGTGGCTGTGCCTGGGAGCTGAGGACAGACAGCAGTCCATACACAGCCACTGGGCCATAACAGGCATCAGTGGGACTAAATTCCTAGAAAAACCCCTTCAAGAGTCTTCCTGGACAAGATTTATAGGTAAGAGCAAAAGCTCTCTGAGATATGGACAGACATTAGCCCTGCATGAGAGAGCCCCAGGAACCCAAACAGGACCTCAGCATCCCTTCCTGTCACTGCAGGCAGAGCCCAGACATGTTATCATCTTCACCCAGGGAAAGCTGAACATGAGATTAGGAACACAAACTTGTGTTAAGACCTTGCTCTGTCCTCAGGCACGTTAAAGATGGTGCACCTTTCACAGCTGTCAGGGAGTTACACTGCTCACATGGAAAATATCTTTATAAAAGCAACAAACTCAAGTGCACATTGGGAGTATGGGCTCAGAAGATTCCAGACCATGCCTTTCATTATGGATGGGGCAAAAAAAGAGATCCTATTTGATCTGCAGTGGGAAGGGGAACAGGGCATGAATGCCCTCATTCAGCTGCAATTAACCGGGGCTCCTCCTTAGCTTCAGTACACCAGGAGGGAAATTATTTGAAAGCCTCAGCCAGCGGGGATAACTGGGTTGGTTTGGGATGGAGGGAGCAAATCTTCCCTCTACGACAGCTTAATAGTACCACCTGGTGGAGAAAGCCAAATTTGCTCTGCCGCTCCAGAGCGGGCCCGCAGAGGGATGCCAGGAAACACAGTGAAAGAAGATAAAGATATAACAGGACTGTTCAGGCTTATTTTCCCATAGAAACTGAATTTTCCACCCCTTTTCATGAGGCGCTTAGTGAGGGTGAAAAACACACTGGGACCAAGCAGTTTAGTTCAAGTCTCCCACTACAAACCCACTCCCACCAAAACCCACCAAATAGGCCCTTGGTATGGGGCATCCAGCAGCCTCCCCCTGAGCAGCTTATTTTATTTTATCACGAAATAAAATAAGCAGCAGCTTCCAAGGACTTGTCAAGAGGCAACCAGGCAGCTAACATCAATCTACACAGTACAAACAAGTGATAGACGTATCCAAGTAGAGAAATTTCACATCTGGATGTTAAAAAAAAAAAAAAAATCAAGGGTTCTGAAATCTGTATTAACAAAGGAATTATTTGGAGAAGGCATGAATGAAAAAGGAAATATGAAAAGCTACAGAATGAGAGGACTAAATAAATTTCTATGTCTGCATATATCTAAGTTTTGAAGTGTTTAAATAGAGATCTTTCCAGAATCTGCAGACAAAATGTTCATTTTTGACAATGCGAGGATTTCATTACACTTAAGTAGCTTCATTATGCAGTTCCATCCTGGTGTTGAATCAATTAAGCACGGCAGCAATAAAGCAAAGTGGAACTAAAACTAATGTTCTAGTGGGAGCTAAATCACCAGGATTATTCAAAATGAAATGTTGCTTAAGGAGACCCAAGCAAAGTTTATTTACACTGGCGATTGTCCCTGTGCTGTGCCATGCAACCTGGAGAGCCTGACCTACTGCTGCACCCCTCCAAGCAGCAGCAAATTAAATCCCTAAATCATGGGAGGTGTTTGCACTCTCATAGCTAATTTAAGGCTCCAAGTAACCTTATTTTGTTAATATATTATACAGATAAGTCAAATAAATACGTTTTAATTTTATATATCTGAAACAAAATTCTATCTAAATTAGAGCTCTACGGGAAAGACGCATTGAAAACCAGCAATATCTTAACAGAGAAAAGGTAAATAACTTCCACTCTTTATAAAGTTATGCAGTGCAAAATCATGAGCAACAGTTTTGGCTACTACAAATCAGACATCGTTGACTTCTATTCAACTACAACAACTTACAGACTCTTCCACAATTTGCCATAGCCACTAATTAATTTACTAAAGACTCCCTGCCAGTTGTGAACTCCTGAGATGATGGAAGTTGGAGTGTTGGAGTTTTTTACCATGCAATTAATTTTTCCATTTGCTGTTTTCTCCCCTCCTTGCTCTTGGCTCAGCTCACACTGCTCTGTCTCTGGATCAAGCTGAGCTCAGCTCAAGCATGGTGCTGCAGCTACGTTGTGCTTAGCCCAGGGATTTCTCACCAGATGTTAATGCTGTTTATTAAGAGAAGTGATTGTGAACAGAATCGCTCTGAATTTCAGCCAAAACAGGCTTTCAATTACTTGGGCCCTTCGGATCTGTAGGAAAACCAAACTTTGGGTTTGAAAGTTTCAAAGTTTGAAACAGAAAACTGCTTCCATTTGGAAATGCTGGAGGGAGGGAAGTTTGGGGCATGAGTCACCTGCTCTCTGTCTCTACAAAGGGCAAATCAGATTTTACCACTGAGTTTTTGGCCCCAGGTATCTTGTCACTGACAGGGGAAAAAAGGTATGAAACAACCCAACCAGATCCTCAAGCTGTTGCTGTGACATCCTGCTGAAATCAAAATACTCTGGTTTCCCACCACTGCTGGCCCCAGAGAAGTCACTTTTGCATGGAGACATTTATTTTATGAAATCTTCAAGTCAAAAGCTTAATGTTTCCCCTCAAAAGAAAATTTCATGAAAATATTTCCTTCAATTAAGTAATTTTAATAGCATCCCTCTAGATACCATTTACAAACCATTTGCCTGGAAACGGACCAGCTTCCAGTAGGAAAGCAGGCAGTCCTGACCCAGTATCTCCCAACCATCCTGTGAAGACAGGAATGAAATTAATCCCTGGTTGACTTCCCAAAAGTTGCACAATTAGATAGAAAGTCACACCAACTCCTGAGCCAGAAAACCATCAAGCTGGGGAGCAGAAAACTACACCACTGCTTCACCTTTACAGGCCAGCAGGAGCTTGGCCATTGAGCAAGGAGGGACTTGAGGTGCTGGGATGAGGTGAAGGGTTAATGTGCAGGACGGAAGCTTTTGCTCTGCAGATCCTGCCAGGGTGGGCTGTGAGGAGCCAAGGAATTGGGTAAGAAAACAGCCTGGCTTCTCTCACAGAGTCACAGCGGCGATACAGCCCTGCAGAGTGTTTCCATTGTAAGGAATTGGCATTTTCTGATGGAACAAAAAAAGTGCTCAGCCTGGAATCAGTTCTGTAGTGAGCACTGCCAGCACCCACAGCACCCTGCAGTCAGGGTGTTTGAGGAGCCTCTTGCTTTCTCAGGTATCCAAAATGAAATTTCAGAGCCCAGTCTTGGGCTCTGTTCTCACCCCTCTTGGCTGCTCTTCAGCTTTCCATGAGATTCGTCAGCAGCAAATCTTGTGGCCACTGTTCTTTGTGCTGGGGTTGCTCCACGTGAGGCATCCACAGTCTTGTTTCTTCCCTGGATTTGGGCAGATATAAGGTTTGCAGATCCTGTCTCAGGAGAGGTTTTTGTTCTTCCATGTCCTTTCTGTTGTTGTTCAGTCCCCAGGAAAGTAAATACTGTCACTTCCCTGCCCCTCTCATGCTTCATGGGGACATTCACAGCCTGAGGCATCTGAAAAGATGTCGGAAAGGCAGAAGCTGCCCACTCTTGCCCATGTAAGGAGTATTGGAAAATTTTTGTATTTTGCCCTGCCAGCAGTGTTGCTTCTGGAATTTCAGGGGTGCAAAGCATCCTGGTGATGCCTTCTCCTAGAGAACATCCTGCATGGATGGGTGGAAACTGTCAGGGCTGAGGGCCCAGCATGAGCAGCAAACTGGGCAGCAAGCAGAGGAGCTGGTCCAGCTGGCAGATCTTTCCTTGTGCTTCTCCCACCCAGCTCCATACATCTCCAAAAGACTTTGAGAAAGTTCAGGCCTGTCCACAAGCCCCTTTGAGCTTTCCCAGAAGAGAGCAGCTCCTGTCCTACAGCTCAGGCTAAAGCTCACCCCAAATGCCTCTCTTCTGGAGAGGACTGTCAAGAAAACAATCACAAGCTAGATGTGGCATCCTGTGCCCTTCTTGGACCAGCAGGGAAGCCCCAGCTCCTTTCTCTTTATCACAGGCATCTCTGCAACTTCTTCCACTGCCTCCCCATCCCCATCCCTCACTCTCCAGCCAGATTTTCCCCCCTGCCATGGGCTCCAGGGAAGATTTTCACAGAATCATTTAGTTTAAGGAAAAGACCTTTAAGATCATTGAGTCCATCTGTTAACCTCGCACTGCCAAGTACTAAACTATGTCCCTGAAGTGCCATGCCTACTTATTTTTTGAGCACTTCCAGGGACAGTGACCCCATAATTTCCCTGGGTAGCCTTTTCCAAGGCTTCACCACCCTTTCAGTAAAGAAATGTTTCCTAATATCCAATCTAGACCTTCCCTGAGGCAACTTGAGGGCACTTCCTCTTCTCCTGTCACTTGTTACCCTGGAAGAAGAATATTTTCCAGCTACCAAAACACAATGAATGTGTTTCTAATGAATACTAAGTAATGAGCTTTGCTGAATACTCAGCCCTGTCCATTTCTGGCAGATCTGCTGGGCTCAGGGCATGTTGCAGTATTCAGGTCAAAGCAACCAAAACCTGGTAAAAGAAGTGATTTGGAGGCTTCCTGGACTCCGAAGGAGCACCTGTGTGCTTTGCCAGGGAAAAACAAGAGGTAAGTCATTTCTCACAAGGATTTTGACCTCCACTGCTGAATGGGAGGTCAGAATGGGACTCATCAAGGTTTGAATTTACAAAAATCAAAAGGACTTACTAGTATCCAGCAACTGGCATAATATTCACTCCAGGCAGCTATGCAGGGTCTTCTCTCAGTCACACATGCTGCAGACAACCCTAAAATGTCTTCCCTGGCTCACCACGAGGCAAAGTTTTACCTCAGCTCAAAAGCTCTCCATCATCTGCTTTGTTACCCCCACATTCACCTTCATTACTCCCACAGATCAGACTTCTCAAGCCCTCAACTTACAAACCAAGAGACCCCACCCAACCTCCCTTGGCTCTAAATAACTCAGGTTTGGGCACAATGCCCTGGGCCCACCTGCTTCCACACTGACAAACACCTGGCACAGGTGAAGCTGAGGTGTAAGAGCCTTCCCACAGGGTTGTATCACTCTGTGAGGACATCCAGCAGTAACACCCAAATGAAGGCTTGCTTCTAGAAATCGTGGTCCCAAGAAATGTTATCCACTTTCCCTCAGTGTTCTCCATGAAACCAATCACAGAGACTAGGTGCCCAGGACCCAGAGGGAGGAAGATAAACACTTGAATTTGAGCCATAGCTAGAAGGAGGAAGATGCATACTTGAATTTGAGCCATAGCATGTCTTGGGGACCTGTCTTTGCCAGCCAGGGCCACCAGCAGGGGTAGAGGCAGACCTGGACATGCAAGCAGAACCTCCCCCTGTGCAGCACAGTCCTGGAATAGCTGAATATCCAGTGGAAAAACTCTGAGCCCCAAGCAAGCACTGACTTACATGCAAAGGAGAGACAGATCTTCAAACAGCATGAGATTGGATGGCTCTGTAAAGTCCAAATTCCACTTCCAGAGCTGCATACAAGACTCTCAGCCTTATATGCTCTCTCCCTTCTTAAAGAGAAATCTGGGACTATTAATACCAAAAAATGAATTTCCCTTCCTACCAGCAGATGTCTATCCCAGTGCTCATGCCCAGAGTGGCTCCCTGGCCTGGAAGGCCACTGGCACACCACTGCCCATGTTCATACCACTGTCCTCCAGGAGGGAGGGACACATCCAAGCTGCCATGGGCTCAGTCCTGAGCCCCAGCCAACTCCCAGACTGTCTGCAGTTGCTGGCCAGGGATTGACAATTTAACAGCACAATTGAGTTGTGATGCCTGAGGACATTCCTTGGCTCTGCTCAACTCACTGGTGTAGCTGCAGTTCCTCAGACCACTCCCTTCCTGCCTTTCATAGCCAAGGCCTCTTTGATGTATTTCCAGTGTAGGTTAGGTTATAAAACTGCTGCACAGAGAGACCCTCACATGATCCCTGCTCAGGGAGGTCTTCCCATACCCACCACTTGCTTGGGTACTCATCATTACATGAATAATATATTTGCTTTTATCTCTTCTGCAAAAAGAGCACAAGGGAACTCACCTAGAAATGGCCAGATTAGTTCTGAATAACTTCTAGCTGCAATTATATAGTAGAAGATGGGTCTTCCCCATGCACTTATAGCCCTGGCTGCTCGTTTCCACCTGCAGCTGGACATCTGCACAACCATCTGTGCACCAAGAACTGTGTCAGGTGTGCAGAAAAAATGCCTTTTCTGGACGTGAAGGGGCTGGGTGTGGCTTGGAACAACTGCACAAAATACTGCTGACCCAACTGATGAACAACAGGAGATGGAGGAGCCAGAGTAGGAGACAAGGGCATAGCAGGACAATATTGCTGACTGAAAGAAAGCATTGCATGCAATCACAAACCCAGTTGGTGGCTGCTATGGCATTTGCAAGTTTACCTTCTTAAGCTGGCATGAAAATGTCAAACTACAGTTGTGCAGCAAAGCACCGTGCAGACATACTCTGCATGGAGAACTTCTTGATGAAAACGAAACAAAACAAAACAAAACTATAAAAAAAAGCATTCTCAAGAGGATGGTTATGTTTGACCTAGGAGCACTGTGGGAACAAACATCAGCAGTACCACATATAGGTGTCAGTGCAAATTTTCTTCCTTAACAAGCAGTCTTTTGCTATTTAAAAAACCCGTCTTGTTCTCAAGAACATTCCATCCCTGAATTCCACACACAAAGCTTGGATCGGATGTCTACTATTCATATATTTTTCCCTCTTGGTTTCAATATTAGCTGAGGAGCATTATCGGCAGGAGTTAGAGCCGGAAATAGGAAATGAGATGGAAATTGTTAACAAGGGGGGAAAATAGCTCAAGAAGGCTGATCCTTCTAAGAACAGCTACCTTTTACAGCCTAGGATTATGTAACACTCAGACCAGAATCAATTTAGGAAAATGAAAATTCAAGCCATTTGCGGATTTTGACCATGCTGGTCAGCTACCCTGTTATTTGCTGTTTTATTGTGCCTTACAAATACAGGAGCAGGAAGCTGACAGTCTAAGCATGAAAGGAATGGCAGGTGGTTACATGTTCTTATCTGTGTGAATAACAATCCAGGATGGGACAAAGGGAGAGGCACCACTGCTCTCCACAGTCACAGCTTTTCCTCTTTGTGCTCTGTGCATTGTGTTAATAATCAATAAACAGAAAACATGGAGGAAGAAAACCCAACCACAGCTGAATTTGAGTTACTGTTGGTGCACATTAAACAGATGAATTTGGTACCACAAGGCAGGAGGACACTAAATAACAAATCACTGCTGCAGGCAATTTTTACTGCTTCTGTCCAGTGATTTTCCTATTTGTGCTCTGCTGGTGTTAATGTCTAATCTTGTTCCAAATAATTTATCCTTCCTGAAGACCAATGTTAGTCTTTGTACTCACAATAAAAACCTGTCTGTGTGCTGGGATATAGCAACACCCCACTGGCTGTGAAACAAGTTCTCAAGGCACACTGCAGGTGTTTATTGCTGGTGGTTATTTACAACTAAAGTAGAGAAAACCAATTGTTACTCTCATGTGCTGGAGAAGAGTCTTACCCTGGGGTAGGATGATTTAGGAGTAGCTACAAAAGAGCATGAGCAATTGGGTTTGTGTGACCTGAACAGGTAACCCCTTCTCTAACATAATGACAACTCCTCATGTGCAGCAACAGCAAAGTTTGGCTTCCTTGACCTTTTATGAATGTGTCCTGCCTTATTTTACACTCTCACCAGCCAGAATGAACATAATTACAGCTGCAGGAGAGTAAATCCTTGCCATATGCCAATGTAATGATTTGCTCTCTGATCCTACCCTAACCTTTGGGATAGAATGCATAAGCAGAAGCTTAAATTCTCATTCCCCAAGAGGCAGATTGAACATATTATCTATATATAGACAGCCTGTATTGATGCCGTTTCAATATATGTTGCTGAAATTATGATGTTTTTCTGGCACCACCATTTCAGATTCAATTAATACCCAGAAAGAGTCCCTAAGCAATGTGGTTTGGCACTGCCAGGAGGGGTAATGATGCTCCTCACTGTGTATCTCAAGGATGTAGGCCCATCTGGCAAATTGTGCAGTACAAGAATAATATAAATGTATATGTTGGGAATTTAGGATGAGTACTGATTAACTAACTGTGCAACAACCACAGATTTTACCTGTGGATTTGATCCAAATGGTGAGCATAATCCTAAGAACAGAGATTTAGTTATCTTAAGGACAGCTGTGACAGGCTGAGACCCTGTAGCTTTTGTTCCAAGAGAATAAAGTTAATTTTGTTTCTCTTGACTTTGGTATGAGTAGTTTGGGGATACCTGCAATTTGCTTCAATTTGCAGACTAAGCGTAAATTCAGCAAAAATAGTTTGTCTGACTTCAGAGTAAAAACATCCTCAGTTATATAGGGACCACTGTGTTTTCCATCTCAAAATAAAGTACTCCACTGCCCAGAGAAATGCAACATTCTCACCTAAAATTAAATCCTATTCTCTCCTCAAAGTTTTATTCTGAATTGCCAGTTTATCCTACCTTCTCCTTTGCTTCTGAGCTATGTACACAAATGGGATTCCTCCATTCTTTAATATTGAGTAAATTACATGGCAAGACTTCACAGGGAGTCCCCACAAGCGATCTCACGTTAGACATCCACTCTGCAAACATGCAAACTGCAGTATGGGTGTTTTGGCACGAGACATCCATAGCTTGGCTTCCACCTTAGGGCACATTTCTTCATGTGCTGGTTATCTTCCACCAGAGCAACGCCTTTCAAACCAAGGGGTACAGTTTAGGAACAGGGATGAGCCTCATCTTGCCCAGAAGGTTGCAGCTTGAAGATTTTGTCCTTCAGCAGCCACAGACATGAGGGCAGCATCTGAGTGGGGGTGTAGACCCTGACACTCACTTCCAGGGGGGCTGAGTGCATTTGCAACCTTTTTTCTGCTCTGGATACCACTGTTGCTTGGATGAGATGTGAGGTATTTTCCAAGGGCCTACCTGCATTCCCAAGGTCTATAAATGGTGTGTACTGCTGGAAATGAAACAAGTACAAACAAGTGATGGAGAGAAATTCCTCTTGCACTCACAAAGCCAGCCCTGGGGATTCCAGCTGGCATGATGAACCATCACATGTGTTATTGTCCAAAAGGCTGTCCAGCCTCACTGATCTCAGGCTCTTTGAGCCATACAGCCCAAAGAGTGTTTCAGCCTCAGCTTTCCATGAATGGGTAGTGCACTGGTGTGAACTGGATTAACTCCCTGAAGTTGTGTATTTAAAAGGAGTACTGGACTCTGAAATGAGCTGGGTTAGCACCTCAAGGGGATAAAGGATGCACATCTATTTTATTGACCTTTCCAATGTGCTAGAGCCTCAGGCCCTGCACAGGATGGTACCACGGGGTTTGGGGTTTGCAGGCTGAAGAATTCCTGTGGGCTGCTCAGTGCAGCTTCTTCCTGGGGTCTTCAACAGCATCTTTATTTCTCTCCTCCCTTTATCTACTCAAACCTCTTCTGCCACAGCTAGTTTAGGCATTCCCCAAGAAGAGAGAAAGTAAAACCCTCAGACCACTCATGTTTAATCATTCCCCTGAAAGGGGTGGTCGGAGTGCACCTAGAAGCTTTTATTAATTTAGCTTTCCCACACTATGGTTACTTCCCTGCTTCTCCTGTGTAATTAGAAACTCATTTCCTGAGGGATACATGTCTCCCGGAGGGGAAACAATAAGAAACATTTGGTAATCACTAGCCTATGCTATAAGTTTATTTTAAGGCTGTAATTGCTGGGAGCTCCAAGGGATTTGGGGAGATATTTATTGTTACGGCAGAGCAAGTCAAAGTACTGGCACTAGGACAGAAAGCCTTTCATCCCTGGGTCACCAATTCAAATCCAGAACAGGTAAACAGTGGATATAAGTTGCCTTCATCCAATGAGCCCTCAGGAGTGAAGGTGACATTAGTTTGGTTGCCTTCATTTATTGCCCAGCAGGCAGATACCAGGCTCCTGAGTCCACTGCCTCTGGATGACCCCACCAGTAGTCTCAGTAGGACCAGCAGGAAAGGTGTTGGGAAAATGATTTATTTTCCTAAAACCAGCTGTATGCATGCACTCCTGGTCGAGGGGCTTACAGCCAAGACAAATCAACTGGGGTAGAAACACATCCAAGTTCCTCTTCTCTCCTCCATATTCATCCTCTGGCTTTCAAGAGAATGAACAGTGTTCTGATATTGCCATGCAAATTTACACTGTGAATCCCCCATCTGAGCACCTTTCACACAGCCAAGGAAAACAAATGCTATTACTGAGCATAAAATCTTCACTGGCCTCACCAGTTACAGGTGGATCTGCCCTGAGCACGGGTCTCATGCTAGGCCTAAAGGTGTGCTGGATCTGAGACCTGGTCCAGGCTTATACACTGAAACTCCCATTAGCCAACCAGCCTGTCAGTCTTTTAGGGTGACAGACCCCTGTGAGCTGCTGGCTTTGTCCCTTCAAAGGGACAGGCACCACAATTCTTTCTCCTGGGCTTTCCACACTCTCCATTGCAGCTTTGCACATTGGGCCTTGTCTCTTGGATATTACTTCCGAGTTGTCCAAGGTGTTTCCAGGCAAACACAGCACAAGAAAACAGTGATATCTGAGACTGCAGCAGGGCTGACCCAGCTCCAGCATGGACCTCAGGCAGGGCTGGAGTCTGGGAGCCACTCTCCAGCCTCAGTTACGTGAGCTTCAGGAATACCTCCACCAAATTCGGTACCACAGCTGCACAAGGAGGTGACACAACCACTACCAGGATGTGGCTCTGCAGTTGCAAATACCTCTATTGTAAAATTTGGCTCAGGGACAAGTGGTTACGTGGGCTCAGCCACCTGGCAGGCCAAGCACACACACCCACCTGAATTTTGGGGAGCATATGTACAAATTGAAGGCTTCTCAGACCCAGTGACAGCTCCTAGTTTGACCAGGCTCACCTCGGTTTTTTGGGAATGTCTGAGGGCAGAGCTGAGCTTTGAAGGATTTAAACCTAAAAGATCCAAGTTTTATGAACCAGAAAAAACATAAGGTGCACTTGGTCTTGACACCTTGAGCACAATTTGCGTATTTCCCAAACAAGCCCTCCCTAAGCCATCCAAAAACTCAGCATGAGATTTGTAAATGTGGACAATTTGACAGTTTTATTTCTGATGAGCAGAGCTAAATTACACAACTTTTCTTGCTGTTATTTAATTGGCTTAGACATTTGAAATTAGACCTAATTACTTTTCTCACTCCAATAATGTCCAGTGACAGTTGATTTCTGTTTTGTGAGAAGAGTTGGAACTTTTGCTGAATTACTCAACTACCACCTCACTGTGAAGGATCCTAGGAAGTAATAGCAACAACCTCCTTGGCTAGTTTATGCTAAAATTCCTTTTGCACACAACCTGCTTTTCACCCAGGTCAATTGGCTGTAGTTAAGCCTCCTTGGATCACAGGTTACTTTACTTTGTGGAGAGGTTTTTTTTACTGGGCTGCTGTGGACAGACTCCCACTGCTCTCACTGCTGGAAAGTGCTTGACTGCTACCCCAAACTGCTTGGCTTGGCACTGGCTTTTGCACTTGGGTGTTTGTCTTTGCCCCAGGTTATTCTGGCAGGATCTCTCCTCCCCATATAAATTCTTGTGGGCAAGGAGAACTTCACCATGTTAAGCTCAACTAGCACTTGAGGTCGTGTAAAGCTTTCCAGCTGCCCTTTCCCCCTACACTTTTATGTGCATCCCTTCAGTCCACTGCCTTTGCTTGCCCTGCTTCTTCTATATAGAGAGAATCCTTGCAGAAAGATAGTGGAAAAGCTTAAAAATAACCCAAAAACCCCGTCAGAGTACAAGGAAAAGATGGGGACAGCATTCACGTGCTGGAGAAATACAATCTCTCCATCATACCTGGCCTTAGGATTAGTGCTGGAAACAGAAGCAGTTGTGCACTGAGTCTATTCAGCATCTTCTACAACTTGACTGACACAGACAGGAGAGTCGCCACCTGCAAAGAGGGTGACCTAGGTCTGTGGGTGGAACTGGAAGGACAAGAGATGGGAAAACCACAGCCCTTCCAAGAAATGGCTTTCAGGACAGCATTTCCTGAAGCATGTCCAGAGAATCAAAAAAAGTAATTTTGTAAATGTACAATTAAGACAAAACACAGCAGTGAAGGTCTTGCTATTAGGCAGACTATTTTTGGCTTTCCCAGTTTCCCGGAAAATACAGAGAACACTCTTTGACAAGATGGAGCATTTTAGTCAAAATAGTTTGATCATGGCTTCAATGATATGATCAAAATATTTGGCTACAATGGCTGTGTTCCATTGTCAGATCCACAAAAGCCTACCTTTTATGCTTTTTAAACTTTTTTTTTTATTCAGCACATTTTCCTCCTTTTTTATCAACTCTAATACATTAATTTTATGCAACTCATATGGAAAAAATATCACCAAAGTGCTGTCTAACACTTCTAAACCTTGACATCCTCCCAGGGTATTCAGAAATACATTTCTTTTTTTTTTTTTTCCGTTTTGTTTCAGCACATTTCAAGGCAGAGACACGATGCACTCCTGACCTTCCTGTCATCATGTGGGGCATTTTTTTCACCTGTCCACAATATGCCTGCTCCAAGCCATATTCCAGCACCTCCCTCAGTACTACACAACCTTCTCTGTGGAGCTGTTACCTCAAAAGGAAACAGATGGGAAACAGCCGTGGTTAGCACAGGACACTGCTTCTTATCTCTCTGTCTTCCAGAAACACATGGGGCCAGCATCCTCCTCTCAACTTTCTGTGTACGGATACATAAAAAACAATGAAAATCTAATCCTCCATGAGAATGCCTAGAAAAATCACAGCTCAGTCCATGTCCATGAGCTGAGCGCAGCCATTCCTTAGGTTGCTTTGTCCAGGAGGTGCTTGATCTGCAGCTATGGCCCTTTTCAGGCTGTTATCACACCAATATTGAGTCAACTTTGTGCCAATGTATCCACTGGGATACATTGTCCCTGCTGAAATGGGGATTCATTTAATTCATTTCATTTCCCAGGATCCATGGCTTCCATCCTGAAAGCAATAGCTTCTTCTGGCTTCTCTGAGAAATCTCAGTGAGGGGAAATCTCCAACAATTCCATGTGCTTTTTGGGCTCTAAAATCTTGACACAACCACAGTCCACACTGTGATTTCCTCATGCAACCCAGGAATGATTGCATTTGCATGCTGACAACTGGCCAAGTTGCATGATGAGACTGAGGGGCAAAAGCTATTGTTAAAGAGATGTCAAGTGAGTTTACATGCTCCTGACCTGTAAGAGAACCCAAATCTTCCCCACAGCTCCATGGTTTCCTAAATCTGTACTACATCTCCCATGCTTCAGCCCTGTCTCATCTCCAGGGCTGGAAGAATGAGAAAAGTCTGAGTGGTTTCCTGACCTCCCCATTTGCAGTGACAAAACCATCACCGTGCTGACTGCAGCCCATCCCCATGAGTCATGGTCAGAGCAGCCAGGAACAGCCCTCCACTGCAAAAAACAGAGCCTGAGAAATCATCCAGAAAAAAAATAGCCTCCTTGTTTGTTTCTCCCCAGCCTGCCCCTCCTTTAGTTGCTGTACAGAGCCACTGCAGAACAAGCTCTAAGAAATATCAGACCTTAACCCCTCCGCCAGTGCCACAGGCAGGGGTGGGGAGGGTGTGTCTGTGTTCCTAAAATTGGTTGTCCTGATCCTACTGCTCCACAAGATTCCTGGTAGCACCATCTGAACTGATGAATGCCAGAAGAAGATACACCAGAAGTGCAGAACATACACCAGGAAGTGCTTGTTCACCCTCTTTTAGTCACAGAGTCTTTATATTCTGTAGGAGACATCACAGCAGCTGTTGTAAAGACCATCACAGAGCAGGGATGCTTGCTCAGGGCTGTCCCTTAGTGCACAGCCTGATTTGTGTGTGCAGCCTGAGGAACAGGGTCCCAAAGGCATCTGAATTCCCCATCATTTTGAGCCTTTGCCTGAAGTAAGGGCATGCTCTGACAGAAACACTGAATTTGATACAGGCATCTCCTGTGCTGGGGAGCACAGCAGTTGGGTGTTAGGTTCTGATTTGGCTTTGAAAGTCTGTGAAATAAACACCTGCACTTCATTTCAGCCTAGTGACTGCACCACCAGCAGCATCCCAACCAGTGAGCACCTGGCCACAGGAGGATCTCCTGTGCTGCTGACACTTGCAACCCCAAGCAGAACCAGCATGAAAATCTTTCTGTAAATCAATCACACTCCATCTTCAGTCAACACCTGTTTTCTTCCCTCCTGCTTAGGAGGGAGTTCATTACCCCAATTGCTAACAACCTTCCCAACTCCTAACCTAGATTTACTCACAGCCACTTCATGCCCATTTGTTCTTGTGCCAATATTGTCCCTAGGCTGAAATAACTCTTTTCTCTCCCTGGTATATTTATAGACAGTCGTCACATCCTCCCTTGAGCTTTTTTTTTGCTAAACTAAACAAGCCAAATCCAGACATCCCATCCCATGTGACAGGTTCTCCATGGTCCTGTTTCTATTTGTTTTGCCCAGCCTCAGGCTACCTTCCCAGTTCTGGGAGGTCTGACCCACCCCAGATGTCCAGATCATTGCAGGTCCTATACATAGTGCCTGGGTGAGGGAGAAACAGAAAAATGATGCAGCAGCTGGGTTTTGACCTAAATACACGTTAGTAGCTCCCAAGTGCCACTACCACACACAGCACATGCAGTACCTATGATGGGGCAGAGCCATTATCCCATGTGGATAGCACAGCTGAAAGCCAAAATGTGAAGCAATAAGCCCAAGGGAGGATGCACAGTGAATGCCAGCAGAGCAGTTTGTACTGTAGAGATTTCTTCACCAGTCAGGGGGATTTCTTCATGCATATCCTGGGTTTTGTTGCTGTCATGAGCCCATCCTTTAAAGGGAGTTTGTACAATGACCAAAGCACAATGCAGAGCAGCAGCAGTGGCTTGCATTAAATAAGGGGCAGCTCACAAATTAAGGAATATTTTGTGGGTATTGAGGAAAGACGGACACATCTGGACACAACCAGTGGAGAGCTGGGAAGGGGTGGGAAGAGAAGCAACAATGCCATTCTGTGATCTGAGTACAGCCTGCCCCATGGCACTGAGTCCTTTGAACTTCCCCCTGGCAAACCTCTCCCTGCACAGAAGCATACAAATTGCACATGGAGCTTCAATAAATTACAGCTCTTAGTTAAGCTCCTGACTGTTAGGTATCTAATCTGAGCACTTGCTTTCAGAACTTTGTTCTTCTTTGGACATGCATTTTTTTCCCCTATGCTTGAGAATTTTAAAATTTATATTTCAAATAAGCCAAGTCCTGGTCATTCTTGTAGCAGCACTGCATCACTGAGAGGTACATCACTGACCACAAGCTGCCCAGAAACAGGGAAGTTGTTAAAATCACCCTGTCACCACAAAAAATCAGCCTTTTTGTCAGATCCCAGAGGCAAGAGACAGAAGGATGATGCTGAGCTTTCCTGCCTCTGTGAATTTATTTTGATTTTGCTGATGGATGGGTGTTTGGGCAGCTGATCCACCTTGGCTGGGATTTTCCAATTCATCCTGCCTGGGGAAGGTTATGACAACTTCTCAGAAAACTTAGGGCTAGTAACTCAAATAAGGCCATGGAAAACTACTCCAAAGTGACCTGATGTCCCAAGATATTGTGTTTCATTGTTTATTTGTTTATTTACTAGGAGGGAAACCTAGCAGTCATTTCTGCTATGCAAATTGCTAAACGTTTTAAAAATTCTTGGCATGTGCAGGCCTTTTCCTACTTAGTGACAACCAATAGTGACCTAATTCACATTTGACTGGACTAGGCTACAGGGCTCCAGTGTACTAGATACGTCCCAGAACTTCACCAGAATCTGCCATGAATTCACCAGAACTTCCGCCCAAATTGTCCTCTGACCCCATTTAGCTTTAGGATGTCAGTGCACTCCAGTGCACTCAGAAACTACCATGAGAAAAGGTCATGTCTGATAAAAAAAGTCCTCCAGATCCAATATTCCAAACAAAATCAATACAGGCAGCTGGTGTTCTGTGTTTAGAAGTTCACAAATTTTGAGCTGCCATTGAAATCACAACAAATAAAGGTTCTGAGCCACCTGTCCAAAATGCTCCATTAAGGTCTGAATTATGATATCTCTTCTAGAAGAGACAGCAGAGAAAGCTGAAACTGAACATGAGAGCTGAAATACAAGGACCTGGAGATGTTGTGGTTCAGACAAGGGATATTTAAGTGACTTAATCAGATTTTTTTTTTATTTGAATGACAGTGGTAAAGATCCAGACTAACCATTTCCAGACTAACCATTTAACCATTTACAATATTCTTAGAATCCCTCTTCACACTTAAAAAAGAGCAAACTACACTTTCAACACAGCTGATCATTCAGCTCCAGCCCAGCTCTGAAGCTGTCTTGTCTCAGCCAGTCCATTTGGTAGTCCAAGTATTCTGTTGTTGGGTTAGTTCAATAGTTTATTAATAAAAAGCTTAACTTCAGTGATGTTTTCTTGGTTTTAGGTTAGTTTATTTAACAGCTCTAATAAAATATATAAAAATGAAATTGATACTGAACCCATCTCTCTGGAGCAACCCTGCTCTGAAACCTTGGAGGGCCTAGAGCGGATGCCAGCCAGGTTAAAAGGCAATTTCCCCCCTAGTAAATCTGTGCTCTTGCCCTGAGAAGCTGTAAACAGTGAGACTGGGGAGTTCTGCTTGAACAGGGTCTGGCAGCAGAGGACCACACAAGGTGTTACTGGGTTTAACTGGGCTGTGAATTGTCACTTCATTGTGTTCCTACTTAAATAGCCTCAGGGATGGAGATTGCCACATGGAGATTGCCACCCTTTCACTATGCATTTTGCTGTCTTCCACCTCCAGCACATCCCTCCCCTGCCCCAGTCCTCCCCAGACTCCTGATGGAGAGATCCTCCACACCTGAACATCACCATCCTCTCCGTGGGGCCTCTATGTCCTCTTCCTGCCATCTCCTGTGGATGGGAACAATAAAATTGAGAATTTTGTGCTTTTTAGGCATGTCTTTTATGTGGACCTTCACTGCACAGCAGTCATATAGATTTGGGTGCACTATAGAGGCCACTGGAAGCAGCATTTTGGAGCCATGACCTTGGCACTCAGAAAGAGCTCAATGTGAAATAGTAAATAAAAGTTGATCCTTGGCAATTTAAAATTTGAGTGAAGGGTTGCTAAAATACTCCAGGGTATTTATCATTAACTTTCAACTTGTTAGGATTTCCTGGACTCAGGAGCACGGTCCCTCCCCACACAGTCCATCACCAGACTCATGGCAACACTGTTCTACCTGTATGTTTTACTTCTACTGAAGGAAAAAATGAAGACAAATCCTCAATATTTGTAATTTGGCCTAGTTTTCCAGAATTCTTTGGTACAAACCTTTTTAGAAAAGAGGAAATGAGGAGTTTGGAGAGTTTCTTTAAAAATATATGTGTGCTTATGCCTTGCCTTGTCATCAGAAATGGCAATGTGCCAGAAGGAAGAGACCAGAGGCACAGGGCACAGCAGGGAGCCTGGATTTATGATCCCCCTGTTTGGAGAGTGGCTAACAGTGCAGTCTGCAAACTGCAGCCCTAGCAGCCTGTTCACATATTTAAGGTTATACTTTTTGCAATGAAGATCCACATTCCAATGCTCCTGAAGATGCCATGAGCACTTATCTTCAGTTTTAGACAGATCCTTTTATTTCCCAGATTATGTCCACATGTGACATACTCCCTTTGCCCAAATAGTTACAAGAATATTAACTTTGTCAGCTAAAAAAAAGAATCAGTTAAACCACTCAGGTCTTCCACCTGTGGCAAATTATTTAAAATGAGGATGTTCACACATCACATTGGCAGCTGACAGATGGATTCACCTGGAAGGCAAAGGGAAATTACATCTCCCCCAAAAAGTTCAAGTCCTTCCTCCCAAGGACTCTCTCTGATAACATCAAGAAGAGCAAATGAACACTTAGCAATCAATACCAAAGGCCTTCACAGTCTGTGATAGGAGAAGAGAGAGCTTTCATTGCCTCTTCTGTGGAATTGCACTCTGTGTGTGCGGGAGAGCTCTATGATCTCTTCCTTCCTGGCACACACCTCAACGCCTTCCCACCAGCACAAACTCAGGACTTTGTATTGATGCCAGAACAGAATTTATTTCTGCCAGCCTTCAAGAAGGCCTCAAAGAACCCAGAAATGTTAAAAATGGAAGAGAACAATTCCCAGTATTTTACTAAAATCATCCTTATCTACGATAAGCAAAGAGACTGCAGGATGTGGATCCTCATCTGGCCAGGAGTTCACCCTGCTCTTGCAGCAGGACAGGCAGCCAGCAGAGAGAGCAGGATGAATTGCCCCTAATCCCCAGAGCAGAGCTGATATTTATGGCAATTCTAAAAATTATGGCACAAGGAAATCAACAAGCTGGAAAGTCATGCTGGCTGCAGCTCCATAGGAAACAGTGGGGCGGAAAAGCAAAGTTCGCCAAATGGAAAAGGAAAAATCTGGAAGAAATGCTTTTTCTTTTTTTCTTTTTCTTACTTTACAAAAAAATCAAGTTTCTTAGGATGTTTCACAAACAATGAAGCACATAAAAAAACTGTGCATGGCAGGAGAAGGCAGCTGCAGTTCAAAATTGGAGTTGAAATTAATGAATGATGGGCACTGTCTCAAGATTTGGGGTATCCATATCTTGCCCAACCTATCTCCAGAGGAGCATAGACATCAGGGAACTCATCCCCTTTACCAGGCCAGGCTTTCAAGCTGGCCTTGCTCATTGCAACAAAATGACTAACAGGAGCATTAGGATCACATTTCTATCTTTCCAACCAGTTTTTCCTTTTTCTCTCTCCACCACAGATGCAACAAAACACCCATGCAGCTGCTTAACTTTAAGCCTCATGTTTGGATCCTGCTTGTTTAGGTGAATTCAAGCTCATCCTCATTGCTGGGCTGGGTCCAACACCATCACTAATAATGTTACATGGCCCCAGCCTTCAGACCACCAAATACTCAGACCTAGGCTCAGTTGTGAAGATTTTTATCTTTCCTTCCTCTTCTGCATTGATCAAGGCACATGGAACAGGATCGGGCTTCTAGAGGAAGGTTGGAACTAGATAATCTTCAAGGTCCTTTCCAACCCAAACAAATCTGGGATTCTATGAAGAGTGCATCATTCAAAGAAGAAACACAAGTAATCCATCCCTCAGAAACATTGCACAGTCACAAACCTCTCATACAACTTCCACCAAGTTTCTAAACCTTGGCTTTTGCCCTCTGAAACATCAACATCTGTGCATCCTTGCTCCCCTTCCCAACCCTGTGTATATTCCCAGCTAAATAAAGAAGAAAACAAATAATTTCCAAAGAAAATATATTAAATTAATTACAACAAATTCAAAATTTCCATTAAAAATATTGTCACTTTTGACTGGTTTTAATAAACGTGATGAGATTTTTTTCATAACCTTCACCCATAAACTCACCTCTTGATGGGAGAGTTTTATTTCCTCATTTGCTGTACATGCTGCTGCTACAATGAAATCTGACTTCAGTTTTACTTGTAATGATCTGACAGAGACCACTAGGGGAGGGCCTCTCTCATTTTTTACAAATAATGATAATTAAATAAGATTCAAATATAGTCCTTGGGGGACATTTTCTTGAAAGCTCCCATAATAGCAGAGTTTCAAATCACTGTAAAGCTGTATCTTTTTAGTAATTTTTAATGATAAGAGGCTTCAAACATAAAGTTATTTTTTAAAAAGTCACTTTTGAGTTAGAAGATTGAATGATTTCTTGACATTACAGATATTTTTAAATTTTAATGAAAAATATAAAAAGAACACCCAATTGTGAAATTTTAACATAAATTTGAACTCAAACTCAGTTAGAACTCTGTGCTCAGACCTAGTACTTTAAAATTACCTGTTATGATTAAGAATTAAGAAGTTCCAGTTTATGAGCAGTATTGTCTGGGTGAAGCTTGGGGTCCTTTTTGGAGCCACTCCCAGGAATTTCAATCAATTCTATTTCCCAGCCTCTGTGAAGAACCTCACTGTGGCTTGAGGATCCCCCAGATGCAGCAAATATCACATGGCACCTTCCACCCTAAGGCATCCTGAAACCATGGCACCCAAGGCTCTCCACCCCTCAGAGCAATTCCATCCTTTCCCTTTTGGGAGGTGCCATTGGTTTAACAACCTCCTGCATTACTTCAGAAGAGGAATTTCAGGAGACAAAGTCCAACTGAAACCTTACAGAAATGCCCCCTTTCCTTTGCAAATACAGACCAGAGGCAAGATTTTAGGGCATTAGTCTTGTTTCCTGCTCCAGGGAAAGTTGTTTTATAGAGAAAAACCATCCCTGTTCATAACCCTGTATAACCCAGCTAAAATCAAATGTCAAATCCCCATAAGCATCTGTCCCTCAGCCAGAGGTTGTTTTTCTTCACGGATGAATCAAACATTCTGAGTAAATCACATGAATCACCAGCGGAAACATCATCCTCACAGCTTCATCTCACAGTTATGAATAAGGAGCTTGTTTTGCAGGTCCCCAGAGAAGAAATAAAGCCTTTGGAGATCAGGGAGGGGCCCAGGACTTTCACAAGCGTTTTGTTTTAATAGATTACAAACAATAAGGTGTCTCCCTCCTCCCATCAAAAAAGTTATGGCCAATTGCTTTACAAACCATCTCTCAATTTGGCAGTGCTTTTATTAATAAGAAAATGCCTGCACTGATGACATAGCTCAATAACCCAGTTATAAATCGCATAAATCTGTTGCAACAGCTACAAATGAGCAACGTGATTTATGAGTGGGGCCACTGACTTCTACACCTGACATAAAACTTTGTAGGCAATCAGCCACATGTTTCATTTCAGTTTTATATTTGACATATAAATCAGGCAAGTGAAAGGGACTCTCTCTCCACCCCCATTCCTCCCCTTGAAACAGACGGAGCCAATATTTTATAAGCAACATGTAAGGCACTGTAGCAAGGACACAATATGAGGTATGGAAAATATTATGCTGTGACTTCATTAGTTTCATGTGAACCAATATGGGGCACAGTGACCCGCCTTGCAGAGCAGGCAGGAGAGCAGGCAGTTAAGGGGGAAAAACCATGCAGGTCACCATGGAAAAGCAAGTTTTCTTGCACTACATGCCCCGTTTATTTCCAGGCCTTTCAAACCTGTAGAAGGCCAACAGCTTCCCCTCCTGAGCTGAGCAGGGTTTGGCTCTGCTTTTGAGGTCAAGGTGTCCAACATAACCCCGTAAGGGTGATGTGGTCATCAACAGAATGGAGCAGAAGAGAAAACCTGACAGTCACTAACTGGATTTTTGAGGTAGCTTTTCACAGGTGTTAATAAAATAACTCTCTGCCCAGCATGTTTCACAGGATCCCTTCCCTCTTCAGATTCTACAGCAGATGTGCAAAGTAGCTCAGAGCTTCAAATTTGACCCCCAGCTTAATGTTGAATAGCCATTTTTTAAAAAAGAAATGCACTGGGTACTCACTTCGGGGGATTCTGGTATAACTGGCAAGTTTCTTCTCAGTTTATGTGACCCAGCTCCAAAGTGTCTTAAAATTCCTTCATTCATCTGAATCTTGAGATGAGTCAGATCTTTGTACAAAGTGCTGAGTGAAATTAGGTTGTGAGATGTTTGCCTCAGAAACCCAAGGAAATACTGCTCCAGTTGTTTAGATGCAAATTCAAATGTCTGGTTTTTAGTAAGTGTAAAATCACACCCACAAATATGAGTAAGCACTAAAGGTAGGATGTTTGAAAGTGAGATGAAGTGTGAAATAACATATAACAACCTAAAGAGAACATTATTTTAAACAAGTGGTATAAATCTGTAGTACTTTCACCCAATTGCATGAGTTAGTTTATCTCAGCTGGATAAAGTCCTGTCAAAGTTTTTTATATGATCTCCTCCAGGGATGTGAATTTTTCCATAACAGAGGTGTTGGCCATTTCTGGAAAGCTCTTGCAATGAGTCAGTCATGTACTGCTTTTCCATTTTCTCAGAAGAGCTCTTTAAATGCACTTGAGGCAATGGAAAGCCATCTGGAGGCAGAGGCTGAAGGACGGGTTGTGACTGCCTGGTTCAGTGGTGCAGAGCTTGAGGATGGGGTGGGAAATGGACTACCCAATGTCACAGCAAGGTTTTTCTCAGAATTAAATCCATTATTTCTTTGTTTTTCATCTTCAGGGATTTTATGTGATATATTCTATAAACACAGGCCTCTTGGAAATTTCTGTGGGGCTCTGATCAGCCACCTGGGTTACACCATCATTTAACATCTAGTGCAGATGAGACTTTTGCTTATCCTCAGGTGGTAACTACATCTTGAACAACACAAATTTCTGCAGTCCCACTCAGATTGTTAATGTCTTGTCTACTCTATAAAATAATATACTCTCCAGCTTAACCAGACACCATCTGATTTCTCTAGTGTGCATTCCAAGTGGAAAATAGATGATTTGTTTATAAAGATGAGTTTCTTGGGCCACAGCTGAGATCTCATTATTTATTTAAAAATAAGTTGTAAAAATACAGGAGAAAGCAAGCTTACACCAGCTGAGAATTCCCCGTGCAAATTTTTTAGCTGCTCATGACTTTATCTCTTCCTCCTCCCTGACAGGTAATAGAGTTGATTTCCCTGTACACAGAAGGAGCACAGGATACTGGAAAGTTTACACCTCTGAATGTTTGTCCTGATTAAATATGTTGAGTGCTGCAAGAATGATAATTAAAATGTTCTCTGCATGCAAATTGACATTTAGTTGGGGGTGATGGGACTGAAGCAAACAGAGCAATGAAATAAATCAAGGTCAGTTAAGACTGAGCTGCCAGGTAATGTTTGGGTGTTAGACCAGCTCTGGATCTGACAGCAGAGGAATCCAGTACTCACCAGTATTTCAACCATGGCAAAGAATGCACAAGGATGAATATGTCCTCAGAAGTCCATAGCCCAGTTTTGCTTATTTGACAGCCAACCTTTTCAGATATAAATTACTCTCACCTCCCTACTCTGTGGGTCTTTTCTTAGACTTAGGTTGTCCTTGCATCAGCTCCTTGTAGTAGTGGGGTTGTGCTGAGCTTCTTCAGTGGCCCAAATGAGTGTTTGCATTTCCAAGTCTCCCACTGGAGATCACATTCCTTTTTTTTCTCTCCCCCACAAGTTGACTTCAAAACGTGAAGTGTATTCAGGAGTAGCCAGCAATGATTTATGAAGAGCAAATCATGCTTGAGCAACCTGATTTCCCCCACAATGAAGTGACCAGCTTGATGCATGAGGGTAGAGCAGCAGATGTTGTTTACTTTACTATTATATCTTTTGTCATTGTCTCCCATAACATCACCTAAGATAGGATGACAAATTATGGGTTCAATATGTGGACAGTAAAATGGATTAAAGACTGCTTGCACCTCTAAACCCAGGGGGCTGGGACCAGTGACACAAAGTTAAGTAGGAGGAAAATCACTGAGGATGTGTCCCAGAACTCTGCCCAGTTCTGGGCTCCCCCAGTGCAAGAGTCTCATTGGATTTATTGGAGCTTTATTTATTGTGGCCCAGCACAGGGTCACAAAGATAATTACTGGATTGGAGCATCTCTCATATCAGGAGATCCTGAGACAGCTGGGACTGTTCAGCCTGGAGAGGAGAAGGCTCATGGGGATCTTATCAATGTCTATAAATACCCTATGGAAGAGAATGAAGATGAGGGATTAGACTTCACCGACAGGACAAGAGTGACTGAGCACAAAGTAAAACACATTAAATATTTACTGTGAGGAAGGTCAAACACTGGACCAGGTTGCCTGGTGATGATCTGGAGATAATTCAAACCAGACTGGACACAGTTCTGAACAACCCTCTCTGGACAACCCTGCTTGAGCAGTGTTGGACTAGACATCAAGGTTGGACTAGACCTGAAGGCTGGACTAGATCTCAAGAGCTGCCTCCAACCTCAACCACTCCTTGATTCTGTGACTCTATAACAGCACATGGCACAACAGGAGCACTCATCTTCTTTGAAGGCAAACAATATCCAAAGTACAGCATTGCTCATTATTAATAGTGATGATTAATTATTAGCATGGTTCTCATTGCCATAATAAAGTATGAATGTTTTCAGTCTCTGCTTTCAGTTGCAATTTGACGCAGTATAATACAATAATTATAACTGGAAGTGCAACAGTGATCAGATCCAAGAAGCATTTTGGCTGCAGACTCCCAAATTTTCAGGAAGTTCCAGTGCAGATCTGCACCTTGCACCTGGTTCCTGTCTGTGTAATGGGCAGAACCAGCATTTCTTATCTGAACAGCCACCTGCTATTTCAAGAAAACCCAAACCCCACAGCTTTGGAGACATTCTTGTTTAGATTCAGGCTCAAAGTCTTCTAGCCAAGGTCAGGCCTGTTGCTTTAAAATATTCTACCTGCTCCACTGTATCTCACATCTCTATGTGTATTTTAAAAAGGTAGGTTTTTAAATGTTTGAAAAGGGGACAAGGAATTAGAGCAGAACAAGACAAGAGTAAAAATGTTTTTAAACAGATTTGATTTTTGGGTTTTTTGGCAAGTTTTTCAAATAGCTTTTGGTGACGCAAATTGCTAAGATGGAGCCAGAAATAAACTGTTTACGAGATTTTTTTTTTTCCAGTAAGTGAAAAGCAAATTATTTTGATTTGAAGGTTTTGGAGTTTTGCTTTTTTTTTTTTTAATAAACATTTTTAAATATTTGGGAGATTGTTCTTTAAATGAAATAAGCAATCACAATCTGCAGATGACTGCTCCCCCAAGGTGATGGTCCTTTTCCGTTTGAAGAACCAGAAACAAGAAGAGAAATCCTGTGTCTCAGATCTTCAATGAGAATTTTTACATTGTAGGAAAGTCTAACCTCAAAAACTGAGAATGCATTTGCTTGGCACCTTTTTCAACAAGCAACAAGTAAAAGTGCATTATTACAGTAATACAATTGCCTGACAGAGTGTAAATTCATACTGCAATTTTTTTCATTTTGCTTTCTCTTGGGCACTTCTGGTGATGCTTGTTTTTCTGCAGTTGCCTATATCTCCATACCACTGGAATTCTCTTAAATCACTGCTACTGTGGGTCAGCTGGGAATCAGATCTTTTGAAAAGTTACCCCTAAAAAAGAAAGCCTCATTTCAAGAGCATTGCTGATCGACATTGCCTGGACTGACTGTGGACATTGTCTGCCTGCACATCAGGGAGGCCTTTGACACGGTCTCACTTAAGATCCTCATAGAGAAGCTGTTGTTTTAAGTACTGGATAAGCAGGCAATGATTTGGCTTGAGACCTGGCTGAGTGGCTGGGACCAGAGCCTGGTGGTTCATGGTGTGGAGTTTGGCTGGAGGACAACAACAAGTGATTGTACCTCCAGGGGTCACCCACGGAGTCCAGCTCTGTTTAACACCCTCACTAACAGCTGGGATGATGGGGCAGAGTGTACCCTTAGCAAATTTGCCAGTGACACCAAACTGGAAGGAGTGGCTGGTGTGCCACTCCTGAGGGTTGTGTATCCATCCAGAGGGACCTCAGTGGGCTGCAGAAATGGGACAACATGAACCTAATGCAGTTCAATAATGAGAAATGCCAAATCCTGCACCTGGTGAGGAAAAAATGCAGGCACCAGGACTGCTGGAGACCACCCAGTGGGAAAGCAACTTGATGGAAAAGGACCTGTGGGTGCTGCTGAACACCAAATTGGGCATGGATCAGCAATATACTCTTGTGGTCAAGTCAGTGGTATCCTGGGCTGCATTAGACAAAGTACTGCCAGCAGGTCCATAGGGGTGATCCCACTTATCCAGTGCTGGCAAGGCAAAATCTGGAGTTCTGTGTCCCACCCTTAGTGCAGACAGTCAGACTCACTGTACCACACGGGATACTGCCTGGCCATGTGCTCCTCATCTCTGACTGCTCCCCATCAGCACAATTTCATGCGTTTTGTCCCATCTAGTTTAAAAGATACCTTCCAACCCAAACCATTCAAAGATTTTGTGTGCTGAGCCTATTACCATTGTTTCTTCATGATTGTGTGGGTCCATGCAAATAATTTTGGCACCTAACTTTAATAAAGCCCTGTACTCTTTACTGTGCTATGCAAAACACTGCTATCCCATGTTGGCAGTAACCTGCATGACCACACACTTCTTGCTGTCTTTTTTACTCCTTTTGCTTTGTGCCAGTTTGGCTCAGGAGGGTTTTCCTTGTAGAAAGACTTTCAGCAGTGCTGGTGATGGGGATGCCATAAGGAGGTGCAGTGTCCCATCCTCATTTGCATGCCAAAATTTTGTGGGCTACATCTCAGTACAGGCTCCTTGTCCTCCTGTAACCCCTGGCACCAGCACAAATCATGCAGCAGGCTGCTGTGTCTGCCTTAGAGGCTGATTTGCTTTTGTGTTGAAATTTCATGAAGCCTTAATAACTCTCACTCATAATTTTCCAGCCAAAACTTCACTGCCACTGACCCTGAAAAAAATGAATATATAAACAAAAGTCTGAGAAATGAATGCAGATGAGCTGAACTAACTTACTGATTGGGACTGTAATGGCTTAATGGGTAAAGCATGTACCCTCTGAGTCTCTTTCTTTGGCTTAGCTGTGGTGATGGAGAAGAGAGAGACCAGCTGAACATAGGAAATAGGCAGACAAGATCCACCTGTCCTTGGCTATTGGTTACTTTTGTTACTGCAAGGACTCTCAGAAAAGAAAACTTGACATCTGACAAGATTTGTTATAAGAACCATTAGCACCACCTCCCTATTACCAGTTTTACCACATTCAAAATGCTGGTGTTGGGTAAATAGTGTGCCAGAGAAATTACACGTTTTACATAGTAAAAAATATCTCCTCCATCAGAGCTGGACAAGTCCTGAAAACACTGAGCTAAAGTACATCCTTTAGTAAGTAGTCAGGCATAAAAACAAACAGAAAACATCACAAGTTTGGTTCACAGCTTAACAACACCTCCAAACAACCTCATCTACCAAATGAATAAGGAAAATGAAATATTTAAAGAAAAGCATAGGGCCATTGTTTTCCCTTCCTGGCACTCAAAACTTGGCCTCAGAACTACTGTGCATTTCATTGACTACTGAGAATGTTTCTGACAAACTTCGATTGAGTTTTGGGCTTTTAAGTAAACTGAATTAACTGTCCCCGATCCCATTCAGTTCAACAGCCAGAGATGGTGCAAGTCTCCTTTCAGCTGCTGGAGGAGTTGATGGTTGCTTGTTGCTATTCCTTTTGTTTCTTTCAACTGGGGTATTCTCCTCTGGGAATTAATCCCATCAGTCTTGAAGGCAAGTCTTGCAAAAATACGAATTACGTAAATTAGGGAACAAGTTACCCAGAGAAGCTGGGGATTACACACCCCTGGAAGTGTGCAAGGCTGGATGGTGCTCTGAACAACCTGGTCTAGTGGAAGGTGTCCCTGTCCATAGAGAGGAGTTGAAACCAAATGGTTTTTCAAGTCCCTTCCAATCCAAACCTTTCTATGATTCTATGATGCTAAGATAGGACATTTTTGGAGAGGGACAAAGATATATACAGAAAAAAGCAACAACGCCCAGGGGAAAAGGGAGGACACATTTTAATGCTTCAGGAACATTTGGGTTCAGCCCCTGAAGTCTAAGTGTACTAATCCATTCTGATTTTCTGAAATGATTGAACGTGTACTTTAACAATATGGATCCTTGCTTTCAGAGCCCAGCCAGCATAAATCAAATCTGCATTGTCTGCAATATATATGCCACATTTTATTACCTTGGTTCACGGCCGACATTTAATTTAATGCTCACCCTTTCATGTAATATATTGCAAGATATGCATCACTTCACAGCTCTGCACCACGGTGCTCAAATTGCCTATGGTATTGATCTATATGATGATTAAACCTCAGCATTCTTTAAGAACCTGAGCTCTCAGAGCACTAGATGGTGCTAGAGAATGCTCTTAGCCAGCTCCGGGGCTGCATCCCCATAAATTCCCTCCATGTACCATTTATTTTTGTACAATGTAACAGCATAATCTGCATCCAGCATCTAAATTCTCAGCAGTGTTTCAGACTGGCTGCTGGCATTGCCCATCACTCTTCCTGGCTGGGTGATGAGAAGTTGCTTGTTGTTGCCAGGGACAAGCTGTCACACTCACGAGTCAAGCGCCCAGGTCATGACACTGCCTTCAAAAACAGGGGATATATAAACTTTTTTAAGTGTACTTTTATTTGCACTCCGGTTCCTAAGCCCTAGGACTGTTATGATGCTATTTATGTGCTCCCTAGGAAAGCATGAGAGTGCTGGGCACTAAAAAGATCAGAGCCAGGCATGGGTCTGAGCAACAAAGTTCAAACCACAGCTCAGACCTGACCGGGGGGAGTATGGAAGTTTGGTTTTGAACCATCCAAAGTAAAGAAACCACCCTTGGAAACCAGGTGGAAACCACCCTTGGAAGCCATCCTTCCTCACCAGATGAGAAAGACAATTAGGAAACAGAGTAGGGAGTTGTATAGTTCTGTGTCTGCTAACAACTAATTTTTTTGGCTGGAGCACATGCTGGGAGAGGAGGGTTTCAGGGAGACCAGGGTAGCCTGCACCCAGCAAGAGGTTTTTTCATGTCATTGAGGGCAGAGGGAACCTTTAGATGGTTCAGTAGTGTCAGGTTGGGAATGTGTCCTGTGATGTGCAGAAGGGGAAAGCAAGTGAGCTGCACTTCATCTCAGAGATGACCCTGGCATCAACATCAATGGGTCATTTTGTCACCAGCAGCTGCACCACATGAGGACAGGCTCTTGAAGAGAAACCCAAGTTGCTGGTCCTTCTTCTCCTGCCAGGTGCTCAAGGATGTGGGGTGTCCCAGGGAACCAAGGCACACAGACATTGGCAGCATAACGGGGATGATCCAGGGCACTTTCCCTCTGTGACAGCTCAGCCATGAGGCTGCACATTGTGCTCTACGAGACCCAGGTGCTTACAGGGCAGCCACAGAGCCTGGTGCTATTAACACCAACCTTGTGGGTTCAATCCCTGTATGGGCCACTCACTTCAGAGCTGGACTTGATGATCCTTGTGGGTGCCTTCCAACTGTGAATATTCTGTGATCCATATCAGTAATATTGTCATGGCATTTGTGCTGTGAGGGATGCTGCCCAGCTGCCTATCCATGGGGTGGGCACGCTGCAGGATGGCATCAAGGTGACACCAAGCTGCAGACAGCAACTTCTGCCAACAGCAGGAGCAGCCACTGGGTCACAGGGACACAGGGACACAGGGCAGCCTTGGGGTTAGTCCTGGAGGCACAGCTGGCAGCCAGCACCCCTCCTCCTCCTGCCTGCAGGGCAGCTGCAATGGCAGGACAGCAGCTTCCCCAGGTACTGACACCACTTGGGCTTGGTCTCATCCTGCCCACGCAGCACAGGCTGGTGGCTGCACCAGCTGCAGCTCCCCCATCCCACCAGGCTGCAGGATAAGCCCAGGGACCCAGCCAAACCACAGCTCCCAAGGCAGCTTGGATCAGGCTTGATGGGGCCAGGCTCATGGTGGGCACATCTGTGGCTGGCTCTTCCTGAACGTGGTGTAGCTACCACATGTCCATGCAGCACCAGGGTGCAGCCACTGGCCAGGTCATGCCTCATCCCACCAGGAGTACCAATGAGGAGCAGTGCAGAGTAAAAGCCATGGCTTGTAAAACATGGAAATCCAGGTGGGTGTTATGGGCCCTGCACTTATGTACCTCTGATATCACAGACTGAAAGCAACAGCATCTTTTGGCTCATTTAACCTTGATTTTGTTGATGACACGTGTTCCCATTCTGCTCCTGCTTGATGATGGCATTGAAACCAGATGGAAATGCCTTGAAGAACTTAGATATGATGTCATGGAATCACAACATCATCACTAAATCAACCAATCAGACAACAGCTAAAGAATGACATATCCAGGGAACTGAACTTGTGTTTTCAGCACCATTAAGATATTTAAGGGACACAGTCAGATGACCTTAGGCCCACAGCCTGTCTTGAGACATCAGTGGAATCATTATCATTTCTCTTCTTGTTGAAATCAAATGAATTGTTTGTATGAATTCAAAGGTATCCCTCGAGCACTCACAGAAGGTGAAACTGCAAACCAAAGGGGGAACCCCACTGCTGGGCTGGTTCTCACAGTTCAGTAATGTGCTTAAAGTCTCTGCACTGCTGAAGAAACTTGCCATGGTGTCTCATCCCTGTCTCATGTTATATCACCCACAGCCTTCTAACATCACACAGGGAGGGAAATTTGCTTTTAATTGATTGTTAACCTACCCGTGTCCCTCTGTGTGCCTTTTATTTACATTAGCAGTCTGAAAGAGCAAAGTATTCCCCTTCACATTTCACTCTGCTGGAGAAACGGGTTTGCTGTCATCACTCCTCATAAGCACAGCCTGAGACCCGCTTTCCCAAACTCTCCCTTCCACCATTTGTCTTTACTACCTCATAGCTGTCAGCTTTTCTTCTAGTTGCTACTATGAAATGAGCACAGGGTCGTTTTGGCCAAAAACCACTCAGGAATCAAGAAGTAGAGGAGGAGGGAAGCAATTACTAATCTTCGAAGGGAAAACTGGAGAAAGCTGGGAAAGTATCCTCAGTTGAGGGTTGCAACCTTCAGCCTCCAGATCGATAATCACCATTAATCTCACCCAATAATACTTTCAAGGGAATTGTAAGCAAGCATTTATCCCAGCATCACCAGCGTTGTCTAATCCTTCTGCCACAAAGAAACCTCTTCTCTTCCAAAATAATTTGATATGTGGAGAAACATTAAAGTGGCATTCAGTTCTCTTATTGCAACAGCTGTATTAAACAAAGATTGACAGTGCTCTGTGACTGCCTTATCCAACAGAATTTTCCTTAAGCAATTTATTTCATCCATGCTGCCTCAGTTTCCCCACCAGTAAAATGAATAGAGTGGGAGCTTCTGGTTTGTCAGTGTGTGTCAAGATGTGTCCAAGGAGAAAATGAGTGTTGTAAGAGCTTGTGGATTTTCTTTCCCCAGATGAATTGTTACTCAAACATATAGAGAGTCAGGTGAGAAACATTCCCAAGAACCTGTGAGAAGTAAATAGTCCAAATTACTGTAGAGAGAGTCCTTGTTTGACCACCCCATGAAAAAACAGCATGTCCTGGTCAGGCTCTTTCTGTTAGATGCTTTAATGGACAATCGGATAAATACATTTACTTTCCCCAAATAAAGAAACCTTCTACAGAAAAAGCCACTATATTTTATTGTTGCTGCAACTTCCAATTGGGCCAGAGAGCCTAAACATTTCTTCCCAGGCCTTTGGTTTCCCAGAAGGTGGGGGATTTTCACTGGCTATTGAAAATTCAGATAATTACATCAAATACTGCAGGGATCTCAGAACGAAAGAAGAGGTCCATCAGGACAAGAAAGAGAAGGCAAAGAGAAGGCGCCTGTCTTTACTCTGTTCAAGCTGCTTGGCATCCTGCTGGGTAGTTTACCCCCATTTTGGGGATGCAGAGAGAGGCCAAGGAAAACTTGAAGATGGAAGGGGGCTGAATTCTCACATTTTTAGTGAAGTGCTAGGTAAGAATATCGCACCAGAGGGTAGCTGGTTCACTACACAATCAGATATAATCAATACAACACCCACTCTGTGCTCTAAGTGGGATCTAGCAGGCACTGGTGGTGGTCCAGATTGTCACCTGGGTGCTGCTGGGTGCTGTCACCCACCTGTCTGTCACCAACTCCGCGCCCTTTTCGGGGGAGCCCCACTGCTGCCACCCACCAGCCCAGCGGGCCGAGCAGCAGCCCCAAGCTGGGTCTGCACGCCAGGGCGGCCAGCTCGGAGCCAGGCTGTCCCCTCACTCCCCTCCCAGCTCCCCCTCTCCGGCCGCCAGGACTTTGTGTCCTAAAAGCTCATTCTTTCCATAGCGTAAAAAATAAACCAGCATGTGCTCCTCTCCAACGCCGCCCGTCTCCACAACGGCCCCGGGTGGGTTGTTGTTGTCGTTCGGCTCTGCCTCTCCTTAAATAACAGAATTACAGCGGGTCTAATCCTGCAAAGTGCTGAGTAACAGCTCGTTCCCAATAAATTAAGCAGGCACTCAGCGCCGCAGCCTGATATTTGTATCCATGTCCTCCCGGATTATCAGTCTCTCCTCCTCGCTCTCTGCCCGGCCCCTCGGGGAGCAATTATCTGTGAATGAGAACAGAATAACTCTTTTAGCAGAAGGTTTCCACACTCGCGCACAAGGAGCGCTCTGAATGGATTTATCATGCTCGCTAAAAAGGGAGGTGGCAAAAAATCCCACCACCCCCCCTTTTCCCTCTTTTTTTCTCCTATGTTTTAAGGAGAAATCCCTGAAGCGGCTGCCGTTCCCCGGTGGCTCCACGCACCAGGGAAAAAAAAAAAAAAAAAGGAAAAAAAATAGTAAAAAAAATTGGATATAGTAAAACTTTTTAAGGGAGGCATGAATCGGTTCTTCAGAAAAACAAGGCAGCGGTGCCAACTGGAAATGTTTGCTTTGGGGGTGAGTTAGATGGCTGGCGTCAGCCAGGGCTAAAGACATGCCAGCGGAATGCAATATTGGGGAAGCAGCAGGTCACTCAATCACTGGCAATTTGCCCAGGAGCAACTGGATGCCTTCAGAATTTTTTTTTTTTCCTTGTGTGTGCATGTTGCTTTTTTTTTTTTTTCCCCTCGGCAAACAGAGCCCCAGCAGTTTTGAGGCTGGGGAGCTGGAGAATGGTATTTCTGAAAGGCACGTTCCTGCAGGAATACCCCCGTGGGTCTGCTCGGCTGCACAGCGGTGACATCTGGCAGAAGTGGTTGCGGTGGGATGGATGACGCTGAATCCTGCCTGCTGCTGCCTCCACGCACAAGGCAGCAGATGCAGCACAGTGCCAGGGCAGTGGGCAGCCCCAAGGAGGGGATGGGGCAGGAAGATAGGATAGCAGCGCCTCCAAAAATACCCTCCAGCAAACTAGAATATTTTTTTTCCTCCAGCAACAAATACCAAACTCTACAGAAGAGACTTTTTCATATAGATTCGGGAAGCAGTAGGATTTTTTTTCAAGGTCAATATGCTTTATGGGATTGGAGAAATTAGGTAAAAGACAAAAAGAAAAATTTCCCCTAATGAACAATGTCCATTAACTCCCCACAGCTCAGGAGGCGGGAAAGACCCAACAGGCATTTTCATCTCCACATCTGTAGTCTTTCATTGCTATACCATTTGTGCAGAGTGCCAGGCTGCACACAGACTCCAAATAAGCCAGGGAGGGAAAGTGTCCCAGCAGGAGAGGCTCCAAACGAGGTGGTGGCCTGACTCGCAGCAAGCAGCAGCATTAGGGATCTGCCTTTTTTGCTAACAGGGCAAATCAGTGTTCAGCCAGCAGATGAATGCAGCGCAGTCACCAGCACATGACGGGCTGATGTCGACCGTGGCAGCTCTCCAGAGGTAAAAAGGAGCAGTAAAATTGCCCTCCTTGTTGCCTTCTCCACCCATATGAATAAAACCCAATGTGTGAGTGGGAGGGCACCTCTTGTGAAAGCAAACCCAAAGACCAAGTTTTACCTGAGACTCCAAACTTGCAGGGTTCAGTCCCACTCTGCAGCATTTTCACAGTGCAACACCACCACCACACCCACCCAATTTCCACCACAATTTCACCACTCCACGGGAAAAAGCCACCCAGGAGACTGACGCTGCAGAAGGAGGAGAGGTGAACTACTGCAAAGACAAATCGTATCAATCCATGAAAAGATCGGGGAGAAAGTGTAGATGTTTGGAGGCAAACCGCAGCTATGGTCATCAGGAAGGGATCCCTAAGGGCTCTCTTAAGCAGGGTCTGTACCTGTGCTCTTCTGTCGGTGTGTCCTGACCTGGCAGCTGCCCTTGCACTGTCGTGCCACGGTGCCCAGTGGCACAGCCACCAGCCCACCTGAGTCCAAAGACCATCAGGCTTTGAACTGCAACATCAGCTCAGGACACAATGCCAACTTGAAATACAGCTTCTTTTCCCCTCACTTTTGGTTTCCAGAGTCGTTGGTCCAGCCAAGATGGTTTTAGCTTGATCATTCTTGTCTTCCATCAACACCTTTCTTTTTACATTTTCATCCTGGTTTTGACTCTTGATCCAGCTGTGGGGGAGAATGAACTAAAACACCCTCAGCATTCAAGGTCTCCATCACTCTCCTTTTCTGTGTCCATTTTCATCTTACTAAGATTCGTACTTTGAACAAGAACTTGTCAATGGATCACTGGACCAAGGTTTTATTTCAAATGGGTTGCACTCCCAAGTCAGTCACCAGTTTTTTGCATGATCTTGAGAAAAATCCCCCTTCCCCACATCCTGCTACTGTAAAATGGATATTGTAACCTTTTCATTTCCTTATTATGCTATTTTTAGTCTCAAGAAAGAGACTGTCTCACGCAAAGTTTATGCACAGCAAAACACTGACAATTATTTGATTTTACCTTAAAGTATCTTTAACCATTATTTAACAAAATACCCAAGTTCCTGACAATGTATTGGGGAAAAAACCATTTCAACTCCTTTTCCACATGACTAATCCTTGTAAAAAGTCTCACACTGCTGTGTCCAGCCCATACAGCTGCTCTAGGTGCTGTAGTTGACTAATAAACCTTGACACTTTATTGCCTGCAAGTGCCTCCTTCCCAGGAACACCCTCAGTGGGGTTCGATGGAGCACTGATGGGCAGGGAGCAAGGAAAGTGAGGACACACTCAGTCACCCCAAAGGATAAGTGTCACAGTGGGTTCTGCCACCCAACCCTGTGTTCCACAGCTGCAGATCAAGCCAGGGTGGCCAACAGAGACAGGCATTTGCTTCTGCCTCAGTGCTGCTGTGTAACTTGGGGAAATGGGATTTGTTTCCCACACCTCAGTTTCCTCACCTGGAACATGGAAATTATTTTCTTGGCTTCTTTTTTAAAGGCCTTTCAGATGAACAGCCCTTTTAAAGATGTAAGTTGTATTATAAGCAACGGACTCTAATGTCTGCCAAGAACCAAAAGTGATATGAGGGGGATGAAATTCAGGCCACCTCATCAGCAAAGCATGTTGACCTGGCCTTCAAGACAAGGTTAGGGCTCTTGGAGAGAGCCCGTTCCTTTTTGGGATGGAAAGGAGTGGACGTAGACCCAGCACATGCTTTCCTATTATTAGTCATTTGTATCCATGTATTGCTGCAAATGTGTACAGCCCTCAACAACCCACCAAAGCAAGGCCACAGCCTGAAGTCACCTAACCCAGAGCTCGATCTCACAGTGAGGGATGATGAGGAGTTGCCAGGTAATTTCCCCATGATGGCTCGGGCAGGATGGGTGCAACCAGTCCTCAGCAAGCCTGCAAGCCCCAGCACCTCCATGAGCCTCTCAGCAGGACTGGAGAGGGACAAGAGCAGGCAGAGGGACCTGCCTGGGGACCAACTGGAGAGCTCGGCATCTCTAGAGGACCAGGTGGGTGACTCACATTTGGCTGGGGGAAGCAGGCGAGGTGCAGGCACAGGCGAGGTTCCTGAGGACCTCACAAACAGGGCTGGAAGCACGACCGAGAGCTGCTTTGCACGGCAGGGCCAAATCCGTCGCTGGCACGGCGCCCCTCCCGCCGCCCCGGTGTGTTTGTGTAAGGATCCAGCCCCGGCCGCGCTGGGAGGCACCGGCTGCTCGGGGCTGGCATGCCGGCCCGGAGGCCCAGACACGAGGACGGTGCCAGATGCCGGGCATATTTTGTCAGCTGCGCGGGCTGCGGGCTGTCACACGGGGCTGGCTGTGCACCTGCGCGACCCCGAGCCGCCCGGCTATTAACAGCCGGCGACAGCCTCTGATGCCGGGCTCGCTGTCCCCGGGCACAGGGATAAATCAGCCTCCCCGCTGATAACCCCGGGGCTCTGCTGCGGCCGGGACTGATGCAAAGGCTAATGCACCTAATGCTTGTTCCTCGCAGGGATTGGAGGTGTGCGGCCAGCCCGGCTCCTCCGTGCCCGGCCGCCCCGGATCATGGGATGCCCGGTGCTCCTGGTGCTCCGGGCCCAGCCCCTGGACCTGCTGCGGCTGTAAAGGTCTCCCGATGCAATTGCCGAATGTTTGCGATCCTCCAAGCAAAGATAAGGCCAGAACAAATTTCTGGGTGAAGAGCTCGCACAGGGACGACTAACACGAGATGTGAAGTGTGTTTAGTACCCAAAGGCAAGAGCTGCTACCAGGCACTTATAGTTAGAAGTTAAAAACTTCTCAGACATGAGGGACAGCATCTGAGGGGTCAGGAAAGATGGCATGGAAGGACAAATCTGCATTTACCTATTTTATCACCCCCTGCACAACAACCTGAGCACCAGCCCCGAGCAATCCTGGTACATCCAGGAGAAAAGTCCCGCCATGTCCAGCCCCTTTGCAGGAAACACGCAGTGGGTGATGGCCTTCACATTCTCTCTCTTCTTTCACTGCCTACCCAAAATAAGAGCAATCTGACTAATTACCAGAGCTAATTAGCATCAGGATGAAACATCCAACATGGGCTGCATTTCTTAGGAAATATATTTTGGTGCCTTGAGACAGAAAAATGATTTCCTAAGCATCATGTGCATAGCACAGCCAGCTATGTGACTTTTCCTCTTTCTCCATCAGTTCTTGATTCTCACATGAAGATGATTTTTAATGCCAAAGCATTGTGCTTCATCCCTCTTTATTTCAGGCCGCAGGCTCACCACGTTTTGGACTAGTTGCAACCCATCTGGTTTCACTAATACTTCTAATATAATATTTATAACTAGCTAAGGGCTGATCATATGACGGGTGTAATCCATAAGTCATGTGCCAGTTGTGGTTATTCTACACCTCAAGCCATTTTTCTGTATTTTTGTGTCCATAGCCTGCTGGGGTATTTCTATGTTTTGTCACTGTTGTACCTTTCCATCTCTGGAACCTGGCACTAAAGAAGGCTGTGTCAGTAATTAAGAGAAAAAGAATCACTTTTTTTCCACCCAAAAATGGGAAATGAGATGAGAGAATCAACCAAAGCCATTGCTTGCAATCATCTTTGGATTTTCTGACGGAACTTGTGCTTAGGAAAGTTGTTGAATCTAAACAAAATCATCTTCTCAACAAGTTCTTCCTTCCCACTGCCAGAAGGATCATCCAACAGAAACCAAAACCAGGTCTGATAGCTTTAGCTCACTCATAGCCAGCTGTGGCAGCCCAACTTCATCTTCAGTGGACACAGGACACTTCCTGGCAGACCATTGGGTGCCAGGGAGGAAAGATTCTCTGTATTAAAGGGGAAGTTCCAGCTGCATGCGGGTACTTCCCTCTTGTTCTTTCTGTCCTTCTTACCCTATGCTGCCAGGGTGGGCAGGTGGGAGGAATCTCTGGGAAGATGCTCAGACACATCAAGAGATGTTCTTGACCCCCCCAAATAGCACTTTATAAAATACCTTGAAGAAATTTTGGGTGAGACCATATTTTAAGTGGGGGGGGACCTAAATAAACAAACAAAACCCACTTTTTCCTTAGTTTTGAAAAGAATGAATATCATTAGTGTTAAGCCACTGGCACCAGGCTAGGATCTGACCCCGTGTGGCTGCAGAGGCAGAAGGAGAGTGAATTCTCCCTTTCCACGGGTGCTTACAGTTGGCCACAGCCTGCAAAAGCAAATGATTTAATGATTCATGCTGGCAAGCAGGGAAGGATGACTTCAGGTTTGAGCTTCCCACATCACTTCTAGCAGCTCCCCCCGCAGATCCAACACATCAGTGGCCAAGAGGATTGCACAATGCAGAGCCAAGAGGTGCTGCCTTCTCAGCCTCTGGGGCAGGAGCACAAAGCAGGGTCACTCCGTGGCACAGGGGAATTCAACAGCGAAACAGAGGCTGTGCATCCATCCCAGGAGGAACCAAACCTCTCCTTTTTATGCAGAGTCTTTCAGCAGCAACAGCTTCTACCCCACAGGTCAGTTTATTCAGAACGGCTCGGCAGTAATGGGATTAAGAAGCTCTTCACTGCTTGGACCGCTTCGCAGTAGGAAGATCCAAAATCAACTGATGGAAAACAGGATAATTCCTCCTGCAGAGGGAGCAGGGCTGTTTGTGGAACCAAATGATCAAACAATGGCTCTGAGTACTTCAAATGTGCCATGCCTGGAGACACGTACCCCAGCGCTGCGGGCAGCAGGCGCAGTGTCAGCGCTCGGTTGGGACCCCATGGGGGGCAGTTCTGTGGGGCTGTCAGTGTTTGAAGGGAGCAGAGGTGACAGGGAAAAGGAGCAGTCATTCTCTCAGGCAAATCTCAACTGTGAACCTCAGGGCTAGAGGCTCAGCCCCCACGAGGAGCTCTTGAAGGAACTTAAAAACTTGAATAGCCCCAAGATTTGTGACTGAGCAGTCCCAAATAACACATCCACCATCATATGAGGATGTGCAGAACACTTCTCTCCATTGCAGAACTGGGTTCCCTCGTCCCCACAGTCACCACATGGCCTTGTAACTTGCACAAACCCTTATCTCCAAAGAGAAAGATACTCTCAAATTCTTGCAGTATCTACCCTGCCAAACTAATTTTCTGGTTCATCCAGCCCTCATGGGATTTGGCACTGAAGAGGGTGAATTGGCTGAGCAGCAGCAGCAGCAGTAGGCACCCAGAGCTTGTGACAGGAGAGCAAGAGAAATTTTGGAAACCCATCAAGTCTCCACCATCAAGAACGGGAGTCACTCAACCAACCTCTCCAAGAGCCTTCATGACTGAAAATATTTCACACTAAAGGCAGGCATACATTTAACATGTACACATTATTTCAACTCTGACAAGTTTTAGAAGCTTGTCAGAAATTATTATTAGAGGCTTCGTACATGTCTGGTTTTCCTTCAGTCTCTCCCATGACAGGGAGTAAAGTCTTGTGACAGTCAAGACCCTGCTAAGAGTTTCCAGTATTCACACAGAGCTTGACACCTCAAAATTACATTATTCAGGGTCTTCTTCATCTGGAAGAGTGAATGGACTACAGCTGCTCTGAAAATTGAGTTTTCTTCTCTCACAAAAATTCTGACTTTTACTTAAAATAAATAGAAACAGCTAAAAATAAACTTTCTGCTTTTAGATATAAAACTTCAGTAAACATCTGAAATTTCATGCCAAATACAGACACTTCTCAAGGAAAAAAAAATGCTTAATCCACAAAGGCATTTTCTGACAGAAAGCATTTGAGAGGTAAATATTTTGAAGCAGCCCTGGAAATGCTCTTTTGCCCTAGCTCAATGCATGCACATTACCTATTTTAAATACCAGTTGGAACACTGATATCTGGACCTTTAAACAGAGAAATCTTTATTATCCTCCCTTCCAGGTAAGCTCCGTAATAGATCCTCATAATGATTCTATGCTTTCCTCCCATCCCATTTCCACCTTGATTGTGACCAGGTTTGATACTTATCATGATATATTTGTGGATTTGAAAGCAAATTACTGTCTCAGGAATTTATCAGGGGCTCTGAATGTCATTAGGAGCAATCAGTAGCAGGAAAATGGTTTTAAGTTAGGGTGAATGTGAAAATTAAAGAGCTCAATGTCTTGTTTGACTGTGCATCATGTTTGGCTCTGCTCAAAGGTGGGTGGAAAGCACAGGAATAAAAATGTCCACATGAAAACTGGAGTCAGGTCCACAGCACATATTTCACTAGGCTCCTGTTTCAGGGCAGCTAAGGTTGGCTTTCTGATCAGCTCAGCCCCGGTATCACAAAGAGAAACATTATCGGCTCTTTCTGGTGTGCTAATATCCAATTTATTTTTCAGCAGTGCAATTTCCTGCCTGCTCTTTGAACAGCTATCAAAGGACAAGACACCAGATCATGGCAGACATTCTTCTAGTGCTGACATCTGCTAAACTAGTCAGTCTGTTCCTATACAGCCCACTCAATGCATCCTAAAATATTTTATAAGCCACCAGTGGAACAGAGAATAGTAATGTGGGTCCCTGACCTTTATTTGAGCCACCTTGATGTTCAGTACAGATGGGGAATCACACTTCAGCAGCCAGAATTTCTGGGTCCACTCAGTTTAGGGTTTCTGTGTTACCTCCAACCCCAATAAGATCCACTTAATGCCATCTGGCACTTCATATCCTTCACTGTTTTTCATCTCAGAGCACTGGCAAATCTGCATATGAGGCTTAATTCAAAAGCCTCTGAAAACCAATGGAAAGATAGTTTTGGATCATGCCTGAAAGTGCAAGACTTTATTTAGAAAACTGCTTTCTGCAGCTTTGCTGGAAGGTGTTTGTCCTTTGAACAAGCACTCAACCAGCAGTGAACAAATTCCTACAAAACATCTGGACACCTAGGAAAAGGTTGGTCTCATTACATTTAGAGAAGCCCAGAAATATCACTGATAAGCTATTGCTCAAACTCATATGTGTTGGCTCTTTGGCTATTTTTGCTTTGGGTGACACCACTGATACCATGAATAAATATCAACATGTTTCACAAACATAGGCAAGTACAGCGACGGACTACTCACAGCCCATTTTCAGAGTTATTCATGGAACCTGAAGTCTCTGTGTCACTGTCTCTCATGTCCTCTCTGGCTGTATCCCAAAATATTTCTCATACCAGTGCTGACTTCTGCCTTAGTTTTGAGGTCTGCAGCCAGGGGGAAAAAAAAAACAACACCAAACCAGAAGTGCCTAAGCACCTGGGTGTTTTCTTGAAGGATTGCAGGTTTGCCTCAACCAGTCACTGTTCAAGGAGTCCTTTTCATTGCTTCCTGCTCCTCACTGTCCTTGTGATTGTACCTCCTGAGCATGACCTCTCCTATCCCTGATTCACATCTCCCTGACTTCATTCCCATTCCATCTGTCCTTGTCCTGGGTCCTCCCCTGTGTCATTGCTCTTCCCAATTGTCAACTTAATCTCAGGCAAAACTTCTATTTTCTTCTTGAAATAGTTCCTAGATATATTTTGGCCAAATTTCTGGCCCATTATCTTGCTTGTCCAGACCACTGTATTCTTCCAATTCATATCCATTGACCACACTTGTTCTCATTCACTTCTTTTGAGCCCTGCCCAATCCTGGCCACCTTGCTGAGACCCTCAGTCTAATTTTTCTTTCCCTGTATTCTTTTGGTTCTTTTGTTCAGCAGGGCCCTGATCATGATAGAAGTGAGAAGTTCACAAGCCAAACTGTCAGAAAGTTGATAATGCCCACAGAGCATGCATTTATGTGCTGTGAAACATGTTAGGAGGCCAAAGTGGAGAAACTGTATTGCAGAACTGCCTTGAATTTTGGCAGGGGTTGTATTTTATATCATATTAAATGTAGGAAGACATTTACTGACTAGTACTCACCCAAGCCCTGCATTAAACTGATGTATTGGTTACCAGCCACATCTTTCATATTTAAGTAATTGAGCTTTCTCTCTGCTTTCAGGATGCTGACAGGCAGTAACACAAAACTGAAGAGTTGTACTGAAAGGAAGCTGAAAGGAAAAGTTAGGAGTCAAATGGTTTCAGTACTCACAGACTTTATTTAAACAGTACTTTCAGAAAGGGAATATGGAAGAAATATGCACACAGGTAAGCCAATGTTAGAGAAGTCAATATAAATGTATTTAAAACCTTCTGAAGAGCAATTTTCTAAAGCTCTGAAAGCTAATAACAAAAGCTGCCTCAAAGCAAGTAGTTTTCCAGACAGCTGTTCAGACTGATAGATGATCAATATGTGATAGATGAGCACTCGGGACACATTATCTCATGATAGCAAAGTCAAATAAATACTGAGGATGCATCCCACACCGCAGCCTTTCCTTCTCGAGAACACATCTGAAGAGATACCTCAAACTGAAGCGTCAGTAGAAAAGATTTTCAAACAAACTGATAAAATGAATAAGACCAATCTGCAAGACCAGACAGCATTCACCCAAGAGCTCTATGGAAATCCAAAGAGGAAATTGCTGAATGGTTATCCATGGTGCAGAGCCAGCCTGCTATTTAAATCACCCTATGCCAAAAGAATAGAAGCAATAAATGTGATGCAAAAATAAAAAAGCAGTTTCCAGAGAAGGGATTAATAGAGACAAGTGTGATGCTGTGTAAGGCAAACTGATAAACATTCTGAAAAAGAGCATTAGAGACGTCAGAGAGCTGGGTGTAATGAGGAAGAGTAAGGTGTTGTATCTGTAGGAGGCATTAAAAAACAAACTGAGTTTTTTGGGGCTGTCACTGAGGGAATAGTGATGTGAGTAATGCCATTCACTTGGCTTTGCAAATGTGAGAACCAATGAAAAATTTCAAGGTAAGAGGTACCCTGGATGGTTTTCTAAAAATGAGAACTTAGCACTCCATGGGAATTAAAAAGGCAAAGAGAAAATTAAAAACTAGTAGGAAAAGACTTCAGAGCAATATCACAAATTTTTGCACATAGCTCCAATGCACCAATGTCACACAGGATAGAGCAGAACTACAAAAGGCAAGAAAGAGCAACAAGACACCAGAGATAGCGAACAGTTTCCAAACAAAAGAGCCAGAATAGGCTAAAACCCTTCATCTTGGGAGAAAAAACAGCAGAGGGGATCTGAGAGAGGTCTGTGAAGTCACGACTTGCATGGAGAAGGCGAACAGGAAATAATTGTGCACCATTTCTCAAAACTTCAAGGGCCAGACAGACACTAACTAATGAAATTATGAGATACAAAGTTAAGAACAGAAAAAAAGGACATTTCTCTCAGAAATGAGTTATGGGACTGTCATGAGCACTAAAATTTACAAATTAATACAAATGGGCTTAAAACAGTAATGGTGGCTAGCTCCAGCAGGGCTATTAAACACCATAATCCAAACTCCACCTCAGGAGATCCCATAGCTGCTGACTGCCAGAAGCTGGAATGATGCACCACAGGAAGCACCACTCTGCATTCAATGTGTTTCTTACTTATTTTTTTCTTTCCAGTTTCTTAAAATCTTTCTGTTTTATGATTTCAAGTCATAGCAGCATGACCCTGGACCCCATGTCCTTATTCACTAACGTGCCTCTACAGAAATGTATCCCAATATAAAGTTCCCAATATAAATCCCCATAACCAGGGACAAGGTGCTACATGAGATTTTGTGGGAAAACACACAATTGGTATACTCTAATAACAAATTCAGCCTTTCTGATGAATGATTAATAGAAGAAAATAATAAACTTCAGCAGAGGATAAGACCACCATGAAGAGGAGCATCTCTAAGCATCCTCTACCTTCCCAAAACCTCAATTTCTCCACCATGGTGGGAACAGCCCACTGGAGATGTGGGCACATTAGCTCATGTAAGTGAAGCTGCCAATGATGGTACTCTTCCCTTTTCACCATTAAAAGCTCTTTTACACCTGGAGAATCTGACCAGAGACTTTGGAATAAATATGCCTCTAATTGCGCACTCTTTACATAACCACTAAGAGTCACTGGGAATTCTTGGGACCTTGCAGACCACAGTCAACAGCCACCACTGAAAAATCTGGCAAACAAATGTTTGCATTGACCTCACCCACAGAAGTAAACTTCCACCCAAAATTTATAGGCTTTAACTAAAAGAGAGTCTGTCCTGCACCTATGTCCTATTTAAGGTCAACTGTCCTTTTTCTAAAACAAACGGATATTAAGTGAAAGACTTTAATGTCTTCAGACCTCATCCTTTTCACTTTTTTCTTTTTTTTTTTTTTTTCAGGGGACCTGAAACTTCAAAAGAGAAAAGCCTAAAGAATGCTGCGTGCACATGGGGTAACTAACTTTGAGCTGATGTTGATACTGGGCATATTGTTGGTGTTGTAGGGGACAGGGAGCAAGGTCAGGAGGTGGGCTGGGGCAAGGAAGGATGTGTTATTGCTGCTTACCAGGATCCAGGAGACATGGGACACTACAGGGAACAGCCCCCTGGGGGATTTTGGCAGAGGTGGGACTATACCTCATGTCCATCTCCACACACAACCCCTCTCCTGACCACAGGAACAACCTCCCAGCCTCAGACAGGTCCTAAGCAAACAAATGGGAGGACTTTTACTGGTTTTAATGATGTATGAGGTCAGATCAAGCCGAAGCCAGACCAGCTGCCAGTGCAACTGTGCATAAATCAGTGCATTGGCTCACAGATGGACAAACAGTTGAGGTTTTTGCAGGTCCTTACCCAGCTATTCAGCCTCCCATACATCTCACACCCCAGCAATTTTGAAGCCAACACTGCTCTTGCTGAAGTCCATGGGTGAGTTGTCCTTGGCCTCGATGGCCCCAGGGTCCCTGTCTAAGCTGCCACAGCGTGGCTGAGCCCCTGGCAGGTCACTGGAGACACACCTATTGCCCTGCCTCAGCTGGGGGGAGGCACTGGGACGCTGGTTTGGGTAAGGTAGCTCTTCCACAAGGGCTAGGCTGAGAACCTCAGTTCCTTTTAATTTTAAACAACATAGCTTCTTTATAAACTTGAGCCTCTCCACCTGCAGCAGAGTGCATCCAAACTGATTTGCAAGACTGCCAAGGACACAGTGTCTCTCACCAAGGAGTATGGTGATGCATCAGAAAGTCAGAAACCTGTTGGGGATTCAGTGATAGTAGGGCTAGAGGGATCCTGTATGATTATTTAGTCCAGTTTTCTACGCAAATTCATACAGTAACTCCTGCATCACATCCCCAGCTTAAAATGTAACATTTTTGAAATGCGTGCAGTTTTTATTTATACAATTCCAACAGTATAGATTCCACTATTCTTTTATGTATTGCATTGCAAAGATCATTATGTTTGGCATAACTGCACTGCTCTTCTCACAAGTCTCATTTGTTCTGTCTCTGGGTATCATTGCACTTCTTTCTGATAGACAGGAAAGCCACGGGACAGCAGCAACGTCCTCCTCATGGAGATGTGAACAGGCAACAAAAGCATCTCACCCTTTGCTCTTTGCTGAGATACACTGACAAAACAGATTTTTCAGATCGAGGAGAGGAGAGGAGAGGAGAGGAGAGGAGAGGAGAGGAGAGGAGAGGAGAGGAGAGGAGAGGAGAGGAGAGGAGAGGAGAGGAGAGGAGAGGAGAGGAGAGGAGAGGAGAGGAGAGGAGAGGAGAGGAGAGGAGAGGAGAGGAGAGGAGAGGAGAGGAGAGGAGAGGAGAGGAGAGGAGAGGAGAGGAGAGGAGAGGAGAGGAGAGGAGAGGAGAGGAGAGGAGAGGAGAGGAGAGGAGAGGAGAGGAGAGGAGAGGAGGGGAGGGTTAAATCTCATCATTCATGCTAAGAGAATAAAATTAAGCTGCAGATTGTCATAAGCACTTTTTTCCTCTAAATGCATATTGACTGTGTCACTGTGCTTATTTAAAAATAAGCATTTAAAAAGAAATACAATTTTAAGTCAATGACAGATATGACTCCAACTTACATTGTGTGTGAATAATTCTCATTTCCTATCTCATTTCACTATCCTTCCTCAGTTTCATATTATCCAAGAGGACTCCCATAATCCTGCCCATGCACATTTGCCAAGTCTCCAAATAGCTTTAAAAAACCCCACTGATGAGAGACCACCAACTTTACGGGTTCTTACAACTCCCACTGTACATTTTATGGGTATTTAGAAATGCTACAGGGTTTTCCTAATGCTGGAGAAATTTCACTTCTCTTCACTAATAACAGACATGTGTTTCAGGAGCCTTTCTTCACTTTTCCTCTCCTTGCCTGCCTATAGTCTCAAATTGCTGCTTTTTAAGATGTATTTTTCATAGAACTATAAAACCAGAGACTTTTTTTTTCTTTTTTTTTTTTTTTATCCTCAGATTAAGGACTGGACAAAACTTTCAGCCTGCCAAGCTTATGCTTTCTTCCTTTCTTTTTTTTTTTTTTTTTTTTTGGTTGTTATTTAAATACTTCACAATAAAAGAATGTGCTCCCGATGGAATTTTTACTGCAAAAAGTTCTCCCTTTCTTCTTTCTTATATCTTGAACATTTTGAAACACATACTGAAACTCTGAAACCTCCTGAGGAAGGCGGCTGCTCACATGCTGTCAGACTACTAATGATAATGTCAGACTACATGACACATATTTAAACATTAAAAGAAGAAGGATTAAGGCCGCATCTCAGTCTCACTTTGATGATTCAACTTTACATTGATATCCTCAACATGCCACTCGCGATCAGACTTCTGGTTTTGCTCTTCAACAGCATTTTAAAATAATTCTTCTTGCCTAAGGAGAATGTTGGAAACTGTACATGAGAGTGGATGTTCCTTTTTAACAAGTGCAGAGCTCTGGTTTTTCACAGGGTTTGGAGTGTGTTCTGGTTTTCAGAGGTACAAAGCTGTCACCAGCCGAATCATCTTTCAGAAATTATTTCTTTCAGGATGCTTTTGTGGGGAAAATGTCCTGTCCCTTGGGCACTGCTTTGGAGACATCTCCCTGACACCCACTTGCAGCATGTCTTTTCCCCCATCACCCATCCTGGGCTCTGAAGACAAGCCTTTCAAACATCCCAACTGCACCTACAACTAATTCTTGCCACCTAGCAGATTATTTCCATTTCATTTTCCTTCCTATTTACTTATCTTTTTAAAAAAATACATTGTCTGAAGACACATTCTGGGGTTTCACAGTCATTTCTTACAACCTCATTAGCTTTTATCAGGGCAGAGAGCCACCCAACAGGGTGTGTCACCCACTGGCAGAAGGCAGAGACTGATTTAGGGTACGGTGCTGTGGTGCCAGGGAGAGCTTGACCCTGTATGGGTGGAGTTAATCCATGACTTTGAGTAGCTCAGAGACAGAGGATGCTGGGAGGAGAGGTTAACACTTCTCCAGTGATTTTCACCTAGGACGCTTATATTGTTCACAGAGGACTGGCAAAGGGTTTATTTCATTATTTCCAATGCCTGACAACCCTTTTGGTCACAATGTTTTTCTTAATATCCAACATAAATCTCCCTTGGTGTGATCTGAGGCCATTTCCTCTTGCCCTTTATTCACCCTTGAAGGCAGAGGTAACAGAGTTGCCTGACAAGTGGTGCTGGTGCTTATGCTGAAGTTACTTTCTTAGTCAGTCTCAAAGCAGAGGAGCAACCCCTTTCCCACCTCACCAGCGTGCAGCCATGGCCACCCCCCCACACCAAAAAATGCCAGGCATATCAAACAGGGCTGGGCTGGAGGTCCAGCCCAGAGAACCTCAGAGCTGGCAAATGGAGGAAACAGGAGGACAACAAGAAGGAGAAAGGGCAATGGCATAGGACAGTGACACCATCAGCTTGGCTCTGCCATAGATGAAACCTTCCCTGGAGTGTGTCTATGTCCTGCAAGTACCTGCCTTACCCATACATGTAAAAAAATGGACCCATAGGACACAGCAGGACGGTAAAAATGATACAGCTCTGAGTGCAGACAAGGCTGGCATAACGTGGTCTGCAGAAAGGAGAGATCAAAAGTTTCACTACAAGTCACAGCCATGGTCATGTCACTCTGCATTACTCCCCCACAGCCAGGTGATTCCCTCCATCTGTTGTTCACCTCATGCCATCACTTTGGCACATAGGCACTACACAGCAGAGTGAGCTGCTGCATCCATATGGCACAGAGCAGTCAGCACCACCTGCAGATTTTTTTGCGTTTGCTCCCAAAAGCCATGTTTCTCTGGTGGCATTGCACGAGGACACACTGCTCCCAGCCCAAATTCCAATGCCAGCACAGCCACATTGCTTCTTTTTTCCAAAGGCCAGGTAGTGAGCCCAGGCATCACTGCCCACCTCCATTGCATTTGGAAAGCACATCAGTGGCTCTGGGGCTATCATGGCATATGCTGAAGGGATGGGTTTGCTCTTCAGGAAACTCACCTTTGCCTAATTGAAAGATCAACCGTCATCTAAACAACTTAATCTGGTATAAAAGGTTGCATGAGCTCTTTCAGTGCAGATTAAATCTCTCTCACTTCAATCTAGTCCCAAGCAAGTTTCAGTTTCAATCTCTGTTAAGGCAAACAGGAACAACCCAACTGGAATGTTGACAGAGAGTCCCCAGCCAGTTCGCCCTGCTTTAACGATGGAAGCAAAGGAAAGTGAGCACAGTGGGAGCAGGTTTGTGTGATCACAGCCTGTGCTCTGTGGCTGGCAGCTGTCACTGCTGTACCCTCTGTGCAGGGGGCACAGACAGGGATGGGCTGTGTGCACCACTCCATGTATCACGCTGAGGGACGAGGCCCATCGTGACTCAGCCCTGAGCTGGGCCACCCCAGCCATCCTGTGATACCCATGACCACAGGGATACTAAAAGGAGAGAAGGGGAAGGTCTGACAGGCGGTTATGTGACTAGGGACACTCAGGTTTAGGTTTCTTCTTGGAAGCACTCTGTCACACAGCGACCGCCAAGGGAGCAGCTACATAACCGGCACTGAGAAGATAAACATGCCTTAGGGGCAAAATGAGGGAAAAAATGGTGTAAATGGCTGCAAATGCCTTTGGTTTTAATGGCCTTCATCTACTTACTGCCCAAATGGATTAGGTTCATGGAGTCAAGCTGGAAGAGCGAGGGGATTTTAGGGAGGCAGAATTTAATGGCTGAGACTGTAATTTTGGGCCAAGGTCCTCGTCTTGTGAGAAGAGTCACCAAATGTTTAACAGAGGCTCCCACTGAAGGATAGACCCTGCTGGAGGGGCTGGTGCTACTGCCACTCACTGGGATGCTTGGGAGAAACATGGTCAACTGAAAATCCCTTTGCTGGCTCTCAACTTTGAGAGTTAGAGGAACTAAGATGAAAGATGGAGAAAATAGTCATTAAGGCATGCCCTAGCATTAACAGCAATAATTCACAGGCTCTAGCTGAGGATATCAGGGCGGTTTGCCAGCACCACCACGAGGAAGGGGGGTGCTGCTACCCACACTGGGAAGTTAGGCACTTCTGAGTTCTACTGACTCACCTAAAGTCCTTCTGCAAAGGAAAATCAGACTGCAGTGACACTTGGGGCATGGGATGTAATGGAGGAGGCAGCACCGCTGTCACAGATTCGGTGCTGAACCAGGACTCAGCACATCTTCTCCAGCACTTTCTCCACAACCTCTGCTTTCTCCACAAGAAGAAACTCTTGTTTCAATGTCTGCTCTGGGACAGCCTGGCCACAGTAGCAAGAGGAAATTAGTCATCAGGCAGAGCTTGTCTTGCATCACGGACCTACACGAGGTCAATAGAAGCTCCTTCTCCTCACCCCACTTAGTGCTGACGGCTGCTAGGTTGACATACCATGCGAGGAAGAGGAAGAGAAGGAGGAGGAGGAGGGTTAAGGAACCAACATCCCTTTCACTGCTATGACTTCAAGCATCCCACAGCTTGCATACCATTGATTCTCAGTACAACTTAATGTCTAAGGGGTTTAGATGACCAGAAAAGCCAGTTGCCTAAATAACAGAGATACTTTTAAAAATTACAAAGGATCTCCTGAAGTCCCTTCCACCCCAAAATTTTCCACAATCCTGATAAATGCAGTTTATTCTCAGCTGTGTGACAGCTCTGACTGTGAACTGCACGTCTCCATTCCTCCCTCACACCGTCTGCCCACCCTGCAGACACCCCTGGCCCTGATTCCCCCGAGGCTGAGGTGAGGGGAGTGGAGGGGTTTTGGGGTGCCAGCAAAAGGCAGCCCAAAGCCGGTAAGCAGTTACCCACGCGTGCGGGCTCCCTTGTTAGCCCTGTGAAAAACAGGGCAGACTGGTGCTGCGGAGTAATTCTTCCTAGTGGGTCCGAGTCGGTGGCGGAGCAGCAACCGAAGGATTCCGCGAGCGACGGGAGGGATGTGTGAGAAGCGCCGGAGCTCCCCCGGTTTCCTACCCCTCCGGGTGTGCTCCCGGACACATTTAGGAAGGCAACGTGAAGTCAGGCACCCCATGCCTCGCAGAAGAGGGTCTTGATGCGGAAAACCAGAGATAAGGGAGGAGAAGCGGGATGAAGTGGGTTGGAAACCATAGCAAACCACAGATTTCCCTGGGGAAGCAAGGCAGGGGGCTGGGGGGGAGCGCACACGGTGGGTCGCGGCGAGTCTCCGGGGGGCAGGATTTCTCTTCCATCGCATGGAAGAGCGAGATTAAAGAAGAAAGTGGGAGTGGGGTGGGAGGGGAGGGAAGGGAAGGGGGGGTGGGGGGGATGAACAAAGGAGATTGGCAGCACAGCTGTTTTGGGAAGAAAAAAAAAAAAAAAAAAAAAAAAAAAAAAAAGGCCAGCCTTCCTGTTTCTTTAAAGCCGCTCATCTGCGCGGCGGCCGGCTGCCGGCGGCGGGAGGAGGCTGCGGGGAGCTGCGCGAAGCTGCGCGGAGCTGCTGCCGGGCGCACGGCTCGGAGGACGGACGGACGGAGCCGGGGCTCCGCTGCCCGCCGCGGCCGGGCGGGCGCAGATGGGCGGCAGCGGGGCGGCGGCAGCAGCGGCAGCATCGGGAGCAGCGCAGCGGCGGAGCGGCCGCGGCTGAGCTTCGCCGCGCAGCGCCCCGCGCCATGCGGAGCGCGCCGCTGGCCGAGGGCGAGCCCTGGCCGCGCCTCTGCCCCGCCGAGCTCGGGGGGCTGCGGCGGCTGCGGCGCAAGCACGGCGGCTGCAAAAGTTTCCGCGTGGAGCTCAAAGTGCTGAGCGGGCGGCGGACCGGGCTCCGCGCTCCCCCCGCGCCGCCCCCCGCCGCCGCCGCCGCCGCCCCGCCGCCCGCCTGGGAGCCGCGCAGCGCCGCGCTCGGCCCCGCCGCCGCCAGCGCCTTCCCCGCCGCCCCGCCGCCGCCGCCCGCCGCTTCCCCGCGCCCGCGGCCGGGCGAGGCGTCCGGCGTCTCGCCGGAGATCAAAGCGCTGCAGCAGACGCGGCGGCTGCTGGCCAACGCCCGGGAGAGGACCCGCGTCCACACCATCAGCGCCGCCTTCGAGGCGCTGCGCAAGCAGGTACCTGCCGCCGCACGGGTACCGCCGGCCGCTCCGCCCGCCGGCAGGGAGGCACCGGGCAGCGCTTGGCCGGCCCGTGCCGTGCTCTGCCCGTCGGGACCCCGCGGGGGCTGGAGGGTGCGCGGGGACGGGGGAGAGCCCGCGCTTGCCCCGCGGTCGGGGCCAGGGGAGGTGAAGGGCAGGAGCCGAGTGGCCGCCTGACAGGAGGGGAAGTCGGTTCAAAATGCCTGGAAGTACCAACCCTAGAACTGTGCTAACACTCAAGATAAATAAATAAGGGCTTTTAATTTGCTTGCAGTTAGAAAGTTTTGGACTTTTTTTTTTGTCCCCCGGCGGGAGAGTTGTGTAGAGGGCAAAAAATAATGATAAAAAAAAAAAACAAACTCGAGGAATTCCTCTGGGTGAGAACAGAGTGTTTAGAGAGGCACTTGGTCAGGCTGGGAGCTGGGGTGATGCTCCTGTGTCAAGAGCACGTGTACTTGCCAGCTGTCCAAATCCCAAAGGGATCACCAGGAATTTGGGCAGCTCTGTGCTCCTCTTGAGTTTGGTGCAGGGTGCCTGATCCGTCAGAGTTCTTGGGGTTCTTACAGCAGCCTCTGAAACTTTCTATATGCCCTGTGTACTAGGGAAAACCAAGCGGAGCTGTGGTCCTTTTCCAGTTAGATTCCCATGATTTTTACTGTAGAGTGTGTTTGAAGTGTGTCTGGTGCTGAGCTTTCTTGCTGAGAGGACTTGAAAATCCTGAGTTGTCTGTAAAGAATAATAGACACGTTCACACTGTCAGGGTGGTACTTTTGAAAGGTGAATGAAAGGTTTTGATCAAAATCCTTGCATCACCTCCCCAGGATGAGGAGAGATACAGAGAAGCTGCAAGGCTCTTGTATTCTTTGCACAAGGATAAATCAGTGCCCTGGCCCCTGTACTCAGCCCTCTGCATGTAGGCACCGTGTACAGTGCAGTGATAGACAAAGATGTGCTGTCACCCTGTGCAAACCCAGGTGTGCTGGCTTTTCTGCCTTTCTCTTAAATGCTGATGGGGCTATTCCAGGTGTGCAAGAAGGAGGAGATGCACAGGGCTCAGAGGGTTGTAAGCTGCAGATGAGTCTGACTGTGAGAGGTGCTAAGCATCACCTCTCCCAGGATGGTCCCTCCAGCATAGTGGGAGCAGCATGCTTTGCTTGCTGCAGAGCTCACACATGCAGGCTTTTCTCTACAGTCTTTTGGACAGCACTAATCCGAGCCATTCCCCAAATGTGGTCAATTTAGGACTTTAGGACTCAATCCTCTCTCCTGCTTTGAGGAAATGTGCTTCTTCCCATCTTCAGCATGCTGCCTGCAGCCCTTCTCAAAGACTGCTGTGTCCTGGGTAGCTGCACCCCAAGAGTTAATCCTTTCCCGTCATCTACTTCTGCGAACACTTTCAGGGGTTGAGACCAGGGCTGTATGTCAGGAGAGAATCGCTGGTGAGCAACTAACACTGGAGCATTTTTTGATCACTGTGCAGTGGTGGGATCTGACTGCTCCTGTGATAATCCCAGTAACCCAGTGCATGCTGCTGCTTGTCCCCCGGTGCTGAGAGGCTGCCCCTTGTAGATGCAAACTCCAGACTTGATATATTTTGTTTCTGGAAGCTACTTCCGTATTTCGTTGTTTGGCGACTGTGTGTAACACGCCTGGAAGTGTCAGTCTAATTCTCCATGGACAGACATCTACACCACCAAAACCGCAAGGGGAAGTAGCACTGATTTCCCAAATCACTGGCAATCTTGTTCTAGGCTGAGCCTCAAGCAGAAGTCAGGCAGGCAACAAATTAAAGCTGCACTCTTTTGGGAAATGGGCAACTCTTGAAAAGCCTCAGATTCCTGGCCTTGGCCCTGTCTCTATAAATCACTTCAGCCGTGGACTCAGCTGGGAGCCCAAAGAGCCTGGAGAACAAGTTGCTGTCCTCTCTTCCCGTGAAAGCCGGTCTCTTGGGTCAGCACAGGAACATACTGGCAGAGCTGTGCTCACTCTGCAGAGAGAAAGAAATCATTCTCTGGGAAATGTTTGCCGCCAGGTTTTCCTAGCGATTTGCTGAGGGGTGGGCTGGCTGTGCCGACCATCATTGGATGACATTTGTATTCATTTCTTGTTGGGCTGCCAGCGGCGTGCCTGGTGCCGTACGTGACATCAGGTGACAGTCAGCTTCATTGCACATACGCACGGCGCTGCCTTGTCACTCACGTCATTCGCAGCGGTGACACCGAGGGGGTTCTGGGGTGCAGCTCAACCAGGCGGTTGCTTTCTGTCACACCTTGGCCAGCGGGTGGGAAGCAGGGGTATGGAGATGCCCTGGTGGAGGTACATGCAGTAGGGAGGCTTTCTCTTGCCTCAGGTCAGCACCGTCTTCCCACATGCCAGGGCCTTCAGCCCCTTGTGAGAGGCAACCCTGTGTGCTGTCTGCTGCAGGCCTCCCTTTCTTCTTGTTCCTTGGTTAGTCCTCCGTCCCCTCCTTGTCATCACATATCAGGCTCTTAAGCAGCTGGGAGGCTTTTCCTGAGGCACTGAAACTGATACGTCCCCGCAGACAGGCGGGCGAGGAGCAGGGAATCGTGCCGTGCTTGCAGGAGCAGGGGATTGTGCTGACCCTGGCCCCACGCTGCTTTGGGTAGGGGTCAGGTGCTGGATGTGGAGCTGCTGGAAGCAGGAGCCTTGCTCAGCCACTGGTACCCAACACCCACACAGGTGTCATCCCTGTCCCTGCCCTGTTTGGATGTGTGAGGCTGGAGATCCTCACTGCCACACGTGAGATAAAACCCCGTTGCTTGCTGGATCAGACCCACCACGGCCACGCTGTAGGGAGCCCATCCCTGCTTGCTGAGGAGGAGGAGGAGGAAAAGGAAGTCATGCCTCTCTGCAGGACACTCTCCCTGTCTCAGCAGCCCACCCGAGGGCGACTGGCACGCAGCACACCGGACAGATGGGCTGACGGCGGCGTCCCTGTGCTCCACAGCTGTGTACATATGGCACACATGTTTTGGCTTGTGTCGACTAACTCTCCAGATGGCAGGAAGGGGTGTGGGTTCTTTTTTTTTTTTTTCCCCAGTTCTTGGTGGAGGAAGAGCCAAATACAGTTGTTTCACACAAGGAGAGACTAACCAGCCATGTCCCTGAGGACTGAGCTGTCCCCAGCTTGCCTCGGAGGCCAGGGCCCCTCAGAGGTGGGAGGTAGGCAGGCAGCTGCCAGCTCTGGGAAGCTGCCTGCTGTTGGGAGAGACGTGTCATTGCCATTGTGTTCACCCCTCGGTGTCACAGCCACCAGGAACAAGGATTTCTCTCCCTTTCTGTACTGAGCTGTTGCCTTTGCCGTACGGCCATAGCACTGAAGTGGTACTGAAGAGCACATGCTCCTGAGAAATAGCTACTTCCCCCTGGTCTTGGTACTTGTGGTCTTCAGCTATTAAGACTGGAAGAGATTTCTACCCCTTAGTCCCCCAAGAATCATTTGTCCAAGTGATCCTTCCACTGACTGCAGACTCCTGAGGCAAACAGTGTAGTTCTCCTTGGAAAACACTGACCTGCTCTGAAACACTTTGAGGTGGTGAGATACTTCTGCTGTACTTTGCTGTCCCTCTGCTGCTGCCTTTCTGGAGTCCCTCCTGGGGGCTGCCTCTGTCCCTGTGACTGGGCAGCTCCTATCTGGAGCACTGGTCTCCTGCCCTCAAATGCAGGTGCTGGTCAGTGAGTTCTTGCACTGCCCTGGCTGCTGCAGGACCCTCCACATGTGACATGGTTGTCACTTCCATCCTTTTCATCTTCCTCTCCCTGCCATGGTGGGTGATCAGTGAACCCAAATATCTCTGATGCAGACAGAGACATAGCACTGTGTTCACATGGACCTGACATGATCTTCTCCTCCATGTGAAGACTCCTGCCAGTCCTTATGCTGGTGGATGGTCAAATTCATGAAGCAGTGCAACCATCTGGAGGAGACAAGATGTGACAACAACATTGCCTATCTTCAAAGCAACTGTTCTCCATGTGACACAATTCTGGCTCTTCTTTTTTTTTGTCTGCAAATTCCTGTTGGCAGCAAGCTGTTCATACTCCAGCAAATCCCTGTGAAACTGAACCATCACAACATTTATTTACAGTATGGCCTTAGCCACCAGGTTTTCTGCTGGAGGCCTTTGCCAGCAGGAGATAGTGCTCTTCACCTTGAGGCTGTGTGAGCCAAGCAAACCAGCTCCCACCAGAATGTTGCCCTCCCAGGAGCTGGGATCGAGCTCCTCAGCGGTGCTGACAGACCCTAAGGTGGCAGCAGACTCTCCCTCGATGGATGGAGACAACCACCGCAGCCTTCCTGGTCTGGAGCCTGCCTGTGCTTGCACATCTGGTTTCTCTCTGGGGCACTGCTGTCCAGCTCCTCCTGAAGAAAGTGATGCATTGAGCCACACTGAGCTGGAGTCTGTGCCGGGAGCAAATGTGTCCACAGACATTTATCTTCCCTTGAAGCGTATTGGCGTTTTTCTAAATCTTTTCACCACTGCGTTGCCAGGACATTCTCTGCCTCAGCAGCTGACAGCCTCGCTCTCTGCACTCATGTGGGTTCTGGAGATACTTTAGGGTTTTATAGGGCTTTTTAGCTTCTGGAATGGAGGTTTCCCCCCACACACACACACTAGCATCCTTTCACTTTTTGCTGCCGGCATGCACATGGCTGCTGTGGCTTGTTAAATCAGTGCAGAAAAGACCCTGCTCACTCCCATTGGGAGCATGGTGGGGTATCAGGAGCAGAAGCCTCAAGGCTACAGGAGGAGTTTTTGTGGCTGTGGGGACAAACTGTCTGCAGGGGTTTGAAGGCACAAACCAGGCAGTAAATGGAGGCAGGAGCTGTGGCTTGAGCACTGCCTTAGCCACAAGCCAGCAGAGGCTGAGGCTGTTCTGCGGATGCGTCATTCCGTGCTTGCTCTCTTTGTGTGTCATCCCAAGGGTGGCTGTGGTTTGTCACCTCTGCAGGCAGGACCCTGCCTGTGACCTTTCTGTGTGGTGGGGAGGCTCACAGCTATCCTCGGTCACCTGCTGACATCTCCCAGCCCTATTCCCAGTGATTCATCCCTCTGTGATTCCACCAGCAGGAAACCCTAAGATGCCTTAAAATCCAGCTCCTGAAGGCAAACCACCCATTGAGCTCTCTGGGGGTGAAGGCTGGGCGGGTGAGATGCAGCTGGACTTCAGGAGAGCAGGAGCATCTTCCAGACACAGTGTGCAGTGCCACCGCTGTGTGCTGTCACTGAACAGCCCAGTGTCAACCAGAGCATCTCCATGGCTGCTGCCAGTCCCAAGTGACGCTGATGGATATTTAGAGCCCAGAGTGGGGCAGCCCTGTGGTTTAACAGCTAAAGAAGATGACAAAATACTGGCCTGAAGCAACACAGGAGGAAAGAAAATAAGGAAGAAACCAGACAAAAGGACAAAAATCCTGAAAACAATGACTGTGTGTCACCAAGAACAGGGCTTTTTTGCTCCCTTAGCTGCTGTCTAGCTGATTTTATCCTTTGCTACAAATCCTGCTCCTGTCGGGAGGTATTTGCTCTGCCTGCTGCAGCCACCCTGAGTTAACCTCTGTGTTTTCTTATGGCTCCCACTGAAATTGGAGAAAAGAGTCTGCTTTTCTCCATCAAGCTTTGAATCCAGCCTCTGCTCCCTGCCTTAATCCACTGTCAAATTCCTTTCCGGGCAGCAGTGGGGAAGTGAGACACTTTTCAGTACCTTGCAGCAGAGCTCCCCAGGCTCTTTGTTCACAGCCTGCATCTCCTTTGGTCTATGCCACGTGTATCCCCAAGTGATATATCCCATCCTGGTCCTGGTTTGCACTGTCCCCTGTGCCAGGCAGGGATGCAAGCTGAGCCACATGTGTGCTGTGGGAGGCTGTGCTCCTTTGCAGCTGCCACGGGCTCATGACAGCTCCTGGGGCTCAGCAGTGATAGCAAGGGAGGGGAAAATCCCATGGTGTTCAGCAGTGTCTGGTGACTGAAGAGTCACCAAGGCCAAGCTGGGGTAATGCCATTATCTCCAGTGGAGCTTGCTCTCCTATTTACCAGGGGTTTTGGGTCTATTGGACCTCAGAGATGCCGATGGCCACTACTAAACTACCACCCAAGAAAGTGTTTCCCCACTATAGTGCTGGAAGGTAATGCCTTTCAGAGGAGATTTTCTGTGCCCAGTAGCCCAGATTTCTCTCTGGGATTTCTCCTCTCATAATAATAGTTATTATTTTGGGAAGTAGTTCAAAGAGCTAGCAGTAAGGTAAGAGCTTTGCTGCAGCCCAGCAATGTGATATTTTTGAGGCATCATACTGAGGGGGTGTGTTGTGTTCCCTGAGGATGTGCAGGAGGCTTTGGGGGTGCAAAACATCTGCGGGAAGTGCAGGAGGACTGTCCAAAATGGAGTGGAGCCAGGCCCAGGGCAGCATTAACCAGACTGCCATTTGGAAGAGATTCCCGGGGTGAACTCACCCAGCACCACACCTAGGTTTTGTTTGGAGGAAGCCAATTCATTCACTCCAAGGAGTGAACTCATGTTTTTGTAATGTGAGCGATGGGGGAGCCAGGAGCTGGGAGCGAAGCAGGAGCTGGGTTGTTTGACAGCCTGGACCCACCCAAGAGGCAAAGGCACCTCGGTCAGGACTGGGGCTCCTGCCTGAGCGGTGCTGCTGTTGTTCTTCTTGGCATTTTTCAGCTGGGTTTGGGCCTGGGCTGGACACTTTGCTCCCTGTGGTGAGGCAGGGGTGAGGTTTTCTTTTAAATTGGTCGGGTTGCATTGCTAGCACAGGGCTGCCCTTTTTCTGCCACGGCATTCTGGTGGCAGAGAAACAAGAGCCTCTCAGACTCATGGCATGGAATAATTGCCCATTGCTGGCTGGAGTAGAGCTCTGTGGAACATCTGACAATGTGACACCACAGATGGTCAGGCGAGGTGATTCTTCCCCTTTGCTCTGCTCTGGTGAGGCCCCACCTGCAGTGCTGCATCCAGCTCTGTGATCCTCAGCACAGGAAAGATGTGGATCTGTTGGAGCAAGCACAGAGGAGGCCACCAAGTTGATCAAGCAAATGGCTGAGAAAGCTGGGATTGTTCAGCCTGGAGAAGAGAAGGTTCTGGGAGATTTTTTCAGCCCCTTCACCCCTTCCCCTTAAAGGAGGACTATAAAAAAATATACACCCTGTTGTCATAGGACAAGGCATAATGGTTTTGAACTAAGAGAGGGTAAATTTAGACTAGATATAAGGAAGAAAGTTCTTGCAGTAAGGCTTGTAAAACACTGCCCAGGGAGGTGATACATATCCCATCCCTAGAAACATTCAAGGTCAGGCTAGACTGGTCTCTGAGCAACCTGATCTAGTTAAAGATGTCCCTGCACACTGCAGGGGGTTGGACTAGATGATCTTTAAAGGTCCTTTTCAACTCAAACTATTCTGTGATGCTATGGGGCCCTTTTCCAGAAGCAGTGCCCTGACAGCAATGCCATACATCCACACAGCAAGTTCTGGCCTTGCTGGGCTCAAACCCAAGGGTGCTGCCCCAAAGCTCCAGGTCAGTGTAGAGAACACCAGTGGCACAGAGGACGTGGTTGCTGCTGTGCTTTGGGCAGCAGCAGGAGGGGTACTTGGGAATCAAGTCTGAAGAGATCTGGCAGGACTGTGAAATAATGACCCAGGGATACTTATAGGCTTTTCCATCGTACAGCTGATGGAAAATGATTGTCCCACCTGGAATATTAGAAGGACTCATGGCCTGCAGCTGTTGAGAGCAAGGTAGGGAAGCCAAGTCACCATGGTGGTGAACCTGAACACATCAACCAAGTCATCAAATGAATCCTGCAAGAAGCAAAGGCACCCGTATGTGTTCATTTTACCCCCAGAACTGGGTGGAGAGAGAAAAAGACTGGCTCCAAACACTTCCCAAAAACACTCTACAATGTACCACATCTTGAAAACAGGTAGTGATCTTCTGGGCAAGGCCTTCAGCTTGTTAAGGATCTTAGTCATAGAATCACAGAATGCTTTGGGTTTGAAGAGATCTTAAAGATGATCTAGTTCCAACCCCACTGCTGTGGGCAGGGACACCTTCCACTAGGCCAGGTTACTCAAAGTCACATCCAGCTTTGCCTTGGGATGAGGCATCTACACATCCACAGTAGCTGTACAGATGCCAGCCTGGAGATAATTTGAGATGATGAAGGAGAGGCTTCCCTGTGCTCAGGGCTGACAAGCAAGGGACACTGTCAGTCCTGCTGCCCCACCCTGCCACTGTTCCCCCAAGGTGTCTTAGCCCCAGGAAGTGTCTGACTCACCCTGGGTTAGAAAGGGATGTACAAAAGCCAGAACTATGAAGTACTGGACATTTATATGAACCTCTGGAAATATTTTTGGCAGGAAGCGCAGCACAAACAATGAGACAGCGCCGCTGGGCTGCGTGTTGGGATGCAGGGGAGAGGCAGCCAAGTGTTTTCCTGGGGGAGGGGGACAAGGAGAGGGGCCCTGATGTGTGTTAGCTCTCAGCATAAAAATAAACCAGATGAATTAGCAGACAGGTAGATTCAGCAGCTTATTATGGCATGTTGAGGAACTACCTGTCAGGAGGGCTTGGCTTGTGCTGTATCACAAACAGTGCCTTAGAGCTGTCCCGTCTTCCCTGCTGTGCTCAGGAGGCCCAATTCTGCCCTGTGTGACCTTCATGTGGAGGAGATCTGTGCATGTATGTGCTGCTAAATCACATTTTGAGCACAGTAACAGAGACATCTGGACCCCCAGCACTCGACACCCTTCTTTACCCCAGCATTTTCATGCAGTGTGAAAGCAGACTTGGTTTACAGATGTTATCTGTACAAGTCCAGAGGGTGTTTATGGAAATAGTATCTTATTGATAAGGACAGAGCTACCCAGAGAGAAGCTCAGTGATGTGAATTGGCTTAGTGTTCCTAAAGTGCATGGGATGCTCCTGTTTGTTCCCTGCAGACCGATCACAGTGAGCATACCCTGTACCCTCATATGGCAGGGTAACAGTTGTACCCTTTCACCCATCTCTAGTTGTTCCCCAGCCTCATCCTGCAGCCTCCTGTCCTGTGCCATGTCAGAACCAGCTCCCAGCCCATGTTTGGTGGATGACAGTGACGCTCCAGGGAGCTGCAGTGGATCCCTGCCTTCCTCGGGAGGGCTGGCTGCAGGTCAAGTGCACAGCAGGCTTCCCACGGACTTCAAAGAGAGCACCTCTGGTTTTCCAAGGGCGCTGCCTCTGAATTTTAGACGTCAAGGGTAGAAAAGACCTGTTAGGTCACATCCCGTTCTATTTTCCTGCCAAAGAAGGGCTCTTCTGCACAGGAATATGTCTCAGGAGTGTTCATCTTGCCTTGCTTCAACTCCTGCCAGCCTGGGGATCACTGATAAGACCCATGAGACTCTGCAGAGCCCTTTGCAGACACAACTAACAAACATCCTCTGACTGGAGCTCTGGTTCCTGTGGTCCCAGCTCACTCTGTGCTGATGTCCCAAAGCCAAGGATGGTGCCGGTGTCCTTGCCTTTCTAGCAGACAGCTGCGTTCCTCAGGATTGGTGTGAAATTTCAGTTGCAGTTCTTTCCTAATTCCTTTTAATCATTGCAAATATTGCAGGCAAGATGGTGAGCTGTGCTGCTGCTCAGCAGAGACCAGTGAGGTCAGATAGGGGAAATATTTTCATTAGCTGTACAGGAACTCGAGCCTGGTTCCCCCTGGTTCTGGACAGACCTGCTCAGCTCACAGCTGCCCCATTAAAGCACTGAAGTCTGTTCAGTTCACAGATGAGGAGCAAGAAGGTGACAGAAGGAAAGGGTTTGGTCCCTTCTAGGAGCATGACAGATACCTGCTCACATTACTGCCTGCCAGAGATCTGTGTGGAGACTCTGTGGGAGTTGGGAGGGTTACAGCTGCAGTGCCACACCAGCCTCAGGCATTTTTCCCACCTCTAAAACACCGTCTCTGTTTTAAGTTGGATTTTGAAGATTTCTTGGCATCCAGGTGTGTCACTGACATCCTTTACTGCAGTTTTTACAAATCTGTCCCCTCTTTCCTGTTGACTTTATGTAAAAGAAGAGATAATACCAAAGTTACACACAGACACACTTGGGGAAGTTTTGACTCTGGATGTGAACTAAGTGGCTCATTCCTCTCTTAATTTCCCATGTTTAATTCAAAAGGAAACATTAAAATGGCAGGAGCTGAGCCAAGACAGGGAGGGTTCCTATGAAATAGTTTTTCTAACACTGTTACCATGGCAAAAAACCTCTTATCTCTTAATGTTGGTGCCCCGCACCCATCACAGGACTATCTGAACACCTCAAGGTTGAACCTCTTCCCATGTGCATATGGGGCAGCTCCAGTTTGGACTCTGCTACAGTACTGTGGGAAAAGTGCTGTGTAATCCCAGTTGAGGGTTTTGTCAGCTGTGTTAGCACTGAGTTCTCCCTTGCCTTTTGTAGCAAACATGTCCTACAGAATAGTTTGGGGTTTGTTTCTTTTTGTTTCCTTAGAAAAAAAAATCCCAAAACACAAAAGAAAGAGCAAAACAGATGAGGAAAAGAGACATTAGCCTGCCTTCTGGTGTTGTAACTGGACAGCGTCTGTGCATCAGCCTCAAGGATTTCATGGTCTATTTTCCTTCCACTCGATTTAACTTCCTTCTTGCTCTAATTCTGAAATTACTCCCACATTTCACTGAATCCTTCCATTTCAGTTTCCATCTTGCTTTGTTCTTTCCTGATGCCGTTTGATCTGGGGTCTCTGCTGTTTTTGTTGTGTTGGCATCGAAAGAGACTTGGGTGTTTCTGCTGCCTGAAGCTCTTGCTTTCAAAATAACTCAGCTCATTGCATCTGGGGACCAGGTACTGAGGGCAAGGGCATTGCTGGGTGCATAATGCTGGCAAAAAAAGTGAAGGCAGGGATTTAAAGGGAGGTTTTGTCAGACAAAAAGGGGCTCTTAAACAGATTCTCAGCATTGTCCCTGCTTATTGCAGGGGGCAGTTTGGACTAGCTTATTTTTAAAGATCCCTCCAAACTCAAGCTATTCTGTGATTCCTTTTATTTTCAGGGGGTATCAGTAGTAGGTGGTGTGTATAAAAAAATGGCCATTTGAAGTTTTATGGCTGGTTTCTGGAGAGGCACCTCAGCCATATCACACCTCCAATCCAGTGTCCAGTTTTGGGTCCCTCTCTACAAGAAGGACATTGAGGTGCTGCAGCATGTCCAGAGAAGGGCAACGGAGCTGGGGAAGAGCCTGGAGCACAGGTCTGATGAGGAGCAGCTGAGGGAGCTGAGGGGCTCAGCCTGAGAAAAGGGGGGACCTTCTGGCTCTGCACAACTCCCTGATAGGAGGGGGCAGCCAGGTGGGATTTGGTCTCTTCTCGCAGGTAACAAGTGATAGAACAAGAGGAAATGGCCTCAAGTTGTGCCAGGGCAGGTTTAGATTGGATATTAGAAAAATATCTTCACTGAAAGTGTGGTCAAACATTGGAACAGGCTGCACAGGGAGATGGTGGGATCACCATCTCTGGAAGTGTTCAGAAAATGTGTAGGTGTGGTGCTTGGGGACATGGTTTAGTGGTGGCCTTGGCAGTGCTGGGTTAATGGTTGGAGTCGGTGTCCTTAGGGGTGTTTTCCAGCCTAAAGGATTCTTTGTATTGTACCAGACATGGCCCATAGGATCAACAGTAGTAAAATCCTTGTGCTCATGGGTAAGGGTGATCCAAGCAATTAGTTTGGATTTCCATAAGCACTATGGCAGAGGTCTTCCCTAGGAGAGAAGAAACCAAACATCTTGGAGAGAGCATGGATTAGTGATCAGTGTACAGGCAGGGAATGGTGGGTAGGGAAAAAGGGCCAGTTCCTGAAGGGAGCAATGTCATAATTGAGTGGACAAACCAGGATCTGACTCTGAGCTTAGCTCTGCTTTAAACAGGGAATGTCAGGTCCCACCACCTGAAATTGTGACTGTGCAAGCTGTGCTGAAGTTCATGACTCTGAGTGATTAGGTAATCATATGGCAGATGAAATAAATACCACACAGATAAAGTGAAGAAATGCATGTGGAAAAAACCATGCCAGAGTTCGCATATGAAGTGATAGACCCTGAGCTGACCATAATTTCAGAGAAGGGAGACCTTGGGGTTTCTCTAAATGGTTTGAGGAAAGTCTCAGGTCAGTGTCTGGCAGCAGTCACAAATCAAATCAGGAGTTAGGAAGAAAGGAATATTAAACAAAACAGAGAACATAAGCATCTGTTAGATATATGCACCCACAATATGAATACTCTGTGTTGTTCTGATCATGTCAGCTCCAAAGGGACTAGGAAGGGTTCAGGAAAGAGCAGCGAGGGTCATCAAAGATATGGGATAGCTTCCATAGAACTGTCTGCTAAGGAGGATTTATCTTTTTCTTTTGGAAAAGAGGCTGAAGAAATGATGGTGAACTAAAAACATATGTGACACAGGAGGTGAATAAATATCTGTTGTCCTCCCTTCTAATACAGAACCGTAGTACCTCAGGGGAAGACAGTAGGAGTCATGTTCAAAACAAGCAGAAAGAGAAAAAAATTATATAGACTGGAGAGAACACTTTGCAAGAAGCTTTTGTGGCTGCTCAAAATCAACAGGGATTCAACTTACCAGACCAAGTTCATGGACAGGAAAGATCTATCATGGGTTGCTAAATGTGGGGATGGCACATCTAGCTGAAGTGATGGAGGTGACGGTAGTTGAAGCCTGGCAGAATACTTGGGGAAATCCTATATATGACTGAGCTGGTCTGCTCCTCCTTTAGAATCTGTGTGTGGCTGCTGTGGAGTTTGTGGAGGGGCTGAACCCTTTTTACCTTCTGTAAAGTCAGGGAGAGCATGGGTGATCCCATCTTTGTGTCCCTGTGGGGGAGAGAGAAGCTGAGGCACGAGCATGGCAAGAGGAAATAAAAATCTCCAGCCCTAAGCTGAGTGTGACACCCTAGAGGGGTGTGGAGGATGGAGGCTGGTACAGAGGCAGGTGGTAGAGAAACATTGAGGCGTTCCAGTGATTGATTACTGTGAAAACTTTGACAGGTGGTCAGACAACCTGAGGGGCTCGGATAGATTTCAGATGAATGCACAGCTTCAGTTTCCTGTAGGCAATAGGCTCCTGTGCATTAAAGGCTGAGTGACCTTCAGCAATTTTGCAAACTAGAGAATGGGGTGCCCAAGCCTATCAAACCCAGAAGACCTCTCTTCAAGCTGGACATACTAAAGTTGTGCACCTAAAATCGGGTGTAGATGTAGTGTTTTGCTGGATCATGACTGAAAAGCAACCCACCCTTCTGCAGCAGGAACTGCTCAGTTATTGAGACGCATTCAGTTTAGTTTGAATTGTTTGAATGTTTCACATTACAGCAGAAATCTTTAGCGGGGGAGAAATAAAAGGCATAAGATACACCCAGCTCCCTGAACAGGCTCTGTTTTGGTCTCTTTTGTGGGGTGAGGTACCATGATGGAGTGTTTAAGCAGGTAGAAATTACTGCCTCCTCCAGGTCCTGCTACTCAACAACATGATATTTTTGCATGGGCTGAAAGTCACAATTGATGTTGTTAGAGCACAAAAACACCAGGTTGTGATATAGTTGCTCATACCTTCTTATTGCCTTATTCTGCAAGACTTGTGATGACATGGCAGGTACTTGTGGGGAGTAAGTTACTCAAGACAAGTTTCTGGGAGGCATGGGGATGCAGGTTTCTAAGAAACAGGGCCTCCAAGAAGTGAGCTAAGCAGCAGGCAGATGTCCCGGGCCATATCCTGCCACATCACATTTTAAGCAGAGCTGCCCTGCTGAAATCAAGAGGCTTCGTGCTGCTTTCATCCCCATGGAGATCAGCGGGGGAGTTCTTCTTAAAAACCTGTTGGGACCATATGGTATTTTATCACTAGAGTTTCTATTTATGTTAAAACTGCTAAGAAAATAACTCACAGTTGTTTTGTCATGCTTCAAGCAAGATATTTTGTTTATCTGGCCTAATTTTTAATTATTTCTTTTTCCCTGTTACCCTTTCTAGGTTCCCTGCTATTCTTATGGTCAAAAGTTGTCCAAACTGGCCATCTTGAGAATAGCCTGTAACTATATCCTTTCCCTGGCCAGACTAGCAGACCTGGATTACAGCGCTGACCACAGTAACATGAGCTTCTCTGAATGCGTGGAGCAGTGCACTAGGACCTTACAAGCAGAAGGAAGATCTAAAAAAAGGAAGGTATGTTACAGCCTCTCCCCCAACTCACCCCTTAAATAATGGTAAAATTTACAAAAGAGAGGGAGAAAAAAAGGCAAAAAAAAAAATCCAAAGTGGTTTTCTTCCTTTCTGAACCTTGTGAAATTTGCCTGATTTTTTTATCCCTTGCCTTTCTCTCTCTCTCTCTTTTCTTCCTCCATCCATCTGATCTTGTAATAACCACATTCCTCCCTAATCAAAAGCTTTTCTCTCCTCCTCGTCCTCCTCGCCAGGCTCTTCCCCTCGTTAGTCTCCCATCGTGTGTTTCAACACGAGCGTGATCCTATTAAGAGTCATCTTGGGACTGTTACTTGTTAAACCAAACCAACCTTGAGTCGCCTTTCGGTGCCTGTAAAACACTGTCACCCGCCTGTGTTTTCTGTTTTGTTTAATCTAACACTTATCTCTGAGAAAAATCACCCGGCAACAAAAAAAAGGTAGCCAATGGAGACATTGTATGTATAAACACATTAGTAAGATGTATGACCTGAAGGACATGTGGGTATCTTGAGGAAACAACGTTAAATCTAATTATGCCTTGCATTCCTTTAGGTTACTTAACACTGAACCAATTAGGTGAAATCATCGTCAAGCGGCGGGAGGAGGAAGCAGAGCGTTCTGCCAGTTTTCCTCTCAGAGAGTGACATGGGTGAATTAAAGGAGTGATTGATGTCTTTGTTCAGGCTTTTATGACAAAAAGAGTTTTGTAAACTTGAATTGAACTTCCCCCTGCTCTCTGAGCTTGCTTGTCAGGCGGGATAATAAATCAGCAGGATTTTAATGGATGAATGGGCAGCTAAGCTGGGGAGCAGGCTCCTTCCCCGGTGTTGTTAAGATCTGCCTCTGATTCGGGCAGGTTTCCTCACTTTTCCTCCTCTTTAGCCCAACAAATCATCCTGCAGCAATTCAGTTTATAAATAAACACAATAGCACACTCCCTGTTGCTTCCTCTGGCTGTCAGGAGCTGTATTTATGCCCGGGGAGCAGCAGTGCCAGGCGGAGACGCGGCACCGCTTGCCCACAGCTGACAGCACTGCCTGGGACTGGGAGGTGTGGGGGAGCTCCTGGGCATAGCCTGAAATTTGGGGTTCACTCTGGGGTCTGTAGTGCCACAGGCAGAGGTGTCCCAGGGACACTGAAGTGGTGCTACCAACCCTGGGGCAAGGTGAGAGTTGGTTCTTGGGTCTCCTCTCCAAGACAGAAGAAGGGAGAAGAAAAGCATCATTTTTGGGGCTTCAGCGGGTTGCTGGTTGGGTCTTGGGACCCCTCTCCAGGTCAAGAAGGGGTTGAGCATCCTTTGTGAGGTTTGAGCAGATTGCTGGTTAGGTCTTGGCTCCCCTCCCAAAGTCAAAATGGAGGGACAGATGAGAATGAGCATACTTCATGGGGCTTCAGCACATTTCTGGGCTGCTCTTCAGGCTTTGGGTGCCCAGTGGTCTGAGACCCATTGTCTTGGTGTATGTAAACCAATGCAGGCTTAAAGACAGAAAACAAGGAGCCAGATTGTAAATGGCTCCAAATCCCAGGGTGTTCACATCTGAGGCTTAGGGCTGGGCCCATCCTTAATTAAAAAAATTAGTTAAGAATTTAAAGCCTTCCATTTACGGTGTTTGCTCTCTAAAGTTCCTTCCAGAGCGGATGCGTGGGGAAAAGCCCCAAGCCCATCGAGAGTGCCTGAACAATGGAACTCTACCAGGGCACCTCCTGCCTCCCAGGCACCACCAACCCACAGAAACAGCATCACCGGGAGAAAATCTGCCTTTTCTCCACATTGTTGAAGGGCACCCACTCTAACCCTTTTCCAAAAGCCCTCTCAGAAAAGAAAGTTAGGCTTGGTAACCGAGGCAGGGTCTTAATCCCTGCTCTGCCTTGCGTTTCTTGCTGGAAATTACAGTTCTGCTGTAAGTTTAGGACAGCCCCAGAGCACGTAGATTCCCTTGTAGATGACAAGTACAGTTTTATTTCCAGCAGTATTTGCTCAGGTGATGGCAAGAGCACATCCAGCTGCTGATGAAGCCAAAACCAGCAGGTACCACTAAGTAACTCTGGTGATTCCCAGTAGATAGGAGTGGGGATGCAAAGCCTGAGTTGGGAGGACTCATCTTGCTTGTCTCCCTTTCTCCTTGAGCCAAGAAAATCGTGAGCACAAGGGAGGAAAAGGCTGTTGTCAGAGGGAAATTACGGATCCGGGATAGCTGTGCAGCAATCCAAGCTCTGGATGTCAGGTGGTGTGAAGGGATGTCTCTCCTGGGGGGTCTCACACGGGCTGCTGGATGAGGATACAATGGCTTGGCCCAAAATCGCCGCGCCCTCATTAATGTTGAAATCGGCACGTTTTTGTGAGCTCAGTGTGTTTCTAATCAGGTCTCTGAAACCACTACTCACTGAGCAGTTCCTCTGAATTATCGACTTTGGGCTGGTTGTTATTTTGTTATTGTTATTTTGAGTTTCCTGTTATATTCTCTCTTAAAAAAATCACAGTGATCCTGAGCACAGACCTCTGCTCTTTGAGCTCCACGTTAGGTCCAGAACACCCTTATCTCCTGTCATCTCCATTTTATTGTGTGTCTGCCTCTCTCGCTCTCTCAGCTCTCTGGTTGCGATGTGCTGTGGCACCGTGAGCTTTTCACACAAAAAAGTAGCTGGTTGGAGTTTGTTTTGGCAGGCAGGGACTCCAGATGTTGCATTTGCTGGATTGTGCATTGCCTTTTGCTTTGTTTTTGGGGGCGAATTATCCCATGTCCCTAACGTTACGTTGTTGTTCAGATTTTGCTGTTGAAATAGGAAATTTACTGAGTGATTTTACCTCCCTGCTTTCCTATTCCCATTTTGTTAATTAGAAAAGTTGGTTTTAGTCTTTCAAAGTTGTCTAGAAAAAAAATCCCCCTCTCTGCCCTAACTACAGTTATAAGGTGATTTTAGTTCTTGCAATTGAGACTTGACCGAGGGTGTTTGGTGATGGGAGATCTCATTTATAAGCAACAAAGGAGGCTTCAGATGCCTTTTCTTTAAAAAGAGGAAAAAAAGCTGGCTGTGGGGGGGGTGGTGGTGAATTCTGATGATAGTTTTCATTCTTTAAAGCTGCCTCTTGCTTGGTTATACAAATGATTTGGACTAAGCCTTGTCCTTAACCGTGCACCCAGGAGTTGCGCCACGTTGGAGATCTGGGTTGCGACACCCTCAGCAGAACCCCAAGTCCTGCTGGGGCCATACTGATGTCCTGGAAAAAGGGGGGGAACTGCCTTCAGCTCCAGCCAGGAACACTCTCCAGCAGCACAGGGGATGCAACAGCAAAAGAAAGGGAAGTCCAAGTTTTCCTTAGCCCCAAGGTACCCTGTTTCTGCATGGCCCCTGATCCTCAGTGGCCAGGGGTCATCTGAAAGCCGCACAGGGATTCTGTAGTGTTTGGGGTCCAGCTTGCTGGCCCCACAGTCTCTTTTTTCCAGCTTTTTCCCCCACAGGGCTGAATTCTAGTGCCCTGCAGGAAAGCAGCTCAGGGTCAGAATAAGGTTGTAGGGGCTCTCCCTGGAGACTGACATTTGTAGGGGTGCAGAGCTGTGTATCACAGCCCCCCAGCCCCACAGGATCTGGCTCCAAAGCTGTGGGGCAGAACTTAACTTCCCCAGCAATCAGCACAACCACAGCGGCTCAGTCTACACAGAGCAGGATCCAACCGCGGACAAACACCCTGCGCAGCACACCCAGCACCCAAAACCCCAAACACCCACGGCAAGGTTCCTTTTCTTTCCCCTCCCCTCCCCTCATTGCTTTTGATTAGCCCCCGTGCTTGGCAGCAGCATCGCCGTGGCCATGGGAGCTCAGCCGGAGCAGGGAGGGATGGGTGAGGGATTTTTTTTTTCTCTCTCTCTCTCTGCTTCATCCTCCCCCCCGTCCCGGCTCTTCTGGCAGTCGCAGACTCCAGATGTTCGGAGCGCGAGCTGGGAAGTCCTGCTGGCGCCACTTGGGGCAGAGGGCAGGGGAAAGGCACGCGAGCTGGAACCCGGAGTACTCAGTCACTGCAGGACTTGGCGCATTCCCCAGCTCGCTGCTGGCACATTCCCCAGCTCTCTCCTGGCCATCTGTTCCAAAAAAACACTTTCAGAACCTCATCATCACTCAGGATACAACACTGCGAGCAGCTGTTAGCGAGGCAGAAGGAAAAAAAAAAAAAAAAAAGAAACACACACACACATTTAAAAAAAAAAAAAAACCAAAACCATGCGAAAGGTCTCTTTGTGAGAGAGGAAACTGGGTTATGAATAACAGGCGAGCAGTTGGAGCTCAATAAAAGTTTTCGGCTGGAATTTAGTTTCTTGTTTTTGTGCCTGTGTGTGTGGATGAGCACAGACGCAAGGAATTAAAAATTAAAAATACGCTGTATATATATCTTTTCCCAGATAATTAAATGATATAGAAGCATATATGGAATGAAAAGCTGCTCTGTTTGTTGCAGCCTGCTGCACTAAAAGGGCTGACATTATGCATGTAATTATTGCATTATATAAAATAGTTATTGTGGTGTTGTGCCATGCCTTGATGCCCCCTCATTGCTACTTTGCTAAAAGCAGAGTTCCTGTCGTAGGTAACACTTATTCCCACTCAAAAAAAAAATGGAAGGAGGGACGGCATTCTGCAGGCGTATTTACTTGAAGGAGTGAACAAGTTAAGGGTTTATATTATAAAAGAGAAATGGTAGTGGCAGACTTGATTTGTACAGCACTGAAACCATTTGCTTGGAGCATATTTTTTTGCTAACACTGTATCATGACTCGTGATTTATTTAGACAAAGCCCCGAGATAAAGCCACAGCTCCCACCCCCTGGTTTGTGTGGATGATCCTGGCTGCAGGGTCTTGCTGTTATTGATCATCTGATATTGATTATCAGAACCATTCGGAGCCAGCACAGTAAAACCTTGATGATCCGCATGGCATTTCTTCCTCGTGGCTTCCCATCCTGTGTGGGACAGAGGGGGTCTCATAATGAGATTCGACCTCCCTTTCCCTGCAGTTTGACTTAGCAGAGGTTCCTCTTTAAAAATAGCTTCATTTCCCTGCTAGGACTTGCCGGCAAGAGCGGGCAGCCAGCCAGTCTGATCCCCACAGCCGCCAGCTCCACGGGCTCCAGGGAGGAGCTGGACCACAGGAGAGCAGTGACCTGCTCCGAGCCGCTTGTCCATCTGTCCATCTGCCATGGGACAGCATCCCCGGGGGGGGCAGAGGGGACCTGGGTCTGCCTGGCCATGAGTTATCCCGGCTGCATGCTGGCTGAAGGATTACCCACCCAGGGACCTGCCTAAAAACAAGGCAGTGAGAGGGTAGCAGGATTCATTTGCTTATCACTTGTGTCTTGTGAGTCCCTGCAGCCCAAAACAAGGATTGCAGGTGAGGCACGGGTGCTAAGGCTCATGACAAGTTCATGAGCAAGATCACCCAACTCTGGACAGGGAGGCAGCAGCAGCTACCCCAAGGACATCCCCAAGGGTACTGCACGCCCTGCACTGGCCCACTGGGGCACTGAGCATCAGTACCCCAAAGAGCAGGGCCCAAAGCTTTTCCTTACAAAAGGACGTGATGTGAGACTCCCCTGTTGCATCACAGCACTCCAGAAGCCCTTTTGCTTTAAGGGGTGTTGGAGCAGTCACATCACAGCACACAAAGATGGACCAGGGATTTGTTCCCATGGTGGGGGCAAGATCCCAGCGTGGGGTCCATCCCCTTTGTAGCAAGGATATTGCAAAGAATAGGGTAATATCCACCCCAAAGATATTGGGTAAATGCAGAAAAATGAAAATGTGAGTAGAAGAGACAGGAGGAACCCTGGAACAAAGGCTGACTCAATTCCAGAAGTGCTCTGATTTATAGAGATTGAAATGCTCCGGGATGCTGCAAACTCACCAAGGTCATTGGGCCAGTTGTCAAATTCAAGAGCCATGGGAGTTCTGATGTTATTAGTTTAAAGCAGACCCAGGCTCATAAATCTGTCTTCGGAGCTCCTGGCTGGAGTGAAAAAGGGTGGAGGGGGAAATAAAAGAGCCTGTTCCCACCAAACAGAACCCATGGCCAAGCGTTGGACAGTGCCTGGAGACCAATCGAGTGGTGCCAGTGAGGTGTGCTGAGCATCTCCATTGTGTGTCAGGGGGATCTCTCCATTCCCCTTTCCATTTCCTGTGTCTGGAAGGTACAGCACAAATGCCCTTACCTGCCCTTGCCTGGTTTGTGCGTATTCCCTCTTGTCCCCCCATGGTTGATCTTCCCCAACTGCAGAGACTTCAGAGCAGAGACCTGACCCTGAGACTCCTCTTCCTAAAGCCATCCTGCTTCCCCAAACCCACAAATGCTTTTGATCTCTCTGATGTCTTCTAATATTAATGAGAGTAGTCATTACTTTTCTTCTTTTACATTTTCTTTCCATAGGTAAATGTGGGATAAATTAAACAACTGACTTTTCTATTACGGGTTATTAATATATATTGCATATTGTTGAAGGTTCCCAACAGAAATGTTGGCAATACACTAGGCTGTTTGTCATTCTCCCACCTAAACCTCATTTACTCAAAATCCCAAATGAGGCCTTGAATTAGGGCAGTAGTTTCTACATCTTCTCTGAGCAGCACTAGGTAGGATTGTCCAGAGACAACTCCAGGAATCTGGGGTCCAGCAGACACCAGAATTTATTGCAGGGAGAATGACCTGGATGCTTTTAGTGAAATATTCTTATCAAGAGAAACCTTGATGGTCATGGGGCAGTCCTGAGCTTCCTCGGGTCTGCACTTGACAGGAGGGGGTGAAAAGATGGAAAAAATTTTAGGTTTCCCTGTCCCTTAGCCTGTCATAGATGATCAGCTGTAATCGTTGATCTCACAGCAGCTGCCCTAATGATAGTCATAAATCAAATAAATACCAGTAGGTTACTAGTATTTTATACCCTGATGTTATAATATCCAGTGATGGAAAAGGAGAGGCAGTACAGAAACAAAACAGACTGGGGAAGAAAGCTTTTCAGGCCAGGCTTTAAGGAGTTTGACCTTGTTAAAACTGACAGAAAGATGGCTGACCTGTCCAGGGAATTGGTGGTGACTGTGTCCAAAGGACTTTCAGAAGCTGTACTGCACCCTGAAAGGTTCTTAAATCCACTGGCAAAAAGCAAGAAATGCTGGTAGCACTACTAGCTAAATGTGATGTATTTCCAAGTTTCTAATTCCTAAGTTATTTAAAGGAGGATTTAGAGCCCACGTGATGAAGGCAGTTTGGACAATGGAGATGTGATCTCATTAAATCCTCAGGCCCTGAGGATTTTCCTCTGTTTTGAACTATGCTAATGATTGTTTGTGGGATATTTGTGGGGCTTATTTTAATGCTGAAGGGAGTTTAGATGAGATTTTCCTTGTCTAAAGCTGCCATGGTTTGGAGTTGACCGTTTTCTTATGGACCTGGCCATAATATTCTGTAGCCCAGTGTAATTTCCCAGGTAATCTACAGCTGTGGCAGGGGTTGCACAGGCACATGGAACAAGTTGCAGTCCCACAGACTGAGCAGCCATGCCTGCAGAAAACTCAATACTAACAACTAAAACATGGAAGGAAAGCCCATCTCCTGCATAAACCCATCTACTTGCAACTCCTTTGCTTTCTGAGATCAGCTCCTGAACTGATAATAGCAGGTATTTGCCATCACTTCTGATTGGTTTTGGTTTTTTTTTTTTTTTTGGAGGCATGAGTTGGACCCAACACCAAATTACAGTGTTGTTTTTCTTCCCCAAGCCTTCCTCTTCCTGTCTGCCACTCCCTCTCCTCTGTGCAGTCTCTGGCCTCCATTGTGGCACCTACAGATGGTTCCACTGTGAGCCCAACTCTTAAAAAGTGCAGATCCACGGCCAGCAGTCCCCAGGGATGCTCCCACATGCGTCAGCGACAGTCCATGCAAGGAGCCGCCGGGACGCCATGTGTTCACTGTTCTCATGGTGCATCTTTCTCTTTCCAGGAGTAATAACCAGGAAGGGAGGATTCAGAAGAGCTTCCAGCCAGAGTTACATCTGGTCTTGGCAAAGGTTGCACGATCCAGATGAAGACTGAAAGCAGCTTTTTTGCAGAAACCCCTATTGGAGATGACGATTGGCCAAGGAACTTTCTTAATCTCTGGAACAGAAAGGAAAAAAGGAAAAGAAAAGAAAAAACAAAAGGACAGGGATGCTTCTTATTGTTAAGCCAGCCACCTTTTAGTATGTGCAATTTATTTAGCACTTTTCCCTTTGCTTAACTGGGAAATGTTACCCTCTCAGCTCATGTGTACAGTAATTTTTTGTTGTTGTTGTTGTTGTTGCTGTTGTGCCAAAGATTTGATGGAGCTTCTACACTGTGTCTTATTTTTGCCTTAATGTTAAATCTTTGAGCCAAAGAAAAGTCAGAGGTGCCATTCAGATCGTGGCAAGCAGGCCAGCCAGCTGTCGGTGACAAAGCCCAATTTCTGTACCCTTCCATGAGTTACCTCTTATTTCTTCAGCCTGCGCTTCCCTGCCTGCAGCCCTGGAGCCAGCATTTGGTGTGGGCAAGAGTTGGGACAACACCAAACGATGCTTCGGCGTTCAGGTTTGCTTCTTCCTTTGAGCTACTCTGTAGTTCTGCCTTTTGGGCTATTTCCTGATGTTCCTGCCTGTGCGACACAGCCACAGGGTAGAAATACTGACACAAAGTGAGAGCTGAAACAGGAGCTATGAATTTTTTTTTTTTAATAAAGAAATAAAATTAAACAAGCAAAAGCAAAGTGCCATGTAAAGCAGAGAGAGAGGAGAAAAAAAAATTGCAAGAAAGTTCAGCCAGGCAGAAAGAAGTGCAGCAAAATGATTCAACTGGTGTTTCAGGTTTGTGAAGTCATTTTTTCCATGGGGTTTTTCAAGTGGTCAGAAACCCGTGTAATGCAAAAGCATTTGAATCCTATACTGTACCTTTCACTTCAAATTGAAGTAAAAAAAAAGAGAAGAGATGGAGAAACATTTGCTTGGAGTAAGCAGACTTTATAGGTAATGCAGTTCGTATGCAGGACATCTGCTAATGATGGAGGGACAGAGCTCTGTGTTCAAGTAAAAAAATACGAGTTTCCAAACCAAGAAGATTAACATGTTTGTTAATCTCAGGGGGAAACATTATTTGTGAGGCCAGGTTCACATCCTGGCTACTTCAGTGTGAATCAGGTTCCTGTGTGTCTGACTTACTCCAGTGTGGGTCTGGCCAGGCATTGCCAGGCACTGGGCTGGGTGAGGGCATGGGGTAGGCAAGAATCACTTGGCAAGGGAGGGAATAGTCTGTTTTACTGACATGAATATACAAAACTTGAACTCCTCAGTGCCTGCCTGTTTATTTCCTGAGCTGAGCAAATATGGTGAAATGGTGAGCCCCGAGCTGGGGAGCTGCTGTGCAAAACCTGAGCTCTCCAGAGCAGGGTCTGAGTCTGAGGTGCCAGGCTGCTCAATGCCAAGTCCCCTGGCTCCCAGTGAGCTCAAGATGTCTTCTGCCATGTTTAATGGACACATGGGACAGCTGTGTCCAAACCCCCTCCCAGGAGCTCATTATATTGCTCCCCCCTCCACTCTCACCGCTGGTCATTATTAGCAGCCCAATAAAATACATTTTTAGATTGTCATTTGTATTTCTTTATTAAAGCATACTTTTTAACGATGTCTTTTATTATATACATTAAAGCCAGCTTTTTAGCTTGTAGTGGGGAGAGGGGTTGAGCTCACTGACTGCGGGAAATGCTCCAGGGCTGTTTGCACTCGTGTTAAAGGACTGGGTTTAAAGTGCATTTGCTTTCAAGAACCAGCAAGCAACTGGACCTCGTGTGTGTGGCCCAGACAGAGAAAACAGTGAGAAAAAGGGAAGTGGAAGGCAGTAGAAAAAGAAAAACAAAACAACCTCACAAGATGACCTAAAGGGAGAATAGTAGGTTTTGTGATGGCCATGCTGCAATTCCCCCATCTAGGTTTCGAGCAAGAGCAATGGGGACAGCCCCAAGTTATCCTGGTACACACCCTGTGGGCATTTCTTTCCTTGAGCAGAGTGAAGCATTCACCGAGCATTTTTAATTTGAGAAATACCATCATACTTTAGTTATGAATTCTGCAATGGCTCTCAGTTTGAGTTAATAATTATCAGTAAAGCAAGGTCTGCAGGGAGAGTCAACGATACAATACTGCTGATAGGCTTTATTTACCCTTTTTTTCCCTTTTAGTGCCTGTTATAGATAAGGAATTTGCTGCAAATACGTAAGTCACAAGCTGGACAGCATCATCGGGTTGCAGCTGGGGCTTGAGGTCACACAGTATTCTTTGTCCCCCTGATTGGGGAAATATTAACCCTTGGGATTATGTTGCTCACATATAAATTCCCAAATTCACTTTCCTTAAATATTCCCTGCTATTCCCACTCTCCAGTACATGATGGCAGAGCGATAGTCCCTGAAAGCTAAAAAAATAAACTGGTTTGCCTGATTTAAGTGAGCAGGACTCTGAGGAGGCTGTGTGGGTGCTTTTGAATCACAGGGAGGTCAGGCAATGCAAGAGGAGCAGCAATACCACCCCTGCCACTGCCCCTGCATCTCAGCCCGGCTCCACCAACCAGCCCTGACAATAACAAGAAGAATAAATGTTTACCAAAGGGTGGCAAACATGTGAGTTTGAACACTCTCATGGAGGGTTTCATGGCCAGGCACACAGTGGTGTCAGCTGAGGTACAGAGCTGACCTTGCCTCACTCCTCCCCTCCCCGAGAGATCTCTCTCCCTGAAGATAACAAGGGAATGATGTTTGTTATCATGCTGGAAAAGCAAAACAGCCCTCGTGCCATCACCTCCCTGGGGTCAGCAGAGCCAAAGCTTTTGCTCCCAGTTGGCGCCGACTCCCAGCTCCACGTGTTGGAATGGGAGGGCACAGGAGCCTTGGAAACACAGCCCCCACAAAGGATGACAGCTCTGCTCAGCTGACCATGACCCACCATGGGACCGAGGGCAGATGATGTTCATTATGTAAAGGGGAGATATTTGGGTTTTTCACGGACACTGAATGCCATATCAGACCCAGATGCCATATTTAATCAGAAATCAGACACCAAAACAGTAACATTGCCTGGCTGTAAAGCACTGCACCCATTGCTCATACTGTATCCACTGCAAAGGTGCCGGCTGTGGTGGGTGAAGAGCATCAGCTCTTCCCCTTAATTCTGATCTAACAATTGCTGAAGGAATTTAGTGCCCAAGTTGGTACCAAACCAAAGGATACCAAAGGATCACCTTATAAATGTGACAACACTGCCAGACTTGTTCGAAGTACTGCACAGGATTTGCAGCAGCAGTCACCATTTACCTGCTTGTTAAATAATGTCCTTGCAGCTGCCAAGTCCTTCTTGCACAAGGAGCTCTGTCCTGCAGACACTTCTAAATCCGAACTTTTTCAAGCCAGGTTTTGTATCAACACTTATATAACACTTGAAGTTGCCAGAGGTTGAAAGGCAGTCTGTGAAGGCAGTCTATGAAGTCTCAAAGATGGGTGGAATAATCTGCCCCATAAAGCCAGATTTCTTTCTTTTGAGGGTTTACTATTGCTCGTGGTTGGTGGGATCAGTAGAGACGCAGAGGAGTAATATGACCTTTTCTTACCATTTCTATCCTTGAACACTGAGCTCAAAGTGGCTTTCAGTGTTGGTATGTAACCATTAGGGCCCGAAGGAACAGCACGAAGTTGTGTCAGGAGATGTTTAGGTTGAATATTAAGAAAATAAAGAAGGTGTTGGGCACTGGAACAGGCTCCCCAGCAAAGTGGCCACAGCAGCAAGCCTGACAGAGTTCAAGGCATGTTGGGATAATGCTCTAAGGCTCACCATGTGATTTTTGGGCTTCTCCTGTTTAGGGCCAGGAGTTGGGCTTTGATGATCCTTGTGGGTCCCAGTTCAGGATATTCTATGATTATATGATTTCTAGACCAACACAACCACATTTGCACAACAACCCTTGCCAGGCTCAGCTGAGCATCTCCTCCCTTTGCCCCACATCAATAGAAATACTCCCAGTCAGGCTAACCCATCAGTCTGCATGGCTTGGTAAAATCACGTTGGCAGGCTGGTTCTGGCTGCCATGGTGCCCATTCATCATCTCTGCTCTAGCTGGGGTATTTCCATACCAAAATAGGGTGGCAAAACAGAAAATTTCTGCCTGAACCGAGGTGGCCAGGTGCGAATTAGGTTGTGTTAATAACTCCCAACCATGTGCCCCCAAGGATATGCCTTGGGGCAGACCCCAGCCTGTTTTTTCTCCTCTTTTTTTCACTTTGAAGTGCTCTGGAGACCTGAACAAAAATGAGAGTGGCTGACCCTTGTCCTGCTGCTATGGAAAACAGGGGCTCAGCATTGTAAATCCAGGTTAGTGTTGGCAAAGGTGCTGGTGGGCTGCTGCAGACAGACCCCAGAAAGCAGGTTAACCTGTCAGCAAAGGAAGCAAATTGCAGCCTAAACTATGCAGCAGATATAAATATGTAGATGTTGAAACAAAAGTCACTGCCTGAACTTTTTGATTTAGTAGTACAGGAAAAAGAAATCTCCATTGTTTCTACTCTCCACCAAGCTGCCCTCATGCCAAGGGCTGAGATGGTGCATCTTGGAGTGTCAGGGCAGCAGTGCTTAATCAACCCAATAACCAATGTGCATCAACCCAAATCTCTCGTAAAGCCTCATGAACCCATATGTATGAAGCCAAATCCCTCACAGAGCTGCATTCAAAGGTCAGGACTGGCCTTGAACCCCTTCTGTGTCCTAAATCCACACCCAGGGCACCTGACAGATGCCAGCACTAACACCTTCTCCCTACAAGCTACATACCTTTGTCAGGGATCATCAGTCACCTTTTAGGGGAGGTCTACCATGACTCAAAGCACTTTTATTACAAATCCTGGGCTGAGCCCAGCTTTTCCAAGCTGGAAGGTGAGACACATCATGTGCACAGCTCACCTGGTGACCTGCTGCCTCAACTCTCTTTGCTGTTGCATTTATAGGATTCCTTCCCCGTGGTGGTCACGCTTCGTGGGTCACTGACCAGTGACTCCCAGCCTTTGCCCGGCAGCCCTGGCTGGAAGCGTGCACAGTTCTCGGTAGGGCCTCGCTGGACGGGTCCGCAGAAGCCCACCCGGTGGGTTCTTGGCAAGCAAGCACTGGATGTAAAATGCAGCTTTGGCGAAGGAGGAAAAGGAGACTCTTTTCTGAGGTAGAACAGGGGGAGGTTTATTCACGTGGACGTGCCTCAGGAAAAAGCGATTTTTCCTGATGTTCAGAGCTTATAAGGAACAGATGCCAAGGGGCATGTACAAAAACATTCAACCAATAGGGGGATACAAAGGGAGGAGTTGGGGGATAGATTGACACACAAAGGGCCAATCCCTGAAAGGGAGTAGGGGATTTCCAGAATCTGTTCCAATCAGGAGTCGGGTTTCCCCGAGCTTTCCAGAAGGGGGAGAGGCCTTCTAAGTGACTGACAGGCTCTGTGGGAAGGGATACTTTTGACGGACAGGAGAGTTGCTAGGGGAACAGCACTTTCTGGAAGGGGTAAACCAACTGCAAATGCAGCCATGAACAGAGGGGTCTGGAACAAACCATTTTCCCAACTTAAATAAAATTAATCATATAAACTTAAAACTTGTGAGCACAGCTCAACGCACCACTACACTTCCCTCCCCCCGCAACTCTGGGGTCTGGAAAACCACCTCCTTTTCCCATAAATAACTAGGAGATCCATCATCTAATCAAGACAATGTGCATCCCTGGGTGTTGATGAATCCAATTCTCATAGATGAACTATAAAGAGAGGGTTTCCACCTTGGTTTTTGGATGTGGTATTTCATGGACTCAACCATATTTCAGTGGAAGTTTCCTTACTCCTGCCCCTGCCCTGCTACATGTCACAGTGCTGCCAATTACACTGCAGCTGTAAGATGGGTATTGTCACTATTAGTAATTGTATTCACTCACTCCATATAAAAATATCAGCACAGTAACACAAATGATTTGTGTGATGATATATTTGCTGCCATTAGGACCTAATATGTTATGCCTGTAATTACACACTATGCCCCATATAATAAGTTTGGAATTGCTGTGTAAATTTTGGGTAATTGCAGAAAACTATGCTACAAACAGGTCCCCCTAGACCAAGTTCAGCATTCACTACCAGGAAATGACCATTATTAAAAGCTCTGCAATAGACAAACCAGTAGACTAAGAGCTAAAAGCCTTTTGAATATGTAGCAGCAATGAAGAGGAACAAATAATCAGTGCAGGAGAGCAAGAGAAGTACCAGTCCAGGTAGTGTCATCCCTGGGGAATATTTCTTCTAACTCTGGTGGCAGGAATACTCCAGCAAAAACCCAAGGAACTTCCAGTGGGTGCAATGTAAGCTGCAAGTAGGGTAACCCATTCATATGCAACTGTTTCAAAGGATTTAGAAGCCATGCTCCTCATTAAAAAGAAAGTTAAAATGCTCACATCTAGATTAGAAGTCTGCCAGAGGTCATTACAGTTTAATGCATAGTCAGGCTTTTGTGAATCTGCTGGAAACATTGACATTGACTAAATTTATCCTCTCCTTCACAGACGAAGAGCTTTTTCCAGATTTCAGTGCATTTTTTTGGTGAGGCTGATCTTTCCTGTCCTCACTGCAGTATCTGCACACCTTCCATCTAAAATCAATAGCCATAGCATGGTCCCCCATGGGCTTCTTGCAGTTGTGAGTGTTTCTCCGGAGGATGGGATGTGATGGGAAGAAATGAGATCAGCCACTTTTATGGCCGAGTGAATAGTTATGGGCTTCGAGGGCTCTCTCATGGTCATGAACCTCAGAACAACTTCTGATTGTTCAAATTTCACTGCAGCCTTCCAGCTTCGTCATCTGCACTGCCAACTTCTATTAAGGTTCCATTAAAAGGCAATGAAACACAGGGCCTTTTACAATACCCTTGACAGAACAATTTCCCTTTCTGGATACAGTAAAAATTTTCAGCCAAAAATACCACTTTTTGGTTAAAAAAAAAAGAGAGAAATAGAGACAATTTCAAGCAGATCAAAATATTTCATAAAATGCTGTCAGATTGTCTCAGCCAGAAAAAACAATCCAGGAAAGGCTAATTTTCAAATCAAAACATTGATTTTTCTCTCTGCCTATCATAATTACATTTGTTTTCACTTGCTTATGAAAAGGCCTAGGTATCAGACAATATTTCATTTTGTGTAGAGCTAAGTGTTTTATTCAGATCAAAGTGTTTTCCACAACACTTTTTCTTTGATAGGTATTCGGTAATTTAATTTTACTGTTATTAGTTGTACTTTTCCTTCAAGGATCACTTAAAGCGTAACCACACTTAGCAGCAGAGAAGGACAAATGCTGCCTTCAGATATAACCAGGTGAATTCAAGCAAATCCTGATTGAATCAAAACATGTTATAAGAGTTGAGGGCTGGGGGGGTATAAAATTTAGCCCAAAATTACACATAGTATAAGTTTGCCCAAGACACTGCTTTAAAAGTTTTAACCCACAACACACCAATAACTTATAAAATCAGTGTCCTTTTGTATCAATATTGAAACAAGTGTGATTTGGGGGCATCAATGTTCCTGATCTTTCTGAAGCCCAAGGGATTTCTCATAGCATTAAGCACAAGAAACCAGTTTGGTGTCCCAGTGACAGTGTCAGGGATGGGTCTTTTGCTAGGAAAGATCTTACTTCAAACACTGGTAGGTATTAAAATTGAGGTCCTGTCCCCATGAGCATGTTCCCTCTGATAAAATCATAGGATCATTAAGGTTTGAAAAGGCCTGTAAGATCATCAAGTCCATCTTTTGACCAAATACCAACATGAGCCAAATCACAAAGTGCCACGCCTACTTGTTTTCTGAACACTTCCAGGGATGGTGACTCCACCACTTTCCTAGGGACCCTGTTCCAATGCTTAACCACTTTCAGTGAAGAACTTTTTCCTACTATCCTGGCCCCCATCCCAAATACGTAAGAGAGTGTAAACCATGGGCTTAAGTTTAGGGGTCTTTGCAACGAAGCAGAAGATCCCATTGCTCTACCCCTTTCCATGATACGCATTGTAATAGTACATAACTCATGAATTACACCATAAATCACTCCTGGGCTTGCTGTACAGAGGAAAGCAAGGGAGTTGTTTTGGAAGAAGGCTGAGAGGGGTGAAAGTTGAGACAAGTTGGCAAGACCCATGGACAGCCTTGAGCCAGGAGAAGAGAGGAAGGACTGTGAGGTGAGCAGGGCCCCCAGCAGCCAAGGCTGAGAGGGGTAGAGCTGTCCCACCTCATTGGTAGCACACGCTGGAGCAACCCCGAGGCTGACATGAAATGCTGAGTGAGAGCTCCTTGCAAGAGCAGTGCCTCTGGTGAGCTGAAAGGAGCAGATCCTGCACAAAAACACTGCAAAATGGTCATGAGTCCTTCACGAGACATATGTCTGTAAAAGCTAAAGGAACATTGGAGATCAAGTCTTCATTCTGGAATGTCCTGGACTTCTCCACGGTGGAGTTTATAGCCTCAGAGTGGCTGACAGACATATACTACCTCTGCACTCCAACACTGACCTGAGTTTTACAGACTGCACGTTTGCAGGTCTGCAGTTCAAAACTAATTGCTATGACCTCACATAAAATAGTAATAATCAACTATCAAGAATACTTTGGGAACTGGGGGAAAAATAAAGGGAAAATGTTCATTCTTACTAAAACCTGGTGCTGATGGTCAGGAAATTGAACCTTCTGCAAGCATTAGTCACGGGAGCCAAAAACATTGCTGCTGAGTGTTTCTGGGGAGCATATGCTTCATATACTTGAAAGATATTCTTCTATATCAAGTCTTTGTAATTACAGAGACATGGCAAATAAAGGCAGAAATCATAAAGATTTCCTTTTCCTCTGGTAGATAATCAGTCCAGGGTGTATTTATGTACAAGCAGAGAGCTGTCTCCATCCCAGCCTCTCTGCTCCCTGCATCTCCAGGATGCAGCCCGATGAGCAGTGAGCTGGTGTTTCCCTGATGAATCAAACCATTCGCTGCAGAAACACAAGATGCAGGGCCAATATTTTCAAAAGCTGCCTTTAAAACTCTGGCAGCAATTTAGTGTGGTCATGTTTCCGAGTGTGAAGTTCTTCATGTATGAATGCTTGCACTCAGGATTTATTTGCTTGGACTGCACTCACATCCGTGCAGGGAGTATGACCGTGAACCCAAAGTTTTCCATGTGCTATCTGCTAGATGGGGGGAAATGGCTTTAAAGGATTAGAAGCCAGGTAAGGACTAGAAATCTGGTGAGGATTTGTAGTTCCAGGGTGGTGTTTAGGGCTATAGAGCAGTCAGTGAATCAGAGGAAAGGAAAAAAAATTACATTTACAAACCCAACGGTTTTGCTACATTCACTACTACCTTTCTTTCCTTGCACTTCACTAAGTGGAGGAGCAGTGTCTTTCTGTGCACACCTGGGAGCACAGCAGCACAAAGCATGGTGCACAGATCCCAGAGGTGACCTCAGACCTGGAAATGGTCTGGCCACATCAGCATCATCCAAAATCAAAACTAATTAGTCCTTCTGGGAGCACATCAGCTCCAGTTATGTGATGTTAGCGGGACATGAGACTGCAATCAGGACCTGAATGGGGACCTGCTGTTTGGGGGTGCTAAACCTTTCTGGCTTTGCTTGGAGACTCTTTGCACACCCCTACCTCACACCTCATTTGTTATCCACTGTGCTTAGAAGGGAAAGGCCACAGCTCAAACTGAGCAAGATGTTTGCAATGTGTATTTTTGAATGTTCAGTGATGTGCAATGTCTCATCCACAGGGCAGGACCACACCACATTGTGCAAACCAGAAAGATGCCACTTGCCCCAGCCCACAGGCAAATCCACCCCATCTCCGTATCACCCCCATTTTAAGCCTTTTCTACTTTTAAAGAAAAGCTAGATTTAATACAGAAATAAACCCACCAAGAGTCCTGCAGTTTTCACAGAGAACAGTGCGCTTGCTCAGGAAGCGTGAAATTAAAAGCTCTCGAGCGTGCATTCGTCCAGCTCCAACATCACATGTACCTTGTCAGCTCTGCAGCAGGGCAGCAGCTCAGTCACCAATTCTCTCCATGGCCTCATCCTGCAAACATGCACCCCTGCAAGCGAGGCTTACTCATGGAAACACTATGCCTGCATTCCCCATAGCGAGCGGCTTGGGAGGAACCTGCTCCCTGGGCTGGCCTGGGGACACGGCTGGCACCTGGCACTGTGTGAGAGCCAGCCTGGCACCATCAGGAGGGCTCCAGCAGCACAGCAAGCCACCAAGCCCGGCCAAGAAATCCCACATGCTCCGAAGGACACCCTCTGGCCGTGATCAGGACTCACTTGGATGTTTTCTGACAACACACGACACCAAAATCTCTTCTCAAAATAAAGTGCCTCCAAACAGCTTCCAACAGGCTCCAGAGACATGCCCAGGAGTTTTGCTAGCAGCAGCTTGCCTGCCTCTCTGTCCCTGTGTTATCAGAGTTTGCTGTGTGGTGTGCTTTCCTTCTCCTAAGGAAAATTTGGATGTTGGAACAGCCCCCTCCAACAGCCTTCATGTCCTCAAGGCTGGGCATGACACAGAAAATGGACTCCTGAGAGCTGAATCCCAAATTACAACAGCACCTCACATGTTTTCAAGGCTGAGTGATGGCCAGTGTCCTACTCCTCAACAGCTCAGATACAGCAAGGCAGGAGAACGTCCAGTCCACAAAAGGTTTTTCTGGGGCAGGACAGGACCACACCAGGTCTGGAAGTTCTGTCACCTGTGAGGGTTCTCTGCTAAACCCATGGAGGCTGTAACTGTGTGCTGTGACACACGACCCTGAGTCCCTGCCTCTGCACCCTCCCATCCACTGCTGGGAGGCTCTACCCATGTGGAAGAGAAGAAAACCACGGGACCTGCCCTTCTTTGAGGGATGGGGTAGCAAAATGTCACTTTCTTGCAAACCTAAGAGGGTTCAAAAGATTTGTGACCTCTGAGGAGAACCTCCCCTGGGTCCAAGGGGTTGAGGTACTTCCTAGGACCTCATACATCCCCCATGGACCACGGTGTCTTCACTGGGATTCAGGGAGCCCTTGCTGTGCCCTCCCTCCCCATGGCTCCAGCTCTGTCGGTCGTGGTGCACCAATGCACGTAACACACTCCAGACTCCTCCAGTTTGACAGATGTGTATTTTGACAGCTCAGAGAAAACATTTTGCAAGATGCAGAGTCAAAGGCTCTTTCAAGCCGTGATGTTGTGGAAAGAAGCGTGAGCTCTCCAAGGCGCTATCTCTCTTTCTCTGCCAGCCCTGCTAATGAAAGCTCCCTGTGCAGGCCAGAAGATGCAGCAGGGAATAATACAGTCCTTTAAATAGCATCCTAGCTGGCTTGAGGAGGCCACGAACGTTTTAACTCACTTATAATTTTCCTGTGGTTCAACCCTGTCTCCCGCAGCAGCCTGCTCTGGGCACTGCGGCCAAGCAAAGCCATGGGAAGCCTTGAAAATGGCATTAACCAACAACCCGTGACCATTCTGGGAGCGCTCTGCTCGTGTCCTTTCCCAAGCAATACCCAGCCTGGATGTGCTGCTCAGACCTTCATTACCTGGAGGTATTTGGCATAGGAAGACACAGCACTGAGATCAGCAGAGGAGACCTTGTTCCGCCCACGACTGAACTCAAAGAGCTGATTGCTTCAATGACACAAGGCACTGGCCAGAAAATGCTCCCCTGACATCTTCCATGTGACATTTTTCCAGAGGCAAAGCCAGCTAAGGAGGTCCCCGAATGTTTTCCTCCTTAGAACCTGCTCAACCATCTGTAAAGCAGGTCATTGAAAGAAAACACTTGGCACCAAAAGGGGGGGAAACAAAATTAGTGAGATTTGAAGAAATTGCACAGACCCCATTTGCAGCATGACCCACAAGCACCTATTTTGGCATGGCTGCAGGACAGAAAACTGCCAAGCAACAGAAGGAAAATATGTGGGGCTAAGAAGCATTGGGATTCCCTTCATGCAGCTTTGCTCAAGGACAATCTTGAACAGGGGACTGAGTCCTGCATGAGGAAGAGAAGAAGAAGGATGAGGGCAACACTGAGAGGTTTAGAACTTCCATATAGAAAGAATTATTTAAATTAATTCCCAGTCTCATGTCCCACGGGAAATTTTGAAGATTTAGTGGCAACAGCAGCCTAAATAAAAAATAAAGAGAGGAAAATTTCTTTGGGGAAAAAAATATCAAAAGGATCGTTTTCTCTGCTGAAAGCTGAATTTCTTCCACAAAAGAGTAATTTTGCCACTCCCCAGAAAACCAGAAAAAATACCAGCATTTTCCATTTTAATGGTTGCCTCATTGTCTTCAATGTTCCCTCTGCAAAGCTTCCCAGCCCTGCCCTAGCCTTCTGCTGCCCATCAGCTCTTCAGGACAGAAGGTTTCTCGTTTGTGCAGTTCACAGTGTCAGTGTTTTAATCAGGTTATATTACTGATGGCAATACTCTGACACAGCCACAGCTTCATAGCTTTGTGATGCTGAAAGTCTGTGTTACCAGAGCATGTCCAAGGTTCTGGGCTTTCTCTCTGGTTTAATTTCTCCTTCTTTCTCTGCCACTGCCCCAAAATATGTCAACTTCTCATCCCAAGGGTTTGGTGTTATGGAAATAATTGGGGGCACTGTAATATTTTTGTGAAGCAAATGGTGTCAGCCTTAACACAAGTGTCCCGTATTTTACAGGGGTATTTTAGAGACGGTCCCTAATTTTGATCAGGTGTTTTACTTTGTTGTGCAGGTCTACAAAGGATATTTTAAATCACCCATTTTGCCATGGGTTTTTTTTTTTTTTTTGCAGGTCTGAATGATTTGTGTTGCATAGATCTATCAGCAAACTGCTGAAGTTTATTATATTAGAAAAAAGGTTTATGGTAATGTCAACAGAACCAGATCTTCTTTTATCTGGGAACATCTGTTTTTTCTATGAGTCTTTACCCTGAGAAAAGCAGTTCTTTGTATTTTTTACAAAAAGGAATTTGGCTTCTTCCTCACTTATTTTGTGTTTGGGAACAGATAATTTGCATTAAGCTAACCATGGTCAGGGTTCCTTAAACTTAAAGCACAACTCTGTTTGCTACAAATTCATCTCCATGCAGCACTTCCAGCACAAGGAAAAGGCATCAAAACAGTTTTTCATAGGAGCTGGACTACTTTCACACCTCCAGCTGCAGCTGTGTCAGAAGGAACCATTCTGAAATATCATGGCAACAATAAGTACAGGTGGCTTTCCACCCTCTTTCCAAACTACAGTTGCAACAGCTCCAGCTTTCCAGGTTTTAAAACAGCCCTTTGCCAGGTTTATAATGAGGGTGCACCATGCCCTGCCAGCAGCCCAGCACAGTGGGGACCAGGGCACGCTGACAGCACTCTCCCATTGGGAGTGGACCCATGCCCAAATCAGTGTCAGTACCAGGCATGGACCTGCTGCTGAAGGACTTCCCCTTGATTGCAAAGGTTTGCTCACAAGAGAACAGATTTGGTGCCTGGTTTGATCTCCCCCAGCACCTGTTTAAAACATTCAGTGTTCACCGTACTCAAACACGGAGTTATCCCACACACAAATTTTGATGAGGCCATGTTGTAAAATCCTCACATAGTTTGGGTTAGAAGGGGACCTTGAAGATCATCTCTCAGCTACCAGCCATGGACAGGGACACCTTCCACTAGTCCAGGTTGTTCAGGGTCCCATCCAACCTGGTCTTGAGAACTTCCAGTGATGGGGCAGCTACAGGTTCTCTGAGAAACTTGTGCTAATGCATCACCACCCACAGAGTAAACAATTTCTTTGTCATATCTAATCTAAACCTGCCCTCTGTCAGTTTGAAGACATTCTCCCTTGTTCTGTCACTCAATGTCCTTGTAGAAAGTCCCTCTCCAGCTCCCATGAAGCCTTTTTAGGTACTGGAATGTGCAACCTTCTCTTCTCCAGGCTGAACACCCCCAGCTCTCTCAGCCTGTCTCCATAGCAGAGGTGCTCCAGCCCTCTGATCACCTTGGTGACCTCCTCTGGACTCACCCCAGCAGGTTCACATCCTTCTTATGTTGGGGGCCCAGAGCTGGACACAGCACTGCAAGTGGGGTTTCATGAGAGCAGAGTAGGGGTGCAGAATCACCTCCCCTGACCTTCTGCTCACCCTGCTTGTTTGTGATGCAGCCCAGCAGACAGCTGGCTTCATGGGCACATTGACATGAGCCCCCTTCTTCAGGGGCTATGTTGAGCTTCTCAATCACTAACACCCCCAAGTCCTTCTCCCCATGGCTGGTCTCAACCCATTCTCCACTCAGCCTGTGTTTGTGCTTGTGATTGTCCCAGGGCTGGCACATATGGAGGTGCCATCCAGGGACCTCACTGACATTTGTGACACCCCCCAGACAGGAGGAAGCAGCCTGAGAGCACATCCATGGCTCAGCTGCAGGAGCCTGAAGCCCAGAGAATTAAGCATTCAACAACCACTAAACTCAAAAATAGACAGTAGGCGCCAAAATCCTCAGCTGTGGCTCCTTGGACTACACTGGATTTACGCTGATTTAAGCCAGCTGAGGATCTGCACCACCGGGCCAAGTCCTGCTGTCCTACCTCAAGCTGATGGCTAGTTGACGTGACTGATGACTGAGATTTCCATTTAGCCTAACTCGAAGCATGAGCAGGGCCTGTGTAGTGCTACCATTGTTGACTCCAGCCTTTTGTCTCGGGCTGTAACCGATAGGTCTAATAACTGAAATCATACTGCATGCATTCATTCACCCTCTTCGCAAACAGCATGTTATTGAGCTCCGTGGTGAAAAGGCATGCACAAACACAATGGGGCTGGGATTAAGCCCAGCTGCATTACCAAAGTAAATACTTTTGCTGCTGACAGTTTGTCTGTGGGGATTTGGAGAAAAGTTTTGTGCATCTACTTAGGCAACATATGGTTTTATTTTTCCTGTTAACAAAAACAGTAGTGGTCAAAAGTCAACACCCTCTGAAGACTGTTCGGTGGCCAGTGTGGAATGGGCTTGGTGGTCTAAGTCCAGTTCCTTACATGTCCACAAAAAAAAAATCATCCTTTTCCTGCATTCCTCTCTCACTTGGCACTGTGGTTTGCAGTGTCCGCAAGGAAGCCGGGGGGGGTTTTGAGGTTAATCTCATCTGTCCTCCTTTCTGATTGAAAGCAATGGGTGACGTGGTTTGGGTTAAGATACTCTGCTAGCTTCTTTCATTCCCCTTGTGATGAAAACCCCTCCACAGTCTGTTTCCTTGAAGCCTGAAGAGAGTCAGAATTAATCCGCATTAGCTGGCGGCCGGGGCATGTCAGCCAGTCAGACTTCTAAAGCAAACACACAGCGATGAGGAGGAGCAGCATGCCAAGAGCACAAATGGTCTGAATTTAGCCCTTCATCTCCAAGCTGAATGCACACTGTTCTCCAAAGATCTCTGCAACACTCCATCAACAGCTGGTCACCTTCACATCTGAAACCAAGAAGAAAACCCACAAGGGCCGGGCTTTATATTTGGCGATGACTTCAGCAGGCTGGTAAAGGGCAAAAAGTTAGCTGAGCTGCCACAAGTGCCCATCTCACACAGGTCCAGTGAAGGAACTGGCAGATACTGGCACTCAGCATTTTTGGGAAGAAAAAACCACCCCCATCATCAAACCCTCCACAGGGATTCCCCTAAAAGATTTTAAAGCTTTTAAGGTGCAAACAGGTCTTGTCTACACTGAGGTAATGAGAATTACAGCAACTAGAGCACAACTGCTAACACTTAGCATCTGCAGGGTCAGAGGCAGCTCAGAGCTGGAAGGAGTGTTAACTAGATCCACCACATGAAGTAATTGTTTTTAAGGGAGTGTATCCAAGCTGGAGCACAGCGATGCAGAACATGCACCCTCAGACAGGTGTAATCCCAGCCACAGTGGGTGGTAAGCAAGGCTGAAAAATCACAGTTAGGAAGCCAAGATGTGTTGCTTAATCCAGGCTTTCCCACCAAGATGAAGGTAGATTTTTGAGGACCAGATCCTGCATAATGCCCAGCTAGTCCTGTAATGTGGTTGCAATCCTCAGATACTCCTGACATCTCTGGAAGCTGAAAGCTCGAAGTGTTTTGCAAAGGATGCTCAAATCTACCCACGAACAGCCAGAAATGGGAAGACAGCCAGGGCTGGAGGAATTAAGCCAGGCAGAGAAAGTGCTGCAGCTCAGGTTGACAGGCAAATGGAGCCCAGAAATGGAATATCACAGTCCCATAGTCACACACATCCATCTACAGAGGGAAAAGGCAGAAATTGTTTCTGTTCCTACAAAAGACAATCGGTGAAAACAGAAGCTTATCTTAACATTTTTCTGCAGAAGTTCAGGGGTTTTCATTCAAGAAGCAAAAACTGAAAAATGTTTGGTTTCTGGCAATCAAAAACTGGAAACATTTTGGCCAGAAACCAAAACAATTTGGGGTTTCTGGTTTTTGGTTTTCGTTTGGGTTTTTGCCAAACTCCTTAGCTTACTTTTGCCAAAAAACTGCACATTTTTCAAGCTTTTTCTTCCTCAATGAAAACCTTAAAATTGTTGTTGAAATTGGACATTTCCCACGGATTTTTGTTTTGATTTTTTTTTTCAAAAAGGCATTTTCAGCGAAAAGAATGTTTTGAATGAACAATTTCACCCAAGAGCTCTGTAAGCAGATCCATTGGAGGGACTATCATGCCCTCACCTTTATCTCCTTTCCCCTCCTCTCTTTTCTTACCCACGGGACTCAGGGTGATGATCATGATCTGGTTTTGACCACCACATGGCCAAGCTTTAGTGCTGTGGAGCTGCCTTGGGGGAGAGACAACTCTGAGCTGGGAATGGCTTGAGTTTTTCTGTGAGATACCAACTCTCAGGAAATAAGAAATGTAGCAAAGGAAAACAAATATCTGGAGTCTGGATTCAGCAGTGATTGTACTGGGAACACATTTGGACATGTGGAGAAGAAGGTGCTGGTACGTGTCCTCCAAAGTGCCTAAATGTCAATTACCCACAGGTTTGTTAAAGCTGCTGGCCCTGGGTCTACCACAAAGAACTGGTACAATCTGTATTAATGTTCAAAGTTTGGCACAAAAAACGTGGATGTGAAAGATGGACAAGAAAAATTAGATATTATGAACTCCTGACAAAAATACAGTGCTAGAGACTAAACAGAAAATGAAAAACACTAATATATGTCTGCTCTTAACAGTGAACTTGGAGGTAGAACTGAAGAACAAACCCAGCTCAGAATGGAGAAGGTGTTGGCACCCCATCTCCAGAGATAACTTTGATCTGACCCAACACTAAAACCAGAAACTGCACAGAAGAGGAAATCTGGACTGGAGTCAGAGTGCCAGAGTTTAATACTGCATCTTTACAAAGCAAACTACAATAAAAATTTGGACCGGGTTTTGAATTTCAGTCATCCAACCAAAGAGATCTTGGAGTCTTGGTAATTAAGTAGAGCCATCTTATGGCTGCTTTTCCCACTTAAGTACCCTGTTTTTCTTGCTTTCAAGGCCTGTTTGGATGTTTTCTGCAGTTGTTATTTGATGCCCTGCCAGAGCAGGCAGAGGAAGACCAGGCAAAGGAAGACCAGCACAGGGAAGGCAACCACACATCAGTGGCAAGTGGAAGAGTGTGCCAGGAAGAGGAGAGGTGAGGAGTCTCAAATTTAAGCAAAAATGGGATTGCCACACAGCAAAAATGCCAACTCGGAGGACTTTGAGCAGGATGTTTGGAAAGATCAGCCAAGACAAGAACTGCTGACAGAAGGAGATGGATTTGGGGTGGGCTGGAGAAGGGAAGGAATAAAGAATGTGTGGGTGAGGAGGACAGAGGTCAGCAGCTGGTTATGAGGGTGAAGGTATTGTCAGGATTTGGAGATGGGTCAGGGATAAGGAGGAGGGTCTGAGGGGCTGGTAAATTCTCATAGTCCAGGCAAGAAAGGAGAAATGAGGGATTATGAGGGGGCTGGGTGGTCAATGAGGAAGAGGAGCAGATGAGGGGTTTTCTTTTCTTTTTCCACGTTTGGATAATAATGGCCCTTTACACTCTTTTAGCTCTGATTTTCAGCAAAGTTTATTTAAGCTTTGACACAGTGCAATGCTGTCAACTGAGCCATGGTTAACAATGCTGCCTCCTAAGCCCAAGACAAGCAGGGCAAGGGGAATAAATTAGTTTAAATCTCTGCAAAGTTTTCCCAGTTGCAACAGGGTGAAAGCACAGGCACAGTAAATTACTGCGATTCAGCTCACTGTTAATTCAGTGTCTGAATTCTCCAAACACAGAAGAGACACTCTGTCATTGATACAAACCTAGAAACAAGCTAAAATAACAGCACAGGCTGGTTTCAGACGCACTTACATGGAGCAGTTAGCTTGGGTGGTGAGCTGGAGCTGCTTGTGGTGAAAGTTTCACAAATGGAGAGGTGGGTGAAATGCCAGACAGCCCCGGGACAGAAGGAAATGTTTATATTGATTTATCCTGACATTTTGAACTGTAACGTCCTTGTAATAAACCACGCCCCCGGAGCGGGTGTTACTTGGATTGTCCTGACACCAGATAGCAAGAAAGCCAAGAAGGGGAAACTGAGGCAGGGCAAAGACTTGACACAAAGGTGCGTAAGCTCCTTTTGTGGCCCTTTATCAGGGCTGTTTTCACCCGTTGTGTACTCACATAGTTAAGAGGATCTAGGAAGCTGTGACTGCTTTGCTTTCCAAAGCCTTTACTCAGGAAAAGACTAATTAAGTGGCTGTGTTATTACAGCAGGTCCTGGAGTCTCCGAACACAACCAGCGGCGATTAGGCAGGCGTCAGCTACTGGGCGGGATTTCCCACTGCCCAGCTGTGTAATTATCACGGCAGCTCAGCCAAAATCCTCTGACTAAGAAAACCAGCTGCAGGCTGCGGGGCTGGGAGATAGCACATGTCCAGTGGAGAGAGAAAGAATAACCTCTTCTCTGTATTTTTCCAAAAGAAAGACCAATGAAGACAAGCACACACATTTCTGCAGAGGAGCGGATAGCAGTAATGATTTTTGGGGAGCTCCTGGAGTAAGAATCAGGGTTGCAGCACAGCTTGCTGCACTTTTTTGGGGAACTGAATATTCACTACCTTCCTCAGTTAGGGCCATGGAGGTGGCAGGTGAGAGCTACTGAGCAGGGAGGATTTGTTGCACTGATTGGAAACATGGACGCCATGCTGCAGCATCATCCCTGCAGAGAGGACTTTAATAACCCCAATAAAGCACTGAAGTGCACTTTGAGCAGTGGGGAAGCTTTGGGTTAGTTTCTAGACAAGATTAGATTTCTGTTGTCTGTGACCTTGACGAACCTCCTGCCTCAGTGACCCATCTTTAGGGTGAAGGTGTCTGTGTTAGGTACCCCACGGGCTGTCTCAGCCACATCCCATAATGCCTTCAAAGAAACCGGGCAAAACTCTGACCACCACTCAGGAGCTTTCTTCTGTCTGCTGGTGCCACACAATGCACCTTCAAGAGATGTCTTTCTTGGCTGTGGTCACAAGGCTTTGTCAGAAGCCAACACTTCCAGAGTATCAGCCCAAAGACATTTATTTCCATTTATGCGTGGTAGCTCCCTTCCCAATTTCATATCATCATTGAAAGTTTTCTTTCCACTCACATCTGAATTTAGTTGGAGCAATCCTCTGCCTTCCTACAAACAGCCTGACAGGACCTTTTCAGTAGGTCCCTTGTGAACAGTGTTTGCTTGGTGGATGCTGCAAGCAGGGACAGATCTCACCTGATGTGCTGCATGAAGAACCCATCTCATCATAAAGATCCCAACCCCATCCTCCCACTACATCCTCAGTGTCTGTGCAAATCTGCCAACCATTATCAAATCCCTTCTCAGAGGGCTCTTCAACCCACAAGTCCATTTGCACTTAAATTGGCTGACACACAGCCTGGATGAGTAACGAAGAGTGTGACCTTCCAGCGATCAAGCATTGCTAATATCTCAACTATTTCAAGTGTTTAATAACCAAATTTAATGCAGTGAGAACAACTTGATTGAATGCACAATATCTGTAGCAGCTAATTAACCACAGTAGCCCAGAGAGGTCTTGGACTTCATACAACCTTTCAATATAATTACAAATTTTTAACAGCAAAATGAATCTAAATCCAGTCTGACACAGCAATCCATCTTCATCTCCAGATAAAAGGTAGCACATGCGGTATTAACATTTAAACAAGAGCCATGGGCAGTGGAGAGAGACAAGAAGCATTAGCAGATGTGCTGAATTAATTACTAACAGCACCACGGGAGGGGAGGGGGGAGTGAGTACTTTGCATTTTACAGGTCAGACTTACAGCACAGCCACTCATTCTGCTGGCTTTGCCTGCAAAAATTAGACTTCGTGTCAAATGCAAGGCCATTTAGGTATGCCTGTGTCTCCTCCACAGCTCAAGGTGTGTGATTCCTGACTCATCCTTCTCTTCCATGTACTGCAAAGCTCACAGTAGCAAGCACAGAGCATCACATCCCTGATTTTATTAGAGCTGTTCCCCAGAAAAGTGGATCTGAACACAAACCCCATTCCTCTGTGGCTGGGTAAGCAAAAAAAAAGTCCAAATTTTCTCCTTGCTCCTGTCTTGCAGGGGAACACTCAAGGGAAACATTTACTCTCCTGTGAGCCATGCCTGGAGCTTTTGAAGATTTCTTCCTATCCCCTCTTCCTGGATGTGTTCTATGGCTTGCAGGGACATGAAGATTTGGGTACAGACCTTGCAGGGTCAAAGTTCACATTCACTTTTTCAATTCATGATGGCAATTAAACTGGATTTTAGGACAGGAGGTGGGAGTCACGGTTCCCTAATGGAGCATGCCAGGTAGTCTGGGGAAGTTGGGGTGTGTGTTCCTCTCCATTGGATGTAAAATATTTCAGATGGGATACAGGACAGGAGAGGATTTGGTCCACTCCACAAGCAGAGAATCTTGGAGACCAAAACTGTTGCTGGCACTAATGGATGCAACAGGCATGGGGTAACTTCCTTGCAAAGCCCTGACATTCAGCAGTATCTGACCTGAAAACTCAACAACCACGAGACACCTTCCCAGCCACCCCTCAGGCAACAATAACAAGAGGGGAAGAATACAACATTTGTAGTTTTAGTTTGCTTTCTTGGTTTGAGACTTCTGTACCAGATTTTAAGTGAAAGGTGGAATCTACTGCAACAAGCAACCACCTGCCCTCAGCTGCTTGGATGAGGCATTTTTAGCCTTTCTGGAGCCTGTACTACTGTAAAGCCAGCACAGTCAATTTTTTGTGGAAGTGCTCCCAGTCTACACTGGTGTAAATAACATCAACATTAGACTCACAGTAAAGCTGACAAAAAACCCCAATGAGAACAAAACACATCCTATAATCATGGTAGTGAGCAGCTTTGGTGAATATTAGTAGTTCTGAATAAACAGTAGGACATGAAGGAACTATTTGTTTGTACTGTTGGGAACCTTTTAAATTCCTGCTTATCTTGTATCTGACAGAGACGTTTTCCCTCAAGAGCTTATGAAGCGTTACCATAAAATGTAGAGTTTTAATTGACGAGTTCAAAACCAGGATGAGTCTGCCAAATGTGATAGCATCAGCTGGTGGCGTAATTTGTCATTGTTACAGGCAAATAAACCAGCAAGTTAATCAAAGGGGATGAAAAATGAGGTGGTTTCAATTTTTGGAGTCCTGAATCCAAGTCCTTCTCCTTTCTTCCCATCAGTCTAGACCAAAATGCCAACAACACCAGCTGCCCAGTAGGCACTCATTCAAAAATCCAGTGTAGACAACACATAGGCACATTCTCAGTTGTTAAAATCAAGGACAAACAGAAGGAGATATTACTAAGCAGGAGACAAAGAGGGGGGAAAAGAAAGAGTTCTCTGGAGAGTGCAGCTGAAGGAGATGAGCAGAAAGGCAGCCACTGCTGCTCTGTCCAGTGTCCCTCAGTATCAAACTGACATGAGGTCTCTGGAGGGACAGAGTGGTGAAATGTGTTCTTTCAAGGACCCCTTGGACTACTGCATAAAAACAAGCAGAGATCAAAATCTGAGAGTTTGTGAATCCTGTTTGTCAGCAGCATGTTTTCTGGAAGCTCAGTTCTGGGCTTTTGCTAATCCTGTCAGGTGTTGTTCCACCCCACAATCACTGCCCTTTCCTTGCAGACAGGAAGAGTTGCTTTCAAATCTTTGCTCTTAATATGCCAGTGCTGATGTTCAGCAGAGCCACAGTAGATGAGAAGATAATGTATTTGGTCCAAAGGCATCCTGCTTATCTCTTTCTTAGATCCCTTTGTGGAAAGACAGGAATTATTTCCCAGATGAAGACCTAGTGTATTTCATGTGGTACCTCAAACCGCTAGAACAGGCGCCCTAACACACAAGGGATTCAGTCGAAGGGTCTCTTATCTTGTACAGACTCTGGCTTCTCTGAACCACTGTGAAGAAAGGATGCAGCCAGCATGTCCTAGTCCTTGGAGGTGTACAGGCACTCCAAAATGAATCTCCACAGTGATCAGAGAATCATAGAATATCTGAGCTTGAAGAAACCCCTAAGGACCAATGAAGTCCAGCTCCTGGCCCTGCACAGGACAGCCCCAAGAATCCCAGAAAGTGCCTGAGAGCATTGTCTAAGCACTTCCTGAGCTCTGTCAGGCTGGTGCTGTGACCACTGCCCTGGGGAGCCTGTGCAGTGCCCAGCCACCCTCTGGGGGAAAGAACATTTTTCTAAGCCTGTTACAACTTCAAAGCAAATGTATGAGCTGAAACCTTTGCATGGCGTCTTATGGTTGACCCCAGAACAAAACCAAGGTCTTCCAAGCCTATGACCAACATCAGCAAGAGCATCTGTCCTCATTCTGAATATACTGAAGGCATCTTCTTGTAATTATTTTCCCCTCTAAGTCCATCCCCCACTTCTTCTCCTAGCAAACTTCACTACAAATCCAGTCCCAATAGTCCTGACCTTACATGTATTTATAGGGAAGTGAAAGACTAAGAGTAAAACTGCCCTTACTCCAGCCACAAAAGCCCAAAAATCTATAATAGCTCTTATTCCTCCCACATTTTTCCCTTTCTTAATTTTTCCTCTCTTTAACACGAAAATCACACTTTCACTATCCCTTGACATGAAGTTTGTTTTTGCAAGATCAGAACAGATAAGGGGGGAGGACCAGATACTTCTCCACAGCCAGCTCTGACTCCTTTAAACTCCATATTCCCGGTATCCTCACATTCAGAGATGAGCAGGTCTGGTCTGGGGGTTCAGATGGACCCAGGTGAATTGCTCAACTTTGCACTTTGAGATGCTGGAAGAAAAAAAGCTGTTTCCTTCAATATATGTGGAATATCTTCTTCAATAGATGTGGAATAGGTGGAGAGAACAGAGATATTCTCTTTGGTCAGAGCTTCCACAGTTTTAGGACTTTAAAGCTTAAAGAAAAATAAGTGAAGACTCACCCCAGAACCAAACAGCATCTGTGAAAAAAAAACACAAAATGGTAATTCAAACAAAAACAAAGTCATCTCTTCCAGGACTTGATCTTATGTTCTCTGAATTTGACCTCCTCTCCACTAATGTGTATGAAAATATCCTCGACAATGAAACATTTCTTCGTAGGCAATTATCTTAATTTTTATTACACAGGAATTCCTTTTCCTGTCAGACGGGGTTTGGGTGAGCTGAGCGCTGCACATGGCATCTCTAGTTCCTCCCGACAGCTATCAGAGTGGATGATCTCACAGAATGTGCATTTCCTCTCTACAAAATTTCAAAATGGGACCACTTCCCCACAGATTTCCTATGGCCTAGAAGGAGGTTGCACCTGATTTGTCCCTCCATCTCAGTGAGAGCAGTGGCTGGACTTGCTGCAAGCTTTTAGGAAGCAAAGGTTGAGCCAGAAGAGACAAATGCTGTTGTAATAAACAAGTTGAAAGCAAATATATGCTGAAAAGAAGAAATAAACTGCAAGAAAGAAGCAGCATGAAGGAAATTTGGTATCATAGCTGGTAGAGCAGCAAGGTTTTGTAGTTAGCAGGTATGACCAAGATGTTTTCTATTTGCCTAAAATGCAGCAACCAGCAGTGGCTTAGTGCATACAATAGCAGATGCCCTCAGAGATCAAATCATCCTGCAAGGCTCAAGGTCACCTCCTTTACCACTGAATATCTTGAGAGCTGGTGTCTGTTAAGGGTTTTCTTTGTATCCCCAGGTCTGGCATTGCAGAGCACTGGTCTTGGTCTCAGACCCCAAGTATCCTGTGCCAATGGCTCAGCACATGAGCATGTTCCCATTCTGAATGCAGAAACCAAACCGAAACCATGTGTCATCTTGCCAAAATTCACAGCTCCACCCTAAATCTCATGACCTTTGGAACCTCAGATCCTAGCAGCAAGTCTTTCACCTCTACCTGGAAGGAATTCCTCGGTGGAGAGCACCGTCCCACATGCCCATGCAAAAAGGGAAATAACGCATGTTTTCTTACCAACGACCTCTCAGCCCCACTGAAGAGAGCCATTGTGGAGTGGCTGCATAATAAAAGTTGTTAAGACCTCTTCCAGACCATAAAATATGCAGCAAAACAGAGTGCCAAATACCAGTCTTCTCCATGGCCCAAGACAAAGAGCTGCCCTGCAAAGTATTAATCCCTGCAGCTGCCTTGAACTATTCATGTCTCTTGGCTTTACGTAAGGAGCCATTCCATTCTAGCTACCAGTCTCTCCAAAACAGATTTGCAGAGCCTTTAACACAATTAAAGGTCATTCTGTGAACAGAAAACCCAAAGATTTGAATGGGAGGCTGTAACTTAGCAGACAAGGCCAGACTATTTATCTTCACTGGGGAGTAAGTTTACCCAAAAATGCAGTTATGATTGTTTCTCCCTTACACACATCAACACTCCTTTCTTTCATCCAACAGCTTCATGGGTAGTACATTCACTCGGGCTATGAAAGACCTTGCTTCGATTTCCTCCTCTTCCTGGGGCAATCTGAACATCTCCCATCTTCCTGCCTCAAACCACGAGACCACAGGACATAGCTTCACAATTAGGCATTTCCAAAGCCCCATGGGTTGAATTATTGAGGTCAGCACTGCAGGGGCAGCATGCTGTCCCCTGAACTGGCCACACACCACCTCCTGCTGGGGATGACAAGGCCCAGCTTCAGCTGTCCCCAGGGGAAGGTGAGCTGTAGGACACACAAAAGCAGCTGCAGAAATGTGGGAAGCATCATGGTTTGCTGATCTCTGTGCAAAATATACTCCCAATCTAGATAAAGGCTGCAATGTGCCATTTGAGTCACCCTGTTAAAGGCCTCTGGTGGGATTTTTCATTTTCTCTTACTGGCACTATTAAACTTTTCATGCATCAACATGAATATGCCATGTTCAGGGTGTCCGTTCCATTGCATCCCTGCTGGTGGCAGGGATGATCTTTAAGGTTCCTTCCAACCCAAACCATTCTATGATTCTATGAATATTGGGAAATTTAATCTACAGGCAGAAGAGAAAGCCATGGGCTTTCCTTCTGTGGCAGAAAAGATTTTTAGGGTATCATCATACAAAGCTCTAAGATGTAGATTTGAAGAACATCCTCTGCCTGAAGATAAAACATTTTTCTTTAAACCAAAGGAACATTTTGGTTTGACACAAGAATGCTTTTTTTATTTCTTGGGTTATTGAAATACAGCTACAAATTTTAAGCTTGGCCAGAGCAAGACCTAAATTTTTTACAAATGTTGGGTTCTGTAGCTAAGGCATACAAACAAACAAATAAAAAAATATCTGTTTCTCACAGCTCAGCTTCTCATCCCAATAAAATATCCTTCTCCAAACCACTAGTTTTCAGTGGGTTTGAGATGCCGCCTTTGGTGTTTGTTTAGTTGAAGGCCAGGGGACTTCTGCATAAAAACAACAAGAAGAAATTCACCCTGGTGACAAGAAGCTCATGTTTCTGGCACAAAAAGCAAAAGCAACAGGTGCATAATAGCACTTTCAGGTGGCAGCTTGTGACAAGATTTGTAATAGTGAAAGTCATTGCAGCAGCATCCAGCCCTCATCTCACTTATTTTAAGCCAAAAGGAGGAAAAATGAGAGGCTGTGGTGCTGTACTTCAGCTGGGGTAGGTTACATGAAGGGGCCTAGTAAGCAAAAGACTCTGGAAGAGAAATCCCCAGCTTCCACCCAGCATGGTCCCTCTAATTTGCCCAAACCATTCCCCAGGATGTCCAGCTCACACCTTTGGATGAGCATTGAAGACTCCTAGGACCAAAAAACCAAAACAAAACAAATCCCCAAACAAAACAAAAAAACCAAAAGCCATTAAGAGCTGGCAAGATTAAGCTAATTTGTCCTTCCCTGTGAGTCATCAAAGTATTTTTAAATGAACTTTGAATAACAGAGTCTGCTTCCCTTGTTCTGCCCGTGTGGTAGATGAGAGCTTCTGGCCCCAGGCAATGTCTTATGAGCATCATTCTGAACAGGAAGCAAAAATAAAGTTGCTCCATTAGCAAAGGGACTTGTTTTCCCCACCACTCTGGTCCGGGCTGTCCCAAAGCCCCTAATGGCTCTGGTGCCCTTGCTTGGAAATGCTCTGATGAAATACTACCAGATCCTGGCTCCCAAGCCCATCCCACAACAGTTTTATGTGGCAGCAAATCCTCACTTTAGAGGCTCCCAGAAGTTTAATGTGCAGTGACTGAAATAACCTGTCTGCTTGGTGACCCAAAATGGCTCAGACAATTACATATCCATTGGGATTCTCAGAGCTGTGGGGTGCATGGAAACCAGTCTACACTGAGCCATCAGCTGTGAAAGCATTTTCACTCCTAAATATGTGAATGAATATGGGAAAAAAAAATCAGGTCAGTGATTTTCCAATTATTATGACATTTTCAATTCAGTTTTTGGGAATGTTACTGACAGCAGCTGGACACAACTCTAAAATTTCAGGCATGTTGATGCAGGCTCATTTTTCCTGTGTGCCAGCTCTGGTGGGGTTAGTGATGTCATTCCAAAGACCCCAAAATTGGGGTTACTAACTGGAGAATGCTTTGCACTGTCATGTGTCAGGACACCCAAGTGTCACAGTATATTCTGTAACTTGGTCTTAGAGAGGAACCACATCTAGGGTTATACATCAGCAATTGCAGAAAAGCATCTTTTGGAGCCCTTCCCCAGCATGGCTAAAGGACTATTGGAAAGAGGATGTAAAAAGGCAAAACAACCCCCCAGACAGATATATTTTAAAATGTACTGCAACAATGGATTTTGAACTGAACTGAATTTAAAAAAATTGGAGTAGCAGGCCTAATGAAACCTATTTTCCTAATGAAACCTATTTTCCTGAAGACTTTTCCCCTACAACTTTTCCCCTTTTTCCCAGGACAGGAAAGATGTGGCCAGCAGTACACTTTGCACTGTGCAGCAGTGGAGGGGCCTGTGGCCTCATTCTAGGGGCCAAGTCACTGCTCTCCCCACCAGCAGTTTGCACAAATCCATTAAAAACCCAAACTATTTATGAGGCTGCCTTGCCTTTGCCAAATTTGGTTGACGAGGTGATTCAGGTAACAACTGGATGGCAGAGTGTTTGCTGAGGGAAGAAAGGACCAAAGATGGAATGAAACATACCCAAAACACTTGGAAAGACCCTTGGTCTTTGATCTGGCCACAGGCACTGTGACTTGTGCAACAGGCTGCTTACGAGAGCAGACATCTGAAATCCATGGGCAGGGACACATTTCAATAATGTTTCACTGATGTACAACCCACCAGCCTGTTCTGTCCAAACTTACAGAGATGCAGGACTGAACTGCACCCGGCTACAAGCCCAAAACCAAATCCTGTTAGCAAAGGCACTGGAAATCAGGATCAGATTTTTGAAATTCTAGGTAGCATAGGCTTTAGTTAGGCAAGTGAACATGCAAACCTCACGTGGTGGGTGGAGATGTTGCTCATCTGCTCCTCTCTTCTGGCTAATTTTCTGAAGACTCCAGAAATGCATCAACCAAAGGAACTTTTTAAACCTCTGTGGAAGAAAGTGAATCTTAATCCTCCACAGCCCAGCTCCCCTGGGTTTTGGGCTTTTTGTGTTTTGGGGTTTGCTGCTGAACACCTGTAAAAAAAAACCTCACTGTGCTACTGTGGGGAAAGCAGTGCTGGAACTACCCCTGGAAATACAAATGCTGATTCCTGCTGGAAGAGAGAAAGGGTGTAATCCCCATGGATATTCCATCTGATCCAACCAATTCCAAGGCAAAATTCAACCCCCAAATCTCAGAGCTGGAAACATTTCAGCCAATCAGACCTCTTGGGTTCACAGGTTGTGTTTGCCTTTCCTTGGCTTTACCTCCTCACTGCCCTCCTTGTTCTTGCTACTGCTCCTTGTATTCCCCTTCCCCAGCCCAGTCTCTTTCCCAACCCTCATGTTTGCATCCAAACAAGGACTGCATCCAAAGAAGTGTGACCAGCAGGTTGAGGGAGGGGATTCTGCCCCTCTGCTCTGCTTTTGTGAGACCCCACTGGAGTGCTGTGTTCAGCTCTGGGATCCCCAGCATGAGAAGGATGTGGTCCTGTTGGAGCAAGTCCAGAGGAAGTCACGGAGATGCCCAGAGGGCTGGAGCATCTACCCTGTGGAGACAGGCTGAGACAGATGAGCTTGTTCAGCCTGGAGAAGCCTCTGGGGAGACTTTCTAGAACCTGCCAATACCTAAGGGGGCTACAGGAGAGCTGGAGAGGGACTTTTAATGAAGGCATGTAGTAACAGAACAAGGGAGAATGGCTTCAAACTGAAAGAGCACCAGTTAAGCTTAGATATTAGGAAAAAAAATCCTTATTGTGAGGGTGGTGAGATCCTATCACAGATTGCCCAGAGAAACTGTGGATTCTCCATCCCTGGAAGTGTTCAAAGCCAGGTTGGCTGGGTCTTGGAGCAACCTCATCTAATAAGTGGCATCCCTGCCTGCAGCAGGGCCTTGGAACTACATCATCTTCAAGGTCCCTTCCAACCCAAACTGTTTTATAATTCTGTGATGTTTATCTCTCAGCCAAGTCCTTTTCACAGTCTTTCTTGACCTAGAAAGGAAACTAAATGCTTCCAGTGTCTGGGCTCATTCCTGCACGGGAGACAGTAACAGTTCCCCCAAAGTGGGCTGCTCTGCTCTCCAAAATCACAACTCAGGCTCCTTTTCAGTAGAGGACAACATCCCTTCTCACGGCGTTCAACCCAGCCTCACACTGTGGGGTTGATGTGAGCATCGCTGGCAAACTCCTGACCCAGTGTCACTCTGTTATTAAAACGTGCCTCACACTCAGCCAGCAAAGTCCTGGGTTGTTTTGGGTTCCACAGTTGTTGCTGCTGCTGCTGCTGCTGAGCATTTTGCAAATATCTGATGATACAGCCCCTCTCCTGCAGGCATGGCGATATTAGTCAAAAATGTGATGGAAGCAAAGATAAAGAGAAAACATGGGTAGATCTGGCACAGAGCCTGCTGCTCTCTTCCTTTGTTTGTAATATGTGCAAGGGAGAAAAAGCAGAGGAGAAGGAAGGATTTTGTGTATTTGTGGTGCACGCAGGTCTCTCAGTATTATTAAAGGCTAATTTGATGATCTGTAGCTTTACGTTCTGTTCTTCCCGTGATCTGTGAAAAAATACATGGGATAGGCAAAAAACACAGTGCAAGGGGACTCTCAATCTCTCTCCAAAGACAATTAACTGCTGTGATCATTCAGTAATAATGAGTTCGTGTTTGCACACTAGCCTGACCACAGAAAATGCTGAACACGTTATCATCAGCTCCGAGCTCCCTGAAACCCGATCGTGCTTCAAAACACGCCGCCTTCCTCGCTGTGAGGAGCACCGCTGGCTTTCTTATCCTCTGCCTCCAAATTTCAGTATTATTTTAAAGCTATAATTGAATTTCAATCCTCTGTGTGTGTGTGTGTGAAGAAAGGAAACACTTCTCCCAAGATTTACTGCATGTCTGTTACTGTGTGGGCTGTTTTGACTCTGCAGCATAGCACAGACCATGCAAACCGCGCACTATTGGAATGGGTTCAAACTTTTACAGTCCTTCAAATTGGGGCTGGAGCCGGAGAGGAAATACTAAAATCCTGTATATACAACTTCTGTCTGTGAGGGGGAGAGAAATTCCATGAAAATTAAGAACTCAATGATGTATAAATTTATATTCTGTTTAAAGGGTGGGTTGAGTTTTTTCTTTTTTTCTTTTCTCTTTTTAGTCTTTTTTTTTTTTTCTGTTGAAAAAACAATTGAACTCTTATATAAGGAAATCCAGGATCTTTAAATAACACTTGGTCCTGCGAGCTGGTGGCAGAATAGGGGCTCAATCTTTTTAAGCCAAGCCATCTAATTAGCATGTGAGCCAAGTTTTATGAAGGTGAGTCAGTTCAGATATGTTGCTCCTGAGAAAGCCGAGCCAATTTCTCTTAATGGCATGTGCTGTGAGTAATTAAACCGGATTCTGCAATCAGCATATTGTCCTTCCTGGCTGCAAACAGCCGCCAGCAGGCTACAGTCAACAGGCCCATCCACAGCAGCTCCTGCCTGGCAGGGACTGGGAAGGCCCATGGCCAGGATGGGAGGAGGAGAGAGTTCAGGATGCTTTTATCACCCTCTGATGGCCTTGCCCTAAAGAGCATTGAAGTACAAAACCCAGTTCAAATATAATCACCTCATCTTGGGCTTCCCTATCCCACCAGCGCTGTGCCCAGTGCCTGGTATCCAAATGGCTCCACTCCACCAGTACAGTCCTAGCACAGCACTGATTTTGGAAACAAGGACACCATGACCTGCCCTTGTTGGCTTTCCAAAGGGACCTCACAGCCTCCCCAGCTACTGCACGTGGCTCTCATCCACAAGGAAGCTGCTCTAACCGGGGCTATTCCCATATTGTTTCCATTATCTTTTTATGACTGTCATGTGGACAGGGGAAAAGGGGAGGTGGGAGGAGACAAATAAGAGGGAAAGAGAAGCAGGATGTCAAGCTCTGCCTTTGAGGAGGGAGCTGACAAAAATGCAACGGTCAACTGCCTCTAGCACATATTTGCAGACACTGAAAATCTGAGTGAGCACAGGCAGCCCTGCAATAGGAAAGACCCAGTGCTTTCCTCAAATGCCATTTTACAGCTTCCCCTTGCAAGCAGGAAGGTTGGAACATCCATCCCCCTTCATTTTTCGCTTTTTTTTGTTTCGTCCTGGGCAATTTGCTCTTGATCACACAGGTCAGGAGAAAGTAAGCACAACAGATTGATAAATTGCTTTCTGCCTGGAAACCCTGATGTGGTTCCAGCAGGATGCGGTGCTCAGCCCCTCCCCAGCTGATGCCACATCCTTCTGCCCCAGTGGTGACACATGTGGCCCCGTGGGTCACAGCACTACAACAGACACCTCACAGCAGTCCCCAGCACTGTGGGTGTTTGCAGCTCACATCCTCATGCACGCCCTTGCATGTCCCCAAACCCTTACAGGCCAAACCATCTTGTTCCCCATCCCTGTGACAAGCATCTGACCCTGCTAGTGCTGTCTGGAAAATGGGATCATTTTATTTCATTTTGAGTGGCTCGCACTGGTGCTGATGGGTAAAATGCTGCAGTTTGTTGATGCCATGATCCTCATGTTGATGCCACCAGACTGGAGAAGAAGAGCTCATCTGTCCTACCCCACATGCGTGTCCACGCCACCAGGCTTTGGCTCTGCTGCACTGATCTCCAAAAATCCCTGCTCTCCATCCACATGTTAAAATGTTTCTGAAGTTCATCCTTCTGCCAAAGGAGACTAAAATAAATCTTAAAAAATTGGTCAGTGAACATAAGTTTGCTAACCTGGTCAGGTCAAGAAAGGCAGAACTGAAGAGTTCTGATTCATTGAGAATTGTGTGGTGATATCAGACTGGCTATCAAAAGAGGAGACAAGAGACAGATGAAAAAGGGAAAGTACACTATATCATCTTCTCCAAGTATTATTCCTAGCAAAAACTCTGCACTAGCAAAAGCATTTTCTGTAGCTGATTTTTACTGTGATATTTCTTAGAGCTGTGCATGACAACCTCACCTGAACTCTCCAATATATCCTGAAATAAAGCATGTAGAATTACTGCCTTTGTATTAGAGCACAGACAAATTTCAAAGCAACCAATCACGTGCAAAGTGGTTGCATCCAATACTCCTACAACATGGCAGCAAACACTGGATGCACACAACTAGGGTGGATTTTCTTGTCCAGGTACAGCCACATTTCCATTGATATTTTAACCTTCCCTCAAAATAAATAAATTTTATAATGGAATTTTTTTTTGACCACAGGAAAACCATCAGACCTAAAATGCACATTGCAGGGCTTTATGGGAACTTCAGTTTTCTCCTGAGGTTTCCATTTTCTGCTGGGGCAAAAAGTGCAGTCAGATTGCACTGAAAGAACAGTTTGAGACCAAAAGGGAGACAGCAGGATGGGCAACCAGGTGGCTGAAACAAACTGGATCAGGAAAAGCAAATTACTGCTGCCACCCTCAGCTGCAGCAGATTCAGTTCAGTTTTGACAGACCCAAGAAGACTTCTGTTTTCATCAAAAGTGTCTGCAAAAGAAAAATCACTTTCAGGCAAGGACTCATTGTTTCCTTCCTTTATGCTGAGTGATGACAGATCTCACAGAAGCCCTAAGCATAGGTGAAGTAGGAGAACCACATAAATATAAGCTAAAATGCAGCTCTACTTCCTTCCCATGGAATACCATCAGCTCTTGTAAATTCTGCAATGTGAGCAGCTGGTTCAGAGGCAGAGGGGAACAATAAACAATGCAGGAAGCGATTGCTGGCATTGCTAGAGAAGGTCATAGGAAGCCAAAATCAGGGTCCCTGTGGTGCTGTGGGCTGTGTGCTGAGTGTAGGCAGTCCCCAGGGAGGATACAGGCCAGAGGTGTGATGAGAGAGCAAAGAGAGGTGCAATAGCTGTCACAGGGTCACCTAATGCATCAGTGGCAAAGCCATGCTCTCCATCTCTTCACACCCTGTCTGGAGAACTGTGTGTAGACACCAGAATAAGTAAAAGATGGGCAGAAACCTCGTTCCCACAGTTTGTGCCTCTTTTTTCACCCACATGCCCCACCAAGACTGGAGAGAGTGGGACAGGCTTCAGAATACTCTTTTAAAAGCCACCTGGAGATAGAGAGTGCACCACCTCTCCAGCTGAGTGACTCTTCCAGGGAGGAAGAGGCATCTCTGAATAGAAATATCAGTTGAGTCTCATGTTTGCATCACTTCTTAAACTTCTGGGAGAAAAAGTAAAACAGTTGGCTTTGGTGACTCTCACCAATGGGTTGTGCATGGTTCCTGAAGCACCAGCACAGCTTCTTCCTCAGTTGTTAGCAGCAGCCTTTGGGCACAGCAGTGTGACTCCAGCACTGCTGCCTGGGACGTGCCAGCAGCGACATCAGCTGCTCAGGTTGCCTTGCAGCTCTTTCTTGGATCTGCTCCTGCCACACTCAGGTCACTCTGCCCTGACACCCTGGGGCTGCCATGGGTGCCAGCCAGTGCCAGGCCAGCTGAGATGTGCCTACACATCTCTGCCCCTTAGGTAGTTATCTGCCAAAAAAGCTCATTTAGGCCACAGAAGGAAAGCTGAGAGGAGACACGGTTGCTGTCTATAAATACACTGGGGCAAGCATCAGAGAGGCAGCTGAGCTATTGAAGCTAAAAGACAATGTTGGCACAGGAACAAACGGGTATGAAGAGGCCAGGAATAAATTAAGCAAAAAATTAGAGAGAAAGAACAACCCTCTGAGAAGCTCTTGCCTGGAACAGGCTTCCAATAGGGACTACATGACAAAAAGTGGTTTTCAGTCAGATGGATCTGTCTAATTAAGGAAGATGTGGGATGGGCTTGGGGGTGGCTGTACATCTCTGCTGTTTGAAACACCAAAGGTCACAGCATGCATCCAAGTGATCTTTCCTACTCCTACATCCCACATTCTTAGATGAATGTGGAGGTGTCAATATGCCGGAAACACAGGTAAACACAGAGACATAGATACACATGTTAGATTTGACCTAAGATGTCCCAATGTCATCATAGAATCACTGAATGGTTTGGGTTGGAAGGAGACCTAGAAAACCATCACATTCCAAACCCCCTGTCATGGGCAAAGACAAGACATCTTCCACTAGACCAGCTTGCTCAGAGCCCCATCCAGCCTGGCCACGAACACTTCAGGGATGGGGCAGCCTGGTCCTGTGTGCCTGAGCAGCCTGTTCCAGTGTCTTCTGACCCTCACAGCAAAATTTCTTCCTAATATCTAATATAGACCTACTCTCCTTCAGTTTGAAGCCATTACCCCTTGTTCTGTAACTATATACGCCTGTCAAAACTCTTGCCCCACCTTTCCTGTAAGTTCCCTTCAGGTACTGAAGGGATTTAGGTTACTCTGAAGCTTCTCTTTTCCAGGCTGAACAATCCCAATCCTCTCAGCCTTTCCTCGTGGGAGAGGTACTCCATCCCTCTGATCATCTTGGTGCCTCCTCTGGACTCACTTCAGCAGCTCCAGGTCCTTCCTGTGCTGGGCCCCAGAGCTGGAGGCAGCTCTGCTGGTGTGGTCTCACCTGAATGGGGCAGAGGGGGAGAATCCCCTCCCTTACCCTGCCCACCCTGCTTTGGATGCAGCCCAGGACACGGGTGGTTTCTGGGCTGCCTGTGCACATGGTCAGCTCATGTCCAGTTTTCCATCCACCAGCACCCCCAAAGCCCTCTTGGCAGGGCTGGCTTTGGTCTATTCATCCCCCAGCCTGGACTGATACCAGGAATTTCCCTGACTCAGGTGTAACACCAGCACTTGGCTTTGTTAAACTGCATGAGATTCCCATGGGCTGTGTGCTGAGTGTATGCAGTCCCCAGGGCCTGGGGAGGCCCCTCTGGATGGCATCCCATCCTTGAGGTGTGTCAACAGCACCACGCTGAGGTCCCATTAAAGTGTCCATGTTTGGAAATGTAGGTAAGGGTAAAAAGCCCACTATAAATTTTTTCATGAGTTTGGCCATTTTTGTAACCAGTTTTGTGCTCATGCCCACCAGGACTCTGTTGCAAAGAGTTTGTAGAGGTAGATTTGTGCATAATTGTGTGTGATGCATAAACATATATGAAATACAGGTTCCCTGATATCCCTGAGATACCTAAACCATACTCAGATTAACTCAAGTGTTGTAACTCAAATTCATTCTTTAAACACTTCCAGGCTACATTCTCTTTCACATCTACTCCAGCTGTACTATCCCAGTCATCCCAAATGAGGGCAGATAAACCCTTCCCACCACACTTCCTATCATATTTTTCCATACTTTTAGGTTCAGTCTTGGGGATGCTGTTACCAAGCATAGCATTCATTACATGTATTTTTTCAATAAAAATCCATGGCTGTTCTCGCAGGCACAGACTCATTTTACATAAAACCCCACCAGCTCTTCTTCCATTCCGTGATGTACATACAAATCTTTTTAGGATCTTTTTGACCATTGGAGGCTGGAAATGCGAGGAATTATATCAGATTTAGGAGAGGGTGAATGTGGAACCATCAGAGAGAAACTGTTTTATGTAATTCTCCTGGTTCCAAAAGAGGCACAAAAAGCTCCACCACATCTACAAGTGCATCTAGAGGAAAAGAACTGAATTTTATTCATGGTGACAACAAGAGAGAAATGCACTCTTGCAGCTGTGCAATAATCCACCATGCAATAGCCCATATCTGACTAGCTTAATAGTTATTCCAAAAACACTTTCACCTCAGATGTACTCGGTTTGCAGACTTCAGAAGCATGCTCCCACTCCTCTCAAGAAAGATGAAGGCATGGAATATTTGAAAGTCCTCTCCATTCTGGGTTGCCCAAAGACATTCCCCTCCTCATTGTGTGCCCTGGAGAAACACTGTGTGAGGCCAGGAGCTAACCCCACACTTGTGAATTGAGACAATTTTCCCATTCCAGCACATGGCTCTTGCACATTTTGTTTCAAAATGAAATGGTGTTAAGGAGACCTTTGGGAAAGGAAATAAAAATGGCTTTTTTTTTTTTTCCTTTTTTGGTTTTCATTTTTTTTGTTTGTTTTTCCTATCCATCACTTCTTCTCAAGACCTCAAGTCCCAGGACATTCTGTCTGACACAATCCAGAGCTGGCCTTTTCAGGCTCTAAAGAAAGTCACAGCTTTGGGACTTCCAGGCAGAAAATTCATTGGAAGGGCCATAGGAGGGGTTTTGTCCTTTCTAAGGAGGATGAGAAATTGCAAGAGAAACCTGAATGCTGGTTGCAAAGGTAGGAACTCAACCCTTTGAGGAGCAGGACAAGCCCATGAATATTTTTCTTCTTATGCCGATGTTGATGGTGTTTTAACAAAGTATAATTTAATTTGAGAGTGTTCGCAGCAGCTCACAATAGTGACAAGAATAAATGAGCCATGGCATTTCATTCCAAGAGCAGTAGATGGGCAATTCATAGATGGCATATCATGAAAACTATGAGTTCCCTACAGGCCCCTCCTCTCCCTATATTCATCTGAAACACTCATTTTTCAGCTCCCTATTCTAACACAGGAACTGCCTCCCCTGACTCACCAGGGAGCCACAAGAACATGAGATCTTCAAATATTCCTGCATGGGAACATCTCCTATGCACCCAAAGAACATCCCTTTCTCCATACCCTCCCACAGAGGATAACAAGCCCCAAATCTGCCTAAGGAACTGTCTCAAGAAGAAGGAAAAGAGGTGATTCCTCCATGCCTTTTCATGTTCCATAAGTAAAGGAGCATGGGAGGAGAACACGCTGCAGCTAAGTGTGCTTCTATTCCTGGAGAGATTTCTCCACTTTATGATCATGTGTCACGTTGCTGTCACTGTGCGGGCACCTCAGTACTTAGAACTGCCGTGTCTTCAAGCACAACTCTTTGAAGCCATCTGATGGCCCAAAAGTCCCTCAATTTCAAAATCAATTTCTTTGCTTTGCTTGTCTTTCAGATGCAGTGAGAAAGAGGGATCCACCTTGGAGCCCAGTGACAGCAAACTGGCCCATTTCATCCCCACTCACCACAGGCAGGAACATGCAATCTGGAAATCATTGTCACCTTATAAAAGTGGCCACTTATTTTGAGGACCCAGTAAGTCAGAGCCTGTTTCATACGTGGAGCTTGGCACAGCTTTCCTTCCAACTTTCCTATATGAAATTTTAGGCTTAACACCTTTTTTTCTGCAAAATTTGCTTTTGAGTGTTGAACTATTTTCCTGCTAAAGTTTGCCTCATGCTGAGATCTAAAAAACAGCTTTTTGGCTAAAAATGAATCACTGAGGTCAGAAAGTTTCTACAGACCTCATAAACTCCATGGTCCTAAGTGATTTAAGGCTACAGCCCTAGGATTGCTTTTAGGACAGTCTTTGACTGAACCAGAAATTTGGTTGGCCACTGGTCAGTTCCCTGTGGAGACTGACACTTTAGGAGGTATTTTACAATTTGAGCCTATTTCAAGATGGTGGCTTTGACAGAAGCATCTACTGTGTTGTGTGGACTTTAGAGACAAAGGTGACTGCAGCAGTGGAGCTTTGCCTGCTGTGCACACAATGAAGCAGTGCAAGAACGGACAGGGATCTGTTCCTGGGCCTCGCTCCTCCATCACTGGCCCTCAGCATCCCAAGTTACTGACCTTCCAAGCCATACTCATATTGCTCCTCAACAGAGCACTGCAAGCTCATTTTTACAGATCTTCCACCATTTGCCTCTAAATCCCCCTCCTGTCCCAACTGGAAGGTGACATCTTCACCTCCCACATCAGGATGCACCCACCCCAGCACAGCCACCTGGGAACCAGCAGCCACTCAGGATGCCAGGGCTGTGGTTTCCAGCACAACAAAAATAACATCAGGGCTATCAACCTATTTCAGGAGTCTTCCCTCATGCAGGGCTACCCAGCCAAACTATTCCAGGCTGCTACTGTACTGGCTGATGGACACTGCCTGCGTGTGCCCTGCATACTGTACATTCCCTTGTAAGGGCTTGCCCCATTCCCTGCTCTGCTCTGAGGTGTCATCTGGCCTTTTGCCCCACACCTGCTGGCAGAAAGGTCCCCACAACACCCACTCCTGAAATCCTGCTCCCAAGGCTTTCCTGGGAGCTCCCTAGCAGGATACAATGGCTTTGAAGAAGAGGAGGTGCTCCCAGGGCAGGGCTGAGATGCTGCCTTGTGGTCCTGGGGTGCAGGGATGTGGTTCTCTGGTCATGCAGAAGCCATGCTTGTCTGTAAGATACTATTTTAAAACCACTCTTCTTTGCTAGGTTCTCTGCAGTGTGCCAGGGCCTGGGACTAGGGTGTGAGAGGAGGGAGGGTGACATGAGAGCCAGGTTCAGCCAAGTCCTCAGCTCAGCTATCCATCAGAGATCCTAGAGCTGGAGCTTTGCTCAGGGTTTATCATCACTGATGTCAGCAATCCGTAACAGCAAACCCAAACCTTTACAAGGCTCACAGGGGCACTTTGATCATCGCTGAGGAGCAGGATGTCAACAAGATGTGCTGGTGTAACCAACCTTGTGAGATGGGATTCTGGGCCTCACCAAGGTCTGCAGGGATAAGCATTAATAATGATATAATCTTGAAAGAGAAATGGGCAAAAATGATGGATAGTGGGCTTTACAAGTGTTAGGAATGCTGAGGGCTGGGGACTGGAGTCATCCTATCCCTCTGTATTTTTAGTAAGATGTCTCACTGTTCCATGTTTTCTTTACAGCCTGTGGAGACATTTCAAACCTTAGGTCTAGAGCAACTCATCTCTATTGACTTCAGAGGGAACTTAGATGCTGCTTCAAAGTTAAGGACCTGAGTTAGTGGATGAACCTAAGCTGAAACCTTCAGTTTAGCACCAAAGAGCTCCTACATGAACATCCCTCTAACAGAAAGATGTCTGATAGTGCTGACCTATGGAAAACCCCTCGAGACCAGGGAAGACCTGCAACCTCCACAGCAAACCAGTTGCAGGTCCTCTCTGTTGAATGGGGGGGGTTATATCCAAAATTACTGCCATGGCAGTAGCACAGAATCATAGAATATGCTGTGTTGGAAGGAACCCACAAGGATCATTGAGTCCAATGCCTGGCCCTGCACAGGACACAAGAGTCACACCATGTGCTTGAGAACATTGTCCAAACACTCCTTGAGCTCGGTCAGGCTGGTGCTGTGACCACTGCCCTGGGGAGCCTGTGCAGTGCCCAGCCACCCTCTGGGGGAAGAACCTTTTTTCTTATATCCAAACTAAACTTCTCCTGACACAACTTCAGGCCATTCCCTCAGTCCTATCACTGTCACCCCAGAGAAGGGATCAGTGTCTGCCCCTCCTCTTCTCCTCATGAGGAATTTTTTGCAGTTCCTCGTGAGGAACTGCACTGAGGTATCCCCTCAGTCTCCTCCAGGCTGAACAGGCCAAGTGCCCTCAGCCTCTCCTCACGCAGCTTCCCCTCAAGGCCCTTCACCATCTCTCCAGTTGAGCCCTCCAAGGGAACATCTCCCACAGTCTGCATCCACCAAAGATACTGGGCACCTGATAGACACATAACAGGAACTTTCAGTGCTTACTTCAAAATTCACACCCCTCAAATCCACCCAGCTGCTGTTTATGCCTGGAAATAGCAGAGATTTGTACAGACCATGTCTCCCACCAGCAAGCTGCCTTCCTGCCTGTTAGAAGGCAGTGTCTTTCTCTGTATCACTGGTTTTTTACTTCCTTTTTACTCCTGCTTTAATGGAATAAAATATTTAAATATCCAATTTAAAAATGAACATGGTTCTCACCATGTGAGGCACACCAAAAGCAGCATGAGCAGAAAGAAAACCACACCAGAAATATCTGGTTTGCCTATTCACAGCCACAATCCTTGCAGAAGACTCAAGACACATTTTGACATTGTTCATTTTGGCATTGCTCATTTCTCACACTGCACTCAAAGAAAGTCATGGTGCTGGAAAGTGCTTGGATTTTGTTCTTTAAACGGATCCCTCATCCATGGCACAGCAGCCATGAGAATACTTGTCACAGGAGGCACTAAACACCTGCCAAGAGCAACAGGAACAGATGGACCGATGTGCAGAGGCCACCTTGCAGCAGGACATGCTTCCTGCTGCCCCAGCCAGTCACCACATTCACCTCACACTCATTTCTGAGGAGCTGACTGAGTCACTAACCAACACTGAAGCATGAGATTTTGAGTCTAAGGGGCACCATTTGCTGCAGAACCTCCTTCCTGTTTTCAATGGGATCATAGATTGGCTTGAGGCAGAAGGGACCTTAAAGATCACCAGGTCCAACACCCCTGCCATGGACAGGGATAACACCCACCAGACCAGGTTGCTCCAAGCCCCATCCAGCCTGGCCTTGAACATTTCCAGGGATGGGGCATCCACAGTTTCTTTGGGCAACCAGTCCCAGTGCCTCACCAACCCCAACAAATAAGGATAATTCAGCTTTCAAAACCAACAGAAGCTCTGCAGATTTTAAGCAATAATTTGTCTCTGCTGTCTCTGCAATGTTCCTTCCAGACAGGCACAACCTTCAGTCAAAAGCACTGCTCAACACTGGGCACCTTCAAAAGCTCACAGAGCAACCCCAAGCCAGCTCACTGCCCCACTGCCTCATACTAAGAGGAACCACTTTGCAAAATCTGGAAGCTGTTCCCTTGACCCATCAGATAAGGCTGCTGCAGGATCCAATTTCTAAGCAACACTCCTGGCCAGCAACTAAAGCAATTCCTGCAGTAGCCCAGCCTGATAAAACTGCTGCTAGATTCCTCCCTTTTTGGCTGAAGATTTAATTTGAGATCTAGTATCCCACTGTGCACTCCCCCAGACTTCCAAAACGTTCTTCTCTAAACAGCCTTCCCATCTCGTGCTGCCAGGCTTTGCACATCTGGACTCCAGACCTCATTGTCACTGACCCAGGACTCACCAAAGTTCTCCTCCTCCAGCTCAAAATTAAACACATACAGTTGCCCTGATCTGAGCACAGCCCTTCTGCCAGGTGGTGTCAGCATCCCACAGGGCCAGGTCCAAGAGCTCACGTTTGCTTTTAAAACAAAACAGCCCTGCCTGAAGGCACCCACGCAGAATTCCTGGGAACCCCACAAAAGGTCAGCTGTGTCCTCAGTAATTCATACAGCCTCTCCACCCACATCAGTCTGAGGATGAAATCAGGGATAATCTGTTATTTGACTCATTGTTTCTGCTGAAGATGGAAAACCCTGCAAATAGCCTCCCCTCAGAAGCACCAGCAGTCACCAGGTAAGTCCCCATCAGTGGGAAGCCTCTGCAGGTGGACACACTGGTGAGTGTAATTTCTGTTCAATTAACCATTTTGGAGTACAGGGTGATTAGGATCAGGCCACAGGGGCCAGGCTGTTCCCAGTCCTGCAGAAAGTGCCAGAATCATTGTCTCCTCCCCTGTGCTTTACATATTTCAGAAAAAGGTACCCAGCTCCATACCTGCTGTGTGCAGGGTGTCTTCTGACTGTGTGTTACCCTGCCCAAAGCCATCACACTGACATCTTGGAGCTGTAAGCTCTTAGGATGACACAGGACCGCAGGAAGAAAAGAAAGATCCATGCCATACAGCTGCTTTGCTCTAGAATAATAATCTACCCTTGCTCCATACTGTACCCTGCAACCAGTTGTGAATTTGTGTGAAGCTTCTGGTGACTTTCAGGGTGTCGCTGGAAAGGTTCCATGTAATAAACTTCTGGCAATAAAACACTCTCTTTTGTCTCACCAAGATGAATCCCTTAGCTTATGGAGCTTGGCCCCCTCCAGACATCCAGCTCATTCCAGCAAAGAAACTCTCCAGGTGCAGTTTGTCCTGCTCCTGTTTGAGGAGAACATCCTCATCTTCTCCATCTTCTGCTCTGAATCATCAGGTGTAAATCAGCAGTAATGATTCCCACCTGGAAGGGTCTGGGGGAAACAGACTGGACAGATGTTCTGCTTTCAGAAGACAGCAAGTGATATATCTGTAAGAGCAACAGGCACGGTGAGAGACGTGAGGCTGCTATTAGCAACCCATGGAGGGAAGGGTCAGGACTAGCTACTGTCAATTTGATGCTCTCAAGAAGTAGGGAGAAGCACATGGAGATCTCAACCCCTCCTTCAAAAGTTCCTTTGTCTCATATCACCTAACCCGACCCTTGCTGTATTAAAAATGTAATTTTTGCTCAGTTCTTGAATTCCAAGGTCCCATCCATCGCTGAACACTGTGATGGGTGCCAGGACCATGTCCTGCACATGTGTCTCTCCTCTTCAGCAAACACCAGAGTATCACAGTGCATCTGGTGTTGACAAGATGGGCTTTAATTTTGGAGAGCTCTTGGGTGCCAGAATGACAGCACTGAAGAATGAGATCTTCTGCTGCTGGAACGGGCGCGTGTTCAACAATGACTCAGGACAGGAAAATGCCACTTACTGAAACTCCAATACTTGTTTCTCAACCAGCCAAAGCTCTTGGAGGTCTCCCATCTAAATGCTAACCAGGCCTGGAGCTGCATGTCTTTTGAGACCTCACAAGAACAGCTGCAGTATAAGGAGGACACTGGGCTATTCGGGGCAAACCAGGAGAGAGTCAATTTGTAGAAAGACCCTCCTGGAATTTTTAATAGGTTAATATTGAATGTTGTCATTCAGCTCTCCTGCTTCAAATTTCGCTGATCAGTGGGTTGCTGGGCAAAACACACAGGTTTTGATGGTGCATATTGGTGCCTGAGTGCAATGCTTTGAGGCACAGAGTCTGTGACCGGGGAATCTAAAGGGAGGAGGAGGGGACTAGTCAAAGAAAAAAAAAAGTTATTACATTTATGCATATGGTAGAGTGGCAGTTTTCTCCTGGCATCATCTTCCAAGGTCTCAGTCTGCAATCTGCTCTCAGTGTACTTGTTCGGGCAAAAATCTACGATCAGAACATGGGATTTCATCTGTGTTCTCCCAGAGCCCACACTGAAACATTGATTCAAAATAAACTGTGCCATAAAAGAGAAATCCTCCCTGAGAGTTCTGCGAGGATAGCGTCGTGCAAGGATCTCTTTAAACCCTTCCCCCCGCCCGACACCCCATCCTAGCAAAGCCCCACAGCAAGCTCAGGTTTTACGGGCTGGAGCCGCGGGCGCTGCCGTCAGCTGGGGAAACGGGAGCCGCAGCCCTGAGCCCGCCAGCCCGGCCGCCTCCAGCCAAGCACGGGGCTTCTGCTCCGGCTGAACTGGCCCGGGAGAAGAGCAGAACAGCGCTCGGCGTAGGCTGTGCATCCACCCATCCTTCCCCACATCGGTCCGTCCGTCCGTCCGTCTGTCTGTCACTGCCCTCTGCCGGGGAGCGCGGCGTGTCCGGCTGCGCACGGAGCCGAGACCGAGCGGCGTCAGGCTCCGGCTGCGGGGCTGGGGGTGCGGAGGGGAGGATGCAAACGCGCTGCTGCTCTCAGGCAGCCTTGGCTCCCTCCCGCAGCACGCAGAGATGATGAAAACCGAACCGGAGCGGTGAGAGATGCCGCGATGCCGAGGCACCCACACACAAAAGCTTGCTCAGATGATGCAGATACCTGTGGCACCCATAAATTATAAACGCACTGAGCAGTGTAAAATTAATAATAACTTCCTTGAACTACAATATAAGCCTACCTAAACAGCGCAGCAAGCAAGAGCATGTAGGTGCTTTCTAGCACTGATGACACAGCCAGGCACAATTTCACATATATCAGTGCTGTGATTACTAAAAAAGGCAGGCAGAGATGATGTGGGTGTGCTTAGGAGGCATCCTGGTAACAAATGCTGCCAGAGGGAAGCCAAGATAAACACGAGGGGCTGCAAAAAGCCAGAGCATCCCCTCAAAACACAAAGAAGTTGGCTGGTAAAACAATAAAAATTAGGTAAACAGTATTAGGAGCAGAGGAACACACTACCATCATCACCCTTCTCCTTTATGGGAGTGGGCAGTACCGAATCAAGCATAAACTGGAAAAGAGAGGAAAAAAGAAAACAAGCAGATTGCTTCTGACTTGCTCCCTCAAGCCTGGCCACCTCGACCTGGTGGTGACTGGGAGCCACCAAGACTGCAGCCACCAGCACTCACCAGCTGTGTGTTTTTTACACACAGTGGGATTGCTGGAGACTGACCATTGGATGGATGGATGGATGGATGGATGGATGGATGGATGGATGGATGGATTCATATGCAACACAAGGCTCTGCTGGGGAAGGACTACAACCTCTTGAACATGAGTGCCTCCTCCTAAACTCTAAGCACAAAAGAGCAGCTAAGGCCTGAAAGCATTATTCAGATCTGCTCCAAAACCTGTTAGCATAATCCCTTATGGGTTCAGACTAGTGTTGTGATCCATACAAATATCCAACCTCCCTTTGAATTTTGCTAAGTGCCTGGATTCAACAACACACCGCAGCAACACGTTCCAGAAAATGATTGCACTTTCCATGAGAAAACTCTGTGCAGATGCCCCTTGAATGAGGTGTGTGACATAAAAAAATCAATACAATCACATAAAACAGTGGGAGATCCTTACTTTGGAGAGCAGAGCAACAGCTCATCTCAGAAAGGAAATCCTTGATGCTGGGGCCAGGCTCTCAGCCTGGATTTTTCCTAAGCTCTGCACTTCTCTAACCACATAGCCTGGGAAGCACTGTAATTGATAAAAAAGTGAATCTTACTTCTTTTTAGCTCCTCACCCCTCTTTTTCATCTGGAAGGAAGCTATTTCAGAGCTGAGCTCCAGTACGTAAAGGCCACAAATTTGGGCAGCAATCAATGGAAAGTCTATCTGAGGGTGTGAAGGAAAAGAAATGCATTCACATAGGGAAATCTGGCATCAGTAGAAGCAGTAAACGAGACATAGAAAAAGATTTCCTCTCTTGGGGGAAAAAGAACCAGAGCTATCCCAGAAACTTTTATGGGCTATAGTCCTGTAGCCAAACTTGGAATCTCCTGGCTGCTGCAAAGGACTTTCTGATATTCCCCCAATACGCATACTGAGATAGCCTGTTTCATACATTCCACTTGTCCTTTTTGACTTATATCCACTTAACTTTGTCTGTGGAAAGAGAAACAGAGCCAATGGCAAGCGAGGTTCTCCAAGGAGAGTGTGACTGTCCACAGGATTTCCCTTCAGGAAGGGCTTTGGAGGAGAAGCAGCACAAGTTGGATAACCACAGCAGTGAGGGCATTAGTGAGCATACATCCACTTCTGCTGATCCTTCCATTCCTTCCAGCTCAACCCAGAGATGAGGCTGGGTTGTGTTTCCTAACCCTAACATGATTCCTTGCTCGTTGCTACCAAGGAAGCCATCAAATCCATCAGTTCCATCTGGTGAGGATGAAACTCTTGCCTGCAAAGACTCCCTGCTGAAATTTCAGGCATCCTCTTTTCTAGAAAAATTGAAAAACCCCATGGATCATGCTTCTGTAACCCTAAATTCACTCCTAAAACTGCACCTGCAAAAGCCAGAGTTAGAAGGTCTGTGAGCAGCAGGATAAAGCAAGCCTGGATTCCCACCAAGTATCGCAGCCAGAGCTGGCTGGCTGAAACTGGGTGGGAAATTACTTACCTTTATTTCTTCCCTGCCCAGGCAGAGATTTTTACATTGTTTATGAACTTGTAATACCTTTAATAGCTCTCCCCATATATAAAGTTTATTTAAAAATGGCCATGAGCTAGTTTGGGTACCAACAGGCAGAGGTCACAGTATATAATCTTTATTTCTTCAGTAAACCTAATGAAAAAAAGGAAAGAAATATTTGTCATTCAACTTACCAACGACTTGTTCAAGGACAAAGTGAAAGCCAGATGTAGGCTACAGCAAGGGCAACATGCTGAGTGGTAACCACATCCCCTCTGACCTGCCCTGCCCTACCCTACCTGCTGTGGGCATCCCTGCCTGCAGGCACATCAGCAAAAAGCAAACTGCTCTCATATTAGAATTGGAACCCAGCCCAAGAGTCCCAACTCAACCCGGGCTCAGAGACATCAAAAAGAAAACAAACAAACAAAACAACAACCAACCCCCTAACAATAAAAAAAAAGACAAAACCCAAACAAACAAACTCCCCAAAAAACCAAACAAAATGCCCACAAGACTAGAAACAACCAAAATTTGACCTGCTAAAAGATCCATCTTCCCCTAGTGTTCCTCAAAGGCTAGAGGTATTCCACAGTTCTCCAACAAGAATGCAGTGTTGGACCTGCAGGTTCTCCTGGAGCAGTGTCTGTACACATCAGCCTGGATAAGGGGCCTCAACACTCAGTTGCCTCCTTGTTTCTGTATGAGAACACACTTTCTTGTCCTCCCTCTTTCCAGGGAGCTGGTAACACAAGGGGTGACTGCAGGCTTGCAGTTTCACCTGCTGGGGTATTGTGCATGTTATGACTCCCTGTGATGTTCCTATTCCTTTCTTCCACACTGCCCTTTTTTGAGATGATGAATTGAGCACCATTCAGTTCTGGCCTAACAGCTAGTACAGGTGGGGAAAAAAAGTCAGAACCAGAATCAAATCACTCCAGGTGCATTTGCTTCGTTTCTGGATTTTGCAGCCATGTTCCTAACACCACTGGCTGGAAATGTACGCCAATGTTTTTGGCTTACATTCTCATGGCAGCTTTACACACTGGGAAATATCTCTGTCAAAGGATTGAAAGCTGCACAGGAATGTATTTCATTTGGAACTCCACGTGTTGATGGCTGCCAGTTGCTGGGTTGAACATCAGGATCTCTTCACAGATATATCAGGAAGTTGTACTACCAGGTGTGATCATTTTATGGCAATTCTGTCTTTTGTGGACTCCAGAGGGAAATGACAGCAAAACTCTGATCTGGAAATGCTGTTTGGACAGAGAGCAGTGGTGTTCTCCCTGCCTGTGCCACGTATGCTTAGGATTCAGCTTAGGGTTAAAAATGATGAGACCTCCAAGCAACATCAACTGGAGTGGGGGCCCAAAAGATGTCACTGCACTGCCTTAACCCTGCAGCCATCACCAGCAACCAGCAAACCAGTCCAGAGTGGGGGAGGAGAATTCACTGTCACATGGGCTGGATCAGGGACAGGCTACATCCCCTAATAAGAGTCAGAACAGGCTCACAAGACTAGCTAAGGGGCCAAGAACAAGTCACGCTTGCGAGTATATCCCAAAAGCAGAGCAGCAGTGGTATGCATACAATCCCTTTAGAGTCAAGGATTGGGCTGAGGGTCAGAGATAAGCAGAGCTTGGGAAAAAATGCTTGAGATTTCCAGGCCAGTGTCCTAACCAGTTGTGTTTTACTTCTCTTTCTCCCTTCACTGATACGATGATCAGAAAACTTGGGGAAGAGACAAAGCAGAGGCTCTCCAAACACAAGGAAGAGATTCCCCAGGGGCATCAGACATGGCAGAAGCAGCTGCAGTGGATATTGATGGGTAGGCTCACACCCTGCTGGGGGCATCAATCAGTGCAGCTCCCAGCTGTGCAAGTTTGTGCCTGCAAAGAACCCACCCCTCCCCTCACTTGGGCGGCTTCATCAGGTGTGTGTTGTACACAGACTGAAACACATCTCCCCCGTGCCACCCCACCCCATCTGTGCTGCGGGTTTCACTGGCAGCTCCTCCCACTGCCACCACTGCTGCAGGTGCAAGGAGCAGCTGAATCAAAATGCCAGCTGAGAGTGCAATGAGGCTCGGAGCAAATCCTCCCTGGACAGGCTGCAGGCAGGATTTCACAGGGAAGTGTTTTACAGTGTCAGGGTCGATTACATCCTTTGGCTCCAACTGGCTCCTCCAGATTTCACACATTATTTTCACAGGAGGAGAGAGAAATTAAATGGAAGTGCAAAGAACAGGTTTCCTGCAATTTTTTTTAGACTTCTCTTTATTTCTGCACAATGGGGAACCTCTTTTGTCCCCAGACCTCCTCTCCTAAGCTGACATTCCCAATCACCACTCAATAAGATAGGTAAGTTCTAGCCCCAGTGCTCAAACTGAAGACACATCTCCAACTAAATAACAACCTCTACAAGCTGATAAGGTGCTTTTTCCAAGATTGTACATTTTAAATCAGTTCAGCAGATGCTCTAATTTCAGCCATGCTGGGGTTCAGCTTGCAGCTCCTTCTGAATCAAGGACTTGCATTCCCTCCCCTTTGCCCCAGCATCAGCTTTAGCTACAGGGAAGAGTCTGTCCCCAGTTCTATAACTTTTTCACAGTATGTCCCATAAGGAGGGAGCCAAAAATGCCTCAGGAACAAGGGTGAGTAACCACAGCCCCAGTATCAGTGTCTAATATCATGCATCAAATTGAAAGGGCAAAAAGAGAGGCTGGAAAGAACACTCCCTTCCTCCCCCAGGGCAGCTAAATCCATCCCCTGCCCACAGTGGGATCAGCTGCAGCTGAAACAGTCCTGGCTGGAGCTTATCCAATACAGTCTTCAAACTTTCCAGTGCTGGAAGGTCTCCCAGCACAATTCACACCAGTGCTTCTCTAATCTCCTGCTAGAAAAACCTCCTTATTGAAACTAAACCTACCAGGATGCTTTTTTCGTCTGTTACTTCTTGTCTTTTCCTCAGAATGATGCAGAGGGAAGAAGGTAATCACTGTCTCTGCTATTGACCCTTTGCATGGTCTTCTCTGGACTAGCTGGTCTCTACTTGCCCAAGTGTCCTTGCCAGCCACGTTTTCAGAGATCTGAGGATTTTTGCTGCCCTCCAAATTTCTCTGGTGACATAGAGGATTGAGTCAGGCTGGACAGACCTCAGTGCATCATCCCAGCTCCCTGGGAAATGGAACGACCGACAACCCGTGTAGCAACGCTCCCTCTGGAGCTGAAGACTGCTCCCTTCCACAGAACAGTGCAAACCACGGGATAAAATCCCTTATCTTGAGCTCCACTTGTGTGTTAAGCAAGGAAAGCGACTCATTCCCATGCCCTTCACTTCAGGCTTACATCTCAGCACCAGCCTACGTGTGTTGCGTTTGTAGTTCAGGATTTTTCCTGTTTTGATGAATCGGTGCGGTGGCAGAGCCTGTGCGCCTCTCGGCGCGGCACTAGATGGGGCTGCGCGCCCGCTCCTCGCTCCCGGTGCCTCTTGCAGACGGGAAATGCCTCCCAGAACTTCAGCTGGGAGCAGAGCCCAAGCTGCATCTGCTAACCAAGGGCAGCCCCCCTTGGCGCTGCTTTCGTGGGCATTTCACCTCATCTGCTTTTATACCACCGCGTAAAATTCAGCACCTCTTATCTGCGAGCCCCCAGGTCGGCTGTCAGGCACGGGGACAGCTTTTTGGTACCCAGGTATTTAAAAATCATTGAAATTTCTAGTGCAGCCTGAGCTGTTAGAAGCAGTGCCTGGGGATATCCCCCTGCAGCAGGAGGTTCCAGCCCAAGCCATCCCCCAAGCTGCAGAGCTACAAACTCACATTCAGTTCCTTTCATCTGTGTAGGCACGAACATAGCAAAAACTGTATCTAATGACAGTCCTAAATTCCCCTTCTTCTGAGACAAAATTTCCCTTGACGGTCTGAGAGATGGCGCCTGCGAACTCCTGGGGCTTGAGTGTCCAACTGCACCTGTGTCCCTGGTGTAGCACAAATCAGTCTAAATCAAGTTTCCAATAAGAGCTGAGAGCACAGGTGAGGTGCTAGATGGGTCATAGATGGGCTTAGAAATCAAGTCTGATAAAACCAGGAAGCAGAATGGTGACAGGGTTCAGACTCTCATGACCATGCAGAGGAAAACTCCTTGGGGTTTTGAGCTAAGCCATGATCTGACCCAATTATCTGCTTCTATAAATAGGAAAGGACTTGCTTAAAAATAGCCCCAGACCTCTCTACCCAGCCACAAAACTGAAAATGCTCATGGTAATATTGTTGCTCAATGACAGAACAAACCAACCCTTCTTTCTTTGTGAAGATTTTGCATTAAAAAGGCACATTATGAACAACTATGGTAACCTGTACACTTCTTTCTTGGACAGAGCAGTACAATGGGGAAATAAAACTGCCCAGGACACATATCCTGATCTTTTCCTACAGGTACAGTAACACCAAGCCCTGAAAAGCCACACCAGCTGCTTTTCATGAGCTTCTGCTCTCCTCAGTGGAAAGGAAAAGTTGGCCAGAAAATTTTTGTTGAGCTTTTTTGTGGTAATTTATGTTACATCAGCATGAGAGGCCCAAGCACACAGTGACACAGAGGTTTCATCCTGGCAGCTACAGAAATGAAAACATTCCTAAGGCTGCACTCAGGTGGTCAAATGAGATGTGTGTATATTCCTGCCTCTCCACACCTGCTTATCCCAAACCTCCTTCCTACCACTTCCCTTGTCCCCCCACATTCTTTTCTCAGGTCTCTCTGCTGCAGCCACTTCCTTCACACCAATGAATGCAAAACTTCTTTGCAGCTTCTCTATCTGCTCCACCAGGTCCTCACGTCTCCTCATCCTTAAATCAGCCTAAGGTGGTGGGAAAGTAATTCTAACTTCTGCAAAATGGGTTTGTTTGCAGTTTTATAAGCTCAGATCAGGTAGAAAAAGGCTGGAAAAGGGGGGAAATTTGCAAATAGCAGTGTTTCTGCTTCCCTCCAGACTGGCTTGTATGCTGAAGGCCCAAGCTAGGGCTCAAGACTTCCTTGAGCTACAGAATAATTATTTTTTAGCTACACAGCAGGAACACAAAGATCACTGGGAAGGAAGTGTCTGATGCTCAGCACTGCCACAGCTGCTGGGATTTCCAATTTTCCTTTTTCAAAGAGCTTGTGGGAAATGGTTTTTTCTGCAACTTGCCCACCACATTCTATTTGAGCCTTGGCAGCCCCTTCCAAGGAGCAGCTCCAGTACCTGACTACTGCCAAAGCCATCCTCTCAACTGGAAATGCCTCCTTGCAAAGGCCAGGGCTCCTCGCTGCCCACAAGGAGGGAGCAGGAATGGCTGCACTGAACAAGGAGGCTTTGTTCTTCTCTATGGCATATGCAGGAACTTGGGAAGAAGTTGGTTTTGGCCTGAGCACAGGAGAGGGAGGCTGTGAAAACAAATGACCAGGCAGATGACCCCAAAGGGAGGTAAACTATGTATGTTCAGCCGTGCCCAACTCTCCAAGTGTGAGGAGCTTTAATTCCAGTTCACAGGACAGAAAACACAAGTGCTGACAGGAATCAGAATTTCAGTCAAGATTCAGTCACAGGCATGTCTGGGTTTTTTTGTTAAACCACAAAGAGGTGATGCTCAAGTGCTTGGACAAGGACAAAAGGGTAAATCTGCTGGAGCAAGCACTCCCTCACTTGAAAACCCAGTGCTGGCAATTCCTGGCTTTTCACCTCCCCATAAACCACAGGAGCAGTCATAGCACAGTTGATTTAATACCTGCCTACTTACCTTGACCATCTGATGCTGTCATGTCCTTGAGAAAGTCAACCACATGTGATAGTTTAGACTGCAGCTTGCAGGAACACATACTAGGGCCCTCCTGCAAAGGATCCCTTGTCATCCTTCAAGGCATTTCCTTATATTCTTTTAAATTAAGAGTTTTGTTGCTTTTGAGCACACAGGTGGAATAAACTCTAAAGAGAAGAGTGAGGAATACAAGTAGAGCTGGAGCAGAAGGATTCCCTCATGGCAAGGTGCAGGTCCAGCACCAGCAGAGCTATGAGCCACTGCAACTCCTTCCCAGGGAATGGTGGGGAGGATTATACATCTATAAAATGCAAGAAGTTTTGCAGCACCCCCCGTTTTGGCTGGGGACATGCTGAAGTGCAGCACTCGATACCCATTTGTAATTCATATCACCTGTGGGACATGGGTGGGTGCTTCAGTGCCTGCTCACAGGGTTGTTTTAGGAAAAATACCATGGTCACAGAGGCAGAGAGGGGAGGGGACTGTTTGTGACAAGAAAAGCACCATTTGTGTAGCTCAAAAGGACAATTTGATACATAAGGTATTAGGGGCATTAGCCCCTTAGGGACCCTAGGGGTGGGTTGTTTATCTTCCAGCACCTCAGAGATGTGGGACAAGGCTGATGCCAAATGGCTCAAAACTCTTTTGACCAGGATGTACATACTTTTTATAGAACCACAGAACAAGCTGACTTGGAAGGGATTCACCAGGATCATCCAGTCCAGCTCCTGGCCCTGCACAGCACCATCCCCCAGAGTCACACCCTGTGCCCCAGAGCATTGTCCAAACACTCCTTGAGCTCTGTCAGGCTGGGGCTGTGACCACTGCCCTGGGGAGCCTGTGCAGTGCCCAGCCACCCTCTGGGGGAAGAACCGTTTCCTAAGCTGGTAAAATCAAGCATTTGTACAAAACCTTGCTGCTGGCAGGCTGGAGGAAGGAAGGCACAGCATCACATCTGAGCTGGTCTTAACAGAGGTGCTCTTCCTTCATCCTCCCTTGTCACAGGCAAGAGGATCAGACTCACACTACAACAGCTGCCTCCCCTGGTGCTCTCCCATTTCCTGCAGGAATTTCAACTGCAGCACAAGAGCTGGAGCTATCAACACACACCACACCCATGCACTGGAGAGGCTGAACTCTCTTCAGTTCTTTATCAGCACGTCAACAGTCCCTAGGAGGTTAGCACCCAGTTCTGATGCCAACCCGTCAGACTGCAGTCACCCTTTTTAGCACTTCCCCACTCCACAGTCGGGCAGCTCTTCACATCTCCTTGTGCAACTTCCTGCACGGGAACCATGAAAAAATTCAGCACCAGAATAGATAAGGCATATCCCCAGCTGTGATAGCTCCTACGAAGAGAGTTACAAAGAGGAATTCAATGCAGAACACAATGGCTTTATCACAGCTCCCAAACTCTTTGGTGACATTTTAACCAAACACCATTAAGGCCTGTTTACAAAGGATGATGCAGATTCTTTGCAAAGCATAAATCTGTGAAACAGCAACAGAACACACAGAGATTTGTTGTCTCACTTCCAGCAAGGCTGAGGCACAGATTAGAAGCTGTAGTGTTTACACCATTGTAGGAGACACCCTGATTTTAAGGCCAATGCTATAACCCAGTCCAAAATATTCTCATCCACATTAACTCTGAAATCCTGGAAGCCCACAATTTGGTCAGTGTTGAGACGGTTTCTCTCTTCCAAGCACCAGACAGATAATTCTACTGACAGGCATTAAAAAGTTACCAGCTACCACCTCCTGTTTTGGGGTATGTGGGATTGCATCATGACTTTCAACTGGATCAGCAGAACACATAAAATCCTTAATAAAGGAGGGAGAACAAAGGGCAAACTGAGAGACAAATACATAAATAGAAAGTGGTTTCATCAATTTATTGCTTTTTGCTGCCATTTCACAGAGTGTCAAGTCTGCACAGACTACCACGGTTTTAGAACAAGGTTTTATCACAAGCCATGAAACAGGTAGGAAATCTAATCCTACATCCACACAATTTGCGAATTCGACAGTAAATACAGCCTCTCCAAAAAGCTATTTGCATTTACATTAATCAGCTGATTATTTTTAAGTTGCTGAACAAAAAGTGGTGAGGGACCAGGTGCTCAGAAACACAGACTTCTGGTGTATTCAAGACATCCTCCCAACACACACATTCTGAAATCTTCCAAAATTTCATTAATACTAAATGAAATTAAGGTATTCCGCTTCCAGTTTAAATACCAGGAGAAAATAGTTACGACATTTCAATATATTAACTAAAGGACTATTTGTATAAAATTCTTCACATATGAAATATTTTTAAATTAAATAATATAATATATACTTACAAAAACAAACAAACAAAAAAAACCAACCCCAGACTAGAAATTTATTGCTAGTATAAAAACCCTTTTCATGGAGGAGGAGGCTCTATTAATATTATTGCTATGAACACAGACAGTGCCAGACACAAGAATTCCTGATTTTCAAATTTGTTCAGCTACCACAACTGACTTAAAAGGAAGTGTAGACATGTGAGACTTAGGAAAGAAGAGGCCCAGAACTTTCTTCAGTTATGCTTCATGATCTGATGTCCTTTTATTGCCTCTTGGTATAACAGTGAGCATCAGTCTGCTGCTCCTGCATTCTAACATTATCATTCATTACATCTTTGCACAGAATAAAATCCCAAAACACAACCACCCTAATCTTGCATTTCCATATGAGGATTTTTAAAATTTGGAACTACAACTTCATTTATATCTTTGTCCATAACAAAGAAAAGTGGGAACATTCACCATGTGAAGAGTCCATGATTACGAACAATGTTTCTAGGCCAACATTTGATTGACTTGCTGAAAGCTTTCACTCCCAAAGGAAGCTTTTTTCACATACTCTAGACTGAGTAACAGCATTCCTCAGTGCAAACAGTCATACCTGATGCTCTACTAATAACAAAAATATTAACATAACTTGCTTACAGATCTGCATAGCCCAGTGCTTTTGCAGTGCATTGATTTCCACCCCCAAGAACATATATCTACAGCTTTCTTTTCTCTTTTGCGCTTTAAATTTGCTGTTCACAGCAGTTATCTACCTTGGTACTAGTTTAGGCTACTTTCTTGAATTGATTTTCTTAACTTATACACTCATCCAATTACTGATTTGGGGTAAACCAACAACTCTACCTCTCCAATTAAATAGTCAATACTGGACGTCACAAGGGTTATCAGCATTGCAAACTATTAAGGTGACAACATCTATAATTAATTACTTAAGGATCATAAAATTAACTATGGGAATTGTAACCTAGTCATAGATTTTAGTATTGCTTAATGATTGATACAAACTAGTGTTTTCTAGAAACAGCAATTCTCAAGTCACTCAAAAAATAAGTTTTAAAAAAGGGGCAATTTTTGTGTTAACGCCACTTCTTTAATTGGGGTAGCTGAACTCTGCTGCAAATCATCTAGTCAGAAACATTCAGGCAGGTCTTCAGGAATGGAAATGACAAATGACCTGGTTTGGGTTAAAGCCTCCTCCTGGCTAAATCCTCTTCTAGAGTGCCCAGGGCCCCAAATGTGCTTCACAAAGCTGGATTCTAACCCAAAACATTAATACATCAATGGTTTTAATATCAATCATGAACATCAAAGTACTTACTATTCAGCTGTTGCCACAACAATTCCTTTTCCTTCAACTCCACTCCTACATTTGTCCTTCACCCCCTCAAAAATGTATTAGCAAAAGAATATAAATAGTTGAGGAGTAAATGCAATGCTCAAGTTCAAGACATGAGAAAGACTTGAGAAGCATATGCCTTTCTTTTCATGGCATGCATGAAAAGGAGTCAAGATACCAAGAATCGGATCAACAAAGACAGCAGGTCAGGGGAAAAGAACTCTTGTACACTGTTAGACAATTCAGGCCAGCCATGTGCCCTCCATATACATTTGAAAACAAAAAACCTGCTTTTATTCAGACAAAACATTAAATACTTTAAGTGGATGTCTTTTGACTCCGAGTCATATTTACATAGCTATTCACAGAAATGTGCAAAGTAAAATCTGACAGGGAAATTAATTTAAAAGTCCAACAGCTTGAACAGGACATTAAAAAAGGCAGCAGGGACTCCATGTCCATTTCACATACACTTTAAAGAACTAAAGAGAATGAAAGGCTTGATCCAGCTGAACCTCTGGAAATGCTAACAAACTCCATCCATGCTGCAAGTCGGTCACTAGCTGTCTTTGCTGCAGAACTCACAGTATATCCCTCCAGTGAGGTCTTTGACAACTTTTTCTTTGATCAGTTTTTGCAGGAATTTTGTTTCACTTGTCACATTGTGCATAGTTTGTTCTTTCATGGCAGCCATGCAGAGGTTGTTGTAATAGTGCAAAGGTGTGCTGGGCTGATCCAGGTCATATCCAAATCCTGCTAAGCTCACTTCATCACATAAATGTGTGGCCAGAACAACTGCTGTGACCCCAATTGTAGGTACATTCTAAAAAGGGAGAAAAGTGAAATTTGCTCAGTTTGAACATATTGTCCTTTACCAGGTTTATAAACACTTCACACAATTTAATGTCTTTGTCTATTCCCTCTCCTTATTTAAAACTGAAAACAATTAAAACTACAACTAAAAATCTATTCAATGATAAAGTAAAACTAAAAACTCCAGAGCAAAATACCGATACAATTTAAGTATTTGGCTTTTGGCTGTCAACACTAATTTTTTTTTCCTGTGAAGGCAAGATGCCCATACACGGTGTAGTTAAACTGCAAGTGAACCTTCACTTCAAACAGTCAAACAACTCGTGACAGAGTTAAACTTGACATTTCTTGATGTGCACTTATTTAAGTCTTGAGCAACTATAGGCTCCCCAACCGTATTCTTCACAATACGACTTTTTTTCACTGAAAAACCCATGAAGGAGGCAAATTTACTACAGTAACATTAAGACACTCAGCTTGGTATATCATATAACTTTGATAAATAAATGTAAGATGATCCTTCAGATATTGCTGTAATAATCTTAAATGCTTTCACACAAAATGTAAAAAGATGGTGCTTAGTCAGTAATTGGTTGTATTTCAAGACAACCAGTGGCGTGCAATTTCTCAAATGTGCAATTAAAGTAACAAAAATGCAGTGTATGATTAAACCAGGCAATTCATCACTCTGTACCACTGCTGGAGCAAAGGACATGGAGGGAGGAAATGCCCATCAGCTGATACTCAGCATTCTCTGGCATACACAGCAATTCCAGCAGCTGGAAGGCTGCTTTACACTGGCCTGGTTTCCGGCCTCTGCTTTCCCTGCAGCTGGACACACATCTGACTACAGCTGATGGCTGATTTAGCTTAACAGGGCCATTCTTAACAGGCTTAACATTAACAAATGCATATTTCTTAATACTGAAATGAGTTTGTCTCACTGCATCTGAATGCCATTTCATGTCAACAAAATAGCTCATCTAAAAAGGTGAGCTGAAATCTTACTTGGATTTTGTAAAAGAAAATACAAGAGTCTTTTGAGAGCGCAGTAATTTCCTTATTACCTGAGACCAGTTTTGAAACTGCACAGAGAAAGTAAAAAGCCCAAAACGTTTTTCAGTTTCTTATTTTATTTACCTCATATTTTACTGTTTTCTTACCTTATCCCAACCCCAGAATTTTGATCGAGGCTCAGGGAACTGTAAAATGTCCAAAGCTGTCTCTTTGATAATGACTGGATTCAGAATCCGAAACTGCTTTGATGGGAATGGAATTTTCTCAGCAACCTCCTTCCAAAAGAAGAGTCGCACCCACAGAGGCTAAGAGAAATAAAAAGTATAGTTCAGAGGGAAACTCTGAGACAAACACAGTACACAAGTTATAGAATTCAACTGACCCTGAAATTCAATGACCCTGAAAAATTTAGGAAACAGTTTACAGCCAAGGTGATTTGGAAATATCAGTGCAGAGATCAAATGACTGACCCAAAAGAGGAAAAACCTTCAAAGTACCTGGAATTGCAGAGAGGACAGCAGAGGAAGCAGCTGTTTATTCTGAATATTTTACTGCACTTTGTGTTCATCAGTCAACATATTTATAACCACCCACGGGTTCTTTGGGCTACCCCAGCACAGCTGAGCAGGCAACAGTATTTAAAGAAATGGGGAAGGGAACCAGTTTCCCCACAGACTTTAACCAGGCATTCTGAAGCAAGCACTGGATTTAAAAAAATTGCGCTCAAGCTCTGAAGTGAAGAGCTGTTGTTTGCCAGCATCCACCTAGTGATATCCTCCTTCAGAAGAGGATTTACACAGGACTCAGGAATCTAGATTCTGATCTAATGCCATTGCAGTCAGTTAGATGCCTGCTAATGAAAGAAAAAATACTACATCACACTAATTCTACAAGCCTTTCCATGAAATGGGCAACTTTAGGCAAGTTATAGAACTGATACAGCTCCAACACAGACCTGTATTTTTTTAAAAAGGCTTTAAGGAACAACAGCTTGAACTGATCAAATACAGGTTGCAGTGCTCTCATTTTCCCAACCATGCTCTGGATCAGTTTACTTCAGTACCAGTGCCTGCACTGAGAGCTGAGCCAACTGACAGCTGAGTATTTGAAAGAAGTAGGGTTGCAGTTCACAGAATCACAGAGCCACTGAAGTTAGACAGGGCCTCTGGAGATCACTTGGACCAACTCCCCTGTCCCAAGCAGACACCTTGAGCCAGATGCTCAGGACCATATCTAGATGATTGTAAGAAAGATGTCCATGGATATTCAACTTGACAAACTCCCTCTTGTCCTACCAGTGGGCACCACCAAAAAGAGCCTGGTTCCATCCTCTTTGCACCCTCCCCTCAGATATTTATGCACATTAGTAAGATCCCCCACAAGCCTTCTCTTCTCTAGGCTAAACACTCACAGCTCTATCAGCCTTTCCTCATGGTAGAGATGCTCCAGTCCCTTAAGCATTTTCCTGGTTCTTCTGTGTAGTAGTAGTAGTCATGGTCAAGATTAAACAGACCTTTTCATATTGTAAAAATCACAGAATTAAGAAGAGGATTTGGAGTACCTAAACTAACATAGATCAAACTCTTAAGACTTGACAGGCCTTCTAAATCTTTCTCAGTAATTTTTACTTGCTGAAATTATCTGCCTGCAGATTAAAAGAGGTGGAAGCCACCAATTCAAGTTAATTTGGAAACATCAAACCCTTCCATCAGTTCCTTAGGAATCTCAGCACTTCTTAAATTGTTTAGTGAAAAATAAGCAACCTCATAATTTAAGAGCATTAGAGAAATGTTCAATTACACGTTAACTCCATGTATGCCCATTGTAGCAATACAGACTTTAGCTGCTAAAGAAATGGACTGGCATTCAGAAATCTCATTTCTATTTTGGGCTCTGCAGTCATTTAAACCGAATGTGAAATGAATTCCACTTCAGTAAACACTCAGTATGTCACGTAGCCTGGTGCAAACCACCAAAATCTCCACAAAAAAGAAGTGTTACTGTCAGCATGGGGCTTCAACACAAATGCTGGTCCAACTGTAACTAGGAGACAGAGCTAAAAAAAACCCCACAAGGTTATATAAAGATCCTCAGCATGATAAACCAGAAAGTAACAGATCAATCAGCTTCTTTAGCATTAGAAAACAAATCAAACAAAAATACAGGTACATGAGACTGTCACATTACATACCAAGGTTTCATTTTTTACCATGGCTTGAAGCCAGTTGAAATCAACTCTTTTAAACAGAACAGCCACAAACAAGCTTGCAGGAGGATACTCGTGTTCAGAAAGGGGGGCTCCTTCGGGGTAAGTCATCCGTATTGTTGTTTTGTTACCAACATGATCCGTGTAGCCTTGAACTGGTGCATCATTTAACCTGGGGGAAAAGAAATCCACAATGGAGAAGTATTAAATAAACAGGTTACAATCTCATTAAAATACCAGACACTAAGCAAAAACTTGTTATTTAGCCCACAGATTTTTAACAGAACAGACTATGGTGTTTTCTCACAACCCCTATGTTCTTGCCTCACACACTTTTCCAGCCCTTATCTTTGGGAGGAAGCCAATTCTATTTCTGGATTAAATGGCACAAGGTGCACAATTTTGGAAAGAAAAGCTTAAAGAGTAAAGTGACTTAAGACAGCATTGCAGGATTTCATATCTATTGCTTTGTGTCAACTCAGAGAAGCTTAAAAGTGGATGAGGAAGAAAACACACAGAAAGTTACCTGTGTTATCCTTTCATATATTTATATATACACACACACTCATGAGTATTCCACACAAAAATCATTCAAATTATCCCTCAATGCAATGTAATGTATGCTGTGGGTTTACATCATTCCAGCTCACCAAAAACTTCAGATGCTGGCACACTGCTGACAAGAATGGCATAATCTCCCTCCATGAGTTCTGCAGAAGAGCTCAAGTCCTGCAAACTTTTCTACATCGACAGAAAAATCACCTTCATCCTGCCAGCCCTAATTTCAGAGGACAGCTAATGCAAGTTCTCTGCCCCTCCACATGCTAACAGATTTGTTTACCTTTGACTAAGGGCTATTGACTCAATGAAATATTCCCTTAGTAAGAGGAGCAGGCCTTAGTTTACAAAACAAGTTGTGAAAATGCTTGTATTCATTTTAGTTGTGACTTCACATGATTTCAAAACAAGAAGGAGCTCTAAATTGTACTGTTCAGAAGGCACAAACAAAGAGCATGTCATTCAGATGTCAGAAATCATGGCAATCACCGAAAGCAGTGATTGAGTTTGAAAAGGTAAGTGAAGGTAAGTGTGCTATAAAGTAAGCAAACTTTGGACTGAAACAACAATTAATTTTTATTGTGTTTGAAATAGCTATTATAAAAAAATATTTCAAATAGGCATTCAAACAAGCCATAGGGAAAAAAGCAGAGGTGAGTCCTTAAGTCCTGAAGTTTAAGATTTGAAAGCTTTAAAATGTGAAAGGATAAACCCAGGACTGTCTACTTGTCTATGATGTCACTAGTTTCTACCTAGTTTCTACCCATGTGTGTTTTGTACCTGAAGCCCACAAATAATTACACCGAATTCCTTTCTTGTAAACATGACAATTTATTTTCCTCCTAAGATTTCAAATTCCACCAAGTCACAAGTAAATTTCTCAAAACCACTTTCAGAAAGTCTTATAAGTTGCATCAATGTTGGAGATATTTTCCTCTTAAAAAACAATGCTGACTCATAAAAGTAATGATGAAGTAGTTGGAGTTCTTAAATGGAAAATACATACCTTATAACAATATCAAACTGATTCAGTAAGTGACCCAACTCTGACCCATGAAGAATTCCACCACTGCCAACAACAACACAACGCTTACAGTGCTTTGACTTCAAATCTTCTGGTAAATCATGCTCAGGTAAGAGTTCAAGAAGATCTTGAAGTTTATCAAAGAACTTGTGAAATCCAAATGGAGGTTCATATTTAAATAAAGCTTCATCTTCATTTATATTTTTCCTTACAAAGGGAGATATGTCCATGCTGTATTTCTCTGCAAACAACTTCCCCATCTCTTTTTTCACGTAAGAAGGTCGGCACTGCTCCTGCAGTACGGCGCTGGCAAACTGCTGTGCCCTCTGAAACAAAACACACAGGATTTCAGCCAGGAAAGCCAGCTGCAGGAATGCACAAAGCCCTTGGGATGTGGCCTACCAGCTCACCACCAGCAGTTTAGCAAATGCAGGGGTTATAAAGAAAGCTTCAGTGTGGAAGTACAGCAATTTTAAAGCATTTACTCAAATGTAGATATGAGCCAGTGCACAGTGAAAACCTGCAGAGGAATTCCTCACCTCTCAATCCCTTAAATCTAGGTATGAGGTTTTCTAAAGAATGTACTAGGCTAGTAGAAGTGCTAAGTGAAAATGAGCCCTTTGTACTACCATTTGCAACACCAAATTAAAAAATCTAGATATACTTCTACCTCTCCAACTTAGCAGCAAGTGGAATTCCACTCTGCTCAACTGCATGACCTGAGTTCTGCCCATTGTAGGATTCCACCAGAGACACATCCATTGGGTAAAAGTTCTGTGCAACAGCAGCTGGACTTGCTTACTCATCAGAATGAAGCAACACTTCTTCCATAAATATTGCTAAAGTGCTAATGACTAAAACATGACTTTAAAAGTAATGCCAGGTGGGGGTGTTTTGGGCCTTCTCTCAAAGACTAGTCACCAAAGTAAGAGGCTACAGTTCCATATTGCATAAAAAGATTGAAGTGACAGACAAAACTACACATTGATCCATCTCATAATAAAACAAAAACACTCTTAGTGTACACTTTTGGAAATCTGTAGTGGCAAGCTGGTATCTGATGTAAAAAGAGAAACAGCAAAGGTATTACTTTTATCTGTTCAAATAAAATCCTGTTTGCATCATATCTTTCCCAATCAATTCTGTTGGTTTTTCCTCCACTGTAATCAAAAAAAAAACCCACGAGCAAAACACAGGGGTCAGAGCCACAAGATTGAAATCTACTGCTAATAATAGTGTGCATCAGAGGGAACAGGGAGGGAAGCTCTGCTGCTGGTTTTTTTTAAAACCAAGATTGACCTACAGAACTTCCTCTACCACCACTATGAAGGTTTCTGCATAAACACCACACTGGGTAAAGCATGACTGAGCAACTTCATGATGTACTTTTTGAGACAGCAATAAACACAGTCCATGAAGTCTTCAGGTATGCTCAGTTTAATGTGTTTGTTCTTCAGGATCAAGAATATTATTGAAAAAATAAATAAGTCAAATGAGAAAAAAGGGGAGGCAAACAGGCTCAGAAGGGGAAAAAGATATGTACCAAAGATGATGGCAAGTGTGGGAGGATGCACGTGCAGTAATGCTGAGACTGTCTTAAATCAGGGTTTCAATTGGAAGTTGCCTTTTAGGATTGAGACAAAGACAGAAATCTAACAGCCCTAAGCCAGGTAAGTTCTGTTATAAAGTGCAAATAGGATAAGTAGCCGAAGTTTTAGCGGTGTCTGTTACATGTCTTTAAAAGCTGCATGCAAAATTGTAGCTAAAAAAAGTAGCTGCTACCTTGAATGAATAAATGAAATAAAAGCTGCACCCTCCTGGACATTTGGCTTGTGATTCCAAAAACATCTGAGCAGACTGGGAAATTGGCTTAGGTAAAATTAAAAAAAAAGCCCTTTGGTTTAATATGTTTTGGGTTTTTTTGGTTTGGGTTTTTTTAATACGTTATTTTTCATTTGCATCTATCTTCGATCACCAATGTCATCTGCACTGACACAATGGGATGATGACACGTCCATTTTAAATGTTAAAGTCACAGTTATCTAATTTTACCCCTAAAAACTCAGTTTCTCTATGTGCTTGTTGTCACTTTACAAAAACAAAAACCAGTATGTCTATGGCATGAAATGAAGCAAAATATACTTCTGCTTAACAGAATTTCAGCATTCTAGTTGTAAAGAATAAAGCCCTGTAACTCTTGTATTGTCAATTAATAACTTTTTTCAAGCCAAGTGAAAAAAAAAGCCAAAAAATACCAACCCTTACACGATCGAGGTCCACATATGGCATTTGTGTTCTGTCACATTCCTCAGGGCCAAAACGCAATTTGAGGATATAAAGGAAGCACCCTCCAACCACAAACAGTGCAAGAATTCTAAAACCAAACAGGACAGTGAGGGGTAGGAGAGAGAAACAAATTTTTTTTTCTAATGTTCAGTCAACTATTAAATCAATATTTTTAAGCAAATTTAAGACAGTTGAACTTCATGTGAATACCTGCATTTGAATGAAACAAAAAAAAACCCCTATTGCTTTGTTTGTTTCAAGTCTTGTATAACTATTCAAAGTTATCTGCAGGGAAGTGTGAACACATATAGATGCCTAGATAAAGAAAATGCCTGCATCATAGACTTTAAATCCATCTCTGATGAGTCAAACAGTTCTCCTCACATAACGAAACCAAGAGTGACTTTTTTTCTTCTTTAAAGATCATATCTTGGGAAATCTATTTCCATGCAAGCTGAAAAAAAGGCTGGAACTTCGAATTTCATGATTCTGGGCCAATGGCCACCACTGAAACAAAACCTTCACCTCACTCACAGGCCAGAATGCAGAACTTAGATTCCCAGGCTGAAAAGCCTTAGTTACTTACACCCCAAAACATGCAGCAGAAAAAATCCAACCAACTTGAAAACTGAAGAACATAGACTATTCATATTTTTGATCTACTAACTTCTCCTTCCTAAGGAATACTGCTGTTGATATCCAAAAAGTCACTTGCTCATTTCATGTTTAAACCTATCTGTAGAATACTTACATCATTATTTGGTTAAATTTGTGGTTGTTGCTCAATTATGTAGTTTGATCTTTCTTATTGATTTTCACCTCCTATTGTTTCACAAAGATTGGACATTTGTTTCAATGTCTTTAAAAATGTACAAGTTATTAAGTGCCCAATGCTTCTTGAAACTCTTTCAGGTGAAGTTAATACAGATTTCCAATATTTTTTTAAAAAAAGCTTGTACTATATGAACTAATAGAGGCAATCCCAGCACTCAGTGTGCAGTACAGGCTGCAAACAAGGTGACCTCTGGAAAAGCAGCACTGCTCTCACATCTCACTTCATTAAATTACATTTTCCACTGACAGGCGATCTAAGAGCTTCATTAGCATATTAGGCTGCAACCCCTGGAGATCAGCCAACAGGCAGAAAGCAGGGGATTCACAGCTGACAAATGAGGCTGGTTTTCCTCCAGAAGTTTATCAAGTATCCCCATATTCAGCTGGGGTTGCACCATTGAGGTTATATCCACCTGTGTATGTAACAGCTTGTCTCCGGGTTTTTTAAGCTTTAAGACCTAAAAACTCATATGGCATCACAGTAGTGAATATTTTAGGTATAAAATATGGTCCTGGATCTACATGTGCATACACCCTTTAATTCTAATTTGATGTCAAGCTATAAACAATGGAGTAAGGTTTCTGATGTAGCATTCCAGAAGTCTTCATAACAAAATAACTATATGAAAACACCTCCCCAGGATACCCACTCAACATTCACTGTCTTCCATTCCCTCAGTTATCAGGCTGTACAGAAGTCTCAGCATTGTTATTTATCTGCATACAAAAAAGACTGGAAATACTTGTGAGTGAAGTACTAGAACCTCACTTTGGCTTAGGAAAACAGGTACTACAATAAGTTAACCTGGCCTCCACAAAGTGTTTTCCATGTCCCAAGGAAAGCTGTGTGCTTAACCCTCCATTCACAGCCCGTGGTAATCCCATGCCTTGATTTCTGCATCCATTTTGTAATTGCCCAGGCTAGGGCTAGAACAATTGTCCTTTGTGTAGCTGTGGCAATGACACTTACTTGCGAGTACCTTTTAAAAACCAGCTTGGTCTTCTCATCTTCATGTGCAGCCACCTTACACCATTGCACAGGAGGTGAATGATCACTTCTCAGCTTCACAGAGTTACTGTCACTCAGCATTGCTGTAAAAAAGAAAGAAAAAGTTTTAACTTTTGCTGAATTGAAGAAAACTTCACAGGACACCCATGGAGTGACAACTGTTTCCCAGAGAAGACTGTGATTCTTCGTTATGGTGCCAGGAACACTTAATTTCTCCTGAGCTCCTTGTGATCAAGAACTCACTCAATTCAGCTCCATCACCAAAATATGATTCTAAAAATATTGCCAAGTCATTGCATTCTTCATAAGCCTGAAGTCTAATAATTGCTGATTACATCAGTTACTGTCAAACAACATTGTTGGATCTGATCAAACAATCTAAACAATATGCTCAGGGTATTCAGCAACCCAGAATCAAAATCAAATCCCTGTGCTATGCTTCCCACTAGGCTTCAAGGATGCTCTCAGCATGCAGAACCTGTATAAGCCATCCCCAAAACAGGAGCCCACATTTCAAATCATTTCCTCAGTTTCCCCAAGGCCAAGCAAACATCTCATCACTGGTCTGAATCTGCCACCAACCTCTTCAGCAGCCCCAACAACATGGCCAGCAACTTCAACATAGGCACCAGAGAAGGTGTGGAGGGAATTTCTTCCTGGCACTGCAGGATCAGGAGGCTGCCAGCACCAGGGAAGCACAGCAGCAGCTCCCTGCACGGAACATGGGCAAACCCAGCAGGACAGCACAGTGCTCCCACACAGATGGGCAGGGCACTGATCATTAGCTGACAAGAAGCAATCTTCCTGCTCCCACAGTTTCTATCAGCACACTCCAATAGTGATTTGGGGAAGAAAAATACAGGCTGGCATATCATCTTCTTCCACACTGCTGCCAGTAACCAAAGATGTGAGAATGGAATTCCCATGAAGAGCCCACCTGTAGGAGCCTGCTGGTTTTCCCAGGAAGAAGGAACACAAGCAGGAGTTTTTCCTGTCCTACCCACCCAAAGCAGCCCTCCCTTTGATCAGCCAACCATGGAAAGGTGCAGCCTGCTCCTCCACAGGGGAGGATTTCAGCCCTGCTCCTTCCTTTGATCTCAGTGATTGACCCTCTGTGCTCTCCACTGCAAAGGTGTTCACCTCTTCTGTTCTGCTGCCAAGAGTTCTGTCACAAGAACTTCTAAAGAGCAAGACTAAAGGAAGGCTTTTCTCTGCAGATGATCTTCCTCTTTCTATTTTCCACCTCTTTCTTATTTATGGTGATATGACCCATTTGAACCAGCCTGTATTGCCACTTGAAAACACTGATTGGACAAACAACTCATGTTCTTAAATACCGGGATGAAGGAGCTGAGGACACAGAAGTACCCCCTCCAGATGTCAAATCCAGACCACTGAAATTTCAAGGGTGTCTAATTCAGAAGATGACTCAGTCTCTTTGCACAATCATTTCTCAGTAACAAATTTGATAGCCACAGTAGAAGGTCAAATGTCAAAAAACACTGTGAGGGTGGGACAAGGAGAGATGAAGATCAACAACAGCATCTGAAGCCCTTTGAAGAGCAGGCAACAGTCAAGTCATGCTTTCAGGGTCACATGCAAATGATCACAACCCACAAAACACAGCAAGGCAGGAAAACCCTAATGGTTTTTACCAGCAGGAAACTTGACCACTTACCTCAAACAGAAGTAACTTGGTTATTATGGCATCACTGAGAACCTCAAATTCCCTACCTGACTTAATTTACTAATTGCACAGACTCTGAGCTGTCACACCCATTTGCAGGCCTTTGTTATAGCCCCTTTGAGATCTGAAAGCACTGTAAAATCTGAAGTCAGTAGCATCACGGTTGTCTTGAGACAAGGTAAACTGAAATTTAAGGGGTAAATGACATCCCTCAGTCCCCCAGAATTCTAGAAGTTAAGCTAGAAATCAAATCCAGATCTCATCTACCACACAACCTGTCAGGACACCTATCAAGAACCTATCAAGCCTTAATAGCTCCTCATTTTCTCAATGCAACATGTCATCTTTATTGGCTGTATCTATACTGCTGAATAAAACCAGCACTGGGGTGCAAAAGTAGGTGTTGACACCACCACCCCAGTCATCCACATCAGTTTGCTCTCAGCTAGTATTGGCAGCAAATCATTCAAGTTCACTTGGGTAAAGATGTCATAAAATTTGTTACAAGGACCATATCCCAGGGTCAGTTATGGATCAACAACCTGAACTGCTCTACCTTGAGATGTTCAGTGCCAGCCCAGCAGGACTGGTACCATCACCTTTTACAACACACATCCTTCCTGAGAAGTCTACTCAGCAGCTCTCATCCAGCACCGTGACACTAGAACAGCTTCTAAGAGGTGACAGGTATCCCAAGAGATCACACTGTCAGGATGCACAGGGAGCAGCCCCAGTTCATGAGGCAAGACCACACCAGCACACAATAGGAGCTGTGATCAGTGGTTGCTACAGAGAGTGAACACAGCCTGCAGACCATGGAGAAGCTCCAGGACTGCTCCACATAGAACAGAGAGGACATTCCATCAGATCACCTCAGAGGAGACTGCTTCACACCAGCACAAACATGAGGCACTCAGCATTGTTTGGGAAAGGGATGGGATCACTCACCAACCCCAATGGCTCGTGCAGGGACATGACCACTGAAAACTGCTACAGCACAAAACAAGGCAGCAATTACATTTGTCAGCCCCACAGATCTCCACAAACACAGCTGGGGAGAAGCATAAAATGGGACATTTTTAAAAACGAAAAAGCAGGAAACAAGCTTCACCTATTTTCACTACAGAACAATGAAGGTATTAATTCTCTCTCAGGTAAACATAAAGAGGTAACTTGATCACAGTCCATAGGAACCTAGGTCAGAATGAATTCTGCACAAAAGAATCAGTCAAACTTGGTACCAGGCTGTAAGAGATCTGAAAGACAGAGAAGGAACTAAAGAGGTGGATAGTGATGAAGACAGAAGGGAATCAAACAGGAATACAAGACTGCAATAAGCTAGTGCTATCAGAAAGTGATCCGTGCTCCTGAGCAAAATAAATTCCAGTTGCTCCCTGCTTCACTCATCCAGGATGTTCAAAAATAAACAATGAAACACAGAATTTAATCACCTCAACACATCCTTTCCAAGTCCAACTCTTAGTATGCACAATGGGGTTTATTTTTTTTATATAAACAAGTAAGTGTCAGTCTTCATTTCCTTTGCAACAGTTTACTTCAGTTTCACTTTTGTCAGTTATGATCATGACAGATGATTCCTTTCTCAAACAAGTCTATATATACAGACCAACACATAAGTCAAAATGCATCTATCTAGCTTTTTTTTTTTAATTACTAGGGTTGGACCCTGCACTCTTATTCAAGTTAATAAGCCCTTCCACTGGCTGGGATGGTGTAAGAGTGCTCAAAAGGGCAAGGTGGCAGTAACAAACACCTTAGAGTGCACCTTTCCCACAGTCTTCCCGAATTAAAAAAAATAAAATCTCCGAGTTTGCACAGAGAACCAGAGCAGTCAAGATCCCAGGAGGATCAAAGAGATGTTGCATACAAACACCATTACATTTTTTCACGAAGGCGCCCTCCTACATTTTAAGAGCCCTAAATGCAAATGTTTCCATTTGTGTTCAAAACACAGCTCAGTAGTATTGCAGTATTACAACCACATTTTGCATTGACGTTTCTATAGCTACTCATTGTGGTGTAATTAGTGAGGACTCAGGGGATTTAAATTTGTTTCATCTACTGAACTTAAGTGATCTCTGCAAAGCCGCTACTAAGGCTAAATCGTCCATTAATACAATATACTCCAAAGCTTTTTGTGGTGTTACTCTTTTCACCATGATTTACTTTTGTCTCATTGTTATCCTTAAGTAGACAACATTTCCACACTTGGAGTATTTCAGAAGCAATTCATTTAAGCCTTCAGGAAGTCTTTTCATGTGGGAATGCTAAAAGCTAAAAGGCAGCATGTAACAAGTTGTACATAACCACTGCCACACCCTGGAAAATGCATTTGGTTACGTTCAGCACCTGGATTTACCCAAAGACAAAGCCAAGGTCTCTCAGCAGGCACGGGGACAGGAGCAGCCAGCCTGCACATGAGTGCAGGATGATGCACACACCTGCATCCTCACCACGCTCCCATCAAGCCCCCAAAACCACAACCCCACAGAGGCCATGCTTCCACTTAAACTTTCCCCTCTCCCAGCACCACCAGAAGCAGTGGAAACACCCAGCTTTACACGGCAGTCAATAGCAAGGTCTGGCTGCACAAAGCAGCCTTTGAAGTTCACGTAACAAGATCATGAAGCTTGCAGGGCAAAGCCCCCAGAAAATGAAAGTCACACTTATGTAAAGGAAATCAGAAGTCACACTTATGTAAAGGAATCACGGATCATGAATGGTGGGGCTCCAGCAGGCATTGAAACAGAAGCTAAAACTAATGCAAAAATACCCAAAAACCCACTTGCTCATTTCATGCCTCTTCCGCTGAATCAGATACACATAAATTACTTGAACTCATCCAAAATCAGTAAAGGATAAGACGAAAGCTACTTAGTTTTGAACAACATTTGTTTCAAAAGAGAAAGGCTAAGTTGAAAAGCAGAGAAGGTGTTTTCACAGTAGGAAAACAGAGCAAGGCACTCTACTGAGATGTGGTTATTATTCAGTAATGAACTCTATGAATTTCCTGTTCTGTGGCTTTTAAACAAAAAAAAATCCCACAGATATACTGCAAAACTTTATGCAAGAAGTTAGAAGAGAATAATTAAGAAAACTTAAACCAACTACTGGTTTTGGACACATTTGGAAAAAATTGATGACAAAAAACTGACAACTACAACATTAATGCCTGTAACTACTTGCAAGAGCTGGGCCCATGGAAAGATTACACATTTCAATCTATCCTCATTATTGACCAAACAGACAAGTTATTAATTTTCACTAAGGTTTTTGAAATTGATACAATATTTTAAGAGAATCTTATTGATTTATGTCAAAACATGAAAAACAGTTTGGTGACCTTTACAGTTAGGATTGATTTCGTTTGCTTCTGCGGGACTGAAATCCACAGCAATTAAAATATAAGGGCTGAGACATTAAAAAAATGGAATGAAAGAAATGACTAATTAGGTGGTAGCTTTTCTGGTTTATGCTTCAAAGCCAGTCATTAAGCAGAGTCTCTCAGATGATACCTAAGAATAGGAAAAATTTAAAATTCTTCATCTTCTGTTTCACTTTAATACCATCATTATATGTAGAACATTATAGGGTTCAAAAATCAGTATAAAATTCTCCCAATTCCTTCCTACCTCCATCCCACAATCTGTTCAATTCTCTTTAATGGGCAAAGCAGTCTTGATTCAGGGAATTTTTAACTAATAGGATTTTTGTCAATTAATACAACTGCAAATCATAAATTCTAATACTGGAAAGAACAAAACAAAATAAACACTGTCTCTTACCAGCTTACCTACTGTGGCATAGGAAGGTGTCCTTGCTTGGGATTCCCTCCCAAGTCTCCTTATCAAAGCATGATACCTTCAGATCCTTCCCATGCTTTCCAACATCATCATCTCTTCATTGGAAACAATAAACCATAAAAAAGAACATTTTGCAAATAACCTCTATCTGTTTATATAAAAAATCTTCTTAAACCAACAATGGACCAAGCCTCATCCCAATAACAACTGGGGAGAAAATGGTAAAGAAAAAAACCACTGAAGCTAAGGAGAGTTAGCTGTGCACCCCACTGTACACAAAGGACTCCACAGCTACAAATGTACAGTCAAACTGCTGCCTTACAACTGCAGTCCAAGGTATTCCTATCCAACCAAAACACAGAGTATTTCTTAATACAAAAACAATTTGTAAATATTCTCTTTTGACACGAAGAATTTGTTATTACAAAACAACCGATCTGGAAAATATGTGAACATTCTCTACCAAGAGGCACTCCAGAAACTGCCGTGTAGTAAAGGACTGCCCGGCTTTCATGGAATTACAGGATCATCCAGCTCCAACTCCCTGCCATGGGAAGGGACACCTTCCACTATCCCAGGTTGCTCCAAGCCCTGTCCAACCTGGCCTTGAGAACTTCCAGGGATGGGGAAGCCACAGCTTCTCTGGGCAACGAGTGCCAGGGCATCACCATCCTCACCGTGTTAATATTTCTTCCTAATATCCAATCTAAGCCCTCTGTCAGTTTGAAGTCATTCCCACTTGCCCTGTCACTCTGTGCCCTTGTCAAAAGGCCAGGTGATGTCCAGCCTCTCATCCACCAGCACCCCCAAGTCCTTCTCCTCAGGGCTAATCTCAATCCATTCTCTGCTCAACCTGGATTTGTGCTTGGGATTGCCCTGACACAGGTGCAGGACCTTGATGGACTTCAAGAGGTTAACTTTCCAATGACTTCTGCAGATGTGAATCCAAATTTTTCAGCTGAATTTTAAACACAGGTTTAACAGATCAAGAAAGCTAACCACCTGCTAGATGCTGAAATTGGATTTAAAATCTATACAAGGAAAGTAAAACACCTTTCATCTGAACGGCCCCATTTGCCCATATTGACAAAATATTCAGGAAAAGTAGGGAAAGAAGAACAACAGACAAATTACCCCAAAGGAACTGTGTCTGATTGGAAAATCTCCTTCTATGACACAATGAACACTGAAATACCTTCTTAAAAGATTTTTGTTCAATGGTACATGACGAAAATCCCTTAAAACCACAAGCATGAGGAAAAATTCCAGTGATATTAATGATCTGAGGGAAACTTACAAGGAACATGCTAAAGCGTGAGAGCCTTTTGTGTTATGACTTGTAGCAATATATTCACTCTTGGATGTTTATCTTCAAATAATTTCCTGATCATCATCCTACCACTTCCTATCACAAGACATAAGACAGCATCTGGGGAGCTGCTGCAGATTAGGGACTGCCATCTTCTCACCAGAGGAAAAACATGAAGTTAAATTTAAAAATTAGAGACTTCTGCCAGTTATTTCTTCATCTACCACAGTAGTTGGCACTTTAACATATTTAGACACTTGGGAAACTTTCTTGGAATATTATCTGCTTAGTGCCTATTACTATTGAATGAAAAAAGCACTTGGCATCTGTTTTATTGAACAGAGTCAGTTGGTTATTGAAGAAGACATCTGTGATGGCAGAAAAAAGTTTAACCTGTAATATGGTTATAAGCACCTACAACAGGATATTGATAACGTTAATGCATAATGCATCTTACAAAATAAACTTTGGTTTATTTACAAGGCTTTTTTATCAGACAATAAAAATTTAAAACAATGCTGTCTGTATGACCTGCAGTTCATTCAGTCAAGATCCATCTCCTCAGAAGATGAGAACTTACTGCTGAACCAAATTTGTGTGGACACAATTGGTAAAAAGTGAAACAAGGAGCAAATGAGAATTTCAGAGCAGCTGACAAACTCTCAAAGGCACCAACAGGATGACAGGTGAAAATTATTTTTCCTGGAGCCAAGAACACCACCAAGCAACATTACTGTCCTAGAGGCATCATGATTTTTCTGTCCTTGCCTTGTGACACTCTACTTGTGTTTTCTTCTAACTGTTTAAAGGGTCACTCCTACACCCTCTTTGCAACATCAACCACCAACTCATAAAATCATTAACAACCTTACATAATTGCATCTACTTGAGCATTATTCCTTTAGGAAGGATACACATAGTTAGGCTACAATTTGCTGTTAACTTTGGGTCATCCAGATAGAAAATCAAAAGAAATGGTTTCAGCTCAAACACGGTCCAATTATCAACTTAACTAGAGATACTCAGAGTGTAACATCATCACTTCCTCTCAGCATCATTAACAGGAAGCTGTTTGGACATTAACAGTGCCTGCTAAAATAATATTAGGGAAAAAAACTCTTACTGAGGTTTTAAATGACAGTTCAATGTTCAAAACAGGATATTCTCTTAATTTCACAAGGCATCTGCCTGAGCACCCTCTTCTCTAGTCAAACTTTGCAGGCTTTTCTGTGAAACCTCTTTCAGGTGCTCTCAAGTGAGTAACAGAAAAAACCATATATAAAACATAAATACAAGAAGCATCAACAAGAGTGGGCTGCTGATGCTTTGTAACAGAGAAAAGCAGCATCTGAATATGGAATTTTCCTGATTCACAAATGAGCCACAGAAAGTGTCCCAGCAAAGGAGGAAGAAATAGGTGACAAAGTATTGCTGCTGTAAACAATGTGCTATTAAAAAGTTAAGTTTCTTTCTTACAAGGGAAGCTCTTAGACCCTCTTGCCCCTTTTCCTTTTGGAGCAAATCCCAGTTTTCCCTTCCATGCAACTTGTGTAAGTGGCCTGCCTGCTCAGGATGTTCAGAACCTGATGTCAGCCCCTCCTCAGCATCTGCTGAAGCCCACGAACACGCCCAGTGAATGAACAGCAGCATAACAGCAGGCAGCTGCTACTCAAAATCCCCCCTTTGCACATCTCTCCTTTCTCATCTTCCTGCCCAGGCCCACAGATCCACACTTGAGGAAGCACTGCATCACTCCAGCCCTCAGAGGAAGAGCCACACCAGCCAGGAAGGGAGGAAGAAAGCACAGTGCACCAGGATATCATCCATCACTAAGCTGGACAAGCTCATCTAGCACAAGTGGAAGAGATTTCTGAGCCCCTGCAAGGAAGCCAAAACAAATCAGGGAAGTTTTAGAAAAAAATCCTCCCGAAAAGAAATGGTCTGAAAAGGCAGGGTATAGCATTGATCTTTACTGGGCTAAGGAAACAGCAGACTTACACAGTCAAGATGTTTCACATGACATTATGCAGCAGAATAGCACCAAATAACTGGTAATTATGGAACAATGTTAGTAGTACAGCAGCATTTTTACCACGCTATCATCTAACATTCCAAGACATCATGGTAAAATCACACTTGAGCCTAGAGAAGCAAGAGAGGAGATGCCAAAAGCCTCCGATACAGAAAAGGCAAAAAATAAAATTGCAATACTGCAAAGAACATTGCTGTAAACAATTTTAATGCTTAAGCTCTGAACCTAAAGCTTCAGGACCTAACAGGCTGCAGAGAGTGCTGATGGATGGGTGAAGGAAGAGCCTCTCCCAAGGAGAGAGAGAGCTTGGCTTGTCCAGCTAACCGAGAGCTTGGGTTGTCCAGCTTTGCAAAACAAGAATTGAGAGTTTGTCCTGGACGTGCCTGCTGGGGATGCTTTAACCTGATCTCTTACAGCAAGTTTCATTCAGACTTGCAGGTAATTTGAAAATTACACCATGACAAGTTTTAATCATTGCCTGGGTCTTTTTCAGTTATTTAGTCTTTATTGTATAACTCAGGAACTACTGATGTCTTCCAGGGTCTCTTAATCTAAACAAACAACCTGGCCACCAAACACTCCAACTCTGCAGCAGTCTTGGCACACTTCGCATCTGATGTATGCAAAGCAAACAAAACTGAACATTTTTAGCCCATTCTCCTCAGTAAAAGGAAGTTTCTGCTACCACACTAAGTCTTCCTACATCCTGCTCCTAACTGCCTGTCAATCATTTGGCCAATCTGCTGGAACTCTGCGGAAGGAAGGACGCTAAACCACCAAAAGTTGCAGGAAACCAGAGGAGGGATGAGCTCATTTCTCATCAACTCCACAGGAAGCAGACAATGCACTAAAATGTTTGAGTGTTAACTCTCCAGCTGCATTTTGACCTCTTAAAAAAAATTTGCCTGAGTTTGGCTAACCGAGAGCTTGGGAGATAGCTCAAGGTTTCCTGCTGCATGATCCAAAAGGGAGACAGTAACCTCACTGCAGCATAACAGATGGAATAACACAGTCTGCACGGAAAACACCCCCTCTGAACTGAACTGGCACAGAACAATTGTAAGCTGCAGTTTAAAAACACGTATTCACTTCAGAAGCATAAGAAAGCACTTATGTCAACGAGTTTTCTTTAGAGAAATAATGAATATACATCTTTATCTAGCCTTTTTCCCAGAATGAGACAAAGCCAGTCATTTTTCACCGCAGAGCTGTTTACATCCAGTAATTTTATGAACATTTCCGAATCATTTCTCTAACTAAAGAGAGCTGCAAAATAAACATCCCTCCTCCAGCAGCCTTGTATTTTGATCTTACCTACTGAAACAGAAAAATATAAAACAAATCTCAGCACAAAGGGGGGAAAAATAAGGAAACTCTTTTTAGCGACTAGTGCTGAAGCAAATAGAAAGGTTCTGGCAGTAACAGCAGAAGCCGTATCTGGTTTGCATTTACATCACTCCAAGCATGAAAAGACAGATTGCCTCACAAAACGCCTATCGGAACCCGCAGAGAAGCAGAAGCCTATAAATTTTATTCCAGAGAAACAACTCAAGACAGCCGCAGCTAAGACATCCTCTCCCTCCAGCCCAAGGCTAACACGACTTCCACCGCCCATCTCCTCCAGAACTCGCAGCCCCCACCTTCCCATCCCCGCTGTTCCCTGCCTGGAAGGGAGGGAGAGACCTGGAAGCTCTGGCGCTGGCAGTGGGGCACATCCTGCAGACTGCTCCAGCCCAAACCCGCAGGCCCCGCGCCGCCGCATCGGCCTGGGGCGGCGCTGACCCCGCTGCGGTGCCGCGGTGAGCCCGGCTCGGTTCAGCTCGGAGCGCTGCGGGCTGCGCTCGCCGGCCCCGGCGCTGTAAGACGCGGACGCGGGGCGGCCCCGCCGCAGGTAGCGGCGGCGGCGCGCGGGCGGGGGCGGCACGTGGCGGCGCGCAGCCAATGGGGGCCGAGCGCGGCGGCGCGCGGGGCGGGGGCGCCGCCCGCGCTGAGGGGCGGCCGGGGCGGCAGCGCTGAGGGGATGCGCGAGGGCCATGGCTCCCGCCCCGCTCTCCTCCGCAGCGTCTGTGCCGTGGTAGTGTTAGAAATAAAAGCTTCCTTCACCTTTCTTTCCCCGCAATGAATCGTGGGTTTGGGGGTTTTCCCACACGCACGCACACACACAACCCTCCAGCCAAGAGACCCTTCGTCATGTCGGCCGCCTGACCTCGCTGCCGCAGCCTTCACTCGTCCTCTGTGGAAAAACTAGGTCGATCCCCTCAAGTTACAGCGTTTTAGCTGTTTTTATTGTGCCTTATACTCCCAGGAGCTTTGGTGCATGAGGGCTTTCAGGCCTCCCCGCAGCTGTTTTCGGGAACTCATTTCTGTGACCCGACGCGCCACAGAAAATCTGATTTAGTTGTAGGCTCGTGTAAGCGGCTGCTTGACTTGCAAGGGAGGGGAAACGACCTTGCAAACCCATCTGACCATGGCCTTAGAAGTCACAAGTTGCGCTGCCTAATAAAGAGCTGGAAAACCACTGGAGCAGAGCGAGGAAGCCTGGGCGCCAGTTGCGGGAAAGCTGATGGAGCAGGAAAATTGATTAAGTCACTACAGTCTGTGTCATGCTGGGATTTTTTTTTTTTCCGTATCTGATTATTGCTATGGTATCTACAAATTGTTCCCTAACCTAGATGATTGATGCAAAACAAGCAGCGATTCCAGGCACAGCAGCTGCTAATTATTAATGCTGGTAGTACAGTGCATAACGCGCTGCAGAGGCCATGTCAGGGGAGACAAGGGAAAAGTTTGCCCTTAAAGAGGGTGGGCTAAAACTGTCTCTGAGGTGCCATTCTCAATTAAAAAGGAGTGATATGGTTCAGTGAGACCTGCACAAGGAGATCTGAAAACAACCAACATTTTCTGACCGTTGTATAAATGTTTCCTCACTGCAAGGGATGGATGAGCGCATGTCCTGAAGCAGGATGGTTTAGATGCTTTCAAATTTTATACAACATAAGCACAGATACGTTTCCTATCTTTATAATGGTCGTTTCTTCACAGCTCTTGTTAAACTACACCTCTTGTTTTCTACAGTCGACGAGAGATGCTTCTCTATTCTGGCAGCTGTTTGATAGTTTGAGTTGTAGTCAGGGCAGATCCTTGATCACTTTTGGTATGATTAAAGAGAAAACATTTACAAATCACAAACTAAATATTCCCTGCTCTATTATTTCAGCTGTTGGCACAATTGAGGATTAGCTCTTATCTTTAGTCCTCCTCCGTAATTGGAAGCAACTGTTCATTAGTTTGGACTCTCAGATGTAGCCAGATGTAAATAAAGACCCCCAACTGTACAGCCAGGCACTCACAAGGGTGTCACAGGGCCTGTCATATTGGGCTTTGGCCAATATGGGGACAACCAGGCTTTGCAAGCAGCTGCAGCAAAGATGAAGCAAAGATGCACTATGTTTATGTTTTGAAAGCTGATAGGAAAAGTGAAAAATCAGTTTTGATATGTGTTGTATTTTTGAGGCAGGACAAAGCATGAGAGTAGATGAGTGATGCCGTATTTTAAAGAAAGATTAGAGAATTCTCCAATTAGCAGTTAATTCTGTCAATAAATAAGGTCTCAGTGGATTGAAGTCCCAGAAATAAATAGGGAAAATGCAGTACTAGGAGTGTATTACAGTCCTGCTAACAAGGCAGGGAGATCAAAGCCTGAGAGGCAGAAAACACAATCATAAGTGACTTCCATTCAAATTAAGTTGCATAAATGTCACAGGAATGGGTAGGGCTGGAGCTAACATTTTAGAAAGTGTCTGTGACTGCTCCTTGGAAAGCCAGAAGAAGAGAAGCAATCCCTGGTCCTAAAGAGTATCATATTATTATTGACAAAGACCCATGCTGTAGCGGGAACTGTAGCATCCTTGGTTTCAACACCCTTGTAGCACCACTACAAAGAGAATCAGTAGTACTCTGCTTTCTTTTCAAAAGCAGAGGAGCAATATAAAAAAAAAGATACACCTTTCATTAAAAGGGCGTAAAAGAAAGGACTTTTAACCTCTGACAGGTTAAGTACAAAATTATGAGAAGAATACAGAAGGAAGTTTCAGGGTCAGCTTGCAAAAGTTATAAGAAATAATAGGAAGTCTTTCCTAGAACAAAACAGGGAGCCTGCAGGAGTTTGACAGCTCTGTAAGGCAAATAGATTGTTTCATATACAGAAGAAACATCTGGAGAAGATACAGCCATGAAAGAAAAGCTGAATTTATTTTTGCATTTGTGAATGGGATAGATGAGCATGGGTAAACTCCAATAATGGGAAGCTTCTTTAAGGGGAATAATTAGGAAAACATGTCTGGGATTACAGTGCAAGTATAAAAGACGAAGGAACACATTAACAAGTGAGCAGCAGCCAACTGCTGAGACCAGATGGTGTTCAGCCATGAGTTGTCAAGCAGCTCAGAGACAAAGTGGTTCAGGTACTAACTGCTGTCTCTGACTTCTCACCTAAAGTTACCTCAGTGTCAGAAGGGTCTGGAGAGTTGCTTATGTGACACCAGATTTTTTAAAGGTTTTGGAGAAGATTGTGGAAGGTGTAGACCTGGAAGCCGAATCTCCTTGACAGACAAAATAAGTAGAAATTATGCTGAAGAACAGAAAAAACTTAGTGGCCACATAGAAAAGATGACACATGAGGGAAAGTCATTATCGCTTTTTAAAAGCAAATTACTGTCTCAGGAAAGCTTTCTTTGAAGAAGTCAACAAGCTCACGGACCACAAAAATTCAATTAAGTGCCTATGATGGTTTCCCAAAGCAATCAATAAGATTCCTCCCCAAAGGAAGTTAAAAAACAAGGCTACTAATGGATATGAAACTTGGACAAATAACTGCTAGAAATAGATGTCAGTAGTGATTTACAAAATGTGTTGCTGATAATGGAGCTATTCAAGATAAGACTGAGAAAAACTGAATGACTTTATGTTACTAATAGAGTCAGTGGCAAAGTGGCAGATTAAATTAAATCTGATAAATATGAAAGGCTGACATATAAGAAAAAAAAAATCCTGAATTTCACATGTATACAAGGAACTTTGAGTTGATTTTTACCAAGGAGAAAAAAGGCCTTGAGGTTGTGAAAGGTGGTTGTGTGAGAACATCAACTCAGGGCTCAACAGTGATCAAAATGGAAATTGAGAACTGTTAAGATTATTGTTAAAATTTATTAAGAGAGAAATAGAGATAAAAAGTGCCATTGTTTCAATCCCTGTTTGCACCTGCATCTTTAATTGCCTGTGCAGTTCTAGTTCAAAACTAGTATGGTAGAACTGGAATACATTAAATAAAAATCAATAAAATTATCAGAAGGGCTTCGAAAGGGATCATGGTTGACTCAGCTGGGTTTCTTCAGTCTGCAGGGAAGGGGAGATAATATCAAAGTCTATGTAAAATCTTCAGAGATCCAAATAAGAACCCAGACTGTTCACTGACTCATCAGATATGAGAACTGAGTTACAGCAAATGAAAGGAGAACTTGGAAGGTTCAAAACAAGCAAGAAGAGATAGTGCTTCATTCAGTCTTTAGTTAAGCCAGAAGTCTTTGCTTCAGGATATAGTGGGTACCAAAACTCTGCATAGGTTTAAAAAGCAACTAGAAAATCATCAGACTCTTGATTGAACTTAGCAAGTTCTTGATTTGTAAGTTGCTGGAGCTGGAAAGACATTTTGGGGAAATATAGAATGTGTTTTCCAAGTCCTTTCTGTCTTCCTACTCATATCTTACCCACGTCTGTCTGAAACTGCTGGGCTGGGTGGAGCTTTCAGCCAACCCAATATCAGTTTTTATAGATTTGGGATTCTTTTTACCTCCCAACCCCAGATCATCCAGCTGTTGTAATTTCCCCAAACTATTTCTGGTCATTAAGTAATTGTGTAGAGTTTTTGCACTGCCTTTTTGTTTTGCCTTTCATTATATTCACTGCTTTCAGTACTCTGTTTAAGCCCACATGGATTTTTGGCACTGCCTACTATTTTGAGAAAAAAAATCTCATTAAAATGTGTTCTTCCCAGAAGCGTTAAAAACAAGTCATCACTTGTAGGTGTAGTGCCGTTCTCATTTCTGGGAGAATGCAAGTTGTCCGTGCAATCCTAAATACAACCTTCATGGAAGGAATGATGTTACAGGTAGTGTGCTGCTCTGGAGAAAAACAGTACATTGTACAGTGGAGAAGTTGGTGGTCTAAAGGGGTGGATGCAAAGCAGTTTGTCATTCTTCAACCATCTAAGTTGGCTTTGTGAATTAATGTGAAACAGAACAGAAATATTCATTCTTCCCACTTCAGCTGGTGCAGACAGGCTTAGTACTGTTGGAGTGTGGAAGTATCAGTCCAAATACTTAATTTATAATGATAGTAGACCAGGTATGATTTGTGTCCTTTTGAGTTTCTTTTTCCTAGCAGAAAATATTTTCATACAGTTCAGTGTTTTAAGTCTATTAATAATTATACAAAGCCTTAACAGCGGAGATTGTAATGTATATATTAATAATGCATTTGCAGAGAAAAATATATTAATGCTTTTCTAGATGCTCAATTAAGCAATTACCTAATGCCACAAAGCATTAGTAACAGAGAGCAAGTATAACCTTAAATGGGTTTATGATACTGTAGATGTTTAAGAGTTTTTCTAAGAAATCTAAGAGAGGAGCACATAGAGTGGAGCAGTCTGTGAGGAGAGAAGCATCAGCCCACTGTGACAAACAGTTTTGGGAGGTTGTCACAGCTCCTTCTCTGTGGCTTAGCTGGCCAGGGAGTGTACCATGGCCACAAGACTATCTGCGCTCTGCCACTTCCAGAAATATGTGGAAATAAATACAATCATAGCAGCCTGAGACAAAAAGACTTTTCTAGCATCCTTCTTTTCCTTTCTCCCTTGCCCCAGCCCTTCCTGGAAATGTCCACATTAAAATAGAAAAATAGATCAATCTAAAGCATCAAGTAAAAGGGACAGTCTGTAGATTTGTTTAGCAAGCTTTCTTTTGTATTTAAGAGAGTTTTAGTTTTCTTGTTCTAGAACATTACTAATTCTTGTGCAGTTTCTGTAGCAGTTACCATTAAAGTGCAATAAAAGTTACTGATACAGTTCGTCAGTTTGTTCTTGAATTTGGTTTAAGCAAATTAGTAGATTTCTTCAGAGTGAGGAGCAAACTCTTAACACCTGCTAGTTTAAATTTCAACATTGTGGTTTTGATCACCCTGTTTGCTTAGCTCATCCTGTGTAACCTTTGGTATATGTGAAGCAGGGACCTAAAAAAAGAATTGTTGAATAGGAAGTATGTACACACCACAGACCACACTCTGTTTTGTGCCATTCTTTATCAGTTAAGCAAACTTTCAAGGCATATTGTCTACCATTTTGTAAATAAGCTACTCTGCAGAGAAATTACACACATTAGAAACATATGGTAATTTGGGTTAGAATGGATTTCAGGAGGTCTCTTCTCCTATCTCCTTAAAGCAGGGTTGGCTCCGAGGTCAGACCAAGTTACTCAAGGTCTTATCAAGCTGGGGCTTGAAAATATCTAAGGATGGAGTTTGCACAACCTCCCTGGGCAAGCTGCCCCGCTGCTTGACTGTTGTCACAGTAAAAAAGCTTTTCCTTATATTTGATCAGAATCTCTTGTGTTTCAACTGATGCCCATTGTTTCTTCATCCTCCCACCATGGATCCCAGGAGGAGCCTCCTTCTTTTCAATGACCTCCTCACAGGAGGGCTACAATCATATCTCTCAAGCAATCCCTTACTTCATCCTTTCCTGTGTACATTTAAATGTCATAGGTTAGTATCTTGCAGCTGTTGTGGCAAACCTGCGTTCATTCATGCCCACGCTCAGACACACAAAACACAGCCAATCTGGGGTACCGACTTCACAAGGCAGAACTGATTCAGTGCCTTCACTGATTCAGCCTGCTGTGAATGGCTGAAAAGCACTGGTGCGAAACCACCACTCTAATCTCCACAGCAGCTTCACTTGAGGTAAACCAGATCTGCAGTGATTGGAACAGTGAAAGGGAAGAGTCTAACGAGGCTGTGATTGAAGGAAACCTCCTGTCCCTTCCTCTTGGCAGCCTCATGAAACTCCTGTAACTCAGCCTCCAAGAGCACTGCCGCTGCCTGAGCTGTGTTCCAGATGAGCAAGAGGCAAAAGATACTTCCTTAGGGTGAGGAGCAGAATGGCAACTTGCTGTGAGTACAGCTGCCACAGACAGTGAATGGATAAAATAGAGAACTGCCCTGAGGCTACAGCTGCCCTGCACAAACACTGTCACACTGATGTGGGTGTAAAGCTGTTGTAGAAGAGGAAAGTGCTTTATTAGTGCTACTTCAGGCTGGAAGGGCTTCTTTTTAGGCAGTGGTAAGAGCTGGAAAACTGAGCAGATGTGCAAGCTGTTGATTGCATTAGTGTATGCTCTCTCAAAGGTGTTTTTATCTAATATAAAGTCTAAGTTAACTCTAAGTTAACTCTGTCTGGGCATAACATATATAATGCACAACTGGGCAGCAATGCTAAGACTGCTGAACTGCAGGTACATCTGCAGGGCAGGTCCCAGGAGATGTCCTGAGATCAAGTCTATGTCTTTGCTTTGGGAAGAAGGAGCTTATGTGAGACACTGAAGGGTGACCATTGACCTCTAACCAACAGAACACACCCAAACATGTCTGTTTCTGTTGACATGTGTTGCATTTTCTCTGCTTTCTGTAAGCCCAAAGGAGTAAAGATGAGGAGGAAAAAGCTGATTTAGCATTGCCTAACAGATGCAAGAGCAATTACCAGAACCCATCAAGGCTTTTCTCAGCTGCAGAAAGCGTGAAGAGCGTATTTTGACAATGTGCCACAGGCAGACAGGGTCCTGCTTTGTGTTATGTTGTGAATAAATAGTGCCTGGCTGTGTCAAGAGTTTATGCAGGGTTTTTAGGATCTGCTGAGGGTCTGTTATTAAAGAGTTTCTTTTACTTCTCTGAATTGCATAACAAATTAAATATAGCATGCTATGCACAGCACAAGGTTTTATTGTGCCATAATAGGAATCAGAGCAGGACAATACAATTCAAAGAACAGGCAAAAACTTGAAAAAGAACAGGCAAAATGGAGACTGTGTGGAGGGCAAATTAGAACAGTCCTGTTCATACTGTGGAGAAGTGAGGCTGCTTTCTGGTGTCCAGAGGGGAAGGACACAAGCTCTGAAAGCATGATTGGTGCAGCACCGTGCACTTCTCATATACCAGCCATAGAAATCCCATAAGTGATCCTTCTTCTCCAGAAACAAGGCTGTTTTCTCGAAGACTTGCCCCAGAAAATGTCTCTATTCCCCCACCTGTGCCAAGCCCAGCAAGGGCAGTGTGGTCTGGGACCTACCTGCCTGCCATCATATGGTCAGATGTGTAGATCACACATGACCAGATCGTCTTCTGTGCAGGTCCAAAACATCTTCTTCATTATTTCTTTCTTTTCCCCCATTCTCAGGCTCAGCTTTGCTTTTGAGCAGTCAGTTATTAAGACAGGCCACTCCAAGTCATTGTTAAATCAGATTATTTTGGTTCAACAGCTCTGGGAAAAAGAATGTCCATACACTTTCTCTCTGTAAATCTGGGGATATGTTACAGCAAGGACCAGTGGGTGCCCATGTCTTGCCCTAAAAATACAGAGGTAGGAGGCAAGATATGCATTTAGAGTTGGGGGCTCAGCAGTGCTTCTAGGATCCCGCTTCAGGGGGTGGACTCACCTGCCATCCTCTCCACTGCAGTAAGACCACCAACACTTCCTGCGTGTGGAAGATGTCTTATCCTGAGAGCAGAAATGAAACTGCTCTTCCTAGAAATGTACAAAAGTTAAATCATGCTTGCTCGCTAACAACACTGAAGTTGTGCCAGAGTTGTGCCTGCGCCAGGATAAATCAGCACTGAAAGCTGAGAGGAGCGTTGTTTGCCAGCTGGGCTGGTGAGCCAGTTCAAAACAAAGTGCTTTGAGCCAACACATGCCAGTTTTACCCTTCCCACTGCTGCCAAATGACTTGCTTAAGATGTGGCATTTCAGAAGGAGAAGCAGACTTATGTGGTTTTGGTGCCGTAATAGAGTTATGAAGAATTCTTCCTGCAAAAGCATGTAACCTGAAAACCCAGTTGCAGGATTGCTTGGAGGCATCTTTGGACCTTCTCCATGCTTTGGATGTTTCTTCTGTATGTTTTTACTTTGACTTTAATTTGCATTGTCTATTCTTTCTATTTTTGTTTCCCTTTTGTTTCTATTTCTGTTAAAAAAAACCTCACGCATCTTTGGAATGTGTGTTGTTTTTGAACACTCTCTTCTGCAAGGTTTGTTGCTGAGAGACTAAAGGCTATGAGGTTCTGGGTGTTTAGATGCTGCTTCAGTGAAGCAGCAATACAAATACAGCTCTGTGGCCAGACCAAGAGAAAATACTGCAGGTTTAGTCTTTGCTTTCAAGGGTGGGCTGAGTGAGAAGCCATAAAAATAATTTGTAGGAAGTATGCTGTGTTTTAAAACACAAGCAGAAACATTTTGTTGTTTTTGCATTGTTTGTTATCAGAAAAAAGCTGTCATTCACTTCTCTTGAATATTATTTTTAAGCCTTGCATAGTAGCACATGTAATCTCCATGAGCTTCCAACTACAGGACACCAATTCTACAGGAACATGGGGAATATTTAGGATGGACTGATATACCCAGGAGCAGGTGAATGTGGCAGCAGTTCACATTGCCTTGCTTTGCTGAGAGCTTTCTGCCTTGCAGATACAGAAGGATGTCACAGAATCTCTTGTAATGTACCCCAAGGGCTGCCCATCCCTGCCCTGCATCATAGCACCAAGTGTGGGAGAGGGACCAGGGCTTTTCCTGGCTTTACCTTTCCCCCCAGCAGTGCTGCAGTATTGTCCCCTCCACCAGCATTGCTATTTCCCTGCTATATTTCCTGTCTGCCCGTTATCCCTTCTATCCAAACAGCAATTCCTGTCTCTCCAACAGTGCCCACAGCTCTTCCTTCCGCGGCAGTCTGAGTTGAGCAGTGCTTCCTTCCGTGGCAATCTGAGCTGAGCCAAGAAATTTCCTTCTCTGAGATGCAACCCGAGGTCAATCCAAGCCCTTTTTATTTTGAGCTGAGACTTTAACTGGCCAGGAATCTGTTTGCTGAAAATGGTAGCAGAAAGAGAAATCTTTGCAAAACATGTCGGAAATGCTAATGTGGAAGAGATATTGATTGCTAAAATGTCCTTCTACAGACTTTCTTCTTTCCTCTGATTAGAGACTAGTGAACCCTTTCTTAGCCCTAAAGTTAGTTTTTATAAAAAATTCCTTTTGTAGGCCTAGGGTGGTATTTAACACTTCGAGCAGAGCTAAGGCATAGCAGCATCACTGTGGTGGTGCTGGTACCGTAACGCAACAGGCACTGAAGCAGCTGAATGACACTGTGGTTGTGCCTCTGAAAATGCTTCCAGTTCACTTGTCAGGAGGTTTTCTGGCACAGCTGAAAGCAAGGCAACAGGCAGCAAGCTTTGTCAGTAAGAGTTCAGGGATGTCAGCCTGGCCTTTGGTGTTATAATCCCTTGTAAAGATTATTACTGCTTTAATTAGGGGTATAAAACTTTTCTTGTTTGCATGAGGTTTTCTTTTGAAGAGGCATCCTACCTGGAAAAGCCAAATATATTTTCGTATACAGATCCTGACATCATTATAGTTTGTTTCCCTCCCCCAATGGAAGTGCACTTATGTCACTATTAAATACTTACTGTTCTGCAGTTTACTAGTTTAAAAGCATTAGAGAGAAAGCAATGCATTCACAAGCAAAAGGGTGAAGTGGCTTCAGGGAAAATCCAGAATTGCTTTTTATCCTAATTTTCTGTTCCATAACAAACAGCAAGCACTAAGGACATTCACCACCACTGTGGCCATAGGAGCCAGGCTCAGTCTTTAAATGAAAAGTGACTTATTTTGAGTGAAATATTGGTGAGGTACACTCCCAGAGCATTTGCTGTCCCCCAGCAGACCGTACTTGCTGTGGTTATGTTGACAAACACATCTACCATAGCTAGTAATGAAAAGACAGTATAAAATTCATTGCAAATGTCCCCTTGATTTTAGGAGATGTTTGATGCAACACATATGTTTGTGGGGATCCTAATAATAGTGTGGGGTCTTATCACCCTGCTGTGGACCTTGCTACATGAAGGAGAGTCAATCCTACCTTAAACATGCCTATTTCTCTTGGCTGCTGCCAAAAGAAGCCGGGAATGCCTGGCTCAAATATCCACATCACTGTGGGAGGCCTGGAGGCTGGGTCAGATAAACCAAGGGAAACCAGCGTCAAATTTCAGATAAACAAGGTCAGGCAAGCAGACGCACAGACCTTGTCTTAAGCCTTGAGCAAAGAAGGTTGAAGAGTATTAAAAGACCAGAGTCTTCAACTCTTAGAGTTAAAAGACTTCAACTCTTAGAGAAAAAAGTGGAAAAGAAAACTGGGGGAAAAAAAAGTTCATTTAATTAGTCATTACAGGAACATGGAACATCTGCAGAACTGGAGATGAAAAATGTGATGTTTCAGACGGCTCATGCATGAGTGTGCCAGTGAGTCACCTCTTCACAGCTTTTCTTCAGCAGCAGCAGCAAGCAGAGATGTAAAAATTAATCTGAGTTCATAGGGAATCACTGGTTTGCCAACCACACAGAAGAGCCATAGAATATGGCTATTTAAATCAGATTAGAGCTATAAATGTCTCTGATAAAGTAATTGTATTCTCTAGCAACTATATTCATATATATATATATATATATATAAAATGCTGATCACTTACCCTGTGTTGAGGAAGGTGTTTCTTGCTTCTGGTGAAAGATATGAAGAGTAAGATGGATAATTCTCTTGGAAAATGAGGTGTTTGGCTTTCTTTCAATCAATATTGCTACTATTTAATTAGTGGTAAGAAGACAGAGCTCAGTCTACTTACCAGCCAACTTTACTTACCCCTGCAAAAAAAAGTGGAGTTTTGATACAGCAAAAACTCTGGTGGAGATATAATCTAATTCAATGTAAGCATCCCTTGGTGCTTCCTGTCTTTGCAATTGACACGGTTTGACATTGCTTGTGTCATCCCATCCTTCACTGAGAATGAGGCTGGGACAAAGAGAACTTCCAATAAAGTCCCAGAAGTCTCAAACCATGAAAACTTCTCAGCACCAGCTTCATAACCCCCTGGAAGGGCTGGATAAAGACAATGGCTCTTGGTATAGATCTTGTTTTAGCACCTGAGAGCAACAACTCCATTTTCTTTTTGACTTTAAATGACTACAATTTGTTTTGCAGTAAATCTGTCATTGGTTTTCATTAAACAAAGGTGATCTAAGGGAAAAAAAACCCCAAAGCTTAAAAATTTTATGACCCTTTATCATCAGTAACACACTAAAAATGGCATCACACATGTCCCTTTAAGTGACATTTCTCCAGCCATCCTGTAACAAATTGAGACAAACCAGTGCCTTGCTTCTCTGGCTGTCTGCTTAAAATGACACTGCCAAAAGTATTTACAACAACAAGACTTAGCTGGGAGTCCAGTTTGTCATCTAATACCAACAATCATGTCATTGTTTTACACTTGCTTTTACCTGATGCTCAGCATACAGGTGGCCAGATCCTTCTCTGTTCCCCATTTTGAGGGCAAGATGTGGCATCACGAGGGTCAGTGGTGCTCCTTGTGAAATACAGTTGTCCCTCAATAGTTATTGTGGCTTCTATGGTAATAAAAATAATTCACAAATAAGCCTTATCTTTAAGGATAGCATTTACTTTGTTCAGACCTTTGTTCAGTTTACTTTGTTTTGGGCCATGTAGGGCACATGCAGTTCTCTGATGTTCAATTTTGACTCATCTACAGCTACTTTTTGTCTCTGCGGGCACTGGAAGAATGTATGAGGAGATTTCAGTATACAAGTGGAATGAAAACATCTCACCTTCCTAACATGATTTACTTTCTCCTCACAGCTTGGCAGCATCCCTCTGGTTTGACTGCCATGTGAGTATCTCCTACATTAAGCATGCTGCTTCCCAGCCTGCACAGTGCACTTGCCTCTGCTCTGCTCAGACCACCATGTGTGCCTGGCCCTGCTTCCAGCAGCTTTCTGGACGTGCCTTCTCTTGGCCTTCAGCCTGCTCACACTGTACAATGGATGCAGCACGTAGGTGAAGCAGAAAGTGTTTACTTTCTCCTTCCATGCTTTGGCTGTCAGCCAAGTATACTGAGCAGCCAGACTTGGCAGTGACCACCTTGCTCCTTAAATCCCCCTTTCCCAGGCAGCATTTCTGGGACTATCACAGCAGCAGTGACTCACTGCCACCTTCTTGTCCCTCAGTTCTGTTTGTTCATGAACAAAAATTCTTCACCAAAACCTGTTTTCTTTGTAGCAGGACTTTGTTCATCTGACTGCACAGTGACCTGGCACTGCTTCTGATAACAGCAAGAACAGATACATACCCTCATCTCCCCAACAGTACTGGGTCTGTAAAGGGCTCTGCTGACTCTTATCCTCCCTTAATGGTGTCTCCCAGGTGACCTCTTCCCTGGTTTCACAAGGATGAGGTTTCCTCTCTGCACCTGGAGATGCTCTGCCTGCCATACCACTGGTTCATCACCACGGCCATGATCTGCAGGCTTGTTCTGGCTGTGATTCCTGCCCAGGTGCTTTCCTGCCCAGAGCAGCAGCAGATACTTGACTGTTAGGTGTCCGTATGGAGTGGCGGTTCCCATCTCCTCCTCACTCATTGCCTGCTTCTATTTCTCCTGGGGTTTTATCTCCACATGCTTGGCTTCTTAGTAAATTCTTACTTGCTTTTCTACTTCTCCCTCTCATTTGGGTTCATGTTTCACTTCTTGATTTCTGGAAGAGAGAGTTGATACTTGGATGGAAAGAGGCCAGGTGGGATCTGGAGGTGGTTGGACCAGTTGGAGAAGAGTTCAGTTCATCAAAGGAACAAGGAGGCGAAGTTGCCACTTCCAGAGGGGTAGAGCAACACAACAAGGATTTCCCCACCCCTTCAATCTAATCTTCTGTAACTCAGATGCATCCCTCAGCAAATGTACTTATTAAACCCTAATTAATGACGTCTTGGTGGTTTGGAGGACACGCTCCCATCCAGCCCACTCACTGCCATGTAATGATAATTTTGATGTTACTGATTATCTTTAACAACACCAATTACTAGTCAGGGATGGAAGCATTGCTTAAAATGATAAAAAAGTTGACATACCTTCACTCCTTCTCTCCTTTCAGGGAGAAAAGCAAGCCCTTCCATGAAGTGCTAAAGACCACTTTAATGGTAAAGAAAAAGCAGCAGAAGAAATGGGGTGAGCTGAATCTGGACTCAGATGGGAAGCTCAGGTGATATTTGCAGCTACTGCCATGGATAGTTTGCACCAGTGTGTTCCCCACTTCTCTGAGATCTTCAGTGTATCTGCACTACAAGGGTTCTTAACCTGTCTCAACTTTTTCTTAAATTGTTTTAGCTTCTGCCTGCAAATTACTGAATTCTAGTGTAATTGATTTAAGGAAGGGTTAAATTGGGTTAAGTAGATCTCCATTATTTACTCTTACTGCTTTAATTAGGTAAATTTAGAAAAATTGCACTGACTGGTTTAGTTAATGTAGATCAGAGTCTCGATAGGATGAAAGAGCTCAGTAATTCAGTCATCAATTGATCACTTTTTATGGCCAGAGCTCAGATGGTCTAAATTTATGGTTTTGTTAAGCCCAGCTGTGCTGGAGCATACATGTGTGCTGGGAATTTATTGAGCTGAATTTGAAAACAACTTTTTCCACCATGCTGTCTTAGACTCCAGCCTGGCTGGGTTTAGTCTCCTTGTTTCTGAGGGGAGGCTTGCTGGAGGTGTTGCCAGCAGCCAGAGTTAGCAGCTTTAGCAGCAGCCTGTAACTCTGCACAGCCCTCACCTGGCTCCACCAGGACACTTGTTGGAGCAAGAACCACCCTGCATTGTGTACTGCCAACAGCCTGATGGCACAGTTAGTTGGTGAGGGTCAGACCTGAAGCCTAAAGCCGCCTTATGGGCTTTAAGAAGGGGATGTAGAGGAAAGCACTTCCAGAAGCACCTCCACTGCACTGGATACTGGTGGATCTAGAGGCAGGGAGGACCATCACATAGTGCTTACTCTAAATTCAGCTCTCCACTGCAAGGGATAACCCAGCACCCCAACCATAAAACCTAAATAGGAAGAATAATAGTTCAGACTGAAGGAAAGGGAGAGACCATTTGTTCCACCTCCTGCCTCAAGCCAGGATTAACTATGGCAATGGCATTTCTGAGTAGCTAAACCTGCCAGAAAGGAGATGAAGGTGATGGAAAAGAGAAGCTGTGAGGACCACTGGGCACAAACTCTGGGACTTTTGTCTCCCAACCCAACATTCTTCCCCCAGAGCTGTAGCAATTTGGGAAGCAAAGCCACTGAGCTATGTACACTTTCTCTATCATTGTGTTTCAGCACTATCAGCATCAGTGTCCAAAGACTAAAAAAAGATAAAGAAAATATCAAAACAACCTCTGAACTTAAAAGGTTTGGGGGGTGTTGTGGTGGTGCAAGGCACAGGTACTGCCTTTGGCTTAGTTAGGATGGCAGGAGCAGCTCCCTGACATCACTATTGTGCAGATGAGCAGTGTTATAAAATGGAAACTCTTATTGGTGTGTATTGGGTGAAATGATATTGCCCTGAACCAGTTAACTGTGCCAGTATCAAAGAATTGTAAAATGCTACCATAAAATTGGCCTGATGTCTCATTACCACAGCTTCAAACAGCCACACACAACCGGCTCAGGCACAGGGTTTCATCTGGCAACCCCAGAAAAATACCTACACTGGGTCTAGTCAAAAATGTCCATAGCCCAGTATAACTTTCCAACAGCACCACTAAAAAACAAGGCAAGGAGAGGGCGATCCTTTCTCTGTTTTTATTTCCCAGACCTTGGCCATAAGTGATGGAAGGATTTCCTGAAGCAGATCCTGAGGTGACCAGGCGTGCAGTTCCCAGAGCTCCTGAGGGCCCTGCCCTCTATGAACTGGCCTACTCTCTTCTTCAACCCCTTCAGAATTTTAATCACTGACAGATCCTGTGGCAAGAATTTCCTTGGTTTAATGGTTGCTGGGTGTGAAATGGTTTCCTTTTGTGCGGTTAAAGCTGTTTCTTGCCAACCTCTTCCAAAGGCAAAGCCTGGAGTGTCTGGGTGAGAGCCCTGGTGCAGCTGCTGGGGTGGAAGATGTTCAAGGGGCAAGGACTGAGTTCTGTGTGCTCAGCAGCTGTAATAAAGTCCACGTGGGAAAGGAATGGGAATTTCAGAAATCATTCAGCTGACACTTGGGCCAAAGTATGAATGAGCTGCAAGGGAAGTCAGAGGTTGCTGCTGTGGTACAACCATCTGCCTTGGGCTGGGCATTTCCTATCAAATCTGGAATTGGGGAGAGAAGCCAGAATATCCCAGGTCAAATTTTGCACGACTTTTCAGGTGTGTGTTTCTCCACTGAATGCAGATACAGCAGAGAAGGAGCCTTTCCTTACAGATAGTTAAGAATTAAACATTAACCCACTGTCTTGGGTTGCAATATGAAACCAAAAGTGTGTATTCCATTTGCCATCTGTTGAAACTGGTTGAGGAGATGTTTTTCTTTATCTCTTGGATAACCCATTCCTCATAACTCCAGGAGGGAGGGGGCAGGTATCTTCTGTTGATGGGCCAGCTGTTAAAACCAGGTGGGACAGAGTTCTTTATCTCTTCCACGACCCATCCTCCCTCCAGGGGATATCTGCTGTTCATGGGCCATCAAGGCTCACTGCATGGCTGATAAAATTACATCATCCCATGGTGAGATGCTCCACCCAGGGGGAGGAGCCAAGCATTCCTACCTGGATAAAATCTGAGATTCAGAACACCGGGACAGCCTGTTTGCACTGGATTCCCAGAGGGAGACCAGACCCATCTCAGCACCACTGGGCCCTTCTACAGGATCATCTCTGCTCCAACAGAACCACATCTGTCACTCCGGGAGAACTTGGTTAGACTGCTACCAACACCCTGACCAACAGGGTGTCAGGTGTTCTGACTCTGTCAGTGGTTTTGTTTGTTTGTTTTTCTTTTTTGTACTACTACATTTTTATTTTTAATATTCCTGGTAAAGAACTTTTATTCCTATTTCCCATATCTTTGCCTGAAAACCTCTTAATTTCAAAATTATAATAATTTGGAGGGAGGGGGTTTACATTCTCCATTCCAAGGGAAGCTCTGGCTTTCCTTGGTAGACACCTGTCTTTCCAAACTAAGGCACCCAGAACTGGTGATTTTGAATTCTCAGCCAAATAAGTGTTTGGGGAAAATACTCTGTGTGATTTTTATCTCTCCTCTCTTGGTGGTTGGATCAACTTGTTCTCCACCCCCAGCCAAACTTTCCAGCTCCAACATTTAAACCTCATCACGAATCACATTTCCATAGCTTTCCGTAACTCAGATGTCTCTTTTCTAATGCAAAGCTCTGGTTTTCCATCCTTAGCAGAGCCAGAAATGCCACAGCATTAGTCTCTCCAAGGAAATTCCTCCTTTGCCCCTTAGTCAAACTGGATTTAAAGGCATCCACATGTGCAGTGCCATAAGGACATCAGTCAGGTGCTTCACAACTGCTCAATCCCAGCCTTGCAAAGGCACCATGAATAAATTGTCTTGTTGCACAGAGTGTCAAAACAATTGAGCTGGCAGGTGTTCAGGCAAATTTCAAGATTATTTGCATAGAGTTATTGCTCTGCAAAGACATCACTGTGATTAACTTCTTCATTACTGGGAAGACTTATTTATTTGTATGTGTATGCATAACTGTATGCATGCTCGGAGCTGCACAGTTTGTTTAAAGCTGGATCGCTGGGTGCAACACTTCTATTCTGATTTCCTCAGGAATATTATTTGCATCTCAATCTTTCATGAAAAGTTGAAGTGATGCATCAAAAAATATGTATATTGATGTACATATATATACACACATACAGACATTTAGACCGTAGTTTGGAGATAACCTGTTATGCTTTTGCTAACAAAAAGGGACCACATTGAGAATTTAAAAAGAATTAATTTTAAAAAGAGGAAGGATCCATGAGAAGACAGTGTGTGTCACTTCTAAGAGCCATAATGAAGGGTTTGTATCTCAGCTTGGGGGCAGGGCTTTTAAAAATAGCATGGTGCAGTAAAAATAGCCCATCATTATCCTCACTGTATTCCTAAGCCTGAGTGCAAACTGCCTAATGTTTCAGAGCTGGCACCTGGCAGAATCCAACCATAAAGTATCCCTGGAGAAATTCTCAGCTGCTTCCTATCTCTCCTACCTGCTGCCTGGAGCTAAATATGGGAGCACAGCACGATGGAGGGCAGGTAAACAGGTTGGAATAGGAAGAGGAAGCAAAGTGCTAGCTCTGTGCAATTAGGGATTGCTCCTGAGAAGTGAGAACTCCAAATTCTGTCTGTTCATTTGTAATTGGTTGTCAGCTTTGCATACAATATCTAATTGAATGTTGGCTACTGGCAGTGTCCCCATTGATAGGACAAGGGGTAATGGTAATAATTTTAAACTAAAAGAGGGTCAATTGGCATTAGATATAAGGAAGATGTTTTTTGCAATGAAGATGGTAAAATCCTGGCACAAGTTGCCAAGAAAGGTGGTGGATGCCCTGTCCTTGGAAACATTCAAGGCCAGGTGGGACAGGGCTCTGAGCAACTTGATCTAGATGAGAATATCCCTGCTTATTGTGGGGTTTGGACTAGGTAACCTTTAACAGTCCCTTCCAACCCAAACCTTTCCATTATTCTGGGATTCTTTTTCATGAGCTGTGCTGGGAAGGAGTAGGTTTTAATTAAGAACTGTGGAACCCCTCTCCAAGGAAGCCTACCACACATGGAGACATCGCACGGTGACTGTGAGGGTGTGAGCAGCACTGGGGCACTGCTGTCCTGCACACACCTCCACAGAGGGGAAGAGAAGAGGCAGCTCTGCTGCCCTTGTGCTCTTTGCTCTGCTCAGTTGGCACACACTGCTTGCAGAGCAAGGTGGTGGATTTGGGCTGGCTCTGATCAACCCCCTGCTCACTGCAGCTGGGTTTAGTGGGGTGAAATCCTGCCTAAGGCACAACTGAAAGAATATTCCTGAATAATATGCATATATATGTATAAATACCTAATATATATATATTATAAATACAAAGGTTAACACAGCTGCTTGTATCAGGATCCAGACCAGCAGTGAGGAAGTGGAAGCAGAAAGCCCTTTCTAAAGGTACTCTCCTGCCCTTCAGCTTCCCCTTCCTCCTCCCTGCTGAGTACCACCCATGCTGTGCCCTAACTCAGCACGGGCATTTAAGCCCTGGATTTAAGTCAGTAGCAAATCCTCATTACATTTTCCCTTTTTTTTTTTTTTAAAAAAAAAGCTTGATCTGTCTTCACAAACAGACTCTGCAAGTCCTGTCCTGTCCCCAGTCCTGGCATATTTTAGGCCTAGGAGGTGATTTCAGACAGCTCTGCCAAAGGAGTGGAGGTTTGGGGGTTTCATTAATGAAAAGCAGTGAGGGCCAAATCAGCTGCACATCTGTGATATCCTCAGCATGTGTTGACTCACAGCCCAGAAAAGGGAGACAGGCACCATTGAGGGTGATGCCTGAGTCATGGGTAACATGCTGAGAGGTGGTGGGAAGGATGGGGATGCAGCCAGAAATGTTTCAAGGGAGACACTAAAGAAGGTGCAGAGGTAGCAGGACTGAGGGTCATTGGGAATTCAGGATATCTCAGCTGGGGTCCTCCAGCCTTTGCTGTCCCCTTTCTGGCCAATGCTGTGGAGAGCTGTGTTGACTACCAGCCCTCTCTGATGTTGCCACAGTAAATTCCATGTATCAATTTTTCCCAGACAATAAAACCTGACCCCGAGTCTCACATTCTGTTCTAGAAAGTAATAATTAACTCTCTCACCTCACACTGGGTACAAAGGCCTGGCCACTTTTTGAGGGCTGGGTGGAGCCAGGCCCAACCAGCAAGTGCAGGGGAGTTAGGAGAGGGTGGACATTGAACTTCTTCGCCATGATGGGCCAGCATTTGCCATTCACATCTTTAGCAGCAGATTTGCCAAGCAGGAAAAAAAAGTAATCCTTACTTGGGAAAGGCACCTTCCTGGCAGCTCCCACCAAGCCAGAAGAGAAGTGGAAAGGGTGGGGTGGCTTAGGAAGGCAATGGGTTGCAAAACCTCTTTGTCAAAACTGTCAGCAGGAGGTTGTTAGGCACCAAAAAGTGGCTCAGGACACTACCTCTGATATACCCATGGCTACAAACCCACTTGATGGTTTGATCTTCTGTGTTTTGAAAGCCTATGGTATCTGGATTTCCATCTTTCCATTGAAAAGAGATTTTCTGTTTTGCTTGTAAGAAACTCAGGTAAACTAATTAAACAAGTACATTAATCATTAATCTTATTATTAATGATTCCAGATATTCATATTCTGAGGCTACTTGATACACAGTATTTCTTAAAGGTAACACCTTTTGAGTTTACTTTGTTTTCCGCCTTTAATGATCTGAGTTCTTACAGTGAAGTCTTTAATGGTAACCATCACACTACGAAACTTCTTCCCAAAAAAAAATCCCAAATGTTTTCAAGGAATTAAAACTCTGATAGAATTCCCCCAACACTGCATGACATAATTTCATGACTATTACCACCACAGGAGTCTCAGTTTAAGCTGAGAAAAAAATATAGAAGGTCAAGGGTTGCACTCAATGATCTTGGAGGTATTTTCTAACCTAAATGATTCTATGATTCATTTTAAACATTTCCTTTAAAAGAATACCCATGAATCCCAGGAGGATAAAATATTTGCCTCACATGTCTTTGTAGGACTGTGTGGAATTAAGCCCAGCTGCCAACTTAAGAGTCACAGTCAGAGGGGTTCTGGGAAACACAGACCCCTGTGGCACAGCCCCAGGGCTGTAACATTGGGATTGGCTGCAATGGATGAATCCCAGCCTGGCTTTACACTCCATGGCCTGACCAGGTCCGTGTACCATTGGTCATTTGGTCATTCACTCTCCTTACAGGCCTTTTCATCCCCAAAATGAAAGAGCAGACTCATTCTCATAAAAAGTTTAGTGTGAAAACAGTTAAGTGTGACAGATGTTGGGAGGAAAGAGAAAAAAAACCCCAAACGAGCCAAATTAATTTCAGTTCCTCGAATTTGACACAAAGGAAGGGAGGGACAGGTTTCACACTTGATAAGAGAGGGGGAAGTTTTTGGGCAGCACAAGGGGAAGGCAACAGTGACCCGTGCCCATCCCCTGCCTCCCTGGCAGCAGCACGGGGCACAACGCCTCCCCTCCCCAGAGCACCAGCCCCACCAGAATTTGGACAGGCCTACATGAGTCACAGGAGTGATAACTGCATCATGGCTCTCTGGAAAGGGTGTCCACCACCAAGCAAGGGCGAGGCTCTTGGGAAACTGGGGTGCCAGGAACACAGTGGGGAATGCAGTTAAGGTGGACATGGTTAAGTTTTACCTGGCTGAGATTGAGCTGCAAGAGCTGTTTGTGCAAGCCAAATCCACACCTAATGAACCTCTGCAAGTGGAAGGTAACACTGAGAGAGACTGTAAAAGCACTGCCTGGGGAGGTCTTGGCTTCAAGGGGCCAACCTGAAGCCACCTGGTAGCTAAGAGTTGGGTCAATGAGAGCCCTGTGGTGAAGGTAAAGGGGTAGATCCTCTCTGTGCTTCACATCATGCTTTGTGTCACCCAGTTGCTGCTGGCCTGTTCAGCTGGAGCACATCCTGGCACATGATCTCAGTGATGGAGGAAGATGAGTTTGTCATGATCTGCCTGTACCAGAGATAACTGAGTAGATCTGCACCTTAAAAGAGCTGTTTCAGCAGCTCTTTCTTCCTCAGAGCTCTGGACCAGCCCCAAAATATGAGGCAAAGCCAAAAGCTTCTGCCTGAGCTTCAGTTACTGTAAAATTACATAAATTTGTCCCCAGTGTTGGTGTTTATGTAAAGAGGGCATGAAATGGGCCCTTCCTGCTGCTGCCCTTCTTGATACGAGTCTGGGTCCAGTCTCCAACCCCTGCCTGAGCTTTGCAAAAGCAGTAATTCAGACTCTGCTGTCTTTCCACTCCTGTAAAATCCAGTTCTGTAGCTTAACACAAAATTAAAGATCCATTAAGTCACAGTTGATTTCTGTGGCAGGCTGAGGGCACTGTCCTGGTTTGTAGCATTATTTACACTCAGGAGGCTATTGGGGCTAAAATGCATCTCAAATTCTACATCTTCCAGAAATACCTCAGACTCCCAGGCAGAACAAATACAGTATAGCAGAAAGCAGAAAAACTCTGCATCAAAACGTTGCACAGAGCATTTCTTTTTTCAAGGGAAAGCCCTGGGATTTTTCTGCAGAGCTGTTATGCTGCCAGCATACGATTTGCTCTACTTGCCCTTTTGGTTTAATGTCCCATTAATAATGCATCCCTGTATTTATTGCAGTTTGCATTACTGTTCCACTGTTACTTCTTGATCACTCGTTATTCTGTCTGTATTCTGCCAGGCAGGGCTCCAAAACCCAAACAACAGCAGCAGTGTTACTACAGACCAAGCCACAAGCCCCACCAGACTCAAAGCAGCCCCACCAAGGGGGATCATTTATCATCCCAGTGCTGGCAGGGCATGCTGCACCTAGGAAAACAGGAACAGCTCTACATCCTCTCCACCTCTGTGATCAGACCTAGAACTTTTCCAGGGCAGTTTGGACAGTCAGCTCTGTCGAGGGATCTAAGCCAGGAAACTGTAAAACACCATTAATGAGCAGCTTGCTTAATCCTGGCTGTGTGGCATCCACTGTAACAGGAGCAGGAACAGACTGTGGGGATGGCTCTGGCTGACGGCTCAGCTCAGCTCAGCAGTACAGGTCTCTGTGGAGGAAGCTCTAACGATGCCTCACTGATCAATTTTGCATTCTGAAAAATGCTACTTAGCTGCCCTTTGACCTTGCAGCCAGTGGGGCTCTGTGGGTACCTTCATTTCCCACCCTACAGCCCTCTGAGCACCCCACTGCACCCCCGTGGATCTCCAGCTCAGCATCCAGGATTGGGTATCACAGTACTGGTGTTCAGTTCCCACTGTGAGCCATCTTCAGGCCTCATCAAACCTATATTGCACTGTAAATCAGAATTAATATAGAAAGGCAATGCTGAAGGAGCTGGAGGGTTGCCTCACAGGGGAGTTAAAGTGCTCACAGGGCTTCATAACCCTCTTTTCCCTGAGGACTTACAACCCATCTTTCTCATTACAGGAAATGCCTTAAATCCTGGAAAAGACCTAATTGCAAAACTGTTTTGAGGCAAGATTTCTCTCCGCCCTTCTGGATGAGGCTGCATAAACACAAGAAAGGTTTCTCTGGTCTTCCAAGAAAAGCCCTAGCTTCCCCTGTCTTCCTCTGGGAATGGAGCTGACCTCCTTCTGCCCTTGTCCCTGAGAACAGCGCGTTATTTCCAGCAGCAGCAAGGAGGTTTGGAGCAAGAAAATCGAAATTTTCCTGTACTGGTGGTAAGTGCACTCGGGAGGGGGGTTTGAAGCCCCTCAGGGCACTGCAGAGAGCCCAGAGCAGGGCTCCTGGGTCCTCAGTCACTGCCTGGGCTTACAGGCACAGCCAGACATAGGTCACTGCCTCTTACATGGATGCACTGTCAAAGAACTCACCTTTGGTCTCTTTTAGTGGTACTATCCACAAAACAAAGCAAAACTCAGGGGTCTTCAGGGTGAAGCATCCTCCATGCTGTATAAAACAGCAAGGTAAGGCAGGAACTGAGGAGGCACAAAGTTCCTGCTGTTCCCCTCTGGCTGAGGGAGTTGGTTGCCATGCAGGGGAAGCAGAGCTCATTCTCCCCTGCCCCATAGCAGTGATCACACCTTCACATCCACCTCAAAGATCAAGACTACCACATTCAGCACCAAAACCTTCAAAACTCTTTTTGGATCTCAGCCCTTATAGGCAATCCTCACAAATTCTCCCATCTGACCTAATCCCAAAGAGAGATTTTTGTTTTGGCTTCATCTGCCTGCTGCCAGCCATGTCCTGGAGCACAGCTTGGTCACCACAATCTGACCTTGTGGGAAGCATCCCTGAGGTGCCACATGCTCTCCCCCTTGCCAGATTCCTCAGCAGATGAGGTTGCTTCCAGATTTCAGCACTTACTGGCAAGCTTCAAGTGGTTTGTCCAGAAAGGCTCTGAGTGATTGAAGATCTCTGGGAGCTGTGTTGTGGCCACTGCTTGGTTACTGACCTACACAAGCATAGCAACATGGGAACCAGTGACCTGGGAAAACAAACTTTTCTGCTCCCTGTCTTCTAATATTTAGCTTTGCTTTTGAGATGAAAGAAGAACTAATTCCTATTCAGATCCATTCTCATTGCCCAATTTGGGATTTTTTTATAATTTACTGAGAAAAACAAGCCTTCTATTATGATTTATTGGACTTTAACATAGCTTGCATTCCAACCCCTGAGCAAATAGAAGCTGATTCCCTGTTACCAACGCACTGAAAACATTTGTTATCTCTGTCTTAAACGTAACAAATCTGCATCAGCAAGTGGGTGTGAACCACAGAATTGTTTGGGTTGGAAGGAACCTTAAAACTCATGTCACTCCAACCCTTTGCCATAGGCAGGGAGACCTTCCATTAGACCAGGCTGCTCAGTCCCATCCAGCCTGGCCTTAAGCATTTCCAGGGATGGGGCAGCCACAGCTTCTCTGGACAGCCTGGTCCAGTGTCTCACCACCTTCGCCTCCCTTACATTTAATGTAAATCTCTCTTAGTTTAAAACTGTGCCCTTTTATCCCATCTTTATTTGCCCATGTAAAACATCATTCTCCCCTATTTATACCCCCTGTTAAGTACTGGAAGGCTGCTATAAGGTCTCCTCAAAGCCACCTCCTCTACAGACTAACAGTCTCAGCTCTCTCAGCCTGTCTTCATAGGACACACAAGCAGGATAGAACCCACAGCTTATTCCCTGCTTGCCAAAGCACGCGGGACCAGATGAGGATCACTGCTCCTCTTTCTAACAGAGTAACTCCAAGTTCTAATTACAGCTTTCAAACATCCTCTCCCCCAGCTTTCATATCTTCATACACTCACCAGCCCATCCCTGGAGCACACATTCAGTCAAGTTTATACCCTTTAGTTTTCCAGACAAATCCATCACTATTATTAATGGACTCAAAGAAGGGGAGAAAATTTGGAAGTTACTTTTTCTTCTCTCACTCCTCCTGTGTTTTCACAGCATTGGGATATCCTGGCACCCTGAAGTGCAGCAGACAGATAAGAGAAGGGATGGTTCCCTTCTTCTGGCCTTTCAATCATGATCTCTTCCTCTCTACAGAATCACATCTACTGCTCACTCTTTGGGGTCCTTTATGCCAAAAGTGACTCTCATTTGTCTGCTGCAAATAATCACAAAGCACCAAGAGCCCCACCCATTACTGCAGTGTCTTTGCACACTCTGTTTGGGGGTAGGTAGCTCACACTTCCTCAAAAAGCACCGTACAGTGAGAGCAATGAGTGTAAGGAGGAAAAGAGACACTTTAAAAATAAAAGATCTAGATGTATAAAGGTTCACGGGATGTAAAAAGAAAGTAAAGCTTTCTAACCACATGAAACAGGACTTTTTTCTAACTGTTTTCTGCACACACGTGAATTCTAAGCAAACTGAAATTCCTTTCTCAGAAAGGGCAGTTTAGATGATCCCCAAGCCAACCTGCTCACACCACAGATTAAGAACCATTACTACCTCAGCTACTTCTCCTTCACAGTATAAAATAAGCCCATTTATATGCCAAAATATGTACCTTTCTCCAGCCCTGGAGATAAGGCCTCTAATCTGAGGTCGTATTTCTCCCCCATCACTTTTGTCCATGAAGCCACCTACTTCCATTTTCTAAGATACTGTGTTTGAGACTTTCCTACAGTGCCAAATTTTTCAGTACAATCAGAATCAGGTTTTGGATCCTGGTCTATGCCAATATTTTAAAGGCAACTCAGCATTGAAAGGGAAAGTTGGATCATCCTGCCATAGTCTGAGCCCATTTTCCAAATGGCTCTAGCTAAACAATCATCAGCATTACTGGGAGCAGCTCTGACTAACCCCTTAACTTGAATGAATGAGTAACTTAGACCAAACTGTTTTGAGCACCAAGGGATGGCACATCTCCAGATAGGAAATGTAGCATAGATGCTCTTCACTGCAGGACTGTGAACATGTCTTGGGGATCCCTCAACAAACAGTCCGTACCAGTACAGATGTAACCTGGAAGTAAAAGCCTTTTTGAACAATATTTGTTCTTTCCCATCTGTCTGCACATCTGTACCTGGCCGAGTCTCTCATGATTCTTTCTGAGTGACATGTTTTTGACAACTACAAAGTAGGTGCTGCTAAGACTGGAGAAAGACATAGGGAAATCTTTTACAGAGATTTGCCAAGTGAAACTGAACACCTGCAGAGTTAACGCATTTGTTAAGCTTCAGTGCAATTGGCAGGACATGTGACACAGTTCTAAGGGGCTGAGGCAGAAGAGAGTCGATCAAGAGACTCCACAGAGGCTCTTTCACAATCCTAAAATCAACATCTCCCACCATCTGATCTGATCCCCTTCAGTGCAGCCCCACTGGAAGCTTCCTTCCTCTGCTCTGGCTCTCCCACTGGTGCAAAGATACCAGTGAGAATAATCAGGCACTGAGATCTGTTGGAAAACTTGCCTGGATGGCAGTGAGCCAACTCCAAAGAGCTTTAACTATTTGTGTGCAGTGCATCCTGATTAAAATAGAATATATAAATGAGTCTGATTTCTGAGGAGTGGAAACAACCTTGGGCCACGTGATTTTAACAGCCATCAGGAGTCAAAAGTGAACTCCCCTTGGTAGCACATAAAGCATTCAGAATATTTATTTGCAATTTCTTTTATTAAATATCCTCTTTGATACAGAATATTTAAACAAAAAAAGATTACAGTCTCTGCTTTGGTAATTCTTACAGGAGTCTTTTGCATAGTCACTCCTACAGCAGGTCACATTGGCATTTAAGGAATAAATCTTTAGCAAAAGTCAAGTCCCTCACTATGTGAGATCTGTTCTACTCAAAAGTTAAAAGAGCATTGGAAAATGCCTATAGAAACTGTGAAAACTCTGAATTCCACTTTTCAGCTAAAAGAAATTTAACAACTGTGTCACAGACACATTCTTCTTAATAAATGAAGCAGCAGAATAGGAAAATGCATCCTCTAAAGTTTATACAAGTTCATGTCAGTGCACCCAAGTGCAGCAGAAGAAGAGGAAATGCCTTGAGCACAGATGTTCCAATGCAGTGTTGAGGTTCAACACACCTGCCAGTCTGGAATGCTATTTCCAGTACTGGAAATTTGTCATGATAATGACCACATGGCAGCTGACACTACCCACCCTGATGGGATTCTGCCCTACAGAAGTCAGACAGCATAAACAGATTCTGCTTTCACTTCTGCCAGCCAGAACTGCAGCACAGCCTGAGACCCAGACCAACTCCTGTGTTTTATTCTTTTCTATATAGATAAATAACCTCATTTTTTACATTGATGAACAGTAAATAAGCGTTTCTTTGGATCAAAAGATAGCTCCCATGTTCATTAAACAGATAAGGCTCATTGGGTATCCAGATAAAGAAAGCTACTGGCACATGAAAAATGTCTGGAGACACAGCACATGCCTTCATTGCATAGCTGTAGAGCACATGCAGCTCCCATGATGAACATTTCAATCAGATCCTTAAGTTACCACCAAAACTCTATGTCAGGGGCTGCTTGAGGTCAAACAAGCCAGTCCCTCCTTTGACAACTTTTCCAACCACCAGGCAGGCTGAGGGGGATCGCAGCTCGTCATGGGCACCTGCAACAGAATTCAAACAAAATCCTATCAGGAGGTTCCCAAAGGTTTCTCCAAGGTTGGTGCTGGAAAGAAACCATTTTGGTTTATGTGCAAGAAGCCATCTGGTTCAGCACCCACCCCCAGGTTCAGAAAGGTTCACAACTGCTGTTCACACTGAATTGGGATTTCTGGGAGTTAGGAGTCCAGAACTCTTCCTACCCCTCCTACAACAACCATTATCTCATCCCCATCTTTGGTCCAAGCAAATAATTAGGCCACACCTCACTAAAATCTCCTGATTCCACATGGAAAGACTAAACAGTCTGAATTCTAAGAGAACACAGATTTGATCTTCCAATGAATGCATTCTGGTGATTAAATAGATCACTAAAAAATACATGTGAGGCAAAACCAGAAAGATTCCCTTGCCATTGCTGCCTTTTTCCTTTGTTAGTGTGAATCCCTTTGATGTGTATTTTAAATCCTTCTGGCTAGATACAAAGAGAACTTTTCACTGGAGAGACATTCCATGAATTCCTCTGATTTTGTGGTTACTCACTGTAGTGAAATAGTGTCACAGAAATTTGGAAGCACTCCAGGTGACATGTCTGTCTGGGATTGTTTTGCTTCCACTGTTTTTGTAAGCACTCAGGCTGTTTTTCATTCATCCTAACTACAGCAAGCTGAAAGTTTATCATTAGAGCAGTAGGAAATAGGAAATAAAATTGCTAAACTTCTTCTAAGTTTGGTTATCTTTATTCTACTGAGAAAAATGTACTCAACTTTCCATTATGCAGAGAGTAGGGTAGGAGCATACACAGCACTGTGAATGGCATGTGCTCACTGCTCTGATCTCAGCCACAGCTGGATAATTAAATAGCTGCTCCTAAATGTGTGTCAGCTGAAGAAAAAGAAGCCCCTTTGTTAGATCGTTAAATAGGGCAGTCATGCTGTCCTGTTTGCTCATGTGATGTCAACAAAGAGTCATTCTCTGAGCAAACAGCCCAGGGGATCTCCTTGCTGATGCAGTTTGCTCCCTGCACAAGGAGCCCTGCTGAGCAGCCTGGGCTCCAACAGCCCTGCCCACCTCAGCTGTGCACATCCTCACAAACCTCCTCCTTTCCTTCCTACTGCTCAGGGCATCAGCCCCAGGCACCCTCGCAGTGTTTCTTCAACTGTACAGTCAATTTATCAGTTACATTAAAGCAAATTAGATCCAGGCTGCTGCAATCCCCATTACGACTTTGATTTCCAGCGTGGTGAAATCATTAACTCCCTCTGCTTGTAATCAGTGCAGTTCCTGCCAAGCCACCCTGCCCTTCTGTCAGTGTGCACTAAATGTCTTTATTCATAATATTATCCATACATTACATTTCACTTGGCAAAAACCTCCTCTGATTTCATTTCTAAGTCAGTAAGTGATACAACATAAATCCAGAGGGTGAAACTGAGCAAGAAACATCCTCTTCTCTTTAATTTCACCCTGGATTTACACTTTTCCTTCACAATTTTCAGATTAATTAGGTCAATCATAACCAATGCTATTAATTAAAACCCTACCTTTCTTCCCAGAAAAGGTATAAAACAGCATTAGCAAAAATGAACTCATTGATAGATGTATCTCTAACACCTGTGCAAGGCAGTTTAAGAGAGGAGCTGAAGAGATCATGCTGAGAGCTCTCCCCATTTGTAACTGGAAGGACACAGCACAGCAGTATCTGCAAAGCAAGCATCTGACTGGCAAGTGACAGAAATCATGTTTATTTGCAAAAGGGAGATGTAATTAGTATCCAAAGGCTGAGATCATAGGAGTTTCAAATGGCAGACTTAAAGCACAAGGTTTTTTTGACAGAAGGGCTCAAATGTAGATGGCTGTGTATGTACATTTGTGTACTACTCAAATGTAGTGCTGCTCCAAATGTCCTAAATGATCCACACAGCCATGTGATCTCTACATCTTCCAGAGAGGCAACCAGAGGGCAGAAGGAGGATACTCCTGGGACTCTCAAATGACACCAGAAACCTACCATTAGACAAATGAGTCTGACCCTTTGTCTGTGTTTCAGGGAAAAAAGAAAAGTGCTAAATCAAAGTAACAGCCAGGAGGTCTGTTCTCAAAATAAAATGCTGAATAGCAGGGTTGGAAAAGATATGGAAGTTATAACATAGGCACAGAAACAAAGCAGAGAAGACAATTTTAATAGTAGAGACAGAAAAAGGCAGATTTAGTAGTCTGTTATAAAGCTTTGCTATAACAAATCTTAGCAACTTTAAGGTTTGTTGTAAAAATGCCTATCTAATTCTTACAGAAAGTAGTCACAGACCCCACAAATTACATGTGGGAGCTGGCTTTATTTAAGCTGACAGGATTTTACTAAAAACATCTGGAACATTTTCCTAGGTGAGGGCTTAATTAAAATTTCTGCCTCTGGCATTTTTTATAATGCAATCATGCATTACTCAAAATACTGGAAAATTACGAAAAAACCCTAAGAATATGTGAAATGCTGCAGCAAGAGATCTCAAACTAAACCACTTACCCATCATTGTTGCTTCCTTCAGGAATTTGTAGCTGGTTTCAAACGTCATCTGTTGCAGAGGGGAGGAGTTGGACTGAATTCCAATGCGATTCAGTGGTTTATAAATTCCTTCAAAACACATGTAATCTGCCACAAGTGAAAGGTGTCGAGGGTCTACCACAATTCCTTAAAACACAAGAAAGACCAATCATCAGAGCATTCAAGGGCTAAGTCTGCAGGGCATTTTAAACAAATCAGGTCTAAACCAAACCCCTTGAATCCAACATCTCTATTAACATTCTTCTGGCAGTGTGTCTCTGGCTTAACTGCTCCCCTCAAATATCCAAGAGAGGCAGACCTCACTCTAATACAAAACAGTATCTCTCCAAATTGAAATGAAAAGAATGGGAATCTGAAGTGTAAAGAATGCTGTAAGGCAGCAGAGTTTCTCTGCATAAAATCAGCAAATGTCTGCACCATCCTTGTTTCCACAGAAGGGGACCACACATCCATCCACCTGGGAGGGACAGAGCTCTTGCCCCTCACCTGGTGGCCTGGATTAGCTGGGCCCTAGTGACAGAAAGGTTCTGATGTCCTCTGTGCATAACATCAGGCATTCACAGAAAACCCTGTTATGCCAAAAAAAAATGCACTTATTGCTAAATACCACTTGTGGACTCAGTGTAATGGGGGCCATTAACAGCTCTGTCAACATTTACTGAGCAGTTCTTGCACAACTTGAAGGTCAGACCATTCTGGGCTGCCAGCTGACAAATTTGTTTGGTATAATTGCTTGCTAAAATTCCCACTGTATTAATCTTCCCTATTTTCAATAGTTTATTTCATAGCAAGACTCCAGTGAGTGAGTGCCCAAGAAGTCATGCAGCATCCCCAGGCTGGGCTCTCTGAATCATCTATCTGAGAGAAGAACATTCAGTCAATGCAGTGTAGCTATTTTAGGAAAGATATAAAAACTCAAGAGCCTAGATTACCATCATTAAAAAGGCAAAGTGAGGCAAGATTGATCCTATTCTCAGGGCCACTGTACAAGTCTAACAGTTGGCTTCCTCAGACATTAAAAATTAATTGGTCTGAAACTTGCAGCTTGCAAAAAATATACCAGAATGGAAGAACTCTGTGAAGGGGGAATAAATGCAACCTCACCTATTTTCTACTGATTAAAAGAAAGCTAATAATTAACTAACAAGGTCTTCACAGAAGACTTTAAAATATTAAAATATTGAAAACCTGCAATCTAAAAATAGGCACATAAATGAAAAGATCATGCAAAACCATAACTGAAAGCATGTGGCTGCATTTTCCTATCTTAATTGTATTAAAGACTATAAAAATACGAAGAAATCCTACCATATACAGCAAATACATCTTTTATTTCCTTTATAATCACCCTCAGGGCTGATTCAATTCCGTAATTTTTAGCCATAGCATGGATATCATTGCAATAAAGTCTGTTCAGGTCCAAAATCTGGAAGCAGAAGAAACAGAGATGCAAGTCAGGACAATAGCTGCTCTGTATTTCTAAAACTTAACTTAAGATAGGCTAAGATAGACTTTTTTCCTCCATTTTTCATGAGCTTAAGCAGCACCAACTGTTACAGAACAAGTAGGCAGCAGCTCAGTCACACACAGACAAAAATGATTCTGAGGATTTATGTTAAGCAGCATTAAATACATGATTAGGAGCATTGGAGTTAAAACTCACCACAGGAGAAAATTAAAGGAAATCACAAAAAGCAAGCTAGCAAAATACACTAGCAAAACATGTTAAAGTCTTCCAAACAACACAATGCAGTGCCCAGTGTGTCTCAGACAGCCAGAACTTTTAGCAAAAGAGAAGATGCAGCTTAAAACAATCCTGTATTTGGAGAGCTATGGGCTAGATGGGATAACAGAACTATTCATCTCCAAGCACTGCAATTCATTGAGATGGAAGAACTCCCTCAAGTAACATTTACAGAGACATGAGAGAGAAGAATGGTGTGAAATCATCTGTCATTAGGCCCTGGCTGCAGCACAAACACTGATTTGCAAGTTGCCCTTGAGAAAAGGCTCTGCTGAGCTCTGAACACATCTGGGGATAAAAGGAGGATGAAGACAGTGCAAGAGCTGAAAAGGCTACACATCACCCCTGAGAAATTGAAATGACATCCATCATCCACCATCTCCCCCGGAACACAAAAGATGGTTGAAGTCTGGGATTAGAAATAGATTACACACATCAGAGTATCTGAAGAGCTCTGCCAGGTTTATCCCTTCTGTCTGGAGAACGAATTCCTTCTCTCCCTCCTTGGTGGTACTTTCATTCAGCAGGCAGCGCGTGATGCCCTTCACCTCGTGGATCACCGTGCTGCGCGCCAGGGACCCCAGCAGGGAGGTGAGGTCAAAGTACACCTTGGTCAGTGGCAATGCCAAGGAAACCTGATGGGAAACAAAAACCACAGTGCAAGAAGACTTGGACACCAGGCTCAATAACCAGCACGCTTCTTTTCAGGCAAAAAGCAGACAAATGGAATTACCCTCGTGTTTTAAGGAACGTAAATGTCTGACTGGAATTAGAGCTGAATCATGGTAATGTGAACTCCCCATTCCAGGATTGTTCATCCACATGGCTTTCAAGGTCTCTGAACTTACAAGGACAGCTTTTTGGGATGCGACAGGTATATTCTTGTTGAGGTTTTTATTTGCTTTTTTAAGATGATTACATTTTTTTCAACAGTCCAGCCATTGCTTTTATTCATGAAGGCCTACACAGCAGGCCATCATATACTAAAATTAAAACACAATAAACCTGTTAAAAAACTGTTTTTAGAAAAAGGTATGAGGTGTTCTGAAAATGAGAAATTACTAAAAATGACATCAAAAAATACATTTGTAGTGCCACTTTCTGTACTGATATGGGATTGCTGAGACAAGACAGCAGCACTGCACTGAAAAGATCCATTTGTTATGGAAGCTACATGCAACCACTGTGCAACCACCCACAGATGTTCCACCTTACCTCACACCAAAGCTCACTGTTGGTGTCAAATGTGTAATCCTGTATGGATGGGTGGCTCTCCACAACAGCGCTCACTCGCACCTCTGCTGACTGAAGCAACCGATTTTTCCCTTTTTTAGTCTGAGACACAAAGGAAAGATGCTGAGAATCTTCACCCTCTGCTCTGTTCTGATCCTCTTCAGCACCAGGAGTCCCTTCTTCTTTTTCAGATTCAGCCTCTTCATCTTCTGGATTCTCTTTAACATTTTCTTCCCCATTCTCTTCTTCACTCTCATAATCAACCTGCAAAGAAAGAACATTGTGTTTATCTGAGCCAGACCCTATACAGAGACACAGCATACCATGAACAGTTTAATTCTGGAATGTTCTTCACTGCTGAGTTGCAAGGATCTTGCCCCTACAGCACAAAGAAAATGCGATTTTGTTTTAAAGAAAATAATACAACAGATTTAATTCAGTCTTTCTTTCTTTATAATCTTACCATTATTTCTCAGCACAGTCCAGGATGCTACAGGATGTGTGGACTGTAGCAGAATTTAGTTTTCTCTCCCTGATAAAGTCCAATTTCTTCTCATAATCCAACTCTGATGATGGAATTCCCTCAGGATTTTCATTTACCCCACCCTCTTGCTGATATTACAGTACTCCATCTTTTAAGATCTAATTATGAAGTACTGAACACAGAGAAACATGCACGGAGACTATTTTTTAAGAACCACAGTAAAGTTTTAAAAACAATTAATGGTATGAAATTAGCAATAGGTAAAGTTAAGGAGAACTTCAGCACAGACAGCCTGATTGCCAGACACATCCACCCAAATGCCTGAAGACCAAAGCTTCAGGAAAGTGCCAAATGAAAACTCTTCAGCCCAAAGCTGGCACCTTCCTATCTCCTCTCAAGTGGGGTTTGGTTTCTTCCAGCATTTTGTTTCAGTGGAAGTTTTCCTTTCCAAGTCAAACACAGAAGAAATAGGGAATTAAAGAGCAGTGCTGAGCATCTATAAAGTCATTACCTCTTCTTCCTGGTTCTTCCTCCGTTTTGTTTCTGTAGCATCACCATCCCCTTCATCAGGTTCTGCATCAACAATGTTCTCTTCTTCCTCTGCTACAGCTTCCAGACTATTCAGTGCCTAAAAATTCATAACAGACAGATAATCAGGCTGACTGCTAGGAAATTCCAATAGCAAAAGGCTTCAGCCAAACATCTGGAATTTAACAATCTCTTGTTTAATGTTCTACCTTTACAGAAAAAATAATTTCTATACGTCCACTACTATAAAGAAATGAACTCACACTCCTGATAACTTCAACATTTAACAAGATGAATGTCTACAAGATGGATAAGCTGTCACTGCTTTGAGAGTCCTTGATAGGAGAGGAGTGGCAGAAGGAACATGCAAAATTATTTCAATGAACAAAGGACCTTCTCAAAAGTTTTGACAACCACTACTCCAATAGGACACTGATCTGGGAGCATTTGTCTTTTGTCTCAGAGAAGCTAAAATGAACAGGCATTTCTGGAGTACAGTCTTAAGCAAATCAGGATTTAATACACAAAATCTTTAATTTCCTTGTTAATTTTATGAGAATGCAAAGACAGTTTATGTATGAAGTATTTAAGTAGTAATCTAGTATTCACACATTTTGTGTACACTGAAATACGTTACACCTTTCCAATTCTGGTTCTCAACAACAGTGAAAGGAAGTGAGATGTTTTCAGGTGATGTTTTTCTGTACCTTGTCTTGGTCATCATCTAAATCCTTCCGAGTTGTCTTCCGAGTGCTGACTTCATTAAAAGATGCCATCTTTGTAGTCTTCCTTTTAATTGCTTCCAGAAGAACTTTAAAGAACCTGACAGAAGAAGCAAGTCAGAATGTCAAAGCTCAGCAGTGCCATAGAAAATCTGAAGTTGTCAAAAAAATTATTTATTTATTTTGGTTAACAAGCCAGTCAATTCACAACAGGACATTATTCCCTGCTGGATGCAGAAATACTTCTAGGATAACATAAATAATTTTTCTCAGCTCTTTCTCATTCATTTAGGAATCAAAAGGTTGGTATGAGCTCTGTTACTGTCACAGATGTAGCTGTGCATATAAAGCATAAAATTAAACACTCATTTGGATATAAAATCTGCACCTTCAAATTGACCTTCAGAAGAGATGATTCATTACTGGACTTGAATAATAAAAATTGCCGATTTTATTCAAGATATAAAAGCAACTGTGTAATTTTTTCTGCACATCTGCTGGAACTGTTGCTCTAAAAGCCACGACAGCTGTAATCAACCACATGCAAAGCCCCTAAAAAGACAAAAGAAGTGCAAATATTAAAGTATCTGAAAGCAAACTCACCTTGTTTCCATGAAGTGCAAGATCTGCCTGGGCTTCACACACTTCTCCTCTCTGTAATATTCATGGGGCAAGAAATGGAATTTGATTTTGTAGAGGCGATGCTTGTTCTGCTTGTGCTTCACATGCAGGGATTCCTCGATGTCCACTTTCTGCAAGACCTACAAAACATTCCCAAGCAGGAATGTTACTCCTTTGATGAAGACATTTCATTTATTTCCTGTAGTTCCAGTGCTTTCCACAGGAAACCAGAATTACACAAGGCTAACTGGCAAACTATTCTGAAGCTTTGCTCCTGGGCCAAAGGACTAAACCCTACTGCAATTTTTGGCTTAAACTCTTCCCAACAATTAAGAAGAACAGCCTCACCTCCCACCCAACTCCTTCACAAGATATTACCCTTCCTCAGGGGGCCAACAGCTTCCTTTTACTGACCATGCTCATGGAGCAGGAAAGCATTCCAGCCCACAGCTAGGTCTTAACCTGATCTTTGCTGCTTTGAACTCACAAGAGTAAAACAGAAGAGGGGAGGGCGTGTAGGAGAGCACAAGGGTGCACTCCCAGGAAGAGAGGGAACACAGAACAACATATCACAGTGTACTGAATCTCCACAGAGACACATGTTTTGCTTCTATTGAGCACAGCCATTTGTGTGAGATTAGGAAGGGGTGGGGGACAGATAGAAAAGTCTCTATCTGGGCTCTAAGTATGTCAATCACACCCAAATTAACTTGTCTCAAAGACAAAACAGAACCCCTCCAATTCTACAGACTGATGAAAATGTGCTTGAAGAAAAGCCAAAGACTATGGCACAGCAAACTATTGATGAGCTCAAAGAGGAGAGTTAATTTTTGCTGACTCTCAAAGGATGCACTGAAAAGGAGGCTCACCTCAGCTAAGCACACTCTTGTGAGCTGTTTCTTAAGCTGTTTCACCTTTTTGAGTGCTTTCTTAGTATTGAACACAGGAACACTCATCATTGGTGTTTTAATGTTTGAGCTGGCCACCATCAGTATTTCCCGCAACCTTTAAACAAAGATCATTCAAATTAAGCCATAAAAGCACAATGCAAATCAAGTCATTATCTAGGTCATTTCATTAGGCAGAATGCAGCAACTGGCAGTTCCATCAAAGCCATGTGCACCAAGAGCTATGGTTACACTGCACTGCTCCTTTTCTGTGTTCTGATTCCCCACCAGGCACAGCACAACAGCAGCCCCACTGCCTCAACTGGATTATTCCCACAGTTATGAGAAGAGAATAGATGACAATAAATTGTTCCAAGAACAGAAGGACCAATGATGTCTGTTTCCTACAGATGCATGATGGATGCTTCCTTGTATGTTCTTCCCCTCCCATCTAAGGCATCCCACACTCCCACATGAGGCCAAGTCAGGACCTATATTATTCCAAATAAACTGATGATTTTCTGTATATCAGTTTACAGTAAGGGGCCTTCACAGATATTTAGTATCTGTAAAACAAACCAAAATAACTGGAAAATTTTAAAACATTAAAATAGTTCTGAACAGGCAAAATTTACAAGTGCACTGAAGGACTGTTCACCCTCAATATTCACACATAAACCTGCCAGTGTACCTAGCACAATTATATACCTAAGTGCCTAAAATAAAGGGCCCATTGAGGACACAACTTTCTCACCTTGGAATACCCAGTGTGACATTCATTTCACCTCTGCCAGCAAAGTGAAAGGTGTTCAGAGTCATCTGTGTTGAAGGTTCCCCAATACTCTGAGCAGCAAGAAGCCCCACAGCTTCTCCTGGGTCACAAAGAGAACGCTGCCACTTCAAATACAACAGATCCTTTAATCTGGAGAAAGGAAATGAGAGGTTTAACTCAACATACAAAATAAAAAACTCAGAAAACAATGAAATCATTGCTCAGTTCAATAAAGTTACATATTTGAGACAATTTCTCCTGGTAACTTACAGATAAATACACTTCAGAAACTGTAAAATTGTCTATCCCCATCTGATCCAACAAACATAGCCCATTAACACAGAACTGGGGCTTTGGCCAAACTGTATTTTATTTCTGCTGCTAATTCCCAGAATGTCCCACTTGTGCTTCCTAACTGCCTTGCTAACTCCAAATCTTAGTTTTTCAAGATTACTATAAAGTACTATTTTATATGTATGGGGACAGCAATACATTGCTGTTGTTCCAGAGATGCTTTGCTAAAAGCCCTCAGCAGCATGGAAAATTCAGGTTTGGAAGGAACAGAAAACCAGAGCCTCTCCATTGCACACTACACACGTTTGGCTTTCAAGAGTCATTCAGAAATCCACTGCTTAGTTTCACAAAGGCCACAACAGAAACAAGGCTTGGTAAAGACTTTTCAGTTTTAGCAAACTTGCTCCAAAAAGGGATTTTGGCTCAGTGCAAAGAAGACACTCAGAGGTTTTTACCTGTCAGAAGAAAGTGCTGGGTGCATGTAACTCCGGCTATTCTCAGATTCCCATTTATTGATATAACCTTCGACTCCATTTTCAAATGTTTCTGAAACAGATGCAAAATAAGTATCTGGACGCCAAACCCCAAGGCTTGGGTCAGGACACTTATTTGTCTTCTTCAGATACTTCCTTTGTTTCTTCTCATCAAGCTCATACCACATCTTCAACAGCTGAAATAAGAGGAGGTTTTTAAGCTGGTTGGTTTACCCACAGTTAGACCACAAGCAAGCAGCAGTGAAGAATGCTAACCATTCTGCTAACCTGTGCAGAATGTAAGGGTGTGCGTAACACAGCAAACAGCTCAGCTACACAGTGTTCTCCTTTTTCTGATATTCAACACTTCTGAAGCTAAATGATTTCAAGATTCTTTACGTGCCTAAAAATACCCCAACTTATGTATCCATAGTAACTACTTCAGAAATCAGTGAAATATGGCCTCAAAGAATGATTAACTGTGAGTGAACACCCTCAATACACTTAAAACCTTTGCTTGTAGCTCACTCTCATCTCAGCTGTCCAAAGCTGGCATGAAAAAGGAGCTTATTATCAGAAAGGGTCAAGAGCAACAAAAATTTAGCATAGCTCAATAAATGAACCTATGAAAAGGTTAATTTCTCTGTTAGGAAAAACAGTCTTTGCAGACAAGCTCACAAAGCAATCTCTCAACACCTTCAGCCTGGAGTTTCGTGCTAACTGCCCAAGTTCCACCAGGATAAATTCCTCGTGACAGCAAGGCTGTGAAGCAGGACCTGTCTGCATGTTGTGTCCATACACACATCTTCATTAGAAGCCATGTCACAGAGACCAGTGCCGTGATGGACAAGAGGATTAAGAAAGAGTATTTTTCAGAAAACCTAGGCAGGGCTGGCTCAGCCCTCTGATCTTTGGTATTCAAACAGGCTCTCATCCAGCTAGCAGACAGCTGTCCATGCAAGGGAGATTTACTTTGTGTACATGAAAAAAAACCAAATAACCCACTGATAAACAGAAATAACCCCCCAAAACCATTCACAAACATGACTTGTTTTCTAAAAACACATTTATCTCAGTTTTTAGCCCCTTCCCTAGCACTAGGGCCCACAGACTTAAATAAATCTCAGCTTATCACCCACAGAGTTGACATGATTGCTTTAAAAGGCAACTTGTTTAGTTAGACTGTGAAACACTTTGGGATACACAGAGCAATTAAAAAAAATATACTGAATTCTCTAACATCTTTTGAAGGGTTTGGTCAGTTCAACTGCTGCTGTGTTACCTGTAAAGTAGCAGGATCTCTTCCATTCTTTATTTCACCTCCTGGAAGCTGTGCTTTCAAACTTGCCAATTTCTTTTGGGAAAACAACAGAAAGCCTCCTTCTCTTTGCACAGAGTTTTGGTGTCTGGCTCGCCACTTTTTGATGGCTTTGAACTGCTGGTTAGCTTGGTGAGACTCCATCCTTGCTAAAGCTTCATCCAGATGGTTTGTCTTCTGGATTACCTGTAAGAAAGTCACTTGTGTGATTACTCTTCTCTCTGTCCTCACTGTACCAGAAAAGGCAAAGAAAACTGAAAAGGTCATCTGTAGTCACTGCTGCAAAACAATTTTCAAATTTGGTTTTCAACCCAACTGAGACAAAACTCCTTATAACTTTATGTTATTATCACCACTCTATAATAAGCAGTGGTGATACTGGTAAAAGGAAGTTAATCAAACTTGGCAGAATGAAAAATGAAGTCATCTTTGTGGAATTCAAGTCCAGAGTTAGAACAGACAGTGCTTGGTGCTCTGTTGAAATTGAGACTGCTTAAATCACACTTCAGATTGCTTCCATATTTTGAATACAATGGCAAATAAAATTGTACATTAGTTTGAAAGTAACTGAGACAAACAAGTGTTGCCACTGGATCCCTGACAGGTATGCCAGATGTTAACCATGTGCTTCAGTCTCCCCTGCACCTCTCATAAATACATAAGATTTAGGTGTTCTACCTCATAGTTTTCTGCAATGAAAGGAAACTGTTCAGGTTGTAGGAACTGAGTTTTAGGGATATCAAGGCCATCTTCTCCATACAGAAACTGCACCACGCTGCCATCACTGTCTCGTACAGTCAGATCATACTGAACTACCAGTCCTTCCAAATGTTTTATGATACACCTATTCCAGAGGGGGAAAAAAGGGGGAAGAAAAAAAAAAAGAAGAAAAATGCTGTTAAGAGGCTACGAAGCAACAAGAATGATACAACTCTAACAAAGAAAACACTGTTTTCATCAACATCTTAAGTGTACTTAAGGGCTGATCAGGAATTCTGGAAGCCAAAGTCCTACAGACACAACACTCATGTGAAATGTTTAATTTGCAAAGCTTTCAGCATGTTGCTCCCTCCAGCTTCCTTGGACTGATCTGACTTAAAATGAAGAAGTAAATTACTCTCCATTTCTGCTGTCACACTTTAATAGTTTTCTGAAAGAAAGGGGCATCCCTCCTTTATAACTCATCACTACCCTCTGAAACAATTAAAAAGTTCCATTTTCTTCTATATATACTGGAGGTGTTGCTTGAGTAAAGACAAGAGCTATTCAATGTGGCTAAGGAAAACTAGAGTTGCATGGAACTTGCACACCTATCTGTATTTGTACCAGAAAAAAAAGATTGCTGCAAAAGGAGAAGCTGCTGCTGTTATGTGCCAGAGGTTAAGGTTGAAATGACAATGCTCCAGTTGATCTAGAGCTCTAGAAAATTGTACTTAGAACACACATTCAGCATTCAGACTATTTTGTAAAAATCAAATACATGAAGTTAATCTAAGCAATACAGGCACTTACAATCTATAGAAGTCTCTCAGGAAAAAGAGAAAAATCAACCAACCAACAAAAGGACCTTTTAAAGGCTCCAATTCTAAACCAGGCCTCTTACCTTTGCAGGTAGCCAGAACGGCTGGTTTTGACAGCTGTATCCACAAGACCTTCCCTGCCAGCCATGCAGTGAAAGAAGAATTCCTAAACACAAGCACAACACCATCAGCATTCTGCTAATAAGTGCATCAACGCTGGCAATTTATGTTCTCCCTCAGAAGCCTTGTATGAAACCAGGGTGAACAAAGTCCATTTATCTATAATTGCAGATACTCTCTATTAAAATACCAAGACTTAAATAAACTTCAGTATCAGCACAAGCAGTCTTAAACTTACAGAAGGTCTGATCCCAGTGAGAAATCTGCCAGTCACAAATCCTCCTGAGCTAGGGGAAAAATCATAAGGCTGGAAACATGGCAGTGATTTGCCAGATGCCATCAGTGGAGGTCTTCGACCTTCCAGCTCAATCTGGCCCAGCAAACAGGAAATCTAAATGTGGACAGGAAAAAAGGAAATATCACTTTTCCATCCAACTTTCTGTTCACATAAGCACAGTAATTTTTCTTGAAAAAATACAGTAAAAATTGTCAAATGTTCAGTAAATGCTCTGTAGCTCAACGTGGACTTGGTCATGAAATGTTCTAGCTACTGAGAGGCAGCAAAGGCATGGAGATCTCACCTGTTTTTTTAAAGTTATTCCAGTACCCTGACTCATCCTCACCATTACCTCAAAATCTCATTCAGTATACTTATTTTAACACAGAGATGTGAAACTAAAAAATACTGTAAATCATTTTTTAGGTCTCTACATTACCCTCACCACCTCTCAGCAGTGTACTAAAAACAGAACAAAAACCTCAACCCAAAATGCTCTCTCTTTTGAGTTGTGGTCATTCTCTCCATTTTAGATGGCATATATTATTATAGAGTTTCTCTTCTCTCTTGCTTAGTGTCTGTGTTGCAAATGGTAAAATGAAAATGTATCCTTGCAGTTCTACCAAAACCAAAGATTATGTTGTTCCTATTCAGAAGTTGAGGAAGGAGAGGGTCAGTCTCCAACAGAGGCCAGGAGAAGTTATTTCTCCTACAGTAGGTTTGTTTGTATAAACTGCAGCACTCCTCAAAAGCAAGTCTGCTATTTCAGTAAATCCTCATGTACTGAGGAGAGATTCAAAAATAGGTTATAATAAACACTGACTCTCTTCCATCACCAACTGAGGTCTTTATTACATTCTTCTAACATTTTTCCATGCCAAAGTCCAGAATGAAAACCTTGCTCTGGTATCAGATATCCCCACAAGAGCTTCCCAACAGCTTATATTCTAGGACACATCACATCAGCACACGTAGCTGCTAAGCATATTCTGGCTGTCATTACCTGCATTGTGTTTACAGTGGATCCTTTGGCTCCTGACTGTACCATCAGCTGCAAATTGTTCTCTGGAAAGCTCCTGTGGAGACCAAGGGGCATGCAAACCTACAGAGTTGTGGGGGAGCAAAGGAAACAAAACCAAATGTTATTAACAAAACAATAAATTCCAAGAAATTCCTGTGGAAGGCTTTAACAGAGTGAAACAATGAGTAATCACAAACATTCCTATTTATAATTTCAAAAGCATCTTGAATATTAAGCCATCTTCTCACTCAGGGAGGACAAAGCTGAGGAGGAGAGGCAGCGCGTGGAGCCTCATGCTGGAGACAGACAGAAAGCTTCAGCCTCCCTAAGAGTCAGGCACTGCTCATCCACATTAATTAACTTAATTAGAAAGTTAAACAAGATTAGTATGCACAGATTCCTCGATGCCAACCTTGTTGACTTCATTGTTGTATTTGTTTACTTCCTCCTTGAACTTCATATCAACCATGTTAAAATCCCTCTGGTCTTTGCAGAGATGGGCATCCTGCCACTTCCCTTGGACCTCTTCACATGATGCTGTTTCTGGCAAATTAAGAGCAGCTCTAACAGCCTGAAAGCAAAATGTAGGAAGTTTTAAGTGTTAACTGGGCATGACTGAACAAGGCAGTATTTCAAAAATTTTGTATTATGGAAGAAAAAATAAATTTGCAAAACAGACTTACTTCAATACCACTCTGCCTTGACCTTTCAATGATTTTTTTTCTTTTGTGGTCTGCTTCAGGTTTAACCAAAATATCTTCAATCCCTGTTAAAGAGGACAGACAGAACACAATGGTCTAAACTGAAAAAAAAATATCAAAGAAGGAATCACATTTGGTGTCAGGGATTTTGAGTGAAGAGCTGGGAAAGAAAGTCACAATTAAAGTTATAATGATGGGTAGAGTCAGGATCTGCAGTTTGACAAGAAGAAAAAAATCTGAGTAGCTTTTGGATGGAGAAGCTCTAAGCCATAAAAAAAAAAAAGAGCAACATCAACTAAGCAGTAAGAGTGCAAAATCAACTCCCTAATTGAAGAAGTCTTAACTTCAATAGTCTCTAAAAGATCTTAATAATTACAAATTAATGCTTTATGGACCAGCCACATCAAACTGCTTTTTTTCTTCCATCCACATCAAACTTTCTATTAGCTGAATTTTCCACAATCTGGCATTTCTTAGCTTTTTTAAAAAAGATAAATTAAAAATACAGATCCTTGAGATGACAGGACCAGGGAGCAGATTAAACACTGGAACCTGAACTCCTGTGAGCTCTTTGTAAGGAGTCCTGCCACAGACACTAAAATGGTCACTAAAATGGCTGTGTCAAAACACCAAATCCCAAACTCCTGCTCCAGTCTCACTTTTCTTCTGATGTTTTAACTGCCTAGTGGTCCCAAGCTTGTTATCTCTTCCTAACTAGATTTTGCATCCTGGCTCCCAGGAGTCCTGTGTTTTACAGTTAATCAGTCACCATCCTCACCCCAAAAGATACCCCTCCCTTCTCCCTGGCTCACATCAGTCTGTTGGTCTCCCACTACTGCCAACAGTTGACTGTGTCTCTCTAACTCTTGTATGAGTTTTAAAACCTGTAAGGAAAGCTTTTCAAACTCATTTACCAAAAGTTTTACAGTAAAATGTGATGTGCAAGACTTGATTACCAAGCCCTTAGAGCTCTTCCATCTTGCTTTGTCAGCTGGTCTGCTTTCTACGCAATAATTACTTCACAGACAAGCAAAACACAAGGTTTTGATCTAAACAAAATTTCAACACAGGACTTATTAACTGTGTACACTTTGCCTAGGCAGGACAGAAAAGAGAAATTGTTGGACATACTCAAGACTATCTTCTCTTTATGCTTAGAAGGCCAGCTATGCACCAACAAAAAAAACCAAGATCTAAAACAGGCTGGCAGGCAGCTATCCCAACGGCAGTCTTGCAGAGTTTTATTAACAGAATTAGCAGGTATTATGCCCAACCATGTCTAGTTGACACCTCAGGAGGTGTTGCACTGCTGCAGGTACTCACCCATGGTAAATCCCCTGTACAGCTGCAGGTAAGCAGTGAAGAGGCGCCCCAGACACGTCAGCACTTTCCCACTGGTTTCACCCCCATAGATCTCATAGCAGCAGTGGACCAGCCCATAGGCAGAGCTGCCAAAGTGAGCTTTGTCCAAGACTCCACACAGTAATTCCCCATCTCTGATAATGACCTGAAAAATAAAACACAGCTTTGAATCAGGAAAGCAGACATTTTAATCTTACTATGACCTCTACAGGTTTTTCGGTGTATGTGAAAATTGATTTAAGTTTAAAAAGCTTACATATTGGTGAATGGTTAAATGTGGTCAGATTATCTATACTTTCAGAATTTATAGCAGAAATGAAACTTCTACCACCACCTGTATTTTTCCACCTATAAAGTCTGACAAAGAAGACACATGGTCTAACAAAAACAGATGGCATCTACCTAAGTCAGGACCACAGAGAATTTTTCCTGACTCCCAGGTCTATCCTTCAATCACCCACTTCTGGTAGTAACTGCTGCCAAATATCTGCTTCTAACTTTGTCATCTGCTTTGTTCCCTTCCCATCCCTTTACTGTACACACAATTTTAATACAACACAGCCCAGTCCAACCCCCAGAGCTGTTGCATACCTGAGATTCACACATTGAATCAAGACTCAGACCTCCTTTTGCAGGTCCCTTTACCCAGGCTCTTGCACCAATTTTTGCTTTCCCAGTCAAATTCAGTGCAGCATGGTTGTCTGGAATGATGTTTATTAACAGCGTGGAAACAACCTATAAAGAAGCAGGATGAGTGGCAGGAATTATTTTTTTTGTATAATCGCTTCTCAACATAAAATCTGGCATGAATGAGAAAAGCAACACCCTGCATGTATTCTTTCCACTGACAGCAAAGTTTTGAAAGCTTGGATATCTCACAAGGCTGGAATATCCTCCTGCTACTCTACTCTCTGAAGGATCTGTGAGCTGAGATACATAATTATTCAGAAATACAAAGCAGCAAAGGTTTTTCCAATAATTAGATATATTACAAAAAAAAAAAAAGCCCTCTGTTGGGTTTTACAGCTCAGAAACACACACCAAAACCTACATGGTGTTGATGAGATCTTGCCTTCCAAATGCCCTTAGCAGCACTGGTTTTAGCACAGTAATTCTGCTTACTTTGAAACCACTGGCATTCTTTAACCCAGTAAATGATAAACTACCTGCTTTCCTGTCCATAATCGCTGTGGCTTCATAATGGCAGGAGGAAAGATTTTAATTTTCCCTTTTTTGTCTGTCAGCCCTCGGTACACAAGCTCCATGTACTGCTCTCTGGTGAAAAAGCAGCCCCGGATTGTCATGCTGACTCCAGAAATCATGTGATCCTGGATCAAGCCAGGAAGTGGCTTCCCATCCTAAAGAGGTAACAACAAAAAGGTGGTGGTGGGGGTTAGTAAGTCATGTGCCTTCAGGTCCCAAAATTATTCCCCCTGGATAAAAGCACTTAAGTAATTTGTAAAGAATGCATTACAGCACAACTCTCTGCCAAATTTCTTCTGGACACTGGGAACAAGATTGTTTGGATGTGCTGGGCCTTCTTTAAAGGAACAGAACTACAAGTGGAGAAAGAACACAGAAATAAACCTCAGAAGTAAACAGTTTTAAAAAAAATTATCTCGTTTATCATTAGACAAAATAAACAAAAGTGACTGCATCTAGAAATAAATTTATCTGGCAGTTTTACTTGCCTTTGGCACCAGGTACTGCTCATCAGTGATGGCTAAGGTGTAGGCTTCTGCTCTGCCCAGCTCGCTCTGTGGGAAGTGGGCGTTCATCTCATCGCCGTCGAAGTCGGCGTTGTAAGCCTTGCAGTTGGCGTAGTGGAGCCTCAGCACCTTCTCCCCAGGCAGGATCCGGGCCCGGTGAGCTTGGATGGAAGGTCTGTGGAGGGTGGGCTGGCGGTTCAGCAGCAGCACATCCCCATTCTTAATGTGCCGACACACCTGCCAGAGAGATTTGCTTGCTGCCTACGAGGCATTGCTGTGCCCCAGGAAGGACTAATTTATCTTTAAATACACACACATCCAAAACATCTTCTTTCTGGTATTCATGTTGTGCACAGAACTCGGAGAGGATCAAGACTGCTTGCCCCTGAACGCCCTCTGCTCTCCACCAAACAACAGTGATTGTTGTTTGGTGGAGAGCAAAAAATTCCCCACGAACCCCCTAAAACCACAGTGATCAAATCAATCAGCTCTTCATCCAAAGCCCACTGGGCTGAATTGATACCTCCCACAATACACCCAGCCCTGGACACCCTAGGCTAAGGTAGTAATATGACCCAGCAGCTGAAGCACAGGCCAGGAATCACTTAATTTCAACTTTGGGTAGAACACAATATATCCTTATCTAGAACAGTCTCTCAGAACGGTCTCATTTTAGCTTTTCTGCTAGTAGCATCCAAATATCCACTTAAGTTATGATTATCAACAAGAGTAAGGCAAGTTGTTTGTACAATCTAAATACTGTTGTTTAACTCAGGTTCTGAAAGAACTGACATCACAGAAATACTCAGACTTAAATTTCAAATCTCTGATAAGCTTTTATGAAAGACAGGGTAATGCATAACAATGTGAAAACACTATTAAACAACAAAACTTTTGCTCTAGTACCTAAATAGTATGTTTTCAACTCTTGCAAGGGATGGAGATACAGTTAAGAAGTATCAAAGGTTGATTAAGCTGTAGCACAGAGGAGAAACAACTGACACAAAATCAATTAGGTTGGAAAAGACCTCTGAGATCATTGAGCCCAATTGCTAAGCCAGCACTGCCAAGGCCAGCACTAAGAATGCTCTGCACGATGAATGCCACACACTGCGTATTAGAAGACAGAAAAGGATGGAAAAATGGGGTTTAGAATTTGACAAAGTACCATGTTTTTGTTCCTACCCCCTCAACCAGAGATGGAGGAGGGCTCTGCCCATACTCACAATCTTCAGGCCTGTCTGGGGTGCCCCTGAGGAGGGGGTGAGGAGCTGCTTGGCGATGGCCTCACGCTGGGTCAGGCTGGTGGCGCTCAGCACCGTGCGAGACCCGTCCTCGTTAATGACCATGGAGGCCCCTGGGTGCACCCTGGGGCCATTGATGACAGCCTGCCTCAGCTCTTTGACATTCCAGGGAGTGACCGGCTGAGGGTAAGTCAGTTTGGTGGCAAATACCTAGACAGGGGGGAAAAGAGGAGAGAAAACACACATTGTTCAATTTTGGCTTTGAACTGTGAAGGCCACTGATAAAACGGTGTCAAAATTTAACTCATACAATGCAAACATAAAAGAATTTAAGCTCTTGAATACATTTCCTCCTCGGTCTACTTTAATGCCAAATAAATACATTTCTGTTTTAAAATCCTCTGTGATGTGAATAAAAACAATATCCTTTTTACAATTTTCTACTGCAGTGTAAAACTCAATCAGCAATTAAAGAAAGCATGGATTTAGATTCTGCAAATAAGCCAACATATACAGAGAAAAAGTACATTATCACCAGGTTCACTATTTTCTGCAAAGATGTTATAATGAAAAGCTCAAATTCAGGCTTGGTGTCATCTTTATGAAGTTAAAAATCCTTAAGAAGGATATATGAAGTTGGTGACATATCATGGCTTTCTCTTAAGGTTGCAATACCTCAAAAATACCTTGTACAAAGACCATAGGAGGAACAGGATCTACTTTTAAAGTTTGCACCAACTCCTAATCCCACAAAGCAAGTACAGCTTTTTCTTTTTTTTTTAAATCCTTTCTCAGATGTGGTGTTCTCATTTTGTAGTAGTAAGAATTTCCTGCTCTTCAGTGCTCCCTCCTTATTAACACTGGGCAGGAAAGAGTTCAGATGAGTCAGAAACCCTCTAGATTTTAAACTGCTACCAATGTGCCAGCAGTGCAATCCAGTCCTGAGCTGCACGAGAAAGACACAGTTCTTTATTTATCCTCACCATAGGGATGCCAATCTCGTTGGTGCCAATGTACATGTCGGGGCAAATGACGGACCGAGCAGCAAAATCCACGCGCTTCCCCATCATGTGCTTGCGGAACAGCCCTTCCTTCTTCTCCAGCAGCTTTGAAAACAGAGGGTAACAATTAAAACCTGCAAGTATGGAAAACCAGACAGATTCTTGCAATGATGAGTGTCATGAAAGTGCCCATGCACTAGCCACAGTTCACTCTTTTCTTACTCCATCAGCTTCTCTTTTTTAAATAAGACTCCACCTGCTACCCACCTGACGAATCCCGGGGTATTTTTCTGTTATCAGCTTGTCCATGTCACTGTCAAACACAATGTTGACATGGCTCTGGAGACGTATCCAAGCGTTGTACAGCTTATCTGCAATGCTCTGTCCTGGAATTGTTGTCAGCACAGAACGGTCCAGAGGTTCACTATCCCCTCCTGTCTCCTACAGAAACAGAAATCAGAAACTTGGACATAACAAAAAATATCTTCTACTTACTAGGCTAAAGCTACAGTATTAATTACAGTATTAAATATAGCAAAAGAAACATTCACCGTTATTTTGCACTGGTAGTCAGGCCATGTTAGGAATTACTGTAACTAGAAAATCCTATCCTTAGATAAAAATAATGTAAATCCAAGAGGTTTTGTCACATCACTTTGTTTTCAGTCTAAAAGCCACTAAACCAGTCACATCCAAAACTCATTGACCTCCTGTCAAATGTTTTAAGAACAGATCTCCATCTAGTGGCTACACTCTGAGTAACTAACACAAAATGTTTTACACTGCAGATGTAAATCAAGTTCCCCAGAAACTGAGTCCAATGTCAAAGTACCCTCAATACAACTGAAGAACAAATATGGAATGAGGCAAGCTGACACACATTATTATTTACACTATACAACTATGTGAACTGTCAGAAGCAGACAAGTATTGTTACTAACTGTATTATTTGTGAAGTTTTGGTTCCTACTTAGACATCAACTGTCAAAAAATAAACACAATCACAACTGGCTCCACTAGGCTTAGAAGCTAAAGTGGCTTTTTCCCCCCTTATTTTCATGTGATGAGATGCAGGCAAAGTTTTATTGGGAACTGTTTGTGCTGTATATATTTCATTGTCCAGAAACAGGAGCCTGTTATGTCTTATGTGCTGTAATCTAATACCAAAAATCCATGGCTAAGAGAATCTGAGCAAAATGTTTTTTCCCTTTGCATCAGATAGAAAAGAGCAGAGGGAAAAAAAACAAACAAGGTATGGAACATCTCCACCAGCAGATATTCCAACAGCTCAGGCAAAAACTGTTACAGGAACAGCCTAAACAGGCGCCTTCCTGAACTCGACCCACACATCCAAAGAAGCAAAGAATAAGATAAGATAACCAGCAACTCTTACTGTTTGAATTTCTTCTGTAAACTTTATTGGTTGACACTGTTCTTTGGCCATGAAAACCAAGAGCTTCCGTATTATTTGGGCATCTTTCATGACAGCCTGCAAGTTCACAGTCTGCCCGTTTGTGAACAGGCGATCTCCAACACGATTTACAGGGCGATACCTACAGCAAATCAAAATTGCTTCAGAAGATTAAAACCACTCAAAAGCAGCATGATAAACATCAAACATTCTAAGCTAAATCTTCAGTGCATGGAAAATAAACCAAACTAACAGTGGGCACTTAAAATTCCTATATTCTACTGAGACAGTCATACAAGAGGAACAATCCTTAACAAGAAATTCTATTTGTACTGTGCAGTTATAATATTCTATAATCACTTAAAATATTAATACTAAAATATATTTTTCCCATAACTAGTATTTCAGTCTTCTAACGAACACACTTGAAGTGACAATAGAACTTATCATCAATTACTAGTGTGAATTTTATTATTTAAACATTTAAGCAGACCAGTGTCTGTACTATAGGAGTTTGGATCTCCAACTCCTGCAAAGCATGCACTAAACCTTGTGACTTCTACAGAATTTGGGGGGGGGATAAATTTTACCTTGAAGGTGGAACCACAAGTAGATCTAAAAAAAACATGTCTGGACTGAATCCTGAACTCTCATGGGGATCCATCCCGGGGAAGAGATAACGCAGAAAGAAACCTAAAACCATACAGAAGAAATATAAATTCATTCTCATTGCTATTGTTAGGGAATCCTATTGTTAGGGAAACCCCCAGAGGCACTTGGTCAACCAAGTCAAAAGAATCTGCTAAGAGAACACTATTGACCTTGTTTAAAATAAAAAACATTCAGACACAGGTTAGAAAGAATTGCCACTCTTTTGTCACATACATGATATTTTAGAAACAACTCTGGACAGAAGTATATATTACAGCAAAAGGAAAAGCAAAACAGGAGGAAGAAAGTTTCCAGCTACTGACTGTGATTGATTCATGAAAGTGCTTTGGTTTCTCCTGGCAACTGCAGACAGATTCAGAGTACAGGTAACTCAAAAAAGAGGCTGATAAATCCATTCTCAGTCTTTAACCAGCATAACTGTGGGGTGCAGCACCATAGGAAAATCACACTCTCTGCAAATAGTTGGGATTTGTGGGAAGCCACAATTTTAGAATAATTGATCAAAGTGTTAATTGAATCCAGGTCTCTGCATTCACTGCCAGTCCTGCTGTCACAAAATTTATTTTGCAGCCAGAAGCCCTTAAGGCAAAAGGCAAATATTTGACAAGGAGATCATACTGGAAAATTTTCAGATTTGTCCACTAAATGATACAGAAAACAAAGCAATGGTTGCTCTTCACAACCATTACCTTCATTCTTCCACAGAGCCAGGATGTATTCCTTGGCAGTCATTGGTGTCAGGTATCCTCTTTTCCCTAACTGGCTTTCATCAATACCTGAAAAGTAAAACATAAAATAAAAGTAAAATATTTATTAAAAAAAATCTCAAGACATTACACTAAAATGGTGGGGTTTTTTTAGCTTACAGTGGTGCTTCCAGCTCAGAGAAGGAATGGAAATACATACAAAATATACTGGCTGACATTTACATCAAAATTATCACTTAAATGTTTGCTTTAGGAATAGAAAATTAAGTAAAAAAGAAACCATTTCTGTAACTAGTGCATACAGATGTAAGTAACAGAAACAAGACTCCACTCTAACATTTAAAGTTTATGCTTTTTTTTTTTGACTTATAGTGAGCTGGAACCTTTCTTCAAATGATCACATCCCCTGACCAAAACACAAATCAAGAGTCAGCCTGTAGCTAGGGAACCTTTCAGTGGGGTTCAGGTACTACCACTGAGCTATCAAGGTTCCCATGGAATACTCAACTGAAGGAGACAATAGCACCAGCCAGCAATTCATCCATATTATAAGTGAGAGCCTGGGATACCTCTGCTTTGGAGAGGAAGGAAAACACATGGTTTTGCTACTGAAGAGCAAAAAAGATCAATTATTTTCAAAACAAAGCCAGAGATTTTAGATCTCAATTTCCACAACTCAATGAAAAGCAATTCTCCCACGACCTCAGACAGTTTCCTATTCTTCTTCTGATTTAAGTCCAGAAATGCAGATTTTTGCACACTGAAAGTTCACCTAGAAATCCCTTCCATCCCTTAAACAGAAATGAATCAAAGCCAAGGTTAAAGGTACTCCCTTTTGAGACTTAACTGTGCACTGCCTATGCACAATGTACCTAACTGTGTGATCCATCCCAGTTCAGAATACAGAGTACTTCCCGTTTTGCTTCTTCAGCCACTGCTCCAGAGATTAAATCTACTATTTAAATCATAAAGTAGCAAACAAAATAAACTCTCTATGGAAACCTTTCCTGAGGGCTAAATAACACACATAAATGTCTGTTTCAATTCTGTCTCACTGTGTAAAGGATCAAGGATATGAGAAAGGAGGTTTAAATTGATTCAAACAATAGGTTAATTAATCCTAGAAAGTGTCACCTACTTTCTGTTTTGTCTTTTACTCTTTAAGAGGAAATTCATTCAAAAGAGTTAGGATTATGTGACTTTCTTTCTGAAGTTGGTCATCTTCCTCCTAATTAATCTTATCTGTAGTTGCTCTGTTTAAAAATCCAGCAGAAAATCAACAACCTGCTGAAACTACCCTAAAGTTGACATAGATGATGCTGTTGTACTTCTTTTCCTGACACAGAGACATTTGAAGCTGCCAAAGCACAACAGGCTCTCAAATAAATTTAATGGAATTGGGTTCTCTCTGACTCCCTGGCTTACTGGTTTAGTTGTAATCAGTATTTTTTATAAATGAGTTCCAAGTGCACAGTCACTGCTAACAATCTGTGCCCCTTAAATGCAGGGGAAAAGTGCAAACATATTTGAGTAGAGGACAAATATTTCACCTGCTGTTTCATCCAGAATGCCTTCCCCTCCTGACTTATGGTACACTGTAGAAGGATAGGTTACTGTCAGCTTGCTGTTGTGCTCCTTTCGCACCAGTGATCTCCTGGATCTTAAAGGAAAAAAAAACCCAAAACAAACAGGACAGTCAGATAAAGGTTAATATAAATACAGCACTTAAGTAGAAACCAGCTTCCTCATGTAGTTAAACTTACTTGCAGTTTGGGCATTTCTTTGAACCCATATGTGCTTTCCAGAACTGTGATATCAGTTTATTTCTACACTCACACACATTTTTGACCTGGTAAAGAAAAAAAAACCAACCTTAAAAATAATGAACATAATAAAAATAAATTTAAAGATGTTATGTGAAGAATTCATTAAACATTATACAATTAACATTAACTATCAACACGAACATTATTAGTATCAATGCACACACATCCATGAACTCATTAATTCATGCCTTGATCTGTAGCGTTCTTTCTTCATTTTCCCATTTGCTAGAGACATACATCTCTCAGTGCTCCCCACCCTCCTTTTTCAATTTATTCCATAAAGTCTTTATTTTTCAAGCCACTACTGGAATTTAAAGCTTTTCACTAATGATGATTTAACAAGGTAGAAAAGTGACAAAAATCGCTTCTTTTGACTGCTCATGAATGTATGATTTACTAAGTGCTTAAGCTTAGTTTTTAAACAAGTGATCAAGAAATTAAACTTGGCTAATAAACAAATCTACTCAATGATCTTAGATTTTTAAATATCTTCTTCACTCGTTTGCCTTTACTAACCATGTACATTAAACTACATTTAAATGGAAATTAGAATTCAATTACACAAGTCTTCCTAAAAATGTCACTGTAATTTTATTCTGCAAGTTTGCTGGATGCATGAGCTCTCAAAATGTGTTCTGTAGCTCAAAACAGCCAGACCATCATACAGTGATATCAGCACCTGTAGGTGGTGTACTGACAATAGTATCAGATTTTAATATGGTATTTACACCATCAAAACATTTCCCTACACAGACATTTCCTTATTTTCCAGAAACTCAACAGTTATACTAACAGGAAATAAAATTCTTTTTAAATTTAATTTCAGACATGTCCCTCAAAAAGCCCTCTAAACATAAGACAGTTCAGAACTGGACAAAATGCAGCACCTACAGAGTCAAAACCAGGCTTTGCTCTGCACATTGCTATTTTAAGAGGATAAAGCCCAAGGATCTCAGGAGGATCACTGCCTGTACTTACATTTGAACACCGATCTCTTATTTGAGAGCTTTGTAACATTTCCTGAACGTGGCGATTTAACTCTTCTTCAATTTCTGAGCCTGTTGCATCTGCACATTGCTCTACAAACTAAAAGGAACAGAAGAAATTGGCAGAGAGTTTTATAGTTATGAGGCCATGCACTCCAAAAGGGATGGAGCATTACACAGTACTTGCCCTGTTCAGAACAATTTCAAGGTCATGGACAGCATGAAGCAACCCTTTCTCCAGCACCTTCAGCTGACTTAGCAGCAGGTGAACCACGGCTCGAGGACATGTCAGCATGTGGCAATTCAAACAAGATCCTCGGATTAGAAGGTATAATTTCTGGAAAGAAAGAGGGAAGAAAAGGTTATCCTTGCAGATGTACTGGTTTGCACAGTAAGCAAGTCAATACAATTGTTTGGACTTAAAGATAGTGCTACCATAATTGGGAAATTAGATGAACAGTTAAATTTAATCATAAAGAATTTACTTGGAAAAAAAATTATTTCAACCAAACTCATATGCAAAGCATGATCTGAAGATGAACTCTCTGCAGGCTGTCTACATAACAGATACATGAAGCACTTGTGGTATCTACAGCAGCTCTGGGACCAAGGCTGCTCTTGCACAGCACTGTGACTACAGCTCCCAGCTGCTCACCCCATAGAGGACAGTGTGGAACCCAAACCCCCACACTAGTTAAATGAAACATTCTGGTCTCAGTCCTACAAGATCCTTCATACAATCACATTCTCCTCAAGATCTGGGAAATGATCAGTGGGTTTCATTATTTAACACAGCTCTGTGTTATTATTTAACACAGTTGTGTCACTCCAGCTGCACATAGCCCCTGTGGCCTAAAGGTTGAGAATTATTGCTGCAGGATATTAATTCTTGGTCAATACAGTTATTTGACTAAAAGCTGGAACAAGGCTAGAAGGGGGTACCTCATCTAACTTCAGTCACTTGAAAGTGAGGTTTTGATTCTCAATTAGCAGCCTGTGCAAAAGGCAGCTATTGTAAATGGTGAGATCAGCACCTCAGGAGCAAAATTCATCCCACCTGTCTGTTAAAAACAGGAAGAGTAGAGAGCTGTTCATGTGCAGTTGTTGTTTAAAGGAAATTATAATTTTTACTGTGCCATTCATTTAGTTAAAGCACGACATCCTACAGTCAATCACAGACTTTAGGATGAATATTCCCCCCTCACCTGCCTGTCAATATTGAGTAAAACAATAGTAACAACGAAGTGCATATTTTTCAAAAAGTCTACTTGTATTGAACTATCATTACACAACAAAGTTTTTCTACTACATTTACTATTATCAAACTTAAAAGAGAAAACAGATCTTGGCACCTTTACTATTTTTAAGGACTGCAACTACATGACAGCTCAGGCACCACCACTGCTTTCACCAGCAATAACGAAGTGTACATACATCAAAGAACAGGGGGTTGTAGACAGTCAGAGGCAGTTCTATATGGCCAAAGTGTCCGGGGCAGCTGCTGAAGTTCTGCATGCAAGTTGCACACACTTCTTTGGAGTCCGGAGGTCCCAAGGCCAAGTCATACAGTCCATTTACAGCCGGATTCCCCACGTTATCCAGGTACTGAGGGTTTGTTATGGGCTTCACACTCAGTTTCCTGAAGTTGAAAGGAAAGAGTAAAAATCAACGGCAGTAAACAGCGACTTAATACGCACTCGAATGGTACAACTAGCACGGACATTTAGTATCTGTGTAATCTTCTCAATTGATTAAAACATCTTTCTGAGAGCATTTAGCGAATGCAATGGGAATGTGTGTATCACTGATTTCATGACACAATGAGCAAAATCACTCATATCGCAGAAAATATTTCTGTTAGATTTCTAGCCACTCTACTAAGAAATCACATAATTTTGTCAGTGTGTCCCCTCGAGCGGTGCGAGACTTAATATAAAGCTCGGCTGCCGCCATCCCGGCGGCTGGGCCACGGCCCAGCCGGACTACATGTCCCAGCATGCCGCGCGCCACAGCCCGTTGCAGCTCCCCGGCACCCTGTCGCGGGGCACGCTGGGACTCGTAGTGCCCAGCAGCACCCGCACAGCTCGGGATGCGCACACATGGAGCCTCACCTGATCTCCTCGGCCGTGTACATCCCGAAGGACACTCCAACTAGCCGCCGCCACGGCACCACTTTGGGCGGCTTCATGGCGAACGAGCAACTCTTTCCCGGCCGACAGCTGGTCCCGCTCTCCCGCTGGAAGTGCCGCGCCACGGGCAGCACCACGCGGTCCGGGCTGCGGGCGGGGCGGGGCCGGGCGGTACCACCGCCGGGGAGGGGCGGTACTGGCCTCCCCCGCGCTGGAGGAGTGGTGCCGTCCGCCTTCCCAGAGGCCAGCGCGCGGGAGCGGCATGGCGGCGCGGCGGGTCGGCGGTGGCTGCTGGCAGCGGGCGCTGTGGCTGGGCCGGCGGTGCCGCCTCCCGGGCGGGCAGGAGAGCTATCGGTGAGGGACCACCGGGAGGGAAGGTCCGTGTGGTGGCGACGGCGCCGGGGAGGAATCCTCGGACGGGCAGCGCTGGGTGTGTGGGGAGTGAGGCGGGAAAGGCTGCGCAGGCGCAGTGCGCGTGTGCGGAGACTCGGCGTGGTCGAGGCGGCGGGGCAGGAGGGAGCTCCTTTCCTGGGGCTCTTATCTGCTTTTGGACGCCTTTCCCGGGGATCTTCCCTGGGCTTGGGCGGCTCGGAGCCCTCCCAGGGAGAGAGTTTGAGCGTTTAAGCGATTCCTAGATCAGAGTCTCACGAAAAAGCAGATGAGCACTTCCGCTAGGAAGCCTGAGGAAGCTGGAGCTGTTCAGCTTGGAGAAGGGAATTTTTCATGGAGACACCATAACTGCCTTCCAATAGCTGAAGGGGGCCTACCAGGAAGCCAGAGAGGGACCTTTTCTCAAGGAATTCTAGTGATTGGAGTAACAAAGAATAATGAGTACTTATGGGAAAATGAGACTTAGATCAGATATTTGGAATAATTTTTTTGTTGTAGGGGTGGTGAGACACTGTCACAAGTTGCTCAACGAAGTTGTAGATGCCTCAACCCTGTCAGTGTTCGAGGGGAGATTGGATGGGGCTTGGAGCAACCTGGTCTAGTGGAAGGTGTCCCTGCCCACGGCAGCAGAGGTGGAACAAGATCTTAAAGGTCCCTTCCAACACCTTAACATTGATGATTCTATGCAATAGTTTTGTTTAGGCACTGTCTCAGATGAAAAGGTCCCACTTTACTGGGTAATCATTAGTCATTTTTCGGATGGCAGAATCATATTTAATCAGTTTATGAGACTTCCCAGGAGCAGCTGGAATTGTGTAGTGCCACGGTAAAGCACAGAGCTGTGACTGCACCTTAACAGCATCTCCCTCAGGGTCAAGGTCAGTGTGGAGGCACTGAAGGCCAGGGTTGCAGTAAAGCTTTACTGTCAGGTTGCTTCATGAACAAAACGAGTAAAACCATTTCAACATAAGCCTTAGTTTGTGTTAAGAGCAGTAAAATGTGAGCAGTGGTGAGAAAGACTTGAAGCAATGTCTTTTGTTACACTCAGCAAAGTGAGTCCATGTGTCTGTGCTGCAGCTGTGGTTTTGTGAGGAGCTTCTGCACCTCTGTAAAGACATCTGGAACTCACCAGGGCTGATTCACCTACATCATTACTCTGGGTTTTCTCCTCCTGTGAACACTACTCGTGTCTAAAGTATTTTTTTTAAAGTGCTGTTTTCACCATGGTCCTGTTTCTAAGGCATAAAGTGTCTTTTCTGGTTTATGTCCATGATTTTCTTTCAAAGATGCATTAGTTTGTGAAAACCACTTTAAAAACATTATTCCTCAACATTAAGTAATCACAGATTTTTTTTTTTGAAGTGTAGTTTTTCACATATAATCTCTTGTCTCTTGAAACAAAGGCCTTAAAAGAAGCATCAAATATAAGTTTTATGGTAATAATTTGGAGTTAGTGACAGTGCAACATTGCCAGTTACTCTAACGCACTCTAGTTCCCCCTAATGTTGTACTTAATTCTGACCTGTAGTATAGAATTTCACTATTCTGCTTTTGCTGTATTAATGTGACTGCCATAAATTCAAACCCTTGGTTGTTTTATAGGAGCTCTTTGAGTAGTACTGCTCTTGGGAAGACTGTGGACAATTCACAAGGTGAGATGTCTTCATTACTGGTTCCTTGCATATGTTTTTTAATCTCCAAACAGTCCAGTGTGTCAGCAGATAAAGATGATGTAAACACCCTCTTTTCTTCTCCTTGGATTTTCTTTCTCCCTGTCTTCATTGTGCATAAATTTTGTGGATTTACTTGATTCCTTACCTCATCACCAATCAGCTCCATGCTCCAAGAGCATGAGCTGAGTTGTGCAGCTCCATAAACCTATGTTAGACTGTGGTTTTAAAATCCTTGTTTTAGTACTTTCAGCTGGATCAACTTGTCAATTTTTGTAGAATCATAGAATTGCTGGGATTGTAAAAGACCTCTGACTTAGTGGAGTCCAGCTCTTAACCCAGTACTGCCAAGGCACCTCTAAACCATGTCCCTAAATGCCACATCAACATGTCTTAAATCCCTCCAGGGACAGTGACTCCACCACTCCCCTGCTCAATCCTTGACAAGCCAAGAGTGAAGAATTTTTTTCCTAATATCTAATCTAAACTTCACCTGGTGCAACTTGGGGCCATTTGCACTTATCACTTGTTATTTGGGAGAAGGATTGACCCCAGCTTGCTACAAATTATGGGGTCAAAATTTTCTTTGAATAGCTCTTTGTTTCTAATGAAACATTTTAATATTGTTTTTCACAGTAACTCAAGAAGAAATTGTACTCCCCCGAAGGAAAACATGGTGAGTGTTTACTTTTGGAATCTTCACTTGGGAAAAAAAAAAGAATGTTAGACAGTTAAATGTAGTCTGTCCACCAAGTCTGAAAAAAGAAAAAGAATGTTGAGGTTCCTGTATTCCGTACTGCAATGTCCCACTAGTGGTTTTCCTGCTGATTTGGAGCTCTTGAAGAATATTCTTGATTCTTACTCTCTGCAGATTATGTACACTGCATTCCTGACATTTACTTGAAAAACACAACAACTGCATTTTGAGCATGGTTCTATTTCTTTGTAAGAGATCACATTTGCTGAAGATCTGTAAAACCAAGTTCATTTGGCTGTTTGCATGTGAATATATTTCTTCTGGCAAAATAAAACCTGATTGTTGATAGCTGGCTGAATAAATCCTCCTTAGAAATCACACAATTGAACAAAACGTATTTTGTTGGGAGCACTTAAGGTGGAATTGCATGACTATACAGCAAAAGTTAAGGTTATGGTCAAATGGTGTCAGCATGTAAACCTAAAGTAAGGCCACCTTCACCTAAACACTTTCACTGGCCTTTCCTTGTTTGCTTGTAACAACCAAAGTCTTAAAGTTCCACAGGCACAGGAATCCTGAGATACCTGGTTTGGTTTGGTTTATTTTTTCTTGCAAAGACATGTCTTTGTAGAGCGACCTAATATATATTTATCCATCAGAGATGCTCTAGAAGCAGCATTCCAAGGAATTATTCCTGTGTCTCTTCCCTATGATCTTTGTTTGATAATGTATTATAAGGGCAGGAGTAATAGCTGAAAACAGATGCTCTTCTGGTTTTCATCAAAATCTTTTTTTCCTGGGGCTGTTTAAGATCTGAGACCATTTTTTCATTTTCCTTTTCTTTGTGAAAAGTGTTGTTTTCTTAGTGCAGCAAAACCCAGTATTTCCTAGAAATGAAAATCCTTCTGAGTGAGGATAATCTTGTGCTTGTTCTGCAAACAATATAATACACAGCATTCAAAGTCTGCAACTGAGTATTAATCAAACTCCTTTGTGTTTAGGGATAAGCTCGCAGTGCTCCAGACCTTGGCTTCTACTGTGAACAGGGTAAGTGGTTCTGGGTCATGGAGATGTCAGGTTGTCCATTTTTGGACAATTTTGTATTTTTTGCAGTACCCTTGTGCTCAGGAGGCCTTTAATTTCTACCTTGGCCATAAATGAGAGATGGGACTTTCACATCAGGGTTTTCCCTTTGGCTTAGGGTGTTTTGTTGTGTTCTTGAAGTCTCGTTCATGTGCTAAGAGAAAGCTGCAGTTACCAGAGAAAGCTGAAGTGCTTTGGTAAGGCTTTCACTAACATGGGGAGCAAGTTCCTTCACCAGTCCAGCTTCCAAATCCAGAATGTACTTCCCAGTCTCAGTCCAGAAAGGCTTTAAAAAATGCAATGAGTGTCTGTTCCTGCTAGGCAAAACCTGGAAATGCTGTGATGTTGTTCTTAAATCCCATCTATCTTGAATTCTGGGAATTGAATCAAAAATTGCCAAGGCCCATCAGCTTCCCAGGATTGTTGCATTTGGGATCCTACTTGCTTTGCAGGGCACTTGCTGTTTGATATAAGAAGGACCCTTTTTTGTCACCATGTTAGCCTCTGTGTGTGTGTATAATGGAAATATTTTTAAACTATTTCCAAACAGGCTAAGCTTTTTTGAACAAGAGGAACTTCTGTAAAATGTGCATTGGTGGTAGTTATGATGGAAGAATTCATTGTGCCTTAAATTCCATGAGGCAGTGTGTTGTGCAATGTTGTACATATCTATAAACTTTACAGTGATGGGCTCTTCTTTCTGCAGGATCCTACTGCTGCTCATTACATGTTTCAGGATGACCCTTATCTGATGCCAAGAAATGCAGCTAATTCTGTAGGTATTTCCTTTCACATCCTTGATGGCTTCCCTCCTACCTTTGTTTAGGCTATGAATACTCTTACCTGATTGAAGCCTGGTTTTGATTAGAAAAGAAAATGAAGTAGTAGATTGCTTTCACAATTTTCTCTTCTCTCTGAAATGAGAGGTGTTTTTGAGCTTGAGGTAGTAGTGCAGCATTTCAGGTGTCTCAACTGTGTCCCTTGACTAAGTAACAAGGAAGTCGAATACAATGGCATTGAAAGAATAGATATTCTTATATTGGCATAAATACCAGAATTTTATCTGGAATGTTGTCCCTGTAATTCTAGTAAGCTGAAAATTACACATGAGTTTAAGTTGATCCCATCAGAATGTTCATTGTTAAAGAAAATTTCTCCTAATTTTCAACCTTGTAATTTGTGTATTTTCCCATCTTGTTCTATCTTATTTCTATGCAGCGTCTGTATTCATTGTCAAAGGAGTCTGGGAGAAATGCTACAAAATACATCATAAAGAACTTTCCTCAGTATTTTGACAAGACTTTGGCAGAGCCCAACGTACCTGTAAGCTTTCTGCTTTTTCTTTTCATTGTATTTGTGCTTTGCCAGTGAAATCAACTGTTGGACTGGTCTAAAATTAAGATAAAAGGATAACTTTTAAACTGTTTTGCAGACAGCATGAACACAGTACTGTTATTTCCATTATATTTTTGTAGTGGACATTTTTCCTTAGGAGTTCAGTATCGTAGCAGGTTCTTGAGATAAAATTAAGAAAAGCAGTGTCATTTAGATGTTGCTTCCTGGCACAAAAGTGAGGGATGAGGATGTGTGTGGTCCTTCATCACCAAAAGGACTGCTGTTGTTGGGCTGCAGGCATTGCAGCCTGTATTGGGTGAAGAATAAGGATATTTGGAGAAAGTTTGACTGCCACTGTTTGCTTTTAGTGCCTGATGCCCGAGACTCTCACACCTCGGAGTGAAGGGGTGAGCGAGGAGGCTCTAAGGGAGCGCATCCACCTCAGAATGGTGAAAGAGTCTGTGGACATGTTTGATCAGCTTCTACAGGGAGGTAGGTGGTCACCTGCCAGGTTCTGTGGGGGAGCTCTACTTGAATTGTGCCAAGAATACTTCAGTAGCTGACACAGGCCCTGAAGACAATTTTGTTACTTTGTTGGTCCTTTCACAACTGGCTCTGGTCTGGTGAAGTGGTTCTCTGGAATTACTGGAGAATCTTAGCCATTGCTTGAACAGGATGCAGATAAAATACTTTTGTTGGTTTTGAATCTTTTTCATAGAAAGTGAAACACGCAAAGTGTTCTTCACAGCAGGGTGTATCATAGGAAGAGTTATAAAGAGCACTAGAAATTTCAGATGCTGTGTTTTCTTACGCTGCTTCACCGTTCTGGCTGCCAGCTGTCACTTCCTTCTCCTGCTTGGTCAGGAAAACTCTACCCTACTGTGGCTTCAGCAGAAAAACATACTGTAGTTCAATGTTAAAATTGTCTCCTGTAATGGGTGGATTTGTGGCAGTACTGGTGTCACAGCAGGGTTTGGGACTTGCTAGAGAGTGTCTTTGTGTTGGAAGAGAGCAAAGTGGTGTTCAGAGGTTTTCTGATATGGCTGTAGAGTGGTGAGCTCTTCACTTTCCCTGACTGTCATAAATTTTCATTTTCTAAAGGTACCCCTGTATCTCTGGAGACCACAAACAGCCTTTTAGATTTGTTATGCTTCTATGGAGATGGTGAACCTGCTCCTGAAAAAGAGCAGGAAGAAAAAGAGGGTTTGGAAGAACCAGAGGTATGGAAAACTTGCTGATCTTTATTTATTTATTTCATACACAGTAGGAGTATATCAAGGTGACATCGAGATTTTTGTACTGCCTGCATGGGAGATGCTATGAGGTGGATTAGATGCAGTCAACATTCCCAGGAGATACTTCTGTTATAAAAATCCATGACTGAGCTAGTAGCTGCAGTAGTTTGTGTAAAGCTGTTAATATGTTTAATAACATAAGCATTATTCTCAATCTATTTATTGCTTCCTGAATGTTATGATAGAAATTATTTGAGTATAACACATTAAAAAACACCTTTGGTTCATGCTGCTGAACTTCAGTTTTGTTAGCAAGTCATGTCATTTGATGTTAAATCATAATTTAACTCTGAGAAACTTATTTTTGCAAAAATCTCTCCAGGCAAATGCTTCAGAACAGAAAGCTCCAAAGAGACAATTTCGAAGAGGTTCACAGTCATCTGGCCCCAGATGGAGGTATGGAAAATGCCTATATTCCCATATTCCATGGCTTGTGCACTTGTACTGTTGTTACAAAACAGATGAAAGTCTTTTAGCAGCCCCTACTCACCTGTTAAATAAGCCTGTGTTTACTGATCTTTTAAAGTGTTCATGGAAATCTGGGTAGGTGATTGTAGAGTAGTTTCAAGTACCACAAGTGTGATATGTGGATGTCAGTCTTTGGGGGTACAACCCTTACTTTGTTCTGTGTGTGGAATCCTTCTCCTAAGGGTATCTTTTAATTGGTTCTTTAACATTTATCTTGCTCATTGGTTCTAGGGAGAACAACCATGCTGAAAGGGTATTTAAGATAATGCCAGAGAGGAATGCACACTCCTATTGCATGATGATCCGTGGGATGGTGAAGGTAAAGTTATTCTTCAGTGCTGAGGGATTTTTTCAGCTTGTGAGATCTCACATAGTCAGAGATTGTTTATTTTTGTTTTTGCAGCATGGGGCTTACTTTAAAGCTTATGACATGTATGTAGACTTGCTGAATGAAAGGCACAAGGGTGAGTGTCTCCTCCTTTGTTGCTTTATGATCTCCTGAGTACAGAAAGCCCCTGTTGGGCACAGGAGTGTTTGTTCATGGCAGTGATGATTGGCGCAGGGGTACGGACCTCAGCTGGATCATGGGAGCTGAATGCAGACTGGTAATTCCAGTGCAGCTGGCATGTGGCTGGCCCACTGGAAACAGGTTTGCATGAGACTTTGCCAGAAACTGAGCCATGCTAGAACAAACTGTTTTCTGTAGGTTATAAATTATAATTTAAAATGGATTATTTTACATTTTCCAGCTGATGTGCACACCTTCAATGCCCTGATCAGAGCAGTCCCATATCTAAAGGAGAGGTTCGTAGAAAGATGGGAATTAATCAAGGTAAGGAGGGTAGAGCAAAAGAGATGGGGAAGTGGTAAATGTCTGTAGTTGTTGCGGGACCAAAAGCAAGAACTTTGTCCCCAGATGCTGATCTCTGCTGTAAAGGAAGTACAGTAGTTTAAATAGAAAAGGTAACTATGGAGAAGTGGCAAATGTGAAAAATCCAACCTTGCCTTTGGAGAGTGATTTGCCTTGTGAGAATGTACCTGATCCAGAAACTGCCTGGACAGAAAAATTGGGGAAATTACTGCTGGGAGATAAAATAAATGAAGAATTACAGATTAAAAACTCTACAATTTTTAATTCATGGTGTTGTGACAGAAATAGAATTTTGAATTTTAATGACACATCAGTAAGGAAGAACATTATGTAACTATAAAATTTTTCCATTATGTTCTAGAGACAATTGTCCAAGATTTACTCTGATGAAACGTAACCTTGGGTTTTGGTCATTAAAAATGAGACAGTACTGCCTTAATAAATAATCAGTTAAAGCAGAGTTGTTCACTTGAAGGGGGTGAGAAGAACTAGGTTAAGGAAATGTAGTCTAACCCACATGAAAGCTGAACTGTGATCCATAACATGTGAAGCACTAAGGATTTGGGGTTTTGTTTTAAGGACTTCCTGACTCACATGGCTCAACAGAAAGTGCAACCAACTCTGCTAACTTTTAATTCTGTACTGAAGAGTCTGAGAAGATGTGGTAGTGTGGGCAGAACTATGTCTTTGTTGGTATTAAAGGAAATGGAAGCACTTGATATAGGTAAGAGTATTTGTTATATGCAGTGATTATGATATTCCGGTGCCACCTTTAGAACAGAACAGTTGATGTAGGAGTTCAGCACCACACAGCACGGTGGTGATTCCCTGGTTCCAGGGGAGATGTACTTCACAAGCCACCCAAGCCAGTTCAGATCTATAGATCTACATCTCTACAAAAAAAAAGCTTTTGATCTAGATGATGATTTTTTTCTTCCAAATAAGTATTGCAGAAACAGAGAGTATCTGCCTAATTGATTTGATGTCCTGTGGGGTGTGCTTTGCCCCAGTAACATGCTTGTTGATAGGCTAAAGACTACATCCGTGAGCAGAAGGGAAACTAGCTGTGAAGTATTTTTTATTTTAATTTAAAGCAGGGAAGCTTGGCTGCTCCCCCACAGAAATAGGATGCTCCAGCTGGTGATCTAGTGTTGGATATCACCTCTCCCAGGCATGTGTACCTGAGGTCTGATCCAGCATTAGGGTGGGTGGGGAGAGATATTGCAGTAAATTTATGCATGCTGCCTGACTGGAGGAGCAGACTGTGAATTAGAGCTGTGGCACAAAGCTCAGCCAGGAATGTTGCAGTAACTGCAATGATTTTGCTTTCCAGAGCCCAGCCTTGCATCCTATGATCATCTCCTCTCCGTGTATTACAGAGGAGGTACGTGCACTATCGGCTTGGCCATGAACGTGCCTTGTGTAGCAGCTGCTTTGATGCTCTTCACATGTGATGGGTGAAGGCAATTCACTTATGGATTGAAAGACCTTTTATGGGTGTGACCTTAGTGTTCCCTGTGCTGCCTGATTCTGCTTGGGTGAAAAAAAAACCTCATACAGGGAGCAAATGCTACTCAGTCACTGTGGCGGCTGGATCTTACCACCGTGTGTGATTTCATACTGTGCCACCCACAGGGATGAAATTGCACAGGGTCTTTGTTTTCCTGCAACAGTTCTGTGCATTAGAGCTGTCATGAAAAACAGCTGTGTTAGAAGGCTGGAACACAACTGTTTAAGATCCCATGCCCACAGACTTTTGGCTATAGAAAGAGAATAGGCAGAGTAGCCATAACTGCAGTCCTTGTGTTTTAAGATATGTAAAGGAATTGCTCTGAAGTCTCTCTGGGTTTGGTTTTTGTTTTCCCCCTTTTAAATTTTTGTTTGTTTATGAAATGTTTTCTTTTAACAGACAAACTTGATTCCTTGCTAGACAGCACTTCTATCTGAATCTGCCCTGCTGTGCTGTGGAAATCTGGGAATAGCGGGGCAGATTTTAGAGCAAATTAAATTGCAGCTGGTGTGGGGCACTACAGAAATTACATTTGTTTAAAATGATGTTGCTTGTTCCCAATTTCATACTGTATTTGCAGACTGATGCTCTTCACTAAGGAAGTGCTTGGTACAACTGAGATGTGATGTTGTTTGTCTCTGTCCCACAGTTGATGCTCAATCATCAGACATCATTTCTGAAGTGTTAGATGAAGTGGAAAAGCGAAGTTTCACTGCCCAGGACCCTGATGATGGTAAGGACTTCAAGCTTGGCTGAAAAGGTATCTGTGAATGTCAGGTAGTTTTACTTGGCCAGTATAAATGCATGCAGCTTGCTTCTCTCAGTCCATTCTAATATTTCTGGAGACAAGGGTAAATTCCAGTGCTGGGAATTGCACTGTGTATTGCTGCACTGGCTTCTGTGTGGAAGTAGGCATGTAGCTTGTGTGAATGAGCATTTTAAGTCCATGTGATAAAAAATCCTAGGGTTATTTACAAGATTAGTTTAAGGAGGAGCAGTTTCATGAAATGACACACATCAGATGAATGGCAGGTTTTTGTTGTAGGTGTGGTATGAGTTTTCTTATTTTACTTCTTCCTAATCCTGTTCAGAAAATTTCACGAAGTTAAATTTCATGGGAAACTGGAGTGTGGGTCTGTAGGAGGGGTATATCCTGAACATCTCATGGGTTACTAGCTCGTTCTGCCATCTGTATGTACACAGCTTTGCCCTGAGAAGTTCATAAGCCTTTCTGTAAGTTTGGAAGCAGATGCAGCTTCCCATCTGAAGATAGGTTTGGCAAAGAAAGGTCTCTAGACAACGTGGTGTTAATGGAGTGTTGAAAGCCACTCTTTATCAGATTTCTTTTTGTCTTTGGAAGGATTCCTGGAAATAGAATGTTGTACCCCTCCTTCCTTAGCTTCTGTCCTGCTAGGTGTGTTAAACTGTTTGTTTCTGTGCTCTAAGTTGTTGCTGGAAGTGTATAAAATACCCCACCCAACTCATGCCACACCAAAGACTATGAAGAAAGTGAAGAGCTCTGCTATATTGTCAAAGTGAGCTACAGATTGAGTTTCTAATTGAACATACCTCATCCCTCCCCTGGGAGGGGGGGTTAATGAGCTGTTTTATGTCTCCTTGGAAGCTTAAAGTTAACAGACTCTTGTTTGCTTTTTCAGCCAGCTTTTTTAACACCGCCATGCAAGTGGTAAGTGCCTCTTCCTTGCCATCAGAATTCCTTTGAGCCCCTCCAGCTGTTGGAGAATTGCCTGTGAGTTTACATCCTGTCATACAAGGTTTAGCTTTCAATGTCTCCCATTTTCATCTGTGCTCATCACCTCCTGTAACTTTCTGCCATAATTCTGCAGTTCTGTGCTTGACTCCTCCCTAATTGATAATTTGCATGCCTGTGATACCTGCATGTACCTCTGTGAGTCTTGTGAGTTACATTTAGTAACAGCTTTCAAATCTGACTGGTTTATTGCAGTGCTGTGATCTTAAGGATATCAAGCTTGCCTATCAGTTAAATAAGGCACTGGAGAAGGGAGACAACTGGAAATTCTTGGATGTGGAACGGTTAAATGGCTATTGGTGAGTGGAGGTTATATTCAGCATCTTGTATGTTGTTGTCAGCTTCAATACAAACTAGGATTCAGACATTGAGCACCAGCTGGTTATTGTATGTCCACTTTGGGAATTAGATCCTTCATAAGAGCAGTGATTGCTTAGGATTTATTTTCAGTTTGTGGCCTTTGAACTGAAATCCAGTGTCTTGGAGGATTAGTTTATCTCAACACCCATCCAACAACTAGAACAACCAGTTGTGGGTTCTGCCATTCTGTTGTATACCCAGGATGGCAGCTTTGGAGGTAACACCAAAGCAGCATAATTCTTTGTGTAGGGATGTTTTCCTAGTCAGTGCACTGGGTCAAGGACTCAAGCTTGTCTTGTGAACTTGCACAAGTAACAAGGTTAATTTAGTTCAGTTCTTATATCCAAAAGTTGCATTTGAGTCAGTCAGGTACCTTAAAACTGGCATCAGGCAGGAAGATTGCTTTTTTAATATATATTTTAAAACACAGTGGTCTAATGAGTTCTGCCAATAATTTAGTGTCAGCTTTGACACTGCTGCTTTTCTGATTGCATGGAGTGTTGCAATCAGTAAAATTTCCTTGATCTGCAATACAAATCTGATCAGCACACCATCATTTGCTGGTACTTCTGTATGGTTTGCTTGATCTAATCATCACTGAATTAGGACCTTTTTTCTCTCTAGGTCAAAATTCTTTTCGTTGTTGTGCATGATGGAACAAATTGAGGTGGTGTTGAAGTGGTACAAAGAAATGTCATCTTCAGTAAGTGTGTACCAGTGTAAGAGCTGTTGCAGAGCTTTTGCATGGAGAAATGGAACAGTCACAGGTGACTGAAATGATTCTCTTCCTTCATCAGCTCTTCTATCCAACTCCTAAAAATATTTTGGACCTCCTTCAAGCACTGGATGCAGCCAACCAGTTGGAAGTGATCCCTTCAGTGTGGGAAGGTCAGTGATGGCCCCATGGCTTCATAGGCAGTTTGTCTGACAAATGCCAGGAGTGGTGCAAAGTTGAAGCTAGTTTGGAAACTTCAAACTTCCCATTGCTTGGAGTAGCCATGATAAGGTGCAGTGCTTGCCTATGGTATCAAATCACCTGGACCCTCTACAGATCCTTGATTAAGATTTAATCTGGCCCCCCAAAAAATAAAAAGAGTCACTCCTTAATCCTCAGCAGACGGTGTGGAGGGTTCTGGCTATGGAGGGTTGTGGGCCTCACTGTCCAGGAGCAGTTCAGGTCCACGTTCTCCCTGAGGACTGGTAATTGATGTTACACTCAGTGCTCTCCATGTGTTGTTCCCTCCCTGCTGTGACAGGGTCATCACCACCACCAGGATGGTCAGTTCTGGGGACCTTGAAGGCCATTATCAAGGGGAATAGTTGGGCTGTCACCCAGAAATCTTGAGACCAGCAGAGAAGGGAAGAAGAAATCAGATTAGTTCATGTGTTTGGTGCACAGGATCTGATAATGAGGGGAAGGAAAGGGAACTCAATGTGACCTGCTCAGTCACAGAGAATGGCCCTGCCTTGTTAAATTGTGCTAACCATATTGCCAGGATTTGGGAAGGGTACTAGTCACACCTACCTCTGCTACAACTGCTGCCTCTCTCTAAACAGATGTGAAACAGCTGGGGTTTAGCAGGAAACAAGACCTGTTGGAAGAGTTCTTGTCTTTGATGAGCAGGGACCAGCAACCCAGTGAGGTAAGGAAGCTGATAACACCCATGAACAGCTGAGCCCCCCACAGCTGCTTGCTTGCTCCTCCCCTGTGAGGTGGTGGAGGGAACTGGGACAGTAAAAGGGCAAAACTCAACATCTGTTACCATTTCCCATCACAGGCAGGTGTTGAGGCATCCCTAGGAAAGCCAGGCTCCTGGAAAGCTCATGTATAACAGTTACTTGGGAAATCAAACACCATCACTGCAAATGTATCCCCCATTCCTCCTTTCCCCAGCTTTGTCTGCTGACAATGACGTCCTGTGGTCTGAAGTATCCCTTGGGTTATTTAGGGTCAGCTGTCCCAGAGGTGTCCCCTCCCAACTCCTTGTTGTCCCACACACCTTGGGCACCCCCAACCCACTACCTGGTGGGGGAGCCTTGATGCCCTTTAAGCACTGCCCAGCGATAACAAAAATACCCCTGTGTTATCAACACACTTTTCATCTTAAATATAAAACACAGCCCCATAGAAAGAAAGAAGAAACTCTGAAGAAATTTAACTATCCCAACCAAAACCAGCACAGAAGCTCAATAGAGAGCAGAGGTGTATCCCCAGGCTTGTCAGTAGGTAAATGCTTTATCACTGGTCACTCCTAGAGATCCAGTTTAGTGCATCTGCCTCTGAAGATGTCCAAATCCATGTGAGCTTATCCAGGCCTGCTGGGTTGTCTTCAACCTATAAAGAAACCTCAAACTAACAGAGCAGGATCGCTTCTTACCAGGGTTTGGAGAAGTAATGCAGCCCAACCAGCCATACCTCTGGGGAAGCACGTGGCAGAATTCAGGGATTTTTCACCAAGGATTTCGTTGCAGTAATTGCCTTTTCTAGCTGAAGGGACTTGAAGGCAGGTACAGCTGTCCCTGCAAAGCCATCCTGGAGCTTGCCTAGTCAGGACAGTTGTCCTGACAGAAGTGACAGATTAGTGTCCCAGGGGTAACAACTGTTAATTCACAAATTTAAATCACATACAGAGCAAACCTGTAGGAGCTGCAGGAGAAATTGTACTGAAAAGCTTCTGTTAATTTCAGAGGTTTTGTTCTTCACAGCGCGATGTTTTCACAGATTCAGCTGGCGTTTGCCAAGTGTGCTGAAGAAATCAAAGCTGTCCATGAGCCTGCTGGGCCGGGGCAGGTCCCGTTGGAGTGGACAGGGAGTGCTCTGGGCCATGTCGTGGTGCTGTTTTCCAGGGCTGGGAGGATCCAGGATGCCTGGTACGTGTGGGCTCTGGGCTTGCTGACACTGCAGCTCAAGGCTTAGTCACAGAAAGCAAAAGCTAATGACCGATGCCTTGGAATGCCAGTGCAGACAAAGGAAGGAGATAAAGTCTGCAGGGAATGTGATGGTTTTTTTGCTTTCTTATTGTTCCTTCTTGGCACCATGTTACAGTTGTCTGCCATAAAAATGGTGTAGAAGCTAATGGAGTATCTGGTATAGAGCTTTGTACAGCTGCCTATGGTAAGGTGTGGTCTGACAATCACTTCACTGAGCACTGCTGAGTGCCCACAACTGATGTTTAGAACACTTTGGAATTCAAACTGATAAAGAGATGAATTAGTTTAATTAAATTTTTATTTAGCAGCAGCCCTAATTAAAACTCTAAATAGGCTAGTTTTATAACTGATAACTAGAATTTCATGTCCTACATGCTCTGAACTTGAAATACAGGTTCAGATATCTATCTAGCTTCCAATTTAAGGTTCTGAGCTATTTTCTGTTAAATACAGGTGTTCTGTGTAGTGATTCATTTGAAACTAAGAAGTAACAACAAGAGTATTTTGAAATACTACAAATATTTTAAAGGAAAATAGCCACCAGCTACACTTACCATTTTCTGCAGAGCTTAAGATACTTTGTGTTAAACTAATCAGTGAAGTTAGCTGGTACAGATTGCATTTGCAAGGATCCAGCATAGGATCCATGGAGAAGATTGTTTCATGAATTTGAGCTTACCGGTGTTTCAGTGGAGGCTCCTCCAAGAAGTTGAATATCTGTCTGTTCCTGTTATGTGGGGTCTTTTAATTATTATTTTGTTTTCTTTTGAATAGGAAAATGATGGAGTGTTTCCAGAAAATCAATAGGATTCCCACGTAAGTATTTTTAGGTTCTTCAGTTACTGAGTCTCCCCTTTGGCTGAGATCCTGAATTTCTGTTATGGGATGAAGGAATAGGTTGGGATGAAAGGGTCTTTAAAGGTCAGGTAATCCAACCTCCAGCTGTAACTGATAATAGTGGTCCATTTACTTCCAGAACATGAATGTGTCTGTCCCTGTGAGCATGGCTGTTCATTTATCCAGTGGAAATATTCCAAGAGCTTTCTGTCTCAAAACATCATGAAAGTGCAAAGTGGGAGGGAGTGAAGTGGTTGGTCTCTGAAGCTCTGGGCCATGGAGAGCAGTGCCACTGATGAACTCAGCAGTGCAAAACAGCCTGAGCAGAACTCCCAAAAATCTGATTTCCTACATGCTCAGAAATATTCCAGTATGCTCTTAACCAAGCACAGGTGTTTCAGACGTGCCTGGATTACTGAAGACAAGTTTATCAAATCAAATGCTAAATCTCAGGTGGTTCCCTGTCAGGCTACACCAGCTTGCTTGTCTTGGGATTCTGGAGGAGAGAATTGTTTGAAGTAGAACACAACTTGTAAGGAATAGTAATGGATTTTGTTTGGGTGTGGGTTTTTTTAAAATAAAGTTGGAGGTTGCCCCAGTGAACACCATAAGGGTGTGTGGTGCCAAAAGCTACACACCTAGTGACACACTGTGCCTGCTCTCTTCTGCTAGGACAGGAGGTCCCAAACTTACCACATAGCTTTCCCTCTGTACCAGAGGTGAAGTTCCTGGCACGAGCAGAGATGGACTGGCTGATCTGAAAATGTCACCTTCTCTCCCTCTCTAAAGCATGGGCTGTAAATTAATGGGCACCTCTGCTGCGACCCTGAGAACAGTCACCATTTGCCTTTGCCTTTGCAGTGACAAGGTGATGGATGAATTCTTGAACTGTGCTAAGCAAACCAATTGCCCAGATGAGGCAATTAAGATGGTAAAGCTGGCAGCATCCCTTGGGCTTCCTTCATCTCAAAGGCTGAAAAGCAGAACGGAGGAGGAATTTGAACTCTCTGAAACACAAAAGTAAGTTGGAATATTTCATGTTATTGCTGAAGGGGAACACTAGACAGGGTCTTGGAGGGGCAAGGAAAGGCCTTTCTTTCCTGGAATCTTTTCCTAGCTGGGTCTGGCTGCCTGAAGGCACTGCTGCAGCCCAGTAAAAGCAGGGGGGTGATACAGGATGGCCCTGCGTGTGGCTGCCAGGTTTTGAGGCCTGTGGTCACCTCTCACTGCACTGCTCCAGCCAAGCCCAGATGATCCTCAGATGGTGATCCAGGCTTGAGGGAGCACAGTTTGGAGCCAGGTGTGCTCCAAGGGAATAAATACAAGCCCCCCTAAGAACTGGCCCACCACTTTAAGGGGAACTGAAGGAGCTGGCTTTTCCAGGAGGATGTGCTTCCCCCAGATGCTGGGTGAGCTTGTCCTTTGAGGACAGTAGGCATTAGGCAGCCCATAATGTTCTCTGTGTTTGCCTTGTGTCTTGGGATCTCTCTTTTGAAGCAGAAGTCACAACAGGTGACTGATGACTGATCTGTTTGACATCACAGGAAGGCACTGGAGAACATCAAGTGGGATGGTGACAGCAGCGATAGTGACAGTGACAGTAGTGACAGTGACCGTGAGTAGCTGACCCTCATGACTTCCTTTTGGGAAAACTGGGAGCAACGGTTGCCATGATACCAGGAGGCTTTGGAAGGAGTGGAATTACTGAAGGAATGGCTTCTGGGAGGTGCTGCAGCACTGATGAACACTCAAGGGTGTTCTGATACGGGACCTGCTTGGCAAGACACCATCCTCATGTGCCAGCTGGAAGCTATTAAATCTTCTTGGTAATGTGGAACACAGCGTGGGCTACCCCAGGTCTCCTCCCCAGCACCCCTGCAAGAGCTGGCTCCTGATAAACAGCATCACTGAGGGTGGAGAGCTGCAGGGAGAGGGGTGGGGTGCACCCTGGAGGCTGCTCAGGCAGGCACAAGAGTTCCACAGCTTGAGCAAGACTTCTCATGGGCCTCCTGTCACTCGACCCTGCACCAGATGCAATTCCTTTCCATCCAGCTTTGCTGAACTACTTAAATACAGAGTTTACTCTGGATATAAACACTGAAGGAATGCAATACTCAGCACCTGTGGTGTTACTCCTCATCTTTCTGGTGTTTTGGGACAGGTGTTGGAGTGTAGATGTTAAATTACACTTTGTACAGCTGGAGACTGTCTCTAATAAAAGGCTGACATTAAGCTGGCTGTATTCTAGTAGTCCTTGAGCAAAAACTGTGGTTGAACCAAAGTTTGCTTTCTGGTAGAAATACCTGGTGTTCTAGAACTGCAGCAGGGCAGCTGTGACAAGAAACCTACCAGGGCAGAAATCCATGTCAGGATGTGCTCTGACACCAGTTTTGAACATACCCTGTACTCAAAGATTGGTTTGGTTTTTTTTAACGCTGTACATTAATAAATCACATCAGTGAATTCTGGCTTTCTTGCTCCTTGAAAGAAGTAAATTAAGAGTTCTAGCTGTTCAGGTCATGGAGAAAGACTGAGCTTTGTACTGCCCAGCTGTAGTTGATGTTTAAACAGGAGACTTAAACAGCAGGAACAAGTGGTTGAAGTCTTGTTTTATTCAGCTGACAAAGTGGCAAATGATTAATGGCAGGTTACAAACATTATTTTGGTTGGATCACAAGCCCACTTGGTAAAATGGGGAAACATTAATTCTTACACAAATTGTAGGGAAGCTTCCTGAAGTTGGTTGTCAGGACAACTCAAAACGAATAAAAATACAACAGATGGTGAAATTAAATACAGTGCAAGGAAACAAGACTGTACCCGTGCTTTGATTTACCACTTCCAGCCCCTGCCAACAGCTCTGTTTGAACCCTCAGAAGATCATGGGATTTCTCTCTGGCACAGAACAGCTGAACTGCCTCCAAAGCTCCAATCCTAGCTCACTGCACTTGAGTTGTTCCCAACCCCACAGCACTGGCGTATGCTGTCAAGATATCCACAATCTGTTTGGTTTCTAGGGTCATGCGCGCTTCTGTGAGCCAGTCGTTTGCCACCCTCCTGGGCTCTCCTCGTAACTGGTTGACAAATTTGGCCGCCAGCTCCAGATCTCCGTGTTCGATGCAGTAGGAAGCGTAAGACAGTAACTTAAACGTGTCGAGGTCGTCGGGGCTGATCCGAGCCGGTGGCTTCAGCTGCTGAGGGTGGAACACCAGCAGCGACTGCAGGTAGGACAGGAAGTATTGGTACAGGCTGTTCCTCGTCTCGTCGATCATGGCCACTCGTTTTGCCAGTTTTTGGACCGTGTGGAAGCGGGCTCTGAGGGCCTCCTCGCTGTACACGCCCCGCGTCAGGGCGTCCTGCGGGAGAGCTGCTGTTAAGGCTTCCGTGAAGGCGTTGTCGGCGCAGCTGGCTTTGATGGCCTTCACCGCGCTCCCCAGGGGCGCCGTGGGACTGTCCCCCGTGCCTGATCTCATGCAGTATTTGAGCGCTTCCACGGAAAGCCACAGCTGATGGGCCTTCCTGGCCTCCTCTTCTGCTACTGCATGACCTGCAAGAGAAGCCAGGAAGGGGCTCAGTTGGGCACATATGGCTTTGAGAACAAGCAGCAACAGCCATCCCTCTCCACACTCTGCTTTCCAAAGCAGCTGCCCCATCGGCATGTGCTCTAAAGCAAGTCTGTCCCACAGTTTAGAGCCAGAATAAGACAACTTTTGGAAGAACCACCTCAGACTTGCTCATCTGGGATTTGCTAGGTGCTCAGCAGTGTGAGCTATGTGCCTAAGCCTGGGTTTAGATGCCCAAATTTGGGCAAGGGGCCTTTGGGGAACACAATTTTAGTCCTTAGAGAAAGAGGAATTCAGTGCTCACTCTCGACTGCTTGCTCAATTCCCTTCAGCCTGGCATAGGCAGTGTTTATATCCAAGGTGAAGTTGTCAAGCTGTTCCTGACTAAGGCGTCTGAACTGCATCTCCTGTTCACTGAGCTTCTCCGATAGGTTCTGAAACACAGTGCAATAAAAGTAACAAAGAAACAGCTGCTTAATAATAATTATTTTTAAGACACATTTATATAAATCTGTTGTCCTTGTTAGGGCCAGTGCATACGTAAATACAATATACCAGTAAGAAACCTCATAGGGGTGAATTTAACAGTTACTGCACTTGAGTCAAAAATCTGTCACCTATAGCAAAAGCTTTTCAGACCAGTTTGAATAAAAGCTACACATTGAGGCACTCTATCACCTCAAGATAAGCTTGCTTCCCTCCCCAGCCCCCATTTCAGTCCCCTGGAACGTGGTTCAGGACTCTTGTCATATGAAACATGTGCTTTGTAAGGGTTTAAGTATCCCTTTAATTCCCCTGGCGACTCCTCTCCCTTACCTGCTCAAATTCCACCTTTAGATCCTGCTCCTGGATCTTCAGGACATCTCTGAGGTGGTCGGTGTGGGCAGCAGCCTGGCGCCGGAGCTGGGTCCGCATTTCTGCCTCCATCACCTCTCGCACCTCTTCCACCTGGACACACACGAGGGGTGTAATGCACCACTACTGCTCAGCTGCTTGTCACACACTGTCACAGTATCACAGCAGTGATTACTGAGGGTACATGTCAGAGCACTGGCACTGACAGAGCCTGTCTTTCATCTTAAAAGACCTGCAGAGGTCCAGTTTTACAGCTAACCCTTTTCCTAAAGGTGTTGAGGAATAGATTCGTGGTTCACCATGTGAGTAACTGCTGGTTACCCGGGAGGCACTTAGTGCAGCTATCAAAATAGTATATTAAAAATACAGTAACATGTCAAATCAAACACTCAAACACTTTTGGAAGCTGGTTTATAAATGAGCTTCCAAACCAAAGAAACTTTACCTTTTCCCTGTGTAGCACTATAATGACCACACAAGGTCAGATCCAACAATGAAATAATTCTCAGTAAGGGTGACTGGGCACAAACTGCCCGGAAAAGCAGTGGCTGCCCCAACCCCTTCCCAAGATCATGTTGGATGGGACTTAGAGCAACCTGGTCTAGTGGAAGGTGTCCCTGAGTGTGGCAAGAGGTTGGAACAAGGTGATCTTGAAGGTCTCTTCTAACACAAATGATTCTAGGATTTATTTTGATCCAATAATCCTATCTCCAACTTGAAGACAAGTAACTTCATAAAGTCATTCCCTATATGATTTTACCATTCTAACTTTGCAGCAGTTTTCTTGCTCAACGTCTCCTTTTAATATTTAGCCTGAGGGTCACCCATGTGCAGTCTCCCACTACCCAGAACATCCATCCCAGTTGTTGCTCTGGGCTTTTCCATTAACTCTTCTTTTTGAACCAAAGATTTAACCAGGTGCTTTAGGCCACTTTACCTTCTTCTCCTGTTCTCGTTCAATCTCATTTTTGTGACGCTCCAGCGCTTTGGCCACGGCTGCCTCAAATGCTCTTTTATCTTCAAGTTTCTGCTTCTCCAGGGCAGACTCGATGTGCTGCTGCTCCCGGACGCGCTGCTCCGCCAGCTCCTTGTTCAGCTGGTCAATGCGCCGGTGGGCGTGCGCGATCAGGGAGTTCAGGTCATCTGTGGACAACTGCCCAGCTAAAGGAAACACAGGGCATGAGAGAGGGAATGGAAACCACAGGGAAACCTCTGCAGTGCCCCCCCACCTCCCACTCAAGCACTCTGGGGCTCCAGGGGGTTATTGACCAGTGAGCTTGTTCTAGGGAAGGTCTCTGAGCACTTCAAGCCCTTGACCTGTGCTAATGCCCACCTGAGACCACTTTCTGAACTGTATTTTCATTCCAGGACACAAATTACCTTGGTTCCTTCCAAATTATTCCCAGCTGTAATTTACACTTCCATATCCATGTCACACTCAGAGACTGTCAACAGCTCTGTCATTTCTTGGTTTTTACACACCATGTATTTCCCCCTCTGCCAGCACACAGAGAAGCAGGCAATGTCATTGTGAGGGACAGACAGAATTACATTTTCTCTTCAACAGTCCTCTGGGATCAACTGCTCCTAATCAGATTCCTTACCCCAGCTGGTACCTTTCAGGTTTGGCTACTCAGAGAGCAGCACAATTCACAACCACATTGTTCCTGGGAGAGGAGGACCCAAGCTACCCCTGCAGCATCTGGTGACCTGAGAAGGGATTTATAAAATGCTGCAGCTCATTTTGCACTGGCTACCAGCTAAATAATCTGTATGGAAAGCTGAGACTACTTGGGAAAGCATTCCTGCAGGGTCTAAGGCAAACAAGATTGCACAGTCCTTCAGTCACCTTGTTGTTGAGTGCTGGACAAAGGACTGGCACAGGAGGACTTGGAGCAGTTGTGCTCACTGTCCAGTGGGAAAGCTGACCAGCAGCACCAAGCTCAGCTGTTGGATGTAACTGTTACAAAAAGATCAGTTTGTGCTTTAAGCCAAGTGTGCAAAATGACTGGAAAGGATCCCAAGGTATACCTCAGCCTGAAATGTTCTAGGAAGGTGACATTTCACCCTTTGTTGATAACTGCCAGTAACTTAAGCCAAGTCCCACACAAACACAAAAAAGGACAAAGAGAGAACTTTGAAGGGACGAGAACAAGTGCCAGTAACTCACCTAAGTCAGTTATCTCTGCAACAGAAAGAAGTTGGGAAAATTAATGCACATTCACTACAGCAAGGCAGTCATGCAAAAGTAAAATAGAAAACCAAGACCTTATCTACAGTGACTTAAACGTGAGACCAAGTCCTTAGGAATTCAGGAAGGACAGTATGTGGAATAAAAGTCTCTGTATTGCAGGCAAGATGTAGCCCAAGACACCCCACCCACTAAAATCACCCTTGGAAACCCACAGATGGACACTTGAATTCAGCCAAAGCAAGGAACAGAAGTTTGAAGTAGGAAAGTGCAACAAGACCGGAAATTTTAGTCTGACATTTCTAGGTTCTTACAAACAGAAGCAGTTGGTCAAGAAACAAATTCCCCAGTGGCAGTGAGAGTCAGGGACCCCAACAAGTCTGTCCCATGTGCTTCAGTCACACCAGTAAGAAATGGGCCACATGGAAGCTACAAGGAGCTTCCCTTTCCTTCCACAGAAGGACAGTGATCACAAAACCAAAGATATTATCCTGTGCAAGCAAAGGCAGCTCCATCCCCAGGGAGCCTAAATAAGTTGTTTTTTTTTCTTCAGAACCCCAAAACCAAATTCCACAAACAATTTGTTAATTTCAAATGTTTTCCCCACATATACTGGGTATGGGGTTGGCTATGTTTTAAATGAAAACTGACCATTCCAAAGGTCTGGTGAATTAATTTAGCCAGGAAAATTATTTTGTGGACTAAGGTCCGGATTAAGAAAATGTGTTGTAATTCAATTCTGCATTGTATACTTCAAGAGATATATTAAGGCCATATAGTTTTTTCAATTACAGAAGTTATTACTTCTATTAAAAAAAAATCTGTAATTTGGAATAAAGCCTTAACAGCTGCTTCTGAACACATCAGCTAGAAAAGTCACTTAGTACATTTATGTTAAACCCTGAGTTAGAAATATCTGGAAAGCTGGGTGTTTTAGGGAATTAATTTTTTAAACTATCACAGACAGTAATTGTTCCATGGACATACCATACATGGGTTCCTGCAGGAGCTCATCCACAGTAATGGTGAACACACACAATCCACCTCCTGCAACTCTGCTTGTCTTTAAAATGAAAGCAGTTAAGGTGAGCAAGGGCACCTGTGGCAAGGAGTATGGAGGGAGCATTACTGGGGCTGAGCTGACTGTTCACTGCTTTTGTGCAGCACTGGCTCTTGCTACAGGTGTGTTACTGCTTCAGTTTAGTTCAGAAATAAAGTGTATTGGGGCAGGCAGGGTATGAACCTCTCAGGTTATTAAACCTCTCAGTTTCAGTGATGATGTAGAAAAATTCAGAGAGTTCTTCATCACTCTGTAACAATGGTGTTTTATAATACCTCTAATCACAGAGTCAACCAAGTATTTGATTACTGATTGACAGAGATTTGACTGCTGTCTGGAATGACCTGGCTCTCTTTCTGATATACCAGGGATGGGAAGAGATGTTTATACAACCAATATATTTACCACACAAGAGCTACATTTTGTGATACTTTCCATACGGCACAGATAAAACTAATTCCCTTCATAACACCTGCTTTAGATCATTTCATTTAGTTGTGAAATCATTTTCACTTCAGACCAACCAAATACTGTGAAAATTTGAAAACTGGGATGCTGGACGTTGAGTGGCCAAGCACTACAAACCACAGTGCAACAAGCACGAGGTAACTCCTCTCCAATGGGAGACTTACTCATCCCCTTCCAGCCAGGCTTCACGTCGGGGGTGATGCTGTCAAGCTCCCGCTGGAACTCCTCTCTGGCTTTAGCCACCAGCTCATGGTACTGAGCCACGATCTTGGCCTCAGACTGCGCTGCCTGAACCTGGAACCAACAAGGATGAGATTAATTTGTTTTTCAAGGCAGGGATTGAAATTGAAGGCACATAGAATTTAAAGCAAAGCCCTGGGATACTGGCACGTATCAGCCCCCAGCCCAAACAAGGCAAACTCACTTGGGAGAGCACAAAAACCCAGCCTGTGATATTAAACCTCTCTTACACAGAAATTATTTGCTGGAACTATCACTCATCTGTTTTGCCTCACATGCCCACTGTAACTATACTGCCAGTCTGTAGCCCGGACAGGACCAAGAGTATCTTGAATTAAGTTTATATCTTAAAACATCTCCAGCTCCTTTTCTCTGCTCACAGCCATCATACAGGCCTAGTAAGTGATGCCTGTGATTGCTGCCATCCTCAGTGAGTTCTGATGTTCCCACTATCAGGCTATACCCATTCCAAACACACCTGATGAATTACCAGCTCTCCTGCAAAGGGAGATAAACTTCACCTTTACATTCCTTTCCCAGTCTTCTGAACTGCAAAGCGATTTACCACCAAGTCATTGGCACAAGTTGAACTCCTCCCTAACCTTGTGGTAAATTACCTTGGAAACAAGTGGGAGGAATTACAAGCTGCCAACAGAAAGGACTTGGAACCATCAAGCCACCTGGAGACTCTTTCAAGACAGAGTTCAAGTTCTCATGAAGATCTTGCCGTATCTGATTACATTATTACTACATAGCAGTATAACGAGCTCAAAGCCTGAGTACAGCTACAAGAGGATGGATTTACAATTCACAATGCACTGGAAGTGGTCACAACACTGAGCCTGTCTGAGCTCAAGAAGTGTTTGGATAACACTCTCAGACACAGGGTGGGATTCTTGGGGTGTCCTGTGCAGGACCAGGAGTTGGATTCAATGATCCTGATGTGTCCCTTCCAACCTGGCACATTCTGTGATTGTATGAAGTATCTCACCCCCTGCAAAGGATTTGGGAATGGGTGGTCTGCACAAGCTGCCAAGGAGTCCCCACCCTAGAGATAATTATAAACAGTCTGAGGAAGCTTTACCTTTTTCACCACATTGTCCAAGTCCACAATCATATGATGGAGATTTTCTTCTGCAGTGACAATGTGAGGTTTGACTCCTGCCAGCTGAGACTTCTTGACCTTCTCGATGATACCCTTTGTCCTTTCTAACTCCTCTCTGAAAAGAGAAGCAACTGCTAAGTGTAACACATACAGGGCTTATCATCCCAAAGAAAATTTACTTTATGCTGTTGGTATTCACAGGAAGAACTACTGGGTAACTCTACTGGTGCTTCCTATCTACCAACTCTAAGATGCTTTGACTAAGGATTACTTCTTTCCCACAGCCTGAAACCTAAAGATGTAAGTGTGGCTATTCCATGTAAAATGAGAATTATTTATACTGCAATTAGTACTCAGCATTTAGCTGGAGGGAAGATGAAGTTCACTGAAAGGAGTTAGTATTAGTAGAACTAGGTTAGAATTAGCTGACAATTCCAGCAACTAACAGCAGCAAGGAAACATTTTTAATATAGATGGCTTACGCTTGCAGAAGTGTTTTGGACATGGTGACTGGTGGAGATTAATGAGGATGGGAGAGAATTTATAGGGCTCTGTAAAGATAGATTTGTAATTAGGAAAGAAATGCTTTCTGCTGGCACAATTGGAAATCAAGGAAAAAGTGAAAAAATGTTCCTTTTCCAAATCCATTCAAACCAATGGAGCTTTCCAATGACCTCATTAGAATAAGGAATAAGCTTTAAAATAAGTGAATTAAGAAAATAAACAAAAGCAAAGATATCCAGTAGAGCAATGGAGAATGAAAGCTGGTCCATGTGGGGTTTGCATTAGCTTTGTTTTAATAATGAAACCTCAATTACACCTCCCACTAATTTTAGTCAGCACAGCAACAACAAAGATAAGGGAATTTTATAATGTGATAGCAACCATGCAGCTTCAAGGATGATGTTACCCTCTCAGCCTTAGAAGCACCAAAGGGTTTCCAAATTTATTTCTTATCTCATTACAAGGACATTGAGATACTGTTTGTCATTTTACTTCTGCTCCTTTAGTGCCTGCAGACCACACTCAGGGCACATCAACACAGGTCATACAGACCCCTGGGTATGAGCAGTGCTGCCATTCAGAATTCAGCTTTTTCTTAGGTATGTGCTCAGTAAAAATCTAATTGCTTAAAAGCAATTCTGTGGACACAGGGAACTGCCAAAGGATGCTGCAAGATTTAACTTTTTCATTACAACTAAAAGAAGCTGGTGATGTAACTGACTCAATACACAGAGTGCAGTCACGGAGTCATCCTTGAACAGTTTGGGTTGGAAGGGACTTTAAAGATCATCTCATTCCACTCCCTGCCATGGACAGGGACACCTTCCACTGGAACAGGTCACTCAGAGCCCCATCCAACCTGGCCTGGAACACTTCCAAGACGGGGCAGCTACAGCTTCTCTGAGCAATTTGTGACAGGGCCTCACCACCCTCACAGGGAAGAATTTCTTCCTAATAGCCAATCTAAATGTGTCCTCTGTCAACTGAAGCCATTCCCCCTTGCTCTGCCCTTGTAAAAAGTCCCTCCCCAGCTCTCTTGTAGCCCCTTTAGGTGCTGGGCTGCTTGAAGGTCCCCTCAGAAACTCCTCTTCTCCAGGCTATAGTCCTTACAATAAGTTTATTACTAACAAAATTATTCAACAATAATATTGAAAGGACTGTGGATCTTTTTATTTTTTTATCATCTTACTTGAACTTACCAGCACTCTATGTTAGTACTAAGGAGATAAACAAGTTCTTAAAAAGAACAGGACAGTTTCAGACTCTCTGGTACAGGGAGGACTTTGTGCACAGGCACCCAAGGTTTGCACGTGTCACATTAAAATGCTCATGGCTAGTGAGTATTAAACCAATTTCTGATGTGGCACGAACAGATCATTCAATATGAACACTGGTGACTCCGTACTTTTTAGAAACTCATCTGGTGTTTGCCAGCCCTCACATGAACAATGTAACTTAGAACTCACTTGGCTTTCAGGAGGGCGTCAGCAGCTTCATCCACCGCTCTCCTGCGGTCCTTCAGCGCCTCCTCCAGCGTGCGCCACTGGGAGGATTTTTTCCCCCCAGCATCCTGGGAAGCACAGATTCCTCATGAGGGTCATTACAATCACTGAACAAGAGAGCTACCACAGAGTGGAAGCCTGCAGACATTCACATGTCGCTGAACATTTCCCACAAACTGAGCACCATTCTTGTGTTTTTCAACAGCACAGCTGGAAGCTTTACAAGTGATGTTTCTCTTCCAGCATTTTGTTTTGGTTTTGTTTGATTCTTAACGTTTTTCTTCCTGAGCCACAGACCTTATTCACACAGAAGAGCTTACATGAGAATCACTGTATGGTGTACAATGTATTTGGAGATCTCATGTATTAAAGTACTTTAATACTTTAAAATTGCCTTTAAGCTTAATGCTTAAGTACCATAATACTTTAAAGTTGGTTGATTTTAAATTAGGCTTAGTAATTAAGCTTAAAAGCAATCTCTTAAGGCAGTTATTTTACTAACTACTAGATTAAGTCTCGAGTGCTTGGTTGGTTGTCCATGTCCCTGCTAATTGATTAACAACTGAATTTTATCTCTGCTCTGGAACTGAATGGGCAGTGGCAGATACCCACAAACCCGGGCATGAGCACACCACAAATGTTATCATTTGTACATCCCCTTCCTATTTCCTGACAAGAAACAAACAATCCAGCAAGAGGATGCTGGCAAGGGGAGTAAGTTCAATGGAATTACCGGGGTGGACACCATGACCTTAATTAGGCTAAAAAAGTCTTAGGAATTAAAACAAAATTAATTAAAATACAGTGTGAAAACTATTCATGTCTTCACTTGAATTTTCTTCTTGCAGAAAGAAAATAGAGGGGTTGGAAAAAAAACCACAAAAAACCAAAATTCAAAATCAAAACCACTGTATTATTTGACTCTACCACATTTCACAAATGGAAAGGTAAGTTAAAATTGTGATAAATGTAAAGGCATTGCAAGAAAAGATTCCAAGTTTACTTTTAATTCAGATTAAAGTTTTGCTAAACACAATGAAAAAGAAAAAAATGTCCCCACTTGTCCAATTTACCTCAGAATCATCCATGGCCTCCTTGAGTATTTGGGAATGGGCATTCACTGCTTGCACAGCAGACTCCTGGGCAGTGATAGCCTGAAGGGTTGCACGAGCAGCTGTGCTTAAGGCTCCTTCTAGAGTTGCTGCAAGGGCTAGAAAAGAAGTTAAGTCAACTAAACAATAAAGAAAAGACTTTATAAATAGTAAAATGACATGTTACAGCCTCTACATCTCTTATTATTTTCTATGATCTAAAAGAGCTGGTCAGGTTGGAAACTAAATAGCCACCGACAGAATGAGGTCAGCAAAATGCTCTCCTCATTTAGAACAGGGGTATTAAGGTGCAAGTCTGCACCTACAGCAAAACACCACCCAGTGGAAGACCTCTCCCATGGGACTGCAGGGAGGTGCAGATATATCCTATGCTCACTTGTTCTAAAGGTTCTTAAGAGAAAGCAAGTACATTTTTGTATCTTCCTTGAACTTTGAAGTCCACTCCAACCTCAAATTTCCCATTACTCTTCAATCCTCAGTTACTTCTGAGTGGGTGGAAGAAGCTTCACCACCACTTCCTCTGCCAACTCAACAGAGGGGCAACAGCCAAGAGGTGTGTAAGGAGCTTAGGACTACAAAGCCAGTGCAATTCCACAGTTCTGTCCCGTGCAACACACACAGGAACAGTAACAGTGTGGACTCACCTGATACCCTCTCTTGCTCCTCTTTGTCTTGCTGGGCAAGCCGGGCTGCAACTTCCTCTGGTGGCCGTTCTTTTATAGCATAGGAACCTTCATGTTGTTTACCTATTCAGAAGTAAAAAAAGAGTCAAACTGCTTAAGTGGAGAGTCCAAATTAGTATAGAGAGGTTACTTGTAGAGAAGTAACTTTATCAAAACTGATTTTTATAGCTGGTATCACTTTGTAGATCTGACTTCTGCTCAAAGGGATGCTGCAACTACCTGAAAAATCTTTGTATCCATAATTACAAAGGCCAGTCTCACAACTTAAAGACAGGAGCATGGATACCTCACATGCATTTGGAGATTTTCTACTGTCTAGTTACAAAATTACACAAGGCTCTGAAGTCAAAGGCAAAGCAAGAAGTGAAACACGGAGCTAAGTTGAAATTTCAAGTGAATCTCTGTTCTTGCTTTTTTTTTCAGTTCTCCTTGGCATGCTTACAGAGCCCAACCAAAACAGCAGAGGATGAGTGAGAAGGCTATGATCACTATGTATAGTGATCACAACTATATTCCCTTGCCTAGAGCCACCTAAAATGCCTTTAAGAGTGAGAAGTGACCTAACTAATACTCTCAAGGTCAACAGCAGGTTGCATGTGAACTGAGGAGAGAGCGCAGAGCTCTCAGCCTCAAGCTGCAACAAAACCCACCAGGTCACCTCTGAATAATGCTGATGTTACTCTGCAGCATGTACTTACCCCTGGCATGCTTTCTATGAAAGGTGTTCATAACTAAAAAAATTAATGTAATCTAATCTCATCTGGAAGAGACCATCATCTCGAGGCTGGTGTCTTTTGTTAACAATAAACACAGTTTCTTCACTTGTCCCTGGGCATAGATGCCCTACTGAACAGCAATCACTAAACCACTAAGAGCAGAGGCAAACTGGAATGTGCAAGTTCAGTTCAGCACAAAGGCAGTCTTTGCTCTTGTGCTCACACCTACACCTGTCCCAGGCATCAGTCACAGCTCTCACTGTGTTAAAAATCTGTTAGCAGATGATGGAAGTTTTCTGCACACGGCACAGAAACTCACACCTTCAAACAATGACAAATACCAACACAAGCAAGAATGCATGCACGTGAAACTAGAGGATTTGGGTTTTCTTCATTGCATTCACATGATTTTTTTCACCTTCTTCAGTCTGTATCCCCGGAGCTGGCACGGACACGGCTACCCCTGTTGCAGAGATGATCTGTGCTGCAGCCTTGCCTGCTGTTAAACAGTTGCAGAACACACCAGTTAGTGCAGCTGGGGACACGGGCTCCATCTGCCAGAGAAGGACGGCCTGGAGCATCTTCGGCCAGGGGCCTGCTGAGCTGGTGAGGAAGGGCTTAAACCAAAGCTGCTGGGAGAGGGGATGCAGGAAAAGGGAGCCTCACTTCATGGAGACATGGTGGGATGGTTCCTGTGACTGGACTGTTGGAAGGATGAAGGCTCTTTAGAAAGGCCTGGCACGGGAGACTGGGAGTGCAATCACCCTCTTTGTCAATGACCAACTGGAGTGCATGGAGCTCTGCCTGGGGATGGATTAGGAGCCAACCAAGAGCTTATGGGTCAGGATTAAAGGGAGAGAAGGGATAGGTGACATTACATTGGGGGTCTGCTACAGGCTGCCTGAGCAGAAGACAGAGTAGATGAGGCCCTCCACTGAAAGAGCAGTGCTGCTGAATAAGGGAAGACCAAGTGACATCTCCCTGGATTTCTGAAAGCATTTGTCACTGCCTTGCATGACATCCTTTTCTCTAAACTGGAGAGATGTGGATCTGATGGATGAACCACTCTGTAGATAAAGGTGTTGGCTGGATGGTTGCACTCAAAGAGTTATGATCAATGCTCAATGTCTAAGCGGGCACCAGTGGTAAGTGTGTTCCTCAAGATCACTGTTGGGACCAGGACTGTTTAACATCTTTGTTAGTGACCTGGTAAGTGGGACTGATGCACCCTCAACAGGTTTGCTGATGACATCCAGCTGAGCTGCACAGTCACATGCTGGACAGAAGGGATGTTCATCCACAGGGACTTGGAGAGGCTCAAATTGTGGGACTGTGTGAGCCTCATCAAGTTCAACAAGACCAAGTGCAACATCCTGCACCTGGGTCGGGCAAGCCCAAACACAGGGGAGGAGAATGGATCAAGAATAGCCCCCAGGAGAAGAACTTCGGGGTGCTGGCAGATGAGAGGCTCAATATGACCTTCTCAAGTGCACAGGCAGTCCAGAAATCACCTGTGTCCTACTGGATCCCCAGCAGTGCAGGCAGCAGGTCAAGGGAGGTGATTCTACCCCTCTACTCTGGTGAGGCCCCACCTGCAGTGCTGCATCCACCTCTGGGCCCCCCACATTAGAAGGACACAGACCTGTTGGAACAAGCCCAGAGGAGGCCACGAAGATGCTCAGAGGGCTGGAGCACCTCTGCCATAGAAACAGGCTAGGAGAGCTGGGCATGTTCAGCATGGAGAGGAGAAGGCTCCAGTGAGACCTTCAAATACCTTCCAGTACTTACAAGGGGTTACATGAGAGCTGGAGATGGTCTTCTGACAAGGGCATGGAGTGTCAGGACAAGGGGGAAGGGCTTCATACTGACAGAGGGCAGGGTTAGATCAGGTATTAAGAAGAAATTCTTTATTGTGAGGGTGGTGAGGCACTGGACCAGATTGCCCAGAGAAGCTGTGGCTGCCCCATCCCTGGAAGTGCTCAAGGCTGGGTTGGATGGGCCTTTTGGGTCTAGTGGAAGGTGTCCTTGCCCTTGGCAGGGGGTTGAAATGAGATGATTTTTAAGCTCCCTTCCCAACCATTCCCTGCTAAGTGCTATAATGTAATAATAGGGATAAAGGCTTTAATTTTTTCCTCTGTAAAAACATAATAATTTGATATGGATGTTATTATTTCCAGAAGAAGATGATTTCCTGGATAAACAGCAACAAGATATTAGTTACACATACACAGAGCCATTAGTGATAACATAAAAAGACATCACAACTGCTCCTCTCCAAACAAGTTCCATTTGATATGGCTTTACAGTAGCCCAGTAATAATCCAAAATTAAGTGTCTTGTGCTTGCAAGAGCCTCAGAATCCAGCACTTGAAGTTCTCTTCCTGCTGAGTCTCACATCTAAACTATGCAGGTTAGTAATTTTTTATCTTAGATTCCAAATATCCTCTAAATTAAATACATTTCTTAAAAAAATAGGGAAAAAAAGCCAAAGCCATTTTAGGCAAATGTTATGACTTGGAAAGAAAAAAACATTAATTCTAAGAAATTACAAAATTTACCTTCAACCATTCAAAGGACAATTTTAATCTACTCTAACATATATGATACAGGAGATCATTATGTCATTTGCTTCTTTATACATGATATTCTATACATTTACCTCCTTTTTCCTCTGTAGGAGCAGCAGCTTCTGGTTTGCCTATCTGAGATTTGGAAGCAGGCTGTTTAGACTCTTTCATTACTTCTGCTACAGATGAGATCTGCAGAGGACCTTGATGTATCTTGAAAAGTCAGAAATAAGAAATATCATCAGTTTTTCCAGCTTGGATTTCACCAATTCCAGTATAATGGAAAAGAACTTTTCCATGTCCAGGTGTATGTACCATAAATCTGAGCTTCAAAGTGCAAATGAAAATAGCCATCTAATGTCTTGACTTGATTTTTAATCAGAAGGAATTTCTACAATTTTCACCTCTCCAAAAATGCAGGTAGAATTCTGGCAGTTTTCACTATAAACAAGTGTTTATTAACTTATTCATTAAAACCAAATAGTTTCATGCCCCAAATAATCCAAACACTTCTGAGTGTGTTTAATGCAGAAACCCTAAGTTTGGCTTCACTGATTTCCTTTTGAAAGGCTTCAGATGCTGGTGGTTGGGGCAGATAAACACTCAAACACAGAGTATTGTCACATTTTATCATATTAATCCCTTAATATCCATTGTGGAGAGCCACAAGGTAAAAATAAAACCATCTGGGTTAGATCCATGACTGTGGAGGTGGTAACTCTGCTGATTAATCTGGTTTGCAAAATTCCCAAGTGCCTGGGAGGCACCAAGAACTTGGATGATAACACAAAGTGTAGCTAAAACAAGAAGAGAGAAAATTTTGTTGACTGATATTCCCCCACTCATTAGGAACAGCTTTCTTAAAATTCAACTAAGAATATTTTGAGTTTCCTGAAGGCCAAATGGCTTCTGAAAGCTAAAAAAAAAAAACACAGCCAGAGCAGATTTTCAGTATTCTTGATTACTGGGAAGTGTTTCCTTTCACATGCAGGAGCAGGGAAACTTCCACGTTTCAATTTCCAGAGTTGTGCCAAAGGCAGTATCAGATTTTACTTTCTCCATGGTAGTGCCACTAAGATTTTGAAGTATGATGCTTATGCCTGGCTCTGCACCATTCAAATCTTTACTCACTCAAGAATGCTCTCAGTCCTCTTTAAAACACGTTCATTTAGAGTAAGTTTTGTAATTCTGCTACACCACTAACTACACTAAGCCTCTAGTAAAGCAGTTAAATTCCAGCCTGTCACCTGCCTCTCTCTCTCTCTCCATTTTATTTCTCAGTATAAGCAGAGCAGCTATTCAGTTGGGATTCTATTAGATGATTTTACTCTAAATAAAATACTCTAAATAAAAATAAGTTTTACAACCCACACACCACAATTATCAGATGTTAATGGGAAACATACAAGCATCACTTTTGCAGCACCAAGTAGGATCTGAGTTTGTAATTCTTAAACCTTAATATAAGAAATCTTAATTCTTGAACTTTTAAAATTCTTAGCAAAAAGCAAAATTAATCAGAATTTGACACCTAAGTACAGACATTCTCTTTAAAAACCAGAGAAGTGAATGTGTGGGGGTGAATGGGAAACACTTACTGGTTTCTTTGGCATTGGTGTGCTGGAAGGTGCAGGGCCAAGTGCCATCTCAAAGAGTTTGTCAGAGTAGGGAATGGCCTTCTCCACGCTCTCCCGGAATTGTTTGTCATAGCTGGCATACAGGACGGTTCCACCTATCCCTCCACCCACCAACAGGAGACCCGCACCGATGACTTTGCCCACAGAAACGCTGAGGAGGAAAGAAGAGTGAAAGGGATGTAAATTACATTATATGGCAAACATCAAACAGTTTGTGAGTCTTCAGCTTACAGCTGGGGACCACCACTCTGTTCCAGGACCTGCCAACAAACCCAGAACTTGCTTTAAATCACCTTCACCCCTGGTAAAACACTGGTTAGTAAAACCCAAAGGTAGAATGGCAGCCCACAGCTTCCACAATAAATACTGATCACCTTCTTTTCTTTATCTAAATCTGACTGAACGAAACAAGGAACACACCCCATGAGAACACAAGTTACTCCACACAAAAACCCCCCTGCCAGGAGTCTGGAAACCAAGGAGCAGACTCCCTCTTGGTCATTGCACCCTCCAAACCCCGGTACGTACCCGGACTCTCCGGGGTGGGTGGCATATCCGCGGTACAGGCGCGATGGACGGAGTGAGGCTCTCACACACCGACTGTTCTGCGGGGGAAGGAGGCAGGGTCAGCAGGGAGCACAGTGAAGCTGATCTCTCTCAACAGCAGCACTGGGCTGATTTGCTCCATTGCCACAACCTCAGTGTGTCTGTAGGAAAGCTCCCACTGGCACTAGAACAGCAACGTTGGACTCTTTTCTGTTAACACATGGAGAGCTTTCCCACGTGCAGCTTCCAGGTTAAGGGCTATTGAAGCAGTCAATAAATTCTTTGAAAAATGAAAAGGAACAAACCCCTACCCCAGCTTCTTTCTGCATTTATTTTGCTGATTTATGTGCTGGGCAGTACAACTAGGTTAGTTTTAGGTGCACTTCAATCTCACACAGTAGAATGGCTCAGTGTGAGCAGGGCAGAACACAACAACAGCTGTTTAAATGCTTAAAACCATTTTCAATTCTTAAGATACACAAGCAATTCTCCTGGAGCTTCTAAACCAAGACCTCTTCTTTAAAAGATTTAATAATGTACACCTTCCAGACAGACATTAGATTATAATATAAATTAAATTAGTATATGAAGAGTGATATTTTATTATATTCTACTTAACAAAATCCACATTACCAAGATTTTTATCTTCTCTGAAGGACTGGTTAAGCTACTCTAAGCCTACAGAAGAAAACACACTGTTGGCCTCAGAGGTTTTTTCCCCACATGGGAATTACTAACAGGGAAATACAGGACTCATGAGAAATCAAAGTACAAGGCACAAAAAGCACTTTTCCCACAGTTGAGGTATTTTGCCCAACAGGAATTTTTTTCTTTAAAATAGAAAAAGTCTGGGCGATGCTTCACTACAGCATAACCCCAGAAGACAAGTGTCTCTATTTCCTTTTGCACATGGCAATAACATGCACAACTCTTGTGGTTTAGGTCCTATCCCTGTCCAACAGCACAGACAGGAAAAGGCAGGAACACTGCATTCTTATTCTTTCCACAAAGGCAGCCAAAACATTTTTAATTAGTAGCAGGAGCACATGTACAGCAGGAGGAAGCATGCTCCTTTTACCCCTGAGACCTTCAGGAGCCCTCACTGTGAGTGGTTTTCTGGATTGTGATGGATAGAAAGGGCAATAAAATAATAAATATAATCTGTAACGTTTTTGATTTTCTGACTTGACTGCCCCAGGCACACTTCCTGAGGCTTCACCACTCCTTTCAAGGTGAATTTCCCTAATAAAGGCCTCGCAAATCATTTTGTTATCAACTTTTGAACATGCTCTTGACTCTCAGTATGTCTCTATTACACTTTATTACATTTGAAGCACAGGAGGAGCAAAATAATCCAGCATTATGCATACAGCTCAATCCAATAAAACAAGAAGGGAAAAAACCCTGATTTTCTGTTCATCAGTTCAGACTGAATTTCCAGTCCCTTCCAACACTTTGGGATTATGCTGTTGTGCCTGGTACTGCCCTGGAAATAAGCCATCACTTCTGAGCTCCTGGCCAGCCTTTCTGGAGGTGATCCCACCCTGCACCATTGTCACTCCCACATCCCTGCCAGGGCTGGACTTGCCTTCTGGGCCAGCTCAGCCCTGCCCCTGTTGGCTAGAACCCCTGCTTACACCTGCTGATGGCAAACAACACCGGATCCATTTGGCTCTACACCTTCAGTAAACATCAGTTCCTGCCCTCGGGATCAGGCTCAGGCAATCACCAAAGCAGAGGAGAACACCTGCTTCTCTTAGCTCAGCATTTATGCTTTATTCACCAGGAGGGGCTTTTTGGAGTGATTTTTGATTTTAGTCCAGATGCCATTTTGGACTAGATGATCATTTGAGATCAATTCCAAGCTGGACTGTTCTAGAATTAGCCAAACCCTCACTTCTATTTATTTTTCATCAAGATAAGAGGAACCAAAACACAGGCCCTCCATCTCTGGTTTCAGGACCCTCACACATGGAGTAATGGGAGCAGTAATTAAACCCAAAACAAGCCCTCACCAACTCCATCTTTCATGACATTGCAACAAATTTCCACAGCTGGCCAGTGAAAGAGCAAATGAGAATCTGTAGGTACCCATGTTTTATGAACAGAAGCCCAAGTTCAATTTTTCATCCAAATATACTAATACATCCAAAAAACACTGATTTTTTTAAAAATCAGTTTTTAAGGAACCATTGTTTTCTTTTGGCCACCATAATAATATTGCTTCTATTTCCTGTAGCACCATAATTTGGAAACTAGCAGGTAGTTTCTAATCTCCCCTTTGCAAAATTTCCAGGAGTTTGTAAATTTTCAGACCCCTGTCATTTATGTGTAATAATGCCTCAAAGAATTTCGGAGAAATACATCACATATGCTTTGCTGTGCCCTTCAAAAGGCAGAAATAAACCACTTTCTGTCCTGCAGAAAGTTCTTTGATGAGGCAGCATGGACACAGCAAGGATGCCCAGAGCAAGGGCACTGCAGGGCAGCTGTTTCTATTTCTTCCTTCTCCTCCAGCAGCTCTACATGATTTTTGTTTCATTCAACTTCTTAAATGCTTATTATTTTACATTCATTATCTACTATTTAATCACCACAAGAATCATGTTGCACAGCACATCACACCTTCACTCTGGTTAATACTATGAGCCCCAGTGATTTAAGGACATTTAAGGATATCCATGTGAGCTCACCCTGGCATAGTGCTCAGGGCAGGAACATCATAGTAGAACATCATTAAACAAATTAAATTTGCCTTGCAGGTTTATACTTTATGTGTAAGTTCAAATAACCATGGCCAGGATACACCATCCTCTGCTCATTCAGCTCCAGCTCAACCTCTCTTAGGCATCAGGCTTGAGCATCCTGATCCAGAATTTCTGTAACACGGAATTTGTGCACTTAAACAGAAAAAGCAAACCAGAAACTTCAGAGAAGTTTTTCTTCATTAAGACAGAGGCCAGGTACAACAAGGACATCTGATCACAGAACTCTGATTTCCCATCATTCAAGACTTCTGCCAAATATCACACATTTTTACTAAAAGCCCTGTTTCTTTTCACAGAAAACTTCAAAAATACTTCAAGTAAGAGAAGTCTCTCTGCAGCACTGCACATGTAGCAGAAAACATTTCTGAAAATGATGAAGATCCCCTTCTCTCAAAGCCACTTCAATTGACTTGTTAAAAGTTCAGTGATAATCCATGCACAGAGCTCACAGTAGGAAAGAATGAATAAAGTCTTCCCAGTCTCCACCACGAGCTCTCTGGTACAGATAACAAACTTCAGAGAGTGCAGTAGCATCTCTGTGTTTGCACAGTTCTTAGGGATAAATTCTGCTCTGTGAAGGTGGTGTAGTGGTTTTCCAGAGAAACTGTGGATGCCCCATCCTAGGAAGTGTCCAAGTCCAGGCTGGACAGGGCTTGGAGTAACCTGGGATAGTAGAAGGTGTCCCTGCCCGGGGCAGGAGATTTGGAATGAGAAAGTTTTGAGGTCCTTTCCAATCCAAACCACTCTGTGACTCTTCCACCAAATATTTATAGCCTGATGACCAACTTTGGTGCCAGCAAGGCACCACCCTGGCTGTTCCGGAGCTGTACAGTCATTCCAGACACATTCTGCTAAAAGCTGAGCACATGCAAATAGGATCAAGTGATAAATATCTGCCAAAGCCTGGTTTCTGTCTTCTCAACTTCCAGATGAAACTTTCCACAGCCAGGCAAACCCAGAGCCTTTTTTCAGTGGGCATCAGGTGACCCAAGGACTCTCCAACCCTACAGAGCAGCAGAGGAAACGCAGCTGCTGCAGTGGGTTTCGAGGGAAGAACATACAGCTTTCTCCTTTGCTAAACCGTGTGAACAGAGGGTAATGAACACTGGGATGGAAAGCAGGATATAAAAGTGATCTAACCAGGTTATTTTTTTCATCAGGCAGCTGAAATACAATTTGGGGCCTTGGTAAAGGAGTCAGTCACCCTCACCTATAAATCCCTGTGGCTTCCTAAAGTTGGCCTACTGCTTTTAAAAAGGCTCCACAGCATATCATCGTCCTTATCTCTGCTGATAAGGAGAGGCAAAGGTCCAGGACATACAGCACGAGTCCCACGGGCACTTCTGCCCTCGGCATTGCGTGTTGTGTCCACTTCGTGTCCCACCGCGCAGACAGAAGGATCCCCTTACACATGAGCGCTGACGCCACTCGTGTCCCCACGCTACACACCGGGGCGCGCTGGTCCCGACCCTTCAGGCGGCCGGACCCACCACGTTAAGGAGGGGCTGCGCGGGAGGCCGCGCCGGGAAAGGCAAGGTCACGTCCTTCCCCGCCGGGGAGCGCGCCTGCCACCCATTCATGCCCCATCCGCACGGGGCCGGCGGGCCGTACGCGTCCCCACCGAGCCGCCGCCGATCCCTGAGCCACCTCCGCGGCTCCCAGCGCTTCCCCGGAGTCTGGGCCGGGCGCGGCGGAGCGGAGTTGCGGGCCCGGCGTGGCCATGGCGGCCGAGACTACAGCCCCCAGCAAGCAACGCGGCGGCCCGCCATCCCGTTGACTACGAGTCCCGGCGCGCCTTGCGGCGGTGCCTCATTCGGTCCCGCGCTGTCCTGCCGCGGTGCACGCTGGGACTGATAGTACACCCCACCGACCAGCGCCCGCCCCTCGCCTCCCTTGGCGGTCGCGGCCGCCCGTCAAAGGCTGCGCAGCCAATCGCGGCCCGCGCGTGCGGAGTCATTCAGCGCGCGCCGAGCCGCGGTCACAGGGGCTCCCCCCTCCCCGCAGGCCTGGCCCGGCCGCACCGGTCTCAGGGCTAGTCACAGCGGGCGTGGGTCGCGGGGCTCCCCCGGGGAACGCTCACCTGCTTGGCCGCGGCGAGCCCCGCTCGGCGGCACGCCCGCAGCATGGCTCGGAGCGGCAGCCGGCGCGGCCCGCGGGAAGGCGCCTTGCGCGGGTCCTGCCGGCGCCGCCTCCGCGCCCCCTTCAGCGGGCACTGCGCCTGCGCGGGCGCTCCCGCCCCGCCAGGGGGCGGCCGCGCGTGATGGGTCTCGCGTGGCCAATGGGAGGAAGGCGACGGGGCCGCGCGACACCGGCGGGGCGGAGAGGTGCGGGCGCGCGGGGGCGCGTGCGCTGAGTAGGGCTCGCGCACTCCCGGGACCCTCAGGGCGCGGGTGGGCGGGACGGGATAGAATAAAATAAAGCAGAAATAAAAATCACAGAACGAGTCAGGTTGGAAGGGACCACCGTTGGTCGTCTGGTCGTACCTCGCTGCTTAAGTAGGGTCATCCCAGAGCACACGGCACAGGATTGCAACCAGACAGCTCTGGAGTATCTCCGGTGAGGGAGACTCCACAGCCTCTCCGGGCAATCTGTTCAGTGCTCGGGCACTGCTCTGTAAAGAAGTTCATCCTCACATTCAGGGGAAACTTCCTGGCCATCAGCTTCCGCCCATTCCCTCTTGTCCCACTGCCCGGCGCCACAGCAGAGCCGAGCACTGACAGTGTACAAATAAATTCAGACACTGACGGACATTGATGAGGTCTCCCTCCCCTCGTTTATCCCGAGGCTGAACAGCCCCAGCTCTCTCAGCCTTTCCTCAGGAGAGAGATGCTTCAGTCCCTCCAGTCTGAATGCAACACAGCACGTTTTATAGCATTTATTTGTAACAATTTACAGCTGTATTCTTTCACAGCTCATAAACCTTTTCTCGCTCAGAGCTCTCAGAAGCAATTTTCATCTCATCTTTCAACCAGTCCGGTCAGATTTCTGAAGAGAAACAAAACCAGAATACATCACTAATGCCCACAAACAACGAATTAAATCCACTTGGTGAGGCTTTTTTAGGAGATTTAGTAACAGGCTTCAAAGCCCCTGGGGCGGAGGGTCGGTGTGTGCCGGTCACTAAAGGTGACGGGTGCGCGGGGGGACGGAGCGGCACCGGGACCGGGACCGGGCCGGTTCTGAGGACGGGGCGGACAAGAAGGATTCTGGAGGTGTGCGGGAGCCCGGGTCCGTGCGTGATCGCGGGGCCGCGCGGGGTCCAGATCCGGGGCCGGTGCTGCCGCAGCCGCCGTGGGCGGGACCCGGCGCGGCCCCGCCCGACGCAGCGTGGCCATGGCGGCGGCGGCGCGCGGGGCCCTGGCGGGTCGGTACCGGGGCGGTTTCAGTGGCGGGGTTGGGGGTGTGTGGCTGGGACGTTTGTGCTGAGGCTCTCCCGTGTCCCCGCAGGGCTCCTGCGGCGCTGGGCCCCCCGCGCGCTCCCGCTCTGCGGCCCCGCCGCCCGGTCCGTCGGGCATCGACCGGCCCCGGCCCCCGCCCCGCTCTGCACCCCGCGGCTGCTCGGCGAGAACCGGCCCCGGGCAGGGACCCCCTCGGTGCTCAGCAGGTGCGGCTGCGCGGCTTCTCCCTCGTGCAAAAAACCCTTAAAAGGAGTTTCAGATATATATGGAGGAGTTTCTCTATATATGTCTTATATATATGTAAATACATATTTTTATTTGTATACCTTGTATATTTTACATGTATTACATTGTTTCGTATATAAATAATTTTAAATACATTTATATTAAAATATTTTTCTACATAAATACATTTAAGAATATACATTTTATTACTCTGCATATGCATTACACGACATGTAATACACAGCGAATTTATTATGTAGCCTATAACATATATAATTTATCATCGTGTGTATTAATATTACATTGTTAATTTAGTCTGTGTCATATTTAATAGTATAATGCATAGTATTATATAATGTATACAATATGTGTAGTATATATGTAGAAATTCCTCCATATATACTAGAATATTATAGAATCATAGGTTGGAAATTGCCTCTTAAGTTCATCAAGCCCAACCCTTACCCCAGCACTGCCAAGGCCACCACTAAATCATGTCCTCAAGTGCCACATTTGCACAGATTTTACATCACTCCAGGGAATGGTGACTTGACCATTGCCCTGGGCAGCCCGTGCCAGGGCTTGATGACCCCTTCTGTGAAGAAAGCTTTTCCTAGAGTCAATCTAAACCTCCCCTGGCAAAATTTGGGGCCATTTTCTCCTGTCCTGTTTGTTTCTTGGGAGAAGAGACTGACCCCATCCCCCATATATATATAAAATTATTAGACAGACACACATAGGTGTAATATATATCAGTCTGACACTCTTGGGCACCTTTGCACTCTGCAGTGGGTCTGTGTTAGCCCCAGCACCTCCCACTTCAGTCACCGTTAATGCTTGAACCAGGAGGTAAATACGGTTTTGCAGCCATATTTTACAATTGGTCTTGTAATCACTACTGTTTCTCTTGCTCTGATGGGTGTGGGACTAGATGATTTACAAGGTCCCTTCCAACTCAAACTATTTTGTGATTAATATTTTAAAAGTAATTTCTGAATCCAAGTAACAGCTGAATATTGGCTTCTAAGTGTTTGCTTTTAGTAGATTAAAAAAAAAAAATGGTGCTCTGTGTGGAATAATAATTTTGAGCTGAATTCTGACAAGAGTCCAGCCCTGCAGTTGGTATTCTACAACCATGAGGTGCTGTGCTGTAATATTAGAGGAGTCCTTGTTACCCTTCAAAGAAACCACAGCCCTTCTGATCTCTCCATGTGTGATAAAGGCAGTGATTACTTTTAGAAAAAGGTGTTTCATTCCTGTTCTTTTCTTCTCCCTGTTTTGGGGTTGTTTTTTTTTTTTAGTGTCACACCTCTACTTCCAAGTTTACTCCAGCAGCCAGTGAGGGCCCTCACCTACTGCAGCTTACGGAAAGGAAAGAGGAAAAGTGTGAAATCTGTGGTCAAAAGGTTCCTCCGGCTGCACAATGGCCTCTGGGTTAGGAGAAAGGTGAGAATTTGTGGATAACGAGAGCCTGTTCTTTACAGTCAGTGTAGAGTGTAATTGTTTTCCTTCCCTTGGAAGGCAGTGGCTGGTGTGGAAGTTAAAAAAAGCTCTGAGGAGAGACTCCTGTTTTCCTGAAATTGGGGGATTTATCCAGATTTGCTGAGCAGTGTGGCTGTGTTTGTGAATTTGCAGTGACCTACTAAGAAGTGGGGGTTTTGTGTGTGTTTTTTCCTGACAGGCTGGTTATAAGAAGAAGCTGTGGAAGAAGTCAGCTGCCCAGAAGAAGCGTTTGAGGGAGTTTGTGTTGTGCACGAGGACACAGTGTAAACTCCTGGATAAAATGACCACTTCCTTCTGGAAAAGAAGGAACTGGTACATTGATGACCCCTTCCAGAAGTACCACGACCGCACGAATCTTCGTGTGTAGAACTCTTGGGTTTGCACATCTCTAGGAAAGGGGGAGTGGTCGTGTGGCGTGGTCTGGGTTTTGGAACATAAATCTGTAATGCCTGTACTTTTTAAAAATAAACATGTGCATATCATCTGAGCAGAATTATGGGAATCAATGCCCAAAATAAAAGAATTCTCGAATTTATCTTCATCTGCGGTTTGTGTTTTACTTAGCAGAGGTCAGGCTGGTCACCTACACATTCTGATGTCTGGTGGTTTCCTGTGGTTGTCTAACATGGAGGAATACATTAAACAGCACTAAAAGTGAATAATTAATCATATTTAATCTTATTTTTTGAAATAAATATGTTTAAATAACCCCAGAATCTATTTTTGTGTATCCATACTTACTGGTGGCTCACTGAATGGAGTCTTCTGGGGAAGTGGAAAAAGGAGAGCAGGGTCCACCTCAGCATTGTTACCTGTCACAAAAAACACACTGTGGCCTTGTGTCCATGCTAGAAAGCATAGGGAAAAAAAAAAAAAAAACAAACCAGAGTTTCATATCTACATGCTGGTTTTATAACTGATTTTAAAATGTATTGGCCACCAGCTTTCGTGACAGCACTCACATTTTGTGTCATCTGTTGTGGTTTTTTTGAGTTGTACAATCTATTCTTTGTGTCCTGCACAACACCCTCAAGCAGACAAGTCCAAGAAATTTCTTGTTTATTTTTCCTTTAAGCCTAACTACAGCTCACACTGCACATTCCTGGTCACACATGAATGGAACAAACCTAATGGTTTATCATGGGGTCTGTTTGGAGTGAGCAGATCAACAAGACCCTGGTTCTGGGAAGGGTTGGATTAGATGTTTTCTCTACAAAGCTGATACTCCAGCAAGTGTATGAAAGCAGTACTTTAAAGCATTCCCTGATAACCCATTTTTGAGCAGACAGTCCCTGCTTGTCACCCCCAGAGCTGCCTGTATAGCAGAGAGGGTTTGCAGTACAAGGCTATAGCATTGCAATGAATTCACTAGTTACTCAGAGTGTTCAGTAGCTGTATTTTGTTCTTTTTCCAGTTCATGATACAGAAAGTTCTGAAGGACATGCAGCACTTAGTGAATACATCTATATACAGTCAGCCAGAATTCAGATAAAAATAATACAGCAATCAAAGTGATTATTCTGGCCTGCCAGATACATTGAACAGACTAAAGATGTTTGGTTTTGTTTTTGTTTTTTAATAAAGAAAAGATTAAGACTTTATTCAAGATGTGTATCAAGCAGTATAACAAAACCAGCAAAACATCAACCTTTGGAATACTGTTGTAATGGCTGTCCTTGTGAGGCATCAAGTGTACCATTGTATCACAGACCTTTTCTACCCATCACAGGAAAGAAATCACACCAAGTGCACAATTATGAGCCTTAAACAGTTTGTCTAAACGCAAATCCCAACGTGTTCTCTGCTAGTTCAAATGTGCTGGATGCAAAACAGGTACCTGAAACTAACAGCAAAAGGGAGAGTGGGTGAGGAGCACAGGGGTTCATCACGACACAAGGACTCGCCAGCAGCCAGAGGCAGCAGGTTGTTTACAGGAGGAGCATCGTCTCTCTCCAAGCAGCTTTCTCCCTCCTAGCAGGAATAAATTGCCTGATTCTCTTTCCTTCTGTGCTGAGTTTGCACTTCCACAAGGTTTTTAGGCTGATTTATTCCAGGGTGACAGGGACACACGTGAAGTCTGTCTTGTTTTTGATGGGATCCTGATTCAGCAGTTGAACCACTGGGACTGCACTGACACTGATCCTTATGGCAGGAGAGGAGGCACAGAGGGGTGCACTCGGCTGTTCTAGGCTTATTCTACTCATAACTGAGTGAATTTATTTTAAATCGGGGAGGTCATTCACAGGCCTGTTTACCACAGACCATCTTCAGCTGCAGTTTCCTTGCCCTCAGCCTCAGTTTTATGTGCTTGAAATAATGCACGTTTCAGTGGAGCCTTGAGATGGGTAAAGGCTGTTTCCTAAGGCTGGCCTGTTGTCTTGAGAGTTCCACTCTCCCGGCCCTCTCTGAGACATCAGGAGGTGCCTGCCTGCCCAACAGGACTGATGGTAGGGGCCAGCTGCCTTAGAGGCCCCAAAACTGGGCTTTTTAAACTAAGCCAGATTTGCTATTTTAAAGCATCAGCTGAAAGATTGTTTGATTTTAGGAGGGGAGATCTGGAAGTGTTCAGCCAGCCTGCACACTCAGAGCTGGAATGGGAAGGGAGCTGAGCTTAGAACTGCTCCTTTCCAGCACATGCCTAGAAAGCATCCATCCATCCATCCATCCATCCATCCATCCATCCATCCATCCATCCATCCATCCATCCATCCATCCATCCATCCATCCATCCATCCCTGCCTCCTCTCCTGTGCCGGGTCCTGCACACCCTGGTTTGCCAGGAGGGGTCAGCAGCAGCGCAGGAAGGCGATTCCCCGAACCGGGCTCGCTCCTCGGCAGAGGCTCCAGAGAAAAGCTGGAACAAAAGACTTCACGGGTGGTGTTGATCCAGAATGAACACAGGCAGCCCTAACGCTGAACTGACAGAGCTGGGGCAGCCCCTGTAAACAACCTGTGCGAGGAAGGTGAGGAATCAAAGCGAGTGGCCGTTCTCGTCTGTACAGAGCACTGGAGCACAAGGAGCACAAGTGCACGAGGTCAGGCATTCACATGTCTGTCTATCTATACACAAATATACAGCTCCGTTGATTATACATTTTTTTCTTCTCCAGAGATATGAAAAGGTTTATTTTTTCTCATTTATACAGTGAATGTTTTGAGAGATATAAGGCAACTCCCTTGTCAACATTTCACCTCAGCACTTAAGAAATGCTAAACAGTCAAGTTTACAGTAAAACAGCAGATTAGACACACATTAAATAGTTTTAGTGAGAATCAATGTTAATACAGTGTATCTGAGATTAGAACTTGTCAGATGTTATGCAGCTCTACGTTGTTGGGGTTATTTGGCATAATTGAGTGCAAACTTGTCAGCTTCTTTTTTATCTTACAGCAGCCCATTGCATAGCAGGGAAACATGGCTTGCTTGCAACAGGATTTTATTTTCTGCTAACAGTGCAGGCAGTTTTCCTATTTCTTTTTAATGTTAGCCAAAAGAAATCAAATAAACTCTAAAGCTGCTTAGAAGTAAAATACATAAGCTTAGCTTCTCAAAGCTTTTGCTGAGTATCTTCCAGGGACCGACTCTTCTGTAACTGCTCTTTAGACAGGTTTGTTCAGTTTTTCCTTTTATTTACTTTCTGAAGAATTTTTCAAAATTTTCAAAATATGACTGAATCAGCACATGTAAAGGAAATAAAATTCTCAGGTAATGAGGCCAAATACTGTGGCAGACAGCAGGAAATACCTGCTTGCTTTTTCCATTTCCTAGCCAGGTCAGATAAACATTTCTGTGTGCGTGTAATTTATTTTTCTTCCCCACACACGTAGGAAGCTGTGGGGGTGACCTCAGGGATCCACCAGATGGGCAGCTGGGATATGGATGCACACCCATCAGAGAAATGGTTTCAAAGGCCACTTCAGAGGTATCTCTGAGCCTGGCACACTCCAGCTGGCTGTTGGCACCCTAGGCTGCTGCACCTGAGCCAGATGTGGCACCATCGAGCCTCTGTGCTGATCCATTGGTGATGGCACATCCTACATAGTGCTAAATGCTTTTCTAGTCTATGTGACAGGTCCAAGAGCAAACACAAAGGGTCACGTAATTAACTTATATGTGAATCTCACATGCTCAACACTCACAAGAGACACCAACTTGAAGCACAAATACACAAACCCTACCATGTCTTCCTCTTCTTTTATATTTGTCATTTATATATGGATACAAATACACCACTCCATCTGGTTCTTGTGGTTCTAACCAAACTCCCTGCTACAGGAGAAACTCCAGGCTTCAAAAAGCAGCTCAGACTCAGCATCCTCCTCTGCTCATGCAAACAGAACAGCAGCCCCGCAGCAGCAGAGCAGAGTGCTGGCACTGGCACTGTTGCAGTAGGGGAGAAAGGTGTGTTTTCCCCTGGAAATGCATCCCTAAGTGATTCTAATTTCTGTTGCTGCAGCTTGCTCAAGCCTGGCTTGCTCACACTTTAAAACTCGCAGTAGAACATTGGCCACAAATGGTGGGATTTAGTTCTTCTACACATCATTTTCCACAAAATACTCTCCTGGCTCAGGCTGATTAAAATTAGGATTCCCCTTTCATTACATCATTGAAACCATTTTTTTTCTCTTGCACATCACTTCCTCATCCTCTGTAAGTGGTTCTGTCTCTGTGAGTTTAGCACAATGATTTTCTCAGAACATGTGATTTACTTGCAGAAAAACGCAGTTGCAGCTCAGCTTTCGCTAACAAATCTTGGACATTTTGTACAGTCAAAGTACTTTGACATTTGTTACATCATTCACAGTCTTGAGGAGGAAGGGAGGAAAGAGAAATCCATGGGTTCTGCAAATCCACTTCATCCATGATAAAGCCATAAATAAATACACTGTCAATGTAGTAACTGATTATTGTTGTTTCCGCTGGGCATTCACAGAGCAAGAGCAATGCAGACACAAATGAAACTGTAAATGTACACTGTGGGTGGGTGAACACTCTGCAAACCAAACCAGGACCCCTCACCTGCAGGTGCCTGCCAGACAGTCCTACCCACGTCAGGGACAAATGCCAGCAGCGTGTCACAGAAGGATGCGGAGAGAGGAGGGAGAAAGGCCATGTCTACAGTGCTGTACATCAAAGCACATCCATCCCACTGCTGTTTCCTACGTTATGAACGAGTAGCTCTTTAAGGCAGAAGAGAGACATTCTGTGGATCTTGGTGCTATTGGCTCATTTCACTCACATTGTTTCAGTGGCAGAGGACGAGGTACTTTTCTTCCTGAAGCGAGGTCTAAGGGTCCTAGGCGGTGCCTGCAGAAAAGCAAGACAAAACTTCAGAGGAACAATAGGAAACATCTTTTTTTTTCCTTACAACTCACCCATCTTTGTGGGACCTCTGTGACAAGGATCCCATTCCATGCATGAAGTAATGCAGAAGTTTCGCCCTTGAAGATCAGTAACAAATGGCCAGCTGAGGACTTATCTCTTTAAGAAACCTGTTGTAGACCCAGATTATATCAACACCTTCCCCTCTGGTGTTCAGTTAGAGGAGTGGCTAAAGATTGCTAATAACTCAACAGTTGAAAGATCAGGTCAAACTGGTGCCATTTACAGCAGCTCATGGATCTAGAAATCAAAATGGTGGCAGGGAGCCAGCTCTGGTGTCTCTCAGCCCATCCTGCCCTGTCCAACCCATCCACAGCTCCTTGGAAGGTACAGCTCATGGCATTACAAAGCTGCAGGGTTTCCCAAGGTGAAACACACCAGGCCTGTAATTCTCATGAGGTAGAATCTCTTTAAAATCACCCTCTTGCTTGGGAAAGAGGCTAGACAAAATCTGCTGAAATTATTTTAGAAACCAGCTGTTGGAATTCTGCCCTGTAGTCAGCTGGTGCAGAGCTGTTACAAGGAGCCCTAAACACCCATGAGGAGGCAGACCAACTCCATGAATTAGGTTTCCCTGGTTAACTCTGTTATCCAGACTCAGATAGACATTAGTTAGGCTAGCAAACTAATGAAAAAAAAGTGCCCAAATTTGCAGTGCCTACTTCTCTCAGAAGACTTCTGGTGTGGCATTGTGTCTCAAGAGCTTCACAACAAGAAATGGTTATTTGATGTCGTAACAGAGCATGGATTCTCAGTGTGGAGCCCTGTCACTGCATCAAGTAACACTGCAAGGTGTGGCAGGCTCTTCTACTCCATTTACATAAATATCCAAAGCCTTGTTTTCTTAATAGCATTAATCTATATTTACCTGTCAGGGCCTGACAGGACCAAAGCGAGGACTTCGTAATTTCTGTTTCATAGGACTTTCAAACCCAAGACCATGTTGTTTCTGCATTCCCGTGATGCAGCAAGGTATAAATATTCATATAGACAAGGGACTGCAGCATGCTGAGGTTTTGTTTAGACTCCACCTAAATCTCCATTTTTTTCTAGCTTGATCATTAACCAGAGCAGTTTCTTACAGAGAGATTAATCCAACACTTCATTCCATCTTCTAAGACTGAAATCTTACCCTGGGTCCCCACAGTGAATCCTCAACAGCACAGCAGATCTGGATGGGAAGGCTGTGCCCAGAAAGCACAGCTGGAGCAGAGGTGAGGAGCAAAGCTGCTATGCATGGCAGTAATGGATCCCTCACCCCACCTGACTCTATAGCTGTTGGCTCAGAGTAGCTGTCTGTAAACCAGGAGCCCAGGAACACAGCCAGACAGCTAGAGCAGTACCTCCTGCAGCCTGGGAAAGGCTGCTCTTTGGGAAACCATGTGGCTCTTAAAGCAAAGCTGCCATTAACTACAGAGCCAAGACTTTTAAATGGGGCATGAACAGCTCTGCCTCCTTTGGGAGGCCACTGGACAGCTCTGGGAGTAGCTGGAGAGGCTGCACCTTTCCATGGCTAGAACAGAGCAGCCCAGACTTTGGAGAAAATCCCACAGGTAGGACAACCCAGCAGAAAGGATTGCACTGCTGAGCAAACCACACCGCTCTGCTCTCTCAGAGGGAAGGAGGAACAAACTCAGCTTCCCACAGGTGGAGATCTCAGCTGCTGGCTGTGGCTCCATCCACCCTACCCAAATCTGCAAGGTGCCTTCACCTACAGCATCTCCCACAAAGGTTTTATTTCCTCCATAACAAAATGTTGCTAAAATTTTGGCAAATCACAGAGTGAGGTCTACATTTCCTTTTAGTTCTTTTGTTTCCATGAAGCAACTTAAAGTGTATTTAGTGAGTTTAGACCAAAGAGAGGTGTTTGTTCAGTTGAAGATTCCAGTTGAAGAATCAAGGAATGTCACAGAAGGAGAAGCCTTGATAATATGAAGTACCTCAAGGGGTTGATCCTTCTTTTTGGGCCTTTTTTTCATGGATGCACAATCGTTCTCTTCATCATCTGAGAACACTGAGCCTTTTGTTTCATAGTTTGTCTCAGGTGGCTTCTCATACCTAATGTCCACACTTATTTCACCTATTTAACACAGCCATTTGCAGCCTAAATGTGAAGACACAGGATGAGGAAATCAGTGATGGTTTGATTCACAAAAACGTCACTCATTGCAAAGCCATGCATCTTCCAGGGATTAATAGAAGGGTCACACATCACACTCTAATAATAGCAGCTGTGGGGTTAGAAATCAGAAGGCTCTTGTTTACAAAGCCATTGTAGAATCTATTTTTATTATATTACAGAGAATTGAGACTAAATTCACAGCTTCTGATGTTTGGGAGGTTGACACTAGAAAAAGGTTTTTTTGTTTCTTTGCTCAGGGATAAGCAAAATAACTGATTTCTTGAATTGCTGGTTCCATCCATAGCTCCTGCATCTACTGCTTTCTCTAGAAGGCTCCAAATGGGTGTTGAAGTCCTCTGGTAAGCACAGAGGGGCCTGCTTGGGATGTAGGAATAGGAAACACAGCAGCACTTACTGACTTGAAACTGAGAGTGGTCAAGGCAAGCACTCAGTCTGAGATCCACTGATGTTCACAAAAGGCTTCACCAGGCATTGAATGGACCCTCAGCAAGTGGGTGTGTTGCTGCAAAACCAGTGCAGGGAAAAGTCTCTCTTCTGTCTCTCTGGAGTAAATGTGGTGGAGCATTAGCTCTGCTGATGGACCTGAAGGCAGTTTATTGCCTCATAACTACAGAGCAGAAACACTTGCTGGTTCTTATCCTTGTAACTTATAGCATGGTCTTTGTGGGACTGGTCATGTTACACAACATTGTCCATTTGCTGCCTAAATACAGACAGTAAATGAGACAGTTATTTTTAATGACTAGTCCAAAGCAAGAGGTACAAAAGAGGAAAGTCAACATGACCAAGTTTCCTGCTCTCCATAGTTTCTTACCAGCAGAGCTAGAGGTTTCTCTGTTTAACTGAGAGGGCTTTTTTTGATTCCGAAACATGGTAGGAGTGGAACTATTTGCTGTTCAGGAATCACTAATCAGAATTACTGGGTCTATACTTTGTTGCATGAACATACATAGAAATAATGCTCCATGCTTCTTGTCTCAGCCTGATGGTAAGAGTCTGCTGGACCAAAGACTAAACCCCAACAACTGAAACCAAAGAGGATTCTTAAACATCTAATACTTACTAATCCTTTTTGATTCCTAAAGCCCAAAAGGACTGAATTCTTTGACACATCTTTCAGTTGGGTAAAGACAGAGGTGAAATGATTTGGCTACAGCAACACTAGGAGTCATGAGCAGGTCACTGGGGCTCTCTCCAGTGCCAAATTAGAGTCAGCGGCTAATCGCTCTCAGCCCACAGGATGCAGCTGCTGCTCGAGACAGCAGCCTGTGCACACCATCCTCTGCCCACTGACCCCGTGTTTCTACCCCTTTATCACCATTCACATGGGCAGGCTGGAAGACATCACTGCAGGTTTTCAGGAAGAGGTGGAAGTTGACCTTTTCCCCAGCTGTGATGAAGATGCTGATAGTCACGTTGCAGGGGCCCAGGATAATGCTGAAACGTTTTTCTTCTATGTAGGACTGTAGTGTGAAAACTGCACTGTAGGGAGAATTAAATGTTCTCTAGATCACATGGCAAAACAGTACAGGAATGTTTTGGTTTACTGTTTTATCCCTCCACTTGGGAAGTGATCTACCCAGGAACAGCCTAGCTTAGACCCTCTTGGATGTGGAAGCTGTTCTTTGCTGCCTGCCTAAGCCAAATCAAAACTTAAACAAGTTTAGTAGAGTGGGTCAGGACTTCTTTTAATGGACTTCTTTTAATGGCCTCACTGAGGTTTGCACAGTGGCTCAACAACACATCTCCAGCCATGTGCAGACAGGGGCTTTCACCAGGGAAAAAGGGCTTTGAATGGAACAGGATGGAGGGGTGTTGGAGAACCAGTCAGGGTGTTCAGTGAGCAGAGTGAGGACACACTGGCTGCTGAGGCTGAGGGGATAGAATCATGAAAATGTGCCCTGCTCCCATTCTACAACCAGCCACTCCACTGGAAAAGGAGACAGAAGGACTGGTCAGCCTGATAATGCTTCTATGAATCCCATGGTTTTGCAGCATACATCACTTTCTTCATTACTGTTCCCTCTTAAATTAGATGCTGGGCAAAAAAAGATACCTAGGGAGTTCTGCCACCCACGTCACCTCCACAGCAGGCACAGTCTCCTGCAGGCTTTTCCCTTCTCCCCATCAGTCCAAGCATCACATCCATGTCCTGAGGCTGCTTCCATGAAGATCAAGAGGAGAGCTCAGCCTCCAAGCTGGCACATACTGCTTTGATCCCTGCAGCTGAGAGCTCTGTAAAGTTCACTGGAAGTTGGGCTGATGCCCTCTTCTCCCCTGCTCCACGTTGTTGTGAATGGGACACTGAAAACCAGCCAAATGGGAACCAGTTTTTTCTTCAGCCTCACTGAACTGGAAAAAGGAAGAAGATGGGCTATCCCAGGCTTTTCCAGTACTTTTGGAAGTACTTTTTTGGCCATTGATGAGAAACAGATCTTGAATACACACGGCACTTTCCTTAAGTGGAACAAGAAGGGAAGATTCCCTGCCCATCCTGCCTTGGGAAAGACATCTGTATTGTGAGCAACCCAAGCTCATATTGATCTGCCAGATTTTCTCCCATGTTTATGGAAGCATTCTGCTGGTGTGGGATGGCAGAGAATTCATCTGAGAGATGAAGAGCGGCTGCTGTGTGAGCCTCAGCTCTGAAATAGTTTTTTTTTTTAATATGGTGATGACATGATAAAAAACTGATTTTCTGACACCAGGAGAGTGAGTAAAAATGTAAAGCAGGGAGTTAACCAGAAGAACAAACACGTATGTGAGGAACTGGAGGGGAAAGGAGAGGGAGGTGTAAAGTGAATGAAAGGGTTCTGGGACACCAAGATTTGTTACCAGAGAAGGTAAAGATTGAGGAGCAAAGCATATTGTCAGGGCTGGAGCATGTATTTTGAGGACAGCACTTGGCCTTGAGTGACCTGCTGTGTGTTTCTAAGAGCCATCTTTATGATCTGAGGCTGCAAGGCCTCAGGTCACTATCAGATGTCCCCAAAGTAGCAGAGTCAGCAGTGTGTGCTGCTCCAGGGAAGCAGCCAACAATCCCAGGGACTGTCACAGCCAGGAGGTGGCTGTGTAAAAACATGGATCGTACACCAGACCTTTGCCTTGACTCTGTTTGGGAGATTTCTCACTCCCCATCCCAGGGCAGGCTGTGTTTTAGGTGTCTCCACCTGTTTCATTTATGGCTCCACATCTTTGTGTGAAGGGGCTGAATTGCTGCAGAAGTGAGAAATGGGCAGGTGTTCCAGGACTAAAGCTGCTGCTGCCTCTTGCAAACACTTTCAGTGCACAGACCAGATTACACTCCTCTCACCACTAAAGCAAGACAGAATCTGACTGTAAACAATCTAAGGAAATGGATCCCTTAATTCCAGTTCCTATCATTCCATCATATTTCCTCCCAAGAGAACTGATACAGCCAACACATGTTGTGGGAAGCCCAGAAAATGGGCACATTTCAAGTTAAAGTGGACATTTGAGTGCTCCGCAGAGTTGGGATCTGAGCTGTTAATGCACCTCAGGGAACAACCCAGCACAGACCAGGAAATGTAGGGCCAGATCATTGCAATCTTCGATCTCTGTGATTCAACAAGGCTAAGAAATTTCAGTTGCAAAACTCTTTCTAAAGCAATATCTGGGATTCAGTAGTGTGCTGTTTTTTTCAGCAATCACTTTGGTTCAGACTCTGGTCCATGCTGCCATGTAAATCTGTAGCAAATTCCTGTGGATTTTCATGAGTACAACAGAAGTCAGGACCTGGCCCACTCTAAGTGCAAGTGAACAAATGACTTTGATCTAGATCCTCTGAAAAATCTGGACACTTAGGTACAGTTACAGTGGCAATCAGGCAACTTTGACATTGGACCTCCCCTCATTTTGCTTGGCACAATACTTCTTTCTCCCATCACTTAAATTCCTCAGGAGCAATGGGGAAAACCACAGTCACAGACTACACCAATCAAGAGTGAGGTATTGTATTATTGTAATAATTGTGATGGAAGGAAAAGTCACCCCAAAGTTAAACCTTTCCAGGGGATCACTCATATAAAGAGGTTTGCACACCACTTAATAAGCACAGGAGAACAGATATCTATTATACGATGGCCATCAGCTTCTTTCCCCTGCAACAAAGATAAATTCACCATCATTTCCAAAAGACATTGACCCAAGTCCTGTACTTCCCCAGCAGTTTTCATTGCCAAACCAAGGAGTTAGGAGCAGCCAACTACACCAGCACACACTGTCCAGGAGCCACCAAACAGAGGCAGACATCCTTTCCAAAGCTGGAATCAAAAGCAACCAGAGCAAACAAGCCTAATCACATCAACAAAGTCATCCGTTAATGAAAACACATCCCACAAATGAGTGAGTTGTTAAGTGCTAGTCTATTCCAAACACCTCAGAGGAAAATTCATGCAATCTGTAACACTTACATCAGAGTCCCACAATATTTACATAGAGAAAAAGAAAGAATAAACTGTTAGGAGAAAACATTTGGGCGCAGAGGGGGAAGGAACATTGCTTCAGAACACAAAAATATTCATCTTTGCTTTTATCATATCTGTCATTCAGCTGGAGTTTATTAAACCACAATTAATGTTTTAACTTTCTGCTGGTAAAACGCAAATGTATTTAAAACCTACTGATTTTCTGTGATTTCTTTTTTCTTCCCTGAAATAACCAAAATAACTAAGAAACTATTTTTAAGTCTCAAAAGGAAAATCACAAATTGCTATTCAGATATACTAGTGCAAAGTGATGCAAACCAGCCCTATAAAATTTGCTTCAGTATTTAGTAAAGGGAAATCTTAAGGAAAAAAAAATGCCTAGAGCAACAGAAAATTGTTGTTTGTTCTTTAAGTTCAATAAGGTTAAAAAAAATCCCCTGAATGAGAGCTGGAAGCAAAACTGGCTAAGAACCAAAATAAAACCACCTCCACCATTTAATTGAATTAGTTCAGAGATGTACAATTAGCCCCCTTGACACAAAGTCAATTAGTGTTTTTGAAGCACTTTCCACTGTAATAATTCATGTGCATTTCTTAGCATACCACAAAGAAGGGGTTGGATTCAGCCAATAGACCAATAAGGTGAATTGTTTAAAGCACAATTAAGTGGATGTCCCATTGAGGTCCTTGGTAAGCTGCACTGCTGGTTGTGTGTGATCTGTCACCTTGTGGAGCACAACCCTGCTGTGCAAACCCAAAACAGACCCATTCATCACTAATGTCCCTGCACCTTTCTTACACTCCCTAAGGCTTCTGATTAGCATTTTATGCCCCACATATTAAATGCCCCCTCAAACACTTGCAGTCCCAACAATTCTCCCTATACACAGCTGATTCTTCAATTCATGACAGATATATTTAATTCTCTGCAAGAATTAAAATGGTTTTTCACTCTCAACCATGCCCCAGGTCTTTGCAACAGCATCTAAGAGATGTTAGTTGAGAGAACACCATCAAACATAATTTTGTTACTTCTTAAATGCTGGTCCCAAGCAAGATTGTTTAATATTGAACAGTGTTTAAGCATTTGCCAGGCACTGCCAAAAGACAAACAGATATCCCTGGAGATTTTCACTCTGTCCTCTCTGAAAGGGAAAAAGAGCTCTTACATAATTGTACCACTGTTCCTGAAAGCTGCAGCCTGACTTTCAACAGAACACAAAGGAGATAAATCAGAAACTTGGGTAAAGACCTGGATAGAGTTCTACCAGCAAAGGCCTGGCCCTGAACAAAAGCAAGAGGAGCTGGCATAGGAGCTGTCAAAAAGATGTGCTGGAGTACATCTGTCAAACAGGCTTGTATTTTAGTGAAGCTGCCCAGAGCAGAGAGGATGAATGTCCTGAATTGCATCAATGTTTTGTCATGTGCAGACCATGAGGCCAGTGGGAGTGATCCAGCTGGTCAGGAAAGGGCTCTCCTGTGGAGCCAACAGCTTCAGCACAGAGAAGCCCACCACTGCTGACAGGGACAGTCCTGCTCCTGAACAGAGCAGCCCATCAGCACCCAGCCCACCACCACTGCTGACAGGGCCAGCTCCAGCTCAGGGGGCTCAGGCTGTGCTCAGTCTGGCCTTCAGGCTCTGCAGAAATGCAAACTCCATGGCACCTGCAGACCTCATCCTCAAGACATCTTCTCTCAGGATATCACCTAGGGAGCAGGATGCTTGGACTTTTGCTCCACCAGCCTCTGCTCTCCTAAGAGCTGTGGAGGTTTCTGTGAGTCAGACAGTGAAATAATTGAGTTTTACCTGCAGGAGCATTAAGGCAACTGCTCCTGCCAAAAAGACTGCACCAAGGCTCTAAAGCAGCCTTTAATATCCCTGCTTGAGGAAAGACTTGACTATCTGCCCATTTAGATTATAAACTCTTTGGAAATGAGAACTGTTAATTTGTCTAATGATGGGACTCTGAAATTGGCTACATGAAAGTTTGCACCACGAAAAGATGAGTTCCCATAGCTCAAGGCAACTTAGTTCTAGCTAAACAAAATTAGATTCTTTCTTCTCCTAGCTTTTTGTGGCACTGAAAAATGTTCAAATGACGTAGTCAGCTCTCCAAGCTACCAAAGATGCACTTACAAAGGAGCATTTTAATGGCAGGCCACTGTCTGAGAGTGCATTAATGCAACTATTTCCTTGGAGACAGAGAAAGGGCAGCTTGTGGAGACAGAATGAACCCTCTATGACATAGAGCCTCGGCACATTCCTATTGACATGGTCTAAGGGACTGGATTATGTTGGAAAGGGGGGCAGGAGTAGTAAAAGAAGCCAGTGTGAAAGACAGGGTACACAATTTCAACAAGATCAAAATTACTTTGGGTCCAATTAATAAACATATTGGACTGATTGCTGCTTTAGCATCATTAAATGACTTTCCTAAGATTACCTCATGACTGTTAAGCCCATAAGGATTCAGTGATTCTTTTTTATAAATAACACTTTGAAGTCAAATCCATAAAATAGGTTTAAGCTAGAATTAGAAGGGCTCTAATAAAATGCCATGTGAATCCAGGTGTTTCATGGTTGCTTCAACAGATGCCACCTTAAACATGCTTCATTGTCCTGCACAATGGCACACTCAGCCAGAAAAGGAAGGGTAACCAATCAAATATGAGGGTGGGTTTGCCACCCACACAGGGTGCAAGGAGGCTGTGTCAGGCTGGAACCATCAGCCTCCAAGCACCAACACTGCACAGGGCTCTGGCACCAGGTGCAGGGCTGTGGGAAGGCACAGGTGGCTGCAGCACGGTGGCAGCACTGTGATCTTTTAGTCCTTCTGCTGCTGTCTCCAGGTTGATTAGTGTGCAAAATAAACAGAAAGTGCATGAGATGAGAAGAAAAGGAGTTACAAAGGTCTTATGCTTCCACCAACATGAGACACTGCCAGTCTGTATTTCTTTTTTCTCCACAGACAAGCTGCTTGGCAGTCCCATCCTCTGGCATGCCCAAATTGGAGTTCTCCCACTCCTTTCATCTGTCACTGGGAAAAAATGCAGAAGTGACATGTCTGGGCTCTTAGCAACCGAGCTAACTGGCACAGCACTGAAAAGACCACCGGCAGCTCAACCATTCACTGCACTCCGACATTTGTAAACACAATAAATGCTGGGGACAGTGGGGACATTTTTCGAAAATGCTTCTGCCAGAGACTGAATCAGGGAGAGTCAGTTCAGGCTGATTTTGTCATACTGATGCCTTGGGAAGGCTGACCTGGAACAGAGACTGGACAGAGCTAGAGAATAAAGTAGATATTTATTGAAAGGACTTCAAGGGTACACCTTGGGCAGCATAAGAGCCTGACCAGGGCTACACCTAAGGAGGACTCGAAATGGTCACAAAAAGGACCAGGGGTCACAAGGTCTCACACTTTTATAATTTTTGGTCCATTTGCATATTGGGGTTTAATTGCCCAATTACAGCCTCAGGTTGTGAGGTCTCATCCTTCTTGTTTTCTCTCTTCAGTCCACCATTGTTTGTGCTTTTGGGCCTGAAACTTGTAACCGTTGTCCTTGTTCTCCAGCAGAAAAATGATTTGTTTTGTCTACCTACTCTGTGAAGAGACTTACTAACACTTTATATGAGAAATACACCCCTAGGCAGCACAGAATCTGAAAATCATGAACTCTAAAACTTAAGGCATCAATACCAGGGTCTGCTGCTTGGCTTTGCTGCATACCCTGCTCACCCCAAACACAAATGTCCTTTCCACCAATGGAGAAACATGTGCCAATCCTTAGGGAACACAGCAAAACAGGGCTGGAACTGACGAGGTTTTGTTCTTGCTGCATTCCCAGTGGATTTACACCAGCACTGGGGGACACGGGGCAGAGAAGTTACACTGCACAGCAAGGACATGGCACATCCTCTAGAAGAGAAAGGAATGAACTTCTCCAGAGAAACAATCCCCATCCTTGAGTAGCACAGGTCAGTACGGTGAGAAGCACTGTGATTCTTGCCATCAGCACACACACAGCTCCCAAACCCACTCACAGCCTGGCCTTCCCCTGCTTTGTTCCCCTGGTGTTAGGAAACCCAGTGAGCAAGAGCATCAGGAGCAAGCCAGGCTGGGAAATGCAGCCATGCCCAAAAGGGATGCATGGATACCAGGACACAGGAAATCCAGCACTCACCTCTGAGGAGTCGGCATACTGAGCAACAGGTGCACACTGAAAGAGGAGCTGAGCATTAGGAACTCATCAGGTGAAGCCACTCACTCTTAGAAAACACTTGGCACCATTGACCATTTTGAAGTGGACTTCAAGGCCCTCGTGTGCACAGGGAGAGGAGCATCTGCACTGACCAGCATGGAGAACAGACTCAGGAATGTGCCTCATCCCAGGCTGTGTCCATATGGGTGTTAAGGATGGGGTTAGGTACAGCTCCCTGGTGCTGTTCTCAGACCACTGAACAGAAGTAACTCCTGACTGGAGGGACCTGGGAGTGTGGATAAGCAATGGGAGCATGGATGCATCCCAGTGCAAAAGGCTGTATGATAACAAAGGCAGGGTGCAATACTGGGATTTGTAAGGCTTTGTGCCTGGATTTTTTCAGCAGATTTAGAATTCTTGTAGGAGAAGTCTGGCTTCTGCATCCACTCATATAGCTTCTAAGGAAAACTATCCACATATCCCTGATCTTTCTAAACCAGGAGGGTCCTACAAGAATTAACATCCTGATGGAATTGCCATAAGAATGAAAGCAACCAAGGGAATTGCTGCACCCTTCAGTGAAAGCAGGTGTTCATGAACATGTGAAATTTACAGCTCCACCTTGAGCACAGTTTGTGTTCCAGGAAACAGCCTAAATTTCCAGTTTGAGCCTTTCAATTTAACACTCACAGTGGCATCAGTGACCCCACATTAAAGAAAGTTTTTGAAGAAGAAAAAGAGTTGAGCTCTGAGTGATTTTTTTTTTTTTAGTTATGATTGTCCTGCACTGGAGACACTGCAAGTTCTTCCATAGTTTCACAGTCATTTTAAAGCAGCACTATTGAAAGCAGATGCCCCACTGCCCCTTGCACTCCGGCCTCCACCTTTCTTGTCCCACTGCTGATGTCTGTGCTGCTGCTCTCTACTGGCTTGAGTATCTGACCCAGGTCAAGAGCAACCTGGAAGCAAGGGATAGCATTTAACTTGAACCAATTCCTTGACTGGGGTCGGCATGTAAAAATAAGATTTAAACGTATCCAAAAGAAAAGACAGGTGGGCCAGAGGCAGGCAGCTGGGTTACACCCTTTTAGTGGGAGTGCTGCCTCACATTGGCTGGATGCTGCTGTGAAACTATGGGCTGCCTCAAGAGATCTGCTGTGGGTTCAGCCTCTGATTTTACACAGAAGGAAGCTGATCACAGTTTTATGATAGATTTTTCTCTGGGACTTCAGATAACGCACATCTGGATTGTTCTCACACATCATTCTCTTTGATGGGGACTGAATACTCAAACACATCCTGACAGCTGATGTTCCCTCACCTTTGTTCTGTTCTGCAAAGCTGTTGCTCCTTCAGCACAAGACCAAAAAAAAGCTTTGATTCTCTCCTGCTCTGAGAAATGGAGAGTATCAGAAAGCACACTGTCCATTTCTGCTTTGAAATCATTCCAGATAAGAATGATCTTAGCCTGGGACAAGCTTAAGCAGAAAGAACACTGGGTTTGGGCAATGCAGAGGGTAGCATCATTGTTTGTGGTCCTCTGCCCCAGGCAGCATCAGCTCTGGACACTCAGTGTCCTGAATTAAGGCAATACCATAAGGTCAAGAAGTGCAAAAGCTCCTGTTAATAAAGACAAGTCTATATGTGGATTGTTACTGCACATTTGTCAGAACAATAGGATTCCCTTGAAAAATATTTGGAAATATTGTTCTGGAATTTACAGTTTTCCATAACAATACATGGCCACATGACATTTACAGTTCCCAAAGGAAAGAGGCAGTTCTGCCTGTGGAAAAAGCACAGGTTGGAACAAGCATTGAAGTAAAATGTCACAGTCCATCATCTGGGTGCCAGGACAATAAACTGAGAAATGTTGAACCGAGAGTGAAGCGAAAAATCAGATGAAGAGGTGTTACAAGGGAGGAAGGGGATCACTGTGTGTCCTTGGTGCCCATCCAAGGAAGGTGTGCACGTTTCCCTGGAGCTGGTGCCTCATGGGATGTGCTGTTTGTGGGGTCAGCAGCCCTCACAAGTCATGGCAAAAGCAGCCTCTGCCTCTTCATGTCATCTGGGTGTGGCTTTTGGCTGGGTGTGAGGAGGAGGAGAAGGGTCTTTCTGTGGGATGAGTGTGAACACACTGTGTGAGCCCACTGTGCTGAGCAGTCCCACTCCTGCAGGACCATCCTCACAGCAGAACTGCACAATGGACAGGCACCACTGAAAGGCAGCAAAACAGCAAAAGGCAGAGGGGGGAAAAAGTAGCAAAGGGTGGAGGCAAAGGAGCAATTCCCCTTGTCTCAAAAGCAGCTCTTGCTTATTTTATTTCTTGGCCTCATAAGACACTCTTCAGCAGGCAAAAAAACCTCTTTGCTGTATCTGCATGAGGTCATTACAAAATCCCAAGCTTTTCACACAGTATTTGTGTCAAGAGGAGATTCAAAGAATCACAAATCCATCTAAGCAGCACCATTCACATTACAAAAATAACAACAGTGGAAACAAAACAGGCTGAGTGTTTGTGTAGCCTGGTCCTGCAGCCAGCTTTTGGCCATGGCCACAGCCTACTGGTGTCAGGACAGCCTTTTCACATGTTTCAGTGGACTTGGAAACATGCCCAAGAGTTGTACTGAACCCCCTGAACCACTGCTAGTGCTCACAGAGGGACTGGGGGGTTTAACACCAACAAAACTGAATTTTAGCACTCCTTTCTGTGCAGGAAAGACAAGACACCTCTCTCTATCCCTCTGTCTTTCCAAATCACTTTCAGATATCACATCTCTTAAACACGTTCACACAACAGGATTGGAACCAGCAACACCAAGTTCCACACCAGGTCTGGCTGTTTCCATTGCTCAGGGAATGGGATCCATATAAACAACTCTAAGCTCAACCTCAAGAGCCCTCTCTTCTCTGTGCCTCACTGCTCTAAGTCAGAGTATGTTTCCATACACCATTTGTTCTGCAGCAAAGCTGGCTTCAGGAACTTCCAGTTCCTGGCCTCTTGATCTCATAGCTCTCTGAAAGTCTCCCAAAACAGAGATTTTGGAGCCTTCCAATAATACAGATTGGCACATTGGCTCAGACTAAAAATAACCCCTCAAAAATAGTACAAGAAGGTATTTTTAATCTGCATCAAAACCAGGATTTCTTCCTCTGGGTTCACAGCTCTCTACTACTGGACAGCTTGAATAGCCAGAGCTGGGCTGTTCCATCACCTTATCACCAAAACAGTTATGGGCTAACAGAATCACAGCATGGTGTGGGTTGGAAGGGACCTTAAAGATCATCTCATTCCATCCCCACTGCCACAGACAGGGACACCTTCCACTAGACCAGGTTTCTCCAAGCTTCATCCAGCCTGGCTTTGGACACTCCCAGGGATGCTAGGCATCAGCTGCAACCAAAGTTCCCCTGATAACATAATGATAATGAAAATAATAACAACAATAATATAAAACCTGAAGAAACTCTCTTCAGCATAAAAGAGCAAAGATCAGTGCCTGAGGAAGGGACCAGCACAGTGCAAAGCCACCACTTCTAGCTGGTATTTACAGCAGACCTAAGGGGGGGCAGCTCTCAACATCCTCCATGACAGGTTCTGTTTGATGACAGGGGTTTTAGCTTTTATTGGCTAATTTAGTTAAAATTCATTTTTTTGTTCAGACATCATTGTTCCAGCTATACCTTAATTCTAACCATATGAGTTTCTGAGCTCTCATCAAAAAGGGATGGTGGTTTTGGTCTGCTTTTCTTTCCTGAGTGCTTAATCTAAAAATCTCTAACAGCAAGGCTGTTACCCCTCAGAAACTGAGCTCTGCTGTCTTGTCAGTCAAAGAAAACACACCAGCTAAGAACACGGCTCTGTGTTCTTCACTGTAAGCATAACCTTTAAGTCCTGCCCTCAGCTAATTCCCTTAATTAGTGTGGTCACAAAGAGATCAAGAAGCAGGAACAATTTTAGCTGGCAGCAGTCAAGGACAATCAACATAAGCCTTCTTTAAATTATATAAAACCTTAGTTTTTGTTTTGGGAATCATTATCCTCCTATTTTAAGGCTTCTCTTAAAGCACTAGGAATAAAACACTTGCAAAAGGAAAGGGTAAGATGCTTCCCTTTTTGTTAGTTCTTTTTTTAATGTTGCTAACATAATTTGTGGATTCGTAGTGGGAGTAGGATGGAAGGAAAGAAGAGAGGGAAGCACCTCTAAACAGCAAAAAAAAAATCAAAACAAAAATATCTACTTTAAGTTTGCTTTGGGTGACAGTTTGCTGATATAAGAGATGATAGAGCATCAGGAAAATAGAAGCAGGTTCTGTAATTCTTAATTACAGAAGAATTCTGTAATTCTTAAGAAAATTTGGCTATTTAAAATGTGAACACCCTCATGCAAAACACACAGTCTGGGTCATTTTTGCTGACTCCATCTGAATGTCACACTGACTATGTCCCACTATCTCTAATGCAGAAAAAAAAAACAAGAGGAGTTCAATGTTTCTGTAAGGCAGTGGGGACATCTGACAGGGACATTGATGTCACCTGAGGCCTTTGAGACAGGAGAAAGAGCTGTGTGTCTGCTGTTCTGCAGTGACTGCTCATGCACATTCTCACATATGGATATATTACATGTATATACAGCACACTAAAGGGCAGAGGCAAATTCTGTCTATCCCTTGCTTATGTCCAGCTCTCCAACTAAACAAACATGAAAGGTGAAATGATGGAACTATGTCTGGGCTTACTGTGCCCAGAGCAGTGTCATCTCAGCAGAATATGGCTCTCAGGATGTGACACAGTTTGGTTGACACATCACAGCCTTACACACATACATGACAGCTGACTGATCAATTCTCCCCTCCAGACTTTCTGACTACATACAAAATGGTGCCCACATGAAACAGCACAAGGACTGGAGAGACCAGAACTGTATCCTTTTACTTAATGTGATTAAAAGTGAGAGCAAAGCTCGTGGCTGGAGTCTCCCACCACCTGCAAGAGGAGTGTGTTTGTATTCTCTGCAGGTGGAGAATTAGGCACTTCAGTGAAATCACCAAGTGAGATGGGACATACAGAGATCTTGGAAGATTTTGCAAATTTGAGTAGTTTCCATTTAAAAAAAAAAAACAAAACAAAACAACACCACCAACAAAAAAACCCCACCAAAATCTCCAATTACTTCATTCCAAAAATTTGTGATAAACACTTAGGCTGAGTTCAAAAAGTTTATGAACAATTTTTCATAGATTCAGTCTGAGAGATCCTTGTACACTATGAATACAAAACCAGACCAAAATAAAAAACTCTTGAACTCTTGTGTCTTGAGACAGGGATTTCTGTCAGGTGAGCTGACTTCACTGTCTCAAGAGCAAAATTACAAAGGCTGCTCTACTCAACATGGAATTAAGATAACTAAATTAGGGATAATTTGTGGCATTATTGATTTTGGTCTAAATATGTGACTTTTTAAAGACTTTTATATTCTGTGTGTGAACACTTTATTTTCAGATTGATTACTTCAAGAGAAGTGTACAGAAGACCTTACATAAAGATAAGAATAAAACCACTGTGCACCAACATTTCAGTTTACCCATAAAGAAAATGTATTCAACAGAAAATGTTAAAAAAAGAGAAGTCTGATTCACAGAATTTGTAAAAGGCTTGAAGGATATTCTTTAGGAAAGATGAGACAAGACATTTCTAATACCATTCCAAAAGGAAAGCAAACTAGAAGGGGTGACAACTACCCAGGCTTGAAACACTGCAAGTGTTTGCACAGACCTCAACGCACACAAGTTGAAACTGCTGAATTTCTGACTTGCCAGCATATGTTTCACAAGCTACCAAGTGCAACATGCCTGCAACTTTCTGTGGTTTCTCATCACAGCACTGGAGCTGAGTGATCTTTGGTGGTGTGTGGGAATCCCAGAAGCCATCTGGAGCCACCTGCCTGGGATAACCCTCCATGTCTCAATTTTTGAGATCTAATCTGCGAAGCTATCTCCAATTAAATGTTTTGGATTTGGACTCAAAAAGATTTCTTTAACCAAGCTTGAAATATTTTTTTAACTGAATCCTCGGGAATGCATCTTACTTACAGTGTGATATTTCTTCCCTTTGTTCTTTCAGAATTAGAAAACAAACCATTGCCCTTAAAAGACACAGTTTTTTCAGCATAGCTTGCAGCCTCCAGCCCAACTTTCCAGCTCAGGTTGCAAAGACTGAGTCTGGCTTCTCTGCATGCTCAAGTCCCATCCTTGGTACCAGGCAGGAATAGTAACCATCAAATGATGATACTTTTTTCTCCTAAGTGCCAAGAGACTCAACAGCATGTCTGTGTCCTGGGAATTCTGGTTTGTGCTGCCTGCAGTGTCTGTTTCCCTCTGCTCCTGCCAAGGGCATGACTTCATTGACCAGTGTGATATTCCAGACAACACAACACTGAAAATAACACTGACACTTACCTGAGCTGCCAGTGCCTTCTGATGCACTTCTGGATGGTTTTGGGTGGCTCTGTTTGCTACTTGTTCGTACAGTGACCGAAGGAGGAACAGTGCTGCTGCTGTCTCCACGAATCGTCGAGAGATCCTGCATGCTAAAGCTCCGTAGTCTCTCAGACAGGGCTCCCTGTCCCTAATTAAACAAGCAAGTAAATAACACAAAGTTAGATCCAACATTTTGAGACTTTTTTTCCCTCTTGCTCATTGAAATCCATCAGGACAATAGGAAGAGAAAAAATTGTGTGGTCCAGTAACCTAGAGATGACAAAAATGTGTTGCTAAAAGCATCGTTCCCTCTCTTGGCTCTTCCTTTTGGAGTGGTTCTGTGGCAAATATCTCTGATTCTTCTTTGCAGTGATCTGAGCACAGAGCAGCCTTGGCCACATGTAAAGGAACAGGATGTTGTTATATCTTTCTAGTAGGTACTTTTCTTCACTAGGAATGAGTCAAACAGAAGCTTCACTTCAGAATCACAATTAAATGGCCTGCATCAAAATAATTCCCTTTTGAAGTTAATCATCTATGGTGATATTCACACAGCCATTCTCAGCAATACACAACATTTCCAGAGCACAGAAATTTTGAAATTTTAAAGTAATAAAAATATGTTGCTAAATTCCAAGAAATAAAAAATGCTTTTTTTTTATGCAGCTTAGGGAAGAAATTAACTAATGCAATATTTTTCTTTCTTTTCTTTTTCACTAATTTGCAATCTAGCAACAAAGATATTCCTTGGTGAAAGGAGTGTAACTGTAAAGGATGGGTTGGTTAAATTACACTTTCCATTAAAACTGCATCCCATCAAAAGGTTGACTGTAAGTGTCTTATAAACCTTATACTACACCACAGCCATAAAGTAGGAATACCAGAAAATTCAATCCATACAGAATCATAGAATTTTTGAGCTACATTAAATGACATTCAGACTTTAAGCTACATTAAATTACATTCAGAATATAAATTGCATAAATGATAAAAATTACATTTATGTTTTAACATTTTATTGAGGAGGGAGGATCTGAAAGATATTTCATAGCACATAGTCTTGAAAAAAAATACTGAAGTAAACACATAGAGCCTGATTCTAACATTTTTTCTGCAACTGTAAATTAGGAAAAACTCAGTGGATGCTTTGACCGAGATGAAATCAAAAAGAGGGCAAATAACAGAGAGTAAATATTGTCCTGTTTGGCATGATGAGGCAACCTGTAGCAATTCACCCATCACTTTCATCTAGACTTGTATTTGTACAGGCAACACAGCCTGACTGCCACCAGAGGACTTAGGCTGGGGCTGGACCAGAACATATCACTGCTCCCTTCTGGGCTGCAGCTGTGAATATTCTGACCCAGGGTGCAGGTCAAGGCCAGTGGAGAGTTCACTCTGGTGCTGGCCTAGCAGAGAGAAAGGGCTCATCCTGAACAGCTACAATCGAAGGTAAGACTGGACACATTCCTTGCTAAAGCTGTTAGGCAGCACTGCCTGTCCCCTATGCACTGGCATTGATCCATTGGGAAGGCAAAGCAATAATTTACCTACTGATTTATCAACACCACTTCAGAAATTCTGCATGCACAGTCAAGGAAAATCAGTGCCTCTACCTCATACAAATTGCTCAGCACCTTTTACACTTTTAGGGTGTGTAAGAAGAGAGGGCATCAGAGGCTTATACCTACAGTCACTGTGACAGTCTGCACTTCTTACATTCAAGAAAAGTGACAGACTAGTGATCTCCCAACTTTTCAGCCTGAAGCTGAAAAACAGGTTCAAACTTCCTTCTCAACTCCACATTTACCTTTCCTGCAGACTATTACAGAGAAGTGGCAGACTTACTTTGCTCCTTCCCACTAGCCTATTCTACTTTTGAAAGTATTTTAAATCGATGGGACTTCATGTATACCAAGACATGTTATATTGCTGATTTTATATGCATGGCAGTGGAGTCCTTAGAACTTAGGTTTTGCTAAACTCTCACCTCTGCCCTCACATTCTCCAGCCTGGTACAAGAGTTGATGCCTGAATTTTGGCTACTCCTGCCAGTGGCTGAGCCACTCTTGGGATATGTTCTCACTCCAAGAGGCATCTCCAGTTAATCCTCTTCAGCCAGTGTAAGCTACCTTTACTCTGCAAATGTTACTGGGCTGGTAACTGTAGTTGCCTTGCATGGCTGGTCAGCTGGGTGAGATCTCAGCTGCCCAGAGCTCGGTGCAGTTCTGGATGGGTTTTGGAACTTGCACTGAATTCCCACACAGACATTCTATTCTCAGTAACTGGTTCAAAGCCAACACAAGATATCCTACCCTGCAGCCTGATTACAACAGTGAGAGCAAGCTGACCATTAAATAATATTTTGCTGTTGCAGAACTACTGGGCCAGCAAAGCCAGAGGGTTAGCAACTGATGAACTGTAACTTGAGTGCTGTATTCCTGCCTCACACCCAGCTCAAGTGTCAGCAGGGATCAGGCTTTTAACCTCCCCCCAGCTGCTCTGCTCAGCCAGCTAACCCAAATTCCATTTCATTCCAGCCAGCAATTTATGTATGTGGACATGAGTCAGGTTAGAGATGAGATTCCTGTGTCAGACCAACCCGGCAGGGAATATGACACCGACACATTGAAAATGAAGATGTGTTAATATTCTTGCACTGCACCTTATATAGCTGATATAGCAGCATAGAATGATAAAAGGCCTCAGAGAGAGCTTTGAAAGAGAGACCTGATATGTGCCTGTCATCTGTGGGTCTGTTACATCAGCATGTAATAAAGAGCCTTGAGCACATGCTGAAGCAGCTGAGCTAAACAACTTGGCTTTCTCCAGGAAAAAAGAACTAAAATTGCCTTTCCTTAATTTTTGCTGTAATTTAACAGCAAAAATAAAGATTGTTTATAAAACAGATACTAGCAAAATATTACTGTTACTGTTCCTACCATTCTATGAAACAATTTTTCCAAATATCAGAAATGGCAAGAACAGCAAAGGCCTGGGCTGAGTGAAGGCACTGAACACCTGCAAAAACCTGCAGAGTTCCATTTCTTTTTCTTTCCAGTTTCTGCACCTTTGGCTTTTGTAGGTATAGACTCAATTTACTTGCACCTAGAATACAGTGTAACAGTCACAGTCCTTTCCCAGTTACCACATTTTTACTTGACCCCAAATAGAAACATGACAGAAATTACCACAGAATGTGGATGGTTTCAGAGTCAAATGGAAAATATTGTTTACCAATCTTTATTTCTCTGCCACATAAGCAGGTGGTGTGTATGAAATGACAAACATTTGAAAAGCCAGCATGGTGAGGGTTTGCAGAGCTATGTTTAATAAATAAAGATTTTATCAAGATGTAATGCTTATTATTCCACAAAAAGACTTATCATTTACTAGCAAAAGAAAATAACAAGTTAATAGCTTTGTTTCTCAACAGAATAGATTTAGCACAGCACATGTTTTGGGCTGTGTTTTGTTAAAACAATCATGTGAAAGATGAAGAGCAGCTGTTTGGGGGATTTTTGTTTACTGTTGTGACCATGATCATGCAGATGCTCTTCCAACTGCTACAGACATGAGAGATATCCCAGGAATTTCAGCACAGAGAGAGGATCCAGGTCCTGAAGCTATGACTACGCTGCAGGCCAGAGGCATGTTTGCAGCACATCCACACAGATCTGGGCTAGCTTTATCCTAGAGAGTGTGACAGCAGTAACATTATGGCAGTAGCTGTAGTAACACCATTTCACTGTGTCAACAGAGAAACAGCTCAATGTTATTACACAGCCTTCTGGAAATTGTAACTGGGAGGGCTGTGGGACTAAGGATGATACCACCTCTCTCTCCTCCTCACTGAACACCAACAATTGCCAGGATGATTGTGCTGGCAGTGTGGGACCTGTGTTTTTGGGGCTTTAGAGGACACAAGCATGAAATGGTGCTCAAAAACAGAGCCTTAACTTCCCTGGGCACAAAACTCCCTGCCTGGACTCACCTTTTCATCCAGCTTCTTCTTGCCATCCCTGTTGGCATGGCACTTCTGATTTTACAGACAATGATTTTGCTAGACAGTGAGGTTTTGAGGGCCACAGGTGGGAACTGGTGTCTCTCTGTGCCCTGATCACTACAGTGCATCTGTCCCCAAATTCATCTGATCTCGCCCTTAGGTGAAGGTACAGCACAAACTGAAAGTGGAGCTCTTCAGGCTTCCTTTGCCTCTTCTTCCCCCAGGATCTACCAACCTCACAAGTTCTCTTTTTACAGGGAAGGCAGGGCTCAATGCATCTGAATAGGATAATAGAGAAATATTAAAAAGGACATGGTAATATCACTGCCCAGTCACTGCTATCACTTGGTATCAACCTTATTTAGATTCATGACTGCATCCACAGTATGAGAGCACTGGCCATCAAGACAAGCTGCAGAAGCTCATTTGTGATTCTAAGTGAAGTTAAAGCTCCCATCCACGTGGCATAGTAATTAATCTAAAACTAACTTAAGTGTATCTGCCTGATTTGGTCAAAATGACAGCTGTAGTATAAACATTCCTTCCTCACCCACATCTACACATTCTCTCCTTTTTGCTTAAAGAGTATGACAAAACAGTATTAAAACACTGAACTTCCAGAGCCAGCAACCCGCACACTGCCTTCCTCTTCCTGTTGCAGGCATCACCATCATCATCTCCAGAAACAAACACCAACCTCCCTGGGTTCAGAGCGCAAACACTGATGCAACCAGTATTTGCCTGGAAGGATCAGAAATACTTTCAAAAAACTGATATCTGCATTGTGACAAGCACTGTGAAAAGCACTCCATTAGAAAGAGCTGGAGCTGTCTTAATTTCTTTTACCACTTTATAGTGTCTCTGCATTCCCATTTGAACTAAAACTTTTTAGAGTCTGCATTTAGGAGTCTGGGAAAAACTGGGTTTACATTCAGTGGAATTATTCATTATAAATACTTCACGTATGTAGGTAGCTAAAGCTAAAGTAGATAAAATTAGGCACATAATTTAAAAATCTGCATTTTATATAACAGTCTCATTTAATATGATCTAAATACAAACAAATAACAGTGTCTAGATTTTATCACTCCTTCAGTCTGAAAATATGAAAGAATTCTGTAAACATTATTTAGGCTTCAAAACACCTCTAATACCTACAAATTCCATTTTGCAGCTGTGGAAACTATGACACAGCATTACAAATCAGGAACCCAAAACTGCCAAGTCACAAAAGAGAAGCTTTTAATACAATCAGTGTTAATGCAGGATGGCACCTCCTGGTCTTTTGCCTCTTAGAATCAGCAGTTAATGGACAAGCCAGGGAACACTAAGTCACGCTCAGCACACTTCCAGCACAATACTCAATCTGTTAATGTTCTCCTCTCCTTTTGCTGTAACTGTGGTTAGTAGTTCTCCTCCACAGATGTCTGCATGCACGTGGCAGCCTCTATCCTGCCAGTGTCCACTACAAGGTGTAATGCACATTCCCAGGATGTCAGCTATGGCTATGGTGTCAGCAGGACTGCCCCAACCACACCTGCCAGAGACCCTTCAAAAGCTCCACTGCAACCCAAATCATCCTCACAGGGATCACAGCAGAGAGAGAGAGGCTCCCTTCATCCATTAGTGAGAACACAACAGCAAACAGCAGCTTGGCCAATGAAGCAGCAATCAGCCCAGTTAAATGAGTGTTCCATGTACAAAGCTCCCTGCCTGCAGCTGGAGTCTCTTTGACTGCCAGCAGAGGACTTGGAAGGCAGGTTGCTGTTGAGATCAAGGATAGGCTTTTAAAGCTCAGCACGCAGGATCTAGCCACTGGAAGCAGAGCAGACAGCATTTGGCCTCAGACCAATCTCAGCTGAAAATAGTCCAAACTAGTCTAACAACTAGTCTAACAGGGAGCAGACATTAGTTAGGGGTTAGTAAAAGCACTCAGCAGATTACCTGCCCTTTTTTCTGGTCCAAATACAAGTGTAAATGGAGTAGCTGAGAGACCTAGCAAAGGGAAAAGAGAGAGCCATTGTGGCAACACACAGAAAAGCTTTAAGAATAAGATCTATTTGAAGCATAAGTAATTGAGGTGAGACATGAGAATGACACTGGGCACTATGTGCAGGGACTCACGTACACATAAAAAGCAGGGACACCCACCTGTGGACTACACCTCTGAACATAGGTTCTCCCTTCCTCAGCTTCCCCAGAGAGATGGAAAAACCACTCCACAACCCCAGCTGACAAGGTGTCACCTAATAGGTGTTTTTAAAGAGTAAAGCAAATTATAAACACAATGGGCTGCTACTCCACTCCTTGCACTTGACTGATACTTCCCACTGGAGAAATCCCCTGTGTCAGACCTAATGACTAACTAAGGCACAGGATTATGTGAGAGACACGTGGCAGTCATTTCAGTCCTGGTGACTGACAGTTCTTCTGAGCAGTAGAGTGACAGTGGGGAATTCCTCACAGCAGTGAGCAGGACACAGAAGCTTCCTCATGTCTGGCTGCAGGTGGGCCCTGAGCAAAAGCATCAGCTTTATGGTCTGAGCACAGGCATGAGTGAAGGAGTAAATTGCTTCTGCCGCCATATCCTACACAAATATCCTACAAGCAATATCCTTATTTACGGCCAGGGCCTGCGTGCTATGCCTAGTCTGGAAGAGCTACCTGTTTGGAAATGTCAGACAGTAATAAAGACTCAAAGGGAAACCAACTGACGTTAATGTTGATGGTGGAAACATAATTTCATCCACCCTTTTTGTTTGTGCAGTTAATTTCCTCTCTGGGGAACTCTTTGTTATTGTTTCTCCCAAACTAGTCTCTCTGTATAAATTTATTTTTTGGTTCTGCTGTCCTGTGCATTCAGTGAGTGTTGTTTGCTTGTTGGAGACACCAACCAAACAGCCAACATGAAAGAGAAACTGGAAAGAGTTACCTGGATTGTAACCCAAACAGCATTGAGATTCTATAGATTTGTGAAAAACAGAGTCTTAAAGACTTCTGAATAAAAGATGCATCACTTGTGACAAGAATACTTCACAAAGTACTGTAATCAAAGCATGCTACCATATGTTTTAAGAAGGCCATTTGTTGTTCCTCTTTATTGGCGTAAAGTAGCTCCAAGATCTTTGATTATGGATCCCAAATGGAGATCCTCTCCCCTCTGAGGTAACAGTAAAATGTCCCCAAAGGCTTCTCAAACTGTGACCTCTAAATGACTCCTGACCTCTGCAGCTCTAGGCCATGTCACTGATCAGGGGACATGATGTGGCCATCACAGATATGGTGCTAAGCAGATTGGTCAGAACTGTGCTCCCATATGTTTGCTCAGCAAAAGTGCACTCTCCCTCTGAGCAGTGGGATCTACTCATTACAAAGAGGCTTTATCAAGCATCTTAAGGAAAAGGATGCTCCCCATCCCCTGCCTCCCTCTCCCAATTCAAGTAGAAGTGCAGTTCTCCACTGTTATGACACAAAAGGCAGCATGTCTCTCCCACACAAGTTTTTTTTTTTTTCCAGTTTCCACAGTAAATAGGTCTAAACTCACATGGTAAATTAGGGATTTAAATATTGATTTTCAGGCAATTACACTGGCTACACCAGCTGGATACTAGAAATTAATTAAAATATGCTGCTTGTCCAAAGAAGATAAAGCTTAAATCATCACCAGCATTTTACTCCCAGTGTGCTGGTTTAAAAACCAGCAAATGTACTGAAAAACTTCCTGATAAATTTCTTGGGCTAAGGGGCCCTAAGGTAATGAAGCTATAACCCTCCATGGGAGGACGTGCACAAAGGTGGAAATAGAAATGAATAGAATAGAAAAGCCAGCCCAGACAGGTGGTCTGGGAACTCCTGAGGCTGCTTTCCTGATCATTAGTTAAGCAGGTGGATGCACACTCTGAAACCCTCCTGCCTGTCTGCGTGCCTGCTCCTTTTAACAATATGTGCAGTGACTGCTGGCTCCGGCAGCACTGCGAGCCACATTTCCCCACGCATGAAAGGCTCCTGCACTGTTTCTCAGACTTATTAGGCACAAATGGGCTTTTCACTGACACCAGTCATGTGTGCCTGCTCCCTCCACCTCATTTATCTTCTCCTGCCAAGGCTCTGTGCCCACTGCCAGCACAATGCTGTGCCCCACTCCCCTCCATAAAAGTGGGCACGCAATGGGTGACAGCACCACCTGCTCTGCCACCTTAACCTACAGAAGGGCAGGAGAAAGGCAGGGGAAGGTACATTATCAGAAACCTCTGGAATACACTGATCTGTTGGCAGTGGGATGTTTTCTCCAAATCTCCTTTGAAAAGCAGAGTTGAGGCTGCAACTTGGGGATGGTTAAGTGGTTGGGAGCAGGATTTGTCTTCAGGTGGAGAAAGATGTGGGTCTGTTTGGCAGAATTGGTTTGTTCAGTGTGATACAGCCAAACAGGATCTGGGAAACTCAGGAGCTTCAAAGAGAGTGAGAGAGCTGGGGGAGAGTGTAAAACTGGTGATGTGTGGGTTGTAAAAAGACAGGAGGCAATGGCAGGGCTGGGCAGCAAGCAGAGATAGAAGAGTTGGGGACTGGGGACATGGCAAAGCAGCAGGTGGTGGAAGGCTCAGGATGACAGGTGGAGGATAAGTGCTGGGAGTGTGGTGACAGCAAGGGAGTACACACAAGTGTGCTGGAGAAGACTGGTGCTACCTCCAAGCCACTGCAGCTTCTCCTTGCCATGGCCATGTGTGCCCCAGCTGCTTACAGTGAAACCTGACTGGAGCCAATGAAAAGCCCACTTATGCCCAGGATCCATCTGATGGATGCACTGCCTGGCCAAGGCCTTGCAGCAGCCCCAAGACTGGGGCTGTAACAGCCCTGCTGCTGCTGCTCCCTTCTGCTGTGACCCAAAAGCAAGCTCCTTTTCTGCTTGTTTTCTTTTCACCAAGGTGAGCTGGAAAGATGAAGGTGGTCAGTGCCCAGGGCTCTCCAGGAATGGAAATGGCTGAATTAGCTGGAACTAATTGAAAACACACAAAGAGCAGCAGGATTTACTGCCTGGTCATTTAATCCTACCACTTGGGACTGACCCACTTGAAGTCACTATATGTGACAGAATCACCAAGTGATGAGGACAGGATTAGAGCCCCAAATGAGATTTTGCTCCTTGGTGGGGATGTGAGCTGCTGGGGGCAGGGAAAAGATCTGTATTGAGTTCTTAGCAGGGGTAATAAACCAGATCTCCAACATTCTGTTTGCCTAGCGAGCATTAAAAATAGACTCTCTGGAGAGAGAGAAAACACCCATGTGAGCCAGCTGGGCAGACCCGGGGTGCTTGGGACACTGACAGCTCCTCAGCCTGTAAAATGAACTGGCACAGGTTTGTGCCAGCATTAGCACAACTGTGGCTTCAAAACAGAGCAGGGGCAGGGAGCAGGAGGAGGGGAAAGGACAAGCCTGCAGTTGGCTAACTGAAACCACAGGATATTTAAGGTAGAAAAGGGAAAGGGACAGGGGATCAGAGATAAGGAAGGTGTGGCTGTGCACAGCTTGCAGCATCTAAGCCTGCAGTAAACATACAAGCAGCAGCCTGTCACACAAATGCTAATCAGAGAGTCAGACGCATTGTGCTGCACAAATAAAAAGATGATGGATGAACAGGATGGATTAAAAAATTTGATGAACAAAAAGAATGGATTAAAAAAATATGATGGATGAAAAGAATTAAAAGATGAGCCTTGCCCAAAGATCTTATCATGAAAGACAAAAGGCCATGATGGATCATAGCTCAGACAGAAAGGAGGGGACAGGGCTATGCACAGCATGAGACGTGTTCTCCAGGTATAGGAGCCTTTAGATTTCAGCTCATTTACTGAAAACAGGTCTGTACAGAGTCCCTTTTCAGCCCAGCAGCTCACTGTGTATTGCCACCATGTGAAATTGATTTGAGGGTCCATTTCTGCATACAAAGGCATCTCTTCCTCACCCAGTAATCCAAGCGTTGCAGTAAATAACCCTCACATTCACTTGCTGGTAAAAGCCATGTTTTCCATGGAAGCTGCAGGAGCTCAGTGCTTCTGAATAAATCATCATCTCTGTAGGTTCCAATTTTAACACAATCCTTTAAAGGCTGAAACCAAATGAATGGCTCACTTTTCCCATCTACACAACACTTATCACAGACTAGCTGGATACCCTTAAATCTTGGCATTGGGAAAGCCATGATAAGCCTTAGAAATAGTATTCTCTTTCCTCCTTCCCTAGAAACTTCCCCCTAAGGACAGCACTGCAGTCTGGTCTGACATCTGTCTGCTCAAAGTGTTTTCCAGATAATTAGTCATTTAAACTTCTCTCACGAAGGATAATCTGGCTCTGTTATACCTTCTCAAGTGAGCAAGTAAGAGCGTTGACACGTAGTTGACAGCAGCTGAAAACCAGGGCAACAGAAACAGTTCCCACCCCTGCCTGTTGTATCACTCCTCTCTGGGAAACAACTCCTTCCACAGCAGCAGGGACAGCTACATGGAGACACGTCCACACCTGCCCAATCACCTAATCCAGAATACCTGAGGAACCCCAGCTCAGCACTTCTGCACCGCAGCACACCAGGCTGTAATTCACACCAGGCAGCTCTCCCTGCCAGAACAGCAGCACATTCCGTCTCAGAAGGGCAAGGGACAGAAGCTTCTTTAACCATTCCTGGATATTACACTGGGAATGGACTGGGATGTAGTTCCATGAACAGCACAGCTAATCTGTCTGCTTCCCAACACCTGGAAGGGATGATCTTGCTTTCTTTTCCTCTGTCCATGCTCCTCACCATGCAGTTCAATCTCTTTCCTTATTCTGGCTCAGGCACTAGAGATACATCTGTGGGCTCTAAAGAACACACCCCTTTCTTTTTCTTTCAGGATTCACTTTCTGATAGATTAGAGATAACCTGAGGAGGTCCAAAATGCTGGTGCACACTGGGAGCTGGAGCACTACCCCATTTTGGAGGAGGAGAGCTGTCAGATCGGTTCACATTCATTAGATCTGCACCCTGAGGCACACAGAAACAAGCAACTTGCTGGAGGCCACAAGCCAAAGCAGTGAAGGAAGCCAGGGGTCCTATTTTTTCCTCATACATTCAGAGGAATTTAAATGTCAAGGCTGAAGGAGACATTTGAACAGTCCTTGCTTTGTTGTAAAAATCAATCAATCTGTTCAATAACAACCTCTTAATCTTACTAACAAATCATTTTCCCCTCCCTGAAGTAGTGTGCAGGAAAGACTCTTCTGGCCCATTTACAGGTTGCAATATCTTAACAGTTTTCTCTCAAGTTGTGTTGGCAGCTGAGCAGTACGATAATACCACACGAGTCACAGAGTTGTTTTCTTCCACCACTGAATGGGAGTTTCATCAACTATGAAAACAACAGCTTCCTTGTACTGTGGAGACTCTTCCCTTTTTTCCCCTTGCCACTGGAGCCACATTTCAAGGCAGAGAGATTCTTAAGAAAAACACCAGAAAAGTGGAACAGTGGGAAGGAAAACTGTGGTGCTGACTGTTCATTCCAGTTGAACAGCTGATGCAGACACTGTTGCAGTCCTGATGGAGGAACAGGTTGGCACTGTGGGTTTGGGTTACTGTTGAGCTTCTCATATTCAGGAGCTACCTAGAGAGGAGGCAGAATTCCTTTGGGATTCACACAGTTTCTCACTGTGTCCTAAAAACAGCTCTAGCACAGACAGTCTGCAGCACCTTGTAGGAAGGGGCTCAGAGCAAAGGCAGTGCTGCAAAACTGGCATTCCTAGAGCCTATTTATGTCCCCAGTGTGACTTCTTCAGGCTTACATGGCAGCAGCAAAAGTGTTAAGTGTCCTGGAGGCATCACAAAAATGTTTTTTCATTGGGTATACAACACACAGCACTGCCCTAGCTCCATGTTTATCCCAGGTTTCAGTCCAGATTTGGTTTATCTCACAGTTCCTGTGTTAGAAGATTCCCCCTACTGAAGAACAACAGTTCAGGAGAAGACAGGCATGACAACATAGTCTGTACAATGTTAGGCAGAGAAAAGGGAGACAATTTTTGGGTTTAGCATATCCTTGTGATCCCATCAGCATGACACACCCTTTGGGCTCCCCCCTTCTGTAATACCTTGCATTCAAAAGCTTTATAGACTTTATGGTATTTGGCCTCCCAAGGATGCATTATGCATTTTTGCAGGAAGTAAGGCCAAGATATACTAAAGTAATGTGCCTGAGGTCATAGGAAAAGCATTTGCCAGAGGAAAATAACTTCCTACAACTCCCATTCTCGGTTGTTCCTACTACTAGTACTCTCCATATGTTTCTAACTATACTTTTGCAACAGGTGTGGTAGCCAAGTCTCACCCCCAGAACACACTGTGCACATTGACTCTAAGCCATGATAGACCATGTCCAGAGGGCAGGACCCCAAAATGCAGTTATCAAGTCCTTGCAGCTTTTATGCAAGAAAAGGAACAACAGATAACAGCTATTTTCTGGGTTTGGCTCTAAGCCAGGAAGAGAGAATAGGATGCACCCCTTCAGATGAAACCCCTCATCCAATATCTACTTGTTATCCAAAAGCAACTAATGGCACTTCCCATTCACCCTTATATAACATCTCTGCAGAGAATTATATACAGTTATGTTACATGTAAGCTTTGCAGAAGAACTTTTAGCCATCATAAATTTCATCTTCTTTCCTGTCACTTCACAAAATTATAGGTCCCTATACAAAATAATAAGAGAATCCCTTTCCCCCACCATCTCTGCCCCTCCACACTGTGGCTGCTGCTGGCAATGGATGTAGTAGATAAGATGTTAATGAGTCACCATCCTGACCTGCACCTTTACCTTTGAAGCTGCCATGACGGCTGCTGTGGCTGCAACGTTCAGCCCCCGCTTCCCAAAGTGCACAAGGGCATCGTAGCTCCGGTCTTTTGCCTGGATGAGGCAGTCATCGATCTCCTGTCAGAGCAGAAAACAAAACAAACAATTAAAAAAGCACAAGAAGGAAAAGTTCAGGCTTATGCTCCCAGCCTCAAACTCTTGGCAGAGTCAGGTCACACTTTATGGAGGCAGATGTCCTCCATTTCCTTCACTGTGGCTGGAAAGAAGTTCACAGCCAACATTTGCAAAGAGGAAAAGTTTGCTGGGGGGCAGTAACTCCCTTTGCAGGGTCTGGGAACTCTTTATTCTACCAGTGGATGATTGAGACTCAAAGTTGGGGTCCTGGAAGCAAGAGAAATCTGCCTGAGCAACATGGACCAACAGCCATTTGCAAACCATGCACTCCTAAGACAAATGGGATTGCCTCACAGTTAAAAATAATCATATGATGACACTGGGCAGCTGAAGCTGCACTGCCTTGTGTCCAGGACAGGTGGCCTCAGAAATACCTGGGATATCTCTGCACATCACAGCAGTGCCCAGCTTCAGATGCCCATGGAATTGGTAGGCCCAGAGCTTCTGGACTTTGATGCTGCTTAATATACAGTGAAATAATTAGGGAGGTTCCTGCCCTTATTCTCCCTCCCTCAGCACACTGGAGTCTGGATGATAATGACAGCAATGGCTTCTAGTACTCAGCTAGTGGATGTGCTGGATTAGTAGGGACTGGAGGCTGTGAGGAGTTGCTGGCTGCTCTCCCTATTCCCTGTAGGTAAGAGGTGATAACTTCAAAATGCATGAGCCCTACTTGGGAGAAGCACAAGCAAAGGTAAGCAGAGACAGGGGACTGATTCCCACTGTCCTTCTTGGACAGGACTGAGATCCAACTGCTCCTTCACTGCCTGTGGCTAAATGGAGAGCTCTCATTTCCAAGTTGCCAGTGCAGGAAACAGTTACTCACTCAGCAGTTTGTGTGTTGGTATGTGACAATAGCTGTTCTCGATCCGTTTATTCACATGAGCCAAAATTGATCTGCCTGACAGTGTCCCATTCACAGCCACAGGAATCTCCTGGGCAGGCAAATGATCCAAGTTGTAATGTCCCCCTCCCAAAATTAGCATCTTTAATTTGAGCAAGACATTTTTTAACCTAGGACCTCAACACGTACGTGCCTTTTTTCACTACAGTATACAGCCAGGCATGTGCTTGCTAAGCCCATTTTAGACTGCCTGGGCTGTTTATCTCATTGCTGTACAATGTTTTAGGCAGTGCTGAGAACAAAGTTGAAGAGTCCTGGCTGCCAGACCAAGTATCTCTATTTGTTATATCCAGCCACAACAGAGTACTCAAGCTATAATCATCCAGTACATGCAAAGCAGCTCAGGAGGTATTTTTATCCCACTCCCTCCCAACTTCTTAACTGCACAAAGATGAGTTAAGAAGTGTGAGTGCACTGAACAGATGCCAGTATTTAAAAACACAACAACCACAAAGAACAAAAACACCAACCAAAAGGTGTGGGTCAAATTATAGAGGAAGAGAATCAGCAACTCCCAATCCTTCCATGAAAACGAATGACACAGAGACTGGAGTAAACACACCACAGTTCTGTTCCACCCAGAGAGGACCCAGGTACCTGTGATTACCTTTTCTTTTGAAGACAGTGTTGGATGGACAAATTTCCTGTACAGGAGGCTGGAGCCTTTTGTGTACGGAGACAGCAGCCAAGCTACAAAAGCTATTTTGAGTTCATAGTAGAATGGAAACCTAGAAGAGAAAGAGGGTTACTCTCTGCTCCCAGTTTAACCACTGTCCTTTAATTAGAGATGCTCAGCACAGGTAGGGATTTGCCAGCCTAGCTCAAGGCAGCTTTTGCTTTCCAAAAAATCTAAAGATTAAAGTGTATTGACTCAGTTTTGAACACATCTCAATGACACATGTGGATGAATCCTTACTTGGTTATCAGGACCATTATTTAATGGTCTGGAAGAGACTCTGATGTGTGATAAGAGGAGCTTTCTTTATGCAAAGATCATAGGTGCTGCTTTCACAGTATCCCCAGTCACTGTGAGAAAGTAAAGACCAAACCAGCAAACCAATATTTCGTTGATATATTTATGCACTTTCCATCTCTCTGCCTCTCAGCTTTTAAGCTAACACATGATTGAAACTGAAATACAAGAACTTTTGTTGTCCAAGCAACATAAAGGTGCAGATCCACACTGACTTTCAGGTAGGGCTGCAAAATATGGAGGACATTAACAACAAGACATGCTTTAGCTATAACAAGAAGCCAGGGTCATCCTGAGATCAAATTATCCAGACCCTTTTCTGGAGGACAAAGCCCAGAGCTCAAGACTGGCCACCCAGCAGCATCTTCATGTGAGCAGGCATTTGCTGCCAGCAATGTGATGAGCAATTGTTACCCTTTGCACACAAGAGCAGTGCAGAGACCTGTGATGGCTGTGGACCAGCCCAGCTGGACCCAGACAGGCTCCTGCTGTGCCACACAACGCTGTCGCTGAGCCAGCCAGGCCAGCCAGCACCCAGGTCTGACACAATGGGCCTCTGCAATGCTCTGCTCTGAGCATTGATGTGCCAGATCGATCTCCCACCTCACTGGGGAGCTCTACAGCACGCTTGATTCCACAGGCTGGATAAGCCCTCTGCCATTTCTCCTGACAGACCCACATAATTCATCCTCCAAAAAAAACAAAGCTTCAGATGAATACAGGAGAGGTAGGTCTGCATGTAAATTAGATAGATAATACTGTCTTTTATCTCCTTTTCAATAGATCTGGCATGTTGCCAAGTTCTCCCATTTCCTTCATCTGGAGAACTCAAGGCATGCAGTGCTGTGCAGGAACAGGCTGTAAGGGCCATGCACTACAGTTAAATTTTTATCCTAAAGTCTACTGATCTCACTGGTTTCTGGTAGAAAGGCCTTACTATAAAGGGCAACCAAGCAGGAAACACCTCCAAACCAAAAGGAGCTGTGACAACTGGGCATTTATGTGCTCTCATTCTGACAAAGGTCACCAGGAATCCTTCCACTGGCACCAGAGAGCTACATCAGCATGGACTGTCACTGTCCTCCACCAAACCAGAAACCCAGCCCAACCAGGAATATGTCTGGCAAAACATCTCAGGAACAACCACCCACACAGCAACCTACAAAGTCTTGTGCTGCAGTGCTGTTTGTACTTGATCCACAGGCTGTGTATTCACTGTAGGATACAGCCAGGCAAGTCTAAAACTCTGCCTGTAGCTAAATCAGCTGTTATTTATGTGATGACCTCTGCAAGCATCCAACTGGGCAGTCAGCTGTGCTTCTCTGACAGGCAGGGCCTGAGACTCCAGTAATGATTTCCCACTAATGAGATACCACTGAGCCTTTCCACTTCTTTCTTGTTTTTCCTGTGACAGCACTGAGAAAAGAAGCATATCTCTTGCAGACAAAAACCCTCTATGCACTTGAAGCTGCTGAACCCCTGTACATGAGTCAGTGCACCTTTGTGTGCATTTTTTCCCCTTGTAAACATTTCCATTTTCTTTTCATCTCATGCCAAAGAGCCCCTCCCCTCTGGTGCTTACCAGCAAAGAAAGATATCCGTGAATGTCTCTGCTGTCGTGAAGAGTGCGAATATGATCCAGTACATCATCCATTTGACCTGGTAAACAGAAACAGTCTCAAACTATCTCTTACAGGCACAAGTGCACAGAATAACTCTCACAGGAAAAGAAATTCTTACCCCCTCACCCTCCCCACTGTGTACTAAGCAATTAGTGGGGACTTGAAGGTGCCAGTTTGCCCCACTTCAGCACATAACACGCGTCAGATTTACACAGCCCTTGGGAAGGTGACTGTGGCCTTTAGGACTGGTCTCAGGAAAAGAAGAGCAGCCTGATTCTACCCTTACAGAAACTCCACAGGCCAGTAGAACACGACAGCCCTATCACAAGGCATTAAAAATCTCACTTGGCTCATGTTAATAGCAAAGGTTAAAAAAAGGTTGTTGGCCAAACTCCAGTTAAGACAAAATGTAATTACTTACATAATAATACAGCCAGGAAAAGGTAAAGAAGTAACTGCCCATCCCATAATCCAGGGTTCAGGAGCACAATCAACTCAACACAACTTACTGACTCAGTGGACAGCCCTGGAGTGGCTGTGCCTGCTCCCACCCACACCCAGTGCAGTGACAAGGGCAAGAGTTTAAATCCCTTGCCTGGGGCTTAGGGGAAAGTGCTTTACCTCTCACTGGTAGTGAGAGCATGTGCTGTGCTGTCTCTATTCAACTAGAGAAACTCCACTGTCATGGATGTTGGCTTCCTTTGGGCTGACAGCAAGAGAGCCTTTGGGGATGGTGGCTTGGTCAGATAAACTGTAGTACCTCAAGTAATTCAGGAATTTGGGAATTTTTGTCACTGAGCACTAAATGGCATCTAAAAGCACAGCTCAGCTATTCTGAAGTATGTAGTATTGGTTCTTCTTAGGATGGAAAAAAAAGGTGAAACAAAGGTTGTTAATTTAACTGACAACTGTTGTTTAATTAGGTGCATTTGAAAATGGACACCCCTAAGCAGCTTTGCTGGAATGTTAGAAAGCTTAAGGAAGAAAAACCCATGAAAATCCATGAATTAGAGAATTGGACCATGTTAATTAAGGCTGGTACAACTGCAATAGTCTAAGGAAAGGTTGGAGGGAAGAAAGTACAAGAGGGATACCTACACCAGGTGCTGCTCTGGGGAATGGAAGATGGAGGCATCAATAAATCTGGATTTCACCAGCTTGGAAATGATATCCCCATCTTCTCCCTGATACACTGGGGACAGTACAGATAGTCTCCATCTCCCTGCAGGTACTGGAATTATTCCCCGAGCACCTGTCACTCTGCTACATAACTGCTCTCCTGGGATTTATATTTATGTGCATATTTATATTTATATATAGTGTTACAGCAATAACGGCACTGCCAAATGCCTGAGAGCATCATCTTCCCAGAGCAACTTCTGCCAGACTTTTTATGTAACTGTGACTCCTCAGAGCCTCAGTGCCAACATGGCTCTCTCAGTTAGACATTACTGCCAGCAAAGCTTTTAAACACAAACCAAGACCTGGTGTGGATAGGCTTGGATCAGCCTAAAACCTTCACCAAAATTACTATTACCAAGCAGAATAAAATTACTTAAGAGTGATATAAGTTTTGATTAATAAGTGAAGGTTCCTCCTGTGTCAGTGTAAATTATTACTTCATTTAGTATTTTTTTTAATCAGGCCTTAATAGATACATTGCCATAACTGCTGTGTTAAACCGAAATCAATTGCAAGGGCAGATCAGGTCTTAGATCCGCTGTTCTCTCTCACATTTGCGTCACAACCACAAGTGTCTGATGTGAGTTCCTCTTCTACAATTAAATTTCCAACAGGAATTAGACCCTTCAACAAAATACCTTCCAGAAAGGGACTATGGAAACGTTAAGTGTCAGTGGCAGACACTCTTGGAGATGCTTGTGCACATCTTCAGCATTGTCGAGCAAAGAGGCCCTGAGAAGCGCAGCTGTGCAAGGGCTGCAGAGACATTTTGCCTTAAGTATCTGCTGTGTTCTGTAACACTTACGATTCTCAAAATACCCAAAACCATTTTCTGAAGAAGGAAAATTATAAACAAAACTCTTAGCAGCCACAGTGAGTCCCAGACAGAGTTTGCACTAAAGATTTAATGGGATACACATCTATGCTGTTATGCAAATGAGAAAATGGGTTTGTTATCCCTGGGATCTTGAGAGGATTGAAGAGTCAAGATCTGGAGGCTGAGCTGGGTTCAATGAAGCTAAAGAGCTCAGGTTGTGAAGGGCACTACAACTCCTACAGGACCTCAACAGTGTCCAAGTGCTTTTGATTCTCCCTCATTTCACTTTCCTTGCTGGCCCCATATGCCTTTAGAAACCAGGGCCCAAGGAAGATTTTTCAGCAAAAAGAAAGAGAGCACATCCAGCTGCCAGACCTGCCTGTAAATAGGTCGCTCTGCAAGGAAGGATGTTTCTGTCTGAGGATTCAGTCATATGTACTTCGAGTTGCCTCCTCTTATCCTTGTTTCGAATGAGCAGTAAAAGCTTCAAGGCTTTTTGAAAAGGCTTTGATTTATGCTGCTCTTCAGAAACAAAGAAAAGCACACAAAGCTCTGGATGCCAAATGCCTTTTAAGTCAGTTGTATATCTCACCACCAGAGGAAGAGCATACATTTGTCAAGGAGCACATCAGCTCTGCACTGGAGCCAGAAGCACAAACCCAAGTCTCATTTGTGCCCAGCAATCAACCAGTCCACCTTCAGGCCAGTCTGCCCCTTGCACTGCTTTATGAGCTTTCCCAGAATACAGGCAACACCTTTCCAGTGTGATGAGGAGCAATCTTAGAAAACAACCCCCCAGCACAGCCACAAACCTCATTACTCACATATTCTTTGATGTCCTTTGATTTCACGGCTTTGTAAGAATAATATGCAGGGTAAAGTGTGCCAAATATAAGCCTGGAAAACACAAACAAACAATAAATGGATTAAATTGATTTCCTGTCACAGAGAAAGATTTTTTTTTCCCCCATGTTTTAAATGTGGTTTTTGCACTGGTAAAAAGTGTTAGGATTTGATTTAAGCTTGAGTGCACTAAGTATAGTACAGGAGTGATTTTGCATCACTGAATTCAGAGCAGGTACTGCCAGTGACTTGAATGAAGAGCAGAGATTCAGGTTGATTTTCCTTTTGCAATGGTTTCCAAAGCTGTACCTTATGAATTACACACAAAACAAAATAACCAAACCAAACAAAAAAGGCCATCACCACAATTTAAAAAGGAAATTAAAAATCTGACCTTGAAACCATCTACTGTGACACCAGGAATATGGGAGTATTGCTTCCAGAGAGCAAATTATTTGTTTAAAATCTCTTCCACCTCTATTCAGTACTCCTAAAAGCTGGCAGATGATAAAGTAGGATCCAAGTTCTGTTGGTGCAAGGGTTTGGATGCCCTATCCTACATTAAACCTGGTATAGGGAAGAACCCTGCACTGTTCAGTAAAGTCAATTTGGGCTCATGAAAGGAGGAGGACTCTGCCCACCAAGATATGCCTACATGCTCAGGCCTAAAAATCCCAGCTCTGCTGTTCTTTCAGCTTCCTTTCATTTTCAAGTCTGAAAGGGATGCTGTCAGCTTCAAGATTTCATGTAAGAAAGAAACAAGGATCTGTAAGTTAAAAATAGCACTACTGAGAAAAAAATATGGAGAATTTTTTATACTAGGTTCTCTCTGCATCACTGCCTACATGCTTATTCACTTGGATTATTCTGGACGTAAGCATAGGCTTGTCAAAACCACTTTGCCCTGCCCAGGTTTCAGTCAGTTTTATTCAATGCAGGAGGATGATGCTGCAAAGTCTAAATTTAATAGATTGCAGGGTAATGTTTATTGGCTTGCAATTACCCATCTTTCCATTGAAGCTTTTGCTTTAGATTCATACAACTGTTTCCTCTGCTCCTGGGAATGAAAATGATCAATGTTTCAATCCCTAATTGTGGAGCCACACAGACCTGCAGTCATCTTTTTCCACCCTGCCAGCAGTGACTGAGTGCTGTGGGACTCGTAATTACAGTCAAGTCCATTACATGCATAAGACATTAAAAATTAACACTCTGGGATATGGTGCACCATCATACTTCCCGGAGCTCAGGAAGGTATTTATGAAAGAATGGGGTGAGCCAGTGCACATCTTGATTTCCAAAGCAGTGACCGAAGGCAATTTGCCTGCTATTCATCATGCTCACTGTAGCATGGCTTAGCAGAACCTGAAGCACAATGCAGACTTCAGAAATGCAGCTACTAAGTGAGGAGATTCAACATTTTACAGAGGCTTCACACTGGCTGCAAAAAGCTTTGCTGGAAACAGCCGGCTCCGAATCTATTTGACTCAGAGGGGCTTGTGCTGTCTGCAAGGATCAGATACAAACACTCAGAAAGATTCCGGGAAACCAAAAGCATTTTTGTCCTTTGCAGTATCCCACCAAATAGCAACATGGGTTAAGGCAAAAACAAACACACAGACAATGGCTTGATCGTGTTCTCACTGAGGCTAATAACAAATATTCCGAGTTCACTGGTAGCAGGACTTAATCCAAAGAAGGTAGAGTTCACAAAAGGAAGAAAGCTATAATACTCAGAAAATAACAGCTGAGCACATGAAAAATATTTTTGGCTCTCCTTATAAAAAGCACTGCAATGCTGTTCTTCCTTCTTGGCCTAGGCTGGCTGCTATCTCACACTTTTACTTCCTGCAAATAATCACAGAGTGATTGATATTCATTTCCTCAGTTTGTGCTGGTAACAGAAAGTCACTGGGTCCTGAAGAAGCAAATGGTTTATAGGAATATCAGAAAATAATTACTTGCAGACAATAAATACTTTGGAAAAAAAAACTTCTGAGGGAAGGAAATTGCAATAATTTTGCATGTGCAGAGCAAGGGACAGTTAATAAGGTGATGTGATCTCCCTAAACAGGAGATTAAATTTCACTGATTTGCCTTGCAGTCTATTGTGTACATATATGGACATTTATTACTGCTGTGGTTTACCAGACTGAAAACTGTTTTAAGGAATGTTGGAAGTCAGTCTTGTCACTGCTGTGGCTTACTAAGTGGCTTGGGGTCACTTAAGCTCTAGGCAGGCTCTACAAATGGAGGACAAAAGATGTTTGGCCATTTCTGTAAAGCATATTCAGGGTTTTTAAGACAAATATTTGCATATAGGGATATTCCAAAAAGTCTCTCAAAGTTACTGTCTTCACTTGGCTTTGGATCAAGGTTGAGTACAATTGATTTAATTCAACCACACACATCAATCCTCCATCTCTTCCCTCAGTTCCTCTACCCTGCTGAAGACAATAATTCTCACTTCCCCCTCATCCAAGTTTCCTGTGTAATTAAAGTTATTGTTGATTCCTGCCTTCTTTCATCTCCATGCTCTGACTGTTGCCAAATCACTCCTGCACGCTATACACAAACCTGAGGCTGATCCTTTGTCCCTCCTTCGTCCCTTGAAAGCCATAAAGTCTTTCCTTGTCCAAGTCTCCTTTCTACCTCCTTTGTGTGGTCTCTCCCCCACCTGGATACACCAGTGTTTAAACCCCTCTCCCCTGTCCCTGTCACTCCCACCCTAACAAGCTGAAGTAACTTATCTTTGCTTTCCATGCCTGAAAAATGTTGTTCCTAACCACTGTTGGTTTGCTCTTTTATCACATCCTACCTCGATCCCTTCTCTCCTTTAATGATTGCAGTGCCACCACCCTCTTCCTCTGCTGTTTTCTGCATATTCTGCATCTTTCTGCATATTCTCCCACTCTCTGGAGCTCTTGTGCTCCCCCACTGCACATCAGTCCATTGCCTCTAAAACAAGCTGTTCCCTGGCAGTCATCCTGACAGCCCCCAGTTTGAGAGATAGCAGCCCAAGCCACATCAATTCCAACAATATCATTCCCCAGTCCCCCTCATCTCTGTATTCTTCTTCTGCAACACTTCTGATGTTCTCTCAACCAGATCACAGGACCTTCAGCTTTCTTCCCACATCCCCAAAATCACAGGACTGCCCCTCCATCCCCTCCCACAGCTGCCAGCTGACCTGGGACTCAGATATGCTGTGACTCGTTCTATGTTACAGGCACTGTCTGTCTGCCTGGTGCTGGCCAGCCAAGTTAATGACCTACCTATGGAGCCAGCATTGCAGCTTTTACTTCCTGGCAGACAGTCCTATAAAACAATCTCCTATCCAGCAGCTAATTCTTAGGAATAATGTAGGAAATTTATATCTGAGGCCTCTTTGACCCATCTATTTTGGCCACAATCACTTTGCAGATCCAAAAGTTTTGCAACAGTGGAAAAACAGACAACTTAAGTCTCATTTCCTTAGGAAACCAGAGCCAACCCACTCCCCACCCATTTCCATCTTTCAAAGCTTCTTTGAATGAGCTGTGTGTACCCAGGAAAGCCTTGGCCCTTTTACCTTTTGTACAGAAGCAGATATCCTGATCATCAAACATCCCAGAGCTTGATGTACTCGATACACTTAAAGCTACAGAAACGTTCTGTAGTCTGGGCTAAAGCAAGCACACACCCTCAGGGTATAGAGAGAGGCAAGAAAGTGGTGACATTCATCAGTGAGTTAGGAAAAGCCCACTTGCAGCACTAAACAAATAACCACAAAAGCCTGACAGTTCTTACACTGCTCCGTGCTAGAGGTCTACACCAATTACAATCACCTTGAAAAAGGACAAAACAGCAGATGTAAAGAAACACTGAAGAGTTGAATAATTGTGCAACAGGATGCAAAAATCTAAGTAAAAGGTTAGTCTGCCTAAAGAATAGGATAAGGATTAATGCTGAAAATCCTATAATCCTATTAGGCACCTCAGCAGCAGCAATCCCCAGTCTGGATCATTACAAGTGCTTCCGGTCATTCTTTGTCAAAAGGGAGACATGAAGGCAGGAGGGGAAAGAGAAAAACAGGGAAAGTGGAAGTGCACTGGGGAGGATCCAAGAAAGGGACTGTAAAGGCTGTAATTGCTTCTTTTGCAACAAAGACAAATAACTGAGGTTATTTACTCCTCCTGATGCAGTGTAAGGGAGGCTCAACTCAAGAGGACAAAGGCAAAAGGAGGGGAGAAACCCCCTCTATCACCAGGAGGTATTATGTGGAATGGATGAATTGCATTTATTAATATAATTACATTACGTAGGATTTGGGGTTTGGGTTTCATTATTCAAGTTTAACATTAAATGACACAGGAAAGGATGAAGCTTCCCATATTGTGGGGTTTCCTGATTGTCAGGGAAATAGTAAAGCAATTGAACTATTGGCTCCTCTTTAGCAAACCCTGTCATATTCCAGGGGAACAGCTGCATCATCACCAAAGCTCCTTTTGTCTCCCTTTACCGGGACAGCCACAGTCAGACCTGGCTATTATATCCTTCTGTTCCTTCTCTGGATCTGCTGGAACAGTGGTTCTGACCATCACAGAGCACAGGCTATCCCAGGTGTAACAGTATTCCTGATAGAATCTAGGCTACAGCCTGGGGAACAGCCTCAGAGCTGCCACCATGCCACCATGATCTGGGAGGGTCCCACAGGACATCTTGAGTTCTGATTTGGTGATGCTGCTTTCCTCATGGAAAAGTCATTTACCCACAAAATTAACTCTCACGCTCCATAAAGTAGTCACTGAAATAAATGGAAAGGTTCTTAGTGATTCCTGTCTCGCCAGGACTCAGGTTACCTCCAGAAATGCCTGCACATCCACTCCTCCAAGCATTTTTAACCACAGGGATATTTTCTGGGTGGTAACCTGCTGTTACAAATATACCAGCACGGGCTGTCTACATCCCAAGCCATCCAAGTTTTGCTCCTCTAGTTACCATGCCATCAGCAGTGTTTGGGCTGCACAAACACTTAGAACACTGTACTACCACAACACAAATAGAACAGCCCTTATTTTGCCCATAAATAACTAATGTTCCCATTTCATCGGCACACAGCAGCCAAGATGGCAACTTCTGCTTACAGGGATGGACACACTTAGGAATCATTGAGATATTTCCTATTTTCTCAACATGTTCACTGGCTAGTGCACGCTTCTTACACAGAGAGCAGAAGCTGAGCTGTCACCATGCCAGCATTCCTCAATGATACCACCAAGAAGGGTGCCAATAGGTTTGTGTTCCTTATTATCAGTCCTAATTAATGTTCACACAGTGCCACAGATTAAAAATAAACAACACTGCCTTTGCACTGAGGGCGCCCAGTTGAAATCCAGCAGTTGGAGGCACGAAACTAAGCAAAAGGTCAGGGAAAGGGTTAATTTGAGTCCCTGGACAGGCCAAATGCCTGATATTCAAGAAGGGGTTGGGGTAGAGGAAGCACCAGCTGCAGAGGAGGTTCTGGGGTATATTCCCTGGGAGGTGGCTCCTGCAAATTCTTTGTGGTCACTGTGCAGCAGAATGGTGGCTCCAGGAAGTCGGGAACTTGCCTGTTCACCCTCAGGGTGACAGCTGACACCATCCCCACCTTGGGCCCCAAGCAGATACCTGACCGTGCCAGACTGACATCCTGATACACTCTGAGAATACTCAGGACAAAAATACCTCTCAAGGAAAGCGCTGGGTCCTGATACCCCTGAGACAGATTAGGCTCACTTCAAACTCCACTTGCAACTTGAATCAAACATCCTTATGGGGTCGGTTCAGTGCCCAAGGACAAACGTGCAGGTTGTGCCCATGTCAGTCATGCACTGCCTTTGCAGGTAAAGCTCCACTTGCACAGTCACCCAGCACATCCCTCTGGTTTTGGAAACATTTCTCTGTACCTTCTTGGTAACCTGCTTAGCTCTTCTGACCTGCTAAGACCACGTCCTCACATCCACACTTCCAAAGCACATACACACCCACACCAAGGAAGCAGAAGGCAGACCCAGGAAAGTTCTGTACCTAACACAAGGATGCTCTGCTTTCCATTCAGATCCACCTCTGACTTCTCAGCCAGGTTACTACAGAAGCAAAGTGAAACTTCACCTTGGTTAATGTAACCTAATGGCTGCTGAAACCCAATCACTCCTCCTGGCCTAACTGCAAGGCACAGGGATGCCTGACTAGCCTTCCAGCAGAAACATCAAGTCAAGGACTGTCCTTAATGCTTCTGATTTAAGCATCTTCATCTTCCCAAAGCAGCACATATTCCTCTCCAGTTGACATGACCCTTTTTTGTTTTCCTCAGGCAGGGCACTCCCCACACAGGAGCTGGCAGATGGCCAGACACAAACAGGTGAAGAAACATAGCAGCAGGGATGGGTGGAGAAACTGGCCTTGGTGAGCCTGGAGCTGTCACACAACTAACTACACTTGGGTCACAACAACCCCATGCATTTCAGGGCAGGGTGGTTTGAGAGGCTGCTCAGCAGAAAGAGACCTGGGGGTGCTGGTTGACAACCAGCTGGGAATGAGCCCGCAGTGTGCCCGGGTGGCCAAGAGGGCAAATGGAATTCTGGCCTGTATCAGCAAATGTGTGGCCAGCAATTCCAGGGAAGTGATTGTCACCCTATGCTGGGCATTGCTGAGGATGCATCTCAAGTGCTGTGTCCAGTTTTGAGCTCATGACTTCTAAAAGGATGTTGAGGTGCTGCAGCATGAGCAGAGAAATGCAACAAAGTTGGAGGAGGGCTTAGAAGACATGTTCTATAAGGAGCAGCTCAGGGAACTCGGGTTGTTTAGTCTGGAGAAAGAGAGGGCTCAAAGAGATCTCACTGCTCTTTAGAATTGACAGGAGGTTGTAGTGAGGTGGGGTTGGTCTCTTCTGCTGTGTTTATAGTAAAAGGGTGAGAGAAAATGGCCTTAAGTGGCACCAGTGGAGGTTCAGATTAGATATTACAAAAAAAAATCACTTGAAGAGTGGTTAGGCATTGGAATAAGTTGCCCAAGGAAGTGGTGAGTCACCATCTCTGGAAGTGTTCAAGAGGTGTCTGGGGAGATGGTTTAGGGTTGACTGTGGTTGTGCAGGGTTGGCAGTTGGACTGGATGATCTTGAAGGTCTCTGTCAACCTCAATGATTCTGTGAACTATTACATTGTTCACACTGAAATCTACATTCAGTCTGTCTAAACAATATAAACTTGTCCCCACTGTTCCTTTTTCCACACTTCCTGTAACAGGAAGAAGATAGAAATGCTAAAATAACTCTATTAGTGATGGAGAAACTTTGTTAAATATTGGGATTGGTTTGATAATGCACGTGATGCCTACTAAAGCCTGACATTCCTAGAAAAAGTATCAGCAGTGAAGGGTCCGCACAGGGTTATGTTTACATGGCTACCCTTGAGTATCATATTTAAAGTCCATTCAAGATTAGGCAGGTACTTAACCCTTCCCATGGTTACTGTTCCAGACTCTCTTCAAACTCAGGCAGAATTCCATCAATTTACACTCAAGCCAACACTTTAAAGTTCTCTTTTCAGTCCTTCAGAAGAGAGAATGCCTGTGTAGCTGCTATAAAAATACCCCACAGCTCTGCAGCTATTTTAGGAAGCAAATTCCTTGCAGGTAGAGGTTTACTAAGCTGGTCTGTTCTACTTCATACTGCCTTCAACGGAGCTGCCAGGCCCAGAGCGCTGATGAGAGAGGAATTTGTTGTCACCCAGACAATGTTTGAAAGGGGGTCTGTGTGGAGAGTGTGTGGGGTTGGTGTGGGGCGTGTGAGAAGCTGCAGTCAACAAGAACACTGTGCCTGGCACACCCCAAGAGGCTCTGAGCAGCTGCCTGTGAGAGATAGTGTTTCGTGGGCCTCGCCAGAGGCATTTGCACTGCCTCTGCTCCTCCCCTCTCCATGCTCCAGCTCAGCAGCAGCACAGGAGAAAACAACCCACGGCACTGAGCTTACTCCCAGCGCTGGCACAGCCCACGGTTCATCACTCTTTTGGGGAAAAAGAAGTAATTAATCAAAGTGCGATACTGAGGGCAATAAAATCTGTGCCTTTTAGAGAAGAAACATTCCTGTTCTGTGACCGGGTCAGACCTTCACCCAGCTTCACTGCTCCAACAAGGCAAGGCTCAGGCTCTGTGTACCCTGATGTTTTCCCTATCCAGTACCGACCGTATAGTTCTGGCTTTGAAAGCTTTGGTTTTATCCAAGCCAAATAAATGGCAATTTGAAAACTAAATGGTGTGTTTCAGATGGGAAGGGCTGATTTTCCTGACTCTGGAGAGGAGGATGTTTATGTGGGAAAACGCTTTTTTAGAACTAGTGATATTATATTCCAGACATGACAGTTGGTCCAAAATCTGCATTGTGGTTTAGCCTACAGATTTATGGTAGGCTCATGATATAAAAAGGAACAGAAAAACTTATAACCTAACCAAACTAATTTCTAGGCTAAAAAAAGGTATAAAATATGGATTGCTTATCAACAGAGAAGCTCTGCATTATTTTCATAGAAAACCACATCATGTTGCAAGTATTATTTTGGAATTATTTTGACTGATACTATGTGAATCACCTTTTAGGATGCACAACCACATACAGAAATCCTAACTGAGAGCATAATCTTACTACATTCTCTGTATCTGAAAACTCAGTTCAGGTTATGGAAGACTTCCACCCCCAAACCATAAGTGCTACCACTGTCTGAGGAAGTGGCGAGAAACACAAAAGCTCCTGTTTATCTACCCCTCACTGAAAGACAGCTTTAGACTTTTTGTGGTGTACTCATGGGACAGAAAACAGGAATAAAAAATTAAATGAAACTATAACGCATCCAAATCAATTGCAATATAACCTCCTTAGAGTATTGTTACTTCAGCTTCCCAGAGACAGAACATTACTAGAAGTGCTTAACTAGGAACATTTCAGCTCAATGTAATTTCAAAATTAAACCAGAAGATCTCTTTGGCCCCAATATTCAGCTAAAGCAAGGAAAAATATTGACTTTCCGTGGATTACCAATGACCCAATCCGCTGTAACAAATCAAGCAGTCCCAAGGTTGCTGTGAGTACCTCTGAGTCTTGGAGCTCCCCAGAAACTCTCAGAGGACGGCAGAAACCCAGGGTAGATCTCTCCACTAGCCAAGGAGAGCAGTTTGGTAAAGGAAAAGGTCGTAGGCATAGTCACAGCCAGCTTGGTGCAAAACAGCCTGAGGTGAAATCTTACTACTGTTCCAATCCCCCTGCCATGGGCAGGGCCACCTTCCACTAGTATGGTGGATATGGTGGGTGCTGGTAAATTAACAGTAAGCAATGTAACTCCTTCCATCAGGAACTGACTTCCTTACATACTCTGAGGACTGAAGACCAAATATTTTGAGGGACCAGACTCACTGAAAACAAGTGGGACCCAACTCAGTCATAACCTCCATGTTCTAGAGCCAATATCTACCTCCTAGTTATGTATACAAACAAACAACCCCCTCCCCCCCAACATCTTTAAAACATTTCTTCTCATTTTGATAACACATTTCAAAGGAGGACTTCAAAGTGTAGTACAAATATTATTGATGTGAATATCAAAGATGGTGCCATTACTACTGATTTCTGATTATTTCCATTTCATTAGTGATTTATGTCTATTTTATATGGTAAAAAAGTGAGACATTAAATTCATACAGGAAGAATCATATCAGGACACAAACAGTGCTCAGTTTTCAACTCCAGTTCTAAAGCAAGAGTGTAAGAAAGATGATTCTACAGGTAATTTCAGAATATTCTGCCCAGCTCCATGCTTTGGTTAGCATCAGTATCAGAATGCCACATGCTAAATATAACAGCTGCAAAATTGCAGGGAGTTCACAGACCATGCAGACCAAGTTTCTCTTTCTGGCCCACAGACACAGATTGGTATTTCTTCTGGGTACTATAAACATTTCAGGGAGTGGCTGGGCACCTGCTTTTTTACTAGAACCTGCATAATTTTTATTTTAAAACAAAGGAAAACAAGAAACTGTCATACAGCTTGAAAAAGAGAGACTTCTAGTCTTTTCTCACAGGTATTTGACTAGAGTTTCTGGTGTGAAATTAATAGAGTTCTTTCCTCCAGGGTCTTTTCTCATTTCATTCATCCTTTTTAATCCCTCCATTTTATACAGCTAATAACAGCATTGTAATGAAATGCATGGTGCAACTGAGATAAACATGAAGGCAGAGATCTCCAGCTGGAGCTGAACTGATACAGAGCAGCCTCCAGTCTAACTCAGACATAAGGGAGAGGAAAGCAGAAGGAAACACGCCTCTGTTCTGAAGCCATGGACCACTAATGAATAATCAATCAGATCTGCTGGCTACACCTCTGAATTCAGCTTCAACTACCAGGACAACTCTTTGCCTATAATTAAAATACATTAGAAGAAAAATGACCATCTAGTGGCTAACCCTAAATCATGGTGTTAGGATAAGTGGTACAAAACAGCAGCTGGGAGAGCCTAAATAATACCCTGACCTGGCACCTCTCAGGGCTGTCCCAGGGCAGCATCAGCCCCACAGGGGTGACACCCATCATGACATGTTAATGGAAGAGGCTCCCCAGAGCACTCCACAGACTGGGGGTGTTAGTACCTACAGCAGTATGGGACTCATTATGGGATGCATGGGCAGGCAGTGGACTTGGGCTCACACACAGAATGAAAAGCACACCAAAATGACAGTACAGTGGCACCTCTTGTTTCACATCTTCTCCTACACATACTCGCCCACAACGGTCACGTTGTAAAATACCTACTGAACATCTGAAGTTCTCCTGGAGAATAAATAGGACAGCCAGAACCCAGCCCTTTGGCTTCTGAGCTTCCATTGATAATGCTCACTGCTGAGCAAGAGCATTTCCTCCAGGGTTGAATCTGGAGGAACCAGACTCACCCAGAAACAAAGGGGCAGCACTAATCCCCTGTCAGAGATAAATCAGGAGCCCCAGGCCCTGTCTAGTCAAATTTTCAGTATCTTCATCTCTGGACTCCTATTCATGTTTGCTTACCCTTGCTCTGAAGAATTCTTTTCTTTATTTATAATCAGAATTTCCTTTGCTGCAGCTTGTTTCCATTGCCTCTCCCCACTTTGCTGTGCCTCCATAAAAAGCCTTCTCTGTAACAATCCTCCACATTTTTGAAGACAGCAATGACATCTCCCCATCACCATTTCTTATTAAGGCTGAACAAACACCCCACTCATCTGTCCTGGTGCACCATGCACTCCAGCCCTCTTTCACTGGACTCATTGCTGCCAGGACCCTCCTTCTACCAGAAAAACTCAAATGGGATACTCCAGCCACCTACCATGACATCCTCTCACAGTTGTGAAATAGAGGGGAACAATCACATTCTTCAACCTGCTGGATAATCCTCTTACTAACCCAACCCTGTGTCGGGATCTGGAAGAGAACAGCACTACATCATTCCTATGATCAGAGGTACAGCAGCACAAGGGATCCATTCCCTGAATTATGGAGATTCTTCCTTGCTGCCTGGAGAACCTTCTTCCTCAGCCCCACCACACCCTTTCCTTTGCAATTGGTGCTGTCCCCAAGGAGCTAAGCTGGGGAATACCTACTTGATTGCCAAGGGAAGCATGTGAAGAACAGCACCACACTGTCTTAACTCTGGGACTTAACACAGAACGGGTGCTTCAAAAATAGCAGAGCTTCAAAAAGAGGGGTAGGGAGATGAAACGAATATTTACAAACAGTGCTCTAATTCCCTTGCTTAGCCATTTTCGGTGAGCTAGAGGAACAGCTAGATTTCCCTTATCTCTACAGCCACATACATACAAGGCTTTGTGTCCTTAACTGTGCAGCTTACTATAATGGTTTTATGGTAATGTTGTTGCATGATCTATTCTCGCACAAAGCCACGAGCAGAGAGGTCATTATCAGCTTATTTACCCCTATGCCAAACGTCATGGCCCACAGTACGTATCTAGAGATAAAATGACACATCCTTTCTTCTGCTGGAGCTGGGAACCTCACAGGGAAACTAAATTACCCATACATGTCTAATAGTCATGCTATGATAATTTTTAAAAGGATCAGGGGCTGCAAAGCCTTGATCAAGCTAAAATTGATTTAAAGGGTTTTCTTAAATGACAATCTCCTTCAGAGCCCCTAAATTGATCCTTTAGAAGTTGGAGAACTGTATTTTCAGGTTATATGAAGAAAGATTAAATGAAACTGATCCTAAGAAAAGTTATATTCAGCACTGTTGAAGGGTTGACCTATGTAAGCAACAGGACAAATACACAATCCAGGGTCCAGGAATCTTTAATTTTTCTGATCTAATAATTCTAAAAGGCTTTTCAGGACTGCACCTGAGGACACAGTAGTACCCTAGGCACAGAAATACCAACACCTCTGTAAGTCTTCACCATCTTCAATTAGTCCTCTCCAAGTCTTTGAGAAATAGCTGAGTTCTCAGATCCCCTTTGTACATTCTAGTTCCACATCAGCCCAGCTGAGCATTCCCCTGGTTGGGCATACATCATGCTGTGTTGACACATGAAAGCTGCATCTGTTGTGCCTTTAACTGGCTTGGGTTGGGCAGGATATTGTCACTGTTTCTGGTTCAGAGCACACCAGCACACAGTGTGGGTGGGCTAAGATACCCCAGGTGAAGATTCAGTTACCCAGCCAGTTGCAGTTGAAGTTAAATATTTCTGACTTGCAATTCACTTTGCAGGTGCATGGGACAGATACAACTCATGCAATTTCTACAGAGCATTCTAAAACATCTTTGGTTTTGCTCAACAAAGAGTATATATGTACGAGAGTATATGCATCAAGACAGAAATACTTGAACTTAGACACATTTCCTTAGCCACTCTGGGATGTTTCTTAAAATGCAAGGCTTCTCTTCTGAACTTTGAAACCTCTCTACATCTATTTAACTTTCCAACATCATGATTCATCTCACAACTGAATATACTTCTCCTACAAAAAGACTATTTTTTCCCTATTCCTCCCAAATAACTTTTGCCTTTTAAGTACCTCCAGGTTTTGTGTTCCTTGACCAATATTAAATTTCTTTTTAAATTTCTGATATTTTCCACAGCTTCTCCCTGAAGCTTAACAGGTTAAACACTTTCCTGTTACACCAGACTAGATTTCAATCCTTGTAATATTCTAGTAAGTGAAGTTTGGGTCTTTAACCAAGGATAAGAGAGAGAAAGGGATTTCTTTTTACTTCCACTGATTTTTACAGCACAACTACTATTCACCTACATTACATTTTTTTAACAACCACCTATTACTTAAAGTGCAGGCAAGACTCACTAGTGAGGACAAGTATCTACTAAAGCATTCCATGGCACAGCAGCTCATATTGAGAGCTTTACAATGACATCTGACAATTTGAGATTTTGGACAAATAGATACCTAGGGTAAAAATTTCCAGAGAAGGCTGAGATGACAGATATCTCCACAATCCATTGACCATGCTGGAAAATAACTGGTTTTCACCACTGGAAATCAGCAGCTTGGTCACAGTCCAGGCAGTGTGAGATCTAGAAAGAGAAGTCGCAGTTTCCAGGCACTGCTTCTGTGCCACCCCCATCATTACACAGTGAGACAATCTCACTGGGAGCACATCTTAGCAATTCCCACATTTGCTCATTTATTCTCGTCAGGTGATTTCTTGGAAGCAATTACAGGAACATTTCCATTCAAAATAAAGTATCAGACAATAGTTTCTGAGAAAAGAGCATGCAGTCTTGCAGGTTCAGAGTACAAATTAAAATATCTGATGCCCACAGATATATGCAATATATGCACATATAGAAGTTGGGATTTAAAATCCAGTTTCAAAATTTGATGAAGACATCAGGGGTTTTTTAATGCCTCAAGAAAGCAGTATTACTATCCAGATACTCAATCCTCCCTCTCACAGAAGATGTCATGTTCACATTTGCATTCAATTTTGATCTCTCCCAGACTTCTCATATGTCTCTGAATTTCAGGCTTTAGCTGAGAGCCTTAGAGAGTAAAAGGGATAAATCATGTCACTCTCTTCTCTTCTGCATTTCCCCAAACACAAATGTGTTCAGATCAAAGCCTGTGATGCAGGCACAGCTCCATTCCTACACCATGAGGGATAACACTTTGTCTCAGGCTTGGGTAAGGAGCCAGTGCATTGCACAATTCTGAACAGAAAAGGCTTTGCCTTTCATCTTTCTTTTGGCTTAGCCACTTCACCTCTTTTCCATTCTCACCTTCCCTCTAACACATATACCTTTCAGCTGGCAGCTACTCAAAATATAAAATAAAATATAAACAGAGGCTTAGGAACCAGATGAAGACTTCACAGAAATAACTTGAGAGGAAAGCAAAGGGGAAGACAGCCAATTCTTCAAGGATCATTTCAGAGATTTCTAAATAAGCAGCTGCTTGAGAAGGCAGCTTGTACTTTTTGTGGGAACACCCACAGTGCATGCTACCTTATGTATGCTTTTCCATCAATTCTTATTCATTATTACTGCTGGTTTAAATGCCATAGTCCAGTGTTTGTTCTCTTTCCCAGGTAAGGGGATTCACAAAGGATGACAATGTTGCAAGTGCCACTCTAAATAAAACATTACTCTTTTGAAATGAAATGGTTAAACTGTTTCAAACACATATAGCTGTATAAAATGTGTCTGGAGAATTGAATTTACACAGACTTCAGCCATTTATGGCCTGACTGCCCAGAGTGAGGTTTCTTGGTTTCAGGAATATACATAAATTATAATAGTGTTTGAACAGGGACCTGATTTGTTACAGCCAAGTTCCTGCAAACCTCAGCAGAATAATAATTGGAAAAGAATGCTGACCTATTCCAGTGGCTGTATAACACATTTGAGTGCAAAAACCTCAGGACACACTATATCAAAGACATGAAAAATATCTCATCTATAAGTAAGTCCTTGGGGGTGAGTGCTATGATTTTGCAGAATGGGTTTACATGAGATTAAATATGAATTACCATAAACTACATGGAAAGCAAACTGGTTCACTTTCAAATACCATGCAAAATCAGGCATAGTATTTATAAACTTAAAATGCATGTCCTGCTTCATGGACAGCAGGCACAAATCTTTCAGTGGCTGTCTGCAAATTCTCAAGCAGCTCTGCTGATTTTGCAGTGATCTATGAACAATATGCAGAAGCAGGCAAAGGGTGTGTATCATCAATCACATATGTCACATCTCCTCAGGCCCTGGAAATTGCCGTCAGTGGGCTGCTGGGATTTCCAGTTCTGGAAAGTCTGCAAAGCAGCACTGGTTTAAGGTAGCCAGGATCAGGGATGAGCTGAGAGCCAGTGGCAGCAGCCATGGTTATCCAGGACCCTCTGTAACAGAGCTTCAGGGTACAGGCATGAAGCTTGAGAGATTACACAGTCTCTACCTGTCTGATGTGATTAGAGTAGCTTTAAAAATGTATGTGCTAGAGTGCAATAAGGCATTCAGATTCTCTAGATGAATCTAAAGAGAAGGTGGTCACGCTCTTCATCCTCAGCTTTCAGTGGGTATTATCACTTAGAGAAAGGCTTGATAGTGAAGCTTATGAGAACTACAGAGGTGAGGTCAAAGGTGTCTTGATTACAGGCTTTGGGATGGCCCCTTCGATTTGCTTTGGTTACTGAAGTGCAGGTAAAGCCATATTCCTATTTAGTGATGAAATTCCCAATACTAAAATGAAAGGATCATGACAGAATCATGTTTTTAGGAGCCTTCTATCCTTGATCTGTCACCACTCAAAGTGCAGTTTAAATCAAAGCTCATAAAGAACACAAGTCCTCCACTGAACTGGCCAACTCCTGTCCCATAATATTCAATTTTCTAGGATGCAGCTGGCACCCTCTACAAGGCTCTCACCATTCTGAGCTACAAACACAACCTCCCTGACTTCAGCAAAGTAGCACCAGTTGACACAACTTGAAGTTCTGGTTTTGCCCTAGGGATGAGAAAATTTTTGAGGTTTGCATTGAAACAGCATTTTTCAGCTATTTGTTTAGTTTTTCTGCAGAAAATCCAGCCTTGATTCTTCAGGTTTACCACAAGCCAGGACTTGGATTTTTTTTGTGGCAGTTCTTGCTAAAATTTGGCAATGCACCCCTTAGCCTACTTATAAGGGCAAAATAGAGAAGTTGGAATTATTCCAGATACGAACATTTTTTCCCCCCTCATGTATTGTGACTTCTTTCTTAAAAAGTTACATTCAGAAGCTTTCTATTGAATTCCATCTTTTTTGTTTGGATAATCACACTTCATTTCACACAGATTGTATAACTGATCACATGGCTGTAAGGCTTTTTTGAGCACATAAAATGATACACTTATTTGATTGCTAGATTAGAGGAAAAGAGTTTGTGCAATTCCTGATGGATTGAAGAATCTCCAAATCTTCTAGGTGAATGTGTGGTTCCTCAATTACCTGTAAGTGTTCGGGTGCTAAGCCATCACCATGAATTCCCATCTTGGAGTCAGCTGTAATCAGCTGTAACAGAACACACCATACACAAGGATCCCACAATGCTGTCCAAATACTGATGAAACCAGCTTTACTCAGCACAGCGAAGGGAAGAGATGGGAGATCACAAGCAGACACTAGGACAGGCAGTAGAAACACAAGGACTTTTGCAAACCTGTTCAAAAGCATCACAGAAATCTCCTTTGCAGGCTCATGACAGTAACAGCTTTATAAATAACCAGATATGGATGTATCTATGAGATAGATTATATCCTGCGAAAGCATCATTAGACCTCGGGTTCTCCATAAATCATTAGAGTCAGCAGGGGATTGGTTTGACTGATTGCACTCTGACAGCTATGAAAAGAGGTGAGCACAGTATAACAAGCATGAGAAAAATCCTAAATTTATGCAGGAAACCATTTACTCTTAATTCAGTGTTTGTGTTTTTTAAGGTATAATTTAAAATAGCAGCTTCCTCTCTGCATTTGATCCTATGAGAAACACTCTTTCTTATATAGGACAGCAGAGTGTGTTGCCATGGAAACTATTATGATCTACTTAAATTCAACAAATTCAGCCTCATGGGGTATATTCCCCAGAGTATCTCAATTTAATTATTAATGTTCTCTCTAAACAGCAACATCTTTCTGTTTTGACCGAAATCCTTATAAGCAGAATGAAAACAATAAACCTGGAAAGCAGAGTCCTTTGTTCAGCTACAAAACAGGTACAATTAAGCCAGAGAAAATGCAAACAGCCTCCAGGCTGCCCTGACAATGTGCTTTAACTCAGACCTAGACAAATTGTTTGGAAGGGGGAAAGTCTCATTCAGTGCTTGTGTCCATCATGTTCCTGGCTTCTCTGCTGTGATTTCCAGCAAAAAATACCAGCTGGGATAGAGGATTTTTTGCAGAGGGACATGCTCAGTGGAATCTAAACACTCACCAACAACTCATTTTCATATAACCACCTGTCTTGCAGCCATTCTCAAGTCAAACCACTCAATCTTTTTCCATGAAATACGTGTCTTATCTCAAAGCCTTTTAGCCTCAGGGCAGCACCAGCATCCATCTCTCTCTTTCACGTGTCACAATGAATTCTGCAGGTAGATTTAAGAGCCAGATGGTGTTATTGAGCCTGATCTAACACCAGGGATAGTTTCTTGTGGGTCACATAATCTGAGTGGCTCATGGGTCTAAGTTTAGATATGCCCAGACCATGTCCTCCCAAGTCCACAGCAGAAGAGGCAGCAGGACAAGCAGAACCCTTCCATGAGCAGAATGAGGCTCAAGAGCTTCCAACTGCTCATCCACAAAAAGGCCTAAGGCACAGCACGACCCAGAGCAGCCCTGTGGGAACTGCCCAAGCTAGAACAACCACTTCATCACGAGGGCTGTTTGATGTGACCTATAGCTGGAGAGAGCAGCTCTCCTCACAAGCTCACAGCAAGTGTCAGAGCATTTGTGCTAAAGACATCAAAGGTGACCATGAATTATTGTGGTGAATGGAGAAGGTCATCTTCCTGTGATTGCTCTGCTCTTTACCATCACCAGGTGTTTCCCATCTGTCATCCCTGCAAATGTTCTTCTTGAAATGCCATACAAGATTCCTCATTTCACTTATCCGTGAGGACTCCTGAGGGACTGACAGCCAGGAGAGCTCTGCCACAGAAGAAGCTTCTCTATGTAAAACAACCCAGAGCACCCCATGACTTCTGACCATTGGCTTGGAAATTTCGGCTCAGAATGCATATTTACCTCACCCCTCCAATTCTGCTCCAGTGGGGGTACCTCATGCCCACATCAGGCTCTACCATGTGTAAAATAGAACTGGTACTTTACACAGACAGAGATTATCACTAAGACTATTTTATAGTTACCAAATCAGGAAAAATAAATAATTTCCCCTCTTCCCACAGGGAATTTACAGCACTGCACTGAATCCAAGTTCTTGGTTTTCTCATATAATATCTGCAGCACAAGACCTTTCCTTGTCTGAGGTTGGTTATTGGTTATAAGCCTCCTTCAAAACATGAGACAAGAAACGTCTGTCAGCTTTTGGCTTTCCTGTGTAAACATTTATTTTTAGGCTGGAAACAAGAAATAGAATAAATGAGCTGAATGAAAGGAAGCAGCAGTATGAACTCAACAGAACAGAAGTTTTTCTTCTGCAGGAGCTATTCATTAATGCTGATAGCATTGAACTGCCTGGTAAATTCACAGGCAGGTATATACATGGTCCTGGCTTCCCTGGGACCTGTCCAAAAAGACACAACATTCCAGACATGAAGGGCATTCTTCGTAGCTCCTCTCAAATAGGTTCTTCAATACTGGTTTTGTTCTCCTGTAAAATTTGCCATTTTGGGAAAGCAAAATATTACTATTGGCTCCATGAGAGAGAAAGGGGAAAGAGAGACTGCAGCTTTACTGACCGATTGATTGATTCCTTCTTTGAAACTGGACGCTTATTTATTAGCAATTAGTGCATGAGCAGTAAGGGATGCAGCAAGTAGCATTTGAAGAAAAAAGCCTTTCCTAAGTGTGACACCAGCTGTCTCCCTGTCACTGCCAAGAGTAAATCTCCAACTTGACACCCAATCTTCTGCCTCCATATAAATGCGTATCCCTTCTGAAATATAATCCTTGCTCTTCATTTCTACTTACTGTACAACCAGCTTCTCTCCTTTGATGCTATCCCTACCCTGCTCCTGGCTCTGTGACCACTTTTACCAGCCTGCAGATCACTGCTTTACCAATCAGAGCAAATTAAAATCTCTTGCCCTCCCCTTCTCTTGCAAAATGTGTCTGCACGAAACAAACAGCAGGGTACTCTCCTAAGGAGTTATGCCTGTTCTGAGGCTCACAGCAAAAGATGGAGTGGCTCTGTTTACAAATCTTGGCAAAGTACCACCCATGTTTCCAGCTCTGGCATGGTAGGGACTGCCTTCCCAAGTCCTCCCTGTGGAATGAGCAGGTGTGTCCTGTTACCTCAGTCACTCTCTTCAAAAGCACACAAGTCATGGAAAGATAAAACAGTCTTCATTTTGTCACTTCTTCTAGCTCTTTCTCACCACTCTGCTCACCATCTGTTTTGCCTGTATTTTATCAGTTTAAATTCTGCCTTACTACATGCATGTGAAATGCCAAATCAGAGCACAAACGCTGTACCAGCAAGAGCATTACAGAGAAATTACTGAGGAGCACAGGATCAGTCTCAATAATTATTCACCTAGAATGCAGAATTGCATGTATTCATACCTTATTTACTTTTCTGTTACTATAGAACTTAGAAGAACTAGCTAGATGCTAACCCCCACTGTCTAGGTGTTGTAAGATAAAAAATACTAAATTATCTTGATCATTAAAAATACTAAATGAACTTGCTGCCCAAAAGAGTTTGCAATCTAAGTAGCATACCAGTGATAACAAAAGTATGTGAGACCTTCCTTGCAAAAAGCAGCCTGTGATAAATTTCAACCATACAGGTGATCTTAAAGAGATTTTGCCATATGAGTGTTTTGCTTGCAAAGAGCCTTATTACATGGATGCATCCCTTCATTAAGCCATTTCACCTCACTAGATCTACCTGAAATCTGAGTGGCCTCAATCCAGTCAAGTGGACAAGCCAACAAAAGGAAATCTAGACTCAGATCCTTGCTGCCTAATGAAGACATAGAAGAAATCTTGTCATACAAAGATTCCGAAGCAATCCAAACTGGCCAATACTTCTACAGCACTCAGGTCTTCATCCACCTTTAGCCTGAATAGCCTGGAAGTTCCCAAGGTATCAGCTCTGTCTGCTGAGACACAGAAGCAGAAAGACAAATGCAGTGCTCAGTATTCAGAAGCAACCGCTCAAGAAGTAGGAGGTGTGATTGTATGTTGTCCTCCTTTGTCCAATTTGTACCAAGTATTTCCCCTTGAACCAGCAGCACCTGATGGAAGCTCCTTAGTGATGCCAGTCTCACTGTTAACTGCAGTAAGAGCACACAAGAGTGTTTCTCAGCCTTTCCTAATCACTGGACCATCCAAACCTTTGAAAGAAACACAGAGCTCATTTTATATCCCGCTGTTATTTAAGGATAAATGACAAATAGTAAGTCACATGGAATTGGCAAAATGTTGCAATGTTAATATTTTACAAAACTGTAATTCAATAGATATAATTACAAAACTTGTAAATAAAAAAAGTTTTAAAATAGTATCTTCTATCTTCTATCAGTTAGTACATAACTGCCTGTATGAGGGTTTCTGGTTTAGAGCTGAAACACTGACTGACTGATGTTTTGCGGACTGCCAGCCATCTGTGGACCACAGCTCAAGTACCCTGGATCTAAATCTCCCTCCTGTGACTAGGAAACCAATTTTAGGCAGTGTAAATGATGCCTTAAGTTTTAGCTTCCATATTTTCCAGATCCTGTACTGCATTAGTATATAACTCTGAACTTCATGTAAAGTGTTAGCAAGTTCTCTTCACAGTTTAGTTAGACAAAACAATCCTTTTCCAGCCCGAGAACCAAGGACACCATTGCAGCTTCAGGCCCAAGAAGTATGAACAACAGTGAATTGAGGAGAGCAATCTGGGAGGATGGGACTTCACGACCTGAAGCTGTAATTGGAGAATTAACCCCAATATGTAAATGGACCAAAAGTTACAAAAATGTGAAAATGTGTGACCCATTGTCCATCTTGGGTGTAGCCTCAGCCAGGTTCTTGTACTGCCCAAGGTGTATCCTTTGAAGGCTTGTTTAATAAATACCTACTTTATTCCTTTAACACTGTCTAGCCTCTGTTCTAGGTAGCCTCTCAAGGCATCATGCCTGACTTAGTAGCCTGTATTAAGCAGTCTGGCTCTTGCTTTCTGCTGACTGTGACACTAAGGACAGCACTGAGGATCTGAAAGGGAATAGGTCATGATTCAAAATACTTCAGCCTTTGGTTGTTTGACTGCTTCAGTAGCATCTATATAAGTCTGTAGTTTTGCTCTATCTCTCTCACACCATTGAAAACCTATACAAAAGCCACACACAAATTTACCAATTCCCTTTATCAGGTTCCCTTTTATTAATTTATTGAGCAAGGAGCCTGGAGGAAATATGTTACCTGTTACTGTGTGGAATACTGACTGGACACATCACTTGATTTCCGTGTGTCTTAGTGCCCTTACCCGTACAATGGCAGTAAAAATCCCTCTTATGACACAACACTAAATTAATGCTTCAAAGTGCTTTAATATAGTGAATTAAAAGGGTCCCCCAAAGGCAAAGTACTGTACAAAGGCAGCTGCAAAGGCCAAGCCCCTTGGCTATTCCATAGCTGCCAGGCTGGTAAAACATCCTTCCTTACCACACCAGAACCAGTAAGATCTGTGATGTGCACACCAGAAAACCTTCCCCGTTGGATCCAGGAGCATTTCCAGCACATCTGTGCTTGGGCAGGAGAATCTGGGTCATGGCTGCCAGAGCAGCAGGCAGTGCTGTCCCCTGCAGCGTCATCACACGGTCACATTTCTTATCAAGGGCACGGCAAATGTCGCACCTGTGCTGGGTGCTCCTCTGTCACTTACTGTCACCAACAGGTTCTGCCCCCTCAGCAGAGCCAAAGGCTGCAGCAGGGATGCACATGAACTGAGCTGGCAGCCACAGAGACCATGTGCTCTTCACACGAGGGACAGCAGCAGTGCAAGCCTGCAGCCTCTGTTTTGGAGGGATTACACCATTTTTATTTAGGTAAAGTTTATCAGTAAACTCTGCAAGTATGGCAGGTGGTCTGCTCTTCCCAGCTCCAGAGCACAGAAGTCTATTGCAAACTCATCCCACAGCCTTGGCTGGGAGCTCAAGCTGCACTTTGGATCCTTTGCTGAATTTTCAGATAATTTTACACTGCTGGTGTGAGACCTGTACAGAGCAACAAATACTCAAATCCTTCATGTCACCTGCCAGCACCAAGTAAACAAAGCAGGCTGTGAAGGACCTTCACATATATAATGTATATCAACTAAAATGCAAATGCAGATATATCAATAACCAATACATTATATATATCTAGTGGTATACATCAACTGAAATGCTAATGCTGACGTATCAATAACCAACAGCTTGAAGCTGTGCTCTGCTTTTATGAGAGCAATCCTTGCCTGCTTGAGTGAATCCTGTCTCTGCCTCTCATAAAGAAGACACAAGTTATCATTTTCTACCTTCAGATGATATCCATGATATGACTTTTCAGGTTTTGTTTCATTCATAAATTTCTTCAGGGTTCCCATACATATGAAAAGCAGGAGGAGGAAGGAACTGCTAAGTTTCTCTAAAATGGAAATTCTTTACAGATATAAAGATGAAATCAGTGTCTGACTCAGTTGCACTACAGATTGACACCAGATGAGGATGGAGGTGGCCAATCTCACAGCCTAGCTAAAACAGCATCACAATAACCAAGAAAGAGAAAGCTAGCAAACTCTGATAGGGAAGGAAATTTCATGCATCAGGTTAAAGAATTCTTTGGTTCCCCTTTGATTTTGTTCAGAATCGAACTGCTTTCAGGGACAGCCGGAAGAAAGGATGCCTCTGACAGATCCCCAACCCCTGTTATTTCCACACAGGGATGGATATTCCCAATATCTAAGGCTGCCATTCTCTTTCACATCAAAACATAAGAGATCAGTGTCCTGGGGTGACAAAAAAAGCATAATTAAAGCTGTGGATTTTCACCATGAAGAACATATTTAACCATTTTATATTAATTTGCAATGCACTTCTAAGCTTCTCACAGAAGGAATTCAAAAGCCTAAGTCATCACACAGCATCATATCATCTACTGATAACCTGTCTAACCCAGCCTTGTTTCTACTGACATTTCCTTCCTCTGCCACATGCTCCAGCTTGAAAGTCTTTCAACAGGCTGTGTGATGTGTCTTACTTTCAGAATGGGAGCCAAAAACCTTTATTTCTGTTCTGCGTGATCCCAAACACATAAGCCAGGTTTCATATTTCTGAGAAAGGACAGGATTCCCAATGTATGTAAACACAATAGTATGCTAATACAACAGGCTGAATTCATATACACCACTTTTAACTTCGAAGTGCCCATACACAACAGCCAAAAGTACTTATCCAGGACTGCCAGGGTTGTGCACTGTAGCTGAACTGGTCTGCATAACAAAGAAAGGTCTCCTAGAGAAGCCTCTACCATTTGAGGCAAATTGAGTCTCCTTTGAAACTGAATCGCAATAACCTGTAGTTAGTAAGACAGATCAATGATCCCTTCTGGTCTGCCTCAGAGAAGATAAATTCACAACAGATCATTACACTTCACAGATGAAGAAACTGAGATACAGGTGCTTCAGGATGTCCTTCAAGATGTACTCAGAGATGAAGAATAAAAAAAGGCTGTAATTAACCCACAAATAATGGTGTTATCCCGTTCCAGTTATTGTGAGAGACATAGGAACAAGTCACTCCAAGATGTAACAATTGCAATTCCAGTGATTCCAGGCATCCCTTGGTGCAAAAGTCATCTGTAATCCAGTGCCACGAGAAAAGAAATATCCCAATTTTGTTCTCACTGAGACGAGTGAAAAAACTACCTGGGAGTTGTACCACAGGAAAATGAGAATTGAGCTCTTAGAGGAAAAAGATATCCAGGGACACAATTATCTTTTTGTTTTGCAGTTTTACAGTACCTAGGGCAGATCCTGAGCATAATATCTTTAACACACAGCTGTGGCAGAGATGCTGCTCTGAAGGTATCATTTCTCTTCTGAGGGTTCCCAGCCCACAGCTCTGTGGGCAGAACAGAACCAGCCAGCGCTCTGGACACAAAATCCAAACACTAAAGATGAAACGAGGTAAGAGAAGGTTTGCAGTAAGCTGCCTGACTTCCTGCCGAAAGAGGTGAGAAGTGCTCACAGGTTCCTCTCCTTCAGCAATGTTTTAGAAATAGAAACTGCCAGGACAGAACCAGTAACAACCAAATCAGAGACAGTGGAAGCAGCAAAGCACCAAAGAGACAAAGCAAAGGCTTGCTTTTTGTTTTAAAGCCCTTTCTGTTAGCTGAGTCATATCAGACATAACCCCTGTGGAGATCAGCAGAAGTCATAAGAGCACAAATCAACATTCACAATGCGACTAAACCACACCACACCACTTTCTTCATAATCCTTATCAGTTAATAAGATTTAATGAAAAAACAACTACATAAACACAAGCAGAGGGGAAAAAAGCCCCAGGTGGCAATTCTACTTAAAGTACAGCTATCTGTACTGATGGATCAACTAGTGATTCATAACGAAATGGGAGAGCTGGATTAGAAAGATTATATCTTTGCCATGATCCTAATCTGAAGACCACTGTACACCAAGGAGTCAGGGATCCAAGTCACAGTTACTCTGAATGGGTGCAGGTCTGTGCTGTGCTGCAGGCGTATCCTGGCTGTCTGGTATGCACATCTTGGATGCAGGAGCAACTTGCTCATCACCTGACATTAAACCACCTGCCCATCTTTGTCTTCGTCTAAGTGTAGCAACAAGCTCTCTTGTGAACATCCTTTTCATCTGGCAGTAGGAGTGACGAATGGAAATGTCTTTAGAAATAAAAAGAAAATGCTCTGAAAGCTGAAAAGATCAAAGTGCAAGAGGACCTTTCCACAGACAGATCTGCATGATGTGCTCTGTCAGACTGGAGGCCTCTTCCATGTCAGACACCTTGAGGTTTCCAGGATCTGATGGAATGTAAGATTATTTACACTCTCCTCTTTTTTTTTTTGCAACACTACCTCTAGCAAATGGTGTTTTAAGCAATACTCTAAAGAGTCCGAGTTTCTTACTGGGATCATAACAAATCAGCACTTCTGGTGCAAAATATTATTAAAGGATGGATGTACACTCAGCAGTGGAAAGGAAGTGTTGAACAAGCTTGGCTTGCCCTAGGTTTCCTTGCAAAATTCTTACTTATTACTATGACTACTAAATAATTAATAATTAATATTTACACTGCATATTCATTATTTGCTACTGAAAATGCAGCATAACAAATAACTGGTACTGCCCTCTGCACAGCTGATTCCATGCTGTGACATGTTATTCAGATAACACTGAAGAGAACAGGAAGGTCTGTGTGCTCAGCTAATTACCTGACTGGTCAACTGCTCCAGGTCCTGCCCCTATCAGATTTTTACCCAGTCCATGTGTCTTAGATGAAATCATCTGTGTAGATGTGTATGTGCTGAGACAAGTAAGTTAAACTACCATCTCTGTGTAGGCATTCTTTGTTCTTGAGGATTAGCTGGGTTACACAATAATGTGGGTTTTCTCAAAGTGGAAATTAGTCTGGTAGAGAAGAAAGAAAAGCTGCCTTAGACAATACTTGCTACATCTCACATTGCTGGTAGAGATATCTGCACAGTTATACTGTTCAAATTAAATCTTTTAAATACTTAACACTCTTTCCTAGAATGAACTGCAAGCCAAATAATGGCTTCTAGCTGCAGCTGAATCCAGATGACAGACTTCCAGGTGCTAACTTCAACTCTAGAGCCCCCTAAAATCTTCATGTCTGACACTTAATGTCTTACTGATACAGAGACATAACTAAGACGAAGGTGAGTTTTCCTTTTGATGTTTCACCTCATATGGCACAAGAGACCTTGAAAATGCTTTTCCGGAAACATGCTGATGGTGCACCATCATGGCATGTTTCTTTCAGACAAAGAAAGTGACAGGCCCTCACAGACGCTCTAAAATAACTTAAGAGCACAACAGATGTCCTCCTGAATCTGCAGGAGATACATCTGTACGTACATGACAGAGAAAACTGGTAAATTATTCATCTGATGCCATATATTAGCCTTCCCCAGTCACATTTCCAGAAGGGAGACCATCCATCCTGCTGCCCCACCTTAAGCATGTAATCCCCCTCCTCCAGGAATTTTCCAAATGGCATCAAAAATGCCTTTTTCTCACAAAACCTCTTCTCAGATGGGGCAGATAAACATATATTGAGAGCTTGCTCCGCTTTCCCCTGTTGCCTGGATAGAATTTTCAGGGAATTTTTACATGTATTCCCACCTAGAGCAATTTCAGCCACGGAAAAGCTGTAGGACAAGTGCAAAGAGCCTCACGCTTCTTCTCCCAGGCTGACAGGTTAAAGGGAGAGCGAGATGGTCTTTTGAGAGGGTGGGCGGCAAGTTGCAAAGAGGAAAGGAATAATTGATATTTCTTTTGCAGAACAGACAGAAGAAAGCGGTGGCGGCGGCTGGGAGACCCCGCGGCCGCCTCTCCCACGCCCCCTCGCGAGCCCCCAGCCGCGCCGAGCCCGGTAACAAAGCGCCGCTGCCCAAATCCATGTCCATTTTCCCACCCGTTGATGCTCCATTCCCTCTCCGGACCCCGAGCCCGTCCATCGCCGAGCGCCGGGCGATGTCACTCGTTCTCTTTCTCCCCTGTCACCTTGCGCTGTACAGCGCGGCAGCGCTTCGCCCTCCACCCCCCGGTGATTTTCTCATGCTGGAAAATCCCACCCGACCCACCTACCTCCTGCCTCACCCGCCGGGCAGCCGAGCGCCCCGGCCCCGACAACAACCTGCTAAATTTAGCCCAGTATCCACAGCAGTGGCAAGCGAGACCGGCGGCGCGGACACCGCACACACACACACGCGGGCACACCGGGCACACGCTGCAGGTGCCGAGCGGCAGCTACTCACACCACTAGCCTGGAGATGATCCATGAGACCATGGCGCTGCCGTGTGCCGCAGGGCTGGCTCTCCCGGCAGGGAGGGCTCGCCCGGTGTCCTCGCCCGCTGCCGGCCGCCGCCCGAGTGCGCGGGGCGGGCGGCTCGGCCATCCGGCCCCGCAGCCTCAGCGCAGCCTCACTGGCGGCACCGCCCGCAGCCAACGCGCAGCCGGGCCCAGCCGCCCACACTGGGCAGGGCCCGCAGCCGCCCCCCGCGGGAGGAGGAGGAGCCCCCCACGCTCCCGCCGGAGTCCCCAGCGGGAGACCCCGAGGTGTGCGCGGAGCTTTTGGGTGCGGAAGAGGTCCCTGCCCCAACCGCGGCACCGGGCAGGTACGCGGGCGCTTCTGGACCACCGCAGCCGAGCCGGACACGAAGGAAACCCTACGGATTGTTCACATCGAAGGAAACCCTACGGATGGTTCACATCAAAGGAAAGGCAAAGCTAAGGCTCGGGGTCGAGGGGTGTTTCGAAGGATTTCCCTGCTTCCCCATACCCCCCAAAGGGTCCAGGCACAACGGACAAGGGTATTGGCCACACAATCCAGGTAAATTCCCATCATCATCATCAGTGATGACAAGCAGCAATCTCCCCTCGACATCAGTTTTCATTAAGGGGTCTCATGGCTGTCGAGTCCAATTTTCATGAGGAACAGCTGCCCACACACAAAACAACATATGTTGGCTTGACCTGCAGGTTGTTCTCTTTAAGTTTCCTTTGGGTTCCTCTCCTTTCCTTCACTGACACATGCCAAACGTGGTTAGAATGCCTGAAATCATCTCCCCTGCTTTGGTTTTTCCTTTCTACTGGATGCATACATGCCCATGACAATTCATGATGAGGTTTTGTCTTGCAGTAGTCCTGAGATCTCAAGCTTGCCGCCAGAGCAGCCCCAAGCTTTACCTGGAGCTGGGTCTGTGGAGCAGCTGGCCTGTTTCTGACATTGGGTCCAGGGCTCCAGCCACCCCTGGCCCTGGGTGCACTGCAGGATCCTCACCTCCATGCCACACACGATTCTTTCTGAAGACTGGGCACCTGCAGCAGAGTGTCCCCATCAATCTGAGATAGCATAGCTGAAAGATGCTGAAAATCTCCCATGTATTGTGAGTAACCTGGGAAGAACTTCTGGAAGGAGACACTGAATGTTTCAAACCAGAGGCAGCAGTTCTAGGAGCCGATCACAGACTTCTCTAGTCCCACGTTACCACAGACATCCTCACAGCCCTGTCCACAGTATCCAGCTCTTATTGTAGAATAGTTTGGTTGAAAGAGAACTTAAAAGTCATCTCGTTCCAACTCCCTGCCATGGGAAGAAACAGCTCCCGCTAGACCAGGTTGCTCAGAGCCCAATCAAGCCTGACCTTACACTTCACCTTTCTTCTGCAGAGCACAAAAGTCCTCCATAACAGGATCACCTTTTCTTAAGTTGGTTCTCTGGATCTGGTCCCCAGAAAACCAGTAAGTCCAGGGACAGGCAGACCAACAACCCACAGCCCTCAGGTAAAGCTGCAGACACAGACAGACACGTAATTAAAGTTCAGCACCTCTAGAAATTAAATTTCGAGGAAGATGCGCGAGGCTGCACTGCTCCGCCGGCCGCAGTGGGTCTGTTCCTCCAGCAGGGGGAACTTCCACCCCGCGCTGTGACCTGCACCGCGCCGTCACCTCCGCACCGCCGCTGCGCTACAGCAGCGCTCCTGCTCCCAACGCCGGAATTTTGGGTTACAGACGGGCTGGGAGCCACAGCTGCAAGTATGGGGCCACCACACACTCTTTCCTCAGGGACTGTAAGGGTCAAGAGTAGCAGCACTGCTCCGGCCAGCATTGACTGCTGTACAGGCACCACAAAGGCAGGGCTGGGTGGTGCGCTGCAGTAAGCAAGTGTAAATTAGCTGTCTTCTCCAGGCATGTTTGCTCTAAGCGAGATCTGCCTTCTCTCCTAAAGAAGCCATTAGGTCATCCAGCCCAAATTCTTAAAGCAGTGAATCATCCTGTAGCTGTCTTGCTTGTATATCGTAGCCAAATAAGTACTTGGAAATCTGTTATCCGAGATTTTTCCTGTGTCAGGATTATTTAGCGTGAGCTTTTACACTGCATGTTGGCGGACAATCCACAGCATTGTTACAGTTAATGATGGGATATTATAAAGTACAAGGCACAGGTCTCTGCAAGAATATTTGTGTTATCACCACAGTACACAAAACTTGCCACTTAGTACTTGCTGCATATTTCCTGGAGCAACAGGAGAAGATATTGGATCATGAAGACAGATAATACAGAGGACAACACCCAAAAGCTGCAGCAAAACATTTTAGTTCTCAAATCATAACTCAGCCTCATGTCCTCTTGATTGGCTCGTACGGTGAGCTAAGAGTCAGCTCAGAGACCGACTCAGCGCGGTATTTGCTTTACTCGGCGCCGGGTACGTGGGGGATCGCTCCTCCTAACACATACATCCAGCACTTTTACACAGCACAATTTATGGTTAAATTTCATGCATATTCATCACATTCCTTGGGACAGGAGAGGTTATACAGATTACCTCTCGGAAATCATTAATATTATTAGCATTCGTGACGCGCAAGTGCAGTGTACTCTGGTGATCGCACTGAGGAAGGCTCCGAGTCTCCCTCGGGGGTCGTTCCGATGAAGGCCGGCCGTGTTCCTCACTCTGACCTTTTCACCTTTCTTTCTGAAGAATGCACAGTCCTTCGCTGGCTGGTTCAGCGTTTTCTGCTGACAACAGGTTTTGTTTCTCTTATCTTGACAAGGTGCATTCTGTTTCTCTTATCTTGACAAGGTTAAGACGCATCCCGCTTCTTAGGCTTGTGATTAATATTTGTTGACTCTTAATAGTTAACTCATGCTAACATGAGTTAACTACTGATCAACTCCTTTCACTCTTGCCTCCTTCCAGCCTCTTCCAGCTCACCACGTTCACTGCAGCTCCTGCCAGTTGCCATCGCTGCTGACCCCACTGCTCTTTTCTGGGCAGCAAACCTCAAAAAGGTTTGAAGATTTTTTTTCTGGCTGGCAGCAATCCAGAGATCGTCAGGACAGGGGTAAGCAGGGCATGGACCCTTCTTGTGCTGCTGCTTTGTGCACAACCGGCACAATCACCACCTGATGACTGATCTTAAGCCTCAAATGTTCACACATAGTTAACGAGGTAGTTGGCTGACGACAAACCTAAGGAGCCTGACTGTGAATGCAGGGAGCTTTACTGAAGCAGCAGTTTGATAAACAGAGGGTGAAGAAGAGAAATTCAGCTCCACTGAATCACCAGTGGAAGGGTGACAATGCCCCCTACCTACTCCTCATGGGCTGTGTCTTAGGACAAGTCACACAGCTCTGTGCCTATGAGTTCTGCATGTGACATCCCAAGCACCCTGGAAAGTGGCTTTGCTTGAAGAAAGCCTTCCCTTTGCTGTTAAACCACCTCATCCAGTCTATAAAAAACCAAACCAAACTAAACAAACAAAAAGACTCCCAAAAAACAGAGAGACAAAAGAAGAGTAAGTGTAGGAACAGATATGAATTAATTTACACAGCCAGCTCAGCAGAAATGCTATCCAATGCTCGTGGAACATTTTGGAACTGCTTTAGCAGTAGGTTTGGCAGTGAAAAATTCTACACAGATTGTACCATTAGATGGTCTGATTTTTGTTCCCCAGATTATAAAATAAATCAGCTTTGTTACTGAAGGCAGAGCCACCACCCTTGCCCTCAATACTATGTAGTCTTCTCCTAGCAACTACTTTTCCCGAGAAGTTCACAGCCATGGAAAAGTCAGACTCCCCAACAGCTCTACTATAATGAGACTCATTCCTCTCTGCGCCAGGGAAAGGGGATCTCTGCCTCACAGCTGAACAACAACTGCCAAGCCAGGGCTTCTTAGAACAAAAGCGTCACTGACATACATGCACAGGGCATTCTGTTACCAAATCCAGAAAAGGTCAGCAAGTAGCAAGTGCAGACAACTCTTATGTCCTCCGATGGATCAAACCCACACCAGAGGCATTTAAGAACAGCTGAAGTGCAGACAACACAGCCAAGAAATGTACCCAGGAATAGAGAAAAATACTAGACAGAAAACTTGTGGTAGTTGGGTGATGAAGTTCATGTGGCAAAACCAAAAATGAATATAAAAATAAATAAACTACACATAACCACAGCACACACATATATCATGCAGAATTGTTACAGCACCTAAAAAGTATCAGGAGAAGAAAGATAGTTTGATCAGGAATAAATAGTCTGCATGCCATCAAGGAATGCACACACACGTACATATATATAGATTAAATATGCCTAGCCTCTTGAAAGAGAAATGTTTGGTGTTTCACCCACTGGAATAAAATGGGTGATTCCTTGCAGTTACCACCTGACTTCTACTTGGGAAGCAAAACAAAAGAAACAAATAAATGAAAATGTAATGGGTAACAGGGACAATTAGAGTGAAAATCCAAGAAGAATGCAGCTCCTGAACACAGTAATGAAAAATGCTTTACTTCCAAATACAGAGTAGACAAGAAAAGGTTAAATCTACCCATGGGAAGAATTGTTAAAACATGGGGAGACATTCAGCATTTCCTGACTGCTATTTCCATCTTTATTATTAAATTAACTGCTTCAGGGTTCACTGCTTTGCTATGGCCATTAGCACAGAGAGATTAAGAAATGCCTATTTTGTCTCAAAGTGGTGTGGTCTGGCATTTGCACTGGGAATTGTGACTTCTGAGAAACACTCTTCATTTCAGTGACTCATTACCAGAGCTTGGGGAAAACATGGAGACCAGTATATCTGAATGTATCATTTGGCTTTAGGTAACCAAAATGGGAGGGCTTAGCCCCAGTTATCCAAATACAAAGCTCTGCAGCACAGAGCTCAGCCACTGGTACTCAGTATCTCAGATATTAAACTCTGAATACCTCAGGTCATGCCTCAAAAGTGTCTTCTGAGAAGTCTATTCCTTGCTTTCCATATCCTCTTCCGTAACTTACATGATACAAGATGCCTCTGCCTTGGAATAAACCCATGTGTTTTAGATTAATTCCTTAGTGGTTCTGAGGTATCTGCAATCCCTCCAGCTCCATGAGAAATTAACCTAGTTCACATGTTTTCCATTTTACTGTTTCAGAATCCTAGAATCATAGAATATCCTGAGACAGAAGGGATACATAAGGAACAAAGAAAATGCTTGATTCACAGCATTTTATAAATTGATGAAAGAAGGACTGCATTTTAGACTGGGAATTACTTTTTCAATCTTAAAAGTCCATAAAGACATTAATAAATTAACACTGTTATTACAGTTATTACTTCTGACACTCAGGTTAGATACCTTACTCTTTGTTAGCTGCTACCATATTTCTACTGGCCTGTCGCTGTTTACATCCTAAACACCCCGCTATGGACAGTGTACAACTGAAATGTAAAAAGAATGGAAACAGTTCAATAAAAACCGTCCTACATACAAGCAAAAACCCCCACCCCAAACAAAAACAACAACAACAACAAACCAACACAAAAATCCTTCAATTGAGTAATTAGGTACACTGTCAAAATGTGAAACCAGCAGAAAGACTAAGCCAATCTTAGCTTTAGAACAGGACATTTAATGGCCATGGCAAGCTTTTGTGGATGATGCCCACTGAGTAAAGACTAGGGAAGGTTCCTCTTGAAATTTGCTAGTGTGTGTCCCTCTGGTCCCTTATTATCAGCTTCCTCCAGGAAGGAGATACTGACACGTACAGAGCTTTGGTTTGATCCAGTGGGTCTGTCCTTACATTCTTGCTCTGGAAGGATGGATTGTTCTGAATTTTATTACTGTGTAGTGTTGAATGATGGCAACAATTGTGAATGAACTGAAGGATGACTTGACCATGTTCTTGACCTTAAAGAAGACTCAGAGAGAAAGGAGGCAGGCAATTAAGTGCCAGTGTGAACATGACGTTTGCTGAGGAGAGATATTGAGAGAAATACGGTCAGTGCACGGCCTTGATGTTTCACTGAGGCGCCACGCCATGCAAACAGGAATGCAAACAATAACAAGAAGCTGTAAATAATGAAAGGGGCCCCTCTGATGAGCAGAATAGAGGTTTCCTTCAAGGAAACAGAGAAGGAACGTGCAGGAGGCTATCCATAGCCCTAATTATGTCAGGGGAATGCTGCAGATTGGTCTTAGCAGTTTCTGGAGACTGTCTTCACAGACTAATGTAATAAAAGAATTGAAGGCAATAAGAGAGGAAAGCAAAGTGGGCTTCTCCACCATCCCTTGCAAAATTATCTTTAACCAACTAATTTGGTATGATGGGCACTGCTCTGTTCAGCAGCACCCTGCACATAGATGAAATCACTCAAGCAATTATTAGGCTAATATGGCAGTATAAAAACATGTTTTAATAACTGTATAAACACTACTTGATGGTAAGTTTTAATAAAAGGCTGCTATTGACCTTCTGGATCAGTTTAAATCCCAGCACAAACCAGAATATGTGTAGAGCCCCAAGGGAAGCAGAAGGAAATGAGCTGCCCTGGCACAGCTGACAATGATGCCTTCCCATAGGAGCTGCTTAGAGGTACTTGCAGGTGAGCAGCAATCTTGCTGTGAGTGCACTCATTTCTCCAGGGGTTTTCTCAGACTTCTGCCAGGGTTTTCCTCTTCTTCCGTACACCAGAACACACCTGCATCTCCCATGTGTGTCATGTTCTGTTCCTCTCAAGGCATGTAAACCACTCACTGCCTTATAACTGTTTTGTCCTCAGTTACAAAAGCAAAGAGAAATGCTGAGTGTCCAAGCACGGAGCATATTAAAGACACCAACTCTCATACACTGTATATTCATGAACATGAAATTCCACCACACTAAGCTACTTCCAGTTTTATTCCATTCTGGAAAAAGTATAAAGGATGATAGGGAAAAGAGGTGTCTTTTTATGGACAAGTTACATAACTAAATTTTTTCTCTGCAGTCAGGGTATATGAAAAACTTGCAGCATCATCCTGCTTCTCTCCCTCTCATTATGTGGCAGTAGGAACAAGAATTAATAATCTTCCCAGGGACAAAAAAGGCTACGTTCTAAATCTGAAACACAAAAAACCCCCCAGGATCCAAACCAAACAATTAGAGGCTTCAGAAAAAAAAATATATATATATTAAGGAAAACTACATCCATTGTGGTAAGAGTTTTCAAGTTATCTTCTACAGGCTATTTATAGAGGCTCCCCATCCCCATAAACTTTACTCCCTTCTAAAGCCTTACAATATCTCACTTTAATGCCACTGTTAATGAGACTAGACAATGGTACCTGCTTAAAGCTCACAAAGGTCAAAGTGAGTGCTGTGGGCATGGCATATAAAGAGCTCCCAACACTTCATATGGCTACTGAAAGTATTCTAACACATTTCTGAACCATGCATACCTTACTGAGGAAAGAAGTAGTAGTTTTCCCCCACAAATAGTGATCCAGTATATCTGCTTAGCATGAGATTTGAAAAAGCTATAGTTGAAAATGAAAATTTGAATACCTAGCAGTCTATACTTCAATACCAAATGTAACCCAAAGAAGAGAAAAAAGACAACAGAAAATTGCTTAAAAAAATCATCATTGCCATTGTAATTTTAAAATAGCATTTGTGTTCAACCCCCATTTTTCATGTCAGTATCCAGCCAGAAAACTGCATGTTCCAACCTCTAAAGCTGCTAAACAAAGCATTTGCAAATACATATTCTCTCTCCATACTCCAGTAAGAGACTTATAATTGCAATGCATGCAGGTTTTCTGTTCTCCCTTCTCTCTCAGACACCAGCCCAGCCATCCTCTTTTGAAAATACTTTCCAGATATCCAAGAGCCCAGAGATTCTCCAAGTGCCACTGAAATGAAATGGACAAAATTCAGCACTGCCAACTGCAGTAAAGGTGTATCTCTATGCCATGGGAAGTGTGCCAACACTTCACACAGTCCTCCCAGAACTACCCTGACACTAGTCTGGGTGCTGCTGATAAAGGTGTTGCTGTAGCAACACAGAGCTTACTCTGAGGCAGCTACACAGGAATGTCCTCAGGAGCCCTGGGGACGATTTTCTACTCATGCCAAGCTCCATGCTACTGAAGCTACACTTGACTTTGTACAACTGAGTTACAAGTAGCCCATGGAGATCATTGTGTCCAACTTCCAGCTCAAAGCAGGGCCAACTTTGAGCCTGCATTACACTGGGGAGGACCTCATCTCCAATAATATCTTATAAAGTAGTCTAGACATGAATTTGTGACCTGTAGCAGTTACAGTGTGGTGAAAAACGAGACAGTTTTACCCTTACAACACCTCTGCCAAACTTGTGTGGTGGGCAGAGATCTGAAGCTGTCTTAACACTGGAACTGTCTCCCCTGGTGCCAGCAGCACAGCAGCAGTCAAAACACCGTGCAACAGGTGGTGTTACAACCTCTTAGGTCAAGACATTGTTCTTTTGGGTGGAAAATTGGTTGTGCAAAAGTCAAGTGCATTCCTTCTATTTGCTATAGGCAAGAGGATTTCAAACCTTGGCTTTGGGTTATTGTAAACACACAGGGTGGGCAGCTGCAGCCACTACTTAAGAGTTAATCCCTGTAATATCCTTTGTTAATCTAACTACAATGATCAAGTGGCATGGAACATATTGAACATGGACAGAGAGTGTATGTTAGATTAACAGGATTACTTGTTGATGAGGGTAATACTACCCTGTATTTATTCAGCACTTCTCTGAAGAACAGAAGGTACCTTTCAAATGTGGGTAAATATTTGTTAATCTCAGAGGTGAAAATGTAAGTGCAAAGAGGCTAAGTAATAACACCAATTCCACACAGTGAACCAGTAGCACTATTCCCAGACATGCTTTAACACAGCACTCCTTGAGCCATAGGTTGGTACAACCTGCTCATAAAGTCCTAACAATCACAGCACATCCTGTTCTCCCATGCTAACAGGCTGCCTATAAAGCAACATTTCTATGGCCAGTTAAAGCTCCATTTTTACTACTCATGTTTTGCTGACTTTGTAAGAATTTACACAAATATATCTGGGGAGCAAAAAAGCCTACAGTACTTTGCTTTGCACTGTAGCGTGTCTAACACACTGCTGTAGAATAGTCAGATGCAAACATTCTGTACCATCTGTAACTTTTATATGTATCCTTTATACCTTGTGGTCATGATTATTTTGCATACTTTGTGTATAAACAACACATATGTTTCAAAGAGTCTGATAAAATAATGAACTTGAAGAATAAAGCTTTCATTTTTCTCCCTCTTTAAAAGATCTTTTACACCCACAACCAATTCCTGTGACTCCTGGCTACAGACATTATTCTTTTAATGATTATATGGTCATTTGTACCACAGGAAACCTGTGAGAGCTGAGCAAACACTGTACTCCTCATTAGCTCATTAGTGTCCCATACCAGCATTCATTGCAGTAGCTTCTGTAAAAATAAAAAACTCCCAGAATTTCAATGCCTGCCTAACTTGGGCAACAATGTGTAAACCAGAGTAGCACAGACACCACCCCACCTCATGTTTGTATCTAGTTCAGCATTTACTCTAGCAGAAAGGGTAGAAGGTAAGTCAATAATTAGAGACCTCTACAGCAGATGAGGAAGATCAGACATCTCTGAGGGATAATTTGTCCCAGTTATTTTAGACATCTATTTTAGTATGAATCTCCTTCTGGAGATGCTTCTCTTCACTCCCTGCAGAGTAGGCTTAGACAATGAGATGCCTGCTGGTGGATGAAGTTCAATAAATGCATATTTTCTGTGCTGGCAGATTGTGACCTACATGTTATACAAAGTGAGATACATCCAACCTCGGCTGCAACCAGAGGCACAATGCTGATCATCTCATGGAGTGACTCAGGGAATCCAACACCTGACATACAACCATGCCTTCAAAAATTCAGTCCTCCAATGATCTGCTAATTCTTTTTTCCTAGATTGCATTTATAAAATTATTTTCAGCCTTGCTAATTATTTCAATCTCCTCAAATATTTCCCTGCTTGCTTCTGAAACAAATCTATCTCCAGTTATCCCAACCTGCAGACATACAGGTTTTAATCTATTCTTACATCATATATGTGTCCAAGTTTGTTGGACAACAGAGACAGCCTGGAGTAACTTGGCTGTGTTTCTTATACTCTCACTAGAAAATTGCAGCTGTAAATTTTATTATGTGATAAACTGTGCATAGGAAATAAGAGTAAAAAGCAGCAATAGAAATCTATGCCACAGCAGAAGTTCCTCTCCACAGGAAACTGAAAAGTGTTGTTTCCATTCTTGAGAAAACTGCAATGGTGCTAATTAGGGCGGTAAATATTGGGAAGCAGGAAAAGTTCAAATTTACCTTCTTCTGCTTTTCAGAAGAGATGAGAGACAGGACAGATTGCAATCTTCCTCTTACAAGAAGACAAGGCTGACATATGATCTCTTAAATCAGTGGATGAAATTCCTAGTTTCACTGGAGTTTGGAATCTGCCTTAGAACCACTGTTTTAATTTTAGGCACAAACCTCTACCATCAAAGCCTAGGGTTTGGAGAGCAGCCATTAGTCTCTGACAGCTGTGAAGAGAGACCAGGGAAAAGACACTGAAGTTTCTCTGACATGTAGTTGACTTAGAGAACTCTACAAAGAGGAGTAGAAAATCACTAAGTGGTTTACAACGACAAGTACAGTGTGTCATAGAATTGTCAGTGCCAATACCAATGCCCAGCAGCACTGCAGGCTTCAGCAGTCCCAGTGGCCCCAGAACTGCCCAGTGCTCCCTTCTTGTGGGCTGGGTGGAGATGCAGAGACCTCTGCACATGGCAGCAGAGCTGACACTGAGAGAACAACAGGAACAATCTGTAACCTACAGCTGTAACTATGTTCCATTTGCTCTAAGCTAAAGAGAAATTACAATGCCTATTTCCAGTTTCTGGACAGAGGGTACTGGAGGGGTGGAAGCCAGTTTGATGGAACTGGGGTGTCAGCTGCCCTGATTCTGCTTTGAATATATTTTACTCAAAATTTCAACTCTCACTTATTATTTTTTTGCATTGCCCCTCTATCTAAAACAGATGACTCAATCCCAATTTAATAATAAATATCTTCTGAGAGAAATCCTTAGCAGCTGCTTCACAATCATGCTTTTTTTCCCTCTCTGGCATTAAGGAAGCATAAACACTTATTAAAGTTTAACAGGGAAAGTAAATTTGAAGGTTAAAATAATGTTCAATTCGTAGCTATAATACTTATCTTTCAGGTGCACAACACAAAGCAAATCATAAGAATGATTATTGTTATCCCCATCTTACAGAGAAATGAGGTGAATTAAATGATCTGCCTTATGACACACTTAGTGTTAGATTTCAGATCTGGCTCCCAGCTCTGTGCTGTACCAACTAGGTCACATTTAGCAATATACAACTTTTAAATATTCCCAGTTCTCTATTCACCAATATCTGGTATCTTAATATTTCAATTTATCTCCTTTTTTTTAGCTTCAGTGATACATTACTTTAGCTTTGTTAATATTATATCAGCACAGTATACAGATTTTTTTTTTTTTTAAAAAGGAATTATTTCTTACTTGACCCTTGATGTGAAAAGTTACTACATTTTTCCACTGGAATCTGTTACTCCAGTAGCACGTAAACCACACAATATATCCACTGCTCCAGTTCAAGGGCGAGTTGGTAAATGACAGGACAGAAGAATTAGAGACAAGAGAGCTGGTGTTCTCTGCAGGGGGTGGAAGGATTTGCAGTCCATCAATAAGATTCATGCACGTACAACCACCCACTGAGATCACTCTCCTGTCTGCCCTCCCTCCAGTCAAAAGCCTGAGCCTCTTTTTAGAGTGAATACACATTCAAGAACAGTCTAAGGTCTTGTCCAAATTTCACATACTTGACGATCACTACTTCTCAAATGTTCACTATTTTGTCAAAAACTGCATTAAATTACAGAGGCTGAAAGAGAACTTTCAAGATGTGGATTTGAATAATCAAAAGCAGTGGTGAGAATTTAGTCCAAATGTTCTTAGAAAAGTATGTAGCAGGGTAGTCCAAAATTAGAACAATTTCTATCCCCAGCCTAGGATTCAATGACCTGACACCTGTACATGCTCAGCAGCCCAAGCTGCTGAAATCTGTCAGATCCAGAAGAGAAAGGTATAAGCTTTCTTCCAAGGGAAGACACTCTATCACAAAACAGACCTGTTCAAAAGAAAGAGCAGGAGGGACTTGAAACAAGCTAGAAGAATCTCTCTGGTACTGGCAGGGAATGGTGTGAAGTCTAACTCTGCCAAAGCCAGGTTATGTTGTTTCAATGATGGAAGAGCCTGGACATTATTAAGTAGAAAAAAAAGAGTAACATGTTCTGTTTGCAGTTTTGGGGTGAGGCTTCTGGAAGTTAGGCTAATTAACAAAGAACAACTTTCCTCAGATCATTAAACAATGTTGCTTTAAGTTCACTGTATCTATTTACCCACCTTTCAATGTCTCCTTTTGTACATCACCAAGACGTTCTTGCTGTGGTGGTGGTTTCTACGATGCGGTTAAAATATATCCGTCAAGATGATATTGATTTGCATTCTTTTATTAAAGAATGATACCCCCAAACCTTTGATTTATTAACTGATAATGTATTAACACCTGAGGGGAAAGGGCTTTTTTCTTCCACAACAGACCTTCTTCCTCTGAAGCAGCCAAGGAAAAACAAAACCAGCACAGAATTACTCACCACACTTTATGTCTAATGTTTGTTCATTGTTACTTTGTAAAGGTTATTGCATTACTCTACCTATAAATACTAATTTAACTTCAGAATTAATCTGCAAAATTTAATATCTAATTCCAACCCCCTGATAATACTTAACACACAATTAAATAATTAAATGTTAAATTAATAGTCAATTAAAATTTAATAATTAATCCTGATTTATCATCCTAAGAGTCCTCTCACAATTTCCTGTTTCTACAGTTGGGATAAAAAATTGAAGTCCTACTAACTCATCACTAGCAAAAGACAGTCCCCACTGCAGAATATGTATGGGACTGGGAAAAAAAAAAAAAGGTCAGCATTTTTCATAAGAGTTTTTCCTTCAGCAAGTAAACTTAATTGCATAAAATTAAAACGTACTTCGTATCAAAATATGTGCTTCCTTCAGCTTCAGACAGTGAGAAAATATTAACTAATGTAAGACATGAATTATTTTAACTTATGGTAAGGAGATAATAACTGAAAAAAGGACCTGGAACCAGTCCTGCCACTCTTGCAAAGTTGATCCAGGTGAGGTGTGCTGAGGTAACGAGGCTGTACTTGAGTAAGGAGCTCCTACAGGCTTTTATCTTCTCTTGCTATAACTAGAGCTAGGTTGGATATGAGTAGTGACTGATCTACATTAGCTACTTAAGGAGTAATTTAACTACATCAGTTTGGTGCTACTGAATAAGAAAGTTTCTGGTAGTTTTTGCTCATGCTTTAGCACCACATCTCAAGACATACAGGAGAAATGAACTAATGGGTTATACCCCAAAGCTCTGCTTGCAGTTCACAGAATATTCTGGGTTGGAAGGGACCCATAAGGATCACCAAGTGCAGCTCTTAAGTGAATGTCCCACACAGGGATCAAACCCACAGCCCTGGTGCTATTGGCACCATGCTGTCAGCACAGCTGGTGGTTTCATAGCCTGACCATAAGCACTTCCAACCTAAATTACAGGTCCTTACACCTCCATCAATAATCACTAGAATATAAAGGACTCCATGTTCCTCTTCTGGGCTTGTACAGCCCCCTATTCAGAGGGCCCTTGATTGAGAATGAAGACCCTTAAATGTTGCCATGGAAGAGATTTTAAAAACCAGGCCCACAACGTCCTGCACTGATCATTGCATGTTGTAGCTGCACACACACTTGTAGGTTTTAACCTGGAAATGCAGAAAGGCTCTGAAAAACAATCTGTTCCTTCATATGGAAAACATCTTTGGAGAACACAGTGCCAGGACAGTTAATGTTACCTACAGCCCCTTCTCTGACTGAAATATCTCTTTCTTGTAAAGTGCCTGTGACATCAAATACTTCTAGGTAGTGGGAGGCAAATTTTCAAGCGCAAATATTTGAATAGAACATCCAGATTTTATATGCAGAGAGGTAGGTGTAAATGACTGAATGTGCAATTGTTTAGGCATAAAATTGGCTATTGTGTTTTATTGCTAAATTCCAATTTAAACTGAACTGTTAAATTCAAATAATTAAATTCAAACCTGAAAGTCTCTTCTGCTTTTTTCCCAGTGATACCCTGCACATGAGGAATTTTCTTTTACTTAACGGTGGCTGAAAGGAAGAATTTATTCAAGTGTGTTCTGCAGTTACTGTTTAAAGAGCTCCTGTTTGCAGAGATTACTCCTTTCTCATGTAGGAGCTAAAGGCTTACCTATTACCAGTTCAACCCAGTAGGTAGGGCCAGCTGGAAAAAAATATGCTCAAGGCTTCTTGCAGGCAGAAGAACAGGCTGAAACCCGCTGTTTTGAGGTTTAATCAGTTATGCCTATTTACTGCACTGCTTTGTTTTGCAGGTACATCAACAGACATTGTATTTTCCAGAGGTAAATAATGCAATGAGACAGCTGAACCTGTGCTGTTATCATAGGGTTAGCCTGAAACTTATTTACGAACATTTTGATGTTTCTCTCGACATACTGAAGGTGGGCATATACACACAAAATATTTCTAACAGACATTAGTTTTTGTGGAGACTATTGCAAGAGGTCATAAAATAATCAGGTAAGAAAAACAACAGTACTTTTCCCCTTTATTGTATGATTGTAATACTGAGAAACACGTTCTTAAATGATGCAGCAAATTCAGAGATGTTTAGAATCATAATTTTAAATTTTATGTATTTCACTTTTTGACACAAAACTTTACTGGTTACCTTTAATTTATAACTTTTAAAGAAGCTAGATAATTTAAGAAAGATATTTGGTCCTTATTTAATTTTAAGAAATGAAGAATCCTAGGGAAGAGAAGAAAGCAGCTAATTATCTCTCTGTTTCAAAAGCAAAAAGTGTTCAGTTAAGTGGCTTCTACTCAGCCCTTAGGGTTTGAATACCTCTACTTTCAGGACTTTGAAAGATTGTTTATACCCTGGATCATTGAGTTTTGTCCAGGTTTCTGTCAGTTTGTGCTCTGTCTGCTTCCCCATCTTCTCATCTGGTCTCTGCCAATTCATTTTATGTACATTCAGAATGCTGCTTTTTGATCACATCATCTTTTAGCATCCTTTCCTATATAAGCTCATTTTCGAGGGCATTCATGGACTATGTCACCCTGTACTCTCAGTGTTCTAGGCCAGGACCTACCCAAAATATTAAATTTTAAAACATCTTTGACCAACCTCCATGCCACTGTCTGCATGCGGGAGCTGCTCATTCACTAAACTCATGTTATTGTCGTTCAAATCTCTCCTTAAAGCCTTTCTTTATTCTGATGCTAATGGGAAAAAAATACTATTAGGCAACTGGAGTGCTACCAACAGCTTGATCTATTGCATTGACTAATATTACTTCATTATAGCCTGACATCCCTCTTCCTGCACGTATTAATCATCTACTCTTTGAGGCAAAGTGTTCCCTCTGCAGAAAATCTAAGGGCTTTAAATAATGAGGTTATGCAACACCTACATGCTGTGATGTGTCAGTTGTACAGCCTCTGCTACACGAGCCTAAAGTCTATGATGATAGAAATAATTTGGTAGTTTCACATCTAGCTTGCTTTATATGATATCATAAATTCCACATTGCAGGTCTGGTTTATATAGTAAATATTTAAATCTGAGAAGCAAACATACCTGTTTTTTTCTTTCAGTGCCAGCTAACTAGTGGCTCTTCAGACTGCACATAGTTGCTGATCTGTCATTTATTATTCACTTTTATTTGTTGTGTTTCTCCCTGCTGAAAATTGTAGCAATTACTAAGTTCATCTCATTGATAGGAATCATTGGAGATTCCCTTAGGTTGTCTAAGAAATTGGACTGATTTCCATGGAGTAGAGAGCAATTTCCTCATTATGGTACATGAGGAATTTTTTGCGCCTTTTGATTTCATACATAAATGTGTTTGTTTAAATGTAACAGGCAAATGATCAGTGGAGGCAAATTGCTGGGAAAGGTTTTAAAAATACATTAAGTGTGGAAATGGATTCTTGGAGGGAATGGAGGATGACACCACAACACGGCAGGAATATTCCACGGCTCCCTAATGGGGGTTTTTGAAGCTCAGACACCTCTGGTGATGGAAGGAACCCTTGAGAAAGCACAGGCTGAGCACCATGAGCTTTTAGTAAACTGGATGAGTCAACAGCTTCTTTGCCTTGAGTACTTTCTGCACTTTTGGTCTTTTCCTCCCACATGCTCTGGTGGGAAAGTCTTATGGTAGAGGAGTACATGTGTCTTTTAGGGCCGCTGCTGAACACCATCACCCAGATCATGTCATATTTTCTGTTTAACTCCTTGGCTTTCACTGGGAATGGCTTTAAACTGAAAGGCAATAGGTTTAGATTAGATATAAGGAAGAAATTCTTCTTTGTGGGGGCAGTGAGGCACTAGAACCTTTCCAACCCAAGCCAGTTATGATTCTGTCATCTTGCCTTGTTGTTTGTAGGAACACAACAGGTCTCATGTTAAGGCGTGAGCTCCTGGAAGCCATTTGCTTTTAGATGCAAGTACACAACCTCCATCAGCTGCAACTGGAGCACCTCCACAGCCTGCCATCCTCCCCAGGAACCTCGGGCAGATTATTATCGTGTGATTTTTCACCTTGTGCCCTATCCCCTGCCTCGCAGGACCCGCCTGCCCCCATTCACCTCAGCATGACAAGATGGCGGCCTGTGGGCCTCCCGCAGGTGCTGGTCCCGCCCCGTACGCATGCGCGGAGACGCCCCGCAGGTGCCACCGCCCCCTGTGCTATATCTGAGTACGCCGCGAGCCGCACGTATAAGGGGTCGTATCACAGCCTCTGGCCTCTCTTCGATCCCTCCGCCGCCTCTAAAGGCAATTCCTATAGCTGACAGCTCGGCGCTCTCGAGGCGGGAATACGGATCTAGAGAGGCACCGCGGCCCAGAGGGCGTTCGTGGTGTCCTTGGGGCTCGGTTGCGGGCGCTCCGCGGGCTGGCCTCGAGGGACTCCTTCCCTCCACGCTCAAGCGGAAGGATATATCGTTTCTATTTTTTTTATCCGCCATCTGCTGAGCAACGGTTTCGGGGGTGTGGCCGGGCGCGCGGGCCCCGCCCCTCCGGGCCAATCGCGGCGGGAGACTCGCTGTCGGCCCCGCCTCGCTGGCGCGGCGCAGCCAATAGGAGCGTGGGACGGGGGCGCGCGCACGGGTGAGGGGGCGTGAGCGCGGCGCGGCGTCGACAGTGTCGCTTGGCCGCGGCGGCGGTCGGGGCGGGGGGGTGGAGGGGAGCGGGACCCGTGCCCGGTGTGACTGCGGAGTGCGCCGGCAGCGGGGCCGGGGGGGAGCAGGTGAGGGCAGGGACAGGGCTGGAGGTCTGCCCGGGTGGGCAGGCCGGGGTGTTGGTGAAGCGGAAGGAGCTTGGCCTGGTCGCCTGCTCCCTCCCTTCGGCTGCCGCCCGGCGCTCTGGCTCCTCGGAGGAGGAAACAAAGAGGCGGCGGGGGTGGGAATGGCCGGGGAGCTGCGCCGCAGCCATTCTGGGAATACCTTCTGGTGTTTTCTTCCACCCACCCCCGCCGAGTAGTGATTAACAGGACCGTGGGCGGGGGGGCAACTTGTGGGTATCCGGGGGTCCGGCTGGAGCCGCTTGGAGAAGCGGGGGGGGCGGCTGGGAGAGGAAGGAGGAAGCACTCACCGCCCTGCCCTGTGTGTTTCTCTCCTCCTTCCGTCGCTTTCCTCGCTGAAGGCCTCCCGATGAGTTAAAATGGTGTTGAGGCTCGAGGGGAGCTGGTCCCTGCTCGTAGGGAAGAGGTTCCTCTGCCTGTCGGAGGAGGAGGACAGGACGTGGGACGCCAACCTCATCTCGGAATGGCCCTGGAAGTCGGGCAGGATCCGGGCTGTGTCACACACGGACATATCCAAACAAGACCTGAAGGTAACCGGGAACTTTGAGAGAGACCTGCTATATCGAGAGTGTGACTGGGGAAGTTGGTGTGGGTGTGTGTACTCGTTTGTGCACATGCTGCTCTCGGGGGCAGAGGAGACGGCATCTTCGCCAGCATGTTTGGAAACGTGCACCCCTGCCCAAGTCCCCGATGTGCTTGTACTAATGCCGCAAATTATCTCTAGTTATAAATGTGCTTTCTTCCACCGGCATTTTGAAAAGCAGGTTTTTACCGCACCTACTGTGCCTGTGGTTTATTTCGTTAATATAGTTTAAGGACTTGCCACCTGTGAACAGGTTTTTGCCCCCAGAGTTGAAACCAAAACCTTCCAATGTTGTTTAGGTTGGTGACTTTTCTTTGGAGCAGCTGGTCATGAACAACTACTTAGATTTTCAAGTCATACCAAATTCATGCCTGGTGTTGGAGGGCTCTCGGACTCTTCTTACATGGTGGCCCCTTCTTATTAATGATTACCAAGTGGGTTTTTGAACGCATACTTACTGCAAGCGTGGTGTAATTGGTTAGCTGTGTATTTTGTGTGGAAGTCAAGCAGCGTGTAGGGTTTGGCTGTGAAGTTGTTCAGGGGCTTTATTTGGCAACTGTAGTCATTAAAAGTATTCAGCCGTGTATGAGCACTTACTAGAATATAGACTGAGTGCTTACTCCCCAAGGACAAAACTCCATTGTAGCATCGGCATCTTGAACATTGTGCTTGTTTCTACAGAGCACTTCGATAGTTGTCCTGTGACAGCAAGAACAGCACCATCTTTCCATTTTAACTGTCTCCTTTCCTCTTTTTTAGTAATGAGAACTTAGTGACCTCTGATTAACTGAAGAGGCACCCCTTATTTGTGAAACAAAACGAAACTTTGGATGTTTCTAACTCTTTCTTGAAGGCGTAAACTTTGTTACCAGCTTGTTGTTGTGGATCGCGGCAGGGGTGGAGCTTTGTCCATTTTTGGGCGCGGAGCTGCCCCGTGCCGTGCTGGTAGTGAGGAGGTTCTTGGTGCAGAAAACTCTTAGGGACTTTACTTGCAAAGGAGAAGAGGCAGGTGCTGATGGGGAATCTATTGTGAGCTTTGTAGCTGGTTACGGTTCTGCCAGAAGCAATTGATTTGATGTGTTCTCCAGTTGGAGTGTTAAAGAAGTTGCTGAGTGGGCAATGGAGGCGTGGAGAGCTTTGTACCAAAACACACCCCATCTTCTTTCCTCTCGAAGCTCTGTGCAAGCATGATAGACCCGAAATAATAATGGACTGAGAGGGGAGATTAAGTATTTCTCGTGTAAAAGACTAGAAGTATTTATTTCAGTTTTTATTTTGTATAGAAGGATTGTCAACTGCTGTTGAAATTATTTTCTCAGCTGTATTTTCCTGTGTGTGCAGTGTTGATGCAGTAGACAAAACAAGCCATTCTGGTTCTGGTGGTTACTTGCTTATCACTTTCATTGTTTCTGGGCACCTCAAAATTACTAAGTTCATTTCTGCACCCATTAGTTCTATGACTCTTGGCTGTGGTAATGCTGTTTGTGTGCATGTTTTCACTTGCCTTTCCCCTGAGAGGGATGATAGAACACCAGGAGATGTTTCTGAGATTCACTCAGCTGAGACTTCTGTTCTGTTTGTTAAATGTATTTAGGCTGGTTTGCTGTATTCTTTGGGAAGAAGAAATTATTTTTCCAAGAGTAGAGTCTTCTACCAAGATGTTCCAATTCCTGTATTCAGGCCAAGTTGTATTTGTGATTTTTACCAATAATTTGCTGATCTCCTGTGTTGCCTTTGAAAATAGGGTAAAGCTATCCCAAAGATGTTGGTCAAGCCATCATGTTTTTGCCACGAAATTCCTTGCCTTTTGAAAAATTTGTGTAGTTGTTTCTGAAATTCATAAGGATAAATAGCAGTTAAAAGCAGTCAGAAAATGACCTTCTTCACCTTACGTAATTTGATTACCTTTACTGTCCTACTGTCGTTTGTGCTTTCAATAAATTGGCTGATGTTATTCTTTGGGATTTGTATTTTTAAAATATTTCTGGAGAAAAAGTGGCTTGTTTATTCCAGTGCTCTAGAGTTTGTGGAACATCCACGTGCCACTACTGTAGGCAGTCCTTTAGTTTTAGTGGACTACTTTGGTGAGGGTGTGTGTATTTTTCCCTGCTTGTAAATACAGTGTTAACATATTTAACTGTCCTTGAGCAGCATAAAACTTTTTGAGATGGGAAGTTGTAAAGTTAAATGTAAATATTATTTTTTATGTGACAGTAATGATGCTAAACCAATTAACATTGACTGTTACCTATAAAATACTGGGTCAGTCTTGGATGCTTTAGTGATTGCTTGATTATGTGACAGGCAATAATCATGCTGGAATTATAAATACATTTAATGATTTTTTTTTTTTAGTTTTGAGTAAATTGGTGGTTTTATCTTTTCCATGTTGAATGTGTCTGAATTTTATAGGTAGTCACTCATTCACTTTGCTTCCTTTCTGTAGATCTGTGTAGAATTTGATGAGGAATCATGGGAAAAGCGGAGATGGATAGAAGTCTACAGCCGAATGATGATAGCATTCCTGGTGGAGCAAAAGCTGGTGTTGGCTGAAAGAAAAACCCAGTCCATGCCTCCTGTCCAGTGGCCTGCAATGGCAAGTACACTCTTAGCTTGACTCACTTTAGTTCTGCAGTTCCACCTTCTGGGGACAGCTTTGCCATCAGTGTGAATTTCTGGAGTTCAGCCTTATTCCTGGGTATCTTGGGAAGAGAGAAAATCTTTGTGCAGCTCGACCTGACAGAGCTCATCAGCATTTCAAGTTGGTGGACACAAGGGTGTATTTTTAGGACTTTGCTTCTCTCTCAAACCACTGTTGTGTACGTTGTTAATTCATTCTCCCTCTAGTCTCATGTTTTGTTTCTTCTTCCATGAAATTCGTCTTAAGAATAGAGAGAAAAAGGTGTAAATAATAGGTTTCTATGGATAGCCTGTATTTTTAAGTTTTTGACTCTGCCTCAAGTTAATGCTATGGTGATTCTTGATCCTGAGACAAAAATAATTCAGATTACTCTTACGTGATGCCTGCCTGGCATGAATGATTTGTGAGATTTAGATTTTTTGCATACAAAAAGCTGAGCTATACTGTACAAGGAGAGAACTAAGCTTTCTGTAGCTGCCATGCATGGCTGAATAGGCAAATCAGCCAGAGGGGAGGTGAACAGGGAACATTTCTTAATGTATTCAGCCAGTATGGTTGTACTTGACTACTTTGGATATTGCTGCTCAAGAAAGTAGTGAGATAAGTGAAAATGCAAACATGTAAACTTGCTGAGCATGAATTATGCTGAAGTTTGTGAAGTCTATGTGAATTATGTTGAAGTCTGTGTTTTAATACTACTAACTTTGCTAGGTATAAAGTGAGCATTGTAGTTCATATTGCTGTATTTTAGCTGGCTTTTCTTTCTTAAGCAAAGTCAATCTAAGCAGATACTTACTGGAAATAGGATCCTAGAATGGGAGAGGAAGTGAAAATAAATCCTTAATTTTATTTCCTGGGCTGTTTGTTAATATCAGCAGTTCTTTGGTAGATTTTGCTGACAGCTTGTTCTGAAAACCTTCATATTTAAACTTAGCTGTTGTCCACTTCCAAGTATCTGAATAGTTCTTACTGGATACTTGCCTTCAGTTTTGGCATAAGGTTTTCCTCCTGACGTGTTTGATGTGTCAGTTCATGCAGGATACATGTTTCAAAGCTCGTTTAGCAAAGGAAGATGTAGGATCAAATGTAGGCCAGTCCTAGATCTTGCCTTGGTAAAGAAGACTTTTTCTCCTTTTATCATCACACAGGGCAGGAAGGCAGAGGTCACAAAAGAGGTGTGTGGATTAGTTTATTTGAAACTTGATCACAGCTTAGTGATTCAAGTACATGGGAGAGTGTGTTTCTGATAAATGGAGTAGCTTTGTAGAAATCTTGTAATGCCTGGTTACTCCTGGAGGGACTCTTGTGCCTCCTCTGCCAGTGCTGTCCTAACTGAGGAGAAAACAAGAAAGAGTATATGGCTGGGTTTTTGGAGGACTGATCAAGAAAAGGCTTTCTTGTCCTATCAGAATAATTTCCTTTTTGTAAAAGGGGCACAAATACCTTTCAGGTAGGGAGGAATTACTCTTGCCAATTCTGTTGTTCCAAGCTCCTGGTGCCTGTCCTCTCAGATCTGTTACTGTCACTAGACAAAATTTAATTTTGAACACATTAGGAACTGTTCAGAAACTTTTAAAGGAATTTTTTTTTTCTTCTCTGTTCTTGAAGCCTTTGATATACCTGAACACGACTTCATCATTGCACTGCAGTGTTAGAACAGCTGTGAGGCTGTCCAAATCATCACATGTACCTAAATTAAGGTTTCAGTGTATTATCAGTGTTGCACAAGTTTTGAGAACTGTAATGTAAACTATGCTGCAGACATTAATTGATTTGCTAGTTATTTCCCCAGTCTGCCGTAAGAAGGTTTATTAGTAATATATCTGCAGTTAGAATTATTACATTAATAAATTTTTCATGTGGACATGAATGATTAATTGCTTATGATAGCCACCTGCACTGAATTCCTAATTCATGCTGATAGCTGAAATTAATTTCAAGTGGAGTCCAGTAACTTTCATTAGGTGTCTATTAGGAGTTTATTGGAAACTAGCTTTGTTTTCAGGAGCTGCATATAGCTGTGGTAACAGAGAAATAGAAGCAAAATTAAAGTAATTTTTTAAATGCAAAGGATGAATTATGAGATCTTGTTACTCTGTCTCTGAGAACCTGTTTATCACTTTTTTTAGACCTACAAGTCCTTAGTGGACAAAGCTGGAATGGGATCGCTGGTTTCAGTGCGCTACCTGGGTGAAGAGAAATGTATTTTTCTTTCTAAAGACCTCTTGACACCCATCAAGGTAACCTTGGCTGGCATTGGAAAGATGAATCTCTTATCTTGATACTTAGGATGCATCAGGATAATGTAATTGAAATGCAAACTTCAGATGGGTAAAAACTTGTAGTAGATGTTTGTTTCTGTAACTCCTAAATATCAGTGCTGAATGTAATGTGTCTGATTAAAAACCCTCTGGAGCTGATTGAGGACAGGGTCACTTAGGAGAGCTGGATGAGGGAGTGTGCTAGGACAGTTACTCAGCTCAGGTGACAGCAGTTGCATGTTGATTTTGAGGATAACCTGGAATAGTTTCCCTTTGTTCTTTTGGACATGACTGTCATTACTGTGCAAGGAGTTGTCTGGCATAAATCTTGCAATTTAACAGAAGCACATCACTGCTAATCATAAACAAATGCGGAATTGGGCAGAATGTAAATGAGATGGTTGAATTACAGTCCCTTTATTGAGCACCAGAGGAAAACTGGGTACAGATGGGTTGAAAGAATTGTTCCTGGGCAGGTGTTTGGAAGAATAGTATCTGCTAAAGATAAAGAATTTAGCCTTTTTAGGAAACTATTTTCAAGACCTGTAAACAATCTGAAATAAAACTAGTGATGGTTGTCCCATGCTGAGACTGCAAGTAGTGCCATCATTAGTGTTCTACTTTGACTTGTTAACAGTCAGCAAATATACAAGTCCTTTAGAGAAACTGACAGGAGAGTCACTAAAAGCCAAATTTGAGTTGTAGATGGTTGTCTTGCTTATGTTGGCTCAACAGCAGGGTTGAGATCTCCTTATGCAGAAGCCTTATCTCAGCACTGCAGTGGAAAAGATTGCATTACTGGCATCTTGAATAACAGTTTATTGACTTCTAGTTCTTCAGTTTTCTGCCTCTTAAAAATATCAGAGCAGTGCCTGGGACAAAAAGATAAAATCTAACCCCAAACCCTTTTCTTACTTGCACTCGTTGAGCCTTGGATGGAAACTTGCTGTGACCTTTCTATTTCAGAATCAATTTTCATTCAAGAATTCAAGAGGAAAAAGTAATACACATATATTATGCTGAAGAATTATGAATAATTTAGATGTAGCTTACTCTGTTTTCATTCATATAAACATTTTATGATGGTGTCTTGAGATGGACTGGATTATCATAAATAGAAACATAAAATATTTTCATTTGTGTCTGCTCAGTACAAATATGCTGCTATTTCTGAGAACTTAGAATCCTAAGTTAAGAATGGACAGTTCAATTAAACTTACTGCTCATTAGCAATGAGCAGTAGTAGTAGGAGTAGTAGTACAGCAAAGCTGAGTTATTTTCAAAATAGTATTAAAGTAGACCTGGAGGGCTCACTTCAGTCTGTCTTGCAGACTTGCTTGTTGCAAATCTGTGATAAGAAATTGTATCTACCTCCAGTCCAGCATCCTAGAACTGATGGGGAACTAGTTTGTGAGAACTGGATTGGTATGGATTACTGCCATCTTGTTTTTAAATGTTGTGAGATTTTGTTAAAAGCATTATCCTGAATGCAAACTTCTGTTCTTTTTTTTTTTTTCCTGTAATAGGATGTGGACAGTTCCAGGCTTTCTCTTAAGGATGATCAAAATGTAAATGAAGAAATTCAGGCTTTGGTTAAGAAACACCTTGATGAGACACGCTTGGTCCAAGGTACAAGCATACTGTGGAGCGGAAAACTGGAAATAAATGCTCAAGTCCAAAGGGAAATCCTTGCAGTGTTGGTTTAATTAATTGGTAATCTTTCTAGGGGATAAAAGCTTTTTAAAAATACTGATTTTACTCTCACAGTAATAAATGCAAAATGTGAAGGATTGTACATGTTTAAGTTTCAAGTATTTCTTTAGAAAGAGTGAGTATGTAATTCAAGCACATATAGATGGCCTGGTACTTGTGAAATAGATCACACTTGTAGCAATTCTCAAAAATTGAGTTGTTTGTTTCAAGTAACTTGATTTTTTTTTTTTTGCAATTTGTTGCTTGTTTATGAAAACTTCCAGGGTGTTGCATAGAGGCTTCCTTTTTTAGTCAAATTTAAAATTGTTACTTTTGTTTGCCAGCTTTAAATTCTTGATTATTGGGTTCATACCAGCATATTTGTAATTATGTGCTTGCACATGTAGGGAGTGACTTTTTTGAAAAGGTAAATGTTGCAACTTACAGTCATACTGTAAGGACAGGAAAAATTCACTTTGATAACTCTGGTCATCTTCATGCATCTTTTGTCTTAAGCTTTTTCCCCCCCCCCCCCCAATTTTGTAGGTGGAAAAAATATCATTGGTTCAAAAATTAGGATTTATAGCCTGGACCCTTCTACTCAGTGGTTCACAGCAGTTGTTGTCAATGGTAATCCAGCTACAAGGACTCTAGAAGTCAACTGTCAGGAGGTAGGAACAAGTTTCAGTGGTTTACAAATGGATATGGGGAATAAGTGCAAACTTTTATTTATATCTCCGCCAACACCATTTTTATTTCTGTCTTTACTGTAATCTTTAAATGTAGGTGTTAGTGTAGTGCAGAACAATATAACCCAAAGTGTTTCTTTATGCTGCTGGTAGATTATTAAATAACAAGTGTCTTTCTATGAAAAATGAAGGAGACTTGGAATTTTTATTCTAAGAATGAAGTGAACATGATCTTGGTTTCTTTGCTCTCTGAGCTGTGCAGACAGTGCTCTCAAAGACCAGTTTGCGTTTTTATGTAGAAACACTGTCACATGTTGTTAAATTCAGCTTGGTATTCAAAGAACCTAGAAGTTAAGTGTCTAAGCTTAGTCCATACCACCGCATCTAAGATAAATATATTTGGAGTTTCACCTCTCTAAATGGCTGCTTCTGTGTTTCCTGTCCTTTTCAAGATTCCAGCTTTAAAAACTCTTGATCCAGAATTAATTCATGTTGAAATCATATATGACAACAATGGAAAATGTGGTAAGACCCATTACTTTTTGTCCTTCAAACACTAAGTAGGTTATTTGTGATAGACTAATCTTGATCACCTTCTCTTCCAGATAAATCAAAAAAAATTGGAGGTGTGAAAAGGAAGTCATGTGAGAACAGTGGAAGCGTTGATGCTAAACACACAAAATCTTCTCCTGAGGTAACGTCTTGCTCTGTTATATGTGGCTGTTACATAATGATTATGTCACTTCTCAAAACATCTTAAATAAGGATTAGATTGGAAAGTAGAATAATAATTATAATCCCTTGGAGAGTGTGTTGCATTCTTTCAAACTTGTCTGGGCATGAATTGAACATCTTGCCTTGTGATAATTGGAGCAAAAGCTACTAAGCCTTGAATGTTGGTGGTTTGTTGGGGTTTTTGTTTGTTCGAGTTTTGTTTGATTATTTTTTGGGTTTTTTTAATGTGTTTTTTTACTCCCTCCTTCTGCTTAGGAGTTGGCCTGCCTGGTCAACTCGGTGAGAAAACACAAAGGAGTTGTGAAGTTTATAACCTTTGCTTTTCATGTTCTTTCTTTAACTATTTTGTGCTTGAACTCAAAACCTTCAGCTGCACTTGGATGCTTTGAGGATTCAAGCTGCACAAGCAGCAGTTGAAGGTTGTTCCAGTACAAAAGGGAATGTGACTTTTTTAGTACTCTCATGTCTACTTTTATTTCTTTTGTGAGTGACCTGCCAGATATCACTGAGAGATAAGTAAACTTTCAAAGATCAAAAGACAATCTGGGTAACTTAAGTGTAGAAATGCAAATAAAAAATCATGGCTTGGCTGAAGAACAGTACTTCAAACTTGCCCTGTAATTTTTCCCCAGTGTTTCAGACCAAAACCTGCATTTTAGGCAGGAATAGCCAGTGTTCAGGAAGCTCTGGAATGGGAGGGAGAGAGTTGTGTTCTGTGTAGAGTCAGCTGTGCAGATGTGGCTAATGGCTGGATATAGTCATTAACAATCTTTAACAACTTCACAAAGAACCATCATGAGGTAACAAGCACGGGATAGGAGCCTCAGTGGAGAGTGTCCTAGCCTGTATTTACTGCTGAGGAAGAGCGTGCAGCAGGGCAGCATGGAATAGCAAAGGATTGCAGTCTTGTGTTTCCACAACTCGTGCTTGGGTACCTTCAGCAGCTTTTGGTGCTCAGTTTGCCTTTCTTCAGTTTTCTGGATAATTCAGCCATTGAGCAGCCTGCTTGACACACACAAAGCTGGTCTGTATTTCACATTCCAAATGTCTTGCTGAAGAATTACCATGATCTGAATTCATAACTTGTTTTACCCATAGTTTTTCCATATTAAAGCAGTGAAGTTACTTACTTCTCATTTTCCAGTCTGCCTTCCTTCAAAGAACTGGATCATTTATCACTTTTGTGCTCTTTGGGAAATGCCTTGCAACTACTTTTTCAAAGTGGTTACAGTGAGTGTGCTTTCTAGTAAGGAAACCAAAAGCTATTTGTTATTCTCATTTTGATGGATCTGAGTATGTGGGAGTGATTAGCTGAAGCCATACTCTTTGTTAATAAGTATGTGATAGTACTGATTTCTTGTGGGGAGTTAATTATCTGCAGCATTTTTGAGAGCTTGACTTGGTGCCTAACAGCTGTGTAATACCAAAGCAAAAAGGAAATATTTTGGAGCTGATGCTAACAAACCTATAGTGTAACTTCCCAGCAGTAAGTGGAGCATGTGAGAGTAAAATATGAATATTGGAGCTAGGGAAGGACCCTCACAGAAAAGCTACTATTCTTAAAGACACTTGCTAATTTGGTAGGCCTGTTGTATTCCTAAATGAATTACAGATTTCTTAGGATGGTGTTTTAATCAATGTAGGATTTCTTTACTTAACACTTTCTAGAATTCTGATGCAAAGATTTTTTTCTTGCTACAAGAAAGTTCACATCTAGATCTTTGGTAATGCTGTCAGACTTCACAGTTTAGATTTTCTCTGGGATTTTCAGCTGAGCTCAGAAATGTATTTCTGACTGCCAATTACTGCAGTTACTTGAGAAACATTGTTGCACTGGCAATTACCCAGAGTAGAGCTTTGTCTTCCTTTCCACTTGCCTAATACACTTCCTCCAAAAAATTTGTTGTTAAATGGGGGGAAATGAATTAACATGAACAGTCTTTCATGGAACCTGTAAGGTTTAAAAAGACACTTTAAAGTCTTTCTACCTCATGAACTGAGTGACCTTTAATTGTCTTTAGTAAACATGGTAGTAAGAGTATTAATATATTTTTCCTTTCAGGCTAAACCCTGCAAAGCCATAATTTGTTATCCTGAATTTTCCTAACTTAAAATCTCCCTTGCAGGTTTCTCCCAGTCAGGGACATGTGCAGTCAGTACCAACTGTGCTGGGTGAAGCTCTGCTGGGATGCACTCCTGCAAATAAAGACCAAAGGCACCCAGGCCTGCCCCTGCCAGCCAACTCACCACCCAACCTTGGTGCAGAAACTCCTCAGGGGTAAGGAAGCAGTTTTATGCTTATACAGACATTTTACCTCCCAAAATAATACTAATTCTTAGCAGAATGAACTGAGGTCATTATTTTAAAGAGCTGTAGTAACTACTCTTCTACAATACCAGCATAGAAGAGTGTTAGACTTGCTTCCCCTGGATATGTAATTTACTTCCTAATGCCATGTTCTTATATATCTTTAAGGAAGTGGCCCTTCAGTGGCCCTTCAGTGTCCCAGGTGATTGTCACTGCTTCATTGTACCCATCTGTAAATGGATACACAGGTGTGGTGCCTGCTTTGTCAAATGCATTCCTTCCCTGCCCCTGAGAAAACCAGAACATGTTCAGGCAGGTGTTTGCTTTCTTGCAGACCAACTACAGGTCCTCAGTTATATTTCTGTTGAACACCAGTGCCTTCGAACTTTTAACCCCAGTTCTGTGACAAAATGGATGTAATGGTAGAAATAGTGTGACAGGAAAACCCAGATTTGAAGTGCTAATAGGGGTTTTTCTACTAGCTTTGTCACTCTCACGTGCTGAATGAAAATACAACTTTTTTAAAACGTTTTTTTTTTGTGAGAGAGGTTTTACAGTCTCTGGCATACTGACTTGTGCTGCCAGTCAGAGGTTCTCTGAGAATCTTGCTACAGACATGCAAATGAAATGCGTTTGGTTATTTAGCAGTTGCATGGAGAAAATGAGAAAGCAACTATTTAATTGTGAAAGAAGGTAGTGGAGTAGCAGCAATACCCAAATTTGTGTGTGCCTACATGGGAGTAGAGCTTTATTGTTCTAACTCTTAAAAAAAAAATCAAACCCAGATAAAACACCTGAAAAACACAAACCTATTCAGCCTCACACAAAATTTAAAATACTCATACATTGGAACTCAAAGCACATAATTATATAACTAAATTTCTTCTTTCAAGCTTTAAATGTGGCTAGATTGAGCAGCTGATGTTCTGCTTTGTTTGACACATTTGTAATTTTTTCCTAACTATTGCATGTTGTGTTTCAGCACATGTAGACGAAGCTTACCGGAAACTCATCCTTCCTGTCTTAATACTGGAGTTAAACCATTGACAGAAGATCTGACAGCCTTTCCTAAAGTGGGGTTTATGTCTAAAGAACAAACACAAAATCCTAGTGATCAAAATGGTAAATACACCTCTTTGAAAACTTCAAGATCTTCATCTTTGACTGATGCAGCTAATGAAAAGGGAACCAACCTGAAGAATACTAATGAACCTTTTATGAAGGCCACAACAAACTTTCCCAAGGAATGCATTTCCATAAAACAGCTGCAGCATCCCAACCCTTCCATAGCAATACCCAGAGGCAGTGGCACTGTTGAACTGCAGCGAACTTTAGATTGCAGGCCCTCAACCTCAGATGCTCATCTTCTGTCCTTCAATGAGTGTGGGGTTAAATCACAAAGCAGCTGCAACAGCCACAGCAGCCACAAAGGAAACAAGATTGATGAACTCGCAGATGTGGAGTTTTTTATTAGAAGAAATTCAAATGAGATTCTTTGTGACAAAAGTGAAAGTGAAAGCTTTTGGACTGGAAGTGCCAAGGTCCAGGATAACAGTAAGTGTTTCGAAAATTTCCTGTCATTTGAAAGTCCTTGTAATTTCTGTCTAACGACTTAGAATCGGGTAATTTGTTACAATTTCAAAATTAGTATTTTAAATTGTGTGAGTAAGTCAGGACTTTGAGTTGTTTGTATGTTTTTATGATGAGAATGCAATAAACTGGAGAAACCTTTCCTGATACAGGAAAAGGACTAATCATTAATTTTTAGAAGTAAGTTGTTACAAAATATATGCAAGAACAGAATGGCAGAAGAGGTTACAAAAACAAGGTTCTGTTTGGAATACAGATGCTGATGGCATTATGGGACTACCTTTTAGCAGTGATCCTAAATTTTACAGACATGGTGAGGGATGGAAGTTGTCCTCAACAAAGCTCTGTTCAAGAGGGGCTTCTATTTAAAAACTGTCATGAGAGCAAAACAAACAAAACACCACCCACCACCACCAAAACTGAAAACCCACTCAGCCCCAAAACCACACACCTTGTTCCTCTTTTGCATTTGGTGAGCTCTTCAGGTTCTCACATGGGACAGGAGGGGACAAGCTGTGGTTGTTTAAGGAGCTGGACTCCTGGTGTCATGTGTCCTGCTGTGCATCAGGTGGTGTTGCTGAATGTTCAGGATTCTGGAAATCCCCCTACATATCCACTTTTCTTTTTGTCTATCTCCTGTTGCTTGGTCTTGGATTACCATGTGCTGTTCCATAATTAGCATGGATACACAGCCAGCCAAGCCATGACTGTTGTGTCCCCTGCAAGGCCTCACTGGCAGTGTAGGAGGAATAGAAATGTTTGTCATCTGTTACAGTAAGATGCTGAAAGCTATTGCATCATGAAGGGGGAAAACAGGACTGAGAAATGGCCAGGTTGTACTCTGTCCCCATTTCTTGTGAAATATGGTTGCTGCATGCCCTGATCTGCTCAGGGCTCCAACTTTGGGTAAAGAACTCCTTTTAAGCGCAGATGTTCTTTCAAAGTGCTTCTCTGTGAAAAAGTGAAAAGAGCTCTTAAACTTGGGTCCACAGACTGTGTGACCCCACTGCAGCTTGAGGCAGTTCCTACTGACTGGAGAAAAGGTTTCTGCCAACTGCAAATATTTTTAGCATAATTTTGTTTCAATGTAATGTGAAACTTACAGGAGAAGTTGATGTGGATCTTTCACTAAAATACATTTGCTGGCACTTCCGTGTGAAAAACTGAGGCTTTTCTAATCCTGGCTTCTTTCTGCAGTAATTGTTCGCAAGTCCATTTTATCTGATGCTGCTAAAGTGAAGAAGCTGCAACAGAGTGGAGAGGCATTTGTGCAGGATGGCTCCTGCAATAACATCGCCCCTCACCTGCACAAGTGCAGGGAATGCCGCTTGGACAGCTACCGCAAGAACAAGGAGCAGAGAGACTCCACCGTCTTCTGCCGCTTCTTTCACTTCAGAAGGTAAGAACAATTTAGATAAACACCTTGGGATGCCTTAAATGTGAAAGGTGAAAGAAACCCAGAATTACTGGGCAGTTACTTGGCCAGAATGGTCTCCTGTAGGTCTCTGTTTCGAAGCTGTTTAATGCTGGTGTTTAGCTATAAGACCAATATACCCAACTAATGAGTGGCTGGCTATGGTTTTTTAGCCCTTAGAAATGATACAACTGCTTCATTTGAGCAGAAAATATTTTGGCAGGACTTAGAGCTCTTTATTTTGCTGTTCTGGGCTGAGTGCCAGTAGGATAATGTGAGTTTAGTTTGAGTGCTGCAGCTCAGTAGAATTTGAGATACTAATGAGAGGGTAGATTCCATGCAGGTTTCCCAAAGTTTAGTGGTTGGACACCTGAAATGTTAACCATGAACCCACAGCTGTGGAAGAGTTGCAGTTACTGTGGGCTTTCAGCTGGAGGCATTTAAGCATGCCATGGAAACGTTTAATCTGTGCACTCACTAGAATTCAGTTTTATTGCTAGACGTTTAAATAAATACAGATGTGCTACTAATCTGTTACTTATCCTCAGATTAGAGATTTTACTATAGTAAATCTTTATATAATCTGATGTGTGAGACCAAAGTAACAACAGACTATGCTAATTCATCCTTTCAGGGTAACAGTCCAGACTTGCAGTGCAGTTCAAATCTGATGAGTCTTTTGGCTTAGATCTTGAAACTGATGGAACTGTCCCTTTTTACTGAATGTGAAATCTGCCAAATCTGGATCTGCCAAATGCTGTCTGATGACAGCAGCAGCCAGCACATGTTCTCATGGCACACTTTAACACTACAGTGAGCACACGTTGTCATCAGAAGTCACCTTTCCTCTACAGCATTTAGTAAAAAGGTTCCTGAGCAGAGCTGTTCATGTTTTCCATTTAAGACACTAGTAACAATATAGATATCATTCTTTCCACCTACTCAGAATCACTCAAGAATATATCTTACTCAAATTTTGCTTGATGCTTTTTGACAGCTGCTTCCAAATGAATTGTTACTGAAATATATTCTATATTTAAGGCATTCTAACTTCTCTTGGGAGTTGTATGTAGTCCTAGATAAAATTATTGCTGTTGCCATCTCTACATATGGCCTTAATGGCAGTGCATTTTAAAAATTGTAAACCTGATTTGGTTTTGTGTGAATAAAGAACCGCTTGTTGTAAGGTAGATTTCCTAACTAAAAACCTGGATGTTTTTAGTCTTATTTTCTTTAGAACAAGCAAGACATTGAACATGCTTAATGCTAGTGACCAGTATGTTTATCCATGTCTGTTGTAACCTTTGAGTAAATTCATTGGCATACAGTACACACATTTGCAACCCAAGCATTGACTAATTGGAATTAATTTAAACTAGTGCAACATTTCAGGTGATCTGGGATTTTTCTCCTTTTCCCCTTTTTTCATTAGGCTGCAGTTTAATAAGCATGGAATACTGCGTGAGGAAGGTTTCTTAACTCCAAATAAGTACGACCCTGAAGCTATTAGTCTGTGGCTACCTTTATCCAAAAATGTTGTGGGTCTAGATCTGGACACAGCAAAGTACATCCTTGCCAACATTGGAGACCATTTCTGCCAGCTGGTGATATCTGAGAAGGAAGTCATGTCAACGATTGAACCACACAGTAAGATCAACTAGTATTGCAATCATCTGTGTTTTCACAGCTTTATGTGAAGCTTTAAGCTTCTGTGTGAAAATTAATCGCATATGTTTGGAAATAATCATGTAAGACTTGAGTGTCTCTCTTCTCAGAGAGGGAATGGTTAAGAGCCACTGTAAACTAGTGTCAACAACTCAGTTCCTCATAGGCGGGGGGGAAAGGAAGGGTAATTCCCTTCTTTGTCAGAAGTTGTTTCTCAATTTATCAAATTACTTTTCCTATTACAAAGTGTAAAAAAAAAAAAAAACCAAGTTAACTAACAGGTAGCTGCCAACAAAATCTATTCTTGGCTTGAAAATGAAATAAAGATTTTACTTGCACAGGTTCTGTTAGGTTGCTTTGGTCCTATTTTATTGTAACTGTGTCATGGGCCTAATGCTGTCGGTCAGTAAAAGAGAGATTTTCCTCCACCTGCAAGTTTCCAGTAGCACTTTTAGAAGTGATTGCTTGCAGCCCTACTGGGCATAGACCAGAGAGGTGCTGGTGATGGGGAGGTGAATTAGTGTAGACAGGGCAAACCTAGCGCCCCCAAACACAGGGTTTGGCAACATCAAAAAATTCATGTAGCAAATGTGAGCAGACAAATGGGGAAGTGTGCAACCTTGCATAATCACTTCTCAGAGTAGAATGACTCCTAAACTGTATTTGTTTTCTGGATTTCTAAGTGCATGACCAGGGTACAGCACAGTTTAGGAGATAGCCACTGTCTGCTGTGTTTGGGAAGTGTTGACATTAGATAAAGATCCTCTCAGTTTGGCAGTCACTCCACTGTTCTGAAAGAAGAAAAGCTGAACAAGCTTGAATGCCCTTCAAAAGCAGGAGAAGACTTGAGATATTCCAGAAATACTCTCTGTGGGGTCTTACCTTGGGCTGCTTAGAATCTGCAAGCTTGGCTCTTCTCTTGACCTGTGACATGCTCAAGCCTGTGGAACCAAGTTATCTGTAGCCAGAGTGAGATGTATAGACTGGAGTACAGAAACACCTTTGGGAGAGTGAAGCTTTGGGTGAATTCATGAGACAAAGGAGAGGTGTGATGTTTATTAATAGCAGAGGATACATCTGTTGGCATAGCTACCAGAAACATCCTCTGCTTAAAAAACACAGACGTGTGAGTTCTGGAATTGGCTTGAAAGGAACAAAAACTCATTAATTCATCTTTGATTTTATTGCCCTGACTAGTGAGAGTAAGGGAACTCACTTTCATTATTATGGAGGTTATTTTGAATGCCCTGGGCAGGAAAGAAGTAATTTACAGTCTGGATATGTAGTGTTCTTTGAACAGTTCAGTATGAAAGTGCTCTCTCTGATGCCTTGTCAGCACAGGGAAAAGGGAGATTCTTCTGCCACCATGACTTGAAGTTATGGTAGATTTAAGTGTATTATCCCTGTGAAGTAAAAGATTGACCAGTGTAGAAAGAACAGCTTATTAGGTGACCTTGTTCCTTGGCCACCAAGTGCCAAAAAGAAACAGGATCAAATTACAGAGAGGAACCAAAAAAAATAGGAGGAGTAGAAAGAGAGAAGATTCAGAAAAGATAGGAAATGGCATTTGAAACATAAGAAAAAACCTTCATCCTGTTTGGGGGAAATTGGAGAGTTGACCTAGAAAATGATAAATATAGTACATGTTTTTAAAAGGCAGAGAAGAATGGTGGTATTTAGACCTGTGTCTCTTGGAAGAATTCTGAAGCAAGTAGTCAAACAATTTATACCTCCTACTTAAGAACAAATTGTGCTAAGCTATTCCAGTGTTGTTCCATACATAGTCAATGGGCATTATTCAGAAGAAGAGCAACAGATGTCTTGGAACCTGGTATGGTTTTTTTAGCATGCATTAGGACATGGTCTCTCATAACTTGCTTTTAAAATTAAGAAACATTGTGGGCAGGAAAGTTTCAGAGAAGTTAAAAGTGTGGAAGGAGGTAGGAGGAGGCAGGTGTGTGCTTTTTGTCTAGTCCAGTTTTCTAGCTAGCATGATCTCCATTTCCTTATGTTGCCAAAATAATTCTTGCATAATCACAGATTGACAGAAAAATAATGCAGCCCTAGAAGGGCTTGTAATTTTTTGCAAGATACTGTCAATGTTTGGGATGCTTTGAGTGAAGTGGCTTGGGATGAGGAAAGGGGAATATAGTGGGTACACAGGAAACCTGAACAGCAGCAGTCAGTGCTTCAGAGAAGAAAATCCACCATTCTGAGGTCAGATAAACACAAACACATAAAACCTCGCAAAAGGAAGACAGCTCCTTGCCCACCATGCTGCTGAATGGAGAACAAGGACAAGCTGCTTGTGGCAAGCTACACGTTAAGCTTAGCTTGCCAGCAGTACCTGAATTTATTTCCTGGAGTAGCTGTGGTATTTCCACTTAGGAAAATGTCAGGAATGTGCTTGTTAACTTGGGCGAACACATGTCAGGAATAAGAGCTGTGGTTGGTACTGCACAGGAGGAAGCAAACTGGTCTCAATTGCTTGGACTGTTGTGTAACAGCAAAAGCATTTTTTGGAGTTCCAGTATAAAACCAAGTCTGAGTCATATCACTGTAGTTTCTGAGTGACTGTAGTTAACATACAAATAATGAATTTGTTTGCACTAACACTTTGACTGTCCCGTTGCTGCCCGCAGGACAGGTGGCCTGGAAGCGCGCGGTTCGTGGTGTTCGTGAGATGTGTGATGTCTGTGACACCACCATCTTCAACCTGCACTGGGTCTGCTCCAAGTGTGGCTTTGGGGTGTGTGTGGATTGCTACAGGATGAGGAAAAAAAGCTCACATGAAGGTAAGTGCTTATTACTACCTGAAACAACAGTGGAGGAGGGGAAATAAATTCTCTGTATTGAACTTCGAAGTCAATGACAACTTTAATGAGACAAAAAAAAAGCCTTCCTAGCCAAAAGACCTGTGCTTGGATATATCAATAATAGTAAAATATGTGGCTTTCCAGAGCAGTAACAAAAAAATGTAATGGTTTTGTTTTACAGATGATGACTCAGATACTTTCTCCTGGTTTAAATGTGTGAAGGGGCAGGCACATGAACCAGAGAATCTAATGCCTACACAAATAATTCCTGGAAAAGGTATTGGAAATATTTGATTAGCATAAAGACATGCTGTAGGATTTTGCTGTCTTTAGTGTGTTGTTTATATTGTGTAGTAGTAAAGTTAGTAAAAGCTTAAAATTTATTTTCCAAAGACAGGAATAGCATGTGGTTTATACTATTTTATTGTCTTTGACTTTTACTAAGAAGTAGCAGAACTTCTTGTTTAATGATGAATGGTATTCACATATCTGCACAGCACACACAATTTCTTAAAAAGTCTTAGTGACTGCTGGATGTTGTGATTACATGTGAGCTCACTGATGGTTGTCTCCCTTCAGCTCTCTATGATGTTGGTGACATTGTTCACTCCGTAAGAACAAAATGGGGCATAAAGGCAAATTGCCCTTGTGCAAATAAGCAGTTCAAAGCACTATCAAAGCCAGCTCTAAAGGAGGATTCAAAACAGGTATTGTTACTGCCTCTATGTCTGTGCAGTTCATTTTGTGTCAGTCTATTGTATGTTCTTGAAGCCACTGCTAATTTGACTTTCTAGGTTGCCAGCCCTGACCTCTGTGATAACCCCACCACATAGGGACAATTTGTATTCACTGTTCATCTTTCTGGTTCAGCTCTTCTTTAAGTTTTGGGGAAAATCTCATTGTGTCCCTTTGACACTGAGGCCTCAGTAGCTGACCTATCCTTGAAAAGGCTCAGTGAGGATTTTTAGAGCAAAAATGGGATTAGATTGAGAGATCCCTTAAGAGAAGAATATGAAGAATAGACGAGTGGGTATGAAGTGTAGGCTATTCCTTGGGTCCTGGAGATATAATGCCTGCAGCATCTAAAAGAGTAAGTAAGGTAGAAGAGCACTGGGATTCATAAAAGAACTTGACATATAAAAAACTGAGATTTAGAGGAGTGTGGAGAATCACTGATTTCTCTGGCAATCTGGTAGGTTTGCTTCTCTGTATAAAAAAAATAAACAAAAGAAACCCCACAAGATACATATATTTATAAATGGATGTAGTGGGTTTTTTGCTTTTGAAAACAGAGCACTTCTTTGTTTGGAAGTATCTCTCAAGAAATGGGGTGAATTAAGTGATTTCAGTTTTTAGATGCTTATTCATAGCCTTATTTTGAAAATGTTACCTTAAGTGTAAGAAGCAGGTTGGACTTGATTTTGGTGTAAGTAATGAACAGAAGAGCCAAAAAATGTCAGTTGTCAAAAGTGTGGAAGATACTTATGTGAATCAAAATTTATCATCCAGCTGACCTGGCTTCAGTCTTCTGAATCAAGGTTTCCTGTGATTCTAGACAAAGCTGCATTAAATTTATCTACACATCTTTATAGCATTAGTTATTGCCCTGGTTATGTGAGGATAAGCTCATTAAAGGTTGAAGCATTATGTATTGTGTCATGTTTAGAATCCTTGCCAAGCATCAGCAGTCAGTGAGAGATGAAACAGAGAATGTAGCAATAGGCAAACAAAAGAGCAGAATCATTGCTTAGCTGAAAATCGTTTGAGCAGAGAGAGGAAACATCACCAGTCACGCAGGAATCCCAGGGCCAAGCTGTGGTTCTGCTCAGTTTGTTCCTAGAGCCTCCAAATGACCAGATAAATCAGCTGCAAAGGAGATGGACAATCCTATGCTTGCATTGTGCTGGCCTGGCCAGTGCTGCACTCAGGCAGGTGTAGCTCAGACCTGGCAGGTGAGTGCACTTTTGCTGCCACCTTAGGTTTAGGAATGCTCCATATCTGTTCTAGTCCTCTGAACTGGAGCTTCAGTTTAGCCCTGGCCTGAGCATCAGCTACGACTGGAAATGTGAGAACTGCTGTTAAAACTGCACTCGGTTCCCAAAGCAATCCCAGAAAATTGGGTTATTGCTTTGGGAACCAAGCACCTGGGAAACTTGGCTCTCTGAGCTTGTCTTGAGGGGTGATGGACTCTGGCTGCTCCCAAAGTCTTGCTGAACTGTCATCTGATCCTGAGCTGCAATGCTGACCTCTTGTGGAGATCACATGTTTTGAAGGGCCAGACCATTTTACATTTTAAAGAGTTTGGACATGTTATTGCTTGTATTCTCTTTGCATAGAGTGTGTTTGTGTCTAAACAAGTTATTGCTTTGCTTTTTCAGCACTTGGCATCCGGGGACAGGCCTGGCCTTCAACACAACAGTTTTGTCCTGAGCCCACAAGTCACTACACATGATCCTCCTCTAAAGTCAGCACTTGGAAGCAAACAAGCTGCTTCTGTAAATACTTCTCCGTTAAATTGGTTTTCAAACCTAACAAGTGGAAACGTGAATAAAGAAAACAAAGGTATGTGCAGAACCAGGGAAGAGTAAGCCCTTTGTGGCTGTTTGTCAGAAGAATATAGGTCAGACCCAGCAATATCTTGTGCTGAGGGTGATATCATCTGCCTGCTGGGATGAGTGTTCTGTACTTGTGCTGCAGAACATGGATGGCAATAGCTTGGAGTAAAGCCTGGCAGAGTTAGCATATTCTGTTTCAAAAACTGGATTAAAATTTCATTGATGCAAGTATGCTTGAAAATTCAGTTTAAGAATACTTTTTGTTCTTGTTGTTTAGGAGGGGTTTGGGGGTTTTGGATTTTTGAGTTTTAGAATGTGGGATTTTAAAAACTTTGGTTTATCAAAGAAAGCTAAGTGAAAGAAATATTTTATCTGCATGTATTGGGAGGAGGTTTATGTATAAGCATATACATGTACGTACATGTATGCATGTAAGAGGACATAGCCTTAAAAAAATAATTCAAAGTATTTTCACACTTTCAAAGTATTCTCATGGTTTCCCACTTGTCGTTTCAGAAAAACTTCTCATACCAATTTCAAAGAATGAAAGTAAGCCTCTCCAGACACTGCCTAGCTTAGCCAAGCCAGCTGCAGCCCTGCAAACATTCAACAGTGCAATATTAACCCCTGTGAGCAACAACAACACGGGCTTCTTGCGGAACCTGTTGAACTCTTCTACAGGAAAGGTACAGGAAAAATTCTGTCCTACAGGTTTGAGTTGATCCCAGGCCTAGATTCTGTTCTAAACCTGTGAAGAACTGCCATAGGCAGTTTACTTTTTTGCCACAGTAAGGAAAATTCTGTCTTCATTTAAGTAAAAGGACTAATTCAGTTTCCATGTTTCAGTGCTCACTTAGTAGTAGCTTAGTGGTACTATCAGTAAGTTTTGGTGAGGAGCTGGGAACTAAGGGATAAAGTAGATTAACTTCCTTAGGCTAGAGTCTGGCAGCTGCATTGATTGGGATGTCTTGTAGACTCAAAAAAGAAGCATCAATGAACTTGCAGATGGAGGGAAGAACCTTCTGTGGTGTCTTCCTCATACCTCATTTGCAGACTGATTTACTTCAGGTGTTTCTGGGCTTTGTCTGATGTTACAGATGTGACTTCAGAGTGGTGGCGAAAAATACTGGCCTTGAGACTTCTTTGCTAAAACTGAATTTCTGCTCTTTGATGTAAAGCAAGTCCTGTTCCCTGCTGCATATTCTGGGTTTCTGAAGTGTTACTGAGATGCAAATAAGAGCAGAAATTGTGCCAGAATTCTGTAGACAAAGTGTAAGAAATGGCATTGACATTTAATGATGGTGCATTTCTAGTTCTGCAGTTGTTTCTCTGCACAATTAGATCTCAAGTAAAAAATTTTGGAAGTGACGAATAATTCCTGTAAAGCCTGCAGAATAAGGCAAAGGAAAAGAGCACTAATTTTTTGTTCTTCTTTCATGTGTTTTATCAGACAGACAATGGACTGAAGAGTACACCCAAAATCCTCGATGACATTTTTGCTTCCCTGGTGCAAAACAGAGCCATTACAGACTTGCCTAAGAAACCTCAAGGACTGACCATAAAGCCCACGATCATGGGCTTTGACACGCCCCACTACTGGTTATGTGATAACCGCCTGCTGTGTCTTCAGGATCCCAACAACGAAAGCAATTGGAATGTCTTCAGGGAGTGCTGGAAGCAGGGACAGGTATTTTAGTTTTCCTGCTTTTTCCATTTGCAATTCATGTACTTTGTCCTTGAGTTGAAGCACAGCTTCAACTACTGTAGTGATAAGCAATGTTAAACCTTCATCAAATGTGTGGCATGAGTTCAGTTACACATCCTTATCTAAGGATCTGTTTTACTGTTTAAATCCATTTCTAAACATAGAGTTGAAATTATGGCTCTGTATAAAAAGCTGCCTCAGTCTGAATGCTCAGATGCATGGTAATGCAGAATTCTGGTAGGGCATACTGAGCATTTAGTTTGCAAAATGCCTGCATTCAAATGCTCAATGTATTTTATGTACTATCTTGTAGTTAGAATTTTTAGTGTTTAATAATTCTTCAGAGTGTATTCTTTTGCTTTCTAGCCTGTAATGGTTTCAGGAGTGCATCACAAGTTAAATGCAGACCTCTGGAAACCAGAGTCCTTCCGGAAGGAATTTGGCCAACAGGAAGTAGATCTGGTTAACTGCAGGACCAACGAAATCATCACTGGAGCTACTGTAGGAGATTTCTGGGATGGTTTTGAAGATATTTCAAGTAAGTGCTGTAAATCTTTGTTCCAGTAGGTAAAACACTCAGCAGCAATAATTCTGCCCTAGCACAGATTTGTGATCCATAAGCAGTGTACAAGATGTTCAAGGATTTCTCTTCACCTTGGGCAGTTTGGTGAAGATATATTGCAGACATTATGGTGTAGGATTGTGGACTAGATAAAAACTGTCATTCCCATGAGGTACTCTCCTTCAGGAGTATGTTGCTCCTTTAGTCTTTTGGGGAAGCATTCTGAGGAAATTTAAGATCTTCCAAGCAAGTAGGTTCACCTGCCAGGTTGGGTTTTTTTCCAGTTGAGTGAAACAGAAAAGCCACATGTAAGGTGGTGCTCACTGGTTAAATGGGTTTTGCTGTTTTAACTTGAAGATACTTCTTTGTCCTGAGGAACTGAAGTTATTTTGTATAAAAATAGATTTAGAGGAGGTGAGCTTGAAGTTTTCCAGGAGAATTAGTACTTGTCATTGCATCTGGAGTTCTACTTTGTTTGTTGTACATCCTTATCTAAGGATCTGCATTACTGTTTAAATCAGTTGTAAGCTTAGGGAATTTGGTACTTTGGGCAAGAAGAGTGGGAGGTGGAAGTCTCACACGTTTCTTTTCTGTTACTTGATCTTTGAAGAGGTTTGGCTTCATCAGCTGCTTTTGGCCTCAAACACAAACCAGTTTCTGAGCTAAATTGTAGGAAGTGCTTGGGCTGGGGAGCAGTAAAGGCTGCTTGTCTGTCTGACATCTCCTGTTGTAACACATTTGTCATGAGTGATACCCTACTCTGGTGTCAGAGGAACTTGTATGTCTTTAGTTCTATGTGAAGAGTTATGGAATGAACATGATTTTAATCTGAGATAAGGATTTCTTTATCTTAATTCTTTGTATTTTGATTTGTACAACTATTAAAAATTAAGACTTGTTAATATTTCAAATTAGGTCGCCTGAGAACAGAAGAGGGAGAGCCAATGGTATTGAAGCTTAAGGATTGGCCTCCAGGAGAAGACTTCAGAGATATGATGCCCTCTCGGTATGAATTTCCAGAGGAAATGTTCATTGTTTCTGTGGTGCACCCCAAAATAATGGACTGTAGGAATATTCTCATGTTTTGATACCTGCCTGAGCTTTGAGCAGCAGTTGGTGACATGTGAACAGTTCTGTTTCTTAGAGATGCCTGACATAAATGGAAGTCCTGCACAAGTTTCATGATAATTTTTTATGTAGTTCATTGTATTTTTTGCTAAGTAAAGTGAGCACTTAACTGCCCCTAAAAGCCTGGATCACTTTGAAATCTGAAGTTCAGTTGAGGTTTACTTTTTGGCCAAACATTTTTAAGTATTTGGACTTAGGCTGTATGATATTCCTTGAGATAATTACACAATGAAGTAGCATTACTCCAGAGCAGTTTTATTTGCTGTATTTCTGTGCCTTGTTTGTTTGGTTCCTTTTCATGGTGTCCAGCAAAAACCCTGAGGGAAAGAGTACACTTCCTTGACTGGAGAGAGCTTTTGTGGTCTGTTTCAGTCTATTTTTGGTTTTATCAGTACCTAAATGTTAAATTTTGCTGCATTACCTTAGGTTTGATGATTTGATGAAAAATATCCCATTGCCAGAATATACCAGGAGAGGTGGCAAACTCAACCTCGCCTCTCGACTTCCCAACTACTTTGTGCGACCGGATTTGGGCCCCAAGATGTACAATGCCTATGGTAAGGAATTTTTCACTCTAAAGGTCACATTGACCATATGTTCATACTGAAATTTATTGTGGATTATGTGAATCCCTGCTGTTGTAGACAATTTGATTAATCCCATGGATCAGAAAACCTGAGTTTGGCTCACCTATAGGTATCAATGATGTTCAAAGCCTGTTGTGATTTTATTTTATTAAACATCTTTTTGTCCAGGTGGTTTCAAGCCAATAGTAATTCCCAGTCTTCCAGTCAACTTGCTCCACAGTCTCTCTTTCCTGTAGCTGGCAACATGTATTTGTTGTTTTGCTGCTTCTGGCTGTATTGCTATTGTTGTTCTCCTTTTTGAGCTGTATCATTTAGCTTTTAATCTCTCCTTGAGCAGTTTTTTCCTATGTCTGGTTCATCTGCTGTCACTCAAAAGATATTTAAAATGGAGCAGCATCATGGCCAGTAGGGAGATTGTGGATAGTAAATCCTATATCAGCTGCTGTTTAGAGTGAAAACAAGACTATTTCTGAAAATGCTTTATCCTAAACAGCTGTAGAAATCCTTTTCTAGCAGGACTTTAACACAACTTTTATATATCATAGAGGGTAGATAGAGATGCATTGATCTGTATCAGCCTGTCAGCAGATGACTTGGGAAGCCACAAGATGAAGCAAGGTCCTGGGTAGAAAGCATATTGCTGTTCTGGAAGCGTTTGTTGGTAGAAGTAAAAGCACTCTAATCTTTTCAGAAAGTGCTTCTGACGGTGATGTAACATTTTTTGTCTTACTAATGGATTTGCTTCTCCTTTTTCCCCCCTTTGATTCCTCCCCCAGGCCTAATAACACCAGAGGACAGAAAATACGGCACAACAAACCTCCACTTGGATGTGTCTGATGCAGCCAATGTCATGGTTTACGTGGGAATCCCCAAAGGCCAGGCTGATCAAGAAGAAGGTGAACTCTTAGTGGTGTCTGGGGGGGATATATGTGGGGCTGGAGGAAAGATCCTTTAGTGTAACTGCTCCTGTTGACTCTCCACAGAAGTGCTTAAGACCATACAGGATGGTGACTCTGATGAACTGACAATTAAGCGTTTTACTGAGAGCCGAGAAAAGCCTGGAGCTCTGTGGCACATTTATGCTGCCAAAGATACAGAGAAAATCCGGGAGTTCCTTAAGAAGGTAAGCTGTTAATCTTAAGAGTTGATCTTCTGGCTGTGTAGGCTTGCAAGTCTCCATCAGTGGGCTTTTCTTCTCCTTCATATCCCAGTTACTGTGGAAACAAATAGCTTGAGTTGTATCCAAGACAAAATTTCTCCTGTGCCATGAGTCTTGTAGGACCTGAGAAGGGTAGAGAGTTGAAGCTTGATCTTACCTTGTAGGTAGATATTCCTTCTGCCCACTCTTCTCATAGATGAGTAATGTTACATAGTGAACAGGAAAATAGCTGGTTTAGATTTAAGGAAAAGCAGTTTAATTTTATCATTTTTAGAAGAATGTGAGATGTTTTTGAGAAATGTCAGAGCAATATATGGTACATAACACTCTTCCTTGTTCTCTCTCTTACTATCTTTCCCCCCCCCATACCTTGATGAGATCTGAATTAAGGAAAAACATTTTGTCATGTTTTAATGGAGTTTTAGGGTTTACTAGAGATGTGCTACCACATCCTAAAAGGCTTGTTTCAGTGTTTAAATTTACCTCAGATAGTCCAGAGTTCTTTGCGGTCTTAATTGTGAAACTTCTTTGGTGCTCTAAAAGTGGAAAGAGCCAATATGCTGATATTTAAAAGGATAAATGGGATGATTTGAACAACCGTTGGCCTGGTCAGGCTTACAGCTTTCTTGGTGGAAGCTGGGAGAGGCTGCAACAGACTTACTTAATATTAACAAAGAACTAATCTTATGGTTGATGAAACATGATACTGGGTTTGAGAACATTAGCACTTGGAGTCTTGACATCTGTGTCTCACACCTCAGTCCCTTGTATCACACTTGCTGGCAGGTGTGGAGTTTTCAGCGGCTTTTAGTGGAGTACGACCAAGCTGTTTATTTCCTCCCAAATGAGTTTTGGGGCTACAGCCCTGGGTGTAAATGGCTGCTGTAGCAAGTTGGATTTATATGGCAACTTCTTGCAGAAATTCTCTCCAAACAACCCTCAAATTTCTGTTCTGAAGTGCTTGTTGTGCCTCCCAGTCTCGTTCCTCCTGAAAATCTGGTTTGCATCCTCTGGGTCAGTGAGCACACACTGACTGATTGTGGCCTCAAGGCAGACACCTGCTGAATTCCACATTTGGTGCTGTCTTCCAGTCACAGGCTATAGAGTCAGAGGAATCTCAGAATGGTTGGGGTTGGAAGGGAGCTTCAAGACAATCTCATTCCAACCTCCTGCCATAAGCAGGGACACCTTCCCCTAGACCAGGTTGCTGAGAGCCCTGTGCAACCTGGCCTGGAACACTTCCAAGGATGGGGCAGCCACAGCGTCTCTGGGCAACCTGTGGCAATGCCACACTGCCCTCATAGGAAAGAATGTCTTCCTAGTTTCTTCTTCAAATGTAAACCTCCTCTCTTTCAGTTTACAGCCATTGCCCCTTGTCCTGTCACCTCACACCTTTCTCCACAGTCCCTTTTCAGCTTTGGTAGTGTCAGAACACTGGTTCCATGTATGACAGTGGTTCCCAATGTGAATATGAGTTGCTTCACTTTCCACTGTCAGTTGGGATTACTTGCATTTTCCATATCCGCATTTGCAATGTGTCTTTGAAGCCAGCAGGACCTGAGAAATGCTGAAACCTTGACAAAGGTCTGAGTAAAGATCCCAGCTTTCATTGTGTAACTCTACTACCTGAATACGTGGTACGAGTCCTGGCACGTGTTTGTATGGAATACCACAGATACAACTTGACTGTCCAGTCAGACTGGTATGTTTAAATGCCTGTTGTCTTGTGACTTTCCCAGGTTGCAGAAGAACAAGGCCAAGAAAACCCTGTAGATCACGATCCCATTCATGATCAGAGTTGGTACCTGGACCGATCGCTGAGGAAACGCCTTCATCAGGAGTATGGAGTTCAAGGCTGGGCTATTGTACAGTTTCTAGGAGATGTAGTTTTCATCCCAGCAGGAGCTCCACACCAGGCAAGCACCAGGGACATGGAATGGCCTGACTGCTTGGGCAGTCCTTTGAGCACGTGGCTAATGCTTGTTTGTTCTCTTTAGGTTCATAATTTGTACAGTTGTATTAAAGTTGCAGAAGACTTTGTATCCCCAGAGCATGTCAAACATTGCTTCTGGCTCACTCAGGAATTTAGATATCTGTCACATACGCATACGAACCATGAAGATAAATTGCAGGTAACTTTCCAAGGCTCTTAACCCTTTACAAAAAACCCACTAACCACAACAACTTTCCCAAGTTTGTGATTTGCATGAAGGTTGGGCAGGTGAGTGTGTTTGAACCGACCTGCACAGGACGAGGGGAACTAAGTGGGAAAGCTGGAAAACTATCTGTGCTGTTTGGTTGTAAAACCAAGCACCTTTTCCTTTGCTCCTGCAGGTGAAGAATGTCATATATCACGCTGTTAAAGATGCAGTTGGGATACTGAGAGCTAACGAATCCAGCCTTAGCAGACCGTGATGTAGAGCGCCTTAACCACACACTATGAAACAGAAGCGTTGGCAGCTGTTTTACCTACTCAGTCAGGACCTCTGTGGACTTTGAGATTATATGAATGTTACCTCATCTTCCTTTCAGCAGTACCAGAGGATCGTGGTACTATGTTCTGTGTATTCTTCCAATGTTTACAAACCTGATATGTATATGTAGTAATATGTATGGACTGTGGCATACTGTGAATGCTCAGTTGCAATAGAACTTTATACGGAGTTTCTCTCCAAACTGTACAAAATACCTCCTATAGAACTGTTGGGAACTATTCCAAGTTATTCGTTTGAAAAATATTATTCAAGGCATTGTAAAGCTTCAATTTTTAAAATTTATTTTGGGGTGGGAGGAAGTATGGAATCACTCAGTTTAATAACCAATTTACATTAAAAGTTAAGAATGCAGTTCTGGAATTTCACATTAACATAGAACTAGCATTTAAAAGTAGCTTTAAGCTATTGTATAGTAACATAGAGATGGAAGTTAACCATCTTTAGGTAAATGTATTTAAATTTCTAAATGTTAAAAGAAACTTTTAATCAAATGTCTTCTGTTCGAAACTGCTCTTTAATTTGAACTGTTGATTTTCTTGTTTTTAACACTGAATGGTTACATAAAAATTCTTCTATTTCAGATACTGTTTCTTGCCTGTCTTCTTCAATTGACTGTTTAAAATGTAATCAGTTTCGTGCAGTATTTTGACATGCAAAAGAAAACTGTGTATTGTAAGTGGTTCATACTGGTTTTTTGAAGTACTTGAAGGGTATGAAATTTAGCAGCAGACCTGTTTATAGTTACTTTTGTTTACCCAAGCATGACTTAGCTGACAGACTACTGCTGCCAGTGCTGTGGTCTGTATCACATGAGCTTTGCAGCTTCTGTCTGAAATGGTACAGACAGAACTCAGGGTAATTTGGAGAAACACTGAAAACATCGTCAAACTTATAACAGGATGAGGGGTTATGAGTGGAAATCTCATTTGAATGAGTGAATCTCTCATTTGCTGAGATACCCTGAGACAAACCTTTCAGTTCCTTTCCAGCACTGAAAGTTGCAGGATGGCTGTTGGGAACAGCCAGGCAGGAGAGGAAACCTCCAAGTTCACTTTTCTGAGCTTTTGCAACAAATTGAGCTCTGCAAATTCCCCTCCCTGTAGTACTTGACCTGCTGTTTGTAATCAGCATCAATTGTTGTCTGTCTTGGGTGAGAGGATTCTTCTTCAGAAACACTTCTTCTGATTGCTCCCTCAGAAGTTGGGTCAGGCTCCAGTGCTGTGGAGGGAGCAGAAGTCTCTTCAAGAGTTAACTGAAGTTGACTTACAGAAGGGTTTGCCTAGACAACAGCCCTTCACTGTACTCAATGAGAGCTTTCCTCCACCTTCACTTGCTGACACATCTTGACAGTAGATAGCTTGTTCTAGTCACTTCAGGTGCCTTGACTTGGCATTCTGTGCTTGAACTTGTCAAGTATGCTTAAAAACAACACGTACCTGAACATTCTCCCTTGAATTATCAAGTTGAAGTAGATGACATAAAGCAGGTTAATTGCTTTCCTTGGAGCCAGCTGGAGTATTTGTGGGCAGCGGGAGTACAGGTACCTCCCAGGGAGCTGAGTCACACTGGTCTTACACACCCTGTGTGTGCACACAGATCTGAAAAGATTTGTTGTTGAAGCTCAGTTTTGAGCTCTTACCTGCTGTGCTGCTGTTCAGTCTTGTTTTATTGCAGCTCTCACCCACTTTTGTTTCTGATCTGTCCTTTCTGGATTTTTAAGACCACAAGAAACAAACTGTCCCTCTTGCTTGTTTTTGTTGCATTGGGGTGAAGATGAACACTTAAAGTGCACAGCTCTGAAGCACTGGGGATACTTTGCCTCCCACAGCACAAAGGTGAACAGTGCTTGCCCCACCCCTCCATGCTTTTAAGGCTCAAAATGGGAGGTGTTGGACTCCATCTCACTATCTGTGTGCCTTGTGTATTTTTCTACCCTTGCTGTTGCAATGTAGTTATTTAAAGACTTGGCTTTCTTTAGGTAAGTCTTCCTTAAAATGAAGAGCTCTGGCCTTTGTCCAGGAGGTGCTGGGGCAATGATGGGTTTGGGTCAGAGATTTTTGGTTTGCAGACAGCTTTTTGTGAGCCATGACATCTGTTCTGCCTGAAGCTTTTCCTTGGGAGGAGACACAGCTCTCCTTTGACCCTGAAACGTGCTATTGGAGCAGCAGAGAGGCCTTGGCATGGCCACAGGGTCTGGGGAAGCTTTGCCAACAGCCTGGTGAGTCAGGGCCCCCCTCCCACTGCTGCCAGCTGCCCTGCCTCACTGTGCCACGGCCTTGGCTGTGATCATGCAGAGCTGGAACAGACTGAAAACTTCTCCTTAACTATGCAGTGATTGCCCTAAATTGCTAAAGAATGGTGTTACAAAACTAAAAGGGAAGTGATAGAGGTGGGTATTGTTTGTGAAAGAGGCCAAAGTGATGCAAACTGAACTGCTGTATGGCAGTGACTGTTAGAAGCAGCTTTAATAAATTTTGTATTGATTCACGAAAACACAGATCTGACAGTGCTGGAGGTTTTTGGTAGCAGATTAAACCAAAGTGCCTGTTAGGGAGAAATGCTGCTTGAAGATGAGAATTATTTCAGGACTTTATGTCTAAAAATACGTAACATTACACCACCCTTGCCATATCACCACAGGCAACATGGGCTGAACAAAACTGGAAGAGATTGCACTCCCCAAGAAGTATATTACAGTAGTGTCTTGGAGAAAAAAATCCTCAGGAAGAAAAAAAATATATATATATTACATAAGTGAGGATACATTAAGTTTTGCATTTTGAAGATAGGACAGAATAAAATAAAGCCAACTGTACACATCCATCCTGTCCCCCTAGCTCCGCAGCGTGGCCAACCGTGACTGCATCGCTTCGATGTCCTCCTCCTCATCCACAGCAGCAGCAGCTGCTCCCATGGGCTCAGGTTCTGGCAGAGCATCTGTGACTTTACTGGGTGCTTTACCCAAGGCCCCTGCAACAACAAACAGGCTTATTAGCAAGTGTCAAGTCTTCATGTAATAATTAGTGGCTTTTGGGGACATCTAAAATAACCCAACCAGTCATTTCCTGTGGAGGTCACAGCCCTGAGCTGTGACAGGGCCAGCCCGGGGCTGCCTAGCAGCTCTGACCTGCCAACTCTGAGCCTCTGCACTCCTTCCCTGCTGGGAGGAGGCTCCCAGCTCCCCACAAGTCCTGCTGCTTCCCTGGGAGCTCCCCCTGCCTGCTCGGGAGGAGGGGAGCTGCTTCAGCCAGCAAACAGGATGGAAAAAGCAAATTAGGTTGTGAGAAAGGATAGGGCAATGTGCCAGGTGCTGGGCACAAGGTGCCAGCAGGGTTTGCAGTGTGGTACAGCTGAATGCAGCCCTGGAACTTGTTTTTGTCACACCACATCACATGCAATCCAAGTGAAAGGAGCATTCTAAGCATTCTCCAAGTCAAATAACTGAACCAGTAAATCATTACTTCATGAGCTGGAAGACAGAAGTTGTGGTTTTGGTTTTAAGAAGGTTTCTGTGTTTTGGGACTTTTCCCCTCAAACAAGACACAGCATGTTACTGTCAGGACTCACAACATAGCCGATGACTCAAGGCAGTGCAGCTGAGTTTATTTCTTGGTTTCGTTAATAACAATACCTAGTAAATCATGTAAGTTTCACCTTATTAAAAGGATTCACTGCACAGCCAGAGATCTGTTAGAGCCTCAATTACATAACTGCACAGGCAGCAGCTGATGGATATTAGTTCTGCCCTGCTTGAGCCCTGCTGGCCTTCTCAGGCAGCATTCCCTGAGAAACCAGTTTGTCAGAGCTCTCTGCCCACCACCAAGGGAAGAGATGCCACTGGGAGACTGCAGAATAGATGAAGATTTCAGTTGCTGCATCTCACTGAACAGAGCAGGGACTTGGCTCTCAGCAGCACTCACAAACTCACCAGCTGTAATTTCAAAAAGGATTTTGTCAATTTCCGCCTCAGCCTCCTCTTCCATCTCCTCCTGATCCTCCAGGCCTTCAAAGGTGTCCTCCAGCATCTCCTCTATAATTCCAGCCTAGCAGAAATAAACAAGGCAGCATGTGATGCCCTTGGAAACAGCAGAGTAAGAAGACACATTTCTACTTGGGAAATGAGGTTATGCCTATCCAGGCATGTAACCCCCCTCTGCTCCAGGGATGGTTCCAGATCAAGGCTGTTGCAGGAGAGGGTGGCCAACACATCTGCCCTCAGCATGAACACACATCTCTACAACTGGTGCACAGGAAAAGCAGGAAGAAAACTGAGGATTAAAGGCACCTGTTCTCTCGTTGAAAACCTCAAGTTATTTAAACTAAAAAAGGAGAGATTTTAATTAGATATTAAGAAGAAATTCTTCCCTGTGAGGGTGATGAGGCACTGGAACTAGCAACCTGGTCTAGTGGCAGATGTCCCTGTCCATGGCAGGGGGGCTGGAATTACATGGTCTTTAAGATCCTTTCCAACCCATACCATTCTGTGATTCTGTGGTTATTTATTGTTGTTGCATGTCTAAACCAAGAACCCAGCCTGCTCCAAGCATGTGAAAGACAAGTGTAAATTTCAGTCATGCAGCATTAATTGTGTAGTACACTGTAAAACTGCTCTTTGACACAGCTTGGTTTTTTTCTATCTGCATTTGAAAACATTCCTTTGCAGGCCCTGCAACCTAGATATGGCCAAACCATAGTGGTGCACAATGGTAAAATTATTTAGAAATAAACTTATTTGAACTAAACAGTCTAGAGTGGTAAGAAGGGAAAAAACAAAACAACTTTGGTAGTTGAAAATGTAATAGTCATAACAGAGACAGTATACTTTTAAATCAGATCACTCCCATGACATGGAGACACTGAGCTAGAAGCTTTAAACCAGTGGCAGTGAGTTTTATCTGAATTAGCCAGGAGTTTTGTGATTCTTTAAAAAATTTGTAATGAACTACATTTAATTACTTAAGGAATGTTTGATTGTGTTATTTTGGCTGGTTTTGGTTTAGATCTGTGTTGGCTGAGTGTCAGTAGAAAACCCTGTGAAATTACCTCACTGCACCTGCAGAAAGGAACTCCATGGACCCATACCCCTTAGAGAATCTATAGTTGAAGAACAAAATTCAATAAAGAATTGTTTAATGGTTATCATGTAACTAGAGATGAATTAGATGTCATAGAACAAGAAAGGTATCTTGAGAGAGTTAAGGAGTCAAAGGCCTATATACCCCAGAAAACTTGATTAATACATTGCAGGTGTAGTAAGGGAGCCACTTCATAGGCTTGTACCCCCCCCCAAAAAACTTAATCAATAGTAATTGTCTAAGCGGGACAGCAAATTTAATAAAGCACTGTTAGCTGGATAAAACTTGGGTTATCCATCAAACAAAGACAGATGAGATGTTCTGGTAGTAATTAAAACAAACAAAACACCTCTACCATGATGCAATAACTTGGGCAGATTTTTGGGAGTGTCTGTTAAAAAAAATCTTGGCTGTTATGGTGTATATAAATGCCTGAAAATTGTTGTTTCTTTGAACATGTCTATGGTGAATAAATTCCCCATATCTTCCCAATTTTGACTCAAAATTGTTATTAGGAATGTTGGTCTAACAGCTTTTTGCTGTTAGATTTCTTTGTGTCTCCAGTATCAGACTGGCAACGGAGTCAGAGAATGTCCTGAGCTCACACCAGCCCTGTGACAAAGGGGCCACCCAAGCAACTGCACAGCTCAGTAACAACCACATTGTGCTCACCCAAGTCTGATTTATGTGCCACATCTTACCTTCATCATCTCTTTGGACAAATCCCTCATTGTCGCTTGGATTTCTGGGATTTTTACTAGATTTTGCATAGCTTTCATGACTTCTGTGCTCTTCTGCAATGAACCTGCTACTCTGAGGACAGCTGTGAAGAAGAGGCACAGAACAGTTTGAACAATCCATGCACTGCTGAAAGCAAAAAAAAAAAATCCTCCCTACATGAAAATTTGTTTACATTTAGGCAATTTGATTTAAAAAATAAATGGGCATTGCATTTCTTCATTCTTGACTAAATTCCTGGAAAAGCCCAACTTATACCCACATTGGAAAAGTCACAATTATAGCAAAGCTACTGGTCCTGTACAATGAGGAACCCAGGTGGTCTGCAGAGAGATTTCAACCCACCTGCACCCAGTTCATTAAAGACAGGGAGAGAGTTGCTCCTGCCCGGCCCCTCAGCAGCAGAGCTGCAATGACTGCTGAAACCAGAAATCTCCTGCCTGACACCAGTATTGGAAACTAACCCTGGCAGAAGTTCTGCTGCAATAGCTTCACAGCAAAGAGTAAGCTACAACATTAATACTGAAGCAGACAAACCAAAAATAAGCTTCTTTAAACTGAATTTAACAATATTCTTTCCAGAGGCTATTCTAACTTACAAGCTCTCCTCACATGTACTGATATACCAAGATCAAAAAGCAGTAATTAAGGGTACTTGGAAGTTTTTTGAATTTTACCATCTAAATTTGCAGCTTCCTGGACATGGAGAACTTACCTGTCTGTGTATAAAATGGTCACTCCTTAACGAAGCAAAATGAAGGTATAGCACATATTATTTTTCATTTTAATAATTTCTTTTAAGAGCCCTACACTTGTAACAAACTAACAAAAACCTTGCCTTGAGTAGTCATTTCACAAGTTATTACAGACCCCAGACTGAATTCTAGATTCCTTCATATTTCTTATCTAAGTGTATCAGTACATTCCCAAGAAGATGAACATGCTGGCAGTGGTAAGAAGGAGGAGGCTGTTTTGAGTTTTTCCTTTTAAGGGACACCTTAAGGTGCAAGGATGGTCCTACTTTCCTTTCCTGAGATGCATGGGGAGCCACATTTGAAGCATCATAAAATTACACTTAAGGTTCACAGTGTGACTTCCTGTTTCATCACTCATCCAACGTTAAATCCCGCTTGGATGATGCGGGGGTGGGGGAAATGCTTTGACATTTCAGCAGCATGTTGACCTCCACCAAGTCTTCTCCTGTCTTTAAATTGCTCTGCTTGTTTCCAGCTATGGAAAACACTGCAGGAAGTGTGTTACAACAGATTTTTGATGTGGATAAGGAATGAGGGAAATATGCTGGTGCTGGAGGAACACAAAGGACCAAGGAGGGTTTACAGAACATGGGTGTTAAGCCAAGGAGCAAAAGGATTCATCCACACTAAGAAATCAAACACTGCTCCCCCATCCCCATGTAGTATTGCTAAATGCCCCCAGACTCTTGCTAAGGAAATCTACAAGATGAAGAGAACTCCACTCCTGTGACAGGTCCTGTCAAAATCAGTGACACAGGCTCCACCAGGATACAGGGATATTGGAATGCAAACTGTTTAGAAATGCACACTAAGAATGTGCTCCAAATTGCTGTGAGTTCAGTTTCAGAGCATGTGATTCTCACATCACTGGAACCCTCAGGCTCTGAGGAGAGGTGTTAGATCATTTGCTGAGCAGCTCATCACAGGAAACAGGGAACCAGCAAGGATGTAGGGAACAATGAGGGGCAGGAACCCCAAGAAACAAACTGGGAGCTCCCTGGCTACTTCAGAGCACAGGGTGGGACACCCATCCAGGCAGGGCACTGGGGAAACAGCCTCAGAACATCCTGCAGACTGAGGGGGACTATTGCCTACAGGGATACAGGACTCCTTACAAGGATGTACGGGAAAGAGCATGTTTGGGGAAAACTTACAGTGGATCTTTTAAGGGGATTACAGGAACATAACAATCTTAGGGGAATGACCAAAGGTAGAAGGATTGAAGTGGATCAGGGAGCACAAAAACCTTAGGGGCCTGCAGGAACAGGTGCCAGCAGTTCAGGCAGAACAGGACATCTGGGGCCAGGTACCACATATCTGGTCAGCTTAGACAGAGCATCTGAGAGCAGCTCCTGGAGCAACCTAATGTTGTACATGTGTGTTCTACTAGTGGACCTCAGTCCTCATGAGTTGAAGAGGAAGAGCAGGATGGAGCTGTTCATACGTGTGTGAAAGCTGACTGTGTTTATGGGGTGGTGGCAAAGGCTCTGCTCTGAGAGTGTGGGTGCACATGCCTGCTGGGATTAGGGAGTAGAACTTCAGCAGCCTCACAGCTCTGGGCCTGCTATGGGAGGATCTTCCCAGGCTCCTGAAGCCCACCGGCATCAGCTGCTTTTCACAGGAGCACGGCTGCCCCCACATTCAAGCTCTGCCTGCATTCGATTTTGGTTCTGGACAAGGAAACCTCAGACCTCAATTCTACTGTCAGAGCAGTCATTGTGCTTGGGGCCAGAATTTGCTCTTACCAAGCTGGTTCTTCATTCCCATGAGAACAGAGTTCATGTGAGCTTTGGATGCATAGAGTTTGCTTACGGCCCTCCGAGAGCGGATCAGCTCCTTCGCCAGGATCACACACACATCTCTCTGATTCTTTTTGGCAGCATCCTTTATTGACCTCTTCACCTTCTCCTCTTCCCTCTGGATATCTGAAGTACAAAAACCACAGCAAATAGTGACAAACTCCTAAGGATACAGAACAGAAATCAGTCATTTGTAGGGGTGTGTTTCCAATGCAAAGAATTGTTTCTGCTTGATTTCAGATTCCCTCTGTTACTCAAAGACCTTGTTCTAGGCAGATTTACGTGTCAGCTGATTAACTCAGCTAAATCTTAATAGAAAAATTCTCATTACTGAACATCCAGCTCTGTAATTTCTTTTGCAGTCAAGAGTACTCTAAGGGACTGTCTGAGAATATTAGTCCATGATGCTGAGCTGACTAAGAGCTTACAAAGCAAAAAAAGGTCCTGTAAGAACAAAGCACTCTGAGAGGATGACTTGACTAGCAACTTCAAAATAACTTCCTGCATCAGTGTGCAGGCCTGATGCAAATACATATACACAAAATTTACATTTAACTTAAAACATCCTGTTCAAACTCTCCTAGCATCCAGCTTTGTTCAACAGCTTTTTCTAAGAGCGTGCTTAAGTGGGAACACTGAACTAAGCACGAGCACCAAAGAGCTGGTTGGATTTGAACTATTAAACACTAAAAAGGCCTTCTTAAATACCATTGGTTTCTCCAGCAAATCTGACGTGACTGTTCACAGTTCTGCCTTGCCAGGTAACACTGCCTGTGAAGAGCAAGAGCCAGGTACTCCAAAGAGCCCAGAGTAAAGAATGCAAGAGTAAGCAGGGACAATATCAACCTCCTTTCTTTTCTAGACTCAGCAATAAATTAGTCACTGATGAAATGTGGATCTCAGAGTCCACAAGAAAAATTATCCTAAAGTAAATAAAGAATTCAGATAGTAAGGGCTCCTCACCTTCCTGCAAAGAGTTAATTGAAATGACCACAAGTACAATTATTTCAAGGAAAGCCTCTGTTCAGATTTAGCTTTGAGTCTTCTTGATTTATGCCAGTCGAAGCTATACGTTGGAAGAATCAGAAGCTGCCTTTTTACAAAAACAAAGGCATCATCACACGCTTTCTGGCACAGGCCAACTTGGAGACTTCAACACAGCTTCTCAGGTGGGAGTTAATGAACCCTGTACTCAAGACCAGTAATTCTCCCAGTATCATTCATTGAGGTGTCTACCTTAAAGGACTGGCAGAAAGCTGCAGGATCATAATCAGAAAAACGTATCTTTGCTACTTTCCCACTACTATTTTCAGAAATACCACAAACTTGAAGACATTTGTATGTCAGACATGGGACTGAGCCAAGTCCCAGCATATCAGAGCAGGTAAGGAAGAGCTAAAGTGCTCCAGCAGGAAACAGAAAGCACCAGAAGAACTCCAGCAGTACTGAGGAACAACATTCACTTTGTCAGGCTGAGAACAACCACAAGTATTGTGTTACTACACCATGCTAGTGTAGGGCAGCCTGCACCCGAGTGAATGCTTTCACTGGCATGAACTGCTGAGTATGAGATCAGTGGCACAAGAATGCAAGAACAGTCAACTCCATCTTTGAAGGTCAGTGCCAGCTACACTCCTCAAGGGAGCCAAAGTCACTTCCCCAGTCCCTCTGCAGCACTATCAAGCACAAGAGGCACAAAGCAGCCCAAAGCACCTACGAGAGGGACTCACAAGCTCAGCAAAACACAAAGTTACTGTGTTACTCCAACTCTATCAACTCAAAAAATTCAGTTCTGAAGTAACAAGGATACCTTTCATTTCTCCAAATCTTCCAAGCCCTGAAAAACAACCTACCCCACAAAGAGAAATCACTACAACAGCAAGAGTCCAACAACAGATGGTTTCAAAGAGTGTGTTGCTATTTTAGTAACTGTGCTGACTGGGAGAGCCAAGTGTTTGAGTGATCCAAGCCCACTCAGTTCATCCCAGGTGCATCTAGTGTTGCCTTGTTCAAACACATCTAGCACACCCTTCCCCAGGTAAACTAAGACACATTCCAGCTTAGCATCCTTACTTAAAGATTGCAGTGATTTCCTGTGTAAGGCTCAGCTGAAACAAGAAAGCATGGCAGGATCCAATTCCAGTGGGTAATTTTTGAGGAAACCTTCAGTGGCACTTGGCTGTCATCCCTCAGGAGCAGCCTGCTAGCCTGGGAAGTGTCCAGCAGAACCATGTACTTCCATAGGTGACGCTTGGTAAAATGTGAAATCCTGGCACAAAGATATTCTGTACTTTATTTTAAGGGGAATTATCAGTATAGCAGATGGTTGGTGGCTAGTCCTGAACTGTATTTCTTTGAATGTAGGACTCTGGAACACAGACATGTTTAGAGCTGCTAAAATAATTAGATTTGCATCCACATGAAAATATCACACTACCATGAAACCCAGTATCTGTGTAGGCCATTAAAAGTATTATGGTATGTAAAAAGTTAAGAGAAACCTGAAATTTCAAGAAACATCAGTAGTGAACATGTGGGCAGTTTGCTTCCGTGGAAGATGCAACCTCTAAAATACATTTTGCTAATAAGATCAGTGTTGCAGTTCCTCTGTGCCTGATACAGCCACACAAAGTGCCCTGGAGAAAGTAAAAGAATTCATATCCCTGTACATCAGTTTTCCTGGGAAAGACATAAACTCTGCTCCTCTTATTGGAGACAAGGACAAAGACTTTGTAGTGCACAAGCAACCTTCTCCAACCAACTCCTACAAGTCTACAAGAGGGAGAAGACACAAACCCTGCCAGGTCTCTCCAGAGGCACAGGACTGGGGAAGAACGGGGAACCAAGGATGTACTCCTCAAGGCCTCACAAACAGGCATGTGCCCAGCAACCAGATGCTGACACAAAATATCCTTCACTAGCACATCCCAGGGACAGGGTAGAAGACAAAGAAAGAGAAAACAAAACCTAGGCCCAAACCTATTTTCAGGCTGAGGGAAGGCAGGCAGAACAAATTCTGAACTAACGGCAGTGCGATATTAGAGAAACTCCTCTGCTTTTCAAGACACATTCAGCAGTGCAATGCTCATTATTTAATAGCAAAACACCCACCCACTGAGAAAATACTTTTTTTCCCCTTCCTCTGTTCTGTTTGTAATTTTTCCAAGCTGACAGCAAGCTATTTTTGCTTGGCATGTGCACTTTCACACCACTACATGCCAGTGGAACTGTCTACATGTGGAATTATACACTACACTGATACCACTCACTAAATCAATGTGGGTGAAATTCTGGATCAGAAGTCTAATGCATGTTATCCAAAGGGATTTAAGAGCATTATGCCTTACTGGGAGCATGAAATATTCATGTTCTTTTGAAAATTTTACTTGGATAACTTCACATGACATCATTTTGTAGCACAGACTAAGTCTGGCCCCAGGATCACATTCATCTTCCTTTATTCCAAATGTGGTAGACTACCCCAGGTTATTAAATTTCACAGCCTGCCTCAATTAAAGCAAAAAAACCCCTTGAAGGCACACATGGAGAGTAAAAACAAAAAATGAGGCACAAGTACAAACCTCTGATCTGTCTATCAATCACTCTCATTTCTTTCCTTATCTTCAAGGACCATTCATTGACCTTAAAAAGAGAAAGTGAGAGTTACTTGAAATTCCAACTTTAAAACTATGCTTTTATACTTTCATGTAACTTAAACATCCAGTATCAAAAGCAGCACTTCAAAATGCATGAGCTTCAAGTTATGACTGATGTTAAAATATTTCATTACTCAAATAATAAAACCCCCAAACATTGCAGAGATACCACCAGTTACTGCACTGCCCTCCATGTTCAGACAAGGAGTTAAGGAGGACCTTTATGGATCCCTTCCAACTAAAACTCTTCAATGATTCCATGATGTGATTTGTGAGTCAGACACTCACTGCCTGGCTAACTTCCCACATCTCAGCCATGCCAGTGTACAGAAGGAACTTGCCATAGGGGATTTCAGCAGAAGGGACTTTGGCACAGGATGACAGCCCCAAGAGTGCTACTGCCCATTTCAGTCAGGAAGATCACCAGGAGGTCTCCAAGCCAACCCCTATTCAAAGCAGGATCAAGTTCAGGCTTCAGACAGGTTGTTCAGGGTCTCATCCATTGAGTTTTGATATTCTTTGAGGGCAGAGACTTCACAGCCACTCTGAGCACATGCAATTTAAATTACTCCTGTGTGGTGAAGATTTGTTCTCATAGAATCCTGGAATGCTTTGGGTTGGAAGGGACCTTAAAGACCATCTATTTCCAATGCCCTGCTGTTGGCAGGGCCACCTTCCACTAAACCAAATTGCTTAGAACGCCATCCAACCTGGCCTTTCATGTCCAATTCAAAACTCTCCTCTGGCCAACTGTGGCTGTAGCCCCGCTCCTGTCACTAGACACACCTCAAAAGTACCTGTCTCTATCTTGACTACAACCCCACCAGAGGCAGGGAGAAGCTTTAGACCCTTGCTCCTTCATCTTCTCTTCTCCAAGCCAAAACGAGCTCAATTCACTAAGCCACTCCTCCTGCATCACAGGCTCCAGCCCTCCTCCATCCTGATGGCCTCTGCCAACCTCCCCAGTTTGCTGAGGTCCCTCCAGAACCGTGTGCCCATGGTGGGACACTTCTGCAGATGTGGCCTCTTTACAGCTGAGTAGCACAGTGACTGAACACTCAACACTGTGACTACAGCTTCCTAACACAGCCCCGTTTGCCTTCACTGCTGCAAAGGTGCACTGGGAACTCAGTTATTATCCATGGGAAACCAGATCCTTTCCTGCAGAGCTGGTGCCCAGCCAGCCCCAGGCTGCACATTCCTGTGTGCAGGGATGGTTGTCCCACCTGCACAATCTTGCATTGTTCAGCATCATGAGGTTCCTGCTGTTCCTACCAGGTGGTCAGGTCTCTCTGCCCTCCAGCTTCCCTTCCCCTGCCTTTGGTGGTGTTCAAACACAGCCATTCTTTCGACAGCTCCCTCCTGGCTCTTGCCAAGATCTCTGTTCCAGATCCTCTGGCTCACACAGGAGGTGGGGAGCTCCACTTGCCCTGACCACCCCTCTAAGGAAGCAGAGTAAAGAGAACTTGTGCAATGAAACCTTGTAAAGCAAGTTCTCTTTAGTGCACAAGCCCAGCAGAGCAAAAGATTTAGACTTTTGCCAGTCTCAAAAGACTTTCTCTTGGTCATAGTGAACAAGACCATGTTTTGATGCAGACCATTTGAAGTGCCCAAGCACAAAATCAGCTTAAAAAGTCCCACATACAACCCAAAGCCCTGCAGAGCTGCAGAAGTTTCTAAAAGGTTTTAGAAAGCTCCCATATCTTTAGTTAAATCCTGGGTTTACAGGAAAAAAAAAAAAAACCCCAAACCCTTGCAGGACTGACTGCAGCCTCCCCTCTTGTTCTTTAGAGCAGAGAAGAGTATGTCCTGGAGAGTCACTCCTCACCCTGACAGAAAGCTAAGAAGGTCCTTTTCTGAGTATGGACTACATGAGAGGGGAAAAAAGCAGAGGGAGGGAACTGAAGTAAAACATGACAGAGCTCTGGCTGGCCAACTGTCCTGTCTCAAATGTAACACCCACCAGAGATTTGCTCTATGACTTGTATTCTAGAACAAACCAACACACAACAAGCCTTCATGTACAAGCACAGTCAGCAACTGGCAAATGAACCACAGCTGGATTTGCAGCTTCTGTCTCTGGGGTGCACAGCCCAGCACAAAGACACCATTAAATCAAGACTGGTTGTGTGTTGTCATCAATCCCTGCTTACTCTGACAGCAGAAAACTCTTTCACAGCTCATCCCTAGCACTGCCAGGAATCAGCTGCTTGACACGACTGTCCTGAAGGCAGAGCTGGGTGCTTATGCCTTCCTTGGTGTTCCCAACTCATCTCCTGGTTTATGTAAGAGGAGGAGCAAATCCCACTGACTCATCCAGGCTACTCCATGCTCCCAGCTACATGAGAAAGCAATTTGTTGACCTGCAAGGAAGCCACACTGCCCATCTCACACAGGGACACAGATAAGAACCATGGCACAGGGTAGCAGTGCTGGGAACAGGAGTATGTGGTCCAAAAGAGCACATACAAATGAGCAAAGATAATTATCCTGAGTACAACTCCATGCTGATGAAGCAATTCTGCTTCCACTCCTGATCTAAACAAAAACATCACTCTCACAGCACTGCATCATCATGCCAGAGTCAGCCAGCAAAGCACTCAAGCTGAAAAGAGCCAATTCAGACTACACTGGAGGAAAACTCACTTTTTAAGTTCAAACGATCCAGACATGGCATTAAAAGTGTAATAAATCCCCAGCTTTAGACAGGCTGAAATGCATCACCAGCTCCTCACAAGGACTGAAGGTATTTGCCTTGTATTGATCATAAATAAATTATCTCACATCAACAGAGTGGGCAGACAAAAGAACTGAGGGCAAATCATTGCCATAACAAAAATCTCAACCCCTCCCCATCATCATCCAGCTCCTGCAGTGCTTGGATGGCTCCCTCTAGCCCTGCTCAGGGACTGTACCTTGTGCACAGCTGCTGGCAGACAGGAGCTAAGCAGTGCTGCCTCCCCATCAGCTAGGATGCAAAAACAACTACTGCTTTTTCCTTCTAAAGCTGCAGTTAGGTACAGGAGGAAAGGAAGTTTTAACTATTAATGGGTTTCTCAATATCAGTGTTAGGTCTATGAAGTCACCAGGCCAGGCTGCACCCCAGGGGACTGCTCATGACAGCAAAAGGACTCACATTACCTCTCCCTACACCTGTTCCATACTGCCTTTGCAGGGTTTTCTGCAAAGAATCACGGGATCATTGGCTTACGAAGGGATCTCTGGAGATCATTCAGTCCAAACCCTCTGCCAAGGCAGGGTCACCCAGAGCAGGTGACACAGGAAGGTCTCCAGGTGTGTTTGGAATGTCTCCAGAGAGGGAGACTCCAAAACCTCCCTGGGCAGCTGTTCCAGGGCTCTGCCACCCTCAGCATTAAGAAGTTTTTCCTCAAGTAAAGCTGGAAGTTATTGTGGTTTAGTTTATGGCCACTGCTCCTTGTCCTGTTGCTGTGCATCACCAAAAAAAGGGTTCAAGGTGGATGGCACCATCCTCCAAGAGCTCCAAGACAGCCCACAAGCTCTGTGCTACTGGAAAACACAGCAAGTTCATCAGTTAGGGAAGGCAAAGGAGTGGCCCCCAGACAGGCAGCAAGAACTCCTCAGTGCAGCATGACCACATGTGTGGGTTACACAGCTGTCTGATGTGTTACCCCACCCCTGAGAGCAGCAGTTTCCAGCCCCAGCTCTCCCTGTGGTCTCTTGTACCACACTCAGGAACACAGGAGACTGACCCAGCCCACACAGTGCTCTGACACAGGCAGAGGAGGAAGGGAAAGGACACTCCCAAAGGTACATTCCTCACCTGACAAGCAACAACCATAACCTGCTCCCCAGAGACTCAGCTGCTACAAAGCACGAGGGAACATCTGTGACACTGCAGTTTGTCTAAGTCTTCAACTTGTGTGCCTGTTGTCCTTCTCCCTGCTGCCTTTCCATACTGTATTTGATCTTCTCACCAAACAGCAGATTTTTTCACTAACACATTCGTAGCTACTTATGAAAGGTAACAGTGAAATCCACCAGTGTCTTGATTATTTCATTTCACTGTGGCGTCAGAAAGCTGTTAGCAGAAACACACAGCTTGTCTACAGACTCATTTTCCCCCTACGAGGAAGAATTCTGCAGGAGGAATTAGAATCATAGCGTGTTAAGGAGTTGGAATGAGCCTTAAAGACAATATAGCTTCAAGCCCCCCTGCCACAGGCAGGGACACCGTCCACTAGACCAGAATCCTCAAGGCCTTATCCAGCCTGGCTTTGAACATTTCCAGATATGGGGCAGCCACAGCTTCCATGGGGCAACCTGTTTCAGTGTCTCACCACCCTCAGAGGGAAGAATTTCTTCTTAGGATCTAACCTAAATTTCCCCTCTATCAACTTGCACCCATTCCCCTTTGTCCCGTCACTCCAGTTCCTCAAAGAGCCTCTCTCCGGCTTCCCTGTAGGCCCCTTCAGATAATGGAACGTTCTGTGAGGTCTCCACCGGCCCGGTCGCGGGCCGGGTACAGCCTGCGCCAGGGCCAGGCCGAGCCCGGCCCCTCCGCAGTCCCCGCCCGACGCCATAGCAACGCCACACGGCCCTGCCGCCACTCCCCCCTCAAGCTCCCGGCCCTCGCCGCCCCTCGGCCCCGCCTCAGCGGCTCCGGCCCCTCACCAGCTCTTTGGGCGGTTTCTCGGGGGTCTTCCCGAACAGCCCCATGGCGGCCGCACCGCCCGGCACTTCCGGGTTCCCCACAGCCGGGCCGGGCGGAACCGCACTGCGCCTGCGCCGCCGGCAGCGCACACCCCCGCCGGCAGCGCACACCCCGCCCTCTCCGCGTGGGGGCGGTGCCCGAGCGGCCTCGCCCCGCCCCTCGCGGCGTCCCGCCAGTCACGTGCCGCTGCGCACGGCCCCGCCTCGCCCCCAGGGGCGGAAGGCGCTGAGGGGGGCGGAGCGGGGCGGGTGCTGGTGGCGCCGGGAGCGCTCGGCGCCGCACAGTGAGCGTGTTTGTAACGCACTCACGGGGTCAGTCAGGTTGGGAAAGATTTCTGAGATTATAGAGTCCAACCACGACCGAACACCACTATGGCACTGGGTGCCACGTCCAATTTTTCCCGAAACACCTCCAGGGACAGTGACTCCACCATCGCCTTGGGCAGCCCATTCCAATGTCCAATGTCCTGTGAAGAAATTCCTCCTAATGCGCAACCTAAACTCCACTGGTCCAGCTTAAGACTGTGCCCTCTCGTCCTGTCGCTGGTTTCCTGGGATCAGAGCCTGATCCCCACCTGGCTGCACCCTCCTGTCAGGGAGTTGTAGAGAGCAATAAGGTGCTCCCTGAGCCTCCTCCAGGCCGAGCTCCCCCAGCTGTTCATCACACCTGTGCTCCAGACCCTTCCCAGCTCCGCTCCCTTCTCTGGAACTCCAGCACCACTATAACCGGTTGGTGGAAGGGCCGATTCCCACTCCGGCATTCCCCTGGGACGGCCCGCAGGACACCAGAGCGCAAAGCTCACACAGGCCCGCAGGACACCAGAGCGCAAAGCTCACACAGGCCGATGGCCACCCCGCCCTCAGCTGCCGGGGCTCTTTCGGAGAAATCCCACCGGCCAGGCCTGGCTCGTCTTCACCCTCCTCTCCGCAGGGTCACCTGGCTGAAATGAAGGGACAGCTTGGGGCCGCTGCGCTGGAGCTCCAGCGAGTCATTCCATCTCTTCACGCCCCGGTGCACAATCTGAGACTGAGAGCATTAGAAATAAATCAGTGATGCACAGAGTGCAAAAGCTTAGGAAGAAAAAGCTGCTATTAACTTAATCTAACTCTTTAATAGTTACTCTTTAACTTACCCTCATTATTTAATTACCGGAGACAGACATTTTAATGAGTTACAAAAATTTACAGTTTCACCTTTGTCATCTTTCCCTTCAGACTCTAACGCAGAAAAAGAATCTAAACAAGCTTTGGGAAAGAGACCTCTCATTTTGGACTGAGCACCAGCAGTGGGAAAGCCAGTGCTAATAAAACAATAATTGATGAAATCGAGAGTGGCAAAGAGCTTCAGAGATTATTTAAATCCATCCTTTGTAAAAGCACAAGACATCCATCACCCTTATTAAACCTAACAAATAAGTGAATACCCTCACCTCAGTGGTTTGACATCTTCTGTTTACAATTGGTCTCCAGCTTCCAGGAACGAGACATCAGAGAATAAAACACCACTTTAGGAATGTTTAGCATCTCAGTTGAGACACTTCACAAGTACTAGCACAACCCAGCCCTGCAAGGCAAAACATGTGAGCAGTGAAACTGCTGACCTTGTTACAGGCACAGTCTTTGCTCCTTTGCTCCGTTCTCCGGATGTTCAACTGTCAACGCGTCAGGGAAGGGCTGTCTGAGATCCTGCATGCGGTAGAAAACAATGTTACTTGGATGCTTCTGCTGCTACTGACACGAGCATTTCATAAAATAAACACATCCAACTGCTTTTTCTGTCCTGCTGGGACTCTCAATACACTACGCCAGCTGCTCAAGATTCTGTAACAGATGCGTTGCCGGGAACTGCATCACAACAATTTATATAACCCAGACACGAGGGGACTAAACCTTCCTCCACAGCTACCTACTGGTCATAATTACCTGCTCCTGTGGATGTGCCCTCAGTGGTTCTCCTGCTAATTAAACAGCAGTCTGGGTCATCCATCAAAAGAACAGGATGAGTAGAGCAACTGAGGACATTAAAACAAGTCTTCAGCTGAAACAGGTGTGCACAAAGGTTTGCAAACAAGGCTGAGCCAGTGCACAGGAGCAGAGCTGCTGGGGCTGTGTGTGAGGGTGAGGAGGTCAGCCTTCAGCAGCAGAGCTGCATTCCACGAGCACTCAGTGCTCCAAGGACGCAGCATTGCTCCAGCTTAGCACTCACAGCATTCGGCAAATTGCTGAGGTACCAGTGAAAGGCTACAGCAGGCTGTGATACAGCACCTCGCTTGTGTGTGTCAGCACCTCAGCTACAGCCTTATTTATACTGACAAAACTTCTCCTTTCCTTTGGCAAGGCCTCAGCTCAGTGCAGGTTTCAAAACAGTCCTGAAACAATGTGGATTTCAGCTACTCATGACAAGCACATACGCCACACTGCTGCACAAATTGGAAGCAGAAATGATCTTTGCCCTCATTATGCCTCTCTGCTGCTCTGCTGAGGCTGTAATGACAGAGACAGGGCATGTACTTGCACGTCTCAACTGGAATAAAAATTACTTTCTGGACCATGGGAGAGTTGCTGATATTGTGCCCCTTGCACCTCTCTGCTTTAGTAGTGCCCTGGGAAAAAGGAAATGAGAGAGAAAAAAGGACTCAGTAAATTAAAAACAGCTCTTCTGCTAATTACATGAATATCCTCTTGGGAACACACCTGGTGTCAGAGCTGTGAAACATTTGTTAATAAAAAGGAGCGTGCCCAGGAACCCTGGACAGACAAAAATGCCAGGAGCTCTGTGAGCACCAGTCTCCCAACTCCATAAAGACACTGGGAGATGTAACTACAACAGGGAGCTGTGTTTGTATTTGCTATTACCATCATCTTTATGTCATTATTCTCCTTCCATATCACATAGGCAAGATTTAGGAAAGAAGTAAGACAATTGAAAATATCTTTCTAGTTTAGACTTTTCCTCTACTCATATCATCTCCTGCTCTTCCCACCCTACCCCTTTTTCTTTCCAACCAACAATTCCTCTCTATTTTCAGCCAGATGATTTCTGAAAGGTACAACCAAAATCAGTTTCATATTGAAATATAAAGAAAACAACAGACTTAATTTTTTATGGTACCAAAGAACTATCAAAGAAACCAGAAATCACTTCAGAATACCACCACAGTTGGAAGCCGGCAATTTTTACCTTTATGAGCCACTTTTGTCACTGCATGATAATATTCTGCTCCTTCTCAACAGTTTACTTTGAGGCTGTAGAGGGAGCTACCCTGAAGTTTTCCTAGATGTCTGCAGATGAGGGTGCTGGAGAGACAGCTGCTAGAAGAGGGTCTCCATCTGGAAAAGCAGCTTGTAATCAACTGGAAAACCACTGATCAAGAAGAGAAACACCTCCACAGAGCAGACTTATGAAGGAAACAGTTCCCAGTGAAACACTGCTGCCTTCTCCTTGGCCAGTGGCTCAGAGCACTGAATTCCTGCATCCCTAGGAGATGATTTATTAGTCACAAGAGTTGTGTTATATTTTTATTGTCTTCACAGATAAATCAGGCCAGCAAGACATCCGTAACCATACACACAAAATATTTATCAAAACAATTAACGTTACAAATCTCCTTTTAAAATAATTTATTTCACCGATTTATTTTTAAATGGTACTGTCTTACAACATACATTATTCAACAAAGATGTGCAGAACAGACTCTAAAATAAGAAACACTTAAATTAAGCAATTGTCTCCGATTAGAATTTCAATTTCACCCACATCCCAACTTGTAAATGTTTGCTGGAATACACTTCTCTTGTAGGCTTGATTTTTGTGCTTACAAAAACAGCATCAAGTTTCCAGATGTTGAAGAGAACAAGTTATTTGTATGGTAAGTTTGCATTCAGTTCAACATACAAGGCAACCAAATGATTCTGTCGTTAACGTTAGCATCATGTATATTTTAGTTCACTGCACTAACATTTAAACTAAAACTTCAAACCACGTAATCTTTTAAGTGACTAACATTTAAAAGGCAAGCAGTAATATCCTGAAAGCTTACAAAAGACATGGGCACACAGCTAAGACGGGGGCTCACTCGACAAAGGCTGCGGGTGTGTGTATGGCTGCTTTTTTTTGTAGGACGCCCACCTGCAGACGGGGCAGCAGTGCCGCCCGCCCGCCAGCCACATCACGATGCAATTCTGGTGGAACACGTGGCCGCACGGCAAGCCCATCAGCAGGCAGCCCTTTGCAAAATTTTCTAGACACACCACACATTCTGTACAGTGCAACATGTCGGAGGGCCAGGCTGACCAGTCTGGCTCCAGGTCACCTGTGGAGCTGTACGAGCTGTAGGACCTGGCTTTGCGTTCGCATGGCTCGTGGTGACAATAGTGACTGGCACACGAACAGCCCTCAACACCGCACTGACGCTCCCCTTCGCTGCACCCGTGACACGTGCTCAGCTCATCGTCCTCCGAGACTTCTCTGCCGCTACTAAAGACCTCTTTGTTTTCACTGTCAGAGTCACTTTCGCTGTCTGTAAAGGTTTCCAGCATTTCCTCATCAGAATGGGCACCCAGGCATTGAAACCTCCACATGGGTAAGTTTTTTATATAATCAGTTGGTATCAGAGGGTGAAGCCAGAGATCGGGGAAGGCCAACCGCTCCAAGAACAAATCCGGGTCTTCATCCCAATCTGAGTCAAAAGGGAAGTGTTGAAAAGAAGCAATGGGATGAAACAGGTAGCTGGTGTACCAGTCCCACAGGCTCGACAGCCACTCCAGATTATTAGCATTTACTTCATCCGTGTTGTTATTGCGCCTTCGCTTCTTCTCAAAGTAATCAATTAGTAAACCATGGCCAAGGTACGTGCTGAGGAAGAGGGCTGGATGAGAAGAGTAGAACATCCAATCTGCCCTCACCCAAGAAGCCAAAGTAGTTGTGTTAGAGTACCTGAAGAGTTTTAAACTGTACTCATAAAAGCTGTCTAAGTAGGGTAGTTGCAAAAAACCTAACACTGGTAGCCAGGAAATAATTAATAGTGAATTATACGTCCCTAAAGTGCTTATAAGAACCACAAAACGCTTTATAGTGGCGCCTTGTGTAATAAACAGGTCCATCCAAGCCATCAGATTGACCAAAACTAAACTTAAAACAAATAAATCATTAACTTCTGGTTGCAACGAGCGCAAAAAGGAATCCATGGCACGTAGCGATATAAATTCACCAGTGTTATTTCCATACCTGTATATCCCCTCAGGAGTCCTAAGTATGTACGATGGTGTCTTGTAGATACCAATTTCTGCCATGTAACTTTTATTGTCCCAGTTTTCCACGTTCACAAAAATAAACTCTACTCTTCCAGTAAACTTTACACTCAGTGCAGAGAAGAACGCCGGAGGCTGGTCGAGGTTGGCAAACAGGTATATTTTCACCCGGTACTGGTCACTTCTGTTCCATTCTTCTTTCAGATGTTCAGAGTTGTAGATGGTTTTGATCCGAGAGGCAGCGTGGGCTGTGATCCATTTGAAGATGTGCTCCACTTCAATCTTGCGCCCGCTGTATTCCTTAAGCATGACTTTTCCCTTGGAGGTACTGGTTTGTGGAACTGACATAATGAGGGTGGATTTCAGCCAACCCCTCCTCTTGCAGTATCTACAAACAGAACGGTAGGTTAGATGACAGTTTCATAACCCCAGAAGTGAGTTCCTTACATTTCTGTTCTAAGCCCAAAAATGAGACATGCTGAGCACCTGGGAACCCTTATAATATAATAACAGGAAATAAAGGCACCCAATATTCTCTGGCAAAGCATATTTATTCTAACAGTACATTTATATGTTACAGGAATATTGTTAAGAGATATGCATTCATAAAACAGGAAGAGGAATAGTGTTAATTTTCACAGGTCATTAAAGTAAACAAGGCCATGCAGCAAATTTATGCTTTGTAACTGCATTTGAATAATAAACAAGCTGACTTCAAAGCTTTAGTATTAGAAGCTACTTTTCCTTGGCCTTCCAGCCAAGAAGAAAACCACTCAGTGTAACTAAATATCCCACAGCTTTCCCAGTGCTTCCTTCCATCCTAGTTTTGCCAAGGAGCTGTGGGGTGAAGTTGAGCAGACACTGGTCTGTTTGCAGTTGCTTTAATGAAGCTGAGAAGTGTCCACTTCCTACTGGGACCATTTTGGCAGCATGCAGACACACTAAGGGGTGAGGGGAGAGAGCTGGCCACAAAACCAGCGGAGCAGGAAGCACACACATGGTGCTGGATGATTTGGGCTAAAAAAATACCCACACTGTCTGGCAGGCAGATGGGATGAACCCCAAATCCATAACTAAAAGAAGGGGCTCTTCATGGCTGAAGTCATGGTACAGAGCCCAGTAACTCCGAGATGAATCTGATGACTCACAAGATCCTTTCTCTCATGCATCTTTCCTATGAATATCACTACACCCAATTTTCTAGTCCTACTTTAAGGAAATATCTGGCAAGCTTCAACAATCAAAATATGACAGCCAACAAGCACACAATCTCTGAGAACCCTGCACACTGGGACCACCAGCCTCATTCACCAGCCATCTCACCTAGCTCCTCTGTGGTTTTGGTCTGTCAACATGTATTTAGACAATTACAACTCCCCTTCCCAGGAATCTGAATGCAGCATTTTTAGAAAGAGCCATAAGATATTATCCTGCTAATAAAGGTATCCTGATTACTGCAGCATGTAGTATTCTTTTGAATTGCAGCTGCAACCTGATGAAAACTATTCACAAGGGTTTATTTGACAAAAATTTTCTTCTATTAAAAGAAATGAATTAATTTAAAACATGGTATTTGATCAGAACATTAAGGCTACTTAGGAGCTATGCAAAGAGAAACACTGCCAAATTTTTAAGATGTTCAAATACGAGATTATTTTGCATAAGCACTACAAAGCCTAAGAATTTCCTCTTATGATTAACATTGAGATTTCTGTAAACATTTAGGACTTAAGCTGTATAAGATGTGCCTATCCATACATGCCGCTGGAATTCTAGACAAAGTCTCCTGTCATGTAAAGCAAACGCCTCCAACAAAATGTTAAAAAAAAGCCTCTTTTTACAGCAGCAGGGAATTTATTAATAGCTTCTTTGGCTCTGCTCTTCTTCCTTGTAAGAAATCATACGCAAACACACTGACTCTTGCACAGCACACTGTGTGTTGTCCTAGGGTGTGTGCCAGTTTATATATAAACATACATTTGTCAGGGAACAGGATTTGTCAGTAATTCTGGGAGGCAGGCACTGTATGCAAGGTTCATGCTAACCTGGCTTCCCCTTTCCAGATGGTGATATAACAACTCTAAAACTGATATATTCGGCTTTGTCCTAAGCAAGCACAGTTTCTCTCCCTGAATGCCTGGACTGGAAGGCCAAACTCTTCTGTTCATTCCTCTCCACTGCTGTATTATGCTCTCCACAGTCTAATCATGCATTTCCCACACGACGCTTTAGGAAGCTGCAGAGCTGATAAATAATGTAATGGAGCATTCTGAGCAGACTTTAGGAGAGATAAAAACATGAATAAAGCCACCTTCTGTCACAGCTACTTTTACAACACAGCAAGCCCTGCTGCTAGAACACAGCTGAGCCTTAAGATATTCTTGGGATTTCAATAATCCTTTAAGGATATACCTGGGGTCACTGGAACAGTTAAAAGTGCCAGTACGTATGCCGAATCTTGAGACCTTCTTCACCATTTTCTCCCAGTGGACTTTACCCACCAGTGGGCTTCTGTCGTTTGCTATGACCTATTGCCAAAAGGAAATACTGGTTTAGTATCACAGTCAGTTTGGTTCCTGAAATAAAGAGCAAGTTTCAAGAAAACAGAGAGCTGGTCATGCTTGATACTCTTTCCCCTTCTTTTAGCATACAGAGTGTGAATGTACAACTGAGAGTCATGGTAAATGTCTTTGGAGGGTGAAGCTCTAAGACAGAAATGTGGTTTCTGCAGAGAAAAAGAAGTGCATCATTATGTTAAGTACATGTTAAGATACTAAAATCAGTGGTAGTCAGCTAAAACTTTGGTAAAATAACGAAACTATCATTAAGCAGTTCGTAATAGGGGAGAAAGGAGAGGGGGTACAGCAGGTTCCTCTTCTTTACAATTGAAAAAAGACCATAATTTTATCACAATTCTCCCTCAGAAATTACAACATACCAAAGAAACATTGTCTCAGAGCAAGTAGAATGAGTGGGAATGCTTGTACCTGGTGCCAGATTAAACTGCCAACAGCCATTCCTGAGCAGTGGAAACTACTGATTAACCTCCCAGATAATGCCTAAGAATCTTGACTCCTTCCAGCTTTGCCCGTGACTCACTCTGCAACTTTATGTGACTGTTCCACCAACTCCAGTGTCCCATCTGCCATTTCAGGACCATCATTTGCTGTGATATATCCCAAGGTTTAATTTGCTCTAATCCAGTATATTAAAGCTGTACTTCAAGTTACCTTACTGTAAGCTTCTGCTGACACAGATGACAAAGAAGCAGCATTCATCCTCTGACTTATAACTGTACAGGGAGGGGGAAAAAAAAACCCACATGGAAAAGAAAACCCTGCCTGCCTGCAGCTGACAGGTAATTTTGAATGACATGACTGATCATGCACTATTCCATGAGCCGTCGCATTTTCTATTTTAGAAATGCCTCACATGCTTCTGCAGGTTTACTGGCAGCCACTTAAAATATATTTTTAAATTAAATCTTGAAACTTCCATTTGTTAGATATTTGTTTACCCACCATTAAACTTATCCCAATTGTTTTCTGACTTAATAACCTCAAATGTCAGCTTGCCCCTGGAAGTTGGGCTGTCACCATGATTAACAGTTCTCTGTGGACATGCTGAGATTCAACCTAGAAAGTGTGTCCAGCCTTTGAGACTCATAAATATTATCTGCTTTGTGGTAAGCAGCAGCCTCTCAGAATCTTAAAATAGAAGAATTCACCAAGCAGAATGTTCTACGTAGGGAAACAAACTCAAGTCACAGATTACACTCCCATTGCACTAAGCCCAAAATGTTTAAATAACACTGGTGGAGAAAATCTAGGTAAGAATCCTTCAAGTCATTCTTAAAACACACACTCACATAGAAAAGCCTTTTTGGTTAGATAAATGTAACCATCACGCACTGAGACAACCAGCTGGGAAATCTGCTGTATTACTGAGGCTCCTTTATATCACCCAACGTGACTGAAGCTTTGGATATTTTAAACTGCTTCCTTTCATGCACTTCAATCAAGGAAGACCAAATTCCTAAAGACACCTTAGAGCCAGAATATCCTTGGAGCTACTATGGGATGACAAATACATCCAACATGGCAAGGAACCACTACGTTTTATTAGTAAGCATAAAAATAAAACTTTGGTAACTGAATTACTCTTTGGTACAACTACTCAGAGATTGGCTTCTTCCAAAACTGTGTGCATGTTCTGAAACAGTGATGAGAGAATGCTGTGTGCAGGAGGACAGATCCTGTTCACTCTATCTTCTGCCTGGCACCACAACATTCACTTTGTCAAGACAAAAATTTGTTGCAAATACAGTCACCATTATATTTTACTGTCAACTGCCTGTACTGGTGCAATTTTTAACACCAGCTTAATTCCTTTCCTATCAAAAAGTCTTTCCTCTTGGAGAAAGATATTTATACTGAACAACAATGACCTAAGAAGCAATCTGTATTTTTTAACTACATAGAGGAACCCTACTATGGTTTTGCACACTGAAGCTTTGTAAAATATTTTGGGCTCATGCGTTTTTATGTCATTATGGAAAAAAAATCCAAATAAACATGTCTATTGCAGCTGCTCCTTGCAGACAACAGCCAGGTACAGCACTGGGAGTTCACCATGCCAAAGCAAGGCTTTGTATTTCGGAAAGCCGTCACCACCTCTGTGCATGAGGGAGTCCAAGAAAATACTGCAGGTTAAGCAATCAAAATGTACTTCAGTTCAAATTAAAAATAACCTGCAAACACTTGTAACAGATTTTATTTAAGAAGTGTGAATTTTGATAAGTTAAGAAATTCAGCTTAAAAACCTGTAACTGAGGAGACTGAGAATTTGAATGTGGAAGAGGCCTGGAAGTTCTTCAAACCCATGGTGTTAAAGCTATCAGGATTTTATATTTCAAGTAAGGAAAAAAAAGAGGTTGTCAAGTCCTGCACTTATTCCTAGCAATCATTTCCAGAGAGAGGTTAGAAATAGTTTGACAATCTACAAGGATTGAAAAAAAGGTCAAAAGGAACAGCTATCAAAGAAAGATATGCAAGGGAAAAAAAGTAAGGAAAAATGAGCTATTCAAGTTAGACCATACAAAGACTATTACAAGTTGTACCAAAAGGTTTTTCAGTCATATGAATAAGAATAGAACAGGGGGAGAAGCAGCAGGATCACCAAACAATGAAGATAGCATAGAAATATAAGATAATTTTCTTTTAAAGTTAAATTAACACTGTGACTCAGTTTTCAGTGAAGGGAGGGGTGGCTGGCTGTGGACCAGTTAGCAAATTTATGGGAAGAAACTGCATCACCTGAAGGTGCAAGCAGAACTCAAATAACATAATGCACTTAGAATAAGCATGATATCTCCATCCTAGAACTGTAGCACAAGCACACAGGTGAACCTGTGAAAATTTCCTGCAAACCTCTGCCAGACCAATTCACATTTTAACAGTAACAAGTTTGTAGATATATTTAAGAGCAAATGAAAAAAAAAATCCCACCAGTTTGATTTCAATAGGATGCAAAACTGTAGAAGTTTTAGAGGTGCAGAGACAGTTGCATTTTCCACCTCTTTCCAACATGCAATTAAAGACGTATCATTCCTGATTGAGAGAAACTTCCCCTGAAGGAAAATAACTGAGTTTCAAGAGAAAAAGGGAATGCCTGTTTGTAGTTTGGTAGTGTATCATGTATTATGCCACACGGAAAATTTACATGAGAGCTACAGATAGGTTTTATAGTGAGTGAAAAAAAGAGAAAGTTTTAAAATGAGCAAGAAATTGGCTACAGCAAAAAGACATCAAAATGCCAGAAAGGTGCTAACAGACTTCTTAATAGATTTACCTTAGAGCTCAGTTCAGCATATATTCCCATTAATGCCCTTCCTGTGGGAACTTGAAGTCTCCCAAAGCCATTTGTAGAAGACATAAAACTGGGAAACACATCTATGTGGGAAAGAGGATTATAACACCATGCAGGAAGAGCTGCACAAATCTTGTAATGCGGAGTGTCACACATGAAATTGAATTCAGTAATGAACAGGACACTTGGGGAGTTCATCAGTTAGAAACAGCGATGGGAGGAAACGCTTGGGGCTATCAGTTGCTCCACAAGAAAACACGAGCCATCAATATTAATTGGCTGCAAAACAGGCAAAGCCCAGGATATATCAGACCTGACAAAACAAACTGGCTGATTGACCTCAGTTACTGGGAAGAATGTGGTTGACATCAGGACTCGGTGAAACTAAAGGGCAGTGTCAATTTATGCCCAATAGGAACAAATTAGCCCTGAATACACCCAAGCCAGACACACATTTCCAAGAAGAAAACAGTCAACAGGAGTATTTGAACAACTTACAGTGTAAGAGAGACAGCAAATTATTTTCTAAACACGTATTCTACAGTCTAGCAGAAAGCTGAACTAGCTCATCAGAGAGGTCCCTTTCAATCATATACTCTATTTAATGTTACAGAAATAAAGCCCAAGCTCACAGGAGAAGGTACCTTTTAGGAGATCAGCTAACACAGCTGGGAAACAAACACCACGTCTGGAGAAGAACAAACCCTCTCAGCGTTGCTTATTATTAGCTATGTTCACAATCTGTGACATATCACATGTCAGAGTGACAAGTAAGACAATGAGGGTAACTCAATTAATCCATTAATCATCTTAATGGACTAAGGGAATCAATAGGATCACAGTAACGCTGCTATTTAACAACTTCACATCACAGAATGGATCTGCTCCCTAACCTACACCTAACCCAGGCCAGAGGATTGGCTCTGACTGACTGCAGGGTCTGAATTACCATCTCTGTAATACTGAAAATGCTGAAATTCTGATGATTTCAAAAGACAGTTGAATAGGGAGCTTTTGCATTGGAAGAGTTCTCATGACATCAAACTACACAGAATTACCCCTGAAGAGTTCAATCAAGAAAGTAATTAGAAAAATCAGTAAATTAGAAAAATAGAATTATTTTGATCTATATGTTAAAGTAGTCATAGTTATGACACTAAAGAACAGACTTTAAGAGCAAATATCCTGAAGCCAGAAAGGTATAAACACTTGGAAAAAGAGGACTAAGTCAGCAAGGCACTTTGCCTCTCCTGCCTAATCCAAACCCAAAGTGTATTGGGTAGGTGCATCAATATTGCAATAGCTACTTTATAACCATCACTGATCCAGCTGCTCCTTAATTTCCAAGTATCATTAAGCATTTTTAAAGATTATTTTATGAAACACAGGTTCTTAAAATACAAGTAAAAATATGACTGAAATTGAAGAGGCTTGAGGAAGCGCAGCTGATGTTAGAGTTTGAAATAGCAATGCAATATGCAAAGACACACTCCTCTTCTGGTATCCCTGAAGTACTTGAGCATGACATGATAATGACCTCACTTGAGCATTATCCTGTTTTCCGTGCATTTAAATCAGATTTTGTTCAATTTCTTTCAGACAGGTATGCCAAGATCTCACAGCAGGTCACAGGAACGAGATTTGTTCTCAGTAAGTTTTGAAGCTCGCTCATAACTCAAAGTGTTCGAATATCACAAGGCATGACAATGAGTCAGAGAGGGGCAAAAGCAGAAAACACCTCTACATGTATTCCAGCTCTCATTATTTTAACCAATTCTAGCTGGGACAGCAAGTGTCAGGCACACCTGCTCATACCAACAGCACACGATTTCAAACACACAGTATAGTCAACTTGGTTTTATGGCTCAGCCACAAAGACAATGACTCCAAGTGCTCCTCAACTCCAGGCACTAGGGCACTGTGACAGACTGCACACCATCAGGAAAAACAAAACCCATTAAGTAAGAGACACCATTCCCTGCTGCACACACACACATCCAGGTAGTTCTCTCAGGAGCAGTCAGTCCTCACCCAGCCTCAGCAAGTCACTCTCCACATAAGGAATACAGACATTTGAATTGGAAAAAACCTGCGTAGTTTTGCCAAAGGCAAAACTGATTTCTAACATTTAATGAACTGGTAAGGTTGTATGAACATAAGAATTGTCTGTCTGGTTCAGTGGTTTCCATTCGAGACACCCATGAACTCCTCCAGAGTGCCTGCAGAGGGTAAATGAGCAGAGAAAACTCAATATTACTGTAAAGATTTCATGCATGCCCTGGAAGACTTTTAGGGATTCACAAAGATAAAACATTCAAAAACTCTAGTCATAGAACCCTTTTTCTTTAACAACTATGCTGCAAACTCTGATCCTATATATAAAACAAGTAAAAATACAATTAATTATAGATGGACTGGTAATTTACTTATTAGAAGCTTGAAAAAAGCTCACTTATTTCAGATAATGTCAATAAGTTTCTACATGAATGTCTGCATTTCTATTAACTCTGAGACATCTCACTTTCTGTTTATTATTTGACAATGTGTTAATGGAACTGAATTTCCACTTAGACTCTTTCCTAAGAATTCACAACTCATTCAGAATGCACCCATATGGACTGAAGATATCTGGAGATTTTTTGCCTTCCTTTACTGTGAAAGAGATTGTGAAAAATCACATCAAAATAGGCAAAGACTACATCCATCACAGCACACAAAAATTAACCACCCCCAAATTACATTCAGTTTCACCAGGAAGATGAGGTGATCTATGCACTGATCTGGACATCAGTTATGCTGTCAGTTAAGTCAGAGATTGAGATTAAATGAGCTTCTGCAATGAGTTAACACAAATGCACAGGCAATACAAGGACTATTACATTCCAGCTGATGGTATTCTGCACCCTTGACTGGATATGAAGCCTCTGAAGAAGAAAACTGAAACTTAAAATCAGGTATCCTGTAGTAAATGATCCTGAAGGGCTATTGGAAAAGACACAAATACTGAATTATGTATTTTGAAAGAACTGAGTGTTTCTGCTTTGTTTCTTTTTAGCAAGAACAGCTGATCACCTGGCAAAATTCAGAAGGCGAATAAATATGAAAATCACTCATCCTACATGCAAGCAAAAGGAAGAACAAACAAACCATCACCACCAAAATGCTGTAGGCACATCCCTTGCCCTGTGACTACACCACTTGAACTAGAAACTGAGATGCAGAACAGACTGCAGAATTTTACATCCATAATAATGGCCTTTGCAGCTCTTCCAGACACAATCAAAACGTCTGTCCTCATACTTCAATGCCAGGAAGAAAGTTCCCTTTACCTCTCTCTGCCACTATGTTATAGTAGAGACTTTTAAAATAAAAATATACATTCATTTAGATTTTAACTTCATTGAAAGAGGATTTTTATCTGTAGATCATTTTCAAAAGCCATAATGACTACAATACTGTTGGATGTGACAGGCTTCTAGAGACTAACCAGAGCCTGGAAAAGTAAGAACATTACATATAACTCTCCTAACCAACAAGAGAAGCAGCTCCAGAAACTACCAGTCACCCTCCTTGCCAGCCAAAGAAGTGCACAGCAGCAGCTGGCAGGCAAGAAGAATGGCATAAAAGGAAAGGTGATGAGATCATGAGCTAATAGGAGAAAGAACGTGCTGCTGTCTGTGGCTCTATGGAAGTGCCACTCAGGAGCTGTGAACAGCTACACTGGTAAACAAATTACCACTGAACCGGGATGCTTTGCATGTGGATTTCCAGAAAATAAAGAAACAAAGCCACAAAACACCAATTCTTTGTGTATTGCCTTTGACTTTCTTCAAGCAATTCATCTTGCTGACTCTAAATGATAAATTCCCACCTCAATTTTTGTCAAACATATCAAGAAATAGTAATTGTTTCCTCTTTTTCCTTTGATTCTCTGCAGACAGCGATGGCTATCACATTCCCAGACTGTGCCACACCAGAAATTTCATTTATATGCACTGGAAAATAAAAATCATCTCCAAAGTCTCAGTCCTCTCATGCATCATCACAAAGTGCTCAAACCAACTCAAGCGACAGCCACTGTGCCAGCTGAGGCAGAACTGCTCCTCTTCCTCTGCTCCTTTCCAGCAACCCCCACAGAACAAGGATTCAGGGCTCAGGATACTGAAAAGGATCTGGAGATCCTTTCTGCTTCCCAGCCAGCATCAATAGAGCAGGGGAATCTCCGACCTTGCCCACGGTCACCAAACCCACCCATGCTGCATCCTCGCTCCCCTGCATGAGAATTGAGCTGCTTAATAAGCTGGAAAGTTTCCACAGGATTCCTAAAGGCAAAGGAGGATGGGCAAGGGAGGGAATCAAAAGTTAGAACTGGGAAGTGATGGTAAAAACCAGCTCTGCAGGGATGAGGTCTAAGAAAAAAGTGTGGGAAAACCTGTGAAAAGATATGAAGAATCCAGCTCAGGAGTTGTGGAGGGGAATGGAGCAAATGAAAACTCAAAGCAATGAAAACTCAAAAAGCAAGAATGATAAATAGAAATTCGACATCTCTTGTGGTTTTTATTGTAGAGAAACAGACAAATAGTGTTCAGCAAGTAAATTATTCAGTAAATTCCACTAATTTTTTTTTCCACAGCTATTGTGACCAACTGAATAGCTGTGCAAATATTCCCAGAATGATGACAACATTCATCACATTGGAGATATCAAAACACAGCCTATCTGACCTGTTATTAGAATGCTAGTGGAAAATACATTACAAGTAAAATTCTGCAAGCAAGAGACAACAGAGAACTATCATATTTCACCCTTTTGAGCTGCACAGGGAGGAGGGAAGGTTTTTCAGAGCATATTCATGCTTGTATTTGTCAGCTAGCTTGGGGACATGTAAACTGCCTTTCAACACTCTCTCTCTGCTTGAAGAATGTCCTCCTGTATGATTTAAACCTCAAACTTGGATTCAATAAACCCCAAATATATTTTTCCCAAAACACAAATGCCATTCTGAGTCTGAGGGTAATCTGTCCTCTTGTCTATTTTGGGGTATGATCTGATGTGGTGACAGTGCAGGTCTAATAAATGGATTATGAAGATTTAATTACTTCCTGTTAAATAGAAAACATGACGTGAGACCAGACAAACCAGGTAGGAACTGTCAATGGAACAATTAATTGTCTGGTGGGGAATTCACCTGATGTGGCTGTTAGGAAGACACTTATGCCTTAAAAAACCACCCACTTATCAACAGAGAAGTTGACATAGAAAAATAATTTCTACATTTTGGTCTAGGTTACTTGTGTTTTCAGGAATGATGATTAATTGCTTCAGAATCCTACTGGAAAAAGTCTGTCTTTTTTTTCCTAAGTGATCTCTTGTTCTCATGCAGCCCTGGGAAAACAGACTCTAAAATTGCTGGGCGCAAAAGGTTTGGGAGGAAGTTAACTTCGAGCCACTGGAATATGTTGCAGAAGCAGCTTGCTAGCCTGAGAAGTTGTCAGACTGAGATCCTTCCTGCCTTTGTGAAGAGCCAACAGAGATTTTACAAGTTCTCTAAGCCCCTTAGACAAGCAGAAACTTAAACTGGTTTGGTCTGAGCATGTAATGCAACCAAAAGGAAGAGCAGCACCAGGAGCCTGTGCCAGCTGGGAGCATCTGTATTGATGCACCTACTTCACACATTACATGGCTCTTACAAACCCAGGGCCAAAGACTGTGTACTTCAGTGTGTGCTGCTCTGCTTGTTTTCTGGTTCTAAAGTGCCTGCTTTTCAAAAGAGGAATCCAAAGAATAACAGGCTTTTGTAGAAACTCTGGCACTTCCAGCCTTTCTTGTTTTATTTCTCTATTCCTCCTCTCCCGGATGAAGTTTATCTTTGTCAACATCTCTGTTACACATTTTTACAACTAGTTAACTACCCCCATAAACTCCTCCTTTGAAACACATTTTGGGTGTGATAAATATATTTAAAAAATCGTCGAATTTATATACCTGTACCAGCCAGATCCCATCTTTCGTGTCTTCTACAAGCTCATAGAAGTGCATTTCACCACTGAAGTTTGTACTGGAAACTGATTCAGAGGCCTCTTCCTCTTTGAGAGCTGAATAAAGCTCTCCTTCCATAAGGTCTCCTGAAAAAGAGACAATTGGAGAAATTAAATTAAAATGGCACTGGAGAAAGATTACTTCACAAATTCTAGCAACAGTTTAACTAATTATATTTGCATGGTTGCTCAGAGAACCTTTTCAGTACAAAGGTAGCTAAACTTTAAGTTGTTACTATAATTCTATCTCTGAGGACACGACTGTGAACAATTTGACTTCAGTCAGACCACAGAAGACATGAATGCTCTGTTTCTGATTACACAGATGCACCACACATGCACGAGCACACAAAGGAATAAAAGAACATCTTCTAAGGCTCATTCTGTGCAAATAACAGCACAGAGTGGCTGAGAGCAATTTTAGTCTATACATCTTTGCTTTTGTTTCCGAGGATTGCAATTTTACACCAAGCAATTTCTTAACACGGATAATTCAAACAGACTCCAAAATTTTAATCATTAATTCTGGACCAAAACCCAGTGCTTGTGGTCCTGTTGCTAGTAAAAATCTCGGGCAGAATAATTTAGCTGTTGGCTATTGTTTGCACAGTTGGGAAAAGTTCCCATGAACTGTAAATGCAGCAACATAAAGAGCTCACGGTAAAATTATCTGATTATGTTTCCTTCGTAATCTCATTTCCTTCTCGTGTTTTGTTTCACAATCATTACAAACACTCTTAATGACAACCCGCATTCTAGTAACTAATCTACTAAGCTTTAAGAAATTAAGTCTTGTCCAAAATCAGTCTCCTTAAAAATATAAAAAGAAGTGCAACAGCTGAAACCCTTGAGGGGTTTGCAAAAATATTCATAAAATTTAGAGGGGAAAAAAACCCCAAAACGTAACCACAGAAAAATGCTGCAAAGCCTGTTGGTATGAGAAGTGTTTCCATGACATTTGAAGAAGTTGGTTAATACAATTTGTTTGGAGTTAAACACTTCCCTGCAGCATATGCAACCCAAACATCATGACATCATGAAAGTACCTGACAGCCAAGGAGTGAAAGTGATTGGAAACAAAAGTGAAAGTGCCTAATGCTTTTTACTGTTGGAGCAGCAAAGCCAATAAACAACATAAAAACATAAATAAACAATGAATAGTATCAGCAAATTAGATTTAAATGCCTAGGATTAATATCAATTATTTAAACCAGGATTTTTAAGGCTATATGGCAGGCACTACATCCGTACAAATCCTTCTCTCTCCCTGTCCAGACATTAGAGACCCGCACTGCCTATCCCGATTGCTGGGATTACTCTCTCTCCTGGATCACCAGCCCTTCCATCATTGACTTAAAAGCAGCTACTCACATTTTCCTGCTTGGCTGGCACTACAGCTATTACATCAGCCCCATCTCCCAGTCCTTGGGGCCAGCTCCCTCCGACCTGCTCCAGGCAGCATCCTTACTTTCAGGACACTCCTGCCATTCTTACATCTCCACTGCTCTTCATCAGCCCCGAGAAGTCCATCTCCTTCACCTGGTTCTCCTTACTTTCGAAATGCCTCCCTGCCTTTTTCTAAGCTGTTTTTCGTATGCAGGAACTAGTTCTGCTCCCCTTGCATAAAACCATCTCAACCCTGGGTACCCATCCCTTCTGCTCCTCATCTATGAAATCATCGCTTTCCTTGGGGCCCATCTTGATAACTGTACCTGTAATAAACCCAGCAAACGGGTGGGAACACACGGGAACAAGCTGGCCCCAGCTGTAAACAGTAGCCTACTGCAGCTATTTGGAGTCTCTCTTCCTGGTTTTTCACGGCAGACGACATTCGGTCCCATCTGTGCCACCCGCACTGACCCGACCGCCCGCAGCGGAACTCCCGGGGCAGGGAGGGAAGGGCCGGGCAGGGGAGGGAAGGGCCGCTGCTGGTGCCCCGTCCAGCGCAGGCCTTTCACTCGGCGCAGCCCGCCCGGGCTCACAGCGCCGCCGGGCTTTGACCCCCCGAGGTCCCCGGGCTCCCTCCATGGACCCCCTTGCTGGGGGCAGCCACCTCTCTCCAAACCCGCCCTGCGAAGGGAAGCAGCGCCCGCATCTCCATCCAAGGGCGGCCGGAGCCCACGCGGGGGTGGCCGGGCACCGACCTCCGTCCGTCCCCCCGGGTCACGGGGGAGCTCCGCGTACCTGACTTCTCCACCAGCTCCCGCACATCCTTCTTCTCGGGCAGCCCCGAGTGCCCCAGCCCGCGGCACTCCAGGATGGTCCGCAGCTTCCTGAAGCTCAGCGCCACCGGGTCCACCAGCTGCGTGGCGAGGAAGCCGCTCTCGTACCACGCCACGGCCTCGAACACCCGGGCCAGCACGAAGAGCGCCAGGAAGTAGAGCAGCAAACAGCACAGCTTCACCCACATCTTCCCGGGAGCGCCGAGCCGGAGGCCGGGCTGGGGAGGGAGGGAGGGGAGCGGGGGCTGTCAGAGGAGCGGGGCCGCGGCCCCCCCGCCTCCCGCCCGCCGCTGTCGCTGTCCCCGCCCCGGCGGAGCCGCGGAGACATAACAGTGACGTGAGCAGCCGGCACCGCCCCCCCTGCCCCTTTTTCCCCTTTTCCCCTTCCCCTTCTTCCCGTTCTCGTTTCCCCCCGTCGTGATTCAGCACTGCGGCCCGACCCTGCACCACCGGGCTCGGGGAGCGGTCGCGTCCCTGTCCCCGGCTGCAACTTTGGACCCTGCGGCTGCGCTTGCTGCGAGAAAAAAATAATATATAAATACCTCAGCTATAGGGGAGGGAGAGGGCAGGATCCGACCTGGCCGACGCTTTTAATGAAAAGAAAAATATTTACAAAGCCAGAGCTGGGGGCCGATATTTGCAGGGCCGATCTGTTCGGGCAGTTTTAGGGCAGCTTAGTGGACACAGTTTATTTAGATTCAGGCTGCTGGGTGTAGGGATGATCCCTCCGCTCCTCATTCCCGCACGCCAGCCCCGCTCCCAGCCCTTGGCTGGCGCGAAAGCAAATTCCACAGTGAGATTCATCTGCACGGGTCGAACTCGGACTCCGCAGCTTTGCCTCGGCACTCGAGCAGAGAGCTTGTTCCAAAGCGACAAGGCAAGCGTGAGCTGCGCCCCGACTTGGGACAAGGGTTTAAGTTGGGTCTGTGCTCACATTGGAAGCATTTTGGAGCACAGCGTGGATCCCGGCTGAAGTGAATCCTCCAAGAACCATCCCAGGCTGTACAAGAAGTGTTGGCCTGCAACGATACAATTTAGCCTGCTACAAAAAACCGTACTAAAATCAAGCTGCTGCGTTGAGATGAAGGCTCTCCTCCGAAGGAAACTCAACAGTGCTTCTGAATGTTCAGTTATTTTAAGAATCCATAATTTGCATGAAAATTGGCAGCTCATACAGATGAGCACAAAAATAGCAGCTTCGCTAGCTATAGCACTGAGAACCCCCCAGAGTGTACACGCTGTAATTCTGTATTATCAATTTGCAAAAAGGCACACTAATATTGATCTGGAAAAAAGCATTTAAAGCACTGTACTCCTCAGAGCCTTTAAAACACATTTACAGGTTTCTCAGTGTACTGATATGATTTTAAAAAGAAAAAACTCAACAATCCAGGTTCAGCTCATTCTGTGACACGGCCAACACAGCCTCTTCCAGAAGAAAAATCATGAGACTGTTCTTCAGAAATGGGCTCATTTTGGTTCTTGGAAGGGGAAGAATGGAGGGATTGCAGATGTAGCTGCTCACAAAGCTGGTAAATGTTATGTCCTTCCACCGGGAGTCATACACAACTTTATTCTTCAACATTTTTATCTGCAAAAGATATAAGTGGATTGCAAACCTTGTATCTGCTGGTGCTGCTCTTGTTAAATACAAAGGGATTTCGGCAGCTCTGCAGGGTTTGCAGCCTCGAGTGGCAGGGCCAGGTGGGACAGAAGGTACCGGAGGCACGGCCCGGTGGAGGGGCTCACAGGGGCTGGGCCAAGCGCTGTTCTCTCCTTCACAGCCGCTGCAGCCTGGGAAACTTCCCCTGCCAAAGCCAGGGCCCATCTCCATAATGAGCAGGTGGCAAAGCATCAGTAAGATGAATCCTTTGCCCTTGGCAAAAACCAAGGGAGTGGCTTTGTCCCTGCAGCTGGAGGAGCCTGGGGACAGTCAATAAAACACACATTTCCCATCACCAATCAGAGGGCCTCAGGCAGGCTCTGAGCCCTGAAGTGCCCCAGGAACAGGGTTCTTTTCCAGAAGCTTTGTGAAGGCCTGTTTCTTTTGTCATACATGCAAGAAGTTGCCTGATTTCTCTACCTTGCTTCAAGTGAGTGTGAAGTAACTCCCACCCGTGTGAAGTAATGGGTGGGAGTTTGAAGGAGGACTTTGTTTATTTAACTTTAGTTAGAAAACATTGTTGGGTTGGGGTGAGGGTTTTTGGTTTGTTTTGCGTTTTGTTTGTTTTGGTTTGTTTGTTTTACATGAGCACCTCAGATCCTACTCCAGCAGATCCCTTTGCTTCTCCCCTGTAATTTCTTTGGGGTGCCCTCACTTCCCCCGGCAGGAAGGCACCTCACAATTACTTGTCTACGCTCACAGCTGAACTATTTGCAACACCAACTGCTGGGGAGGCTGTCACCAGCGTGTCATTTCCGAGTGCTCATGGGCTGAGCTAAATGAGGCCCCTGCAGAGACAAAACCAATCATCTGCCACAACTCAAAGCCCTGGAGTCGTTTCAGGAAAGTACAAATGATATTTCAAGCCGATATTCAAAACCCCCCGGAACAACCCAAAACAAAGCAGCTGCCAACACTGAAGCAGCCGGATGAGGGGCGGGTACAACCAAGAACTGCAGGTGATGAGTTAACCAAAGGTCTGGCAGACCAAACTTAAATGCATCCAGCGCCTCTCCCAGGCACTCTGGTCCTCTCTTCCCTCCCCACCTCTGCATCCCTGATGCACTAAGCTGACCCTACCAGAAAATGTTCTGTTTTCTAGCTGTAGCTGTCATTTGGTTTCCAGCTGGAACTCAGAATGTCTTTGACATGTCACCTGCAAACAATCTTTCAGGGAGTTTTAATTATCTGGAAAATCTAAATATCTTAGGAGTGAATTAAAATTCATTGGGGCTGAACACAAAGATGACACACATTGGCATTTTTAAAGACCCCAGGGTTAACACTACTTAATTAACAGCATTAAACAGTCATCAGTCAGTCAGTCCTATGCTCACAGAGCAAATATTACAAATGTGTAGAGAATGGAGAATATAAATTCCACCTTTAAACGAAAGCCCAAAGCAAGGATCTGCTTTTAAATAATTTTGGCAGCAAAATATTGAACTATAATTTAGGAGCTAATGAGTCCAAATCCTGAGAATTGGGACAGCCACCTTTCCTTGTCAGACAGCCAACCTGCAGTCTTTCTATCTGCTGCCCCTTGATAAATAGCAAGGATTCCCTCTCCTCCCCCATCCTCTCCTAGGAGCAGTTGCTGACTGTGCAGCCTGGGAATACGGACAATAATCCACTTTCCAGACTTCTGTGGGGAACATAAGAAAAGTATTGTCATTCTGAAATCAGTAAAACAGAGGATTAACCATAAAACAGAAGATTACACATCTTAATTCAATCCTTTACCATGTTAAAATAACATCACACCATTTTTAATGAGTTTATCAAGATAACAGTTCAGCAAACTAATACTCAAACAACCTGAAAGACAGTTTTCCCAAGAGCCAACTCTGCAAATACAATTTACTTTGATGAAGGAACTGGATCTCGATGATCCTTGTGGGTCCCTTGCAACTCAGGATATTGATATTCTACGATTCTGTGAATTTCTGGGAATTCATTAACACAGAAACTCTTGATGTGCTTCCTTATCAACGTGGGTGCATCTTGACATGTTTTAGGTGTGATATGAAACCGTGCCTCCTTGTAACTGATAGTAAAAAAAACAAAGAAGCTTCTATGAGAGTCTCAAAGCAAGATGGCAGCAGCCCAGACATTATTGTGTTGTAAGCAGAGGAATTTTAAATCAGAAGATGTTTCCTGCTTTGTACAAGTGGCCAACGGGAAGTAGAATTAACAGAGGTGTGAACCTGTAACACAGTGACCACTACTGACAGCTCAGCTAAAGCCCTGGCTCTTTAACCGTGGAATCCTGGCACGGTTTGCGTAGGGAGGGACCTCAAAGACCATCCAGTTCCACCTCCTGCCATTTGGGTGAGGCAGCCTCGGTGATTCACACAGGAATTCAGGTTGGACAGGACGCTGGGAAGCTCTGAAGCTCAACCCCCTGCTCAGGGTCAGCTGTGACACCCGAGCAGGTGATCAGGGCTTTCTGCAGCCACAGCTGGATCTGATGGTCACCCCCTGCGGGAATTTGATCTGCTATGAACACAGAGTGGTTAACTGCACAAAAACAATCACAGCAAACCAACTTAAAGGAGCAGAATAAGATAATTAAAGCTTCAAATAAAGACACTTTTTTTCCGAGGCAGTTTGCATTTTCTGTTTTTGTACCAGTGAAAAACTATTTGTTGCCCCCTTGGAAAAGAGCAGCTCTGTTTAATGTCCAGAATAAATAAAGAAATAAATATGAAGTCTTTGCTTGAGTGTGCTGAGATGGCCAAGGAGCCCACAGCAGTGGAGAACTTTCACAAATTAAATTCCTGTGCTGATGACCTAAGAAACCAGAGGATAGTGCTTGCATTTAAGCATAATTTGTGATTAAATAAAGAGCCAAAACATAGAAAAGCAGCAGTTTGGGCTGAAATCTGACCAATTACTGACAGTACAGATCACACAAGTCCTTGTGTGTTCTTGTGAGAACACGGAACTCTTGATTTTCCCATCCTGCCCAGCACTGTGGACACAGATAAGGCAACACTACCCCAGACTCTGACCAAATGCTGGTTTTCCAGTTAACGGTGTCCAAATTTATTAGGAGTTTTGTTTGTACTATGCTACACAAACCACTGAATTCTGTGTGTCCTGGGCTACTGCCTCCAAACACCAAAGCTCACAGAGACATCATCATAAAATCACAGAATGGTTTGGGTTGGAAGAGACCTTGAAGACCATTTAGTTCCAACACCCCTGCCGTGTGTGGGGACACCTTCCACTAGGCCAGGTTACTCAGAGCCCCATCCAGCCTGGCCTTGAACACTTCCAGGGATGGGGCATCCACAGCTTCCTTGGACAGCCTGTTCCAGTGCCTCCCCACCCCCACAGTAAAGATTTTTTCCTAATATCCAATCTAAACCTGCTCTCTTTAACTTTGTAGCCATTTCCCCCTTGTCCTGTCACTGCATGTCCTTGTCAAGCCTTGCCCCATCTTATCTGTAAGTTCTCTTAAGGTACTGGAAGGCCACAGTTGGATCACTCAAAGCTTTCTCTCTTCCAGGCTGAACAATCCCAATTTTCTCAGCCTTTCCCCACAGGAGAAGGGCTTCATCCCTCTCATCAACTTGGTGGTCCCCTCTGAATTCGCCTGGAGCTGGTGTTAACCAAGTGGAATTCGATCTGAGGCATCTCTTTGAACATTTTTATAAGCCACTGCCAATCCAATGCACTTCAGCCTGTTGGTCAACACAGCAGCCAGCAGGAAGTTTACAATTAACAACCCAACGACAGGTTAAATGTTTCCGGCTCGCTAGGCTCCTTAACTCAGGCCTGGCGCTGCTCAACGTTACTTGTGGGATGTTTGGGGCAGCTGTGAGACGCGCTCCGCGCAGGATGGCCGGGAGAAAACCCCTTGTACCTCGGGTATGACCCGGAGGTCACCCAACGGCCCTAAACAACTCCCCGACCCAAAGGGCCGAGATCCGGAGGAGTGGCCCCGACCCCCCGACGCCTCCCCGGGCCCGGCGCCCCTCAGGCCTCGGCATCGCCATGGCAACAGCGCCCTCAGGCCCCCGCGCCTAGCTGCCTATCTCCCTGCCTGATTCGCAACACCCCCGGGATACCCGTTCCCCAGGCTGACTCCCACGCGCCACCTGACCGGGAAGCGCTTCCTGATCCCACCGGGACACCGGAAAAAACGACCCGCCCACCCCCGCCGGCGGCGGGCCATAGCTGCCCGCCGCGCCGCCTGACTGAAAATCATCGCTCCGCCCTGCATTGCGCGAAGGTCCCTCGCTGAGGCGTCCGCGGCGCTGCCTGCGCGGAGCGCCGTGAGGTCCCCGCGTGTCCGCGGCGCTGCCTGCGCGGAAGTGCGGCGGCCCGAGGCGACGGTGCCGCGCGGGAGCGGGGCCGGGGCCGCCCTTGGGCCGGGGCTGGCGGGGGGCCCGGGCGGCGCGGGGGGCCCGGCCGCGGGGCAGCAGGAGGAGCAGGACGAGGAGGAGGAGGAGCGCGGCCCGGGCGCGATGGACCAGTGCGTGACTGTGGAGCGGGAGCTGGAGAAGGTGCTGCAGAAGTTCTCGGGATACGGGCAGCTCTGCGAGCGCAGCCTGGAGGAGCTGATCCAGTACGCGGGAGGGCTGCGCAGGGAGATCCTGCAGACCGAGAGTACGTGGAGACCCTCCCCGCTCCTTCCTCTGCCGCGGGGACGCGGCCCCGCTCCTCCCTCCGGGAAGGGGAAGCCCAAAATTTGGCGCGTTGTGGGCTGGACACCCCTCAAAACTTCGGGGTTTGTGGGCTGGGAACCCCCCTAAGGAGAGCCCGTGCTCCAGGGATCCCCCACCCCGAGGGTTCCGTGCTGCGGGTTGAGCCGGGGGTCTTCCTCCTCGGCCCCCGGAGCTTTGGGGGCGTTATTGACAGGGAACATTTACAAGGAGGGAGCAGGGGAGGTTTAGGTTGGAGACCACAGAAAGGTTTTTCACCCAGAGAGTGGCTGGGCACTGGAACAGGCTCCCCAGGGAAGTGGTCACAGCACCAAGCCTGACAGAGTTCAGAAGTGTTGGGATAATGCTCTCAGGCACAGGGTGGGATTGTTGGGGTTGTACTGTGCAGGGCCAGGAGCCGGACTCGATGGTTCTGGTGGGTCCCTTCCAACTCAGCGTATTCCATGATTCTGTTATCAATCTCTGCCCTCCCGGGCCCCTCCTGCTTCGTGCGTGCTGTGGAGAGGTTTGTTTGTCCCTGGTCAGCAGGTCTGGCGTGACCCTGGTCAGTGTGTTCATAACCCTTTATGTTGGGTTACAAAGGGGTTGGTCACCCCAGGGGAAATACAGAGGAAATACGGCAGAGCTGACCTGTTTGCTTTCCCCCCTCCACTCCCCGCCCCCATTTCTTTTCTTTTCTTTTCTTTTTTTTTGTCTCTCTTTTCCTGTGTCGCTGAGTTGTGTTCCTTTGCTGTGGCTGGGTTTGGCGGTGTTCAGGGTAAAGCCACGCTCAGCAGGAGGTAAACAAGCCTTGTCTCTGTGTCACAGCTGATGCTGGGCACTTGTGCGGGCTGTAAACATGGGCCGATTAAACCTTGCGAAATCCCGGGGATGGAGCTGGTGCCGTGTTTATTGGAGTGGGAGGGAGTGGAGAGGCAGCTGTAGTGATTTACCCAAGGCCGTGCAGGAAGGGAGTGATGGCTCAGGCATTAAAAATAGGAACTTGCAAGCTCCTGAGACCAAAGTTGAGAGCAACTGTGCAGTTGCTCTGCTTTTGTTTCTATTTGGTTGGGGGGAAAACGTGTTTGCCGTGGTCCTGTGTAAATACAAGTGCAAAGCTCACTCAGGAGTGTGGATAATTCCAGGAACACAACCACGAGTGTGCTGGAGCTGCTCTTTGTGTACCCAGAAGTTTCTATAGAGAGCAAACATGGAATTCTGACTGTGAGGCATTAATTTGGGACAAAATAAGTCTTGGTCTTCTTGGCACTGTTTTGAACTGTTTCAATAACTGTTACCTGTGCTGTTTGAAACAGTCTAGCCTTGGGCACTGAGGACAGTCACTAAAATGTGCGTCTTCACAAACTCAGATGCTGACCTTGCCTGGAGAGCTCTGTGTGTGACCCTCATGCTTGTGCTGGTCTTTGTTGAGCTGTAAAGGTTTGACTGTGACATTCCTGTTGCAGCTCCAGAGCTTTTACTCCCTTTGTAATGAATGTAGAAGGTTCCAGTGTGTGATTCCTTCAGGATCCTCGGTGGGTTTTCCATCCAAGCTTGGATTAGCAGGTTTTGGCACTGTCCAATGAAGACCTTGGACATAATTTCAGCACTTACCAGGTGATGTCCCAGAGAGCACATCCCAAATTGAACTTTCTTTTCATAAGTGCTCTAGAATGAAGCCAATACATCGTTAGTGCACCCTCTGACATGTGGGGGCTCTTCAATTTTGGCATCTGAGGATGAGCTGGATTCATAGGGGCCAAAATTCTTACTATTTCCTTTTTTCTTTAACCTGTTATTTGTAACTTTCTGAAAAGAACAGATATTTTCAGCTTTTATACACTGTCTTGAGGATTTTTGAAAATGGATGGAATTGAAAGCAGGCAGATGTCTTAATGTGGAAGTCTAATTCAGGGCTATGAACTGGAGAAATAGGCTCCTGAATGTAATTTTGGATGAAAAAAGAAAGAGAATTGAAAGCCTGCACTGTTGAAGAAGAGGTTAGGACAAGATCTGAGAGCAGAGATGTATGAAAAGACCTTAAATAGGCAGTGGATAAAAAAGGAAGTGGGTGGAGAAAAAGAAACTATTAAAAACTGCTTTAACCTCTAAACTGGTTTTCTTCTCCCCCCCTCACACAGTGTATGAAAATGTCTTGAGCTGATTTCATGTTAAAGCCTAAGGGCAGACCAACCCTATGCTCAGGCCTGTGAATGGGAAGGCAAAATTTGTTTTCCTTCTCTGTTCTTTTAATAAATTTGTCTTTCTGGAGTAGCCAAGGATTGCATATTCTTGGATGGTATAAGTGTGTCTGGCTGAGTAAACTTGGCGTTGGACTCTGCTCTGTGCTCAGTGTTTGTGGGCCAATATATTAAATTTTTTTTTAATTGTGACTGTGCACACACATCACAGAGAGACGCTGTCCTGTGAACCCTGAATTAGCAGGAGTGATGGCTGCAGGCTTTCCTCATGCTGATTTAGTGCAAGTAGCTCGCAGTTTGATTGGAGCTGAAAGAGAGTGGTGGCAGAAGGGAAACCTTCAGCTCTGATGGCTTTTCCTCTGTAGACATTTTCACTGCTTTACTGGAGGTGGGTTTTTGCTACAATGTCATGGGCCAATAATTCACTTATTTGCTTGGGGTAAAAGCAGGCACCCATGTGAGTTGTTGGGTTTTAGCTTAATGGCTTTCAGAAAGTGCATTTTAGCCTTTCTGTTTGTTGGGGAATGGGTATTTGCATTTTGCTTGTTGCATAATCTCTGGCTGGTCATTTTGCCATGGCAAAATTCATGAGGCAGTTAAAGATCCTTCATGTTATTTTAAATGTTTGTCATAAAAAGTAAGTGCCAACTAAGAAATAATAATTCTTGAAATAATTTTTGGAGATGAACTTTTTGGAATAGTTGAGTGGAATTTTTGGTTTTAATTTGGGATGCATAGAATCACTGAAGTGACTGTTTCGGTTCTATTATTCCTCACTTATCCACTAAAAAAAACTCCACAGAGCCCCTTTAACCTTTTGCCCAGGAGATGATCCTTGGCTTCATGGGACTGGAGAGAGAAAAAAGCATGGTAAAGCTTATTTTTGTTCTTAAAACCTATGGCTGTTGGAAAAATTCTGTTGAAATTTCCCCAGCTGGGGCTTGTGGGGCTGGACTGGAGCTGTTTGCTGGTCAGAGGGGAGGTGGCTCAGTGTGTGACAGTGTCAGCAGCAGTGTTCAGAGTGGGCCAGAGGGAAGGTGCCTAGAAAAGTGGCTGTGAAATTATCTGCTCCCCATGATTGCAGTTTTTTCTGGAGCCCCTTTGCTCTCTCCAGAAACTGGGCTCTTAGCACGCTGCTGAAAGCAAAGATGTGTTAAAATATGAAATCAAAAAGGAACAAACTTAAAAAGCAAACATGTTTTCCATAAAATCCTTTTTCTAAAGTGATATTTTGGTCATTTTGTTTTTTCACATGAGGGCTTTGGGTCTAGAATATTAGGGAGACATTTCTGAGCTGTTCTCCTGCTTAAATTAGCCTTCCCATGCAGTGGAAGGCTGCTAAGTCTGTGTCCCTAAAGGAAAAATTCTTCATGTAGAATGAACTTTAAGAAAGGAGAGACCTTCAGAGGTAAGACTGGAAGGGAGATTTTTCTTGTATTTTTAAATCAACAGCAGGAAGAAAGGACTGGAGTAAAGCACCAAAAAAAAGTAATTTTTTTTTTCTGACTCAAGCTTCTGAGTGATGTTTGAATCAAGGCACAAAGGGTGTAAGCTGTGAAGTGCTGTGATGTGGTCAGGGGCCTGTAAGCCTGTCCTGTTTATTATTTTCTTCACAGAGTGGGTCATACAGCAGTGAACCTGTTGGACATGAGCTAAGAAATGTCACAGTTTCTGGAGAATAAATCTCATAATAAGGTCCACAGGTCCTCCATGGACTGCTTCTCATCCATTAAGGGGAATTGGAGACTGTTCAGAGCTAGAGCCAAAAGTCAGGAAACAGAAGTTTCATACAGCTCAAACAGGGTCTGATAGCAGTGGGTGGTTTGTGGAGCAAGAATTAATTGGGCCATCATTAATACACATTTTGCTTGCACCCTGTTGAAGGTAAACATTATGTTCTCATGTACTTTTATGGGCTGTCTAAAAGAAAACTGATTCTGTAGTAGCCTCAGTATCCTTCTGTTATATCCTTAGAGATTTGTGAACTGAATGCTACTTTGAGATGTTTATTCATCTGCTGTGACTGAGACACATGAGACCTTTACATTAAATTTTTAAACTGTTGCACTTGTTCAATGTTCTTGTGCACTTGACTGGATTCCTAATTCCACAGGAGAGTTTTCATACAGGTAAATTCCTGTACATCTGCATTCAGTTAAACTGATCTTGCTTTGCAAATACTCTCTAGATTGCATTTATTTAATACCACTTTTTGTCTGTTTATGTTATTGCATATTAAGAGATTTAATATTTCCATTTGCTTGTACCAAAGTTGGTAATTCTCCTCTCTTTTGTCTAGATCAAGATGGGGACTTGTCGGGGACGATTTCACTTGTTATGACGCAGTGTTGTAAAAGAATAAAAGACACAGTTCAGAAACTGGCCTCGGATCACAAAGACATTCACAGCAGTGTATCCCGAGTTGGAAAAGCCATTGATAAGGTATTTTTTTTTGTGCTTTGACTGCATTATCACATCATAGCACATGTGTGGTGTGTGCTCTGCTTCCCAAAATTTGGATTTTTGCTACAATTAACCTGAACTAAATATTCTGCAGCTGCAGAAGCAAAGGCAAGCCAGTGAGCAGCGCAGTACTTGCTTTCAGAACTCACTGCAGACAGCCTGTTCCTTCTGGGACAACTCAAGTCTCCTAATTTCTTACAGAACATACCCTGTGAATACTACATGATCTAGAAATATTTCATGTTTTATCAGTTTAGCAAAGTGTTTTCTTCATTGTCTGTCTCAGTAAGAAATACTGTTGGTTTTTATATATGTGTGTATATATATATTTCTAGTTAATTGTCAGTAGCAGGTAACTCTAAAGTGCAATTTTGCAGTATAAGTGGCTGCCCCATCCCTGGAAGTGTTCAAAGCGACTTTGAGCAATCTGGTCCAGTGGGAGGAGGATTGGAACAAGATATCTTTAAGGTCCAGCCTAAAACATTATGTGATTCTGTAAGACCAGAGAATTTTTTAAGAATGGCATTTTGTACCTCTTACAGGGATGTTACTGGTTTGGGGAGCTTAATTTTTATCAGTACTCTTAATGAGCAGTAGAGTTGATTCAGCATCTCAGAGTCTCTGTGTCTAAATAATAAGATAGGGCAGCTTATCTTTGGTGCTTCACATATGAGACATCTGAATTCCAGGTTCAACAGTAACTGGGATATGAATATTTTTGTACCTATTTTTGTAGGTAAATATTAACAATTCTTTGAAATTATACTGAAATGGTGCTACATGTATACTTTCAGGCTTTTCTCCCCCTCTGTTCTCTTATATAAAAGTTGTTCTGTATGCAGGGAGTCTGATTCTTGCTGTTATGGACATTTTGTGATAGCTTCACATCAGAACATGACTCTGACAGGGTCAGTACACAGCACTGATTTATCCTTTGGAAATCTCATTTAAACTTTGGTAGTAATGATAATCTGCTAAAGTGTAATGTAACAATAATGTGATGAAGAAACAAAGTATATAATGTTGCATTATTAGGGAGAATGTCCACTAAACTTACATTTTTTTTGTTTATATCTGATTGACCATCGTGGAGAGTTCAAAGTTTGTACTAATAGCTTTAATCCACACATCACTGTTATCCAAAGCTTAAGGATGCATCTGTCTCAAATCCTTGCTGCTGTATCTAAACCAATTAACTAGAGTAAAATTCCATCCTTATTACCAGCTTGAAGCTTGAAATAAATCTATGTAATCTTGTCCTAAGTTTTTAAACTTTCCAATTCTGCTTTAGCAAGTGGACTTTGTACAAATACACTTCCAGGTTTAGCCATACTTTCTTCATTTAAATCCTCTGAGGTAGAACAGCCCCAGGTTGTATGGAGGAGAGGGTGTAAGTGTTCAGTGGAAATTGGTGATGGTATTTGTTATAAGCCAAAGAAAATGCTTGCAAGCGTAATGAAGCTTAGGCTTGAGTCTAATCTCCAAATTGCTGTTTCAGTTGTCATGGGAATAGTTTTTCCAGTGTTCTGTCCTGCTGTTTTAAGTTTGTGTAGTGTTTTTATTTGAAAAAGAATAGATATAAATAAAAGCATTTTTTAAATTTCAAATATGTTGCTTGGTAAAATAGTGGAAAGGATCCCATTAATCTGCTCTGTTCCTGTTGGGTGTCAGAAGGGCTTTTTCAGTGAGGTCTTCAAAAATGAGCTCAAATGGCTGTGTGCAGTGCGCTTGTTCCTCTGGATTTTCAATCTCACTTATTGTCTGTGGTGTTTGCATTAAAAAATTAAAAGCAGTGGGAACTATACAAGTCCCCAGTTCTGCTTGTAACAAAGGATGTCATTCTATGAAGTTCAGAGCACAAGTTAGGATTGTCTCCTTAAATATGTCCTTGGTGCAATTCTTTTGATTAGTTTTCCCCAACTGTAAGGGAATCTACTTTAAGGGATCTACTTTAAAATACACCCCAAAGTCTCAGCCTTTTTGTCAGATGAATGTGTAATGTTTAAATCCAGGTGAAATTCAGCATTTTCCTGAACTGTAACATTTGAAGCAAGTCTTCCATATGTACTTCATGCAATTTCCCTGTGTTTGGAAAATACACTTGGAACCTGCCAGCAAAGTCTTTGCTGGCATCAGAGTCCCAAACTGGAATTTCCTTCCCCCATCCCTTCACTGTAATATACTTTAAGCATAAACCAGTAGAAGTAATTTAGTGTAATTGATGTAGTGAATTGATTCTCAAGACATTCTGGTCAAAATATTGATGTTTCCAAAATGAAACAGTCCTTAGAATTTAAAGAAGCATAGCCCTTGCCTTGATTCATGAGGTTGGAGTTTTGTTTCTGTCGCATGTAAGTCCTCACTTATATTACTGACAGATTAGCATCTCCAAAACATTGCTTATGGTCTTACTAACTGTGCATGCCCAGGCACAGATAAATGGCCTGGTTTGAGATTGGGAAACATGCTAATACTGGTACCCATTTCATGTGACAGCCAAATGGTAGCTGCTGTTGCATATAGAATCTATAGACTTCCTATTTAGCAAGCTTGGATTGTGAAAGAACTTGTTGTATTATCTGCCAGTGGCAATTTCAGGTTAAATTTCTTTTTTTTCCATATTGGGGTGGGGTTATACCTACATAAAGTGTTTAGTCTGGTCAGTTTTTAAGTTATTGTAGTCGTTGCTTGTTAACTTGGATGTGCCCTAGACTTGTCTGCCTGTAGAGTTCACTCTGAGAACAGAAACTCCTAGAGCAAAATGAAGTTCAAATTTGGCATCAAATACATTAAAGTCTGAAATGCCAGAGCTTTGTGTGTTGCTTGGAAAGTTTATTTAATAAGCTAAACCTTTCTTCATGGCAGTCCTATGTGGATTGCATGCTTCTGATCCAGGAAAGGCTACCCTTTCTTCCAAAGAGCATTTTCTCCTTTGAAACGAAATGTTTGCATCCAGTATTTTTCTGTATTGTAGTGGCAATTGCTCTGCTTCCAGAACTCATCATGTCACCGTTGTTCAGCAACTTGTTGTCAGGTAGCTGATTCATCAGCGTTCCTGTAAATCAATTAGTCTTCTGGAATGATTCGAATTCATCTCAAAGCATGTTTGATGGGCTGGTAGAAGTTCTCCCTCTAGGAGCAATCTGTCTGAGTAGAGGTTAAATGCCTTCATTTAGGAAAGTAAGTGGAGTAAAGGGTAGTTCCTTCCATTTTCCCCCTGAATTTTATATCTGCTGTAAGGCCAACATTTTAATACAGTCTTTGTTTCGGGAAAGGAAACTTTTGCCTAAGTTAGTGTTTGTTTCATGTAAAAATCTGTATATGAACACACTAAAAGCCTTTACTGAGCATCATTTAATTGTGTTGCTGTGAAGAATTGGGCTACATAAATACAGAGTCTTTGCAAGTTGAGCTTTATATTATGTGTAAACAAATAGAACAGAGAAGATAAACAAATGTTTTATTTGTGTTTTGAGTAAGAATTCAGAAGGGAGGAGTGCACAAAGTAATCTCAGCTGAGTAACTGAGGAATAAAATTGTCCTTAATCATCATCCTTCTTCAAATCCTGTTATGAATAACATGGAGGGTTGTATGTTGGTTAAAATGGTCCATCTTGTGTTTGTGAGCATCTTGAAGTCATCATGTTCTAGCAATTATTGGTAATGTGCTGTACGTTATATCATTGGTGTATTTACACATAATGCTGTACATTTTGGCCTTAGAGTTGCTAATTAAGCTTTTCAAAAAGATGTGTTCCTCAGGAATACTAGCTGACACATAGGTTTTGTGGTTTTCAGGTTTTAAGCTTTCTGGAGTTTTTAACTTAGAGAAATTCTTTTAACTTTTGAAATCTTATTAAACCCCACGTGCTGTCAGTTAGCATACTGTTAGCATTTACAAAACAAAACGGAGGGTTGTAGTCACCAGCAGATCCTGCACGCCTGACAGTTGTGAAATATATAAGCCAAAGGCAAGTGATAATTTTTTCTGACATGTGGCAGTCACTCACTGGGATCTGTGCAGTCAGTTCCTGAAGCTCCTCGGGACCCAGAGGAGGCAGAACTGTAGAATCCCACATATAATTCAGACCTAGGAATCGTTAAAAAAAATTCTTGGAACGAGAACTTACTCAAGACTGAGTTGGTCAGAGAATGCCTTGAGGTCCTCCGGTTGAATGAGGGAACCTGATAACTTCTTTCATGTGACTTGAAAATATCTAATAGTGGAGTTTTGTAAAGATTGACAAGGCTGGTAGGTTTGCTGTTTCAGAAGAAAATGAGCATTTTGTGAGAGCACTGAGCTAATTAGTTCCACCATCTCTGCCTCCAAGCAGTGAGAATGATGTGGTAATGTTTGAGGCATAGGTGCAGCTTTACCATTTGGTAACTGTCTAGAAGGATACAGTTTCTGCTTAGGGGGTTGTATCATTATTAGGACTTGGAATTGCATGAAGAATAACTTATAGTCAATTATTTTTAGAGTAGTGACGATCTCCACCCTGGAAGCTAGGTAACAAAAGCAAGCTTGTGCATTCTGAATCCTTCCTCATATCTTCCAGTGCTTTGTTAATGGATTTGTGTTACTTTCTGGTGGTGGTTGGACACTGAGACCAGAGTCAGCAATGGTGGTGAACCTTTAAGGATTCGGATGGTTGGCACAAATAAGAACAATATTATTTAGTCTTCAAGATTCTTTAAGTTTTTCAAGGTACAGCTTAAGAGGTGAATAGCATGACAAGGAGCTTACAGGTTAAGACACCCAAGTAAAAATGTTACTGAATATGAGACATGAATTAATGGCAATAATTTAAATGCTCACCTCACTCCACATCTCAGAAAGATGGAGCAGTCAGTTTGCTAGACTGAGGTTAATGTTTTACTGAAAGTTTGCTGAGAGCCCTCAAGGAAACAGTGGCTTTGGAGCTGTGTGTGCAGGGATGAAAAGGCTGCCCCTTTTTCATGATGACACAGAGCAGCATCAAAGGGGATGTGGAGGTGCTGATGAAGGAAATTAGTAAGTGGTGAGTAACAGGAAGGTGCAGTGTGAAGCTGAGGTGTGCATGGGAAGATAGCTGGTACCAGCTGGGTGTTATCTGCCCTGCCTGCTATGACAGAAGCCTGTGTTTGTGTGAGGCTGGTGTTCCCATGTTGTGCAGGGCTGTGGATCCTCTCAGAGCCACAGCTGAAGCACTGCTGTTTTCACTGAACTTCTGATTTCTGAAGTTCCTTCCTGGGAGAGAGCTGTAATCATCAGATCAGGCAGCAAGCAATGAACTGACTTCTAGACTCTTTATTTTGCAAAAGACTTGTTTTAAGCAGTAGGTGAAGATTTTTATTAAAATTAACCTGCTTGCCCTAACATAAAACATGTTAGCAGTTAAAAATCCTGATTTATATCTTGGATTAGAATTAGATTAAATGTGGCTGTCCTGCTGCCAAGAGGGAAAGTGCCAAGCAGTGCCAAGTGTTACCGAGGAGTCAGCGTGACAATATCTTGAGTTATTCCTGGAATATGTCCGTAGGCCACTGGCCTAAAAATACATGGCACTGGGATCATCTGGGTTAGATCTAAAAAAGATCTCTTGGATCTTCAAAGCTCATCATGTTGTTGGGATGTTGGAGTCATCAGAGGTTTGAATTTCATTGTTTGGGTGTGGGGAGAAGTGACTTTTTTGGTTTTTCAGCATTGCTTACCCCCTGGACATGTAAAAAATCCTTGAGTTAAAGCTTTTACTTGCAATTTGGTGTGCTGTACTGACAGAGATGCATGGAGGACCCTGTCTTGATTCTAGTGTTGGTGATTTTGTTTCCTGTTCTCTAAACATTTTCAGTTTTCCCATATGGAAAACGACGTTTCTGCAGATACTTCCTTCAGAAGTGCATCATGGGCTGGAAACCCCTTTATTAGTTAACTAGATTTCTAATTTTCTAGCTAGACTTGTAATTTGTCGGTGTAATTCCTTTTAGTGAATAACACTCAGACTTGAAACAAGCAAACGAAAAGATTTCTTCTTCTTCCTACGCAGCAGGTAATGAAGGAAGCTGACATATATTTATTTCACTTTGGAGATAATCGAGGGCCAGCTGAGTAATAGGCAGAAGGCATCAGGGTGGAGACACAGGTGTCCTGCATAATTAAAGAAATGTGATGTGAGGTGATTTGTTACAGCCTATTAACTGTTAATTTGTGTGTTTCAGAATTTTGACTCGGACATCAGCAGCGTGGGGATAGATGGGTGCTGGCAGGCTGACAGCCAGAGGATCCTCAATGAGGTGATGGTGGAGCACTTCTTCCGGCAGGGAATGCTGGATGTAGCCGAGGAACTTTGTCAGGTAACAAGTGTGGATGTTGAAGGTTCTCCACTGAGGAAAATGAAGCTTTGTCTTAGCTTCCTCATTTGAGTGTTTCAGATGAATATTTAAACTGTCAGTTAAGTCATTGTTTTTCATGCTTTAACTAAAAAGTGCCTTTTTTTTTTTTTTCTTTTCAGGAATCTGGTCTATCAATAGATCAAAGTCAGAAAGAGCCATTTGTGGAGTTAAATCGAATATTGGAAGCATTAAAAGTTAGAGTTTTGAGACCTGCACTAGAGTGAGTCTACTCATCTCTTTTCCTCACTTCTTTTAAAAAATGCTTTTAACAGTTCTTCAGTTGCTCACTTTCAGTACTCTCTTTAGTAAACTCTGATGTGTCCCTGCTTGTCCTTTGAGAGGGGTAGTTCCTGAGTAGATCTTTCCTTTTCCATTCCTTCTGTGTCGCTCCCCATGGGAAGTGATTAACTATAGGTCTCTTTCTTAGATTAAGGATTCACTTTAATCACTTGTGGTACTGCTTTAAGGAAGAAACATCTCTTGGAGGAAAAGTAGTTAGCCAATGATGGTGCTTGACCTTCTGTCGGATCATTAGTGAACCTCATTTTAAGAGGTCCCATTGTGAAGGATACCAGGACTTATTAAAGGTGTTGGGTATCATGAAGCCTTTGGGGTGAGCAGAACTTGACTTGGGATCAAAGTTCTCACTTGTTCTTCAGTCACCCTCCCTTTCCAGGCAAGGGACCAGAGGGTGGGAAGAGCCTGGGGCTGCTAGTGGAACTTGTTAATGAGATTCCTCCTGAACAAAATAGCAAGAAACCCTCTGAAACCCCTTAATCCATTTTTTTAAAAAACTTTTCTAAACTTGGTTTGGTCTCAAAAGTAAGAAAAAACGTCAAAACACAAAAAACAACCAACCAACCAAAACAACCTAACCAACTTTAAAGTGACCTTTTAAAAATAGAAACAGTAAAACCAAAACAAATTGAAAATTTCTTTCATTCCAGAACATAAATCATATATTTGAGCTAGAAATTTTTGCATTATTCAGTTAACTATATTTTCATATTATCAGAATTTTCTTTTCCCTCTTACATGAACCAACATGGGTGTATCAGTTGAGCAATTACTGGCATCTAAACTAAGTGCAGGGACATTCTGATATTCAAACCCTGGTGTTCATCGATTAAATCCTGGGTAATGCCTCTGGGTCATGCAAAGTTTGACCTAAATAGTTGGTCTTTGAATCTAGTTACACAGGTGGAAAGCTGGGGTGGTTTATTGCTGTTGAATTGGCTAATTGAAGGGAAGCAACACTGATATTACAACTGAAACAAGATTTACTGTCAGCTACACCACATACATATTGTAGCTCAAGTAATAACAGAGCTGTTGTGAAGGATAATCCCTGAGGAACAGTAACTTGTTGTTGTGACTGTTCCCTTGAAATCTCTAAATTCATTTCAGCTCCAGTTCGCCATGCTTTAGGCCTTACTCATTGCTACTGAGTTGTATCATGTAGTTTCTGCAATGTGTTAAATATTTTTCAAACAAAGGAGAAGGCATGGTCATCCCTCAAAGGAATTTTTATTTTCCAGCTGAATGGGCAGACAATAGGGTGTATTGTCAGCACAGTTTGTGTGTTGGTCTACCCCCTCCCCGTCTTATTTCTGTGTATAATGTTTATTCTGTTTAAACTGGACAGTGCAAAAGCTGTCTGCCTCTCTTGGCTGCTGCTGGGCACAGAGGAGCCTTATTTATAGTGGTGCTGCTGATGTAAAAACCATGGCTCTTGGGGAGGATGATCAACATGTGACAAAATGTCATGGTTTGAACTCTCTGGTAGAGGAGATAACCAATGCATTCACTGCCCAGTTATCCCATAGAACTGCTGATGCTTGTGAAGGTATTTCCCTTTTATTTCCTGGCAGACACAGGTGTTCAGGAGGAGGGATGGAAACCACTGCTGTGAAAATGGCCTCCATATAACAGAGAGAGAGAAAGTGGCATTGTGCTCCTTGGGCTAAAACTGGCGTCAGTGAATAAAGCTTCAGCATCAAGCAGCCCCAGACTGGCCCATTGCAGGGTCAGGTTGCTGACAGGGGTGTTGAAGCCAAGTGTCACATAAGGATGATTAATTACAGTCTCCTGAACCAGGAAGTGGAGTATAGCAGGTTTTACTCATGCAAAATTGTGAAAAGCTGGGATTAAAAGGCAACCAGTCTCTCTGGCTCTGCCAGCACTCTGTGCTTGTGCTCAACTTCACTCAATGCTGGAAACAAAATAAACAAAGGTGGCTCCTGGTCACTGCCATAGGAAGGGAGTTGTCAGATTAATGACTTCTCAAAAAGGCTTTCAAAGCCCTGCTGAGGTGATGGAAATTAATATTTGTGTCTCAAAAAAAAAAAAAAAAAGGGACCCAAACTGTATTTGTTATCCAGGTTTTCTTTCTAATACAAATTTCAACACTTAAAAATATGACCTTTCAGATTTAAGTCGAATGTGACTGGCCATAACTTTTTTGTTTTCCCATGTGGTATGTGGATGTTGGCTTTTGTAGAGGCCTAGTCTGGCCTTGCACTCTGAGCTGCATAATCTCTGCTAGAGAGTATGCCTGCTAGATCCCATTGATTTCCAGTGACTTTTCTCACTGTAGTTTGGTGATGGGAAGGGAAATCCAGCTGTTTTTCAGGGTGTATTCTGGCCCTTTAGAGCCCAGGTTGGGCCTCCGTGTGAGGTCCTGGTGGAAATGACTTGGAGGTTCAAAGCTTTGGCTGTAATTTTGAAAAGAGTTCCTCTCTTCTCTTCTGACTGTAAAAAGCAAGTTGTACAGGTCCTGGTATTTGCTGGGTCCTTGGGGTATTATTTAAACTTAATTTAATCTTTAGTAAGCTTTGTTAAATTCAGTTTAACATCTAAATCCCATGTGGGAGCTGAAGAGAGTCCTGTGTACCCATGGTTTGCAAAGTACAGTGTAAACTTTAAAAAAATTCAGATGGATTTGAGTCTCAGAAGTGAGAGCACTGAGTGTCATTTTAAGAAGAGGTAGGAAAACAGGTGATGTGATTACTAATAATTTTGGACAGTTGCAGAGAATATGTGGGTTGAATGTTTTAAACCTCTCTTGCTATTTTTTTTGTTTTTCTGTTGGAAATAGGAACAGCATGTCCCAGACCAACCACCTCAGGCCTTGCCTCTGTGGTTGCTTTTTTTTGATACAAATCTGTGCTGCCATTCAAAGACCTAAAAATGGAAAGCCTGCCTAAAAGCTAATTTGGAAAAATAGACTCGACCTCAGCAAGATGAAGTACTCTGTCATGTGGGTGCAAATATTGGCAGGGAGAGGATGGAGGCTCTTTTGATGCAATAGAGATTAATATCTCATTGATGGCACTGTGGACTAGTCTTAGTGTTTATTTATAATAGTTTTTTTGTCCTTCATCTGTTTATTAGTCTATGGTTGTTAACTTCAGGCTCTTGTTTTTGTAGCTGGGATTGAACTTTATTGCCATAATATCCTGTTTAAACTGTGCACGCTGACCATAAAAATACAATTAAACACCCCCCCCAACTTAAGAAACCACCCCAAAACCCACTCACCACCCATGGTTAGTGAGCATGTTCTTCACTCCTTCCTGGTGGAGATTCAGAAAAATCTGAAACTGCCTGAAACTGGGGACAGTAGGGCTTGTTCTTAGTTCAAAGGCTCCATTTTTCACTGTTTCCTACTGAAAGGTTACTGTGTCTTTACAAAGCCTTGCCAGTGAAGTCAGACTCCTGATACTTCCACCACAACAAATTGAAAGTGGATACTTGCTCATTAATGCTACATCCTAATGCAGAAGGCTGACTTGCTTTGAAAGCCTTCCCAATACAGTAAGAATGCTTAATTTTCTCATTTTAGTATTGATTGAAAAGAAGCCTCACGTACCCTGGTTTTTTTAAGGAACACAGACTTCCTCACTTCCTTGCTAAAAAGTGAAAAGCTTTTTGCTTAATAGGGCCCCCACAGTGAAAATAGTTGAACTAATTAACACTAATGAGAAACAGATGTATTGGAGACATCGAAATGTGAGGTTCTTAAGAGAAAGATTGGATTGATTTAGGCCTGACTAAATGGAATTAAAAGAAAAAAAAAAAACCCAGCACCAAAAACCCATTCCAAAAAAGCAAGAAAGGGATGGATAAATTCTAAGTAATAAAGAAAAACTTGTATAAAATGCTTTGCAAGTTTCAGTTCATTTTACTCTATGTTTAAGAATTCTTTCATGGTGTTTAGGAGCCAAACATTAGAGTTGTCATGGTGAATGAGACACAGAAAATGACAAGTATTTTTATTGTCCAAGTCGAAAATAACACAGAAAGCAAAGTTTAAGCAGGATAAAGTACGATATTTAAACTGATTTCCCTTCCCCCACTGTGAGATCTTGATAATGTCTGTCTTTGAGGTCCCATAGATGCAATTTCCCTCTCCAGGGCAACAGATGCACACACACAAACGTAGAGGCTTGGACAACATGTTTGGTGAATGAGTGTGTTGGAAAGTGCTCTTGATCAAACTTCTTGACGTCCAGCTGAGGAACTGTCAGTAATTGTTAAGATTCAGAGTGCTATTAATTGAAATACAATAGACTTGAGCTATTTCTGCCATATATTGTGCCTAATTTAGTCTCGTCTTTCAGCCAGTGAATGTTGAATTTTGCAGTGCTTAACCTCTACAGCAGCACCAGAATTAACATTGTCCACATTTTGTACACCCTGTGTAGCTCCATTACTTGTAAAGGGCCTTGCCATTTTCTGTGCTCTGTGGAGGCTCTCAGAAGTTCAGGGAACAGTCACACTTTCCTTGAAATAGATGGTAGATAATAGATAATTGCAATGATTTCATGTGGTGTGGGCTGACACTTAATTACTCTCATGTCATGTCCCATTGTACCTCCTCGCTCCTTTCAGGTGGGCGGTATCCAACAGAGAGATGCTCATGGCACAGAACAGTTCGTTGGAATTTAAACTGCACAGATTATATTTCATTAGTTTATTGATGGGTGGAACAGCAAATCAAAGAGAAGCACTTCAGTATGCGAAAAACTTCCAGCCCTTCGCCCTGAATCATCAGAAAGGTAAATTTTTGGTTACATTAAGGGGATTCAAAGCACTGTGATATGGCACCACGTAGTAAAACATAAATCACGTTCCAAATACGTTTTACTCCATTATTTTCAGTCTGTTAAAGTCTTTGTCTTCTTTGATTTATCATGTATAACCCAAATCCTTACAATTAGAATTATCGTCTTTTTTCTTTTTAAGAGGGCTCAAAAATAATATCTGAAAGTTTGCACGTTTGCTTAAATTAAAGGTTTTTGACTCTTTAAATAAAATGTAGATTACATCTAGAATAGGCCTGCTGCCAGAGTAAAGTGCTAAAAATGCAGAGGAATGTTCTTGGAATAGTCATCTGCTATTTTCTGCTGCGTGGGGTAATACAAAGAGAAATTAAACTTTTGAAAAATGGAGAACTTGTGAGTTAAATGAACCATCTCAAGCTGAATCCAACAAAGCCTATTTTTTAGGGTACTGTGTGTGTCAGAAAGCTTACAAAAAAAGTAAACCTGCTAGAAGCAAATTCCCAGGCAGCACACCTAGGCAAACTCCCCGGCCAAAAAATTAGCAGGAGTGGAGCTAGCCTGGCTATCATAGCTGTAACTGTTTTTTGTGGAGGTGAGGATGTGTGCTGTTGATCCGGTGTATCTGCCTGTTTTCCATGTGAAAGCTACAGCTGGAGACACAATCTTTTGTTTGTTGTACGAACTCTGCTGTTCCTGGTCCCTCGCAGATATCCAGGTTCTGATGGGCAGCCTGGTGTACCTGCGGCAAGGCATCGAGAACTCCCCGTACGTTCACCTGTTGGATGCAAACCAGTGGGCTGACATCTGTGACATCTTCACAAGGGATGCCTGTGCTCTCCTGGGCCTCTCAGTTGAATCCCCTCTCAGTGTTAGGTATGCTGCTTTTCTCTTGCTTTTGAGACGAGGAACTTGGTGGTTGGTTCCTGTTTCTTGTTGAGGACAAAAGAAACAACTTTTGAGTAGTCTCATCTAGCTTGCACTAAATACAGGGTATAGTTAAAATTAACAAGATCTGCAGAGATTAAAAACCAGAAGTTCCTGTGTACAGGGCTTTACCCTGCACCACTGCAGCTCAAGGGGAAGCATTTCTGGATGGAATTTATCTTCCATAGTTTAGACATAACTGCGAAAGATGAGGATGGCAATCAGCCAGTTATTCCCACGACAAATGTGTGACAACTGTCCCTGCTGTTCAAGTGAAAAATAATCCTGAAAACGTGGCCATCAGTATTTTTTAATTTTGGTCTTTAGTCCACACATTACTGGTCTTCTTAGAAGAATGCTTAACAGTTATGTTGCAGTTTCAGCTGCTAAAATTTCCAAATTGTCTGCTGGGCCTCTTTAGCAAAGAGGAAAGAGGCACTTTTAAGCTTAGTAGCTAATCTGACAAAATGCAAATCTGTAGGAGGCTGTTGGAAATATGAAGAAAACCCAACCTAATCTCCTTCTAGCTTCTTTGAAGATAAAACAGATTAGCTGCTATTTAGCCTTTGCATGTCAATTCCCCCAGTACACTCCCCTGATGTTCTCATTTTCATTTCAGATGTTCAATAGAAAATAAATTATCTGTATCTTTCTAGGCTGAATTTGGTACTTAGCAGAAGCTACACTGTTTCCTCCCTTTGTTTGCTTGTTTGTTTTGGCTTTATTTTTTCTTTTTACTGTTTCCATTCACTATTGTTAGACTTGTGTGCTTGGTTTAATGCTCTCATATTGTTAAGCCTTATGCTTTTCCTGCTTGTACCTCAGTCACAAAATACAACAGATAACAAAGGGAGCACTTCAGACTAATTGTTTTCTACAGTAAACTTTCAAGTTTCAGTTTGAGTGTTTTACAGGTATTTAGAGCTTAAATCTCTGGGTTTTGACTTTCATCTTCCTCTTGTTTCATTCAAATAACCAGCAGTCCTTTAGATTTTATTGCTCATGCACTGATGCTGCAATGCAGTTCTCAGAGCAAATGGCCAAGAGATTTTCGGTGAAGTGGAAAATCCCTATTACTGATGTTTGGAGTGGTTGGACATTTGCTCTGCTCCTGGTGTGGAATTGATTGTGCTGAAACGTATTTACTGTATAGGTGATATCGATGCTCTTGTCATAAACAAGACTGTTGTAAACTAGTGTGACCTTGGAGTGCTGCTGATCCTTTAGGAATTAAACAAGCTTGAAGTGAAATCCTTGCTGGAAAATATTTTGCTTTCTAGAACATGAGTAGCAGGCACTTTTTTAAAGCTGATTGGCTTCTCCAATGTTTATCTAATCTTGTACAGGCCTCATGGTCTGAGTTATGTGGAGACAGTTGAAAGATTCTTGTGTTACAGAGGTTGTGGTTTGGGGTCTTGAAGAACTATGGGAATTTGAATTTACTATTTACTTGAGTTTTGATATTCTGAAAGGGCTCTTCAGAGATGTTTTCACACAAATACTATTTGTTAGATTTTTCACAGGGTTAACACAAGTTACACTCAGGGATGAATTAACAGAAAAGCAAAGTGTAAGGGTTAAAATGGCCAGTTGGAGGTGACAGATAACATTTATTTATACATACATATTTTAGCTTAGGCAAGAGATCCAGAGGTTTCCGGTAGAGGAAGGGCATGACTTATGTAGACAATAAAACTTGTGCAAATAGTAAAATAATCTGCCAAACAAACAGAGTAGGCTGATGGCAAGGTCAAATCCTGTTTCTGTTGCTGATGATTTCTAGTACTTAGACTTTCCAGTCATTAGACTTAAATCCATCAGATTATCTGTTAATTTGTGGAAACTGTGTCATACTTTCTTTAGTAAATACTGACATATTTCCAAATAATATGCTGAGTTCTGGTAGTGGGAAAATCCCAGAGGAGGCTGAGCTGTTTGTTGGGACACAGACTTTGGGCAGTTTTATACTGCTGTTCTTGTCACAGGCCCTGGTTTGCTTCCTTTCCTTACCTACCTGCTTTTTCTACATTTCTTTTCTTGGTTTAAGGTGAAGGTGGAAAGACACGTTTCTTTACATGGTAATTATATGTAATTAAAGGATTATGGATTGTGTGTATGTGTGGGTTATGTGGAAACTCTTAGGCTGCATGTACTCCACCATAGCTGAGAGCAACCTCCTGTATAAACTAATGTGATGTCTTCCCCCTGTACAGCTCAAAATCAAAGTAGGTGATAGAAGTCAATTCATTATAAATCTCAGAGGAGGGATTAACTGTTGTTTTCTGTCCAGAACGTAGTACCTGAGGGCCCCAGCCTAAAATACATGAATAACTGATAACCTGCCCCAAAACTCTTGTTTGTCTGTGCTTCTAAGCTCCCTCCAAGTATAACAAGATGTAAATGAAAAAATACAAAAACCTTGTGTTCCAGTTAACCTTTAAAATAGAAATGTGAAAAATGTTGGTTTCCTAACATGCCCTTTATGTCCTTTTTCTGCAGTTTTTCGGCAGGTTGTGTAGCATTACCAGCTCTAATCAATATCAAGGCAGTTATTGAGCAAAGGCAGTGCACAGGGGTTTGGAACCAGAAGGATGAACTCCCGGTGAGTGGGTGCTGAGCTACCCCTGGGACAGATTTCTGATGGCAAATGCTGTTTTCAGGTTTCTTTTGTGCTGCATGTCATGGGATGTTTTCTATGGCCACCACCTCCAGCAGCTCTGGGGCCCTGCTGCACAGGGCCCTGGGGCCCACAGACACCCCCACACACCCAGACACTGACCCAACCAGCCACAGAAACAGGCTGCCCCAGACATGGTACTGCCCTCAGCAGCTCCCACACAGGACTCACCTAAAACATAAGTACAGACAGCCTTCCTTCTCCTTGGCTGGAAATGATTGACATTCACCACTGAAAGCACAAACTCCAGATTCACGGGCAAACATGTGCTCATGGATCTTCAATTACAGCATAGCCTTCCTCTAGCCCCTTTTACACCCTTTTCCAGCCCTTCATCCAGTCTCCTTCCCCAGAACTTTCCTCTTACAGTTTATATAGTTGTACTGACCCCCTCTCCTCAGAGACCCACAGGTTTAAATTAGTATCTGTTGCAAAGTCCAGGTTTGGTTGCAGTTTCTTGATGACCTGTCAAGGTTGTTTCTTGTTATTATCTCCATTATTTTTGTCCATCAGGTTTGTACCTCTCAGTTTTGTTTGTTGCTCCCCTTTTCACTCGTTATCCCCTTTTGCATTGAAAAGGTCTTTGATAAATGACCTGATGCTCTCACCTTCCACTTAAGCCAGAGATGTTCCTGTATAACTGGAAAGAAAATGGATCCCGCAGAGAAACATTCACTTCCCCCAGCTAGGCTTGAGCTCAGTCCAGGGCTTGCTTTGCACTGGCTCTTTATCAGGCAGACAGGAGATGAAAGAATTAGTGCTGCATCTGGGGACATGGGAATTGGGATCCAGTGCATTATGCTTCCAGCACATCTCATTTGTATCAGTTGAAATGAAGTTCAGTTGTTATGAAACCCCAGTTTCCCTTTATAGCTCTTACTGAATGTGTGCAGCTCTCCAGTGACCTGCTCCTGATTTGGAAAGGAAACTTATTTAGTGCAAACTGGGCATGAACTGAGTTAGCCTCTTCGACTGCAGCTGGAAGAAATTCATTTATAGAGTAAGGATGAGTGTTGAGTTTTCTCCCAGTTGTGTTTTCTGTGATGCTGAGAGTGTAACCTCTGAGTGTGACAGATTCCTGCCTTGCTGTCCAGGCAGGAATTAATAGCTAGGGAGCATTTAGAAAAATACTGCTGTCTGATGCAAATCAGTTAATAATACACGTGTGTCTCCTTGCATTTTCTAAACTGAAGGGTCTCTAGTGTTTTCTGCTAAGGCAGTTATGGGGGTGGGAAGCCTTCTTTTCATTGTGCAAAGACAGATTAAGTAGCAGATTAAGAAATGAAAAGGTCACATTGTCAGGCTTTGTTGAAGGTTAAACCTTTGGAATAGAGGACTGGTCAGAGACAGGTGCTTTAGGTACACAAGGTGTGATTTTTGCAGTTCTCAGTTAAATACTAAAGTCACAGACCTGTTGTTTTCTGTTACATGTCCCTTTCTGAAATAATTTTGTCCTCATGGCAAGAGTTATGCTGCACAAGTATCTTCTGTGTTGGTACTGAAAATTAGTGATTGTGATATACTTTGAATATAGTCAATCCAAGGGTTTTTCCTCTTTTTTAATATCCCCCTAAAATGAACTCTATAAACTATTTTTTATTTTCTAGCCAGTGATTTCCAGAAAGTCTTGATGGGTCACCAGCTCAGTTTTCCTGCCAGGGCATAGATCTGCAAAAAATTTGCACTTGTCCCTTGGCAGAATATGCTGTTTTGTTCTTACTCCCCATCCCCAATATAAATCACCATTTTAAGATCACAATTAAGTATTTTTGGCTGGGAAATTGTCAGGCATCCACACAATGGATTTTGTTGCTTTCACAGCTGAATTGTGAAATCTTTTAAGTTAATTACCTGAAGGGATATTGTCTGGAAATGTAATTTCCCACGATAAATTTTCATGTTCTTTTACAGATTGAAGTGGACCTCGGTAAAAAGTGCTGGTATCATTCAATATTTGCCTGCCCCATTCTTCGTCAGCAAACAACAGATAATAATCCACCTATGAAATTAGTCTGTGGTCATATTATATCCAGAGATGCTTTGAATAAAATGTTTAATGGCAGCAAGTAAGTACCATTCTTTTATTTCAAACAACATACAGACAAAGACATCTTAAGAGTAGAATACTGTTTTTTGGGAAAACTGAGTCCATAGTTATGTGATTGGTGGAAGCTTGTTAATCTTGGAGAATGGCTTGAAAGCTGGATAAGCTGGGTTGATGCACTGGAGAAAAGTATAATAAACCCTCTGATGTTGTTGAAAGTGAGCTTGCGTGAAGGAATGCAGTGAGCAGAGTAATTTTTCACGTTGTAACCACCATTGTGTTGTCTTAAATTCAAACTGGAAGGCTTTACACAGTTTTTTCCTTGGAGCAAGGTTAGTAATGCATGAAAAATCTGTTGAAAAATAAAATTAAACCTCTGGAGGATATATGGCTTAGTAATTGAGCAAGGAGGGGAATTATAACTGTGGAAATGCTCCTTAGATGTCTGTGGGGTGCTTCAGGCTTTTGGGAAGCAGGAAATGGGAGAGAGAAATCTATACAGATTTTCTTGAGGAAGAACAGTGGTTATTTGGATTGAATATACACAGCTTCTGTGGAGGCTGTCAGCTTAATTTAGAGCTGTAAGTCATTGTGGGAAATCCAGTGTGAAAATAAGAGAGGCTATGAATGAAAATGTCAAGTGATGTTTGCATTCTGTGCCCTGTTAGAAAAGCCTTAAGGGATGCCCTTGTGGGTGACTTTGGGTGACTTTAGCCATTTTAAGCTGTAAACTTGCTGCTACATCATTCCTGTCCCTGATCACTCATTCCTGGTGCTTTCATTGATCAGTTTTACTGACAGCACAGCTCTGACAATATTAACTGTGGAGGGGTGGGTGGGGGGAGAAGGTAAAATGCTCAAATATAGGAGATGGGGGGCAAAATGTATCAATGCTTCAAAAAAGGATCAAAGGATCTTTTTCAAAAAGAAGAAATATTGTAAATAGGTGGGACTGTATGAGTGAAGACCTCTACAGGGAGATAAGGCTGACCCTTCAGTCATAGCCTACAGGAGCTGATCCAAGTGGGTTGGAAAATCACAGCATTTTGGGAACCAGGCACTAAAATGAACTGGATATGAAGGAAGCCACAGTGAAGGCTACCAGCTGGTTTAAAATTAATGCAAGGCCAGGCTGGATGGGGCTCCAGGCAACCTGGTCTAGTGGAACGTGTCCCTGCCCGTGGCAGCAGAGTTGGAATGAGGTCTTAAGGTCCCTTCCAACCCAAACCATTCTGTGGTTCTAAAATGCATCAATCAAATCCAGAAGTAGAAATAATAACTATGGAGAAATTGCTCTTTATGATAACCTAATAATTCAGGGGCTTGTGGGTGAAAGGTGAGAGACTATAACTAGAAGGAAAAGCATGGTAAGTTTTCTTTCAGCTAAAGGTGACTTTTAATGGAGCCAAGCGCTGTGGCTTGAGAGTGCAGTTGTTTGCTGCCACAGGGGGGAAACTCAATGCCTTTAATGCTGTGTTGTCACACATTGCCCCAGTTCTAACACATTGTCTTTGTCCCCAGATTAAAATGCCCCTATTGTCCAATGGAACAGAGCCCTGGAGATGCCAAACAGATATTTTTCTGAAGAGAAGTTTCATTATGCAGTTTGTAAGTGACACTCTGGATTTCAGGTGCATTTCAGGAGAATTGAAACACACTTGTACCCTTTTATGCAGCAGACTGAGGACTCCTATGTTTGTATAAGCTAATGCTACAGAAACTCTGCCAACATTTAGTATATACATACCAAGTGGAAATGCTACAGAAATATTATTACCATAGGGCTTTACTCTACTCTTGGTCTCCATACCTGATCAAGTTACTACACCAGCAGTTGTCATTCAATGCAGGTTTTTGTACTTAATTATATGGTGACTTTTTACTTTTTAAAAGCAGAAATTGATCACCCCCATTTGTTTAATATTCTTCCTGCTATTATTCTATCATTTTATTGATAACTGTCATCTTAGAGAATGTTTGTGGACAAAGTTTTATTTCCTGTAATGTGTACATAATTAAAGGTAAATACTTCAGAAAAAAAAGTTTGATAAATTGAATAGTCGTTATAAAACTAATTTGTATTTTTTTCGCTGAAAATGCTGTGATATATTCTGAGTTTTTCTTTCAAACTTTTTTTTCAACTTTTACATAGAATTCAAAGTAAATGTGCATATATATAAAGTATATAAAATATATAGCCCCAAGGGGCTACCTGTTGAAATCCATCACTAATTTGTTAGGGTGATGTGCGACTAAACTACTACTGGGGCAGAGAGGGAATAGGAAATCCTATTCCTCTGGTTTCACGATCGAGAAGTGTTTGTGTAAGAGAACATTCAATAAATTCTGAAGTGGAAATGCTTTTAGTCGATGACATTTGCTTTCTGGCCTTTGTAGTCATGTTCTTTGAACTTTGTATTCAGGATTAGGCTATAAATGTCATGTTGCTGTATAGTTTAATAGTCATTATAGTGTGCTATTTATAAACAGTTATCAAAACCAAATAAATTGTAGAAGTATTCATTGTTAAATGGGGGGAAAGCATGTTCTGATGCAATCTACTGATCACAACTCTGCACTTGGCAGAACTGGGCCCTACATCATATATTAGGAGGTAGCAAGTTTTCTGTAGCTTGAGAACACTTTGCTTCTAGCCTTGTTTTTGTAGTAGAATATTACTGCCATTGCCACTTTCTCTGCTAAATTTGTCATATTGTTGACTAGGTAAATTTGTACTCATAAAGGAGATGTAGATCACGGCAGTTAAATCTTTTTTAGTGTGCATATATTTGTATTTATTGCACTGTCCTATAGTAGGGCAAGCAGCCATAAGGCATGCAAAGCTACATGTAAAATTATATTTCTGTATTGTGTAGTTAAAAAACAACAACCAACCCAACCCCAAGCTTGTCTGGTTGAACACTGACACTGGTTGAATGCACTAGCACAATGCACTACAGAGAAGAGACCGTCTTTGGGAAATCTACACCTTTTGAATTTGTCTGTCACCTGACTGGAGAGACTTGAGTTGGACTCTTATGGGATCAGTGACAATGGACAAACCTACAGAGACATTATAAAGTGAGGAGCGAGTCAAGGCACACAAATTTTAAACTTCTGATGTGTTTGATACATGTGAAAAAAATACAGGTGTGTGATTTTCTGCAAAACTTACATTGTATTCACACTGAGTTCTAAACAGCCGCGTTACCAAGTGGTCAAATCAACAATAAACGGGTGAGGATATTATTTTCCATGTAGGTTTCCTAGTCTTGCTGAAATTGCTTTTAATATTTTCTTTTGACTGGAATTGCATAATGCTTTGGATCTATATGAAATGGCATATGAAGTGATTAAAAACCCAACAAACCCAATCAATAGTAACAACCCCCCCCACAACCAGCCTGAAGTATGAGTGCTGGTTTTTTCTCTGTTACACTGATGGTGTTTTAGCACTGGTGTGAACACCAGTAAACGTTGATAGCTTAGAGCCCAAGGATGGAACAGTTATTAAATGGAAATAGGGTACAAATTTACCTTGGTTATTAAATATCACTTTGACTAGTGCATGTTATGGATCCAGCTAATTCAAAGACTGTTTTCATCAGATCATTGCTGATTCTTTCCTTATCTGCCTTTACATTGACTTAAAAATCCTTGCCTGCAGTTGTGCAGCTCCACCAACAGATGATGCTCATGGTTCAGTACTGAGAACATGCGTGCTCACCCTAATGGGAGGCTGTGCTGGGCATTTGGGAAGCAGTTCTGCAGTTTGGTTGGCACAAATAATCCAGTTTGCCCTGTGAAGTGATGTGGGTTCTCTCCTGCTACTGCCTGCTGTGTTTCTGGTAACTGGAGAACATGCTTGCAGGGGAAAAGTGGATAAAACTCAGTGGTTTCCATACTTATAATTCGCATCTGGTATGTGTGCATTGTCCCTAACAGGGTGGGAATATCCACAGTAAAAAAGATTTGATTTTGAAGCTACGGTGGTATCTGGGATGTCTTCATTACACTTTTGGAACAGATTATGAAGCCTTAAACTAGTCCCCAAAGTAGCCCTGTGTCCCAAGTGCCTTTCAGTGCTGCAGGATGGGAGTAAAAACACTAAGCATGTTTGTATCTGCATCCAGATCACTCCTTGGACTGTGCTGGGCTTGCAGCTGGTGCTTCTCCCCTTTGCAAACTCAGAACAGCAGCTCTGAGCAAGTGCACCCGTTAGCAGTGTGGATGGGCATCAGGTCAAGAGTTTTTTGACCAATCTTACATCAAGTTTAAGTTATGGGTGCTCTAAAAGTAATGGATGTTTATAAACTTGATTTTCATAGCAGCAGCTTGTTCGTAGTGTCAGTTCAATGTCTATTAATAGACTTGAATTTTAATTTTTATAAATGCCTTAAATAGGGAATGTATTGTAATGTGTTCTTATGGTGTTTCAGGTCTGACCTGTGTTATGAAGCATTATCAAAACTGCAAAAGAGTAGGAAAGTAGCACATAGCCTTTTAAACGTCAAAGGTATTATTCATTTTTGCTTGTCATTTACACAAAGTTCATGTCCTCACCTCCTGTTAGTACTCTGGATGTTCATCTGCTCTCTGAAGTATTTTTTAATTAAGTCTTTTCCTGCTGTGACCTCAGCACTGCACATTGCAGATAGGCACGGATGAACTAACAATCTTCCCTCTTAAAATCAGTGTTCCTCTATAGAAACCCTGTATTGATTTCAGTCTCTTCTCTGTGAGGTTAATTAAGGTGTGGAGAAGCTGAAGTGGATGCTGTGTGTTACCAGTAATGAGTCAGAGCGTCTGATCTCTGTTAGCTTAGACCTGTCTCCATCCTGTTGCTTTGAATCTTTCTTCTTGTCACTTTACAGAATGGCTGCTGCTAAAATTCAAGGTTGAAGTTACTTATCACTGGGAGCCTACTTGCCAAGTTAAAGGCAGTAAGTTTGGGTTAGATTTTCCTTGCAAGGTTTGTTTTCCCCGTGCAAGATACAGTTTTTCTTTCTGTGCTTATCACTTCAGAGGTTGATTTGTCTCTTGGGCAAGGAGGGATAACATGGTCCTTAATCCATCCCAAGCCTTGCTCCTTTCCTTTTGTGAATAGGAGACTGAAGTGTAGGGAAAGAAGCTTTTGGAGCAAGAGATTGAAAAAGAGTCTGGCAGCAATGATTTGTAGTGAATAAAGCTGTAATGTAGTGTTACCTCACTACTCTGAATTTAATTCAAACCTTAATATGTAAAAAGGAGGAGTGGTTTACAAAAATGTACATATGTAAGATAGGAGTGACAATCTTTCTTTATGACTTCAAGTTTGCATTCAATTAGCAGCCCTGTAGAGAAATACAGGAACTGGAGCTGTTTACAGCCTCCTATAAGCTCTTACTGCGTCCTGCTGAGTCTGTTTGACGGAACTGGTGTTTCAGATCACACTAACTTGTACTAATTTTTACAGGACAGCTGTGTCTGTGTATTCAAGTGCAAAAGCCCTGCAAGTGTTGTCCAGTTCCTATTCCACTTTAGAACTTTTCATTTTTTGGAGGGTGTTTTAAAACAGCAATGCAGACTGCGACAAAGACTCAGTGCTGAAGCTGGTGGGTGCTGTGACCAGGGCTGCAGTGAGCAAACTTCCCTGAGTTCAGCCTTTAAAAGGAGATCCCCTTTTCTCCAGCATTTCCTGTTTCACGTTTATTTTCAGACCTGGTGACACTGCTCTTGGTTTCTCTCTTCTTACTAAGTGTCAGGTTATGGCTAGGACTTTTCCTTTGGCTAGAGAAAAGGGGATGGGGAAGGTGCAAATAGCATCATCCATGCCCGTGGGGAGAGGAAGTAAATATATGAATGTAGCCATTTTGACTGGCAATTCTTTCCCCTCAGGACTGAGAGCAAATCCAGTATTTTCCAAGGTTTCTAAGTTACACGGGAAGTTTCCAGGAATGTGGAACACAAACAGATGTGGTTGATCTCCCATGACAAAAATTTACACGTATTCAATTTATTCAGCACAGTTCAGGATGGGAATCTGGTGATGGCTGGGTTCTGCTGACCCTGCATGTCAAACAGTTTTGATTTCAGAAGAATCAGAAGGAAGAAACCTACTTACAGGAAGGCTGTGTTTCACTGCCTATTTACTATTCTCCCAGAGGTTTCTGTACTTTTTTCCCTGCCTTAATTTGCTTTTCTGTGTTGAATGCTGCAGAAGCAGCAACAAGGGAATGGTTTTGACACTCCAAGCACTTGCACAAAATGTACCACAGAATTAGTCTGAGGAGTCTGGGAGGAGCTTAGGTTACTTCCCTGTGACAGGTCATCTGTCAAGTGCAGGCTTGGACAGACAAAGTGACTTCAGCTCACCAGTCCAGTTACTGGCTCTGGTGGGGTCATCTTGGCTATGTTATGTATCTGGACTTTATTTATCAAAATCTTTTCTCACTCAGAAAAGTTCACTGAATAAGTGAAGCTCTGTATGGGGTAAAAGCAGAGGTCTATCAAATTCTGGATGCTCTGTGTTTTGGGGGCATCTAATGCCTTCCTAATCTTTATAGACTTTCAGTGACCATCTTGTACTCTTTTTTCCCCTTTATTAGTGGAGGTTATGTTTAAATTGTGCAGCAGCTCTTGCTCTCCCCACCATTAAGTGTTAACTCCTGGGTTGTTTGCCTTTAGCTCATCAGATTCTGAGTTATGAGTTACTGCATTATTAGTTTGGAGTAGGTGTGCAGTTAGATAACCATTGACCTCTGAACAAATGCATTCCTTCTGCTCCTCTTTGAAAGTCATTCTCTATGCCAGGCTCCCCTTTGCCCTGTGTAAGCCTGTAACAGCTTCCAGCCTTTGCCTCTGCACCTTGCTCAGTCAGCTCACTTCGGAACTAGAACCTCTTCCATGTGCTGTAACCAAAAGCTGTCAGATCTGTAGGGCCTGTCCAACAACAGCTTCCTGCATGCACAAGCAAGCACCCTTGAGCTGCTTCTCTGCACACCAGCTCAGCCAGTCCTCCTCTTTTTATTAGTGCAAGCAGCAGTCCAGGCCCCTTGCCCAGACATTGCCACTCAACCACAAATCCAGCCAGTTTGCCCTGAACTTGCATGATTTGCTAGAGGTTATGATTTGCTGATTATGCATGCAGGGCTGGAGTTGCTCTTGGCACTTTCCCTTCTCACTGCTGCACTGATACTTGCAATTGCTTCGTAACATTTGAATGCAAAAGATGCAGTTTTGGTTTTGCCTTCTACTGGTACCTTACTAGTAGGGGTGCAAAGGTCTTCTAAAGAAAATCCAGATTGTAAGTGGATTATAAAGAATATTGTTCCTCAGTTCCACCTGTCAGTGGAAAACTTCACAGGCTCTTTTGAGCCATAGGTTTAAATCCAAAGTGCAGTGCTGGGTGCAGCTGAGCTGCTGGAACACAAGCTGACCAAGGGACTGTGTGGAAGGAAGAGCTGGCAAAGGAGAATCAGTGTTGCTTTGGAGAGCTGTGCTGGGTCACTGCCTCTGCTGGAGGGTTCTGTGGTGAAGTTGGTAATTTTTTGGATATTCAGTGAGAAACTGGGGCAGTGACTACAAAAGGGTTTGTTTTAGTGCTCACCCCAAGCTGTTCTGGTCCTCTCAGCCTTCTAACCTGCTGCAGAGAGGATTTGTGCAGCAAAGATGGAATCTGAGCAGTTCAGTGCAATGTATTGAGTGTATTTGTAAAACATAGTGAAATTAAGGGAGCTCAGTGATTTAAGGAGATTGTGTAACAAGAGACAGAAGGACAAGTTTTACCTGCCGGGTATCTTGGGATGGACAGCAGTCCATGAACATGTAGGATCTCACTGAAAATCCACAGGTGGAGAGCTGGATTTGCTTTTCAACTCCCTTCCCTTATAGGCTTATGCTAACTCATGATACCTGTTACAGTGGTACTAGAGGTCAAAAATGGGAAGATGCCACTGTGCAGTGGATTTGCAGCTGTGTTCAGGGGGGTAATTACTACTGTCAGTGTTGTTATTCTTTTTTAGAAGTTGATCTCCTGTGCAAATGAAAGACTGCAGAAAAAGCACCCACAAGCAAACCCAACAAAAAACCCAAAGCCAAAGATTTTCTACTCCCAGTTCTTCACTGCATCAATATTGTGATCTTGTCTGGATCAATATTGCTTCAGGACTGGAGTCTTAATGCAGCACTGCACGGTGGAGCATTGCTATTAGTAATGTCAGGCAATAATGCCCAAATATATGTCTTTATTATTGCTTGGGGTTTTATTTTTCTCTCTTTCTCCTATGTTAGGGTTCCATGTAGTAGTGGGGACTTTGTTGTACATGTGTTCATCTTACTGAAATGCTTTTTTAAATTTAAATACCAGAGTCCTGTTTCTCCCCACAGGATTGTCCTCTGTAGTCTCTCAAGCAGCAGAACAGGCAATAAATAATTAAACTCTCAGTCAGGACATAGTAATTTAATTTGGAGGAAAAACAAAGCTTACAGGGATTGCAATACAGAAGAATGCTTCTGCTCAGTTTTTTGAACAGCTTTCTGTTCAATGTTCATACATTTAATTTTGGTGTGTGTTGCATGCCACATTCAACAACAATAAATAGAGAAAATACATTTTCAAGGCAGTGCTTCCCATGCATAACACATGGCCTTTGGCTGGGAAAGAAACCCTGATGCTGCAGTCAGATCATTGCACCTCCTTTGTACAATATCATTGGAAAGAGCTGGAGTGGGAGGGGAAGGTCACTCTCAAATTGTGAAGATGATTTGTTGAAAGATATCCAGGCAGTGACTATAACGGGGATTCTTCTCTTGCACTGTGTCCTGGTTATCCCCTGCCTCCCAAAGCAGCCAGAACATCCCCCTGAGGGGCAGGGCTGTGGTATCAGGCCAGAGATGCACCTAGAGGGGGTAGTGGTGAGCCCTACGTCGACAGAGCACGATGGTGATGGCCAGGAGCTGCAGGAGCAGGAGACAGAGGCTTGCCAAACGCACCCAGAGGAACACGAGACAGGAGTGATCCAGGTCTTCCTGCATGCTGCTGTCTGCAGGAATAGAGAAGAGGGAAGGTCCACCAGATGCTCACAGCTGCTGTTACAGCTAGTTCTGGGGAGGGCAAGGGAGGTGCCCAGGGCCCTGCCTGGTATGCCTGAGGCAGAGACCTTCCCCTGGGCCTGCAGTGATGTTCTACTGCTGTCAGCATTTTCCTGGGAACTGGAGGCAGGATGTGTGGCCAAAGGTTTTCCTGTGTCCTCTGATGGGGCTAAAAGCAGACCTGGACCCGGAGGCTCTACCTTCCCTCCCCCGGTTCCTGGTGTGCCCAGGCATGGGACATGTTCATGTTTTTTACATCATCCTTAGCTTTTCCTATGGGGGATGAAACAGTGAAATTTAATCCTTCCAACTCTGCTAAAGCTCTATGGATTTTCACTCTTGTCCCACCCCAAAGTACCTGCAGGATCCCCCTTGGTATCAGTGGACAAGGGTCTAGCTCTTTCCCTCTCCCTCCCTGCATCCAGGCTACCTGGATCTGGTGTCTTCAGGCAGGAGTCCTTTTCAGTCATGCCCAGCTGGGTGGTGGGTGCTGGTGTGATGGGTGCCTCTGTGGTGGTGCCTATAAGTGAAATATATGAATTCAGAATGTAGGGAAATACAATAAAACAGATCTCTCCTGCCTATCTGCTTTTCTGCCTGGGCATGGGTGTTCCTGTGCACAACGAAGGCCTCAGCTCTGGGGGAAGTTCATAGAGCCCATTTTGGAGGGGGACTCCCCCCAGGAGGGTCTCCCAAGAGCCAAGAGGGAGCTGCAGCCTCCTTATTTCTCTCTTTCTGACTCCATCCTCACAAAGCCTGAGCCCCCTGAGCTTGGTAGTACTTTTGGGACCTGCGTGTCCTGAGGAAGGAGGGGGTGGTGGTGGATTTTGTGTTAATCTTCTCCCTTCAGAGCCATGGGTGGGATGGAGCAGTGGGGGTGGGAAGATGATGCTGCCAATCAGGTTTGCCTTTGGGCAGGAGCAGTCCCACCAGGAGAGATGGGAAGCAGGGAGCCTCTGGCAGGAGGACCAAAGGGTTGGTCCCAGGATGCCTTGGGCAAGCAAGCAGGGAAATGGGGTTTGTGGGAGGGCTGGCTGGTTGAAAGGGCATGGGCAGGAGGTGCTGGGCATTTTGTCAGGGCTGAGTGAGGTTGGGTGAAGGTGTTGCTGACCTGGAAGGAAGGCAGGCTGGCCAGGGCTGAAGTACAGGTTTTGGTTGAAATTTGTCATGCAGAAATACTTTCCCTCGTCCTGTGCTGTGAAAGATTTCACTGCCAAATGATAGAACGTGCCCTCTTTCCTGGCTTTAAAGCGTGTGGATGTTTTCTGATTCCCCTCAAAGGTGACCCGGGATGCAGAATTGATGAAGACGATGAAGTGAAGGGTCCCTCTCTTGTCCTGACGGATCCAGAAAGCACCACTGTTCTTGTCATTGCGACACTCCAGCTCCAGCTTCTGTCCCACCTGCAGCTGGGTGATGTCCTTGGGAGACCTGACCTTTATCTCAAGTGACTGGGCAGAAATCCCAGGGCAGCCTGCAGGAGAGAAATCCTTGCTTGAACCGCTTGGGGAGAGTCAAAGGGTTCTCTGAGGAAACCTCCCTCCCTGTGAATGGGGTAGAAGTACAAATGGAAAGGGAAGATTTGAGTGTCTGGATGATGTGAAGGTTTTCTTGGAGTCCTTGCTGGGATGGTGCATGGAGGGTGCTCAGCAATCAGGCACTTGGGCTTTAAAGATGGGTGCTGCCCTTCCAGTGCCTTCTCCGGGACATTCCCCCTTCCCAGCTGCTCTGAAGTGACTCCCTTTGCACTTCTTGCCAAGCTGCTTTTTTCCCCTCCCTCCTCCCTCCCGTCCAGAACCACTCATGGGATCAATCTCCCTTCCCAGTGCAGGTGGTGCTGCAGTCACGCCTCTGGCTGCCCTTTGCTGGCTGAGGGGATGCCGCCTTTCCCCCCACAATTACTGAGCACACCCCAAAGTCATTAATAGGGCATTTTACCGTAAACTCTTAATTATTTAACCCGAAGTTTTGGATTCAGTGGACGGGTTTTACTTGCCCCTGCTGGTGAAGGGGCTGCACAACCCCGTGTCCGTACTCACAGAATGCCAGAGTGAGCAGCAGGAGCAGGACAGGAGATGTGTCCATCTTCTCCTGGGGTGTCTGTCCTTGGGGCTGGTGCAGCACAGCTGAGATGATCTTTGTCACTTGGCTTGGGAGGCTGTGCCACTCTTTGGGGAGGATGTGATGTCATCTGGACCCCAACATCAGGGTGCATCCTGTCAAGTCCAGAATCTGGGTCCCTTTAACCTCATCATTTATTAGAAGGACCTCAAGGATTTTTCCTGGATGACTTCCCTAGAGTTCCAGAGTGATGCTGCTCATGGCTGAGGTAGGATCAGCCACCACAGCCCACTGCTCCATCCCCACAGCTTCTGTGCAGAAGATACAGACCAGCCCCGTCCTTTGGTTCAGAACAACTTTCTTGACGGGGATTCTGCCTCCTTCTCCTGGACATTCACGGAGTCCTGTGTGCATGGCAGAGCCCACACCCACCAGGTGTTCATGGTGTAGATCCGTGTGTATTGTTTGTCTCCAGGCACAGGTTTCTGGTGGGTACTTCTCCGTTGTTCTCGCTGCACTTTTTTGTTCAGTTCGTCTTTGCTATTGTTCAGCAAAAGCCTTTTCATGCAGGGTAGTTGGTCTAGAAACTGGAACCTGTTGAGACTGCCCCTTGTGCAAGTGAGTGTTTTGCCTTTTCTTTGTTCTTAAAACTCATGGTTCTCTTCTTTAGCCACAGGGTCTTCTGCTCTTCAAAAAAACCCTTTTATGCTTCACGAGGGAGGGTCCTTACTGCTGCCTCCAGGTGACAGCTTGTACATGGGGATGGGTGATGCTTCCTGGACCTTTGCATGCATACTAAGAAGCATTTCACCAGAGTGCAAAGGGCTGGGCTGCTGTTTGATTTCTTTCTTCTTGACTTTCCTGTTGATTGGTTTTCTGTGTGAGGGGTTTTTTTTGTTACACCTTTGCAAAGAAGCTCCTTTTCTTCCTTGGTCTATCAGAAACCAGGTGCTGCTGAGTTTGATGGCGTTGCTATTGGGGTTGCTACTCAGATCATGGGATGACCCAGCCATATTCTCCTGGGGTGTCTGTCCTTGGGGCTGGTGCAGCACAGCTGAGATGATCTTTGTCACTTGGCTTGGGAGGCTGTGCTGCTCTTTGGAGAGATGTGATGTCACCAGGACCCTCCTAGGTAAAGTGACAATGCTTGGCATCTGTGGCAAAACATTTAGGTAAAAAAAAATTCTGTAGAAATTAGTTTCTAATCTGGAATTTGTGATTTGCTTATTCTTTGTTTTATCTCCTTGTGGTTCTTCTGTCTCAACACAGGTTCCTTCTGTCCTGGCCCAAACCCAGTTGTGTGCTCCAGTGGAGAGGGCCCTTGCTGCTGCCTCTGAGTGACCACTGGCACAGGGCGATGAGTGATGTTTCCTGCAACTTTAACACACACAGGCTTTCCTGTTGATTATCTTTCTGTGTAAGGTTTTTTGTTTAATTTCTTTTTTTTTTTTACTAGCCCTTTGCCAAGAAGCCTCTTGATTCCTGGGTCTGCCAGAATACAGGTGCTGCTGTTTGTGCTGCTCCTGACAGCTGAGTTATGGAAAATGGTTTAGGAACTGTGTTTGTCACACTGGGCATCAAAGTGTGTTGGTGAATGGGGAAAGCTGCTGCTAGGCTGCTGAGGTGTCTGAGGGTCACTGGTGCTGTGTGAGCTGTGCCCTGTAGAGTGTGGCTTGGAGGATCAGTGTGGAGATGTGTTGAGGGAGGCAGGAGCCATCCCAGAGCCTCCCGAGCTTGGCACTGGGCTTAAAAGTGATCAAGTGTGTTCTGAAATAACAAACAACCCCTCTGAAACAAATAACAAAATCCCAAACAAATAAAAATCCCCAAAGCAAACAGATCCTGCTTTTATTTCTTCATCTGTTGGAAGAGGATTTGGGTGTGGGGGTCAGTACCAGAGCAGGAACACACTGTAATTCTGCCTGGGCTACAGGAACGTGATGTGATGTGTAATGTGAAAAAGTGGATATGAGAACATGAGGGAAGACCTATAGCTTTTTGGCAGAAACACTTCGAGTTATAGCTTTTTAAGTGAAAATTTTTAGGTCACACTAATTCAGTAAGGGACCACCCAGTAATTAAATTGATCTCATAGCCTCAATATTGGGGCTTTTCTGGTTTTTTTTTTCTTCAGAGTGTGTGCAGTTCTGTGGAGTTGTCATTCAGTATTTGCCCGCTGTTGTTTAGATACACTTATCTAGTCCTGAATTTTTTTGTATTTTTTTTTAAATTCTTACAAACAAGTAAGTTTGGAAGAACTTTGTTTTTCTCTGATTTTTTTTTCTTTCCCATCTTGTTACAGAGGACGAGACTATCAAAGGGTTTCATCCACTCTTCTTTTTGCCAGGTTTTATCAGTCCCATGACAAGAATTCCAGAGTACCCGCAGACTCTTTATCTCAGTTCTGCCTTCTTGGCAGTTTCCTGGGATGTGGGAGTGTTACTGGGCCCATCAGCAAATCCCTGGGAAGATACCTTTAGATGATTTTAGGCTGTGGTAAGCTGGAAGCTGAAGTCTGCACCCCAAAGCTCAGGATAGTGCATAAATCACTGTCTTTTCCCTTAGCCGAGACTTTTTCAATCCCTTGTTTATTATCTTCCTGAAGGATTTTAGTTTTTCTGAGACTAGGTACTGAAGAAAGAAAGAAATAATGGTCATGAATCTGTCTAGAATAATTTTATTTTACATCTCAGTTCTTAAATTGCAAGTATATTAAGGAAATATTTACATGAAATACAGATCTGAAAAAACAGAACTTGCAGTAGTCCGTAACATATCTCCAAAATATCAACACGTTAAACGTCCTGCTTAACCAAAACAAGTGACAAAGATTTTTTTTTTTTAATCACTCAGGCATTTCCCTCAGAAAGAAAGCAAATCCCACTTTCCTTACTCAGGCCAAACTCCTGCAGAAATAGGTGGATCAGGGGTAGCAGCAGAACAAGGATAGTGTGAGGGGAACAGGGAACCTTAGCCCCCAGGACTGTAAAAACCTCAGTAGTAAGGCCCTTGAATCCATATTTAAGCCATATTTAATCCATATTCTCAATGCAGTCTTGTATTCCATTACATGAAACAATAAAAGCCTTTAGGAGAGAGGTACCACAGGAAGAAGATGTGTTGGGTGAGGATAATTATTTCTAAGGCTCTGTGTAGCAAATTCCACCTCTGGCTACATTTTGGGAGGAAATCACACACAGCCTTGAGCAAAGGTCCAGCTCATGTCCTTATTTCTCATCAGCTTCTCACGAAGGCACGTCAGCATCAGGTTCTTGTGCCTGAGCCCCGTCACTGGGAACAGTGGTGGCTTTTGATTGCCCAGGGAAGCTCAGGGTTTGGAAGGAGCTGTGCTTTACCCTGCAGTTCACAGGGAAGTGCTGCTTGTTGTCTGTGTGTCTGTGCTCTCTCGTCTCTTCAAATCTGCCAGGGCAGAGTGGATGAGGTGCAGAGGCATTGTGGATAATGTAGGAGATTTTTTTTGTATTTCTGTGCTGACAGCTCCTTGGAGATGATCCAGAAGCCAGAAGGAGCAGATGCTGATCTGTGTTAGTTTGGTGTCCTGGGTTTCATGGGGGGCTTCTCGTTTGCAGGTCTGGAGAGAGAAGAGGGTTTGGTTTACTCAGATGGGAGAGGAGCAAGAAGGCAATTAAGGCTCCTTTAGCCTTGGGCTGCAGCCAGGAATGTCCCAGAGAAGGCTGCAAAGTGTTCCTAAATCCTGTTGGTGCAAGTGAATGATCTGCCACCATTTCAGGTAGTGACAGACAACAGAAGGTTGTATCTCAAGATACACTGATGGTCAAATCTAATATTAATTAAAAAATAAAACGAGCTTTTAAAATTTACCTCTGACTTCTGTGCACTCCTGTCCTCTCATTAAGCCTTTCTCTACATTCAGAAAGGAATGAAGAAAGAAGAGCTCAGTGTTTGCAGGAGGTTTTTTGAGTGAGACAGAGTGTTATCATTTCAGAGAGAGTTTTTCTTGTTGGAACGTGTTGCCTGCAGAGAAGTTTGAAAGGAGGCTTTCCAGACAGCCAACTTGCACCCAAAATGATAGAAATGACTGCTCTCCATCAACTGAGGGTTTTGTGCTGATCTAATAAATCGGAGATTTGGCACCACTTTTAAGGGAAGGTTAATTGGTGGTGGAGAATGAATCCTTCTGCTGCCAGTAAGGATCGCAGGCCAGATCCCGGGGTGCTCTTTAAGGGAGTGAAATGCACTGTTAACTTCCAAAGAGCTTCCTTTCACTAAACAGGAGCTGCTCAGAGCAGCAGGAATTTCCTCTCTAAATCAAACCTGAAATATGATACAATAGCTAAAACCAGAGCTCTGTCAAGTTTAGGGCTGCTGAAGGAGAGCCATCCTTGAGGAGGTGATTTCCTGAGGCCCCTGTATTACAACCACTGCATCAGGGCAAAGTGGGAGAGCTCTGCAGGGTGTTTTTCTTCCCACAGAGACAGAACATCCTTGCACAGCGCTGGCAACAAGGACTGAGATAAGTGAAAAATGCAAACATTCTCCTAAACAAGGCTGCATGAAGAGCTCTTCCTTATCATTTCTCCCCTGGAAAGGAAAGTGCTGAGTGTAATAGACATCCCCTGTGAAAATGACAGTCTGTTCCATTTTACAGACAGTTTAAAAAAATGCAACCTGCCTTTAAAAAGAGAAATAAATTTGTAGGGATCCATTTTCTGCTGATGTTGGGGAGGGACTGTATGAATTTGGAGAATTAAATGGCAATTACCTCTTGTACTAAAAAACCCATGGGTGTATAACAAAGAGCAGGAATTTAGCTAATCTAAAAGGTGCTTTGATTGGCAAAGAATGAGGCTCCAGAGGTGTGAACATGATGTTCCAAAGTTTCTTGGCAACCCAGCTGTTCCAAGCACCAGCCCAGCCCTGGTTGTCCTTGAGCAGTAGTGGGGACTTCTTGGTGTCTCCATTGCCAGAAGCCCCAGGGTGCACATGGCTTGCAAAAGTGCAGAAGTGGTTTCCTGCAGAGCAGGAGAGGTGAGCAAACCAGCTGCGGGGAGGTCGATTTGCAGAAGCAAAATGTGTGTGGGCAAAAAGCATTTCCTCTTCCAAACCAGCAAATTGCAATGCTAATTCTGATCGTATTTTCCTGGTGACCCAGGGTGAGGGGTGGGTTGGGGGGGCAGGAGGAAAAGCATAAAGAAGAGGTTCCTGTGTGCCCTAGAAACTGAGTTACCCCTCACTCTACTCCTATCTGCACTGGTGTTTCTCAGGAGTCAGGTGAGGCTGCAGCAACCTCTCTGCTACTGTTCCTTAGAGCCTGTTGGGGAAACAGAGGCAGGAAGCCCAGTGCTGTTGGTCCAAAATTGTGCAGAGGGGGATTTGGGATGCAGGAACTTACATGTAATCCCTGGGGACATCTGAATATGAAGTAATGAAATCAAATGAATGGTTTGGGGAGGGGAAGAGATGAAATGTGGTCACCCCCAAGCTCAAGTTGGGAATGGTGCATTGGAAGCACAGAAATGTGGTTAGTTATGAGCACTGGGGGATGCACAAAGTTTTTGGGCTGCCACAAACGCTTCCTGTCTTTCTGTTTTGTGTCTGCTGCAGGGTCAGAGCTTGATGATTTGAATGACTTAATAGTTGAAAAACCAAACAGAAAGCCCAAAGAGACAAAAAGCCCCAAACAAAACCAAAAATAGAGGATAGGAGAACCTTCTGTTCCGTTTTTGCCCTTAAGTCATTGCTCAGGCTCCTCCCAACTATCTTCTATCAGATGAAGAATTTTTAGGTTGCTTTTTGGCACCTGCCTCCTTTATCTTTTGGGGGTGAGATGTTGCCAAGTTGAAGAGAAAAAAAATTTATGTTGCCTGTCACTCACCTCTTACACCTGCATCTTCGTCTTCTGGTTTCTAAGAAAAGAGAGAAAATGTTTTAGTTCAAAGGCATCAAGTGAAAGAAACACTCCAGTGAGGTAGGGCTAATATTCCCCTGCAGCTGAGATCTTTAAGACTAAGAATGGATAAACCAAGCCTATTTTTGAGGAAATCCATGCCAGGGAGTGGTGCTGCAGCTCATGTCACCCCAGTAATCCACTTAAATATTTTAATGAATTAATCTTTAGGGTAAGTAGAAGCAGCAGCAGCCTGGGAACACTAAGGGTGAATTATTTCTGTTTGCTGTCTCCAGTGACTTTAGCACATTGCTGAAAATCCCTCAGCAGCAATTATTTCTGCAGCAGGTGAGTGGCAGTGATGCCATGTTGCATGCACCCAAGGTAACGATGCTCTTCCTCATTTTAGCCTCTGTGTTGTTACTTTGGGGTAGATTCAGCAAAATGAAATGCCCAGCCATTAATTTTAGACTAAGGTAAAAATCCATCCTGAAGGGCTTGGAAATTGCTGCAGAAATTAACTGCAGCTGAGGGCTTTTCACTGATCATAATGTAATGAAGTTTCTCATCTGGTTCCAGCTTGAGCTGCTACTGGGACTCCCAGCATTTGCTGGAGCATATTTACTCTATTAGGTCAGAATGTTTCAGGCTCTGGGATTTTAATCTCTGACACACCCATTTATGAGCCAAGACAGTTGGTATAGTAAGTACTGTCTTTTTCTAATCTATTTTTCTTCCTTGAAAGTCTTTTCCAATGTAAGTAATTTTCTATGTGATTCTAATTTGGTAATTCTTTTTCATCCTAATCCCACTGATGAAGATTAAAATACACTGATTTTAACAGTGGTCCTTGTCTTGCATTGACAGTGTTCTGATTGTTGGCTGCCTCCCAAACCTGCCACAGCATCCCTCTCCCTGAGGGGCAGGGCTGTGGTCTCGGGCCAGAGGTGCACCTAGAGAGGGCTGTGGTGAACCTTACGTTGGCACATCACGATGGTGATCACCAGGGCGATGAGGAGCAGGAGGCAGGCACCTGCTAAGGGGACCCAGATGAAGATGTGACAGAAGAAATCCAGATCTTCCTGTATTCTTCTCTCTGCAGGAATAGAGAAGATGGAATGTCCACCAGGTTTTCATGGCCAGTGTTACAGACGGTGCTGGTGTAACCATTTTCCTGGCGACTCAAGGAATGATGTATGGGCAAAAGTTTTCTCATGTCTCCTGCTGAGGCTAAAAGCAGCCCCAGCCCCCAAGGCTGTACCCTCCCTGCCCATGTTCCTGGTGTGCCCAGGCATGCTCATGCTTTTTACATCATATTTATCCTTTCTTAGGTTGAAAGAAATATTGGAATTTAATCCTTGCATCTGTGATAAAGAAGCTCTGTGGATCTTCCCTCACCCTCCCGATCCCAAAATGCCTGCAGGATCCCCCTTAGTATCAGTGGACCAGAGTCCAGCCCCTCCCCTCTCCCTTCCTCCATTCAGGTTACCTGGAACTGGAGTCTTGAGGTTGGGGTCTTCAGTTATGCCACTCTCGGAAATCTTGGATGTGGGTCCACATGTGGTGGGTGCCACTGTGGTGGTGCCTATAAGTGAAATGGATGAATTCAGCATGTAGGGAAATACAATAAAACAGAACTCTCCTGCCTTTCCGCTCTCTTACCCTGTTACCCAGGGCACAGGTGCTCCTGAGTTCAGCTCCAGGAGAACTTCACAGAGTCCATTTTGGAGGGGGACTCCCCCCAGGAGGGTCTCCCAAGAGCCAAGAGGGAGCTGCAGCCTCCTTATTTCTCCATCCTCAGAAAGCCTGAGCCCCCTGAGCTTGGTAGTATTTTTGGGACAAGTGCTAAGGAAGGAGGGGGTGGTGGTGGATTTTGTGTTAATCTTCTCCCTTCAGAGCCATGGGTGGGATGGAGCAGTGGGGATGGGAAGATGATGCTGCCAATCAGGTTTGCCTTTGGGCAGGAGCAGTCCCAGCAGGAGAGGTGGGAAGCAGGGAGCCTCTGGCAGGAGGACCAAAGGGTTGGTCCCAGGATGCCTTGGGCAAGCAAGCAGGGAAATGGGGTTTGTGGGAGGGCTGGCTGGTTGAAAGGGCATGGGCAGGAGGTGCTGGGCATTTTGTCAGGGCTGCGTGAGGTTGGGTGAAGGTGTTGCTGACCTGGAAGGAAGGCAGGCTGGCCACGGCTGAAGTACAGGTTTTGGTTGAAATTTGTCATGCAGAAATACTTTCCCTCGTCCTGTGCTGTGAAAGATTTCACTGCCAAATGATAGAACGTGCCCTCTTTCCTGGCCTCAAAGTGTATGGATGTTTTCTGATTCCCCTCAAAGGTGACCCGGGATGCAGAATTGATGAAGACGATGAAGTGAAGGGTCCCTCTCTTGTCCTGGTGGATCCAGAAAGCACCACTGTTCTTGTCATTGCGACACTCCAGCTCCAGCTTCTGTCCCACCTGCAGCTGGGTGATGTCCTTGGGAGACCTGACCTTTATCTCAAGTGTCTGGGCAGAAATCCCAGGGCAGCCTGCAGGAGAGAAATCCTTGCTTGAACCGCTTGGGGAGAGTCAAAGGGTTCTCTGAGGAAACCTCCCTCCCTGTGAATGGGGTAGAAGTACAAATGGAAAGGGAAGATTTGAGTGTCTGGATGATGTGAAGGTTTTCTTGGAGTCCTTGCTGGGATGGTGCATGGAGGGTGCTCAGCAATCAGGCACTTGGGCTTTAAAGATGGGTGCTGCCCTTCCAGTGCCTTCTCCGGGACATTCCCCCTTCCCAGCTTCTCTGAAGTGACTCCCTTTGCACTTCTTGCCAAGCTGCTTTTTTCCCCTCCCTCCTCCCTCCCGTCCAGAACCACTCATGGGATCAATCTCCCTTCCCAGTGCAGGTGGTGCTGCAGTCACGCCTCTGGCTGCCCTTTTCTGGCTGAGGGGATGCCGCCTTTCCCCCCACAATTACTGAGCACACCCCAAAGTCATTAATAGGGCATTTTACCCTCTTAATTATTTAATCCAAAGTTTTGGATTCAGTGGAGGGGTTTTGCTTGCCCATCCTGGCGAAGCAGGTGCACGACCCTGTGTCCGTACTCACAGAATGCCAGAGTGAGCAGCAGGAGCAGGACAGGAGATGTGTCCATCTTCTCCTGGGGTGTCTGTCCTTGAGGTTGGTGCAGCACAACTGAGATGATCTTTGTCACTTGGCTTGGGAGGCTGTGCCACTCTTTGGGGAGGATGTGATGTCATCAGGACCCTCTTGGGTAAGGAGGTGATGCTCGGCATCTGTGGAGGAATGAGGGAAAAAGAGAATTTCTGAAGAAATTAGTTTCTTGTCCAGAGTTTGGGCTAATATATCCTTGTCAGTCCTTAATGATGCCTCAAGGTTTTTTCCTGGATGACTTCCCTGGAGACCCAGAGTGATGCTGCTCGTGGCTGAGGTAGGATCAGCCACCACAGCCTGCTGTCCCCAAGCCCTCTGTGGATCCACAGCAGCTCCAGCTCTGCAGAAGTTATGGATGAGTCCCATGCTTTTGATGCAGGCTGTACTTTGTTTTTCTTGGCACGGATTCTGCCTCCTTCTCTTTAGCACACTCAAGGGGTCTCCTGTGGATGGCAGAGCCCACACTATTTTGTTACCCAGCAAGTGAGACACAGGTGTTCCATGGCGTAGATATACATATCATTTATCTCCAAGCACACGTGCTGCTGGCACACAGCTGGGTTCTTCAGGTGCTTGATTGTTGTCTTTGCAATTCTTCTTTGTTTAATTCTTCTTTGTTTAATTCTTTTTTGTAATTTCAAATCTCTTCCTCAGGGTATGTGGTCTGTGAGCAGAAACTTCAGGTGAGTGCCCAATGTCCAGGGTGTGATTTGCTTTTTGCTTATTTTAACAACTCTTCTCTCACCACAGGTGCTTCCTCTCTGTCAACCCCCCCTACCCCTTGTGTGCCTCAATGGAGAGGTCACTGCTGCTGCCTCCAGGTGACCACTTGCACATGGGGTGGCTGATGCTTCCTGGAGCTTTGAACACACAGAGTAACAACGATTTCACCAGCCCGTGAGGGGCTGGGCTAGTGTTTGATTTCTTTCTTTCTTCATGGCTTTCCTGTTAATTTTTTTTTCTATATGCTTTTTTATTTTCATTACCCCTCTGCAAAGAAAGCCCCTTTTTCCTGGGTCTGTCAGAAAGTGTGTGCTCCTGGGTTTGATGCCGTTTCTATTGGGGCTCAGAGCTAAATCACTGAAAATGGTTTAGGAACTGGGTTTATTTCTCTGGACTTCAGTGCACGTTGGTGAGTGAAGAAAGCTCCTGTTAGGCCTGCTGAGATATGTGAAATTCATGCTTTTGTTAGGCTTGGAAGACTTGTGATGTCGACCTTGAATAAAACAAATAAAAATAAAATGGGAATGAATGTGCTGGCCAATGAAGATGGGACAAAAAATTCATCAATTCTAGGTTCTCACTCTGCTGTAGAGTGAGCATGCAGTGCGTCTCCTCAGAGATGGGGTGGTGGATGTGCTGGAGTACAATCAAAGGATCATCTAGGCAGGCCTACTTCCTTTCTTAATAAGGATATCTAATTTCTTTCTTGTCTCTGACAAATAGTGAATTTTATTATGAATCAGTCCAGGGTACCAAACTGGCACCCAGAAATTCCTCTCCTCTGTGTGGATGTGTTCTTGATCTTGGCCCTCTTTACTCACAGGTTGAGTTGATTTCCAGGCAAGGCCACCTTTTCCTCTGCTAATGAATATATCCTTTAAAAACAAAGCAAAAGCTTATTGTCAGCTGGGAGATACAGGTGCAGGAGGGCTGTCACACATTGCTTTTTTACTGGCTTTGGTAATAAGGTGTTATGTAATACAAAGCTATTTCTATTTTGCATCGCAACAAAGAAGAATAAATGAGGTTGCTGTGACAATTATTTGATTAGGAAAAGCTCCAGAACACAAGCAGGACCTCCAGGAAAAAAGCTCTGATTTAAAATCAACACTTGTATAAATAATTTAGGTTGGTTAATATAAGTTTAATACTGATGACCAACTCCAAAACTAGGAGGAGAAGGTGGGTAATCATATTAATTAAGGAATCTCCTTGATTTTCTTATGTTTTTTTGCCTCTTTGTCCTCTATACAGTATTTTAGAATAGGCTGTCATTGTTTGACTGAGGACATAAGCCAAATCAATGAACACTAGCATTAATAGCATGTTTTATTAGTAATTTAGTTAGTAATTTCTGTTGTAGTGTCACTGGTATGATATGACTAAGGAATAAGAAAATACTCAGACAACCAGTTACTTCTGCAGAGCATCGTATAAGAGAAGTTGGAAGACCAGACAGATTAATTAGAAAGTAGAAATAATTTATTTTTTCTCCTGAACATACATGTAAGTTTTATTTTACTCACAGCTAGGGGTACAGAGCTCTGATTGTTGTTGAACTCCAATCTAAGTTGCTTATGACCAAGGTTTATCTTTATATACTAGGGCCAGTCTAGGTCTGTATTTAATTAACGTCCAATAATTAGTAGAAGACAGGAGCAAGGAGACAAGAGACAAAATCATGCAAGGATGAGACAGAGTAACAAAGATTCATCTGTTTTTGATCAGGGCTTAGCAGCAAGTGGATTTAGGATTCATTTTCTCTGCTTTTTCATATCCATTTGACAGAGAAGGAATGGGAAACGAGAGGGAGCTGAGGCACCAGAGCTGGAGAACACGCTAAGTTTTGGATGTGTTTGATTTCTCAGTCATTTTGTGGAAAGCTCTCAGGGACTTTTTCATGGGGTAAGAACCTCTTCAGTTTCTCAGTGTCAGTCATAGCAGGCATTGCCTGGATGTCTCACAGTACTGCATGGCTGGAGCTCCTCTGGGGACACAGGAGTCACACTGCCATGGGGGGTGAACGCAAAAGGAGCACCAAAACGACTGTGCTCTGACAGGTCCATTGTTCTGTTGCCCATGGTGTCTCCTAGTGCTCCAGAGAGACATCCCATTGCCAAGCACTGATGCCACACTCCTGAGGATGTGCAGGTGCTGTTGGATCCCTGTGAGGGGTCAGTGATGGTAACTCAGGGATGGCACCAGACTCTCTTTGCCACAGCACGGCTGACTCTTCCTGTTCTTAACCCTTGAAGGATTGCATTAAAATTTTCCATTCCACTTTCCTAAGGAGGAATGGAAAGTTTCAGTGAAGGTTTCAAAATTTAGTCGCAAATTACAAGCATTGTTTTTCGAAGAGGGAAAAACACAATGCTGAGGCTCTAGCACACAGCTTTTCCGGTGTGAAGTTGTGGTTTATGAGCCCCTTGCTGCCCCCCTTTTCTTTGCAAAGCTGCAGCACTTAGAGGGGTTTGCAGAATGTCAAGTGCAAGAGTCACCCACCAGGTACTCAAACTGTTTTTCCACTGTAGCCTCGTGTTTCCAACTTGGTGGGCAATACTGCCCACTCTTCTGGGTACTTCCAGTGTGCATGTCACATATCTCAAAATCCAGAATGCAAACCACAAACACTCCTGTGCTCTCACCTCTCCTTGGTGTAGCCTTTAACTGACCACAGAGTTGAAAATCTCCATAATCTCCAGGGTTGTTGGTACCTCAGCTGAAAGTTTGATAGGAGACCTGGATATATTGGGAGTTTTCCTTGCAGGAAACTTCCTCTCTTGGTGCAGCAGAGCTGGTCTGTCGTGGCATTCAGTAAACCAGCAATTCATGGTGGTATCTTTTGGGGACTGATGACAATGTACTCTGCCAGTGCCCCAGCTGCATTAACAGTGGACAGACTGATTTTCTTACCCTCTAATCTAAATACCACAGATTCAGATTAGAATTTAAAAAAAAAAAAACCAAACCTAATGTTTTTCTAACTCTATTTAGACTTAAGAAAAGGCAAGTTTTCTGCTTGGCTCCAGCATATATCTTTTTTTGTCTGAACTCTTCAAGTAGGTGGAACTGGTCTCGTTATCTCATTCTCAATTCTCAAAATCAGATATCTGTTGGGTTCAAGGCACTGTTTGATTGTTGTCCTCTGAGCTCAGCTCCCTTGCAGGGTCTTATAGCCTTGGTGTAATCCCCACAGCTGATGTCTTCTGTTGCCACCAATCTAGAGTCTTGCTATGTCTGGTCTCCTTTGCTGCGCACTGACCTTCTTCCCCAGAGACCTTGGGCAGGAAATCCTGGTAGAGATCCCTCAGGGAGTTTCTGGGTCCACCTGTGTGGTGCAGGAGAACTTTCCTAGAGAAGGGTATTGCTGTGCATCTTTACTGTTAAAATCTTTGAGAGGGAACTAATTTCCACAGCAGGTCACAGCTAATGGAATGAGGAAGTGTTCCTATTTCTGTTCTCCACCTCTCCTGCTGGCAGAGCTGACAGGATGGAAACCCATGGCTTGCTGGAGACAGCTTGCTTCATCCATTTTGTGGTCTTATTAATGGTGCTTCCTGGATTATACAGCTTATTTCTTCTCAATTTTATTGAAAAAATTATTTGAAAAAACTCCAACCCCTTCTGTTGAATTAGTCCTGTAAGATGCAACCCTAAGCCACAATACCCTGATCAAAAGAAACAGGATGGGGAGGGAGGGTGGCATCAAAAAGCAGCACCTGGTTTAATGATCTCCTGCCTTCAACAAAACAAACTAGTTTTGGTGTTGAGTTTCACTTTTAACAGCCTGATGCCCACCACTACTGCAAAGAGAAGTGTGTGATTACTCTTCCCATGCCTGGTTCCTGCAGACACCACTGCACTCCCTGTTTGTGAGCGCTGGACTCAGAGGTCAAATGGCAAATCGTGTCTAAAACAAATCCTGCAAACTTCATTTTTGTGCACATTAATTCCCTTGCCTTTATGTATTGTAAATACAGAACTGCAGAAGGATTTTATAGAGACTGGGCAATACAGGGGAAGGTGAAATTTGGAGTAGGTGGTGAAGTGTTGCGTGAAAAAAAACCCAGTCCTGGCTTGCCTATAAAATTTGGGTTAAGACAGGTACCACCACGGGAACATCAACTCTTTGCCCAGTAGGAAAAGCAAATTGGATGTCAGCAGGTAGGAAGGAAATTCAATATAAACCAGAAAACACAGCTTTGCCATTGTATGGTCCAATGGTCCAGTCCATAGCCAAGGCATGCTCCAATGCACTGCATAAATCCTGAATGCTGTATGTTGGTCTCACCCCTCACAGAGGGGACTCAAATAAGAAGTAGTAGAGCAAGAAAAGGTTCAGAGCAGGACAAAATATAGAATCAGAGGTCTGGGATGGATTTTGTGTGGCTAGCACTCTTTACCCTGAAAACATGATTTAAATGAATTTACACTAAAAGTCTCCAGGGTAAAGAGTGGCTGGAAAGGAGTGGATGGGGACTGATTATTCCCTGCCTTTTCCAGTACAGAAAGTAAAGGGCAGCAAATGATGTTGGCTGAAAGCAAAAGAAATCCTCCACTCCAGGATGTCCCTGACAAAGGACATTGTGGATGCAGAGCCTGGACAAATGCTTGGAAGAGAGGTTCATTGTGGGTTACTCAATAGACAGCATCAGGCTTAGGAAATATATTTAGTTAAAAATAGACTGATTATTAAGGGACAGTGTCATATATGATTTTCTTGTCATTATTACTTAGCCATCTGCTCACAGGCAGTATTAGAGACAGGATGGTTGTCTGGATGAACCTTTGCTTTGAACCAAACCAGTCATTTTTATATTCTTAAACGTGAGATCTCATTACAATGTGTCATTTTAAGGAAGCCATTTGTTACAGAACTCCACATCCATTTCCTCTGAAACACCATTAATTTTCCAATTATCTCATTCTTTAATGCTGGACACTTTAATCTTCCTTAGCTGTTCACCCTGCACAAGGACATTTATCCCAACAACAGATCCTGTGGTTTTTCACCGGAGAACATTTATCTCTCTTGGAAAAGGGACAATGGCCAGGAAAGATGTTGGACCCTGGGCAACCAACTCAGTTTGTGTTCCAACTTTAGGAAAGCAAGGAGTGATCCAGGTTTGAGGACCAGGAGAATTTGCACAGAGGCAGCTTCCTTCCTCTGGCATCTCCTTGGGGAAGTCATCTTGGGCTCTGCACAGTGGGATGTGACCCATGTTTTTAATTGTATCAAAATTATCCTGGCTACGGGAATAATGGGTGTCAGATTAAAATGAAAGGACCTGAGGAAAGGCATCTATTTTAGTAATGGCTGTTCCACCACTGCTCTGACTCATTTCCTCCTGCATCCAGATGACTTGAGACATGTATTTTAATAACAGGAATGTCATTTTCAGCTCATTTCTCAGGGCAGTAATATACAATCCCAGACCCAAGGAATATTTTGTGTAATTTCTTTTTTTTTTTTTTTTTTTTTTTGACTGATAGGAAATATCCCAACTTGAATTTTGCATTCAGTGTTGTTAAGGAATATGACATCAATCAGTGAGTTTACCTCATGCTTGTGCTGGATGATTGCACTTGGGGTTTGTTGAAGAATGGCAGCAGTCTTTCTGTGACCCTGCCTGTAAACCAGGAGCCCCTAGAGCTCAGCATCTCATCCCTGGTGTGCCTGAAGAGGGGTCAGGTATTGACAGGACAAGGGAAAATGGCCTCAGGTAGAGCCAAGGGAGGTTGGATATTAGGAAAAGTTTCTTCACTGAAGGAGTGGCTAAGAACTGGAACAGGCTGCCCAGGGCAGTGGTGGAGTCACCATCAATGATAGTGCTCAAAAACCAAGCAGACATTGCACTTTGGCATTGGGGTATTGGGTCAAAGGTTGGGCTTGATGATCTTGGAGGTCATTTCCAACCCAAATGATTCTCTGCTTCTGCGCTTTGGTGGCACCCAGCTGTGGAGCAGCACTCACCCAGCTCCTCTGGGGATGCTGTGCTGTCCCCAGAGGCAGCTGCCCAGCAAGGATGGTTTTGTGCTGCATTTCATGCTGCCTGCACAGCCCACCGCCCCGGCTCTCCGTGCTGGGAGGGCACAGCAGGATGTGTGATGTGTGGTGGGTGAGATCACACGCGCGGCTCCGGGACAGAGATGTCTCTGAAGCCACAGCTCTCCCCCCTGCTGAACCATGCAGGCAGGGAGGGTGGATGCACACCAGATTTTGGTGCTCAACCTCCTGGCTGGATGTTTTTAACCACCAGCAGAGAAGAGGAGCAGAAAACCCAGCGTGGCTTGCAGCTGGGGCAGGGTAAGGCTGCTCTTCTGAGCTCACAGCGCAGAGGAAGGGGTGGGATGGGACAGGGGCTGGCCATGCAGGGTGCCCGTGGTGCTTGGCACCAGCCTGTGGGCTCAGCACAGAATCACAAGTGGTTTGGGCTGGAGAAGAACTTTGGGATCATCAAATCCAACCCTTCACCCAGCACTGCCAAGGCCACCACTAAAGCATGTCCCCAAGTGGCACATCTACATGTCCTTTAAACCCCTCCAGGGATGGTGACTCCACCACTTCCCTGGATGGCCTGTGCCAGTGCCTGACAACCCTTGCAGTGAAGAAATTTTTCCTAATATCCGATCTAGAACTCCCCTGGTACAACTTCAGGCCATTTCCTCTTGTCTTGACTTTTCTTTGGAGGTGTCCATTGCTCCCAATGCTCTGCAGAGGGAATTCCAGAATTTTTTGGTGTTTCCCAGCAAAGCTCAAGCCCTTGAAAAAAATCAGTATTGCAAAACTTCTCCAAATTTCTCCAAGATCAAGTTTTTTGCTGCCTGATGCCTCAGTCCAGGGCAAGACAAAACTTTTCCCTGACTCATTGCTGGGGCCAAAAAAAGCCAAGGAGACAAACTCAGAGGTCCCTGTGTCAACCTGGTTGCCTGAGAGCTCCCTCCAACCCAAAGAACTTTTGGGATAGGATGGAGAGGGTTTGCCATCTGAACAAGTTTCTTTTGCCTATTGACTTCCAGCTGAGTGATTCATCTTAGGGATTTGGAGGTTTTATATTAAATGAAATAAATAATTTTGCTCTGTGAGATCCCTGTTGCAGCAGCACTTATATATCTTGTACTTGGCAGATAAAAGATTCTTGGCTGATGTCACCACTGGGATTTTTTTTTGAGTGTTTTGTATCATTAATTATTTCATTTTTTCATTTTTCATTTAATTTCATTTTTAAATGAGAAATTAAATTTAAAATTTAACATTTAACGTTTAAAATTTAACATTTAATATTTAAAATTTAATTTTAAAATTTAAATTTAAAATTTAATATTTTAAATTTTAAATTTTCATTTTTCATTTATTAACTAGACCAGAAAGTGTAAATAACAAAAATTATACTCTCTCTTAAAAGTGTGATGCAGCCCCCTTTCATGCACATGAGTATTTTAAAGGCTAAACAAGAAGTTGAACTTTAGTAGAAAAACACAAATGCCTAAGGGAGGAATGTTAAGGCTTCTGTCATCTTGCAAACATTTAAAGCATGGGTGAGTTTTGCTTCATGTGAAAGAACCACTGGTGTATGAACTCAAATTAACCTTTCTTGCAGCGAGGCAGTAGAGGAGCAAATACATGCTTTGCAGAAGTTTATTTTTGGCTTGGTCCAATATGTGTTCCACTTAAATGAATGCTGGGGTAACAAATATTTTTTTATAATCCCACAGAAGCTGCTGGAATAACAAATATTTGTTTATAATTCCACAGAAGCTGCAGATCTCACCCTTAGTACACTCATTATAGGTATATTGATATACATAAGTACTTGTTATTTCAGCAAATAATATATACTTTAATATCCAGAAATTATATTAAACAATAATTAGAATAATACATTTAAAAAACCAATTTCTTGTTTGTACAAACCAGAAATTTAACATATTGCTATTTTGGCTTATTGAATGAAATGCAGTGAAGTCCAGACAAACAGGGGCAAGAAGTACTTATACTACCTGGAGTATTTTATTCCTAGAGGGGTTTTTTGGGATTTCCTTGCAGTTTCTGGGACACATCTGATTTTATACCGTGGCAGAAAAAGACATTTAGACATTCCCATTTAACAGATCTGAGCTGAATGCTTGGAACTCCTGCTGTGAATCCATTTCTCCTGCCAGGAGAAATGTTTATTTAATAAACAGCGAGAGTGCATGGAGCTGTTCTGGACGAGGATAAATCTGAAGGAATTTAAACAGCACCCATGGATAATGTATCTCTTTTCTTTTTGCACAGATTTCAAGTTGAATGATTTCATAGTGGTATTATTAAGCCTTTCTCTGTTATTGTGACTTACTCAGCAGTATATGATTGAAAAAAAAATTAATGTATTAGGAGTTTTAAACTCAGAGATAACTTTACTCTCATGTCAATAATTTGCTTTCAGTTGAATGTTTTCAACTGCACCTGATTTGATTTATTTTTGTATCATAAAAACACAGACCATCCACAAAAAAAAAAAAAGACTGAGCAGCTTAAAATAATAAAGAAAAATTGAGCACTTCCAATATTAGATTAACAGCTGAGATATTCTGTAAAGACCGGAAATTTTTAAAAAATGCATTTACAGAACTTTAACAAAACCATGAAGGCTATTTACTGCAATGGAAGTACCTGTGTTTCTGCTCTGTGTCTAAGTCTTTTGAATATTTTATTGCTTTCAAGATCTGCACTGTTCATTGAGAGAATAACTGGATTATATTTTTATAATATAGTATACATATTCTATATATTGTTTGTATATGGTCTATATATTCTATATTCTGTATAGAATATCTGTTCTATAACATCTTCTACATAAAATAGATATAGATATATATATATACTACAAAATATAAAAGAAATAATAATAATAATAAATCCGACTATTGCAACACGTAATTTTTGATCTCTTTTACAATTCCTTGCCCAATGATTTGTGGGGATGAACACAATATAGGTGAAGTTTTGTTCTTGGACCCATACATCTGCAAAACCCTCCTTGTCTTTTTGTCTTTGCCCCAACTTTGTGGTGTCTCCTTTTGTCATTTAAGAGGAAATATTTTATTTATATTTGAAGCAAGGCATTTGGGTCATATAAATAAAATCCTGTTATTTTTCCTTCCAGATATGGCTGTTCCTTGCTTCAGGAAGGATGGTGACAGTGGGAGACAGGAGAAGGCTGATCCATCATTGCAAGGAATCAAGGAATAAATTCGGGACCCTCATGTGCTAGGACATGGTGGCAGGAGTGACACTGTGATGGACAATGCTGTCACCTGCATCTCTCTCCATGGATCCAGGGTTCATGCTATTAGCAGAGATGCACAGAAACACTTTCCCATTAATTTTCAAGTTGGAAATGCCATGCCATAGCAAAACATGGCATCCCCGACCCTTGGCTGGCATCATCACTGTGCTCTCAGCAAAGAATTTGCAGATATCAGGGAACTGGGATCATTTTCCCAGCATCTTTTCATTAGTGTTTCATTAGTTTCATTTCTGTTTCGTGCTTATTTATGCTCTGGGAAAAAAAAAGGTCCGTGAAATGGGAATCTATTTTTATCCATCAGCTCTCACAATTGTGAAACCTGCTGCTAAAATTTCTCCCAGTTTTACTGTCTAAAACATTGTATTGATGATTATAGAAATTACTATTATTTTTTCATGATTTCTATTGGTAAACTGCCCAAACCTGTGTTTCAACAGGCCAAACAACATCTTTGGCTGTCTCTGTCCTCTCCTGTTTTCACTGCACAGAGGTGATGTAGAGTCTGGGTGTTTTTTAGTTTGGCCTTTCTTTTTTTTTTTTTTTCAAATACAAAGGAAAAGCGAAGACTAATTGAGCAAATTAGATATTTAGATATTCAGAATTAGATATTCAGATATTCAGAATTTGGATATTGAGCAAATTCTTTGCTGTGGGTGAGCAGAGAGGTACTTTACAAAGGAGGGGTAAATCCCTATCCTTTGTGCTCGTGTTATTGGAGTTGGGAAAAGTGGCTGAAGTCTATCAAGGCAAGATGGTGCTGTCCTGGGGAGGGGTTTCAGTGAAAGTCAGACACTGTGAGGATGTCCTGAGTGTGGAGAAGAATGAAGAGGAGTGGGCTGGGCAGGGTTATCCCTGAGGCTGCTCACCTTCCTGTGGGAGAGGAGGATTGGGCTGTGCAGCCTCTGTTTGCTGCCCAGCCCCAGCCCTGGCTGCGTGGCCATGGGAGGTCATTCCCTGTGCTGGCTGGGAGGTGGGAAAGCTGAATAAGGTGTGGACATTAAGGTCAGGACACACCAAGTGTGAGAAAGGGAGATGGGAAGCAGCTGCAGGCAGAGGGAAAGCCCCTGTTTTTTTTTAAAGAATAAATCTTTGCCCGTGGGAAGTTTCAAAGGGGTTTTCTTACAGCTGTCCTAAAAAACGTACATATCGTAAAAAACTATCTGCTTCTGGGGCAAAGCTCTGCTCACTACTTGCAGGGCAGGAAAATGATGGTTTTAGTTGATCTGAGCTCTCACAGAGGATAAATTATGATGTGAGGGAATCAGAGGTGCTCAGAGTCCCCTCCCTGCTGCACCTGTGGTGGGATGGGGTCTCAAGCTGGTGTCCCCAGAGTCATCAGCTGGGTGGCCTGAGAGCCTGGGTGAGTGTCACATCCTGGGAAAGCTGGCTCAGCATGATCCACTGCCAGCTTTATCCCTGAATCATTTAAGGGAAGCACCAATAGCTGGGCTTGAGACCAAGGTCTACAGAAAAATCAGTATAAAGTGGAAAGAAGCAGCACACTGTGGCTGGGAAGGGAGGGAGGGGAAGGCCAGAGTGATGCTGCTCTGCCACTGAGATTCTTTGCACCCACAAGCTCATCCCAAGGCTATGTTAGCCCCAACCCTGGGCACTCTGACCACCTTCCCCTTGCCCTCATTGTGCTGACACAGTGCTGGTGCCTGTGTGTGAGCAGATGTGGGGCTGGGGCTGCATCTGAGATCGAGTGCTTGCTGCCTGTGTTCAGCAGGGTGCCAAATTTCCAGCCCCAGCTCAGCCTTGGCACCCTGGGCAGCAGCTGAGCCTTGTTACCACCCCTGGGGAGACCTTCCCTGCTTCTGGCATCACTCAAGGCTCAGCACACATGGGCATCTTTTGGGGCTCAGCATGCAGGGATGTCACACAGGGTTCAGGACACAGGTGTCACTTGGGGCTCAGCACACCCAGGCACCACTCAGGGCAGTTCCCACTGGCCATGCTGTGATGCTGGGCTCAGGGCCAGCCCCTGGGGGCCTCTGTTTTCTCTCAGAGGTGGTGCTGACCTTCAGGCTGTGCCAAGTGTTTGGCCTTGTGTGCATGGCTTTGTCTGGTTTTCCTCTCCCACTCCTGGCTGTTTGCAGTCTCTCAGGGGAGAAGACACCCTCCCAGATCTGCTCACCCCTGGAGCTTTTGCTCTGCTTTAACTCTTTCTTGGCTGGAGGACGTGGTTTCTTGCTTGCCACACAACCATGTCCCTCACCAAGCAGGACCAAAGGACACCAGCCTGCAGAACAAAATAACTGAGTGACATATTCACTTTTGGTATTGAATAAACCTGCACAGGGTCTTTACAAGTTGCCTCTGCCCCATCCCTGCTGGTTGTACTCAAAGTGTTCCTTACCAAATTTTTATCAAGTAATATTTATCAACAGGAGCAAAAAAGCATCTTTGTGCTGCCCTACAGATGAACACAGAGGAGAGCCAAGGAGCTCACAGCTTTCCAGCCCATCTGAATCCCTTTGGTCCACCAGCCCCTTTTCCCCTGTGCAGAGCCAGCTGTGGCATTTGTCCTGCTCAGTGTCCTTTAAGAAGTGCTCAGGATGCTACAGAATCCAGCCTGGTCCTTTTGCCAGCCGTTGTGCCAAGGAGAATGTTGGAAGCCGTGGTCTGTTGCAGGAAAGAAATGTCTGTTTTGTGGTACAAGCCCACATCTGTCCCCTGCCAGGTCCTTCCAGGGTCATGTCCAGGCAGTGCTCAGCCTCGTGCAGGGGAGGCTCCGTGGCTTCTCCCTGCCTGCCCGAGGCAGGGGGGCCAGTGGGATTTGCTGGGATTCACTGCCGGTGGACACGAAGCCACAGCCTCCGCCGCAGACCTGGGAAGAGACAGTGTCTGTCAGTCCCAGGAGCCCCTCCCAGCTCACCATCCTGCCCCTGGGCTGTCCCAGGGCCTGGCACCCCTCAGGGTGCTGGCAGGATACTCACGGTAGAGGCGGTGGGCAGTGGGGATCAGGCCCAGCAGGAGGAGCAGGACACCAGCGGCCAGTGGGATCCAGACCAGGGGACTGCAGGGACCTGCAGAGAGGAGAGGACTTAGCACCTGGCACCACCCTGCCCCAGCAGCTTTGGGGAATGGAGTGTGGGGTGGGGAAGGAAGAAGAGCAAGGCAGGTCCTCTGAGGAGTGGTGCAGGATGTGACCATCACCCTGGGGTATCCTTTGAAGGATGCACTACAGAATCATAGAATCAAAGAATGGGTGAAGTTGGAACAGACCACAGTGGGTCACCTGGCCCAATCTCCCTGCTCTTCCAGGGTCATCCCAGAGCATTGTGGCACAGGCAGATGGCTTTTGCATATTTTTGATAAGGAAGACTCCACAACCTCTCTGGGTAACCTGTTCTGGTGCTCAGTGCCCCTCACAGTAAAAAAGACATTGCAGGGAACTTTGCTCTGAGGTCTCAATAACCTGAACTGAAATACATCCTGGCCCCTAAACCTGTGGATATCCCAGGGGATCCCTCCTACAGACAGAAGTCAGCTCTATCCAGAGCAGTGGGTCTGTCTGAACCTAGACACCCACCCTTGCAGGGTGGCATTGTGGTGGCCCCCACCCCAGGACAAACTCCAGTGGAGCCCTGAGTGCCCCAAGAGCTCAGCAAAGCCCTTTTTCCAGGCAGCCTGGGCTGAGAGAGTGCCATACCTGTCCTGCTGACAGCTTTGCTTTTGGTTATCCACAGCACAGGCTTTTTGGACACCGGTGTCTGTGTAGTCTTTGGAGGCAGAGGCAAAGCATCAACTGGGGGATAAGGAGAAAAGAGGACAGTCAGTGAGGCACTGAGTACAGCAGAGATCTCCAACAGCAGCCAAGAGGGGCTGCAAACTTTGGAGCTTAGAACAAGCCCCATCCAGTGACTCCTGCTGTGTCACTTGGAGGGATGAGTTTGACCTGAGCCTCTTGGGGGTCACAGAAGTTACCAAAAGCTTTTCAAAGTATTAATAAAATAATGTACCAGGTAAAGAAGGGGAGAAGGCTAATGCAGGGAAAACTCCCAAACTTGTTTGAGTGACATTTACTGCTAAGCATCATCTCACCAGCATTGCACAAAATCATGGGTAGCAGGAGATTTTGGTTGCACTGGAATGTTTTAAGGGATCCTTGGATCTTTTCCTTATTCACATTGCTCTAATCTTTGCTCAACATTTGATTTTTATTTTTTCTGATAAAATGAGGGCAGGATTTATTACGGTGTATCTGAATTATAGTGGAACGCATTAATTTCTGAATAAAGTTGGCCAGTAAAATACGCCAGTAATGTCATTAAATAGCTGCATGTCTGACTGCTCAAACCATACTTATTCAAAATTTAGGGTGGTTGCAAACTATTTTTTTTCTGTTTCTATCCAGGATGTAAATTCCTACAGAAACTACCATTCTTTTACATGAAATGATGAGACATCAGGGCTCTGGGATTTATCTGGACAACTTCTCCCTAACATTATAATACGCTTAGGGAAAAGAAACTTAAAGACAATTTTTTTTATCCTGAGAACTAAAAAGAAAAAAAGAAAATATTCAGCAAAGCCTGAGTCCTCCCAGAGCACCTGCTGCAGTTTACTTTTTAATTGGTGTCCTTGATCAAGCTGCATTTCAAGCCTGTTTTTCATGCTTCGCACAGCGATATGTGCCCAGCTGTTAAAAAACAATTCTCCTTTATCTTAAACCAGCTTTTCTCTGGAGCCTGCCAGAATCCAAAAGGGATTTCTCATCCAGTTTAAGGTACAGAGTATATTTGCAAAAATACCCCAGAAAAACTAGGACACTGGGTCTGCTTTAGAGTCAGAAGCTGTAGCGGCATTTTGGTTAAATAAATTACTTGTATCTTTGTTAAATAAGTTATTTGTCTCCCTAAAAGTCTGCAAAAATAGAGGCTGAATCCAACTTCAAATACATTAGTTTTTCTACATCAACTACTGCTCTGTGGTCAAAAAGAAAATGGGCTGAAAAGAGCTCCTGTATGACCCAGACATCTGTAAAGCCTCTCTCCTCCCATGACACCTGCAGAAACTGTTATTTCTGTTTGGATCTCCACAGGGATAGCGGGTTGTGAGCTTTGAGGAATAAAACTCATTTCAGTATTTTTTGTGAAGGGTGGTCTTGAAAGCTGCCATCAGATCCACCCCAGAGATGTAAGGGGTGATGCTCTCGGGCTTTGATGCTGCTCTTGTCACTTGGAGTGAGGGTAAGGAAGAATTATGGCATGGAAGGACCTGTGAGCTCAGCAGGGCACACGTCCAGCCTCACATCCAAAGTACAGCAGGGAGTGAGAAAAACACAGGGCATGGCAATATTAGGTCTTCCCACAGAAATTCTAAAGCACTAGGACCAATGCTGTGGTCAAGGCATGCCCACAGCAGAACAACAGCTGATGGCAAAAGGACTGTCATATGAAGCTGACCTAAACTTTAGCTATTTTCTGTATTTTCTGCTCTATCCGGTCTCATAGATCTCTTCAGAAAAACCCCAGAGCCCCAACCTTGCAACTCAACATTGGGAAGAATCTACCAAAACTAATCACCCCTTTCCCAGGGCACCTCATCACAGCCTGAGGGTGGCACATTTTGGAACCCCGAGGGTGCTGCTTACCCACTCTGAGCTGTGTCCCACTGCCCAGGAGGAGCTGGGAGGACTGGGAGACGGAGCAGTAGTAGGTGCCGCTGTCCGAGGGGTGCAGGTGGCTGATGTGCAGGCTGTAGGAGCTGTGGGACCTTGCTTCACGGACACTAAACTTGTCCTTGCTCACATTTGTGCCGTAGGTGGCTTTGCCCAGTACGTTGGAAAATACCAAGAACTCGAAATGTTGCCTGTCCTGGCTCCAGCGGTACCAGTACACCCCGGTGTGCTCCTGCTTCAGCTCACAGAGGATTTCGGTTTTATTGTGAGTTTTGGTTAAGATATGCTCTGGAGTTTGGGTTAAAAGTAGAGTTGTACAAAAACCTAAGGAAACAGAGACAGAAATATACAGTTATTATTTTAATTTCAGTATTTTTCTTTCATGTGAAAAACAGATTTTCTTTATGGGCTTAATAAAATCACATAGACACACAGATCAGGGGGGTCACGCAAGTGAGAAACAGGAGCATTTTTATCAGGATGCTCCCATATTCCCTCAAAGGCCTTTTTGGGTTCCCCAGCTATTGTTTTGGCCAAGCCAAATTATACAGGCAGACTTTTCTCCATAAACACTCATCTAGGGAGGACCTCACTGGCAGGGAGAGGGATGGAGGGATGATTTTGAGGGTGTCCTCAGGGCTGTATGTGCAGGGAAGAGCATCCCTTCATGCTCCTGTGGATACCTCTCTCCTGCCCTCCTTACCTTTCTCATTTTTCAGACATTTCACTTTTTCAACAAATTTTTTGTGCCTCTTAACTGGTTTGCCAGGTTTTTCTTCTAGAAGATGCAACACTGCTAAACATCTCAGGGGCAGAAAAAGAGACCAAAAAACGTGCAAAACATCTCAAAACGAGCCAATTTGATATTAGTTTTCAGACAATAATATTTTTTCAAAGGAATTTTGAGACGTGGGGAAGGAGAGGGAGTGAGGGGCAGCGGTGGGGTTCAAAGCTTTGGTTTGGCATCACCAAAGCCCTGTTTGGGCTTTGCAGCTTTTGTGGAAATTATCTAAATCTTGTTTGTCTCGGCCAGATGTGAGGGATGTCTGTGTGAGCGAGGATGTGTCCTTGTGGAAAGGACAACAGGTAACTTGTGATCCTTGCTGTTCAGCAAACAGTCCTGCAAAGCTGCAGATACCCTGAGACTGAGTGAAAAACAGCCCTCTGAAGATAAAGGTACCCCTGCTTCCCCCATCTCTTTCCCAAGCGTGTTTTAAAGCTCTGCAAAAAGCTCAATAATACATGCTTCTTGTCTTTTTTTTAAATTTAAAATGTTCTTTTTTCTTCAAAATCCTGAAGAGGCAGAGGAGAGGGCTCTGGTGACTGACAAGGGTCCAGAGTCTTCCTCTGTCCCCACACCAATGGCCCCATCACTGCCAGTGCTGAAGAATTAACATTGCAATGCTGAAATTCAAGTCTTGCACAGCAGCTGCAGCTCTGTGACAACATAATGTCTCATTATTAAAATACATAATTTTAAGGTTTTAAAGCATAATTCTCTTAAATTTTGCCCTGCCCAACACTGGTGTGGTTTTTTAGAGAATGAAATGTGTGTGGCCATGGCACATGGGGGCTTTAGGGTCTCCTTGAGTGCCCTGAGGTCTGTCTCTGCTGGGCACAGGAAACATAACTCTCCGTGAAAAACTTATCCTTGACTTGCTGGAGACATTATATAAGTCAAGAAAGGTTAGAAGGGGTTGTGGAAGATTTCAGCTCAGTGCCAGTCGTCAAGCCAGGAGTGAGCTGGGATGATGATAGAGCAGAAAACTCATCCTCAGTCATACGTTCAACCCCAAAACCTCCCTGTTCCCTTTCCTGGTGTATATTCAAGGGGACCAGGGGGAATCACGGTGCTTGGCCAGACCAGCCTGCAGCACCTTAAAAATGGCCCCTGTTCCTTTTGCATGGGCAAAGCAAACTGTCATTTATTGAGGTTTTCTCAGTGGGACCCCACCTCACAGATCTATAGGATATCAGAACCTGTAAGGCAGAATTGCTTTATAACACACAATTCCAGCTGTGGCCCTAGGGAAGTACTCAGTCTTTGGATGATTTAGAAAATTTGATGGGATGTTTATCATCTTCACGTTACATGGGCAGTGGAGAGAGAAGCTATTTTAACTCCTCCATTAGCAGCTTCCTATGGTCCATCTGCACTGAGGGCGCAGTAAAAACTCTGTGGTGGCTATACCATTATGTATTGAAATATGAATAGAATATAGAACAGAATAGAGTAGAATAAAACAGAACAGAACAGACTATTTCAGTTGGAAGGGACCCACAGCAACCAACTGGTCCTGCTTTCTGATCAGCTCAGGGCTGACAAAAACCTAAAGCATGTTATTAATAGCATGAACAAAAATTATTGGAAATAGGTAATAATACCCCGTAGATCTATACTGTGATGTTATATTTAATCTTCCATCATCCAGCTGCTGGAGAGAGGTAGAGGAGAGGCTCCAGCATCATTTTAGGTGCCCTCAACCCTTAAGAGACGTGTCCCTCTTACCTGGGATCTGGAGGCAGATGCAGAGATGGAGCCATGGCCGGGCCATGGTGGTGGATGGAGGGGTTTTGTGCCAGCTCCCCCTTTCCACTCACTGTCACCTCTTGGTGGCAGGGCTGGCTTCACCTCAGGAAGTCCTTACCCCTCTCTGCACAGATCTCTCTCACAGCAGCTGCCAAAGAGCCTCTGCCACAGCAGCACCTGGAGCTTCAGCCTGGCAGCTTCTTCTGCGCCGAGCCCCAAAACCAAGCATGCATCAGGGCAACAGCCCTGTGCTCTTCTCCAGCACTTCACAGGGTACCCTCAAATCCCCTTTAGAAAAATAAAACCAAGAAAACTTGCTGATTTTTAATTATGATTTCTTCATATTTCACCACCTAGTTATTCCTCCTTCTTTTAATCTACTTCTATCCTATCAAAAAATTACAAATGTAGGACCACGGCCTTAAAGATAAAAGCAGGAAAGCATGAATTTTGGCTGTTTTTTCCCTGTTGAATTAAAAAAGCATTCAAAACAAGGAAAAGATGCAATTTGATCTGTGGGGTTGTTTTCTTCAGCAGAATTTATAGCAGGAGGTGTTTTTCTCTGGAAAATTCTGCACACCAGACCAACCCAACATAAAGCAGAGATGTGAGGCATCACAGAAAGCTTTGAAATCAAGAGCAAGAAACCTTGAACAAATTTGTGGCTGAAAAACCGCAAAAATGAGGAAATTCTGCTGGGGCTTCTCACCTCACAGCATGTGCTGCTTTGGTAGCTGTGACAGCATACAGCTCATAGGCAGTAATATTTAAATGATAAAATATCAGAATGACTTTGAAATGTCTGTGAGGAAGAGGTTTGAAGCACTTGGGGTTTAGGATTCAAAGACAAGCACATAAAGTGAAATTACAGAGATGAACTGGTGTCAGCAGACTTCAATATTTTCATGTTTGGGGAAAAAAATAGAAATTATTTATGATATTTATTTATTTGCTGCCCTCTTGGCTGCCAAGTGAGATTCAGTTTTCTTTTATGTCCCCCTTATGCAGATACTTGTGGTCCTTAAAATGTCCCAGCATCTCCCCAGGAAAGGGAATCTCACATGGGGCCACTGAGAAACCTCCCCCAGGGTTGAGCTGGCAGATGAATAGGAAAATCAATATTGCATCTTGTATGTACACTGTAAGCTTTTGGTCCATTCTGTACCAGATTTTTCCATGCTGCTGTAACACATCCTCTCCCCATTTCTGCTTAAATTAATTTCCTGCTCAAAGCGGGTTGCTAATTGCAAAACCCTTGCCACAAAAGGCTCATCTGCTAAACTTTAGGGTGGGCTGAATTTCTCCTTAACTCTTTCCTAGCAGGAGAAGGCAATTTTAGTGTTTTCAAACCCATTTCAGTGCTTTTAAGTTCTTGTTTTCAGAGCTGAGCCCTTGACGTGGGTTGCAGCAACACTTGGCTCTGCTGTCCTCACCTGCTCATCTGTCCCCTTTTGCTTCACATCATGCTGAGATTGGGCCCTCCCCAGAATGAGGTGAAACTCTTCTTTTTTTTGAGGCTCAGGGGTAGGAGGTGCTCATTATGAGAAATGCCACTGAAAATGAATTTTCCCTTCATCCCAGTGGTGAAGTCTGTGAGCTGAGCCCAAAATCCCCAGCTGCTGTAATGGCTGGGTCCCTCTTTTCCCACTGCTGCTGTCACCTGGAGCAACTTCTGGCTTCCTGGCCAGGACAAGAATTTTTCCCAGAGGTGTCTTTTGCCATCATTACAACCTTGGATATGGGGATGTTCCACTGGGATGACACTCCAGGACATTATAGCAGCTTTAGAGAAAGCAAAAGGAATATATGAAATGTAAAAGCAGAGTGTACTGGAACATGGATTAAATGTAATTTTTTTAAAATTGCTGTTTACACGCAGTGGAGCTGTTTACCAGTGGCCAGGCTGTTCTCAGGACTGGCTGCTGCTCCTACAAGAAAACATTTTGGAGGAGGGATACTTTTGTCTGGCAGTGTATCACCGACAAATATCAAAGCACTGTGTGCACGTGCAGGAGACAGCTGCTGTTTATAACATCCCCACACTGTTTGGGGCTGCTATCCTGGGAAGAAAACAGGAGGAAAGAAGGGTGTAAGTTGATCTTATCTGTTCACACAAGCAAGATTTGTTGGTGACCTTGCTGAGGAATAACAGCTCCTAATCATCATCGTTTGGCTCATGGCTGGGCCATGTTGGGGGGGAATTGTTAAATTTTAGTGTATTTGTACTGTGTAGCTGTACAATTTCTAGGGGAATTTCATTCTTTTTCTGAAATTAAAGGCAACCATTCCTGTCCCCAGGCCAACCAACTCCCTATGAACCCATCTTAGTGGGAAATAGTCCCTCTTCTTTTTTCCAGCCTGCATCCTGCCCACCTTACCAAGTTGAGATTTATTTCTGGTGCTTTCAGCAGTTTTTCTGCACTTTTTATTCTTTTTTTCCCCCCTGTTATGAATTTTCTACAATAAAGTGTGTGTTTGGGGGGGCTGGAGCAAAGCATTGGTGTAGAAGAACAGGGATTAGAGCCAAGAAGCAGGACCTGGTTGGAGTTTCATCTCTGTTAAACTCCCATGCTGCAGAGGAGGCTAATTGCAGTTAGCCTGTAAATGCCATGCTAGAGAAAACACCAACCATAAAAATAGAGAAAAATTCATTCTCTCCGTGCTTTTGAGGCTAAAAGGACTTATTTTGGGGGTCAGGGAAGGCTGCTCAGCCTCCAGACCAGTCCAACACAAGCCAGAACAGCAATATGTAGAAATAAGGCTGCTCTGTGGGTAAAGGGGTGCAGGATTGAAACTCCCCAGGGCTCCAGCAGCCATGTGCGAACTTTTGTTTTTCCTTTTTAATTTTTTTAAAAATGGCTTTATTCTAGTGGAAGGTTTAGCTTCTGGAGTATTTCATTAGAGGTAAGAGCAGTAATGAAAATGATAGCATTTTCACTGAGTGAGATGATTGGTACCCTTTTCTGAGTGTGATAGCAGAAAAAACTGCCCCAAAACAAGTGGGTCAAATTTTCTAAACTTCTCCAAGCTAAGATGTGGTTTGTATGGTGAGGCTGGGGAGGGTCCATCTGCTTCTGCAGGTGCAGATTTACAGCTGCAATTCAGCTGATGCAATATCACAGTGGAGGCTCCTGACATCTCATGAGGTAACCCCAAGGTCCACATCAGTGTATGACGAGCTGGGCTGTGGCACAGAAAAATGCTGCTTTTAAAGACCAGATGCCAAAACGAATCGAAATGATGACTTGTGTGAATTTTCTTGTCAATTCATCCCTCCCTGGCTAATAGATCTGTGCTTGGGGGGTGGAGGGACTGTGTTTGTTACAGGTGTCAGGTGTGAGCTTCATGTGTGATCTCCTAACAAACCCCAAGTGCTAATGGGGTGTGCAGTAAATGAGGGGGCTATGGGGGGATTTGGAAGGATGGACGATCAGAGGACAGGCTCCAGCTCTCCCTCTTCAGGACATTTGGTGCAAGCAGAACTTTAGTGAGAGCCATGACTAATCCTGGACCTCCCCAAACAGATAAGGGGCAGTGCAGGTGCTGCCGTGTGATTTCAGTTTCCCTAATCAGTGTTGAAGAGGATAAGGAAAGACAAGGAAAGTGTCCTTGGGAAGGCAGCACATGGAGGAGGAGGAAAAGCCACCAAGGAAGTAAACACAGGTGTCATCAGCCCCAAAAAACAACCTGCCATGGCTATAAAAATCACCAGGCTGAGACTTCGTGACCACCTTTACCTTAAAGGTGCCGGATCTGCTGGAACTCTGCAGAGACCATCTCCAAGCTCCTGGGACTGCCGGAACATTCAGCCGAGGATTGGTGAGATCTTATTATTGGGGCCCTACTCCGTCTCTCCTTTGCTTCACCTGCTCCCACATCCCTTCCCTGTTCCCTCCCCGGGAGCCGGTGGCTCGCGGCAGCTGCCGGCTCGGCTGCGGCCTCCTGTTCCCACCTTCCCCTTCCCTTGTGCTCACCTTTCCCTTCCTTGTGCCCACATTCCCCTTCCCTTGTGCCCAGGCTCAGTGTCCCCCTGGGGGGCTTTTCAGAGGAGTGAGTTGTGGGGTTGCAGCCTTGCTCTGTGGAGGGGTGGAAGGGGTTGTTTGTGCTGGTGTGTTATGGTAGTTTTGCCCTGAGACGGAGCTGTCTCAGATCTCATCCCCTTCACTATGATGAGTGACATTGTTAGCAGTTGGAAGCTGGAGCAGTTCGTGCTCCAGAAGTGTCTCCCCCCAATTTGGTCACCAGGGTCTTTCCAGGGCCCAGATGCGTACCAGCAGCTGTGCCAGCAGTGGGAGAGCTGGTCGGAGGAGAACAAAAAGCCCAAACCCACTAACAAGTGTAAGAAGCGAGCGGCTTTGCAGGGTTTGCTGATGGTAGGCAGGGAGTTGTCCAAATTGCTGAAGGAGGCCCTTGAGAATGTGCAGACCTTGGAGCAGGCCAAGGAGGAGCTCAAAGTCCAGGTGGACAACCTGCGGGCGGAGGTGCAGGGTTTGTGCGGGGACTCTCTGCGGAGCGCCGTGGAGATTACCCGGCTGGAAAGCAAGCTGGGCTATGAGAAGCTGAAAACAGAGGAGCTGAAGAAGGAGGTTGGCAAGTGGATTGGGGAGACCCACGATGCGCAGAGCGCGGTGCGGGCAGTCCTGCAGGATGTCCAGCGGGACCGGGGCACTGGCCCCGATCACAAGGTATGCCATGCCAAGATCCAGGAGCTGGAGGCAGAGCTGGGGGTCTCAAGGGGCATTGTGGCTGCCATTAAAGGCAAGAGGGCCCCGATTGGGAATGGTGAAGGGGAGGACTCCCTGGACCTGCACCCACCCCACTATGATTATGAGGATGATGTGTGGGGTGCTAATGGCCCCACCAGGCCGTCCCCCTATGCTCCTCTGCGGGAGGAGGTGTGCCAGCTGCAAGTAGGGGAGGTAGAGGCTTCCAAAGATAAAAAGGTCCCCCATGATGAGCCAGGCAGTCATGTCCCACTCCAGCCCATAGACACCAACAGGGCTGTGGTCTGGTTTACCCCTGAGCAGCTTAAAACAGTGGGGAAGATGCTGGGGCCACTGACAAAGGAGACAGCGATTAACTGGCTGTCCAGGGTCCAGCGTCTGCCCAAGTGCCAGAGTGGCAACTTTGTGAGTGACCTGATAGACATTGTGAGAAAGTGCATGAAACCAGATGATTTTGCGGCACTGCCGGGGGATGTGCAGATGGGCAATGTGCAGGATATTGGGGACGTCCAGCTGGCTGTGCTGAAGGTGTTCTTCCCTGAGGTCAACCCCTTAGTGCTCTTCCACCAGGAGAAGCAAAACCCCGAGGAGAGGCCCGATGCCTATGTCAACCGTAAAAAGATGCTCTACCAGATGGCCGGGCTGCCTGGCTCAAAGGACTCCCCTCTTGATTTTGACAGGCCTGAATTCAAGGAGCCACTGGTGGTGGGGCTGACACCCCCACTGCGGGTGATTGCTGGTGGGGATGCAGCCAAAAAGCCTCTGTCAGAGCTGGAGCAGATCCTGAACCAGAATTTTGAGCTGCAAAAGCAGGCATTCCCAGGGTACATGTTGGGGGGGAAGAAAGTGAAAACCATGGCCATGGGTTTCCAAAATGCAGGGATGAGAAAAATGCAAGGAGAAAACCGAAAAGATCCTGATGGCAAGGGGGGGCTGGGGAAGGAGAACCAGCAAGGGCTGAGGTTTCAGAAGTCTAACCCTTGGCGGGCTGAGCTGAGGAAGCGCTTGATAAAATACGAGAAACAGGAGGACATTGATGGCTTGCCGGATGCGGAGCTCTTCCAAAAGCTGGCCCTGCATGAGGCCAAAAAGCACAGCAGCTCCCACCTGATCGACCCGGGGTCTAAGGCTCAGCAATAGGGCTGCCAGGCACCCACATCGCCCCTTTTTGTGGCACCACTTAAGACCGATTTGTGGGGGCGCCTGATAGTTGATACAACTATTGGAGGAGGGGTGCTTGGACAAGTGATGTTAATTGATACTGGTGCCTCTTATTCAATTCTGAATATGGCCCCCGGCAGAGCCGGGATCTTCCAAACCTCTGAAATTATTGAATTGACTGGGCTGAATGGCCAGAAATTCTCAGTGCCATTCACAGGGCCCATACCCTTTGAAATTGGGGCTGCCAAAGGGTCTGAAAAATTTGGGAAAATGGAAATGAAAGGAAAGCCAGGAATTTTAGCCATCTCTGCACTGACAAAGATGGGGGTGGTGGTGGACTTGGCAAACCAAGCATTGCTACACTGCCCACAAATTGATTTGCCTGTCATCCCAGCAAGCCACAGGGTGATGTCAGTGAAAGCCCCTGAGATCCTGGCCCACCCTGAGTGGGAACCCCGGGTGAAACGGGTCACAGAGCAGTTCCCCCAGGTCTGGGCAAGGAGCAAGCTGGACTGTGGGCAGATTGATGCTGCTGTGTCAGTCAAAGGGCTGGATCCGCCTCCTCAGCCTCAGCCCTGGTACCCGGCTGAGGCTGAGGACAGCCTGTGGGACACAGTCAAAACCTTGCTAGACCAGGGTGTCCTGGTGGAGCAGGAGAGCACCAGCAACGCCCCAGTGTGGCCCCTGAGGAAAGCTGATGGGAAAACGTGGAAGCTGACAGTTGATTTCAGTGCCCTGAACCAAGTCACCCCAATGCAAACCTCCACGGTGGTCAAGTATCCCAACATCATGGCAGCCATCTACCGGGGGTCCGAGTGGTTCTCGGTGCTCAGCCTGACCAGCCCATCATTTGCCATCCCCTTGCACCCCAAGTCCTGGCACAAGTTTGCCTTCACGATTCGAGGGCAGCAATTTGCTTTCACCAGAGTCCCTCCTGGTTTCCACAATGCCCCTGCCATCTGCCATGCCCGTGTGGTGAGGATGTGGGAGCAGGTCAGCCACCGGGAGAGCGTGCTGTCCTGTGCTGGTGATATCCTCATCCACACCCAGACAAAGGAGAAGAACCTGGAGGTGCTGGCAGAGGTGCTGGGAGCTGTCCAGAAGACAGGCTTCAGGATCAGCCCCACAAAGGCCCAGCTGTGCTGGAAGGAGGTGTCCTTTTTGGGGGTGGCCCTGGGGGAGGAAGGGCGCTCGCTGGAAAAGCAGAGGGTTGAGCTAATACAGAAGATGTCAGCACCGTCTGATGTCACCAGCCTGAGGTCTTTCCTGTCTCTTCTGAGGTTGTGCCGTGAGTTCATTGAGGGCTATGCAGAGAAAACAGCCCCCATTTGCAACCTCCTGAAAAAGAACACCCTCTGGGAGTGGGGGCCAGAGCAGGACAAGGCAGTGAAGACCTTAAAGGAGAGTGTGGCACAAGCCCCCATGCTGGCACACCCTCGGAGGGACAGACCCTATGTTCTGCAGCTGGCCAGCACGGGGAGGGGGCTGCAGGCCACCCTGGGCCAGCAACACAGTGCCAACCTGCTCCCTGTGGCCCACGCCTCGCGTCTCCTGACGCCAGCCGAGCAACAGTTCAGTGACTACGAGAGGGAGGTTTTAACCTTAACCTGGGCCCTGCAGCACTGGGAATACCTGCTGGGGTCAGCCCCAGTGCTGCTGAGGACTTCCTGCACCCCGGTGAGGTACCTCTTGTTGGGAAAGGGGGATGAAGGTCCCCTGTGCTGCCCCAGGATGGCCAACTGGGCGTTGGCGCTGACCAACAAGGAGGTCCCCGGGGACCCCTCACCTGGTGCCTACAGGGTGGTAATCAGTGCAGAGAGGGACAGGGAGGAGCCAGGAGTCTCCCTTACTGACCCCAAGCCATGGCGGGCACCCCTCTTTGAGAGCAGCCTCAGCCTGGAGGAGGCCAAGAAGAGAGGCTACGTTGTGTGGTTCGTAGATGGGTCCAACTACCACGAGGGAGGGGTGCCCTACACGGGCTATGCCGCTGTCAACTGGGGCACTGGGGAGGTGGTGAAGGGGAAGTGCCTGCCGCACTCCATCCAGGCTGCCGAGCTGGTGGCCGTGATGGCCGCCCTGGAAAACACGCCGGCAGACCAGCCGCTGGCCATATTTTCGGACTCGGGTTGGGTGGTGCGTGTGGCTCTGGAGTGGCTGCCCCTCTGGAGGGAGAGGGACATGCAGTCTGCTGATGGCAAGCCTGTCACCTATGCCAAAAAGCTGCTGTACCTTGCAAGGCTGGCAGAGCAGAGGGCGCGCCCGGCACAGATCATTAAGGTCAAGGCTCACAAGAAGGGAACAGAGGAAGCCAAGTGGAACAAGGAGGCAGATGCCAAAGCCAAGCAAGGTGCCAAGGAAGGGCTGATGTGGAAGGCCAGCAAGATACCAGAGAATGGCCCAGTGTCGGTGGCTCCCAGCAGGCACTGGGAGACTGTGGATCTGGTGGGCTTGCAGGCACAGGACCCCAGGCTCCGGGAGTTAGCGCAGGGCAGAGAGTACAAAGGGTGCAAGGTGTGGAAGGATGTGTCAGGGCTGGTCTTGGCACAGAGGGAGGGGGCAGATTTCCCGGTCTGGGTGGTGCCTGAACTGGTCCGGACAGAGCTGGTGGCCCTGGCTCACGAGCAGGGGCACCTGGGGACTGACAAGACCATGGTGAGGCTGCAGGGTGCTGGGTGGTGGCCCGAAATGAGAAAGGATGTGGAGAGGTATGTCAGCAACTGCCTGACTTGTGCAGCCAACAATCCCGATGCCAAAACAGCCAAAGCCATCCTGGGCCACCAGAGGGTTTCTGGGCCGTGGAGCAAGTTGCAGATGGAGTTTATTGGCCCTCTGTCCCAAACAGCCCAAGGCAATAAGTACTGCCTAGTGGTCAGTGATATCTTCACCAAGTGGGTGGAAGCATTCCCAGTTCGAAACAACTCAGCCAGTGCAACTGCAAAGATCCTGGTAGAGCACATCTTCTCACAGTGGGGCATCCCAAAGGAGATCCACTCAGATCATGGCCAACACTTCATCGGGGAAGTCACAAAAGGGGTGTGCCAGGCCCTGGGAATCAAACAAAAGCTTCACATCACAGGGCATTTCCAGAAGCCAATTTCAGCAGAGGGGCCCAACCAATCACTGAAGGCAGCACTGAGGAAGCTTGTGAGCCAGCAAAGGAAAGACTGGGATCATAAGCTCCCACTAACCTTGCTGGCACTGAGGGGGTCTCTGGCATCTCAAACACTTTCTCCCCCAAAATTTCCTCCCGCAAGAGACCTGAAGTTTCTGGAACACTGGTGGCAAGGAGGGGAGCCCCCAGATGAAATGCAGCCCCGTGTGCTGATGGACAGGTGGGTCCAGGACGTGCTGAGGACGGTGTCAGCCACCTACAACCAACTTTCCTCAGTGCAGGAGACCAGCATCCCTAAGATGGATAAGAAGTTGGGAGTGCTACTGCGCCCCGTGGAGTGGAACACAGGGGACCTGGTAATATACCGAGGGGTTAGGGAGAAGAACCAGGTGCTGGAACCCCAGTGGCTGGGGCCCGTTAGGGTTGTGAACAAGGCCAGCCCCTCTGTGTACCAGGTAGAAATCAGAAAAGGGGCAAAAAGGCAGGAGAAATGGTTCCATTCTTCACAATTAAAGGCATGGAAGGGAAACTAACGGGGCTGGAGAGCCCGCCTTGCTTATGTTTTGCAGATAAAGGAAAATGGAAGGCGATTGTGACCAGCGAGAAGGGCGAACTTCATGGCATCACCAGCCCTGTTTGTGCTGCGGGGAAAATGCTTTCAAATTTGTGATTGCAGGATTTACTTTGCTTTCTGGTATGTGCATAGTGCTGAGCTCCCAATATGTCCAACCAACCCAGCAGCACCTTGGACAAAATGTCATTCATTCTCACTTAGAAAGGCACCTTGACACACAGGCCACAGCCCAGCACAGGGTAAGGAGGCACACAAAAATTGGGACTGATTGGCCCTGGTCCCAAGCTTACATAAAACATACGGGAATCATGGGATTAAATTCTAACAAAGGCTTAAATTTGTCAACAGTGGTTATGCACGGGGAAGAGGTGTACTTGGAAAATGAGTGGGGCTGGGATAGCACAAACAGACTTCCACAGCTGCTGGGGAAGGTGGGACAGCAAATAAAGGTGGGGTGCAGGGTAATTAACGGATCCACTCACCAGCAAGTAACTCAAATCTCTGTCACTGAACTAAAAACTAAGAAGAATCAGAAAAAAATCTGTGCTGTGGAGAAATTGGACTGCTGGTACAATTTTACTTTGGTTCAGCCAGTCTTTGTGGTTTGCCTCTGGGCACAAAACAGCGTGGGGCTGTCCTTCAGATTTAAGATCAGTACCACAGCACCCTCCTTTGCTGCCATTAAAATCTCAAAGTGCCATTTTTTGGCCTGGCACGCAACCCATTATGCTGAAATTGGCAACCAGGTAAAACTAGAAATTCAATACTCCCAAGAAAGTGTATCTGACCCAATGCAAATTAATGGCACCACTGTGACAGTCACAGCCCCTAATGGCCACAAGTGGATCATTCCATTGACCTGCCTCTGTGAGAGCAAAACGCTTGATAGATCTGAATTAGATGCAGAGGCTTCATGGTATAATCAGGATTATGGACGCTGCCCACACCTGATCATAACCCTCCAGGTGTGGTGTCAAGGAAACCTGACTATAGAAATGTCCCCCGAACTTGGAGGAAAGTGGTGGATAGGAGGCCCCGAAGGATTTAAAAGAGAATTTGCCATCACTGCTGTCATGCCCCCTTTTGTTTCCAAAATAGGTCCTTATGTAGTGAAGAAAAATCACATCCAGGAACTGTTGACAGGGCCTGTCCGGTCACTAAAGAAGGTGGTGCTGTCTCTGTCCACTGTTAATATTTCCTCTGTCAGACCACACTGTGCCCCCTTCCTGTCTACTCTGCACACTGGCTGGCTGGCATGGCTCCACAGCCGCTCCCTCCAGAGCACCCGGGCCAGGAGAGACCTGCTGGCCACAGCCCTGGGAGGAGGAGGTGCTGGCCTGGGAGTCCTCAACAGCATGAATGCTGAGGTCTTGGCAAACAAGCTGGAGACTGTCACCTTGGGAGTACAGGGCCTCCTCAAGCCCCTGAATTCATCCCTGTCCAGCCTTGGAATGGGGCAGTGGCTTGTGTCAGAGGTGCTGCCCACCTGGGAACAAATAAATGAGAAAGACCATCAGGTGCTGTTGCGAGCTCTGGGCATTGAACAAAGTAACATCTCTCTTGCTCTTAGCTGCATCCAGGCCCAGATGTGGGTGCAGAGTGTTGTTGCAGGTATCCTGAGAGACGGTGACAATGGCATCCTGCCCACTGAGATCCGAAAGATCGTGTGGGACGTGGCCACAGAGAAGGAGCGGCAGCTCCAAGCCTGGTGGAGGCTCGTCAACTTCACCCACGACCAGGCCCTCAACGCGGTCATCGCCCACGTCCTCACCGTGGCGGAGGCTCGCATTGAAAAGGTTTACCCCATCGTGGCCCTGGGGGTAAACACAAACGGGTCTGTGGTCTACCCCATGGACCACCGCATGTGGGCCAGGGTGTCTGATGGGAAGTGGCAGACGGTAGATTTGGAAGCCTGCATTTTGGAGAGGGGGCTGGGATTCATATGCGAAGATGATGCCCTGAAGGCGAGCGACGTGTGCTTTGACACCAAAGAAGGGGTGTGCCACTTTGAGATCGACCCCCAGAGCAGTAACAAAACCATGTTAGTATATGTAGGGAAAGGCTGTGTGTGCTTCAGAACGACGTGTAAATACGTGCAGATTAATGAAGCTTATAATCAGACCGTGTTTAGCGACTCAAATATGTGTGCTTGCAATGTAGCTACTATTAGAGGCTGTGATTTTGTGTATAAACCTCCTGTGTTTACTAGCCAGTTGCTAATCAGAAACTATACTTTGTATCGTAGTATAACCCCGACCCCCATAGGTATGGATTTATCGCTTGTAAAAGAAATGTTAGAGCATGCAAATTTGCAGCAGCTGCTAGAAAATGCCAAGGCCGAAGCTAAAAAGATCCTAATAACAGTTCACCATGATGGTAAAGTTATAAAACAGGTAATGGAACGAGTTAAGACGGCAGGAGAGCACCACTGGTGGGAAGTTTTTTTCGGCTGGTCCCCCACGGCCACTGGCATTTTCAACACGCTGCTGCACCCCGTTGTAGTTGTACTGCTAATGCAAATCTGTGTGTGCTTTGCCATGGTAGCCACTTGTTACCGGATGAGGCAGATGAAGGTCTTCTTTGATAACCAGGTGAAAGAAGCAGGGCAGGCCAAGAGCCTCCTGAAATAGTCAAGGGCAAGACTGGGTTGGCCTCTGTGTTTGCCACCAAGAAGATCTTTTGGCTCCGCTGTTGGCTGCAACCCAGTAGGCGTTGAGCGGTGGGGACACACGCCATGCCAGACCTTGATGAGAGGGATGGCCTTCTCTGTCACCAGAGAGCCATCCAGGAGGGGAGGACAGGCCAAGCAGCCTGCAGATGGCATGAGTCACAGAATGATTGAGGTTGGAAGGGACCTCTTGAGAGGTTTCATTTAGTCTGAACCCACCTGCTCAGGGTCACCAGAGCAGATGGCCCAGGACTGTTCAGCTGGGTTTTGACCATCTCCACAGATGGAGACTCCACAACATCTCTGGGCAAACCTGTTTCATTCTTTGATCACCCTCATAGTAAAGAAGCAAAAGTTAGTAAAAGTAGCTAGTTTTTGAACTTCCTATCCCCAAATACTAATGTTAAGCAGCTGCTCTTGTGTGATTTAAGAGTCCATAATCCAGGGAGATGAGGGGTAAGGAAAGCCAAGGACACTGTCTTTGGAAGGAAAGAGAAGGAAATGTAACATCTGAGCTTGGAAAAGCACCCATTGAAGACAGCAGGGCTGTGAACAGCCTCAAAGACTTGGAAAGATGGTAAAAAATGAGCAGAACAGAAGACCCTGTAACCACCATGGACTTTAGGGCGCTGAATCCACATGGACCTTTGCAGCACCACCTCCAGGCTCCCAAGACTCCCAGCACGTCTGGCCAGCGGATTGGTGAGATCTTGTTTCTGGAGCCTGGACATCACTGCTTTGCTTTGCTTTTCTTAGTTGTGCATGTACTCAATAAATCTATCTGTTAGAGAATGGGTTGTCTGTGCAATCATTGCCTCTCACCTACTCCCCAGGCGTGTACCTTTGGCTATACTGGGAAAGAGAAATCCTGGTAAAAAGAAAAAAATGTGGGTTTTTTTCTCTTTTATAAGCCCAGATCTTTCACTTGCTTTTTATCTGCAGAATATTCACTCAAACACAAAGATTTCTGCCTTGGGCTGCAGAATGGGGCTCTGAGCTGATGCACAAACTCATTCCCCTCTCTTACTCTGCCTCTCCTCACCTGCATCTCTCCCCTGCCTCTGAACACAGAGCCTCAAAATACACATAGAGGGTCTCAAACAATTTTAAAACATGGGCAATTTCAAAAATTAGATGAACCACCTCATTTCTAGCCCATGTTCAATTTCATCTCAGAGGTGCTGCACTCTGAGAATGGGGCAGAGGGTGGGGGATTACACAGACAAAAACCCCTTTGCAATTCAGCTTGATATAAATAGATAAAGTCCTTTAACCCAGCAAAAACCAAATGAAAACTGCGAAATGATTTTAAAACCCACTTTTCAAAATCACCAGGCTGAGAAGTGCAAAGAAATATCATGTTGCCACAGCATAGGTGTTATAAAGAAATGCAAAACTTTCATAAAGACACTCTCCCTTAAAAATATACATTCTAACTGAGCTCATGAAAATATAAATAAATCAATCATGATCTAAACCCACAGAAATCTACCTTTTCCTCTCCAAGAACGACAAATAGACCCCCTTCACCCTTGAGATGGGAGGTTGAAGTCTCCCTTCACCCCTCCCACCTGGATGGGAAAGGTTCCCTCTACTCTTTGCTGCTCCCTTCAGTTTCCCCATCACAAAGCCTCACAGAAAACACATGGTTATTTTGGTTAAAGCACCTTTCCTACTTGCTAACACCTCACATGTTTCCTGAGAACTGATTTTCCAGTGAATAATTACCCTTTTCTATGAAGCCTTTACCCCTTAAACCTGTTTTGGCACCTTGCAGCAGAAAAAGAAGTCATAGAAAATTCCCATTATCCACTCTTCAATCCCAAACATGCACAGTGAGTGTTGCCCAGCAGGGATTAGCCCTGGGATGATGGTACAGCAATAGGGAAAGAGGTTCCTACACCTACACACAGGTTTTAACTGAGCACAGACCCCTGCACGTGCATCCTCTGCAGCTGCACTGAGCTGGTCCCTGTGCACAGCTGGCTCATGTGTGCACGTGGTTTGGGAAAGTTTAGAAAACTATGAAGTTCCCCCCCGTTTACTGTCATTTGTTTATCACCGCAAACCGAGGAGGGCTGTTTTCACAGCAGCAGCACAACTGCTGTGGCTGTGACACACTTGGGGTTGCAGCCTGGGGGCAGGACTTCAGGATTTGTCTGCTTTTCCAGCAGTTTCACTAGATCCCTGAAGAGATTCTACCCAAACCTGCCTGCTCTTCTGAGTCAAATGGGCAACACAACTGGATTTATTCCCTGGTCTTTTTGTCCCTATTCTCTCTGCTTTAGTACAGAGTGGACTCTGAGCAGTACATGTGAGTTGTGGCCTGTGGAAGCCCCCCATGCATCCACAATGCTCTGGCTTCTCTCAGCTCCAGCTAGATGGATCAAAGAAGCAGTTTTCAGCTCTAGCCCAGCCTGGCTGCCTCTGTGCCAGGCTGTGAGCAGGTCACTAGCCCCACTGACCTGGCCCCATGGCAGTAATTCAGATTAAATTCTGAAAATCGGGGGTTAAGGTGGTACTGAGAAGCAGTTTTGACTTAGCCTGAACAAAGTGATGTAAAATGAAGATTTGGTGGAACCTCAGACTTGCTGGGGTCCTCTGAAGAGTCTAGAAAACACCCATAAGGGACAGAAATGTACCAAACACATAATTTAAGACAAGGTAAGTGCTGATCTCTGGATATATCTCATGAGACTGCAGAGACACTTCTCTATTATTTCTCTTGTGTACCTGGCCATGGACATTTCCTGCTGCAGCAGAGGATCCTGGTGGTTCTGGAAGGTGGCCTGCAGTCACACAGAGGTGCCACAGCAGGTCCTCACTCCATTTGAGCAGACACGGAGTCTTCAGCTCCTCCAAAGGCCGGGTGGGTGGCTGTGTGGAGATATCATGGCTATTTCCAGAGCCAGCCCTGGGCTAAGAACCTAACAGCTACCCTGAACCTAAACATCCCACATAAGTTCAAATCAAAGAAGGAATTTGCACCTGGTCTTTCCCTAGCTAGGCTTGTACCTGAGCACTTTGCTCAGAAAAAGTTCAGACTTTGATTTCCCACTCCCAAACAGATTACAACATTATCTTTTCAGAAAAATGTTCAACAAAGCTTGGAGCTTTTTGAGGGGGATTCTGCCTCTGAAGCCCTAAAGACCATCAAGGATCATTTCATACCTCTTTGGGCAGGGCCAGCTGGGCAGATTTCTCTGACAGAGCTGCCTCTCAAAACCATCATCAGCATTTTAACCACAGTCACCCTCTGGTGCAAACTTTGTTTTTCAGACTTGAGGCTTGGCCATGGGTCTTTTTCTAGGCTTTCCTTCTCTCTCTTCCCTCTTCCCCACCTCGAGCTTTTACCCCTTCCTGCACCAGCTGCTCTCCACCTTCCTTAACACCACTTATCTTGCTTCTCAAGTGTGACTGTCACTCCAGATCATCCTTCAGGAGTGAGAAAGCCCCAGGGACAGTGATAAAAGTGCAGTGATATAACCTGGCTGATCACAATTTGTTATGTATGGGCTTGATAGAAGAAATTAACTTTAGGCAGAGAAATAAAGAAGAGCATCAGGACTGAGAGGCACAATAAGGACAACTGTATTGAGAGCTAAAATGCTGGGTAGCTTATCTGGGATGTGGGATAGATTATGGTTTATGTTGATTTTTTTCTCTTTCATAGAGTCTCAGAAATTCTGTGATGTGCCAGCACTCAGCAGGAAGGGAGATGCTGGATTTATTCCTCACAACAGCTTCAGGAAGTGATCAGATCTACATCAGCCTGGCTTCGAAGGGTCATGAATAACTCAGCAGGGAGTTATTTTACTCTTAGGAATGGTGAAATGTCTGAAGATGTATCCTGCAGAGGGAATTCTTGTGGGTTCACTCAGCTTCTTAAAAATAAAACACAATTGAAACAAATTCCAGTTTTGAGAGATACCTATTATTAATGTGACTGTTGAATTTGGCAAGGCTAACAAAAGACTGTAATTAAGAATTAAGCCTTCTACAGCATAGGACAATCAAAATGTCCTCGTTCCTTCAGCTGCTCTCAGCATCTTCATCAGTGGATAGGAGTCACAGGTTTCTGGAAAGAGGATAAGACATGAAGTTACTTGAAATAGCGCAGACTAGAAGATATGGGGGGAAAATATCTGCCTTAAAACCCCTTAAGTTATCTTTCCTCTCCATGAGCAAATGTTGCAGTAGGGCTACAAAGATGCCTGCTTGCCTATGTTTGCCTAAGCAAATGGCATCAGAAGGTCTACAAAAATTGCGAAAAAAAAGAGAAAGAAACAAAGGTTCATTTGTTTTAACAGCACAACGACCAATGAACAAGAAAGCACCACCACAACAGCAGTGGTATGTGTGTCCTCACTTCCTTCACACTTCATCAGAAACCTCATTGGTAATCTTAACCCAGTTAGATGCCAGAGCAGTAAAATCATAACGAAAGGTGACGTTGCTGTGAGATGAGCGTTGGAGAGCAGATAAGGCCACAGGGTGAGGTAAAGATGGACACCAGCTTGGGGGGGCTGTCTCAGCCTCCTTTCCTTCTCCAGCTGGTGCTTCTCAATGCTCTAAGCACAGAGTGGAGAGATGAAAAGCCGCAGGGCAGGCAGGGGCTGGCTTTGCTCAGGCTGGTGACACAACACCTCCACCACAGAGGTCGACACCCAGCACCCCCAAATGCGTGTGGTTGTATTTCTTCACTGGTTGAACTAAGAAAAAAAAATAAAGAAGAGAATGAAGAGCTGTAAACAAACCAGAAGGCCAGAAGTGAACAGCTGGCATCACCTTCTCCATCTGATTTGAGAGGGATTTTTCTGAAAGGAAAGCCACTTCCATAAAATGCCCTTATTTTAAGGGCAATTCTAAGGAAATGAGTCCATCTCCTTCTTTAGGCTGTGATACCCTTAGAGAGTGTCATGGAATAACTGAGCAGGGAAGAGACATGCATCCCAAGAGTTTTCAAAAATTATCACAGAACTGTAAGTGCTTTAACAGACACAAATGCCAGCAATGCCAGCTGCTGGCCATTCACAGGTGGTCTCAAAATGCAGACTTCATTTAAATCTAATGGGATCTGGTGCTGTTTTGCAGGCTACAACTCTACTGTCATGGTTTTGATTTCACATCAGGTTCCCAGTTATCCCTCTCCATGCTGAGCATGACAGCATGGAGCAGGGATGGAGCTCACTTGTGAAGAAATTGCTGATGCACACTCAAATTTGAACACTACACACAATACAGGTGAAAAAGGTGCCTTCCCAAGGGGCCCTGAGGTCTCTGCATCATGAGCACCACTGACATGAGCTACTGAGCCCAGGGACCTCTGTGCATGCACAGATGTTGCTGCTGAAGGCGAATCCAGTTCTGCCTGAGAGAAACCCACAAGAGCTGAACCCATGGCACCCTGGCCTGGACTTGTAAAAACTGCAGCACCAAAACTTCTATTGGCCTCTAAGAAGTGGGAAAAAGAGCCAAATCTTGCAAGCTGCTGAGAAGTCTCACATTTCAGTGGTCACACACCACTTTGCCCAGACTGAGTGACTCATTTGTCCAGACAGAAATGCAGTTTCCCGGTGTTGCAGCAACATGGGGAGTGCAAAGCAAGAGAGGGAGCATTGCTGGGGTGAAGCTGAGCAAGGCAGAGTGATTTGTTGTATTTTTTATAAGCACAGCAGTTGGCCATGCCCCCAGCATAAGAAGATCTGCCACTTCTGGGTCTGCTGAAGTGAGTCCAGAGGAGGCCATGAAGATGCTCAGAAGGCTGGAGCACTTCTGCTATAGAGACAGGATGAGAGAGCTGGGGATGTGCAGCCTGGAGAAGACTCCAGGGAGTCCTTCTAGCACCTTCCATCCCCTAAAGAAGCTGATATAGACTGGTATAATACAGTTCCAAAATAAATATTTTGAGGGAAAAAGCTCATCTAAATGCAAGAGGTATCACAACCAATATACTTCTCAAACATCTTGGTATTATTGATAACTGTGGTTCAGTTTGTGAAGCTTGAATTTATAATGCAGATGGTTTGGAAACATCTTGCACTTCGCTTTGGGGAAAACAACTTCATTTCAACTGTTTGTTAGGTTAGTGCTCAGAACACTGCTGGGAACTGTTTCATCCTTAATTCTAAGGAATTCTACTTCACTTTAAAGGTGTCTTTTAAATCTCCCCTCTCTCACACAAACAGTTTTTCAGTTTTCTCCACAGCTCTCAGAGAAAAAAACCCCACAATGCACTACTTCTTTCACAATCCCCCTACTGAGAATCTAGTTTTATTTCAAACTTTCATATCTCAAGTAGAAGCAGCAAGGACCTGAGCCTGTCAATGTAGGAAGGAAAGGTCTGTGACCCGAGGATCTGTGGTTTTGCCAGGTGTTGTTAAGTATCAATTCTGCAATGAAGCCAAACTGTGTGACAAGTGGCACCAGCACATTGTGCAAGGTGGGCTGCCACAGGTGTTCAGGACTTGTGGATATGTTAGTCATCTCTGGAAACTTTGATTTAAGATTTATGCCCACACTCAGTGTTCCACCCTGGAGCAGGAGTGACTGACAGCACACTCCTAGGAGCAAATCTGGGCAAGTAGTTTTCTGCAACCCCCTAAAATCAAAGCAGGATTTTCCTAAATTCAATAGGAATCAATGCCTATACCTTCATTTTGCCAAAAAAATCCCAAGCAAGCAAAAAACCCCACTCCAAAACAAAAACAAATAAACAAAACCCAATAAAAGCTCCCAAAAAGCAATAACAAAAACCCAAACCAAAACAAAAAAACCCCCACAAAACCAAAATATCCCAAAAGACCCAAACAACCCAACCTGTTGAAATAGTACTTCATTGCTTTCAACTGTAAATTGAGCTCTGAAAGGGAGATGAAGAACACTCAGTGCTCCTTTTCCAAAGCTGTCCCACAGATTCGTGGAACTGCACTTATTTATAGTTTCTTATTCATTGGGGGGGTTTTGTGACTATTTTTGTGACACCTGTTTTAGGGTATAATCAAGAACTGTTACAGCTGATCAGGGTTAAAAAAGACGGTTAAAAAGCTTGGCTGGTCAACACCTTGCTCTGAAAACAGAAGCAGGATGGGAAACAGGTACAGCTGGAGAGACATCAGCAGATCTGACCAGCTCTGACTTCCTCCCTCAGGCCATTTCCACCACGGGATGTCCACAAGAACCAGCAGCTACAACGTTATGGTTAAAAAAGCTGCAGCTGGAAGAGCTCATCTGGCACCACACTCGTGGTAAGTTTTAAGTCATAGGAGAAGCTTGTGGAAAGAGAATACAAATCTCCCAATCCTCACCCTGGAGCTTTCCTCTTGGTGTTCTGGCAGATGAACACAGCCACTAAACACACTGTCAGCTTCTGTGGTGTGGGATGGCAGTGCTGGCCAGGAGCTCCATGCTGAAAAAAGCCCTTAATTCAATTAAACTGTAATAGTTCTCTGACTTGCTCCAACAACTGTTTTACACTGTGATCTGGTTCCACAGATAAATGGCACATTTGAGAAACAGCATAAGGCTTTGTATTTGAGTGACTTGTAGTGATTTGGTTGAATGCCTCTCAATCTTTAAGGAAACATGCTTGGAAAAGTTACCAGGTTAGATGTGACAAGGACATGGCTCATAAGCCAACAGTGGGGGTGACTTGTGCTCCCCGTGTGCCTCACTGGGACCACAGCCTGAGTTCAGGGCACACAAGGTGACTCAGTGGTTCCCCCTTTCTTTGGTGAAAACCTTCCACCATGGAAACAGCTTTTTGCTCACTTCACTCTGAGATGTTCTCTTTCAGTTGTGGACTTTTTCAGGCAGACCGTGAACTCGGGTCTTGTCACAAATTATTCCCGTACTGCAGCCAGTCATGAAACTGATGTATAAAAAGTCATAAAGGAGAAAACAAACTCTAAAATAGTGACACTATTTTGCACGTGCAAGGCACTCTTTACAGGGCAATGAGTGTGACAGCTGTGCTTAGAGATGAGTATCTGGGCTCCACAGTGCTCATTGAACAAGCAATTCCACTGCTTGTAGGCATTTCCTGTTATTCCTGCTCCCTGAGAAGGGTGATCTTATCTCCTTCTGATGTTGACTGCCCTTTATGGAGAGCTTCAGCAGGTCTGTTTGCCTGTGAGGGAGAGCAGCAGACACAGGGACACAAGGATGTCCAAGGAATGGTAACCTTCAGGAGAAAGGAAGGAAAGTGGCAGCAGCAATCTGCTTCAGGGGCACAGCATGAGCAGGAGAAACCTGCCAGAATCCCTTTCTGCACCATTTGTAGCTGAAACAAGAGGCCTTGGAAGAGTTACTTACCCCAGGTGACCTGGTGAACCAGGGACAGAGCCAAAATTGAAATGCAGCAGTCTTCCATTCAAGCTCAGTGTTAAACAGCAGCTTTAACCTTCATTTTGTGCTCTACATGTGCACAGTTTTACCTTGTCCTTTATGTACAGAGCAGCTCTTTCACAAAACCAAGCAGCACACAAGTTCTCCAGACAAGGAACAGATCTAATTTAGTGTTGCTGGAACTGCAGAGAGGAATGCTCATACCTGCCCTGGATGCTGTGGTCTCCAAGGGGTCTCCAGGAAGATCTGAAAGATTTTCTGCTCAGATGTGACAAAGAGCTGTGGCTCCATTTGTTTCTCAAATTAGAATTGTAATGCTTTGGTGGCTTTAGTGGGAGGAACAGATGAGCAGAATTAGATTTCATTACTGACATTTGTCTCTAAGAAGTGAAAAAAGACGTATTTAGGTAAAGAGTAAATAGCACCATCAATCTCTGTGCTTAATACTTTAAATGCAAAGAGCTACTGGCACAAATGTGAAAGGCCAGGAACAAGGAGATCAGGAAACATGTGAACAATAACCATTTATTTATTACCTTAGAAAATTGGCTATTGCTTACCTAAATTAAAGCTATAAGTCACTTCTGCTAGATGAGAATCTGCTATGTCTCATTTGCCACATTTACATCACAGATGCATCATTTTTTAATGGAAACGTGACAAGAACACTTCATTTGGAATCTTATCTTTCATGTTGGACACCAAGAACCTCAGTTTAGAGCACAGCCTCTGTAATCACTTCCCAGTGGGTGGGCGAGCAGAGTACAGAGTTCATGTACACATTTGGGAATGATCACTGAACAAAGCAGAACCATTTCCTTGTTCTACAAATCATGCCTTTTCAATATTTTCAGAGATTTAATCTCCTCCTCCTGACTTCCAAAAGTGCAGTTCTTTTTTCAAAAGCGAGTCGATTGGCACTTATTCCCCTCTAATTAGTGTGTACAAGTGGAGTACTACATCATGGCCTTTCCATCTACTGGGAAGTTTTCTAAGTTTTTCTAGACTGACTCCCTAAGAAAAGGAGGTCTGTGTGACCATATGGAGCAAGGGTGCCCAAGTAATAAATGACACTGGCCAAATTTGCACAGCCCTCTGTGACAGAGTGGCAGAAATCCAGAGGAAAGATGAGATCTGAATGAGAAAAGAGAGCCACTGGAGAAAGCAGAGGCATTGTAAGTCTTAAATAAAGACTAGAAGAGTTTAGGAAAGGGGACTGAAACAAAAACTCATGTACACTTTGAACTTAAATCTGAATCCTCATGGACCTTGGGTTGAGGTTCCTGGGACTTCTGATCAGTGAATTGTTACTGGCACCTACATGTCCCTGCTCAGCTTTGTTTAGTTAAGTTTGTCTGTTAGAGGATGGACTAAACTACTTGATGACTCAGGTTCTGACTACTCAGATTTATAATGTAGCAGTAGCAGGAAAAATCTAGAGCCAAGATTGCAATCAACCACAAAATTCAAAATTCAAAAAGAAACCAGAAAGAAAAAGCAGACTATTACTTCTCAGGGCTTTTCAACCTTCCTTTTATACTCACAAAAGTAAAACTAAGAGAAATCAGACAGAATTCAAGGTTTTGAGGGCCCTGGTCTCTACTCTATCCCACAGCACAACAGCCCACAACAGAAAGCTTCAGTTGGGCAGGTTCACTGAGCACAGCAGCTCAGCACAGGTGGCTCTTCAAACAGACTCACCCTGGGGAAGGCACAGTCGGAGTGGTGCAAACCAACAGTGTGATGGCTTTCAGGTCCCACATCAAGGCTTACAGAAGCTTTCCTGTGACCTGAAGACAATGAGAGAGACACTAAACAGCCTCTTATGAAATTGCTTTTAAATGATCAGTTTTCAGAACTTCACTGTATTTACCCAGTCCAGCAGCTTTCAGAACGATGTCACACAGGCTTCAGGTCCTCTGCACAAGCCCTGCTCTGAACACTGCAGGCAGACAATTCCCCTCTTTCTCTTGCCTTTTCCTGCCTACCCCAGGCCCTGTAGAAGCTGATGTTTCCAATGTCTGTGGCTTATTGAAGGTCTCACTCATGAGTCCTGGGAACAGCACAAGAGCTTGAACACATTATGGAATTACAAAATCATAGAATAGTTTGGGTTGGAAAGGACACTGAGCTCTGAAAGGGAAACGAAGAACACTTGGTGCTCCTTTTCCAAGATTTCTAAATCTTCTAGTCCAAGCCCCTACCCTAGATCAGGTTTCTCAAAGCCCAAATCCAACCTGGCTTTGAGCACTTACAGGGATGGGGCATCCACAGTTTCTTTGGGCAGCCTCTGCCAGGACCTCACCACCATCACAGGCAACAATTCCTTCCTAATATCCAATCTAAGTTTGCCTTCTTGTTTAAAGCCATTCCCTCTTGTCCTGTCACTTCATGCCCTTGTCCAGAGTCTCTCTCGAGCTCTCTTGTAGCCCCTTTAGGCACTGGAAGGTGCTGGAAGGTCTCTGGAGCCTTCTCCTCTCCAGGCTGAACATACCCAGCTCTCTCAGCCTGTCTCCACAGCAGAGGTGCTCCAGCCCTCTGAGCATCTCTGTGACCTCCTCTGGACTTGCTCCAGCAGACTCATGTGCTTCTTATGTAGGGAACCACAAAGCTGGATGCAGTATTTGAGGTGGGGTCTCAGCAGAGCAGAGCAGAGAGGCAGAATCCCCTCCCTTGGCCTGCCCACCATGCTGGTGATGCAGCCCAGGACAGGTTTGACTTTCTGGGCTGCCTGTGCAGATGGCCAGGTCACGTCCAGCCTCTCATCCACCAGTATATCAAAGTCCTTCTCAGCAGGGCTGCTCTCATTCATTAAAAATCAGGAATCTATGAGGAAAATCTCCTAGACAATGTGTACACTACAACCATTTCCATGTTTAATGGACTCATTTTCCACTTAGAACTGGTAACCAAAATAGCAGAGCAAATTGAACACCCAATAGCAAATAACATCTGGAATAATTTTGTTAAACTGTAGATAGGCCTATAGCAGTTTCCTACACTCCTGTTTTGGAGGATTCTAATTCTGTTCTAAACAAGTATTTAAAATCACACCAGTTCTACATCAGTCTTTTCTGATTTTATTATTGTGCCTTCACTTAAAATTTTTCAATGGCCAGACTTGATGATCTTAGAAGCCTTTTCCAACCTTAACAATTCTACAAAAATGCTTAATACGTAAGCAATTTTGATATTTAGCCTAGTTGCACAGCACTCCCTAAGAAATACCTCTGAAATCACCACAAAATCCATTCTGCAATTAACAGTTGGCAGCCCTCTCCTGGGTAAAAGGGAAAGTACAAGAGCTTCCATCCATCCCATAAATATCTTATGCCAAATGTAAGATGAATCCTGAAAGCAACACAATTCATGCAGACTTGGCACTTTTCAGGATTAAGGTTGCCTTTGCCTTGTCAAAGGGAATATTTAAGTTCAGACCACTTCCTTCCAGACTGAACACTGCAGATGCTGTGCCAAAATAGGTGCTGCTACCCCAGAGAGCAAAATAAGTGGAAAACTGCAAAGGTTGAAGGACCTTCCCTGGGGTTGTCACTAAAGATGTGACTATGAGAAGCCTAGGACTGAATCTCAGTTTAAGTAGACAGCGCCTCTTAGAACCATTAAACCAAACAACAACAAAAAACCCAATCCAAAACCAAAAAAATCTCCATAAACTTATTCAAGTCAATTAACAGCAGACAACAGGGCTCATGAAAAAATCTGGAAGTGCAAGCTACAGAGGAATAGTAACAGAAGACTTACTGACTTAATTATCTGGTGCTTATTTCGTTCCATGTGAGAATGGAGTTATGGAATGGACTTACTATGGAAGTAAGTGTGATATTACAGACAGGGCACAAGTAAGAACCAGCCCCAACTGCTGAAAAAAAGGAACCTGAAGGTTAGAGGCTGCAAAAGAGGGGCAAAACTCAAAGTACACCATGATCCCAAACCATGCAAGTGTCCTGACACAATGACATAAACAGCATTTATAAATAATACAATCTCTGCTGCAGTTTTACACTAGAATTCATGAATTTTACACTAGTATTTATGAAGGGAGCTAGTAAGGTGTCCAGTTGCAGTGTAAACATGGCTTAAACATTAGCAAAGAGTATTTCTGATGTCTGAAGCGATGCAAGATAATTTCAACAAGCTGTTATAAAGTGCTGATGAGAATAAACCATTCTGAAAAATGAAATAGTATTATAGATACTAGACCCAAAGCAAGCACCAATAGATACCACTTTAGTCAATCCAAATTTAACTTAAATAAGATCAGTATAAACATTATGTGTGACAGTATCACCCCAGGAATGTGGCCCCAACAAGCAATGCCAAACTGGGTATCAAAATGCTGCTGATTGGTGTGGAGTGACATTAGTTTCCAATATAGGAATTAATTTTCCAATAAAAAGTTCATTTTATGACATACAATGGGGCTGGTGGCTCATCTTTTAGAGATTCTGTATGCTGTGGTGCAAGTCATCCAAAAAAGTTCAATATTTTACAGTTACTGATTCATGCAGCTTAACCTTTTCAGGCAGAGGAGTGAAAGATGGACACAATAACTTGAGTTGATTCACACAAGAAAATATAATGACTAAGTTCTGACCATTAGATGAAAGCCCTTCTTGCACCCAAAATACATGAATTGCCAGTGTTTGTAGCAGAAAAGGCATTTTCAGAGGAAAATTGCCATTTGCTCAAGTGTACTGAACTGCAAAAACAGCTACATAGAGATAGACAGAACAGTATTCTTCATTAAAAATCCTCCTACCTAGTTAAAAAAAGGCCAATTGCAGCTTGGCACAAGTCTATGAAATGTTACTATCATGGGCAGTATTCACTCTATTTCAATTTCCATAACTTCTCACTGGAAAGCATGCATTTGTTTCAAAGACAGGCTTCTTTATATGAGTTAAGGACAATACTTAATGTATGTTTTCCTTGACTTAGCACTTGACACAGCCTTCTTGGCAGACATAACCCAACCAAGTGCACACTACAAAAAAGATCTAAAAACTCTATAAAGTAAAATTTAAAATGAGGTTTCGTTCGCCTTTTTCTTGCTGACCACTATAATGAAAAGATTGGATTATAAGGAGTAAAAGTCTGTTGGCCAAGAAACAGCTATTGTGCCTCCTGGAGCCATCCTGAACCCTGCTGTGTCCTTGTCCTTAATATTTTACAGTAGCTGATGAATTGCACGGAGATATATTCTAGGGACAGTTTCAAATATTACTCTTCTTTGTTATTGCAAGATCCATTTCCATTCCTTAATGTTGTAAAAAGGCTGACAGGACTTAAGATTCTTTCTTCTTTGTAAATTCATCACATCTTAGTTCTCTTTTTGTATTACTGCCTTTTCTCTTGCTCGTTAAGTCAATTTCCCACCTCTTAACGATGGGCTTTGTGTTTGGGCTCACACACGAGCCTGTGTTTGGGCTCAATCCTTGTCAGTATAAAGTTATGCTGTTACAGCTGAGGCACCAGGAATTAATGCAGAGCTACAACAACCTCTTACCTCAGTGTAACACTTGTAGTGCTGTTAAACCAAATAATTCATTTGCCCCAAGAGAGAAACAGCCTCAAAAATCAAGACACAGAATTCAAAACATCTGTCTCCATTTCAGAACCTTAAAGATTCACTCTGCTCAGGTTTTCTTGCATGGTCATGGGATGATGATTAACATATTTGACATGAAACAGGCAGGGCTCCCAAGCAGGAACTTGGCTGGGGAGGGCAGAGCAGCACCTCAAGCATGGCAATGTCACCTGCCCTGATGCAGCTCCTGGCACTCCCCTGCTGTTCCATGAGCAAACAGCCTGGGAGCTCAGCTCCAGCTTTGCCAGTGTCACACACACTGTGCCAAGCACAGCACAGCCTCACCTGCTTCCCTGAGCCCAAACAAGGCCAGGACACCCTGATCCACAAACGGGGACAGCAGCAGCTGCTGCTGAGGTTGGTTGGAAGAACAGAAACTCCAGAAGTGCTGGGTAATCACTTTAAAAAACCCTGATCTGGTATAATTTCAGCTTCAAACCATATGAAAAAAATGTACAAGCATGCATAGCATTTTTCTTTTTATTTCTGTGTAGTTACCAGATTTTTAGGCAAATATATGTTTGTATGTATATATATATGTTTAAAAAAAAAGTGTAATGCTGGGCAGTGTATTTATACAAAGTTCTGACAAACTGCATGGAGACAAGCTCAGAAATAAACTGATGTGTCTCTCACTTAAATCCCAACCAGGCAGCAAGCTGTAAATGGACTTCAGTTTGTCTGGGATACTGCAGGCTCCTTCCCAAGGCCACCATGCACATCCACAGCAGCTAAATGACACGTCCCTGCTCACTCCCAGAGAGGGGTCACGAACAAGTCTGACCTTTCTCCTTCTAACTCTGTCTCAAGGCCATTTGTTACACACAAAACTGACAGAGCATGGGGAGATCTGTGCTCCCGCTGCCTGTGTGCAACCAGTTCTGTAAATATCAAGCTGAACTTGAGGTTTCTCCTTTTCAGATTCACAAGACATCTTTCCTGGCAACTAAGAAAAACTTCTTCAAAAGGCTACCTGACAGTTTGTAACCATGCCATCAGAAACTTTTGAGAGAAACAATCAAAAGCTGTGGCCCTGCAGAACTGCCAGACTGACATTGTAATTTATATGCCTCCAAAATATTTAATGGTGCTGGTGGTGTGAATTTGGAGTGGATCAAATTTCTAACATTAGGAAATGGTTCACTGCAGAGCAGACCAACTACTGATTGTCACAAAGATGTGACAATAAATAATTTCTCTTTTATAAAAAGATATTGATAAAAATGTTTAAGAAATATAAGACAAAATTTTAGTTGTTGAGGTTTAAAAAAAAAAATGATACAAGCATTCCTAATATATGATGAAGTCAACCCATAATTTTCAGTGTTGTTTTCCCTTTATTTTTAGTCTAAGTAATTTTTTTTGTCAACAGCCAAACGTCGGAGGGGAAGCCAGATTTCTGGACTGGAGATATGAATGCAGCTCACATCTCCTATTTACCAGGACCCAATGGCAAGATCTTCTCATGTGATTCTGGGTAAGTCTTATGGTCTGTCCTTGCCACAGGTTCCTCAGCTGCATTTTGGAACTTAAGGCACCTGGCAGTGCCACAGAAATTGCTGTGAGAGTTCATGGCTTGTTTAGTCCACTAACATACCATAGCTACAGCAAACATTAACAGCAGTTTAAGTATCTAAAAGGATGCACAAGTGAAGCAGCAAACATAAGGAGTTTCTGGAAAACAAAATATGAATCTGATCCTACTGAAATGCTAAGAAGAGCTTGGCAGGTGATTTTAGCACAAGATATTTAGCCTCAGATACCAGATTTAGCCATAAGATCCCATGAAAATAATTGCAAAGATCCCTCAAATATTTAATTCCACATTCATGGCATGTGTGGAGCACTGTAACAATTCCCTCTAATTTCTGGGGTGAGAAATCCCACTGATCAGATTGGTACCTCTGCAGTTATGGCCCTGTTTTCAGTTTCACAGCACACCATCTGCCTCACATGCACCACTTACTTTGCCCCATCATCCTTCCCAAGCACTGCAGAAATATTTCTTTTCAGAGGGAACTGGGCTGCAAAAAGTACCTGTCAAAGCTGATTAGACAGGAAGGGAAATGAGTGTTCAGGCACCATCCAGGCATAAAGGGAAAATCCAGCAATAAAACTGGCAACATCTTCCTGTTCTGTCATACTTCACTTGTGTGCCCAGAAAGTAAATGTGAAATACAGCCTAGACTTCCATGAATGTACTACCTAAAAGCTGTTCTTTAAATAGCAGATATTTGTGCCAAGAGAAACAAAATATTATTTTTATTGGACTGTCAAGGCCAAAGAAAGCAAACCCTGGAGACCCATATTGACACAATTCTTTTCACTACCAAATCTCAGCAGCCATAAAGTATTTCTTGTGATTACTTTAGCTCTTATGATGATTCAAAAACCTAAAATCTAGGACAGAGAATCATTGCCAAAAAGATTTTATCTATCAAAACGCCTGCAAAATGCTAAAAAAGCAAACCACATGCACACAAAAGTCAATCTGTATCCTTTCTTGGGTGTGTAACACTATTCATTTATAGTAGTCATCTGAGATACTTGGGCATTTTAATAAAGGGCTGCTTTACAATCAGACTTAAATTCCAAATGTGCTCCAGAGGCTTTGGAACCCTAACAGGGAAGAAAGACAGAGGTGGGAGGAGGTGAGAAAGAAGAAGGCTGGAAAGTTGGTTTATGCCTCTGCACAGAGACAAGGCTTGGTCAACACCCTTAAATGTGCATTCTCACACGAAGGTACTTTTGTATTTAGGCTTTTAAATTTGACATCTGGTTTTCACTTCTGTGCATCTCTGAATCCTGCAAAGGTAGCACAGGAGAAATGAGTTACTGCAAAGGGATGAGGTAAAACTTAATTCTTGTAACTGTAACTCTGATGGACCTTTCAGTATTACCCCAAACAACAGAACTGGCATAAACAGCATCACTTAAAATGACTGTTTTCAGTTAGGGTATGAACAATCTTTGTTTGAATTCACTGGTTTTATCAGAAAACAGGTGTTTTAAGCCAAGTGCTGGACTCCTTTGAGCAAACACAGTCAGTGTATTTGCTGCATCTCTGCTCCCTCTGAGTCAAAGTTCCCTTAAAGTCACACTTGGAGTTCTGCCTCATAATTTTACTTTTTATGACAGCATTTGAAAATCTTGGGATAGAGGTTGGTAAGGTAATAATTTAATTAAAAATAAATGTTTTAGTGAGCTGGTCTCAGTCTTACAAGTTCTCCAGCAAAAGACAAGCTGAGGATCACTGAAAAAATATTAATTACCAAAAATCACTCAAACTTCACAAAGTCTGGTGCATGAAGAGTTTCCTAAACACATTCACTTTTGCTCTCATAAAAATGACTTCTCATTCTTATCTCCAATGTAACCTAAAAATGGCATGAATAAATAGAAAGAAACGTATTAAAGCAGAATAAATCATAACAATAAATGCATGCTTGAAACCCAGCATACTATTGGTGTAATTTTCTGCCTTGTGCATTCTGAGAGAAGACACAGCACCTAATACATCAGATGAAGTGAAATGAAAAACAGTCTGAGATAATAGTGAATAACAGTGAAGACAGAGAACAACTTCATTGTTTCAATGTTCAGACACAGAAATTATGGACATTGAGAACGCAATGGGAACTTCAAGCTCTCCTAACAAAAACCCTGAAGCCTTTAAATTAAATTAAAAGAATAAAAATAACTGGGGTGGATTTTGAAAACTTGAAACCAGACAAGTTGCCTAACAATAATGAATCAGACTCTTACTGTGTGAATTGAAAGCTAATAATTTGCCTACTGTTTCTCTATTCTCCACTGTGATCTTAGAATAACACCCGGCTTTTTTAAAAGTTTTTTTCCTTGTTGTCACAGCAATTCCATAAAGCCACTAAAACTCTGATGTGAGAACGCTTAAGAACATTTTAACATTATTATACTTGCATATTTTACCACTTGAGAGAAGTTTGAGAATATCTTTCCAACTTTAAACATTTGCTGTCTGTTTTCTTACTTTTGCTACATTGTAGGGGACTCTTTGTAGAATTCCATGTGGGAAAGCCAAGGAAAAAAGTGTTCCCTGGGGGCAATATAAATGTGGTAGGAAAAATAGTAACATTAATTAAAATATCAGAAAGCAGGTAATTTAAAAAAGTCTGTTCATCCCAGGATTTTCTACCACTTGATTAAAAAGGAAATGCTCCCAGCATTAGCCTATTATTAACTTTTCTTTCCTGATTCTTCAGGGCAAAGAAGACAGAAAACAGAATAATGGAATAAAGAAAATGTCCAGGCTAGACAAACCCCTTAAGGCAAAGGCATAAAGTTTCAAGTTCAAGGTACTAAACCCACAAAACAGCACGGCCAAATTGTACCTCCAAATGCCAACAGCAAACACGGCATTTTAACGAGAAGTGGGTGGATATACGTGAATCAGGTACAACTACTGCAGTTCCTCAAGAGCAAATACTGACTCACACCTTTTCTCTGTTTATGACCCCTTCCACACGGCGTCTCTGAGGCACATCCTCACAAGCCATGGGGTCACACACCTCACCAGGGCCACTTTCCAGCCCCTCTGGAACTGTGCATGCTCAAGCCTGCCCCAGCAGCACAGGTTCATTTGCATCACGTGCACCTCATTAATGCACATGAATTTGTTTTACTCTGCAAGCAGCAAAGGCAGGTGCCTGCACCCAGTCATTGTCTCAGCTCAGCTCTGCATGATGTTAAAACTCTACTGCTTGTAGTCAGGCCATCATATTCCTGCTCCATAAAGGGAGGAAAGATGAACAAAAACCTGAATGCTGAGAGTATCAAGTGTCTCAAACTGCAGGCAAAGAGCAGCACTGAAACCCAGTCCCTTTTGGCTGTGGGGCAGCAGGAAGCATGGTCAGTGCCCAGGAGGAGTCAGCAAACTCAGAAATACACTCAGATATCCACAGAAATCCAGCTTAGAAAGGGCAGGTGAAGGTAACAGACTTTAAATCCCCTATCAAATTCACTGGACTGTGGTGTTACAGCACTGTATTCCAAATGAGGAAGGGAGGCTCAACCAGTGAGATTTCCATTTCTGCCGTTAGCTGAAAGACTTTTCTCCAAGGAAACAACATTGTTGTGGCATTAAATTTTCATTTTCTCAGTGAGTTTACTCACTGAATATATTTTGAGTGATTTTTATTTTGTTTTCAAAGCTCATGGGAATGTAAAAAAGTGAAACACCAAACTGGTTTCTGCTTGCAAAAGAGTGCTGTTAATGCTGGCACTGCATGTTTCCATAAACTAGTGTCATCACTCAAACCCTAAGAGTTTTCCCCCACAGAATACCCTAATAAAAGTTAACTTACAAGCTTTCATATGCATCTTTGAACATTATATTATCATTAATTTGTCTATGACACATAGCTAAGCCTGTCCTTTGCTTCCTCTTTCCTATCACACCCATGAGAACGGGGCCAGACGAAATCAGCTATTCTGCTTTTATCAGAAAAAAAAAAAGCTGCAGTTTTTTTAAGTGTCAAAAAACTTTTACTGCAACAAAAGGTCAGGATTTCAGAAAACAAGTGTTTGATTTTTTGTTTCAGTTTCTGTGAGCATGGTTTGATCCAGCTGTGCTTTACTTCTTGAGACACACCACCAAAACTTGACTAGGGTGCAGCAGAAAGCTGATTAAGTCTATGCTGAGTGGTTGATTCCTTCCAAAGAAGAATCCTTAGGATAACAGACTCTTTTCCCTCTCCACACTGACATGTTTTAGTCCTCCTTGTGCCTTTAGAGCACAGTAAGAAAATGCATCTCCCAATCTTCACTTTGCAGACTCTCTGGGGCACTTGTCCTTCTGCCCAGCTCTTTTCTGACATACAAATGCTCCCATATGAATGTAAGAGAGCAGCTTGTACAATGTTATTTCCCAGCCTACTCTCAGTGCTATTTAAGATGGGTTTGTGGAATACTGGGTGAGAAACATGATCAGTAAATTGGTACTCAAACTCTTTCTCCTCTCCAGCAAGTAAATAAGATGTGCTGAAGAAGGGAGAGGGGAAAATTAATAATTTATAACATATGACAGCTATTTACTGAGTCTTGAAAAAGGATGCATGACTTTAACTACAGATTGACTCCATTCCTGCAGGTACCAAGGGGTTTTAGCTTGTTACCACTGAGTCAAAAAAACTCCTTATACTAAAACAAACAAAAACCCCAGAGAGTGCATGTGTGTGTTGTGTGATAAAATTGTAAAGAACTGTGCCATTGAGTCTTTCCAAAGCTGAAAGTTACTGCTGGTTTTGCACTGAAGAAAAGGATACCCTCTGTTCTCACAGATTCTCAGACCAGAAAGTACCCATAATATGCAGCTCTGCACTGTTTGGCACAGGTATGAACTGACAAACACAACCAACAATCCTTGCTGTGTCTGGCTCATGACAAGACCTGTACCAGCTCTGCACTAAAAATAAGAGTGTGAGCTACCTCTAAAACACTGAGGATTTAACAACCACAACCCTTAGACTCTTAAAATCCCTTGAAATTTCCAGGTGATCCAAGTGCTTCTGAAGTTGTTAATGTAGCAAAGCAGATTTTGGAGTGCAGAAACATGACAATTCAATTTGGGAAATATGTGTGAAAATGGGAATTTAAACCTAAGCATAGCAAGACCATATTGCAACTTTCCCCGAGTACATTCCTTTCAAGAGCTCGCATACTTTCCTCCAGAAAGCTGATGGCTTAAAATAGCTGTCAGCTTTCTAAAGAGAGTGATTAATTCCACTGGAGCTATTTCTGCTTCCAAGAGTACTATTAAATTTAACTGACAATGGGGAAAGCTGCTGCTAATGGATGTCTCACATATTTTAAATAAAGCCCACATTTATGCGTTTCTAAGTGTGTGGGGTTTTTTAGTTTTTTAACTTGATTTTCATTATACAGCCTATCAGTCAATGTTTATAAACCACTGACCAAAGCCATTCAATGACTCCTAGTGACTGTTAGTAATTAGTTAGTAACTGCCTCGTAATTGCCTCAGAGGTAGTAGTAATTCTCAGTAACTACTAGAGCTAGTAAGCCCCTAGTAACTGTTCAGTAAATACAATAAGAGCCTTTCAGTAACTACTAGGAAGAGTCTAACATTGCAACAACTGCGTGGTAACTGCTGGTAAAATCTTAGTGCCTAACAACTGCTAGTAACGACTTTGTAGCTACTATCTGCCTAACAAATACTAAATTACTAATTACTGCCTTGTAACTGCCTAGTAAATAATATTTACTGCCTAATGTCTGCCTAACAGCTCCTAGCAGCTACTTAATACCTGCCTAATAACTCCTAGTAACTGCCTTGTAGCTGCCTAGTTAATACTAGGCCTGACACCAGCCCTTCCCTTCATGGCCTCATTAACCTGTCTCCCCTCAGGGCTGAATTCCCCTCAGCCCCCATTGTTTCCACCCCAAGGAGAATGAGCAGAGTAATTCCTCCCTAGTTTTCTCTGCTGTTGCCCCAAAAATGGGCTTCATCCAGATCAGGGCATCTCCTCTCCCTGTGAGGGGTCACATTGGATGGTCAAAGCTGGATTGCAGTGGCAGGATGAGTCTGAGGAACTCCTGCTTGGCACTGGGATTTTTTCCTCCTGCTTTTTCCTTTTTTTCCCTCTCTAATTCAGGACTTGTCTGAGCTCTGCTCACAACAGTCCAAAGGTGCTGCCATTAAATTTGATAAAATCATGCTCTGGGTAACTATTTTAGAGGGCAGCAGAGGGTGCTGTTAGTTCTGATGTAGGGAGGATGGGGTCACTCACCCCTCCAGCCCAGAATCCAGACAGACCCAAAGCACAGAATAATCTCCCACTGAGGGGTCAGCCTTGCTCCATGCTCCAGAACTGGTGTTCTTCTCCAGCTGGCTCTGAAATTCAATGGTTTTTCAAGGGGCTCAAAGTAGGTTCACTGCTCCAAATATGGATTGGAAGAGAAGGAATCCCTGATATCCAGCATCTACTTTGAAAACATAGATTCTTTGTTGTAATTATATTATTTGTTCTGTTATTCTATTCTATTCTGTATTATTTGTTATCTGGGAACCATAAACAGTGCTTAGTGTGATTAATGACTGTGTTCAATATAGCCACACTCCAAGTCGTGTGAGTTTGGGAGGAAAAAAAATCAGCACTGATTTTGAGTTGCTAAAGTCCTTCTGGCAGTTTCTAAAAGATACCTAGAGCCAAAGGAATAACCTCTGAATAACAGATGAGACCAGAGTGTTCTGACATCACCTATCACATGCAGAGCATTGCAGCTAAAATTGTAATTGCTTGTAGGAGTTAATTGCCTGTAGTGACTTTTCTAGGCTGCACAGTATGAACTGGGAGACTCGTGCTGATGGCTCTGGGACAGCTCTGGCCCTCCTCAGGAGCAGTGGAGGTGTCTGGTTGTTATGAAAATACTGCTCATAACCACATGAACAGCCAGAACACCCTGAATTTATGGAGCTGTGGATTGATACTGTTTGTGCTTGGCACACACACGCAGGCTATAAGACAGGGATTTGTTATGATACCAGACTTCATTTGCAGGCAAGGAACACTGCCAGAGGCTTTTAGCAGAAGGTGCTGGGCAATTCTGGGTCTTGAAGAGCCCAGTGATATTTCCCACTGCCTTGGAAAAGTAAAGGATTTATTTTACTGCCACAAGATGCACAGGATTTACCCTCTTTATTTCTCTGCATCTCACTTTCACTGTTAACCAGGCAGATTTATCTGTGCAGCACAGAGATGTGGGAAGAGGTTTGCAATCATTGTTATCTGCACAGTTCTTAGAGAGGGAGGAGGAAACAGCATCAGGTTTCCTTGGTGGAGGGTGAGATTAGCAGGAACCAGCCCTGTGAAGTGCAATTAAATGATAAAAAAATGCTGAAGGGCAATGTGGGCTGGGTTCAATTTTCACAGCGAGGTTCACTCTCATACATGAAGGCCTTTCCTTGTGTCTGGTGCAGAGAGTAAAGCCAGGGCCTTGCTGCTCCTGAGTTTAGTCTCTCTGTTGGACCCTCCTTTTCCACTCAGGTGGCTCAGATTCTCTTCCACAGTCGAGCACTGGAGCTCTCAGGTTTAGTCCATCCAAGATGGTGAGAGTACCTAGGATGTTCTGCTTGCTCCCCCAGTCCGTGCTGAACTTGGTTGGTGTCCTTCCAGCTCCTTCCACACTGCTCTGTGCACACACTGCCACTGGAATTTGGGAAGTGAATTCCTCTTTGCCTGGTGGTGACAGGATGCTGAGAATGTCAAAGCATATGCTTCTCTGTTATCCTTACCTCTAAACATGCTGTCCATCTATTTGAGGGTAAAAATAAAGCAGCTTTGTTTGATTTCTAGAAAAAGCCAGACAGTGCAGGGGTCAGAAATAGGCATCCCAGCCCTCCCCATCCCACTGTCTCAGCTGTTGCTTCCTGAGAGACAGAAGCATGTGGTCTCTAAAAATACCCTGTGAAGAGAATACATTCTCTCTCCAATGGGAGAGTATAAATTAAGCCGAGTTGTAATATACACAACTTCTCGTGGTTGGGAGAAACATTTCCCAGCGTCACTTTTTGGAGAGGGTTTTCCTAATGAAGCAGAAATCCCAGCCCTGCCCCGTCCCCGTGTAGTTTGTGCAGAGGATCTCCTGCCTCTCCTGCTCCCACCCCTCGCCCTCCTATGGGAATCCATGTGGCCAGAGGTGGGGGCAGACCAGCCCTCCTTTTATAAGCGTGGCCTCACAGCACATCCAAGCTGATAGGAGTGACAGGAGGTTTGGTTTGCTCTGAGATACCCACCTCCCAAGCCTTGGGTTCCCTGTGGGATGACCAAAGGAGGAATGGAGTCCGTGGAAGTGTTCACAACTGAAGGCAAAGGCAGGGGTTTGAAAGCCCAGAAGGAGTTCTTGCCCGGGGATGTCATCTTTGCAGAGCCAGCCTACGCAGCCGTGGTTTTTGACAGGTAAGGGAAAAGCACTTGTAAAACTCAGAACAAAAGGGATCTCGCTGCAAAATTTCATCTGGCTGGTTGTGTAAAAGTTTGGAGGTGTCTGGATGACATCAGAGAAGGGATCGGAGGGAAGTCAGAAGCACTTCTGGAAAGACACATTCACAGCTTGTACTGAATGTTCTTTCGAGGGTGCAGATCAACTTTTTCACTTTTAGTATGGTGCAGCTTGTTTCCAGGGTGTGACCTTGCAAGGTGCTTGATGTCCTAACCTTTCAGAAAAGCAGTGAAAGTTGCATGTATTCGGTGCCTCACAAAACCAGCCCCACGCAAGAACTGCCAGGAGTTAGGGTAATTCAGGTATAGGAACCTCAGACTGACTTTGCTAAAGTTTCTGATGGGTAATACATGATAGAAGTGAGTTTTATTGTACTCTTCTCACATTTACCATCCCCAGCTGCATTTGCAGCTTCATCACCCACTGCCCTTGAACTAGGAGCTGGTGGGGATCAGTGAGTGACACTGTTTCTGTTAAAGGGATTTAGTATTTACAGCTGGCTGAGCTAACTGGAGACGAACGTCTGCTTTTGCTCTTTCACGAGACTGGTTTTAAATTTATGTTCACTCTGATGTAGCCAGACTCTGAGTTCTGGTGCAAGGATATTTTTCTTTTCTGCTGCTTGTTTTAATCACAACATTTGCTCAACCTACACTGCTGGTGTGGCTGGTAGGTGCCCACTGCTGCCCTTTGAATCAGTGGAAGATTCACTTAAATAACCTGGAAAAGATGAAAAGAATGGATTTCTATGTTGTTCTCCATTGGGCTAAATCTAAATTAAAGCCTATGAGACAAATGAAATTTCTTCAGCCTTATAACATGCTAGCCGAGAACAGAATGTGGCCCAAATTTTTTAACTGAGGACTTGAATGGCAGCTGAAGGTTTAATTCTGAGTTTAAGGAAGTTGTGAGTGTTCTTCAAAGGCATCATGGTGAGTCCTGAGACTGAATTTTTAGCCCCAAACAGCCAGTGACTTTAGCAAATATCCTGCACACCAAACAGAGCTGTAAGTAATTCTGCTTAGCTGAGTTTTGTCTGATTAAATTGACTCTGCTAACCAAGTCTGGGGCACAAGCAGAGGTTGTGCTGCTGTATTAACCCTGGTCATCTCATAGCTGAAGCTGATCAGTGCCACTGTGTGATCTGGCAGCAGCAGAGAATTGGATATTAAATGGCCAGAGGAAGAAATAAGTTTTTTGTGTCTTTCATTCACTGTTTCTTTGTCCTTTAACTGTCAGTGGGTGAACATAATTATGAATCTTTGCCATAGCAGGAATGACACCTTTAGTTTTTATTTTAATATGTCATTGCAAGAGCTCACATTAAAAATGTCATTTTTCACTTTAAAATGTTGAGCTCTTGAAGTCTTAACCCTGAGCTCAATTACATGAGTTGGTGACAAAATCATTTCTCCTTCATGTGCCCTTTTAGCTCTTCAGTTAGTACTTCAGTTTCACTCATGTCACTAGCTGGAATTTTGTGGTGATTTGCTTTGGAAGTGCCTATGGACAATTATTTCTCTCATATGCCTTATTAAAAATACTTTTTTTTTTAAACCTCTGAAAACGTTTTGACTTTTTATGGTGGGTTAAAATATTTCTTTCTTCTATGTGAAATGTTGCACCATGCATAGAGCAGTGCTGCCCATGTTGAAGAGCTGCAACTTTGCTGCATTTTCAAATGTCACTTGTGTAATGTGAGAAAAGGGCAGAAGGTATCACTGCATCAGCTCTTAGACTGCAGACTGTGTCTTAGGCTGAGGTTTCCAACAGAAAACCTCAGATGGGGAGAGATGTGTTTCCCTGCTTCCCTCCCTTCCTCCCCAAGCTGGGCTTGTTTAGTTCCCAGAGGGCAGGTCCAGAGGTTGAGCAGCAAGAAGCCAAGGCAAACACAGCCCTTCTCTGCAATTGTTGTGCAATAAGAATGGATACTTACCCTCCTGTGACACATTTCATCTCAAAGCACTGAATATGGGTCAGTGGGGAAAGGCAGTCCCAAAATCTCTGAAACAGACTAAATGCTTGTTAATTAGTGTTTGGCAGGATATAGTCTGGGTGTGAGATATAGTGGAAACACACGTATTTTCTTGTGGAAATTACCCTGATGCTTTTTTACACTCAGGGCTTTGGTTTTAAAGGTACCTTCTATTGCTGTCCCAGGGAATTCAGCTGAATCAAACTCCACTGAATTGATTGCTGCCACAGAAGGGTTGCCTGCATCCTCGTATTCTTTATTCCTGCAAGAATAAATCCACACCTGGCAATGGTAGCTGGTTTTACCCTATAAAAACTGCTGTTGCCTCTGCACGGATGAAGAGCCCAGAGAAGAGGCATGTGCTTTTCCTTGCCCACAAACACAGATGTTTTGGTCCTAAAATTGCAGTTGGGTCTACACTATTAAAAATGGGTCTCAGCCTGCACAGGGAAACCCAAAATCCAGAGTCCCTCATCCTAATTCAACTCATACCTCCCATGCCTTGCTGAAAGCACTGTGTATGTGTACTATGGAAAAGAGACTCAGATATGAATGATTGCTGGGTTTAAGTTTTTGGCTCAGATCCTACCAAATATGGGACCAGATTTTCCAGAGATCTCAGCTTTCTTTGTGCATGAAGACCACACAGATGCACTGGAGTGCAGAGCTGGTCTCTACTTTGCAGCCCTTTGAAGAACTCAGTCCTTTGGGAAGCCTATTCCCAGTCTGTGGGTATTGAAGCCATGAAATCCTCCCTCTGATTTTGCTGTTGAAAGGAATATGGAAGGCAGCTGTAGTGCAGAGGCCACACAGGGATCTTCTGTAGGGCTGCATAGGATGTGCAGGAGAAGCAAAGGCCTTTTTGGGATTAGTAGGAGCAGCTCTGCAGAGATACAACACTGTCATGCTCTGTAGAACACAGCTTGAAATGGAAATCAGACTGGGATAGCAGCCACAATTTACCTGGCCAATAACCAGATGGTCAAGTTTAAAGTCAGTAACAAGTTACACGTGGGAGCTTTGACAAGCTGCCAGGTAAATAAATGCCATTCCTCTACTTACAGCCCAGAAAGTCAGGGCTGTTATCACTGCTGGTTACCTCCTCCACTGCTGGGAGATGGTTGGGGGGGCTCTTTGATCACCTCACTATGGATCCAATCCACGGCAACTGGATATCATAGTACAGACTCCAACCTGACTTATATGTATAGATAGAGATAGATATCTAGACAGACAGATGCATGTGAGGAGCTGCTGAAGTAATTTGGACCCGAGGCTGACACCCAACTGCACTTCATTGATGTCTGTCTTTCAGTAGGAGGCTGAGTTTGAGGAAGTGAGGAGATTCTATTTTGCTAGGAAAACAGAGAAATGTTTTCTTTGACAAAACTCTATCATCAGGTGTCCCTGCAGAGCCTAACACTGGACTTCTGTGTCCAGACAAGTGAATCCAACACTAAATGCTGATGTAATCAATAGAACTCTATCAGTGCAGTGAACACAGACCTTTGAGCTGAATGACTTTCCAGACCCCACTGAGTACAGTGGTGGAATCTCTACTCAGACACAGGAGGACAGATGAGCACATCTAGGTGTCTAAATCTACAGGCTGCATCCCACCCTGGAAACCCCTGAAGGTCACAGGGACCCTGAAAGCTCCTGAAGGCATTAGGGTTGGTGAGGGCTTGTACTCTTCAGCCCAATGATGGTCATCTGAGCAGCAGTTTCTTACACAGTGCCAGAGACTTTTAATCTAGAAGTACGTAAAACTCAAAGAAAAATGACATTCCTATAAACACCAGCCAGCTCGTAGTCAGATTTTAAGGCCAGAGTGTGACTCACTAGGCTAACCCTGTTCATTGCAGGGGGGCTGGACTAGGGCTAGATGACCTTTAAAGGTCCCTTCCAACCCAAACTATTCCAATTTTATGATTCTATAACTTAGTTGCTTAACACAGTGTATAGTTAGCGTTGACTCCTGTATGAAGCCTGTTACTTCTACTTGAATGAGAGCAGGCTGCATAAAGAAATGGTGAATACTGATGGAAAAGGGGTGCAGAACTCTGCATATTTTCACACAGAAGTCTGTGTAATTTCCAGGATACAGTGTAGACACAGCCTGATCTCTGATTCAGCCTTGCTGTTACCTGCTGAAATATCACCCAGAAAACACCACTGTCAGGCCTGATTTGCCCTGACATAGAAGCAGAAAGCTGGAAATGCATATTCTCAAGGGATTCTTTGCTTTTGTTGGAGTAATTTTTCAATTTGCAAAGGCCTCTCACCTCTCACTGAAGCTTTCTCTAATCCTTCCTCCCTCTTTGCTTCCTCCTTGAAGATCCCAGGTCTCCCTTCCTCCATCACCTTCCTGATGATGGCATTCCCAGTGCCTGGGCTCAATGTACTGTATGTGACCTTCTCCTCTGACACATCACTTGGCTCTCAAGCCTGTAAGAGTTTACATTTCCCATAAGCAAGGGGATGCCTCATATGTCTCTGTCAGCCTTTTCCAAGAGAAGGTTTGCTCTTTAACCAGCAGGGTTTGAGTAGTCAAGGAAAACAGTGTCATGTGGTGGAAAGCCAAGATCACCTGAAGATCTGCTTGATGAGTGATCAGCACTGAGATCATGCAATTTTTGCATGTCTTTTTGATGTATGAAAGAGGCTGAAAACATTTTCCAAGGAAATGTGGGGAACTCTGTTATTTTAGTTAGGATGACCTAGGGAATAACCTAGAGATATAAGAAATCCAAAATTTTCCATGATAGCATGACTGAAAAGATCATGGGAACAAATTCTTTGAGCTGACACTGATAAAAACTGAGAGCTAATGTGATTGTATTCACATTTTTTAAAATGTTCTGGGGATTGATTTTTTTATTACTATCTCATTTGTTCAAAAGACTAATTAAAACCTGGAAGAAAACTTAGCTTTTTAAAGAAAACCTCACCCACACCTCTAAGAAGAGGCTGGGAAATCTTGTAATGAAAGACTAAAAATAAAATATTCAAAAATTACTCTGAAATAAATCCTCTCAAATCAGAAAAACTAGGATATATCATCCCTGACATTTTAAAGATGAAAGTACTAAGCTCCAACCCCCCTTTAAAGGAGCAAACCCATTCTTATGCTAATAATTCATCTTTAGGTAGCAGATACATTTTGTTAGTCTATTGTCTTTAATGAAGTGTTACAGCCTCTGCTTTGAAAACCAAGGAGACTTTGCCTGCATCTTAAGCTGTTCTTATGCTGCTCTCTGCAGCAGACTGAGGAGAGAGATGCTCTGCCAAGCAATAATAAATAGGATTTAGGTGTCAGTTAGGCTATCTGTGTGTATCACCTGTGATGTACAGAATAGCATGGACCCATGTTAAACACTTTGTGAGCTACTCACTGTGTCTATCAGCTACTCAATGAAATCCTCCTCTGTTCTTTGCACTAAAGCCATCTCACCTGGCTTTTCCAGGCCAGTGAATGAGATGTTTTGTGTGATGGATGGCAGATGTTTGGGCTGTGCATGCCTCTGAGATAAGGTTAATATATTTCCTGTGACAGTGTTCAGCCCTCTGTGACAGTGCTCAACCCTGGCAGGTCCAACAGATCTTAATCTGTCTGAATCCAATCCAAGCAGTCACAAGAGTTATTTGTTTCTTGTACTTTCACTGAAAGCCCTGTTTGCAGGAGCCATGGTTTAGTTGTCAGTGCTGCGTTACCTCTGGCATTTGTTGGCTGAATCACTGCTTTAGACACTGTAGCTAGATTCAGGATTAGTTGCAGTTGTGTGTCTTGCCTAAATAACACCAGAGCACGTGAGCCCTTCAGAGATCAGCTTGGCTGATGCTGGGGTGGGAGGCCAAGGAAACCTGAGGCTCCCCAGAAAGTCATTCAGTGAGTCAGTCAGTGGCATCTGCCCTCTAAGTCAGTCCTAAATCCCTGACCTGGCAAGCTTGGGATGGGCTGGAGGCATCACTGTACTAAAGAAGATCCTGCTTTTGAGCAGGGTGAGAACCAGTTCTCACTATGTGTGGAACAGGGCAGTGATCACCTCAGAGGCTGTGGTGTGCACAGACAGAGCAGAAAGCAGCTGTGCTGTCCCTGTGATGAAGCCAGGGAAGCTGAGCAGCAAGACTCAGAGGGTTCAAACCTTCAGGGTTCCTTGGTAGGTGCCACAGCAGAAGTCACCTCCCCAGGGTCCTCTCCAGGACCTTTTAGTGCTGGCTGGCCATGCAGTATCCTGACATCATGGGTGTGGGCTGCTCTCTGTACTGGAGGGGAGATCTGGGATACCTGGAACCATTTTGGGTTGTGTTAAAAACTTTCTAAACTTCTCTAGACAGAGATGTTTTATAGACCATTAATTTCCACAGGCTGAGAGACTTAAATTTAATCACAGGCTTCTCCACTTGGAGAACTTTAACATTGCAAAGGGGATGAGAGAGGAGACTGTGAACCACTGCAGGTGTGCTGGGTGTTGTGTGTCTCCAGCACAGGTGGTATCAGAACCCAGCCAAGGGAGAGCCCCACTTTGTCTTTCCATTTTGGGACATCCAGCTCTGAGCTCCTCTGACACAGCAGGAGTTTGCACAACTGCACCTGGGGGATTTAGGTGCTTGCAGAGGTTTAAGCAATGTTAGTTGAAGTTTTATGGAATAGATCTCAAATACTTGTGTCTCCTGATTTTTTTACTGTGCCAAGAGTTGAGCCCAGACCTCTGGAGTTCTGGTAACACATAGTATCAATAAATCCAGTCTTCTTTGAAACCATTTGGGGGCACAGAGGATCCCATAATGGTTTTATAAGAGCTGCAGTATTTCTTACACTTGCCAGGCAGACTACCTGTGAGCAATTGTCTCTACAGTTTCAATACTGCAAGGGCTGTTCCTTTTCTTTCTCAGAAAGTCTTGTATAACTTTTTTGGTGCATTTCTGCACCTTCTCAGAAATGAGGGATTTCCAGAGCTGGTGGTAAGTTCTGCCAGCCAGGTTTGCTTTGGAAAATCTGGAGACACCATGCAATAAACAGCAAAATGTGAAGTCAGAATTTCAGTATTTTTTTATATTCTCAGGGAGCAAACTGAGGAGAGAGAAGCACCTGTTGGAGGACTTGGATTTTTCTGCACTGTGTTCTCTTCCAACCAGTCATTCCTCTCTACAAGGAAACTTCTTTTATTTTTGCTTTCTGACTGTCCTTAAGACACCCAGGTGGCAGGAGGGACCCCAATACCCCATTTGAGATATCTCCCTGTGCTTCCTGGCACAGTGTAACCTGTGGGTTTTATCAGCTCTCTGGTTCTGCTTTGCCTTACAAGGAGTGTAATCTCTCTTGCACCTCTCTGCCCCTCTGACCTGACAGCTGACAGAGCACAGCCTCACATTTCTCACCAGCTCTCAGCTCTTCCATTTGACACAGTGGAGCTGGCTGCATCCCCCTTCCCAGACACGTTTCCCCCTGCCCCATCCCAGGCACTTGCCTTGCATTGGGCTCCCTCCAGCACTGCTCACTTTCCTAAACCTCATTTTCTAAAGCTCATTTTCCAAAGCTCATTTTCCAAACCTCATTTTTGCATGTGGTTTTGTCTCACGTGGGTCATCCTGCTTTTAAATCCATGCCTCTCTTTATCCTGCAAGAACCAAGGCACAGGATAGATTGTGTCAGCAGCTCACATAATATTTTCAGAGAAAAGAAAATGCATTTTAAATGTGCTGTGATATAAATATAAATATAAATATGCATATGTATGTGTGTATCTATATATATAGGCATAGGTATAGTAGAGAGGAAGGACAATCTTTGGGCTGGATTCTCTGGGTCTGTGAGTCTGATTCCTGCTTATGGCACATCCTCCTTACGGGATCATCAATAATTTTTTTATTTTCCCATGCCTCAGTTTCCCCACTCTGTGCTGTGCACAATTGTAAGTGTTCCTTTGATCATGAAGCCTCTGTGGCCCCTGAGCTTTTTGCAGTGAGGAGAACCTCCCTTCTGGCACCAGCAGTGGCTGAGTGATGGGAATTTAAATTCTCCTGTACTGTCAAGCCTGGCTGGAGGCCCAGATAAAGTGAGTGGTTGCCTGGAGAAGCAGACAGCTGGAGACACCAAATCAAGCAGTGAAAAGCTTCTCTAGCAGCAAGGGGAAAGTCCCAAAAATTTTTGGACAGGACACCAAAGTGTTTTCCCCTCCTTCTCAGTGAATTAATCCTAGGAGCAAGAGCTGGACACATGAAGGGTCATATGGGGGAAGTTTCCCCTCAGTCTGGGACCCTGGACACTCTCAGAGGGAGGATGTGAGCTCAGATTTCTTCATCAGTATCCTCCCCTAGCCTTGGCTATAGTTACATGCATACAATTTTAGGATGTGTGGTGGTTTGGCAAGGAAGTGATTTTTCAGGAAGTTATAGCAAAACCAATCAGTGACAGGGCGATGTCTCCATAGAAGTTCTAAGACTCCTTTCCCTGAGAACTGATCAAAGATAATCTTTAAGTGGTGAAACTGACTGAAAATCACAGGTTTTGTCTCTACGTTGTCAATGGGAAAGTGAACAGTTTGTCGGGGCGGGGGGGGGGGGGGGGGGGGAAGTGTTTCTGAAAGCTTAATTTTGATTCTCATTTTCTTCTTTTAGTGTGTGTTAATAAATCTATCTTTGTACCCTCTAAGATTTGAGCCTGCTTTGCTTTTTCTCTTAATCCTATCTCAAAGCAGAGTTCTGGTGGACACTCAAACCACTACACAAATTGGTGCATTGGCTGGAAATGTAAAAATTGGCAAACATGAAACCATTACAGGATGTTTCTTGGAAATCCTGTTTGGAATCCCCCAAAGATAAAATACCCCTTTTGAAGGGGTCCCAGTTATTCCAGCAACAGCATCGGGTGAAAACACAAGGATTAAGCTGGGTGGGATGTTTATCCATCCTCCCCAAAAGTCTCGAGGGGTTCGTTTTTGTGGCTGCAGGGAGCCCAGGGGTGCAAAACTGGTGGGATCTTCACTGGGCAGAGTTGGCCCTCACTGATCCAAGGTGTCCTTGTGTCCTTCTGTCCTTCCAGCCTGACACACGTCATCTGCCACACCTGCTTCAAGCGGCAGGAGCGGCTGCACCGCTGCGGGCAGTGCAAGTTCGCCCATTACTGCGACAGGACCTGCCAGAGAGCAGCCTGGCTCAACCACAAAAATGAGTGCTCTGCCATCAAGAGGCATGGCAAGGCACCCACTGAAAACATCAGGTGAGAGCTGGCTCCTCTGACCTGGGAGAGGACAGAGCATCCCATGGCAAGGAAGAGCTGGGTGGCCTGATTTGGGCAAGGTGGAAGTGGAGAAGGCTTAGGGTAGGCCAGGAGCGTCCCTGAGATAGGGAAGGTATGTGGGGGAGCATCAGTGGTGCAAGAGATGTGTTCCTGTTTGATTTTTTTTAGTGCTGGGCCCCAAAAAAGTCTGAACATGGTGAGGCAAACCCACCCTGGATGTTTTAGGAGGCGTGGGAAACTAGGGAGTAGGTGGAAAAGCAAAAGAAGAGATGGATTTTTCCCCAATTTGCCTATAGGATATATTAATTTGTCTTCACATTCTGGCTCCACCATAAAAAATGAGAGGAATCCTGCAGGAAACAGGAGGGCTCGTGGGCCTGGGGGTCTGCAGCACTTCTCCAGATGAGAGCATAAGTGCTGGGACAAAACCCTGCCTCTCCCTTTCCTCCAGAAGGCTGGGGACAGTGACATCCATCACCCATCTGACGCTGAGCCTGTCTCAGTGGGGCTGCCTGCCCACCATTTCCCCCCCAGGAGATAAATGTTGATGGTCCTTTGTTCTCTCCTTGTGGTGCCTGTGCTGTAACACCTGCGGCTGTCTCCTGGCCAGGCTGGCTGCCCGCATCCTGTGGAAGATGGAGAGGGAGGGCAGCGGGCTGTCCGAGGGCTGCCTGGTGTCCATCGACGAGCTGCAGAACCACGTGGACAGCTTTGGAGAGGAGGAGAAGAAGGAGCTGCGTGCTGATGTGGAGAGTTTCCTAGAGTTCTGGCCGCCCCACTGCCAGCAGTTCGGGATGCAGCTCATCTCCCACATATTCGGAGTGGTATGGCAGGGGGGCAGGCTTTGTAAGGCCAGCTTTGGGGAGGAGTTCCCCTGCTGGCCTGATTAGAGCATGGCTGACTTCGTCCCATTCCCCACCTGCTTCTCCTCTGCACTGACACTGGGAAATTGAGGCATGGCAAGGGCAAGGGCTGAAACATTTTTTTCTTTCTATATGTGCAGACATAGGTGCTGCATTTTCATCACAAGTCCCACTGGACATCTCTCTGCACCTGGGAGAGCTGAGAAAATATATTTTGAGCAAAGATGCCTAGAATATATTTGAATATAGCAGATCTGTTTCAGTAGACACATAAATGTCTATTAATATTGTGTGCATTATATTTTTTACATTGCCATAATATATAAAATAAAATCAGTAAAACCCCTGAAATATATTTAACAATATCCATTACTAAGTTGTTAATTACAAATTTTTGTTCCCAGTGTAGCAGAGAGGGAAATTCTAGTTCAGGCTGAGCTGCTCTGCTCCCAGCCCTGGGTATCCCTGCACTATCCCCTCAGCTCCCAACACTGCCAAGAGCAAACACAAAATGCTCACCCCTCTGCCAGTGGCTGCTGGGCAGGACAAGCTGGCCTTTGCCACTCCCAGTACAGGGAGAGGACACAGCATGCTTTGGTGCTCACACCACAAAGAAAATCCAGTCCACTGGACACAGGGAGACCCTATGTGCTGGTGACCTGCACAGCTTGTCTGTGGAGAAGAAAGGAAGTACAGAAAAACTACAGAATCAGTTCACAAAGGAAATAAAACTATCAACGGGGAATAATAATCAGCAGCTGAGTCCTTTGGTTTATCCTATCACATTTTCTCTTTGCAGGTATTTCCATTATTTATGTTTGTGACTAAAAGCTGTTCTGTTCATATGTGATAATAGTATATCATATAGAAAAGTGAAATCATTCATTCTTGGACTATATATCATGCAAAAGTATCGTTCCAAAAATTCATAGCAAAGAGTAATAGCTGTTTTTTATGAGCTTTGAGGGAAACCCAGCAAATACAATCAAGTTGAATGTAGCAGTCAAGGTTATTTTCTACCTGTTTTCACAAGTGTGAACTTTGCTTTCTGCTTGAATTGCCTCAAAATCATTTTCCTGTGATCTTTTTCTGAATTATTTTCAGGAACCAAATATAAGGAAACCAATGCCTGGCCAAACCAAGTTTATCTTAGGCATCTCAAGTGAAAACTGACAGCAAATATTCCTTAACATTTACTCAGCTCTGCCCTGGTCCCTCTGCATGAGTCCTGCATTGCTTCTTTTCTGAGGTTTTATCCTGACTGGAATATTTCAGCTTTTTCTCCTTTAACGCTTCTTCCTGCCTGTGTTTTGGGACTAGATCAGCTGCAATGGCTTTACCCTCAGTGACCAAAGAGGACTGCAGGCCGTCGGTGTGGGAATCTTCCCCAACCTCTGCCAGGCCAACCACGACTGCTGGCCAAACTGCACTGTTGTCTTCAACAATGGCAAGTGAGTGGATTTCTTTCCTTTGGTGCAGCAGGGATGCATCCTAACAGCCAACTCAGCAGGCTCTGCCACCCCCAGTCTCAGGTCCCTGCCCCAGAAAATCTATTAATTCTTATTTCCTTCTCTAGCTCAGAAAAAAACCCCAAACAGTATTTTCTTGCTAAAGACAATCTGGTTTCTCTCCTTTTTATTTTAAAAAAATTTTCATCAGATGCACTAACAAATACAGAAGGTTTGACCCCAAATCCAGCAACCAGCAAAGAATTTTTCACTGGTTTCTTATGAGTTGTGTAACTAGACTCAAAAGCTAAAGTAGTAAGTAGCTGCTTAATTCACTCCTTATATCAAAGCCTCATTTATAGCTAGTTGAGGAGTAATTCCACTTAGTAAATTATTAAGGATTATGCTGAGTCCACAGTCCAAGAGTTTCTCCTAACAGAAGCTTGCAATAAGCTGTGTATTACTATCTGCTGGTGTGTTTATAACCCTTCCTAACACAACCCCCATGTGGTTAGAGTGTACCATCTCAATTAATCACTGATTAACTCTAGCAACGAGACATTAGTGACAGCTGTGGTTGTTATCTGCCAGCAGAATCACCTGAGAGTGCAGGAGGCTCTCAGTCTCTGGGCATTCCCTATTCCCACCCAAGTCCTGTAAGAAAACCTCTGCAAGATAAGTAAGATGGAAAAATATTCAGTGGGAAACGTGGGAATGTTTCACCAGAGCTGGGAGTGGAGGTAGCCCACAGCAAAGATGTTCTGCCTTTCCCAGTTTCCTAGCCATGACAGGTTTAAACTGCTGTTGATTCAGGAAGTTGCAGCGTGTGCAAAACATTAACTGTGGGGAATTGCTTGCCAAAAACTGCACAGCCACAGGATTTCCTCTGATCTTTCTGCTACTATTTTATAGCTACCTGTCTTCACTAAACTTTAGTGCTATAACTTAACCACCCCTCTTCCCCCCAGCCTCTCCTTTTTAACTAACACTTTGGTTCTGCACACCAGTTATCACTGCTGGTTTTCCCTGATAAAACTACACCAGCATTTACCAAGCAGCTGGTAAATGAGCCAAGAGAAAACAAAACTGCATTAGGATGATTACCTTTGGTAGGAAATAGGGTCTGATCCAAAGTCAGGTTGGAGTCTGTGATATCTATGATACCTATGATATCTATCACCACTATGATATCCAGTTGCCCCGGATTGGATCCATAGTGGGGTGATGGGAGAGCTCCCCCAAACAGCTCCCAGCAGTGGAGGAGGTAACCAGCAGTGATAACAGCCCTGACTTTCTGGGTAAGTACAGGAATGGCATTTATTTGCCTGGCAGCTTGTCAAAGCTCCCACATGTATTTGGTTACTGACTTTAAACTTGGCCATCTGGTTATTGGCCAGGTAAATTGTGGCTGCTATCCCAGTCTGATTTCCATTTCAAGCTGTGTTCTACAGAGCACAACTGCTGATGTCAGTGGAGACCTTTCTGTGCAGGAGATCCAGTCCCCTTGTTCCTGTCAAATGTCAGGAGCAAGTTTGGCACATTCCCTGACCTAGACCACTCCTAAAATCACAGTGCCAGGGGCAGTTCTCCACCAAATCCTCTATGGCCCAGTGATGGTCAATTTGGTCCTGGCAGCTGCACATCAAAAGGGAAGCTCTCATCAGTGCCACATGAGCCAGGCACAGGGAACCCCCTTGTCTCCTGTCAGTACAATGTCCAGTGCTATGCCATGTACCCATCATTTTGTTGTTGTACTTGTACATGTGTAAACTGCAGATGTTTGTTTTGTCTTTCAGTCATGAGGCTGTAAGATCAATGTTCCACACACAGATGAGGTGGGTCAGTCTTTGAAAGCATCATTCTCCTCCATTACCCTGTACCCCTCATGCCCCGTGTTTAATGGAAAAGATGCAAAGACCCCAAGGGGCTCCCTCTGTTTACTCCAAATTCCACTTTTCCTGTTTTCTAAACTTCTCCTCTTCCCCTGTGTAAAGCCCCACTAAACCCAAACCTCACTTAACTCTGCATTTTGTAGTAAATTGAAATGATAGTGGTAATACTGTGACTGTCTTTCCTAGGGTGAACTCCCTCTCTGCCTTCCCACCCTCCCTTGGCTTCCTCCCTGTCAGTATTTCCCCTCTCCACTTCTCATTTCTCCTCCCCTGACCATGGCAAGAGCATGAAAGTCAGAGCAAGGTCTTGCTAATCTTGTACAGCCCAAAATAAAACCTTGTGTATTAGGAGATGAGAAATGACTGTGTTACTGACATACTAAATACTCCACGTTTCTCCTGCAACAAACTGTGCCCGAGGAATGTGTTGCCTGCAGAAACAGTACCATGAGATGTAGGTTTCAATTCCTTTTCATCATAATCCATGATTAATGTTCCACCTTTAATGATGCCACTGTTACCTGATCCAAACTAAATAAATCACGAAAATATGTGCAAAAAAATGTCTTTGCTTAACTCATGGCATTTGGTATACTATAGTCAGTGTTCTTAAGTTCTTAATTGTCTTTAAAATTTAATTTCAAGCAGGCATGCATTTTCCTCAAAGAAGATGTGAAATACATTTGAAGTGCTCATCTTCACCACTGAATCTTACTCACTACATTATAGATAGGGCCATAAAAAAAAGGGAAAAAGAGTTTCACTTCTGATTAGAGTTGCTATTTGGTGCAATTTGAGTTCTGAGCTATCAGGCACTTGCTGTGTCTGTGCATGCAGCTATCAAGGTCCCTGCTCCTCATGGCAGACACTGGGGAAAGAGCTCTTGACAAGCTCAGTGGTGTGTTCCTGGCTGACAGTGTCTCTTTAACTACAGTATTTAAAATATGCCATGTGTTTCCTGGCTTACCCCAAAGGCTATCAATCCCCTCCACACAAGGGATGGCTGCTTAAAATACCCCTATGGTGCTTGGGCTATCAGGGGCATCATGAAAGTCAGAGGCTTGATTTTGCTTCTCTGGTTGCATGACTCACTTTAATGAAGATCCTGTGAAGTGTGAACAGGAATGTTTATATGTGTAAACTTCTCAGATAGGAATTGCTCTTTTTTTGTGCATTTCCTCCTGGAGTAACCAGTTGCACCTTTCTCTGTCTGGCATTTTCCTGTGGTTGTGACACAATTAATAGCTGCCCTTTGTGACAATGGCATGTTTGGTGATAAATTTTGTATGAAATATGTTGCTGATATGGCAACACCCAGAGAAGATCAAGACCAGCTCGGAGAAGAATTTTGACAGCAACTTTAGCAGGGCTGGAAGACTCAGAGCTACGCCCTTGGTACTGAGAGCCTGTAACAGGAATTCCAAGGGAATTAGAAGGGAATTACAGGAGAATTACAATCCCTTTGCAAAAACATGATCACACAGAATAAGTCAGGTCCTCCCCAAAAGGCTTACTTTTAAAGCAGCTGGTGATACCTGTGAGTCCTCTGCCTCCTCTGCCTTTAGTGAGGCTTTTGTTGGGTTCCACCAGGAGCGCCTCATGCTCAGGTGGGAGCCAGCAGGTCCCCCCCAGGTCCATCTCAGGGCAGACATGTACATTAAACACACTGTTGAGCTCACTGGTAGTTGGGAGAGGAGGTGGATACAAAAGAACCACCTTACAGTTGGTATTTGATGGATTTTTTTTCCCTGTTCTGGCCAAATTCTCTGGCCAGTTGTGCCTGTTTAGCCCCTACAGCTGACAGATGGCCCAGGGTAACTGGGAAATTCAGGTGTAGAGTGAAACAGCAAGGGAATAGTTCTGAATCGCTGCATTATTTAAGACTTTTTTGCAGGGAATGACATGAGGGAAAGGCAGGTACAAAGGTCTGGTCTTCCAAATCCCATCATCAGGGGCTTGCCATGGATTTCAGGAACAGAGACTGGCAATTGAATTGTGGTAATAGGTCAAATGAGTTATTTAAAAATAGACTCTCTCCAGATAATTATTTCTAAGCTTTTATGTGGAAATGCATGAACAAGGTGAGGGCATCTCTTATGCAGCACCCAGAGGGAATTTGTCTTAACTTTTCAAAGTGAAAACGATACTGAAGGCAGCAGAGCTCGGGGTCTGGGAGTGTAGCCAGGGGTGTGTGGGTAGCATGCAAAGCAGTACTTAAAAAAAGACCCAGAATCCAAACTCAGCATTTTGGTGTATATTTCTGATCTCAAGTTTTTTTTCCTTCTGGTGAGATCTCCTGCAACAAACTAAAAGTTGATATCTAGGTTCAGCCCCCATATGGATAAAGTAATGGAGCCATAACCTCCTTATAGCTCAGACCTTTATATATCCCGGACAGATACTTGTAGAGGGGCAGGAAAAACTGGTGTGACTGTGTTCTTGCTCTGTATTCAGTTAACCAGACTGCTGTTCACCTCTGCACTGCCTCCCTGAAGACTTAAAGCAGTGCCTTAGGGTGAGGGCTCACCTCTGCAAGGCAGGGCACGCCGCAGGATTTGCCTCTGAGGGCTCTGTGGCTGCACTTCTGCTTCTGCTGCTTCTCCAAATGCACATCCCACCTCCTCTGCCCTCAGGATCGAGCTGCGAGCCCTGAACAAGATCTCTCCTGGGGATGAGCTGACAGTTTCCTACGTGGATTTCCTCAGCCTGAGCGAGGAGCGGCGGAAGCAGCTGAAGAAGCAATATTACTTCGACTGCACGTGCGAGCACTGCAAGAAACAGCTCAAGGATGACCTGATGCTGGCAGTGAAGGCGGGGGAAAGCAAGGTATGGCTTGTCCTGCAGTGTCCAAACCTGGTGGTGGCTGTATCTCCTCTACCAAGGCATCTGTGGGTCTCTAGGGCTGTGGTTTCTCAGCACGGGGACACTCTCGATAGGAACAGAGTCACGTTTTGGCAAAAGCATGACTAATACCAATGTAAAAAAATAAGAACAGAACTGAACCTTGATTGGGCACAACACCAATTCAAGCCCACCATGCAAGGCCAGCTTAATCCTTATTAGGCAAGACAAGTACGGTTTTTAATTTTAAAAAGGCCCCTGATGTTGCCTTTAACCTAAAAGTCCATCAACAGACAGAACGCAAAAATATCGGAAAATTAGGTCTAGAGCTGAGAAAAATGCTGGCATTTAGATTGTGGTGTTGGTTTTTTTTCCCTGAGAAACTGCAAGGGAATGCACATTTTGAGCATAGAAAGAGAAATGTGTTGCAGGTGATCCATGGGGTCAGGACTAACGAGTGCTGCTGAAACTCTGTGGTTTGTACCATCACCCTGGCTCCAGGAATGCAGGAAGCCTGAACTTCCAGTCCCTCTTTGCAGAGGCCTGTCACAAGGAGTTGAGACCATCACTTGACATTTTTGCATGCTTGCTCTGGGCAGACTGACTGTGAGGAATTAACATGTTTAACTGCTCATTTTCAAGTAACCTTTCTTTTCCTTGGAGGTCTCACAAGTCATCAAGTTGGAGGGTATAAGGCTGTATCTTGCTGTTGGCAGTGGGATGTGTTGCTTGGCCAGCAGCTCCAGTTTATGAGTGTGCTGGCAGCTCTAAGAGTTTCTTTTTAGTTCCTCTGCCCAAGGATATAATTGCTCATAGATTTTGTGCTCTCTGGCAGTGTTAGCTTGGGGATTTCTACTCCTGCAAGCCTTATAAAGTGTATAAGTGAAGGCAAAGCAAGGCAGAGCAATAAATGTATCAAGTCATTGATCTGCACTGTTGAGCAGTCACACCATGAATCAGACAGTACAGCTCAGGGGATGATGTGGAGCAGGTGGGAAATGAAACAGAGAAGTTGGGATGAGGAAATGTGGCCTCACAGAAGCAGTGCCACCAGGAGAGGGCCAGTGAGATGCAGCTTCCTGGGAAGAGCACAGAACTCTCAGCCTCCCTCTCAGGAGGTGCCAGGAAGTCAAGTTCAGTCCTGTAACTCTTTTTTCAGGGAGATGGCAGCCAGGAAAGGCTGGATATTGCAGTGTAAATCTCTCCTTGAAAAAGGTTTAGAGAAATAGTATTGAGCTGATATAAAGGAGCTCCCTTATGGGAGACAGGAGATGGGACTAGAGGAGACCCTTTCCTTGCTGGGTCAAGTTCTCCTCTGGTGCAAAAGACCCTGCATATAACCCCATTTGAATGATCAAGCTTCATCTTTCAGCTAATCCTGACTACTGTACTTCTCCACTTACAATATAAAGCTGTCCCAGAGTTCAGTTCTCTGATGCAGGAGGATTTTTATCTGGCTTCCTGCAGGAGTATTTTTGAACACATTCTCTAGTAGACAGCATAAAAGAAATCTCATCCCTCATTCAACACCTGCTACCAAGCCTTGACTGAACAGTGAGACCATGAATCATGGAATGATTTGGCTTGGAAATGACCTTATAATTCATCTCATTCCATCTGCCCTACCGTGAGCAGGGACACCCTTCCACTAGAAATACAGCGTCCCCTTTTTGTGAGCATTAGAGGTGCTGTGCAGCACACAGCAGGAAAACATGCACTTCTGGGGGAATGTCCTCCACACTCTGAAATGCTTGTGCAGAAAAAGCCTGTGAGTATGCAAGGTGCATGATTTCAGCTATTAAAAATACACCCCATCCACAGACAATAAGCATCCAGGCTGACCTCACTGGCAGAGCACGTTGGTTGTGTCACATTTCCTGAGTTCAGGCACACTTGCCTGGGAGCAGCAGCACTCACAGCTGCATGGAAAAAGTGCTAGGAATACATGGGAGATCAACAGCTTCCATCCCCAACAGCTGCTCCGACCTCCAGCCCTTCACCCCTTCCAAAGGGCAGCAAAGTTCCCATTGTTTATAGTGGCAACTGACTTACAAGTCTAGTAAAGGCAAGGGAAGATTTTTATTAGACAAAGCCACTGTGGAAATACTGTTTAAGGTCCCTATTCTGGGAGTCTTGACTCAGACAGCACAGCAATGTGATTTGCACTGACATTAACATTGCCTTTGGATGTGCTCTGTGCCCCAGGACACCCTGTGTGCTGCTCAGAGAGATGCCCAAATCTGATCAGATACAATAGCTTCAGTATAAGACTATAGAACAATAAATCATAACAGAAATGTATCCATAAACAGATAGGGGTAAATGGATCTGAAAACTATGGGTTTTCCTTCAATACTAAACTTTGAAGAGGATTTCCCAACTAGATGAATTTCAGATTCCTCAAAAGTCTAATTAACCAGGTGTGGAAAAAAGACAGGAGGACAGTCCTACAGTCCTGACTCCCAGTCTTTGTATCCTTCATTGCAATGTTGGGACTCTGCTTTTCATCTACACCCCAGAGGTCTTTCCTGTCTGCTGGCTTTGCTCTGTGTCTCCAGATCAGGCTCTTCCCAGAAATTCCCAGTCATGTGACTATGGACTGATTTCAGATTTTCTCATTTATGGAGAGGAAGGTCATGATAGCTAGAACAGCTGGAAAATGCAAATTTGAAGGGCTCACAGAAGCAGAAGATGAATGGTTGTGCTGGATATCATGTTATATTTCAGTATTAAAGGAAGAAAGAGGAGGCAGCATTATGAGCTCATCAGTGTTTTGCCAGGTGTTCCTAGATGTGTTTCACCTCTCTAAATGCATGGTGAAACACCAACTTCTTTGAGGTGTGCTGGAAAATACTATCTTGGTGCAGCTGAAATCTGAGCTCAGCCATAGGGTGTTTGGAACTAATGACAGCATTTCTCAGGGTAGGTAAAATTCAGGGATCTTTCCTATTCCAGATCTCATTCAAGAGCTTAATTTCTCTCTAGCAGCTGCACTAAGAGCACCTGATACTCACCAGCTGGTGGCTTTCACAGCCTCTTTGGTATCTCATGAGACCTCTCTGTTGCAGGGTGAATTTTGTCCCTTTTCCAGAGGGGAAGAGTGGCAAGGAGAGTTGAGGAAACCTAGTCATGCAGAGACACATGGGCACTACCCTGATGGGCAACTCTCTCTGAAGTCAGTAGGACCTTCACCTTTTGACCTGGAACTGGGACCATTGCAGCCCATTTCAGCCTTGGGCAGGTCTGAGGGGCACACTGGTGTTTGCAAACAGCAGTGGGAAGTGGTGATGTGGGAAGCATCCCACTAAGCTGGTTTGGACCAAGTATTCTTTCAACCAATATATTTTGGCATGTGTGTGGCAGTGCATTTTCCTCATTGGTTTTCCTGCTGGGTTTTTTTGTCCCCAGCCCTCTGCAGACACGGTGAAGGAGGTGATCCAGCTCTCCAAGGACACGCTGGAGAAGATCAACAAGGCCCGCATGGAGGGACAATACCACGAGGTGAGTGCTGGTATTTCTGCTCTCTTGCTCCACACACACTGCCCAGGAAAGGAGGCCTTGTCCCCCTCTACATTCATGAGTTATGGATAAAACAACTGTAAAGCACAACCATGTCTGAGGCATCCCAGAATAACTTCTTTTGTAGCAATGACATGAGGACATTCAGGTGACTCCCAGCACCTCTGGCTGACACAGGTGTTGAATCCAGGGCTCCTGGGTGAAACTCTTGAGTGAGTTACAGGGCAGGTGTAACAAGTCAGCTCTGCCTCACAAAAAGGACAGTGGGAGTGGAACAAGACCATCAAGGGGTTTGTGCTGATCTCTTCAGTGCTTTGTGTTGCTCATTTTTTGGGTGCTGATGACAGGTGTGTGGTCTGGGTGAACCATGTCCCGCCTTGTAGCCCAAGTTACAAGGGCAACGGGTGAGAGAGCTCAAGTAATTTCTTTTTTTCTCCCTCTTTTGCTCACCCAGGAAATATTTAATTGTTCTCCCCAGAGAGCACTCCAAGTTGAGTAATGACCTCTGGGTTTTAACAGTCTTTGGGAAAAGGTTGAAGCTCCTAGAACAGAAATCTGGACACTGACTCATGGCTAGGTCAGTGCAGCTCTGTGTCTCCAGCCCCAAAGGGTCATTAAGAGTATTCCTTGCACTGAATATTTTCAGGCTGGGTGGATGGCATTGGGGTGTAAGAGTCCTGTAGGCACTTGGTATCTGAATATACCCAGCCTCCTGGAGTCTTTCTTCTGAGCAGTAGACATCACTTCTTCCTCACCAGTTTTATGAGTGTAACCCGGGGAGAGAAAGCTCTGAGTGCCAATCATTTTCCCAGGCTGATGTTTCTCAACAAATCAAAGCACATCCTCTCTTCCCCAGCCGTCACAGAGACTGACTTGGCCTCTGGGACTGGTATGGACTGTGCAAACCACGGGGTCTTGGTGTGGCAGCTTCAGGCCCAAAGGTGCTTGGACTCTCCCTTCCTCCCCTCTCAGGTAGTGAAGCTGTGCCGTGACTGCCTGAAGAAACAGGAGCCTGTGCTGGGGGACACGAACATCTACCTGCTGAGGATCCTCAGCATTGCCTCCGAGGTGCTCTCCTACCTCCAGATGTTTGAGGAAGCAGCTGACTATGCCAAGAGGATGGTGGATGGCTACCTGTGAGTCTGTGCCCTGCTTCTGGCAGCTCTCTGTGCTCGTGCCATGTTAAACAGCATGTTACAGGAATAATTTTCTTAGTCTGCTCCCATCAGGGCAGTGGTGGTGAAATTCATATGGGGACCTTTTTGTACCAGAGAGGGACCCCTTCTTAAATGCACAAGGGCCCCCAAACACCTTGATTCACTAAACTGGAATTGGCAAATTGTTTAGGAACATCTTCCATTGGCCTTTTTGTTTTGTCTCAGAAGCATCTCAGGGCTGCCCTGATAGTAAGGCACAGAGCCTGGGTGCAGGACAAGGAGGCTGTGACTGCAGGAGATGGCCTGTTCCCTGCACCCTGTGGGTAGGAGAGGTCAAAGAGAGAAACCATGTCAAATGGCTCTCACTCAAAACATCTCCTCACTCCTGAATAGTATATGGATTTTGTCTTGGCTAATTATATAGTCCTGCAGTAAAAGCTTAGTGAGAATAAAGAAATTCCTGTTTAGTTCATAAACAGGATAAACCTCATATTAAAAATTATGTGCTTTATTATTACTAAGGTTTTATGACAGGACTGATGAGTATTTAACAGAAGAAAAAAAACAAAAAAGAAAGAAAAATAACAGAAACTGTAGAGAAGAAAGCCTAATTCATCATCTCATTCACTCTCCTGCTGAGGACATCTCACTCACCACTTGTCTTTTTGGTCAGTTCTACCCCAAAAGGCTTGTTATATTTTGTTCTTTTGCAGAGGGGTGACAGAGTCACCTCCCTGGCTTGCAAGCCTGACAAGCAACTTCATGTCCCACCTCTGGCACTGAGTTAACTTACTGAGAGAAAATTCCTTCCTCTCTGTGTCCCTCAGTTTTTCAGACCATGGTGAGGACCTCAGTAGTTTCCTTCCTTGCTTTAAGTGCCAATTCAAAATTCTAAAGAAGCCCTTGAAGGCAGGTTTTCAGCTCAGTCCAAGCAGCTTTTAACTCTGCTTCAGCTTTTAAAGTTTTAAAGTTGTATGTAGAGGAGAGGTTTCATTTTTCCCACCTTAGGCACTGAAAATTCCCAGATGAAGGAAGGGATGCATCTGCAGAGGGTGAGATGAACATTTCTGGAGTCTCTGGAACCACTGTTTCTCCTCCTGCTTTGAATGAGAAATTGGTGATTGTTGCATTGTTACCCCAGTAAGTGTGTCAAGCTAAGCTGGTAACAGCTGAGCTGTAGGTCAGATCTGTGTTCTGTTTGTGTCAAAATTCTGACAGAGTGTGGTGTTGTCTTGGCATGGGATGACAGAGCTTGGCTTTCTCCAAGCCAGACGTTGAACTTTCCCAGTTCACATCCCATCTTTCACAACTCATGTCCCCATCTGTCACAGCTCTGTCCTTGAGTAATGTGTCCTTGCCCCTTTCTAAGAAGGGCACATTTTGAGGCCACTGGCTGCAACAGGCTCTTCACCTAAGTAAACCATCTGCTCTTTGGCAAACATGTCATGTCAGTGACATTTTTGGGAACCCAGATTTCTCCTGAACTAAAATTACCCAATGTTTTTCCAGGAAAATTTACCATCCCAACAACGCGCAGCTGGGGATGGCCGTGATGCGGGCAGGAGTGACTCACTGGCACGCTGGCCTCATTGAAGTTGGCCATGGCTTGATCTGTAAAGCCTATGCCATTCTCCTGATAACCCACGGACCTTCCCACCCAATTACCAAAGACCTGGAGGTAGGTGTCATCTCCTGTCTTGTCTCTGCCCTCTGTCTGGGCAAGATTACAGTCAAACCATAGAAACAACCACCCCTGAGAGCTGAGCAATGCATTAAGTGCTGACTCTTTCTTACTAGTGCTGTGGTTTTATCTAGATTATGTTACATTCTGCTGAGAAATGCACGTCCTTTCTTATTGGAAATTTTCATCCCTGACAAACAGCTTTTATTCTGCACCAGAACATACATGAGAAAGGGCAGCTGAGCTCCTGAATCTTTTTTGAAATTTCTGTGCCACAGGACAGAGCCCCCCATTCTTCCAACAGGCTGATTTCTCTGCTCTCAGATGGATGATGTTGCAATTTGATTATATCAAATTACATGTGGTGGATATGCCCACTTTACCACCTGATTTTCTTTATTGGTGTCCATTCTTCTTTATTTACCAGTCCCCACTCCTTCTGAGCAGCAGTGTATTTTTTCCTCAGATGACTGATAGGTGCATTTCCTAGCTTAGAGTCAAGAGTGGAGATCCCAGGGAATTACATCTGCTCAGATGTGATGAATTATTTACAATTGCAGCTGAGGATCTATCATTTCTTTAGCACCTAATTCACTTCATGTGACCTGTTTTCGTTATAGCATTCTCCTTTATTACCCCCCAAAATTATAGGATACCAGATGAAATCCTTTATTGATGTCTTAGTCCCCATATAGCAGAGCTATAAGCTTTAGTAGTGCAATTCTGTATCTTCAGAAAAATTAATATCTACTACCTAAAGCCAACCTGTTGACTGTTTCTGTATGTGTAGCAAAGGATGAGACACAGCACCTCCATTTCTGTGTTTCCCTTCACATTTTAGGAAGAAATAGTGGACATATGGCACATGCTTTTCTCTATGCTCCTAAATAAAGGGTTGAATAAATGCACAAGCAGGTGTAAAAATATGTCCTAGAATCCCTTCTGATCCTCTGCTGTAATGCAGCACCAGGAATGACTGCTGATGATGAAACCTGGGGTGTAAAGGGTGCAACTGTGGGACTGAGCAACCCTGTTCCCCCACTTGAGGTGACAGCCACCCTGGTGATGGGCCACCCCAAGAGGAAAAGTGGGAAGTGCACTCATTTCCTGGCTCTGCACAGCATCTCCTCTAGGTCCTTGATTTTGGGAGCATGAGGCTTCCCAGTAGCCTGTGGAAAAGCTGGATGCAGGAAAGGCTGATGCCTTCTTCAGTACACAGGCAAACGAGAGCAAGAAAGGAGCAGAATATCTGTGTCCAGTCAGCTTTGGTCCTGCTGACAATGAGGGCAAGGTGCCTCAGTCACTGCCCAGCCTAGGACATCCCTTGGGGACAGTGCCTGATACTGGCAGTGTTTGATTCACCTGCTTTGAGGTCCCCTGTGTCACAGGGTTTGTAACCTGTTGCGTCCCTCAGGTCATGCGTGTCCAGACGGAGATGGAGCTGCGCATGTTCCAGCAGAACGAGTTCATGTACTACAAGATGAGGGAAGCTGCCCTCAAGAACCAGAAAATCCAAGTCATGCCTGAACCCAGCAATGAGAATGCACCAAGCCTCTTCCACAAAAAGGAATGAACCCGGAGCTTGACACCAATTCATGCCTGCAGGGTAACATCACCTGTGGCACTTCCAAACACTGGGAATGTGATACAGCAATGTGATTTATCCACAAGGATTGTTTCCAGTGGCACAAGTCTGACAGCATGGACCTGCTGGGGGAGCATCCTGAAAACTCTTCTGAGGGCTTAAAGCAGAAGAGGTCCTGGCAGAAACAACATCCCTTTTTCTATCACTAAGGCATTAAATAATCAAAGCAAAAAACCCTGCTATAAAATTATTTACATTTTTATTGGAAGCCTGTTTCTCTCTACACATGTCCTGATTCTGAATTCCTTTGTTAAATTTGGATTGATTTTTCCTAAGGGATTCTACCACTTCCTTGGGATGATATAATTTCTTTACAGTGGTGTCCATGGGAGGATAGAAGTGGGAAGCCAGTTCCAAGAAGTGTCATGTACACCTCTAGGCAGTGAATGCAAACTGAACAAGACCCACAAGATAGTGTTTTGTATTAAATGACATTTTTCTGATAGAAAAAATGCTGGAAAATTATTTTGCAGCTGGCACAGGTGTAGCATCAAACAGTGGGCCATTTTCAAATGAGACTAACTGGAATCCCTACAGGAAGATAAGTTAATGGAGATAAGTTATTCTCCTTAGTTACAAATCAGAAAATGTCTGCAGTGATGGACAGAGGGCCATGCCAGAAGCCAGTTGCTATAATTTGGCACACTGTCTCTGTGGATTGTTCTAACTGGACAAGCAGTTTCCAGGAGGAGAATCCACCCTTGCTCATCTTTAGGGTGAGCTGGGGTTTTGATCCCTTAAAACCACCACAACTTGCCTTTTAATTTAGGTGTTTAATCAATTTTGCACAGAGGAAAAAAGGGATAGTCCATAGATCAGGTGCCAGTGGACTGCCAACAGAACTAAGGAGAAGTCTGATAGCTAAAGTTGGATTCCTAGATAAAAGAAATGTATTGTTGTCTGCCCATATGTCTCAAAATCCCACTGATTTTTTGCAGACTTTCAGTGGCAGCCAGGAGAGGAAAAGGTTTATTCAAGAATCTCCTACACAACAATAGCAAGACAAAACCAGGGCTTTTCCTCTTGGACATTTCTCAGTGATTTTGCTGATGTTTCTTCAGATCTGGGTTGACTAAAGACCAACATTTGCTTTTTAGGCACTGTTTAGCTAAGCCCTGCCATGTATTGTCTGTGAGGTCCCTCTGCTGCCCTGGGTAACAATCCATATTGGTTCAGTTCTTGGCATGAGGATCAATGTTGATCTGTAATATGAAAAGCTTTCCTGGACAGAGAGGAGTCCTGGCACCAGCCTTGGAAAAGGCAGAGAAGAGGGGAGAGCTTCCTCTCCTGTGTGCAGCAGAAAACCACATCTCCACTTGGCCTTAAGTGCCAAGCAAGAGTACAGGAGATTACTTTGGTCATCAACCAAAGTTTTGGTGCTCAACCAAAGTTTTGTTTTTGATCAACAAGCAACCCATCTCCTGCCAGGAGAGAAAACCTGTATTTCACCCAGGAAGGAGTGTTTAATTCCAGTTCAACCCAATTTATCAGGTGCAGCCTGGGGTAAAACACACAGTGGATACCTGAAGGCAGTTGTGACCCTCCTGCTGGTAGGGAGGGGTGGGGAGGAGATGGGGATAGGGTGGCCAGAGCCTATAGGGCTGGATCCTGCTGCAGAGGTGTGAGGATGAAGACAGCAGCTGGTAGCCTGTGCTGGTTTCTTTCCTAAGGCAGCTTTCCAAACAGGATCACTGACACTTCCTTGACTCCACCTAAACCACTCCAAAATCTTTGGCCCTGCTGCTGACTCTGATCCCTTTGGCCATGTCTGTAAGGAAAGGGAACAGAGTCCTTTTCCTGCCCAGTGCTCCCCAGCCCAGATCAGCCATGGGTGCAGGAGCCACCGGGGCATCCCCAGCAGGATGCTGGCACCTGTCCCCAGGAAAGGGCTGGAAGAGCACTCATCAGCATGTGTCACTCAGTGGCTCTGAGCCTGTGCCCTGCTTCAACTTCATTCCCCAATATGAGCACACCCTCAGCTCAGTTTGTTGCCCAATTTCTACCATTGCTTCCATGAGCTTTGGAGGCTTGTGTCTATTTATAGTAGCAGTGAAGAGGTTGATGACAACGAAGAGGCTTCAATAAAAATTTTATTTTAATGGATGCATTTTACATGGTAAAACATTGGCGAGTGTAAGATGTCTAGATTCTCTTGCTGACTCTCTTGAGGGTGAGGTCACCCATGGTCATGGTCTGAAAAAGAAATGGAAAGTGTTAGCTTTTTATGAATTTGTAGAATTGTTGAATATCTTGAGTTGGAAGATAAGGATCATCACGGTATTTAGCTCCAAACTGTACTTAGGATCTGGTCTTGCAAATCAAAACAGGACTGATCTGCAGTCTGTCTCTTATAAACTGAATTTTTAAAGCTTTGGATTTCTTCATGAATACCCCAAAGCAGGTAGGGATAAACTGGCATTCCTCAGCTGGGATCAGTTTGCCTCACCTTTCTTCTCTAAGAGTGCCAAGCCCTGGCACATACCTCTGGTGAGAACATGCCCTCATTCCCCAAAACTTTGATCAGCTGTTCCTAAACTAGGGTCTTAAAAAGTACTTTCTGGATCATACTCTAATGAGAAACTGCCTTCAGTTCCTGGCTGCATAGCCTGTGTGCAAGCATGTGCTCTGCTCCAGCACCTCCCAGTGCCTCTGTAGCTTCCTAGGGCCAGGCCCTGAAGGCAGCTCTGTTATTCCAGCCGTTGCCCCTCTACACTTACGTAGCTGATGAGGTCTCCATTGACCTCTGTGACGGCTTTCATCCCTTTGGCCTGTGCAACCAGCTTGTTGTTCCCCTCCATCTGCACAACAACCTGGAGGAAGACAGAAACATTCATGTTATTGCTGGAGACCACCTCAACCCCTGCATTTTGTCCTTCCCCTGCTGTAGCAGGAAGGGACTGCAGAGACACCTCAGCTGCACATCTAAAAAGCCTACAGACAGCACCAGCACCCCCAGGGCAGCTGTCACTGATCAATGAAATTAATCAAATAAATAAGACAGCAAAGCCCATTGCTGTTTACCTGTCTTGCCCACCTATAAGATCTGTTCATTTGCCCCTGAGCTGCTGATGTACAGAGGCTAAAACTCTTCTAATAACTGCTTCCCTCTGGTTTATGGCAAAGGGAGTGCAGTGATGCTGGAAATTGTGACGCAGTTGGTACAGCTCTCAGAGCCCCATTCACAGGGCATTTCTTTGCTGATCACCCCTCCTGCTTTCAAAAGTCACTGCAATTCCATCTTCTCCTGAGGCAGACATGAGAGGCAGTATTCGCCAGTGGTGTTGCCTTGACATTCTGTAAACCATTGGAAACTGATGCCCAGGAATGGGAGCTGACTCAAGTTCAAGGATGGGAACTCCTCACCTTGCCAAGTCATCTCACCCAGGGTAACCTGAAGCAGTGGGAAAGGCTAGAAGAGAAGCTAACAGCTACTGGGACTTAAAAGGAAAGATTTATTGGTTTATGATTCATTGTCTGATTTTTCTGCACTACCTCTGAGTCAACAAATTTAAGGCAGAGGTATGTTTTGTGTTGCAACATGACACAAAGTCAATCCTTTCCCGCCTCAAATCTTTCAGAACTCTTCCTGTCAAAAAAATTTACCAAAGCATCTCTATCCCCCTTTTCCAAATGGAATATTAAAACACTGCTTCTAATGTTTTCCAAAGTGACTATTAAATAGATTCAGAAATGCAAGGCTTCTTCTGCAGGAAGTGCAGTACATTAATTAATACCTGTGGTATGGTCAGTCCCTTTGCTCCTATGCAGAGGGAATGGCTGGAAAGGAAATTTAATGTCCCTGAGCCCCCATGGCCCTGGCAGACGAGGGGCAGCTTACTCACCTTCACTTTCTCTCCAGTCATCAACTCTACCTCACTCTCCTCCCCAATGGTGAACTGGTTCTTTATCACTTTGGAGCCAGTGGTCACAGTAACCGTGAACTTTTTCCCGTCCTGCACAATTTCTGTGATGCTCTTGAGGTCCTTGCCCTTCTGGATCTGGTCCTCAGGGAGCCCTGCCCGGGAACAAGAGACGTTCAGTGAACGGTGGAGCCATCTGTGGGCAGATTGCTGCTGCTGAACAAATCAACGTAGCAGGATTTGGGGACAGACAGTTGGGAAAATTTCTATTCCAGTGTGGAAAAACCTTTCAATGATGATGCTTCCCCAAGAGCCATATGTCCCTGAGTCTACTGGGGAGGAAGATTATTACTGTCATCCTGAGTTTTGTGTGGGAACCAGACATGTCCCGTGTCTTGCTGACCTGACAGAGAGCAGAAACGTCACCTCCCTGTCTAAGAATAAATCCTGCTTTCCTTCCTTCACTGACAGGCAAGGAAAAATGGATTAAATCAAGAGAGAATAAAGGAACAAAGTGTTTTTTAAAATGAGATTCAGGGTTCCTCAGAACCAGCTTATAAAATCTCCAAAAACCTGAAGGTGATCTGACAGGTAGAGCCCTTCTGGCACATAACTGTGCAGAAATAGTGCAAAGCCCCTGGATCCCTGCAAGACCACATTCCCTGTCACAGACACAAATGGAAATCTATCAGACACATTCATCACTTAGCATTTAAACAACACCAACTATTTTTCTGATGAACGGTGGAATGTGAGGCTTGGCAGCATTGCAGCACAGTAGCTGAGCAATGTCCTGCTTGCCCTCAAATTTCACAGCCTGATGGAGCAGATCTGCAGTGCCCCTAAGTCACCAAGGTCCTGCTGGCTTATCACATGTGTGCAGCACTCAGCCACACTGGCCAGAGGCTGCAGAACCTGCCTGGACTGACTTCCTGCAAGCCATCAAACTTCACACATCATCTCTTGGCCCCCAGCCCCAGACAGAGAGATGCTTTCTCTTCTATTTTGAGATCACATCTCCACACAAATACCTTTAAAATCTCAATAATTACAAAGTGACAGAAGTAAGAAATCTCAGAGATGTCTCAATCTACATCATCAGCACATCAGCACAGTTGGTTCCCAAAAATCAGTGGGATCTGCAGAGACAAAGCAGCATTATAGCACATGCAGGCACTTACCAAGGGCTCTCATAAAGGGCTCAAAGTTTTCCTGGGACTGGAGCTCGTATTTTCCAGCGAAGCTCATGGTGGAAAGTCTCTCTGTGCTCCTAACACAAGAGAAGGTGCCTTGCTGGCTAGCAGAGCTTCGTTTTATATCATCCTTCTGCCTTAAAAGTTGGCCAGAGGTAAGATGATGTAATTGGTTTATGGGCATGTTCAAACATTAACGTAAAACTGGGCAATGGTCAGTGATAAATTGCTCTACATTTTACAGACCACAATTTACAAGGTGGGGGCAGGGAAAACCCCATAAAATACATTTATGGAGGTCGCAATGTGGCATCCATAAACAAATGATGAAAAAAAATAATAATTGTGCAAAGAGGCTCATTATCAGAGGAACGAGCCAAATCATCTAATGAGTTTGTGGTCTGGGAGCACGTGTCTGGAGGAGGAGAATGTGGTGACAGTGTGTCCCCTGGAGCTGACACTGAGGGGTTTCTGCTTGCTGGTGTGTGCATGGTAGGTCTTTAGCACTGGCAGAATAGTGGTTGCACACTGGCAGGGACTGACTCACTCACAGACCTGTGCTGGTGGGGTTTAGTGTAACCCAGATATAGCAGCAGTAAAAACTCATCGCTGTCCTCTAAGAAAAAGACTGCAAATTAACTCCCGGCCTTGAACTGGCCCACTTGAAGACTGCATTTTGAATCAGGCTCCACCTCTATGGTCCTGTGTGGATAGAGAACTGGTGCCATTAGTGATCTACCAAACCACATTCATCTTCTTTCCCCATAGGAGTCACAGTCACTTGTGTACTGAAGAAGCATTCCAACCCTTAGAGCCACAATTTTCCCAAGTGCCACTTCAGAAGAAGGGCCAGCAGCAGCCTCTCTCCAAAACAGAACTCCAAGCTGGGCCCCTCTTCCCCTCCTGTCCCTTTGGCTGAGCATCCCAGATTGCGTCATGGCATCTGAGCATCCATCCTCTGGACCTGGACTCCCAAGCTTGGCTTCTTGCCTCAATAAATTCCTTCTCCCTCCCAAAGTCAGCTCACATCTTTGCCCTTTTTCTTGAAGTGAAATCATGTATAAGAATGAAAAAGACCTATTTCCTTCCAATTTGGAGATGCTGTCAGAGCCTTCTGCTGCCATCTGTCCTGCTGCTGCTCCCTCAGCCCCGCTCTCTGTGCTGCAGTGGTGAGCCTCAGTTTCTGGTTAATTAGTACAGGCAGTGTCTGCCAGATGAGGAAAGAGAGGGAAAACCTTGGCTGGTGGGACAGACAGTGGATGAAGTTTGCTGGGAGGGGCGAAATTCTGTAAGGACATCATTCCCATGCACCATGGAGGGAGCCAGGCAGGTTCAGAGAGCATTCATGGAGGGGTGGCTTGACTCAGCAATTTCTCCAGACAGCTTTTTGGCTTTTTTTCCATTTTATCCCTTCAGGATGATGTCGTGTTAGGAACTGCATTTCATTTGTATGCCTGCCTTGGGTGAATAGCCTGGAGTCACATGGGGCTGTGCTAACATGTCCCTTTTCAGTGTCCTCTTCATGGGGACAGTGGTGACTGACCTCTTCTGTTGTGTCCTGGCAGCACCCTGAGCTGGAATACCCCTGTCTCCTGTCAGCCAATGTTCTCTGGCCATGGGCCACCTGGAAGCACATGTGTGCCTCTCACACTTTCATGCCCTGGACCTCTGGTTGTCCCTCCAGGCAATTCAGGTCCCCTCTCTTTGCATGATGGGAAGAGAGATTAGGCTTGAAAAAACTGCAGAGCTCCCAGGCCCACAGTGTCCATGGAGACTAAGGTCCTAAGGGCTGAATGTCACTCATTGAATGTTAAAAGGGGAATATATTTGTCCAGGACTCTCTTGGTAACTCGGCAGAAATTTTTCCATTCACAAAAATGGACAGCTCATGAGGGAATTCACCCCATTTGGAAGCCAAGTTGTTTTCTGCAGGTATCCTCTCCTCCTCAGCTTACTGTGAATAGCTGTAACATATCTGTCCTCCCGACTTGCTATTGCTTAAGTGAGGACTATGAATCACTCTTAGAAAATTTGAAAATGTGGCCAACTGATTTTTGATCAATGAACAAAAATAAAACCTCTTCGTGTTCTGTTGGGCTCAATGTTCTTTTATTTTCTTTGGCAAAGAAATGCAGTTTGTATTAAAGAAAGGAGAAATGCTTATTGAATGAAATTTGGCCAAGGTAATTATTATCTAGCCAGGACTGCTGAGCAAATGGCAGATGAGATAAACTTAATCTCAATAGCAAAGTTCAGAACACTTGTACATGTCTGAATAGGATACGGCATCTTTTAAAATATGATATAATTTTAACTCTCCAGGGCCAAGAAAATGTACCTGATTTGCATTAACATCAGGCCATGTCAATTGATAATTTGATTAAAGTAAATCCATACCCTAAAACTTGAATCTGATTTGTATAAAGAGAAAAGGCATGGATCATTTTCAAAAATTATTGAGGAAGCTACATCTTGAGGGAACCCATCAGGTAATTCTGTCTTTAAGTTGCTTTGAAAATAAAGCAGAGAGTCTTAGAAGCTTGTCAGGAAAAAAAAAGACTGAAGTATCTTATTTCTGCTTTTTGCACCTGAATTAAGAGATAGGGACACGCAGAACTTCTCAGGCAAGAATATCAGCAGGGGATCAGCCATGGTTTTGGATAAATTTTAAACCTTGCCTTCTCTCTTGCCCTGGGCACTGATCCTGGTTCTCCAAGACCCACCTCTTGAAGGAGAGGTGCTCAACCCAAACCTGCCAAACTGAAATTTCTGGCTGGTGCCTGATGTAATAACATCTTCCATAATCAAGAAGAGCTTGTCTCTGTGACCTCTGTTGCTGCCTGTGGAGCAGTTGCATCCTTCTATAACATCCCCTCAACCCTTCCATGGAATTCCCGAGCTCAGCTCTTACTTTCACTCAGTGTCTGGGAAGCCACTCCTACCTGCACTCCTTCTTGATGAGTTGGACATTATGTCCAGATTTTGAGGTTTAAGGCTCCTACACGAAAAAAAAAATATCACTCTGGCTCCTCCAGTTCAAAATGAAACTCTTAATTAAGTTCTGAACTACAAAAATTACTTTACAGCCAAAGCTGTGTACGGGTAGAGGCACTTTCCTGTAGCCCAGGGGAGGGTCCCAGCAGCCTTGGGGAGGTCTAGGAATGTCTTCATGCAACTCTCCTCTATCACCTCACTTGTTTCTCTTATCTATCCCACCAGTGACTCCTCAGACTTCAGTGAGCCCAGCACCTCAGTGCTTTGGGAAGCCGGGGCTGGGCTCTGCACTGGGATTTTCTTGGCCCAAATGTGAAAGGCTACAAGCCAGGACCTTTCATGATTCAGTCTTGGATTTTTCTAGTGCAGGTTCAGTTGAACACCCCAAAACCCTTAGTAATTTTTTTAAAAGCTTGGTCACAAGCTTGCCAGTCACAGATCCCCAGGTGGGCTCCCCTCTGTCTCAACCTACAGTATTGTCGGGTAATTCTATTTCTGCTGCCCTTGAACTTGGGAACTTGGTCTGCTGCCAGGTTTTCACATCTCTGGTATGATTATTTTGAACCTTGAGGAACAAAGGTTTCTTCATCAGGCCACATGGCTGCATTGCTTTGAAAGGTTGGATGGGATGGAGAAGATGCTGCTGCTGCCCTGTGCTGTCCATCCCTCTTGGTTTTCTTTGTGCTGTGTTACCAAGACAGCACTGAGATAAAATACAGCAATTTTCTCAGATTTTTCTCTTTTTAAATTGGCCTTGGCAGTCTGCTGAGGTTCTTGCCTCCAAGCTGCAACTTCCAAGCTGCAGATGTGCAAGTGCCATTTCATATGGGTTTAGATTAGATATGTCATTATCAAAGCTCTGATAAGAATGCCAAAAGCAGTAGCTTGTGCAGAGAGCTGCTGCTTGATAAAGTTTTCCGTGATGCTGATATTCAGAGAAGGGCAGCCCTCAGCCCTTGTCATCTTATTGCAAAGGTACCAAAGGGAGCAAAGGGTTCGTATTGCTTCTTCAAGGTCAAGGCAGCTCTATCACTGATAGCACAAGAGTCTCAGCTCTGCTTATCAATGATCACCTGGGGAGCAGAACTTACAGAAGAGCTGGACTTTGCTGCTGAGATCTTGCTTTAGAGTAGGAAAAAAGCTGCTGGCTCTGCCACCCACTTCCCATTCTCTTGCCTCCAACATCTCTAGTGTAGTGCTGTAGTCTCTCTCCAGGCACAGGGACTCCTCAGAGTATGTGTATTGTCCTTCCAGCTTGGCCTTTGGTGGGATGAGGCTGCCCTCCATCCCACAGCAAGCTCGTGGAGTCAGGGTAAAGGGCTGAAAATGGTGCTCATTGCTTATGGAACTAGTTTGTGCCAGGGCAAGGAAAGAAAATGTTGGGAAAGAAATGGAGCCATTAGCAGTCAACGTTCTTGAGTGAGGAAGGTCTGGAAGAGACCCCCAAAGCAGACCCAGTGAAGATTTAACCACTGGTGCATCTGACCCCACCACACATCTGCAGTGCAAATCTGATCTAGGCACATGAAGAGCCCCTGAGACACAGTGGGGAAAAGGAAACCTTCATCTCTGCAAGTGCAGGAGGCTGGCGAGTTGGCATGGAAAGGGCAGCAGCCTCCAAGAGCCCATAGGTGAACTCCAGTCCTGGAGGGACACCTGGCTGTCACTGTGGATCAGTACTCACCTGTCCAGCTGTGCTCCCCTTCACCCTGATTTATCAAGCACAGTGGATCACTCAGCACTCCTCACAGAGGGTTGTAGCTGATTAGTCAAGGAGAGCATCTCGGGGCCAGACAAGCATGGGGAGAAGCCTGATCCTGTCTCTCCTGAGATAAATATAAAACCACAATCTATATATAAAATGAAGGAAAGTCCAAGCAATAACCCCCAAGACCTCCTCTAGCAGATGGTGCTCCTTGGCTGGGGAAAGCAATGAGCCAAGAATGATGCACCAGCCAGAGGGTCAGTGCTGAGGCAGGACACACCTGCAAGGAGGGCAGAAAATTGCATGGAGTCTGACAGCAACTGAGTTTTCACCAGGTTCAGGACTACAGAGGTGCTCCATGGGGAACAACCATGGTAACAGCAAACCAGAGCTGTGGACAAAGCCCAGGATTGCCACTGTCCATGTCCTACCTCATCCTGTCGTGTTTTTATAATCAAAGTGCCTCCCTGAGCACAAGTATCCCCATTTTGCACACTATGGAGCCTGACTTTCCCAAAGTCACCAGGAGAAGCTGATAAAGCATCTTCCTTGTCCAGTCCCTAACTGGGGGTTGTAGAGCCCATATGCTATGAGATTGCAGATTTTGATTAAAAATGTGGCTCAGGGGTATAACGTAAACTTCAGCATCATAGAACCAGATTGCACAACCATGTGCAGATAACAGCTTCTCCAATATCCCACTAGGGACACCAGGACTGCACAATTCCTTGAGCTCCCCTTCCTGCCTTTATGAGTGGGTCCTGCACTTTGGCCTACAAGACCCAAACAGCGACACAGATGTCTTTGACCTGGTTGTGAAACACCTTGCTTTGAGGAAAGAGTGCTGCACCCAGACGTGGGGAAAGGGCCGATGTGCTGGCAGCTCCTTGCCCTGCAAAACCACCAGAGGTGGAAAAGTCTGTATGAGCACATTTGCAGGTGAGAGGAGGTGATCCATGTGGAAGTTCTGCCTCACGTCAGCTGAGATACTGGCAATTTAGATAAGATTTAGAAAGTGAGGGAAAGAGTCATCTTTGCTGTAACAAAGATGCAGCTTTGTACAGTTTATTTACAGTCATACATTTCTGTCTTATATCTCCTTGACATGAGGCTCAAAGAAATAATTCTGCATGCTTACCTGTGCAGCTGCAGATATTCTGCAAACTTTCTTAGCCCCCTTCCTGGTATAGACTCTGAGCATGACTAAGGTGTGGATCTAACTCTGAGAAGGCAGAACTGATATACTTTGATTTCTGGCCAGAACCTTGCAGTTTTTACCTGGAATCTCCCTGTTTTCTCTGTGAATGTTCACACTTTAGTACATGAGAGGGCAGGGGACACATAACTTCAACAGCCCCCAGTGATAAGCTCCTATAATTTTTCTCAGCCACTGGGAGGTGCTCTGTACAGGGTAGTAAATGGCATTGCAAAATCCCAAATATCTTGGTCACTGCCTTTCTGGGCCTGACTGGTGTTGTCTGGGTCACTTACAAGTCTGAAAGCTTTTGTTTGTGTGGGGTTTTCAGACCCCGGACGGCTTGTGGGCAGAGATAGGACTGGGAGATCTGGGGACATTTTTGTGCTGCTCAGGGTTATGTGATGCTTTTTAAATGAAATTTGGTGCTTTTTGGACTTGGATGAGAGTTGGGGTCCTTTCCGTGTGCCCTTTTTTGAGTGTCTCGCTCAGGTTAGATCTTGATGAAAAGAACATGATGAAATCCCAGGATGGGTTTCTTAGGGGAGAAGATGGGTGAACATGAAGACCCTCCTTCCCACCCCGGTGAGCTCCTGCATCAGCTTTGTATCCAACCCTCCTGCCGCGGATCACCGCCCGTGCTTACTTTTCTTCAGCTCCAAAACTTTGGAGAGGTGTTTCCTGGCTTTTGTTGGGATAGCTGGAGGGTGGAGGGACCTGTGGGAGGGTGGAAAAGGCTGGATGGGATCAGGGAAAGGGATGAGCATGTCCTCCAGGACGCCTGGATACAAGGCACTGCCGCCATCTAGTGATGTGGGATTCACCGGTGGCTCCGGCAGAGCCGCTGGCCCACGGCGCTCCTGGGGAAGCTCTGCCGGGGACGCCGACCCATCGTGCCTCTTGTGCTTGGGACATGCAGAAGGGCCCACTGTGCTGGAGAGGATGAAAAAGCTGCTCAAAACACGAAGTTGAGAGTTTTGCTGTGCCTGTCTTTGAGTGCTGCAACGCTTGCGGCTGAGACATGAAATTCTAGGAGGATTTGCACAGGAAAAAAAGTTGAATTTTTGCTGTTATACATGTCTTTCTGCTTCCTCAGTCCTCATCATGCTTTGGGATATCTTTGGAAGGTGGAGAGGCTGAGGAAGGTGGAGGGATGAAAAATGATGCATTAAAAAAAAAAAAAAAATTGATAAAGTCTGATAGCAGCCTTAGCTGGGGTTTACAAATACAGGTAATTCCTGACATATGAGTCCAGAGACCACAAACTGCTCAGGAACGGGCAAAGTGGAATTGCAAATCCCAGCAGGAATATGAAGGCACTGAGTAAGACCAGGTTAATTAGAGGCTATTACATTTTCCAGCTCTTCATCTGTTGCTGCAGTGGATGAGTCCTGACAGGCAGCATGGGCACACGCCTCCCCTCCTTTTCTTAAAAATTCAGAATAACATTAAAGAATCATAGACTGAATCATGGAATCACAGAATGGTTTGGGTTGGAAGGGACCTGAAAAGTTAACTGGTTCCAACTTCCCTACCATGGGCAGGGGCACCTTTCACTAGACCAGGTTGCTCAGAGCTCCACCCAAAATGAAATGCCACTCTAAACTTGAGTGCATGGAAATCACAGGGCTGAGCATGGGAAAGCCTCTCCAAGTAAATGGCACTGTCATCCTGTTTTGTGTCCCAGGCTGTGTTCTGTGCTCATGTGTGACTGCCACATCAGCAGTCCCTGCACCCCAGCACTAACCACTGACCTTGTTAATGAGGGTTATCACTGCTGATAGAGCCAGGGCAGAGCTGTGGCAACAGCCTCTTTGCTGATGCAGAGCAGCAGGTACCCTGGTGTAATTAATTTTTTTTTTTTGCAGGGCTCCTGCATCCCAGAGGGATGTAATGCTGAAAGAATCATCAATCTCATTGTAAGCTCTTCACCTGGAAAAAATATTAGCTGCATTAATAAAGTCATTTCACACAGCTAAAACACACAGTAAAAGAATTAGACATATGGTCAGTGAATGCCCAGAGGCATAAGGTCCCATGCTGGTGGGAATAGGGGAGGTCTCATTGAAGTGTGCAGGGTGGTTCTTGCAAAGATGTACAATAGTGATATTAAATACTTGCATCAGTGATAAAAACTATCAGCTTGTGCAGTTCTTCCTATGGATTTGATCCTGTCCTTGTTCTAGCCTGAATTTGAGCTGAGCTCTAAGTGTGCTCTGCCTCCACATGGGCAAGGAAGGAAAATCTTGAATTCACCTTTGCACACCATCATGGAAAAGGGTAGAGGGAAAAGGAAAGAGGTTAGAATAGAGGAGGCAAATCACATATCCTGCAGCTTTTGTTAGTTCCTTTATTTCTAATATTTCACTGTATTCTTCAGAAATACTGTTTGCAGTTTTTTGTGTCAGCTATCACTGGAGCATGTTGAGGAGCTGAGACTGTTTTGGAGGTATCAGCCACTCCCCTCAGCATCCAAGTAAACCTGGGAGCTTCCAGTGACTCCAGCGATAGTGATGGGGAGGTCCCACCATCAATTTAAGCCTGACCAATTCCTGAAGAAGAGCTTTGCTGTTTTATCCAGAACCTTCTGAAAAGACCTGGATCCACATCTGGAATGGAAACAGACCTCCATTACAGGGTGAGCGCCCCACTGCATGCCAGTGGGCCAAGAGGATCTGGTGACTACAGGTACAGGGAGGACCCTGGGACCACAGCAGGTTTGGGTGGCTCAGGCTTCATCTTTGCAATGTCATGAGGAATACTGAGCACAGAGATGGTGGGGAGATGCAGGCTGTTTGGTAATACAACTTATATTAATTACAGATAAGTAGATCCCTTCCTAGCTGATTTCCTAGAGGTGTGTTCTGCTCTGGCCCACTGTTTGAGCTCAGATATATTATTAAAAAGTTTCTGTTTGCTTCCTGCTCTGCTACAGCTGCCCTGTTCAACCTTGAGCAACACCATCACGGGCAGCTCTGTCCAGAGCCTGAAATTTACCTACTGCCTCTAACTGAAGAGCCTGCAGAAAGAGTCTTTGGGATGTTTGGTGTAGAAAATTCGTTTTTCACACCAGTGCCCAGAGCAGTGACTAGACCACTCTCTACCATAGATTTTTCTCTTTGCTCCAGTTAGAACCATAAGAATAATGAGAGAGAGGCAACATATTTAGAGTCAGACTCCAGTGCTTTGGCACATGATATGCCTCTTGCTGCAGATGTGGGCTCTGTGGATCACAGCAGGCTGTTATCAGCCATCCTTTGTACCTCTGCTCCTTCCCTGCCTGGGCTGAAGTCCTTCTGCTTTCTCCAGCACTGAGCTGTGTCCTGGGTTTGTACAGCTACTGTGCCAACTTTGCCCTTCAAAAAACTCTGGCTATGTTAAAATAAAAAAGCAGCAAAGGGATGCACAGCCCTTCCCTGCGAAGAACTGGATTTTTTTGCAAAACCCCTCCCGTATCTCCTCTCTCCTGTGCCTCACTTTCCCCGTTGATGTGACAGGGCTGTTGAGAGGCTGAGCAGAGCTGAGTTCCAGACTGATTGTGCTTGCAAGGGAGTTCCGGGGTTTCCTGACCCAAACCCTTCTTTAAACAGCTTCAATCTCAAATTTAAATCCAAACTCACGCTTTAGTCAGGTCTCCATGTTTCCCCAGCTGAAATTCGAATGTCTCCAGGGTTATATACAAGTGACCACAAGGTCTCCATATCCTGTGCCTGTTCACTCTCAGGTTAACAGCTCTCTCCTAATATTGAACCAGATTTCCCCCTAGCTGCAGCTGGCACCTGCTGCCCCTTGTCCCGACTCCTGGCACCAGCAGAAGCAGCTGAGCTCCGTCTCTCCCACGCATTCCCATTCCCAGGCTCGCTGCCGGCCGTCCCCGCCGGCCGCGCCGTGGCACCGGGAACAGCGGCGGCTGGCAGCGGGGACAAGTTTTCCGTGAGCACAAGTGCAAAGGGTGGCCGGGCTGGGAGCGGCGGCCGCGGCTTGTTTGGCCTCTTCCCCGCGGTGTGGAGCCGCGCTGAGGGGCTGCAGCGTCGGCCCGAGCGCCTGAGGTGGGCACAGCCGAGGGGGTCCCGGGGCAGGGGAGACGAGGCCTCCCCCAGCCGCGCCGGCCGCCGCTCGGTGCGATTTGCGCCAGTCCGGGGGATTTAGCTCAGCCCTTACTACGCTGCGTCAAATCCCGTCCTTAGTTTAACCCCGCTGGACAAAATCAGCCTGCTCTAAAAGCATAGTGATTTTATTTATTTATTTATTTATTTATTTTAAATTAAAGCTCCAGCTTTTGCAAAGAGCCCACAAAGGGACATGACGTGCTTCTGCAGCGACTTCTGCGCCGTCAGGGCTTTTCCTCAGGCGGGAAGTGTCTCCCTGGGCAGGGTGCAGGGAAAGCGGGACAAGGAGGCTCCAACCTTGGCACAAATCCCAGGCAGCCTTTCCACCTCCTGCAAAATGCCGAGCGCCCTGCGCTGACCCTGGCTGCTCCAGCTTCCTGTGGGAGGAGGTGGTTTGTTCCCTGGGGAGTTGTGTCTGCCCACAGGGGAAGTTCTGGAGGGAGCTGTTTTGGGATGAGGGCCTGTTCCTGCTGTGGGGGTGCTTTGGGTTGCTGGCAGTGACTGTGGTGCCTCCCCAGCAGCCATGGAGTATGTCAGCACACGAGGAGGCACAAGGGCCGTGGACTTCGAGGGAGCCCTTTTCTCTGGCTACGCACCCGATGGGGGCCTCTTCATGCCCCAGCGCCTCCCCTCGCTGGACAGGGACACGCTGCAAAGGTGGAGCAGCCTCTCCTACCCTGAGCTGGTGAAGGAGCTCTGCTCCCTCTTCATCCCGACCAAGCTGGTCCCAAGGGATGCGCTCAATGGTAAGCTGAGTGGGGAGCTGCTCGCAGGGATGTGCACGAAGATTTGGGGGGTTTGGATGCGTCTGCCTGCCTTTCCCCCATCCTCTTCACAGCCCCCAAGAGGAACGACCCTGCTGCACCATTCCCTGCTCCTTTCTGTAGCCTGTTCTCCTCTGCCACCTTGCTGGTACTAGTGGAAAAGGTGTCCCCTTGTGTATAAGTAGGGATTCTGGTGACAGCAACAAGTTGATGTTGTGGCCCTGCTCCCTCCAGGGCTTTCTGCTGCTTCACGCTTGCCTTGACGTCTGTTTCTTAAACTTTTTAACACTTATGAGCTATCTTTTCCACCAGAGGGCAGCTACAACCTCTGTTTCAATGGCACACTGGTATAAAACTTGGTTTTCTGGTATTTTATGTTTTAATATAGTTTTCTGTTTGTGTGGCATGTCCCCCCCATTACTTAGAACAGTTATCAAACACCATGAGGCTGGGCTGGTTCATTCCTAGTAACTACAAATAACTTTTTGGACATCTGTCACTGCACCAGCAACTGAGAACCTTTGATTGTGCAGAAAGGTACCCAGGAGCACAAAGAGCACAGACACAGGAATCCATGAGTCAGAAAAACACTCCTCTAATTTGACAGGCCATTTAACCATTTTCCCTCTAGAGCTGATCGAGAGGGCCTTCAGCAGATTCAGACACAAGAATGTCGTGCATCTGTCCAGGCTGAAAGATGGACTGAACATTTTGGAGCTCTGGCATGGTGTTACATATGCATTTAAGGACCTCTCCTTGTCCTGCACAGGACAGTTTTTACAGTATTTCTTGGAGAAAAAGCAGAAACATGTCAATATTCTGGTGGGTGAGTATGACTTCTTGGAGGTAAGGTTCTTGGGCAGACCTTTACCTTGGGAGCCATTATCCTGCAGCCCTCCCCAAAGATGCCCCAGAATGGTATTGCCTCATAATCTCCAGGCAATGCCAAGGTGGCTGCTCTGGCCTAAAGCATCTCATGGAGCATCTCTGCATCTTTTTCTTAAAGGTTTGATTGACACAGCAATTTTTTGCTTTTCTTGGTGCTTCCTCACTTTGAAACAGGGACTTCAGGGGACACGGGGAGCTCGGCTATCGAGAGCGTGAGAGGGCAGAAGAACGTGGACATCTTTGTTCTGCTGCCCAAGGGGTTCTGCACCCAGATACAGGAACTTCAGATGACCACTGTCATTGAAGACAACGTCCACGTCTTTGCTGGTTGGCACTGCTGTTTGGATCATCCACTTTATGGCCCTGTTATGTTAAAACCTTGACCCTAAAAGTCTGAGGGGGCTGCTCAGTGGGATTTACAGCTTTAGCAGTTGCAGCCAGCTGGGTCATTGCTGTCACCGTGCCCACACATCTGGCTAACAGGAGACAACATCCCCAGTTTGACAAGCAAGCAGTTTAAGTCTTCCTTTTTTCCTGGCCATAGATCAGAGCTGCCTCCGTGCAGGGTGGTTGGTGTTTGGCTGAACTAAATTCAACACCATTTTTTGTCACTAAAAGGATTTGGAGCCACCTCTTCCCTCTGTCCTCTCGCCTTTGTGGGTGATTCACCCCCTACCACGATGCTGTCCCCATGGATTGGCATCACCACTGGGTGCTTGAGCTGCTTGAGTTCCCATGGACTCCTCTGCTCAGCCAGGTCTCACCTTGGCATCTCACAAGGGGAGGCAGCATTTGCCTTCCTGGCAAGTTAATATTTGGTAGAAGCAAGAGCGCAGAGTGCTGTGTCTGCAGAAACCACCTGACATCCACAGGGTGCCACTCAGGCCCTGGTTCTGCCCCCAGGGCAGACGGGCAACTCCTGGCCACAGCAAACCCCAGGGCTTGAGACCAACCCTATTTCTGAGCAGAAATACCTCATGCCTGATGCACTGCTGCTGGCAGATCTAATCTTTCCTTTCTCCTTTTGACAGCTCATGGGAACAGTGATGAAATAGATGAGCCAATCAAGGAACTGTTTGCTGATGTTGATTTTGCTGGAAAATACCACCTGATGAGCTTGAATTCCGTCAGTTGGTCCAGGATTATGGTGCAGATTGCTCACTACTTCTATGCTTACTTCCAGTGTGCTCCATCCCTGGATACCACCCCACTGCCAATGGTGGAAATTGTTGTGCCAACAGGAGGAGGAGGAAATATCACGGGTAAAGGGAAAAAAAGATGGGTTAGATAAGAGAGAGAGAATGCTGTGATCTATGGACCAAAAGCACTTTGCAGATACTGGGTATTGCTATTTATTAAAACACCCACTCTCTGGTAGGATTTCTTCAGAAGCACTTATATTTTATTACTCATGTATGGTTATTACTCAATTTAGGTGTCACTGATGATTTGCAAGGTGCAGAAAAACCCAAACCACCCTTTGATGATGACTGTAACTATCTTGAGGATGGGCACATTAGGAGAGGACAGAATGTGTTTGATGCAGAAAAGAGGGAAAATGCTGTGGCTCTGATTTCTTAAGTGAGACATTAACAGAGGTGTGGAGTCCTACCTGGTCCTCTCTGGTTTGCATGGTAATGCATGGTCAGGAGAACCACTCTTAATTGCATAATCTGGCCTTCTAAATGAGAGTCCTTGATTGCCTCAGTCCCAAAATAGGTGTAGAACTGTTTTATGAAAACAATAAAAGATTTTATATATTCACTGCTCTTCCAGCCTGCCCATCAGAGAGGCAAAAGCCCAAAATCTTCATCTCTTCTGCTTGCCTGGTAGCTGCCTGAACTCTCAGTCCCCTGCCTATCCACCAGCAAAAGTGGAGATGAGCCAGGTTCTCTGTTCAATGGCAGGTGGAGCATTGCATCCCTGGATTTTATAATCTGTGCTCTACCAAACCACTGAAGTCGGGTATCTCACAGTCCACTAGGGAATATTGTTTCTGTCTGCTTCTGAATGAGATGCTCCATCAATTTGTACGATGACTTCTTTGCTAAATCTCCTCCAAATATTTCTTCATCAAGCACTCATGCATTTTTTTCCCTTTTTTTCCCCTAGCTGGCTGTATTGCCCAGAAAATGGGTCTCCCAATTCGACTTATTACTGTGGTGAACAGCAATGACATCATTCATAGGACTGTTCAACATGGGGATTTCTCACTTGCAGAGAGCGTGAAGGCTACATTAGCATCAGCCATGGATATCCAGGTATGTAGTGAACTGGCCAAAATGCAAAAATAGAAAATACTGGTTTTTTAATCTTATACTCTGTTTTACCTGTAAAATTCTGCCACTCAATGATGCATTAGGAGGTGTGACTCATATTGACCATTTATGCTACAGACTGCTGCGCTGAGATAGATCAAACACCTCCCTCACTTTTCAGGGCTTGACTTTCTGATGTTTGTTGTTGCGTGCTGGGTTTCTGGGCATTTGTTCTGTGCAAGCTTAGCAAGACAGGGGCATTCCCACAGCATGTGACGACTAGAGAACTAAAAATGCCATCATGTCTCAAGGGTTTTGTTTCTGAAAAGCTCCGCAAAGAGCAAGATGAGAGACCAGGAAGGAGGTAGAGAAGTCCAGAAGAAATGCCTCGTTCATGGCCGCCTGCAGCTTGCTCAGAACAAAACAAGTCCCAGCAGGCAGGGAAAGGCCTCAGAAAGAAAAGTCATGGAGGTGCAGAAACCAAACACCTGGAAGCACATACCTCCCCTTTTGTTCCCACCCTGGGATCCCCAGGGATTGGATCTGCTTCCAAACAAGTGATCAAAGTGGGAAACCCTTGGTGTTGTATCTCTGTGACCTGAAGCTACCTGGATTTTCCAAAAGCTGTTCAAACACACTGGGAGGGCCTGGGAGTCTGGAGGGTATGCCCTGCTTTGCAGTCACTAAGTCCCTGCGCCCCTGTCACCAGGCTGTGCTCTGCAGCTTGGCTTTCCTCCTGAGCCAGGAACTTGTGGGGCTCCTCAGAGCTCCAAGGGTGACTGGGCTCCTCTCTCAGCCCATCTCCCTTCAGCAACACTGGTCAGCAAGTGTCAGAGTTTGGGATCCTGGGGGCAGAGAGCCAGGTGAGGAGATTTCCTGAGATTCCTGAGGAGCTAGATGAGTGAATCCCTCTGCACACCACCCTCCACAGCTGCACGGGAGGTCATTGTTCAGCTCACATCTGAAGCATCCATACAAATATTTCTGTAGCTAAAGAGAACATTTGTTCTGGAGGTCTCTGGTTGGGACTTGTTTAAAGCAGGTTCAGGCTTGAGGTCAGGTGGGATTGCTCAGGGCTTTGTCCGTTTGGGTATTGGAAACCTTCAAAGATGGAGTGCACAGACTCTTTAGGTTGCTGCTTCTGCAGACTAAGGTAAAGTAGAGAAAACTTTCCTATTAGATGCTGCCTGAAGAGTTGCAGGTGAAGCAGAAAGTTTGGTGTGGATCAACCTTGTAAGGAGCAATCCCAGGACAATCCCAGCAGGTGCTGTATCTTTGCAGCCAAGCAGGGGCTGTTCTCTGTCCCTGAGGTCAGAAAGAACCACACTCCAAAACTTTGTCCCCAGGATGACCTGGCCTCCAAACTGGGCCCCAGCATTCTCCTGGAGAGCTCTGGTGGTGTGGGACAGAAGCAAAAGCCTTACTTACATGGTAAGGCTGGTACTTGCACCAGTGCCCTGGCCCAGTTCAACTTACTGGTGTCAACACAGTATTCTATAATGGAAACCATAAGGTTGGTAGGAATGGAGGGTGAAGGGGAAATGTGGGAAGAATGTGGGAAGGATGTGGGAACAACAGAAAGAAGGACAGGAGAAAGGTTGTCAGGAGCACAGTGTTGGAGGCACCTCCAGGAGCAGGTCATGGAAGTCTAGGCATGCTGACCTGTATCTTCTCAGGACAGCCTAAAACAGGGGACAGCCTAGAGCAAAGGGCAGCCTACACCCAGACTAGACTGAAGATTAGAGGCTGGAGGCTGTGGGAGACGATGGTGGGAAGATGGAGAAAAGAACTGGGGCCATAAGACACCCAGATAAGGACACAAAAGGCTGAGTAAGTCCTGATGACTCTACAAGGTAGGACAGGATGGAGTGACAAAAGGTGATGGGTGCTGTCAGCTGCTAAAAGTTATAAAGAGTTTATCCAGCACTTGAACCCAGGAGGTAAGATGAGAACTCTGTAAGTTGATGCCCCTTGTCCTGTCTGTCCCTACAAGGTGTCTCGGCCAAACTACCTGGATGAATATTTCTTGGTGCTTGTAAATGTGCAAGAATGAGGCAGGGCAGAGCAGTTGGTTTGGGACCCTCCTGCATGGTCTTGTACAATGTTTCGCTGCAGTGTTGCAATGCTGATTGCTACACAGCCATATAGGCCAGTCGGGCCCTATATGTGCCTTGTAAGTTTGTGGAGATTATCAGGCAGCCCTGCAGCGAGCTGGGTGTCTCATTAAGTCACGCAGGAGCTGGATGACTCACAACAGCATCTGCAACACTGAGTAAACAGCTGGATATTTCTGGTTCTCCAGTACACAGTGTGTTATTAGCCTGGGCTCCTCACAGTGATGGTACAGATGTGGTCGTGCTGTTGATCATCAGTCATCCCTTCATTTTCTGTTGTAATCTGATGGTCACTGTCAGACTGCTCTGACAGGTCAGAGGTTCAAAAGACACTGTGTTCCCAAAGACTTGTCCGGGGATGTAGGTGAGCAAAGGGAAGACAAAAAGTCCACCCTGGCTTCCACCAAGAAAAACACAGTGGTAGGACCTCAGCCCTAATGAGACATCAGAGAATCCACAGGGATGCTTCCCCCCCGTTTGAATTTCCTCACCTATTGCCTTGTTATCCCAGGAGCCTTACAATGTGGAGAGGATCCTCTGGCTGCTCTCAGGCTCTGACAGCCACCTGATAAAAACTCTGATGGAGCAATTCAACATCTCAAAAAGGCTGAAGCTACCAGAGGACTTGCACAGAAAGGTCAGTTCCTCACCCACACAACACTGTGCATGTGTATGTGTGTAAGGAGATTATTGCTACCAGGTAGTCCCAATTCATTTTCAGAATAAAAAAAAAAAAATCATACTGGAGAGTATGCAACCAAAAATTTAAGCATGAGGCCAGAACAGAAATTTTATATCAATGTGTGTCCATGGAGATGCTAAACCCCACCCCCTCCTTTTTTTTTAAAAAAGAATGCTCTTTCTTCTTCATGAAACTAACTTAAAAATCGCCAGCAGTTATTTAGCTAGCATGAATTTGACCCATCCTTGGCCATGCACTGAGGCATCATACAGTGGATGCTGGCACAAATTGGATGCTTGGGAGTGGGTCTGGTGAGTTTGATGCAGTTCAGCCTTGCTTTTACATCAAAGGGGAGCACAAACACCAAGCAGAGAGAGATACAACAGAAAACCAAAAATCTGAGTTGTGAGAGGGCCAGGTGCAAAATCCTGCCTTTTCCTGTCTGATTTCTGATGTGCTCTCCCTCACAGAGCAGCCTTTGCCCATTGCCCACTCCTGCTTGTGCTGCAGAAAGATAAATACTAAACAATATTATTATTAAAAGCAAGGAGAGCTGTTATACTGAGGTGAATTTTACAAGTCCTCAGAAACTCCCTCAGAGCATGCAAATAGTGCAGAGGTGAGGAGCTGAGTCCTGGCTCCTGCCCACCCACACTCACAGCACCTGTGGATGGAAACCCCTTGCCCACACTCCATCCCTGTGGTTTTTTCCAGCAGTGCCTCATCCCCTAGCTGCAGCAGCAACCCCTTTTCCTTCGGTCTCTGGGGGAACCCATCCTTCAGCCTCCCGATTTCCACCTGCTTTGCTGAGTGCCTGTGGCACAAACCCAGGTGGGAACACGGGTGGTGGTGCCCTGTGCAAACCTCCCTGCTTCCCCGCAGCTCTCCAAGACCCTGGGATCGTGCTCAGCCTCTGACCAGGACATTGTGGCAGCCATGCGGCGCTGCTGGGAGGAGAACCAGTACCTGCTGTGCCCCCACTCTGCCGTGGCTGCTCACTACCACTACTCACAGCCACACAGGTAGGGAGAGACATGGTCAGGAGCATTAGAGACTGGAGCATCACTATCCCCTTGCTCCTGCATCATCTCCAGCTCCCAGCTCGCTTACACCATAAGTTTTCTTTGCTTGTCTTTCCTTTCCAGCATCCCCCGGTGTTGCTTGGCTCCAGCCTCTGCAGCCAAATTTCAGGATGCCCTTCTCCGAGCTGGCCTGGTTCCCCAGATCCCCCCTGAAATCACTGCCCTGACAGCAATGGAGACCAGGTCCACTCCCCTGGAGCGGGGACAGGACTGGGCACAGGTGCTCCGGGGCCGGATTGAAGCTGTGACACAGCAGTGGGAAGCACAGACGGGTCAGTCTGCACCCCAGGGCAGGGGGGGATCACTGGGCAGGTAGTCACACAGACCTGACTGCTGGGCACAGCTGGACAATGCGTCCCAGGGCTCATTCTCTACTCCCCAAAAAGCCCTGTCTCATGCTGGGAGTCTCCATGCAATGATTTATTACCAAGAATGCACTTTTCTGTTGAATTACATGGACTATCTCATACCATTTTCAGTAAATAATTGAATTATATGCACAGTTTCATAACACCTTCAGTAAAGAGCACTGCAATTGTATCCCCTTTTTCCTAATAAATCACAACAGCTGATTGAAACTCTTGAGTAAACCTGGCTGTTCCATCATTACTGGCTGTTACAGAAAGCTGCCTTAGCACTACCCACAGCTTCCTGCTTCTTGAGCATTATCCAGTGATTCTGGCTCTGTGCTGGGATGTTCAGTCCAGCAATGCCAATAGCACCCAAGATGCTCAATAGGAAACACATGCAACAGTGGAGCAAATCCACTTTACCCATCCCTGTAATTTAAGCAGTGCCAGAGATGGTTCCCAGGCATTGAAACTTACTCTGTGATAGTGTTAAATAGCAGATGTTTTCCCTGGACATGCTCATCTTAAAGAGCTACTTTCCAGTGCTGTATCTCACAGCTTTTGGTCCTAGTCCTGCTTCAGACTCTTCCCAGGCAACTTCCACTGTAACAAGTAGGAAATGGGAAATTCCCTTTATCTTCTGCCTGAAACTTCAGGTCTTTCAATACCACGTTCTCATCATATACATATAAATATATAAATACCTTGTGTGGGAGCTGCCTCCACAAGTCATGCATCTGGCAGAAATCTCTTGTGCCTAAAAAAGGGGGAAGAAAAATAGGAATAATTATACCGGGGGGAAAAATCCCCCTTTGCCATCAAAAAAATTCCCCCTTTGACATCAAAGGAAGTCCTGTAATGGGAGGATTAATTTGAAGGTTTAGTGGCATTTAACAGGGTAAAAGTAAATTCTGTGAAGTGATTCAGCTCGGGATGTTGCAGAACGTGCGGGAAGAGTGGGAAGCTTGGCCTGGGCTGCAGGCTGCCTTGCTGGCACCCAGGCAGCCTTTTCCTTGGCTCCCTCTGGCACAGCTGGCCCCGTGCCACCTCCTTCCATCCCACCGAAACCCTGCAGGAGAGGAGGGACCTGTGCCTCCTCCAGGGTGGGGGCTGAGGCTGCCCCATCCCAATTAACAGGGATGAGGGAAATAACTTAGCTGAGAATGATGTAAAAACCACAGCACTTGGATGTTTTTGATGCTAACAGCTCTACTTGCATGGATTGAGCAGCTGGGAGGTGGGCTCCAGGAATGATGTTTCATGAGGCCATCATTCACCCTTCTTTAAGAGCTAAACCAGCAAAATACCTCTTTTTTAAGCAACAGCTTCGTCCTCACAAATAACCCTTCCCCAAAGGATGGCTTTGCACTGGCGGTGGTGCAGGACATCTCTGGGGGTGGCAATAAGAAACTTCCCGATCCCATTTGACCCCCATGATCAGCTTCCCCTTCATTGATGTGGATGTCATGTTCATTGGACCCCAATGAGCCCTTAAGAGTTGCCTCCCCAAATCTTGCCGTTCTCAGCCAGGGATGGCTGCCCAGCTGCAATTTAGCCCTTAATCATAGCTTAAGACACCCTGCAAGAGGGGAGAGGCCTGAAATTACACCCAGTTCTGCACCCAAGTGCGAGGTTGCAAACCTGGCTGGCGAGACCCCAACCCCTCACTGGAGAACACTGAAGGATGGGGTGAGTGGGGTTGGACTTGCAGCCCGCCAAAATCCTGGTGTGTTTTGCAAGCAGAAAGTGTGACAAATGCATTCCATGCTCCCATCCCAGTGCCCTCAAGCAGTAGGATGAGTAAAGAGTCCAGCCTCATAGCAGGGTGGAAAGGAGTTTAATTCTCAACCATCCCTGAGGATACCCTTATGGGCTGAGGATGCTACATCTCCTCCATCCCAAATCTGACTTTTTTGGGGGGCAGTACACTATGAAATTCTCTCTGCGATCTCTGGAGCAGAAGAACAGTAGGAAAAGCCTGTTCCATGCCTGGAGCCAAGGCAGAGGGAGAAACAGACAGGCTTGGCTTGCAGGGGGCTGTGCTCCCACAGAGGCCAATGCACAGCCATGTGTGCCAGCCCGGTGCCTGGGGTGTGGGAATGAACCTGGCCCCGTGGATGTGCTGTGTCCCACCACCTGCTCAGGGACAGTGGTGGCCGTGGCTACTCTCACACTGGGAGCTCCCACTCTGTCTCCAGAACTGGTGCTTGGGGCTCTGTTCACTCATCTTTGAGAGGGAAGGTCAGCCTGGTTTGATGGAAAGGTGGAAAATGGAGAGAGGAAAGTCACATGAAAAGTGGTACCTCCTCATCCAACACTGATGGGTGGGTGCAGGCTCTGTAAGCTTCTCATGTTCCCAGGGTTAATGATATTTTATCCCTGCACCTTCCAGAGCTGATCACAAACCCAGGACAGGCTTGTCAAATAATTAATTTCGTACATCCACTGCTCTTGCTTTTCTCCAGCAAAAATCCCAGTTTCAGGTCCCTGACCCCAAGCATATCCAACACATGATCCAGTAGATAGTGATGCCCACAAACAAGTGACCGTACCCCACTGAGGGACACGGCTGGGATGTGTTCCCAACTCCTTACTTAAGGGGAAAGTGATGTCTTGGGGTAGAGATACAATGTGTTGAGATAGAGGAATAGGGTCATGGCTCAGCTGGAGTTTCTACTCAATAACTCACATGTACCAAAACAACTTGCTGTCCTGAGCCAAATTCACTTGTAGTTGGCGTGTCCAACAAGGGATTGGGGTGCCTGTCCTGGTGTGGTTTGGGGTCTGTTGGACTGCATGTGGGGTCTACCCCCTAAGCCATATGTGCCCCATGGGGACTTCATCCACCAGCAGAGCCATGCTGAGGTTCAACACTCCAATCATTAATAGTGCCATTAAGAGATCTGCTTGCTAAAGGGGGACATGGGATGGCTGGCTCACTGCTGCTCTGGCTGAGATAAAATTGAGAGGAATATGAAATCCTGAAGGAGCTGAGGGTGAGGATGCTCTTCCCCACAAGGAGACCAGTCCAGCCTTCCTCCTGTGCTTTGTCACAATGTCCATCCCTGTCTTCCAGCTCATGGCCTCTCAAGGAATTGATCTTTGGGCAATTACTCCACTGACTGGGCTGTCACGTCCTTCTACTCCATTTATGAGCTGGGAGGAGCTCACAACTTGGTGAATTATAAGCCAATGCTTTAAAACAGTGTTCTGAATGTTTGGGAGCTGAATTATTATTTATAATGCCCTGGGGGCCCCATGTAATTTATGGACAGGTATGAAGACAAGTAGGCGCTCAGACATGGGGATGAGCCCGGTGTAAATGCTGAGATAGAAAGATAGATGGATGGATGAAGATAAGCTTCTTGGCCAAGAGAGCTGGAGATTGAAAAACTGGAGATGGAGAAGGCTGCTCTTAGACATCTCTGCTCTCCTAGGGTGATACTTACTATCCCACTACTCTCACTCTGTAAAATGTCATCTCAAACGTGGTGCAAATCATTTGTTTGCTCTTATTTTTTTGAATTTATCCAAAGTGCAAGGAAAAAAAAGTAAAAAGGAATTGCTTTGTTGTTGCAATTTGCTGCTAGGCATTCCTATGTGTTGTCTTTTAAATGCAGTTCTTTCAGGCTGTAATTAAAAACAGACACCCAGCCCTTTCTGTCTGCATAGGAAGAGGCAGGTAGGCCTCTGGAGCTCGGCACTTCTTTCCTTGTAACAGGAGAGAAGTGGAAAATGAGGCAAAACCAGTTTCCATTGAAAACTCACCACCCTGTGCATGTCCTTCACAGAGAAGGCAGCTAGCTCAAGGAAATTAAAGGAATGTGACTTCCAAGATCCCAGCCCTGCAATCAAAGTAAGTTTATTTGCCCTTAAGATCTTTCAGCTTCATACATTTTAAAGGCAGAGGAGATCACTTTGTTTGATCTCTGGGCTACACAGGCTGCTCTGATGCATTCATCATATCCAGAAGAAACTTGTTGCCTTATGAACATTTTGGTCTGAGTAGCTGGAGATAAGATTCCATCCTTCTTACCTGTTTCTTGCTTTCTCCATTTTTTTTTCACTTTTACTGTGAAAAACCAGGCACTGCTGTAAATCCCCATCCCTGTGCTGCTCCTCTGGTCAGTACTAATCTCCCAGTTCAGGGTGTGCTGCTCAGGGAAACTGGAGCTCCCACCAGCCCTGCTGCCCTCTCCCTTTCCCAGATTAAAATAGACTAAAGCCCTCTAGAAATGCAAAGAAAATGTCAGATGCTCATGTGATGGAAAGCAACCACCAAATAAAATTTCCAGTTTGCCCACAACACTGAATGACACTTAAGCCCAATTTTTTTCTGCCCTTAAAGGCAGCTGAGCTTCACTTACCTGAAATGCTGCTGTTAATCAGTAAGTACATGGAAAGACAGTGGCTGTCTGCTGTGCAGCCTATGAGAGTGGTGGGGAAGATGCAGCTCACTCAGAGGATGGCCCATGAGAGAAAGGTTTCTGTTTAACATCTGCATAAACATTTTTTTTTTGCAAATGGAAACATTTAGTTATGCATTTGAGTAATTTATAACCTGAGATGCATAGAATTTGTGTAATAAATACACAGAGGATATAACACAGACACATTGGCAGTGAGGGGATCCTCAGTCTGGGGCAGTGCAGCACTTTGGTCACCCAGGGTGATGCTCCTCTGCCTTGATAACTCCTCACACAGTTCATGGAACAGCCACAGCCCTTTTGGGGTTCCTGTCAACCCAAGACTGGATTTGCTGTGGGCTTTTCTGTCTCTCCCAGCCCCATGGCTGTGTCTGTCTTGTGATTTTGATGCAGTTGGACAGGTATCCACAGGGAGCTGGGAGCACAAGAAGGGATCTGGGACACTCTGCAGGCTCCTTCCCTGGTCAGGGGAGCACGGAGTTGGGAGCATCTTTGGGGCTGTTGGTGGTAGCAACAACAGAAGTGACTCAGAAGGGAATTTTTTTCTCAATTATTTGCATTTTAGAAATGAGGAAGGGGGAGAAATGGGATGGAAAAAGCATTTTAAAAATAGAGAAAGTAAGCATTTAGAAATTAAATAATTAAAAAGGAGTTTGAATTTGTTTGAATTGAATCAAAAGATTTTTTTTTTTCTTTTCGGCTAACATGAGCTTCTTTTGAGCAGAAATTGAAAAAAAAAAGAGCCTTAAAAAAGGTATTCTAAAGGCAAAATCACTCACTTTCAGTCTAAATGGTTAAAATTATGTTTCAGTTTTGGGAAAAAGAAGAAAATGTAGAAATTTTGCAAATTCTAGGAATATTTAAAACACCATTTCACAAAAAAGAAGTCGTTATGAGGGAGATTAAAAGCAGAACAAGAGGGCTGGAAAAGAGAGCAGCCAGCAGCTGCCCTGTGTGGCTCTGTCCTTGCCCTGACACCCCTGAGATCACCCCGAGCACTTTAAGATCACGAGATACTGAGAACAAAGAGTTTGTGTTCTCTTTTTTGCTCTGTAGTTCCCTGCATTTTCAGGCTCCCAAAGCTGGTTCAGCACTTTTAGGGCAGGTTAGAAACCAATTCTTAAAGAAAGCAGAGCAGAAAATTACATATAATGTGGCTCCAGGAGGGTGATGCTTACAGAAAAATAGCAAAACTAATGATTCCTGAGAAACAAATGAATTAAAAAGTGATGAGCACAGGTCAGTGATATTTTGTGCAATTCCTCACTATTTATCTCATTGCTCTTGCCTTGGGACTCCTCAAGCAGAGCATCACAGGTATTTGCAGAACTTTTTCTGATTAAATGAAACAATAGTGTGATGCTGAAGTAAAAGAAGTGGGAAGGGGAGAAGGAGCTGTGTCTGAACACAGCTTTATTTTAGTATCTGACATAGGGAATGGAGCAGGACTCACTGTGCTAAGTCCCGGACTGACAGGGGGAAAGGAAGATGAAATATTTTGGTATTGAAGTTTGCAACCAGAGCTTAAACAACAGGTTTTGAGGATGGAGTCTTTCTGTCACTGACTTTCTGTGTGACCCTGGGAAGGGTCGAGGGACCCTCCTGCAGCTCCCCCAGCCTGGTCACTGCCACTTGGGTGACTCCTGGGGTCCCACACTGCCTGGGGAGCAGGCTGCTGCCACCTCCTCACTCTGAGCTTGATGCCCTGCAGCTCCTCTTGGTCCCTACCTGCCGGGCAAAGCACCAGCACCCTGGGAATTCCTCGCTTCCGCTCCTCCGGGATGCTTGCGGGGATTAGCCAAGCTATGCTCCCTAAACCCATCACATGTGTTTCAATAGTTATAATTGTTGCCTTTAAGATAATTACAGGCTGGAGAGCTCGGACAGGAAGAGCCCTGTGGATTTGCACCGGGGCTCGGGAGCACCGTTGTGTATGGAATGGGATATCTGCCACTTGGAAGTGTTTTTCCTGCTTGGGAGAGTGGTTTGCATGCCACAAGCAGGGAAGACCACAGATCTCCACTTCCCATGGCTGGAACAACTGGAACAAAGTGTCCCCCTGCCCCCCACTCCACCTGCCCTGGGGAAAGAATCCCCCAGCACCTGGCTCAGCAGTTACTGACTCTTGCTCATTAAACTACAGCTTTTTCCTCCTTCCCACATGTGTTCAGAGGGGAATGAGGATCTGAAGTGAGCAGGATGCTGAGAATTAGGCTGACAGTGGGGCCACCTTGCTTAGAGATGAGGAGCAGCAGCCACCCCCACCACTCTCCTTGCCTCTTAGTGAGGTGGATCATACGTGGGGTTTTTTAGTATACTATGGTTTGTCCTGTCCCTTGCTGGCTATCCAGCTTTCATCACTGGACAAAACACTTTCCTGATTTTGAAGGGAGATATCTCTGTCCCTCCCATAGCCTGAAAGTAATTCAATATTGAGTGATTGCAGTCACTGCTTGTCCTCTGTTTGCACCTTTCTTGCAATTATTTTGTTGGAGCTCCCTGCTGCAGAGCAGGGCAGGCAGCTCTCAGGAATAACACAATTTCCTGGATGCTGCCTTGCCACAGAAGAGCTGGGGCAGCACTGAGGACCCCTCCTGGGGCACACACCTTCCCCAGGGCTCACCACACAACACAGGATTTCTCCTGAGATCTTCTCCAGCCCATTGTCTCACCATGAAACGCGGCAGGGGGTTCTTGCCTTTGCATTTCCAGTAACCTTTTTATCACTGATGCTTTTTAAGATAAAAACAAGATTTCATTTACATCCAAGAGTTTGCTCCAGTCCAACCTCCTGGTTGCAGGATGTCTCATGGCTGGTGTGGATCCGGAGGATCCGGCTGGTTGCTCCCAGACATTGAAACCCACAGCTACTGAAGGGGTGATGTGGGGCCTGGCACAGCGAGGGTGGGATTTGTTTTAGCATTCAATCCATAGAAGTCCATTTAATAGCACTGCCCCTAAAGTGCTGCCTTTCTTCCATCTGAGCTCTTAAAATGGAAATAAACATGGCAGGGAAAAGATTTGGAAGAACTCAAATATTTAAATGCAGTGAAGGTGAACTGGCTCCTGGGTGGAGGGGACGGGGATGGGCCCCGTCGCTGCTGCCAAGGTGCGTTTAGGGGACCTGTTCAGACCTACATCTGCTGGCAGTGGATTAGAAGTCAAACCCACCTGAAATCCACAACTAAGCATCCTGAGGGGCTCCTCGAGGATGGGATATTCCCCTCCATGAGCTGCCGACTTTGCCACAGTAATCCTTCACATCCCATCCCTCTTCTCCCTCTCCCTTTTTCCCTTCCCCTGTGATATGACGCATTGCCAGAGGAATAAAATAATCAGCTATTGCATTATTACTTTTTCCACCCCTGCTTCCCTCACGGGCAACTGTATTTCGGCAAATGTTTTTAATATTTGCTAATAAAAGCAGCTCCAGTAATGACATGCTCCCTCCCCGAGACAAAATTACCGGGACTGGCGTTATCTAACAAACTCGTTTTGGCACAAGCGCGTCTGCGTTCGAGCCATTTCTGCCCATTCACAGGATTATCAGCCATCTCTGCAGCCAGCCCCAGCCCTCCTCTCTCATTCCTAGTTAATTGGTGTGAAATTGGAGCAAGTTCTCAGGTGATAATGTGTTTGCATTTACTGCTTCACTGAACCACCCTAGCCACTCAATCCCAGCTTCATTAAAGCCTCAATCTCAGCTTTTGCTCCTGGCTGTGAGCTTCAAACCCTATTTCCTGCGTGGCAGACATACAGCCTAACACATGTCAGGAAGACAGCTTGAGCAGAGCTGCTGGGAACAAGCACAGCTACTGCCCGGGCGCCGCTCCGGGAAAATCACGTTTGCGGTGGGAAAGATGCTTGGAGTCCCCACGATGGCTTCACGCTGCGTTGGTTGGCTCCCTGCTCTGGAAAAAGGCATATTTTATACCCTTTAATTATACTTGATTAATGAATTAATTTTAATTTTTTTTTCTGCAGCACTTTGAAGATAAAAACCCCTTCGTCTGAATTCCGTGATTAGTATTTAAAGACTCAAGTGAAATATTTGTAGGCAGAAAAACCTAACCGAGGAATGCCTGTGTTCAAGCGTTCAATAGGGCCTATTCACAGGCTAGATTCCAGGGTTATTATTAGCAATAAGGTTATCTTTGGCATAATCTTTTTATGCACAACATGCTATTGGATTCCACCCTCCCTTTTCGCTCAGGCCCTGGGGCAGAAGGTAGAAAAACCAGAGCTGGTTCAAGCCTTGCAAGTGTTTTTCATGCTAGTAGAGCTGAAGCCTGGCAAAGTCTGCCGTGGTTATATTTAGGACAAACCATAAGGTTTTTTTGGTGCAAGATGCACGCTCCAGAATGCTTCTGCATGGAGGGAGAATTGTGTTGCCCCTGGGATGTGTCCAGCCCTGCTGCCCACTGGGGACATCTGTGACACCCTGTGGGGGGTGACCCTTCAGTCTGAATGGGGAGGGATGGATTGGGCTGGTCCTGTGCCCGCAGGTCATGGAGGCAGCTCCGAGCATCCCCGGTCGTGTGAGATTTCACAGGTCCGAACACAGCTCTGGGCTTGGACAGGTCTGGACACAGCTGGGGAGAGAAGCCCTGCCAGCCACACCACTGGGTGAATCTCTTTTGGGGAGCTGGAATCGGCTCTCCATGGGTTGGATGTGCCCTGAGGGTCCCACCCAGCCCCAGCCAGGAGGGCTGACATGAGTGGGGCTGCAGGCCCACAGCAATGGCTTGATCTGGGCATGAAAGGAGAGAGCAGCGGTCGCCTGCCCAACAAATTAAACACAATTTGGTGGTGTTTCTAGCTGTCATAAAGCTAAATGTAGGAGGTGGGGTTTTGTAGTTGTTGGTGGTGCTTTTTGGTGTTTTGTTGTGTTTTTTTTTTAATGGGTGGTGGGTGTGATTTTTCAAACGCGTTCCCTTTGGCACGTCTGTGCCAGCAGCGTCGGTGAGAGCCCCAGGATGCCTCTGCTGGAGCCCGGGAACACCTTCCTTTGAAACTTGCCCTGTGTCTCCCCAAACCCACCGCTGAGCACTGGGGGTGGGAGGAGGTGAGGCCGCCTTTGGCTGTGGTCCTTTACCCTGAACAGCTCAGCTGCTGCGCAGGGTCCCCAAGTCACCCCCAAACCAGCTCCAAAAATCGATCAGGGCTGCTCCTTTCTGGCCAGGCTCCCCAGCCAGGATGCAGGCAGAACCAAAACACAGAGAGGCACATTAAAGGATGGCTGGTGTGGCTTTGAAACAGCGCGGCAATCCCCTGTAGCCTAGTTTTTAGAGAAAGTATTTTGTAGCTGGTTTTTCTCTTTGTGACTAAACATGGTTATTAAGGCCCCAAGTGCATCATTAAACCTGTTATTAAAAGCAAACATGTTAAGGAGAACATGCTGCTGTGTAGCAAGATCATCCAGGGCACTGGACCCTCTGGAAAAGTCATTAACATTTGTATTTAAAGTGAACATAGTTAAGAACATATTGGACTAATTCAGGGCCTTAGAGCTATTAAAATGACTGCCATTAAAAATAAATATGTTAGGCAGAATATGTTGCATAATTAAAATTATTACAGTGTTTACTCTGTTTTTTATGCTGGCCTCTATTTTAAGAGGTTATTTGTATGTATATAAAATATATAAATGCTTTTTTATATTTATACATACACGGTAATATGTCTAACTATATATATTTGGTTATCTATTGTCTTAAAATGACTCTGTAGGATAAATTTGACTTCCTTGTTGCAGGATGAGACAGAGTCCCAGTGGGAAGAAATCTTGATTAAAACCATGGGGGAAAAATAATAAATAAGTCTTGGCTATATGTAAGTGCTGTGGCTACAGTCCAGTGGCTGTTGAGTTCAGTGGGAATCTTTCCTTGACTTTGCCATGCTGGGTCAGACCTCAGGAATGTGTCTCTTGCTTTGATGGTTTTGCTATTGGTAGGTCAGCTTGGAAAATCAGCAAATCAGCAGCTTTGCTTTCCACGGGCCATTCCCAGGCCAAGCTCCACCAGGTTCTCATTTCGACCTGGTCCCCTGCAGCTCCCTGTCCCTGGGGAGGTGGCAGGGTAGGATCATCTCCTTGTCACAGGGGTCTTCCCACATGGGGGCCTTGTGTCTTGCTGTGTGGGAAAAGGTGCTCCCAAGGAAGAGTTTCTCCCGGCAGTTTTGGACATGAGCAGTGACTTACCATGAGAGTGCCTGAGACCAGTGGCATCTCCTGCCATATAGAGCCAATCCATAAAATGCATATAAATGTCTTACAGATCCAGAGCAGAGTCTGGGTTGGGAAGGACCTTTCAATGTTCATTTGGCCCAAACTCTCCCTCATCTTTAACTAGACCAGGGTGCTCAGACATCTGCCCAACATGACCTGAGCATTTACAGAGATGGGACATCCACCACCTCTCTGGGCAGCCTGTGCCAGTGCTTCACCACTCTCCTTGTAAAAAAAAAAGTCTCTTCCTTGTATCTGGTCTGGAACTCAAGCAGGGACCCTCATGCTAAATGCAGTTACCTCCTAGGGACTTGTGTGGGAGCTGAGGCTTTTGTGATTATGGGAGGGTTCATTAAAAAAAAAATTAGAATTGAGCGCTCACCATACCACGCAAGGGCTGTTTTCTGGAAATTCCACTGGGAGTCCCAGTAACTCCAGCTCCCCACAGGATCAGAGGTGGTAGGACCACAGGTTAAGGTGGAAAAAGCTGTACTAAGGAATTGCATGGGAGGGGGGCATGTCCCTTGAAGAGTAGCCTGTTGGAGGGGTTTCACTGTGTTCATTAATCACAGTGAAGGGGATAAGAGGTTAATTAAACCCTGCTGGGTGGCAGTGACCAGCACCTTTCCATCCAGTTCTTCTCCCAGGAGTGCTTTGGGGTCTGCATTCCCAGTAACCACAGGGCCACCCTGGATGTCTGTGGAGGTCTCAGGCTGCCCGCACACCCCAGCCCCGTGGGTCACCTGCGGGGATGTCCCACCAGCGCGGCCCTGTGCGGGTGTTTCTCGGGCTGGCACGATCCCAAACGCCTTTCGCAGGCGTGAAAAACACCCGCCCCTGGCTTTCGAGGAACGGAGCGGAGAGTGTCAGCAGATGGCACTATTTCTTCTGCGATAGGAGCTGCTGGTTCTCACCGCGGCTCTGAGCCGTGCGCTGGACCAGAAGTACCAGGCTCAGGGCAAAGTGCTTTCCAGAGCCCCATCAGCGCTGGGAGCTGGGAGCTCCACAGGGCATGCGACCGCCGGTGCCGACAGCCGGGTAGGAAGTTCACAGGGTCCCCACGGAGACCTGTCCTGCTGGAGGTTGCCTTCCCATCGGGTTCGGTGCCCGGCAGTGACTCAGTGATCACCAGCACAAACCTCAGGCCACTGCCAAACCGCTGCGCTGCTTGTTTTGTATCGGCTCTTTTAGGGTTGAAAATCTGTGTTTGTTGCTGACTCTCCAGGTGGAAAGGGAAGAGAAGGGAGGGTTTTTTGTGCCCCTCCCTGCTCCCCTTCACATGCACTCCGCTCCAGGTGATACTGCTGTGACAAACGTCCCCAGATGCTGCCAGCTGGAGAAATGCCTACAGGCAGGGGTCTCAATCAGATGAGTCCTAAGGAGGATCTCACCACCCGGATCGGCCCTAAGTGCTTCTTATATCAGCTGAAACCCCCTTACCCAGCTCTGCCCCAGCACTCCGGGGGCCGCAGGACCCTGGGGCTGCTATCTTCTGCCCCATCCTTGATTTCTCCATCACCAGGGCTGCTCATGTGGCTCCCGGCTGTACCTGTGCTGCAGCGGTGGCTGCCAGTGCCCAGCCGGGGGTCATTTTCCACCTCACTGAATTAAACTTCATCTCCGAGAGGTGCTACCCAGCGCAACGGAATATTTAAATAATAAAACGAAACCGTGCTGGTGGGAGTACAGCTGCTATTACACTTATTAGTTAATTGTGGCGGTGTTTCAGAGCCCTAGGCATGCACCTGGACCCCTCGTGCTAGGTGCTGTACAAACAGGACGGAGGAGAAGACTTTGGCGTTTAAAGGCACTGAGTCATTCCTTCGCCCTCTCATCTGAAACCTCAGCTTTGTGTAAAACCTTTCGGATTTTGTTTAATGGGCGCAGCTAATGGTGAGGTAATCAGAGAGCCTTTCGACACAAAACCCAGCGATCAGTGGGTTGGATGCCTTTTGATCTCTCTGCGGAGCAAAGGCATTGAGAGGAGAAGCTGCGCGGTGGGGTACCGAGAGATGCTCTGCGAGTGGGCGGCAGAGACCGGCCCGGGACAGCATCTCCCACAATAAACCCCTTGTGTCAGGATCCAGCTGGGGACCATCACCCTCATGCCATGTCCTGGTGCACACTGGGACCTCGTGGGCACATCCCTGACGCTGCTTAAATGTCACCCAAGAGGAGATGGGGATCACTACAAGTGACTGTCCCTCCCTGCCTCCTTCAGAAAGGAGATATCTGTACAAGACTTCTGCTTGCAGAACATGGGTTTTGACCTATGGTCTCTGAAGGCACCCAGAGTGAGCAGTGGGTGCAAGCCATGCCCCTCCCTGGCTCCTGGATATCCTGCTTCTCTCTGGCCATCTCTTTGGCTTTGCTTCCCCAAGGAAACAGAAAGAGGAGAAGGTCCCCAGCAAGTTCCTGCAGCAGAACGGTGCTGATGGGTGCTCACAGAAGGGGTGGATGGTCTCTGCTGGGTGGTTACCTGGGGAGCCCGGGGTGTCCCTGTTGTGGCCGTGTGTACAGTGCACAGCCAGGATGGAGCAAAGCTCCTCTAGGCTGCTCCTCTCCTGGGGTGACTTCACCCAAAACCTTTGGTGCATGGCAACATCTGGCTGGGGCTTGAATGGCAGAGGCCCCAAGGTGAACCCGTGGAGCTGTACTCGTGGGTACATTCCTTCACACTGATCTTGGCCTGGCAAGCTGGTACAAGCTACACCTGCAGGACTCCTTTCCCTTTCTGCTGGTGTGAGTGAGGTCTCACTCTGGAGCTCCACCTCAGGGTGGTGCTGCTCCTCTCCCATCACCTGGCACCTTGGCACATTGTATGGGTGCATGGGTCAGCTTTGTAGCCCCTCAAGATCCCAGTCTTGTAGAAACAACCTTTTTCGACTCAGCTGGGACCAAACTTTGCCAGGTTAGTGTTCAGCTGGATGAGTCACTGCATGGTCACAAGGAAGGGGGGGAAAGGGATATATGGATAGAGCAGAGGACAGATGGTTTTGGGTTAAGCATACAGCTTCCTTCTCAGGGCTAATGCTAAGGTGATATCCTTTGAAAGAACCTTGCAGGAGTGTGTTTAGAAGTGCTACAGTAGAAACAGCAGCACTGAGGGTCTCCAGCAGCAACGAGCTCATGGGATGGGGAAAGAAGATTGATGGAGATACAGCTGCTCCTGCTGGTGGCAGATTAGGATGTCCCAGTCTGTTTAGGATGTGCTATATACAGAATAACCTCCTTTACAGTTATCTCACCTGACAGGCAACCAAGAATAAATAACATGGAAAAATGATAATTTTATCATAATTTCTTCATCATAAGGAAATTAAATGAACAGGGTAAAGGAGAGGGTAATACAGCTAGAGATCACAGCTAAAGCTGTAGCTGAGCACAAAATCATCCTGTTCAGGGCTGGAAGGAAAAGTTTTCTGCTGTGCTTTACATTAAATGTCATGTGTCTGAAACATAGGGATGTCAGGCAGGGAGACCAGGCCGCTCACAAAGGTGCTTCTCCAGCAAATGTCGTGATAGTCCTGACAAATGACATTTCCCCTGGGCTGGCACCAGTGAGGTGGGTTGGGTTGGTGCAGTGGTAGGTCAGTTTTGTCAAGCTAAAGGCAGAGATGGTCTGTCTTGCTGTGTCACTGCATGGCAGTGCTGAGAGCCCGGGGGGTGCCACTCACCCTGCAGGGTGACTTTAGGTGGGACTAAACCTGTCTAAACCTGTCCCACTCTGTCCTGGGAGCTGGCATCTGCCACTGGGGTCCTCTCTGCCCTGAGCTGTCACCAACACAGGTCCCATCCAAGCAGGGACATCACTGTGGGGCAGATAAATTTCTTCACCCAGAAGCCCATTTTGCTGATCTTTCTCCTTGTGCCAGCCATTGGAGCCTCACCTACTCTGGCTTATGCTCCACTGATGCAAATCCTTATCTCGACCAGCTTCAGTCACCAGGGGTGGGAACTGTATCACTAAATGCAGACAGGTAAAAGCCCCAGAGGTCTTGCTCTGTTCTTTTCATAGTTGATGGAGATTTAATCTGCACAGCCAGGGGAACTGAGGGTGCAGTTCATCTTATCTTGAAGCAGTTGCAAGCAGGCTGGGTGAATTTTACCTCCAGAGGGCCTTTGGTGATTACAAAGGGAGCCAAGGTACCTGCTGTGCTCCAAGTCAGTGCTGCAGAGACTGACTGTCGAGTGATGCAAATGTCACCCTGGTCACACTTGGCTCTGGGCTCCTTCAGCAGAGAGTGGAGAGAAATGCCCATAGGGCAACTCAGCCTACCTGCCCTAGACACGTCTCCAAAGATGGATGGGCCTCTGGGGCATCCTGTCTCTTGCTGTGGACAGGAGATGTTTTAGGTGGCTAAAAGGTGTTAGAGGTGGGTTCTAGAAGGTAACTTAGGAGATGAACATCCTCCCTACCTTTAGTCCAAGATCACTGCCTCTCACCAGGCTGCAGGAGGACTCATGGGTGCAGACCCATCACTGCAAGAGGGCAGGGCAGAGAGCATCTCTGCAGGGCAGAGAGCTGTGTGCTGCCTCCCCCACTGCAGGACAACCCTGAGTCCCAACAGCACACCTGGTGGATCCCATATGGGGCTACAGCTCTGCACTGAAAGGCTGTGGGTCCTGGGAGAGCCCACCTGCAGAGGTGAAGCCTGTGGCTTGGAGAAGGATGTGAGTGTGGATGGAAACCCTAATTTGTCAGGAAAGGACACTATCAGGGTCCAACAAATAAACCCTGGGGACCAGCCTGTGTGTGTAGGAGACATCTTGTAGCTGGTTCTCCTGTATGTTTCTCCTTCCTGAATCCAAACAGGTGACACTTGGAGAGTTTCTGGGAGCTACCATCACCCTTGGTATCCATAACCATGTGGCCAGGGGTGTGGTGTCCAGACATGGGACCTGCCAGACCACTGACCTCATCCTTGGCTTTCATTGATAGCCAAGGGCTTTGGGCCAGCTCTCAATAACACGACAAAAAAGAGACCTGCAGACAATCCCAGCAAGGGAGGAAGGCAAGTGGCACAATGTGACAGGAGCTGGGTAGTGGGGTGCTTGTCCCAACATCCTGCCATTTCCCCTGGTTTCAGCAGCTCAGCTGAGGGTGAGGTGTCACACGAGTGTCCCAGGGCCAGTGCTCTGGTCTCCCTCCCTCTCTTTATCTGCAGATCATGCTATGCTAACAAGGCACACGTACAATGTTTGTGTGTGCATCTGAGACAGCGCTGACTCTGGGCCAAGTGAGAAAAATCATTAGTTACAGGCTCTGCAGGACTGAACTTGACGAGGAACTTGGGGCTTTGCCCCAACAGCGCTCGGCGCTGGTGCATTATTCAGTTTGTGGCTATGTTGATTTGCAGATCTAATCACTCCAACAACACATACAGAAAATTAATTTGGACGTGGGCCTGGTTTCTAGAGAAAGTTGGACCTAAAGGCGGGAGGTTGGTCGTGTGGCTCAGGCGAAGGCTCAGGCTGGGGAATATCCCGTTTCCAGCTCTTGAGCCTCACAAAGGAGATGGGATGGGGATGCAGTGGCAAGGAGAAGTGGTGTTGAGTGGTACTGGAGCATGGGATAAATAGGATTTCATCACCACTGAATCTTTCAAAATCAAAGCCCTAATCATTCAGCCCTGGGTTGTGTTCATGCCTCTTCCATTCATGGGAGATGAGTTGGATGAAGTGGGAGATGCTCTCCTTCCCCCAGCCAAGGGATAGCCCCTAAGAGATGTTGATTCAACAGATTGATTCAACACATTTCTAAAAATACATCAGGTTGGAAAAACATTGCTACTGAGAGTCAGACCAGATGCACTATTCCTGGATTGCCCAAGCCTCCAGACTCTTTCCTCTTCCTCACCTTGCTGATGGTGCCTGCCCCCTTCAGAAAGCAGCATCTCAATGGAGACACAAGTGATTCCAAACACTGGAGATTCCTCCATGGAGAAGAATCCATGGATTTGGGTTGCTTCTAGTTGAGGGATGCTGCCTGCCCTCCTGCCCACTCTGTGTGAGCTGGTGCTGTGAGAGCTGGTAGCAGCCTGCAAATCCCTCCGTCTTGAATTACCTGGTGAGCACTCTCCCTCCTTTTGATCACAGACCCCTTAACTTTGCCTTCAGCTAGGGCTGTCTCAGCCCTGGATGTGCTGAATGGTCCCCTTTTAAAATGGGATTTAAGAGGGCATTAAGGACTAATTAGGTCTAATGAACAGCAGTGGCTGTTTTAGACCTGGTGCCTCCAGTTGACATCAAAGGGTGAAGGGGATTGGGTGAAGTCAGAGGAAGTGTTAGCAGCAGCAGGAAAGATTTAGATTCTGCAAAATCACCCCCCTGCAGGGGGGTCTGTGTTCCTAATCTCTCTGTGCCTGTCAGGCAGGGAAGGCAGCATGGTCCTCTCCCATTGGACAGGCAGGATGGAGAAATCCTGGTGGGAGCCCATCATCACCACAGCTGCCTCCTCTGCCATCCCTCACCACCAGCAGCTGTGATGGATTTGGGTGATCTGGGGCCACTCCAAGTTGTGGGACACCAGGATAGGGTTCCCAAGGGAGAAGGTGAGCAACAAGGTGGGAACAAGAGAAAGGAGGTGGAAGGGGACACAGGGACACATTCAGAGCTGGGAGAAGAATGGAGGCAGCTGTTTGCCTCTCCTGGGACCTTCCTCAAGTGCAGGCAGGGGTGAATCAGGGCTGCTCATTAGCATCGTGAAGTGCCAATGCAGGACCCTGAGCCAGGCTGGGTTTATGTGCCCAGCGTGCAGCAATAGCAGTCACACACCCTACCCAAAACATTTAAGCCTCTCACCATTTTCTGTGTGTCAGAGGGACCTTTATTGTAAGGGCCTGCATTGTCTAAATGCCACGGCGCGGTCTGAGGGCACAGGCACCGTGCAAAGCCAGCGGTACCTGCCTCCCATCCAAAGCACCACCAGTTATCTCCTGCCATGACTCGGGTGGTTTTGCCACTGCTGGGAAGTCAGGGGTCAGGCCCAGCACCACAGGAGCCGTTTCCTGCCCTCTGCCAAAGCCGGCGGTCCAGGATGGGAGAGATGGAGTTTGCCAACAGCAATTCTCCCCGTGATTCAGTTTACATGGCAGTATCGAACGGCGGTTTGGTCGGGGGGGGATGTTACAGATATCAAATCCTTTCACTGGAAAGTCAGATCTCGGCAGACAGCACTTGGGAGAGCACAGGGAAAACAACAACTATTTATGGTTGTTGTTTAGGGTTATGGACGCAAATGCCCTTGAATGATACAAACCATCTTAAGGGGAATTTTTGCGGCTGATTAAGCGTAACCACAAAGCTTCAAGAAAACATGTGTTTATTTTAAGTAAGTAATGTTGATTACTAATGAGAATACTTAGTAGATATGATCAAAGGTAGCTGAAGTGCCGTCATGATATCAAAGACTGGGATGGAACGCTTAATTTAGATGTTGAAAAGCCAATCTAAGGTGAGCGTCTTGAAAGTAAATATCATTAACAGTATCTAGATTAGACCAAGGTATAAAAAGAGTTGGAGGTAACAGCTTTCAAATCTCCCGTATAAACAGGCAGGTGATGCTGTAACTGGGGGAGGCGTGTCAGACACAGAGCCCAGGGTAGGGGATGGATTGTGCATCTGGTGCACGCAGCCCCTGGCCGGGCTCCCGGCTCTGCCCATCAGCATGTCAAGGGAGCCGGCTCTCAGGAGCCAGCGTGGCTCCTTTCTGCTCCAGCTTACCCAGGGGAAAGGGATGGAAATGAGTCCCCTGCTCCCAGCATCTTCTGTTTGAGCCCTAGTGCAGGGCTCTGGCTGAGGAGGGAAGGCTTGTGAGGGACTCTGAGCAGGAACAGGGTGTTCTCTCTGCCAGCTGACCCAGGAGGTCAGGCAGACTGATGGGGGCATGAGTCTGACAGTGCAGCTCAGTGCTCAGCATCCAGGTGTCTGCATCCTGCTTCTGAAGCCTGTTTCCCTCCACCACCCCTGTCTTGCTCTATTAGCCAGAAGGTGCTTGGGAATGAGCTTCACATGTTCCCAATGTCACCAGCCCTGCTCCTGAATGTAACATCCCTGTAGTGAAACACTGATGGGATTTGGGACAGGCAGGACTTTAAATCTCCTTCTCTTGCCAATTGTGTCATGTAAGAGGGAATATGTTATTCATTTACCCTGTATCTGTCTCAAGTTCCCGGGTCAGGAAAACAGACAGTGTTAATTGGAAAAAACTTAGAATGTGGCTGGGCTGTGATCCACAGTGTCTTCTGCTAAAAACCTTTGCCAAGGTCTACAGGCTGGCCACCTCCATGGTGGCTTCAGATCTCTGTCCTCCTTGCTGTCTCCCTAGGATCATTTCAATCAATCCCCTCTCCATCCCTGCTCCCACTGCCCAATGTGAGCTGGGGCCCTGTTAGCCCAAATGCCCTGACGGTGGCCAGCACCCCCGTGTCACTCCCACGCTCCCAGGAGCCAGCTCTGGGTACGCTCCGCTCCGCACGTTGCCCTGGACCGAGCCCCTTTGATCGAGCGCTGCGGGGCAGTGAGCAGGTGCCAGACTTTTGCCCTGCCTAGCGTAGGTTGGGAGAGTTTTGCCTTCCCATTTGGGGCCCAGGGAGTGCCCACATCACTGGCTCTGCTGGGCATCCTGGCTGGCCACACGTGGGCCCAACAGGCTGCTGTTGCATGAATCATCTCCCCTTCCCCAGCTGCACTGGTGGTCCCACATGGTGCCAGGGATGCTGGAGACAGGGAGAGGTGTTTCCCAGGGATAAGACCCAGAAGGGTTAAAGGAGGGTGGCTTTGCAGGTAGGAGTGTCTGCTGGGTGAGGGCAGATACCTTTCAAAGAGCTGGAAGGGCTGGGTGCTGGTCCTGCACAGGCTGATGCTTTACTACATCATTAAAAAAGGTGCTTTCCAGAAAAATAAACTTGAAGTGGCTGTGAGCTACTTTCAAACGTGGACTCAAACCCCAGCCTTGCAAAGGGGAGGGGCACTGAAGCTTTTCAATGCCCTGGTGTCCTTGTGTCCTGGCTGGATACCCTGCACAGCCCATGTGTGGCTTGGGAACAACTGGACACTGCAGATCCAACATCTCAGCCAGGGCTGGAGCATCTCCAATGAGTGGTGACAGTGCCGTGTCAAGCTGTTCCCAGAAGTCTCTTTGCTCCCAAGTGTTTTGCAGGCTCTTGAGTTGTAACAACAATAACAACAGAAAAGTACAAAAGCTGGTGATTTAAGTAGCTTGAGAACAAATCACTCCCCTGTTTGCTTGAGTGTCACCTGCTCTGTATCTGCTTCATGATATGGATGCACAGTTTTCTCTTGGGCAATGAAAATCTGCATTTCTAATACATTAGAAAAGAAAATAAATAAAAACTAACATGAACAAAGTGATTTCTGGCCCTCTTTGCATATTACAAAGGAGCAAGATGGGCACAGACCCAATTCCTTTGTTCTTTTCAGATCTCTGCTACTGGGAGCAATATTTGTCAAGAGATTTGAAGCTGCAGATGAAAAGTGCTACCTACGGACCGAGTATTATTACTGCTTTAAACTTACACCCTTCAAACCAGCTGGCTGTCCCTGTTTCAAGGGAGGTGTGTGGCCAAACAGGTAGGACAGACACCAGCTGCCAGGATGCCCTGGGTCCTTGGCTCGTCCTCATTGCCAGGGCTGTGGACACATTCCACGTGCAGTCCAGCACGGACCCTCACTGTTGATAGCACTGGGGTGGCAGCAAGGAATGCAAACCTGGGGTAGGGAATTGCTCCAGAGCATTTTTAAGACCCAGATTTTGAGATGGAGCTGAGCAAGCTCCTTCAGTGTTGACCCTGCTGGGTTTTACTCCAGAAGGTGAATGCGTGGTGGGATTTGGTGATATGGAGGTTGGTGGTGTATGACCGTGGGTGGACATGCAGGCAAGCAGAGTCTGTCCTGTTGTAATAAACAGGGCAGGAGAATTGCCTTGTTTATCTCACTGTCACAGCACCATTTCTTGGAAAAACTGCTCTGCACTTACTACAACTTTCCACGACCAAAGTGCAAGTGTATGGAGAGGAGGGCTTGGATTTTATTTTTCAGCTGATAAATTTATGCTCATGAAATTTTGCTGCACAGGAGGAACTGGGAGATACCCTGCCACGTCCTGCCATCACACAAGGCTGTTCTCTTCGAGCAGAGAGCCATCCTGGCATCCCCAGCACCAACAAAGAGAAACCCATCCATGCCATTAAGTTCTGCTCAACAGCAGCTCAGATTAAGAAAGGTTTTCTTGTGCTGGAAACTCCATGAATAAGAATGTTAGGAATTGGCTTAAACCACCAGTGACATAATTAGAAGGCTTTTGATATGCCAATTTGGCTGATCTCAGTTACTTCCCCCTGGTGCTGGGGAGTGTCAGCAGAGGGATTAGCCTCCAGTCACTTCCTGACACTCTGCTAAATCTTCTCCCTCTTTGTTCTTCATCCAAGACAGAGGAAAAAAAGGAAAAACAGGGAAGCAGCTCAGGAGATACTGAAGTGAAGCAGCGTGTGCTGCATCCCTGACCTGCCTTCAGTTTACACTACAGGCTCTCCTTAGGGGTGTAATGCAATTACAGCTATAACTGGGTGCTATACATTTTAATCCCATTAGAAACAGCCTTTTAACAGCTCCTGACTGACTATAATATGTAATCTCATTAGAGACACTACCTTTATACCTTGTACAAGAACATCCAAGCAGAAATCAAAGGCTGGGATAAGGCTAACATGGTTTTCTTCTTTTAAAACACTGTCTGCTTTGTTGCTTATATTTGGGATGCTGGTGCACAGGCATAAAGGCACAAAGGTTTTGGTGGGGCCAGGCTGGATGGGATTTGGGGGCCACCCCTGGTTTTTCTCTTATACTCCTTCCAGCACCCTCATGCCCTCCCAGGGATGGGGTACTGCTGTGTGCAGCCCATGTGCCTGGTCCAGGTCTGCTGGCCTGGCACACACAGGGATGTGGAATCCTCATCACCCTTGAGGCTGGCTCCATGCCAACTCAAGACAAATATTGACCAGGGCTGGGCCAAAGCTGGAAGGATTTCTCCTGCTGGAGCGTGTTCCCTGCACTGCCTCCCACGATACCACACTGCACTGACCAAAGCCTCGGTGCGGGTACAGCTGTGTCTACACCACGTCTGTGTGTGTTGCTCTGCCAAAGGGGGGGGAGGAGAAAGGGAGGGGTGATTTTTTTTTTTTTTTTAATCTGTTTTCCTCAAGGATTTATCAGCGCTCAAGCGTCTCCTTTCATTGCAATCGTTGAAACTTTGGGCAAACTTCAGGCAAATTTTCTGGGGGAAGGCAGACTTGAAGATGTTCAGTTCCAATGTCCCATACTAAAATAGACTCCTGAGCAGTTTTCAGGTAGATTTGAGCTTGTTAGAGACCAATGTCCGTGTGGGATAGGGACAGTGTGGACTTCCCAACCATGGGCCAAGTGTGGTGGGGTTGTGCTCCCTATCTGAGAATCCAAACTCCCAGACAAGCACCGGGCCACAGCTGGGTGGGGGTTCATGTGTCACTCCCATCCCAATTCAGCTCAGATGATGTTGAAATAGCAGCTGAGCCCAAAACACTGAGATGGAGAACACAAGGCTCGGACAGAGCAGCGAAGGTCAAGGAGGGAGGACAGGAGGACAGGACAAACCTGTCGCGTGGGGACAGCAGGGCGGTCCCCTCTCCATGATGAAAAACCGAGATACTGCAGCCAAGGGCAGCCAGGACCCAGTCCTGCTCTCTGTCTGAAGGGAGAGCAGCTGGTCCTGACTTAATCTGAACTGTGGCATGATCATGGACCAGGATGGCAACCAATTACTAGGGCATAAATTTGTTAAAAAGAGGGGAAAAGGGCAATGTTGAGCTGAGCCACATCAGTCCAGTGTTGGAGGCCACTGTGACTGTCCCTCTGATGAGGCTTAAGAGATCTTGATCTTTGGGATCTTTAAAGACTGCAAAGACACTTATTTTTGCAAGAGGGGTGTTAATCCCAGCAGATTCAAAGGGGTGATAAAGTACTTTGTTTCTTGCTCTACAGTAATTGCAACTTCTGACAACTCTGATAAACTAAAATGAGGTTCTCAAAAGCATCCACCCAAGGCTTTGTGGGGCTGCAGTCAGGGTTGTATTTAAATGCCCCTAATGAGTACCTAGAGCAAATGGGAAAGACATGCAAATCAGATGTCTAATTGAATGGGCCTTTGAAGGAATATCCCGAGCCGCTGGGTAATTGATGGGTTATCTTTCCACTGGCTTGCCTTGATTGCATCTTCTTCCGCATTAGTCTTTCCTAGGAGTCTGGTCTAACAGGAAAAGTGGTGCACCAGGATTAAATGCAGCTCTTCTTCACAGACTGAACGAGGACCTTTGCTGCCCAACAGTACGACCCTTCTGCAAGGCAGTCATTATTAAAATCTCTTTAGACTGGTGTTTCTTCCAGGCATGGAAGTGCCTTATCATATTGCATCTGAGCACTGCACTCAGTAAACTGCCTCACGACCTGCTCTCCCAAGTGAAGGCATGACAGATGAAATAGCTTTCCCATCAAGTTCCTTGGGCCCACTTCTCCAGCAGGAGTAAATTGATGTGACTGCCTTCATTTGGATGTAGCAAAGCTGATTTGTGCCGTATGGAAATGTGACCTGTCTGACCCATTGGCTCCGTTGGTGTCTCATGAGGATTTATAGGTGTTGCATAAATGAATTTTGCTTTGCTTAAGAGCCTTGTGTTATGTTTGTGCAAGAGGCAATTGCCAGCAGCCACCGTTATGGCCAAGCAACTTGCAGCTCAGCAATGAGCAGGAAAAAGATTCCCCAGCTGGAGTTCTGTTTGAACTCAGAACTGAGGCATAAATCCCTAAATCTGGAAGTGTGTCTATAACAGAGTTATCTGGGCCATATGAGCTCAGTCCAGAACCTCTAAGCAACTTTAACCACCACATTTTGTCAAACACATATGGCCCCTGAGGACATTTGAAAGGTGCTGGGGTGTCTGAGACATCCTCAAGGGCTGGTTTATGTATCCATGGGAGACTGGAGCAGCAGCTAGGGGCTGGAGAGGGTGGATACTCAAGTACATCTCATCAGCTGTCTTTAGGGCAACAGATTTTTAGCCAAAGAGTCTGCTTCTCAACTGAGTTTAAAATAACTTTCCTCTAATCCCTGTTGATGACAAGAGGGGCAGATTTTAGCCATAGCTTCAATTTCCCTCATTGGGGGAAAATTCCTCCCAGAGCAGAGTCTCAGGGATGATGTGCCAGGACTGTCCTTGGCACTGAGCCCATTGCTGAGTTTATCTTCAATCCTTACAGGTGCAGGAAGCCCCAGCTCAAGGCCCCACACCCCAACACCACCCTCAGGCTCCCCACAGAAAACCAGCACAGGAGCCTGGCTCTTGTTGCATTTGAAGGGCACAAACATATTTGCCAGCATGCCAGCTCAGCCTGGATTTGCTTTGCATCTCTCCTTCTGCCACTCAGATCCAGACCCACAGCTCTTTCCTGCCTTCAACTGCCTCTGTAATTTCTCATAGCAAATCATCCTGTTCCTGGATACATTCTTGCCATCTTATATTTCTTTCTTTAATCCATGCCTAGATACCATGCTTTGATCTTCATCTTTAATTTTCCAGCCCAAACCAAGGTACTGATACCAATAACCTTGCAGAATTGCTGGATTCAGACTGCACATTAACAGTTCTGCCTTTCTGCCTTCCCTCTCCCAGTGCTTTCATACCCTCATGGGTAACCCTGTGATGGGCCTGGTTTGCAAAGCCCCTACAGGGGCAGCAGGCAGAGAATGGCCCTGCTCTTGCTGGCCTGGATGCTCTGAGTGTCTTGCCCACTGTTGGGCTTGTCCCAGTGCCAGTGTGGGTTGGTGTTGCCAGAGATCCACATCCAGGGGGAGCAACACAAGGGCTCGGCTGGAGTGGGTCTCCATGCAGGATCTTGATTCTGGTTCCTGCCCACCAGTGCTGGACCCCTTTTGTCCTGGTCAGTCCACTCTCACCTGGCTCCATGGCAGCCTTTGCACTGCTGGCCCCTTTCCTAAGGAGCTTCCCACGCAGCTGTGAGTCTTCCACCAAAGCCTTGGCCCAGACTGTCCACACACAAGCCCTGAGAGCTGGGGCTAATGCACGGTGTGAACCTGGCCCTGTGCCTGCCCTGGGCATATGGGTTACAGCCCGGGTTTCGCTTCAAAGCAGGCTTTGACCTGCCTACTGTGCTGCAAGGATGGAGTTAAAACCTGGAGAGAAAAACTCTGATTTGGGTATCTGGCCAACAGCTGCCACAGTTCACTGGGATGGTATTTCTGACCTCTGCTTCTATTGCTTTGCTTTCCAGAGATCAGAAATTGCTTGCTGTTTGCTGCTGCGAGCCCAAGACTCTCAGTGGAGACAGGTCTCAGCATGGATAGATGCATGTGGTGGACACCAAACCATGGGGATCACTCCCAACATCTCTCCTCTTACAAGAGGGTATCTCCAGCCTGGCAGCAGCAGGTCCTCCATGTCAGAACCAAGGTGACCTTGTTACAGGTGCCTTGAGATGGGCTTCATTTCACTTTCTTTTGATCTTTTTGTACCCCACAGGGTAAACATGGGTGGATAAGAAGGGAAATATCATCCTTTGGCTATTAATCCTGGCTTTGGTTGAAACCTTGGCTGGTAACGGATGAAGGAGAAACTACAGTATTACGTGAGGTACAAAGTCCTTGGAAGAGTCCTTCCCTGTTCCAGAATTTTCAAGGAATAAATGCTCCTCAGACATTACAGCAGTAATGGTAGGAGGCCTGAGGATGGATTATCACCACTCTGTCCAATTAGACTTGATGATGAAAATGAAAATCCCGTGCCATGATCTGGGGATGTGCCAGCATCCAACCCCAAGCTGGTCAGCCATCTTCTGCCACTACCTGGGGTAGCCAGATCCTGACTGTACTGCTGTGGTGTCCCCCACTTCCATGTCCCAGTGCTGGCCAGCACCGTGGTGTGACCATCTCTTCCCAAGCAGATGCTGCTGACACACTGGCAGTGTTCTTGGAGCTCCATGTCACTGTGATTGCACTCTGCCATCTGCCCTTGCATCATCTGTGCCTCTCCATGGGGAAAACTACATATGAGAGCAAACATCAGTTTTTTCCTTCTACACTGGTTTGCATGATGTTCTCATACACTGTGTGTGTGACAACAGTTATTATTGCTGCTTCCTACCGGAAAACTTAATTTTTGGACCTGCTTTTCTCTCCAGTTACAGAGTGGTTTGGACTATTTTCAGATGGCAAATTCAAGGTCACATGAATGCCACCCTAAGTGTGCCACCTTGCCTTCTGTGCTCTTTGATGCCGCTTTATTTCTGGTGTCGTTGTTCATGTATTTTTCCAGATCAGTTATGCCTTTTTTCCCTCCCCCATTTTTTCAATCATATCAGCTGATTTATCAACATGTTGTTCCTTTTTGTGCCGAAGTCAGTGGGGAAGATATGAGATAATTTCCAGCACTGATCCTTAGGGAGTCACCCCAGTGATCTCCCTTCCCTTCAGCTGATGTTTCCCGCACTGCTTCCTTGCTCCCAGCAGCACCAACCATGTCCAGAGGAACTTGGCATACCCTGTGTGCCACTCCAAAGTCTTACAGCAGTTTTCAAGTCTCAAAACCTTTGCACTGTCCCTCCTGGTGTTTGGGAGATGTTCTGGCACTCAGCATGCTGTTGATCCCAGGTCATAGGGTTTAACTGGACAGACCACTTCCCTCCCTTGCCAAATATAGGGAGCATGGGCTGTTCTTCAGCTGGAGGTGGTCTTCACTTGTGCCTTCCTCAACCTGACAGCTTTTGCAGGATGGGACAATGGAGTTCCCTGGGCTTGAGCATCTCAACCCACTTTCTCAGCCTTGACCACTTTATCCTCCAGACCTTCCTTTCTGCATGCTTGTGGGGCTTGAAACAGATAATCACTGTATTCCTCAGGATGACTTGAACTGACTTGCCTTTACCTGCATCTCACTTCAGCCCTTATTTTCCCTTTTGTTTTTTATTGAAATGGGTAAAAAGGCCCCAATTTTTTTACTGGTTTTTATCTTTTCAGTGCCTCTCATCTTTTTTGGACAGCTTTTTTCTTTTTGCTCCTTTGTAACTTTCTTTGTCAACTGTGCTCCTTTTTCTTCCTGTTCCTTCCTGTCTCCACTTGGTATCCCATTTCTCCTAAGGTACCTGACACCTGCCCATGGGTTCCTGGGGAGGCACAGCATCGAGCCTGCTTTTGTTTGAAGGTGAAACGAAGCACCATTTCACCAATAAAAAGTTCTGACTGTCAAGCAGTGTGTTATTCAGGGCTGATGAATAACCTAGAGGAGATCAAAAGATATTAAGCTAAAAGAATTATTATACAAGAGCCTACGGGACCACACAGATCTCCTGTTCCAGCTAAAAAAGTCCCAAATTAACCCCCCACACCTCTCCCCCTCTAAAATAAAAAAAAAAAAAAAGCGTGTGTGGTCTTGAACAGCCAAAGAAGCAAGCCATTATTTGTAAGTCTGCTATATAAAGCATAATTATTATCCTTTTTATCATCCAAGTTATGGGGCAGGCTTTTCCATCTTTACTCACGCCAAGTAGCACCTCGTGTCAGAAATAGCCTCGCTGGTTTGAAGGGGATGAGTCATCCCGCAATCAGGTAGGAGGAGAACAAAGATAGACACGACTTCCCGGACTGGATCTCTCTCTCTCTCTCTCTCTCTGCCCCTGATGCACGATCTCGCTCCTCCACGGCACCTATCAAAGAGCAGCCGCCGGCAGCGTTGGTGCGGGCGCGCCTTCCCCGGGGCCCGCAGGCTGGAGACGGCCCACCGGAGCAACGCATCTGGGCTGCACTCCCTCCTTCCCGCTCGCCTTCCCAGCGGCTCCTCAGATGTGGGCAGGAGCGGGCTGTGGGCCCTATGAACTCTTCTGGCAGCCGGCGGCCCCACTCCCACTCGCCTCCTTTCCCATAGCCCCAAAACCCATCATGTGACTGGTGCATACTGGTGGGGTTCCAGTTGGGGTGCTTGGCAAAGGGGCTCGTCTCCAGTCATTGGGGGGCTCTGATGTCATCCCACCGTGGTTGAGAGCATAGTAAAAATAAACAGCGATGCCATGACTCAAAAAAATGTAGTATACAAAGGCAAAAAACTCCTGCAATAGCCACAGAGGCAGACCAAGAGCCTGCTTTTCTCAAGAGCCCAGTTTTGCACCAGCTGAGACTTTGCCCAAACCCTCTGGAACCAGAATTTAGATTTTCACCACATTTTCCCCCTTTTTTTAATTAACAAAGAAATTCATAGAGGGAAAGGGCTGATTGTTTCCTCTTGCTCACCCTCGCTGTTACAATTTGAAACCCGCATCTGGCATTCGGAGTGTTGAGAGCAGCTCAGAGCCAATGTATTGGGGCTCATGAACCGCCCTGGGTTTCGGGGGAATTAGCTGTTTGCCCAGATGCTCTGGGGGAGCTCTTTAATGTCCCAGTGGGAATAACACTACTAAAAAAGGAAAACCCATTAGTACACGTCTGCTCTTGCAGAGGCTCCTCTGCTCCTGTGAGGGTGAGACCTTCACAGAAGGCTTCTGAGTTGTTACAGGTATCACCTCGGATGGCTCTAACAATGAGCAATTTTAGGGCAATTTTTTTTTCCCAGCTGCCCCAAATCATCTCCCCACCCCTCACAGTCACTACCATTGTTGATTAGAAGTCTCTTTAGTTGAATCAACCGGTCTGTTCAGTGCGGCGAGCGCGGCGCTTTGAAGATGCATTAGAGCACACGTAGGGAAGCACTGAGTAATGCAGGGAGATAAGCAGCTGTGTTTGAAGCTGGGAATCCAAGAAGCCATGGAGGAGCACAAAAGGCACATGAAAAAGGTGGCGTCACCCCAGCTCCCCACAGGAGTCCTGAGGGCCCAGATCTTTGCCCTTGGGTGGGTAGGTTGGTTGCTTCATGCTCAGCATCCAGCCCTGATATTACATGCAACGGCTTTTGTTGCTCTCTCCAGCCCTCCTCTCTTTCAATGCTCCTCTGCTCCATGGCCACCATTTGGTGTCATGGCCAGTTTGGGTGGAGGGAGGGGTGAGAGCAAGCAGATCTGGTTGTCTCTCTCAAGTAGTCCCTGTCTCTCCGTGCTAGTTTGGGTTCATCTCTTAGTGGCAAGAACTTTGTTAATGCAAAGCCAACAGCACAGAGAGGCAGCTCCATGGGAAGGAGAAAAGGTGAACCTCCAAACCCTTGGATCTGCAGCTGGGAGCTCAGACACTTGTTAGAGACACTTGCATCCTATAGGGATATACATCAGTGCAGGAAACCTGACAGACTACCCAAAAGTCACACCTTAACCCAGTGACTGGGGTGTAGGGACAATGGGAAGAGCTCTATACACCCCTCTAGAATGGGGATTACCACCACCATGTGATCTTCAGGAATGATGTGATCCTTGGGGTTGTTTTATGGTCTCTAGTGGACATGAGCAGCTGGAAAAAAGCACTGGTTGGAAACAAGACTGGAAGGAAGATTGGCAAGGAAGACAGACCTAAATTTTTAGAACATCTTGTTGCTGAAACCCTATCTTAGGGTAAGGGGAAGAGCAGAACTTGGGAGTTATGGATGTAAGGATGGCAAAGTTTTCAGCTTCTTTCCATAAGCCCTCTTTACCAGCTGTGAAGCACAGCACCAGACCACACCAAAAAGTGAATTATTATCTTCATCTAGAGACATACTGCACCATTTTGTCTTGCAACATGTTCCAGAGCTCCCATAGGACTGATGGGCAGTTGTCCCAAAACAGGCAGCCAGGACATCTTGGAGAAGTTTTCTCAATGGAATAAACATCCCCAAACTCATGAAAGGCAAATTGCCTCCTCTAATACCTGTGTGCTTTTTCCATGTGAGCAGGTGCAGATGTTTTCTGGCTTGTGCCTGCCACTGGGCGTAGGTTCTGCAGGGCTGTTATCTCTCTCATCAGATGATACAAGTTTGCAGGCTCATCTCCTTCCAAGAATGCAACTGACTTAAAAAGAGTTCAAAAGAAGATTAGGTTTCAAGGTAACTGGAAGCTATTCAGTCAAAGCCAAACTGCATAAAGCGAGGGGAATCCTCCTTCTACCTCCATGGCTGTGCAAGGCAAGTGAGAACATGAGAAAGGAGCTGAGAAAGTGTGTGTCTTCTTCACAGACACAAACAGGACTGCAAATTGGAGACAACCGCTACAAATTTAGCTAAAGATGCTTTAGAAATTGCATCTTGCCAATGTTTTGCTTATCAAGCTAGAGTGTTTGCTGGCAATTACCTCAGCAAAGCGAGCACAAACAAAAACACATGGGATCTCATCACTGATGCTCCCTTGTCAGTAGGGAGGTTGGCACTGGGGCACACAGAGGCCTCAGCAATGGGAGCACTTGGGTGCTCAGTGGGTGAAAAGCCCCCAGCCTGCAGCTGCAGGGTCTGTGGTGCTGATGGCTGGGGAGTGTGGGTTGGGGTATTCCCTCCACTGGCAGCTCTCTCTGCTGTCCCTGTGCCTTTCATCCATCCAGAAAGCAGCAGGAGCAGTCACATCCACTCTCCCAGCTGTCCTGCCATCATCCTGCCTTGTCCCTCCTCTTCTCACAGCAGGAGCACACAGTCTCAACCCACCTCATCCTTTGGACAGCTTTAGTTGCCCAGCTGAGGCGCTGTAAACCAGCCCCAGAAATAGTTTGGGGTGAGAGCGAGAATGCCAGGAAATAAACACCCAGAGGTGGGGATGGCCATGGCTGGAGCTGGGTTTGGAGAGCAGGTGCTTCATGGACAGGCTTCAGGGACATCTGTGTGGTGACTCCTGGCTTGGCTGGGCAAGCTCAGGTTAAAGTGGCACCAGGCTCTTATGCCTGGAGACACAACGGTGCCTAATTCCTGATGAAAGCCCATCCATGGATCTGGGCATCAGCCCTCTCACACTTTTATCATGCAATGTCTGCTTTACAACAGGATCCTGTTGGACTGGTTGGGACAAAGGTGTCATTACATCCAGAGACAGGGTGACCCAAGCCCTCTCTGGAGGAGTTTTGGATATGTCTTCATTACAGAGCAACGTGCAAGGTGCCTCTAGATGGTCCTGTGATGGCAGGGAAACTCCTCAGACCATGGGATCATTCAGGTGGAAAGAGACCTCTGGAGTTTGTCTAGTCCAACCTCAGCTCCCCAAGGCTTAACAGCCAGCCCTGCTGCAGCCTGACCCAAAGCCTTGCCATTTGGAGACATGCAAAGGATGGCTTTTCCCTGCACTGCAGGAGAGTCTTGGTCCTTGAGGAGTCTTCCAGGCTTGGCCACCATGAGGGAACCTGCAGCTGATTTCATCAGCACAGAGGCCCCAGCACTGAGGGCCGAGGACACACAGCACAGGTTTGGGCAAGCCAGACCCTTCTACAACATGACTGCCAGAGAAGTGTCCACACCCTGGGTTATTTTAAAGCTCTCTCACCACCATCACACAGCCTCTCCGAGCCCTGCCCCAACCACAGAGCACCTGGCAGAGGAAAGTTTAATTCCACAGGGACAGGCAGGAGGAGGAAGTGCGCTTGGTGGCTGAAAGCCAAGAGGTGATGCAAGGCTGCTGGTCCAGCCAGTGCTACCCAACTCACCAGGTCCTGCTGGATCCCACAGAGCTGCTCCACACCTTTCTCTGAGCACAGGGCTCTGATGGCTGCTGGACATCCCTGACCATAGGAAGGTCTCATCCTGCTTTTGTGGCCAGGCATGCTTTGCTTCTCTCCTCCAGTGCCTACTGATGTGAGGGTGTTGGCTGGCCAAGGCCAAAGCTCTGGTAGGTCTGAAAGCCCTGAGAAATATCACTGAGCCATCCCATAGCTGAAAGGGTCACCCACAGGAGACCTACACAGCTCAGACAGCAGCTGTCAGTGCTCCTGTCCTTACTTTCTCAGCTGCAGGGTGCACAGCACACTGGCTGGGCCCCAATTTGCTCTCCCTAAGGACAGATGCTGCTCTGCCCTGCTCCACATTCCCCATCACTAACATAAGGCCTTTTTTTTCCCTTTTTTCTTCCTCTGCCCACCCAGTCTGGGGAAAAGCTTTACTTCTTCCTCACTGCAGTTCACTAAGGGCTTCTTTTGGGGTTCTACATGCAGGACCCCCTGTGTCTGTGTAAAGCCCATTGCCATAAGAAGAAGCTGCAGCCTGGTACCCACAGCAGTAACTCTCATACTCACTAAACCTGTCATCCCAGTCTGGATTTTCTTTTAATAATCAGACAGAAGTAAATGATTCACTTGTTGCTCATCTGAAGTTTGCTTTTTTCCTCCTGGAAAGCATTTCTTTGGGAGGCATGAACCTGAATTGCCCCCATATCCCAGTACTCCTCAGCACCGACCATGCCAGCAGAGAAGCCAGATGTGCCTGGGCATGGGATGGCAGGAGGAGCGAATCCATCATCACATTTGTGTGCCTTCTCTGAATACGTGCTGATTAAAATGAAGTCTTGCTATTTCCCTGTTTCAACCCTCCTTGTCCCATTTTTTCCCAGTTTCTTTCAGGGGACCCCTTCCAATGCCACCCAATAAACAAAAAGAGGGTTGTTTTTTTTTGCTGTTGCACTTGGGCACGGTACCTCTGGAGCTGCCTGTCTTTTCCAGAAGAGTGGAGCATGAGGAAAAGGATTGCACCCGCTACTTGTGTCTGTTTATTTACAGTGTAAACAGCTTCTGTGCTGGAGCTTTGAAGAGGCGCTGCACATTTGTATGTCAAGATCCCTCCACGCTCTGTGCGGTTTTCCCACGTGATCTGAGCTCTTCAGAGAGGAAAGTTTGCTCCTTTGCCTCCATCCTGGAAAGGATAAGGAGGGCCAGAGTGATGCAGAGCCCCAGTGAGGGGTAATGCCTTCAGTGAGGGAGGTTTGGGCTGAATTACCCTGTTTATGGTAACCTGATGCAGCTCTGCTAACGAGCAGTAATTTGGTAAATCCCCATTAGGCTGTTGATCATGAGCCCTAAAGTGACTCTCAGGAAGTTGTGGCTCTCATCAAGCTGAGCTGAACTGCAGCAGCAGGAATAGCAACCTGCCTGGACTGAGTGCTGGTTTTGAATAAAATAGACAAAAATAGACAGATAAATAGATAAAGAGATAAACGGATAGATCATAGACAAAAATAATTAAATAACTTCTGGAATTCTCTCCCAAAATAGCTGTACAGCGGGTATTTAAATGCTATAGGGCATAGTACCTGCTTGCAGGGGATTATCACCACTGCAAAATCAATATTTGCTAAAAATCCCTTTGGTAAACTCAAGAAAGCCTTTTAATAAAACAAAACCACAGCAGCTTCTCACCACGCTCACAACCTCTTGGGTTTGACAGAAGCAATGATGGATGTCAGAAGCCTTATCTTGGCAAAACAGCTCCTAACAATTCCCTAACCCCTGAACACGATTGTTATCCGCTAAGTTGCCTGCCTTACCTATTTACTATAAGCTATGAGTATGACCATGTGCCCCAGAATAAACTTAGGCTGCTTTGTTCAGTTGGTTAAATATTAGATTTACATCACTTCAAAATTAGGAATGGGATTTAGGTCATCCAGCAATTAACAAAATTCGCTCTTGTGTCTTGAAATTCTTGGTGGCCACACAACTGTGCTCCAAGGAGAGTTGGTGCTCAGATGATTTGTACCCTATGAGGTGCTCAGCAACCAGCTGACAAAGAAGAGAAATGGGTATATTCCCAAATCCCAGGTCCATTAGTGGGCTTGCATGGATTTCCTTCTCCATCTCATGCCTCCACTGTCACCCCTGGGACTTGTGCTGTGTCTGGGTCATCTGCAGCTTCCCAACACAGTTAAACCCTCCTAGAAGGGACCCCATCCCAACCAAGCCTCGTGGGGTGCTGGGCATGGAGGCACAGGAGCACCAGTGGGAATAATCTGGTATTTTGCATCAGAGAACAAGAGGAAATGGTCTCGAGTTGTGCCAGGGGAGGTTTAGGTTGGATATTAAAAAAAATTTGTTCAAAGCTTTGTCAAGCATTTGGACCAGCTACCCAGGGCAGCGGTGGAGTCACCATCCCTGGAGGGATGTAAAATGTGTGGATGTGGCACCTGGGGACACATTTTAGTGGTGACCTTGGCAGTTCTGGGTTAACAGTTGGACCCAATGATCCTAAATAATTTTCCAGCTTAAATGATTTTATGATTTTGTGTTCAGAAAACCACCCTGTCCTGTCACCTTGCCTGCTTCAAGGACTCAGCTTTGCCTGTAAACCTCTCAGTTATGCCCTGGCTCAAGCCCTATATGGTGGCTTAAGGAATTTCCCTGAATGCTTTCCTGAAGCCCCAGGCATGACCTCTGCTGGGGTGTGAGGGCTCCTGAGTGTCTCTCCTCTCCCTGGTGGCCATGCCTGGCTTTGGTGGCAATTTTAAGAGACTTGCCTGTAAGTGGCTTGTGCCTCACAAGTGGCTTTTGCCCATGAGTGGGGTGGGCAGGAGGACACAGGACACTGGTGTCCCTTAAGGTTTGTGCTGCTTTGGACCAGACACAAGGTGTGACTATCACAGTTATGCTCAGGTACCCCAGCATCACTTATGCTGCCTTCTAAGGAAACAGACCCAATAATTTCCGTGCTCCTGAGAGAATCCCTGTGGGAGAAGGAGAACAAAGCAGAAGAGTGTTTGCACACCAGCCTCGCACATCCCCGACCCTTGATGCCACGCCCTGGGTTGAACCTCTCTGCCCCAGCAAAGCTGTCCCCTCCTGACCTTCAGCTCTGCTGTGGGGCTCGTGGGGCTCCACACAGCTGCAAAACCTCCTCTGCCCCCGTGGGCTCTGCCATGCCTGTGGGATGGTGCAGGGGATGCAGCACTTTGGGGATCAAGGGCCACGGCTGCTGTGTGTGGGTGAGGCTGCCTCAGCCTGGAGACCCAGCAGTTAATTTGTTTGTTTCCTTTCTGTTTAGGATATTGTTACCAAAAAAAGAAAATGAGGTGGGGAGTGGGGGAGAGAGAAAAAAGAAAAGCTGAGGCTAAATGATGAAAAGGCCTCTCTCCTGCAGCTATGAAATCTCACCCGGAAGGCGGCCAGGGGAAGTGTCTTCCAGCGGGGTACAAAGTCAGCAGCAGAGCTTTGAACTCGGGGGAACTCCACGGCAGTGCAGAGCCCTGCCAGCTCCCCCAGCTGTGCATACCTCAGCTGCAGCTGAGGGAGCTGGGGCTGCATCCCTGCTCTGTGCTGGGATGGATGCGGCACCGGGCTCAGACCAGCCCATGGAAAGGCAGCTTTGCTGGGCAGGCACAAGTGGGACGTGTTCCCCAGACCAAAAACTGACCCTCCTTGAAGTTCTGTCTTGCTTTGGGATGTGTCATCCTGAGATTGTCCCTGGAGTGTGGTACATGGTCACCCTTCCCTGGCCCAGGCAGGCTCTGCTGTCCCCTCACCTGTCCCCTCTCAGTTCATGGGTGCCCCTGCACACCTCCATCACCACCACCGGGCTCTGATTAAACCCAACACCCTTCACCACAGGTGCTCTGAATACACCAAACAGGGGAAGGTTTTACTCAAATATGGTAACCAAAAAGCTGGGTTTGGAAGGGATCCCAAGTTACTTGGGGGAATTTGGGCAATTATCCCACCATACCTTTTTTTAAATTTTAATTTCTCTCTAATGATTTCAGAGGTACCTTTTCCCCATCTCATTTACAAGTGAAAACACTCAGTTAACTAAACTGAGGAAGGAGTTTAAAAATTAATTTAGGTGGCTCAAAATGAAAGTAAACTTTGGGACAAGCAGTGGGCTCTGTGTGGAACTAGAAGCCAGATGGAGGTGCTGCTGCTGGACTTCAGTTTTGCTGAAGTGTCCCTCACCTTGTCACCAGTCCTGGTGGAGTGGGGTCTCTGGGGAAAGTGCATCAGTCTGTGGCCTCATTTTTTGTGGTGGATCACAACTGGGCCAGGCAGGGGGAAAACAACACTGTGAGTCTCCAGGAGAGGGGTGAAGCAGAACAGCATCAGGCTTGGAGCCTCTTCTCCAAATTACCCCTAATATCCCCAGCAGCAGCCTTTGCCTGCCAGCTGCAACACTTCTCCCTTATCTGTAGCTAATCCCTTAAGCAGCCAATTGAAGGAGGTTTTTGCAGTATTTGCTCATGAAACAACTCCCAAATTTGCTGTTTTCTCAAGGACTTAGAGCCAGTGGATCCTGCTGCTGTTCCCAGGGATCCGGTGACAGGCACCTCCACCCCTGGGAAAACACTGCCCAGCCCAGAACGGATGGGACACCACAAAATAAATCTCCATGTCGTAGGTATTTCTTGGGGCTGTAATCCCTGAATAAACATCCTGCCACTTGAACCTGTTGTCTGAGCATGATGGTCACCATGCACAGGAAAGATGCCGTGACAAGCTGCCACCAGTCCAGGGATGGGGCAAGGGGATGGAGGTGATGAGCACAGATTTTGGGGTGGTTTTGGGATGATGGTTTGGCTGGGGTTTGGTCTATCCTGGTGCTGGGGAGCAGTGGGACTAGGTTAGCTCTGGTGTCCCCAACATCAAAGGACGTGGATGTGTTCCAGCAACTCCACAAAGATGCTTGGAGGGCTGGAGCAACTGTGCTATGGAGATAGGATGAGAGAGCTATGATGTTCAGCCCGGAGAAACTTCAGGGAGACCTTGGATCACCTTCCAGTGTCTAAAGGGGCTACAAGAGAGCTGGGGAGGGATGTTTTACGAGGGCATGTAGTGATAGGGCAAGGAGAAATGGCTTCAAACTGACAGAGGGCAAGTTTAGATTGACTATTAGGAAAAAATTCTTTATTGTGGGATAGCGAGGCCCTGACACAGGTTACCCAGGGAAGTTTTAGCTGTCCCATCCCTGGAAGTGTCCAAAGTCAGGTTGGATGGGGCTTTGAGTGACCTGGTCTAGTGGAAGGTGTCCCTGCTCATGGCCAGGGATTGCAACTAAATGATCTTTAAGGTCCCTTTCAACTCAAACCATCCTGTGATTTTATGATTTCTGGGGTACCCACACTTAGACACACCCCAAGTCAGTTTTATTTTTTGTCCTGCAGAATGAAGCCTGGAGAGCCTGTGAAGGATGGGCAAAGGGACATTCCTGTTGTGCCTGGATTGCTCATACCAAGGCTGCCTGGTACAAACCAACCCGTGCACAACCAGTCTGACTCATCTGCCTTACAGCATCCGTGCAGGGACACACTTGGACCACTCTTGAGCCACCTGGAGATGGAGGGGATTTCCACACACCCCACCAGAGTGGGAGCACTGCCTGGACAAGGACTTCAAGATTCTCTCTCCCACTGAGAGTGAAACAATGCCATCATTTGAGCAGGGTGGTGCTTAATTAGCTTTCACTTGAAGGAAAAGGGGGCGGTGGTGGATGGAAGGAGGTGCAGGGAGAGCGCAGCAAAAGACCACGAGAAAATCCCCTTTTCCCGATGCGGAGAAGGACGTTCCTGAGCGCCGCGGACTGAAACACCTGCTGCCCGGAGGGAAAGCCAGTTCCCAGGAAATGCAAGAAAGGCACTTTCCAATGTGGAATATGTTGAAAAGCACAGAGGAGGAGAAGGAGAGGGGGGGTGGAATGGCTGCGGAGATGCATGAATATTAAAATGATTATAGCGCTTAATAAAGTGCCGCACAGGGGAGGAACAATAACAGGTATTGTTGGCAAGCCTGACGCTCAGCTTCCCCTTGATTTGATGGGGCGATAACCATCGCAGTATCTCTTTCATGATCCCTGGCTCCGTATCTCTCTCGCAGCGGCAGAGCCACACACATTCCAGGGGAGACTTTGATGTCTCTCTCGAGGCGCAGCCCTGCCAGCCCTGGGCAGGCTGCGCCGCGCCGCGGCTCCCCCGGCCAAGGGCCGTGGGTGGGGGACACGGGGAGGGGGCTGTGGAGGGCAGGGGGGTGTGGAGAAAGCAGCTCCGAGCCAGCTGGCTGCCTCCGCCGCCCCCCGGTAGCCCAAATATACCTGGTCACTTCTTTAGGGTCACCCTGAAGAGCTCAAATCCCCCTAAAATGGGATGCTGGATCCTTAGGTTCTGTGAGTGTCCAGTGAAAAACACTCAAGGGGGTCAGCCAGGAGGGAAAAGGGCACTTTTCAATCCTCCATCTCCCCAGACAGGACAGGATTTGGGGTGGACAAAGAGACCGAGTTAAAGGAGAAATAGGAACAATTTAGGGATTCATTTAAAAGGCTGTCCTCAGGGACAGACTGTGGGGGTTTATCCCCTGGGAAACAGTCTAGTGTCCAGACCCAGAATGAATGATGAATTTTGGGGGCTAGCAGCACAAGCCCCTCTGACTGTCTCTGGAGGGAGACACAGATGTGCCTCGAGTGGCACGGGAGTGCCCCCATGGCAAAGGGATGAGCTGCAGGCTGTAGCATGGGAGGGCACAGCTGTGTGTTGGTAGGACCCTTGTACCTAAAAGGCACCAAACTTTCCCGAGGAGGGCAGGAGGGCAGACGGGCAGGATTGGGAAGGGAGAGTGGGATTTTCACCCAGGAGAAGACAATATCTCAAAAAAGATGCTTAGCTGGAATGGACAGTGCTATCACCCTCATGAGCATTTCTACCTGCCCTTCTTGGACTGAGAGCTCTCTGATTTTGGGGCAAGGTTGCCTTAATTTGGGCAAGGTTTTGAGCATGCTGGAGACAGTGGAGTGGAGCCAGTGCTGCTCGGCCACAGCCACCCAAATGCTTCTTTGGTGCAGTCTGAGAGGATAAAAGTTCTGCTGTAACCCACATGGCACTCCAGAGGGTCTCATGCAATCTGTGGCACATTAACCATGTCTTCTCACCCATTTTCCCTCCCTCCTTCCCTCGCTCTGCCTCTCTGACCATCTGTAGCAGACAAACTATCAGAGCTCCCAACCAGAACTGCTTGCTTTGCTTTTTTCAAATCAAACTACTGCCGGTAGCTTAGACCTCACACTTAATTTGCGTTAATTGTTGTTGGGTTATTTTTTAAATTTAATTATTGGTTTCAGAATGCAACAGACAATAAAAAAAAAAAGAAAAGAAAGAAATTTTCCAGCCCCTTTTTTTTGTGAGTGCGTGTCTTCTTTCTTGTGGGAGGCAGCCGCAGTGGGCTCACCCTTCTGTGGGTCTGAGGGGTAAAAGGGGGTGCTGAGAGGCAGGAGGGGGCGTGAATGAAGCCACCCCACATCTTCATCCTCCCCGACATCGGCACCCTGGGGATTCGGGAGAAGAGGCCGCGATGCCTTTGGTGCCGGCTCTTCCCCTGCCAGGCCGTGCCGATAGGGGGGTGTGAGTGTGTGAGTGTGTGTGTGTGTGTGTGCCTTGTGCTTTGGCTCTGCCTTTGAGATTTGCCCCTGGTCATTTCTGCTGGGAGGGAGCTGAGGTTGGTGCTCTGATGTGGGTGGCCCAGAGTTTGTTACCCGAGGACAGCCGGCTTTACCTCTGAACTCCTGCCTTCCCAACGGTTGTTTCTCTGCTTGTGCCTGCTTGCATTTTTGCCCTGTGTCTTGCTGGATTGCCTTGACCCAAGCTAAGGAGAGCTGTTCCCCAGGGAAGGGGGTCAGGCTGGGGTGCCAGGGTGGTGGTAGTGGTGGGGGTATCTCCCAGCCCAAGGCTTCCAGCCGGCAGGCACACTTGAATGTTTAGTTTGAGTAGAGCCAGCACCTGTAGGGATTTGGAGTTGCAAAGAAAGGACTTAAAGGCAGAAAACTCCCACTGTGCCATGAAGGGAGAGCACATCAGAGGGAGGCAATCAAAAACCCCTAGAGGAAAAGGCAACCTGATGCTTTGCCCCAAGGTCCAGCAAAGTCATGAGCAGCTCCCCCGACCCTACTTGCTGTAGGTGGTAAGGGGAAGCTTCTTTGGGGACTTCATAAGCACTTATCATTCCCTCTGTCATTTTTCTCAGCAAAAATAAGGCAGAATTACAAGAACAAGAGAGTTTTTTTGGGGTGAGGCACAAGCTGTGCTGATGCAGAGTAGACTCTAAACCCAGGAGAGGAGGGAGGGCAAAATTCCTCCCTGACCCTGCAGGCAACCAGCTTATGCCTTGGAGCAGAAGATTTGATTGCCTTTTACCATTAGCTCTGCTTGCGTTGGTACAAAGAGTTATAAAAATGATCCCCCCCCGCCCCAAGCTCCCAAAACACAAAGGCGGAGGAGCCGCAGCCCTCCCGACAGCCCGGGCTGAGCCGCGACCTGCGGCGGGGGGAGGATGGGGATGGGGATGTGGAGGGGGGTGGAAACACAGTGAAACAGAAAAAGATTGACCCAATATCACCCAAGCTGGAGAGACGTCGTTATTCCATTTAAGCCCGCTGAACAGTGCCACAGCAGGGAATCTGTCTGTCTTGGTTAAAGGTCTCGCTGCCAGCCCAGCCTTGGAAGTGCCAACACTAATCTGCAAATTGTTGCAAACCCTAAAGAGCCGCCGAGCTGGGAACCTTCCTCCAGCCCAGACCCCTATGGACCGGGATGCCCTTCCCCATTAATGTCCCGCTCCCCGCCGCCGCCAGGCAGGCTCGGCCAGGCACCGCTCCCTCCAGACGGGCTGTAGTAAAAATCCCGGGCATTAAAATCCCGGCTCCTGCTGCCAGCCCCGTTGCAGCGGGAATGGGATGTTTGCCACCGACAGTGGTTAGATTCTGCCCGGGGAAACTCTTGCATGCTCTGGAATAAATCCGTGCACGTCTTTCTGATTAGTGTCTTCCGGCAGGTCCCCAAATAGACGATGATTCCTTTGTCCTCTTCTGACCTCACGGATCACATTCAGAGCCTGTAGCTTTTGCTGAAATGCCTGGTTTTTGGCCTGAAAAATCTCTGGTGCAACCTCTGGTGTTGGCCAGGAAGAGGGTAGTCACATGTGCTCTTAGACTAACAAACAGCACTGTTCTTCTAAGACCATGGGTAGCAATAATTCAGGGTCAGTGAAAAGGGCATATCTAATAAGAGGACCTGGTCTAGAGGATAAAAAAAAAAAAAAAAGAAAAGGAAAAAAAGGCAGCTAAAAAACTTTGGCTAGCGTGATAGAAGAGGATGGATGTGGAAGCCTGGCTGTGGAGCTGGAGACAAGAGGCATCAGGGAAAATAAAGTGATACATGGAGAGGGATTGGGGATTGGGAAAGCCTGGGTTTAGCCATGAAATCATGGCACCTACGAGATCTCAGATGGGTAAGAGGCTGTGACGTGCCACCTTTCAGGCTGGCAGATTGCTGCACACTCTAAGGACACCAGAAAACTTTTTAGGAGGGTCCCCACAGAGTCTATACAGAGTGCTGATTTTTGTTCAAGACAAACAGGTAACCCAAGGGTGAGATCTGAGTGCAAATAAGAGACTGGAGCTGACAGAGGAGGTAAACAGTTATTCTTAGTAACCATATTTATTATTAAAAATATCAGTTGGAACGAGAAATGTGAACAGCAAATTTAGAGAAGCATGAATTCCTTTGGCAGGAGCTTTAGAAGCAGCCAGGGTTTTAGTCAGGTTTTTTGAGGTCTGTAATAAGGTGCCAAAAAAAGCACAAACATTCTTCAGAACATTAAAAAAACCAAAACCTAACAAAACCTCCAGTCAATCACAAAAGGGGAAAAAACAATGTTACCATAAAAAAGAATTGCACTAAGAAAAAAAAGAAGGCTCCTAGAGCATTATCCTTAAGTCATGTAAAAATCAAAAAACCACTATGCAAAAAACAACCTGTCTGCACAGAAACTTGCTTATGCATATGACTGTAGCGTGTGCCTTTGCTTGTAGTAAACATGCCCTTTGCCTTCTGCTGATGACATGACACTGGCATGTCACAGCTGATTTATAAACACAATCGGATTTTCAATCTTCAGGTCTAAATTCATTGCAGCAGACCCCAGCAGGCAATGTATCTCTGTTTATCTATAAATACCGGTTACGGTGCTTTCTTGGATAGAGGTGGGTACAGTAGGATGTTGTTTATTTTTACTCACTTGCAGTAAGAGGAAGCAGTGTTTGGTATCAGTCGTCATCATGAGCTAAGTGGCTGCAGGGCTCTTTCAAGGGCTCTGAACTGCAGAATCAAAAATGCAGGCAATGCTCTGCAGAGAATCCTTCAGGTTTTGCAAGGACTCACCTTGCAGCTCAGCTGAGGAAGAGGAGGACTGAGAAAGGCTTAGAAAATAGAGCAGGTATTCCCAAGCCATGGGCAAGCTGGAGTTGCCTTGTCCAGGCTCTGAGGCTCCTCAGCAGCAGTGGTTCATATGGGGCAGGTTGGGTGAGGATCTTGGACTCAGTTCCTGCAGGTCCCTGCCAGGCTGGACACTGCAGGTGCACACAGGGAATTCAGGCTAATTTGGTGCCTCCAGCCCCCAGCTCAGGATCACAGCGGCCACAGCCACAGGACACTGCAAGTGGAGCACTGCAGGAACATGAATTCCTGAATTGCTTATCCTGAGGTACTCCCTCTGTGAGGAAGGTCTGGCCTTCAGCAAGCTTCCAAGGACCAGAAGCAAAGCCTAGGCATGTAGGCTGACGGTGGAGAGGTAAACCTGCCTCTGGGCTTTCAGCCTCTCTGCTGCAAGCCAGGAGCCTAAAAGCCACAGGACTCTCCCTCTCCTATCCTGTAAAGTTATTTCCCTTGGAGGCTACCAGGCCTCCAGCTCCTGGCTTGAGCTTGAGATCCAGATGTCCTGGTATGGGCTCTTAGAATCCTGAATAACCTGACGTTGGTTTAGGAAACCTTGGACACCAGGTTCTGGCCATCCTTCCTGGCCTCAGCAGCATTTCCCTTCCCAGGAGGGAACGAGCTCACCTCACAGCCTGCAAGCCCTGAAATTTATATCCTACATGGAAAGCCAGGAGCTGCTCAGGAAAATGGTCATCCTTGCTAGAGCTGCTGCAGCTAAACGTAATGCAGCATCAGGTTCATGTAGGTAACCAGTGAGATCCTTGCTCTGCAAAGGTGTCCATAAGGGTCCAGAAGAGACAACTTTTTGCTATAGGCAATGCTTAATGAGAGCAGAAAGAATAAAAATGGCAGGGATTTAAAGGTGCTTGAAAAAGGCAGAGCACAAGGAGAAACAAGGCTGGGGAATAGCCCTTCATAGTCCCTGAGCTATTTAAAAGAGGCTTAAAGGGATTTGGTCAAAAAATGGCAAGAGATTAGAAATAAAATGAAATAGCAGCTGTTATGTTCAGCCCTGTGTGTCTGGATGAATGTGAACATCAGAGATGATCAATTTCCAGGTTGGTTTGATTCTGGTAGAGGAAGAAGAGGAGTGAAAGAGGAAACAGGGAGGGGAAGAATTTGGTTGCCCTTAGAGGGGCTGACGTTCCCTCCAGGACACATGTTGGATGCATGGCCAGGGGGTCCACTACAGAGCAGCACCTTGGCTTAGACAGAGCAGCCCAGGCTGTTCCCCTGGCAGTGATAATGAACATGAACCCTACGGGCTCCAGCCACCAAAACAATGGCATGAAAGGCAGCTCATCTAGACTTTCCTCTTCTGCCTTCGAGGAAGAGGCTTCCCCAACTCTGTGACACAACACCAGCCTACAGGGGGAGGACACCAAACCACTGTTTAGATAAGGAAAGCCTTTATCAAGCAGAAAGGAATTTTAAAGAAGAGATTCCGCTGGTGCCTCTGTGTTAACAAGATTTTCCCATGAGCGGTGACATTTTATGTCTAAATGGTTTCTAATATGATAACATTCCCAGAAAACATATTTGGAAAGAGCCATAGATCCTCAAAGTCTTGCCAGATGGAAAACAGCAATAACGGCCTTGGTCTGAGACAAACTTCAAAGCCTTGGTGTCTTCTTGTCTGTCTCACGCAAAATTGGGAATGTGCATGCAGGAGAGTGTGAAAGCACAGCATGGGTCTGGTCAGTATAACCACAGAGCTTAGCCCCTCCCCAAGGAATTCAATTTAACAGCATGCCTTGGCAGAGAGATGGTGGGACTGTTCCTCACTCTTGCCCTGTTTTATTAAGTGGTCCTGGACACATGGCTGGTGTCCCGTGTCTTGAGATGATCCTTTTGGATCATCCACTGGATACAGGTTTCAAGGTGTGGTCCCAAGTGTCTCGTGAGATGGGCTCAGCATCAGTAGACTTTCCTGGATGATTTCCATGTGGTTTTAGGTCTCCTGCTCAGAAAAACTGTGCCCCATCCCTGGAAATGTTCAAGGCCAAGTTGGATGGGGCCCTGAGCAACCTGATTTAGTGGGTGGCATCCCTGCCTATGGCAGAGGGCTTGGAATTATGTGATATTTTTGGTCCCTTATAACCCAAACCATTCTGTGACTCTTTAGAGAACATCCATAACTACATAACCATAACCCACTGAGTGTACTGATGCCATCAGACTTTTTCCTGCTGCCGCTGGAAAAGCAAACCTTTGTTGCTTCAAGGCTTGGTCATCAAATTTACAGCTTTTAGAGGAACTCTACTGGAGCTTCAGTGAGGTGGTGATGGAGCTCAGGATGTCCCAAGACACTCACCTCCACACCTAGGAATGGTCCTGGTCATGCTGGGGGTCTGCCAGGGGAATCAGGCACCTTCTGCAGGCTTGCAAGTGAGTGAGATACCATCCAAGAGCAGAGCAGGCCAACCCACGGACTGAATGCAGGCAGAGAAAAGCTCAGCAGGCAAACAGCACACAAACAGTGCACGCAGCAAACAAACAAACAAATCCAGCAAAGGCTGCATGAGCCAGCCAGAAATCACTGCTTGGTGCACAGGGTGCTGGGGCCAGTGGTTTGAAGTTGTGGGAGGAGCACATCTGCCTTGCCTGTGGGGAATAGTGACTGTGGCTGGACAGAAATGGGGTACAGATGGACACATGGACAACCATGTGTGGATGGTGTGTGTTGGGTGTGTGAGACAGCTTGGGCATGCAAACATTTTGTGCAAGACATGGACATCCTGAGCAGTGCACCCATGCCATGAGCCTCCTTTATGCCTGCTGTACCTGGGCCCACTTCCCAGCAAGGGGACAATTCATTTGGCAGTTGGGTTGAAGAGTTAAGAGGATGAAACTGCTGCAGAGCAGCTGAACTCATGGAGCCAAAGCCCCAAAGACCCATTGGGGTGAGGCTGAGCTCAACCCCCTTAACAGGATGAGAGGAGGAAGCAGTTATCATTATCCAGATCCCAAGGTGTCCCCCAGTGGTACAGGTGGAGCTTCCTGGGTTGTCTGTGTGCCCTTGGTGCTGCTCACCCCGGAGGTTTCTGGGCGATGGGCACGTGCTGATGGGTGGGACGTGCTGCTGGATCACGTCGCTGGAGTGGGAAGCCTGAAAGAGGAGGTCTGTGAGATCACAAAAACCTTTTCAACACTGGGAAGAGGGGAATTTTCAAAAGCACCCCGAGCAGAGGGAACGTGTGCTGTTTGGGTGTAGGACTGGATCTCCAGCACGTTCACCTCTGGCGTTTGTTTTGGGCCCAGCTCTTCTCCCTGGGGCCTTGGGGCAAGCAGGAGTGCCATAACAGAGAGCCATGAAGAGAGTGGAGCCAGCCAGAGGCAAGGATTTTGTTAGCATTTGGAGGAGAAAACAGGGAATTTCCACATATGGAAAAATGTTCCTTTAAACTGTGATTATGTAAAAATACAAAGCCACAACTGATACTATCTCTCACTCTGGGGAATGATGGAGAGTGTTTGTTTCTTTAATTGCATTTAATACTCATGAAAGTTACCAGCTTGCCACCACTGCAAGCAAAGCTCGTTTGTTGGATTGCAGCACGCACAACACCAGCTTCCTTTCCCTGCTTCTTCAGCAGAGCATTTTGCCCTCGTTATTAAAAGACAGCTCCTAATTTAATATCTGTGCATATTTGATTGCTGGTGCTTTGCCTGAAAATTGCCCGTAGAGGTGCAAACTAAAATTAGGTGTATGATGAGTTTCTAAATGAGGACCTTTAGTAGTCAAAGGTGGGCTGACTCCTGTTAGGCAGGAGCAGAGCCGTGAGCCAGGCTCCTACTGCTGCCCTGGGTGAGCACCCTGTCTTAGGTGGCCACAGATGTTCTTATTATCCCTCTGAGCAGTACTCATTCTCTTGAATTTCACCCATTTTTTTGGTCTCAAATATAACAATTAAACCAGGGACTGGGTGGAAAAGTATTTCCATTGGTTTTGGATGTGCTGCCTTGGGATTTTCCCTTGATTCAGAAGCTCCCTTCCCTTGGTATGCTTTCATCCCATGCTCTCTTGTATTCCTCCTTGCTAAGGTAAATGGACTGGGCTGATATATAAAGGGATGCAGAGGAAATTCTCAGTGCAGGCAGGAGCCTGTGAGAGCTGATGTGGGCTGTGCTCCTGTTGCTGCTTTAATTCATCATCACTGGAGCATGTAAAACCAGGACAGTGGCTGGAGCTGCAGCACATGAATCACCCTTTGAGAGAAACGTGCCCCTGCGTGCTCCGACAAGCCCTCCTTTTCAAAGTGCCATTGTCCAACCTGGCTTGCTAAGGGCGTGGGTCCAAAAACCTCTCACTGCAAAGGTAAATTGCACACTGATCCCTGCCTGCAGTTTGGTGCTGTGCCAAAGAGGTGCCGAAACCTCCCAGTGAGTCATATAAATCACAGCCCAAACCCCCGAGGGGGATGGATTAATACCGGATCAATGTGAACGTGCCACGGAGCTATTTGATGGCTACAATGCTGGTATTGACTGTTATACACCTGTTGTATCACTGGGGATTACATCTGTTGTAAACATGCTGTTTGATGTTGCAGGCTGTGCTAACCACATGCACCATAATCATGGCTTGTAGCTGCTGTGATGGCCTCAACATGCCCAAATTATGCTAATTTTCTTGTTGTGTGGGGTGTCCCGACAAAAGAGGTTTGTTCAGGGTGAGCCTGTGCAGAGGGAGATTGAGTGCAACGTGCTGGGGGAGATGGGAGAAGGGATGGGATAACAGTCTGCATTGCGATGGAGATGAATGGGGAGGAAGGTGAGAACAAAAATAATACCAGATTTTACAGCAGACACCAGCTGAAGGAGGGAGTTTCCCAGTTCTGGCTCAAATTTATTATCAGGATAACGTCTGAAAAGATGAAAAAAATCAAATAAGGATGAGCAAGTGTGGCTGAGGAGGCATGAGGCAGGGTTTAGCTGCTGGAGGGGCTGCTGGTGATGGGGAGGATTGAAGTGAGGTTGCTCAGCTGGGGTTTCACACCGCGGTGGAGTGGTGGGGCAGAGTTGTGGATGGTCTCCTGCTACCAGCAGTGGCAGCAGCAGCCTCAGCAATCCGTCATTCAATAGTGTGTGCCTGCATTTGAGAGCAATTGATCCTTAATGGAGCAATTTGGGTTCACACCAGTGGCTCCCAAGACAGTATCAAGCCCTTCCTTGCTGGGTGTATTTCTTGATCTCTGTTTTGGCAACTTAAGCCTGAGGGATGAGTTACTTAATGCTGACAACTTCCTTAATCCTCATTTTTCCTGTCTCAGGCACAAGGTTTCTCCCCTTTACTTCTGCTTCCTATCCCAGAGAGGAGCCAGGCTTTCTGCAGAAACTGTCTCCAGAATATCCTTTACTGGACATGCTGATGGCAAGATTGGAAACCAGCCTCTCCACCCAGTGTTGCTCTTCCAGCTGAGCATCCAACACAGATAGGGTCCTAATCCCCTGCATTTTTATTAGCCATGTCATGACTCTGGTGTAATGAACAATCTGCCCATGCTTCCAGATGGTGGAGCAGAGCAGGACACCCTTCCACCTCCTATATCCATGCGAGGGCAAAGGCCAGGGATGTTTGATTATTTTGTTCCCACATAGGGACTGGCCCTCCTGGTCCCCTGGGAGCATGGTGCCATTGCAGTAACAGAGCTCAGCCAGAGGAAGGAGGGATGAAGCCTTTAGGATCAGAAGGGACATTTAAAAAAAACCTGAACAAAACCCCTGAAAAATATCTCTGTGAAGTATTCTATACTTCAACATTTTCTATAGGCTGAAGGTCCAGCCAATATCTATGATGTCCTAAATTCAACCATTTCTCTCCCTTTCCATCTTACCTGTCCTTTTTCTTTCTCTCCCCTAGCAACATCCTGGGGACAAGCCAAGAGCTGGAAAACTCATACAAACTTGGGGAAGAAGACAATGCAGGAGCCATTCCCAAATGTTTCAAAACTTCTGTGTTGTAGTTTTTGACCAGTCCCAAAACTTCATTTACCTGAAACTGAAGAAGAAAGTTGATGCCAAGAGTTTTGAGATTGGAGGGATAAATAGTGAATATTATTTTCAGTCCCTTTCTGGAGGTACCTAGAGAATGGTTGAGCTGTCTGCCTGACACAAGTGGCCATTCCAAAGCTGTGCTGGAAACAAGAGTGTCTGAGATTTTCTGCTTGGTTGTCCTCCACACTGACCCTGCCCCAGGCTGGTGCTGACAGTCAGAGGTGGCCTCTGGGTCACACTCTCCTCCCTTGTGACCAGAAGTCAGCTCAGTGATGTAACTTATGGGAGGCTAGAAACGGACAGAACAAGAGTGGTATTTTGGAAGAAGAAGGTGAAGAGAGAAAGGGCACCTGAACAGGCTCTGACCAGGATAAAGGTCCTGGCAGCAGCCTTGGGCTCATGAACAGCCTGGATGATTATTATTTAAATGTAATATTTATTATTTAAAATGTAATATTTTGGGTGGGACAAATGGCGGATGAAGAGGATGGAACTCCTTCTCTTCACCCAACCCCTACAGATGACTCTACAGTGGAGCAATTAGGGCTCTGATTGGGTAGGAAATGCTAAGAAACCCCACCAGCTCTGAGCAGAGCTCCTCAGCTCTCATCTCACCCGGGTAAGCACAAGCCAGGGTGGGGATGGCTCTGGCAGCTGTGGTGTGCAGATCTGGGCAGGAGCAGGTGGGACTGTGTCTTGCTGGATTTCCTGCCACTGTTCCATTCATCTCTTCCTGCAATCTTTTCCAAGGTGCCAAGAATGCATGTATGACTCCGGGTCATCTTTTCTGATCTTTTCCTGGGCATTTGCAGTAAAAAAAAATGCCCTACAAACCATTGTGAGGCCTTGGAAATGCTATCAGAGCCCTTTAACCTGTGACAACAGTTTCCTCTGAACTTTTCCTCCCTAAAACAACAAAGTGTGGCTTTCACCCAATACAACCCCATGGGTACAGCACGCAGCAGTGAATTCCTCAAGGACAACCTGGGGCACTGTGCAAATTCTGGGGCCCTTTTTGCTGGTCGAGGCAGTGCAGAAATACTCTGAGATGCCTTCCCAAGATGCCCCAGACTCTTCCTTATGCCAGGACCTGACACACGGACACAAGTCTTGCAAGCCTGGCTGCTCCTGGGTAGTGATGTGACTTCCCAGAGCAGATATACAACTTAACTGCTTCATGCTAGGAGGGGCACAAATGGGCTTTTGCTTTCTGGGAGTGTTAACTCACACTTTGAGGCAGCAGCATCGTTTTTCCACACTGATATCTCAGAGCTCCCCATCCTCTCTGGTATCCCAGCAGCCTTTCCTCATCCATCCCCTTATTTCCTCCCTTCAGGTACCTGAGCTCTCCAAGTGATGCAAATATGACCATGGCCCAAAAAACCAAATTCCCATTTGCCCTGTCCTCCCTCTCCCGTGTCTTGCCCCCCTCCCCCCACCTGGGGATGAATGAGATGCTCGTTGTGGCTGCAATATATCATTCTTACTATTTGTTATGAGGTTTTAATGAGTGCGGAAGATTAGGATGTTTGCAACAGCGTAACAATAAAATACATATCTCGCTCATTCCTTGCCAAAAAGTACTTACAAATAATAAAAGTGAGGCTAGCTGAATGCATAAATCTCCTTTCACAAGCCCCCACCCACTGTGCAATAATTAGTACAAAGTGCAGTGCTAATAGATCATCTTACTTGTGTGGGAAACTTGACATTATGCTTTGTTTATATTATCCCTTTGGCAAGAATCTGCATGGCAAATCCTGGCAGCCAGCAAACAAGAGGCTCTCAAGGAAGGTTTCCAGACTGTCGTGCAGAAAAGCAAGCCACAGGATTGCGTGCTGGTCAGGATGCTGAAACCAGCTGGGGAGCTGAAGCGTTAGATCCAGCTTTTATGGAGTTGAGCTACCAAGTTTCCAGCTGACTAGGAGCAACATCCTGCGACTGATTTGCAAAGGGCTGTTCCCACCCCAGCCACAACAAATCAGTGTGAACCTTGGCTTCAGGATGGTGCCCTTTGCTTAATTATATATTCAGGGCCCAATTTACCGCCTGGGCCTCCTAATGGGAACAGACGGGGTCGCCCAGACTTGAGACAGGCACCGAATACGGCCCCTGCAGTCTCTGGCTCTGTAAGGAGAGGGTTTTCAGCCAGCGCCCAAATAGCTCCAGCTCCCAAGACCTTTCTCCTCCACTCAGCCCCTACAGAGACCTTGGCTGATGTGGGAATTACCTCTGCTGGGACATCTGGCTCTGGCCCATGGACCAAGCTTGCTGCAGTATGACTTGCTCATGGCATGATGGTGTCTCAAAATTCTCTCAAGTAGGCACAAGGGCTATCTTCATCTCTCTGTTGAGTGAAATGAGCAACGTGCTGGGTGGAAAGCCAGTCCTCATCCCCCCATGCCTGTGACTCTTCACCCCAAAGCCCTTTTCTCTGTTCTTGAGCTCAAGTCCCTTTCTTTTGCTTGTTTCTCTATCCCAGTGAGCAATGGAAAAACCAGAGCCCAGGTTTTGGATGTAGAGATGCATTCCTGCCTGGTGAATCACAAACCATTAACACCACAGGTCTGGGTATATTCACAGGAGGGCATGTTCTAGGTAGTTTCTTGCCAGTTGGGAGAATGAGGACGGGAAGCTTTCCTTTCTTTCCTTGAGAAATTTGGGAGTCACCTTCGAGCTGGCTATTTCAGCAGTTCAGAGAGGGAGTGCCACCACACAAGGTCTTGTTCTAAGGGCATATTCCAACAGTGGCAGCTTGTCTTTGCAAGGCCCTGCTGCCCACCACCCAGCACCTTCCTCTGCTGACAGCCTCCCCAGATTTGTCCCAGCTGAATTTTTCCTGTATGCTGGGGGTTTGAGCAATAACAAAAAGCCAACAATGCCAAGCTACATGCTTCCATGTGGGATAGTCCTCTGCTGCTTCATGAAGTCTCTGCACAACGTGCTCCACCGGGTCCCTGGGTGCTGCCACGTGTGGTCCTGGAGCATCTCTCCCTGACTCAAGTTGGTGTTGAGGTGTGCTGAGCATGGTGTCCTCAACACCTTCCCTCCCCTTTCTGCTGAAGGGCTTTGGAAGGACTATCCTGTGAGAAGAGCCCATCTGCTGGACAAGTCCCAGCAGCGTTCCCAGCAGCAGATGTGGCTCAGACTCCACCTCTGAGCAGGCATCAGCCTTCCATGTCCAGATTCACGCCTGCTCCAGTAAAGTTTCCACATGTGCTTAATTCCCCATTTCCCTGCTGGACCCCTCCTCATCACATCCCACTCACTGGTCTTGCTCGAGGCTGGCCTTTCAGAAACACTCAGGTTGTCCTGCTTTGTGGATGGGGACAAAGGGTGTCTTATCCAGATGGAGAAGTGACTCATCCTCCTGGGAAGTACATAGTGGAATTCCCTAGTGCAGACCTCCCTGCGCCCTTCTCCTCCATCTATGTGATGAAATCACCAGGAAAGAAAGTTTTTACTCATGGGCCCAGTGGACATATTCACTTGGAAATTGTCACCCTGCTTGTTTTTTGGTGTTGTTTTTTTTTGTTTTTTTTTTAACTTGGATGGGCACTCGTCCATGGGATCACAGCAGTGTCCTCTGCTGCTGGAAGAAACCCGGCATCAACTCCCTGACTTCGCATAGTGTTTTTAAATCTTAAAAAAAAAAAAAAGTTGGTAACTGTGGCCCCATATAGGCATGGCAATGAACTTACTTTGTAAGGTGTTGTTCAGCTAGGAAGAGCATTTCAAACACTTCTTCTTCCATGCCAGACCCAGCTGCTAAGAACCACTGCAGAGATATCCCTTCTCTTTCTGCCGTCGGGCTCAGGGAATCCCGGTAACGTGCGAGTAATCCTGAACAAAGTGTGCAGCGCTGAAGCAGCACTGCCGTGCTGTTGAGGCTGGTTCAGGCAGGGGGAACTGGGCAGAGCCGTGACATTTCTGTGACTGGTGAGGTTATTTGAGGGGAAAGCACTGGGAGCCCGGCGCCCAGCAGCCAGCGCCGGCAGCAGCTCTGCCGCTAACCGCGTTGACTCCGCTGGCTCAGGACAATGGTAAATGGGCTGAAACATTGACAGTTTCCTCACAGACTCTTCCCAGAGTTACTAAAATTAACCTTTTTATTCCCCCCCACTGGAGAAATATAAAGCTCTTACTTTCCTTAACCTCTCTTTCCCACCCAGTGGGCAAAGAGTTTGTCAGTTCTACAGTTAAAATAATATATTAAGGATTTCCAATGGTGCAAGTCAAACTTCACATTTCCTAATGATTCTAGATGCCTTTTTTGTCCTCAGACATTTCAAGTTAAACCTCTATGAAACTGACCTTTTGGCTTGTCATCCTCTGTAAGGACCCCAGAGATGAAACACTTCTTTCAGTCTGTCACTACTGTCCGTAGGCCGCCCCCCCTTCCCCCCCCTCCTCTATTTTATCAGCAAGAACCCATAATTGAGCCCCTTGACAATAGCAGGACTGTGCATTTCTTTGTCAACAACAATGGGCCGTCCAAGTTCATTACTGGAGATTGTTTAAAAATTGATTCATGGGCCAGTAGTAGTAGCTTATTATACAGCATAAGTGACAGTGTGATCTGGATGGAGGCCAAGTCATTCTTGACCAGTCATGTCCAATTAGAAAGAACATTGCACACATTCCTGTTGGAGCCACATTAATGAATTAGTCCTACCACAAACTGAGAGAAGCTTGCAGGACCCTAATACCTTTTGTTCCTAAGGATAATTCAGTAATTTATAAAGAGAGCAGCGCGGAGCACATTAGCAAAAGAATAGTAATAGCAGGACTCAGTCCTTACACTTGTCCTTCATTTCAGGTTTCTGGGGAGCTCCATTGCCCCCGAGCTCTGTGTTTCCTTCTGACAGCCTTCCCAGGGCTGTGGTGGGAGTGCTGGTAGTGACCAGGGCTCCACAGGTCTGTGTGCACCTGAACTTGGATCAACATCTGTCATCGAGGCTCTGCTTCCCAGGATAACAGGACAGCCCAGGCACACGGAATGTCATCATCCTGCAGAAGTCACATCCAAGGGCATTATTGTATCCTGGTGCTTCCTCTTTGCTCTGCAAATGGCACCAGTGTAACTCCACTGAGTTGTGTCTGCCCCACGCCTTGGGAGATAGGAGGGAAGAGCAGTCAAGGCACATTTTCAAGTTTAGAAGTCTGGAGTTGGTGTTTAAGGTCTTAAATCGCAAAGCCAATTTTGAGGTGTGTCAAAATCAATTTAATTTTCACGGAGCAGCTCCCAGGGACTGGGAGGCTTCAGGGTATTTGGGGACCTGAAACATGTAGTGCTGAGACAGTCTGTGTGTGTAAAGTCCTTACAAAGGTTGTGTTAGGGGGAAAGATGAGAAAAAGCTGTGTCCAGCTTACCAGGTGCTGACCAAGTCCATGAAAGGAAGTAAGGAATGCTGTCAGCTGGCATTTGAAGGATGCTGAGGAATTTCTGGTGTAGGTACGAGCCAATGCAATTCATGGATTGAATTATTTTAGCAGAAAGCACTTGTACTTTGGCATGGGAACTGCAGGAAGGAGGAATTGGAAATAGTATAAATTCCCAACCAAGCCAAGGTTAGCAATGTTCTCCATTACAAAGCCAACTCCCAAGAGGGATCCCCCTCCCCAGGAATGTTTACAAGTTAACTGTACAAAGCTCAGTGTAGTGTTACCTACTCAGGGGATATGATCACAAGCAGTTACTGCTGCCACTGTCATCTAATATATAACAATTTTTGACATGGAGCAAATTCGGCCTATTGCTCAGGAAATGTCCTTCATTAAGGACCACAGAAACCCATTATTGGTTGGCCCACATGTCCTCAAGTAGTATTAGTGGCAATAAATGTAATAGCAGTACAGCAATGTCAGCTTCCTAACAACATAGTAAAATCTGGACTTCTAAAATCTACCTGTGCACATGAAGAATAAGTAACTCACAGACAGCAATACCAAGCGACTATTATTTTAATAAAAAATTATCATCAAGTGTGCTTTGTGGCTGTAAATTGTCATATACTGTCACTCAGCAGCCTGTGACATTTTAATGCTTACATCTTCAAAAGACCTGTGATTTTTTTGTAGCTAGTGATCATTGATCTCCACACTTCCTGTCTATGCAAGGTCTTAAAAATAAGCAATTCACCATGAATGCTACATTACACCTGAATAGGTCATGCAGTTTTAACTTTCTGTAATCAGAAATGTAGAGAATGTAGACAAGTAAATGATTAATTATTTCCAGTAGCTCAAAAATCAGAAGAAATAGCATTTTGTCTACAATCTTAACATGGCCACAATTGAAAATGTGTATAGTTAAAAATTCAGGGATGAGTTTTGCTACTAAAATGTGCTTACACATCTGTTCTGAATGGAACATCCATCATCTTAAGAATGGCTAAATAAACTTTTGCTTTTGAATGAGAACAAATATTTTTTGTAAACCAGGGATTCCACTCTGCATTCACTATTACACCATTACCATCAGTAAAATAAGTCTGAAAATTAGAGTGTACAGACACACATATATTCATATTTGAGTACATACCAAGTGCACACACATGCTGAAGGCTTGCTGAACTGCATTACATTCTTGCTTACCAGTTTGATGAGACAAGGACTAAATGGAGGGCTTTAGCTCCTCTTCAGATTCAGTAAGTTTTGAGTTTCTATCATGATTTATGAATTTTGTCTTTTATATCCCTGTCTGGCAAACTGTGATGCTCCGGTAATCCTATTACTGCTCTTTTTTTTTCTCCTTGTCTGATTACAGTTGTCAATCCAGGGGCATGAATTCTCCCATCTTCAACTTTAAAATTATAGGGAAAAAAGATGCAGAGATATTAGAAGTCCATTTATCTAACCAACACATCAGTTTTTGGCATCATAACTGGTCTGCAAGGGACTTAAAAAACTCTATCTCCACACATGAAGTCTGTTCTGTAAACTGGGTAGCCTTTCTGAAGGTGTCCAATACTGCAGGCATCCCAATCTGCTCAGCAAAACCACCTGACTGCATCCTGACCTTGCTGCTTGAAATGTTTCCTAATGGTTACAACGAATTCAGACACCATTACTGTTTGTGCTGCTCCATGGACACGGAGGACAGACCATTCCCTTCTTTTCCACTGCAGCTTTTTACGTATTCAAAGGCCAATAGCCCATTTCCACTCTGTCCTCTCCTCCTTCTGCTAAGCAATCTCCCTTTGTTCTGCCTTTCCTTGTAGGTTAAGATTGAGATTGATATTTTTTTTACTATCAGCTGCTCATTCCTCTGGGCTTGAACTCAGACTTATAATTAGAGCTTTCACCAGCAGACAGGAAAGGCACATAGGTGAGTGTCTTCAGGTTCCACCTCTTAGAGTTGAGATTTACTAGTCTGTTATTTGTAAAAGCTGCAAAAAGCAGCTGGGGACCTGAAGTGAGATCAGCTGAAGAGGAGAATAATCAGTTATTGAATAGAGAGTGGTGCCTGCAGGTCATTGAACAGTGATCATAATGGCTCTTCATCCACAGTTAATTGCTACCTGTATTTATATTCTCCTTTGCCCTCTCTGTTCATTTTCATTGTACTATGCATGTACATTTTGTACTGAATCATTAACAATATTGTGAGGAACAGGATGGGCAAAGTAACTCAACATATGTCAAGCTGCATGTGAAATAGTACCTAGAGTATTTAATAAAATTATTAAATTTTAAGGCAGAGTCCATTTACTGTCTCAGAGAAGTTTTGAGGAAAGGAAGTTTTTGTTTCTCAAGGTGAGCCATTGACTGTCTTTTGTGTGCATTGAGTATTCATGAGATCCTGTCTTGTACAGAAAAAACTTCCTCTTTTATATGTAGAGGCTTTCATACTCCAGATCATCACCATGGCTGTCCCTTCCTTATGCCCAGAACTGAACATGTCTCTTCATTTGTGGCAATCCAATATATTTTAAAAAACAACAAATGAAACAGAAGTATATTTCTGGGCTGGTCAGAAGCTCTGTGTCACAGCAGAAGCAGCAACTGTAGGCAGTCACCTCCCAAAACCAAAATGCTGATGGGCCTTCAGACCTTGTGTTAGGGAATGTTAATTTTTGTCATCTTATTGTAGGGGAACTCACCTGCTGGGCTGTGAGGGCTGGTGCAGAGGGAGGGAAGAGGCATAGCAGTGGCCACAGACCCTGACCAAATTCAGAGTCCTCCTCTCAATTACTCTACAACCAAGACCATCCTGACAGAGATCATCTGGGGTAAGCACAGAAAATAATCAATAGAGTAAGAAAGCATTAATATGCTCATTTTCTAGATGGGGAACTGGCTCATGGGCATGTAGGTATCTATTCCAAAGCCATAACTTAACTTAATTTTCTGCTTATTAGCCCAGTGCTCTGACCACAAAATTGCTCTGGGTGTGAAAGTTCCCTTAATGGTGAACCATCAGAAAAACAGGGTCAGACCCTCATTTGCCTGATAAAAAGAAATGGCTGCAGGTCGGGAAGGCAGCTGTGGGGCATGGAGAGCTGCTTTTGCAGTAAAAGGTGTCAAACAGTCTGGTCACTCACAATGACACTCATATTGTTCATCACACCCCCTCATCTTCCCTGTGGCCATCCCTCTCAGTGCCAGCTTCATGCCAGCTCTCATTTTGGAGGATCACTTCCACAAAAAGGCTGAGGGATAAAGTGACAGCAATGATGCTTGGTCTGAATGGATAAATCCATACTGATGGCAAGACAAATATCCTGCACATCTAAAAGTGAAAACAGATGTCAGAAATCCCATTCTCCACCATGATGAATTAAATGATTCTGTGGTTCACTTAAAAAAAAATGTTGGGTGCTGCAAGCTATTCAAATCTGACACCATCACAACCCTTTGAGGTAATTTTATGGGGCCAGCTGTGAAAACTGACCACGGACTTCGCCCTGGAAGTGAATGACAGAGAGTGCTGGGCCTGTATGAAGATCACCACACTACTGCAGAACATTGGTTGTGGGCTCACATTCTCCGGGCAGGTTTCAGAGTCTCTTCTCTAGTTTTTCATGTTCTGTATACTGAATTATCACTTGGAAGATGATGAGTATGAACAAAAAATATACCAAGGGTATCTAGTCTATTTTTTGCACTCTTTAAAATTAAAATTACAGGAAACCATGCAAAAGCAATTACCTTTTAATACACGACTTCCATCTTGCTGTCTGATGCAGAATCTACTAAAGTCACCCTGCTCCACCTGCACAGCTCAAGGCTTTTGCTGGGCATGTGCTACATCCCATCCTGGGATGGACAGCCAAATGACAGTGTGCTTGGAAAAGGAGGGGAAGAAAATTGAAGTGATCTGGATCTAGGAAGTTCTGAACACCCTAATTTCTGTATGAGTAGATTTCCACGTTTAATCTACAGAAGATTTTCCCTCCAGCAACAGCCAAACATGCAGAGGGGGACAGACACCTGCATGAGAAGAAACTCAGATGGGTACACACATTTTGAAACACCTTAGGGTTCCAGTGTCTGATGCGGCAGAGAATGTGGTGATTGCTACAGATGTGGAATCCAGCTCAGCTACATTTGCACCGGGTGTGAGTTCTGCACATGGCCCATATGGCCTAATTAAGCTTTCCTAAATAAATTGCATGAAGGAAACGTTTTAAGGAGTGGGGATTATAGTGCAATTCCCTGGGCAGGAAGGGAGGCAGTGCAGAGCCGGCGGCAGGAGGCTCTTTATCCAGACAGGTGAATCCAGGAGAGCTGTTCCCAGCCTCGGAGCAGAGGGTGAATCTCAGGCAAGATCAGGAGCAATGTTATCTAAAGTACCTTGCTGCCAACTCCTCCTTTTGCTCTCTGCTCTGAGAATTCCCTCCATACTCTCTGTGCTGGGCACTGTGAGTACTTACACACTCTCAATGCTGAATTTCCCCTGAGCTGATTGAGGCTTTGCCAAATGGGATTTTGTTCCCTTTTGGCGAGTTTTCTGTTAGCTTTACAGCAAGGGTGTCACATCTTTTCTTTAGCTGGGCGTGTTACCTTGATTGCATTAAGGTGTATCTGATGGCACTAACATAGAGCAAGATTCAAAGTCTTGCAACATGTTCCGGCACAGACAGCACTGTGAATTTACACACAGCGCTGTTTAGATCTCATATCGAATATCCTCTGGCATCACATCTGAAATTCATTCTGTATGGCAACCAAAGAGACGCTCTATCTGTCTGAATAACAATAAGTGAAGAGAGAAAGAGCTTTGCTGTATCACCAGCTCCAATCTGGACAAATGGCAAACATCCCAGCAGACAAGCAGCCCCATTGCTGCAAGCCCTGTGCTGTTCCCACAGCTCCCTCCCTCTCCCCACAGCTTCTTTTCCTCTCTCCTGCCTGGACTCCCTTTTTTTCCATAAAGGGCTTTCCAGTCATCCTAATATGGAGTGTCTCTCCACCTTCTTGCAGATGAACAGTGGTCTTGTCCATCTCCTTCCACTGGTTTGGATGGTGATGGGATGTCTCTGCCTGCCCTTTACTCAACAGGGCTACAGTGAGAGCATTAGCTTAGGCACAGGCAGCAAATTTGGTAAATCCAAAATCCTTTGTGTGTCCCCAGTGTCAGAAATTATTATCTTCCCCCATTAAAAATTTTTCCAGCTTTGGAAGGAGACCAGGATTTTACTTCACTGAGCTGCTGTGTGCCCGTATGGACATTTTACATAATGCCATTAGCCCCCAGAGTTCCCTGAACTCGCTCCAGACCTTCCCAATGGGATTCTCTGGTGTGGAAGGTGACGTGTAGATGTAAAACATCATTGTTGGCCTGTCTGTAACAATACAACGGAGCATTAAAATTTTGTGTTATAGTTTCTGAACACGATTTCAGACAGCGTGTTAAGGGAGCTGGGTCATTGCTTTGATAGCTCTGACTGTGAATTGCTCGGGTCTGCTCAAGCATGCGACCCCTCCGTGAGCCACTCCGTGTTTGACAGTGCCACAAGCCACTGGTCCCACACCACAGCTCCTCCAGCTACACCTCTCACCATGGAGCAGCCTTTCCCACAGAGGAGACCCAGCTGCCTGGGGTTTGCTGAGACCTGGTGTCCCTTGGATCCTCCTGTGAGGGTCCCAGCTGTCTGGGATGGCTGCTGATGTCTCCTCCATCCCAGCAAACCCCGCAGCTTCAGCACCAGCCAGAGCCAGCTGAGCACTGAGTGTTTATTGGCATCCAGCTCCAGCTGAGCGGGGATCATTTCTCCCTCCACCCTCGCAGAGGGCTGTGCAGAGGCCAAAAGGGGAGAGGAATGCACAGCCAGAACTTTCTGGCAGCCACTTTTAGTGCAGATTAACTCAGTGCTTACCCTCTTGCTCACTCCAAGCACCTTGGACCTCCACGCTGCCCAAAGAGGCTTCCCCTTGTCCTGGGGCTGTATTTGGAGATGCTCCACATCCTCATGGCCCCACTGAGGGAGGAATTACAGCTACGGGTCAGGATGTGCCAGCACCTCGACAGAGCCTGTCCAGGCATCCCTGAGGGCACTGCTGTGTATCAGAGAGCTGGATAAACCAGAAAGTTTGGAGAACCCCAAGAGGAGGTAAAAGAAAGCCCTGTTAAATCATTGCTTTTCAAAGAACCTACCCTGAAGCTAGCTAACTGATCCTGTCAGATCTTTCCTAAGTCAGATAAGAAAAATAATCTGGCAGTAGTCATCAAAGGCAGAAAGATGCATTAAAAAGTCCATTGTGAAGAGACCTTGGAATCAAAGGTAGAGAGTTTGCAGGCAAGACTGGTGGGACCCACAAGCACCAGCCTCATGGAAATTTCCACTCTCTTCCTGGTTGTAGGAAGCAGGTTTGCCCCCTGCCTTTGACTGAGAGCTGCTTTTCCCATTGACAGCAGACACCTCCTGACTTCCTGTCTCACACGGTGACTCATTTCCAGGGAAAGAGGGATAAAGAAAGGAAAGGCAATTAAGGCTATAATCAATCCTTTGCTATTATTTCACCTTAGTGGGAAGCAAGTGAAGGCTACGTAAAGGTAAAGGTAAAGAAAAGGGTCTTGATTTATCTTGATAATCCTTTCCCAAACTCTTGCTCTTGGTCCTGTTGGAGACATGACTGGGCCAGGCAGAGTGGTGATCTGAGCCAGACTGCCTGCTGCTCTATGTTCTGACTTTTCATGAGAATAGAAAAAATAACCAACAACTACATGGTGCTTTGAACACTAACTTGCCCTCACACTCCCTTCTGAGGTAGATAAATGGGATACCACTACCTGCATTTACAGTCAGTGAAAATGGGATAAAAATGTTCCCTGAGATGCTTTATCCCTGGAAGCTGTGTGGCTCTCACCTGTGCACATGCCTGAGTCAGAACTGGCCGAGGAAGATTGGGATCCTCTCCTTGAAGGCCTGAAGATGAAGTGAAAAAAGCCAGGACAGAGCAGCAGAAATGGGAGCTCTGCAAACACAAGGCGTTGCCACAGGAGGCACCTCGTGTCTTGCCAGAGTGCCCATAAGCCAGAGATCTTGTCTCATGTTGCCATATGTCACACACTACACATAAATCAGTTTGGTTTTGGCTGCCTGCTACTCCTCTTATAATCTCTTGTGTATCTTTCCATGTATAATTATGAGTCAAGCCCTTGGAGGAGAGGGAAAATGGCATTTCCTGGCACTTCCTTTGAGAAGAAACTGTATCTGCCACTGGAGATGCTGGAGAAAGATGTGGAAAAGGGGAAAATACAAAGAGGTAGAGAAGTTACACCTCCAGATGAAAATCCAAAGGTAAGCAGGTAGCTTTTGATTCTATTCACTAAATGTTTGGAACTCAGCTCCAATGAAGAAAAAACAAACAAAGCAAACCACATGTCATGAAAAACTACCACCAGTGAGGAGGAGAGAGGTTACAAATCATTGTCCATCCTCTCCTTCCCTCTGACGTGTCGGTGTTGGCTGCTGAACATTTTAAGATGACAATAACACTTCATTTCTGCTTTGCACTTGTGTCAGAATGCCAGTTTCCTATTCCCAGACTGAGGACAGGGTTTGTGGACATCACCTGTGGAGTGATACTGGACCTTCTGAGCCAGGCTGTGAGGGGTCCCTGCTGTTCCACAAGGGTGTGATGTGAACATGGGGATGAATAATTCAGGGCACATTTGTCAAAGCCATAAAAAGGTATATTAGGGGTCCCTGTAGAATTTAGCTGGAGTTATATACATGCTGTAGTTCCTATATCTGTGCTATTACAGGGTTTGAGTCCTTACTTTGGTTCCATTCTGAAAGAGAAAAAGGTTGAGGAAAGGCAGCTCATGGTCCTGATGTCCCAGATGTCACAGTGGGTAAATGGGAGCGCCTGAGGAGCTCTCCTGCTCCTGGACTGCTTGTCAGGTGTTCAGTGGTTTTCCAAGGGAAAGGAAGAGGAATAGCCAGATCACTTGTGGATAGATAGTCAGGACTCACCTCACCTAATTGCAGATATCTGTATGGAAGGTGTTTGCTCCTGAGCTGCCAAGTCAGGCTTGTTTCATCAGTCAGATGCAGATATTGAATAAAGGAGGCTCTGAGAAGTCCAGTTTCTCTCCCCTGATGAGAAGAGGAGCCCAGGGCTGGCTCAGAGGGAGCAAGGGGCTGGGCAGACACTTGTCTGTGATCAGATGAGTGTCACCTATTTGGCCCCTGAGCACGCTACACCTTGGTCTGTTCTCCAGGAGCAGAAATAATTTTTGGGAAAAAACGAGTCTCCAGGTGTGGCAGGGACTGCTCAAGAAACCTTGCTGGCCACGTTGCACTGGTGTCCACACCAGCCCACACAGCACCAGCACAATTCCACGGTGCCTGAGCTGGCAAAGTCCCACCTGCAGGAGAGACTGCAGGGACAGAAGCTGCAGAGGCTGCCAAGGGCCATTGGCATTAGCAGCTGCTCTCAGCCAGAGGAAGGGATTGCTTTTAAATGTCACATCCTGGAAACAAAAACTTTTCTTCAGACAGGGTTCATGTTTACATTTTTCCACAAATATTTATGCCCCTTTTAAAGCTGGTTTGGTCCTATCTTGCCATCTTCTCACCACAAAATTTTCATGAGTAGTTATTAGTTTAAATAGCATTTTTAATTTTTTTTTTCCTAAGGGGAAAAAATTTCAAAATCAAAATCAAATATTTTGGCTTAAAGTACCATTTAGTGCATTAAAACACTAAGATTTTGGAAAAAATGTATTGAAAATATGGCCACATGCTGACACTTTCAATTTATTAACATTTTTGCAGGGTATCATTTCCAGGAAAATGATGGTAGGTTAGCTTTTCAATAAAGTTTTAGGAATAAATAATTGAAATGAGAATAACATGCAAGTGGGAAATTCTGGTTTCTAAAGGGGTGTATTCATGATTGAACCAACTATTGTGCAGAAAGCCATAGTCTGATTTGTGTAATGACCTTCACAAATACTATTGAGATCTGGTGTATTTCTACATAATTACAATCAAATAGTGACTATTCTCCATCATTTATAACATCTTTCATTATGGTCTCAAAAGACCTCGTAGCATTTGTTAAACTAAAGTGCTCTCACCCTCTGCTCCTTTTAAATATTTGAAGCTATTTTAAACTCCTGAGGGAAAGGATTTAAATTGTCAAAAGAAAAAAAAGAAGGATTTTTAAATAAAACAATTATTCCAACAACCGCTGTTCATATTAATCAAGAATAGTTTCTTAGCTGAGTTTTTGTTTACCAAACTCACTTTTCCTTGCTCCATGCTAATTATGAGGATTGCTAGATTACATATTTGGAGGTTTTGTTTGATTGTTTGTTTCCAAACAAGGTTAAAGTATCTTAGAGAACACTTGTTAATGAAAAATTACCTCCTCACCTTCTTACCTGAGTCACTGACACCTCTTTGCAACATGCCTTGCTTTCTTACTCATTTCCACTTCCCATGGCCCAGAGATAAGACTAGAGGCCAACCAAAGAGCATTTAACCAATGTTTTTTATAGCATTTAATCTTTAAAGACTCTAAAACCCAGCCTGAAGATGTTAAAGCATGAGAGTTTTAGAGGTTTATTGTGTAATTACTTTTGCTCTGTACTCAGGGTAGAATTATTTCAACATTATTTTACATGAGCATATGTGGGAAAATAGTTCTGGAAAATGTGTCTCAATACCTACAAGAGGAATATTTTCTTTACCATCATGCAATGAATGAGGGAAAACTTCAAACTTGATAAGAGTCAGGTGGAGATTTTCCTTAATCTGGTTTCATTTTATGTGATGCTTAGCAGGGCATTTTTAGATCTCCCCTCAGGAGCATTAATTAGAACAAATGCAATTAGTCTATGGCATCCTTATTAAGGCAGAATTCTTACATTAATCAGTAGAAGTTTTGCTGAATTAAAGGATTGTCCCAGGTCTTGCCATAAGACAATACTGAGTTGGCACAGAAGCCAGAAAGGATTTAGAGGACAGAGCCAGGAAAATGTGCTGAACCACAGGAGGCATGAACAGAAACTTGAATTTTTAGTACCATCTTTATCCTGGGGTGATCTTGTGTGCCATGGCTGAGTTCAGATGGCTTCAGAGGAGTTTGTCATAGAGCTCATCTGCTCATGGAGGGCTCATCTGTACCAACAGGATGAGCTGAAAATGCCCACACAGGTGGGACCGTGACCTTCTGGCAGCTCCAAAAAAAAGATATTTCTGGCCAGATATCAGGATTCTGGATGTTGAGCTCTTTGCTGCACAATTCCTGGGGTGCTGCAGGAAAATGCCAGGTGAATGGACCCACTTTGCCTTTTGAGCTTGCACTGTGACCTGGCCAGGGTTCACCACAGGCTGTCAGGGAGGTCACACTTGCTGTAAATCTGTTTTCTTGGGCATTGCCACCCAAATGAGAAAAAGGAGAGCAGATACCAAGCAGGTAGAGAGAGATGCTGGCACACCGCTCTGTCCCATCTTCCCCCACAGGGCAGCACATGCAAGGTTGCCCTGAGTCTCATGAATCCCATGAGAATTCATGAGGATACAGCTCTACCTGTCACAGCCTCACCTGGGTTGGTGGGGACCACAGGACAACTCTGGTCTAACCTCCTGCTCCAGCCAGGCTCAGTGCTGAATTCAGACCATCTTATCCAGCAGTAGTATAACCAACAGGGCTGCAAGAAAATGGGGTAGGTAAAAAACAAAAACCAAATGGGGTATGGTAACCACCCTGCAGCTGGGATGCAGTTCAGCTTTCCCTGAGAGCACACCTCTCTCTCTTCCTGCCTTCCAGGCAGATACATTTTTTATTAAGGAGGTGGCCTGACTCCAGCGCTGTGATCCCTGTGATAGGCACTTGCCCTGAGGGTGCCAGGATTGCCCTGAACAGAACTTTTGGGGCTGAGCTTGCACTGCTTTTCTGCTCTTCCAGCACAGACAGCTCTTCCCTGCAACTCCCTTTGGAACTCAGCAAAGAACAGAAGGAAATGCATCAAACTGGTGGCTCCATCCATTTCAAAAAAGCCAACACATGGAAAAAGTTAGGTGGGAAAGACTGTTTTTGCTCCTGGGGTAATGTTCTTGGGATCCACTTGAGGGCATAAGAAAAGCAACTTTGTCTGTGTAAATCCTACAGTGGAGGATCCCGTTCCCCAAAAGGGTTAATGCAACCTCTCTTTTCCCCCAATAGGTTCATGGTCCTAACAACTTTCATTGTGAAATGGGTGCAGGTGTGGGCTATGCTTTGTTGATCACAATCCCTTTTGCAGAGGAAGCTTTGAATATGTTTGACATAATCAGCTCACAGCCTTTGCCCGCACTCTTTCATAAACAGGCCATTTTCACATCCTTTTCATGGGATCCGACAAGCGGAAAAATAATTAATGTTACCTCAGCCTAACAGTGACCCAGCTTTGATTCAAAAAGACGGCATGTTGCATAAACTAACCATTTAATTGAGTGATAGAAAAAGCCCACATGTATCAATTCTGCCTCCACGTATTATGATTACTGGGGCTTTGCAAGGATTGTGCTCCCTCGGTCATAAAGCAGAGCTTAAATTCAAGCCCATGAAGTGGTTTCAGAAGAACTGATTGAGCATGAGCTGGGGATTATCTGTGTTTATGGTGGCAGGACATGGGAGCAGGGGAAGATGTGGGTACCCAGCCACCGTGGCGCATGTTCAGGTTATGTCCAGGTTATGCCACATGTCCTTGTGGGAACTGACAGTGGCCAGATGTTATCCAGCCACAGGACATTTGAGATGCTGATGGCACTACATTGCCACCTTGCCATCACCTCAGAGCCACAGCTAACTGGGATATTCCACAATTAGGACTACGCCTAATCTGAATAGGACAGAGTCACTGTTGAGGTAACCCACCAAAAAGAAATGTCCCAGATGAATTTCAGTTAAATTGAGATAGAGCCTAGAGGTAGCAGTGACTCCTCTAGCAGTCTTGTGAAAGGCAGGTCCTGCTTGAATAACCTGATGTCCTTCTCTGACAAGGTGACATGCTAAGGATGAGGAAAAGGCTGTGAATGGTGTCTACCTGGACTCTAGGAAAGCCTTTGACACACTTTCCCACAGTGCTCTCCTGGAGAAACTGGCTGCTCATGGCTTGGATGGGTGCAGCTTGCTGGGTGAAAAAGTGGCTGGATGGCCAGGCCCAAGGAGCAGTGGGGACTGGAGCCACATCCAGCTGGTGGAGTGTCACAGCTGCTGTTCTCAGGGGAACAGTTCTGGGGCCAGTTCTGCTCAATCTCTTCATTGTTAATCTGGATGAGGGGAGGAAGGTACCCTCAGTCAGTCTGGAGATGGCACCAGGCTGGGTGGGAGTGTGGATCTGCTGGAGGGCAGGAAGGCTCTTCAGGGGATCTGGACAGGCTGGAGGGACCAAGGCCAGTGGTCTGGGGTTCAACAAGGGCAAGTGCTGAGTCTGCACTTTGACCACAACAACCTCCTGCACAACTCCAGGCCAGGGGCTGAGTGGGTGGAAAGTGGCCCAGCAGAAAGGGACCTGGGGGTGCTGGTCAGTGGTGGCCAACCTTTCCCAAGAAGGCCAATGTCACCTGGCCTGTCTCAGCAGTAGTGTGGCAGCAGGACCAGAGCAGTGATTGTCCCCTTGTGCTGGGCACTGGTGAGGCCAAGCTCTGACTGCTGTGTCCAGCTCTGAGCCCCTCAATTCAGGAAGGACTCTTGAGGTTCTGGAGCCCCTCCAGTTGATGAAGACACCACCCTACATGGTCCCTGCCAGTAATTTCAATGCAAGTCCTTCTTGCTTCCTCAAGAATTAACCCCTTTAATGTAAAGAGGAAATACTCTCCTTCCCTGCAGTCTGAAGAGCCCTGATAAAGCCAGAAAAACACTTGGTGAGACAAATGGATCAATAATCATTAAGAACATTACCAGGCTTTACCAGACCTCACAATTTGCTGGAGAAAGGGCTCCTGTGCTCAGTGTGGGTGCAGCAGAGGAGAGTGAAACAGCCACAGACCCTCAGAAAGCTGGAGACACATGGCAGGCTGTTTGTCACCAAAGTGGTGTCAAATGCCAAATGATGAGGAGAGGTAGGAGCAGGTACAGAAACCACTCTTCCTCAGAAACCTTCAGTGTTCTCCGAGTGGGCCATTTTGTGTCTCTAGCAAATATTGTCTTTAAAATTATCCCAAATAGTGGCAATGGAGGAGCTGGGGAGCAACCATTCTAATTCAGCTGATTGTACTTAGTTTCATAGCTACTAACACAACCCTCTGTATTTTATCCCTGTCCTTTGACTCTTCACACCACTAGATATTGGTCATGTTTCCGTCTTGTCTGCCATGCTATTCACACTGAATTACTCTCTGTGTGTCTCACTCACTCCCAGATCATTTTTAATGGAATTTGATGATTTTTTCTCACAGCTGTCCATGTCTTTTCCATGTCCAAGTACCCCAGCCCAACCTGCTGGTGAAGGAGATACTGAAGAAGCACTGATCTCTGGGTGTTCACCAAGGGTGGTGGTGGTACCTGTGGCCACAGGAGCCAAAATTTGGTTCCTCCACTGGCCAATGAACAGCCCATGAAACACCACAGAGGAAGCCTCCACTGGAACCTATTCAAAGGAAAGCTTGAAGGCACTACAGGGACCAGACCCAGGACTGGTTGCTCCAGCTACCACACCTGTGGTCAGATGGGGCTGGGTGACCTCTTCGAGCCTTGGGAACAGACATGACTTTTCCTGCTTTCCCTGCCATGGCTACTGCCCATAAAGTGACCCTCCACAGGCAGGGGCTTTTACTTCTCTTCTACTTAAAATCTGAAATTCTCTACTGTGAGTGTGGTGAGACACACTGGGAATGGATTGCCCAGGGAAGCTGTGGCTGCTTCATCCCTGGAAGTGTTCCAGGTCAGGCTGGATGGGGCCTGGTCTAGTGGAAGGTGTCCCTGTCTATGGCAGAGGCTGGAACTGAATGGTCTTCAAGGTCTTTTCCAACCCAAACCATTCTGTGATCTGGCCCCAGCACGGACATGCCATGTAAAGAGAATTCCAAAGTTTGCTGCTCCCAGCCTTTCCTCTGAGCTGCTGGCTCCTCCATCACGGGGCAAGTGCCCAGAAGTCCTGTGGGAGACCTGATTGAGAGAGGGTTGTGCTTTCCCTGGAGATGTCTGCAGTAGGGCAGCATGCCTGGCTGGGCTAAGTGTCCCTGTGAGCTCCTGGAGATGAGAACTGAGCTAATAAATGACCAGGCACAGAGTAGGACAGCAGAAAAGGGGCCTGAAGTGCTGTTTCCATCTAGTGAGATTCAAAACATTTTGTGAGGAAACTCTTCAGTGTTTGTAACACTGCAGTGACACAGAGGAAGGATTTGCCTACATCCCAGTGAGTGCAGCAGTGACAATCCTGCAGCCTGCCTGCCAGCTCAGGGAGTGCATGCTCCTCACACCTGAGTCATCTCTGTTAGTCCCTAACACACAGCAAGGGCCTCTCTGCTTTATGTAGTCAGTCACTGCATAACTCCCATTCATTTGCATTTGGGAAGACAAAAGGCTGCAGATTAAGGTGCTCTTTAGTGCCTAATTCTGCCCTCATAGGAATAGAGACAACACAGGCAGTTCCAAGATGCTCCTCAGAGGGAGTATCCTGTGTATTTTTTCACAGGCAAAATCCTGGCTCTGGTGAGTGTGTTCATCCTCAGCTGGAGCCAGAAAATGCTTTGAGGCATGAACTCTCTACAGGCAGTGCCATCACGTTCACCTTTATTTTGAAGGAGGCTACAGTTTTCATGCCCTGTGGGGATGGCAGCCTGCTCCAGGACTGATCCTGCCAGCCCTACTTACAACAGGTATTACCTTCCCCTGCCTGTTGGCTCCCGCAGAGCACTGACAGAGCAGGATGCTCTTCAAGGTGAAGGTGTGCGTGGGGGGATCAGCCCTCGATGGAAGAGTTTTAATGTGAAGTAAGATCAAACATCACAGCCACACCTCTACCTCCAGCAGTTTCAGCCTACACAAAAGAGGGGAACGTGCAGAGGAGCAGAGTCCAGGTACCGGTGTAACTTCTGTAAAGGATTAGAGAGGGAAGGGAAGGAATATGAAGGAGAAAAAAGATGAATAAAAAAGAAAAACTACCAAAAAAAGAAAAAAAAATAGAAAGGAAAAGAAATATATATAAAAAAATAGAAAGGAAAAATTTAAAATATAAAAAAAGGAAAAAAATAAAGAGAAATAATGAAAATAATGAAAATAATTCATCTAGAGCTGAAATTTAATTTTTTTCTCTCTAACATCCATGGACCTAATTGGATTTATTGCCTGACTGCAGGAAAACTTGAAAAATATTATAGAAAAATAAGAGAATTTGAAATTAACACATACAGTACATTTAAATAAGATGTCAAGATTAGAAATGCAGTTAAGATTTGGAAAAACTTTGTAAACCCAGAAGGGTTTTAAGTCCTAATGTGATTTGGTGTGCCCAGTCATGATTTTTCTACCCTGGGCAGGTTTTGAAAACAAAACTTGAAAGGATAGTTTGGGACAGTCTTCTTCCCCTTGACTGAAAACCTTGAGGAGAGTGGAGGAAAACACAGAGTTCCTCCACTGGCCCCTGGCAAGGAAGAAGGGAGATTTTCCCTTCACTTCTTTGGACTGATGTTGACAGACTTCAAGCAGCAATGCCAGTGCACTGGGCAAATTTGCCAGCATCCTTCCAGTGAAAGACAACTGGAGTAACTCACTGGTTAGGAGGGTCCATGTGGGCTGTTCCTCTTCACTGCTTGAGCAGCGTTTCACAATCAGAGCCATTGAATTCCATTTCTAAGTGTCACTCAGTCACCCTGGGCCCAGCGTGGCTCCCTGTGCTGCTTTCAGAGAAAATGAAGTTGTCCATACTGTGAATGGCAGGATGCATCCCAAGGAATTTGCATCAGAAGAGGGACTTGGCCTCATTCCTTCCACAATTTGAGAAACACAGTGGCTCCCTTAGGTGTTGGAGCCAAAGAAAGAAAGGACCTCTTCCATGGGCAGTGAAATGAATGAATGGCTCCTGATGAGTTTGTCTTATCCTGTTTAACCCCTCCTTCCCTCCACCTCTCCCAGCTTGCAGCAGCACGGTGCAGACCTGGTGAAGCACAACTGTTTCCCTGCCCTTCATGCCCTTGATTACTTCAATCACACTTATTTTACTGTGGAGAGGGAACTGAGCCAACTAAAGCAAATCTCTCCATTGGCAGTAGGGATCTAGGGACAAATGAATCCATTCCTGAAGAAAACCTAAAAAAAAAAATTAAAAAAAAATAAAAGCAGGTGCATCACCCCAATTTCTCTACCAGTTCAAAGGGCGATTAGCTCAGATGTAGATGTCTGATATTCTGTGCTGGAAACACCTGAAACTGATGAAACCAATGCCACTGTTAGAAAGAGTTGGGGAGTTTTGGTGAGGATCTGAGAGCCAGGCATGTAGGTGGGCAGGGAGGGCAGGATGCAGCTTGCAGGAAAGACACTGGATCACACGTGTCTGCAGATGGGTATCTACATGAGAGAGGTGGCCAGGCCCTGTCAGCAGCAGGGGAAATGGGCTGTGCACTGTCAGGGGAGCTCAGGGGGTGAGACACACCTGGATGTCTGACATGAAGGGAGCTGGGGCAGTTCCTCTGCTGCAAATTGAAATATTTTCCTAGAATTGTTGAGCCAACACCTCCTAACAGCTGAGGATCCAGGCACGGTGACTTGGCCAAGAAAAGAGATCAGTTCATCCTTTCTCCTGCTTCCAGCACCCTCCTCACAAAACTCTGGGCATCCTTTTACTTCTAGTGGAAACAGATTGCTAGTGGCAAGGAAGAATGCAGCATTCTCGCATCCAAAGCATTTCACCAGAGTCCAGGAGCTCATCTGTCCACCAGAAACTGGGGGGAAAATATTCCTTCACCCTCAGGAACAGGAAGAATTGATGGTCTTAGAGCATTGCAGTGTCTTCATGGAGCTGCACAAGTGCAAGCAAGGCTGGTGCTTGGAGAGAGCTCAAACTGGGTGGAATCAGATTGGTATCACTCCTGGATGCAAAGAGGTTTGCACTGGGGGTAGAGAAGGGACCTGAACTGCTGTAATTAGATTATCAGATCTCCAGAGCAAGATTCAGCTCATAAGGCATTTTAACCCTTTCTTCTAATACTGTGGTGTGCAAACTAAATGTTCTCCCTGCAAAACCTGGGCAGATTTGTAATGCGTGGAAAGGGATCACAAGTTTCTGGTCACTGCAGCTCTCAGATCCTGGTATTGTTTATGGCAGGTTTAGCACATTTCCAGTTGTCCTGTGGTTAAGATCGGGTCTTACATCCTGTGAGAATCCCTTAGGAGAGAACCAGTGCCTGGATGTGCAGGCCACTTGTGGGATTTGGAGGGAGGCAGATAAAATGCTGCAGGATTTCCTAGACAGGACCAGTGTTCCCCCAGAGCACCCATGCCTCTGTGTAAGCCACTACAGATAAGATTTTGGCAAGAAATGTTGGGATTTGTTGTGCTTTCCTATAACCCCACCAAGGAAGGATGACTTTGGAGCCACGCCAGAGTGTTTCAGGCTGACTCAGCAGGGAGAGTTTAGGGATGGAGGCATTGCAAAGTGTGGATGTGACACCTAACTCTGCCACAGCACTGTGTGACCTTTAACAAATCACTTTCCCGTGATGTTCCTTGACCCCTTGCAGTAAAACAGGGCCTGTAACACTTCCTCAGTCATACTTGTCTCTTTGGATCGTCACCTTTTCAGGGTAGGGAAGGAGGTTTCACACTGTGACAAGCAGCTGCTGTCTGGAATAAAACAGCATTCAGAGTTATGCTAAATGACCTTAACATTCATGACATGCTCATTGCTGTGGTTTTCCCACCGCTCACATATTCCCTGCCTGGGACAGTGAAAATAAATACCATCCCTTGTTCCATTATAATAAACACATTCCCTCATTCCTTGAAGGGTCTCCTTGGTTTCTTGTCAGGTCTGCTTCCCCACCATGCTGCCAAGGACAAGGGACAAATGTTGGAGAGGAGGAAGACACTAATTTTTTCTCTACTAAAGTATGACAGCTCTTATTATCTTTTGACAACCTCTGCCCACGTTTAGTCACACACTCAGCTACAGAGCCCAGCTGCTCCCCATCAGCTCACATGGGTTTGTGTGCAAGCAGGGACAAAGTCTCCCCCCACGTTTCCCATGAGCTGAGAGCTGTCTAAAGAGACTGAAGAAATTGTGGTTTATTTTCACTTTGCTTGTGAAAGTCACAAACTCACACTGTTTGTGTAAGTTTACACATCTTAACCAGGATGTAAATCTGTTTCCCTGAACTTGAAGATGATCTGGTCCAAATGAAGGCCCTAATGAAGCTTCAGCAGTACAAGGCCATGGCATCTCACCACAGCTCTCTCAAGAGTCTTGCTCTCCTGTTGCCCAGCAAACTTTCTGCCACTGAGACAACTGGTGGTTTTGATGCTACTGACCAAATAATGATTTGAGCTCAGTTTCAAAACTGCTGCCCCAGTGGGACAGTGGAACTGCAAATTCCAGTGTGCCACAGCTCTCACCTCCTGCCATCTCCAGCCAGGCTGCCCTTCACAAACAACTTGTCCTGGGAAAATAGGAGAGCAGACTGGATAAGTAAGAAACAATATTTTCCTGAAAACACAATCACGGAAACAATTAGATTGGAAAAGACCTCTGAGATCATTGAGCCCCTCCTATGACTGAATACCACCATGTCAACCAGACCATGGCACTGAGTGCCACATCTGGTCTTTGACACCTTAAACATCTGCAGGGACAGTGACTCTGCCACCTCCCTGGGCACCTGATCAAGCCGTGGGCTGCCAGATTTTCCAGGAATGTGCTGTGGAGACTGTGTCAAAGGCTTTGCTCAAGACCAGGTGGACACATCCACAGCCTTTTCCTCATCCACTAGGCAGGTCACCTGGTCATAAAAGGAGATCAGGTTGGTCAGGCAGGACTTGTCTTTCCAAAACCTTTGCTGGCTGGGTCTGATCCCTTGCCTGTCCTGTATGTGCTGGGTGATCACTCTCAAGATTATCTGTTCCATAACCTTGCTGGGCACTGAGGTCTGGCTGACAGCCCTGTACTTCCCTGGATCCTCCTTCCAGCCCTTCTTGTGGATTGGTGTCACATTGACACCTCCAGCTGTGACCTCCCCAGTTAGCCAGGACTGATGGTAAATGATGGAGTGGGGCTTGGAGAACTCTTCCACCAGCTTCCTCAGCACTCTTGGATGAATCCTGTTCCATCCCATCCACTTCAGAGCATCTAAGTGGCTCAGCAGGTCACTAAATCCTAAAGCTTTACACATCATGAGCAGTTCTAGCAGCAGGCAAGAGAGAACACACTGATCATGTTGCATTGCTGGAAGGTGCTTGCACATATAACAGCAGTGCATGAACAGGAGTAAAGTAAGTAGAGTAAAAAAGCTCATCAAAACTTCCTGTCCCACCTCAGAGAAACTCCCTGGCAGGAGCTTTCTTCTCCCATGAGAAAGGATGCACACCTATGGATTAGGGCTGTGTCTTGCTTTGAAACCTCCATCTCTGGTGGTCATGGTAGTATTTGTAACCAGATACACAACCCCACATGACAAATGTCCCATATCTGCAGATATCCATGAATTACTGCTCTGGGGGAGTCTAAAAGCTTGGCCTAAATGATCTCTTCAGGAACCTGCAGAGAGCAACTTGTCTGCCCTTATTTAGCCAGCTTTTATTTTAGGGTGAGACCCAACCTCCTGAAACAAGGAGATCCCAGGGCATCTCCATCAGCTGTAAGGCTCCTCCTCCTCTGCTCTGCTTTGAACCCCATTTCCCTGCAGCTCCATTAGATGTCCAGTGTCTAGACCAGAAGAACACTTACATGAGTGTGAATGTCATTTCCACACATGAGGAATGTAATTTATCCCTGTTTGAATATCATTCACTCTGCTGAAGGAAGGCCAAGCTTGGCTCTGCTCTGTGTTCCCTTTGACTCCCTGCACTGTTTTGGATTTGAGGCACTATCCCTGTGTCTTCCAGGATCACTCTTTGTGGTGGCCCTGAAGTGGTGGGGTGAGGTGTGACCCTCCAAGCTGCCCTGGGAGGGAAATGGCCCAGCTCAGCTCTGCTATTTGCTTTAATCAGACATAAAATCAGCACCCCTTCAAGGTTTTGAAAGCAGGTTACCTACCAGTCCTGGCCTGATCTGTCACTGTTATTGCAAACGTGGGTCGGCTGCACGGTGAGAGCTTTGCTTTGTCAATAAATCCCAGACACAATGGACTGCAGGAAAGGGGAAATGATCCAAGGAGCTGGGGTGGATGGGGAGACAGCTTCTGCTCTCCTAGGGTAGCCAATTGCCTGGATCAGGCCTACAGCTTTCATTTCACAAATGTGCAATCTTTAGCTCCTTTTACGTGTCCCCAGGCAGTCTCATAGACACCACCTGAAGTATATGAGAGCCTGGCTGATTATGGGTCTGCTCTAAAGCCCTCTGAAGTCAGTGGGAGTCTTTCCCCTGACTTCACTGTGTTTGGGGCAGGCCCTGGATGACTATCCCTCAGGTTAGACAGTTTAATCATCCATTCAGCAGTACACAAAGCAGATCACATACACTTTCAGCCTGCATTGTATGGTGTTATGAAACGAGAAGATTATTTGATATGATTCAGAGATAGCTCAGGTATAAGGTAAAAAAAAATAACACCTTTGATGTTTTACATTACACTTCAGTTATTCCTTGAGGGGCAAATTCTCGTCACCTTACCCAGGTGAATATTGCGCTCAGTAATTTTGGTCAAAAACATTCCATCAACTTTCTTTTTAATAGAAAATGTTGAGGTGGGGGGGGACAGGGGCGGAAATTCAGCTTGGTGGAGATTTCTGCCAAACAGGACAAAAAAGAAAAGGCAAATCCATATTTTCCTTCTTTCAGCAATCAGGAAAAAAAAAATGGGAACAAAAATTAGTTTTGAAGGGATTTTCTAACAGGGCAATAAAACTAGTCTTTTTACTTTCCAAAAGCTAAGGAGAAATAACAATTTCCCAATGATTGCAGTCTCTGTCTGGCACAGCTGTTTCTAGCTGAGGTGTCAGCCATCCATGGCCTATCAGCCAGGCCTGATCCTCATCTTGACTCTCTTTGGTCAAGCTACAAAATGAACCTTTGTCCCTCTTATTTTGTGTGCTATCAGAACCAGACTGACAGGACCAGGTTCCACTTTTGGGCTGGGCAGAATTCAGGTACATCCCACTCCGAGTCAGGTGGGATCTACAGGGTTTGTAGAGCCTTATCTCAAGAAGTCTGATGAAGAATTTTTTTTTTTCTAGAAATACAGAGAGGGCAAAGGCAGGGATACTTGTAGTTTCCTGGAACACTGTTGTATCATTTGAACTATTCCTAAATATTTTTGGGAAAAATCACCCTTAATCAGCATTTAAAAAAAAAAGCAATAAAACTTTTTGTACAGGCACAACACACTGTGGCCGAATTCCACGGACTTGGTGAGAGCGACAGGGCAAATCAAAGCCTCCACCTTCAGAGGAGAAGCAAACCACAATCCATGGCCAGTGGCAGTAATTGAAGCCCCACTTCTAAAGGAGTTGGCGGGCGATGAAACCCAGCGCGGATGGCTCTGTTCTGCCTCTGGAATCCCCTCCCACCGCCCCGCAACGCCGGTGCTGCTGGGGGTGGGGGGTTTAACTTCACTGGCACAAGAGTTCCCTTTGTTGATGGGAGCCGGGTCTCCTCTAGGGGACTGGGCTGATCCAGCTGTACTGGCAGAGCCTTTGTACTGCCGAGCAGCTCAAGTGCAGACCTGCAGTGGGTGCCTGCCCGAACCCTTGCTGGCAGGTCGATAAGGCCAGCGCTGAGCAGAGTTAAACGACCCCGCGCTGGAGAAATGCCACACGTAGGAGCCAGCGAGCATCTGTGCTACCGATCCAACGCATCTCTCGAAATGCCTCTGGACTGTGCTTCTTTTCAAGCAGGGAATGCCTTTGTTTTTAGGAGGTGTGCGTGCTGGGAGCGCTGCAGAGGTACCAGGCAGCTGTATTTGCAGTCATCAGAGCAGCCATGGTTTCACAGAGAGTACCACAGCTGGGGAGGCACCTCTCTGCATGCCTAAAATGAGTGGAGAAAACTAAAAAGAGTGAGAGGAAACTAAAGAAAGACTAAAAGAGTGGAGAAAGCAAAGATGAGACTTCTCGTGATGCTTAACTTTAGTGACCAGCAGCTGGGATCCGTGATAATCTGCATGAAATCACTGCTCCCCTAAAGCCAGAAGGAAGGACGTATTTTCCGGGGCGATCCCACGGAATAGAGAGGATGAAGGCCTGAAGTTTGAGCCTTTCTCCTTAGGAAGGACAATTCTCGGCTGACATCCCTGGAACTCGGCTATGCCCCGGGCTTCTAGGCCATCACCTGAGCCGGGCTGGGGAGAGGCTCATTGTCATGGAGAACTGCCCAACCCAGGCATGGCCTTGGCATTTATAGGGGAGCGGGGACTCTCAGGGTGGGACAGCAGGCTAATTGCCTTTGTCTTCCCCCTCCTTCAATCGGGGAGTCTCAGCAAATCCCTGAACCCATGACAAAAGCCCTGCTGCTTTTGAGTGCCTTTCATTAAACTCAATCCTCTTGCCCTCCCTCTCCCGAGGTTTGCTGAAAAGAAGTCTCTTTCAATGGCAAAAGGAAACCTAAAAGGCTGCCATTAGCTCATTCACTGTCTCCTCTGCAGACTGGGTGCCTATTTGCTGAAATCTCCTCTCAAGTGTCCCTTGAGCACACCGGGGATAGCTCCTCTGTAGGAGGGGCCACATTCCCTGGTTCCAGCTAAGAATGTGCTTTCCCTGGAAGAAGCAGAGTTTGGTGCTTATGGCTGGACAGGTGCACTGGGGGCAGTCAGACCTGCCAAAGCCTCCCTTGAGTCCAGCACCGCCCCTCAGGACCAGGGCTGGAACACTGTGGTGGATGAATCCTTATCTGATTCTGCTCTGGCAGGTTCTGGCTATGCCCCTGCCAACTGAAGTGGCACAAACCCTGTCGAGAGCCATGGGGTATTGCTGAGGACATACTGCCAAGTGCAGCCCACCTTGCAATATGAATTAGTCAGATTTGGGGTCCTCTGGAGCAAAAATTTATGGGTACTGTGCAGAAACGTACAGCTGATGGAAGTGGCAATGTGAATTCGCCATTGGTTCTCCATCCTCAAATATTTATGGGTGATGCCTGCAGAGACACAGCTGATATGAGGGTAAATGAAAAAAATCGGAGTGGAAGAACATGAGCTGGACACTTCACGAGTGTCCTGCATTGGCTCAATACTTGCTGAGGTCTGAGGTCTGAGAGCTGGCTGACTGGAGAAGGGCTGCAATGGTCACTCAGATACACAAGTATACAGTTCCTGGCTTACTTAGGGACTAGATCTTTATCTTTCAGAGGTGTTGGGAATCCCTCCACTGCTCTTAGATCAAACTCAGCAGCCCAAACTCCAGATAAAGTTATTCCACACCTGGCGGGATTGAAGCAGGACAAGACTGACCACCTTGTCCTTTTCCTAGTGTTATTCTGCCCTTTCCCTCCCATTATCGCTGCCACTGCATCACCTGAGACGGAATTAAAATCAGGAGGAATTACCCCTAAAGCCAGGAAGATGGTATCTGTGCTGGGAAGGGGCGAGGGGGAGGGGGGAGAGGCAGAAATCGCCACCCACCCTCTGGTCACAATTGCACAAAGGGCGCTTGGCCGGTGCTGGGGCAAGTACTTGGTCCCGATCCCAAGCACATGGAAGTCATCTGATGTTTCGTCATGGCTTCATTATATTTTGGATCAGGCCAGCGGTTTGTCTTGCATCACTGCCCTGTATGTTCTGCAGGTAGCCAGTGCAGAGGCGCTGCCAACTATTTTGTTTTCTGAATAGCCTGCAGGGATGGCCTTAAATCACGGCAGATGCCTGTGTGTTAAACAGCTGCAATTTCATGCTTAACTTCATTGTGGATGCTACATTCCTCATGAAGACACTTACATTTATGCTCTAACTGCACACAGCCCCCAACAAACAGCTCGTGGAAACAGCAGGAATGAGGGGTTGTTTAGCCTAATGGATACTGGATGATGCATTCTCCTTTCCCAGCAGCAGGGAATCAGGAAGGATTCCCAGAAGCGCTGCCTGGCCCTCTGGTGACTGGTCCCACCTCTTCACTGTCCGACAGTGTAAGCAGGTGCAATCCCATTAGAGAAATTCATTTGCAAAACGGACTGAGCCTCCTGCTAGCTGGCACCGCGCTGGAACCAGTCCTGCCTCTTTTACTGTTGCAAGTTTTTATTTTTTTTACTAAACCGGGCTGAAAAAGGACAGCTGAGATTCAGACCGTTGAGAAAAACAAACAAACAAAAACGAAGGAGTGCCCACACTGCACAGCGAGACTCCAAGAAACTGCAAACCAGCTCAGATGTGTCTCCTTCAGGAGGAAAGCAGGTTTCTATCCTCCCTCCTGTGCAGATGAAATTGGTCATAAATTTTTTACACCTTTTATCCCAAATGATGTGAAAGAAAAACCTGCCTCCCACAGAGTTTTAAAATACTTCAAACATACTGATGAACAACCAGGCCAATATCTAACAATTGTTAATATTTTATTCCCAACAGCTGTTCAGCCTGAAAAGTTTCAGTAATACACTAAAAACAAAAACAAAACCAACAAAAAATTCAAAACAAATAAAACAACAAAAAGGGGGGGAAACAAAGTAAAATAAACTTTAACAAAGTTTAAAACACATTATAAATAAGTACAGCTCCAGAGCATAATTTACAAATATAAAACCACATAGAAACGTATGTACAGAAGAGTTACATTACGTACAAATATGTATAAAAATACCCCAGTGTTTATTCTTGTGCTAAAGCTGCGTGGCTAGAGTTATCTTTGGTACTAAGCTCAGGGAAAGAAGATGGTTTTACAAGACATGGCCCTGCTGTACAATATGCCAGACACAGGAAGACCCTCCATGGGTTTGAGGAGGTTTTGGGTGGGTGTTCATACAGGGTATTCCCCCGTGCATTGCATATTGCAGGAGCAGGGCACAAGCAAGGGCTTACAGAGGCAATTGCTGGCAGAAGAGTTTTTTTAATACATTGTACAAGGCACTTCATAAGAAATCTCTTCATTTATTTTTTCCTGTTCTCTTCTAAGACTCACTGGATGTCTACGCTTGGCTCTTGCCAATACCACTTTATGGCTATGGTTTTTAAACTTCTTGTTCTACATTCAGGATTAGAAACCTCTGAAAACATTAATTCAGTTCATGCCTGCAGAATTTAGATGGCAAACCATCTACACCACCTAATGTTTTCCTGGATGGGGAAAAAAAACCCAAAACATTTCATCTGCCTTCTGCTGGTGCTCAAGGGGTGTTCTTGTTATGAAAGGTGAGAAGCTCAGTCTTCCTGGAAGAGCTCCTGGGAAGCGCCCACGTTGAAATGCCGTTTGCAAAAGCGCATGGTCCAACTCCCATTCCCTTTGCAGCGCTGGCTGGCTGCCCCAGCACCCTACACCTCTGTCCCATCCCGTGTGTAGATGAGGCTGTTGACTGTGAAGTTGTAGTAGTGGTTGTACTGGGCTCCCTGGCTGCCGCTGCTGGGGTGGAAGGAGCTGTAGTAGGCAGGGGAAGGTCCCGCGACCCGCTGCAGCTGGTCTGGGGAAGGCACCTCCTGAGAAGAGCTGCTGGAAGGGGTGAAAGTGCCACTGCTCAGCTGTCCAGCAGAGAAGTTCCTGTGATGCAGGTCACTGCTGAGACCCCCCGTCAGCCGGCTGCCCCCGCCGCTCAGGGAGCTCATGCCGCTGAAGAAGGTGCTGAGACAGCTAGGGGTGGATGAAATGATACTGGAGGGAGAGGAGCTTTTGGGATGGTCCCTGGCAGAGGGTGAGGGGTCCAGCTCTGGGGGTGGGCTGTTTCCACACGGTTTGCCTGCGGCTGGGATGGGTCGCTCTTCCTCAGCCTTCAGGCCCCCCAGGGAGGAGGCCGCAGAGGCGGTGGCGGGGGCGTTGGGCTCAGAGCGCCGCTTGCGTTTGCGACGGAAGTTCCCGTTGTCAAACATCTTCTCACAGTTGGGATCTAAGGTCCAGTAGTTTCCTTTCCCTGGAAGAAAACAGGAGATACAAGAGAGAAAGTCAACTTCTGTGACAGCGAGCCCTGCTGCTGACAGATAAGCAGCATCCATGCCTTGTCCAACTGGCACAGAACCCACATCTCTCCTGCACCTGTTCCTCCTCCCTCTGTTGTCCAGTACATGGATCCAAAAGCTGTCTCCAGGACATTCCCACCTCCTTCTCTCCAATACCCTAGTGAACCTTAAGGCCACATAGAAGAGGAGAACCTCTGCATCCCAAAGCCTCTACCTTAGACTTGGCCAAAGAGAACGTGAAGAGGGGCTCCCCTTGCTCTGGCTGCCTCACAGAAGCTGGGGCACTTACAGCCATCTCAGCAGTGGGTGACAAGTCAGTGCCCGGGCCATGGCTCTTAGAAAAGCTGATGGAGAGGCGGGATGGCACTCTCAGGCACACGAAGGAGACGGGCAGGCCAGCATCACTGAGCTGCGGGGGCTGCAGACAAGCTGCCTCTCGCACAAGCTTTGGTGCGAAGTGCTATGGTGCTATCAGCTGTCCCCACTCGCCTCCTGCCCACGGCCGGGACGGGAGCAGTGACCCCACAACGTCCCGAGAGGCTCCAGCCCGGCACGTCCCGGCCCCGCCGGGCCGGACCAGCGCTGTCCGGGCGCGCCTCCGCCCACTCCCGGGCACCGGCTGTGCCCCGGGGCCGGCCCGGACAGCGGCGGGCAGGGAGGGGAGCCGTGAATCACGGGCACAAGGAGCCGGGCCTTGCACAACCGGCCCTCCCGGGCTGCTCGGGCAGGGGGAGAGGGCTGGGGCCGGCCCCCGCCTACACCTCCCGCGGGGCAGCGCCGGGCCGGGCTGGGGCCAAAGGGGATGGTCACACCACAGCGCCCGGGTCAGGGGAAGAGGGAACGCGGTCTCCTCACTGCGCTGGCCCCGAGGGGACGGGGAGCGCGATCTCATCACAGCATCCGACTAGGAGGGATGGAGAAACGCGGTCTCATCACAGCGCTGGCCCCGAGGGGACGGGGAGAGCGGTGGCAGGACAGCGCCCGACTAGAAGGGGACAGGGGAGACCCGCCGGCCGCGGAGACGCTGCCGCCCCTCTCCGTGTCCGCACCCGCCGTTCCCCGCTGCCCAACCATCCCTCCCGCCCCGCGCGGCGCCTCACCGGGGTCGTCCTCGTCGCGGGGCACCTTGCGGAAGCAGTCATTGAGGCTGAGGTTGTGGCGGATGCTGTTCTGCCACCCGGCCTTGCTGCGCTTGTAGAAGGGGAAGTTCTCGGCCACGTACTGGTAGATGTGGCTGAGGGTGAGCTTCCTCTCGGGCGCGCTCTGGATGGCCATGGCGATCAGCGCCGAGTACGAGTAGGGCGGCCGCACCAGCTTCAGCAGCTCCTCCTGGCTGGCCAGGCTCAGCCAGCTCAGCTCCGCGCCGCCCGCCGACGGCGAGCCGGGAGCCGGGGGCGAGCCCACGAGCTGCCCGCCCCGCGAGCAGCCGTACGAGGCGGGCGGCAGGAAGGGAGCGGCGGCGGCGGCGGCGGCGGCGGCGCCGGGCGGGCCCTGCAGGTAGGGCGCGGGGCTGTTCATGCCCCACAGGTACCCGGCGTTGGCTGGAGCTCCGTAGTCACCCAGCGCGTACCCGCCCGCCCGCTGCCCCGAGGAGGCGGCGGCGGCGGCAGCGGCGGCGGCGGCCGCGGCGGCGGCGGCGGCGGCGCCGGGCGGGTGAAGGCTGGGCTGGGGGTAGACGCTGAAGTTCTCGCTGCAGTACACGGCCATGTCGGGGGCTTCCTGCGCGCTGCGGGGCTGCGGGGGCGCGGGGGCGGCCGCCGGCGCCGAGGCTCTGGGCTGCGCCTGCTGCAACTCACCGGCGCTCATAATCCCTGGCCATGCAGGGCGGCCGGCGCTCCCCCCCGCTCCCGTCCTCTCCCGGCGACACCCCCCGCCCCGCGGCCCCGGTGGCCTTAGACCAAAAACTCCCGGGGGGCTGCGGCGCGGCGCCCTTATAGGCGCTGCCGTGCGCCCGGACTCCCCGCCCGCGGCCGGGGCCGGGGCTGGGCGGGCGGCAGCGGCGCGCAGCGAGCAGCCAGTAGCGCGGCTCGGCGGCGGGCAGGGAGGCGGAGGGGGGCAAGGCCGGGCCCCGAGAGCGGCGATGGGGGAGGGACCGGCGGGGGAGCTGCGGGAGGCGCCAGGGATTTGGCTCCCGGCAGCGCGGGGGCAGCATCCCCGAGCCGGACCCACCCCCCGTGCTGTGCCCGTCCCTCTCCTTCTCGACCTGGGGGTCTCTCCCGGCGCTGCCCGGTCGCCCCCGCACCGGCCGCCCCCTCCCCGGAGCTGTCCGCGCTGCCCCGGAGCTCGGGGATGCCATCCGGCTTTCCCGGGGATGCGATCCCCCCGATCCCTTCGGCCCCGACGCTGAGGTCGGGGGGGGATGAGCATCCCTGCGGCTCCCCCGACGGGAACGCCAAGGGAGGAATTCGCTTAAACTCTGTTCTTGAAGTGCAGTTTTGCCGCCCGTCTCCCAACAGCCGGGGCTGAGATCGCACTTCATTAGCTTTGGATAAGGAATTGCTTCGGATAAGGAAAATTGCCCGAAATTAAACAAACAAACACCAGCGGCGTCTCCGCTCGTACCGCGGGCGGAATGGGCTGGAGGGAGCGGGGCGAGATTTAGTGAATAAAAGTTATTTTAGTGCTCCGGGGAAGCCTAAAGGAAAGCGCATCAATTTGCAGAGAAAAAGTTCTCGGTGTTCATAACGATCCCGACACCCGGGATCGACACAGGGGCCAGCTCCGGCAAATCTCCTGGTCTGAGGCAAAGCACACGTGTAACAACAAAAATACGGTCAATGGTGCGGGAGGATTTAGAGACTTTTTCTAAATACCTGATACACGAGATGTACATTTCATCCCCCGTTCTTAAATGGATTTGTTATTCAGTTTTCTGCTGGTAAAAAATGACAAAAAAAAATGCCCTTTCCTGGTGTATACATGAAGCGCTCACTGCAAGCGCCGGGTGGATTGGTCTGACATCAGGATTTGGGGCAGATAGGAGCGTTTGGGAAAAGTCTTTGCATTTTATATCTTCCCTAAAACAGTTATAAAAGCACATGTAAACCAGCGAAACTTTCCCAGGCTGACTCCAATCCCAAATTTTCATCCCCTGCGTGATTAGAACAGCCGAAGGATTTTCAATTTTGTATTTCGTTTAAAAACAAGTGAATAAAAGTTTTTTGAGACAGAGAATAGCTTAAAAGTGTCTGGGTTAAAAAATTAGAATTTGAGGGTTTCTCCTTTTATCATAAAGAGAGGTGTTTGGGGGTTTATTGAGTTTTTTTCTTTTGTTTTGTTTTCTTGGGTTTTTTGTGTGCGTGCGTGTTTTTTTTTCTTTTTCTGTTGTTATTTTGTTGCCGTCACTGTTACTGTAGCTGAGTTTATTTTGCATCCCTTGGGGAAAGAGCTTCCCGTGTGCATTTGGATACCCAGAAAAGCAGGAGAAAAGTTTACATTACGTTTCACAAGGTGCCTTTTCCCTTCTCAGCTTCCTTCTCTTAAAGATTTATAACAGCTCCTCATCTTTTTTAGAGCAGGGTCGCGCTGGAAAATGCCGGTTTGAAGTCTGACAGGACAACAGGCATCCAAAACAAGCAGTTTACGGGGAAATCACAGCTAGAAAGGACATTTAAAGGACAAGAAACAGGTAGACTTATAAAAAGCAATTTCCCTCTTGAGTCTGAAGAGCTAAGCCGAAAATATTATTCTCTAAAATGACAAGAAATCTGTGTTTATCCGTTTGGTCAAAACCCCCGCGATCGTTGCAGGGAGGGAGAGGAGCAGTCAAGTGGTATCGCCGTATCGCTCGGAATTGAGGTTTTTTTCTCGGGGGATTTGATGTTTTTGGGCAAAGGCAGAGCCATCTAGAGGAGCAGCCCGGCTATGGCGAGGCGGGGCAGGCAGTTTCCCTCACAGGCATGGGGTGCTGCCTTCGAGCTTCCCTGAGCTGATTTCTCTGCCTCCAACAAAGGAAACGGGTTAGAAAATAGCGCTGAATTAGCTCTAATAAGAATGCGTGTCCTCAGAAAACTCCAGCTTGCTTTACCAAATAGTAAGGAATGTGAAACAAAAATAGCTTCACAGAGGTTATTACCTAGCTGGGATGGCATGGATATGCAAACCAACACTTAATTTAAAGAGTGGAGAGAATAAAGCTTTGATGGTGTGACGGCTGTAAAAACATTTAATTTTCTTAATGCATTTATCCTGCAAGTAGCATGCAGTGTTGCCTCGAAACATCATCAGCTCTCAGTACAGACCTGTTGCTTCTCCCTTCTGCCAAGGCATGAGGAGAGCATGAAGAGATCCAGCACTCTGCCTCTCTGCTTTCTAAATGCTGCTTTATTTCCAGAGAGCTCTGGGAGACGTTTGCTTTGCAGAAACACACCTAGGAGCTGGCAAGAGGTGATGAAACACAAAACTGAAATCAATTTCAAGGTAAGAGTCTGAGGCTACTGTCCATCACTGGGAGCAGATGTGGGGCTGGGTTGCAGCAGCTTTGTTGTCTCTGTGAGTGGGCAGTGAGGTGTGCTGGGTAGAGGAGCCTGTGGCACCTCAAGTTGGGCTGAGCTGCATCCCCAGCCAGCTGGGATTAAGTGCAAACCTCTCCAGCCAGCTGCCTTGGAAAGTGTTTCAAGGCTTCCCAAGTGCTGCAGGAGAGGAAGATCCTGCCCATCCTTGCCTGGTGCTGTCCCCACTGTTGCCTTAGGTGCTGTGCCTGTCCTTGTCATGCACACAGCACTTTTCCCCCTGCAGGAAGACACTGGCTGTGCCCCTGAGGCCCTGCTCCTCTGAACATGTAGGTACAGGCTCCCCTTTCCTGGTGTGGATCTCAGGTGTGTGTGCAGCTGAGCACAGAAACCTGAAAATGCTTCAGACCTGAGCTGCCAGCCCAGCAGTGGGAACAGGTCCCTGCACCCACCTGGGCCTCTCTCCATTTCCCAAGGATGCTGAGCTCTAGGGACAGGGTGTCTGTTGGGGGACAGAACACAATGACCCATATTGGCTTCTGTTGGCTTCACCAGGAAGACAGAGAAACCAGGATCCCTTCAATGGCTCCAGATTTCTGCAGGTTTGTTTTGTTTTGGCTGCATTTGCAATCTAAGTCTCACTTTTTCCTCTGGGCTGACAAGGAGCAAGGTGGTAACTCCATGGTCCACATAAAATCTGTTCTACAAAAATTCTTTTATATCTTTCTCCAGAGTGATCAGTGAAATTGGGAATGAGTTCTTCCTCCTCAGAGGGAAGATGGAAAAATTATCTTTTCTACTGAAGTACTCCAGTGTCTCCACCCTCAAGAACAATCAGGAATTGTCTAAGAGCAGCTCAAATTAAATTTAAGATCTAGTATCCCTGCCTTCCTTAGAGCCAAGCATATTCCTCCCTATTTATATGCTATAAGAACATCTCTTTTTTACACTCAGCCCCTGATTTGTCCTGCAAATAGCTAACAGAGAATATCTGATGGTGTGCAATAGATGTTTCACTGCTGTCAATTTGGGAAGGGTGTTCTGTGTATGTGTACACAGGTTAAAGCAATTTTTATCCCTTATCTAAGGAGAATGATGCACATCCCTCCCTCTCTGTATCTAGTCATCTACTGGACTGAAGTTCTGGTGATCTAATTTTGCCAGCTTACCTTATGATAAGATCAGAGGTTTTCAAACCTTTTTTTGATTTTTCAGACTCTACAATGCTTCCTGGGGAGATGTCCTCATCCCACGATGTTCAGGCTACCAACAACAGGCTTGGTTTGATTTTGAGTTCACAGTCTCTGGTAAACTCTGCAGGCTGCAAACTGAGGGTTAACATCTTGGATTATTTTTATTAATATTTTCTCAGTGCAATTCTATGCTGCTGAGTGTCGTGGAACCCCTGGGCCTGGCCACAAAGCAAGGCATCACAGTTCATCACAAGCTGTAGTTGCTGCAGCACTTTAGGCTGCTGGGAGCAAACAGCCTGGCTGAAAGGAGCAGTGTCTGCTCTGTGTCCACTTCTTGCTGTTTTTTTATGGCTGCTGTGCTGGCACAAGTGTTTCTGTGGCTGACTGGGGCACTAATCCAGTTTGAGAAGAGCACCTTCTTCCCAATCCTTTTTTTCCCCCCTTTTTTCTTATTCCCTCAGGTTAGCTTTAGCCTGGGCCTGCCTAGCCCCTTCCTGAGTGAGAGCTTGTTAGAGACTGATTAGCTGAAGTTCTGATAAAAGCTTCATTGTTTGTAACCCCTGTAAACTACCCGGAGCTGTGCTCCTAATAAAAGTGGGATTAAATAGACACCTTGGGAGTGAGACAGTTGCAAGTGGGAATTTCAGAGTTTTGAGAGACTGAGGGATGTGGCCAGGCTTCATTAACTCTGTGTATCAGAAGTGATTCTAGCAAAACTGGGAAAGAAGCCTGACTTTTGTGTTTTTTGGGAGAAAAGGAACCTGGTGGGAGACAAAAGGAAGTCACCTGTTTGTGGCTGGGTTAAGCACACGCTCCAGGGGTTTGGAAACACGCTTGCAGAAGTTCTCAGCACCCTGCATTCCTCCAGCCTCTCCTCAGGCTTAAGATTCATAAAAAAGTGTTTTAAAATCCTCTGATCACATGAATTTAATCCTTCTTCGTTTCATTTTTTTGCAACAGTAAAAAAGTCCACTTGGTAATGACGTGTGCCAGACTTGGTACTATTGGGTTGTGTCTTTTCTGGGAGGAATGCTGAGCAAGGGGCTTCTTCCCTCCTGCCTAAAGCAAGAAATTGACCTGGGCTGAAATAAAGCATCTCCATGCTTTTAAAATGTTTTTTTTTGTGTGTGTGTAATGGGATATTTGAAATAGAGCTTGGTGCTCTGGGCTGGTTATTCCATAGTGATCACACCTACAGGGTAAGGTAAAGGCCAAAATCTTTTGGTCCTAATTCATCTGAATAAGCCACCTCCATCACCAAGTAATAGAAACAGAAAAACATGAATTTATGGTCAGCTAAGGTAAAAAAAAATCGAAACTATTAGTAGGTAAAGGCAGTGGCTGCCATCACCACCACAAGGAAATAGAGGAGCATTAAATTAGTGTTTCTTTTCCATGTTTGTCTGGGGCAGAAAAATCAGATAGTGTGTTAGTTTCAGGTGCTGGTGAAAGAGTATTTTGGGCTCCATTAATAACTATATTAAATAGCAACCACATAAATGAAATATTTTATGATCAGCCAGTCCTGGTAATTCACAGCCAAGGGCTTCAGAACTGTCTGAATCAGGAACATATTGTGTGGGCTGTTAATGCTGGCTTTTCATTTTGGGACACTGGGAGGATTTTAGAGCACTCAGAAAGCTGATATTGGCTCCTTATTTAAAAGTTTTGGGCAAATGATTTAGCGATGCTCAGACTTTCAGCCCTTCATTGTTGAAGGCAAGAAATGTATAGGTGCATCTCTTAATTAATGATTAATTTCCTTCTTAAAGGAAGGCAATGAAACTGATGCCAACGAGTGTGTGTAGATAGAAAATAGACCTTGTCAAATTAATTTGCTGTTGTTCTTCAGCAAGAGGGAGCAACTCTTGATGTAACTGATTTCTGAAAGTGTTTGATTTGTTCCATCTTGGAGGTGGATTTTACAAACTGTTATAAAATCACCATGGTGCAAATTAAGTGGATCCAACTGGTTAAACCAAGATCTCAGAATTTCACTGTGAAAAATGAATCCTTGAGTCTCTTCTCAGGGAAATTTGGTGGAAATCATTATTCTGTTTCTGTCATCAGTTTAGGGGGAAAATAAAGGATCAGTGTCTACCAAATGTGAAAGAGTCTAAAATTGAGGCTATTGGAGTGTTAAATAAGGAAGAGAACAGTTCAATGACACAGAGCTACCTCTGCCTGGGAATGAGGGGCAAATGACCAGGGTGTCTTTTTATATGGAAAAGCAAAAGGACACATTTAGGAAAAAAAGGCTGATATTGAAGAGGTGATGGAGACTGTATAAAAAATTAGTAATTTTTAAAAGGTTATTGTGGTTCTTGAGAACAATCAGCTGTTCCGTGTGCTTTTGGGGTGAATGAAGCACACAAATAAGAAATTATAATAATTCCATATTGATGCTGTATGAAATTGTGATGGCACCTATAAAATCATGAGTAGCAGGGTAAAATAACAGGGATGAAGTTGTTTATTAGGTAGTTAAATACAATACAAATACCCCACAGGGTTTATACTAAAACTGAGATCACGTTTGTGAGCAGATACCACCACACCATGTGCAGCTATGCCTTGAAACTTCACAAGGAACTCTCTTTAATTACCTACAGGAAGGGAATATTATGGATGACTTGTTTGTAGTCTATAAATATTTGTGCAAGAGCTGGAGCTTGAGGATAAAAAATCAGAGCAGGAATCGGGAGCCAGAATTGAAGCAGGACATAGGGAAGGGGCTCAATTCAGCTGGTCACACAGAGATATCTGACCATAGTGGCACTATAAAAGTTACTGTAAAGAAACATTTTGAAATTTGTTCACTCTTCTGTCTGGTGCCTCCAACTTGGTCAGTGTCTGATGAGGGGAAGTGGTCCAGCAAAAGGATTGCTGCTAATGGAAGGTTTGGCCAGCAGAAACAGGAGTCTGAGATCAGTTTGGGTACAATCTCACTGCTAATGAGCCAGTTAAAGATGTTTCAGCACAATCCTGTGTGCCTTTGAAAATCAGGTGGACAGACAAGGGAGTGACTCTGCATGGAAAAGTCTTGTTTTAAGGCAGAGATACAAAACACAAGGGAGGCATCAGCAGGAATCACACTCATAAAAAAACAAACCCAGTAATCTCAAGATTTGTCACCTCACAGAAATCAGCCTTTCTGCTCAGGGCTGTGGAGCAGGTTCCCTGATTCTCACAACTCTGTGGGCTCCTACAACGGAAGCCGAGGAAGAACCTCCTTGATTTCTTTGAAGAATTTCAGGTGATTTTGCTGCCAGTCGAGGCGTGCCTAAGCCTGACCTTGGGAGTGAACCACTCATGTGCCCAGTGACTCACGTTTGTGACTGACTGGCACATGTCAAAAACCAGCAAAGGCAATACTAACCAGGACAGAAATGGCAAGGGCCTGCAGGCTCTCATGAAGCTCTGCAGGCTCTGCATAAGCAAAAGAAGTCCAAGTGTAAAAACTAAACAGTCAACAAAGCTGGAAAGCTCTGATTGGCATTTAGGAAGACCAAAATTAGCAAGGAGAGGAAGAGCAAGACCTGGGTTTCCCCTGGGGTCTTCTGCATTAATGTTGAAGATATTCCTTGCTTTGAGAGAAGGACAGGCTGAAGAGATGGGGAAAATATTACCAGAGATTTTAAAGATGACCCATCAAGAGATTTAGAGATTTTCAGTGTTTGGGAGATTATAATGTTTTGGAAGCAGGCTGACAAGAAGATCTTGCTAGCAAAGGTGCAAAGAAGACTGAGAGAATAGGAATTGTTTGGCCTGGAGAAAAGAAGGCTCTGAGATGACCTTATTGCAGCTTTTCAGTACCTGAAGAGAGCCTACAAGAAAGCTGCAGAGGGACTTTTTACAGGGGCATGTCATGACAGGACAAGGGGGAATGGCTTTCAACTGGCAGAAGGCAGGTTTGGATTGGATATTAGGAAGAAATCCTTTGTGAGGGTAGTGAGGCTCTGGCACAGGTTGACTGGAGAACCTGCCTCATCCCTGGAAGTGTTCAAATCCAGGTTGGACAGGACTGAGAACAATCAGGTCTAGTAAAAAATGTCCTTGCTCATGCTAGGGATGTTGAAACTGGATGATCTTTAGGGTTTCTTCCAACCCAAAGCATTCTATAACTCTATTAAAGGTGAGGAGACTGAAGAATTCTGAGGGGCTGAGAATGGGTTGATGTGGCTGTGGCATGGGTCACTGGCCCAACCAGGCACCTGTATGTTATCAGGAAAGCAAAGATCCCTTAAACAAGGAAAAGCGTTCCTAGTAGGTGAGTTCCCACAAGAGACCTTCCAGATGTTGTGTGTTTCCTGACACCCAAGCAAATTCCTCACTGTGCTCCTTGCTGAAGGAGTCAGAAGGTAGATTCATTTCCACAAAGCAAGAGGGACAGCACAGCAAAACCAGTGCAAGAGGCTGATCCCTGGCAAGTTCAGAGATATCAAGAAGCACTTCATCTCTTCAGTTGCACAATTTCAAAAAGTCATTTGACCTGGTGTGTTGCAATAGGTGTGTGGAGTGTCCTAGGGCTATATGATATGTGTAAGAAGCTGCTGAAGAACATTATGAAGAGGTGAGGTCAGCAGTGCTGGTCAAGAACAAGCTGAACAACTGGTTCAAGACAACGACTGGTAGCAGACAGGGCAACTTGATAATTCACAGTAACTTCTGGAGCTGCCTTGTAGAAAGCAAAGGACGGAGTTACAGCTGCCCAAGACTTTGGGCAAAGACAGAAGATCAAAAACCTGAAGATGATCCCATCTCCAGTGGTGGTGCCGGTTCATCAGACCTGCAGAGTCAGGCTGCTGTGTCCCGTGATGGATGATGCAGATCAAACCTTGGCATGAGCCAGGCAAAGACCAGGAGGAAAGGGAGAAAGGATGAGAACTCCACGGACAGGCAGCAGCTGGGTGGACAAGATGGACAGCCCCGTTTGTCTGAGACATTTCACCACACGGGTCAGCAGCAGATCCCTCACAGAGATCGGAAGGGGGATGTAGCCGGCACATGTGGGTGTAGATCAACTGGAACAGCCATGGAAAGGAAAATTATGGAAGAAAAAATCAGGCTACTCAGTTGGCCTCTGTCCTTGCTTTGTGTGCAAAGAAGTAAATGTTCGGGAAGGCGAAACAAAAAAAGACAGCTGGTGTTTGCAATGAAGTGTCACCAGTTTTGGGAGTGTGCCAGGACTGGGACAGTCAGCAGGAGGATGTGCAAAAAGTCATCTCTGTGAGGAAGCTCTGACTGCTGCATGGATGGATAATCTCTTTGAACATAGTCTGTTCTTTATGCTGGTAAGGGGAAGAGGATTAAGATTCAGATGTTAACAGAAATGAATTTATTGCTTTTCATTTGGGTTTTTTGCTGTTAGATTACAATTTTCTCAACAGAGGTGTGGGCCTTTATGCCTTGCATTTGCACCTGCCTCTTAATATTCCCTCACAGACCCTTTGGGTCCACAATTTGTGGATGAAAGGGGTGGAAGACATAAAAAAAGGGAACCTGCACTTGCTGAGCACAGAGGGGCACTTGAGAATGACTTGTAACTGCTCTTTATGGTCATTAGTCTGTGGGACAAAAAATAAGGGGCAAACATCTCTGGAAATGGAGATGGCAAAGAAAGGGAACTGGGAGGGAAAAGGGACAAAGAGCAGGTTTTTGCATGCAGCACTTCCAGTTCATCCACGAGTAGTGAAGCCGCTTTGAGTTTCCAAACGTGGGACCTGTGTCACCAGGTCACCCTACTGAGCCAGGCAGACAGAGCCCTGACAGACAGCAACCAACACCACGCATGTGGAAGAGGCAAAATCCAATTTCCACACTCTTCTCTTGACAAGGAGAGTGTAATCTGGATCTTTACAAGTCAGGAGATTTCTGCAGAGCAGTGAATTCACATTGCATAGTCCCAAAGTTTTGGATGGGATCCCTTAGAAAAAAAAATGTTCAGGATGGAGAGAACCAGATGATTTAATCTGTGTTGTAGGAAGGGTGAGTGAGATAGAGGTGATTGAGCAGCATCAAAGGGTGACAATCAATTTGAATTTCCCCAGAAGTGATGTTGATGCCTGTGTTGCTTCTCCCCGTGCTTTTTCTTTAATTAAATACCGAATGTTCCATTAGTAGTTGGAATAACATGCTGTTCTTGGGGAAAAGAAAACCCAAGTAATCCCTTTATCTGCTAAAATAGATGATTTCTAGTAGATTAAACAATGGCCTTTCAGCTACCAGAGCATAGTTCAGGCCATAATTGAAGTCCTCTCCTTGGCCTCTCCTGGGTCCCTGGCAGCCAGCAGCCCGTGGAGCCCCATCATCAGAGATAACCTCAGTGACTCTTGTCTGCAGTGAGTGTTTCTCCAGATGAGGAGATTAGTGGGAGATAAAGCATATTACCTGAAAATAATAAGTGGTTACAGTCCTGGACTGTCTCTCCACATTCATTTCATGCTGGTTAACCCTTGCAAAACTGGCTGCTGGTTGGGTTTAGGTCTGTAAAGAGGAGGGAGGGTGAAGGAAGGTTTCCACTGCCTGAGTGGAAAAGGAGAAATTTCTCTCTTTGTTGTCTGTTTCATTGTCTGGGTGGGGATTTCTGGGAATGGCAGGAGGCCTGGCTGCAGCCCACAGTCTGTGGAGGAGTTGGAGCTGTGCCTTGTGGGGTTTTTGTGTGAAGCCATCACTCCCTGCTCCCTGTGCTGGTGAGCTGGAAGCTGTGAGGACTTAAAACTCCCTTGCAAGTCACCTTCCATTTACCTGATAGCAGCACAGGAGAACAGTGGATGCCCAGAACATACTCAGTGCCTTATTTCCACCTCAGCACTGAGCAGGACTGTGCCATGGGCCCAGGCAGTGACCTACAGGAATCCATGCTGTCCAGTTATTAGCAGGGCCCAGGCATGTTTTGGGATTTACAGCACTCTCCCATCCCCAGGCATGGCTCAGAGGCTGTGAACTTCTCCAGTGGGCAGTTTCCATGGGACCAGTCTGTTACTGGGAGTGCTGGCTGGGCTGTGTGGATGTGAGCTCAGAACACAGAACAGTGCCTGGTATTTTTTCAAGCATGGATGTAGCTGCTCTGACTTGACAACACAGAACCAATTATAGCTTCTCTATTCATTCAACAGCAAGAGATCCAGAGAAATACAAAAACCTTGCAAGGTTTTTATAGCAAATTTTCAACATATCTAGAAGAAAAAAAAAATTCTAGAAATTCAGGTTGGTTGCCTAGGGAAGATGGAGAGAAGAAATGTACAAGAAAGAAGTTGAAAAAAATGCCTTGAAATCTGCTTATGGGGCTCTGTATTGTTACCAATGCTGGGAATGAGCTCCTGTGCTACAGAAAGTGTCCTGGTGGGAAGATAATTTCCTTGGGCTCCCTGCAAGTATTACAGATGGAGTCCTGGCCCTGTTCAAGTCACTGGGAATTTTGTGAGCCACTTCATTAGCACCAGAGCCATTTCATTCATAAAAGGCTCCTTCCCAGCTCCTGTGCCATTACAGCATCCCCTGTCTGTCATCAGGCTGGTCTCTGTGAGTGAGGGGAGAGCAGGTTCATCCTTCTTCCTCTAAATGCCTCATCAGCCGCTCCCTTGAAAACTGTAAATAAAGGCCGCTGGGGATAGCTTTTCTGCTTGACCCCTCACCTGAAATGAAAATAAAGGTGACTGAATTTCATCCTGACGTGGAGCTCCTTCCCAGGCTGGCTCTTTCCCGTGGCTGTTGACAGTTACCTGCCAAGCCCCATGGTTACCTTTGATTTTGCCGTAATGACATCTCCATGCTTAGGATGGCTCTGGGACTGTAATCCCCTCTGCAGCCTTAACCAATTTATGGGGTAACCTGAGACCAGGCTCTCTCTTCCCCGTGATTTTTCCACTTGTTAACACTCACTGAAGGCATCAACAAACTAAATGCAGAGCGTTTATTTTGTTGCATGCCCAGATATCTGCATTCACACCCAATATGAATCTTGGCCTTCAGAAAGATGCTGCATGTTCTTGCCATGTGAAAATGGCACAGTGTTTTATTTCCCCAAAGTGTGCTGCTATAACAAATGCTTTGTTAGCAAAACCCAGGCAGTGCTCCAAGGAGCTGTTAAGAGCAGAAGTGAGGATTCAGCAAAGTGGGATTTATCCACAGTTTTGCCACATATTTTCTGTGTGATCTGTAGCTTGCTTTGTCTCAAAGTGCTTCATTTTTAAAATCCTTTCAGTCAAAGTCTTGATGTGTCTCATGTGTTTAGACTGTAAGCTTTTCAGGGTCAGGGCTTTTTTATTTATATAGCAGCTTTCATAACAAGTCCCTGATCTCTAGGGAACCTACCTGTGCACATGTAATACAGTTTTAAAAGAGATGGTCAGCTTCATCACAGTGAATGATTCTGGTGTTAGGGGAGGATACAAGTCCTGCTCCCTGCTCCCTAACCTGTATTATTTAGCTTTTCTAAAGGAAATCTTAGGGCAGGTGATTTACACGGTGACGGAAGTAGAAGGAGGATCCCTGGGGAAAGCAAACACTTGAGACTTCAAGGTGGGATGGCTTTGGTGGCACACTTCTCCACTGGCCATCTGATCCAGGAGGTGCCCACTTCCTAAGCACAGATCAAAGACCAAAGGTGACTTCTGAAATGACATGCAGCCACCTCTTGCATTGCTTAAATTCTCTCCTCCTGCTTCTGTTTGATCTCACTTTACTTTTCCTGTCACTGGAAGCAGGTGGTTGCTTTATTCTCCCTGACAAGTTTAGATCAGCTGAACAGCTCTAATGGCTGCAGTGAGAGAATCTCCCAGTGGCATAGCCAGCCTAAACCTTGGAGCAGTCAATGGAAAAGCTCCTCTTCACTGCAGGCAGGTGTGGATGGGGTCTGGATGAGCAGATTTGGAGTGGTCATTGTCCTGCCAGACTTGCCTTTAGGAAGCAGATGTGGGTGTAATGCGAGGTGACACTCAAGGAAAGCCCAGGAGCTCCCCCAGGCCTGTGGGCATACAGCTGGAGGCTTTTCATGATGTGTTAAGATGCACATTTCCTCCTTATGTCTTGTTAGCAAAGGGTCCTGCTTGTAATTCTGGAATCTTAGCTCCATAGGGTGCTCTGCTGCTGCTGGTGAAAATGTCCAGCACAGACCATGAGATCTGTGATGAATGTGATCACAAGTGACAGGCATAAGTCAAGCCAATGTCATAATTGTAACCAGAGTTACATTAGATCAAGAGACTCTCCAGACCTGGGTCACTTGTGTGTGCTGCTCTGACTCTTTTCCTATTTCTCTGTAATGCTGCTCTGCTTTACTCGTGTGAGACTGCCTCTAATTTTAACCTGCTTCTTCCAAGGAGAAAGAGAAGCAGAATTTACCTAACAGGCAAGCTCTGAACAAAGCCTCGGATACCTGATACACATAATGGTCCCAGAGGCATGTTTACTTTGGACTGAGTGAGTGAGTGAAAACCATTTTGGAAGGACTTTTTCACCTCCAGCAACTTAACCTAACGAGGAGAAAAGTGATGTGGTTAAAGGGCTGTTTAAACAACGGCATTAGGGAGCAGATTTAGGCTCTCTGACAATACCTATATGTATTTGCCTTACACAGGTGCATAAATATGCCATGATTTATATCCCAGGACACATCACATGGACAGTGATGAGATTTCAGCCATCCTCTGCTGATGGATGATTTTTGGGGGATTATCAGGGACAAACAATTGATTGTTTTACCAGGTTACAGCAGAATTGCCCAAAGATTTGGAACACTATGACTGAGTTCACCAGCTGCCCTTGTCTTCTGCACAGAGGAGTGGTTGTGCAACAAGGAATTTGGCTTTGAGGGCTCAGTCCTGTAAGTGCTTTAGGTGGCTGGAAGAGAGCAACAGAGGCCTCGGATTTAGGCTGAAGGATGCTGCTTGTTTCTGCTCACAAGAAGTCATAAATGCCCTACCAATTTATCAAGAAAAGAGGAGAGAAGGATGAAATAAATAACTCCATGGGAGATGTGCCCATGCTGGACTGCTGCACTGCCACAAAAGTTCATGTTTTTACACCCAAATGGGTGCCTGACCTCCTGCTGACAGAACGGGCTGTCAACACTCGTCCCTTGGAGAAGAGTCCCCTCTTTGCACTTTGTCTCCTGGTGGTGATAACCTGAATGGAGATTCCCAGATTACACCCTGCCTCTTCCACGAGCTGGGGGTCCTGCTTACCCATCACTTCCCTCTTTCAACATCCTCATGGAGGCAATGAATCTTATTCCTGGCCCAAGGAGCACTTGTCAGGGGTTGGGGTGACAGGGAGGTATGTCCTCCTTGGCCATGTTTTTGTGCATGGAATTGTTAATAGCTGGGATGGTTCCCCCAAATCCTGCCAGTGCCCAGAGCAGTGCCTTGCACAAGGGCAGTACAGACCTAAAGAGAACCCTTGTGTTTCACAGGTGGAAAAAGACAGCAAAAACGGTAAGTTTGGCCCAAACTGAGGTGAAATTTATCTCTGCATCATGTCCTATATGCAACTGCAGTCTTACTGAGGCTACGAGATTGACTTTCCAGAGGGACACAGGTACCTCTGACACAGGGAGAACGACCAGCAGGATGCCAGGAAGGATCTGCACAGGTCAGGTACACAGATCTCATTGTTCTACATTATAGGTGAGGTCCTCGACTCAAACTTCAACTCCTCCTATGTGATTTTAAAGGATCTGAGCTCAGCTATCACACATTTGGGCCCACTGGCAAATTCTCCCAAGGTGCTGCTCAAACACTTAAATGTCTGCCTTTGAATTTCTGGTCCTGGCTGATGTGTACTTTGCTTTTGTGAATGCATGTAGCACAATGTGGAGAGGCCAAAAGCACCAGCACCCTCTGGATACCTTTCTGGATATTTGGAGTTGTCATTGCCCTGAGAAACAGGGCACTGCCATTGGGGTAAATGGTTTAGGCTCCTGACTCTGGGAATCTGAGCCATCGTCTCTCTGGAGTATTGTGAAAATAAACCAATTATTTTAGAGTAATTTCCTCCTGGACGTGTTTGTTTGGTCTTCAGCACTATCTTCTGTCTCAGGGATGTGCAGGAAGCTACATAGAGAGCAGCTATGCAGGGCACAGCTTTCTCCATATCTGCATGAGCAAAGAGGAGGCAAATAACTTCTCTTGGAGGCAAAGTGAGGCTGTGAGTTTGGTTCCTATCCACTTCTAATTGGGATTATGCTGGCAACTATCAGCCCCATCTTTTGATATTTGGGAGAAAGAAATGGGAAAAGGAACGGCAATAGTGGGCTGCTCCTGCATGAACTATTCTGGCAAAATGCCTTTTAATTTCATGTGAACTGTGCCTGCGAGAAGACGGAAGGATCAAGCTATCATCAAGAAAGATTAGGATTTGGAGCCAGGTTTTGGAAATTGTCTCCTATCTCAGTAATGAATCAGACACCTTAGGTTAAATTCAGATCCTACTGAATAAGCATTTTCTCTTTTTTGTGTTTACCAGGGCCAAGATTTCACCCCTAACTTCAAATATTCCCAAACACTGCTGTGCCTGCAGCTTGGAGCTGGTTACCAACGTTACATCCTAAAATTGTATCTCCTTTATATTATCCTTGTAGGACCTGATTTTGCTCCTCCATTATGGGGGTTCCAATGCTGAGTTCAAGATGATGGGACTATCCTTTTTTTACTCTGCTGTGTTACAGAATAGTGATGTTTTAAAAGTGATTCTTCTTAACTTTTATAATTCCTGGTAACTCTAGATTGCAGACTTGGTTTCATTTACATCAGAAATAGGATCCATTTTCTCTGCCCTGGAAGGAAGACACTCTCAAGGGCTTACTGATATTTGTGTGTTTGACTTTAAGGCAGAAGTTTGTTCCTAATTAATTGAATAAGTGCTTTAATCCCTGGCCTGAGGGCTTCCCATAGAGCATTAGCTGTATTAAGAAGGAAATGGAGTGTAATCCCTTTAATATAAGCACAGGAGAACATGAGAGTTTCACATTTCTGGAAATAGTTTCTTTCCTTGTTGCGTTATTTATTCTAATATTAATTTGCATAAAAGGCAGTGAGGACAAAGGGCTTTTCCTTTTTCCTGACACCAGTGCAGAGCTGTCAGCAGCACACAGCCCTTGCAAGAGCATCCTTGGGCTCCAGAAGCACACTGGTATGTAACAGTGTGCAGAGAGAAATAACTCGTGGAATTCAGCTCATTCCAACGGTGCCTGTGAACACAGGTCCATGACTGGCTCTCCTCCTGGAGCTGAGATCTCATCTTCCTGGCTCATCACTAGCATTTACTACTATTTGCACCACTGTAGTGGTAGAAAACCTCGTTTCTGAACCAATGGCTGCACTAGGCTCATGTGCAGCTACAGAAATTGGACTCTTGGATGAGATTCAGCTCACCAAACCCAGGTTTCTGGATTTATTTCAGCCTCGGCTATGAACCTGCATTGGTCACATGAATTGCCCTAAATGAGCCAGGAAGTCAGGAAGGATCAGCTCAGAGGGAGATGTCCTCCTTGTGTACACCCAAAATGAGGCAAGATTTGTCTTTCAGTGAAATGCATCCAAACCTGGTCAAGGCTTGGTGCTTTTTAAAGACTAAATACTGCTCTGTGTATCCAGTGTGGTGTTCCTCTCTTACTCATGGGACACAGGACTCCATCTGAGCATCCCCTGCTCCTCATCAGAGGAAGAGAATGGCAGCATCTGAAGGGGACAGTTCAGGTGTCCTCAGCTACCCACTGAGTCCAAGTGGATATCCCTGCCTGCCCCTATTCTGCAGTGTTCCTCCTTCCATGCAGGGAGGTAAGGATGCTGTTTCCTTCTGCTCAGCACACCCACAAATATCCTTTTCTCCTCAGTTTCCCCACTTTTTGCTCACCTCTTTAGCAGGATTTGTGAGGGGGGCTTCAAGAGCTCACAAAGGGCTTTGTCCCTCTCCTGGCCATGTGTCCCCAGCATAGCTGGCTGCAACTGAAAAAGCAGACAACAGCTCCCCAGCATGATTTTTGGGTGCCTGTGCCTCCAAGAAACAACACCAAACCCTCAGGCTCCCCTCCCTCCACCAAGGCCTCCAGGGTTCTGAAGTTCAGTGGTGTCACAATGGAGTTTTCCCTTGGCCCTGGAAACACGGTGACCACCCAGGCATCGTTGGATCCCATCATTCAGTTCCCTCCCCCTGGGGGGGTCACACCCAATCACCCTCAGGGTGACTTTGGGGTTCCTGGGGCTGGGATGCCTCCATCTCATCCCTTCTGGGTTCCAACAGACTGCATCCCCTGAGGTGTCCATCTCTGTCTGTCCTGGTTGGGTATATTTTACTTTGCTGAAGTTGGCTGAAATCAGTCATACTCTGTCAATTTGAGTATTTCAGCCCCATCTGAATCCCCTTCCTCCTGCCAGTAGCCAGCTTCAGGTCTCCAGTTCCCTTACCCCTTGAGGTGGGATGGAGGAGAAGAACTGGTCTGCTGGTTTGTAACTGAGTGATTTTTCTGGTCCAGGTTCCTTGTTCACCATGGAGATGGTGAGGGATGCAAGGCCATGGAAGGTGAAGTACACAAGACTCACATCCTCACTGGTGTTTACGTAATGGGTTTGGCTGGGTCTGCTGGCCTGGGAAGATAATAGGAACTGGTGACAATGGAATTCTTCACCCTGGCCAAAAGCAAACACTGGTCTGGGAAGCCCAGAGGGGGAAAAGAGTGAAATGCTAGAAAAAAAGGACCAAGAATATAAAAAATGTCCTTGCCCAAGGTGGGTGGCTGTTGGTAAGGCACACAAAGCCCTCCCTAAGGTGCTGTGTGCTGCTGCAGTGTCCCTAATCACAGGGACGTGGCAGTGCAGCTCCTGCCCCAGCCAGCCACCCCTGTGTGGTGGACGTGTCTGTGTAACAGTGGAGATCACAGTAGCACCTGCAACCAGGGCTCACCTCCCCCACGACTGATGAGTTACCACCTTTAATGCTTCAGCACAGAAACAGCTCTGGAGCCAGCCTGAAGGCTCATCTCACCAGCTTTCCTGGCTCCAGCAGTGCTCATGGTGCATGCTGAGGGACAAAACACGCAGATAGTGCTCTGTCCCCAAAATCCTACCCCGTCTCCAGAAATTTGCACTGCAAGGATTTCTGCTGTTAATGCAGGTGTCACTGGCTTTATATGCCCTGGCAGAGTTTTCCTCCCATAGTTTCTCCGATGGCTTTGCAGAATGAGCATTGACATCAGCCAGCTCTTTAAATATGTGATAAGCACATAGCAAATGTTACTGAAATAGAAGATGGAAGCATGTGCTGATTTAACCTGAGTGACACCGGACCCCAGCAGCTGATCAAAGTATTTCGGCAGCTCCGTATTAGTGCTCTGCCTGGGGCCATTTGGGCACTCAGAGGAAGTTTGAGGAAGGCAGGAGGAAGGTGTTTGTTGCAAGGGAAATCCTGGGACAAGAAGAGCCCCAGAAACCTTTGCTAAAAAGACTGCAGGACCTTTCCAGCCACCCTGCTCGGGGCTGAACTGAGCAAGGGATCGCCCGGTTGGACTGGCCCCAGGTGGCCCAGGAGAGCAGCTCATCTTCTCCCGAGCTGTGAGGGAGCATTTTGGGATTGTATCACCACGTTTGAAGGCTACCCCCGAGGCTTAGTGTTTCCTCGCGTTTGTCTTCTCTCCCTTTCCAGCTGCCAGTCGCGCTGGACAAGTACAAGAGCGTGTACATGAAGGACTACTGCTGGCACGACGATTATCACTCACCCACCCAGGCACACGTACCGGTACCGTGCTCTTTTCCTGCCTTGGATCCCCGGCCCAAGCTCCCAGCTCCCCTCTCAGCTCAGCTGGGCACTGGGACGGTGCCAAAGGAGCGGCAGCAGTGGGTGCTGTCTGCTGCCCACGGCTGTCACCCACCACCGGGTCCCATCATGCCCAAATGCCCTCGCCTTGTGCCCCCATCCCTCCTGCGGGAAATCCCCTTGCTCCCTCCGGTAAAGCTGTTGGTGGGGAGCGATGCTAATTACGCTCATTAAGTCAGGGCGCTAACGATTGCTTGCTGAACCGGCGCCCGAGCCTTGGACTCCGCTCGCTCCCCGTGGGGCTGGTGGGCGCGTCAGGATCAGACCCATCCCGGGACCGCCTTGCGGAGGGGGGATTGCTTTTGGGATGGAGATGGCTCCTTGCCCTGACACGGGCTTGAGAAGGCTTCTGCGGGGAAGCTGGGGTTGTTTTTTTTCTAATCTCCTCGCAGTGCGAGCGACCCCCTGAGCTATTTAATCTGATTTGCCTCGCTCCGCCTGCCCTGGCTTAATTGCTTGTGGCAGCGCGGTGGGGACAGCTGCGGTTTGCACTGGGCCACTGCGGAGAGGTGGTGGGGGGCATGTTCGGCTGCCGAGCGCTTTGGGCTCATACGCTCACGAGAGAGGGAAAAAAGAATGCTGAGGCTGGGGAGGAAAAGGAGGGGGGCAACAACAGAGAAATCATTGTGTGAGGGTGCCCGCCGGGGCAGAGGGGCTGTCTGCGGGCACCGCTGCCATCCCCGCCCGGGCAGCAGCCTGGGGAGCCCTCTGCTCTGCTCTCGTCCCCTGTCCCTTCCTCCTGCCCCGGGGAGCGCTCCCGCTGCCAGCAGCCTTCATTAGCGCTGCTGCTCGGGGCTCCCGCTGTTCTCCGGGCTGGCCAGGGCTTCCCGGGCAGCCCCGGCCTTAGGTGGCTGCTCCGCTTCCAGGAGCCCGGCTGGCAGCGCGGGGTTTAACCCCTGCCTGCTGGAACGCAGCTTCCAAGCCGTGCATCTCAGTTTCTTCTTATTTTTTCATTTTCCTTTATTTATTTCGTTTAAATTTTATTTTTGGAAGGCTGCACACTTCCTGTGGAGGTGCTGGTGTAGCTTGGGAGATAGGAAGGGAGGAAGCCGTGCCTGATTCTTTTGGGCTGCAGCTCCCTTTGGCTCCTTATTAATTCCCAAGTCCTGCCAAAGAAAGCTGTCCCACTGGGTAGTGTGATGAGGTACTCAGGAGGCTCAGGTTTCCCTCTTGGCCCTGATAGGATTTGTTCATGTTTAAGAGGGTAAACCAACTGTGATGGTTTTATCTGTGAAATTTTGGGCACTAACCTACTCCCAAAGGGAAAGGGAACTCCTTGGGTTAAGGAAGAAAGCACTGGCTGGTGAGCCATTCCCACCAGGGTCTCCTGGAGTCTCTTGTCCCTTTGGAGATACCTCAGGAGAAGCTCTGGCCATCCTCAGTGGGGAAAGCCCCCAAACAGAGGTAGTTCATGTAGCTCTGCAGCCTCCACCTGCCCTACTGTCAGCCTGGCAAAGGAAAAATATTAGGGGATTGTGCTGGGAACCTGGAGTCTGAGGGGCAAACAGAAACCCACAGAGATCCAAAACAACAACACACAAACCCTGTGAGGATGGCCCTTGCTGGCCCAGCAGCCTGGAGGAGCTCACAGCTGGAGAATCCCTTTCTGAGCCCCTAAAAAGCATCTGGAGCTGCAGTGTGCAGCTGGAGAGGCTGGAGGCAGCAGCCACACCAGGATCCTCTTTAGCCTTTCCCTGACACAAACCCTGGAGCCATTCCCTCTCCTACTGCTTTTGCCAGAGTTCCCTCCCTCTCTCCCACTGCCCACCCAGGCCCCAGCAGAGTCCCAAGCCGTAAGATGGGCAGACAGAGGAAGCTGTGATGGTTCCTGGACTTCAGCAAGAGCCACAGAGCTGCTCTGTGGCCACTGTATCCCCAGGGATGCTGACCCCAAGCCCAGGCTTTGCTGTGGGCGGGTGTTCGACGATGCTTTAGCAACTGCCCTCCCCAGTTGCTTGCCTCTTCACTCACATGGGACTTTATTTCTGCAGAAGCCTTCATTCCCTTCTTTTGGAGAGCTACCCCAGTGCTACCTGCCAGAATGCCGGCCCTCTGACCTGTCACCAAGATGGGCGGGGAAACTGGAGTATCTCGCGGAGCCGATGCACGACCTGTCTTGCCTGCCCATTCCAGCTCCTCCTGCCACAGCTGAACCTGAGGGTAACCCCTGATGCTGAACAGCTGGCTGGCCGTGTCCAGCTGCCCCAGGGACTGTCTGCCTGGGCCTTTGCCAGCCCCCCAGCCCCTGCTCCATGCTGGCTGGATACACACGGATGGCAGCATCCTGATGGTGCCTCGGTGTTGGGCTGAGCCTGGCGAGGATTCACACACGGGCACAGCACCCTGGCACCATGAATATGAAGCTCCCAGGCCAGCTCAAAGCATGGATGTGGGGAACTGGGGTTTTAGAGACATCTTGGTGCGTGAAGAGCCACTTCTAGCACGGGTCTTGAAGGGTTTTATCATCACAGCTCTGTTGGGATAGAGGGAGATGCAGTCAATCCCATGTTGCAGAATTGCAGGGAGGGAAAAGGACTCTGGTTGGGTGTGAGGGGTTTGGGTGGTTCAAACACCTTCTGCTAAGGGCACCTGTCTGACAGCAAATGCAGCAAAGGTGCTGGTAGCCAGCCCTCAGACACAACATTTAATAGCTTGCTTGTATGGATTAAAATGCTCATGGAAGTCAGGAAAATAAAAGGAGTGGTCACCAAATATCACTCAGCCATGCTCAACCATCCTAAAGCAGTGGGGATTTTTCTCTGAGCTCCCGCTTGAGAGTGTCATTGCTCAGCAGTGCTCCAGAAGCAAACAGGAGACATGGCCAGGGATGTCCTCTCTGTTCCCTGAGCTGATCTCTCCCAGTGTGGGATGCCTGTGTCTGGATCCTTTCATGATCAGAGGGGAGCAAAGCCACAGCCATCTCCTGTAGCTTAATGCCACCCTGACAATGAGGTGAAGTAAGCCCTGGTGGGTTTTCTCTCACCACTCAATAGAAGGAGAGTCTGGACAAGCAGCTCAGACAAATGTGTCTCCATATGGACTCCACTTACATCTGAGGCCTTCAGAGATCTCCTTGCCAAGCCCATCTGAAGCTGTCTTATGCTAGTGTCAAAAGTCCTGTGGGCTTTTCCCTTCCTGCTCTGCCCCTGTGTAACCCAGCAGGGCAGTTTTTATCCCTTTCACACACAGACCTGCTGCAGAGGGTCTCCTGTTAGCACTCCAGGGCAGTGTGGGGACAGCGGGCTCCTTCCACGTGCTTTGCACCAACATAAATCCTCCCCCTACTTGTGTCATGAACCACCAAAATGGATGCACCTCAGCAAAGCTCTGCTGAAATGATTGGGTCTCCCCTGATTTTTGGCAGCTGGGACTGCATCTTACTCTATCCAAAGGGTAGGATTTGGGTGAGTAATTGATGGTGATTCCTGACTAATTCACCTTCTTCTCCTCCCATGTCTCAGAGGCGTTGGTGCCCAGGCCATCTGCCTTGGTCAACTACCAGCAACTGGCCCAGGATTTGTACCTGGAAGGGCTGTGTGATGCTGATAAAAACAGAACCAAGGCCCGGAGCTCATCTATTTTAATGAAAGGTCAGTGGATGGAGGCTGTGGCAGCTGCCCCATGAGAATGACTGGTGGCCTTCAGCCTGGTTTTGTGTATTTTAATATAACTCCAGAAGAGATTGAGGAGGGTGAAGTGAAAGTGAGGGACACAGGAAGGGTTCACAGAGCCCCTGTAACCATTTGCCCATCGGTGGGGAGAAGCAGGGCAGAGAAAAACAGTTATCTTCTAGAAGAGGTTGGAGTGTTGTAAATGGAGTTTCTTTCACCCCAATTTGCAGACAGCCCATCCCTTGGACCACAGCCCTGCATGATGTGATCTCCCTGGAAATAATGTCATAAGACAGGAGCTGCTGCTGGGTTGCATTAACAGCCTGACATGGCCACGCACGTGTGAGACACCTGTAACCTCAGCCTCAGTGAAAACAACAAAAATGCCCTACCAATGACTCATTATTGGAATGTGTCATTCTTAAAATACCCTGAAAATCTGCCTACAATGGGCTGCTCTTCTTTGTGTGTCCTCCCTCCATGTTTATCCCCAGTTAGATCTGCTTGATCAGGAGGACAAGCTGTTAGCACACAGATAAGACATCTCTGGAGATTCAGATGGGAGACGGAACCTCTTCCAACCAGCTCCCACAGGGATTTTTGGGGAAGACATTACATGATCACAGCTGATGTGATGGTCCTCAATTAGGGGTTAAGTGAGCCACGAATCTCTTCCTTGGTTTAGTTCCTGATGAGTGGCATGATGGAAAAGAAAATAGATAGTATGGGAAAATTTGTACCAGGTGACAAGTCAATATCCAGACAGGAAGATCACAAGATATCATTTCCAGGTCTGCCTTGTGTGGCTTCCCTCACACAGGCTATAGAAAATAAGGGCTGAATAATCTCATCTACATGACCTTATCTACACCAGGGAAGCAATTCCTGCATTTTCCCTTGGTTAATCCCTTCATCATGGTAACTCCAACAGCAGTGCTGGAAGCACAAACAGCCAGCGGAGCTCAGGGGAAGGGGGAACACTCAGACTGTGCAATATAGGAGACAGAGATCCAGAAAAGTCTTTAAATTATTTGGACTCTCTTTCACCAGACGACTCTGACCTTGAGTGGAAAAGCATCTACCAGCAAGATTACGAGGGCCGGAAAGGAATTTTTGCTGGATTGTACACGGAGCATCTGAGGCCGTCTCCCATTTTCCCTGAAGATAACCGCTTCAATACGTAAGGGAGAAGTGGGATAGGGAGGAGAAAGTGGCTGCTGGGGTGGGGGACTGGATAGAAGTAAGTCAGGGAGGTTTTGGAATTGGAAGGTGTTTCTCAAGCGAATTTCTCCTCGTCCGTGTTATGCAATGAGCCAAAGAAATTCCCTCAGGAACAAATCCACTCCCAAAGCCTGATCAGGCTTTTCTTGAGAAGTTTTGCATCAGGGTTGATAGGAGTGGGGAGACAACTTCTGGGACAGCCTCATGCCTGTGGAAAGAAGATCCCCATGGGTCTGGGGCAGGAGGCATGTCTCATCATTTCCATGTCCAGGCTTCCCCTAGGAAAGGGCTTTCTAAAATCAAACAGGGCAGGAGCTGTTTGCAATGTGACTCATCTGCACACTATGAACCAAACAGGCATAAACTGCTCCTGAGCTCTCATTTCTCACTGGAAGGGCAATTCCTCCCTGCTGCCTCATGCCCCTCACCTTCCCCTCGCACACATCTATATCAGCTCTGCATTCCAGATTTTAATCTGGAGTTGTACATGAGGTGGAGACTGCTCCAGTGTAATGGTTGGTCCGGGTGGGAGATGGATCCCAATGGCAGCCATGTGTGCCCTGTTCCTGATGGAGACAGGCTGTTCCCCCTCTCCCCCACCCCATCTGAATGTGCTTTTGTTTGCTGGCTGGGTGGTGGAACGCTGCAGAAGGGGAGGCAGGTCCCTTGTCCTGGTGCACAAAGCACAGGGTGGAGCTCCTCTCCTTATCCCTTTCTCCACGTTGTGTGCAGGAGCCGCTGGGTTACTGAGTATGCAGACAGCTACAACATCTTCCTGAAGAAGCTGGACTGGTCCTCTCCCATCGCGGGACAATGGCTGCCCTTCGGGAAGCATGCGCGGTGGACACCACGATGGAAAGAGTGCACTCGCTGAGGGGTGCTAAGGCGGCTGTGGTAGGCACCAGGATCATCATTCTGGCCCTGAGAGCTGGGATTTCAGGGACTGAGGCAGTGGGGAAAAAAGTATAAACAGTTGGTACAAAGTACCACGAGACCTGAGAGTTTGGCTGCTGGAATGTTCTTCTGAGTAGCAGCATTTGTCCCAGCTCAGTGCAGAAGGGTTGGATGGGATGACCTTCAAAGGTCCCTTCCAGCCAAAACCATTCCATGACTCTATGATTTTCTGGGCTCCTAGAAAGTGATTTTCCAACCAGATCTAATTAGAAGAATATTTTTTACCATGATGGTGGTCAGACACTGTCTAGAGACTGGCAAGGTGGGGGAGTGGCATGGAGATGCTCACTGGGTGACCATGCTGGGTCTGAGGAGCCTCATCTAGGCTGGCCCTCTTGGACCAGGACTTCTACATTATTCCACGTTTTTCTGGTTGCTTTTAGGATGTGTTACCTTTGTTGTTCTGTGATTACAGCTCTTTGGCCCTCCAAGCTGCCTGTGTGATATTACTCATCAGAGACTGAAAGCCTTGGAACCTTCGTCTCTACCAAACCCACCACATCTGTAAGATGTGAAAGGTTTGGCAAAGACCTCTTTAAGTGCAAATTTGGATTAAAATCTCCCAGGAACCTCATCTTTTGTCAGAAAAGGGTTTTTTGGGGGGGGCGACAATGAGGCTACAGAGCTAAAGTCCCTTGGGTAGTTTCAATTTATGTACTTTAAAGAAAACGTGATAAAATTTTTACTCTGAGCAAGAGGTATTGTGTATTAAAACAGCATTTTTGGTGTTCATTTACTCTCTAAAACCTTTTGCACTTACAGGGAGGGAAATACCCGTGTTATCCAGGGCAGCTGAGTACCAGCCTTGCAGAGCTCCTTTACATTTACCAACTTATTCCAGGTTTTGGCCATCAAGTTCAGCTAACGCTGGGTAAACAGGAATTGAGTTTTACCGTGTCCGTTTGGGATTTCTAGGTTTCTGGAAGGATCAAGGCTGCTTCCAGCCTGAAGATGGCAATGGAGAGCCGCCGAACCCAGACCTGGAAAGGGCTGACAGCCCTGCTGCTGTGGCTGGGTCTCCTAAATTGATGCCAAAATTATCCCAGAGTAGGTGGTGAAGAGAAACCTCTCTCTGACTCCTAAAAAATATTCCTTTTAAAGGACATCCTTGCAGTATTGAGAATTGTTTAAAAAGCAAGACATTTTTAACAGATACAGCCAAAATGTCAAAAATAATGAGAACAAATCACTTGTTTTACAGTGATATGAGCTATCCCCAGACCTGTTGGTGGCAGGACCTATGTAGACACAGCAGCACACAGGTCCCTGCCCCAAGGAGTTCATCCTCTAAGCTCTGTAGGATTTAGGGAAATGATGTCTGGCAGGCTCAAGCTCCAAGCAGATGATGCAGGGAAGTAGAATGGGCCAGTGTTTCTGCAGAGCTGCTCTGGTGTGGGGTGTTGCTGACCACAGCTCATGCAGCATTTGGGATCTCCACTGCAGCTAAGCACAGTGGACTAGTGCCAGTTTTAGAGGACAGAAACAATAAAACTACCTTTAACTTAAATATTAAGGAAAAATACTTGCTTATATGAGAGAGGAGACAGAGTGTGACTTCTCCGAGGAAAATGAGACCATTAGAATTGAGATGTTCTTAAGGGAAATGTGTACTTAAAATTAACCCTATGGCCTTACTGATAATTTTCTCTTATGAAAAAAGCATCGTTTTCCTGTCTCCCCATGCTGGAGCTGGGCTCCTCAAACTGATTTCCACACTGCTCTGCTGTGTTTTGCTGCACTGATGGGGGCTGTGTCTAGGTGAATTCTCAGAGCAGATATACAAGGTAATATCACTAGGAAAAATCATATTGCTAAATTCTAATCACAACCACGGTGGAAAAAAGTGCCTGGATAAGAATCTTGGGTTTGTGCTACACGCTGTCAGGAGCACTAATGAGGATACTCAATCAGGCAGATGGATGCTGGGTTTGCTAAAGGGGTCCTTAAGTTTGTGCCAGGGAGAAGGAAGGAAGCTGCTGATGTTGTAGACAAATGTCCTTCCTGTTTTTTCTGGCAGGCACTTCCCAGATTTGTAGACCAGGCTTAGAGATGCAGCTCTTGAAACCTGCACTCACAGGTCAGCCCCCACCCATGATCCAGCCTGTTGCATCCTCAGCTCCTGCCATTTCTCTTCCCAAAATTTTCTTTCAAACCTTTGTTTCTGCAGCCCTCATTGCTCCCTCCAAATACAGGTCTGTGTGTCATGGCAGTGATTGCTGTTAGTGCTTTTTCCCCATCCCAGCTCCCTGGGAATGGAAATCCTGATGGTCCCAAGGCAGTTCAAACACACCAAAAGGCTCTCACACCTCCCCAGGAGTCACTGCTGCGTGCAGGGAACATTCAGGCTGTGTGCAAATATATCCAGATGGCAGAAGGGAGCAGACACAGAGACAGGCTTTCAATTTTCCTGGTGCCTCCAACAATGCTCTGGCTTTTCAGTGGATGGATGCTGTTCATGTGAGTGACACAAGGTTAGCACTGGGGTCAAGAAGAGGTGAGGAGCTCTAGATAATACTGGCTTTACCTCAACACCATCCATTTTCAGTCCTTTTTCTGCAGCACTAAGATGACACCAGCTGTGAGCTCAACAGAGTTAAAAAAGGGATGCAACCAGTTTTCACAGTAGTATCAAAGTCCAAGACAAAACCCCTGAAACAACACAGAGAAACAAGCTGGGCATGAGTCAGGGAGTGGCTGGTAGAGATTTTCCAGGATCCTGGTGCCTCATTACTGCTATGGTTGAGCCATAGGCACATTTCTTCAGAGTTTTTGGTGCTTCCCTGTGTCCAAAACAGAGGAACATCCCTGGCTGGAGGCTGCTCTGATCTGGTGAGAACTCACTGGAGCCATGAGAAGGACAATCAGAAACATGTTCCCTCTCAGGACACTCGGTCCTGTCACAAGAAGCACAACTCAGTTAATGTAAAATTTGCAGCTTTCCCCCTCAACATACAACTTCAGAAAAAACAGGTTTTTAGTAAGGCTGAAGTGATGCTTTCTGCCTGAATGCCTTAGTGCCATCTCCTGGGTAGACGGGGAAATTCTCATTTTGGAAGTGGAACACTTAGTGTGAACTCCCTTGGCCATTCAGTCATTGGAATCCTGATTGGCATCAGGATCCCACTCTCTGCTTGGTCCTGCTAAGATGCTAAAGAACTGTCTTCCTTGGGATTCATAATGGAGGTGTCAGGGAAAAGGATGCTCTGGGTTCACACCTCATCTTCATCACGAATTTTGAAGTAGCATTTTTCCATCTTTAATTTTGTCCTTTCTATTTCCCACCATGGAAGGAGTGACTGAACCCCTAATTTACTTCATGTGTCCTTTATGGAAAAATTAATTCAAAATTATCATGGGTTAATCCATTGATGACTTTCTCAGCTTTGAGTATTTCTGGAACTCTCCACAAATTATCTCATTGCACATCAGAGGCGCAAAACACTTACTGAATGGCTAGATGAATTTCACTGTGCTGAAAGACAAGCTAAAATATTTCTGAGGTCATTCTGGCCACCACTACAGAGTATGGACTTCACCAAGGAATGACTGAACCCTCAGATGTGTTTGATGCTGCCTGCACCTTGCATGGGAACAGGCAGAAATCCCACAACAGCTTCCTTGGAAGAGCATTCTTGGAAAGAACTGGTGATTTGTATCGTAACAGGCACAAATTTTTAAAGGTGTTTTTACAAATGTAATTAGAGTATTAATTTAGCCCAGCAGAACAAAACATTGGTGGTTGGGGTTTCAGTGGTGTGATGAGACATCTGTTAAAGAGAAGTACCTGTGGTAAATGCTTGGACACCTTCACTGCTCTGCAAACAGCACTGCCCATGAATGCCACCACATCTTTGAAGGCTGCAAGGACATTCAAGGGTTGATCCTCAGCCCCATCACTGAGCAGTCAGCTTTTCCTCCTGTTTCGGACAAAACTCTTCCCATGGCCACCACCCAACTCACGATTGTGCAATAAATCATTCAGCAGATGCTTAATGTTAACAGAGCAAGGGTTGATGATGCAAATCCACCATCTGCTGCAGCCAGGTCTGCCCTGCCCTTGGCTCAGACACCAACCTGAGCAGAAATTATAAAAACCCCACGTTTTGCCAAACTGATTTTTGTCAAGGGATGGTGGCCAAACAACTCTTTTTGAGTGGTGTAGTTTTAATGGCACTTTCTTGGGCAAATGATGGAGTTCAAAAGAGAAGGAGAGAAACAGAGAGAAATGTGAAAGGTTTATTGTGATGGCCTGGCAGTCCAGAACAAAAGCAGCTGCCAGCCACTCCTCCCAATTTCCCTAAAATCAGGTTTTTTGCTTTCCAGCCAGACTCAACTGGCCTCATGCCTGTTTCCATGCTGTCTCTGTGTTGTTTCTGTGGCAGCTCAGGTGCTGTTAGTGTTTGGGGACAGTCTGCTGGGCTTGAACGTGGGACACAACCTTCATACAAGTTCATAAACACTGAAAAGTTCTTCACTGCCTTTATTTGAGCTCTCTTAGATGAAGAGGGTTTTTTTGGTTTGGTTAAAAGCTACATGAATCATGCAGCAGAAAATGAAAGGGGATGTATTGCTGAGATGTGATGACTGCAATTATGGTGTACAGATCCACCTGACGCTGCTGCAAGATAAAAGTGAGTTTACAGCTATAAATGGCTGCAGCTATAAATGACTATGTGATGACAGGTCCTCTGCATGCACCTGCCTGGTCCGTGCTCAGCTCAGAGGTGGGTTCCAAGTGCTTTGCCTCAGATCTCCTGCTGGAAGGAAACACACAGCCTGCTGTCAGGACCTGAGGGAATGGCCTGAAGCTGTGTCAGGGGAGGTTTAGGTTGGATATCAGGAAAAGGCTCTTTCCCCAGAGGGTGGCTGGGCACTGCACAGGCTCCCCAGGGCAGTGGTCACAGCACCAGCCTGACAGAGCTCAAGGAGTGTTTGGACAAAGCTCTGGGGCACAGGGTGTGACTCTGGGGGATGGTGCTGTGCAGGGCCAGGAGCTGGACTGGATGATCCTTGTGGGTCCCTTCCAACTCAGCTTGTTCTGTAATTCTGTGGTCAGCTTGAAAACTGATGGATTTGCCTGCATCAAATATAAACCATGCTGGTAAAACTGTTAGAATTTCCCACTGATACTACTTTATTTTTATTTTTAAATCACAAGGAAATTATTCTGTAATTTGTTTTGATTTTGCCCATACTTTTCAGTTCTCCTTCCATGAGTTCAAAACAAAATGTTTCAACCCAGGGTCATGCTGACCCACACATCTTAATTTCCTCTTCATCTCCTTGGTCACTGGGCCTTGAAAAAATTGTCTTTTGGATAGCCTGAGCCTTTCTTCTACCCTGCAGGTCATTCTTGGTGCAGTGGACACATCTCAGGTGTCCTGGGATCATGTGGCCTTTGTAAACCTGAGCTTTGCTGCTTTGCCTGTGAACAGTGGTGATATCCAACCAGGCCTATCCCCCTTAGGAGGAGCCACTCTTACATCAAACTAAGACTAAATATATAGTATTTCCCTTTTGAAAAAGGATTGTTAAATGGAAACATGCTATAATATTTGCAAATTCAGTTCTCATCCTTCCATGGCCAGCTGGAAACATCCAGCTGTATGTGTTACTCAGCAGGAAAATGATATGCCAGGGAAATATGAAAAATAAGTGGATTTTATTTCTCTATGGGATGGATATCAAGGGAAAATAATCTCATGGGTGATGTTTGATGGCTCCTGGGTGAGTTGCTGATAACGAGTCAATTAATTAAGCAGGTCAGCAGGGCAAACAGTCCCATCAGGAAGCTCCTTCTCTAATCAACATGTGAGGGTCTTCCAGCCTGGGAGCTGCTCCTTCCTCTGCCAGCTGCTCCTGCTTTCCATCACAGCTCACACTGTGAGATTTCACTGTATTTATCCAGGGAATGTGTGAATGAAAGACATAAATAATGACAAAAAGTGGAAACAAGCACTTCAGCGTTTTATTCCAATCAAACTGCCTCAAAAGCAGATAGAGCCTGTGATTGATGCGACAGCTTTACAATCATCTACACCTTCTTCAATTCAGCTGTGGCAAAAAGCTACCTTACCTGGAGAGCCAGATCAGCTGTATTGCACTGCAGGTGACAGCTCCCAAAGTCCCATTGCATTTCTCATTGTGGTGGTGGGTTCACACGCTCTGAAAACTGCATCCAAAGGCTACCGGGTTCCCTGGAAAATTTTCCACTTATTTCAAGAGGTTCAGACTTTGTAAAAGGAAAAAAAATAGAAGTAGATTTAATAAAAATCAGAGAAGAGATCCCTGATGTGACTCTTTGCAGTCTCACAGCTGAAAGTGCTCACTTTCCCCATTGCCTCCCCTGCACTGCTTCTGGCAATGGTCACGGCGTCCTGCAATAAAATCAATAACCCCAATCTTGCTGCTACAAATACCAGCCTGCAGGTTTTAACTCTGCCTTACCCTGGCTTTGCAAGGTGCTGCTGCTGAGTTAGGTTTGTTCACCTGATGCTGCTGCCCAGACTGGTGCTGAGTGCCAGGTGTGACAGGGCAGTAAAAATGGCACAATAACAGAACCCTCAAAAATTGGGGCACTGGCTCAAAACAGAGCCCCAAACCTTTGCACACCCCACTGAGACTTTTGCAAGGGTGGGAGAAGTTGGTTCAAGACTAGCAAAGAAATCAAGAAGTGGTGCAAAGCAGAAGGAGAAGAGTTGAGCAGCAGCTGATGTGCTTGGGAATTTGGTGCCTTCTGATCCCTGTGCCTGTCCACTGCTGCCTTGAAACCCAGCCAGTGCACACGTAAGAAGTGCTAGGTACCCAGTGCTGCTTTGTACCAGTTTCCTGTTTGTCTGCCTAATACAAAATAAATGGGCTTTTTAATTCCAAATGGAGCTGTGTAAGCCAGGTGGAGAAATGCCAGCTCTGATGCTTTGGTTTTTCATACAGTTCTTTCTGATCCCAATATCGTGTTTGCAGGAGAAACATACAAGCAGCATTTCTGCAATCCTTGGAAGTGTTCTAACTCCAGTCCTCTCTGGAGGTCACCCTGGTGAGACAGGAAGACCAGTGGTGGCTCTGTGGGATGGAGAACAACTTGGAGATGCCCAGGCAGAAGGGAAGGGCTGCAGGGTGTGGGAACCAGCCCATCCTGTTGGGAGTGAGGTGTGGGGGTCAGGTGAGTGCAAGGTTGAGGTGTTTTGTGCTTTCAGGAGCAAGTTGTTCTAGGTGAAAAGAAGTGTGGGAATAGTCTTTGAACTGGAGTCAGACCTTTTCCTTTCACTGGCACATTTCTCGCTTTTGAAGAAGGAGATTAGAAAACTGAGGAACTGGAGAAAAGACAATACTTGGGTTTTTAGAAAATTGTAACCCATTTTTCATTTTTGACCTAATTTGATTATCCACCTTTTTCAGGGCAGAGTCAGCTGTCCCTTTAATCAACATAACCCTACCCATGCTAGCAGGGGCTGTTTGGTGAAACCCATCTGAATTTTCATAGAGTTTTGTACCCAAAACAGTTTCTCATCCTGAATGAAAACTGCATTGAAGGAGACCCTCTCTTCCCCCAAAATTTCACCTCTTGAAAGGAAGGGAAAAGTTCCTGAGTGTGTGAGCCCCAAACTCCCAGGCCTGCAGCTGTTAGGGAAAGACTGGATGGATTTGGGATGCTCCTGGGGATGGGACTTGCAGGACAGGACAGAAATCTGAGGTTGGAGAGGAAACTCTCATCTGAGTCATGTCAGCTCTGCAATGCAGGTGCTCTCCTGTCACTCTGTTCCTCACTGCTCTGCCTGCTCTTCGGGGATGACCAATGTCTGAATCACCCCTCATAAAGCTGCTCCTGGATTTGCATTTTCCACGGTTACTGCACATCCTTGTAATAGATGTTTTCCTATTCAAACGCTGTTTGTTGGGGTGTTTTTCCCTCAGAGAAGGCAGCAACCCACTCCTTCATCCCTTGATCACTCAAAACATTGACCAATATGACTAATAAATAGTCTTGTCTGGGGGTAGCATTGAAAGCTGTTTTCTGGAGGGTTGTTTTATTTTGTGTTGTTTTTATTATGACTATTATCTTTATTTATTGTTTCTGTATTTAACCAGACCATGGAGAATGAATTTGAAAGGAATCCTGAAGGCACTTCTATGATACTAAATCAGAGGGCCAGGGAAATCAGCTGAAGCACTGGAACAGAGTGGTCCATGTAACTGAATTCGTGCTTAGCCCATGACTCACCAAGACAAAGCTGCTGTAGAGGATTAGTGACAATTTGTGTGGATGAAAGCCAGACCTGGCTGCCCAGCCTGGTGGCCAGGGTTTGGGTTTGAGCATTTTTTTATTTAGCACTGTGTGGATGTACCTCTGTGTCTGTCTCAGCCTGGTTACGCGCACAGCTCTGTTTGCAGGAAAAACAGCTCCTGCACCCCACATGCCAGAAATCCAGCATCCCAGGGGACAGCTCCTCCTAATCAATCCCTTGTGCATCATACCAGATCTTCTGCACCCTGCCACCATCAGCCATTCTTCTATCACTAATCATTCATTAATTCAAGTTTTTTATCTCCTTGCTTAACACCCAAGCAAGCTCCTGGAAGCACTCTGCTTTGGGAGTTCAAGTTTTAATATCTGGAACCTTCTGGCTGCACACCTTACTCTGTACAGCACCTCTTAGTGTGAGCCAGCCTCTGCTCATCTTATGATACAATCCAGACATTTATTCAGGGATATTTAACAATAATAAACATCTATCTCTTCCAGCCTGCGTTAGGCACCGTCATCGTGGAGCTTTTCTGGCAGCAGAGACTGCAGAGAGCTGAGAAAGAATGATCACATGCATGATACAGCATAGGATGGAGCATATTTAACTGCTGGATTCCCAAATGGGGAGGGGTGAGATCCATTAATGCCAGAAGCATCCTGGCAGTGCCTTCATGCCCTTCACCTCCAGGTCAGCAGTAATTGCTTTGCCAGCCTTGGCCACACAGCACAGCACGCTGTGACAACAAGAAGCACTTTTCTGGTGAGGAAAGCTCAGAGGTTTAACCAGCTGAACACAAATCTCCACTGGCAACTCGTGAAATCTGCATTTTCCCTCCCATTCTGTGTCCAGGGATACAGCTCCTGGATGCTGCAGAAGCCTCTCACAGGTCACTGGGCACGCTGCAGTTATAAAGCACTTTCTTCAGTCAGTCCATTTATTGTGCCAAGGGCAAGATGAAGCTCCAGCTTTTCATATTGAGCATAAAATATTAAACCCAGCAGGTTTTGGGTTGTTTTGTGAGGCTACCATATGTTGGTGGTTTCATCTAACACTGAGCTGAGAACTTCAGTGCAGCTCAGACAACTTTATTCTCAGGCTTTTTCTGGCCTTCAGGCCAATCTTTTACAGCAGAAGCACTTGCTCACAGGTGTGACCTCTGACGGCCACCAACACAGGTGTGTTTCACTGCTGGAAGGGTTTTGCCTTCTCAGGATTGTACAATGGATAGAATTTGGCACAGCAGCAGCAGGTCACCAGCTGGAGTCTCACAGGGCACAGTGTAAGCACCAGTAGGGCCAGGGATTTCACTGGGGACTTTGGCTCCTGTCAGGAGTTCAGGAACACCTTCAGGACAGGTGAGAGCAGTGTAGGAAAGTTTAAGTTCTTGATGCATCCCTACTCAGACTCATGGCTTTCTTCCTCTGGCTACTTCCAAGATGTGGTGGGTGCTTCAGCCATTGCCTCTATGTCTGGGTAAAAAACGAAAGAACCCCAACCAAACAAAACTCAAAACAAACAAACAAACCCTATATCTATCTATCTAAATATAAAATATGTGTATAAAATATGTATATTAAATACACATATATATAAGGATGTGCCAATTACACAGGAGTGCTAAGTGCCACAGAGGAGTGGGGTCAGAGAGCTGTAGGTCAGTCCTGCTGTCCAGTTTCCTGGTTTTGTGAACAGCTTTCTGAATGCCTACAGGAGCCCTCCAGGCTCCAGCAGTTTTCTCCCCCGTGGTTGTTCATCCCTGGCTTGACAGGCAATGTCAGATGCATTTGCTAAAGGATTCCTACAGGGAAAAAAAAAAGCAAAAAACCCCAAACAAACAAAAACTTTTTATCTTTATTTTTAATCATTGAAAATGCATTTTTTGAATGTGGGTCTCTTTCCAAAGTGTCCCTCTGACTTATGTCCTTTATGCCACAAAGGAATTTAAGTACACAAAACCAAATTATGGCTTGGAAATCCCTGTGGTTTGGTAGGAAGGGCCTTTAGGGAGCTGATCATCTGACAAAGAAAGAGGATTCTGATTGCTCTTCAGGGATGACTTAATTCCATCTAAAATTCACTTTTGGTACTGATGACCTTCCAAAGAGGACCTGGCCCTGACCAGAGGCTGGGAGCCAGGCTTGGATATGGGATGTTCTCCAAAACCTTCTGCTCCTCTTCACGCTGAGTTCCCACCACAATCCAGGGCTGGCAGGGACTGCTGGGGCCAGGAGTTTGCAAAGCTGGAAAATTGCTGGGTGTGGCAGCAAGGTGCTCCTTGGGAAAGATGGCCAGAAATGCTCAGAGCATCCATTTTCCAGCACCAGCATTGTGTTTTAGGCACTTGTCTGCACGGGTTTGGTGCCTTCAACCCCACCATAAGGGAAAGGGAGAATTGGGAATGTTGGAAATGTGATCCAGACACAGTGGGAAGAGGAAACAGCTGAACATATCCATGGGGTGATGCTGAGATCAGCTCTTCCCTGGGAAATCAGGCAGCTCTCCGCATTTTCATAGGCATGAGGAAATTTCTTGTTCTGTTCATGACCTTTTCCATGTAGCTCAGCCAGGGCTGGCTCCTGATGCTGGGATCTGGGGGTGAGGGCCATGTCTGGGAGGAGATGACACTTGGATACTTGTGGAAGAGCATCTGAAAAGTTTTCTCTGTTCATTTGTTCACCAAAATCAAGTTTCTAGCTGCTATTAAAAAAAAAAAATCAAAACATTTGTTTCTCAATTTAGAAATAAAAATTTCTTTGGGTTTTCTATTTCTCAATATTCTTGCCAACTTGAAAAAGGTACCAGTGGGCCCCCACTTAAAAGGACAAAGGATGGTGAACAACAGGAAACAAAATATTTAAAAAGCAAGCAACCTTATTTTGGCTAAACATAGAGGTGGAAGAGTAAATTTAAAACCCAGTCACTGAGCTGAAACAGACTCTGTTTCATGTGTCAGAGTATGAAATGAAAAATATAGGTTGCCTTTCCCCACAGTTTTTTTATTCCACATTTATCCCTGACAGGGATGAGGGTGAATCACGGGAGAAGGATGCCACTTCAGAGGGAACAGCCAAAGGTGACACTGTCATTGGTAACCTACAAATTATACATGGAGAACTGCTGCTTGTTTAAACTCAAAGCCAATCAGTACATTTTCTGTTTTGATGGAAGTTCACAGGCTCTCCTGGGCCCCTTGGGGTGGTGCTTTGGGTGGGCATTGGCTCTGCTGCCCATTCCCCACCTCTCAGGACACACTTCTGCCTCTGCAGTGACACATTTTCATTATTTTATTTTTCATTATTTTATTATTTTTTACACCACAAGCCAGTGAAGAGGTGCTGCCAGGTGCCTCCATCTGAGGAGTCTAGAAAATGTTCAAATACAGACATTTTTCTCCTTCGAGAAGATATGAGCCCTGAATTTTCCCTTTATTTTTGTTCCTATAGTCCTTGCAGAAAAGCAATTTCACCTGAGATTAATGTACCTTTATAAAATATTCCCATCTTTACTCTGGAGATGGTTGTTTTTCACTGCACACAATTTGTTCTCCAACCAAACTAAAAGCATTTTTGCGTGTTAGTGGCATTTTTCATTTTCTATCAAAATACATCAGCAGCCCTACATGAAATCAACTTTATGAAGACTGCAAATAAGTTTTCCTATCTCTAATAACAAGCATGAAAAACTGGATTTCAGACTCATCCCACTAATGGCAATATTTTCTGTATCCTGCTGTCCCAGTGGTATGGGATTTTGTGTGTCTTGGGTAAGCACAAAACAATAAGAAGACTGAAGATTCATTTTGTTTAAAACCAACACCATCAGTCACTTCTTCTAGACACCACACCTAAGTCCCCTCCCCAGACATTGCACAGAGGAGCCTCTGTAACACTTTATTTTATCATATCTTTCTTTGTTGTCTCTCTCCAGGTGTTTTTTTTTTTGCTGGGCTCACTGTAGTTTTTTAGACCACTTTGTTTAAAGCATGGATTTATCATTCAAGTGGCGGTGGCTGCTGGCACAGATCAATTACTGCAGCAGCTCCTACATTAACAGAATTGCAGATATTGGCCTTGCAATCCACAGAAGCACGATGCCCACAGATGAAACGCTGCTTATTTTTAAAATGACACCATTTCTGTCACAGGAGGCTGGGGAATATGGTCAATCCATAAATCAGCACGTTGGGAGAAGGAAAGGGAGTTGCAAGGTTCTGCTCCATGAGCTTCAATTCTGTGAGTCATGCACCTCACAAGCGAAGGTTAAAAATGTTCTTGGGCTTCAACTCTACTGATTGCTGTGTCTCTTTTAAAAAAAAAAAAAAAAAAAGGAGAAATTTAATATGCAAGATTCTCCTTCTAATGCATTTTAATTAAAAACTTAATTGGTTTCAGCTAAGTATTTCTGAATTCTGGTAAAGTAAATGAATATTTAAAGCTCCTTTGGGGCCATCATGACAAGCACAAGCCAGAAAAACAGGATTTCCTTTTACCAAAAAATAGAGGCTTTTAACAGAACACCATGTAGCACCAACAGGCAAAAGTCTGGGCAGTGGTGAGGAGTCTGATTTTGCATGGGGATCTTTTCTCTTGCCAGAAACTCTTTTGTCTTCTGTTCCCCAACAACTGTTTTTATATTTTGTTTGGGGTTTTTTGGGGGGTGGGTGGGGTTCTGTGTGATATTTTTTATTGTATTTAATGGAGTAGAATTTCCCAAGCAGTGGCCTCACTGGAAAGAACTAAAATTGCTCCAATTAGGGCAGCCTTTTGGCACACCTTGGGTGTTCATTAAAAAGGGGACAGGATACACTATGCTGTGTATCAATGCTCAGCATTGCTCTGTGCAACCTGAACTATATATTAAAAAAAAAAAAAAAGTAATAAACCAAATTATCAGGAAAAAAAAAATCTTCATATGCATCTTAATCTTCTGCAATAATCTACATAAAATCTGATTAATTTTTTCAGAACTGTGGCTGCCCCAACCCTGGAAGTGTCCAAGGACAGGTTGGATGGGGCTTGGAGCAACCTGGGATAGTGGAAGGCATCCCTGCCTTGACACATCACCCATCACCTTGTCTGCCTCTGCAGACTCATCCCCAAGCTGCAGGAAGGTATTTATCCCTCAGAGTTAATGTAGCAGAGAATGTGAAATGCTTTAAATTCAGTCTCACATGAGCAGTGCTCAGATCCTCCCCGGGATGTGCCCAGCACTGAGAGCATCAGACCTGAAACTGGCAGCACCCTGATTCTGCTGCCTGGGGAAGGCTTTGCTGTCTGTGGTGATGGCTCAGATCAGGTTGTTTTCCTCATTTTATTCCTGCAATAATGTGGGATTCAGCCTTCAGAGGCAAAGGACTCTGCTTCAGCCACAGTTTTAATAGATAAGCTCTAATTTTTGACTATGAATTTCTGTAAAATGCAGCCACTTCCAGCTCATTGTCCAAAGACTCCTGGAGATCCTCTGCCAGCTGTGATTTCTTTGGGCTGCCTCTCCTGATTTTGGAAGGGGAGAGCTGCACAGGCTGTGATCAAAAGCAGGGAAAAAAGCTTTGCTCCAGGTACTGCTCACAGTCAGACCCAAACATGCCAGTGCCTCCCCCAGGTGAGCCTGAAGGTCACACTGACCTTCATCTGCTTTTGTGGATGTCCCTGATCTGGGAAATGCCAGCTGTGTGGCTATGGATGGTGTCAGGTCTACAGGGAGTGAGTGGCAATTTCATCATAAAGGTCAGAAAAATATAGTTTTGCAAAGAGAAGAAAATACATGAAAGCAACTTATTACCTGTGCTCTTATTTATTACCTGGTTCCTTTTCTATATTCAGATTTTACTTCTTTACCTTGATTAGAACTGATTCAGTCAGGCTGCTAAGATAAATAGCCTGGATACCAATTCTTTCATCCAACCAATGTTTATCTGGCATAGGTCATATTTATCTAACACAAGTCAGTGTCAAATAAACAAACATAACCTGCCTTGTGTTAAGCCAGACATGAAAAACAGAACAAGCAAAAATGAGTTTTGGTATTACAGAGTAGGCAGTGGAAAGCAGACAGATTATTATTGGGAGGGGAGGGTTTTGGTGGGACTTAGCAATCAGTCTGACACAGTTGTCAATGGAAATACATTTTTGGATTTTGTTCCTAAGCTGTTGGCTAGGGACAGCTCCTGGTGCACCATTTTATGTGAACTCCTGGGAAAGAATTACTGAGGTGGGAGAAGAGAGGAAAAGGGGCAAAAAAGCAAATATGAGAAAGTATGAGGTGATACAGAGGTCTGCTGGGTGGGCATGGTTGTCTGGCAGGTCAATGTGGACACACTCTCACCCTCCACCCCAATTTCTGTTGCCCTCATCAATGATGAGGATTTTCATTCCCTTTCCCACTTTCTTTTTATCTGTTCCTGGAAAAGATGAGGTTTTGATGGGATGGATTTTTGTCCTGCCCCTGAAGAGCTGTGTAACCCAGCTCAAAGGAGTTCATCATCACAGCAGACAAGATGTACTTTCCTCTATTCAGCCTCTTCTATATCACAACCCACCAAATGAGTTTCCCTCTCTCCTGCTCTTTCTGAGACCCAGCCAGTGCAATTGTGGGGTGGCAGAGGGCACAGCTGGGCATCCCCAGCAGAGGTGCCAGCACGAACACGTGCCCTTAGCAACCTGTCAACATGTGCTGCCATTCTTACTGCCCCCTAAACCATTCCATTTTTTCATCTGCCTTCCCTAGCCTTGCTTTCATATTCCATCCCTTCTCTTGCCATCCAGATTTAATGACCAAGTAATATTCACACACCACGCCAAAAGAAAATTCCTTGGAGGGTAAGACCTAATTTCCAACACATGCTTCTTTAATCTCCCCGGGGCTTACTTATCTTCGGAGCAAAGCACCATTTCCAGAGAGTGATTTCCCATCACAGAGGAGCAGCACGCTCCTCCTGCTGCCGGTTCTAACACATCCTCGTTTCTACAAACGCTCCCATAGACATTCAGATCAGGTGTGTACTCTCAGCACAACCGTGGGCAATTATCCCACTATTCCCGGTGGAGCAGCAAGGCTTTGGCTGCTCTGATCAGCTTTCCACCCATGGAGCTGTGAGGTATTTGCAGCTTTGGTTAAGCTTAAAAAGACAAGCAATGAGATGGTTTTTACATGCAAATGCACGTTGCTTAACTTAGTAAAAGTATAGTGGCAAGGGATGTTTGGTTACACGGCCCTAAAGTATTTTGTAGCTGTAATTATGATTTTTATATGTAAAATTTTTGATAGGTAAAGTAATGGGAGGTATGGGGGAAGGGCAATCATGTTCTAAAAAAAACCCCCAAAACAATTTCTACTAGACCAGGCTACACAAAGCCCCATCCAAGCTGGCCTTGGGTACTGCCAGGGATAGGGCAGCCACAATTTGCTGAAAAAAAAAAAAAAGTGTTTAGTTCAAGCTTTAAGTCTTGTAAACAATTTTTAGATCCTCAAGTAAAAATCCAGAATAAAATGCGAAATATTAACCTTGCCAGACAACCTTTTATTCTTCAACCAACGAATCACATCAGTAAACAAGTTCCTCTCCTGGATTCAAGATGAAATGCCAGGGAAAAAGAAAAGATTATTAATTTGCTGTTGCTGTGCTCTTCAGCATAAGCTACTCTCTATCTTATCTGGATTTATGCCACTCCACTTGCTCTGGGTGGGCAGTGGTAAGTTTTGAAAGAATACCTAATTAAAGCTAAAAATAAACCACAGATATACTTGTCAAGTGAAAAAAGCACAATGCAGCTTTTTGTAGAAAAGAGCACAATTTCCCAAGGCAACATTTGATGGTCCCACATTTAAACAGTCAGAGCATAGTTCTTTTCCTGTCCACATGAGTATTTCTTCCTGATTTGTCATTTTTTACTGTGAAACTTCTCAAAAGATCAGGCATCACTGCCCTGATGTCACCCATCGAGATAAAATCTGTGCTCCAGGCACGTCGAAGGAGCCGGGGAATGCACACAGTTCATTTCACACATTGCACACATTTCACATATTTCAAACGTTTCACAGCTCAGGAGCCATCCCTGGCCCAGCCAGGCCAGGAAATGCTGTGCATGTGAATGGGACTGAGTGCTGTGCTTCAGGGATTAAACAGGGAGGGGATGCATTTTCAAACGGGATTGTAAAATTGAAATGAGACTGGCTCTAGTTGGGACAGGTCCTGGCATCAGTGCCATGGAAGCTGAGGAAGAGCATTTAAGAGACTCTGTGTTTCACAAATTCACTGCCCATCTCACTGTGAAAGGATGAATTTCTTCAGAGTTCTCCAGGGTTTCAAAAGTAACTTTGATCTTCAAAAAAGTTATCTACTTATTAAAGCTTATCTACAGCAGATCCATCATGTCTGATGTTCTAAACTGAGTCTTACTCTTATGATCTCATCTTCTGCTCAGCCCAGGGCACTCCTCTGTGGCTCTGCTCTGCCCTGACACACATAGAACCACAGAACCATAATGGACCTTAAAGACCAACCAATTTCAATACCCCTGCCATGGGCAGGGACACCTTCCACTAAACCAGGTTGCTCAGAGTATCATCCAACCTGGTCTTGAACACTTCCAGGGAGAGGCACAACATCTCCAGTAAACCTCTGCCAGAGCCTCACTGCCCTCACAGTAAAGAATTTCTTCTTAATATCCAATCTAACCCTGTCCTCTCTCATTTTGAATCCATTTCCCCTTGTTCTGTCACTCTATGTCTTGTCAAAACTCCCTCTCCAGCTCTTTTGTAGCCCTTTAGGCACTGGAGGAGGTTCTAAGGTCTTCCCAGAGCCTTCTCCTCTCCAGCTGAACATGCCCAGCTCCCCCAGCAGACTCCAGAGCAGAGGTGTTCCAGCCCTCTGAGCATCTCCATGGCCTCCTCTGGGCTTGTTCCAACAGCTCCATGTCCTGCTGGAGGTCCCAGAGCTGGACACAGCAGGTGAGGTGTCAAGACCTGGTGTAGCCCCAGGGCAGAGAGGAAGGGGTGCTGTAGAACCCAGAAGGATCCTGATCTTCCAGTGGGGTTTGTGAGGAAGTCAAATGCATTTACTGTGCACTCTGGTGAGGGTGTCCAGGGTCTCACCATGGTGTAGCAGGACCTCTCCTCCCACGACCTGGTCCAGGGCAGGGCTTTCCAGCCTTGCTTCTGCACAGGAGGATGCCAGGAAGATTTATTCCAGGGAGAAATCCCGTTTTTTTTTCTTTAAAACAAGAAGCCCAAGTGATAAATTAATAAAGGGTTTCACAGCCCTTTATTTAAAATAAACACTCTGTTTCTTCATCTCCTCTGGGCTGTACAAATGGTATTAACCTGTAACAGGGATTGCTTTTGAAGGCACTGGATTGTCCTTTAGTGGTTTGTCTCCTGCTATGCTTCCAGCACACAATAATCCCAGATGTCCAGTGAAATCTTCCTCCCAGCTTCTCCCAATTACTCAGCCTAATCTTTGCCAGCCTGTAATCGAGCTGGGCAGTCTTGTGAGACACTAATGTGTGATTGTGGTTTGCTTGCCAGCATTTATGACATTTGCAAAGAGAGTGGTGAGTCATGCGAGACAAATGGTTAGTGCTGTCTATTTTTTTATGTATGTATATAATTAGATTTTGCAGCAAAAGAGAAAGGAGCCCCTGTCCAGCTTGTCAGGAGAACAATAAAAAGGAAAAAGGAAATTTTCTTTGGCAACTTATTTCAGCCTGACAAGTGGTTTTGATGATAAGTTTCTCTTTTTCTTCTCAGAGTTATACAATATTTCATCACTGTTGCTAGAAATACACAATAGAGCCAAGAAACAGGATTGTTGGAAGCAATTAAAATATGGCAGCTATTCAAATAGATTCTGTGTCCTGATACAGCATGTAGGATATCCTGAGGTTTTTCCTCCAGTGGTTTTGTCTGTGGGTGTTTAGTGCTCTCCTCTCTCTCAGGACACTGTTTTGTGTATCGATGGTGTTTTTTCTTCCAAGATCAGCAAAAGTCTTTGCAAGTCCCCTTGGTGGTCTCTGCAACAGATCTCTGGTGTCTATTCAGTGGCATTTCTGACTAGATTTATCATTTTCTCCATCCCCCACATCCGACACGGTCTGATAGATAACACACAGAACCAGAAGTTTTGCTTCAGACCATGATGTTGAGTCATTGTGCAGCTTTTGGCAGGCAGCAAAGGCTTAAAAACGTCCACTCATTTCTGATGACTCAGTCTGAGCATTTTCATATCTCTTGGGCTTGGATTTTGTGATGGTCTTTGAGAACTCAAAGCACACACCAAGCTCACTTGTACAACCCTGCTGCAAGCCCAGCCCAATCTGGATGCTTAGGAATAGAGGAGCCCATAACTAGAGAGCACTTTGGGGAACATTACTCAGCTGGGTTTCAGTTTAAGGGTAAAAATGCCAAGGTTCCTTCTGGACAAAGGGTTTCTGTTTGCACAACACGGTATTATAAATAATGAGCTTGACTCGGCCAATATATCAAGCAGCAATCAATTTATTAATTAATACAGAATGGTAAAGTGTGAGCAAACAGCACTGGGTACAGTGGGGGTTTCCCCTCCAACTGCATGCCAACTGTTGATTTTCTGCTGGTATTTATTGAGATTTTTCATAAGCACTTCTCAGCAATTTTTTTCTAGTTTCCTCCTAATTTCTATTTTTGAAATCCAATTTCTATACCCATTGTGATCAATTTTTCTACAATTCAAAGGTGTGAAATTGGTGAAGTCAGAAATAACACCTTGTGATGATGATGTTCTCAGGACTATAAATTAGTGATGGTGATGTGCCAATTTCCTTCTTCAGAAGAAAACACCAGAGATGAGAGATCCAGCCTTCCTTTTCAGGACTATAAACCAGTTTTGTTGGTGATGTCCAGCTTCCAGATGGTGGTCTATCTCTTTTTCCAGGAGGGTCCAGCCTTTCTTCTCATTGTTATTAATTTTTAGCTTGGAATAGCTCACTTCCTTCTTCTATTTCAGTGATTTCAATTCTTTCTATATATATTCTAAAGCTATAGTTCAGACCCTTTTATTAAAAACCTTATAGGCTCACATGATTCACTTATAAGCAAAATATTAGTTCAAAAGCCCCTTCCCATGCTTTTTCCGTTTTGTTCATTAAACAGATGTTTTTATAATTATCCTATGACCTTTTCCACACATTTCACAACCATAACTACAAAGGCCATCTTTTTCTACCTGACACAAAACACAACCCCACATTTCTCAATGGCGAGCCTGAGGTGAGAGTGCCGTGGTGTAAACATGGCAAGGAGCGTGACCATGGTGAAACCCTGACCATCTGATAACTGGGACATGCCCCGTGCAGGAAATAACATTTTGCTTAGAAGTGCCATCAAATTTCCGGGGAGATCTCCCACACAAATAAAAGTCATCTGCCCAACAGCCACAGGGAGATAAAGAAGCCACTTCAGAGATGTGAGCAGGCAGTTCCATGAGAGTACATAGCAGATGTGTGCACACTCAGTGCAAGCTATCCAGAGTTCCCAGAGAGTCTCCTGATGTCTGACAGCTGGTCCTACTGTAAAAATCATTATTGCTTTCAAGTAGACTCAGGGACAGTTCCCTGCCAGCCTTGGATACATCTGCCTGAATTATGGGATGTCTCTCTGTTGGATTATCAGCTGGTGTGAGAGGACAGTGGTCTGGCAGTATCAGATCTGTTATCCCTCTATGGGATCAAACTGATGCCTTGGAAAGGCTGGAACAGAAACTGGACAGAGCTAGAGAATAAAGTTGGTATTTATTGAAAGGCCTTTAGGAAACACCTTGGGCAGGACAAGAGCCTGACCAGGGCTACACCCAAGGTGGACTTAAAATTGTCACAAAAAAGACAACTGGTCATAAGGTCTTACATTTTTATAAGTTTCGGTCCATTTGTATATTGGGTTTAAGTGTCCAATTACAGCTTCAGGTTGTGAGGTCTCATCCTTCTTGTTTCTCCCCTCAGCCCACCATTGTTTGTGCTTTTGGGCCTGAAAGTTGTCCTTGGTCTTCAGCAGGAAAAGGATTTGTTTTGTCTCCCTGCTCTGTGAAGAGAGCTTACTGGCATGTAATATGAGGCTCAGAACTACATCCCTAGGCAGCACAGAATCTGAAAAACATGAAACCTAAAACTTAAGGCATCAAAATGCCCAAGGTCTCCCCAGGCAGTGATGAAGGTTCAGCTGGAATTGCTCTCTCCTGTGTGGAGTGACACCACAGTGTGGCTGAAGTGAGGCTGCAAAGAACAACTCGAACATTCAAGAGCACTCAGGAGCTGTCGCCGTGGCAAGTCACAAGGCAGAGCTGGGCCATTTCTTTGCCTGAATGTGCTTTTAGAGCTTATGAGCCTCAAACTCTTCTCTAGCTCAAGGGAAAATCCATGACAGAGCAGAATTTGGACACAAAACTTCACATACTAATTAACTCACTTCAGTACCTACAGCCTTGCAGTTAAGAGGTTGTCAGCAGAGTTCTGGGGACAGTGACCAAAAGTCCCTCCGGCAAACACCCATGGCTGGTTTGTACTAATGGGAAACTCATGGAGAATGACAGAAAAAAGGTTTTGGAACTCATTTTCATCTCTAAGAAGCTTCAAAGGAGTCACAGGCTGTTCCTCAGCAGTGCCCTGCAGAGCAGCCCTCTGCATTGCCCTGATCTGTCACAGCTGGCCAGTCCTGCTGGGTGCCAGAGGGCACATCTGCATCCTGAGCACCAGGAAAGGCTGGGCTGGATCCACACTTGGCTGGGAGATGCCTACAGCATTTTAGGGTTTGGGATTTGAAGAGTTAGAGTGTGATTGCTCTTCTTCTTCTCCAAGTGGGATTGATCCTATGACCCAAAATTGCCCTTAAGACCAGAACCATTGAGCATATCCATACGAAATTCCTGATAATGTAGAAACACCAGCTGTCATGAGCCATGAGCAGTTTAAATTTTGAGGATGTTTTTCTTTTATTTTTTCTATAATTCTATAACTATATCCATCTTACTGCCTTGAATTAATGGGTTCAATGATAATAAAAGTTAATAAACTATCTCAGGCTCTGGTAATTCCCATGGATTTCACCAAGAATGACTTGGGTCTCTCTAGTTCCCTTGATAATGGGGAGGATCCTGATTTTTCAGCAGTGTGACAGGCTGCAGTTCAGCTGAGCACACACAGAGTGTTGGAGGTATTTGCAGAGTTAAAAGTGCATCAGCATAAACATTGCTGGAAGGTAGTGGGAATACCTGGATTATTTATTTCCAGAATATAAATTGCATAATGTTAAGACAGAAAAATTGAGGAGTTTATATTCCCTACATATCCACTGGAAAGAAGAGAGATCATTTCTGAGGTCTGAGCGGCGAGTGGAAGCAGCACAGAACAGCTGAGCCTGCCACAAGCAACAGGAGCAATCCCTCATTTTAGAAGTGATTATGTCAAAGTAGAAAGATTACAAATCCCACCTGAAAAAGAAAATATCAATATATGGGGCCTGATGAAGGAAAGAGAAATTGTCAGGTAGAATTCATCAAGCACAAGAAATGCTGCAGACGCTGCAGCACGTAAGATATTGAAAAAGCACTTTTTTCAAAAAAAAAAAAAAAAAAAGCACATAAGATATTGAAAAAGCACAATGAGGGAGCACAGCAGGGATGGTGTGTCCAAGGAGCTTCACTGCCTGGGCTGATGATTAAAGCACTTCCTCTGGGATCAAGTGCAGCGTGCCAGAGCAGCCTGGCACAGAGCCCATCTCGCAGGCAGCTGCCTCTGGGCCCTGGGGCTGCCACAGAAGTGGCCAGCAAGCACCTCCAGAGGCTTCTGCTCAGAAACCCTGTCAGTCAGCAGGCTTAGGAAAGAGTTGTTTAACAGTCTAGACAACTGTTTGCACAGCTTCACACCTGGCTAAATCAAGACAGACAGGAAAGCAAATGCTCCTTTCTTCCTTCTTCTTCTCACGCTGCTGCCATAAGGAGGGGCTGGAGGAGAGCGGCGCTGGCAGGACAGGCTCCCCCTCAAGAGGCAAAGGGAAACAGCAAACCTGGCATTCCTATGGGCCTATTTGCCCAATGCTATGTGATTTAAAGGCCTTTTTTATCCATTATTCTCTGTGCATTTTGCAAATCTCTGTGCATGCTGGGGTTATCATCTGCCACGGCAGCACCTCCACTGCTGAGCCAGGAGGTCTAAAACCCAGCAGGTTTCCTTGTGTCCTACCTGGCAACACAACACATTGGTCTGAGCTCCTTCCCTCCCTCCCAAGGGATTTAACAATGCTTTCCAAGTGGCCACCAAGTGTCAACAAAGCCTCAAACCATTCCTGAGTATTCCAGCCCCTGCACCACCTTATTTGCCAGTTTAAGGAGCTGTACCTCCGTGTCTGCATAAACAGCTCTACTACTTCTCTTTTTTTTTAAGATCAAGCTGCTTTTGATATGGAAAAGGCTCTGAAATGCAAATTTCCTATTACCCTCCTTGTTGTAAAGGTCAGAAAGGTAAATAAACTCCATTTTCCCTCATTCCTCCCTTTGTAGGTAGCATTGAAAATATAATGAAAAACCAGAACACCAGCAACCCATGAGATGACATCCCAGGAATCCCTGCTTGAAAATATCCTTGAATTTCCAGTAAATGTTAAATTTTGGTGGGTTTTTTTTTTTTTTTTTTTTTTTTTTTATGGTTTGTGTCGTGCTTGCAGGTGAAATGATCACAGATGACATTCACATGAGCATTTGCAGTGCTCTGTCCAGACCACTTCTTGCTGTTATCTCTCTCTTTTGTCATTTCTTTTGAGACTGGTGCTTTGGAAGACCTGCAGGCCTTTGCTATTATTCTTTACTCCATAAAAACTCAATTACTGGAGTCTGACAGCCTTCCTGGAATCCAGGAGGATAAAGAAGGGCCCGGCAAAAGCAAAGCCAGGACCCAGCTGTGTGACCCTCTGGTACCACAGACTGTGGCACAGGTCCCTCCCACCCCCAGGAACAGGCAATTAACGCTAATTAGGGAAAGAGGCAGCTTCCTTTGGGGTTTTGGGACTATTTTTGTACTATGGATTCAAGGGAAATAAAAGAGGAGAAGGGGTGTTTGGCAAGGCCAGGTGCTGGTGCTGAACTTGGGTGAATACAACCCCATCATCAATCCAGGCTGGGGGATGAACACATGGAGAGCAGCCCTGACAAAAAGGATTGGGGGTCCCTGTCCACGGCAGGGGATTGGAACTACAACTACCTGCAAGGTCCATTCTGTGATTCTATAAGTCTATGAAAAAGTATGTTTTAGGAAGGGTCTGTCAAAAAAAAAAAAAACAACCCACAAAAAAACCAAAAAAACACACACACTAAAAAACAAACAAAACCCCCCCACAAAAACAAAACAAAACAAAAAACCCAAACCACACAAAACCCCCCAACAACACCAAAAAAAAAGAAGCCAACCAAAAAAACCCCCATACCATAAACCAGATATTATTAAAAATCACAAGTTTTTTCATGTTTCTGCGATTTAATATATTTATTATTCTTTTAATACATTCATGTGATACAAAATGTAATTGATATAAAATGTGTATATAATATAAATAATTTAATTTTATTTGTTGATTTTTGTCAGCAAATGGAGAAATAAAAGAGCTTGGTACAAGCTTTTAAATAAAACTTGTACCCCTTTGCTTATCTTCCCTGGTCAGATGCTCCTGTTTAGCTCAGTGGCATTAATGGAGCAAGGAAGATCAGAAATTGGCTTCTAGAGCTAAGCTTGCAAAGAGGCTGGTGAACCTTTTCTTCAGGTTTGAAAATGGTTCTTTTTGATCAGAAATAAAATAATTTTGCTCAAATTTCAAGTTTTATTAAGATTTTTAACAACTTAAATGCAAATTAGAAGATTTTTTTAAACAAAATAATTGAAAGTATTTTACATTGAAGTTGTCAAAGTTGATTTTTTTCAAAAAAATATGGAAGTTTATGTTGACTAAAGTAATGGAATCAATCTAAATGCACAGAAAACTCTGGTCCACACATTACTTATTTCTCCTGCTTTATAGAAAATATTTTGTTCTTATTAAAGGAAAATACAGGGATGAGGTTCTGTTTGACTGTGACACAATTCTTTCTTTCTTTTCTTTCTTTTCTTTCTTTCTTTCTTTCTTTCTTTCTTTCTTTCTTTCTTTCTTTCTTTCTTTCTTTCTTTCTTTCTTTCTTTCTTTCTTTCTTTCTTTCCCTCCCTTCCTTCCTTCCTTCCTTCCTTCCTTCCTTCCTTCCTTCCTTCCTTCCTTCCTTCCTTCCTTCCTTCCTTCCTTCCTTCCTTCCTTCCTTCCTTCCTTCCTTCCTTCCTTCCTTCCTTCCTTCCTTCCTTCCTTCCTTCCTTCCTCTCTCTCTTTCTCTTTTGCTCTTTCTTTTGTTCTTTCTTTCTCTCTCTCTTTCGCTCTTTCTTTCATTCTTTTTTGCTTCCTTCCATTCCTAGAGTGGAAAATCCATAATTTAGAGTAGATTTTATTATGTTTAAAGGGCAATCCGCTATTTCTGAAGCAATAACTATGACATAAAATGATCCAAACACGCTCTTCCATCACAGTTTGGTTGTTACTGCCAAAGACAAGCCTGAAACCTGAGAGGCCAATTGCCAGCCAGGAGCAGTTATTCCAGGGGGAGGACAGTAAATCTGAGTTTCTTTACTTTCCACCAACCCTGATCAAGAGATTTCCTCTCCACACCCATTGAAAAAATTCTCCAGTGTCATTTTTGGTGGTGGGTGAAGCCAGCGTTCAAAACCTTTGCAACAGCCTTTGGAAAACAAATGGAAAAGGAGACTGACATGCTGCTGACAGCAATTCAGTGTAAAGAGCTGATGCCTTTGGGTGTGATTTGGGGGTTGTTTTAGGACAGGAGCTATGGCTGAAGGTTACACACGCCCGTCTTTGTGTGTGACAATCACCCCAGCACTCAAAGAACCAAATTTTTACAGCTTTTCTTGCCGAGTTCCTTTTCTGCCAGCTGAGTGGCTCCCCAAGGAGCCCGTGAGGCACCGGTCACTCCCTGAGCCCGGACCTGCAGCTGGGAAGAGGGAATGGTCCTTTCCACCAGCCAATTCACCCAGGCTCTCCCGTGGACATGCCTAAAGAATCTGAAATCCAACACCCACCATCCCATCCCATCCCATCCCATCCCACCCAGACTCAGGGACAAGGCAGAGAGGGGCTGGGCAGGTGACATCTCACCAACCTCGTGCCACAGCTTCCTCTTCCAGGCCGGGATTTTTCGGATTTTTCGGTTTAGTTTGTGACCAAAACACTCTGTTTGCCAACAGGGGAGCCAAACCCACGGAACGCCTCTCATTTTTTATTGTTGTTTTCATGCATCAGGTCTCCGTGTGCCTGTAGCTGCCGGGGGGAGTGGGAACGGCTGCTTCGAAAGCAGGGGAAAAGAGAGCACGGTTTGCAGGGGGAGCCCCATTTCCCGAAGGGAGGGAAGGTTTCCCGGAGGGAGGGAAGGTTTCCCGGCTGGAGCGGGGAGGAGCGGGCGCTGCGGGGCGGAGGAGAGAGGGGGGCGGCTCCTCCGCCTGCCTCGGTAAGTGCCGCCGGCGGAATCCCCATCCTCATCCCCATTCCCGGGCACATCCTGACACCCCTTCCCCGGGCAGGGCTCCCCACGGGCAAGGCTACCCACGGGCACGGCTGCCGCTCCCCGCTCCGGGTGGGACCCCCTTTATCGCAGGCTCCCCCGAGGCACGTCCTGAGCCCTCTGCTCAAAGGACACCCCCTTCAAACACTGTCTCTCCCTCGGGAATGGTTCCCCGCTCTCCTTCCCCACCTCCAAGGGGGATCCCCTCGGCGGGCAGGACCCGCAGCCCCTCCCCGGGCTGATCCCCGCTGCCCCGGGCTGATGCAGATGTGTTCCACAGCATCCTCGGCGTTCTGCCCTACCCGGGGCTGGGGGTTTTGCTGCCCTGGGGATTCGTGCTTTAACCCTCAGAGGTTTGGCGGGTTTGACCACAGGAAGGGTGGATTTGGCACCCCGGGGCTGTGGATTTGCACCCCGGGGGTAATGTCTTTGTACTCAAGGGTTTGGTGCTTTTGCACCCCAGGGTTTGGGCTTTTTGTACCCCAGGGATTGGGGGTTTTGCACCCCAAGGGTTGGGGTTTTGCACCTCAGGGTTTGGGGTTTTTTGCACCCTAGGGTTTGGGTTTTGGCACCCCGGCTCAGTTCCTAACGCCAGCGAGCGCCCCAGCGTTCGCAGCGCGGGTTTAACTTCGCCTGGAGTTTTGCTGCTGTGATGTCGCTCCGGTCTCTCCTCTCTCCCCGGAGCAGGCAGCGGCTGCCAGAGACTTTCTGTGGCTGTGGAGGAGCGCTCACGTCTGCCGAGGGGAGATCCCAAACCTCTATGCCGGCTGTGGATGAGGATTCCTCATCCTGCTTCGGGGCAGGAACCATCAGCTTCGCGCAGGCAGGCTGGGAGCAGCTCGGAGGGGAGGGATCGGGGATCTCTGAGAGCTGCCCCCAGCCCCTGGTACCCTGAGGCTGGGGAATCACCGCGCTCCGGGCTCGGGGACACCGCTGAGCTGCTTCAGCCCTCGGTTCCGAAGGTAAGGATATTGTGTTTTATTTACTGTGTTCCCAGCCCCGGGGCTGTCAGAGAGGTTGTAGGAGTCGTTCTGCGCTGGTTCGGGGGTGGAAAGAAATCGTGCCCTGAGAAATGCCGTCCTTCCATCGGGAAAGTTGGATAGAGGGGGGGGAGAGAGAAGGAAAGTCGGTGCAGAGGCTCACTCGCTGCACGGCCTCCTCGAGTGCGTGCTGTACCGCTGGAAGCATCCCCAGGCACTCTCCCCCTCCTTTATCACCACCCACAGCCTTCCACAGCTCAACAAATTGCTCCCATTGTTCGACAATCACTGAGCTGTCGCAGTTTTCTCATGAGGAGGAGGAGGGAAAGGTGTGTGAGGTCCTGGGGCAGGTGTTCCTGCTGCCGTGGTTTGTACCTGATGCAGCAGAGCGGCAGCAAATGTATTCCCAGTAATATATTTGCAGTTTTCATCATTCCTCCAAGATTTTAAAGTGCAGTCAGCCTTGAGATTGCAGAGCTTTTTATTTTCCCTTCCCTTGCCATCAAAATAAGCCTTTGCTGATGAAATAAACCTTTAACTTGGGATTTGTCTGCTGAATAATTCAGGTCAAACTTTCTGGATATGAAAGAGGAACTGAAATGGTGGAGTTGCTTTGCTCAGGTAGCCTCAGAGCAGAATCCAACCCATCAGCTTTTTGCAGGGAAGGAAAACTATAATGCCCAAAGAAGAACAATGCAAACCCTAAGGCATCTGAGATCCCCAGGAAACCTGGGAAGATCCCACATCATGGTACAGCTGGGCATTTATCCCTTTGGTTTTACAGGAAAGACTGAAAGATTGATGTTGTAGAAAGACACTGGGCTAGCTCAACAGTGTAACCACATGGGCTGCTGCAGCTCACGGGAGAATTTTAAAGCTCCACTATTTTAAGCTGAGGAATGCATCCCTGGGAAAGAGGGCATATCCTGCTTTGTCCCAGTAATTCCCACAGAGAGGTATAAGATGGTGTCATCCCATGCTTTCCTGTGTTAACAGTTCTCCAGGTGGTTTGAGAGCAGCACTTTTTAGTTAACTTACTTGATCTGGCACATTTTGAATAAGGTTTGGCTTCTCAGACAGAGGGAAAAGGATCCAGACATCCGCCCTGGACTGTGACAGAGCCTGTGGATAAGGTTCCAGGGACTCTGCCTGGGGATTCTTAAAAGGGATCAGGAACAGCAGGATCCTGTTGCCTGCACCCTTAATTAGAGTTCAAGGTTCAAACCTGAAGTTTCAAGAATCCACCATCCCTTGTTTTTATTTTTGGAGTAATGGATGTCAAACAAAGGCAGCCTTATTTCCAGGCCCTCAGCCTTTGTGTTGATAAAAAGAAATAAACTACGACAAAAGAGTGTTTCTCTAATGTTTTGTGAGTGTGGGCACATCTGCCTGCTGCTTTTGTGCATTGTCATACTCTGGATATATCCTGCATTAAGGAGCCTGCTGTGAGTTTTTCACTCGAGAAGACCTTTTAACCCAGGCTGGTGGCTGAGATGGAACCTGAGGAGCACAGAGAACTTGCAAAGAGGAATTCTAATAACCATATCCTAATTCTGCTCAAAGTTCGAGAGTGGTGTGTGTGTTCACTGAGCAGTGTGAGTAATGATCTGCTTTAATTAGAGTCGTTCTAACGCTGGTACAAACTTAACGACTGTGTGGGAACAGTCACTCTTAGCAGGAAGGTGCGACATTCTTGTCTCAGTGTTACATCTAAAAAACCCCAAATAATTAATCCAGAATTCTCATCTATCATTCTCATCTACTCATGAACAAAAATTTGACAGTGATTTTTTAAAACCTGAAGATTGGATGTTTTAAATTTTAAAATTCGACATAGATTTTTTTTTTTTTTAACATTGATTTTTCATCAAACCTGATTTTTCGCTGTTCATGTCTTAGGAGCCTACAGCAATGCTGCGTGCTCTCCAGGGAGAACCTGGGGTTCAGTGGGTGCTACTCAAGTGTTTAAAGTGGTCCCTGTGGTTTTCCCAGCTGGCTGTCCCTGAGCTGTCTGTGTGGAACACACAGGGAGGAGAACGGCCTGAACAGTTATTTCTGCCAGGAAACGTGGCAGAAACTGAAATCCAACTGTTCCACAGGAGCTCATCCAGTCTGATGGCATCCTCAGTGGAGCTGTTAGAAAGAGTGGCACAGATTATCCTCTTTCCTGTCAATTATGGGAGAGCTGGAGACTGGATTTTTTATTTTATTTTTATTTTATTTTTATTTTATTTTTATGCCATGTTTATTGCCAGGATGTGGAGTGTTCTTCAACGAACATTTTCATTAGGACTGAGGCACTTAAGACACCCTACAGACTTTTAGCAGTGCTGGCCCAGTGCTGTCCAAAAAACCTGCTTGTTCTCAGTGCTGGAGGAGCAGGAGAGCTTCAGGTCTCAGTCAGTGACTCCCAGCTCCAGTGAGGAAGAGCTTTCCTTTTTTTTTTTTTCCCTAGACAGCTTGATTCTTCTTTTAATTTTGTTCTTCTTTTTTTTTATTATTTTTAACTTGAAAGAAAGGAAACCACTAAATCCAGCAAATAAACAGAAGTCCGGGGGCAGAGCTGAGGATTCTGAAGGATGAGTAGGTGCATGAATACACGATTACATCCAAGGACAAGGTCCCTACTGCTTTCAGAAAATGCAGCCCAGCATCACAGTTGTATAGGAATGCTTGGAAGAAGTCAGCAGGTGGAAAAGAAACACCTGGGTGGCGTAGGCTGCTTGGAATTCTGAAAGGTTTTCCATATAGTCCCTCATAGTGGGGGCTTTTAAGGAAATGTAATAGTCTTGAGTTAAGAAAGAAGTTCCCTGTGTGAAAAGATACTTGTCTGAAAGGTGACGTGCAGGAGGGGTAAGTGCATGGTGAGCTACAGAGAGGTCAATGATGCTCTTCACAGGGACAGGGGCTAGGATGTGTGAGCTTCTAGAAACCTTCAGCTGGGAAAATCATGAATCATGAGGTGGTGATATTTAGGGGCAAAAGAAAGTTTAATCAGGGCATGAAAGATAATGTCTGACTTAATGAAGTGAAAAAATGTTTTTATGAGACTCACTGAGCATTACAGTGGAAGAAAGAATTCAACTGTGAAGTGATGGGGTTTCGAAAAGATAGAGAGAACTTAATTTCCTAATTTCATGCTATTTTCCCATCTAAAGCAGTGGAGTCTCAGCTCTTGCTGCTGCCCAGGAAGAAGACGTTTGGATGGCCACAGTCCAGTGGAAAGGTCAGCTCAGTGCCACTCAAATCAGCAAATCATGTCAGGGATGGTGGTGAAAGGGGAGCAGGACAGAACAGAGACCACGCCCTTAGGTAAACCCACAGAGCATTTACCTCTTGGAAACTGTTTGGAGTTTTGGTCCTTCTCAGAGGCTCAGAAGAGCAGGAGGGAAGGGCAGGAATCCTCCTTTGCCTCCCTGTGAGCAATGAGCAAGTTGGCAGATGAGGAGGGAGCTGTTGAGGGTTGAAGAGCCCCCCAGTGTCACTGAGGGAGGGGATGGGGATGGGCTGTGAGATTTCTCTTCCAATGCAAGGACCAGAGGCACTGAATGAAGCTGGCTGGTGACGGGCTCAGAACAAGCAGAAAGAGGTTTCTTTGCAGGACACAGAGCTGAGCCATGGAAGTTGCTGCTGTAGGAGGTCATGGATGCTAAAAGTTTGCAGGGCCAGAGGGGAAGCAGGACAATTTCATGATTCAGAAATCATTGAAATCATCTTAAGAGGTAATTCTGGATCAGAGGCTGCAGGAAGGAGAAAGAGATGTTTGGAACATTTTTCTGCCTTGTTCTTACACTCCTCCTAAGACAAAGTTTGTCTCCTGTGGGATGAGGCAAGTTGGGTTCCAGGGATGTTATCCAGGCCCACCCTCACACTGCACTCAGTAGGATGCCCTGGAGATGTGGGATTGACCTGAGGGTACTGTGGAAGCAGATTCTGGTCACAGAAGAAGTGATGATATTTAAATATAACAATTTGTCATTGGGAAATATTTCTATAATTCTCTTTTCCCCACAAGTTTTGTCTTTGTGTTTCCTCAGCTACATCAGTGAGCTTTGAATTGCTGGAGTTTTTGCAGGGCTTCATTCCCACCTTCCACCTACCTGTGACACCGACAGGTCAAAGTCTGGGAACTAAGCTGTGGACATAAGCATGTGGATTTCCTCAAAGGAAAAATCCCCAATTAAGGAGTTGGGAGCATCACCTCCCATCTGGACACAGAGGGAACATGAGTCTGGGGTCAGGGCTGTTACTGAGACACCTCAATTTGATGATCTTCCAACCCAAATCATTCTATGATTGCAGGGTTCTGCTCCCTGTGTAGCTGCTGGCAGCCCTGCTTGGCCATTCAGACTGCAGGATGGAGCTGCCCACTCTGGTAGTAAAAAACCTCTGAACTTCAGAGTCTGAAAAAGCACCAGGGACAACCCAGGGCATGGCATGGACTGAACAGTGGGATTATGGAAGCAGCCAGCCTGGGCAAGCAGCCCCAGATGCTCTGGGGGTGGCAGAGATGATAATGAGAATATAGAACCACAGAATGGTTTAGGCTGGAAAGGACCTTAAAGATCATCTAGTTCCAGCCCCCACATTATGTGGACTTGGCATGCTGTTCAGTGGGATTTAGCCCAGCTGCTTTAATTTTTTATTTCAGTTGTTTTCTTTTCCTCTCCGTGCTCTCAGTACATTTCTATTTTTTTTTTTTTCTGGTCTCATGCTTCATCTGATGATGCATTTTCATTCACAGGAGGGCTTTTAATTGCCGTGAAGGACTTCAGTCAATGCTGCACATTTATCCTCACCCTCAGGATTTCAGACACCTCTAATGGGCTGCTAACCACGGGACAGTGGTGGCCCAGGCACAGCAGGGTGTGTGGATTTTTGCTGGAGCAGATGAAGCATAAACATTATTTCCATCCTCCCTTTCACACACCTATAAATCGTCATTAAAGTAATTCTGGTTCTCCCCTTTTGCCTCGCTCAGATTTTAACAGTGGGAAGATGCTGATGGACAGGAATGAAACCTGGCTCTCTAATTTCTCCTCTGCTGCCTCCTCCTTTGCGAGGGGAGGGGTGGGGCTCCAGGAGGTGCTCATCGGGCTCGTCCTCACCCTCATCGACGTGGTCACACTCCTGGGAAACACCATCGTGTTCCTGTGCCCCGTGGTGGAGAAGAGGCTGCGCACTGTCACCTACATGTTCATCATGTCCTTGGCCACGGCAGATTTCCTCGTGGCCTGTCTGGTGATGCCCTTCAGGTGAGGAGTGTCCCTGGGGTGTGAGCAGAGCAGGACAAGTGTCCTTTCTCCCAGCTCTGCTGTGGCTGTGTGTGTGCTTGCCTGCCTCTGCTCTGTGTTATGGATCCCCTTGCAGCTCATGCAGACACAATTCCCAAGGGTATTTTTCCTGTTGGCCACACATGGACCCTGGCTGCTGATCTGAGCTTGATTTCCAGCTTGGCACGTGGAGCTCCCCCCAGGACTAGCCCTGCATATGGAATGTAAGGAATTTATTCAGGATAAGCAGAGCAATTTAGGCTTCCGCTATATTTCCTACACATGGAGGAAGAAGCACTTGATTGGGCAGGTGTCCCTGCATGAGGTTTATATTTATGGGAGCTTCACTACCTGGCTAAAACTGTGACACAAAACCAGAAAGCAGCTGACTGCAGTGATCCTGGCTGTCTTGTCCTGCAAAGCAGCCATGAGTTTGTGTAAATCAGGGAACTGCACCCTGTTTTGGGTTCATGGGGCAATATGAGGAACCTGAACTCTTTTCATGTTCCATGCTTCCGTTCTCATGGGGCTGCCTTTTTCTTTGAATCTGGCACTGAAAAATATTGTCCCAACAAGCAACTACAAACTGAGTTAAAAGTTCATGGTACCTGGTGAAAAATACCAGTTAATGTTCTTTAAAAAAATGTTACTGCTAACTTAAATTCTACACTCGATGAATTTTAAGTTCAGGTTCTGAAATTATCACAGAACCATAGTGTGGTTTGGGTTGGCAGGGACCTTTAGGGGCCATCCAGTCCAAGCCCTGCACTGAGCAGGGACACAGGCACCTGGACCAGGTTGTTCAGAGCTCCATCCAACCTGGCTTTGAACACTTCCAGGGATGGGCACAGCTTCTCTGGGCATCCTCACTGTGAAAACTTCTTCCTCCTATCTATTTTGAACCTACTTTTAGTGATGTTTTACTTAAACAACAAAAATTACAAAGGGGAGCAAAGATCAGAGCATGGTTGATGCTTTGTGCCCCTCCTGAATGTCCTGATGCTGCCTAGTGGGGACACCTGCCAGCTCCTGGTGGGCCACTGGTGAGGAATGGACCCTGCTGGCTCCATCAGCATTGCCCAGCCCTGCCAGCACAGTGGCTGCTGTTTCACACTTTCCCACTGTTCTGGCTTCACATCTGTGTTGCTCTTTTGGGTTTCAGTTTGCTCCTCAGTTGGCAGGTTATTACGTGCCAAAGGGAAGGACAAGAAATGATCTTTAGGAGGCAGTTTGGCTCAGGAAAATGTGACAGAAGGGAAAAATAAATTTGTCACTTGGTGTCTTAATTTCATAAGACTTTTGTTTTGTTCCTGGCTTGGCTGGTTTGCAGGAGTGGTTCAGCTGAGCTTAGCTTGTTGTCTGATATTCCAGCCAGTCTGTCATTTCCAGGCTGAATATTTCCAGCAATTCTTTTCCTCTGCAAGCAAAGGGCAAGGCAGGGGTTACTTCATTGTGTGCTTTTTTGAGCTTTTACTGCTCCTTCTTATCCAGCATCATTTCCAAGCTGCAGAGACTCTTTACCTCAGAGAAGAGGGGTCAGGTATCCACCACTCCATGCTGTGAAAACATCTGCAGGTTGGGTGCATCCCACCAGGTGTGTGCAGGTGAGAACTGGGCACCTGCTCACCTGGGATCTGTGTGCAAGGGTGTCCCGAGAGCAGCACATCTCCTCCTGGGAGGCCAGGGCACACCACAGGCTCTGCAGCACCACTGGGCATAAGGAGGGCTCTGAGGAATGGCAAAACAGCACCCAAGTCCAAAACTGAACCCGTGCTCCAATTCTAGGGCCTCGTTTCCCCTCTGTAAAAGAGCCATGAAACCTTTCCCATGTGTGTGCTGTGGGATCCTCCATGCTGCCCATGGCACAGGGACAGGCTCTGCTGTAGTTTGCTTGGATTTCTGCATGGAATCCCACATAACAAAGAGCTGCTGAGGGCTGGGACCCTTCAGCAGCACTGCACCCACCTACAGCAGTTGCTGTGCTCTGGAACAACCTTCACAGGCTGATTTAGACTGGTGCTGATGAGATGTAGACCAGGCATTGTTTTCTGACATCAGGTTGAACCTTCCTCCTTTGCTGGATACCTGAGCAGTGCAGCTCAGCAGCCCTGATCTCACTGTATTTAACCAGCAAGCTGGGAAGTTACAGGATAATTAAAGCTTTGCAGGACTAGGGTGTTACTCATCAAATTCACTCACAATGATAATTTCAGCAGCCTTGGGAGCTGCAGAAAGCTGGAGAAAGAAAGGAGAAGCAAATGGCATCTCACTGAATGCTATAGAAACATGAATCAGCCTTCCTACAGCTGCCATATGCTTCTTCCTTCACTGCTCACTTCTCACAGGCCCCTCTTGACTTTGTTAGAAGTATTTTTGGTATTATGTCTGCTTTTTGCTGGTGTGTTTACCTTGCTGAGGCATTTATAAGCCACATAATGTACAGGCTGCATGTGCTTCCTTCTAGGATGTTGTTGTTTTGTATTTTTTTAACCAAGAGTGGAAATCCTTTCTGGTTTTGAAGCATTTGATTGGATGTGAAGAGAGTTTCTTGGAGATGTCCCATGCCCCAGGAATTTGGGAGAAATCATAAAAGACTGTGCTGTGTCAGGCACTGGGAAAATGCTGTGATAAACAAAGCTGTGCAGATGTAAATTTGGGGAGCTTTGTGGGGCAAAGCACTTCTCTCAAGGCACTCAGGCTGCAAGAAGCATAGTTTTGCTCCTGTTCAGCCTGCTCCAGCTGTGGGATGCTCCTTTCTTGGGTTGTGCTTGGAGGATGAATCCCTACAAATCATCATTAAAGTAATTCTGGTTCTCCCCTTTTGTCTCGTTCAGATTTAAACTGTGGGAAGATGGTGATGGACAGGAATGAAACCTGGCTCTCTAATTTCTCCTCTGCTGCCTCCTCCTTTGCAAGGGGAGGGGTTGGGCTCAGTGTGAAGTAGCCCTGCTGTCTGAGCTGTGTGCCCATCTTTAGTACCTATGTCATAAAACACAGCATTACCTCAGCGCAGTCATAAAGAAATAGTCACAGAATGGTTTGGGTTGGAAGGAACCTTAAAGATCCTCTTGTTCAAGCCCCAGGCAGGAACACCTTCCACTAGACCAGGTTGCTCAGAGCCTCACCCAGCCTGGCCTTATACACCTCCATGTGCTGCACAAACAGCCCTTCCAGCTCTGATTTCCACCTGTTCTCCCTCACAGCATCATTTACGAGGTGACAGGGATGTGGCTGTTTGGGAAGCTGTTCTGCAAAGTCTGGATCTCCTTCGATGTCATGTTCTGCACTGCATCCATTGTCACGCTGTGCTTCATCAGCCTGGACAGGTACTGCTCCGTGGTCACCCCCTACCACTACTCCAGAAGGATGTCCCGTGGCAGGTGAGTGCAGTTCCTCCTCATTTTGAGGCCCTCCAGGTTGTCACTTGGCCAGGGCCTGCATTGATCTGAGGCTGAATGAGCTGTTGACAGGTGCTGCCCAGAAGCAGAGTGATGTGCTAAAAGGAACTTTCGCCATTTAAAACTGCAGGAAATGCTTAATGTGGTGCAGGAGAGGACAAGGAGGATGTGGCTGAGGGGGGCTGGATGGTGCTCCTGGGAGAATATTTTTTGAGCTAAGGAAGGGTTGCAAAATGGGGTAGAAACCTGTGATACAGGCTGAGTTGGACCTATAGGTTTTTCCCTGTGCAGTAATTTCACAGGCATCTCATAGAATCACAGAATCACAGAAAGGCTTGGGTTGGAAGGGACCTTAAAGATTATCTTGTTCCATCCCCATGCTGTGAGCAGGGACACCTTCCATTAGACCAGGTTGCTCAAGTCTTGGCCTTAAACACTTTCAGAGATGGGGAAGGAGTTTGAAGAACTTCTAAGGAGTAGGTGAAAGGAGACCCAGAGGGATGCATGTAGCAGTAGTTTTCCCTGTCTTAAACTCACCATCTTTTCTGCAGTGATACTCAGGGAAAACAGAGAGAGTTTCTGAGCTCCCATGAGGGTTTCATGTGAAAGGCTGAAATGAGGACTGCAGGGTGGGGAAAGTCATCTGAGGGTGGGCAGAAAGGACACTGCAGCAGTGGGGTGCTTTGCAGGGTGGGTTCAGGCTCTTCTAGGCATGTGTTTCCCACTGTCACTCTTGCTGTGTGTGATTTGTGGATCACAGGCAAAGAGAGGAGGGGGCTGTGTGGCCCCTCCTTGCAGATTCTGTCATCTGGTGTCTACCAGCTCCATCCCCATCAGGCCCCAGAGGGTGGGATAATGGCCAGATACTAAAGCTGAAAGCAAAAAAAATCTACATACTGTTATTTCAAATACTAACAAACATCTTGTGTAAAACCTTTCCTCATCTTTTCTCAGCCTGCTCTGAGCACTCCTTAAGCTGACCCCAATTCTGTCAACTACAGACCAATTACCCAATTGTTGGAGATATGCACGTCTGGACGTGTTGTACTCCAGCTTTTTCCCTTCTCCACGCCCTGCTGGACTGCTCAGCAGCGATATCCAACACAGGTTACCATGGGGATTGAATCGTACTGGATGTTCCCAACTCAAAATTACTCAGACCCTCTCTCCCCTCCGCATCTCTTTCCTATTGCAGATGCATCGTGATGACCTGCACGGTCTGGGTGTATTCCTCCCTCATTTCCTTCCTTCCCGTCATGCAAGGCTGGAATGAGATCCCCGGGGTGGACTTCGATGCGGGCAGAGAATGCATCTTTGTCACCAACTGGGTTTTTGCCATCGTGGCTTCCGCCCTGGCGTTCTTCCTTCCCTTCATGGTCATGTGCAGCATGTACTTCTTCATCTACCGCGCCTCCCGCCTCAAGGCCACCCGCATCATGTCCCAGACGCTGGAGATCCACTATCACCCCAACAGCAAGCGGCAGAACCACCTGCAGCTGGAGAACAAGGCCACGAGGACCATCAGCATCATCATCTCCGTGTTCGTGCTGTGCTGGCTGCCCTACTTCGTGCTGAACGTTTGGCTGGCGGCCAGAGGCACCGACTCCACCAGCACGGTGCTGCTGGGCACCTTCAAGATCATCACCTGGCTGGGCTACTGCAACTCCACCATCAACCCCCTGCTCTACGCCTTCCTCAACAGGGACTTCCAGCACGCCCTCAAGAAGCTGCTCATTTGCAGGCGCAGGTCTCAGGTGGACGTTGGGGAGGACATGGTTTCCATAGCCACGTTTGCCAAGACTGCTCCAGACCTGGAATACAGCGAGACGGTGTCCAACGGTGCCCTGAAGGGCAAACCCAAGTCATAGGGATTTGGGATCAGTCACTGGAGGTGGTGATACAGAAAGTGCTGGAGCACATCCCAATGGAGAAACAAAGAGTAGGAAAATAGGGGAAGGAGGGGCTAGAATATTACAGCTGGGGACAATACAACAAAGATGCATTTCTTCACCTTGCACAGTTTCAATATCGAGGAACTCAGCTATTTTAGGGACAATTTGTTATATTAATGGAACTAATTAATTCCTGGATGATTACTTTTCTAACGAGCATTTCCCAAGACAAATTCAACCTTCATGTTGGGTAAAAAAATCCAAACCAGTATGGTATAACATGGCCTTACATTTGTGCACATCCTGGTGATCTGTGTCAGGTTTCTTATCAAGCCACTGTAGCTTCTCATCTTGAAGTTTCATTACAGATTTGACCAGTTTTAATAACTCCACATGTGCCAGTCTGTGTATGGGAATTAGAGGGATGTGGACAAAGAGCAGAGCTCACTTCCTAAAGAGGCACCACTCTGCAGCCTGGGCTGTTGTTTAGGGTTCAGCTCACTGGCTTCTTCAACATCTGGATAGTCAGAGCTTTCCGTGGCCTTCTGTGAATTATCTGTGGGTTTCCTTGTTAATTCTGGAAGGGGACATTCCATGTGGCAGACCCCAGGAGATGACAAAGATTTGTAACACCAGGAGCACCACCGTTTCAAAGCTACAGGTGGCTGACACCATTCGAAGATGGGATGTGAAGAGGAATTATTACTTGTGTGTACTGTGGTATCTACCACAGACACATTAAAAAATCATGATAAATGGAAATGATTATTTTTACTACTCCCAAGTGCTTGTCTGGACTTCCAACAGCACTGGCTCTCTGCAGGAAAGCCACAAGTGCCTCACTGAAGGGTCACTCTGAAAAGGTGGCAGGGGACTGTCCTCAGAGGTGGCAAAATGCAGTAGGACCTGCCTGGAGCAGCTGAGCTACTGAAGATGCCAGCACAAGGGTCACGAGTTCTCTCTCAAGAGCCTGGTAGAAAAAACAGCTCTGACCTGGGGTTCAGCAGTGGTTCTCCTGTGAAATGACTCCCCAAGGAGAGGGTGAGGTGTCCCAGACCCTACGACTCCAGCAACAACGTAGAAGTGGTAAGTAACTACACCTTGTTCTGGGGGAAGCATCCCATGGGCACAAAGGTAGACAGGGCAGGAATCCTGCTGCTGCCACCCAGGTCATTTTGATAAAACAGGACACGGAATGGGGTTTCATTCCCAAGAGCTATAGGAGAGGAAGGGAGCTGAGGGATAGGCAACATCCTGTGAAAGAATGGGGCAGGACCCTGATGCTGCACAGCACAGCAGAACCCCAGGCCAAAGCCCCTTTTGCAGGGCTGTGAGCTCACAGCTATCAGTTTGGGTGCTTTTCTACAAAACAGCTGGCAGGAAAGTATGTAATTCAGAGGAAAACTTCTCAGATTAGATAAGAGCCCTTCTCTGTCAAACCCTGGAGCAATAAGGGACAAAGACAGGGACAACACACTCCAGTGCTTAGAGAAGCAAAGACTGACCAGGCAATTCAGAGCGGAGCATGGCCAGATGCTTTTGTGGCTGGGCAGGGACACTGGAGGGGAGGACTCATCCATGCCTTTGAGGGCAGGTGTAACATCCCAGAATATGCAGACACCTGGAGTGAACACATATGCCAGTTCTGGTACTGAAATGCTGCAGGGCCCTTGGAATAGGCAGCTACCCACATCCAGATATACAGCAAGTCAAAAATATCTTATTCCTCATTTCCTGTTCTCCACCTGTAATCACTGAGCTGGCAGGGAAGGCAAAGAGGCTCCACATGTGGCCATTTCATTGGGCATCAGCTGTAGCTGATGCAAACAGGGACATCCAAGGGACGAGGACACACTTAACTCTCCTGCTTTAACCCAGCCAAACATAAATTCTGTTCCTAATCAGATATGCACTGCAGGACAAGCCAGGATGGATGAGAGTTATCCAAGAGGAATGGAAGACAATCATTGTAATCTGTTCCTGCCTTATCATAAAGCTGCAGGATGTCAGCTGGTTTAATTGCTGGTCACAGTGTCAGTAATCCCCAGAAAGATTTGAATCCAGTACCTTTTTAGGAAAGTGATCTCAGAGACTTTAACAAATTAAGGCCTGTAAAACAGAAAAATACAAGAACAGTTCTAACAGCATAAGAATTATCTCTTCTCCCCTCTGGTAAGAGATTGCCTCCATAATCCACCCAGTTTAGAGCTCAATTCCCTTATTTCTCCAGATCCTATCTCACCTCCAAGCAGCACATTCAGTTCTGCGTCATCACACATGCTGTGGCCAGTGTGAGACTGGAAAGCAAAGAAGTTTCAGAAATGCAGAGCCCATCCTGTTCCCACTGCACAGGGCTGCCATCTGCAGCACACACGGATGCAGGCTTCCAACAGAAGCAACTACTATTTTGTCTTATAAATAAAAAAAAGTTTATTACATCATTTAGACTTGAAAGAAGTCACAGTAATCAATGCACTCAACAATTACAGCAAGTGCACCCTGTACACCACCAACCCAAATGGATTGATTCTGTATTTTATAAATAAAAATTAACATATTTACAGTGAGAAATAAAAGCATGGCATTAGGCAGTTAAATTAGCAGATTACACAAATGCCTACCAGTTGATTTTTTTTAAAAAGTACAAATCTACAAGATTACATACGACACGTATGACTTCATTAGGCTTAAATTTTCAGAATCACAACATTTTTGTACATAATTTTGACTATGGCTCTTCCAACCACTGCCTATAAAACCCCCCATTTAATGGCAAAAAGCTCCTTTTCCTTCTCTACAGCTTCATCCGTGTAAGATGCATTCCCTAAGATCTACTGTAGTGCAGAAGTATGAAATGATTTCCTCTAATGACAGGCTATGGACAGTGACAATATGTACAACTGTGGTACTTTTTTGCTTTAAAAATAGTGCAGATTCCCAGCTTACCCACCAGGGACAAAAATGGAGTCAAAGTTCATTTCAAAATCATCTTCATTTCACCAAAGAGCAAGTGATCCAGATAGATACTCACTAGGCTTAGAGACTGTAATTTGCTCTATAAAAATACAGTATTTTAATTCTATTTACATGTTACAGATCTCTCACTCACCCAGCAAGCTGACATTTACAAGCTTCAAAAAAACCCAAGAAACCCCCCAGAAAAGGATAATGGAGCACAACATTGGCAAGCACAGCAGCTGGACCCGTCCGCTTAGGAGAGCAAAGGTAAGGAAAATGGAATGTGAAAGGTTTGGTTACTGGGCTTCGTTGGCTGTCAAAGTAAACAAAAATCTGTCCAACACGTCTTATACACTAAACATGGCAAAAAAAGCTGAAGTAAACTATTCCCAAGATAAACATTCTGCATCATAGGATCCTTCTGCTGAACAATCCCTGCGAAACCTGCCGAGTGGAAGAAGTGATCCTGAGGATAGTTATTTGCTTGGTTGTCTGGAATGTTTATTTCCTGATAGACTCATTGTCCGTGACCTCTGCCTGAGCACGGGTTTGGGTGGGAGCTCCAAGTCTTCAAAGACAGGATTTTCTATGATTGCTGCAGCCTCTGGTCGTTCAGTGGGACTTGGAGAAAGCATGTCCTTCACCATGTTGTACTGGAAGAAAACACAAGGCATATTAAATGAACCAACCCATAAACTCTTCCTCAATTCATGTCCTGGCTTCAGCTGTGGCTGTGTGAACAAGTGGAAAACACCCCCAGCTGCTTTTCTGAGTTATTTGGGTGCTAGTCCTTTGGTTCAGCAGTTAGAAGTGCACTAAATATTTTAAAATGTATCATTGTGCATCGCTTAAAGTGTCTTTACTGTCAAAGACTGAAAACAATTTTGCAAACCAAATCACATTCAAGGTTTAATAGAGTTATAAAAATCTTCACATTATTTGCAATCAAAATTAAATATATGATACATAATTTATACGTAATTTTTAGATTCATGTTTAAGCCATCACATATTTAGCCACACTGAAATTTTCTTGTGGCGAATTAGAATTTTGCCTTTAAATACACAAGTAGATTGAATATTTCTTTCAAATTTAATCAGAATTAGTGTCCTGCTCCAGCTGAGCACAGCACAGCCCCTTCTCCCAGGCAGCCTTCAGCTGTAAAGCATGAAAGGCTGGCCTCATTTGGCCTCTGGTCTGAAGCTACCCTGAACGCCTGAGATAACCTCAGCTTTTTACTGGGGAAGTTTTGTACATCACCTCCTCTTTACCTGCAACCACATCACTTTACAGACCTGACTAATGAGAACAGAGCACAATTTGTTCATGTGATTTCCCTCTTGGGAGGTCCAGTTCTGGAGGGGATCCCATGCAGCCACAGTGCTACCTAGAGCCTTTCCTTTACCTGTCTGAAACTCTGCACTTTCTCTTTGGAAATATGGATTTGTTGCAGGAAATCATGACAGGATGTATGTGAAATGAATGACTCTAAGTGAAAAAGGGAAGCCTGGTAAAAATGTATTCCTGGAGGAAAACTGTGACAGAAGTGTCATCATGCCCATTATTGCAATGTTACAGCTTAGAAATGTAGAGAAGTACTGGGATAGAGAAATGCATTTTAACAACATGAAAGCAACCTGGTTTCTCCATTTTTACCTGCAAAGCAATTGGACAGCAAAGAAAAAAAGCTACAATTATTAATGAAAAGGCTGCAACCAATAGCATCAGATGGACCTACCTCTTGTGCGTATTTCTGAGTGAACAGTGGTGGAAAATTCAAATTTCTAACATCACTTAAGGTCTGCAAAAATATGAAGAACAACATGTAACTTTTCCAAAATACTATTCTTTAGTAATATTACCCTATTCTTCAAAATTATGCAACTTATGCAAAGTAATCAGCCTGTTGGGAAAAAACCCCCTTTGTTTTAAAAAGTTGCTTTAGTGGTTAAATATCACAGCCTAGTAGAACAGGTGAGTTGCTGCTTCCCTAGGTATTGAGCCTGCAACAGGAGTTGTGCTACAAGAATTGTGATCTCTGCAGTTTTAAATCAATCAGATACATAAACTTATACTTTCTCACTTTAGCTGAACAAAATCAACAAATCTGTGCACCACCCATAACTCCCAAGATGCCTACCAGTATTAAGACACATGAAATGACTGCCTCTGCATTACCAATGTAAGCACCAGTCTTTGTTTAACATTTAAGGAGGAATGAGAAGATTTATCAGCAGTTGAGAAAGTAGTTGTGTTGGCTATTTCTGTGCTTCTTTCATACAAAGGCCACTGGCTCCATCTAGTGACAGTGTTTTTCCCGTGTTCAGCCAGAAGCACAGTATTTAGCACTTCAATTTTTTTGGAAGGATCTCCTTTTACAAAAGCCTGAGCACAAAATACAAGAGTTCTAAAGTTAAATCAAAATTCATTTCACTATTACTCCATTGGAAGCATAAAGTTAATAGTGATGGGCAACAGCCAAACTCCTGTTCAAGAGAACTGAGTTTGATGACATTAAAATGCTTCAGAAAACTTTTCTCCTTTTCTGTCAGTTCAGTCTGCATTTAGTGATCTGCTTTCCAGTATGTCATTTGGAAATAAATTGCACTGCTACTGACTAACTGCTCGCAGCTTGAGACAGAGGCAGCTCTCACGCTCCACTTCTGGGGATTTTTCCAGCCAATTGTCACAAATTCCTAGAATTTGCTGGGTTACTTGGTCAGGCAGAGCATGTTTTGCTTCAGCAAGCAGTGCTAATGCTTGGCTGATGCCAATAAAACCTCAGTGTAACAACTCAGAAATAACTATTGAAATAGCCAAACTCCAGAACCTGGCAATCAAAGGGCAGGGGTTTCTTTTTAGCAAAAAGAGTGAAATGACAGCAAAAATCCTGGAAAGTCAGGGCACTATTTTAACAGTCTCTTGAAGTAAAAAATTTGAATTAGATGGAATTCCAGTTTCATTCTGATTATTTGCTTTGCTTCTATTCTTAGGAGAGAAAGGCAAAGCCTGTAATCACAGCTGCAAGAGATCTGAGAATGCAGGATGGCTCTTTCCTGGGTATTTTGTTTCAGTAAAACTGATCTAGAGAAATTGAAACTGGTTTCATTCCCAAGGGTTCAAATTAAATACCAATTCCTCCTCTAGACTATACTCCTTTTGCCATTGAAAGTCAGAGCATTTTAATCAAGAGACTGCAACAGATGAAGCACTTGGTCAGGCTGGTGTTCAAGTTGTTTCTTACCTCTCTGCTAAACCCACTCCATCTTCACCTGAGAATATAACGTCCCCAAGCATATTTAAATGATAAATACAAGTTTTAATGACTTTCTTTCTTTCTTTCTTTCTTTCTTTCCTTAATAAGATAATAAAATAATCTTTCTTTCCTGCACAGGTCACTGGTTGTCACAGAGGAGAGGCATTTCTGGCTATAGCCCCTGTTCCCCATGAACTTGTTCCTGAGCAAGATGGATCTCACATTTTAACAGCAGCAAGAGCTGTAATGCACCATCAAACATCCCAAATTCACATCGGGTGCAATGAAGGTCATCAGTTATGGGAAGATTGTGCTTGAAGCTAAGAGAGACTCACAGCTAAGACTCACTATAGGAAAAGGAACAGCCAAGTGCTCTGGGTAAAAAAGCACTGCAGATGCAATCTAAGGAAGAAATAATCAAAATGCACAGCATGGTTCCAATTCTTGAGTGAAAATCAAGCTGGCAGGCTTAAAGTCACAAGCTATATTTGTTGCTTGAGTTCTTGGATATCATAGTTCAATAGTTTCTCTTACTTGGCTTGACAACAGAGGAGCTTTGTAAAGAAATTAAAGCCTCAATTCAACTGCACACATTAGGAAGACTGCAGTTTATTTTCAGTGATTCAGAGGGTCTGTGCAAGGCTGATAAAGAAGTTGTACTCCTAGCTGCAAGGCTTTTCTCCAAAGAACACAGAACAGGAACCTATTGCCAGTGTTTCACCAAGCAAATAGCTGCTTTAAACAAATGCTCAAACTGAAGATAACCCAACACCACACATACCTTGACCCTCTCCATCTGTGTGCTGAAGGGGTAGAGCAGCTCAAAGAGAATCAGTCCCAGAGAAAAGATGTCCACCTTGTGAGAATAGGTGTTGCCACAGATCTGAGAAGGCAAAATCAGGGTCAGGGCAATCAAGCTACTCACTGGATGCAATTATCTAGGAAGTAAACAACACCCTTGCAAGTCCACCTGTGGAAGTCACCAGCCTTGTGCAGAGCTGAAAGCTGCAGCACAGGAACGTTGGCAAACTTCAGCCATGAGCAGCAGGGAGCAAGGTCCTGATCCTCAGCTCCTCTGTGCTGCAAAGCAGAATGTTTCACCTTACTTAAACCTCATGCACAAGAGTGTCCTTCCTCAACTAAGTAGAATCTTTTACAGTTACGTTCCTATACTGCATTAAAAGCAAGAAAAATGAATGCATCCAGTCTGAATAATTAGCCACTATTTTTGCTATAACAAATATATATATATATATTTAAATATTCATTTGGAATTCAATTTAGCTCAAAACTCTATTTTGATGAGAACGAATTTAAATGACTTGATTGCAGTGGTTTACTAGGAGTGCCTGATCTTAGAGCTCCCCAAAATTAAGGGCTCTTCCAGGCACTGCCAAATACAGCTTTGGAGAAGAGAGCACAAACCTGTTCCGGGCTCATGTAGAGTTTGGTCCCTACTTGCCCTGTGTGCCTGGCATAAGCTGGCATTGGGGTCAGAACTGATTCCTCCTCCTCATCTTGGTCCATAGCAGTCACCAGTCCAAAATCCCCAACCTTGACTATGTCATCCATTGTGAAAAATATATTGGAAGGCTGAGAAAAGAAAGAGGGAAAAGAAAAGAAAAAATAAGTAACCAACAAGTATCTGTGGATACAACACTTGGTTCTAACTCAGAAGCTGTCAGGGTTAAAAACATTCATTGAACTGCTGAAGGATAGCAGTTAAGAATTGTAACTATTCAGGAAAAAGGAATTACTCCTGCATTAACCACTGTCTCTTCCTGAAACTCAGACTGCTCATTTCTTGTCATTCAGCAGAACTACCAGCAGCACACTCAGGTCTGCTGAGGAACACACACAGAGTCAACACTGCTGGGAACAGCACAGGTAAGTTATCCAGCTCCCCATCACATGACACTTTCACACCACATGCTGCAGTTCCATCTCCTGGGCTTTTGTGTTTTAATCCCTAAGTGCAAAAGTTGTTTGCTGTATAATTAACCAGCACACAGCACATTATCTTAGTGCTAAATTATAGATACAATGGGAACAAGGTCTGCTTTTCAATGTAACTGTGCAGTTTAACGTGGGAACAACTGTTTGCATAACAGAATTAAAATTTATTTTTGATAGAAGCTTAAGAACTTTGCATTTCATAAAGGCAACAACAGTGATGATCTGGCTTGACTCTCCTTTAGCTTGTTTGCCACACACCACCTTCCTTCCCTTAGCCTACTGATAAAGAGACTGGAACTGAGATGTCACTTTGTCAATGGTGCACATCCCAGACAGTTTTCCAAGAAATTTGTCTCCTGGCTGATAGAACAGCACCCACCAAAAGAATGATTATTCCCTTGAAATATAACCACTCCGGCTGGATTGCAAATACAGACACAGAGTTTTGGGGGAAGAACAGACTGATGCTGCAAGGGGAAGGAAGCAGCAGGATGCTGTAAAGGGCTAAGCTGTGAAGAGGCAGGTGGTGCTGGGCAAGCTCCTCTCAGAGCTCCTGGACCCTTGAGGCTGGGAGAACATGGTCTATGCTTTGCTGACAGATAGAAGGCAATATTTTTCCACAAGATAAAGGATCACAAAGCTGACCTACTTCAAAGTCCATCTGACTTCCTGAGTTAAAGACAAACCCATTGTGTGCATGAGAAACAAAACAGAGAAAAGGCTTCTTGTTTTCTGTTTTTAGGCAATGGCCAGCTCCGAGGGAAGCACTAGAAGAACAGTTCCACAGTGCCCATATCCTGACTCTGAAATTGCCTTCTGAGCCAGGTCTTATCTCCCACCGTATTTCCCTGTAATGAACGTCCAGCCCTTTGGAGTCACAGTTCATTCAGGGCATAAAAGCCAGTGCCCTGTAAACCCACAGCATCTCCAGGCTCTGGCTGAAGCATTTACAGAGCACCCACCCTTCAGTGCACACCCACATGGTCAAAAGTCTTGATATGATAATTTTAATGCTCAAGGAACAAGCATCTCCATCAGGAGTTTGTATCCCATTGCCTTGATCTCCATTCTCCTCCAACAAACATGCAAGTCAAGATTTGTCTTGCTTCCTGGGGAAAAAACTTCTTGTAACAGAAAGTTTATTTCAATACTTCTCTGGCTGGACACAGCCTGTCTGAACAGGCTGGCACACAGTTTCTACAAGTAAGGGGAATGGACTCTGCTATTGCAAAATACCAGCAAAAATAAACCATCAAGATCACACTTGGGAGAAGAAAAAGCCTAAGGCAGAGGCACACAGTTTTGATTTAAATCATCAGGAGAGTATAATCAAACCACCCTCTAGTTTAGTTATCTTGCCACCTGCACAAAAAATTTTCTCTCCATATTCTTCAGTCATAATGAGTATTCTCATTTTTTTCATAGACATGAAAGCTTCTCACACATCTGGAATACTCTGTTTAATTCAATTAATGCTGCAAAATGTATCCAAGACTGTTCTTGCAGTTCTGTGAAACCGATAATTTCTTTTGAGCTGCCAAGCATGACCAACAGCTTATCTTAGGAAAAACAGTAAATTCACTTGACAGACAGACTTTTGTTTCTGCACTTCATTTTCTTCAAAAGAATTTGAACTCTGACCTCTTCGCTTGCCCACATAAATTCCTGCCATCTTGTCATTACAGTATCCCTGATTAGCAGGAGCCTAATTAATGCATTTTTAATGTGCACTATTAATTTAAATATTTAGATTGCTTCTTGGATCTTCTAATATGCCCACATAGAAATTTATTTTCACACGATCGACCAGCTTTTGTTGGTGCCAGTGGGAGCAAGAACTGGCCTCTGCTATCAGTGAGCTCTGCCTCTGGCCAAGCCAAAGCAACTTTGCAGGTTATTCACTTGTTAGTGCTGGCACCAAATCAGGGTTGTACGACCAATCCCTTGGACAAATTACAAAATTAGATGAGATCTCTTCCTAGGAGCTTCTGAAAAGTATAGAAAATAATTAAATAAACTGCCTGTTGTTTTGACCAAATTAACACATAACAGACAAATAAACTTTGGGATCCAAGAATAACATCTATAAAAGCACAGAAAGTTTCCTGAAGGAGGAAGTTGTTCATCCAGGGAGACTGTTTCCAAGTTGGTTATACCAAGTAAACAAAATTAAATCTCGTGTTCAAACTGCTGCCAGCACTGAACTTTTAAGATGTTCCAACAAAACACTCCACACCTGCTGATTAAGACTAATACAGTTTAAAGTGAAGATCTATGTAGTGTAAGGTTTACTGAACAGTGAGCTCAGTGAAGACTGCAGAGGGCAACAACTGACAGTATTCTTAAGGTTATTAATTAACATGTCTAGCAACATATTAGTACAGGGATTTAATTACTTTTATGGTCAGTTTCTCAAGCACTAAAGATTTGTCAGATAACTGGTTCAAGGTAATTGCCTAATGCTGACAGGAAAAGAAAATACTTGGAAGGGCTCACGAGTTTTTCTAACTGACACATCCTTTGAGGATTATTTGAACCTCTTTTTACTGCCACATCGGAGATGGCATTTTTTAGCTTCTGCTTCTGCTTATACCAAATTACCATCTGAGAAGCCACAATCATTTCAGTAATTATTCCACTGAGATAGGGTATTAATGCCTCCTCAAGCAAGCAAAGAGAAACAGAACTGTCCACATTTGGCAAAAGGGATCCATTTGTCAGAGCCTGGCCTAATAAAACTAATTTCAGCTGGGCTCTTCAGTTATACTTGTTTATTTGGTAGCACATACTGACACTTCCAGTGTTTAAAAGTTGCAGCAAAATTAGGCACTAGCATAAGAGGATCATGAACAAAATGAAAGAAAAGGTACAAGTTACTCCTGACTTCAGTTACACTAAACACCAGAGGTGCAAACCACCCTTCCCAGTCCTCACTGTCTGGATGCTATGAGACATTAAAGATACTGTGAATCATTCAGAAAGTTTCATTGTGATTGCTGGCATTGGCTCACAATTCTGCTCCAGGACAGTTTACATTTCAATCCCAGAGCAGTAATACTTAATTTTTACTTTCTCTAACCAAGAATAACACTACTTCTTTTAAGCTGTTATTGCTATAGAAAGAGGGAAAATACCAGAATTAGAATCACAGAATTATTTAGGTTGGAAGAGACTTTTAAGATCAAGTCCAATTGCAAGCTCCACACTGCCAATTATCTGCTTCACTTGAAACAGTAGAACAGGATCCAAAACAGCTTTGTCACACAGCTCAGCACTGAATAACCCTGTACAAAGAACATGAATTAAAAATACCATAGGACAAATGCCACTGATCTGTGCCAGGTACAAGAAGCCTTGCTCTAAGAAAGACTTTAATTGCAGTAACAAGTGATGAATGTTTATTTCCTGGAGCACTGCACCTCCAGATTATTGTACAGACATTGATTCAGCTTTTTAACACCCATGCTGAGGTCACTGACAGGAGTCAGCTATTTTGGCAGGCTTTGTCTCCAGTGCCACATTCCTCCCGCATACAGCAACCTACGGATACAAACCTTGAGATCCCTGTGCATTAATCCTTTGCTATGCAGGAAGTCAACAGCTTCAGCAATCTGCAGGAAGATCTGCAGACACTCTGTCCTTTCCCTCTCCTCTATGGAGCACCTTCTGCTCATCCAGTCTTTAAGGTTCTCTTTCCGGCAGAGCTGCATCTGGATGTACAGATACACCTTTGGAGAGGTGGGTTTGACTTTTTCTGCAGTGTTTTTAGAAAGGTCCAGGCTTAAACTTGTTGGCCTTGGAGGAGAAACAGAGAGGGGACTTCCTGAAGCAGATTTCTTGTTATCAGATTCTTTTGTACTTTTCCCTTTATCCTCAGAAGGACCCTCATTATGTGAAACATCAACTTTATCTTCCTTACTAGAGGCATTTCCACAGCCAGAATCCTCAAACACAATTGAGGAGGAGGTCCCTTCCTTTAGATGTACAACAGGAACAGCTGAAGAACATATTTCCAAGGAGTGTTCCAGTTCATTACTGTTGATAGTACTGTCTTCTACATCACAGCCTGTAAGCACACTGTCCTGAAGGTTTAATAGTGGATCTTCTGAGTGCTGCAAGTCCCTGTTGCCTGTGTCAGAAAATTCCAGAGGGGAAAACTGGCTTCCAGATGAATCTGAGTGACCACAGGGTATCCCCACAGACCTCACCCTCTCCGATGAAGCTGCAGTAACCTCAATGTGTTCCTTTGTTGAAAATGGCTCTGTTGTGATCTTAAATGATGGGACATCAATCGGGCTGGGAGAACTGAGTGGCCAATCAGTGCTGGAAGACAAAGTTAAGAGATCAATACCAGAGAAAGTGTAGTAGATTCCAATCATTCCACTAGAAATGCATTTCCAAAGGCCCAGATTTTAACAACTGCTACCCCTGACACCTGTGTCATACTGCAACACAGAATGGCTACCCAAGTGTGGGAATCACTAATAACCAGGATTTAACATCTGTGTCTTACCAAGGATAACGTTTTCTCATTGAGACAAAAGTGTTGATAAAGGAATATTTAACAAGCTCTACTGCCTGGATTCCTAATGTGCAATCAGGCTCATCTTCAGTTTGAAAAAATCCAGCCCTTTGGAACACGCACAGCAAGGACTATTTAAAGTGCCTTGGAAGAATTACAGCTGTGAAATGTTAATTTGATGCCTGAAATATAAAGGTCGCTGTATTCTAAAAATTGTGATGCATGTTAAGATGTTATTATGAAACCACCCAGCAGTCTTGCATTAGGCCTCATTCTATAAATGCCAACATACACCCACTTTTTCCTCTTTCTTCACATTCTCTAACTCCTTTATCTAATTTTCCATTTTTAACCTACTTCTACCATGCTTCACAAATTGCCAGTCGGACTATCCCTCACGTATTTCTGCTGAAATAAATTCACTGAGTATGGTATCAGGTCCATCTAACTCAAGACAATGAAGAGGAAGAAAGCAGTAGAAAGGAACAAAGAAGGCAGAAGTTTGAAACTGAATCACAGCAGCAATACTCCAATCTTCCAATCACCACAAGATTCAGTTACACAAGTTCAATTAAGAAACATGTGATGTTTCCTAAGCTGAAAGAAGGACCTTAACATAAGAGAGGACCCATAAATCAAGATTTTTATGCAGATGGGTGATATATTTTTACCTGTTCAATTGAAAGTTGGCAGACTAAGTTAACAACCATCTCTCTCCTAGATAATCTCTCCATCTTCTTGAATCCTCAACCAGTTTTCTAGTTCTCTTGACATACAATCTCACATTCAATTGTTAAAAAGAGCCCCATGAGTTACCTTTCATCTTTTAACCACTGCTCATCCATCTTTTCCTGCCATCTCTCAGGGGGAGCTTCCAGCCATGCATTGAAATACCGAACAATCCCTGGATGCTCGAGCTTAGCCAAAGCCTTGACTTCCCTCATCACCTTTTCACGAGCCAGCTCCCTATGGTTTGGGATGAGGAGAAAAAGAGACCTGGTCACAAAAAGCAACAGCACAGCACAAAAATTTCTGCAAAGGAATTTAATCAAAGCTGCCCCAGTATAAACCAGGCCAGTGGCATTGCTTTTCAGATCAAAACAAAAATACGTCATAAATTCCCCAGAGTAACTCCTTCAGCTTAGAAGTGTGGAGGAGCAGAATGTGCTCCTAATGGCTCAATATTTAGTCTTCCTGTTTCACATAATTACAGGCAGCAAAAACAAGAAGAAAAAGTTCATCTTCCTCTCAACTGTTCTCAAGGATAGAAAAAAAGGATTTTAAACAGCAATATTCTACAGGGATGTAGAAGACACTGACACAAAAGACAGAGAGCAGTATCTTAGTATTTGTTTTTTAATTGGCAATAGGTAAGGAGGTTGCATAAGGACTATTTCTGTTCTGTGAACAGAAAAGCAGGCAGCCTCCCATCTTACTGAAAGAATTTATCTCTCTTCATAAGACTGTAACTGGATCAAATACAGTCTGATGGTTTTATTTAATAGTTTTGAATATGCTTGGAAAAGAAGACTTTAGGCTACCTTAAACATCTGAACATAACCTTTAATCTTAGACAGTTACACTTATTTACCACATTCAAAAAAATAGTAATTCTAGATTGCATAGCTTTACCCCCTCCCTCTTGCTGTCCTAACTTGAGATTTCCAGAAGCAGTGTCTCCCATCTCCCACTAAAAGGAAGTGCTGCAAGCTCTGGGTAGGGTAATTCAGCAGCATGGCTTGACCACCTATGACTGAGAGAAAAGGCAGGGATTGTGGGACCAGAAAAGGAAACAAATGGGCAAATGGAGTCAAAAACGTAGGTGAGGGAGAGAGAAAAGAAAGAGGAGGTGGAATCGGAAAGGCAAGGAGAGGAAGGAGAGAAGCACATTAACAGCACTGCAATAACTGGTCCTGTTAACAAAGGCTCCATTCATCAAGGAAATCCCCATGGAGCAGCATCCCCACAAAGGGATCTGCTATCCAAGTGTTTTAGCCAAGCAGGTCACCTTTGCTGGGATTGCATATGCCAAATTCTCTGTGCCAAAACTAAGTCAGCCCCCCATTAAAAAGTATGTCATTCATCCTAATGAAATATCTGGGAAATCAGTTCAGGAGCAGATGGTTCTGTGTAGGATGGGATCCCACCATTCATTCACTATTCTGTGTCCCAACAAACCCATTCATTACCTGTTGGGCAATCGGATCCTCTTGATGGCATAGTTGCAGTCATCTACTTTATTCCTGGCTTCAAAAACCACTCCAAAACCTCCACGACCCAGACACTGAATTGGTTCAAAATCTGTCAGATATCTGGGAACAGAGGGGTGTGAGGAAGGGACAGAAGAAGGGAGGGAGGATAGAGGTAAAAAATGCATTAGTATAGATAGAAAAATAAAGTCACTTATGACCATGACTGAAGTAGTTCTGTACAGGTAAAACATGCTGAAGGACTTACAGAATGTCTTATTTTTCCCTGCTCACCCACTGTGAGCAATTCCCTATCTATGAACTGGACAGTTGCTAAATATGCATTTATGCAGAGTTTATCACAGGCCAGCAGGATCCATTCTGCACGCACTGGACAAACTGAAGAGGTTTTTCAGAATACCAGGTTGCATGCCGACTGGATCCTGAGTAATACAGTCCACATTTCTATAGCTGAGTATTTTCTAAATCATTATACACCTTTAACCCTACCCCAAATAACTGCTTCTGCAACTAGTCCTTCTAAAGATTGCATCCAAAACATCACTGTTCTTAAATATCACTATTTTTCTTTCTCTTCCTCATTTTAAACACTCCAGTTTTTACTTTGAGTTACAAAGGTACAGGAAATGGTTACATTTGCTCTGGAGCATAATGGCATGCCCCTATTAAGCCTTTTATCTTAACCAACTCCTTTGTAAAGCTAATAAAGGTTTTATTTCAAGTATAGACTGCTTATTCTGCAGAGTATGTAAAATATCATCTGCTTCCATCTGCAACTGCCTTTCTCTGCCTTACACCATAAACACAGGAACAGATGGAGTAAACACTGATTAAGACCTACAAGGATCAATCTCCCATTTTGTGTATCAGTAAGAAGTATGAGAGCAATACTTCTGATCACGTGTAACCTGTTGACTCTCTGGAATTTCTGAAACTAACCATAACTGCCATGTGCCATGAGTAATGGGGTCACAGAGTCCTTTGTGCCAATTGGATTATCCTGCAATGTCAGAGGACTGGGAGTTCCTAGGAAGGAACAGGTGAACACCTACTCTTTCTATCTCCAGATAGTATTAGCAGCCACACTGATTAAACACCCTGTTTATGTTGTGTTGAACAGACCTCACCTTGACACATATCCAGAGTTCTTGGCATCACTCCAGCTGTTGTCTTTAATGTCTCCACAAGTGGGCTCATACTTACAATCAGTCTGACACTGTGTTTCAGACTCCTTCCGCAGCTAACAAGGATTTCCAAAACAAGAACAAAACAAACAAACAAACAAAATCAACTCCTTGAGTGCCTGAGACTGGTTTGTACCCTAGATATGGCATTAAATAAATATCTCCAGACACGTCAGAAGCAGTCTAATCTGCTTGCTGAAGCAGTTAAGCAAATTGTATGTGGCAGCTGGCAGCCTTCACACACAGATTAAACAATAAATTTAGGCTTTTGATTTTGTTATCTCATTAGTTATTAACTTATTAATATTACTCATTGCAGAGTCCAAACTGCAAGAAACAGCTAAAATAATTCCTTCTGTATTTGGGATTCAGAAAAAAAGACTTACTCTGCTGTAAGGGTGGGGATGGAAGAGTTTGCGCACAATGAAGGTTGTGGCCACAATACAAAACACAATGGTGCCAACAATTTCTTTCCACCAGTGAAGCAGGAGAACAGGATCCTTTTTGCGAATGTTCTTGTAATTCGTGTCATCAAAAAATCGAACCGTGATCTGGTTGCTACGTTTATTTCTCTCCCTCTTGTAGTAGGGTAAGTAATAACCATTATCTGTGTATAAAACACACGAAGAGAAGACTGATTGGTACCTACAAAACAACTTTGGCTTCTCATTATTAGGTCTCCTCAACAGACATGGGGTGTTTTTATTTCCATGCTCCATGATTTTTAAACGGCACATAAGCAAATTCAGTTAAATAAGGCTGTGGACAGCAATGACGTCTCCCTAGCTGTAAACCAGAATAGCTTCTATATGGAAAACTGGTGACACCCATCCTGAGTCTCCAGCGTTGTTAGTAAATTCTGAAAAAAGTAATTCCCAAGGTTTTTCCACTCCAAACAACTCTCAACGGCAACAGCAGCACACACAACAGCTCTTCAGTAGCAATTCCTGGCATTCTGTTGTGCTTTATGTGGCACTAATTGTACCTACATCACAATCTGGAAATACTAGTTTGGGCAATAATTTCCTAGTTCATTAAATATTAAAAAAATATTTAAGGTCAAAAAACTGGTCACTTATTAAAATTCACAGATAATAAAACCTGGGTATTTGAAACACTTCAAAGTCTGGAACTTCACCTACCATATGGGTACTGCAGAACTGACAGTGCCCCATTGCTGTATTCCTCATGAGAATACTTGTCATTGCTGAGACACTTATCAAACTCATCAGAGCCCACCAACACTGGAGTCCTGGAAGGAGAATCTAAGCACAGAAAAGACAAAAAATCTAAGCACAGAAAAGACAAAATTTTCTGAGCTTTATTTCAAGTACAGACTGCTTAATCTGCAGAGTATATAAAATGTCAATTGTTTGTAAAGTTCTGTTCTCACATTAATTTAAAGAGAACTCCAAATGCATAATCTTACAAAATGCCTCTTGAATCAGGCCATGAGAAGTAAATTTTATAGAAGGAAACATCCAGAAAGGTACTTTAAGGTAACAGTTACTTAATAATTAATTCTTAAGGTAACAGTTAATAATTCTCCCCCTTGACAAGTCAATTCACTCATATTCACATCACTGCAAAAAACTTCTTCCTCTTTTTGTTGAAAAAATTGATTAGGAAGACCCAACATTTTATTACTGACAAAAACCCTGTCAAGTCCATAGTAAAAGAAAACAGACATTAAACATTTAATTAGAAAAAATTAAACACTTAATAAAGCACAGAAATATTCCTGAAGGAGTTTACAGTTGGAGACATCAGACTAGATTGAAACATACTAGAAACCAGAAAGATGTCCTGTCTTTTCTGAGCTGAGGTAATAAATGAAACTCGCAATTACTACTTACGGATTAAAGGCTTCCATTTGATTTTGGGAAGAGGAATAATTGCATTATCGTTCCTGGATTCCAGAGCCTTTGGGTTGGTTGGGAATTTCTCAGAAATTCTGACTGATGATTGAAGATACAACTGGCCCCTGAACATACCTAAGTAATAAAGAAGGATGTCTATTAGTCTTTAGATTTGGTTCTCTTCCCCCCTGGGATAAAACTGTCTAGTCAAAATACATGGTTAAAAGCATTTTGGAAAATATTCCTTCATATTCTGAGAACCTGAGATACTGACTGAGTACTAGGCTGGATGAATTCAAGTAGCACTTTCCCTCTGTTCTAGGATAGCAAGAGTTCAGGACATCTCATTTTTACTGCTGGAAAGCTGGTGCTTCAGGAAAATGCCAGCAATTTTTAAGAGCTATAAAGGAATTTGGGATTTGCAGAAGTGAGACCTCATTCAAACTTCCTACCCTTGTTAATACTGCACAGAAAAGCAATTACTAGGAAGGCTGGACCAATCTGGCTTCTTCCTAGTGTTAATCTTTATCTGTTATTCTAACCATTAATTGGAAAGCTACAAGGTGCAAAGACTTAGAGAAAACAAATCTTAGAAAACTAAAGCACATTCACTTCCCAGAGACAGACAGCTGAGGAGGAGGACCTCGAGCCACTCTATTTCAAATTGCCACAAACCAGGTCCAATGAATCCTGACAGCTGGATGAAAACTAAGCCATGTAAAATCTTATCTGAATTTTCTTCACAGTAAATTACTACAATCAGTGCACAAATTAATGGGCAATAAGGCTGCTTTGTTAGCTGTCAACCTATCTTCTAAAGTTTCAAGACTCTTAGTCATCTCCAATGTACTGAACTACGAAGTAATGAACATTTCAGAATCAAAATGGAAAAGATTTATGGGTTTGAAATCTACTCGTACAGAAAGATTTGCTTTACTACAACCTCAACAGATAAATAAATAATGTTTACTACAGAAAATGCTGCAGTTGGTGTCTCACCCAAATAGACACTGGATTCTGTGGCCCCTCTGGCAGCTTCCACAAGATCTTCTTCATCTTCCAGTACCTCATTATTTGTTGTGTAACTCGTGTCATCAAACAGACTGATTGGAATTACTTTGCCATCCTTAAGCAGCCATGCAGAAGCAATTGGAGTGCAAAACTGAAGGGGAGAGAGGTAATTGGAAAATTGTGTTGTATTAATGAGCTATTAAATAAGAATAATAAAAAACAAAGCGCTTAAATCTCTTGCTTAAATTTTTCTAACAGATGCAGCAGCTCAAAGTCAGAACTTCAGTTAAAAAATTACAAGCAGATGTGTGCTCCTTTACAAAGACAGTGCCTGAAACCAAAGATGAAAGACATCTTCAAAACATCTACTTTTGTGATATTTAATATTCTGTCTTTCCCCCTACCTGGTATTCCCATTCCAGATGTCCTCCCCGTCTGTTAAAAGCCATCACTTTCCAGTCAGCCACAGAGACCTTTATCACTGTGTCTTTCATCATAGCTTCCTGCTCCTCCACATCTGAAATAATTTTTGTTTCTTCTTTGTTCATAGTTGATTTAAAATTGCTCTCAATGTAGCCTGCTCTAGTTTCGATATCTGGGACATAACGCAGCTCAAAGTGACCAACACTGAAATTCCACCTCAAAGAAAAAGAGAAAACCTTTGTAGAAACAGCTTTTATTTTCCAAGGAAGTCCCTAATCCTCTGTGCAGAAGATTTCTAAATGAATTACCTATATTTGGCCCATATTTTCACAGTAAACTCTCAGACTGTCAATGAAGAAAAACTGTACCAGGAGGGGAGTGCTAATCCAGAATACAAATCAAACAAGGTGAGAAATGTCCAGCATGATGGGTGAACTGAGAAAAAAGCTGGTAAAGTAGGGCCAACAGCATTAAAGGTTTAGTGTATGAAGGGGGAAATTAAAATCATCAAGTACTACAGCTCGGTCTGCTTAGTAAGAAAACTTTCTGTAGCTGATGAAAGCAGTAAGGACAAAGCTCTTCAGAAGAAGCATTCTAACAAGCCATTTTTCTCTTCACTAAGTGGATTTAACTGGAAAAGAAAGATTTTTCAAACTGAGAAAAGGACTTTTTTTTTTTAAACCCCACATACAACCTAACACAGATCTCTTGACAGGTACTTCAAGAAACCAGGACTGCTCATGTCCCATATGTTAACACCAAAAACCAGACAAATGTATAATGAAATGTGTAAGGAGCACAGTGCTCTTGCACAGCAAACAACTCTTCAATTCTTATAAACCAGCAAAGATACAGATGGGAAAAGCATGGCATGTTTGTGTCTTGGACAGCACGAAAGGTAAATGTTTCTTGAACAGTATATTTGGGCACCTAAAGCCATGGTAAAGAATCAGTCTGGAAATCACCAGGAGTCCAAACTGGCTCTTCAAAGAATTTACACCCTTATGGTAAAAGTTGGGCATATTTTATACACTCAGTCGATTTATTAAAGATGTTACTTTCTCTGGATTAAAACCCCAGATGTTTCCGACCCATTCTGTGTCACCAGGAAAGCACCTGTTTCCACAAAGACAGGAGGATTCTGGGACACAAGACTAAATGCTGTGGTTTTGAAATACCTCTCCTGGCTAATATCTGTCTCCAATAAACACAGAAACCAAGATTTATCCTCTCAGACATCTGATCTGTTAATCTACTGAGTTCTCATTACGACCTCTCTGATAGGCTATAAATTCACAACCTGTCATATCCTGCTGCAAACAGAAGAGGGAGCAGGGGAACAGGGAATGACTGGTTCTCCACTATGTTGCTGGGTAGTTACTCATATCTCTGTACAGAACACAGCTTTTTAAATCTGTGTTTTATGAAGTTTGGTGGTTTTTTTTCCCCCAGAAAACACATGTCTGTAGTTTTACAGAAATCTTGATGTATTAAAACTTCAATGTGACAGTGTTAGAAAAATCACAGATTGAGCCAGTTTCTACAGCTTAGAAAGAGCAGACCACCTACCTTATGGAATGAACAACATAAATTTAAGAATTATTTAAATTATCAACTTAAAATGAAAGCTTGCGATATCATGTATAAGCCCCCTCCCCAGTGAGACTGACCATCAGTAGGTAAAGCACCCAAAAGAAGACTTTTAAACTGTCTCCCCTTGTACAAAAGCAACAGTTAGAACAAACATAGTGACATATGCCTTGTGCAGTACAGCAGTGACAAACTTTTCCGAGGTGGGCAAGGACAAGGGAAGCAACTGTGATCTGATTCCTATCTTTTCTGTCTCACCATCTCTACGGGACTGTTCCTGAACAGTTCTCAGACTCACTTCTCATTGCCACTGCGTGGCCCCACAGCCCGGACGGTTTTCTGGGTGCGGTGCAGCAGCAGCGTCTCCTCCTGCTCTGTCTCCTCATCGTCCCAGCGGCGGCAGCCCACGGCTGAGCAGATGTACTTCACCTGAGGGACAAGGCAGGCTCACATGTGCAACTTCAAAACAAATATAATCAACTCCACTATTCAAAGCTAACAATCCTTACAGCCTGTTCTTGGCTGGCAGGCAATTTGGAACTCCGTGACTTTGGATGTTTGACTGGAGGGATGTTGAAAAGCCTGGTTTAAGAGATAACGGCTTTCCAGAAAGAAAACTTTCAAAGGATTCTAGAAAGTTTACAGTTTGTGGTATTTTGACTACCATTTGATTGTATTTTGCATGTACTTCTAACACAAAGAAATCTGAGCTCTCTCTTTTCCCACTATTTCTACGGACATCAAAAGAACATTCCTGCAAGACCCACAGCGTAATTCTGCTTTCATGTCATATTTGTCTCAGCATAACTCTATCAGCTTCAAATGAAGTACTATTGATTTATATAAAATACCACAAAGCCCTCCCCCTTTGCCTTGTCAGCTATTAATGAACTCTCACAGTCACACGGTTTCCAACAGTACCAATCTCAAACAGAATTTGCATTATATGGGCAATACCAGAAAAATGAAAACTGCCCAGACTCTTAGGAAGGAAGAGTCCAGGCACTATTTCTCTAAGAGGCAGCTTTGCTACTGTGAGCATAAGCCAGGAATAAAAACAGAAACGAAAATTTCCTTTTCTGAGTACTGGAGGAGGAGGAGCCTGTTGGTGCACAGAGCCCTCTGCTACTAGTGAGGAAATCAAAAGGAATTCATGAACATGAACTCTGGTCTGGGGTCTGTGCTCTTTATCACTAGTGATGGTTCCACACCACACCACAGAAGTGTTCCACATTCAAATGTATGGTGAAAATGGAAAAAAAACCCACCACCCTGATTTTGTTGAAAACAAACACTGGGAACTTTAAAAAAATATTATTGAATCTATTTTTTAACTTGATTTAAAATGCAATGTTTATGAATCACCAGATCTCTGTTCTTCATTACACAAAGTATCCACAAGCACTTCAGTGGCATCTGAGATTTAACTTTTAAATATAACTTTAAGCTAGAAGAACTTCTGATAGTAAACAGACTGACAACTAAAAGTCCTTAACTTTTGCGTATGTTGATTTTTTTCTATCCTCATTAGTTTTGAAAAATCTGAAATTAGTTGTAGAAAAGGTGTCACCTAAAGCATTAATTGATACACAGTGAGCTGAACTGCAAAGTCTACTTCAAGCAGAGCCAGATGATAATGCTGAACTCCTCCCACAGAAAGGGGTCACCCCTCTTATTCTCTCTCTACTCTCTGGTGACAAACCCCCTGTCCCTTCCCTTGTGCTGGCTCTGGCACTCCCTGGCCCCCTGCTACAGCTAACCCAGCACAAAACTGATCCAGGAAAAAGTGACGGAGCTCTGCTGGGTTAGCAAATGGTGTCATGCCACCTCCTGCAGCCCACCAAGCTCAGGGTCTGCCCTTTTGTGCCTGCAGTTAAACACTGGAGCTGCACCGCAGTTTAAACATCAGGGGTTACCTGTTTGCAAGGCAGAGCTCGAAACACACAGACACAAAACACCTGTTCAGGCTCTTACCTTCCCTGAATAGGAGCTCAGCCCATAGGTGGTCAAAGACTTTCCCCCAACTAAGACAACATCCTCGCCGAATTTGTAGGATGACTCAAGAAGAGATTCAACAGTGAAAGGAACAGCTTCCATGCTCTCTCGATCTCGATCCCACTGGAAGAGGTCCCCATCCAAGGAAGGGATAATCATCTTGTTTCCAAACACCTAAAATAATTGAGTTCAAGGTTAGCTATGATTTAACCATAATTTTATCAAAACACACAGACCATAAATGGCAACAGAAATGCTGTATAAGTCCAGTGCATTATGCTCCAGTGTCCCAATGGTTTTGTATCTCAGAGTCTTATTTTTCAAAGTTATACTGAAGACAGAAAACTTTCAGGCATTCAAATCAGATCCACATTTCACTATTCTTAGTTAAAAAACAGTTTAGTGTGTGACACTTCTCCAAAACATTTGAAAGCTCTTGACAGGTTTCATCCAAAACTGCAGAAAATATGATGTGGGTTGAAGCATTCTCCAAGAGACAGGCACTGGTTAAAGTGCAAAGTTTTGCAGATTATTTGTGATAGTTTCAAGATGGAGTAATTTTAAAAGTCCAACTGAGGCTGTTTTCACAATTAATGTCTATTCCAGGATATCCAACTTTCTGTAAAGCAAGAGAGCAATTATCATTGAGATGAGAGCTCACATTTCACCTTTGCCTCTCCAGACAGTTAAATGTGACTTCTCCGCAGAATTTCTTATCTTTAAGCACACTGCTCCTTTAAAAATTGCCTGGCTTTTCCCTAAACACACAAGTAAGAAAAAAAAATCTTCACCAGGATACAATATTTCATCCATTACACAGAGATTTTCAAGGAGATCCTAGTTCGGAAGTATGAGTCATTGTCAGTGAGTACTAAGGGACTTATTAAGAAACTCATTATCAGCATGATGGACCATAACTAATGCTGTGGAGCCACAGTGGCTGTGCCCATCAAGAACAGTGAGAAATTGTAATCCACATAATCTTAGCTTCTGAGGATATGGATTAACATGAGAGGCTTTAGTGCTTTTTCAGAACCTTTGTCCATTTGGGTAGTACCCTACAACATAATTACATTAAATTCGGATACTTGACACATTAGGAATTAAAGACTGCCTCTGGTACATGTGTATTAGTCACTTAGAAAAAAATATTCCTGCTCAGACTCCAAGGCACAGATGTGTATTACAAAGTGGTACAAAAGATGCAGAAGGTTTCTTGCTGTTATTATTTCTGGAGCTACTGTGAGGATCTGAAACCACATCTTCTGCATGATTGAAATTCCATATAATATGAAACTTTTTATTCCTCTAACTGGGTCAGAGTCGAGCAAACAGCATTAAGCAAAGTTGGGATTCACCTGAACAGGGAGGGAAAGACAGATGTTGTAGAGGTGTGCATGTCATGACTAATATCTCCTCATGCATTGTTCAACACACCTCATTTGAAGAGAAAATTCAGGTGAGTTACCCTACACTGCTGGTATTTAAGATCCCTAAAGGATCCAAGACCAATGCTTTCTAGTTTTGAAAAGCCTCATGATGACAGACAATTGAAATAAAAACTCCTCTCAGGAGCACAATGTGTAATTGGAGAGATGATAAAAATAAACCCCTGAGATTAGCTGTGAAGCTCCTTACAAAGCAAAACTAGGTGTGTTCTTTCCCTCTCAGGTATTTACCTTACGGCAATAAAGGCCAAACATCCTGGAAAAGACATGGCATGTGATACACAAAAGTCGCATTATGGCATACTATTGGGAAGGAAAAATAAACACACAGAGCTCTATACACACACAGAAATAAACCAACAAAAAAGCAAATATTCTGGTGGGGGGTGTCATTTGTAGAGATGACCTGATTGGTGGACAAATAAAACAAACAAATAAGGTTTATATAAACATTCATATTCAGGAGCAACCTTGTCTTTGAGAAACAAAAGACTGGGAAAATTTGGAAAATACCTTTTTAAAACCAAAATGCTAGTGCCAAAATTGCAGCTGTAACCATGGTGGAATCACCTTGTTAAAACATTCAACACAGAGGAGTAATACCACAATACATTTCTGTAATATATTCTTTCAGAAGCCTATAATAATTCTGATGACAACTTTTAGCCTGTGCAGCTGTTACTTTGCATTAACAAATCCTCTGAATGGATCTGCACATGATCCATACACATGCAAGTAGTCTGAAGACCCATGCCAGTATGAGATACTCTGCTCCAAGGGCTGGAGCATGGAGATGGCTTCCATGACTTGTGAAGAATGGAGACAGTGGTGTGAACTGCTGAGGAGTTGTTTCTGAGCAAGGAAGACTCTGTGGGCAACTACAAGCTCTGGGGACAGCGTGACACATGTCACCTTAAGTGCCTCCCCTGTCCCAAAGCTCTTGCTTCAGGGCCCGAGTAGGAAATTTCCACCAGCAAACAACACACACACACTGGCGATTTCTAGGAATCACACCCGAATTTCCAAGATGCATGACGCTGACTCAGCAACACACACCTGTATATCCCCCACATATGGATCAAATCAGGTTATGGCTTTGAAAATTCCCTGACAGTCAGGGAACAGTCAGGTTCTCTGCCTGCTTGACTGTTAAAACCTCCATCCCCATGAGCTGCAGAGGACAGACGACAGTGTTGGACAGCTCTGCTGGTCACCTGTCCATGCTCCCAACCTTGAGGGCATCCACATGAGCAGTACGTCCTGGGTGACACTGGGAGGGAAAAGCTGAGAAAATGCACAGCTGCTGTCCATGAACACATCAGGAAAGGGTGCACAGGCTGTTGCAGTGAAGGACAATGCCAGAGCAGGAGTGGATAAGGTTAAACTGACCTTAAGTGCAAGTGAGACATTTGGGTTACTAACCATCACAAATGAGCTATTTCACTACAGAAACAGAACAGGGGGGAAAAATCACTTTCTTTTAAGATGACTCTATCTGTAAGTGGATTACATGACACAGTGTTGACAAGAGACAGCACTTAATTACCGTGAAGGTCTTCTTTTAACAGAATAGCTTTATTTGAAAAATCAGGGAGATATGCAAATGAGCCACTTGCAGGTGCCCACATACATGTGTAACAAAAGACATTTGTGGTCACTTGTGGTGACATCTGTTTTCAAAAGAGCAGCTCAGCCAGAGGCTTAGGAAGGACATTAATAACAACAACAATCTGAATTATGCAGCTCATTCTCTAGTACATCAGAAGCAGAAAAGGGACTTTCCTTGAAAGTACTAGCAACTAGCATCGGCATGCAGCTCAGGTAAAGGAATGACATCACCCTGTATCTCAAAAGCATTACCTCATCTCCTAATCCAAGGAGTGAGTCACCCAGGCAGTCAGCTGCAAATCTCTTGGCACAGAAAATGTAGGTTACCACGATGCACTTACACATTCCTCTGATCTGTCAATGTAAATAGCTATTTGTTCAGCTTCACTGGTCAGCAATATGGCACATAATTGTTAAGTGGCTTGTCTTTCAGAAGTAACACTTAAAAAAAGCCCCCACATTAACTGCGGAGCCCTAAACGAGCCGCTGCTCTTTTGCTCATTAAGAGTTTGCAGCCCAAGTTCTCCATTGGCTCCGCGCGGGGTTCTGCAGCCCTATCAGCGGCGCGGGCTGCGCAATCTCCAGGCCGACGGGTGAGGTAATGCAGTTTCTAAAAAGCCTCCACAAAAAAGCAAAAAGGCATAACGATCGGGAATGGCATACGCTTCCAGGGAATTTGCTGTCTAGACTCTTTACTGGAAAGGAGGGCACCGTACGCCAGGTGCCACGGCAGGTTGATAGGCGCAGGAAGCCGCTGATTTACAGCGGTGGGGAGAAGAGAAAAAGAAAGAAAAGGAAAAATTGTGTAAACAGAGATCAAAACAAGCTGAAGTACTAAAGCTTCCAGGATCTGTTTAACAGCAAGCGTGATATTCTACCCCCTTCCTAAGTAAGGCTCTTTATCGTCTGAAACAAAAATCAAGCCTGCTCACGTGCAGACACATCTGAGCCAAGCCTGGTGCCAAAACAGTCAATATTATTGTTTACAGATGGGCTGGACCATCTACTAACTCCAAGGAAATAACCACGCACAAGTGAAATATTTTCCTTAAAATAGGATTTTATGTCGTTATGTTTTTCTAACACTTCTGCTTGTAGTTTTCAAATCTCACTGTTACTATAAGCTGCAAGAGCTTCATTCCGGTTACTAATTAACTAAGACCAACCTACATGATCTTAAATGATAAGGGTACCAGATTTTTTTCTCTCTATGATTATCCCTACAATAGGATCACTGTAACAAACAGGATCAAAGCCAACATCAAGCACGCTCTTAAGAAAACTACTTCTCACTGAGAACTATGTCTTTTAAACCTCTTTAAAATTAATCTAGGCAACATACTAAAAGTCACATATGGCAGCTTTATTCTGAAGGGTAGAACCAAGAGTCTGCACAAAGAAATCTGGGAAAGCGAAGGCAAGCCGGTATGCACCGCATTAAGAAAACAAACAAACAAACAAATTAAAACCACAAACCCATAAACAGATAGTAACACAGGTTACTATCTACTGTATCGTACTGTAAATGTTTACAGATTTTTCAGATAATACAGGTATATGTAGATATACATACACACACACACAATTTTTGAGATGTCCCTAGTTTGGGCTGGTCTGGAACTGATTTATTGTCTGCTCTTCTTTGTTATGCATGCAGGAAGGTTATCTGCACAGCACCATGGGTTTATTACTTCCTTCCAATAGAAGAGGTTATTTCTCCTCTTCACCTTAGATTTCAGGATGCTGATTCATCTGTTTTGCCTCCAGGTACCTGCAGAAATCCTGAAGCACAGTGCATTACAAGGATGACAAATGTACTATTACTAAGATGCAAACCTTAATCAAACAGCAGCACACTGGGATGAAGGGGCCAACCAGTCTTCAAACTTCTGCAAGGCCCACAACATCCCCACTTCCTTAGCAGAACAAAGACCCAGACACAAGCAAAATCTTTTGAAAAATGAAGGCTGTTGAGCTATTCCACTGCCTAAAGCACTGGGAAAAAAGTATTCTTCAAAATGTACAGGGCTGTTCAACCAGCCAGGAAAAAGAAAACTGACTGTGAAGGGAAGTGCATGATTTACATCAGTGAAACAACCTGAGACATGTTCAAGGGCACTGAGGAAGCTGAGGCAGGAAATACCAACAGACAGGTTGTTGTTTGTCTAGAAAATTTTTTCCTTCTTGTGAGTACCGCTACTTCTGATCTCAGCACTACACTTGTTTACAAAGTGCATACCTGTCCTGACCACCTCCTGTGCCTGTTAAGCATGCCTGAACATGCCCAAACCATCTTTGAGAGCAGGACCGTGAGAAAGGCTGCACCTGGACATCAGCTAATCAGTATTTTATTGAGCTGTTTACAGAGGTGGGATTGGGTGGCCTTCCTCCTCTGCAGAGGTGAGAGCCAGAGCGGCACATGAGAGAAGCCATGGCAATAGGTTTCATCTCAGCTCAGGTGTGACAGCCTGAAAGAACACACCAGTTCTGCACAGCAACAGTGAGCAGAGATGTTTCTCAAGGCTCAGGCTGATTTGTGCCATCAGGTTGTACGGCTCACCCAGCAACAGTTCACAGCATCTATCAAGTGACCAAACCTGGTCCCTGACTCCTGCCTACATTAAGTACTTTATGATGCAAGTTTTTATCTGTTACAGCCTTCCTTCTCCTTCCATCATCCCCCATACTCCACAAGTTGGTAGTTTCTATTTCATTTTTCATGAATACATGGAAGAGTAATAAATTCAACTTTCGTGGGCCTGTATTTTCTGTATGATGAGTGTGTGAAGTGATGCTGTAACCCTGTGCCTAGATGAGTACTAGAGAACTCATTCCAAAACTCCTTTCTTCTCTCTCTTCAAAGCAACACCTGCAACATCCTCCCAACAACTTTAATAAAAGACTAGAGCTGGTATCTCTGTCATGATTCTACACCTCAGATCTCAAAATCTGATCAGCTGTAAGCACCAAGGTCCCAACAAAACTGTCTTTTACACAAACAGCATAAAAAGCAACACATGACAGCAGCACAGCTGCTTGAAACTTATACTCTCCTTTCCAGCATCAGGGGCACAGTACTTTGTTCAGCTTGAGTTTGCCCTTAAAAGAATTATTCCTCCTCTGCCCTCCCCTGAAGGGCCATACAGGAAATCTGAGGAACTGCATTGTGCTAACTAGACCACCCCAGCTTCAAAAGAGGTCAGGATCCCAATACTGTTTGCAGTGCAATCAGACAGACCCTTCCTCTGAAGACACGCAAACTGAAATACCACCGTTACTTTAATCACAGTCAAACAAGACTTGAGGTTTTGAGATACAGAGATGCCAGCCTGCTCTGCTGCCATGGTAACAGACTTTTAAAAACTGTTCTCCTTAATAATAATAATAAAAAAACCGCAACTGCACGGTGCTTTAAGAAAGACTTTATTTTGACATTATTCCATCCCCCTCTTTTACATGGAAGTTTTATTAATAAGACTGCAAGTCTTCTGAAAGTTAAGAGTAATGCTTTCTGAGGCAAACTGGTGCTGCTGCTACCGAGCCCATCACTGAGCTCCTTGAAACTAACAGCACATTAAGGGAGTGATTAGTGGAAAAAGAAAAATCACGCAAAGCCTTGCCTTTCCAGAAACAGTCCCTATACAGAAGTTCATCAGGCACCATGGCAAAATTAGTATTTGTGTTTGGTTTGCATGGCAGGGCTTTGGTAATGGGGGGGCTACAGGTGTGGGAAGAACCCCACACTGGAGCAGGGGAAAAGTATGAGGGGTCCTCCCCTGAGGAGGAAGAAGTGGCAGAGACAACATCTGCTGAACTTACTGCAGTCTCCACGCCCCATCTGGGGTGGAGGGAGAGAAAATCAGGGTGAAGTTAAGCCTGGGAAGAAGGGAGGGGTGGGGGAAGGTATTCTTCAGATTTGGTTTTATTTCTCCTTATCATGCTCTGGTTTTATTGGTAATAAAACTGGTTTCCCTGAGTTGAGTTTGCCTTGCCTGTCTGTGATGGTGCCAGGGGAATGATCTCTCCCTGCCCTTATCTGGATCCATGAGCCTTTTCAATAGATTTTTCTCTCCCCATCCAGCTGAGGAGAGATGTGACAGTGGCTTTGGTAGGCACCTGGCATCCATGCAGGGGCAATAGCAGAAGCTTGTGGCACTTCAGCAGACCAGGATTCAGACTGATCTCTGCTGGACCCTGTGTGTTTCTTCCCCTGGCCCTGCATGGACAGAATGGTTTTGTGGGTAAGGACACAGAGTCCATGTGAAAAACTAAGTCACAGAGCAACTCGTATAGGAAAAGAGCCTGACACAGGAGTAAAATAGAACACGGCAAATCACAGTCTCCTCTTTCAAGGATGCAAAGAAAGAGTGCACGAAACATGCAGTGAGTCTGACAAAGATTAATAGTTACCTCCTTACGGAGCACAAAGTCCAGAAGAAATTCGGAAATGAGATGTCAGTGGCTGTGCTGCTAGAGGAATGATTTGCTAAACTGTCTAAAATTCTTAACCCTTGAAATGGGCCCTTCTTTATATAGATAAAAATATAGCCTGAAAGTTAAAAAAAGGTCTAGGGCAGAATAAATTACTTTTTTGTGAATTGGGCAGCTGAATTCCAACTAAGTTATCCATTACCTGAAACTGATATTTGTCTAGGTACTAGAGGTGATCCATTTTAGTATCTGTAAACACTAAAACTGCTAAACAGCCAATACAAAACATGCAATGGGCCATATACAATTAAATTGCAAATTCTCTTCCTGCCCTTATCTCGACCCAGGAGGAGAAGGGTCCAGACCACAAGACTTGCAAGAAATGGCTGAGGGAGCTGCAGTTAGTTAGCCTGGAAAAAAAAAGAGGCTCAGGGAAGACCTTATTGCTCTAAACAACTACCTGAACAGAAGTTTAACCAGGTGGGAGGAGTCAATCGCTTTTCCCAAGAAACAAGCAATAGGACAAGAAAGACTGGGCTCAAGTTCCATCAGGGAAGGTTTAGATTGGCTGTAAGGAAAACTTTCTTCACTGAAAAGATGGTCAAGCATTGAAACAGGCTGCCCAGGGCAGTGGTGGAGTCACTTTTACATCTCTGGGGAGATGTAAAAGCCTTGTGGGATGTGCCACTGAAGGCTGTGGTTTAATGGTGACCTTGGGAGTGCAGGGTTAACACTTGGACTCTAATTCTGTAATCTTAGAGGTCTATCCCAACCTAAACCATTCTGTTATTCTATATAAAGAAAATAAAACCCCAGAGACAATGGAGATGCTAAAAAGCCTTTCCCATATTTGGAGCATTTTGACTATGGCTGTATGAGATGAAAGCTGGTTGTACACAGAGCGACTCTGAGAAACTTTCCTGGCTCTGCTCAAGGCAGAGCATCACCTGAGGACTGGTCTTGAGAGCTTTGGTATCGCACAAGCCACAATATCCTGTTCTGCAGCTGCTCATGTGTCCCCTAACGGAAGCTGTCATCCTCCAAAACGTCCCCAAAGCACAGTGAAAGGACACGTGTCAGCACTTCCTCAGGGCTTCACTGGTGCTGACTACAAGAGTCCGCAAGGCAGCCACCAAGCTGCAGCTACAGGAAGTGTTTTGGGTTTTTTAATGAACAGGACACCAAACTAAGAGAACTGAAGATGTGCAGTTTCAATAAATACATACCACTTGCCTAAGCAACAGCCCTATGTGTGATGATGGCATGATGGTGCTGCATCACACTAAGCACCAACTCAGCCCAGGCAGCTGTCAGCAATCCCCCTTTTCCCTGAAGTTTCCCATTTCCCACTAAAAAAGTTGGTTGTGTTTCCTATAAAAGCATACTTCCACCTGTCAGGGTACTTTAAAACAATTAGTCCTTTGCTGATGACTTTATGTCCACTAAACAACCTAAGAAGTGTATTTTCAGGAGAATTGTAAATTATGTTTTAGTTTCACCAAGAAAACAACAAAAATCTGTACTGAGAAATCCACAGGTCTCTCTAAGTTGTTGCCTGTCACTCCTTCATGCACGTGTGTGTTTCCAGCAACAGAACTGAAAAGAACCACTTGTGCCATCTGGAATGCTAATACATTCATGTAGTTTAAGAGTAGTCACATCCATTCTCTTCCTGCAAAACACAGGCTCCACTCCCCTTGATAGCCCTAATAAGCCTTCTCTGCCTCAATTGCAATTAGAATTTATCTTCCTTTGAAGTACAATTCTGGACACTCACTTCTTATTCATTATGAGCTTTTCCAGGACCATTTAAGACACTAATCTGTCTCCCTCTCTACCCGCAGGCAAGGAAGAATCACATTTCCTTCCCCTGCAGTGGAATGGAGATGGCAGCTGATAACCTGTCAGAGATATCTTAGTACACAGTTTTCTGTTTTAAACGGGTCATCTCCAACCTTCAACAACAAAACCACAGTTATCAATCCCCACATCTTGTATTTCATTTAGCACAGTTTAATTTCATGTCTATTATAGAAAACCTGTATGACTGAGAACCAGCTGATGTGCCAGTCTTTCTCTACAGGAATGACACCTCCAACTACCGTAAGCATCTGGTGGTTCTACACGTCTCAGTAGTACACAAAAATAAAGGTCACTGCAGGACACTAGAATACTCTCTCAGACAACTAAAATTACACCAGTTTACCTACAAGGAAACATATTTTCCCTGGTTTAATCACTTCAATAACCAGACCAGTGATTTGCACTCTGCCTGCTTGAAAAGAGTGGCAATTCAGTGCTTTACATCTGCTCAGAACATATTACAGCATGTAATTTTACAGCATGAATAAATATTTAAAAAAATTTATTCTTAGTTGAGTAAAACTGTCCCTTACGAACCTTTTGTACACAGTCAAACACCTCAGAGAACCAACTTGCTATTATCTGTATATGAAAGCCTGACCCTTCTGTGAGCTGCCTGGATGGTGCATGCAGACTCTTCCAAGTGCTAAGCAGGAAAGATTTTTTTCTATTGCTGGTGTGTCCTGTTCCAGATGTTTTGAGATGCACCCAAGATTAAGAGTTAAAATTACTAACAGTGAACTTAGACAGAGGCATTTGTTTTTAAAACAGAATTCAGAACAAAGACATTTTCTCAGAATGTCTGTGTAGTTTGAAAAGAATCTCATTTTTGTTTGGCCAGTGAATGTTAGCAGAATCAATTTTATGCAGGATTAATATAAATTCCTAATATTCATCACTGCATTTAACAGCTGCTATAATAACCTTTTCAGTGAAAACACTCAAGTGTCTGACAGTCTTAAGTGTTCCCCACCCATATCCAAGACAAACACTATCAGCTTTTCTTTGGATGATATTTACAGACAGTGACTCAAGCAAAAAATAACTATAATAAAAAGCCATGGACCAAACAAACACGTCAGTTTTATTCAAATTAATCAAATACTGCTGCAGCAGTGCCATTAAGTGGTGGGTGAGACTTTCCTAATTCTTTCAGAGACACTGTTAAATTATTTACCCTCCCTGAACCTCTGGGAGGGCACATAACAATTCACAATTCAAGCCTCTCAAAGGGCATTTTGACCTCTTGCCTCGCCCTGACCATTTCAATGTGGATTTTGCATTTTCTTCTATTCCAGAGTGTAAGAGGTCAAAGGATGGGAATTGCTGAGTTTCCTCCTGTGTTCCCAAAGCAACCCAAGACAGATTTGGGCTCTTCTCTGGCTTGTCTGGGCACAGAGGTTGCCTTATCCAAAGTGCAGCCAAGTGCAGGCAATTCAGTACCTCAAAGTGAGTCCCAGGTGTCTGGACACTTCACAGTAGAATTCTGTATTTCCTCTAGTAAACCAAAGCACTGAAAATTTGGAAGTGTTTATGATGCAGATAAAGGGAAGGAAAAAGAAAGAAGACATACTGTACATTAAATCCAGTCTCTAGTGGAGATTTTGAGATTTCAAAATCCTTTTCCAACTCACTGCTCTAAGCAAAAAAGGAACAATCTGCTCAAAGTCTCTATGGGGTGCACTTCACCAACAATGCAGTGAGTTTTCAGATGACTTTGGCATACAACTTCTTCACCTTTTCTCCAGAAAAAAAAGTAATACTAGGCTATCCCATAAAAATATGCCACTTCTATGTCTAAAAAAATTGACACAGATGTCTAAGTTTGTAGAAAAGTTGATTTTATGTGGCCATCATAATAAAAAGATGCATTTATATTTATATATATATACACACATACAATACAATCCAAAGGTCATGAGAATCTTTATTGGAATAAGGATGTTGACAGATTTGGTGACATGGCATAATAAAATTATTCCATTTTTCCAGGATACAGTGGTATGTTTACTCTGACTGCTATAAATGTCAGCCTTGTGAGCTGAAACTGATTTTGTCCCATGATCTTCAATGTCTCAAATACGGAAATAAGATGCTTACTTAGGGATTAGTCTGTAACAGCCCAAGCCTGCCAGGTACTTTTATCAAGTCCATCCCAGTGTAGCCTCTGCCCAGAGCACTGAAAAAACTCTGATGCCCAGTAAGTAATTTAGTATAAAGCTTGCAGGTAAAAGAATGAATCATCCTCATCAACAAATGATGTGCTCTGAACCTTTCCCACTGCTTCTGAAGCAGTTCTCCACTTTCACTATAATTAATCATCATTATTTCAATATGCTGCTTCTCCCAAAAGTATTCTTTTCTAAGTATGGACAGTGTATTAATTACAACCCCAAATTTTTAAAGAGCAAAGTGCTTTTATTAAAATTAAGCTCCCTTTTAGAAAAGTTGTAATTCAATGATTTTACTGTGAACTTCATCAGGCAATCTTTACATGCAAGTAACAGGAAAATCTGGAGTTGTAACCAGGCTTTAACAGAGAAAGGTTTTCCATTTTAAAACAATGGACTGGGAAACAGAGTTTTTAAATTCTCATGCACAAGCCTGAACTGCAGAGTCAACTTTTCAGCATTGGCAACCCAGCCATGATTTGTTTATGTTGGAGCTTAGAGCCAAGGAAAGAATTTTAGCATTTTAGTTATCCAGACACACAATTAATACTTCAGCAGCCTTTCCTTTCTAATTGATCTGCTCACATGACAAATGATGAACATCTCACTTGTCAGTGTCTTAAGCAGTAGTTTCAAGATCTGAAGCGTTTGACAGAGCTGCTGGAACATTTGAAATTTCACTGCCTCACTTTCCTAATTAACACACGAGCTCCAGACAGCCAGGTTGACATTTTACAGTTAGGCAAAGGAAGTTAACTACAGTTCTGTTAAACACTGAAAGTTTGAAGATCTAATGTCTATTCTTAAAAGGCACTTGGAAATTAAATTCATGCTTTTGCACCAGGACTTGGAACTACAGTTCATTATACTCACACTTCAGATAGTTAAAAAAATCCTCATCAAAACAATTAAGACCCAGCAGCACACACTTTCCTTGCACTGAAAGAATACAGATCTTTGTCACTGCAAGTGTAACACTTTCTTATCTGCCATTTCTTGGAAGAAGATGTAATTTAACAGCTTACATAAAGTTACTGCTTTACGATGAATATTGTGGTTGCTAGCACAGAAACCTTTGTTACTTCAAAAATGCTGAAAGAGGAAGGAAAAGCCTCAAGACTCAGTTTGAGAGAATAAAACTCAACAGGTCACATGCCGACATCAGCATTTTGACCCAAACCAGAATTTTCCCAGCAATTTTAATGAGGTGACTTACTCAAGTAAGTATCTAGATTCACTGCATGAAGTCTTTCAGTTGATTACTGACAGCAGATTAAACATTTAAATATTTAAATGCAGTTTATTCAGTGTATTCACCACCTTTCATCATGTTTCTTGTTAAATTGTCTTAACAGCATTTGTTTACATGACAGTTAGAAGTCTAAAAAGGCCCATATTCATAATGCTTAACAGCTTCTAAAAGGCCAAAATGACCTTTTCCTTCCAAAATTAGTTATCTCATAGGCTCTGAATCTTAACTGCCAAAATCCCTCAGCTTAAAATAAGCTTTTTTAAACTTTGTCTTTGGCCACAGCTGTAGAAATTAAACAATTTGAAAGCCCACTTGAAAGTCCAACTTCCTCTGTCCCTAACAAACATTCTTTAAAAATGTATTTTTATGACTGCCACAATCTACTGACGTGTAATCACAGAAGGGAATTAAATATCACATGGACAAACTACAATTTTTGTTGTCTAAACCCCAACCTTTTGTCATACCACATTGGAAAAATATCAAAACTCTGGACAGACAGTTCAGTGACAAAATCTGTATTTGCAAAAACACAGCTATCGTTGGAAATGCTTGCACTCCCAAATCTTTAAAAACCTGGGCTTGTGATTTTACTTGTAGTGAAAAAATAAAGTTTATATTCGCACAGATTTCAAATGTGTGCTTCTCATAACCACTGGTTCTATTTTCATGTGGTCATCAGAAACTATTTGCAGCAACAGGTAGCAGATCAGTATTTTATGTATCTACTACTGAGAACATTTGTGAAGGATCAACTACCACTGACACCTTCCACCTCACAGAGCTCTTTACAGTTCTCTCTTCTGTATTCTTTTCTGTTCTGCTCTTAAACGTATTTTGGGAGGAAAGCTCTTCTTTCCTGCAGTGTTTTTTCTAAACCACAAAAACACACCTGAACAAATCTCACAAAGCTGCATCCATAAATAAAAATCTCTCTCAGAAATAAAGGAACGTGAGTAAATATTTCACATTACTTCTGCAACCTGAGATACTCATTAGCAGCTCTCATACTTACACTACCACAGCAACAGACCACATCTTTCCTTTGACTTCTTTACACTGCAACAGAGGTCACGTCCACACATAGCAACAAAGACCCAAAAGCAAGAAAGTCATGCAGTCTGAATAATCCTGAAGTCAACTTTCATTCTCTGATGCTCATTGTGCAAAAGCATGATACAGGACTGGTCATCAAATCCAACAATCCCTGACAGGGAAGGACTGTGTACTTCTGTGGTGTGTTATCATCACAAATTACCTCTTTGTTGGTGTTTTTATTACTCCTAATTCTAGGAGAAAAAGAATCTGATATCTCCCCATTGTAGGAAAAGGAGAAAAAGTAAAAAAACTCCCTTCTAATTTTTAGCTTAGTTTATTGAAACTAATGGTGGCCAACAGCACCAAACAAGAAACTGAACTCTAGATTTTCTTCTTACAGTTCATCAGCATGAAGTGATGCAACCCTTTAACACTCAGTACTTCAGGGTGACCTTCAGCACTCTGTTTAATTGCTAACACATTCTATTTCACAGGAAGCCTGCTTATCTAGTATAAAACACCCAAAACAATCCTTTGTTCATTTATTAAGTCACAAGGACTTTTGCTTTTCTTGAGGGAAAAAAAAAAAGCCAGTACTTGCCAAGACAGTCTAGTAATACAAAGCAGATGATCCTTTCATTTGCTTGAAATTACAAGTAACTTGTTTTCAGTCAGAAATTACATACAATTCCCCAACTCAGTTACATCATCTAGTTTGATAGTTATCAAACACGTCAATCCCAAGGCTGAAATGCTGACACACTCCAGTTTGAAATGGCAACATGATGTAAGCACTCAAAAAAAAAAAAAAGTTTGAGAATAGTACTGACAAAGTTTCGTAGGTGTTTGCTCCATTATTTAACATCTACCAAACAGGGAGGAAGCTGCATTCCTTTTATTACAGACTACTCTATTTTTAAAGATTTAGTAAGGAAAGAAATTAAGCCTTACCTCTGGTTTACTGAGGCTGGATGACACAAGAGAACCTGATCCCACATCCAGATCCCACTGTTTTCTCCCACTGTTTTCTGGATCCAGTGCAGCAATTCGTCCATCCAAAGTGCTGATAATTACTAGAGATCTGCAAATTGGAAACGTTCACAGTCAAAACTACAGCAGGATGGACTGCACCTATTAGCTGCCTTTTATGCTCAGTAAAATCCAACTCCAACCCTCAAGTTAAGTCTCTATATTCTGCAGAAAAGCAATTCAACTGGGTAGCTCTACCCAGACCCACAATAGAGCAGAAGAGCTGAATTCTCTGGCTGGATGTCATAAACTAATTTCCACGTTGTAAGACACTTTCAGAGTTGAGATTCAGGGGAAGGCAGTTGACTTTTTGCTCTTGCATGCAGATGTTACCACTACAATACTGAATGAGATCATCTTTTTGACATATTTATACAAACAGTATGGATCCCACTTCTTCCAGTCCCTTTCAAACTGTTCTTTACTACATCCTTTCAAAACAACCTAAACCAAAAACTATTAACCCAGCCAATCAGGATGTAAAAAATACTAAGTTACAAGTGAGTTTTCAATTATTTTGGAAGAAACATCGAACTTCTGGGTCATGTCCTAAGTCTCTGAATAAAACAAGTCCCTCCAAAGGCACACACAGGGCACTACAAACAACCTCCAATGCCTGCAGACCACAAAGCAACCAATCTGGGTTTTGCAACTTAGGCTTTAAGTACCCTGATGTCCAGGGATACAGCGCCATGGAAGGCTGGCTGTTGATTTCCACAATGCCTGAAGCTCCTCAATTTCGGTAAATCTTGTTTCTTACAGAGCTGTACAATTAGAATAAACATTTCTGGTTGTGCTAGAGCTCCAGCATTAAAATAAACAAACAAACAAAATAAACAACACATCAGAGACAAAGCACTGACAAGGCATTTCTGAAAGGCCTTTTTTTTTTCCTTGAAGATTGTTTCTCTCTGACCTGAAAAAGCTGGGACTGTGTTGTCAGTTTGGCTTGCAGCAGCTCACCAATCTTCAAAGGCAGAGGGAGTAGAACTTGATCACTTTACAGGCAGCTTGCACTGAGGGGGGCTGGATCCAGTGACCCGGAAGGACCTTTATAGTCACTAGTTTCAATGAGAATAAGGAACTGTGCAAATAAACTGATGGGGAGATTAACCAGTTTCAGGTGAGGGTGAAAGGGCAGGGGGCTGGTAGTGCACACATAGACATGTGTATTAATCTTTACTTTAAACAATAAGGGACAATAAATTATTGTGTAGAACTCTGGCCAAATATATTCACTAGTCCAAAGTTAATGGTGTAGTAACAAGCAATTTAGGGAGGAAATGATGAGGGTTATTAGTTTGCTTTAAGGAGGGAAAAACTGAAATCATGATCTAAAAACATGTTCAGGGAGAGTGGCTCATTACATCACCTTTAACAAAGGTCATGTAAAACATGGCCATTTTACATGTTAAAGTAACCCACACAATTTATAGGATTTTATAATGCTTGTAGCACTACATTACTAATAAATAGAAAAATTTAACCTGTTGCAAAAATGCCATAGCAGCTCCTCCTTCTAAAGGTGGCCAAGCATCCCATTCCTCCAAAAGCTAAGTTTAAGAAACTGTTAGAAAAATACCAATTGTGCAAATATTTGCACAGTAGACGACTTAAGTTTTTATAAGCTGATTACAAACACTTTTTCCAACTGTACAGAAATGAAGACTAGGTTAATAATAAACCAGATTGCAGGAGATTGACTATTTTCAAGTACTGTAAACAAGTGCTCACACACGGCCTTGGACACATATTTAACACAATCTGTTTGCTTTATGGTAAAGCAATTTATCTGAAACCCTCTAGCATTGCATAAAAGAATATTATTCCAAGTGGGTCTACTTAAATTTTATGTTGATCCTCCTGACAACTAGGTTATAAAAAGAGGTAGAAATGCAGCTAGAATGAAGGGGATTTTGGCAGCCATACTGCAGAGAAGACAAATGCTAAAATCGTTTTGTGAAATGTTTTCTTCCCGTGTATTCCCATTGTTTTCCTGTATCTAATTCTTCCTGTTTTGACTTCTCCCTCAAGTAACAAATGTTTCATGCCTTTGTGTCTTACATTTCTGTATTATCTTTCCCCACCAGATGCAAACCTCAACCTCCCCTAGGAGTTACCTCACTATTTAAGCCTCTCCACCGCCACTCAAGACGGTGGTTTTGGAATCTGAACCTGCACCCTGACCTCCAACCACCCAAATTGTGCTGTAACCACACTTCTGTTTTCAGTTTAGCTGATTAGAAAAGAGGAGAGGAGTGTGGGGAACCTTTGTGCCAGCAGCACACACTTGGAAGAACTGGTTTAACCAAGCACTTCTGCACACTGTAAAAATCCTGGCTTTTCTTGGGTGCAGAGGCACTCAGGGTTTGTCTCCAGCTGTAGAATGGACTTTGTTTCACCTACTGAGCAAACACTTCCATGAGACAGAGGGACAGAATCAGCCCAGCTATATCTAAATCTTAGGTGTGGCTACCTTTAGAACTGGAACCAGGTGTAAGAAAAACATCCATTTCTCTCTGTTTTTTTTAATAAGTGATCATTTTCAACTAAATAGCCACATTTCTGGTTCCAACTTCATCTTGCTCTTCAGCAATACCACATACCAGGAAAAAAGAGCTGTAACTCCTTACTCTTCTGATAAAATCCTTCATTCCTTACTCTATTTGTCTAGGAGCTAAAATCTTAATACCTGTTCTGCTCTTCTCTGATGGACTCCAGTATATTAAAACCCTGTCACTTGAACTCTGCTTGGTGTCAGATCTGAAATTTGTGCCCAAGACTCTCTCTAGTGTTACACTTTCTCACTGTCAGATTTTCTGTGACGCCATTCCTTTCTCTATGAGATTCCAGTGCTTGCAGCTTTGTATACTGGGAGCATGAAGTGGTGACAAGAGATCTTTCCATTGCTCAGGTGGTCTAATCAAGCACTAAATTAACACATTATGATAAAAGCAATTTAGGCAACTGCTTCAAGAAAATATTTCAGAGCTTAAAAACAAACAGGCAGGCAACTTGCTTTTTGTCACCCCACAATGCTATTGTGGGTTTACTGCAGTGTTTTATGCCAAATCTTACATCAAAATCTTAGAAATAGGAGCAGAATACAGCCACAGTTCCAGAATAAAGGAAGTCCTTTCAGCCACCTGTTTGCCAGCCTTTGCTGGCTCAAGATGTCAGGGCTGCAATTCCTGTAATTCTGTTACGTTACAAAAACCAGTATTTTTGATGCGTCCTTGGGCCAACTCATTGACAAACTGAAAGTAAAAGGAATTCCTGACTCAATTTCTGTTTTGGTTAGGCCTGATAAACTCTTTTATTCTCTGAAAAACAACACCTTATCGCTGGCTTTATCGACATCACTTCCTGACTGGGGTAAAGCTGAAACACTGTCTTGACCAAAGAAATCAGCTTCTAGGAATACACAGGTTTTCTGAGAACCCTAGCAAATCAGATTCCCTTCTGAGAAGGGAAAACACAAAGTATTACCCAGCTTAAGGTCAAAAGTCACAACTATAACACCAAGGAAGTGAGGAGGATAGAGACAAACAGCATCAAGGCTGTGTCAATACTTGTTGACAGTAAATCGCAGACTATACTAGGGAGTCAATCACATCACCAGGATACAAAAGGAGGAGGAAAAAAACCCAATGACCAATATCACAAAATCATAATTCAATAATCTCCACAAGCCAAGACCAGAACAAAAACAATACAAACAGAAATTACTCAAAATAAGGCAGTCACTTAAATCCCAGGATCCATCACCTGAAAAATAATCATCAGTAAAATGAAGATCTGCACTTCTCCTTGCCTTGAGCTGCTGGTCCAGAATATATTGTGAACCAAGGGATGGAGGAGGCAAAAATCCCTTCTGGGCCCTTACAGATGGCCAACAGCAGGACTAAAGCAAAGGAGCATACAGAGATATCAGTAATTGGAGCAGCTGGCAGAGAACAAGCTAATGTTGTATAGTTAGATTTTATTTGCACTTTGTCACTATGAAAGCGTATCTGGACACACATCCCTGACCATCTACAAACAGCCTCTATGGCTGAATAAAAAAATGTTTTCTTACCAGTTCCTGTCCTCTTTCACTCACAGACAGGAACTTGTTAATTAAGGGCAGTGATAATATTCTCTCTTGAAATCATGCAAAATACCTACTGCAAACTTCCACATACATTGGCAGTCCTGAGCCTTAAAACCTTTTTTAGTGTCCCACAATGAACACAGCCCACTTTCTGAGATCCAGAGGAGTTAGCACTGTTCTACCTTACAGAAGTGAAGGTATGATTTACCTACAAACACAAGGGAAGACAGGCAAAGGGAAGTTGTAAAGACAGAGAAGGAAGACTCCTTTAGTTCATGTACACACTTTCATTGCATCAAACTTCGTCTTTATTCAAGTAAGTTGTTTTTGTTAGAAAAAGCAGAACTTATTGTCACCTTGGTACATTTACCACTGTTCCTATTTCAGTTTAAAAGAATCAAACTAAAATCCTCAACAGACCATTGGGACGTGGCAAATGTGGCTGTTTGTCAAACTTGAACTCTAAGCAGTTATTCCAACAGCAACCCCTGCATATTTATATGTAAAGAGCACAGCAAATCCCTAACCCTCCTATTTTCTTCTAGAAAACCAAAAAAAAAAAAAAAAATCTTCAAACCATTTCCCTAAAGCAAAGACAGTTGGGGTTTTGGTTTTGTTCTTTTTTTTCCCAGATTATCTTGACCTCTATATTGCCTAGGTTTTGCTGAAGAACAATTAGCTGAGATGAGTGGAGATCTCAGAAACACAGTTTAAAAAAAATAAAGAAATGCATGCAAACACTATGGCCAGGCAGCCATTCTATTTTTATTTGATGACAGCAAATCTGTTCCTACATACTAATCAATTACAGAGCAGCTACATTTAATCTCAGGCTTAATTTACTACATTGAACATCTTTAGTGTGTTCTACTTCGCTCTAGAAGGCAAACAGAAGATGTATTTTTAAAAATTTTCCAGGCTAAATAAACAAGGGTTCTATCAAAAACTGAATACAGCAGAATTGCAATAAACCAGGTGGTATTTTGATCACCTGACACACAAAACAATGATCCTGTTGCTAAGTGGAGATACTGTCCTCCAAGAAAACAGGGTGCCAAGTTATCAGCCAGTTTCTTGTTTTAAGTGAATGCTTGGGCATACCAGGAACAAGCTTTGGGCTATTCATTTTCATGTTTTCAGATACAGTAGGCATTTAGTCATGCTGTTTTTCCTTTAAACTCTGGCTGTGGCTTATCACCTCATCGTTCTCAGCCAATTCAGAAACAGACTGGAATCAGCTCAGTAACATTTCTGCACTTGAGTCATTCATCTAAGTCTTCCTTTTGCCGGAGCTTCTTGCCACCCGCAGTTATTAAGTATTTTATTTCCCCTTGTTATATTCTGAAACTTGCTCGTCAATTTGCCTTGCATGTTTGGCTTCCCCTCAGGCACACCCCAGTGTCTGCGCTGAACAGACAATTAAGTACGCGGGGGAACTGCATTTTCTCTAAAACAAAACCATGACAGAAAGAGACAGCGCGCTCTGAACAACTGTGAGCTGCGGGTATTGGGAAGAGTTTAGACTGCAGATGCTTTAGGGTCTCCTTCCCGCAGGCAGAGAACTGCCGCCTGGGACCAAGGCAAGGAAGGATCGACACGCGGCATTACCAGGGTAAGCAGACGGGCCAGATGTCACATAGCGCGACATCCGGCAGCTTGTTTGTCTAAGAACTAAGACACCCTTTTCTCCTTGCTAACACCCGCGTAAAGAACAAGCACCTCAGCGCTGGTGAGGTCCCGAAGTTCCTTTTCCTCATTGTCACTGCCTGCCCGTCGGTCCAGTCTGTCCATCCCTGCAGCGCTACTCCAGCCCCATCACGGGACTCATCTCTCCCACCCCTTCCCCCTGTAGCTTCTCCTCCGGCCCTGGGACACTTCCCGGCGTGTCCCACAGTCCAGCCCCACGCACCAGCCTGCGACACCCTTACATTACCGCTCTCCCAAGCACCATTCCATCTACGATAACCCCACAGCGCAACTCTTCCTCCTCCCATCTCCACTCTTCCCACTCCAACACTCCCGACCCATCCCAGCGCTATTCCCGTCCAAGCCCACTCCTGCACGGACCTTTCCCCACACACGGGACGCTGCAGCCCTTTCCCCATGCACTGCCCCCTCCCCAACATTCCCAGCTGCTGATTCCCAGCCTAGACACAGTTGTGTCCCCCGCAGCACCCCCAGACAGCGACCCGGACACTGCACTCTTCCCCCCTGAGGCACTGACCCCCGCCCAGCACCCCCACACCAAACCTAAGCCCCCTCCCCGGCACCTGCACGCTGAGACCACTGACCCCCACCCCAGTCACAGACCCCCTTCAAGGGTCCCAGACACTGACCCCCATCCCAATCACTGATACACCCCCTAACCAGAGGCAGACACTGATTCTCGATACTCCTCAGCCTCCCCAGGCACTGACCCCACCTCAGCAGCCCCCACCGAACCCCCACCCAGACACCGACCCCCCTCAGGAACTCCAGTCCCCGACAGCCATCCCAAGTCATGGACACTCTCCCCAACCAGTCCCAGGCAAGACCCTCACCCCAGACACCGACCCCACACTCTCACCCAGGCACTAAATCCCCCGCTTTAGCCCCAGGCACTGATCCCCACCGCGGTCACCGCCTTTCCCCGCTCACCTGCTGCCGGTCCGGGCCTCTCCGCTGCCCTCAGCCTCCTGCTCTCCGGGCGCCGCAGGGGCCACACCGCCCTCATCGTCCTCCACTGTCACGTCCGCAGAACCAGCGGGCAGAGCGGCGGGAGCGGCGGCCGCCCCCAGCCCGAACGCGGCCTCCACAGCCGCGACATCGCTCGGCGGCGGCTCCGGGCCGCCCGCCGCCACCCCCAGGAGCACCAGCAACGCGAAGGCGGCCAGAGCGCTGCGGCTCCGCGGCCCCCGCATGGAGGGGCCCGGCTCGCCCGCCGCTGCCACCCGTTAGGACATGAACGCCGCTGTCGCTGTCCCCGCTGTCGCCGCCACAGAATGGGCGCCCGCCGCGCGCGCAGCCCTGCCCGCCGCGCCACGCCCGCCCGCCACGTACCGGCACCCCGCGCGCATCCGCCCCTGCGAGGCGGACGCGCACTCCATTGGTCCGCCGCCACGCCGCTCAGCCCGCCGCTTCCTTCTGATTGGTGCGCCAGGCGGCGGGGGGCGGGGAGGAACTGGGTGTTTGTCAACAGAGCCCGCCGGGCCAATCGGAGCCACGCCGCTCTCTCCCCCTCCTCTCCCGCCGCGCCGACCAATCGCGGAGCGCATGATTCACCGGCCCGCTCGCCGATTGGATGTCGGCTGGCGCGCGGGCGGTGCGGCCCCGCCCCTTCCTCAGCCGGGCTGGAGACGTGGCTGTTCCTCGGCGCCGGCAGGGCGGGGCCAGCGGCGCGCACCACCCGGCGCGGGGGGGCGGGCACAGAAAGTGCCCCCCCTCAGCCCGGAGCGGAATAGACTCGTCGGGGCGGGAACCGGGCCGTGAGGGAGTCACCGCCCGGAGACACCGAGGGAAGAGTGGAGATGGCATTAAGTGCTATGGGGGTGTTCGGACAGAGGCGGGACTCGGTCAGCTCAGAGGTCTTGTCCAGCCCAATTGATTCTGTCATTCGGTGTGCCCCCCCGGGCGGTTCTGGCCGGTACAGGTAACCCTGATACCGAAATCGGCCCTGTGCGACCCCAAGTGAGCTCACCCCAGGTGACCCCACCTTTCTGTGGGCTTTCTGTGCCCACCCACCCCAGCACACAAAGGCCCATGACCGGCAGCCCCAGCGCTTTGGCCAGGTGTCACAGCAGTCCCAGAAAGGCCCTGTGACTCGTGTTCCCTCCATATATTATCAGATCTGTCCGGGGAAATTGTGAATGCCCCGTCCCTGGAATTGTTCCAGGCCAGGTCGGACGGGGCTCTGAGGAACCTGGCCTAGTGGAAGGTGTCCCTGCCAATGGCAGGGGGCGGAACGAGATGGTCTTTGAGGTCCCTTCCAACCCGAGTCATTCTGTGAGTTTCTGTTCATGGTATAGTTGATATAAATGATACATGTAATATATAATTGCCCCCTTCAAGGTTAGTTTTCCCCCAGTTTTTTCCAGACCCCCTTTACCATATTTTGCACAACAGTCCTTGTCATCCTGATGGTACCACACGACTGATGAGGCTGTCATCTGCAAATTGGATTAGGGCTGATTTTGTATTTACTTCCAAATGACTAATGAAAATATTGATTACGTATGTGTGTAGTACAGCACATATGATTCTGGAGGGTCCTATTAGAAATAGCCATATTCAACAGTGATTTATAACCACTTATAAAAAAATAATCTCTGTAACCAGTGTTGAATGTATTCTTCACTGATGCCTTATTACCCTGTTTAATTAAAATATTGTGCAGTTCCAAGTAAAAATGCTTTTAAAAGTTTATTATACCTTTTGGAGGAAATTGAATTATTTGTTGTCTTTTAGAAGCATGAAATGAGATTTCTATTAGACCTCTGACCAGCATGACTAATTCTTTAATGAGTGACATAACACCCTTTTTTGGTATTTATCCAGAACATTATCCATAGATCTGGTGTTATTAAATCTACATTTACTCCATATCATGCAGCCTCCTTTCCTGAAGACAGGCACCAACCTGGCAGTTTTTTAGCCTCCTAGAATTGCCCTGGTCTATCAAAGTTCACCAAAGAAGAATGTCAACACACAAGGGGTCTCTGCAGTCAGCTGTTTCCAACCTCCTGGGCCACAGTTATTCCTAGAAGACAAGAGCTCCACTGGTCACTAATGCACTGAAATTAATCACATCACTGTCAAGTGACCCCCCCCCACATGTATCTTCCTGCTTCTTTACAAACATAGATTATAAATGTTCAATGAACACTTCTGCATTGTTATTGACATTTTAATCATGTCCATCTAGTAATGGGCCTGTACCATTCACTTCTAGGGCTTTCTGGGATTTAGCCTTGCCAGCTATGGATTTCCTTTCATGTGCTTCACTTCCAATAACTACGCTGCTTCTCACAGCTTCTCATTTATACCAACACTTTCTTATTTTCCTTTCTCCATTTTGGCTATTTCTTTTTAAATTTTACTCACACCCTCCAGTCCATTAATAAAACAAAATGTTTTTTTCTCTCTTGATTTTGAAGTTGTGGCTCTTTGATCGCCCAATGAATTCTTTAAAAAGAGCTCATAGTTGTAATTTTTAGACTTAATTTTTTTCTCCCTGCTTGCACTCTTATTTTCTGATGATTTGGAAATACAACTCAGAGCACCAGGTGTATGCAAGCTCAGGTCACAAACACTGCTCCCCAGCCAACCACTGAATTGCAATCCAGGGATCTTTGTTTGGGTTTTTTTACTTCCTTCATTATAACAAAGTCCAAAAGAATTTACCTTGTGCTACATGCCAAATGGAGCATGTCATTTTTAGTAACTTAAATGACATTTTATTACTGTACCCATATGGTCTTGTGCTACTATGTTCTTTATTTAGATAACTACTCTCTTTTGGGTGTCTACCAGTAAATATATTCATAAAGAGTAATCAAATTCCTTGTTTCTCTAGGCAAATCAAGTCAAAGGCTTTTATTCTTCCCTTACACATTTGGCTCTCTGCTCTAACTTGCCCTCCTCGGGACCTGTCTCCATTTAAATTCATTTTTCTTGCATGGTGATGTTTTGAACAATCACGTTGAAGGGTAAATGTAGTTAAATTTTATACTCCATTATATTTCTAGACAATGAAGAAAAGCTAACTCCTTGCCATGCTTTGTACAGTAACTTCTCTCTTGTCCCACCAGTTATTTGAGGGACTCAGAGACATAACCACAGAGCCCAGAAAGTTCCAGAATATTGGGATATGTCACGACTAGACTCGCACTTGTACCTTTGTGCTGGCTCATGAACGTTTATTACACCCAGGGCAAAACAACAACCACCTGGTGCAAGTGTCCCTCTCACGCCCATGATGAGCATGACCTCATTTTCTGGTGTCCCCTCCCAGCCCCCGCCCCAGTGCAGCAGCCTTCCAATTGCAGCCTTTTATTTTGGTGAGGATCTGGCAGTTTTCACCAGAGCACACGTTTTCTTCTAGACTCCTCCTAGATTCCGTGGCACCGAGGAATAATGAATAATCAGAATGCGAAAGCTCTTATTTTTCTTGTTTTGGAAACATTTCTCCATGGGATGGACAACGTTATTCTCGAATCCTTATGACAAACATGGCAATAGAGCCCTATAATTTTCTCTCAGTATTAAAAAATTTGTGCCAACAAAACCAAACTTCCTGCTTTTTGCAAAGCATGACTCACATCCTCCATTCTGTTTTGACTGACTGACATAAGAGATCTATTTCAGTCATATGACAATAACTTTGAATCTGACTAGCCACTTATGTGGAAATCAAAGCCTGTTCTTGCAGGATGGATGGATGTTAGCAGGAATGGTGTTTTACATAACTCCACTGAAGATCTGCCTGCTTTTCCCGATTAACTTGCTCCTGGAAGAGTGAGGCGCGGCAGTGAAAGCCCAGCGTGCCACCTCGTGGCTGCCCTGTGCCCAGGGCCGTTCCTAGTGCCTCCCTTTTCCAGGAGAATCCAGACATTCCAAAAGCTGCATAGGTTGTAATTAGCATTCCGGCACCCCTGCTGATGCCTTCTCACAAGCAGAATAAAACCGACAGATCAAACCAGAGACAAGCAGGGAGGCAGGTGTTATTCAGAGGAAATGTCACCGAACTGGAGTTTGCAGGATTAAAAATTAGGTCGCAGGAATGTAAATTGCAGGGATGTGACAGGCTTGGAGTGCTGCTGCCAACCAGAAAGAGAGTTTGTCTGGGAAATTCTCAATCTTCCACTTGGTTTCACCAGTGTGTTGGTGAAGTTTAACTTTCATGGGTCTTGGATTTTAGCTGTTTCATGCCTAATCAATGAGAGAGGAGTACAGTTAATTGGATCAACACAACTGCCACCCAGAGGGGCTGTGCCTCCACCATGATTTCACCCGGGTTAGAATGCACTTTTCCAGCTGGTTTAGGCTGGGTTAAGCTTGCCATGGAAGATGGTCCCTACAGCCTTCCCTCTCCCAACTGACAGACCTTGCTGCCTTCCTCAGAAGGTCAAGGAAAACTGACCCTGATTTTTTTGGTTGCTTTACCTTTCAGAAAGGTCTATGCCAACACATGAAAATAGCAGGAAAACTTGGAAAGCAACCATAAGGTGGGAATGCTCCTTTTTTTTTTTCTTTTTTTTTTTTTTTTTTTTTGGCATCTGTCTTAGACTAGGGCAGCTTAAGCCAGTTACAAAATTTTAAATCAGAGAGATATATTAAATTTGGCTGACCCAGTTCAACCTCACTCACCTGGCAAGGAGAAGCTGCCTTTTCTTCCCTGCATGGCAAGGTGAAACGGCACAGGGTCATGGGAATGCCAGCACCAGCATAAACTCTCTACCCAGGCTGTGTGTGGATGGTGGCTGAAGGGAGTGAAGAGCGGGCTCTTCCCTTTTTGTCAACAGCAAGCTGTTATCTCAGCTACCATGTAATTTTCCTACCATGTAATTTCAGCCTCAGATGCAGAATTCAGCACCCGGAGTCACGCAGTCGCCCTGAAAGGGCTGAGCTGCTCTGTTGCTCAGCGTGGTTTTTGCTGGGGGTAACACCTCGCAGCTGCCACCGTTTGACAGGCAGAATGTCTGTCCAAAGCAGGTTCAAGCACCTCCTCGAAGCACAGAGGGTGAGAGTTGGCTCCTGGAGAGGCTTTGACATGGGACAAAACCAGGCTTGTACATAAGGACTTTGAGCTGTTTGCAAACAGAGCTGGTTGTTGCTGAAATTCACAGATCCGTTTCTAAAACGTCCAAAACCAATTTTTTGTGCACAGGCAAGGCTCAGCACAGCATAAATGAAAGATTTTCTGCTTTCACTGGAGCTGTAACTCACCAACAGATTGAGATAAATTGCTAACAGAAAGGTCATTATCTAGAAGTGGAAATGTTTGTGTTTCCCCATGCACTGCAAGATATGTTTTAAGCCAAAGCTATCAGCTGCTGCTGAGAGGGTACAACAGGTTTATCACCCCACACTTCTGCACCAACACTCCCAATGTGGGAGTGGGATTGAGAAGTGGGATTTGAGAAGCCCAGGATGGGCTTTCCGAGTCAGCATAAAACCCTAGTGACTGTTCATTTCAGTCAAATACTTAGGATACTGAACACAATAATCACAGAATCATAGCGTGGCCTAGGTTGGAAGAGACCTTAAAGATCATCTCGTTTCAACCCCCTGCCGTGGGCAGAGACACCTTCCACTAGACCAGGTTGCCCTGAGCTCCTTCCAACCTGGCTTTAAACAACCTGGCAGCCACAGCTTCTCTGGACAACCTGTTGCAGTTCTTCACCACCCCCAGTAATTTTATTTTTTTTTTCTTAATACTTAATCTAAACCTAGTCTCAGTTTGAAGCCATTCCCCCTTGTCCTGTCACTACATGCTCTTGTACTGTCTCCCAAAGCTCAGTCAGCTGCTCCAGTTTTACCCTTCTTGCACCATGGAAGAAGACAGTGTTTGGGTCTGATTCCCTCTCGATATATATCCCACTAGATGTGTGTATTTACACTTTAAAATGGGTAACTTGCAAGAAAAATCGTTGCCAGCTGGCAGAAAACACTGAACCACTGCATAGAGCCACGTGCTGCTCTTAACAGCGAGTCACTCGCTCTGTACAGAAAGGTAAGGGCTCACCGAGCTGAGATAAGCCCGGGCAATGATAATAGAGTCTTTGTTGAAATCCCACTCCATTGTTCAAGGGCTGATGTGCCGGCCCAGGGAGAACAAAAGGAAATGTTTCTAGTCCTTGAAAATCACAGCAGAATCGCAGAGGTTGGCAGCAAAGCAAGCCAGTCATACACAGAATTTAAAAAGAGAAGTCAGCATAAGCTTTTCTGTTGAGCAAATAAAAAGATTATTCTCTACGAATTGTGGCCTGACCTTGGAGTGAGTAATAAGGGGTAAATACCTGCAATTCTTATCCACCTTTGTGGTATTGCAGCTGGAGACAAACTGAGGTGCCTGTGAATGGTCCTAATGTAGCTCACAGGAGTGAAAATGTTGGCATAGAGGGACTTCAAGGTTGCTCTGCCTCTCTAGTATGTTTCAGAAACAACTTCATCAGAGGTCAACCCAGGGTAGAGGGAAAAACTATGGGAAATAAAAGAAGGCTCTGTGTGCTTCACAACAGGAGATTTCCATGGGGTTTTTTCCTGACCTTCCTGCAGGGCAGGGTAAAAGACTAAGTGCTGGTTGATACCATGCGCTCAGAGGATCCTTGGCGTTTTTCTTGTCTATGTTGCTACTTTCGAGGGAGATCGTACTACTAAGTTTGAGTAAAAGTCCGAGAAAGGCTCTTCCTCAAAACCTGTGGAAGCCCGGCCAGAGTTCAGTAACTCCCCGAGCTCAGTGCATTGCCTGGCCTCCTGCAGGAGCTCCCCCCGCCATCCTCCCTCCTTCCCCAGCACCTCCCGGTGGGACATCCACCATCCTTCTGCTCTTTGCAGAAATGCCTGAACCCTTCCAGCCCTGGCAAACTCGGTCTCTCGGTACTCTATACACGTACATACATCGGTTCAACAAGTTGCTCCGGGGACTGTCGGGCATTGTGGGAGCTGTAGTTCACCGCTCGCAGCACTACAAGTCCCAGCCTCCCGGCGGAGGAGAAAGAGGAGGAGGAGGAGGAGGCGGAGGAGGAGAGGAGCCGGCACGGCCCAGGCCTGCAGCCCGTGAGGAAGAGCCCCCCGGGGGCGGGCCGCGCCGGCATGCGGCTCCCCGGCCGGCTCGCCCTGCTCCGCAGCACGCCCCTGGCTGCCCGGCCGCCAGGGAGGCTCCGAACGGGGCGGACGGGGGCGCGGCGCGGCTTCTCCCGCGGGCGGCTCGGCGGCACCATGGCAGAGGAGGCCAAGAAACGGGCCGCCTTCGCTGCCGTGGACAAGCACGTCCAGGTGAGGCACCCCGCGGTGCTGCGGGGCGCGGGGGGCTCGGAGCCCCGGTGCGCGGAGCGGCCGCGGGGTGCGCGGAGCCGCCGGGAGCACGGACGGACCCGGAGTGCGCGGAGCGGCTCCGGGCTAAAGGCACAGAGAAACTCTGGGATGCAGGGACTTCCCAAAGCACAGAGTGGCTGCAGGGTGCTGGGGTCCCCCAAGGCATGCAGCGGCCATGGAGTGCACGGAGCGGCTCCAGGGTGCCGGGACAAGCTCTGCGCTGCCGGGACCCCCCAGTACACGGAGCGGCTCCAGGGTGGCGGGACAGGATCTGATGTGCCAGGACCCTCTTATAGCACTGAGCGGCTATGGGGTGCCGGGACAGGATCTGGTGTGCCGGGACCCCTCAGTACACAGAGCGGCCATGGGGTGCACGGAGCGGCTCCAGGGTGCCGAGATCCCCCAGTACACGGAGCGGCTCCGGGGTGGCGGGACAGGATCTGGTGTGCCGGAACCCCTCAGTACACTGAGCGGCCATGGGGTGCACGGAGCTTTGCAGCGCATGCAGCGGCTCTGGAGTGCACGGAGCCCCCCGTACAGAGAGAGATCCCAAAGTGCAGGGACAGGCTCCGGGGTGCCGGGACCCCTCAGTGCACGAGGGGCCACGGGGTGCGTGGAGTCTCCCAGTGCCCGGACGGAGCTCAGGGTGCACGGAGCAGCTCTGGGGTGCAGAGACCGCCTAATGCACGGAGCGGCCACATGGTGCACGGAGTCTCCGGAGGCACGGAGGGGTCCCGGGCTGCGTGGAGCGGCTCCGGGCTCAGGACAGGCTCTGGAGTGCAGGGGCTTTGAATGCACGAAGTGGCCGGGAGTTGCACGGAGTGGCCCGGTGCACGGAGCGACTCCGGGGTGCCGGGACTCCACAAAGCACAGAGCGGCCATGGGGTGCGCGGATTTTTACAGTGCATGGAGCGGCTCTGGATTGCAGAGACAGACTCTGGGGTGCCGGGATCCCCCCAGTACACGGAATGGCAGTGAAATGCACGGAGCTTCCCAGTGCATAGACAGGCTCCGGGATGCACGGATCCCCCAGCACACAGAGTGGCTCTGCGGTGCCGGGGCTCCCCAAAGCACGAAGCGGCCACAGGGTGTGCAGAGCCCTCCGGTGCACGGACGGACTCTGGGATGCGTGGAGCAGTTCTGGGGTGCAGGGACACCCCAGAGCACAGAGCAGCCACGGACTCTCCCAAAGCACCGATGGACCCTGCGGTTCATGGAGCGGCTCCGGGTGCAGGGACAGGCTTTGGGGTGCTGGGACCCCGCAATGCACAGAGGGGCCGTGGGGTACACAGAGCATGGATGGACCCTGGGGTGCACAGAGCAATTCTGGGGTGCCGGGACCCCACAAAACACAGAGCAGCCACAAAACTTAGGGGTGCACGGACAGACCCAGGGCAGCTCCAGGTGCAGGCACAGGCTGTGGAGTGCCGCGACTCCCAACGTATGGAATGGCCATAGAATGTGCTGAACTTCCCAGGGCGTGAATGGGCTTCAGGTGGCACAGACTCCTGCAGTGCACAGAGCAGCCCCAAGGTTCATGGATGCAGTGGGGGGCACTGAGAATACCCCTCTCACTCGGAGCATGAACAATCCTGGGTGCAAAGGGGGACCCTGGGGTACATGGGTGGGTCCTGCTGAGCCCCTTTGCCCTTCGCTTTGCACTTCACTCCCTTTAGCTGAGGTAAAGGGAGAAAAGTGCTTTTCCTTCCCCAGGAAGGGGAAGGCAAAAGCTTCATGCCTGATCCAGCTCAGCACTGTGTACGCCGAATTTGGGGTAATGTCTTGCACCTCCAAACTTTCTCTGTGCACCCTCCTGCGAGCTGGGCTGTGGTGGGAGTTCAGGCTAATGCCATGTACTGCTCCCTTCTGCTCAAGTCTAGGATGTGCTGCTGCTGCTGCACCCCGTTTCTGAGCACCCAAGCAAGGAACAACAGTCCCTGACCAGGGTGTTCTGTCTTGCTCTCTGCAGGGAGAGAAATGCAGCCAGGGGCTTGAATGAGCCCCTTGAATGTCAGATAGGGCTGGAGCTGCCTGAAGTTTGGCACAGCCTGGTTTGGAAGATCAACGGTTACAGTCACGCAGGGGTTTATCAGTGCCAGCCCTTTCGCAATAGCTGTGGTGAAATCGGGGTGAGGAGTTGCTGCTAAGAAAGTCGATATTGGCAGTTAGGGGAGGAGAAAAAATCTTCCTGCTCCCCCCTCGCTGGGTTACTGTTTTGAGGTTCAGTTGCTGATGGCTTCCCTTGTGTCCCATGAAAGCTTGGCTTGTTCTGCAGCCCCCTTCCTCTGAGCAGTCTGTACTTGCTTAAGAGAGCACAGCCACATCCTGTGTGAGACCCAGCCCCTGCCAACACGATCAGTCTGTGAGATGGGGGAGCCTGGGAGCTCTGGCAGTTGCATAAAAATCCCATTTCTTACCCAAGGGAAAGCCCAAAATTGTCCATTGAGGGTCATGGGAGGAAGGACTCTTCTCACAAGGCGTGGAGCCAAGACACCACTGTTGCTGTGAGTGCTCATAAATGGGGGATCCTTTGATTTGGGGTAAAACCAGTACTTTTGGACTTTTATAATGAGATAGCTGGCCTTCATGCTGTTTTATGGCCAGGCAAACTTAGGATAATGTTTCTGGCTGTGTCCCAGCTGATTAAAGTTCAATGTCCAGCTTGTGATGCTAGTTAAGTAAATTAGGAATTTTCTGGGGTAAGACCCCAATGCTTGTGCAAGCTTCAAGAAATGGTGAGAAGGAGCTCAGAGTCACTGCCCAGGAGCTGGATGGTCTCAGCTTGTCAGTCTGCACTGTCAGGGGGCAGATGCTGTTTGTAATGGATACCTTTGTGTTTGCTTGTTAGAGCTCTCAGGAGGGAGCAACTTTCTCTCCAAAAGCAAAGCTAAGGCTTCCCTTGCACAGCAGGGATGTGTGGGAGACATCAGGGTTTGGTTCTGCTGGACAAATCTCTCTTGCTTAACTCTTCCATAAATCTGTGGCACTGAGGGCTTGGGACTGGGACTGGTGCTGGATGAGGCTCCTCACTTGGCATCCACCTTCACACCCATCCCTGCCTTGCCAGGACAGCAGCTCCTTGAGTGGCAGGTGTAAACCTGGGTGTGGGAGGAGGGATTAGGAGAAGAAATCTTGTTTTTCTCTTTTTTTTTTAATTGAAGCTAGGTTGGTGTGTTTGCCCACAGGCTTGTCCCCGGGCAGCTGCAGGAGCAGAGTTCCCCAGTTCTGGAGTGGGCACTGAGATGACCAGCCTCAGAGGCCGTGGACTGTGGGGCTGTGACAGCTTGGGGGAGCAGGGCTGGCACAGGGCTTGGGGCTTTAGGGCTGTAAGCTGCTTGGGGAGAGCTGGCTTTGCGTTTATACAACACCTCTGAAGGCGGGCCCTGCCAGCGCCTCTGTTAGAAATGAAAATACAGGTACTGCCCTATGTCCTGCTGCCCCAGAGAGGACTGAGCAAACTTTGGGCTTTGCTCTGTATTTATCTACTGCTTTTAGCTGGAGCTCTTTGTTCTCTGGCCTGGGAATCTTGGGTTGGACTGGTCAGTGCGTATGTGCTGCTGATACTACTCCATGTGTGTTGCTTTGTTGGCTTCTGTAATGCTGGGCAGTGTCTTTAGGCCCTTAGGTTGGCTGAGAAAATGCTGTGGTTGCTGCCCACTTCACCCATACGTGGGTCCTCAGCTGTGCTGTGGCTCAGTGCCTTGGTTTGGTTTGGTGGGCTTTTGGTAAACAACTTGAAATGTAATTTTTTTGCATAAGGTGCTGCTCCTCAGTGCTCTGCTTCTCACCAATGTGTGTCCTGTCCCTGTTTTTAAAAGTGGATGTTTTGCTGTTGGTTTTGCCCCTGGTCTGGCTGGGGTTGGAGCTGAGGAGGGAGAGGTGGGAGTCATGGTAAGGCAGGGGCTGTGACAGCAGCAGTTCAGACTGATTTAAAGTGCTGCTTCACCTCTAATCACTGATAAATGGATGGGTTGGGACCCCTGTGAGCTCTTCCTGCTTCATTACAGTGGAGTTGCTGATGCTGAGGCTTTCCCCATCCCTTTAGGGTACCCAGCTGCTCCGAGAAGCTCTCCCACCCTACAGAAATGAGGGCAAAGAGAAGAAACTGCCTCTCCCCAGGTCAAAACAAGTTTTGGGAACACTGGTACTGCCCATGTCCTGCCAGCCTCTGCACAGCTTTGCTTGCCGCTTCCTTGGCTGGCCTTGCTTGGCTCTGCCTGCCGGGTGGGTGACACTGAGAACCTCAAGAGAACCTGACTGAGAACCTCAGGAGCTGCTGGGTTTCTGCTGGCCACGTTGCAGGTGTGCAGCAGTGACCTGTTGCTCTGCCCAGCTTTTGCAAAGTCACGGTGGTTAGTGAGGGCTGGGATGTAAGCTGAGCCTCTGGTTTTGGAGAACTTCTGTTTTCTTTAAGCTTTTAACCTGCAGAAGCAAGAGAAATGACTAATCCTAGGGGAGTGTGACCTGTCTTGAACTCCAACTTTCCAGGTAAACTTGCGTGACAGCAAGATTTTAGCTGGTTGAAGTGCTGCAGGTGTGGCTTTTTCCACAGCTGCCGAAATCTGGATTTGCTGCACATGAGGAGAGAGCTCCAGATCTGTCTAATGTCCAAGAGATAATGCACAGCAGCTCTGTGCCTGCATCTCTGGTTGTCTTCATATCTTCCTCCTCTGAAGTCTCTGTGGTGATACTGGGCCTCTTTAAGTGAATTTAAGCTTTGGATCCAATCCAAAGAAAATGAAGTACACTGAAAATGGGAAGTGCAGAATGCTGCAGGTCACTTACAGGGGATGGGAAACTGAGTTGATAATAAACAGACTGACGTGGCAGAGAATATGTCTTGCAGAAGTAACACAAGTGCACCCATCCACCCTCAGCCTGCAGCACCTTTTAGGAGTGTATCTGTGTTGTGGATGACAGGGCAGTGATCTTTCTTAAATCAGGCAATATGCAGAGAAAGGCCAGGATGAAGCTGTGATTAAAATTTCATCCTCTTCAGCACATGCTGCCAGGCTCACCCATATTCCAAGTTTTGGTGGACTCTCCTATAGGCAGCTTTACACTCTGTTTTGGAAAACATTTTTTATTATTCACAGGAACAGCTGCTGTGCTCTCTGCTTTGGCTGCTGGTGCATCTGTGCTGTTTACAAACGATAGGGTTGGCAGCAAACCCAGCCTTTTACTGTGTGGCTTCCTTGGGAGATTTTATCTTGAGGTTGTTTCCCTTCTTCCTCTGTGGTATTGTCTGAAATTCACAGCTTTCCGGCAGGAGAGCTTTCATGGAATGCCAGCAACCACCAGTGAGTGTGCATTGAACACCCTGAGATCGGACTGGGCTGGTAATTAGCAAGCACATGTCCTTTAATGAGAGGGAGAGTTGATTAAAATCCCTTGGCCGCAGACCATGGCCGTGCCCTCGCTGGCACAGTGTGTTCCCTCCCTTGCCTGCAGAGTGCTGAGATGCTGTGTCCACATGCAGCCCTGGACAAGGCTCCTCTTGCATGTGTTTATAATGCCAATTTTGCTGGGGAAAGTGGACAATCTGGAGCCTCCAGTAAGAGCATTCCTCTGTCTCTCTTTGACTTGCAGAACAATCAAGTTCTTGGGATCGGAAGCGGATCTACGATTGTACACGCGGTGCAACGATTAGGTAGGATGCTCCCCTTCCTGTCCCTCCCACCACAAAAAGTCCCTTTTTCCATCTGCCCCAACGACTTGAAAAACACCCTAAATCACCTGTGTGCTGACTTGCCCCTTCCTTGGCTGGCCTTGCTTGGCTGAGCTGATGCCTTGGGTCTATTCACCGGCTGCTGTGTGTGTCCTGCTTGAAGCTGAAGGTTAAAACTGGGTGTTGGGCTCCTAATTTATTGCCTGAGAGTCCTGAGGAGTTAATGATTTGCCACCTGTTCTCCCCACATGGCCAGGAAAAGCTCTCCACTGGCACCCACCACAAACTGGAGCTGAACTCCTTGGTCTGGTTCCAGCTTTGCCCAGCTCTGCCCAGTGCTGACTTGCTGTGTGGCTCAGGGCCATGCAGCTGCTCTGCTTCCTTTAACCCGTTTGCCCGTGGCTCATTTTGCTCCCCACATCCACACGATTCACACTGAGGGCCCTGCTGAGGTGTAATGAAAATGAGGAATGTGAAATCCTGCTGCATTTTATTTATGTGCCCTGCAGCCAGGTTTACCTGCTTGCTCTACGTGCAGGGGTTTGCTCAGGGTGTGATTCAGAAAATTTCAGCCGAATATTCAAGTGAGGCAAATGCAGCTTTGCAAAGTGAGTGTGAGAGTAGTTATTGTCACAGCTCATGACAGAGGGTGCAGAGGTTTCAAGTTCCTTTGCAGGGCACTCTCAGCCCTAGATCCCCTTGTGGAGGTGCTGAACTTTGGATGTCCTTGGATGCAGAGCAGAGCAGCTGTGGGGGCCATGGTGGGTTGGGAGTGCAGGATCAGCCCTGTTGTTCTTGGGGGTCTTCCTTGAGTACAGAGGAGGAACCAGAATCATTAAGGTTGGAAAACACCTCCAAGATCCTCAAATCCAATGCAGCACCACTGTGTTCACCACCAAACCATCCTCCTGAGTGTTACATCCACGCTTCCAGGTATGAAGATTCCACCACTTCCCTGGGCAGCACAGTTCAGTGTGCCCCACCTGGGTGGCCCTGCCTATCTGGGGAGTCCCCTGGTGACTTCCAGCTCCCTTGGGCAGAGCTGTCCTGCAGCCCAGAGCCAGCTGAATTCTGAGCACATCCCAGCCCTTCACTGTGCAGGGTCACAGCAGGGCTGGGGCTGCCCCCTGTCACCCATTTCCCCACTCTGTGATGTACTTCATTGTCTGGGAGCTGCTGTTCAGCCTTCTGGGCTTGGCTCAGTACTGCAACCACTCCCTCCTTGAGCACAGAATGAGTCTCTAAATAAATGGCTATTGTATTTGAAGAGGAGTGGCTGTTCCAGGCTGCAAATTCTGGCTTTTCATGTCTCCTGATTGCTTTAGAACTGGGATGTGGCTTGTAACAACATCCAGCCTCATGCATTGCATATCCAATCCTTCCAGCAGCAACATTACTTTGGAGCATGAAGCTCATGTGCTTGCTCTGGTGCATGAGCTCCTGCTGACTCTTGGGCTGTTGGCTTGTGCCTGAGTATTGTAATTACTAAAATAACATTTTGTCCATAATGATATCTTAGTAATAGATTTTAGTCATTTGAGGTTGGCCTGGGGGAGGAAATATTTCCTTCCATTTAATGGAATACTGTACTTTATTAGTTCTTTCCCTGCTATATATTTAAATGTTCTATAATAAATTAATGTGATGTCCCCAGGGCAACAAGCCAGCAAACCTTTCAGACAGCTGCTGGAGCTCTGTGTTTACATGGAGAGCAGCAAAAACCTGTCTAATGGAGTGAGAGAGGGGATGGGGCTGATTTCCCAGGTGAGGATTTGCTGATGGGGCTCCTCTGCTGCTGGAGACATAAAGGTTAATGGCTCATAGTGGCTTGGGTTGGGCCAGAGTGGGTGTTTAAACATTTCTGACTGTTGAAACTGAGCCTCAGCCTATGGAGGGGGGCACCTGTTTGAGTTTTGAGCGTGACTGAGTTATTTGCAAGCCAAGCAAGTAATTGCAGTGAATCAGAGGGGCTGCTCTGAAGTGATGTTTCTTAAAGTGAAAGTTGCTGTGTTTTTGCCTTGTGCAATGAACAAACCAAGGCTTCTGCTTTTTTCCTGCAGCTGAGCGAGTTAAGGAGGAGAACCTGACAATTGTCTGCATCCCTACATCCTTTCAGGTGAGTGCTTTCCTCCTTTACTTCCTGCCAGTCCAAACACTCCTGCAGGGGATCTCCCCCTGGGCTGTGGGAGGCCACCTTGCCTCTCTCTGGTTCACAGTGGTGTGAACAAACCAAAAGCACTAGTGAAAGCAGTCGTGGTGCAGCCTACAGAAAGACTTCACAAAGAAGGTGATGGTGCTGTGCTACCCTGACCTGAGCTTGGGGTTGGGAGGTGTATTTGGAGCCAGTGTGGTAAGGCTGGTTGTGTCAGGGTTGGTGAGTGGCTTCCTCTGGATCCCACTTGCAGGAAAATGCTGCTTAGTGGTGAACCAGACTCGTAGTGCAAAGCTCGCTGGAGACACTTTGTCTCCTTTGAGTCTGTATCAGCCCTGACAGCTGTAAAGAATAATAGCAAGCTCTTGTGTTTGCAGCAGGAACTCCAAATGCATCAGCTGGATTTCATAAGAAATTGCAGAAGAGAAATTTGCTTAACCTCTTGTTTGCTGTGCAGCCTTTGCAGGAATTGGTTCATACCAAGCTAGATGTTGAGAGGGCTGGAGGGAGAGGGAAAACTTGGCTTGATGGTGGAATACAGATCTGCTGGGGAAGCTTCTGAGCATCTCCCATGCCTTTAGCAACTGGCTTTGGTCTCTTTGCCTCTGTTCCCTGAGGTGGGAACCTCCTTTGGGGCAGGCAGAGGTGACATGGTGGGGACCACCCGAGGGGTCTTCAAGGCAGGGTGGCAATACCCCAGTTGAGCAATTGGGCATGTGTCCTTCTCCTGGTCCTGGTGTGGGCCTGGGGACTGTACTTTTGTCACAGCCTTGTCACCGTGAGGGCAGTCAGGCAGTGTGGCAGGAGGAGCAGAACTGTCCTGTGAGGTTTTCAGGGACTGGGTGGGTAAAGCCTTGAGCAACCTGGGAGCTGACCCTGCTTTGACCTGGTGGCTGGATGGAGACCAACCTGAAGTATCCTAAAATCTTAGGAAAATCTAATATCTTCTTACCCTGCAGTTGTTTAGGTGTGGGTGTGACAGGGCTCTCTTCCCAGCTGTTGCAAACAACTGGGGTATAATGCAAGGTGCTGCAAAGGCCAGAAAATAGAGTAAAAAAAAATTAACCTATATCAGTACTTCTATTGCTTCTGTAGACTATGGTGAGAGTCTGTCTTTGATCTGTCTGAAATGATTCCACCCTGAAATGTCATGTCCCCTTTGAATCTAGGAGAAGTGCTCTGAGTTCAGTCCTTAGTTGTTAAAGAAAATATTGATGAAGCTCTTCTAGTGAGCATGGGCTGGAGCCTGTCCTGCCTTGAAATGTTGTCACAGTTTATTTAACACCACTGAATTTCTTACCAGTAAAACAGAAGAGTTGCTGTTAAAGGGGAGAGAGAGACTGGACACCTGCAGGAGCCAAAATTCCCAACATGGGGCTGCCTTGTATCTCTTGCAGTCCCTTAGACCTCAGCCAATTCTGAGTGCAGTTCTCCCAGGTCAGCAAAACAGCATTTTATTTTCACTATGTACAGGTGTAGATGGCTGCCTGAGGTCACTGGCAAGGAAGAGTTGGTTTCAGTGGGCTTTTATACTCCTCCCTTCCCTGTTGTCAGGTCATTAATCCATCACCATCAGTAAAGCTAGAGCAGGGTAAGTATCTGTCCCCTGGCGTTTGCATTGTCTCTTTTCACTGGGATGTGTGCCCAGAGCACGGAGTGGGAGTGCTCCTGTTGAGTGCTGTGCAGTCACCACCACCTTTCCCTCAGTTATGGGAGCTCTGCTTTTGATTCCCACTGCTCCCATTGCCTTGCAAGCAGAGCCTGGAGAGTACCAAGCCACCTCATTGCCACACTGCTGACTTTCAGCCTGTTCAGGGTCTGGCCTGCATGTGCAGCACAGTGTTTTTCAATGCTTTTCAGTTCCCCAGATCCCTGAAATCTCCTTTCGTGGACACCATGTGATGAATGCCAACCCACTGTTTCTTTATTCCTTTCATTTCGTGGGTTCTTAGGGCCCCACAGCTCATGAGTGTTAAAACTGCATGCTATATGAAATGCCATGATAAACTCCTCAAACCATATCTCATTGCCAGGAGTGCCACCTGCTAATTCTAATGTTTCTGGGATGCCAGTACCTGTGACTGATGCACTCTGTTAGTGGGTAGAATTCAGAGAAATCAGCTGATGCAGGCTATTGCACTGGGGTTTCTTGGTCTAGCTGCAGCATGGTAGCAAGTTTGGAGTGGAGCAGAGTCTGTGCAAGGAGGGAATCTCTCTCAAATGATGATTTAGAACATAAAAAATTCAACCAGTTAGATGGCACCAGGCTGGGTGGGAGTGTGGATCTGCTGGAGGGCAGGAAGGCTCTGCAGGGGATCTGGACAGGCTGGAGGGACCAAAGCCAATGTCTGGGGTTCAACAAGGGCAAGTGCTGGGTCTGCACTTTGGTCACAACATCCCCTTGCACAACTGCAGGCTGGGGCAGAAAGTGGCCCAGCAGAAAGGGACCTGGGGGTGCTGGTGACAGTGGCTGAACATGAGCCAGGTGTGCCCAGGTGGCCAAGGAGGCCAGGGGCACCTGCCTGTCTCAGCAATGGTGTGGCTGCAGGACCAGGGCAGGGATTGTCCCTCTGTGCTGGGCACTGGTGAGGCCACACCTCAAATCTGTGTCCAGTTTTGTGTCTCATGACAAGAAAGGCTCTGAGGGGCTGGAATGCTCCCAGAGAAGGAAATGGAGCTGGAGAAGGGTCTGGAGCACAGGTGTGATGAGGAGCAGCTGAGGGGGCTGGGGGGGCTCAGCCTGGGGGAAAGGAATCTCAGGGGGGACTTTCTCACTCTCCACAACTCCCTGACAGGAGGGGGCAGCCAGGTCGGGGTTGATCTCTTCTCTCAAGTAACAAATAAGAGGACAAGAGGAAGTGGTCCCAAGTTGTGCCAGGAGAGGTTTAGATTGGATATTAGGGAAAATTTCTTTACTGAGGAGGTGGTCAAACACTGAACAGGTTGCCCAGGGCAGTGGTGGAGTCACCATCCCTGGAGGGATGTAAAAGCTATGTACATGTGGCCCTTGGGGATGCGGTTTAGTGGTGGCCTGGGCAGTGCTGGGTTAAGGGCTGGACTTGATGCTAGTAAAGCTGGCTAAACAATTCTGTGATTCCCTGTTTAAGCTGAGGGACTGAGCCAAGGGCATTTCTGGGTGCCCTGTGTTGTGTTGCCACTAGAGGGAAACACATGGCCACTGCAGGAAACATAGATCAGAGCCACCAAGCAGCTGTTTCAGCAGCTTCCCACGCTTTTCACAAGAGTTGTGGGTTTGTTGTTTATTTTTTAGCTCATTTCCAATATGATAAATATTTTCTCTTTTAGTTCCACATTACTGTGGTGTAAATATTTAATTTTCTTCGTCCCATTTTTCAGGCGAAGGAGACAAGAAGAGCTGGATGGGTGTGAGGGAGAATGATGTCCAAGCTGAAACAACATTGGATTTAAAAATTCCATATCTGCTTTAGTGCTTAGATACAAGTGATTCCCACCAAGCTGATGAGGCCTCCTGCTATTTAGTATGGAGAGACCCAAACCCAGGAGTCCTGTTGCACCACATGAACATTTTAGTTCAAATCAGCAGCAGGATTTTCTTTTGATTAAACTGCTCTGGTCTGGAAACATCATTTTCTCCTTACTGCGTGTTCCTGCTGCAGCCTCTGCACGAGCTCAGAGTGGAGCAGTGGAGCTCTCCCAGGGAGGCTCCATCCTTGCTGCAGCCAGGGACTGACACCAAGAATCTGTTTTCCTTTCCTGCCACTGATAAATGATGTTTGTTCTCTTCTTGGTGCACAGGCCCGTCAGCTGATCCTGCAGAATGGCTTACCACTGAGTGACTTGGACCGAAATCCAGAGGTGAGTGGGACCAGGAGATGAGACCTCACCTGGCCTTCCTCTCACCTGGTCCTTCAGAAAGCATCCAGGCCGCTCAGTCCTCCCCTGAGGTTGAGTTTGGGCAGCCACGCTGCAGAACATGGGTGAGAACTTGAGTTGGGACAACAGGAAATGGCCTCAAGTTGTGCCACAGGAGGTTCAGATTGGATATTAGGAGAAATTTCTTCACTGAAAGGTTGGTTAAGCACTGGAGCAGGCTGCCCAGGGCAGTGGTGGAATCAGCATCCCTGGAAGCATTAAAAAACATGTAGATTTGATGCTTAGGGACATGGTTCAGTGGGGACCTGGCAGGGTTTGTTGAATGGTTGGGCTCAATGATCTTAGAGGTCTTTTCTAACCTTAATGATTCTATGCTTTTAACAGATTTAGTTTATTTTTCCCCCAAGTTCTGTCTTAGTTCTTGTCCCTTTAGATGGGAAGAAGGCTGCTGAATTGTGTTGCCTCCAGGTGCTTGGCATCTCTTCCAAGATGAGGCTTGAGACAGGATATTGCTGAACTGTCAGATTTTTCCTGGGAAAATCTTGCACACTGGTCCTCAAACAACACTGGAGGCTAAAGAGATGTGCCTTGCAGGCCAGCAGTTGGTTTGGGTTTCTCTTCCTCTCACATGCCTGTGCTTGTTAGAGGGCTTGGGTGGTCTCAGGGTATCCTGAGACACTTCTCTCTGGTCAGGCTGGCATTGATGTGGTCCCAGCTCTGGTGACATTTTTGACTGCTGCTGGGAATGTTCCACCCCCAGAGCTGCACCAGGAGCAGGGCCTGGATGCTGCACAGGAGGGGTTTCCACATCCATTTTCTCCTCTTCCCACAGCTTGATGTTGCCATCGATGGAGCAGATGAGGTGGACTCTGACCTCAACCTTATCAAAGGTGGCGGGTGAGCCTTGCTGTCCCTCTGTCTGTCCCAGTGCTGGTGGTGGGGGCTCTGAGCATCCCTGTGTGGCTGTGGGTGTCTCTGGGGTGGGCTGGAGAGAAGCCTGTGCAGGGCTGTGTGTGCACCCACAGTGGGAGATGGCTCCTGGCCAAGGCTGCCAGGGACAAGGGGCACAAAGGGAGGGGTGGGGATAAGGAGGATAAGGTGTGGGGCAATGCCAGCACCAAAACCAGCAAGAACATATTAGAGGGGACTGGACTTCAAGGCCATTAGGCACAGTGAGGATCAGTCTGATGTTTTCTGGTTTTGTTTTTATTTTTCCCCCCTTGCAGTGGCTGCTTGACACAGGAGAAGATAGTTGCAGGATTTGCAAAGTGCTTCATTGTTATTGCTGATTACAGGTGAAGATATTACTGTTCATAATACCTTTCTCCTCCATGGGAGGTTTCAGATGGTGCTGTGTTAGGCCATTGCTGTCATTCCAGTGGTTACAGGAAAGCAGGAATGGGTAGAAATGAGCCTGGCTCCCAGTATTTCAGCAATTCAATTTATCTTTTTTTCTTAATTTTCAACTCAGCAGGCCTGCTTGGGAGTCAGCAGAGCTTGTGGAGAAGTGGCAGTTCTGCTTTCTGAGCTCAGTGATTGTCAGCATGGGATAAATTTTCCAGCCATGGGCTGTGGAAAAAACAACTCCTGTTCTGCTTGTCCAAAACATGTCGAAACAGGGCTTGTGATTGGATAGAGCATTGTGCATTAAACTGGCTCTTGCTGCAGCAGGGCACACATGGACTGACCCTGTCTCCTCCTGAGCCTTGTGCCTGAGGGGTTTGCAGAGGGCCTGGGGTGATGTTAATGGTGTCAGCAGTGTAATGTCCAGCATTAATCCCACCTCAAACTGTGCCCTCAGGAAAAAATCTGACAGCCTTGGGGAGCAGTGGAAGAAGGGAGTTCCCATCGAGGTCATCCCCATGGCTTATGTCCCTGTCACCAGAGCCCTGACCAAAAAATTCGGCGGTGTCGTGGAGCTGCGGATGGCTGTTAACAAAGCAGTGAGTGTCCCTGGCAGCCCTGCTTCCCCTGAGGATCCCCCTGAATGTGGGAAAAGGGAGCATCAGAGGTCTGGCCCTTCATCTAGTGAAATCTGGGCTTTCACTCCCACAAGTGACATCTTGTGTAATTCCTCCTTATTATACTTTGGTTACTGAATTGTCTATTTAGGTGTTTGGGCTGTTCACTGAAAAAAGCCTCTCTGGCTGTGACTCCTAAAGCATCCTGGAGCAGGGAGCAAAGGGATTGCCAGCCTGGGTCTGACCTGCTGCTCTGGGGGCGTTGGGGGGCTGCAGGGCAGTCTCAGCTGCCAGAGAGGGTCTCGAATTGGGGGTGATGGTTTCACTGACAGGTTTGTTGTGGGTGTCCTGGTTTAGGGCAAGTTTGGGAGAAGGCCTCTGAATGGGGTCCCTCTGGAAAGCAAACCCAAACGGCCCCACCCCAACTGGTCCAGGAAAGAATTTCAAACCCTAGGACAGTGGGGATGGCCCCAATTACTTGAGTGATGACTCTAAACCACTGCAGTGGGGACAGCTGGTCCCAGTGAGGGCTGTGACAGTCCCTGGCTGGGATCAGGAGACATGGGGCTCATGCCATGACAACTGGGTGTGCTTGCAGGGCCCTGTGGTGACAGACAACGGGAACTTCATCCTGGACTGGAAGTTTGACAAGGTTCACGAGTGGCGTGAAGTGAACACCGCTATAAAAATGATACCAGGTGATGTCTGATATTTTAAAAACCTCAAAAGCTGCCTGAGGCTTGGTGTGTGATAAGTAACCTGGACTGTGGCAGCTCTTTCCTGGATATGAGGAAATGTGTGTGTATGTATTTGCTGCCCTCCTGCAGGTCCCTGCATTTCTTTCTAATCAAGAGAGCAGTCAGCTCAGTTGGTACAGTTGTGCCAATGTGGCTTTTTCCATACAGTACTGAAAGCCTCGAGTGATGCTGGTTGGTGTTGACAGTTTCCTATTAGGCACAACAGTCCTGTCCTCTTCCTTACTCTCCTTGTGCCCATTTAGAGAGGGATTTTTTGTGGAAACACCACTACAGTCTGGAGGGAGGGTTTGCACTGTGCTGTGGTACTTTCCAGGAGCTGCTTACAGCTCTGCATCCCATTCCCAGGGAAGCCCTCTCTGCTGGCCTTGCTGTGAGGATAAAGTGTGCCCAAGCTCTTGCTGGGCTCGAGCAGCAGTGGCTGAGTGCTCTGTTTGTGAACAAAACAGCCTCTTTGCAAGGACTCCTGCCAGTTTTGCCTGGGCAGCAGGTCTCCAGCATGAGATCTGCTGCCCAGGCAAGAGCTGCCTCTGGACCATCCAGGTCTGCCCAGGGGCACTGGCACTCTCTGAACTTCAGGCAAGCAGCATCTGGATGTCTTTTTGGTTATCTTGGCAAAGTCTGTCCCTGAAGTCCTGCCGTCACTGACTGCTCATGTGTTGCCAGAACATGGAGGAACAGGTTGGGATCTTGTTGCACAAACGCCAGCATGCCCATAAAGCAGCCATATATTGTCCTGGCTCCACAACTGAAACACCAGATCAGGCAGAGGCTCTGGTGTAGGCTGGGTGAAGAGTGGCCAGTAACTTCTTGTTGTTTCTGGTCAGTGGTTTTACTTCCCTCAGTAGTTCTTACCACAGTATCACAGAATTATTTGGGTTGGAAGGGATCTCTGGTGACCACTGCTGGTCTGGGCTGCCCCTGGTGCAGTGCTCCATATCCTAATCCAGTTGCTGCCCATGGCTGTACAAATCTGTATCATCAGAGCTGTGTCTGTGCAAGAGGCAGACAGTGCCTAGTTGCTCTGCACAGCAGGAACTTCTTCCCTGCATTTCTTTTTGGTTAAGAAAGGAATAGTAAATAATGGGACCTGTTCCACCCTGTGGGTGTGGTCTCAGCACTGTTTTCTGCTCAGAAATGCACCTGCTAAGGGAAGAAGAGCTTCTTCCCTACCCAGAAGTGGATGAGCCTAAATGTGAGGCTGTTAGAGCCTAAGTGCAGTGCTGGGAGAAGGGTTTTGGCCACCTTGTGCTTATGGTAGCCCTTGTCCTCTGTTTCTATCCACCTTCCTGGCCTCTGGCTGTGTCTCAGTGATCACTGTGAAGTTAGGAGCACCCCATAATTAAATGCAATCAAAAGTGCATTTACAAATGGGCTTCAAATCGCAGAGGAGCTGCCGAGTCTTAACATTTGAACAAGTGTTAGCCAGGTGATCTCTTACAGGTTAGTCTTTCAGATGATCCCCAGTCCTTTGGGTGTGTGTGGCTTCTTCTTGCTGCCATGGGTCTTCAGATGGCAGAAAATGCTTTTCTCATGATTGTGTTGGTGCAACAGTGGTGGCTGGGGCAGCGTGAATGTCAGGGGAGCTTTGTGAGTTGTTTCTCAGTCTCTGGAGAGTTTTTGCTGGGAGTGGCTGCATGGAAAAGGCTTCCCAGCAGCTCCCTGTGTGGCCCATAGAGGTTGGGCACTTCTCCAAACCTCTGATGGTGCTTTTTAATGAGCACAACCACAGGCAGAGCAGTGGGCAGGAGCACGGGCCGGCAGCTCTGGCAGTAACCAGCGACTTCTCATCCCGCAGGCGTGGTGGAGACGGGGCTGTTCATCGACATGGCCGAGGTGGTGTATTTTGGGATGGAGGATGGCTCCATCAGTGTGAGGGAGAAGCAGCCCTGCTGACAGGGCCTTGCCTGCCACGGGGACTCAGCTGTCCTGACGGTGCCAACCCCGACGTTTTGCCTTAAGGAGCAGCGGCTGTCGCAGGAGACCCGCGGGAAAGCCCATCGGAACCCGCTGACGTGATACTGAATGTCTTTTTTTAAAAAAAAAAAAAACCAAGTGAACAAACAAACAAACAAAAAATAGATTCTATTTATATATATATATATTTTTACTTTACAGGAATGTCGTCTTTTTTTAATGAATCATTTCAATGAATTGCTTTAACGTTTTTATTTTCTTTTCTAAGAAATACTTACCAAAACATTAGTCCCTGGTTTTGTGTTTGGAGGGTTGTTTTTTTTTTTTCTTTTTTTCAAAGAGAACTTGAACCCTTCTGGTTGCTCGTAGTGCTTAATGATGGAAGTCAGAAATACAATCCTAATGCATCATTCCTAACTATCCTGGCTGGGAGGGTGACGGATGTAACAGGAGCACATCCAGTTGGGACCTGCTGATGCCTTATTTGGAACCTTTTTGGTTCAGTATTTTATGCCTTTTATTTTTCTATACCACTGTTTTTTAACAATTCGGGATGTCTGGTTGTCCTCTGTGCACCATGACAATTCTCTGAGCCTAGGGTGGTCTCTACATCCCCCTCTCTGGGACACTAATAAGGGCCTTTTCTGGGCTTCTGTGTGGAGGAGACATTCTTCCTTTGAGCCAAACTCTGCTCTCATTTAATTCAGTACCTCTGATTAAAGTCTGTCCTGTAGCTGGAGATGTTTGGGACTTCGTCCTTGTAGACCAAGAGCAGAACTGGGTGCTTGATGAAGTTTACAGGAGCATATTTTAGCAGCTTAGGGCAGTATGGAACAGTGTTCAGTGGCAAATGATTTGGTGTGGAATGAAGGTTAATTATCACCCCTCAGCTGGTTGATTTTTGGAAGGATAGAGCAGAACGCACAGGAAAATGGAGTCTTCCTGCCTAAATTTTCCACGTGTAGCAGGAGAGAGACACTCGTTCAAATCTCATTTTTGGTGTATAGGTGCTTTGCATGGTTCTGGATGTCGAAATGCAAGCCCTCTCTTTGTGTTTTAGACACTGAAATAAAGAGCTGTTATACCAGACTTGGTGGTAATTTTGTTCTCAAAGTAACTTATTTTGTGGATAATGGAGTAGGTCATGGTCAGACCAACTTCTGCTGACATCCCCCTTGCAAGAATCCCTCACCCTGGCCAAACCCTTCTGCATTTGATTTCTTTTTGCTTAAGGTAAATGAGTTATTTAAAATGAACCAAATTATCTGGTCAACACTTGTTATCTGCAGTACTTTCCTCAACAGACGCTCTTCAATTTGCACATCTAAAACGTGTGCATCTAAATCCAGCTCTTGTAGTGAGCAAACTGCCAGCAGCTTGCTGGAAACACTGGGATTTCTTTTCCCGCAAGCCTGGTGCTACAGGAGCCATTTGCAAAGCCCCAGCTCTGGCTAGGGGCTGTTTTCAGATGCTCTTGGGCTGCTAATGTAATCCTGGGTAAACAGAGAGCAATCGAGCACAGCTTTGTGCCCAAGTGCCTTCTCACTCAGCGTGCTGCTGGAAATGAGATTAGCAGGAGCGAACGCTGCTGTTGACTCTCCTCTGTCTGAACTCAAACAGCTCCTTCTCAAACAGCCAATAAACCCATTACTGCACCATTACTTTCTGGCCCTGGACCAGCTGTGATCTCATTCAGCTTTGTGCTTAGCAGGGGCTCCTTAGCCTGAAGATGGGCTGGTCTGATTCCTGAGCTGCTCTGGGTGCCGGGGGAGATCCCGTGGGGGCTTTTGTAGCAGATTCCCCTGCTGGGCTGGGACTTCAAGTGGGTCTCAGGCTGTGCATTATGGGCACGGTGTGCACTGTTCCACACAGCTGGAATTAAAATGTCTGTGTGGAATTAAAATCCCTGGAGAAAATTCAGCAGCTGAATCCTTGTGCAAGCTCCCCCAGCTCACATTTGCAGAGTCGGTAGATGGGGTTTGACTTAAGGGGCTCCTGGGAATGGTCATATCCTTACCCTTGGAGGCTGCCAGGCTCCCTCATCTGTGATGATCACCCTCATCCTCCTCTGCCAGCACATTCAGGTGTGGTGCAGGGAGTCCATCCCCTCCTGGGGTGGCTTTGTGCCCTGGCTCTGCCCTGTCACCAACACAGCTCACTGATGCTCAGCTGCCTTGCCACAAGCATGTTTGAAGAAAGTGAAGTGTACAGGCAGCAGAGGTATTTCTAGTCCCTGGTCCTTGCTTTTCTAGGCTATCACCATTATTACAAATGTTTACATTTACATTATTACATTTACATTATTACAAATGTGGTAGATCTCCAGCTGAGGGCAGGCACTGCAGCTCCCTATCACTTCCTTGGGTATAGAAGCAGTGCAGCTGTTCCTGAGAGCTCCTAAGCCTGAGTTTGTTGAATTTGATTTCACTGCCTTGGCTGGTTTCACTGTGCCATTTGCTCTGGGCTTTGATTTGTCAAGGTGCTCTTCAAAAGAGCCTTCATGAAGAAGCCTTTAGAAATGGGCTGCCACTTCTATCCCACCCTGCTCCCTTACACCCTGGGAAGAAAAACAGGGATATATTTTTAGAAGATGGCATTGGGAAAAAAATGCTATCAAAAGCAGGTGGAAGGAGGTGTCCTTTTACCCCCAAGGCAGGCTGGTTGTGGCTATTTAGGGTGCATTCCTGCAGTGGGTTCTGTTACCTGATGTGATCCAGCTCCCTCCCATTGCCTTTTGGGTTGTGTGTGATGGGTAATGCACGGAGATTTACCATTAGCACTGAATTATGGATTAACTTGGCCCCAGAGGAAACAAACCTTTCAAGAAAGAGCAACAGCAGCACTAAAATTAATGAGCAGCAGAGGTAATGAAACACTAGTCCCATTCAGGAAAAAAAAAAAAAAAAGAAAAAGCAATATAAATATAGTAAGAGTGCATCAGATTCAATTTAATTAACCTGTGGTTAATAGGTTAAATAATTAAGATGAATTAATTAAACTAACTAGAAAGAAACTGTGTTTTGTTAAATCAACTCACCTTGTTCCATGTTGTATAGAAAGTATTACTATCTGTCAAGTTATTACAGTCAGTGTTGGATGGGATTTATGATCTGATATAATTACTGATCTGAGAAATATGGCATAAAAAGAGGTGAAAATAATTAAGCAGGCAGCATAGAGGATGTGTGCTCTGGGTATTAAACCAAAAAATTACAGCTGAAGTGATGAGGAGAAAATGAGCATAGCATAACCAGTGATAAAAATTAGCTGTGAGGAATATTAGTAAGCTGTAATATGTATTAATATCTTTCAAACATAAAGCCAGATCCATTTTTTAAGCATGTGCATTTCACAAAATTTTGTAATGACACTGTCTGTGGTCTAGCTGCATCAGGAAAGGACGAGGAAAAGGAAAGATGTCTTCATTTTCAAAGTGATTTTTCAAATTTATCAAGCCTTTTGAATCCTCCAAAATGTCTTTGCAGCTTTATTTCACTCAGTACATCAGCAGAAAGGTGATGGATTTCAGATTAAAGATGAACTTAAAGACCTAAAACTGCCAGGTTTTTGTACTGAAAACTTGTGAAGTTTATTCATTTCCCCTTCCAGTAACTTTAATGGGAGTTTTATCATCCCTGTAACTCCATAACCTTGGTAGCTGGGACCAGGAGGTTTTTTTTCAGAGCAGAGACTTCTGTGTTTGTATTTTTACACCTTCCAGCACAAACACCTTTTACACTTCCTTAATGACACTTCTAGCCTTGTGAAAATCATGTCAGACCATCAACGTTAAATGTAGTGAGCAAAACAGTAAAGGATCAGTCACTTGGTTTGCCTACAGGAAATTACACAAACTACTTTTTTTAGTGAAAACAGAAGACTTTGTACAAGAATGTCTGAGTGAAAGATAAAACCATCAATCATGTTGGAAAGCAAAATGCTTTTGATGATTTTTGTGGTTTCTGGAAGTCAATAACAGATGAAATTCAGCAGAAGGAAAAAAGTGACTATTAAGCCAAGTACCTCAGATCTGTAAACCTCCCAACACTTCAATATCCAAGTTCACTTGGGGATGCTGAGTAAGAAATACTCTTAATCACACTAATTTCAAAGTTCATCTCATGCCATATTATTAAAAATATGTGCACACAAATTTGATAATGGAAAAAAAAAACCCCACAGAAGCTTTAGTGCCTGCTAACTGGAATGGTCTTTTTTATTGCACACCAAAGTCTAAATTCCCTCGTGGTGGTCTTCCAGTGCAGGATTAATTAAAGAAAATACTACATCAAGTACCCTTTCTACTTATAAATGTCTCACAGGTTTGTGTAATCTCCTACTGAAGCTATTACTAGAATGCCTTATAGATCAAAATCTCTAATTAAACATTAATTCCCTTAAAACATTTTCAAAGCCTTGATTTCAGTAACTTGCAAGTTTTATTTGCCTGCCACAGCACGCTGTCTTCTTGTAATCAGTATTTAATAACCTGTACAGTTTAATCCCAATGTAATGTATTTGGCAATGACAAATGAAATTGAAAAACCCTGCTGTAAATCTAGATGGTACACAGGGATGCTTTTCTTACTATCTTAATTTATTGCTGGGGAAAAAAAAAAAAAAGACAGTCCTGCCTTCCTCTAACCCTTAAATGAGTGTTATTTTTTTGAAGAGAAGACTATAATTCTTTCCTTTACTTTTATGTAACTTTGTAAGGGATGGACCAGATCAGTGAAGAGTCAAATCCAACAGCTCGTAAGTAATGTACCAAAATCTTGTTGAACTGAAGAGCAAGCAGATAATCACACTTTGTACTGACAGAGTTTTCAGGGTGTGATCCACTGCATATGAGCACCTTGGGAAAACTCAGCCTCTCTGCCACAGACCACCACTTTTTGGACAGGGTACTTGCAGGTTTCTCTGCAGGTCGGCTGTGGTTTATCGTTTACGAAATATTCCTTTCATCCTTATTTGAGAGGTAAAGCACCACGTGCTGACCCTGGCTGGGGCTTTGGGGGCTGCACTGAGTGTTTTTGTTCAGGCTCTGTGTTTTCCCTGTGGATTTGCTGCCATGATAGCCCTGGCTATCAACAGCCTTTTCCAGCCTCCTTCCAGAGGCTCCCCAGCAGCCCAAGGCCATTATTGCTCCCTCATCTGATCCTTGGAAGCTGCTCGAAGAGTTGTTTTGCTGTAATTCATATCTCTGATGCCCACAAATGTCCAGTGGGCTTCATTTCCAGTTCCTGGGATGCTCTGCCTCACAACACCGTTGCCTCAGCACCAGTGAGGCTGGCCAAGAGCTTTTTATCACTTATAAAGCAAGTCAGCAGGAAACTTTTAGCAGATTGAACATCCTCAGCTGTAGAATCATTAGAAAAATCCTCTCTGCTCACTGGATTGTACAGCTGGAGGTTTTGCCACATGTGACAGTCACAATCACATCAAAACATTACTCAGAGGTTCAGTATCATTTAATCCATCCTGCCTGGGCAATTTCTTGCCTTTTCTGGTTTTCAGCTAAATCAGTTTGGGTCATGTATAAGAGATAAAAAAGGTAGGATTTTTTTTTCCTGAAAATCAGATGGACAACTTTTTAAGCTCCTAGGCAGGCAGGCACGGTTCCATGTTCCCTCTCCACAGCTGAGCTTGGCCTGCACCAAGTTGTGAAGAGAAAAACCCATCTGGTTACTTAAATCAGATTTTTTTCCCTGGAGTAAATCTAATATCTGAGACTTAAAAATCATAGAAGTTCTAGGGACAGTGAACTGAAAGTGGAAGTTGATTATATCTCCAATATGCCAGGTCAGGAGGGAATATTTCATCCAAGCTCCTTTATCTCAAAGTGACATTTCTTCACCTCAAGTGCCCAGAATTGACACCAGCCAGAGGATATTGTTCATTGGCATCGTGGGACCCAGCCGGGACATGGCATGTTGGAGTTTTCTTTAAGGACTCTCAGGACACCACCAATGCAACCACCCTTGTCCTTGTGGGGCAATTCTACTGGCCAGATGTTAACTGGGAAAAGACAGGTCCAGGAGATTCCCAAGACACCTGGATGACAAGGTCTTGGCAGAGGGCCTCGGGGAGCTAATGTGGAGAGGTGCCCTCTGTGCTTTGCTACTCGTTCCTAGAGAGCCTCTCGTGGATGAGGTGGCAATTCGTGGCTGTCTTGGCCACAACAACCATGAAACCTCAGGTTTTCAAATCTCTGGTGCTGCTGGAACCCATCTGGGTCCTGAGGTGGCTCACCAAGCACTGCTGGCACATCAGCATCTTTTCCTGACGTGTCCTCCTGCAGGAAAAGTGTTGGTTGCTTTGAGTCCCTGTGCAGTAACGAGGGACAGTGGCGATTCTCCAGAGCTCTTTGCAAATATAAAAATATTTATTGACAACTGAACTGTCCCAAGTGAACTGATCTGAATTAGAGCCTGGCAGCAGGCACTAATCATCCAAGCTGCAGCTCCATGCAGGAGCACCAGAGCAGGGTGCACAGAGCCCGCAGAGCCCGCCTGGGGCTGGAGGGCCGCCTGCGCACACCCTGCAGGTCACTGGGGGTCTGGGCTGCCAGCTGAGTCCGTGAGGAACAGGGAGAGCAGCAGGGGCTGTCCGGGGAAGGGTTCTGTGCCCCTGCTGCTGGCACCTGCTCGTCTGAGGCAGAAGGAGTTGCTGCCTTTGCCTCCTCCTGGACGGGGTCCCGGAAGAGCTCGGGGTACTCGGGGTTGACCCAGACAGTCCGGATTGTGATGCGTCTCCAGTTTTCATGCGGTGATGTTTTGTTCTTGTTGTTTTTCCCTTGGGATACCTTCTGGATTCTGTTGACTTCCCCTTGGGAAAGCTCTTGTTCCATGTGGTTTTCCCCTCGGCACGGCCCAAGGGGATGGCAGACTTCGCTCTCTTCCTCCTTGTTGGCCCAGGCCCCCTCCCCAGGCTCTGGTGCTGCCAGCACTGACCATTGCCTGCTGAGGGTCTGGGCTGCCCCCTGGGCAGATGAGAGGCCAGGGCCAGAGCAGGGGCTCTGCAGGGGTGGGACATGGCTCTGTGCCCCTGCTGAGGGCACCTGCTCACCCGGAGCTGCTGCCTTTGCTGCCCCTTGTGCCTCAGGAGGAGCATTTGGGCAGTGCTTCTTCTTCTGTGGCTGGTTGTGGTCCATCTGTGGGACAGGGGCGGCATGGGGTGGAGGGAGCTGTCTTGGCACACCTCAAGCCCGGCCTTGTCCCATCACCAGCCTCTCTTTCCTGCCTCATTGCTCATCCTTTGCCTCTTCAGGCTCAGCACCCCCTGGGTGGGCAAGGATTTGGGATTCGCCTTCTCCCCCTTGGGTGTCTCTGTCATGCTTTGCTGCAGAGGTTCTCAGGCAGCTGCTGCCTCCTGAGAAAGGTGCCCTTGGGCAGTGGCACCCCAGGGCTCTGTGCCCCAAAAACCTCCCAGAGGTCACAGTGGCCTCTGGGCACAGCACAGCCCCTGTGTCACAAAGAGCCCTGGAACGTGCCTCTGTGACAAAGGGACACCCCAGCACCCCCGGCACCACCTGGAACTGGCTGTGCCCAGCACAGGACAGTCTCTGTGTCACAAAGAGCCCTGGAACACACCTTTGTGACAAAGGGACACCCCAGCACCCCCAGCCCCCCTGGCACCACCTGGAACTCGCTGTGCCCACCACAGGACAGCCCATGCCCTCCCCTCTGAGCCCCTGGCTGGTCCGATCCCACCTCTCCCACACAGCCCCCCTGAGACCCTTGCTCTGGACTTCTGGATCCCTCTGGATCAGGACTGACTTGGCCTTGGGCCTTTATTTCTCTCCAAGCCTTGATGGGGGCATCTCACACAGGGGATCATTTCTCCAGGTGTTCTGTGTTTTAACTCAGCTCTTACACTCGGCTGCCTAAAAGTGATGCAGTCACTAAGTGCCTAATGTGAGCTCTTGAAGCTTATTTCAGTCATCCAGTTTGGGAACATTTTGGTTATAAAGGGGAAAATAAGCTTTGTTTGGTCAATGAATGCTTAGAAAACTCGTTTAAATAATACTCAGACTTCCAAACTGAATATTCAGTAAATGAGACAGAAAAAAAGCCTGATGTCTTTCTAGTCTTCATTTGACTAATTTAAGAGAAATAGATAAGATAAAACCAATGTGAGAGAGAGAATCCACATGTTGTTGTTACTCTTTCGTGGATGGCTGCCTTCCCCAAGAAAAATTCAGTGGAGAAATTCACGCCCTAAGGCCTGTATTTATTGCTTGAGGAGTAAGTGAGGTATTTCAGGGATATCATTATTTACAGGATCAATATTGCTATTTAGCCAGATGGCTGGCATGGACAAATACTGTCTGCTATAATTCATTTATTTGTCTATTGATCCATCTCTGCACCCATTCTGCTGATCAAACAGATGGATAGAGCAGGACCAGGAACAACTTACTTCTAGTTTTCCCACATCAGTAATAGGATTTATCTCACATAACTTCCCACGCAAAAAAAGCTACATGAGCTTGGACAAACCTGGAGCCGTATGGAAAGAGCCAAATTCACCCCATCTGTTTTAGGCAGGACCCCTCACCTCCTGGGAGTGCCCACCTCTGACAAAAGCAACCCACATTCCCTCCTGCCTACAAGTCTCTCAACACCAGAGAACTATAAAAACACTTCAGGAAAGTGTTGCAGTGCTTAGACCAGAAAATGCAGTTCTAGCAGGAATGTGTAGAAGTGGAAAACATTGCTACGAGATTTTTCTGAATTCAGAATATTCAGTGGAGGATGCAGAGAGAGTTTTTCAGATCTACTCAAGTATACAGAGTACCTCATGCTGGCCCAAGCTGTTGCTTACTTGTTAGGAAAGTGTGATCTAGTAAAAGGCTTCCACTGATCAGAGGGTGACAACCCACAGTGAGTGTTCCTCACCTCCACACCAGGCAGGAACAGCTCCAGTGAGGCAGGTGGAGCTGATGAACCAGAAATCACTGTCAGCTGCAGATGGATTCACAGATGGAGAGGAAAGATGTTTTGAAAGTTTGAGTGAAATGCAGTTTTAAAAATCAAGGTGTTTCACAGAAAGATCCCTGAAGGGACACATTCACTGGGCTTGTTCTATGCAGAGGTGTGATCGGGGGAGGATATGGAGAGTCACGTGCTGAAAAATTCCATGGAACCTGTGTGGGAGCGGGGGATGCTTTCTGGGAACCAGCCAGGTCACTGCAGAAACATGACAGGTGATTTTTGGAGAGTGAGACAAAGCCAACCCACTCAAATTTGTGTTGTTTACTTCCCCACCAGAGCGATGGTGAAAGTGTCTGTGCTGGGGATGGGGCTGCTTGCCAGGCAGCCAGTCACCCCCTACATCACTATCAGCCCTACCGTTGCCTTCATCACCCACAAAGGTCTGATTTAACACACTCAGGTGCCAGCAGCCAGGTTGCTGAAGAGAATTTCTGGATTGTGACCAAACCTGACCAGCCATGGGGCTGTTTGTTTTGCAATGCAGTTCCAAGACAAAGGAGATGAGGGCTCTCAGTTTTCACCTGGCAATAGTAGTTGTCACCCCTGCTGATAAACAGATGGTTTGAAACCATCCTGTTTTTCTGGAAACAGGCAAGGCCTCTCCAGACAAATGTATGCAATGCTTGGGGAGGTCAGTCCAAGCAGTCAAGGCAAAACACACAAGGAACCTTTGGTGTCTTGAGGATGATCACCTGGGGCATCTCTGATACAGCTCCAGGCCGTGAGGATGGGCTGGTCCAGTTGGCACAGGGCGGGAAGTTCATGAAAGGGAGCCTCCCTGGGTCTCACAGGGTGCTTCCCCAGCTGACATGGGGCAGAGGAGGGAATACATCTATAGCTGTGATTAATGTTTTCATCTAGGATTTATTAGATTGATTTAGAAAAAGCTGAGGTACACATTGAGGATAGGAGCAGAGAGGGAAATATTTCTCTTCTCTCTTTTCTTCCCAGGCAAATTATGGGCCAAGTTTCTTTTCCCTCCAGTCATGAAGGGAGTTGGCATTGGGCTTGGGTGAGCTGTGATTTGGTGTTATCTCAAAAGAAAGCACCACTGAGTCCAACAGAGATGCTCATTTAGCAAAGCCTGTCAGCTTGAGCAGACTCATTGGCCTCAGTTGGTTTTAGGCTGCATCCGGAGTCAGATGGACAAAGCATCGCTTTGAAGTGAGGAAGAGGAATTTGACTAAAGCCACTGTAATAAATAATCTTGTGATGAGCAAATCATGCAAATTAGGTGAATGTAGACAGGCTGGGAACCCTCTGCTCAAGCTTGAGGCAGTTCAGACACCTTTGTGCCACTCTGGGTTCCTGTTACAGTGGAGAGGTGTGGGTCCTAACCCATGGCCTACCCCCTGCTCTGACGTTCACCCCCTCCTCTGCAGTCCATCCCAACGTGGAGGAAACACAGCCAGAATCAGCCATTTAAAACCTCACCCTTCAAATATTTCTTGTCCTGCACAAGTAAATCCAATCAAAATCATATTTTGTCACACACAGGTGTATGACGAGCTGTGCTTCACTGTGATCTCCTGCAGGACCTGGGCTTGTCTCATTCTAAACCTGTCAATAATCCCAGTGAATTTAAACACTGCAAATATTTCAGTTTGAGGGTAAATGTGCCTGGGTGTTTCAGTGGAGTGTGAGAGCAGACAGCTAACACTCCTCTGTGATACCCACTGAAGTGGTGTAACCAAGCAGAAACCCCACTGAGCTGAAAATGCCCCTTGCTCAGGAAAAGTAGTCTCCTGCCTGTGCTTCCAATGCCCTGGGATGGGACATGTCCCAGAGAGATGGGAGCACCTCCAGTGGGTTTCCTCTGGAACCTGCTGCAGGTCTGATTCAAAGCTCACTCGAGGTAGAAGTGCCATTTGTTTTCTGTGGGATTTTAAATCTGTTTTCCCATTAAACGCACTCAGTTTTTAGAGGACAGTTGGGATATGAACTAATTGAGCTGATGTTCCTGGACTTTCCCATTTGATGTCCAATTTAGGGATGAAGTTAAACCACGTTCTTCACAGAATCACAGAACAAGCTGAGTTGGAAGGGACCCACAAGGATCATCCAGTCCAGCTCCTGGCCCTGCACAGCACCATCCCCCAGAGTCACACCCTGTGCCCCAGAGCTTTGTCCAAACACTCCTTGAGCTCTGTCAGGCTGGTGCTGTGACCACTGCCCTGGGCAGCCTCTGCAGTGCCCAGCCACCCTCTGGGGGAAGAACCTTTTCCTGATATCCAACCTAAACCTCCCCTGACACAGCTTCAGGCCATTCCCTCGGGTCCTGTCCCCAGGCACAGAGCAGGGATCAGTGTCTGCCCTTTCTCTTCCCCTCACAAAGAAAGTGTTTCACAATTCAGCACAGTGAGAACACCCCCACCAAGATGTTTGCTGCTTCTTGTAAGGTGCTGTTGTTCTGACAATCACTTTCGCTTTCTTTTTCTTTGTACTTTTTTATTTTTAAGTTTTATTTAAAAGTTTTAAAACGAAACTTTTTAGGTTTCGTTGGGGTTTTTTTTGGTTGTGATTTTTTTTTCTAACCTTCAGGGAATGCTTTAACAGCAATTTCACAGGAATTCAGTTTTGGTTTTGTTTGCAATAATTGTTGTCGCTGGAGTGAAAAAGGAATCCACAGGAGCAATTACTGGTCATGAGAGAGTGAATAAATGAATTAATTATCTTCAGCTTTGCTATTATTTTCATGCACATAAGGATGGCACAGGCTGGTGCACTGACTACAGTGTGTTTAGGGGAGGGAGAAAAACTCTCTAAAAGCCTGTGGGAGATAATTACTTTGAACCTCCCTCTGAAAATGGTGTATTTTTCTTTTGTGGCAACCTCGGTGCCAAGTCTTGAGGATGAACAGGTTCCTATGGATGACACCAGCAGAGACAGAAATCAGATTGCCTTGGGAACAGAGGAAGAATATTCTTCCCTGACCTTCACATGGGCTGAAGCAACTGTGCTTGCTCCTTCACCTTCCAATCATTTGCCTTTCTGCCACGAGCTGCTAAAATAGGGCAGAGATACAGCCAGCCTATGTGGCAGTTTGGCATCTAAAATTAGCTCCTGCAACAGAAAACACCTCGAGTTTGGCCTAATTAAGTTCAGTTGATGTTATTGCTGTTTTTTCACTGTTTCAGTAGGAGGAGGTGGGCGGGTGCTTGTGTCTTCCAGGACCATCAAGCATCAACAACCACAGTGACAACAAAAATGCCATATGCTATAACTAGGGAAAGTGTAGGAAAGTCACTTCCAGCACTGAAATTATCAGAATAAAAGCAAAAATAATATCCTGTGGTCACATTGCTTTCCTGCCTCCAGCACAGTTGTTTGTATCCCACATCAAACTTTTTCCCCATCAGTTTTTTGCTGTAGTTTCAAAGGGTCAGGGTGGTCCAACACATTAATTTCCTTCATATTGAACAAACTGCAGAGCCTTTTTGTGCCCAAAACCAGAGGATTTGAGAAACACACAATTTTATTTTTCTCAAGAAAGATGTGTCCTAAAGCACCCTGCCCTTGGTGCACCCTGCATCCTAAAGCACCTTGGTTTTGCTTAGTTGTCTTTGTATTTTGCTCCTCAGTTAAACATGCAAAAATTGTTCTTCAGCCAGGGCTGCTAAGGAGTGAGCAGTCAAACAGTGAAGCAGTTGTGACATCTAGTGGTGTTTGTGGCTGTTACAATGCACGGAAAAATTAGGGAATCGTGCAATGGTTTGGATTGGAAGGGACCTTAAAGACCATCTTGTTCTAACCCGTGCCATGGGCAGGGACACCTTCCACTAGACCAGGCTGGTCCCAGCCTCGCCCTTGAACAATTTCAGGGATGGGGCAGCCACAGCTTCTATGGCCAATGAAAAATATATGCTAAATAATACTAAAAATGACAAATAGGTATACTTAGTGAAAACTGATATTGTGCTTTTAAGGATAAATAGTCAGAGGGATCGCACAGAGGTCACCAGGTCTCAAATGCTGCCATTGCAGTGCCTTCACTGCTGCTGCTCCAACTTTAACTGCAAGGTTGTGAAATGAGGATTAGCCCCTGTGGATTTAGTTTAGACATTTGTATACATTTTGTAGACATTCAAGAACTAGTCCTGAACCAAAGGAATTCAGTAGAACATTAACTTGGTCCTGCAGAACTTTGCACACTGGCATTGCTGTGTCAGCAAGATATCTGCAAAATTAAAACTTCAAAACTTTTCACTTTAGAAAGAACCTGGGTACTTTCAGTGTTGTCAGTTACTTTTGCAAGGACAAACCTGGCTTCAGTGTAACAACAAATTTGAACAAAATTCTTTTTTCTTTAGGTGCAAGACAAATCCTGCCATGGAATAAACCTATATTCATATTTTATTCTGGGGCTGTTAAGCCTCCAGAGAAATGGTGGACTCCTGAGAACTTCTACTCTTCATCAATACCACAGTGCCTGCAAAGAAAAGCAATTTTAGTGTAAAAAATTCCAACAGATGTGTTTGTGAAGCTGCTGTGGCCAGCTCTGGGATTTCCAGACTACAGGTGATCTGTCTTACCACTGAAAAAGATCTGATGGCATCCAATAAAAGGGAGTAAAAATGTGTAATTTGTCAGCTCAGCACTTCTTAAGGTGTTGACAGACATTCAGATTGGGCAGGGCTCTGAGAAACCTGGTCTAGTGCAAGGTGTCCCTGCTCATGACAGGGAACTTGTCTAGAGGACCTTTAAATGTTCCTTCCAACCCAAAGCATTCTATGGCTCTGTGATGCAGAATTAAGTGAGTTGCAACTGAGCTTTGCTTTGTGCTTTTGTGTGTGTGTCTCCAGGAGAGATGGGTGGACATCAATGGAACAAAGGGAATAGCCCCAGGAGACTGCTGGAGGGAGAAGTTTGTCACCTGGGGCTAAGAAAAGCCACCAGTTCCTGCTCCAGGACCACAGAGCCCTGCCCTGCCCACCCCAGCCCAGTTGTCCTGCAGTGGCCCAACCAATCTCCCTGTGAAATAGCTGATGACAATGATGGGGGAACAGGAGAAAAGGGAAGTAGCTGGATTTACTGCTCTCCATGGTGAAGGTGAACACATTGTTCCATGTGTTTGTGACTTCTGGGGACACCAGACCAGACTTGATCTGTTGTAGGCTGTGCTACATTTAGCCAGGTTGAGACCTTCCTCTTGGATGTGGCTTTTGGGTGTTCCCAGTCCTTCCCACTCTCCTATTTTCTGATGCTGATTTTCAGAAAAATGGCTTTCTTAAACCTCACAGGGGTAAAAAAAAAAAATCACCGCTCCATGACTAATTATGCAGACACATGAACCACAGCATTTCAGGGATGCTGAGGTCAAAAGGGATGTGCCTATTCCCACTGCTGCAGTTCTGGCCTTCAGATGTCAGGGTTTTATCAGCTTTCAGCTTAACTCCTACTGAGATGCACCCCACAATCCTGAAATATTAAAACTCAATGTGGCCTCCAGGGAAGAAGACTTGAGTTTATTTATATAAGGATTCATTGGTATTCAGTGGAGTCTTTTTCAGGGCAAAGAATTAGGGTTGGAATGAAATGATACTTAAGGTCCCTTCCAACTCAAACCATTCCATGATTCTCTGACAGAATTAACAGCCAAACTCAGTTCCTGGCAGCAGGGGGATAAGCCACAGCCAGAGGCTTTTCTGGCAAATGCATTTCAAGGAACTTACATCCCATTTTACTCCTGCTTCTTCCTGGGTGACAGAGGTATTGCAGGATCCCGTATCCTGCTCCAACACCAGGAACACCCTGTGCAGGGTGTCTGAGAACAGAATTTGTCCCAATCTGCTGTTTTCCCTTTGTGAACCCCTCCCATCTTCAGGTCTGCTCCACTCCTTGTGACCAGCAGTGCAACCTGATGATCTGGAAGAGCAGGTCTGCAGGACGTGACCTTTCCCAGCACTGTGGGGCAGCCCCAGGTCTGACACCTGTGTTTTTAACAAACCAGATCGCTGTGCTTGGCTGCTCTGTCTCCAGGAGGGAGAAAGGCAGTGGGAGGTGTATGGCTGCAGCCCAGTGAACTGCAACAAAAACCCATCAAATGTCAAGCTTTTCTCTAAGACCTGGAGCTGCTGAAGCATTTCTGGCAAAATTTACTGAATAAAATGAGTAAGCTCCGATAAGCCCCTGATATGTGAGAGAGCCAGACTTGCTTCAAATCACAGAGCAAAGGAAAAAAACACTATTTAGATAAAGATCACCACAGGTCTTTGGCAAGCATCTTCCTTCCAGGAGAAATCCAAGCCATGATGGACCTGAAAGGATCATTCTGGGGCTGGCAGACTGCAGGTGTCCATCCTTGGGGACTTCCCACTGAAGTGGTTCTGATATTGATGTTGTGACCGCAGTTTGTGCCAAGCTGAAATCTGATCTCCTGTTTGTGAAGCACCGTAGAAATGTCAGCCTCTTTACAAATACCAAGCCATGGCAAGCTTAGGGGATGAGGGGTAGTGTTTATGTGCTTCTTTTTCATTTGGCATTAATAATGCTGAACACCTTCCCCCCCCCCCCCCCCCCATCTATACTAATAGCAGTACCACAAAAGTTTGCAGGATTTTTCAGAAGCAAAATATAGAATTTGTTTGCTGAAAGCATAATGGGGACTGCAAAGAAAAAGAGTAAGCTGGATGATCCTTTTCTTGCTCCACCTACTCGGTCCCTGCCATAACTCTCCACTGGTCCTTATCTCTGCTCTCTGGAGTTCCAGAAGTTCCAGCAAGTCAATTTCTAACTAATTCCTTAGCAGATGCTCTCAACCATAGCTCTGTTACTGAAAACTACAGGCTGCAGGTTAAAAATAAAGCAGGTTAAAGCACAAGTGTGGCTAATCTCTCCAGAAGGAATCCTCAGCTCTGAATTTCTCTGTGCTCTTTTCAAAGGAAAGGAGAGCAGTGGTCCAGCTCCTCCCAGTCACTTTCCCAGGGCTGAGATGCCGGGATGATTTTTACTTATAACCTATAAATTCAAGTATAGAAACCCACAAACTTGTTTGTTTTTAGAAGGGTCAGCTCCCCTTAGCTGCTGGAAGCTGGATAGACGTGAGGCCAGGGTTTAGCTTCATACTTGGGTTCCTGCCTTGATTCCAGGGATATGGTGGGGAATGACCAATTTGTTTGCACATTCTTAAGTTCCAGCGATAGGAGGTGATGATGCCACTACAGCTACAAGACTTATGAGGATTTCAAGCTGCTGGGTTATTGAGGGTAAGACTGGGAGACAGTGATTAGACATCAGCTGATGCCAGAAATGTAGGTCCAGAGTCATCACTGAGGTGAGTAAGGGCTAAACCAGCTCAAGAACTTGTCTCTGGTTTAGCAATTCCCTAAATACAGGCTTTCCCTCCAAGGATGGCCTTCCTGCTAAACCCTCCCTATTGGAACCTGCAATTGTCAGTGGGATGTCTTTTAGCTCTGGCCAGCACCAGGAGACAAACCTGCTTCAGATTCTGAACGGGAAATCAGGGGTATATTTGATGCTGTTAAATACCTGTCCACAATGTCCATTTTGTGTCTGTACCAACTGTGCAGTTTGCACAGATTCCAGGCTGAACACAACCTTAAGTTTTTTAATAAGTCTGAGTTTATTGTATGGACCAAGTGTATGACTCCTGCCACAGAGTTAAAGAATGGTTTGTATTGAAAGGGACATTAAAAACCACCTAGATCCAACCCCCTGCCACAGGCAGGGCCACCTCCTGCTAGACCAGGCTGCTCAGAGCCCCATCAAGTCTGGTCTCAAACACTTCCTGGGATGGGAAATTCACAGCTTTTCTGGGCAACAAAATTATCCTGAAGGATTTCTGCCTGGTGGGAAGCTCACCACAATGTTTGTGGCATAAGGGGCTGCAGTCCTAGGACAGTGAGCAGTCCTTGGACAGTGAGCAGTCCTTTGGCCACCCCACGAGAACTGGGTCTGACCTGAGCTTTGTGAGGCAGCCCCTGTCACTGCTACCTGAGTGTTGGTAATTGCTGCATTGTTTCTCCCTGGGCTGAATGGTTTTTTCTAGGCAGTTGAATAAATCAGCAAAATTAATGTTGGTGGGACAGAGTTCTCTGGTTCAGTGGTTCTCTGACAGGAACCACTGAATAAAACCACTGCATTAAAACAATTGAATATAAGTTTATTTTTCCTCAGTTCCGTGTATGTCTGGCCAATTAGATATTGTACAGCTCATTTCCATTCCCTGAAACTTCAACAGTTAGAGTGATGATGTCTTGCATCGATGTTAATTACAGAATCAAAAGACTCTATACACAGTGGAAAGGACTTTTGAATGCAAAGGACTGAGGAGATGTTTCTGCTACTAAGGTTTAAAAAATAACAAACCATCAAACCAACAACCCCTACTCTCATCTTACATGATCCTATTAAAAACACTAAAACAGCAAAATGTTTCTGTATACAGAATGACGATGCATTGGCATCTAACTCAAATTCTATAATTTCCACAAGAGTCTTAGTGAAAGCCTCAAGGAAAAATTGATTTGGAAATGGATCCAAGTATAAATCTTTTACTAGTGAGGGCGTTCCTTATAAAATCAGTGTTTGTGTGTCCTCCTAAGGGGATCATCTATACCTCATAAAGAAGCTTAACATTTGGATGCTTCATTCATTACAGTCTCCTTCTGGCTTCAGGTTTAGGGCTATGATTAATTAATAAATCAGGAAGAAATCAGAATATGACTTTGCTTGTTTATTTTTGTTCAGAAGCAATACTTTTTCTTGACCCACTCCCACAGTTCCCCCTACTCCATCTATGTCCATAAATGCACAATTACTTGTACTGGTTATATTTACAGGACATGTTTCTGGAGGCAGCTGATGTCATGGGTTGAACAAGGTAACATACTGTGGTTCCTCCCAACCTGACCCATCCTGTGATTCTGTGAGGTGATGGAGCCACGGAATCACAGAACAAGCTGAGTTGGAAGGGACCCACAAGGATCATCCAGTCCAGCTCCTGGCCCTGCACAGCACCATCCCCCAGAATCACACCCTGTGCCCCAGAGCATTGTCCAAACACTCCTTGAGCTCTGTCAGGCTGGTGCTGTGACCACTGCCCTGGGGAGCCTGTGCAGTGCCCAGCCACCCTCTGGGGGAAGAACCATTTTTCCTGATATCCAACCTAAACCTTCCCTGACACAGCTTCTGGCCATTCCCTCGGGTCCTGTCACTGTCACCACAGAGAAGGGATCAGTGTCTGTGCCTTCTCTTCCCTTTACGAGTCATTTGTAACTGCACTGAGGTCTCCCCTCAGTCTCCTCCAGGCTGAACAGGCCAAGTGCCCTCAGCCTCTCCTCACACGGCTTCTCCTCAAGGCTCTTCTCCATCTTTGTTGCCCTCCTTTGGACACTCTCTAATAATTTAATGTTTTTCTTATATTGTGGCACCCAAAGCTCTCCCAGCCCAGAGCAGAGCAGGACAATTCCCTCCCTTGCCCAGCTGGCGATGCTGGGCCTGATGTCCCCAGGACAGGGATGTCCCTCCTGGCTGCCAGGGCACTGCTGGCTCATGTTCAGCTTTCCACAGAGCAGGACCCCCAGGTCCTTTTCCTTGGCACTGCTCTCCAGCCCCTCATTCCCTATCTGTCCGTACATCCAGGGTTGCCCCATCCCAGGTGCAGAATCCGGCACTTTCCCTGGTTGAACCTCACAAGGTTGGTGATTGCCCAGCCCTCTCATTTGTGGGAGTCTCTCTGCAGGGCCTCTCTGCCTTTGAGGGAGTCAACAGCTCCTCGCAGTCCCCGTCCCTGGCGGTGTTTGAGGACAGACTGGACGTGTCCATAGCGGTGCCGGGTCGCGGCTCGCACTCGGTGATCCCGGAGCCCTTCCCCACCCTCATGGCTCCCGTGCCTACAACACCCAGAAGGCGCCGCGGAGCCGCTTCCGCCGCCGGGGCGGGCCGAGCTGGGGGCCGCCGCCGCCGTCATTGCGGACGGGACGATGTCTCGCTGCAGCCCCGCCGCCGCCCGCCTGCTCGGCCGCTTCCTCCGCCGTGAGTACCGGGACGAGCCCTCCCGGCCCCGCCGCGGGGGCCGCGGGCAGCGCCGGGCCCCGGCCGGGCCGGGCTGGGCAGGGGCCGGGCAAGGTCACGGCGGAGCGCGGCCGGGCGCGCTCGGCCCGCGGGCACCGGGGCGGGACTCGGGCTGGCCCCAGGGATTCCCGCGCCGCTCCCGGCGCTGCTCCGGGCCCTCGCTGGGTGTTCGGAGCGGGGCAGCATCGCCGCGCTCGGGGCAGGGGCACGCCTGGCTGCGAGGGAGCTGTTTGTAAATGTCATGGGAAGTTTTCCCGTGGAGGGTGGGCGGCCGCAGGCGTGGGGGTACGGAAAGGTTGTTCTCGGCCTTGTAGCCCCGGAAAGACTCCGAAGGGCAAGGGTCGAGGGAGCCCGTAGGGTTGGGGCTGGTCACGGCGAGGGCTGGAGGCCTCTGGAGGGCCTTGAATTACTCTGTGGTTTCAGCACAGTGTGGTAAATTTCTTTTTGATGTCAAGAATAAGGTTACAGGCTTCCCTTTGTGGAGAACACGAGCAGTCTGAGACTAGTACTTCAGCTCGAAACATTTGTGTTGTTCTGAACATCACGATGAAAAATAAAGTGCTTTTCTCTTTCTCTTTTTTTTTTTTTTTTTCTTTCCAGTGTGCTTTGTTTTGGCTGCATCCTCTTGAAGAGGAGACTTGTAGTGATAGAACAAGGATAGTGGCTTCAAAGTGAAAGAGAGTAAGTTTAGATTGGATATTAGGAAGAAATTCTTTACAGTGAGGAAACTGGAACAGGTTTCCCAGAGAAGCTGTGGCTGCCCCATCCCTGGACATCTTTAAGGCCAGGTTGATGGGGCTTGGAGCAGCCTGGTCTAATGGAAGGTGTCCCTGCCTATGGCAGGGGGTTGGAATGAGATGGGCTTTAAGATCCCTTCCAACCCAGACCATTCTGTGAGATCAGTGTGGGTATGCCCAGGCAAAAGAATAGTTACTAGATATCTGAACAGAGGAATTTGTGCATTAATGTGGTTCTTGTAGATGAAAATTAATTAGCAAACTTAAACCTACCTCATTTGACTGCACACTAAGTGTTTTTGTCTCGGTGGGATGGTAATTTGCAGGTCAGGTAACATGATCTCACAGCCACAAGCTGGTCTGAGTAGTTCCTGTGGCACACTTACTGTCCTGGTGGGTATCCATTCCTGCCTCTTGTTCTCCACAAACAGAATCAGAAAACTATTTATGCTGTTAATTTCTGCCACTTCAGCTTTTTGAATTGGCTCCCCTGGGCCCAATAAGAATTGGTTCTGATGGAGGGGAACAGATGGGAATATAGCACCTTCCAATTTAGTTTAATTTATATTCCCAGCAAAGCTACTCTTGGGTGCAGTTTTATGTATTAAAACCCCACATTGTTCCCTTTACAAATAGCAGTAAGAGATTCAGGGAATAGCTATTAAAATTATTTTGAGGGATAGAAAGGAGGAAGAAATCTTAAGTGGCTCAAGAAGTGTCTTTTTGCAGCTGTTCATGAAGTCTTTTTACAGAAATTGCAAGATGAAGTAGTTCTTCATTGGAAATCTTTGATTTGGTACTCTTTAAAGACTGCTGAAACCTTGAATTTGGGCTTTGTACATACATTTTCACTAACAATTAACATCTGCTTCTCTTAGTGATTTGAAATCATTAGTGTCCAGTGTGTTCTGTTGCACAAGAGATGCAAACATTGTTTTTGTTGGTGCACTGCTTCAGGAGACATACAGGGTGTGTATCCCTAAGGTTGAGATCAGGAAGTTGTGGAAATGGAGTATGAAATCTGTCAATGAATGGTGAGTGCTGCTCAAAGGTCAGCTCAGAGCACTGCTGGTGTATGGACAGGATCAGGAGAGAAATCCTGTGCTTGTCCATATACCCTTGAAGAGTTTTTGTAGGCATCTGAACTGACTGGAGAGTCAGGATTAGGGGTTCCATGTCCTGGATGTGTTAGAGGGCTTTGGAGAGCTCTTAGATTAAAAGATTACAGTAATTATGTGAGTAACCCTGGCAAAGGATTGCTGCAGAAATAACAATCCAAACCGAAGAATTCCTTAATTGTTTTTGTATCAACAGTGTGGAGGGAGGAAAGCTCACAGACCTCTGCCTGCTCACATTCTTGGTGGAGGATACCTGGGGAAAAGCAGCTTGGCTTACAAGAAACAGGCGATTTGTACTGAGGGGAGACTTTGATTAGGAAAGAGAGATATGTTGAAAGAACTGAAGTTTTTCTGAATGCTATTTCCCACTAGTCCTAGGTTTGTTTTAATGTGATGGGTGCAGTGTAGGCATTGCATCTGCCCTTTGCAGCCTGATTAATCTGCTTAATTCCTCAACTCCTATTTCATGGTCACAGGTCTGGGTTTCCATAATTAACAGGAATTTGGCAAGGAAAGGGTGAGAGAAGAGAACCTGGGGACTGATAAACAGGAATCCTCAGAGTGCATAATCCTCTTAAACAAAGGAGTAAGACACTTTGAACAGTCCCTTAATAGCATGAAGACTTCTTTGTCATCAAGGAGCATCTTCTGCTAATGTAACTGATAACTTCAGGGGTGAGTTCTGGGGCTGGGTTTATGCTCCTCTGCCCTGTCAGGAGCTCCTCAGAACTGTTCCTATTGTGTCTTCCTCAGGCCTTGAGTTTGTTGGCAGAGGAAGGAGAAAGGAGGTGGTCATAAAAATGTAAATTAAACATGTAGAAAATATTGAAAGGAATTATGAGGAGAAAGCTGAAGGCCCATAACTTATGGGAGATAAAGAGAAGGGGTTGGGATGTGTATGTGGAAAAAAAGCAGTTTAAGTAGCTCTCCTCATACCTCGATCTTTCCCTGAGCTCCCCTTGCACTGGCCTCCATTTTCCCCACTTACACTGGAGCTCCTATGATTTCTAAGGCTTCCTTCTTTCCTTACATAGGTTATAGAAGAGAAAAAATGTATCTTCCATCATCTCCAAGTTCTGTGGCTATGTCAGGGAGCAATAGAGGAAGAATTTCAGTCTTCTGGCAATGTATCTGCCAGCTCAGGTCATTGTGGAGAGGAATCTGCTGTTTCACCTTGCTTTTATACTGGGCTTGTTTTATGAGCAACCTCAGATGGGGTTGCTCAGCTTCCAAATTTCATTATTTTTTTGGTTTGGGGTAAATATGGGTAAGAAGGAGACACTTTGATTTTATTTGTGTCCATAGGAAATCTTACAAGAAGACCTGGAAATAGTAAGTTTTGAGCTTTGTGTAGTTTGGATGAAGAAGAGATTCAGCCTTTAGTATCTGTGCTGTCACCTGGCTTGCACAACCCAAATAGGGAAGGGCTTGGGCTAGATGACCTCTAAAGGTCGCTTCCAACCCAAACTTGAATTCCATGATTCCATGAAATGTAGCTTGAGTTGCATTGTTTTAAATGAGATTTGTGCCTCAGAGGTGTTGCTGCTCAAGGAGGGCCTGAAAGCTCAGTGTAAATGGTATTTAAATTGCCTGTGTGCTTTAACATACCTTGTAAATGGATCAATTTTCTTTTTAATATGTAAATTCCTGTTTGGACTCCATAATAAATAGTAGGGTATTTTTTCTAGAAGGGCTTGTTAATTGTAATACACAAGTGAGCTTTAAGTCCTGCTTGAGCTTAGGGATTGTGAGTTTTTTCCTAAGAGGTAAATGAGGTGGATTTTCCAGTTATTTGTACTGCGGTGAGTTCTGCTCTTGGCTGGGGCTGTGTTGCCTGGAAATGCCAGAGTAACCAGGAGCAGTGTGTGGTGTTGGAGTAACTCTGTCCCTTAGTTTCTAATAAGGTTTCTTGACTGTAAAACAGCTGGTGTCCCATAGACAGGCTTATGCCCCATTGCTAAATTTAGATACTGCTTTTCAAATCTCCTCTGAGACAGCAGGGGTTGGATACTTGAGCAGTTTTCATAACTGCTTAGTGTTCCTGTACAATGGACAGGAAAAAATGGACCTGTACAAAAAAAAATGGACCAAAGTAGGCTCTTGCCACAGTACATCTCACTTTTTAGCTATGTAGAAGTTAAAGTACCGAAAAGCCAAAACAAATGCATCTTGTTAATTGTACAACTTTGTTTTTAAACCACTGAACAGGGGTGTTTTTAAGACTGAACAGGGGTGGGGCAGAGATGAATGGTGTGCCTGGGAAGGATCGTTCAGTCTCTTATTTTATTTTTAATGCACTTTCCTAAAGATTGTTACAGGCCTTTGTTGGACATGGTAATGTCCAATCTTAGAACTCTGACTTGACAAAATAAAACATTTCCCCTGTGCTTTTGGGAAGAATTGGATTTGATAAGACTTGTCCTTATGCTCTAGGACTTCATCTGGAGCCTTCACCTTTGTAACTTGGCCTGTAATTTAGATGTGAGCATTAAAATAGCATCACCAATGGGTTTGGCCTTGCTGGTTCACAGCTGAAGAGCATTTTGTTTTTAAGTTGTTTTTTTTTTTTTTTTTTTTTTGCCTCCAGTCTTCATGAAGCAGCATGCATTTACACCTAAGCACCCAGATTTTTTTTTTTGTAGTGAAATCAATTGTCTGGAGGGGTTTTGGAAATTGTGAAGCAGGTCCTTGGTGGAAGCTGAGACTTGGCTTCTATTTCTGACTCATACCTGCTGTGAACTTGGGCATGCCATTTCCACTTTCCACCTGTTTCCTTCTCATCTTGTATCTGTCTTAACTATTGAAATTGCCAGCTGCTTGCTGTTTGTGCCACGTGGAGCAGAATCTCATCCTGACCCATGGCCCTGCTGCTCCCACTCTGCTGATAACTGGGGCAAATGTTGCTGCTGCAGGCAGGGCCAGCAGCAGAAGTACTGAAGTGTATCAAGCCACTTTGAAAACCCCCAAAACTCAGATTCATGCAGCCCAGAGACCTCAAGGTGATTTTTAGGTTTTTTTTCCTAAATCTCTTCAAAAATATTTTGCTCTCCGGACATTTGCCCATGCTAAGCTGCCTGTCTCTGGAGACAGCAAATGGCTTAAATCTATAGCCAGGATTTTTGAACCAGCTTTTCTGATTTTTGAACCAGTATTTTCTCTGAAGGAAGGCCATACAATAATGTAAGAAGCACATATGGTTTTCAAGGGTAAATCCATACAAAGCTTAAATTCTAAGCTGCCGTTTAGATATCAGTGCCTAAATTTTTTTTTTGATCATTTAGAAAATGCTCAAAAGCTTTTTATCCTTGAAAATATATATTTATACAGTCTTCTGAAAATGGAGGATTGTCAAACTTAAGCTTTCAAAAACATTTTTGTGCAATTTTATAGATGTCTGAAAATAGATCTGGAATGAACAGTTGAACTGGGAGTGTAGAATTGCTGTAAGGTGTAGAGAAATGTGACTATCTGTCCATTTGTCAACAACAAAGAGACAGTCTCCCTCACTGGAGATGCTCAGGAACAATCTGGACACAGTCTTGTGCAATGTGCTGTGGGATGACCCTGCTTGAGCAGAGAGATTGGACCAGCTGACCCACTGTAATCCCTTCCAACCTGACCCGTTCTGTGATTTTTATTTTTGTTTTTTTTCCAAGTACTGAAATTGCTCACTGGCAGATACACGGCTAGCAAGCATCCCTCTCTTACTTTGCAGGTGGATTTGTCAGTGGTTGGGCACAGACTCTATAAAACTTAGATCTGAATCAATTTATGTTGCTCGTTTATTCTTTCCCCTTGCAGGCCCATTTTCAGTCATTCCCATTCTCCTGGAAGCCTGCAGTGTTCTCCCCAAGGCCTCGCTGGTGGTAAGGACTGTAACAGCTCCTTCCCAAGGGGCATCATCCTCTCCTATCCTCAGGGTTGGATTTCACCCAGGCACATCTCATGACAGTGAGGGATTGCCTGAGTGGCTGGGCTCAGGTAGATTGATTCCCTGTTCTCCTGACCAGCATCCCAGCTGTTCCTGTTTTTGTTTTGCCTCTCCTTTGCTGGAAGCAGGCTGCTCTTAACCACATGTGCCTTTGAGTTGATTGAGGTACAGGGCCTCGCAGCCCTGCCTAGGAAGGCTGAATTCTCAGCTGAGGACAAAGATCATCCTGTGCTGTCTTCTGTAGCAGTGTCTTCTTTCTCCCCTCCCACAGCCAGCCTGGTAGCCTTGTTCATTATATCTCAGCCTTAGACATAGTCTCATAAAGTCATAGAATCACAGAATGGTTTGGGTTGGAAGGTGGCCTTAAAGATCATCTTGTTCCATCCCCGTGCCATGGGCAGGGAGACCTTTCCACTAGACCAGGTTGGTCCAAGCCCCATCCAGCCTGGCCTGGAACACTCCAGGAGCCACAGCTCTGGACATCTTGTGCCAGGGCCTCACCACCCTCACAGTACAGGTTTTTTTTTCCTAATATCCAATTTATATGTGCTCTCTTTCACTTCAAAGCCATTCCCCCTTGTCCTGTCATTACATGCCCTTGTCAATAGTTTTGCCCCATCTTTCCTTTCAGTACCTTCAGGTACTGAAGAGAATTGAGCCACCCCAAAGGCTGAACAGTCCCAATTCTCTCAGCCTTTCCTCATAACAGAGGTGCTCCGTCCCTCTTACCAATTTCTGGCCCTTGTCTGGACTCACTTCAGCAGCTCCAGATCCTTCCTGTGCTGGGCCCCAGAGCTGGAGGCAGCTCTGCTGGTGGGGTCTCACCTGAATGGGGCAGAGGGGGAGAATCCCCTCCCTCACCCTGCCCACCCTGCTTTGGATGCAGCCCAGGATACAATTGGCTTTTTTATTGCTTTTCCTAAGGATTTCACATGGATTTTGTCTGTTCCTGCTTTGTATTTCCTGGCATAACGAGTTCTCCAATGGGATTTGTTGTGATTCAGGTTAAAACCCTGCAGGTCACTAAGCTGAAGTGCATTTTGCCACTTTCCTTACAAGTTTACTGCATCCTAGTCTGTACCTTTCTGTACAGAGTTTGACTTGGTGTACAAGTCAAGTTGAGGATTTGCTGCAGCTCCTTAGGGAACAGCAGAAGGTGGCTGGAGTTAAACCCTGGGTTTGCCAGGGCTTTCTAAGAACAGAGTAAGGACTTTAGGTTTAGCAATAGCACTGAGGTGTGTAGGCTGCCTCTGGCATGGTTTTGTTTTTCTTTTCACTCCTTTGAGTACAACTGAAGCATAAAAGCAGTGTAGCACTAAACTTTAATTGGCAAGAGAGAGCTGTGTAGCTCTGTGATGGAAATGTGTGTGTGCGTGGTTCTTAAAAAGTTTCTGCATATTTACTAACCCACAGAAATTCTGTTGTTATAATAAATTTAATAATGCATCTTAAAAAATTTTGTGCATTATAATAAGAATACTTTTTTAGTTCTTTCTCCTTAAAAGCTTTTACTCACTTCCTAAAAAGAAAAAAATATTCAGACATGCCTGAGTATGTATATGGAACAGTCTGGGGACCATGATTCAGGATCTGTTACTTTGATTTCAGTTTCACTATTTACTTCCTTGAGTCTTAGCTGCTAAAGTTTTAAAAGAGCTAAAGGGGTAAATTGTAAAATATTGGTGTATATATTGGAGATGCTGTATTAGGATTGTGCCTTCCCAGGTTCACTCTATGTATAAATTATAAATTAAGTTTTTTATGTCAAACACTTGCAGGGAGTAAATTGGTTCTGATCCCCTCAAAACTCTGGTGTTTGAAAAAGCATATGATAATAAACTTAGGTGTGCATCCTGTTTATACCAGAAGCCCTCTCCCTTCTCATCTCAAGCTTTGTTCTGTGGTAGCATTCTGTGCATTTGCTGTCATCATTCCTTTCCCTTCAGCACAGATGATTCCTCTTGGCTTTTTGTTGCCAGCACGCACTGTGCTCTTTTCCTACAATTGTGTTGTGTTGTTTTATTCTTTCAGCACCCGAGTGGTGAGAACTAAATTAAAAATCACTCTAGTGGAGTATCTGGAGAGCTCTGTTTCCTCATGAGCCCAATGTGTGTCCAGCACTGATGCCATAGCTAGGAATCTGTTAGAAAAAGATCTCTTACTGTCTGTCTTAGTTGGCATCAGGTTTTTTCTGGGCTGAGGGACTCTGGAGCTCCTCAGTGTCTCTTGCTGTCTGGTCTGGACTGTGCTCTGTTCACAGGAGGTGTCACATAGTACCAGGGTTGTAACTGCCTCTGGATGTGGGGATTTTAGTTCTGCTTTGTCACTTTGCAGAATATCTGAGAAGATAAAAAGGTGTTCATTTGCAAACGAAAGCAGTGCTTAAGAAGTTGTATCCTGAAGTTGTATCCTGATATCAAGTACTCAATATGAGAAACCTCTCCTAATTTCTATTAAATTGGGTAATCAGCATAATAGGGTGAGCTACAGGTGTTTAATGTTTAGAATGACAAGCAGTGAGTGAGGCTTCAGAGCTGCTTTTGAAAACATGAGCTGCTCATGACTTTTTGATAGAAGCATTGATTGATATGCACTTACTTGGTAGAACATTTTTTGACTCAGAGTCTACCAGAGGAGTGGATTAATGGTTTGTGCTCTCTTTTGTCTCCAGTTCAACAGAATGGAGTCCGGCACTGCTCCTACACAGCATCCAGGAAAAACCTGTATGTTAACAAAAACACAAAGGTTATCTGTCAGGGGTTTACAGGCAAGCAGGTATGTTTATAAATCACTTCTTCTATCAGCCTTTCAATCAGAAAGATAATTGCTCAGAAAGCATAATTATATATGAAATGGATTGTATACTGCCTTTGTGTTGATAGGAAACTAGACTTCCTTCACCATCAGGAAGGTCCCTTCAGCACTGTAGTTTACATTCTTTGGCCCAAATACTTGTGCACAAGCTTGAAAGTTGGTTTTGAGTCATCTCTATTATAGTGCTTTTCGTTTTTGTTTTTCATATTGTATACAGCTGAAAGGGTTTCTTTGTAAAAGGCTATTTGCAAAAAAATCTGCAAAAACCTTCCCATTTTCAAAGTACTTCTTTCACAAATGCATTTCAATATCAATGCCTATGAATTAAATTTCTGTTTTTATTTCAGGATATTTAATAATTTTCTCAGATTCACTCTTTTACACATTTGCAAGCAGAGAAGGCTGCTTTTGTAAAAAAAGATAGTCATGGATGAGCATGCTAATTTCTTCTATTTCACTGTAGTGTTTGTCATCTGCCAGACTTGATGTGGAAAAGAAACTGTCTGCTGTGTCTGCAGATGTGTTAGCAGCAAACAACAGAATACCCTTTAGCATGAAGCTACAGTGCTCTTATTGAAAAAAAAAAGAGCATATCAGCATATTCCAAATTCATTTAAAATATGTGGATACATTCTCCAAAATACCTGATTATATATATGTAGTGACAACTTCTCTTCTTATTGCAAACTTCAGTGACATAAATTGCCTTTAGAATTATAGATGGCATCAAACTTTTTGGTTAACTTTATTTGATATTATATGCCTTCTAACTTTACTTTTTTTCTCTCTCATAGGGCACCTTTCACAGCCAGCAGGCATTGGACTATGGCACCAATCTAGTTGGAGGAATTTCTCCAGGGAAAGGGGGAAAAACTCATCTAGGTCTGCCTGTGTTTAATTCTGTGAAGGAGGTAATTTGCAGCAGTGACTGGAGGGCACAGAGTTTAAAGCTGAAGGGCTCCTTTTTTCATTGCTCACACTGGAGAGACAAATATTTGAGCTGTGGATGTCACTGGGCAGAGTGAAATAGAAGCCTTGAAAAAGAGGGAGCATTCAGGATGATCAGGCACGAGTTTGGCTTCCACTGTGAAGTTCACAGAGTCTGGGTGCACTTGCTTTATGAATGCAGCTAGTTTCTGATTGATTCTGCTGTGCATGATGAATATTTAGCAAACTGTTGTGTAAGAGTATTTATGATTGTGATCATGGGGCAGATCCTTTCCAGACAGTGGTCAGTTCTCAGTTCCCTGGCTGTGTCCCATCTTCAGGGAATTTAACACTTGCTTAGATTATAGTAGATTAATACCTATCCTTGATTCATGCCTGAGACTGGATGTATGGCTTCTTTCTCCCCTCCCACAGCCAGCCTGGTAGCCTTGATCATTAAATCTCAACCTTAGACATATTCTCATAAAATCATAGAATCACAGGATGGTTTGGGTTGGAAGGTGGCCTTAAAGATCATCTTGTTCCATCCCCGTGCCATGGGCAGGGAGACCTTTCCACTAGACCAGGTTGGTCCAAGCCCCATCCAGCCTGGCCTGGAACACTCCAGGGATGGGGCAGTCAAAGCTTGTCTGGACATCCTGTGCCAGGGCCTCACCACCCTCACAGTACAGGTTTTTTTTTCCTAATACCCAATTTATATGTGCTCTCTTTCACTTTGAAGCCATTCCCCTTTGTCCTGTCATTACATGTCACTGTCAATAGTCTTGCCCCATCTTTCCTTTCAGTACCTTCAGGTACTGAATAGAATTGAGTCACCCCAAAGGCTTCTCTATTCTAGGCTGAACAATCCCAATTCTCTCAGCCTTTCCTCCTAGCATCCTCATAGCATTAAATGACTTTAATAGCATTAAATGTTGTCCAACATTCTCTTCAGCCCCACTAAACACACGATGTGTTTTTTGTTGCGTCCGTTGCAGGCCAAAGAACAAACGGGTGCTTCAGCCACTGTCATCTACGTCCCTCCCCCATTTGCTGCTGCTGCCATCAACGAGGCCATCGATGCAGAGATGCCCCTGGTGGTGTGCATCACCGAGGGCATCCCCCAGCAGGACATGGTGCGGGTCAAACACAGGCTGCTGCGGCAGAACAAGACCCGGCTGGTGGGCCCCAACTGCCCCGGAGTCATCAATGTAAGTGACCTCTGGCTTTGGTCCAAGGCTGAACTGTTCCTAGTGGTGGTTTGAATGTTCCATCTGACTTCTCCCACTCTTTCCTTAGCCTGGAGAATGTAAAATTGGTATCATGCCTGGTCACATTCACAAGAAAGGAAGAATTGGTGAGTTTTTGAATATTTATGCGTCATCTAAAACACAAGTTTGGTGCCCTTGCGTTCTTCATTGTGAGGCAAGGCACATCCTGCCCTGGAGAGAGTTGATAACACTGTGTGAGACAGCTTGTCTGTCCTCAGTTTGTAAGGGGATTTTAGCATTATCAATCCTGAAGGCCCAAATTGGGAATTCTTCCATAGTAGACACAGGGTGCTGATGGTAGAGGCAAAGCAATTGGGAATTCCTGTAGGTGATGTGATTGGCTTGGTATCCTCAAAGGAGAGCCTTGAGGAAACTTCCATTTTTCTTGGGTTTTGAGAGTACTAAGCTCTCCAACACTATTCCTTCCAGCAGCTTGGCTGCTTGGGACTGGGATCCTGCTCTTCTAGTCATCTCAGTACTACAGCAAAAAGAAGCGACTACAGACAAGTTTAGGACATAATTTAGACAACTATGAAACCATCACAAGTGGAAGTGACAAATATACCCACTTTTCAAGCAGTGTGGTAAAGGGTAGGAAGGCAGTGACTTGTTCATAATCAATGTTGATCACACCCCCTGCATGTAATGAGTTACACACCCTGTTACATGCAACTTTCTTGTCCTGATTTCTGTCAGCTCCTTGTTGTAAACTATAGAAAAAACAACTTGATTTTTTTTTCCAAATAATGCAGTTCAGGAGCTGTAGAGAAAATTCTTCTGAAATGTACATTTATACTTAGGTAGAGCTTCAGGAATATTGTAAACAGCACATGCTGCTGTTGCCTGTCAGCAAGGTACTGAGTTTCACCTGAGCACAGTAGTACCCTCTACAACATTACCATTTTTATTGATGGAAAGTGTGTTTATTGTGGGAAAGCCTGTTCAGTGCTGTTGAACTACAGGGACTCAGTGCAGTTTTTCTAGCATGAGGAGCTATCTCTGCTATGTAACCTCTTCTGACTTGAGAATAGACTGCACCTAGGGAATGCTGGAAGATGTGTTAACACTCACGTGTTCCAAGATATGTTCCACCTCCAGCTTTCACAAGTACCCATAAACCTGGAATTGAAAAATCAAATGGCTGCAGTTATGCCCTTTATAAAAACCACTGAGACATTGCTCTGTGACTGTAAAAGGTAGCATCAACCAGTGTTGCCCTGAGCTCCCTTCTGAATCAAAGTTCTGTTCAGATTTTCTAAATATATACAGGAAATGTGTTGCAGTCACAAGTTATTAGAATCTGAATGCAAGGCACATCAAGTGCTAAAGAATATTTAAAATCTTGAATCCAGTAGCTCTGCCATTGCTGGAAATGTTTTCAGTGGTGATTCAGGAATCAAGGAATAAAAATGTAGATTTGCTACCCTCCCAGTTTCATCTAATGTATGACCTTTGGTGATGTGCTCTCCAGCTTTCTATTAATGTGAGGCATCCAATAATCATCTGAATAAACTGTGATGCAAGGTATAAAAATAGCCACAGTCTTTGAACTTTCATCAGTAGCTTCTCTGAGGCAATCTGATCTTAGTGGTAAACAGGGAGGCCTATTCAAACATAGCAAGAAAAAACCCCTGTGCTAGAACACATCTGAGCTGGCCAACAGTATAAATTGTTGCTAAAACTAAGGTTCTTAATCTAGTGGTGTATTTTCTCCTCTGTTCATGCAATGTATGTGTTTTATCCCTTGTTATATGGCTTGAAGTAAATAGAAGATGGTGTCGGTTTTTCCTGAAAACCTTTCCTTGTGTAGTGTTAACAGAAGTCTTGAGTTCGTTTAAGAAAATGAACAAAAAGCCATGCAAATATTTTGCCCCTGCTATAAGCTCTGTGGTACCTTACATCCTGATTTTAAAACTGAGGTTGTGGTCTCTTGTGATACTGTAATGTAAATGCCAGATGTGTTCTGTACAGCAGCAACAAATGCCTTAATAGTGATAATTTGCATTTGTGCAGCATTTTTCTGTTCTGGAAGGTCTCTTGTGTGCCTGGTCATACTGGGGATGTGATTAATACAGAATTCTTTGGTTAACTGTTGAGCTTCAACTCTGTTTCAAGTCCAGTGCATCAACTACTCACATACAAGATAAGAAGTATGTTTTTTTATTTGCTTTTCAATTTCTTTCCTGGTAAGGCTTTAGCGTGACAAAAATATTATTGACTTTCTGGGCAGCTTTAGTCCATTGACAGTTAAGCGTCAAAAGGTGAAAACCATGAAATAGTACAGAAAGAATCTTACAGAGTGTTTTGGCAGGGACAGCTGGAAAGCCTGGAATCTCATGTTGTTTATTGAGATGATTTTCATTACTATAAGAACAGCTGCCTCTAGTTATGTGCAGTGTTAGTGGTAAGTTTATCTTCTTTTCTTTCCCCAAGGTATTGTGTCAAGATCTGGAACCCTGACATACGAAGCTGTTCATCAGACAACACAAGTTGGGTTGGGGCAGTCTTTTTGCATTGGTAGGTTCCCTCAGAATCAGCCTGTTGGACTTGGACTAATCTGCTTTTCTTCACAAGCGTAAATCCAAAATAATTCCTTTTTGCAAGTGTAGAATTTGCTGAATGGCAGTTGTGTAGAGAAGTGGAATCCCTATGTGCTGTGAAGAGTACAGCCCTTCTCTGTTATTATTTCCACATGCAGTTAATAAAAGCCTTAAAACCAGCTTTGAACACAGAACTGCCAGCAAATATGATGTCAATTTGGAAACAGACTGTCCCAAGAAGTTTGGTGTTGTAAAGGATTAGGACATTCTCAGGCATTTAGTTGGGTGTGTTAAGTAAATTCAGTTTTCTTACACCAATTTTCTTAAAATTGTGGAGCTGGCATCTCAGTCCTGCTGTGTCCATAGTATTTTGTTATGGTTTAAAAGGTGAACATTCAGCTATCAAAGCTTTCTGTAAATTGTGGGGGAGGTATTTGGAGCAGGAATTTGACGTACTTTGACTTGGGTAGAGCCTTCAGAGCTGCCTGTCTTATGAGCCTTTGGGAATACTCCTCATGCTGAAATTTATTTTTAGACTTCTATTGTAAGTGCAATATCTTTATCTTGAGTTACTCTTTTTTTGTGGTTTTAATTTTTTTTTTTAGGTATTGGAGGTGATCCCTTCAATGGAACTAATTTTATTGACTGCCTTGATGTCTTCCTGAAGGATCCTCATACTGAGGGGATCATATTGATTGGGGAGATTGGAGGAAATGCTGAAGAAGATGCAGCAGCATTTTTGAAAGAAAATAATTCCGTAAGTCCTAAAACACCTTGCTTCCAGACACTTTCACAGTGAACCAGTTTCTTTTGCCACATCAAGGAAAACTCAGTTCAGTCCCTCATTTCTATCTACAAAACCCCCAAACAATAATGTTTTTTAAAAGCAAAAGAGTTGAGATTAAGAGTGTTGTCCAGATTAAATCTAATGTTTGGACTTGATGATTTTAGAGGTCTTTCCAACATATTCTGTGCTTCTGTGAGCTGGAGAGCAGTGTCAGCTTTAGAATTTTATTCCTGTAACAATATTTGTAGTGCTTTTTTTTTTTGTAGTATACATGGGTGTGTAGAAAGATTTAAAGTTTCTGTTTGCTTCTGGTTTATGATGATTATCAGGAGAGAAAGTATTCCACACTTCTTAGTGCTGTGTGAGCTGTTTGATAACTTTGCCTGGCAAGTTGATATTTAAATAAAATACACAAAATGAACAATTTGCCACCTGGAACTGCTTTTCCTCTCATCTTCCTCCATGTAACACATTTCTCTCTCCCCAGGGCCCCAACGCCAAGCCAGTGGTGTCCTTCATCGCCGGCCTGACGGCTCCTCCGGGCCGGCGGATGGGCCACGCTGGAGCCATCATTGCTGGGGGAAAGGGGGGAGCCAAGGAGAAGATTGCAGCCCTGCAGAGTGCAGGGGTTGTGGTCAGCATGTCCCCTGCTCAGCTGGGCAGCACCATCTACAAGGTTGGTTCCTCAGGCATTGGCTCCTCCAGAGCAAGAAGCACTTCTGAGGGAATACAAGCTGGGAGTCCATCTCTTACCCAAATGCTCTTGCCCTGAACTCACTTAAACATAAGAACTCTGTTGACTGGACAAGCTGAAATTACTACATAAAAGATATGTGCACAGTTTTATTTAATATTGTTTTATGGAAAAGTAAGTGTAGCAAAATAGAGAAGAGATTACATTCTGCTTTCAAGAGTAGCTACTTGTTGAAATTGTTTTCTTGATGCAAAGAGCCTGAATTAATGTAAAATATGAGAACATTATTTCTAAGTAGGGTATTTGAGGGAGAGCCTTGGCATATAATTCAGAGTTATGGTTGAATATATGCAGCTGAAAAACTGAGGTGTGGAATGGGATTATTTGCATTTTACTTAGTTCATATCCAAAAAAGGGATTACTTCACAGCTAGAGGAGATGCATAATTCAGCTCTGTTAGGTATTTTTTGTTTCCTGTGGTGACGGTATAGTACAGCATCTCCACAGGCTGCTGTGGGATTCTTCCCTTCTTCTGTTGTGCTTTTTCTTCACTGAAATGAAAATCTTGATTTTGTTGCTTCCCTGGCTTGAGTCCTTTACTGTAATGATTCTGCTGCCGTTCTGATGCATAATTGGTGTTTTTCAAGCCTGTTATGCTGTGTCTAGGAGCAAATGGTTCCTTGACAGCATTGCAGTCTGGCAGTGACTACAGTCTGGCTTTCCAGAGCTGACTTGTTAATGTGAGGTGGGAGAATGCTCAGTTTCCTTTCTCCCTAACTTGCACACTTTATGCTTTTTATATTTTAATTTTTAATACCAGTTTTTAGTTCTTAACATCAGATTTCCTAAGATACGTACGAAGTAATTTGAAATAGAAGAATAATAGAAGCATTTTCTGTTTTCCCTGCTGGTAACATCTGTGTGCTCTTTGCAGGAGTTTGAGAAAAGGAAATTGCTGTAAAGAGAAGACACTTTGGAATACTTTCTCCAAAACACCAGTGCAGCACCCGGCCTCCGCTTTCCTTTTGTCTGCTAATCTTCAGTTGCCCCAATGACTTGACATTGGTCAATGAATTTGACTCAGAAGCCATAAACCTCCTGGCTAAACCTGTTTTGGTGTCTCCTTGTTTCAGACGTTGTCACCCCGTTGTAAATCACAGCAAATTAATAAATCTACTACTAAATCTGATCCATCTTTTGAATTCCTGAAGCAGAGCCGCTTCTTCGGTCACCATAAACAAAATCTTTTGTAACTTAAGCACTGCCCCTTTTTAAGGTAAAGTTGCTTGTAGAGCTGCTTTTAAGGATCAAGGCACTGACTTTATGCACATACCACACTTGGCTTTATTTTTAAGAAGTCCAGTCCTGCTCATTCATTGCTGGCCAGTACCTTTGAACAATAGGCCAAAGTTTCCGTCCGTTAAACCAAAGCTGCTGGATCTGAAGGGATTGGTGTTGATCCACGTAGCTGGATATGCCTGAGGTCCAGACTTTCTCTTCAAGGCTGATCAGCCATGCACAGTGCAGTCCTCTACTGGCAAGGAATTTTGTTTGTTGTATAGAGATGGAGTTGTTACTGATAAAAATTAATATAATTTCATGTGCAAAATATATATTCAAAATTGTCTGTAACTATGAAGATGATTTGGTCTTTAGCTGATGTTACCCTAATTTCCACTTTATCTTAACTAGCATTGCACTGCTTGTGTTCTGAAGTCCAAATAACAATGGGACACAGTGGAGAAGAATTATTATTCTCCAGAAAAGAACATAAGGTAACCTTCTTGTTAACCACTCCCAGCACTGTAATGGAAACCCCCTTTTTTTTTTACTGTGGATATAGCCCAAGTATTGTGCCTATAAATGTTGCAAGTTTCATCAGGATGGACTGAAATCCCAGATTGCTTTATATAGAGGACTGAAAGTTCATGTAACCTGGCACTTGTTTAAAGCTAACCTTGTATTCCATAAAGGTGCTGTTACGAAAACTCGTGTCGTTATTTATTTAAAACTGTTCTCAGTTTTCCTACTCAGATAAATCCCTGTGGGATTTTTCTTGCTGAAGCAAGCAGATATGTCAATACTGACATATGCAGCTCCTAGAGCTAAGCCCTGATGAAGTGCATATGGAACAGGTGGTATCTCTGCACACTGAAGGTGTATTTATGCACTTGATTTATGGTCTGGCATCAGCCAGGTGATCCAGGCCTTGGGACACAGAGACCAGGTGCTGCATTGTTCACCATGGCATGATTTACTGAAGTGAACCTTGACACCATGTCACTGGACAGCTGAAAGCAACACTGAGCAGTAAATAATTTGATAAAGCCTATGACAAGAGATAAGGTTGATTTTTTTTTACTAGATGTGCTTAGTTTTCTGGTGGTGCCTGTTTTAATCTGGAGCAAAAAGACTGACAGGTGCCCTTTAGAGAAATAGCAGTGCTAAATTGTCTCAGTCTGAGCAAGAGTGCAATTTCTCTGCAATGAGTGTCAGGGAATTGCAGCCAGTGTTCTTATGAGCCTGATAATCAGAGTAACTCATGGTAGTGCTGTGCTGGTGCCCTTTGGGATGGGCAGTGCTCCATGATGAACTGCCTCAATTTTAGCTCTGTAACAGATGCTCTTCCAGGACAGCTGAGGAGGAGGGAGTTTCCTGCTGGGGATTGCTCCTTGGGACCTCTTTTAGAGGCACCAGCTATTTTAGAAGACAGCTATGAACTCCAATGATTGCTGCACCCTGGGAAAGTGTTTCTGTCTTGAGATCTGAGGGTGGGTTTAACAGTTCACCCCTGGCTCTCAGGTTTGCAGCAGTGTCCAGTGCTGTGCCTCAGCAGCTGCCTGGATCTGCTCCAGCCTGGACAGCAGTTTGTGCTAACCTGGAACTGATGTCACCTCAGGATGGGGAGGGACCCTGACCTTGTCTGAGAGAAAGGCTTGGTCTGCAGTTTTTTCTTGCTGCCTAAAAATGTGCGCTTGACAAATAATCAGCTAATTAATGACAGCATCTCTTTGGAAAACATTCACATCTGTTTAGTACCATATGTTCTTGTGGATAAATATTTTGAGTGATCTGGAAAATTGTTTATTTTTTTTAAAGGCAAAACTTAAATTAGTGTTGAGCCTTTAATCTGTTCCTACTCTTTAACCTAGTAGTTAACCTATATAACTATAACCTGGTATAACCTAGGGAGTTTTTATGTGCAAGAGAAATGCTGCCAGTGTTGGTGTTCCCATAATATTTTATGAAATAGTCCTATTTGTGTTTCTTGATCTACACCTGACAATGGTGTCAATCAGTAAATTGCTTTCACTTTTGAGAGATGAATTCTGGAAGTTCATTTTGGTCAGGGAAATTATTGCCACTCTGATTTTCTTCAACAAAGAGAGAAGGATGTAGACTCCCTTGGGTTTTGTTCTCTCACTGGACAATATTTGGTTCTGGATGATCCCTAATTCTTTCTAGTGATTGGATCCCCTGGTAGCAGCTAGGTGTCAATGCAAACTGGGCCAGAAAATGCCAGGATCTGAGATACATTTAAAGAAGAACTTCAGACTGACTTCTGTGCTGATGGTTTCAAAGCAATGCCCAACTTGTGATATTCGAAGTCTTAATTTTGTTGAAACTGTGGAATTAAATCTTGTGTTCCAACATGACTATTTGCTCAGTTTATTGTCACCTTCACCTTCCCTTTCCCGCTGCCTGTTGCTGGTCAGGAATAGATGACAGCTTTTCCTAGACAGTCTGATACTATGGGCAGGAGCCTGCAGGTGATTTTGGAAGGTGGCAGTATGTAGTGGTTTCAAGTTTGTCAGTTTCTGTTTCCCAAAATTCATGTAGTGGTTTGAGTGCCTACTAGAATTATTTGATCTATTTCTGCTGTGGGATAGGATTAGGAGAAAAGCAAAGCAGGCTCAAAACTTAAAAGGGTATAAAGACAGGTTTATTAACAAAACTACAAGAGAAAAAGAAATTGATAAGAATCAGCTGTGCTGCTTTGTGTAACTGGCTGCAGCAGCAGATTTTGGGTGTTGTTGGGCTGTTCCTCTTGGAGCATCTGTACAGGGCTGGGAATGCTGAGCAGCCTCCAGCTTTGGGATGACTAGAAATTGCTGGTGAAGAGGGAATAGTCCAGGTTTGATGTTTTCCACAGAAATTTTAACACCAAAACCAAAAGTCTCTTGGACATCAACTTGCAGCATTCTAGTAGCAATTAAATAAGGTTTGTGCTACTGGCCCTATTGTTAAATAATTGTTTTTTTCCTGAGTTATTGAATAAGGGGTTAAACTGTATTTCTCTATCAGAGATTATATCCCAGCACAGGGTGGTGCACTTTGTCTGTAATTAAGGCTACAGGCAAGAGCATATTTGGGAATTGCTGTCTGATTTGCATCCAGCCTTTGCTCTGTGCAGCCAAAGGCTCTGAGGACCCTTCACAGGGGGCTGATTGAGGTGAGTAAGGTGAGGGTAAGGTGTTTCACAGTTAGTGTAAATGCACAATCCTGGAATTATCTGCCTGTTCCTCCTTCCCTGCCTGGGCTGTATGATGAACCATGGAGCTCTGTGACTGAATGATGGAGGCGATTCTATTATACAGGAATTAAAACCTGTTAGGTACCATTGTTAGGGAGAGATTACTTCAGGATGTCCCTCCCCTCTCCTTGTATCTCTGTGAATTTGGTTTAGTGTTGCATTGACCTGAAATCAATGCCAGCAATTTTGGAAAATTTCTTGACTCAGAAATGTTGAAACACTTCCAATTTTCTTAAGGAATTTGTTAGCTCGTCCCATTTGAACTTGAGGTGCAAACAGTATATTTCCCTGGAAGTGGAAATCTGAGAGTTTTGCTCAAGTTAAAAACCTCAGGGAACTTGCTCAGGGTTGCACCAGAGTTATGTTTTGTTTGTTTATTCTTTTGTGTTTGTGCGGTGTGTTGCTTTTTATTTGTTTCGTTTGGGGTTATTTTCTTGTGTTGGGGTTTTTTTGGTGGTTCCAGATCCCAAGTGATATTTGTTGGACCTGCTGACCATCCATAGCTCACTCACAGGACTTAGACCCAGGCAATTCCCTGCTACTCAGAGCATCCAAAAACTCTCATTAAATCTGACTTTATTTCTGCAGCAGTTACATGATCTCAAAAGAAAGGGCAAGAGATGCCTCTCTGTTTACAGAAGCCACATAAATTTCTAGGACTGGGAGTAAACCCGTGTTTCTGTGCTGTAATGAGTAACACAGAGAGCAGTGTTGGTGCTGGGAGTAGGAGCAGTATACTGTAAAAATGTCTGTGCTGTGCAGATACGTAATTGAGGGTCTCTTAAAACCTGTTTTGTTGCTGTAAAAGACAGCACAGCAAATTTATAGTTTCCAACACATCTGTAATATTACAAGATAGTTGCTTTTAAAACCCCACCAGCCTCCAAGCCTATTCCTTTCCATTTGCTGTTTTGCTCTCTAGGTGGCAGGTTTTGACTCCAAAACGTGGATTGGTTCCTGCTCTGAACTCAGGCTCAAAGTGTGCTGGAGAAATAAAAGATGGAAGCAAACCACTGCCACTATATTCTTTCTATGTGTTAGATTGATTTATGATCATATCCTTTTATATGAGTTGGAGAGAGGTGTTAAAGAACCTGTCTGGTTTCCTCGTGGTGTTCTCACTGCACTCGAGATGTTGGAATGTCGTCTTGTTTTCCTTGCTGTATGTTGTCTGAACTGTGTGGGTTTGGCAGTCAAATGGGACCTGCCTTAGAGAAATACCTGTCTTCATTTTGAAACAGGCAAGAAATGGCTCAGACTGTTTCTTCAAGGGCTTAGCAACTCTGACTTTACATTTCTTTTCTTTTATTCAGTTGTTTGCTCCTTGGAAGAGAAGCATCCTCCATGCTGCTGCGTCTACCATGCTCTGTAACCTCCAGGGCAATAGGTCAGCTGTGCCCTCAGGGCTGGGACCAGTCCAACTCCTCTCAGAGCCAGCTAGGCACCAAACCAGTTTGGTTTAGTGGAACCAACCCAGTTTCATGAGAGGTGTCTCTGCCCATGGCAGGGGGATTGGAATTGGATGATCTTCTGAGGTCCCTTCCATCCCAAACCATTCTGTGATTCCACTATTCAAGGTCTGAAGTGCCAGCCCTTGCATGGAAGAGGCTGCCAGGGCTCTTGTGGGCCAGGAGCTGTGTCTGGGAACAGCTGCTGTGTGTGTGGAGACAGATGTGTGCATGTCAAAGTGTCCTGGAAGGATTTGTACCCTGAGGGACAGTGCCTTGCTCAAGGTCACCTCTCCTCCCTTGCTCTGCTTTCAGACTGCAAGTCCAATTATTGACTGGAGCCCTAGCTACAAGGAGGAGAAGCAATAGGCAGGAGATTTAGCCTCCAATCATTTCAGCCATTTAGCTGAGTGTATTTTATTTATCTTTCTGTAGGCAACTGTTATGTTTGTTCAAGACAGGTGCTAAATTTTTTTTCTTCCCCAGAGTATAGATGACTTGGATGTAAATCCAGCCAAAGCTCACAGATGCCAGCCTAGACTGTGACTCAGCCCTGTCCTGAAACATGGAATTTGAGACAAGATCCATGTCTGTATCCCAAAGTTTAGACATGTGGTAGAATCCAGTGCTTGGGGAACACATAAGAAACGAGGCAAAGGCAGCAGAACCTCAGAAATGGTTACTTTTCAGGCATGTTTGATCACTGACCTCTCCTGGTTAGAGCAGAAACTTGAACACCCTCACCTGCATGGAGACAGCTACGCCTGCAGGACAGCTTGGCTGGCTCTGCCTGGAGCTGCAATCTCCCTCCCCTTGGCCAAGTGACTTGCCCAAAGTCATGTTGGAAGTCAAACTGCCACTCCCACACTTCAAAAAGTCACCTGAGCTATCCTTCCAATTTTGAATTAATGCCATTTTACTCAGTATGCGCCGCGTCATCCTCATTTCTGATGCATTGGAACACAGCAACAGATCCGTATTTTTCAATTTGTCCTGTTTATGGTACAGCCCATTTCTGTTGCAAAAACACAGTTAATAATTTATCTAATGTGTCTTTTATAAAACACTTGAGAACGCCAAGATCTGATTTTGTACAGGGAATGAAATCATACAGCATTAATCCACTCTTTCATGCAATGATGGAAAACAATATAATTAGGAGCCATTCTTTCAGCCTGGAAATTGTAATTGGATTGTGAATTTTATAGCGTCAGCCTTCAAAGAATAAACAAGAATTAGTCAACTAAAGAAAATACACTCTGCTTGTTTCCAGCAGGGGCTGTCTTCTGTGGTTAACTTTAGGGGTTATTGTTGTTTGTTCATTTTTTTTTTATTTGCTGCTGGTAAATAAGGCATCCTTAGAGTCTTCAAACATGGATTTTTTCCCTAGGAAAACCTGCTGTGGTGCTAGTCACTCATTGAAGCACCTGCAATCCTCCTGTCCTCTTTGCTTTGCACCTTGAAGTTTGCTTGGAGCATGTCTGGGTGTATCGATGACCCTGTAGATCAGATTTTGAGATTTGGTGGGGAAGCCAGTGTACCCTAAATGGAGGTGATACAGCAACGGCAAAAATGAAAGAAAATACCTCAAACCCCAAAAATGGGAGTGTTGGAGAGTGACAGAGGCAGAAGAGAGCAGGCAGCAGGGGAATGGTGGAGGGGAAGGGGCTTGTCTGTATTTACTGCTCAACCATTTAACCTGCCTTGAAGCACAGAAAAGAAATTGCTTGTCAAGTATTTATTAGCTCTGCTTATGATAAATGGTAGAAATTATCTTGTGTGAAGCACTTAATGAGGACTGGGTAGAAAAAGGCTTCTCCTCCAGTGGGAATCACAGAATCATTAAGGTTGGAAAAGGCCTCCAAGATCATCAGTTCCAACTGTTAACCCTGCACTGCCAGGTCCCCACTAAACCATGTCCCTAAGCATCACATCTACATGGCTTTTGGACACTTCCAGGGATGCTGATTCCCCCACTGCCCTGGGCAGCCTGTTCTAGTACCTGACCATCCTCTCTGTGAAGAAATTTTTCCTAATTTCCAATCTATTTGGAGCTTCTTTCTAGCCCTGCCAGCCCAAGAGTGAGGGTGGTGACTGGACCTGCAAAGCTATGGAGGTATCTCAGGGCATCTCCTGTACAATGCTTTGTGTCCCAGCAGCCTTTGGACATGGGTGTTCTTCCTTGAGAAACTCCACCATGCTCTTCTCTCCTTAAACTTGTCTCTGTTTTTCCAGATGGAAAGCTGCCTCCAGCTCTCTCCAAACACCACATTGTGAGCTTACACAGTAAGGGCCCATTTGAATTTTTTGTCAGACAGTGAAAAGTGAGGTTTTGGTAAACATTGCATATTGTTACCTTTGGTTTATGGTTAAATAAACCCAGTAACGACACAGTCTCTTGGAAAGGCTCCTATCCATAAATTTGAGATCCTCCATTCTCCCCCCAGCCCATGAGGCTTTGCAATTGTCCTCACTACATCACTGTCCCACAGACAGGGCTGGGGACCCTCCTGTGACAGCTTTATGGCTGATGCCTGAAGAACGAGCTGTTACTCCTTGCAAATTATTTTCTAGATTGCCACCAAAGTATACATCATTGTGTCATGGGATGGCAACTATATTAAATCTGGTTAGATAGTTAGGGTGGGTTGCTCTCATAAATCAGCCCCTGCCTGCCTGCCTTGTTGCAGTGGAAATACAATCGATAGTTGTTGCAGCAGTTTATAGTGTTAAAAACATTTCTTTTTTTGCAAAACAATTTTTTTAATACTTTTCCAATTCGTTAGCATCCTGTCTATTTAGTGCCTTGAAAAAACCCCAAACACATCCTCTTGGAGTCTGCATTGTCACTTCAGTAATGCATCCGTTGGAACATTTGGAAGTCGTTAAAAAGGGGAATTATTTCATCATGATAAAAAAAGAAGGATGAGAACAGCTCAGCTGAAAAGATTGCGTTGTCAGTTCTGATTTAATGTGTGAATAATGCTTGTGAGATGGGGAGAACATCTTCTGCTGGATAGATTGTTTTTGTGCTGTTAGAGTCTGAGTGCTGGGATTTACAGCTTCAAACTATGTTTCTCTTTTTTGGAGGATAGTTGTAATGAGCTGGGGTTTGTTTCATTCCCCTTGACTATAAGGGTCTCCTGGAGGCCAGTCATGCAGAAGCCTGAAGATGGTCTGGATTAGAGGAACTCATCTTAAAGTTTTAAGCAAAAAGCCCTGCTGCAAACTCTCAAGTTCTTGTTGCGTGCCTTGTAACTTAATTCTGCTCCTTAAGTGCCCAACTCCTTATCCACCTCTGGATTCCCAGGGGCTGGAATCCAGAAGTATCCCTGTGAGGCTGCCAGCCCATTGCAGTGGCTGTGTCCAAATGGCTGTCTCCATTTGGAGGGGCACTTTTGGAGTTTGTACCCCAAGCCTGTGGAGAAAACCCTGAAAACCTGACCTGCCTGCAACCTGAGAGCTCAGAAACTGAAATGAGGAGAGCTCTGCATCCTCTGGAGACAGAGCAGCCATAAAGGCCTTTTGAAGAGTTTCCTTTGCAAAGGCATAAGCAAGGAGACAATTCTCTAGAAGGTTCAAGAGTTGGAGTTTTGAGGACCCTTCCTCCCTTGCAGCAGGTTCCCATCTTTGAAGCTGTTAAGCAACGTGGCCAAAGCTTCCAGGGAGGTTCTGAACAAGGAAGAAATGGAAAAATTTTTGTTCCTGACCATACCTCTGCAATCAGTGTGAATGAGCTGCCTTAGGTCTGGGGGTTACAAGGTGTCAAGAGATGGTTTCCAGGTGGTTCACAGAACCAGAAAATGGTTTGGATTGGAAGGGACCTTAAAGACCAGTTGGATCTGCAAGTCTTCTCCAAAGGCTGGATGAGACTTGAAGTCACCTGGTCTAGTGGAAGGTGTCCCTGCCCACGGCAGTGGGGTTGGAATTAGGTGATCTTTAAGGTCTCTTCCAACCCAAACCATTCCATGATTCTATGATAAAACACCCTGTTCCCATGTGGCTGGACAACTATTCAGCTCTGGGTATCCCAAGAATTCAGGTTTGTGGAGGCTTTTCAAGGACTGCATAGCCTGGGCTCTTCCCAGGGAGACTGTTTGACGTCACTAAATGAACCAGGTGATTAAAGAGAGGGTGAAAGTAGCAGCTTGCTGGCCTTCCATTTGGAAATATTTCTATCCTATTCACTCGTTTGTTTTATGTGTATTTTTTCTGACTGGACAAGTGAATTCCAGCCTTAGGATTTGAAAATTATGTTCTCCACAGATGCAGCACTAAAGATCAGCTGATAAATGCCAATTATCCCAGGTAGCAGAGTGTCCTGCAATGGCAGGAGGCCACCAAATTCAATGACTTATTTGAGCCTCCACTGACCTCTGGTGCATCAAACCATTCCTGCTCCTTCCTGGCAAGCCCCTCTCATGCAAAATATTAAAGAAGCACACTGTAATTAAACCACTGCTTCCACAGATGGGACAGTTTAAATCCTGCTCATCAGGAATAAGAATATTGATATCCTGGTTATTAATGATGTATCAAATAATTGATTTTTTTCCCCCTAAAGACCCTAAAAGCTCTTTAGAAACTTTGCAAACTAGCCAACAATTCCTTAGAGGGTGTTTTAGGAGACTGTAAGATGGAGCAGAAAGAGAAGAGACATCTGATGGTGTAAAAAGTTGGCACAGAAGGGGAAGAGAATTCTTTAGTTCAGCTCCAAGTTTCAGGCCTAAATCCAGATTTTGACAAATGTAGGAGTGGGATTCAGCTTTCCACATTTTGGAGATGCCAAATAGGCAAATCTTCCACGTGGGGCTTGTGAATGTGATACCTGTGGAAGACTGATGGGCTAAAGGAGACCAGATGGAGGTCAGGGCAGCCTGAGACATCCAAACAGACATCAGCTGCTTGCCAACTTGCCCCTGTGGTCTCCATTGAGACTTAGAGAACCAGCTAGTTCCTGTATTTGGATGCCAAAATGTGTCTCTTGTGCTGAATCCCATTTTTAATGTTACTCAAATATAAAAGGGGTGCGTGTGTGAATTTTGACATGAAAAATTCTGTGTTCATTAATTGACTTTGTTCTTTGTGTGTCTGTCAGGCTGCCTGTCTGACCAAACTGACCAGCATCTGTGCTTCTATATTCTGTGGCTGTTGGGAGGTCTGTGCTGGCAGATCTGTCTGTTTTTTGTGATACAGGTCCAAGTGTTCAGCTACTAATTCATCTATTCAGCTGCCAAAATGTTAGAAGTGTTTTCACTTACAGGATATGTTGTGTCACTTTTCTCCACCAAGAGATTTAAGATATGATAAATAAAATATTATTTGAGTCTGGGTCAGTCTTGCACCCATTTTCAGTCTGATGTGAATTCCAGACCCAGATTTACTCACAGGTTGCGAGCCCTGTGGGGAGAACAAGGATGGCTGGACAAGAAGAGGCTTTTTTTCTCTGAGGTCCTAAATTGTTGCTGGGGCTTCCTCTTTCCTTTTGTGGTTAATAAACAAGCATCTGTTTCAGCAAACGGGTTACAGTGTCTCTTTCCTACACTGGCACCCTCTTAAGGGATTGAGACCTTCAGGTATCTCAGTTCTGAAGGTGTTTGCAATGCTTCTGCATTTATGGGCAAAGTGGTCATGGCAAAGAAGGGTTTGGTGCAGAACATTGGCTAAAATGCTTTTGTCTGTGTTTTCAGGAGGTCACTTCCAATGGCCATGATGGTTTTTCTGGCTTTCAACACTTGTTAAGTCGTTTTTATCCTGCTTAAACCTGCTTAGATCATCCCAAGGCTTCCTCCTATGTGTGCTTGGTTTGGTGTGTGCCTGCAAAATATTCAAAATAGTGATTTGTACCATGGATTACTGTTCTGAAAGGGCTTTGACCAAAGCCTTTGAACACTTCGCCTCAGGGAAACTCAAGTTAAGTAAACAAGGTGGCAGGAGGTTGGCTGGGGGATCACAGGATAATGCAAGTGGGGAAGGGACCTCAGGAGGCCCCTGGCTCAGTCTCCTGCTCAAAGCAGGGTCAGCAATGAGGCCACTGCAGCAAACCCAGCTGGGCAGCAGCATCTTTTTTCAGAAACCTACTGTTTGAACATGAAGCTGCTCTTTGCTTTGTATCCCCACTGTAGTCCCACACTTCAGTTTCCTGTTTGCAGCCTGATTCTGCAGCACCCCCAGCAGAGTTTGGGTATTTTAAGCTCTTTATCTACGTGGACACTTAAATTATTTTCTCTGGTTGGGCTTGGTTTCTTCGATACTCATTGCCTGGTCTAGAGTGGGGTTACTCATCTTTGAGCTGTGAGGAAAGGAAAGGAAAAAGGAAAGGAAAAAGGAAAGGAAAAAGGAAAGGAAAAAGGAAAGGAAAAAGGAAAGGAAAAAGGAAAGGAAAAAGGAAAGGAAAAAGGAAAGGAAAAAGGAAAGGAAAAAGGAAAGGAAAAAGGAAAGGAAAGGAAATCCTACTGCTCTTGCCTATCATGGTTAATAAGAAAGTTGTGCTTCTGCTTCACAATCACTTTTGCTTCCTTAATCCTCTGAAGGTGGCAAAATACATCCAAATAATTTCTTGGCTTCCCTTTCTACACACTTCAGGAAGATATAAGTGAGATATTAAAAGGCTTCAGACCAGTTTGGCATTAAGATTTAAGAAGGGACAAGAAGACAAAACAGTTTGATGTTGAAGGTAGCACGTACCACAGCTTCAAGGCATTGAAGGGTCCTTCACTCCTAGAGCATCCTGAGCTGGAAGGGACCCACAAGGATCATCAAACCCATGAGTAGCAATCCCAGCTCCATTTTCTGGGATCCCTCACCTGCTTTGCTGGTGCAACTATTTCAGCATTTTCTGTAAACAACCTGCACTTTTTAAGCCATAATTACAATTCTGAGAGAAAAACTAAGGGAAAGAGGGAATCAAAGAAGTTCCGTTGCATTCCCTTTCCTATTAGTTATATTCTTCTTTTATCCCTCCTTTTCTCCCCCTCCCTCCACATGTTCTTGGCAGTCCCTCCTGGAGATTATGCATTTGAATGGGAGCAAGTGCCACTTGGAGGTAATTGTGAAGGATTACAACCACGATCATGGCAAAAGAGCTGAGGTGTTAAATTCAAACCTGCTTGATTTGCAGAGCCAGGTGCTGATCCATGGGGGTCCCTGCTCCAGATAGAACATCCATCCTATGTGCAGTGATGAACCTTGCAGCATCAGCCACCACGCAGGTGGAAAAGCCTCTGTTGGTACTTTTGGCAGCTCTGTGAAAAAACTCAGCAATAAGAAGGGCTTAGGGAAGGAAAATTAAAAGAATCAGCCCCACGAAAAAAACCTCTGCTGGGAGAAATGAATACAAATGATGTTGTAAGAGGTGAGTCTATCATTCAGGCTTTTCTAGCCATGCTAGAGCAGGGAGCCTCCTAATGAAACACATTTTAAAGTGATGAAAGCAAACCCCTCAGAACAAATACAGAAGTACCTGGAAAAAAATTCAGCAGGAGATTTTCTTGAGAAAGGCATAGTGAATTAAAAGAACTGTCACTTTTACCAAAATCATAGTTACCACATGGGAAGGAGACATCAGGAGAAGTGGTAGAGTTGCCTGGGCTGGGGACAGGTAGAGGGGAAGGAGCCAGCTGCAAAGGTTGACACAGGTGAGCCCAAGAATATTTTTTAACAGGCTTGGAGCCAGTGGTGGTTTTAACCCCTTGTTATTTTAATGAAACTGAACCACCTGCAGCTGAACCTTTGGCATCTGAGGTAGGAAGCTTTGGTCTGTCCTGGGAAGAAATCTTTCCTTCTGTGAGCAGCAGTGTGAGAGTGCCAGCTGTGCAGGTTACCAACCTGCATCCTTGGAGCTGTTAAGGCTGGCTCTGATTTGGCAGCCCCTGTAGAACAGATATTCCCCTGAGTTCCCCTGCAGAGACAGTGATGTAGCCCAGCTCTGATTCAGCTCATACAAAGTTAAGGCCACTTTGTACTTTCCTAGCAAAACATAGAGCAGAAGTTCCAGATAGTTCAGGGAAGGCTGATATTGCCTAGTGCAAGAGAAAATGTTGTCCTTAAGGACAAAAAATTTGTTATGGACAATGCAGCAAGAGTATGAAAATGTTCCTGCCTGCTTTCTCTAGTACTGGGAATGCTCCTGCCTGGATGCTTGCTCTCTCCTTGGAGAACAGTGGTGGTAGGCTGGTGAACCGGCCTTCACCTGCCATCCAGTCTGCTCTGAGCCCAGCATCTTCTAGAAAATAATGCCCTGACTTGGTAAGTTTATTCATGGATCAATGTCCATAGGGGCTGATTCCCTTTGGGAATCCTTGCAGCACCTCTTCTGCACCTGGACACCCAGTTTGAGAAGTGAGCTGGGTGGGAAGGGAGGTGCAAAGTAGTTTTACGTACTGAATGATTTACTCTCATTCTGAAGCTCTGGAGCTTTCAAAAATCTTCATGAGAGCAATTCCTTATACAACTCCATCTGACACTCTTTCCACTTGGATATTTTGCCATCTCTTTTTCCCCTAAAATTTCCTTGTATTTCCATTCCCTTAACCCTGTTTTATTTTTCTGTCAAGACTCTGCCATGTGGATTCTTCCTGCTGACATGGTAAGTTTTTCCTTCTCCACTGAGAAATGACTCATTTATTACAGTGGGGGATCCAGCTCTTCCCCAACTGTGTGCAGATGCCCTTTGAATCGAGCTTTGAATGAGCTTCATGAATAATAATACAAAAATAGCCCAGTGATGTGATTTGACTTTGGCTCTTGGAAACCTCTAAATCATCTTAGGCACAATTGGTTAAAAGAGTCCACTGTGGAGATGAGCACACATGTACCATGCCAGAAGTAGGCTCCATGCAACCTGTTTGCAAGACTTTTATACCCAGGCAAGTGGGGAAAGTAGGTCATTTTGGTGACATGTGGAGGCTTGGGCAAGGCACCCTTTGCTCTGAGAGCTCGGAGACATCCGTATCAATGCTGGGGAGGTGTCAGAGTCCAGATGGCTCGTGCCCAGCAGGGGATGGCAGAGCCAGAGGAGGAGGGTGTTGATGGATATGGAACAGTCTGGGCTGTCTTGGTTTGGAAAGACAGGTGTCTGCCAGGGAAAGCTGGAGATTCCCTTGGAATGGAGAATGAAAACCCCCTCCCTCCAAATTATTATAATTTTGCAATTAAGGGGCTTTCAGGCAAAGATTTGGGAATAGGAATAATAGTTCTTTACTAGGAATATTAAAAATAAAAACGTAGTAGTACAAAAAACCCAAGTAAACAAAAAAAACCCTAGAAACACTGACAGAGTCGGAATACAACCTGACACCCTGTTGGTCAGGCTATTGGTAGCAGTCCAATTAAGTCCTCCTGGAGTGACAGATGTGGTTCTGTTGGAGCAGAGATGATCCTGTACAAGGGTGTAGGTTTCCTCTGAAGATCCAGTGCTGGTGAGATGGGTCCAGTCTTCCTCTGGGAATCCAGTGCAAACAGGCTGTGCTGGTGTTCTGAATCTCAGATTTTATCCAGGTAAGAATGCTTGGCTCCTCCCCCTGTGTGGAGCATCTCCCAATGGGATGATGTAATTGTATCAGCCATGCAGTGAGCCTCAATGGCCCATGAACAGCAGATATCCCCTGGAGGGAGGATAGGTCGTGGAAGAGATAAAGAACACATGGTTTTAACAGCTGGCCCATTAACAGAAGATACCTGCCACCTCCCCCCTGGAGCCATGAGGAAAGAAACACCTCCCCAGATGTTTCAACAGATGGGAAATAGAATACATCTTGCATTGAACCCAAGACAGGGCTCAGGCTGCAGACACCTTCCTGCTCAGTGTGGCACAGGAGCAGGGCAGGCCCACACCAGAAATGAAAGTCTGGAGCTCTGCTGCCATATGGAAGGGTAGATGGCTTGGATTCATGATCCATTTTCCATTCAGGAGGTGGGTGGAGGTGGCTGGGGGTGCTTGGCTGGGCAGCCCCACTGGGGTAAGCAAGCACGGGGCTGTGCTGCCTCTTTGGGCTGGAGCAAAGGTGCTGAGAGGAAGAGAGACCCAGCAGTCCTGGCTTTGCCTCTTGTCCATGGCCTTGCTCACACCTCATGGACAGAGGAGTGACGAGGCTCAGCCCATGAGGATGGGGAGATGAAGTGGATAAATTTCCCCCACAGGATCTACTCTGTGCACTGCAGGTATGAGCCTTAAAAACCTAAAGCAGCTCATTTGTAAGCAACACTTCAGTCTCACTGGAAGCATTCTCATGGATGCTTTGGGGTTAATTTTTCCTCTTCTTTTATCCTGCTATTCAGCAGTGGCTACCAGACAACGAACCAGTCCTTTTTTTTGAGGTATTTTTTTAATTTGCCTTTCCAATTCTCACCTTTCAACCATTAAGCCTTTTTTGTTTATTTCTTTGTGGCTTTTTCTTTTTTTTTTTTTTTTTTTTTTGAGGGAGAGAGGATATGTTTCTTTTCATGAGTTGTACTTTGTGAGACTAGTCATTTCATAGATCCCTTTTTTTTGGTTGCCATGTCAAGTGTGTAACATCTATAATTCCAGTAGTATCCTTCAGGCTGGAAGCTTCACCTGTGCCAGTCCTTCATCTGCTCCTGCATCTGATTTTGAAGGAGCTCTGATTTGGTGATTTGATTTGACTCTGAACCCCCAGCAGTTACTCCACCACCCAGTGGAATCTCCCAAATATCCTCTCTGTTCCCTAGCAGCCCCTCTCTGAAATGTTCATTGGCCTTGCAGGGACTGAGGTAAGAGAAGAAAGAATTCTCCCTGACAGTTAAAGGGTTTTTTCCTCATCTTTTTTCTGGTGTTTAGTGGTTGTTTGCTCTGCTAGTGGAGAATGGTGTAAATACCAGAGCAATGTCTCCCCTGTAAGAAAGCTGTGGGTGAGCCCCTCCTTGCCCTGGAGCTGCTTGCTGTTGCTTTGGTAGCAATTTTGGGAGCTGAATGTACAGCTGGTCTGGCACTACTGGAGCCTGTTACTGCAAAAAATTGATCTTTTTGGTCCTAAAGTGCTTATTCTCAGGAACTTTATTGGATATACGTGTGCGAAACAGGACAGTAAAATTTGCTGGGCAAACTAGGCTTTAACCATCATCTCTGCAAATTCAAGGATTACTTATAGTCCTTTCCTTCATGGCCTGGTGAACACAGCAGAGTTTGATAGAGACCAGATAAATTATGATGAATATAGCTGCACAATAATGGGCTGGTTGCATCTCTGCCAATGTCATAGATCAAATTTGCTTCAGCGTTTCCATGTTTTGACTAAACTGAGATCCTGAAATATTGTGTCTGCTAATTGTGACTTAAATGCTTGAACTCGGTGGAAGTTTGGCTGCTGACTGTGATTAATTGTCATATTTTAGTGCCATTGATGTTATGGACCATAAAGTTTGTTTCAACAAAATGCCAGTGAAAGCAAAAGTTAAATGTATTAAAAGACAGGAATGGTAAAAGGGTCTGGGCAGAACACCAAGCTTGGGACTGGCATTTTTTTTTCCCTTACTCTGCTGCTGAGTAACTATAATAAATTTCCTAGGTGGTTTTTTTTGTGGTTTTTTTTTTTTTTTTTTTTTTTTTTTTTTTTTTTTTTGTTGTTGTTGTTGTTGTTGTTTGTTTTTTGCTTCATCTATACCTAGCTCAGGAAGGGACTGTCTCTTCAAACCCATCTGCATGGTGCCTGGAGAAATGGGGCTGTAAATCCTGAAGTGTGTCTGCATGTTCCTGAAGCAAAGTCATGGCAATTCAGTTTCCCCACAAGCACATCTGAAATGTGCTCCTGTCACAGAGCACACAGTGACTGAGGTGGGAGGGAGAACAGCTGGGGAAGGTCATGGGTGAAACTGGGAGCCAAGCAAGATGGTGATGGCACAGGTCGCTGTCTGAAGCACTACTGGAAAGACACGGGCACAGTGGGACCTGTCCTAGGCAGGGACAACTCCCCCAAGTGCTGAAGTGGTGACCGGTGCTTTTCTTGTGTCTGAAAACATAAGGACACTTGGCAGTTTCATGATTGTGGAGGTCAGCAGGCCAGTCAGTCGTACAAACACTCTCCCCTGGAGAGAAAGCAGCCCGTGGGTCTCAAGTGTGTGGTGGTTCCTCTAAGGGAGAAACCCTAGGAGACTGCTTCCCTTATGGTGACAAAACGTGTTCTCCCCATGAGGCTTTGAGGTTGCTATGTAAATTGGTTGTACCTCATTGGTTCTTCCCCTCCTTCCTCCTTTTTGCCCTAGCTGATTGGTCCGTTTTCAATCCTTCCCCTGATTGGTCCATTTCTCTATCCCTAACCCTATTGGCCAAGTTGTGTAACCCTGCCCCCTGCCTCTCCTATATAAGTCCCTGCCCTCCCTGGCTTTCCAGTCTTCTGTCCCCAGCTCCCCTCATGGAATAAAGCTCCTGGAGAGCAGCACCAGAGGGCTCTGTCCCGTTCTTCGTGTCATCCAAATAGAGCTGCCTTTCACAACAGAGCTAGATCACTCCAGTGGCTTGGATGTGCCTGTGCCACCAGGACGTCCTTTTCAGGACACTTCTGAGGGAGGTCGTGGCACTCCTAACCACCCACAGACAGCTGTGGGTGAGCTCAGTGCAGCCTTTTGAGGGCCCAGACTCTGTCTGTGACTTCTCTCTGCTATCCAGTTTGGGTTGCCCAGCCTGACCTGCTGGCAGCCAGGCAATTATCAGACCCCATTCCTGATGCTTCTTCCTGTATTAAACTCAAAATCACTTCCTTGGGACCCTGTGCCTCATTCTTTCAAGACTTTATTTTCCTTGGCAGTGAGACAACCTACTCCAGGGGTGTGCTCACCTGTGCTCCCCCTGCAGTTTCCTGCTGTATCATGGGACGCATCAGGTTAAACGCAACCCAAGTCCCATGGCGTCTTTAGGTGGAAAGGAGGCTTAATTGCCATTTTAAATTAAGAGGAGAACATTTGAAGAACTCATTGATCTTACAAAATTTTGAGACTGCCTATGGACTCCAGACCTCTTTAAAGACTTCTCTCAGCATAATGTTTTAAAAGAGATTATTTCTAGTTGATATCGCTTGTTTTGTTTAACTAGTGATAAAAACAACAATATGGGAGATGGCTTGACCCTGGTTAATGTTCTGTGCTGTGTTTTTTGCTTGTGCTGAGCATGAGGATTACAGATAGTGACTTTGTCCAACTGGGACGTGGCTATGGCATGGATTGAAGCGATATTGATCAGAGAAAAATCCCTGGTGGGTACAGAGACTTTAAAAGAAAGACCAGGTGCTGCCTGAGATGTCCCAAATTAGACAGAAGGACATGGATTTCGTAGGTCCTGTGTGGTTTGTGCCCACTCCAGGAGGTTTTCTCATGTCCCTCAGCATCTCAGATAGCCCAAGATACCAATTTGGGTCGTTAAATTGTGCCTTTGTGTCTCTTCATTTTTTGTATCCCAGATGGAGGTGTCTGCGTTTTGCTTCACCTTTAGCAGTCTGGTAAGTGGATACACCCACCGAAATCCGTGTCCAGTGCTCATGAAATCAGCTTCTGCTTCATCACAGCCAAGTCCTCTCTCCCCTACCAGGGCAGCTTTGAGAGGCTTTCAAGGCACTTGAGACAGGCTGTCTTGCTGTGTGCCCTTTAGAAGAAGGACACAAATTCCTAATTTGAGTGTAATCTCATCCCTTTGGTGCTGAGCAGAAAGCCTTTAAGTATATCAGAGACATATTTTAGCTGTAGGAAGTCCTTAGCACAAGATCTTAGACAGTTTGATTGTTTAAGCAATTGCTAAATGCCTCTGTATTTCTATTGTTATTGTAACTTTCCCCAGTTGTTTTCACAGAAGATTTTTTAGGAGGAAATTGGCAATTAATTACAATAACTATGATGATTATTAGCTGTAATAAGGATAGTGATAGAACAGAGCTTACCACCCACATAAAACGCCACCAAACCTAGATGAATGAAGTCACTGCAGGAAATATATGAGTATTAGATTCATAAAGTAATTTCCTTCAGTGTTGTTATCACATCTTCTGGTGTAATCTGAGAAAATAGATGTTCACGTGGCAACTATAAATATTCATCTGCACAAGGAGATTTCGGTCCCTTGTCTCATGCTATTGGTTTTTCCATTGCCAGGAATTTTGTTGTTTTATTCCCCTCAAAGCCAAGCGTGAGAAGGCATCAGGTGCACAATAGCAAAGTTGGAGATAGCGCTGGCTGAAATTAAATTCACTCCCGTTGAATCCTGATGAACGTTTCTTATCTCCAGAGCCACTCCTGTGGAGAAATGTTTTTATAATCTATTTGGCCATTATGAGGCATAAAAGGGGCTCGTGGGCCTGTTTCATCCTGGAGTAAAGGATGTGGACATGTGCAGTGCCCTGCATGAGCTGCCCCAGATCCTGCTGACTGGCTCTGAGCTCCTGAGTTAATGCAAACAACATTATGTTCCCTAAAGGAGTTTTATAGTTAGAAAGAGTTATATGGTAATAAGAGTTATATAGATGCAATACACCTGGGGTGTATAAAAATGCTCAAATTGCAACCCTTTCAAAGAAGTTATCATCCTTGGAAGTGGCTATAAACATGTGTGAGCAGGAGCTGAGGGCTGAAAGGGGAAAAAAATGTCAGCTGAAGTTTTCCCACTTCCCCTGCCCCTTCCTGTGAAATTCACAGTTATATCAAACCTATTGAAATAATTCAGAGCCCTGTATGATGGAACAGTACCATCTTATGGGGAACCATAATCCTGGTAAGTAGCCATAACCATACAAATAACCCCTCTCACTCTCAAAATAAATTACCATAACAAAAAAAAAAAGAAGAAAAATCTATAAATGCAGCTCTACACACAACAATATTTCATTTTTCATTTAAGAAACATGTCAGGAACCCTACTGATGTTGCCTTAATTCATTTTATTATACATCTATTTATTTTCTAACCCTCTGAGGAAAATAAAGTAAAAGAACATGTACCTGTACTTTTATGATAAAAAAGTTGGTTTCCATTCCACTTCTGCTTCCATTCTGCAATCTGTTCTTTTGAAAAGCAAAGTAGATTAAAATATTTGCTTTATTTGAAATTTTCCTGCTGGAAAAGGATTTAAAGGTGGCAGCCAAAAAAATATATCACTGTAGAAGGTAAATTCCTTTTGACAAAAACCTCTTTTCCAGCAGGAACAAACCGATGCATAATCCAGTCACCCTCACTTCACATAGCAGTGGAGCCATGTAATCTTTCATATGAAGTTAATTTCAGAGAGAAATTTTCTCAGCCATTCCTGAAGAATCAACTTGGCAAAGCCTTCACAAAATCTGAAAGCAAGATTGTAATGGGAACCATCAGATACGCATAAACCCTTTCTTCTTTTAACATCCAGATGCATACAAATCTCACTGATCTGCACAAGCAAGCTGGAAAATCTCCCTTCCAAAAAGCACAGTGATGGTAGTTGTGAAAAGAGAGTTATTTTTTTCCCAGTGTAACTCAAATGAGTTATTTCAACTTAGGTTTGAGTAAAAAAAAAAACCAAACAACCCCAAAAACAATTTATCATAATGATCTCCCTTTGAGGTGTGTTTTATATCATACTTAAAACACATTCAAGGCACATGATGTTGATGAGCTCACATGGTGTCTGACTTCCCAGTTTTCTTCATGTTTCTTAACCCAGTGACACAAATGATAGATGGTTTCCAAATTCATAGGCACCTGTGGGAGGTATTTTTACCAAGGAACAAGAGGCAAGGCAGCAGTGGATATGAATTGCTTGCAAAACTGGTTGCATGTGTATTAATTATAATTACTATGAATGACTTTTGTATAAAAGGTAATAAAAAGTTAAAAATGAAGTGAGCACTGTTTTTTAAGAAGCAATTCAGTTCCACTCCTTTCATGAAGTTAAAGACACGTTTGCCAAGCTGATAGCTTTGAAACACACAGAAGCATTTCAGGGGAGCTGTGCTTGCACAGCAACAAAAATAAGCAAAATTCGAGTTGCCTATTTTTATTGCTGAAATCAGTCTCTTTCAACACACTCAGAAGCCTGGCAGGCTGGATGGAAGATGAATGACAGCCGTGGGGGAGCTGCTCTAGAGTGTTGTTCTTAACAACCCTTTTACCTCTAAACCAGGTAGAGCAATATCCATGAATTAACTGCTCGTGCTGTGACTCAGCAGTAAATTCAGGCTACCATATTCCATTGATTTAGCATAACTACAGTCACATTTATGGCACAAAAACATTGAGTTACAATGTCATTTTTAACCTTGCTCATTGATTTCTAACCATGTCAAGTTGAAAGTGGTTGTCTTGTGAACAAACTAAGAATTGTAGATGTCAAATAGTTTCTGTGATAAAAACTTATTCCCAATTTAACTAAAGAGTACATCTCAAGGCTTTTTACCCTACTGCCTTATCAAGGGAAGCCCAAACAACATTTGTGGAAGGTAAGTAATTTGTACATCTCTATCTATACTGATCACCCAAGCTTGCTTCTCATGTAACTCCTGATAAAATTCCTCAAAGGAAAACCCTTCCAGGCAGGAATCTCACCAACCTTTAGATGTATTTTAATACATCAGTGTTGAAATTGATCATCTGCTTTGCCTTTGGAAGGAGTTGAAGAGCACAGGACAGGAGAAGTGTGAATGTAATCCTCTGGCTGGAGCAGTCCTGGTGCTGCAGGACCACTGAGAGCAGTGTGGGTTTGTTGTGGGAAATGGATTTGTAGAGAATTCTCAAAGCCTGACAGAAGGCTCACACAGTCTTGTGCATCTGTATGCAAACCTTGACATAAAGTATGCTGGCTTAGAAAGACCATGGAATAGGACAGACATTGTTGAGAGAGAAATTGAACTAGAAACAAATTTCAAATGATGACCCTGAAAATAGTCTAGAGATTTTAGAGAAATAGAACTATGAAAGATCTATTGTAGTAGGACCCACACTGGGTATTCTAACAGATGATTGGCTTAGCAGCATTGTGTGGCAAAAGCTGATAGGCCAAAAAACAACTATAATGTGTTGTAATTAGGAAATAGTTTGGCTTCTGATTTCAATGGTGTGAATTGTAACATCTGTACCATCTCACCATGAGAATGAAAATGGAATGAAAATCTTTAAAACACCTCTCAGGAGCCCCATCTCTGGGTCAGAAAAAGGGTTTATCTGACAGCTGTGAAATGCTGCTCAAATTGTACAGCTCTCAGCATGCCAGTGTTAGCGTTTCAGTGGGATTTATCGGGGCCAAAACAAGTTGCATGTCTGTAAGATCAAGGTGGGATTATCCCAGGAATGGCCCTTGGTGTTCCCAAAATTTACCCAATTCTGTCTTTGCTTTCTGAGCCTAAGAGCTTTCATCTGAACTTCACAGGGCTTTTGGTGGGAGACTGAGGGGGGATTATCTTTTATGGTTTTGGGGAGCAAGCCCTTGCTCTGTTTTTGCTGCTTGTAGCCAGCCCACTTTCCTTCTCAGAAGGAACAATAATGATGGATCTGGGCTGTTAAAATTGATACTTGGGGTTTTAGTTTTGTAGCCTGGAGCCTTCCTCTCTTGTCACTGAGTGGTTTGTGCATTAGTCAGGAGCACTGTTGCAGATCTATCCAGAACACAAATAAAGCTGCCTGGATGGGGGCAAGGGAAATTGCTCTTCCTTGCAGTTATGTGTCTTTCTACCTCAAGAAATTAAATTGGTTTTGCAGAAGTGTCTTTCTGCACTACGGAAAAATCCATCCTGCTGGCTCTTACCTGGAGAGGGTTACTGAGCTGCTGTTGAGTGGGGCTTGAAGACATAAACTGATGGCAAGGTCTCCTGGCAGTGGCCAAGGCTCAGACAGCCAGTGCTGGTGCTGGCCCTGCTCCAAAGCCCTGTGGTACAAAGGCATGCATCAAAGGGACAAGAGAGAGAAGATTTGCTCTTGGTCATGCTCTGCTCTGTCTCTGCAGACTGGGAACTGGAACCTCCTCTGCTGGGATGTCTCAACAGGAAAGTCATCTGTGCCATGAGCTTTCTGGGCTCAGCTGCAGGGCCAGCCTTGAGCCTTTCCTCCCTTCTGCATCTGCTGCCAGGGATTCCCAGCAGTGTCCCTGTAGCTCCATTCCAGCTGCAGCAGCTACATCCAAGAGGCAGTGATGCCTGGAACAGAGGCTAGACAGAGTTAGAAAATAAGGAAGGTATTTGTTGAAAGGCCTTCAAAGGATACACCTTGGGCAGTACAAGAGCCTGGCTGAGGTTACACCCAAGATGGATCACGGTCAGGAGTTTTTCAGACAGATATAAGCTTGGTCTATTTACATATCAGGGGTTAATTGTCCAATTACAGCTTCAGGTAACGAAGTCACATTCCCCCAGTTTGCTCCCCCCAGTTTGCTTTTGTTTATACTTTTCAGGCCTGAGGCTGACATGATGACCTCGGTTCCCATCTGGGAAAGGATTGTTTTGTCTGACCAAACTGTGAAGAGAACTTACTCTGTATGAAGTTCAGAGTTATACACTAATGCAGTACAGGATCTCAAAAATATAAAAGCTAAAACTTAAGGCATTAGCAGGAACGAGGTACCTGGGAAGGAGGACACATTTCTGGATGGGGAAAGCTTCCAAGGGGGAAGGTTGAACTTCTTTCCCCTCTCCACTGCCCGTTGAGCTGTGAGGAGGATCCACCTTGCAATAAATTCAGCATGGCAAAGAGGCAAAACGTCCCAGCCTCCCATTTCTCTAACGCAGAGCAAACATAAAAAGGATGGGCAGGGAGATGTGAAGGGAAAACTCCTGGTTTATGTCTGCTTGTATGCAAGTTTCTTTTTCCTCTTCTAAACTGCACCTGATATATTTTTATTGGACCAAGATGTAAAACCTGAATTCGATTGCAGCCATGATTTCTGACCCACTAAGTGTTACTGGGAATTATCTCTTGAGGCAGAGTAACTATTTAATACAGCACATCCCTTGTGTTCAGTCATGAAAGCTGCCTACAGGGTCTAACATTTCTAAATTGAGTGATTATCTATTGGTAATTGCACTCTCTAGGCAGACCTGGGGAACAGACATATGGTTAGAAGAACGGCTCCATTTCTTTCTCCTTCCTTTTCTTTGGCTGCTTACTGCTAACGACAGCACTTCAGCTGTTTCCAGGCTCTGAAAAATGTTGTAAAATCTGAAGGAGTCAGGAAAAAAATTTCACAAACAGCAGCTTCCCTTGGCAGAAATGTTGTTACCCCTGTCACTTCAAGGTGCTTTTATGCCACACAGCCAAGCTGAGTACAGGAGAAGTCCACACATCGAAGACTAAAATCAAACTCAGTTTTTTTTCTTTTCTGGCTCCACTAGATTGGTGCTCTGTTATCTGGACACGCCTCATTTCCACTGTAAATCTCTGCAGGAAGAAATGTGTATGACTTGACCTTTACACCTTAATTCTATTTGCTGAGTCTTTCCTCTTCATCTTGCAAACAGGAATTAGAAGCAGCCTTTACACCCTGAGCAGTCCCATTGTGTTTATAATAACTCTGATTTCAGCATGACAGAAATATGATCTCAAAACGTGAGCTAGGACAGCGTGGCTCCTGTGGTAGCTGCTGACCACAGTGAAGAGTGCTGGCAAAAGCTGTTGTATGAAATGGTAAATTTTCAATAATGTAGCTTCTAAGTATATGTGGAAAATTCCAGACAGCTCCTGTAGACTTACTCAAGACTTCAGTTCCAAGAGAATTTGCAAGTTCCCTGCTAATTATCAATGCTCGAGTGCTTTTCAGTGGCTGTGGTGATTCTATTTGAGATCTAAATACTTTCATGGCCTGACTGAATGCAGGAAAAATCTGGAACTAATATGCATGTGGGTCTATGAAGTCAGTGCCTAAAGCTTTGTACCCACTGAAGCTGTGATAACCTCACAGCCACTGCTCGAGCAGGCATTTTGAAGCATCACCAACCCTTTTCCCTGTGGACACGATTATGGCAAGTCCCTTGAAGTTTAAGTCACCTGAAGTTGTCACTGGAGTGATGCAGTGAGGGATGAAGGAACACCAGGAGGTCAGCTGGTGTGGATAAGGATGTTACAGTCAGCACTGCAGCAAGGGAAAGGCTTTCTCCCAAATGCAGTTTGGCTGGAGATATAAAAAGCATCAGAACCTGAATCAAGATCTGTGAACTGCTGGCTGTCCTTGGGGTCTTGGAAAGCTGCTCTCTGTGGTATGCTTGTGGCTTTGTGTTCTAAAGGAATCTTAACAGAGTGTGAAAATCCTCTCTGTGGAACCTCTTAAACTCCCACTGCAGTGGCCTTTCCCTGCCACTAGGTCTTGCAGATCACCTGCTTGCCCTCCATGACACGACTTTTCTTCTTTTCCCCAAGGTGACCTTTGAGACAGGGAGCTGCTTCCGCAGGACCAGGGAAGAAGTGGTTGTTTAGTGTTGTACTTCTGAATTTCAGCATGACAGTGTTTGGCATGACGATACAAATTAAAGGATGAGAAACAGGTGTTTGGATTGGGAAAAGGATTTAATTATGAGGAATATTCTTGCTGACTGGTGGTTCTGTGGTTAAATGGGTCTGTCATCATGCTCCTGAGCTGTGTAAATAAACAACACCCAAACATTCAATATTAATTAGAAATGTTACATAGGCATATGCTAGTATTGAAGCACCTTGACATGTTCACAGATTGCACAGCTGGAAATAATGGTGAATTTTTACGAAATGCCATCCCAGCTAGAATTCTCTGTTGGGAAAAAAATCCCAACAAAACATCACCACCCCTAAAAACCAAAACCAAACAAAAACCCCGAAGTGGCAAATTTCCATGGATAGAAATTGATCTGCAGAAGTTGGTCAGACTTTCAAACAGTTACTTGGCCTGATGACAGCGTGTGTGCCCAACAAATGAGCTCTGTGTCCTAAAGCAGATGTCTCAAGAGGTTGCTGTTTCTGTTTGTGCACCCCATCCCCTCGGCAGGGGACCAGAGAACTGTGGAGCTTCTGAAACCACCACAGCTGGCTGTGACCTGGTGCACCTGAGCCCTCTGTTCACAGCCATTCCCTGCACAGGAGTTCACACCCTGTGCCCCAGAGCATTGTCCAAACACTCCTTGAGCTCTGTCAGGCTGGTGCTGTGACCACTGCCCTGGGGAGCCTGTGCAGTGCCCAGACACCCTCTGGGTGAAGAACCTTTTCCTGATATCCAACCTAAACCTCCCCTGACAACCTCAGGCCATTCCCTCAGGTCCTGTCACTACAGAAAAGGGAGCAGTGTCATCACCCTCTGTGCAGAGACTTCGTGGCCTTGAGATGTCTGGGTCTTCCCTGGGTGTTTCCAACCTTGTTCCTTCCAGTTTTTGGACAAGTCTCATATTTTAGTCCTGAGACATGCTCTAGTATGATAGGAGGGAAATCATCATCTGGGTTTCAAGATCCGTGAGGATTCCAAAACTCTGGTGGAAGGAAGGAGGAAATGCACGGATATATGTAGAGTTAATCCTTCAACTGACAATCAGACTCTAGTCAAAACGCCCAAAATATTCTGGGAGCTGAAGTTAGAATCATTAGTAAATGAGTGATGGTTTACCTTCTAATCACTCTAACATGTACTTTGTTCCAAAGAGCTTTGCTGAAGTGGCTGAAGCCTGCACAGATGGATGAGGAGCAGAATCAGTCAGCAGTGGGTCACAACCCACCTGTGAGGAGAAGCAGCAGCCCCTGAATTATAGGGACTTACAGGAGGACTTGAGTAATCACACCCTGGGACTGAGCTAAAGGGTTTCATGGGGAGTGGGAAGGGTTGTCAACCTTCCAGGACTCTCACCAGGGTAAATGGCTGCAACAGCCCGAGTTTTTCCTTAAACAGGAGGTTATTAGAAGGGCAATTATTACAGCAGGCTGATTCCTTGGCCCTTTGCAGGGTGGTCTGCTGAGAGCTGGCATCTTGCTTTTCCCTTTACAGATGGATTTTCAAGCCCATGAACCTGCAGCTCAGATGGCTGAGGGTGGCAGAGCTGGCACAGTTAAATCTGAATTTCTTCTCAGGCAGTGTAACCACAAGGCACAACCCATGCAGCATCAAGAGTGAGCCTGAGCAGCCTGGTTTATGTTGTGGCTTGTTCCTGGATTAGGTGGGCTGATGACTTTCTTTATAGTGTCACCTTAGAGTGTGTTTGACTGCTGTGACCTGGCAGCGTGGACCTGATTCAGCCTCTCTGTCTCTGCCTCTAAAACAAGCACTTTTATACTGTGTGATACTCCTTCCAATTCCTCCCCACACCACATCATTCTCCTCCTTGGCAGCCTTGTACAAGCTAAGGACTGAGAGGAAGCAAAAACCTATCTAGCAAAGACAAATAAATGAACAACGCACATGAAAGCGGCTTGCCTTGAAACTTAAATTGGTTGCTAACTTTCTTCTGGCTTTGGCAGGGAAACAGATTATTTCCAGTGCCCCAGCCTTAGGAGCTTGGCTGCTTTTCAGCATCTGACTAGGGCTCCAATGTTGGGAATTTTATTGTCTTCAGCACCTGCAAAGGCAAAGCTAATAAGTTATTGAAGTTTCAAGGTAAAGTTAAATGCTGTTTGGTTTGTTAATTGAATATTTAGCCTGACTTCCTAAGGAGGCAAAGCTTGCTGAGTGTTTGTATATGTCTTCCCATTAAATTTTAAACCAAAAATTGAGTAGGAATGATACCCAAAAGGCATAAGAAGTGTCCAGTTAGAGATGAGAACTCATTCCTAATCTCCAGAACAAGATAAAAAAATGCAATGTGAGGACTTTGAGTATTCCTGGGCAAATCCACATAGAATTACACTCCCTGAGGGTCCAATCCACAAGAGAGTGAGAGCACACTGACCTTGCACCATGTCCTGTTGCATTTTAAGATTTTTCATGAACCATTTCAGTTGCAGGCTGAATGATTTTGATCCTTGTCATGGCAAATATCTCATGCCTCCCATGTGAGGGCTGAGGGGTCGGATCATCTTCTCCCTGTTCATTCAACTAAAAGAAGTATTTTTACCTACTTTTTTGCATGAATTAGGCAATGGGATCTTGTGAGACAGAGAGATATTTATGTAGAAGAAACCACTAGAACCAATGACACACCTATCTGCAATTTTTCCCACCTCTTGCAACAAAAAAACTCCTCCTAAAATGATCAATATTGAGCTAAGAAGAAATCAATTCCCTCAAGTAATAAATACCACTCAGCTCACCAGGGCCTTTACAGTTTGTTTCTATTCACATTGTTATAGGTAAGGTATTGGGCTGTTCTGCAGGAATCAGGATGAAAGAGCTGGATGGAATGAAAGTTGATTCTAGCCAATTCAAGACATTTAGAAGAAAAATCCTCACAACTTCTTCTGAGCAGGGTCACACAAAGTGTAGTGGGTTCAGTTGCTTTTATTCTTGTGAACATGGTCCTGAATCAACAAAGAATTATGCATGCACCTGGCTTTGCAAGCAGAATAAATTTCCACTGCCTGTGCATTTAAAGCTCATTAGCCTTCAGGGGGACTCTGCCCAGAGCATTGAGTTAATCACCTGTCACTGAAGATTTTCAGAAATGGGTCTAAGGGTGGCTGCAACAGTGAGCTGAGCTGAAAGTCCCCCTCCTTCAACTCCTTCTTCTGCAGAATCTGTGCTTCTAGGGAAACTTTTGAGCGTTATTAGAGGAGGAGATGTGTGTGTATCTCACCCTCTGGAATGGCTGTTCAAGCCGTCAAGAGTTATCTTTCTCCTTCCAGTAAAGAGATGCCAGGAAAATGTTTGGGAATAGATTCTGGGTCTGTGGTAGGAGGTAAAGCAATAAGAAGTTTGAGGGTTTTATAGGTCTGAAAACCAGAAACCTCTTCTTAAGAGTTGCTGAAGGTACTGAACCAAGCAAGTTGCCTCGGTCTCTGTGTATGATCCATCCCAGAGTAGCTGGGAGCAATGACTGCAGAGGCATTTAGCAGTCAAAAGATCTTGACACATTGATTTCATGTTCTGCATTGTCAGTCCAAGTCCAAGACAAGGCTCAGCCTTGAGGTTTATTTTTTACTCCTCTCATCCCTATTAAAAGCCTGTGGGTGACTCCCCAGAGGCAGAAGACTTTGCTGCCATTTGGTTTAGGCAGCAAAACTGCCAATTGCCAGTTGTCCTTAAATCTTCATCACTTTGTTATTTTCTGAAATAAAGCTGGTTTTTGATAGTTGATGTGATGAGCTTCGTGTCCTGTGCTGAATGAGAAGGACTGGACCAACAGATCATCCACTTTGGAAACACATTTTACATGTATTGATGTTTGTGGCTCCATGAACCTCCCAGTAAAATCTGCTGCAGAAAGCCTTTGGCCTTAATTCCTGCACAGAATGAATTCTGGTTCAGTGTAGATTTAAGGAAGAAAACCTGCAAGTTCAGATAGAATCCAGACATGCCTTCTAAATAAATCCAGGTATCACAAGCAGACAAGCCACCACTTCCTTTTGATTGTAGCAATTAATAACTCACACCTTTTGTGGGTTTAGGATTAATGTCAGGATTAACACCAAACACCAGCTCTCCCCTACAGAGCTCAGGAATTTTCATACTGCATTGTAATTAGCCCGTGTGAGCAGCAGAGGGTAGTGTATTACACGGAAAAACAGATTCTATCTGGCTACCAAAGTTATTCTGGAGTGTTTTTCAGAGAAGCAGATTCATAGGAAGCATTTAAAGTGAGAGCAGGACGGCCCCTCTCTGCTGCAGTCCTGCATGGAAGGGCTTAGCTGCTGCATTGTTCAAAGGTGACATAAAACTGATATTTATTTGGGTGCAGGAGGTTTGTCTGTGCTTAAATGCTTCAAACTTCAGTGCTGCACCAAGGTCTGATGCTGGATTTGAAGTTTGATTTCTGGGTGTCCGAGCAGAGGTTTTCCAGGATTGCACCTCAGCTGTGTCCCCTTCACACTGGGGAACATGCCCTGTGCTCCTGTCACACAATTTAACTTGCAGGGGTGTCACAGCCCCCTCAGAGGTCACAGGATTGCTCAGTCTGGGCCATCAGGGCTGTAGAGCTCACACAAAATCATGGAATCATTAAAGCTGGAAAAGACTTCCAACATCAAGTCCAACCATTAAGCCAGCACCACTGTGTTCACCATTAAACCATGACCCCAAAGGCCATAGCTGAACATCTTTTAAACACTTCCTGGGATGCTGATTCCAGCCACTGCCCTGGGCAGTTCCAGTGCCTGACAGCCCTTTCAGTGAAGAGATTTTTCCTAATATCCAACCTAAACCTCTTCTGGAGCAGCTTGGGGCCATTTCCTCTCATTTTGTCCCTTGTTACCTGGGAAAACAGACTGACCCTCATCTGGCTCTTTTCCCTTCTCTGGACATGAAAAAATCCAGCTGCTGCTCAGTGCAAAAGTAGCTTTAAAGAGTTCAGTCCCACGGGGGTTCAGAAAACATCTGCCTGGGTGTAGTCTGGGTTAAATACTGTGAGGACAATCAGTGTACTACCCTCTTCCCTCCTTCCATCTGCACTGAGACGAATTCCTCTGGCTCTGAAGAGCAAATCTCTGCCTTTCCAAGCTGCTCCTGCTTTTCCAAGAGTATTTGAAGAATTAAAGTGGTGTATAAGCCTCCTTGTGTTGCTGTTTCACCTCTACACCTCTCAAGGCTGCGGATAAATTGTAGCAGCCCCAGTGAAGAACATCTCACCTTGTCATCTCAATGCCTCTGGAAAGGAGAGCTCCAAACAGGTCTTCAAAATTTCTCTGCCTTTCTTGTAACTTAAAGAGAAGGAAATTTGGTAACTGGTGCTGAGGGAAGCTGCTAGAGAACAGCTGTGCTCTTTGAGATAATACATGTATATTTGCACATTAATATTTACAGAGATACGTGAGAGTTTTACTTTTGCTTTTTATTTTTTGCAAGAAAGTCCTTGTATAACAAACACTAAATGGAGTGTAGGCAAGAGCACAGAGGATTTTTTAGGGATGCTTTCTCTCTTTCATTGATGCAGTGCAGTAAATATCTCACTGGGAGGCATCCCTAGGCAGGATGGTCTTTCTTGCATCTCCTTTTGTATGAACAAGGTCAATGAAAAATCTGTTCTTGACCTCTCTGGTTTCCTCTGGAAGATTTGAATGCTAATTTAAAAAATTCAGAAAAAATTATCATCTTAGGAATTACCTCTATCCCCCTTACAAAGGGACAGCTTGAATATGGACAAAATGGCATTTTGCAGCACTGTTTAATTAGAAAAGCCTTGCCAATTTCTGCTGGCAGTGAGGATGGAAAGGAAGTAAAAAGGAAGTCAAAAGAAGTTAAGTGATGTTAAGGTGGTTGTGGAAAATGGGATGTACAAGCACTGGAGCCCCTTCTGGGCAACCACCTGTGCCTGTATGGGTGGTGCTCAGTTAGAACTGTGGCTCTCCCTGCTGCTGACTTTCTCCCTGACGCAGAAATGGAAAATAACGTGGTCTTTTTTGTCTTAATAAAGTGGATTTGCCTCTCCCATTTCTTAATGAGGTTCTTGAACACCCGCCAAGATGCTCATAACAAGAAATGTTATGAAGCCCATTTCCTAAATGGTTTGGGGTTTAATTTGGTCCTTATGGCCCTGGATAATTTAAAGACTTTTGATCTGCTCAATCACAGTTATTTGTTTTATGGTCTGAGGCCTTTGGGTCTTGCAACAGTCATTCATCCATTTCTTGTGCTAAAATGCTACTTTCTGTCCTTAATCATCATCTTGGTGATAAAGGTAATTTATAACTTTGCTTTTCTGTGCTCAGAGGGGGATATGACAGCTACAATCCCTCAGGTGTACTGCACCCTCCATCAAGCAAACCATTAATTCTAGCACAGCAAAGGTGTCAACCTAACTGGTTTGGAGGTCCTGAAACACGTGTCCCTCCCCTTAGATAAATGGAGTCAATTAAATCTCCCATTAAGATCTCCTACTTTCACAGATGGTCTTTCTTTTTCTCATATGATAATCATATTAAAATTGCATGCAGAGCCATTTGTACATTTTAACATTAACGTTTGCTGCTCCAAATCAGCTGGGGGAAGAGGGAATTGTCACAGTTTTCATCAGCCTCTTCTGCTGTCATTGTAATCCTTCCAAAGGGAGCCACTGCAGCCCGAGTAATCAGCAGCTAAAATTTGTTTGCACGAGCAGGTGAGAAGAGTAAAACGGCGGATCCAGGACCTTCGTGGGTCTCCACTGTGGAATGGAAACGTTTTCTGAGAAATTATTACTGAAGGAAATGAACAGGGCCAGGGGATGCCCTGCCCAGATGGCTCTTCTTAGATTTTGTTGAGCCAATACTTTCAGCAATTGACAAAAAATTTGAGTCTTGGAGTTCTCTGCTGCCCTCGAATTTGGGCCTGGCTGGTGCTGAGTGCCCTCAATTTTCAGTTGTTATGATGAAAGCATTGACAGTGTTGGAGAACACAGCAGAATGAGGTTGGAATTGGTCTCGTGTATCAAGTTGTCTGTGATAAAGAATGGCACCTCATACCCTCCTCTCAGAGAGCAAGAAACTCTGTCTTTAAGAGGAGTTTTATTTTTCTTTTCTTTAATCTCCAGCTGGGACTTGACTTAGAGGAAGTTGTTTCTAATTGCCAGTTTAAATATATTAATGGCCAATTTTCCAGCAATTTTTCTTTTTGTCAGTGTTTTCCTTCAGCTTCAGGGTGCTTTTCTCTGTCTCTTGTTATCAACCAAGAGGAATTAGGTCCCATCAACTCTCAGGGGAAACCTTATTTCAGAAGAATAATTTTTCATCCATATCTCATCCTCTCACCAGTTTTCCACCCATTTCCCATTTCAGCCTCAGCCTCTTCTAGACATAGAATAATTTAATTTCTTTGTAAAATGGCTTTGCTATGTCTTTACCTGTGCCTAGAAATACACAGGTGCCCACCTTGAGTTAAGAGAGGTCTTACCAAAGGGCTGGCAGGAGGATTTTGGGGCAGGGTACAGCTCAGCTGACTTCAGCTCTGTGTAGTAGCTGTGCCTCCATCTCAGGTTTCCTGAACAAATGAAGTTCATTGTGGAAAGACCTGTCTATTTTATTGGCCATGAGGAACTTGGGTTTCATCCTTGCACATACAAGGTCATCCATGGGCTCCTGAAGTTGGCTGTTTGGGAAGAGGTAGAACAAATTCAGCTTTAACTCTCACCCATAGTTTTCAGCAATTTCATTATCTAAAAAAATATTCCATCTGTGGTACATCGCATTCATCGTTCCTAGTGGTTTTCTAGGAGAGAAGTGCCCTGGATTTACAGCTCAAGGACAGAATCTTCATCAAAACTTAATAAAGATTTAGTTTTAATTCTCATTTATTTTACTTTATAACATTTGCAGACAATGAGCTTTACTGCTTTAATGAAACATGTCTTATTATAAACCTGTCAGGTCTGCTACAGAAAGAACACTGATTATTTTTTCAGTGCATACCAGGGGGATTTATTTAATTTTTTGTGTTCACTTATAGTCTCTGCCACAGCTTTCAAAGAAACTAGACTGCAGGGTGGGTGTTCCTTTTGCATTGCCCCACTTGCAGCAAAAAGGGCTACACAGTAAGAACGCATCAGTGACAAGCTCAACATCTCTTTTTGGTGTTGGGGAGAGAGGTGCTGGGTGCTCAATAACTTTTGTTTGTGAACTACTATTAACATGGGACTAGAAACAAAGAAACTTGGATCTTGTAGTATTTCGTTATATCCTCAGGCAGTTTCACAGCTCTGAGTCACTTTCTTCATTTGTGAAAGGAGAACATAATGGAAATTCAGGAATGTGCTAAAATTGATGTGTATAAAACCGAGCAATATGGAGACAACACTTCAGCCACTTCTGAAGCAGCTCCCACTAAATCCTGTACAACAGAAATGTGTGAAATTTAATACAAAACAACAAGACACGACTGTGCAGCAGTTTGGGACAGAGAAGGAAGAGGGGTTCAGAGGACAGAGCGTGGTACCTGTTTTCTGTATGTAGTGAACAGGCAAAATGATGCAGATAGAAATGGTGCCCATAAACACCCATCAGGCTGAAAAGGCATGGGAAATGTCCAAGTCCCACCTGAGCCCATAAAGATCTCCCTGACCTTGGTATCCACCTGCAGTTGCTTCTTGGCTCTTTTTAGTGACATTTTCTGGACAAAACCATACTTCTCATCTTTTATTTTTTTTTTTAAACCATAGAAAACTGGCCAATTTTCATCAAAAAAGCCAGCAGGTGTCAGTGAAATCTGCCTATGCATGAGAGCCTGATAAGAGTTTCGGTCCAGAAGTAGTATATTGTTTTGTGGTCATTTTCTTTTAAGCTTCAGGGGTTGAAACTTGCATTTTCTTTGCTTCCCAAGCCCCTGGCAGAGGGAGTTTGAACCCACAGCTGTGGTGTGGCTGTGTCACTTGAGCCTGGTGGGTGAAAGGAGATGGGTGGGCCAGGTTTCAGCTCAGCTGAGTTTTTCCTCTTCTTCATATCCTGGAGCCTGGATCTGGTGCATGGCTGATGTGCAGTGGGAGTAACTGTGAGACCTTTTGCTGGCTGCAGGGGCTCTTCAGGAGTAGTTTCTTGAGAGAAATGGAGTCTCTGGCCTGACTGACAGCACAGGCTCTGGAAGATGTCTCAATCCATGAACTGTAGGTTTAAAACAGCCCATCACAACTTCCCAGCAGAGGGGTGACTCTAGTGGAGCCCACAGTTCTATAATCCATACAAAGTAAAAACCTAAAAAATCTCAAAAATGGCTTTTGGTTTGAGAACTGGATCAATACAATTAGGGCTAAACTTTGCAGCCCCTGGCTGCTCACAAAATGCTGCCACTGTGATGATGAATAATAACAATAATGACAGCCATCATCATTATGGCTTTTGGTGGAAAGATTTAATGGAGAGTGAGTTGAAGAACTTAAATGTCAATAAACTTTCTGTGGTTTCATGAATGCTCAAGTTCTGCCTTCCAAAGGTAAAGTGGCTAGTGTTAATTTGGCTCTCAGCATTAGAATGATCTTCTAAGGTGAGGACAGCCCTCCTCAGCTGTCAGAGTGATCTCATATGGTTTGCATGCCCAGCCTCCCAGCTACTGAATTTTAGGGAGCCTACCTGGGCAGTGCTGTGCCTTCCTGATTTCCCCCTCTCCCTGCTGTGTGTGTCCTGCTGCATGCTGCAGATGCCAGGCTAATGCTGTGAATGACACCATTGTGTAATTGTTCATAAAAGCCTCATCAAGCCACACGTCCCTGCAAATGACACCAGAATTCCTGCTCAAGTGGCACGTAAGTCCATGGTGACCATCAGGTCCAAGCTGAAATCCCTCAGTAGATGGGAAAAATAATTATTGGTACTTACAATCTTACCTCCAGACATTACTGTTTCTGTGGTTTTTTTTCAGAGGAAGGAGGGGACAATTACCAGCACTTTGATGGGGATATAAAGTGAGAATTATTACCCACTGTTTAGTATTTGGTTATTCTTTTTCATTTGAAAATTAGAAATTAAAATATCAGGGAAAAATAAAAAACACAAAAAGCCACACAAAAGAGAAACTTGAAAACATGACCTGTTTGGGTAGGATGGGTTCTCTGTCCTATACTGACATTTTTCCCTAGGCAAAGTCACCTCATAGAGTCAGGAGGCTTCTCAAAACGGCCATGGAGCTGCTCCTTTGTAAAGTAAATTATAGCTGGCAAAAAGCTGGAAGTGCTGCTGTTTTTTCTTTTCTTGAGGCTGTGTCAGTCACTAGAAAGCAGGGAGTATATCAGGGCCAAAAGAAGGGGGGAATATTGGAGTATTGTACCTGCAGTGGAGAAAATTCCACTCCAAAATGAACCAGGAGAACAGAAGTCGCTTACTGAAAATGATTTAGCAAGACTGAGAATCTTGTTTCAGTGGGGTGTGAGAGTGTGTGCCCAGTGTACAGAGTGGGACATCCTGGGGAATCTCCAAATCCACAGCTCCTGCCTTGACTTTGTTCACAAGATCTTCCTCTTGTGGCTGCAGCCTCACCACCACCCCTACTCTAAAAACCAGACTTCCACTGGGTTTTGGCAGTAGGTTTCAAATATATCCTTTTGGGGAGAGGAGAGTGGATAGTTTGAGCATGGGTAGACTGGTGAAAAAACAAAAGTAGCCAGAATATTTCAGTTTTGTAGAGATTTTCATCTGACAAAGATATGCAAAGCAATCTCTTCTTTCTCTTGCCCATTAAAGGGCTATGAAGGGTTGTTGGTGTTAGGTGGGAGCATCCCCATGTTCTTCCACCACTGTTCCCTTGCACATCTCAAGTCCCTCCTGATTATAGAAGAAAGTGTGGGTACAAAGGATCCCTTACTTTCCTCCTTTTCACCCTCATTCCTCCCCAAGTAGCTAACCCACACATACTCACTTTTTTTTTTCCAGTGCTCACAGTTTTGCTGTGTCCATCCTGAAGCTTGCTGGGTTTGATATGGTTATTTGCTATTTCTGATATTTGCAATCTCATTTTTTGCAGCACTGCTGATTCAGTTCCCCAGGTGCTGCTGCTGGCCTTGCTACACTTGGATCCCCAAAATGTCCCTGGTGTTCCCGTCCAGGTACCCAACAATCTGGCCACTCCTCACAGCACTATCTGTAGATTTATTGGTTTCTCACACTGTGATTTAATACACTCAGCACTTTCTTGTGTCACACCTGGCAATTTTCCACATCCATCCAGTTATCCAGACCTCAGTCAGAGCTTTGGCATGCACCTGCAGCATCAGCACTCCCAGCAGGGACCTGGTGGGCAGGGAGGAAGTACTGCATGGCTTCATTCATTTCAGTGCTGAAAATCTACTCTCTTTAGGCTTTCTTTATTAGAAGATTTAACTATTTTACCTGATATTTTATTAAAACATAGCTTTTGGGGGCTGAAAAGCCTTTTCAATCTCTCCAAGAACATAGGCAGAAGGTAAAGGCACATCCCCATTAATCCTTGTCACTGATGTCGTTGCTTCACTGCTCAGGATCAAATTTCTCTAACAAGTCCTTCGCCTTATTTCTGGAGGCTTATGCCTCAGATCTCTCTCTGGGAAACACTTGTGACAGGAGCAACTTAAATCCTTCTGTGAGAAGCTGTTCTTTTGGAAAGCATGTCTGATTTTGGGGCTGTGCACCCGTGTTGCGTCAGATCCCTCGCCATCCATTGCTGTCCAGGATAATGCTGTGCAGCTCAGACTTACTAATTCTCAAACAGACTGAGCAGTGTTGGAAGGATGCTTAGCTTGATCCACCAGTGCACACTTGCTGGTTTAGAGGTGAATGAGAAGGGGAGGAGCACCCAGCAATTTGTCACTGACTCCTTACTTTGGCAGAAATACCAATCTGTAAAATTAAGAACTCTTGAGTCATTACTTGCACATATTATTCAGTTCTTCTTCAGGGCTGATTTTTTTTTTTCCTGGAGAGGAGTGTGAAGGAATATCAATTTCAATAATAAAAAAATAAAATTTCAATTATAATTTTTCCCCCCCATTACTTAATACAAATGGCTCTGTGACTTTCCTAGGGGCTGCTTGCCCTAATCAGGGACACCTGCATGTGGTAAATATTCGGGATGAAGCTTTACAGCAAAAACAAACAAACAAACAAAAAAACCAAACCCAAAATACCAAACCAAAGCAAACAAAAAGGAATTTTACCTTTTAAGTTCAATGAGACCAGGTCAGGAGCGAAAACTACAAGAATACAGCTCTTCCTGTGTCAAAAATATGTAAGAAAAGGAAGGGAAATTCCCCAAATCATGGTGATTAGGCATTAATTCTGTGAACTGAAGCCACCCCCTACACTGAGCTCCAGGGAAAGGGTGGCACAGGAAGGGATGGATATGTCCCAAATGGCAGGTCCTTGTAGGCAGGAGTCATTACAGGGATCCTATGGAAAGAAATAATGCTTGGCTATCCATATGTGCATGTGGAAAGCATCCATCATTATTACCTCTACTGTGCAGGCTCATTATTAATACAGCTCACAGAAGCTAATGGTTAAAAAAATCAATCTTGCTCATGAGGAGAATGGGAAAGAATGAATTTTTTCCCCCCTTCAAGTAGTTTGGAAGATAGCTGTTTCCACCTTGAAACGCTGTTCAGAGGGGTGAAAAAATAAATAGGGGGAGGAAAAAGGGAAACAAGGGAAAGTAAGTAAATTCCTATTGTGAGCAGCAGGCTCTGAAATTCTCTTCTGGTCTGTTTCAGGAGAGAGAAATGGCTCATAATAAAAAAGGGTGGAAGAAGCCTTTCTTAACTTTTCAGTTTGGCAAGAAGTTATTGTAGAGTGGCTGGGCCAAAACTCACCTGAAGCATGTCCCAGGTGGCAGCAGAGCTTTGACAGTTACAGAAATGTGATGTGTTTTCTAGATGAACTGATATTTTCATGTTTTCTTTTCCTTTTCCAAGCTACTTTGGCAACTGCTGCCCAGCTTGTTTCACATATTCCTTGGAGCAGGTTAGCACTGAATTAGCCCTCATGATTTAGGACCAACAGTTCCCAGAGCTGAAGAACACACACATCAAAGGCAGGGAAAAAAAAAAAATAAGAGTGGCCCCAGTTCCCATCAGGCTTTAAATCCAACACCCCAAAAGATCTAGGATCTGTTTAAACTGGGATTTCTTATGGGAAAGCAGAACAACTCCAATGCCTGACTAACCTGTGGGACTGTCAATTGGTTAAAAGTCGGTGAAATGATGCTTTGCTTGTGTCACTTGCATCCCTCAAACAAGCCTGAAAGAGACAAAAAAAAAAAAAAAAACCACAAAGTTCTGTTTGTTTATTCAGGTTGTAAGGATTCTTATGGTTCATTAGTAGGACAGAATATCTTAGAGAAACTAGTTTTATTATGGCTCGCCTGGGGCCTTGCAGCTTTTGTGTGACTTGTTTTTTCAAAGTCTCAAACCTCTCCTAGACCAACTTCTCTGACACATTTTTCATGAAGTAGAGCCAAAAAGGAGGAAATGATTTCTTAGCTATAGTTGAAAGGGTCAGGAAAAGAAATGAAAGCAGGGTGTGCAGGATTTACACTCGCTCATTCCTCTGAGTGTCTCCCAAGTAATCTGGGAGGAATTCTGTTTCAGGTATTATGAATGTGCTGTGATGAATAAAGTTGCAATTTGAACATTATCAGTGCAAACTGGAGGTGGATTCAGAGATTCAGAGATCACACACAGAATGGGAGAAAGGGAGAAAAAGATCTGCTTAAAATTCTGGTGTGTTTTCTGCATGAGTCAATGCGAGATTGAGGTGGTAGGTGTTTGAATACCTGCACACCTTTTATTTTATAGATAATGTAATTATATTCTCACTTCAGCTCACCTATAAAAAGAACTCAAATTTGCAATAAAAAGATCTTTACCCCTTTTCTGCTGATCGTTGCTTAGCAAAGTATTTCACACAAGAGGTTTGTTATCTTTAATAGCACTAAAATTACTTTAAGCAATTACCTGCATCATTTTAAACTCTACAGAGGTTATTAAAATATTCTCATGGCAACTATAAAGAAATATGAAAATAAGTAAAGACTAAATTGCACTTAGTCTCAAAAAGTCATTTGCCTTAAAGCATGTTTGGTCCTTAATTTCTAAATAGGCATCTTTGTTTCCTGATTTGAATACTCTCCTCTATGTTTGACCTTCCACATTCCAACTTTGAGGATGGGTCTTTTCTTACAATAACCATTTCAATTTCAGAACAAACAAAAAATTTCAGAAAAACCCAAACATATATTGCAAAATATCATTGCATGGCCAACCTAACAATGACATCCCAGAAATGAACCTCAGCTTTGAAAATCTACTGTTAAATCTCTTCTTGCTTTAGTATGAGGAACCAGAAATTAACTACTTAAGACTCGATGTCATAGCCTACACGTGGCTTTGACTACTTTTATTTCTCTTTAGGCAGAAATTTCTCACAGCACCCAGTGGCATAGGAGGAAGAACTTTCTACCACTGAGCTTTGCTAAGTATTAGTCTGGACTCCTGTTGGAGCCCTGGGCACTGAGAATTTCAGACTTTCTGTGCTGACAGGCACTGACCCCCAGGAAAACACTGCATTTGACCTGAGGCCTTGGAAAAGGCTTCCAAAATTGTGTGACAACTCTGGGATCATGGGTGTGTAGTTTGAATAGAAGTGTGTGATATCACAGGGTGGAAAACTTAGAGTTTAAGGTTTTTAAAATATAGTAATAAATACAAAGCAAGATGGAGGATTTAAGATGTAGGCTAAGTCCCTCTTCTTCACCTTCTTCTTCATGGGTCTGGGTGGTATTTTGTAATTGGGTAGAAAAGTCTGCATTGCGGGCCATGGGTAGTTGTTTATTGGGTTAAAAGTAAAAATAATTTAGATATCATTTCTTAATTGGACAGTTTATCCTTAAAAGGCCTTGTAGAGAGATAGAGATGGCTTCATTTTTACCTTGTTAGCTAGAAGTGCTGTAGAACTCACAGTTTGTGAGACTGTAACATAGATAAGAATTAATAAACATCGAGTCCAAACATGAAATGCTGTCTCGAGCTTTTAACCCCAACTCTGGCAGAGAAAGAAGATAAAAAGCAACAGACTCCCACCAGGAAAGGGGGAATTGTACAAGAATTTGTGGAATTATCAGAAAAATCTAGTTGCTATACATCCTAGAAAATGATGCAGAGCAGTAAGAGCCTCTTTGCTACCTGTGGTGCATCCTCTTTACTGGTCCTCTTTTGATTTCAATCTCCCACATCAACAACGTGGAGCTGAAAGAGTGGCTTTTTATGGCATAATGATGTTGAAGGAAATTAGCATGGTTCTAATTAGGGGATGAAAAGAGCAATTAATTTAGAGAGTTTTGACTTCTGTGCCAGAGACATAAGCCCAGCAGACCTCCTGGAGCAGGGCAGGAACATTTCAAAGCACAGTGCTACAGCATGGCAAAAGTGTCAGTGAACAAGAAAGCAAAATTAATTGAGAGAATGGAAAATCTAGAGCAATTATGTTACCATTTCATTTATTTTTACATGTTCTGTTGAGATAGCAGATTTGTAGTGCCCACTGCAATTCAGAATCCCATTTTTTTACAGTTGTTATTAAACCAAATGGTTTATTATACTATTTTTTCCTCCATCGAAGAGCCCAGCCCCTGAAAACCTGGAGGCAACATTTCTCCCAAGTTCCTGCAGAGTCCAGGGTTAGGTGGCACCTTGGCCATGATGTGGTGCCTTTCCCAGGTAAGCTGGGACATGAAATCAATTACAATCACAGTGGAAGAGCTGAAAGCTGCTGACTCAAGCAGCCCTTTTCTGGCAGCTTTGCACTTTAGTGCTTCTTTGTCTCCCACCTCCACAGATAAAAGCTGGAATCAGAGATCAGAGCTTCCTCAAGCTGTTAAGCTTCTGACATCTGCAAAACCAAGAGTTCAGAGAAGATGTCAAAATCATTACCCGCAACTGAACAGGAAACATCTCTTTTTGTTGGCAGTCACGCAGGCAAGTCCTTTTCCTATTATTTTTGTATGGTTTCACAGGGTTTGAGGCCAGAAGGGGTGATTAGATCATCTAATTTGTCTTGCTGTGAATTGCAAGTCACTTCTTCCTTCTTAGATTCTCCCAGGTGACTTTGAACTCAAGAATTCATCTCCACAGGCAACTAAACCTCTGGGAAATAGGAGAAATGGACATAAACTTAGTAACTGAGGCTCCTGCAATGGCAAGGAACTAACTCATAATGCTTTGTGTGACCAGATAAGTCCTAATTCTTTGTCCCAGTGCTCCAGAGAAAGCCAAACTCCAAGTGAACAGCTCTGAAAACCCAGGATAGTACAACTGAGGGGAGAGTTTTTCCTCAGGCATTCATCTCCTAAAGCTTTTGGGTAAGCTGTGATCCCTGAGCTCTGCTGATCACTTTGGTGCCTTGGGAAAGCAAGAAAGCCTGAGTGTACTGAAATACTGGACAGGCTGCCCAGGGCTAACTTTGAAGGCTGCCATCTCCAGAGATCTCCTTCCTAAACATGGAGACACCTTGCCCTGGTAGTGTCTCTGCAGGAAACAACAACTCTGATCCTAAGCTGAATTAATCTAATGTAGATTAATCTTTTCAATGGCTCCAATTTTTATTTCACCTCCCCAAGCTAAAATCAGTAGTTTAAGGGTGAGTTTCCGTTGGATTCCCAACAATTACACAAGTTTTAGGGTAACCCACTTGCCCTGCAGCAGCAGTTCAAGAAGAGCCAAGGTCTCCTGTGGGTCCTGTGTAATATCTGCCAGGTCTGAGCTCCCTGAGATACCCCAAAGCATCTTGGATATCTGTTTTAGGTAATTAATTAGACAACTGCATCCTGCTCTAAGCCTCATACTGTAAGACCCACATTATAGGTGAACCATGGTATGTGTTTTCCAGTTTTTATAACTAATTACAGCTAACATGAACCTAGTATTTGATTTTTTTTAATATAGCACAATAATCAGAGATTTAGGTGCAGGCATAAAGGATTAAAAGAATGAAATTCTGAGACTAATTAGTCTCCATTCCAGAATTCAGACAAAACTCACATGTAGACTTGTGGGTCTAGTGTATGTCTAGCAAAGTTTGCATTATTCTCTTGGCAAATTACAAAATTTATACATTAAAAAGGAAAAAAAATGGCATCAGGCACATATGGATTTTCTAGTGTGGCTGTAATAGTGAGGAACACTTAAATTTTTTCAGACAAAAAAAAATTCTTGCTGTAGGCTTGGAAATCATCAATGACTTTTTCTCAATGTAGAAGAAAGAAATCTTGGTTGCATTTGTTGGAGATGGTTATGGACCTTCAAAAAAACAGTGAGAAGAGAAAACTGGATGTGAACATATCTCACAGAAGGAATTTCCAGCAGAAAGAGGAAATTATGTGGTGCTATAAAATCTCATTTAGAATGATAACATACAGTTCTCACATATTCCAGAAAGATTAACTAAAATTGAAATAGGTGATGGAGAACATACCTTAGTTAAAAAAATGGTAATAGCTTTGCTTATTTAACCTAGAAAACTGCAATTTAAGGGGAATGAGAGTATATTGACATAATGATATAAGAGACACTTTGCAACTACATCAGAAGCTTTGGCAGAAGAAGTTTAAAATAAACACCTGACAGCAGTGCAAAAATCTTTAAAAGGATCATGGCTACATTTCACTGGCTATTTGAAGAAAGTTAAGCTCCAGAAGGTTGTAGTACTGCAGTGACTTTTCAACAGGGACAATAGAGGAGAAGCCTGGGCTTTTAATGCAGCACATAGTTGTAGAAAATGCATGGAGAAGGGAGAGGTTGAGTAAAGAAATTTCTGTTAATTTTTTGTCCTACATTGAAAAGTGTAACTTTTTGAGCTCTGATCAAACTAACTTGTGATTTTTTTAGTTTGTTTGGCTTTTTTTTTTTTTTAATATATTCCCATTTCACAACACATTTAGGCCAGAACTGATTTGATCTTTTCTATTTATACTCTTGTAGTTGATGACAATTGATGTTCTTTCACTTGGGTTTCAAAGGCATGAACCTCATGATCAATTTATGCCTTGCCACAATTCACCTCAGGATACGATATATACCTGGCATCCAGTTCCTGGGTAACATATCTTTAGGACAGCTTAATGACTGATGCAGCTGTGCAAGTGGTGATGATGAAAAGAAAATCCATATTTCAGTTTTCACTCAAAATAGGGGACATTCAATCAGTAATTCCAAGGGAGGACAAAGGCAGAGATGTGAAAGATTTTGGCCTCTGCTCATTTTTATAGCTGTCAACAGAAATAGTTTATGTGGGCTCCTGGATTTACTCAAAGACAGGGTGCAGATGGCCTATTTGTCATTAAAAGAGCATTTTAATGCAAGCTTGACCAGGTCTGAGATGTTATCATTTAGAAACACTGCGAAATGTCACTGACCTTTCTTCACAGAAGTTTGATGATCAGAGATAAAGTGAAGATGAGAGTGGCAGTCGTGTCAGATGTGTGGTGAGGGAAACTGGGAAAGTCAGAGAATGCACTTGGAGCCCAATGGCCCCAAATCACCAAATTTTATGCACGTCTGACTTCCAGCACAGCAATGAGACACATGGACGTACACAAAACGAATCACCTGCCTAAGCTGGCCCCGGTTTTAATCTCAGTCTGGGATGAGACCCAAAAAGAATAAAGGCAGTAAATTGCCTAGAAAGAAAAGTAATATGTACAAAAGTTGCTGTTATTTACTGACATTAAGAAATGTCAGCAGAGAGTTCAGGGCTGGGCAGTGCTCAGATCACTGGCCCCTCTGAGTCACTCAGACTGTGTTCAGGAAGTGGTGGCCAAGCTGAACTCAAAAAAAGGCAGAGAAATGGATCATTTTAATCATTTCCTGCAAACCCATAATTTATTAAATTCTGGAATGTAACTCTTGCCAGATTTGTAGGAAGGGGGACAGGGAATAACATCAGAGGTCCACCAGAGATGCAACTTTTCTCAGTATGCAAGTAGGGGACAGGGAGCCTCCCATCAGATGTGAATTTGCAGTTAAATGCTCAAATGAGGGTTTGCTTTGGGCTCATCCAGCTCTGCTTTTCTGTCCATGCTTGGTTCCATGTAGCAGTATAGAAGAGAACAGGGAGATGCCAATGAGAGAAGAGCCTGTCTGGAAGTGCTTTTTCAGTGTGGAAGTAAGTAAGTAAGGAGAGAAAAGTAAGGAGGGAACAGTGAGAAGGGAGATTCCCCAGGCAAACAGCACTGATTGAGAATGGTGGTAAAAAATACTAATCTATAACTTGATTTGAAGCAGGGAGATGTTTCCCATGTCTTTCAGGCAACAAAATTCAGGACAGGAATGGTCAGGGGCAAATCAGAGACAAAATGGTGCCTCAGGTAGAAAATGGTGTGAACATGAGCAGATGCTGAAGTAAAAATGGGATAAATTAGCTTTTACCTGTTTTGCTGGGCACATTGCTCTGTGGAGCAGGCTCCACACCTGGAATCTCAGGTGCTGTTAATGGTCCCAAAGTGACCACTGGGGAGCAGGAAAAAGCAAAGGAAGCTGCCTCTTTACCACAGCAAGCCCACCACAATTAGTACCTGTGTGGAGCTGTGGCTGCCCAAAAGTTGATGTTTCCCTGCAGTCCAGCAGCACCCCGGGCAGGTAATTGGACATTGATGCCTTTTCTTTGAACTGTTTGCTGCAGCACTGGAGGATTTTGTCAGACATTTTATCTTTTATGTATCATTCACATGGTTTTGGCAGCTCTCCAAAAATAGTGATGCTCTTTGAAATTATTTCTGATTTTTGGTAGTTTGGTTGTTTTTACAGAGCATCCTCTCTGCTGGACTTGGATTAGAACAGCTCCTTCTTTAAGGTACTTACTGTGAATTTCAAGGGGCAGAAAGGGAAGGAGAGGAGTGGGTTGTACCTGTATTCATCAGAAAAAGTAAAGGGCAGCATTATAATTTTCCTGTTTCTAACATAAAAACAGCCTGGTCAGGCCAGTGATCTATGCCTGGGAGGGAGACCATTTCAATGGCAAAGAGACCTGGCAGGAGGAAGAAAAAGGCAGGTGAATTGTTCCCATATATTTGTGAAAAAAAGAATTAAAAAAGCTCATTCTGCAAAGGTGAAAAAAAGCAGGGAAACTCTTGTTGTTCACAGGCAAAGGAACTCAAAAGCTAAACTTTTTATTAAACTCTTGCACTAAAAGGTCTGTGGGCTGCTTCATCTTCCCAGGAGAAACCTCTCCACAGGACAAGCCCATGGCTGTTCCCAGCTGGGGCAGAGGATGTTTTACGGCTCTGAGTTTGCAGGGAAGCTTAGTCCCACAGATGATTCAGACTGCAGATGCTGAAGCACTTTCATTTCAGGAATCACTATGAAATGAGGTTTTATATTGCAGCATTGAAATACTCAGGGAAAATCTATTAGGGCAGCTGCAGGATGGGGTCAGCAGGCAGCACAGCGAGGAGCCCAGGGGACTCTAATTTACACAAACTCTCTACCACAAGCAAACACACTGGGGGGGGCATTTAAATGATCTCTTCTCTCGAGTTGTGCTACCAAAACAAGTAATTTGTGGATGACACTAAACTAGGAGGAGAGTCTGATGTGACAAATGACAGAGTGGCTGCCCAGGGGACCCAGATTAATTTGAAGAAAGGGCTAAATTAAACTCTGTAAGGTTTGGCAAAGGGAAACAAGAAACTCTGTTCTTGGGGTGGAGAAACCAGCTGGGAGCTGACTGGCCAAAGAGCAGCCCCACTGGAGAGGACCTGTAAGGGTGGGGAGGCATTGGAACAGGCTGTTCAGAGGAGCTGTGGATGCCCCATCCCTGGAAATGTTCAAGGCTGGGTTGGATGGGGTTTGGAGCAACCTGGTCTAGTGAAAGGTGTCCCTGCCCATGGCAGGGGGGTGGAATGAGATGGTCTTTTAGGTCCAACCCAAACCATCTTGTGATTCTGTGACACGAGGGTGACAGGAGGTGTTGGGTAAAACACGACCTATAAAAGGGTGGATCTTGCTGTGATGGGTCATGTCCTGCATGGCACCCAGCTGGAGAAATTTACTCCCCATGGAACAACACTGTTGTTTATTCCCCATGGAACAATGGTTGTCCACAGGTGGAGAGGGACATGGAGAAGATCAAATGAAGGACCACCACCCATCCAGAGTGTGCTGGGAGGGAGCTGGGCTGGCCAGGGCTGTTGAACATGATGAACAGACCAGAAGAGTGATCCATAAGTTTTATCCATATCACACATAAGGGTTACACTAACACTTTTTTATTATTATTTAAACCAAGGCTCAGAGCTTTTTTTTTACTTTTTTTCCCTTCTTTTTTTTTTTTTTTTTTCAGGATTGATTGACTGGGAGAGCTGATGGCTTGAAGCAAGACTGCAGGGCTTTTAGGCAGCTGGCCATCAGTCTCACAGGAAATGCCCAGGAGTGAGGCTGTTACTGCAGTTGGAATGGGCATGTTCTAGTGGGTACTAAGTTGTGGGATTTGTTGTCATGTTTTATTTCATTTTCTGTGAAATAATTTCTGAGGAAAAGGAAGAGAAATCAAAACAATTTCTCCAAGATGGCAGGAGGCAGAGCAGGGAAGAGGAAATGCCTCAAATGGTTAATATCAGGGATGGATGAAAGTGATTTGACAGGGATTTCAGGAGTTTTCTGCATTCTCACTGCAAGAGGTCATCCAACATGAATGATGCCTGAGCAAAATTTTTAAAGGCTGGACAAATGTGGCCATTTGCAACTTCAACCAACCTTGAAAACTCATTTGCAGGAATTTATCTCAGGTTTCATGCATTTATTTGTAAGCAGATTTTCCTTGTTGATTTTTCAAAAAAAATATTTTGCACATCATGCAAAATTATTCAGTGATGTTTCCTGAGAGAATGTTTTCTGACATGCACAGACATTTACTGCAGTAGCAACTTTCGAGATTTGTTCTTCTGAATTTGCTGTTTATGATTTGCTTTTCTTTTCCTTGAGCATTCCTGCCTATGGGTATGGAGCCAGGAGGAAATCTGCAGAGTACCACTAACTGCCTTTGTAAGACATATCCAGGGAATTTTTGCTTTTCATTTTGTTTGAAAAGATTTGGCAAGTTGAATAAGTAGAAGGTTTAGATGAAGAGAGACAAACAAGGTGATTATAGCCCCTATTATCTCTGCCTGGTACAATGTTTCTGTGTTGGGTTTGGGGTGACATGGCCACGTTCTCTTTTCCTGCCCTCCCGCCCTCCATCCCTCATTTTTGGGACAGGGTTACATCTGGGTTTGTATGGGACATTTATAGAGGAGTAATAGGAGAAGTCAGTATCTGTCCAGCCTCACATAAATTACAGGGATGCTTTATTGAGTGTGCCAGATGCTGTGTTTTGTTGGATTATCCTGGACTTGCCCCTGAGCTCATGCAAAGCTCTGCTCTGTAGGTACAGGCTCATGCTGGCTTCCCAGGGAGTGGACTTGAGTGTGAAAGGGGGATGCAGATTTCCAGGGCCAAAGAATGTGCAAGCTGGATCCTGAAAATAACTGAGACTAAAGGAAATGTAGAAATTTGGGTCTGGTGTTGCGAACCCAGGCACAGCAGGTGCTTGGTCCGTGGTTGCATCAGGTGGTGGTGGAGCCCAGAGGGTGTTTCTTTCCAGCCACGTGTACTGCAAGAGAAATCAGTAAGGTTTTAGTGAGATGCTTCATTGGAAAGCTGGAAAGTCCTTCCCAGCCTGGTGTGATGTGGTGCTCACAGAAAAGGGAGTCAGGGAGAACAGGAGGGGTTACCAGATACACCAAATGGATTTCAAAAACAGATGTGTAAATCAAACCCCCTGTCTTCAACAACCATTTCCTCTTCCACCTCAGCAAATTGGATCTGAACAGGATTTCTGGTTGTTTTTTAATATTTCTCAGTTTCTGTCAGTCATTGCAAAGCCTGCACACTTCTGTGTATCTTTCTTTCCAGTTAAGTCTTTTCAACATCCACAGGTGTGTGGTAGTTTTTTTCTCCTTTGTTTTGCAGCACCAGATGCTCTCTTCTTGAATCTGTCCTACCTTGATGCACTAGTGAGAAGATGCAATCTGAAAAAGACTTGGCCCCTATTATTTCTTGACTAGTGATATATCTCTGACAGAAGTGAACAATTTGTCATTTTTAAAAAAAGTCTACACATTTGTCTGAAGTCTTTTGGAGCTAGCCACAGTCCCCTTGCAGCTGTCTCAAAGCAAAGCTTTGCATTGCCCATGAAATTTCATTTTTAGTACTAAGATAAACTTCAAAAACCCTAAACTTTCCTCTTTCTCTCTCTCCTTTTAATTCCCCAAGACAGATACAACTTCAGAAAATGATCTCATCCTGCTTTGTCTTTTTGCCAATATCTTGTGCAGGATGAACATCCCAGTAGGTACAAAGTATTTGCTGTAACAAGTCAGTGTGTTTGTTTATCCCCTTCCCAGAAGGATATGAAACCTTTTGAAATGCACATCCTTCTTAGTATTTCAATATGAGAGTCAAGAATAGAGTTCGTGTCACTCTGGCCAGACTGTGGGAGGGGTGGAAACAGGACAGTAATTCAGCACAGAAATCCATGCAGCTTCCCATGGAAAACCTCGTATCCTGTGTTATAAGGAGTCACTTTAAACTGATCAGAGCAAAAATGTGCACAAAGATGACAATTTAATGAGCAAAACTGGGGGACTTTACCAGTATTCAATGTCGTTCTCTTTGTAGTTCATATTCACAGACAACAAGAGGCCCCTAGCCTGATCCACTTCAGCCACCCTCCTCCCTTTCTATTTGCTTCTTGAATTGTTCTGCAAAACTTCAAGCTGGACTCTCTTTTCTCTAATGAGCTAAAATTGTGCTAAAATAGAAATTCCACCTGCTGTTGCCCAAGATGTGGATTTGTACTTTGGTAACAGCACATGGCAAGAAAAGTAAAAATAAACCATAAACACATACAGGCACATCCTCAAATATAACATGCTGGTTCTACTCAGATTATTGTGTTTAGTTTTGTTGGTTATAACTTTGTTTTCTTTTGAAAGATGCAGGTCTGTGGGCAGGTTTTCAACAGACTACAGGTGTGCTTCTGCTTGTGCAGGAATCTGGACTGCCTGTGTTGGTTTGGGCATGTTTTCTTTCCAGCACAGACTTTGTCTGTTTGCTTCATGTATCTGTTTGTGTCATGGATGTTATGCATTTTATTTGCCTTAGATAATCCCTGCTTTGAAAAAACCTAGAGAGAAGGTAAGATGCTATAAGCATGGATAGAGCTAGTATTGAAATTCAAGTGTTTTCCATTCTTTTTGCAACCCTTTGGTAGTAGAGCTCCTCTCCACAAAGGCAACACTTCACCCTGCTAGACACTCTTGTTAATACCCCTCAATAAATCTTTTTATTGACAGCAGAGGAATACCAAACTTACGTTGAAGGACTCCCATTTTCACTCTCTCTTCTTACTCTTTAAGTGTTTTTTAGACAGTCTTGAATGACAAAGACCAGGAAGCAAAAAGGAGAGGTCAGGACAGCATGGTTTTGTCAGCTGAAGGAGCTGGGGTTTTGTTCAAAACCCTCCTTTCTCCTCTGTGTTAGCAATTTGAATTATTGCAGCCGAGTGCTGAGCAGAGCTTTGGATGATCCCTGTGGTTTGGGAACAGGAGGTGAAGCACTCTGATGTGTGAATGATGCACGTGTGTGGTTCGTGCCTGTACTGCCTGCTCATACAGACACACTCAGGTTTTGCTGATGGAAAATCTATCCACTGGCTGAAAAGGACCTGACAAGTTGATGGCTCCACTTTCTCTGTCCGAAATTGCCCTATTGTGTCACGTTGTAAAATGTCATGTGAAAGACACATGGAAAAGTACCCTCCACACAGGCCTAGGGTAATAAATTAATGAGCTATAAACAGCAAAATAACCATGCCCTGTGCCTCTGAGACTGGAAGCCTGGCTCTCCACATCCAAACCCACCGGCCTGGAGCTCTTGAGCTAATGGTAAATCTCTCTGACATGTTGCAGCAGCAGGTCTCCTCTCCTTGCTTACCAGCCACATCACACTCCAGGGAAACATCTCAGTTAGAAGCCAGGAGCTCTCATAAAGTTTCAAAGGTGGAATAAACCCTGCTGCCTGGATGTGAGGACACTCACCCCACTGAAATATGGCTTGGGAGGCCATTAGCTGTGGCAGAGTCTCTGCTTCAGCTGCCTGCTGTGGGAAGGGCTGAGCTGTGCACCCCACAGGCTCTGGGGAGCAGAGAGGCAGCAGAGGCTATGAGGAGCCCATGGTCCAAGGGGCTTAAAGTCACATAAAGGAGCTGAGAGTGCACTAAATACTGTCAGGAAGGGAGATGCATCCCCAGGGAATGGCACACTTCCCAGTGTATGTGATGGCACTCACCTCTAAAGCAGCCTGGACTTGATCCTGTTACAGTGGTCAGGTAAAACCAGCTAGAGCCCTGATGCATGAGGACACTTTTCTGTGCCTTAGAAGGTCATTTGGTCACCCTTCCCACACAGTCTTCACTCATTGCTGCTCTGTGCCTACCTTGGCCATCAGCTGGAGCAGTTGGCTCGTGTTGGCTCAGGAATCTAAATGAGGAAGGGGTTCTAATTCTGGTTGCTTCTGATCCATTGAGCTGAGTTTTAAAATAATCTTTTTTAACTCTCCCTAAAATTAGTGCAAATTGAAATTAATTTCATGTCAACTCTTCATATAGGTGTGCAAAGGAGGCACTAAAACTTCAGATTTTCTCAAAGGCTGGTGGCTGAGGTTTGGACTTTCTCTGGCAAATATCAACTTTTTCAGTAAAGGCATTTGCAGAAGCAAATAAGGCAGCCAGATTCAAAGAGGCAGCACTGGTTTTATCCCGGGCAGGCAGAGCCACTGAACTTTATTTAATCTTAACAATTCCTGAAACTGCAGCTGTGTTTACTCTGACAGAGGAGAGCAGATGACATCAGACCCAGTTGCCCCAGTCAAGAGCTTGAGTTGAGGCAGCTTTGATGCCCAGAGTGCTGGGAACCCCAGCCTGGCCAGTGAGAACTTATCTTGTGGATCTGAGATTAGAAGGAAGCTACTTTAATTGACAAGATCAAAAGCAAAGCTTAGGTTGGTGATCAGCTGGTCATTTCCTTCCTCTCCTTCCTTGCTTGAGGCATTGGTGGTGATCAGGGCACTTAATAAAATAAACATTAGGGCATTCAGTAAAAAAAAAAAAAAAAATTCTTTAACACCTTCCAGCCAGGCCCCCTCAAAGCTGCTGAATTTATTCAGAAAGTACAACACCTCTCCTTGGAAAGTTGAAATGTTTGACCAGCCTTGTGTGGTGGGAAAGGTGGTTTCTGCGAGTGCAAAACCTCAGATGTTTGAACCCGCTCATCTCCATCTGCAAAGAACTTGTTCCTTGATTTCCTTTTCCCCACTTTGCTCTGGCATTGTTGTCAGGAGACTCTGCAAATGTCAAAACCATTATCAGTCACAGGCAAGCAGTGTCTTAATTGAACTTTTATTCTCCTGTCTAACTTGCTGCACTCCAAAGAAAAGGCTACATTGCTAGCATGGAAATGGCCTTTTGGAAATCACTGACTGTTGAAAGCAAATTATCTAAAATTGAGATATATGTGTATATGTATTCATTCCCATTCAAACTTTCCTTTGATTTTTATGTATACAAGTACAAATAATCATGTAGATTTTTGTATGTTCATAGTATCACTGTGTGTTTACATACATATATAATAATAAATTATAGGTTCAAGTGTTTGAATACACCTTTCCCCTTGCAACTTCACTCAGGTATATAGCATCTTCTAGCTCACAAAATATACTCTTGCCTTGTGACAGGAGTCCACAGGAAATAAATTAAAAATATGGGAGGAAAAAGCGTGAAATAACAGTCCTGTTTGCTGCCTTGTGCTGTCTCCATCCTTCTTTTTTATCCTTTGTTCACATTGTTTCCCTTCTCCATTTACGTTGATCGAGGCATGACAGGCAGACCTGATATTCAGCTGCCTAAGTCCATAAATGTCTCTTTGGATGATGCTGTGCTCCAAACAAAGGTCTGGGCAGTTGGAACAAATATCCTGAGTCCATTATTAGTCCTTCTGCTTTATTAGGACATTTTTTCCCCTTTATGTCTCCTCAAATGGTTAGCTCAGCTCTTGTCACATCTGCTTTGGCTTCAGTAGTCTACTGGATTCTACTGGATGGCAAATGCTGTTTTTGCCACTAATCCCCCAAAGGGCTCAGAGCCATTAGAGGCCCTTCTGATTTATTTCTTCTGTGCAATCTGACTCACTGTCCAGGCTCTGTGCTTCTGTATTTTGCCTTTCATTCCATAGGAATTCAAAATATCTTACAAAGAAACAACCTAATCCTGACCATTTAGGAACTGAGCCCTGAACCCAAGGGGATTTTTTTTTTTGTCTTCTTGAATGGCCTCCTTTTATCTTTCACACAATGTTACCTGTGGTGAGCTCATTTTTAATAGTATGTAATGCCTTCACAACCAAGCAGAACAAACTTCTGAAATACATCTCATTTTAGTCCTATTCTAGACTGAGTTTGTGTCTGTAAAAAGTCTGGTTTTGAGTTCTCATCTTCAAGCAGTCTCTGATATGTATTTTATTTGTATTGAGCAGAGATATTTGCAGTTTTCAGAAACAAGACTCCTGTGGATGAGCCCAGAGTACTTCCAGCTCAGATCCTATGGATGTACAACAGCTGGAGGTGTAGCAAAACATTGGCTGCTGTTAATCAGGTTTAGGAATAAAAGGAACATCCCTAAGACTTTCTGCCCAGGGAAATGGTGGAATCACCATCCCTGGAAATGTTTCAAGTGTGTGGATGTGGCACTTGGGGACACGGTTTAGTGGTGAACAGAGTGGTGCTGGGTTAATGGTTGGACTTGATGGTCTTGGAGGTTTTTTCCAACCTTAATGGTTCTGCCAGAAGGCAAAGATGCCTTTGGTGCCCCACAAAAACTATTTTTTCCCAAGTGTGTGCAGTGAGGCATTGTGTTAGGAGTCAGCAATTTCCCTTCCCTGTCACTGATGCCAAAATCCCTGTGGAGGTTGGAGAGTCCCTGTCAGGTGGCAGCTCTTTTGAAGTCACCATGGAGATTGTGCCACTGAAGTGCAAAGGGAGGGACTGCAGCACAGTCACCACCTTTGTGGGGAAATCCCAGAGAGCTGGCTTTCCATTGTCTCTCTCAGTGGAAAACCCCAAATTCTGCAGCAGCGTGCCAGAAAACCCTTCCAGATGTGACTCACTTTCCATACCACTGTCCCTCCCTTTTTAAGTTATGCTCTAGACATACCCTATTCTGGATCCAGCCACAGAAGCACAGAATGGTTTGGGTTGGAAGGGACCTTTCAGGACCATTTGGTCCAACCTCCTGCTGGGGGCAGGGACACTTTCAACTAGATCCAGTTCCTAGAGAGGTGCTGGACACCCCATGCATGGAAACATCAGATATCAGGTTGGACAGGGCTCTGAGCCTGAGGTGCTTTACCACCCTCACTGTCAACAGCTTCTTCCTTATGTGTAGTCTTTATCTACTTTTACTTTAAAGCCATTATCACTCACTGTATCACTAAAAGTCAGTCCCCATCTTTCTTTAAGCTCCCTTTAAGTGCTGAAAGGTCAGATCTGGTGGTTCTTCAGCTTTCCCCCTCTGCTCAGCTGAAACAGCCTCTCTTTCCAAGTAGGGAGGCACTAAAGGGCAGCCAAGGAAAGAGAAATTGCAGGTAGGTGGTACTGAGCTGTGACAGCTCTGCTGGCAGCATGAAAAGCTGCTTTTGTTGCTCCCCACCATGTTACATGACTCAAGAGGTAAGAGAGAACATGTATGTGAATTTTTTCCTACCCACAGACAATAATTAAATCTTGACATGCACTTTAATTTGGCTCCTTGCCTCTACTCAGGTTGCAGTTCACAAAGAGTTTTTTGGTTTCCCATGGGTAACCATTGATACCATGGATAGAGAAGAGGCAGGGGTGAATATTAAATATGTCTCATTTCTGTATAAGAGTTCTGTAACTTACACAATTTTTTTTTTCTCTTTGATATCTTCACTAAAACATCTTTTCATCACTTGATGGCAGTAGAGCCATAATGTAAATTTATAGATACTGATGCTGCACGGATGCCTCAAAGGAAAAAACCACCACCTCATATTTATGTTTGTCTGCATATTTTTCTAAGGATCTGTTTTGCATTAAAAGTTTGAAAAGATATAAGGCATAGGAAAGCTTTGTATTTTCAGAAGGGATTAATGCAGAGGATATTTCATTCATCCACAGTCATCAAAAATAACAGTTGGTGCAACCAAACATCCCCTAAATTCCTTCAGCTGTAACTCCAAACTCTGCAAATATAAAACCAACTTTCTTCTTTGATTTTTGCCTTTTGTGCACTTGATTTGCTTTCTTTGCTTAATTTGTTAGTGCTGTGGTAAAGGCAGCAGCCTTGTAGTTATGAGCCTGTGAGGTTTCACACTACTGGCAGTGCTTGTGCTTGCACTTTTACAGTCAAAATACACGTATTAAAAGCAACAACACTGATATCAAGTTACTCCCAGCTCTCATTACCTGAAACTCGGATAAGTTCCTGACAAATAATAAGACTTTGCTATGCAACTAACAAATCCTGATGCCTCTTTGTGTCAGCATTCCTGAAATCCAGATGAAAGTAATCTTTGTAAAATCGAGACTGTCCCCATGTGACCCTTTCTGTCTCACCGTGGAAGGTGTGCCTTTACTCCTGATAAAACAAAAATCTGGCTCCATTCCCCAGAGACAACCCTGCAGCCCACCTTGTGTTTAATGCTGCACTGGCTATGCAGCAGTGTGAACTAGCTGCTAACTAAACTGTGAACTAAAAATAAGAGCTGTTTGCCTTGCTTGTCTTTTTCTCCCAGTGACTGGCATGTGTTAGTGGCTCCATTACCTGTGGCAATGAATCCAGAGCCTACCTTGCCAGAACCAAGCCTTTATTTTGCTGCCTGGATGCTCTGTGAGCTCCAAAATATTTCCTTGCCTGGAGTTACGGGTGTACAATTTCATGAGCTCCAAATCTTGCACAAACCTGACAGTGCCTTCTAGGGAACAAACACCTCCCATCCCAGTGCTGATCACCCCTGGCTCATATTTTTACCCTACTTTGACGTCAGACCAAGCTGTTTTTTCCCCTCTTTTCGAAACTTCCAGTTCTAAAAAGTTTTGCAGGAGTATCTGGCAGTAGCACAGCTGCAATATTTCACCGTGGAGGGCACTCTACTGCAGATATCCCTGGCTGGAAGCGGAGCATTCCTGCAGAGTGCAGGCAGCACTGCGCCTTAACCTCTCCCTGCAAACCGGGAGCTGCGCTGACAGACACATCCCCTCCTGCCTCCGGGCATTTCCCCCAGTCACAACCATTTCGGCATTTCCTCCCGCTGCTAGTGGCAAAGCTTTGGCTCTGTTTGCGCTCCCAGCGGCATTTTTGCGGGGACATCCGAGTGCATCACTGCTGGAGTGTTCACCTGCAGAAGGGATGCAGACCGAGGTTTGGTCCTGCAGGCAGGGCAGCAACAGCCCCTTGCCAGCCCTTCCTCCCCCTTTCCTTGTGAGGCTGTTCCAGAGAGCATTTCTTATCCTTTCTCTCTCTCACACAGGTCTCTGGTTCAATTAATATTTAATTCTTACACTCGCTGGGACAACCTGAACTGGGGAGATGAGGGAAATCTTGTTTCAGGTTGTGTTGGCAGCCTGCTGAGCAGCTGCCTGGGGAGGTGGGAGACACACAGTCATTTATCCCTTTCCAACCAGGCAGAGATGGACTTGAAAACATCTCCTATCATAGACAGCTCTCATACATAAATAGATTTAGGATTTTATTTTCTTTCCCCCACCTGCACAACTCAGAGAGAAGGGACTCTGGAGGTTTGTCTGTCCTTGCTGGGCAGCACCACCCATTGCCCCGTTCTGAGCCTCACCCTGAAAAGTGCTCTGGCAGACTTTACAGACCTAACCCTGAGTCCTTACCCTGAAAAGTGCTCTGGCAGGACTTTACAGACCTAACCCTGAGTCCTTACCCTAAAAGTGCTCTGGCAGGACTTTACAGACCTGAGCCCTTTCCCTCAAGGACAGGAGTGCATGCAGGGGACAGAGCTAAAGCGTGCCCACCACAGCACCCACCCTGCAGAGCTTCTCTCTGAGCCCTGCCCTTGCTCTGAGCTGCTTGTTCTGCCTCTGGTCTCCACACAATCAATCCCCACTTAGCCGGACCTGTCCTTGATGATTCCCCATTCCTCTGTTCAATCCACTGTTAAGCGAGGCAAGCAAGGGAAAACAACCCCTCTTGATACCAGAAAAACTGCTGTTATTTCACTCTGAGGTATTTTGACATTAATAATGTTGGGAACATTCAAATAATGCTGCCAGGGGAATGGAGCAATATTTAACTTTCTTTTTACCTTGTTCTCATTACTTGCTAGAAAGCCTGTTACAGAACAACAGCTTTTTTTTGTTTATGAAAGGAAAAGGAGAAAAAAATACTCCATAATTTTACAACCTGAAATTGCTAAAGACAACACAGAGATTATTTACCCCAAAGCAACAATCTCAACTTCAGCTACAGTAACTTTATAGGAGCTGCTGCAGCTTTTCAGTTTTCTGCATTTTACGACTGGTGAGAACTTTCACCATAAATTCAGACATTTGCAGTTCCTTTATCTGTCATAAGGAAGTGGTTGGTAAATGAGTGAAGTGCTCTAGTTCCCAGGGATGTTATGATCCAACATCTGCTAAGTCCATGGAAATACTCCCTGTTGACTTCTGCCAGTTCTGGATCAAGCACTTTTGAAAAAGATGGAACAGGCAGAATATTTTTGCCTCTTTATCATTTAGCAGTAAGAAACCTGTTAGTCTGAAGTTCCTTTCCTGTGCCAATGTAATTCCACTGGACTCAGGCCTGAAATGGAATTAGACCAAGAAATATTAGGGTGAGGTATTCGGGTAATGAATTATGTTTGTCCTCAGGAAATGAACTCCTGTAATGTGCTTCAAATCCCTGCAGGCTGTGGGAGCCAAGCTCTACAAAACATTGTTTTACAGATGACTCTGCTGCTTCCAGCCCCTTCAGAAGGTCTGTGACCTCCCTGCACTAAGCTCAGACTCTACTGAATGTACTTTAAAATATTTCTGACTTGGTCTGATTTTTCACCCTTTCACAGAAGAGCATTAGCCTTCCTTGTTTAGATGCTTCCTGAAATAATTTTTGCTCTGACAAGCTCACACTTCTCTGAGGAGAGTCCCCTGCTGCCATTTGCCATCAGCAGTATTTCTGGGGTGCTGCTGTGCTGCAGGAGGACTCAGGCTCAGGACTGATTTCTTTCCTATGCCATTGCAAATGCTCTTGGTGTCTGCATAAAGCAAGGCTGACAGGAACCCACCAGCTGTCTCTACTGAGGACAATATTGCTGAACTGTTAATTTTTTCTGAGGTCTTCCATGGAGAAAAAAAATTAACTGCTCCCTTCACCCTGTTCTCTTCAGAAGGAGAGGGCAAATGCTCCAGGCTGGTGTCAGTCACCCTTCTCCATCAATTCCACTTTGCTTTCATTTTCAACACCAAAATTTGGGGTTAAACTAAATTCCCCCACTCCTTCCCCCCTAAAATTTGTCCCCACTCCTTGTTCCAGCCCCCTTTCTTTATGTTTCCATCTTCCTCTTCAGCTCATCTGCAGTGCTGCCATCTGTTAGGATGGAGCAACCTCACTGCACTTGGGGTATCCACAGCCCTGACCAGACCCTGTCTGAATGTCCTAGCTGTCCTAGCATAACCCCAACTCAGTAAGAAATTCTTTATGCTGCCTCAACCTTGAGCACATGGGCTTTTGAGTGCAGCAATGAGGTCCTTTATTAAGTCTGATATCTCTAAATCAATCCTAAATTGCAAACCCTGAGATTAATAATGCCTATTTCAGGGTCCAGGTTTCTTCTATGATTTTCAGTATACTCTTTCCATGCCTTTTCCCCTAGAAATGGCTATAGAAGTGTCAATTTTCCAGGAAAAAGGCTAAATAGTTGGCTTACTTTCTCCTTGTTGTTATTTATTTTTTGAAATACTTGTATCAAACTAGATCTCCCAGAAAATAAACCAGTTTTAGTTCTGGTTTTGTCTATCAGAAGCTGATAGACAAAAGTGTTTTTCTCAGGAAAAGGTACAACACTTAGAGTGTTTTTAATAGGGAAATAATTTAGGGTCTGAGAGAAAGGACAAGGAAATTGCTGAAGGTCTTTCTCTTGTTCTGTGTATTTTGCATGCGCTCCAGCCCCTGTGAACTCGTACTGTGTCTGTGGACTTGGATTCATGTTTAGGGTGTTGAAGCCTGCAGGAGCATCAAGGTTTAATGGATAATGGAGCAAACTCTGAACTGGTGTCTGCACAGTGTTACCTGTAAAAACATGCACAGTACAAACTCCTGTATTCCAAGTGCTTGGGCACAGCCTGAGTTTGGGACTTATATTTCATTTTTTGGCTGCCTCTCCTCCTTCTGCTTCCCCTGTTCCTGACCCAGATCACTAAATTTTTGGCAGGTTTAATCCTCTATGATATCTAATAGAATGCTTCACCAGTTGTATTCCCATGTGACTTCCAGTCTGGGGGATGAGGAGAAGGAGCTGCATCTCTGGACTCTCAACACCTCTCAAATCTCTTAAGAGCCCTCTTCTGAAGTTCCTGGCTGCTGCTTGTTCACACGAGACCCTCAAAACACTTCTGCACTTTTTTGACTGGGTTCAAAAAGCAGGCAGGCATTTACTTCAGCGTAAAAAGCTGAAAGCCTTTATAGCATCATCATTGCTATTGTGGTGGTGTCTCTCCCATGTCTCCCTGAACTTAGCAGGCAGGAGGTCTTCCGACAGCTTGAACTTTGCCTCTGGTTCAGAGTGAGCAACTCCTTACATAAAGTCCAGTGAGAAGGGGAAAACTCTGGATAAAGAGCATTTAAAAAAAAATAATAATTGTCCTATTTCTGTCTGATTTCCTGCCACACCAGTACAGCCTATCCTTTCACACCAATTTTGCCATGGGTCTGAACAGGACATGCTGTGTTCTCCCTCCATCACTCCCAACTGGAGCTGTTGCAGTTAAGAGAGTTATTTTATGTTCAGGAGGAAGTTTACTGGCTCTGGCTGGTCCAAACTCCAGAATTAAGAAACGAAATGAAGGGGATCAGCTGGTTAAGTTTTCTGGGTTATCCTCAATCTGCAGTGGTGGCTTTGCACAGCTCTGATGTGAATGTGCCCCTATGCCTTGGAAATCTCCTTTCTCCTGTGAGGGATCCATCTCACCTCATTATAGACATTGAAGATTTAATTGTTCAAGCTGAAAGAGTCTGTGTGGGCTTCCTCTGCTGTTGTTAGAGTGTTTTCCAGAGGAGGATTTATTTCATCTGCTTTAGGATTCTGTTTTAAAGTATCCTTAATACATCACTCTCGGCTGGTGTAGAAAATAAGCAATCCTATTTTCCTTCTTCCCTTTGGCTGTACAATCCTGCCTGCTCCCTTGTGCTAAAGATCATTTCCATGAGGAATCTGGATGGGGAATTCAACTGGCAGAGAATTCCCCTTGGTGTTTTTTGGGGCTTTTGTGAGGAAAAGTGTGTAGATTTTATATTTGTTTCAGCCAGCCCAGTTTCTGGGACACTCCACAGTCAAAGAAAATCTAGCAATGACAAAAAGAAAGACAAAGGAATAGTTGGCTGAGGCAGAGGGATCTTGAAATAATACTCACACCCAGAGCCTTGGGTGGAGGAAAGGGACTGTGGAATTGCCCCCTTAAAGAAGACGAATGTCTCTTTGATGGAATGTCTCTTTGATGGAATGTCTCTTTGAGGGAATGTCTCATACACCAAATGAGCTTAGAAGAATTCCACTTATGAAGAGGCTGACTTGAGTTTAGCCTAAAACTCAGCCTGAGAAGGCTTAGCCTAGATGGCCTTTAAAGGTCCCTTCCAACCCAAACTATTCTGTGATTCCATGCTCTGAAGGAACAGCAATAACTGCTGTGCTGGAGTTGTATCCCCTGGCCTGTCTTGGCACATTCACCATCTTCACTTCATTTCCCTTTGCAGTTTGTCCATCGTGGCTGCAGTTCAGCTCTCCTTCTGCCTCTGGGGGCAGCAGGCACATGGTGGTGGACATACAGACACAGTGCCCCTTTTTATAAAAAAATTACACATGCTCTTATTCCCACTGAAGTCAGCATTAGTGAAGACCAGAGCGGTTTCTTGGTGGAGTAAGGAGCATTAAAAGTTACAAAGCTTTAAAAAGATGGGGATTTCCATTAGGTTAACAGGATTTGGACTGGGCTCCACGTTATTTTTGAAGAACATACAATTTATGTGTTTCCCTGCAGTGTACAGGCAAGAGAACAGGGACTGAAGGAAACCAGGCAACATTTAGAGCCCTCATTCTCCCACCAGCTTTAGCACACCAGGATGCAGATGACACAGGAATGCAGATGTGATGAGCGATTTCTGTGGCAGCTGAAGTTCGCTGCAAAAAGTTCACCAGAAAGCAATCCTGGTAAAGAAATTGCTGCAGGGAGCTGTAACAAGTAAGATTTACAATAAAGAACCAATGACAAGAAAGCAGAAATGACAGTTTTTTCTGGAAGCATTTCCTGATTTATCTCCAACCAGAGTCACTCCGAGTGAGCATATTAGAGCTTACACCACATAGCAAAGAAATAATGAAACTTGCTTAAAATACAGGCATCCTCACTGCCTGAGTGATACTGGTTGCTAAAAGATACTTAAATAAGTGAATAGCCTTGAAGCACAAGATGACCAGATGAGGGAAATTGTTTTGAAGTGCTGCTGCAGATAAGCTGGCTCTTAGTAACACACATATCCTAATTCTGCAGCTAACACTGAGGAGAAACGATAGCAGGGCCATACGGTTTTCTCTCCCCTGCCTCTCCTGACAGCAGGATATTAACTGAGATAATATTTAAGAATGAGCATAACATGCTGTGAGTGCCACACACACAGTGAGGCACAGATCCTGTCAGCTGGGCTCCCTGTGCCCTGGGCACAGCCTCAGCATGGCCCTGTCCCCTGTCCATGGCCACGCTCCAGCCGTGCCCTGCAGTGGGGACGTGCAGCCTGGCTGACGTCATGCCATGAAAACCCCACTGAGATCCCAGCCCTCCACTTTTGGGCACTCTGAGGAGAAAGGCAATCAGCAATTATGGATCAGCAGGGGTGCCACACAGGGCTGAGAGGTCTGAGAGGGAGCATGGACGTGGCCAGCCCACTCTGGACAGTGCTGCTGTGAGCAGTGTGGGTGTGAACCAGACAGCTCCAGCTGGGTCAGGAGCTGGGCCCATTCCCTGCTGGGATTCAAAGGTGACAAGGATGAAGCCACTCAGGCTATCAGCTTTGATCTGTCCACCACAGGAAGATGAAGGGATTCTCTAGTAGATCCAGCTTCTTCCTGCAGCATGTTTAGTTATCTCACCATAACTTGGCTGCATCCCTTCTATGTTGGGAAGGCTTGCAATAACCTGGGCATTTTCCCTACAGTGAACTGGAAGCCAAGGAATCCAGTCAAGGGAACTGTTTTGCCAGTGGGCCATGGCAAGTTCAGCTGGCAATGACAAGGGCTTCCAGTGACTCTTGCCATGGCACACAGAGTTTAATGAAAGTGTGCAGAAGATGCCTGGGAAAGAGATGGGAGGGGTGGGGTGATAGCTGCATTTTAGGAAAGATCTCTCTCTAATATCATACAAGATCACAGTGAATGAAAAACAAGAGTCAGTAGTTTTTCAGATTCAGGCACTGTTTTTAAACAAGCACTGGCTGCTAATTTCTTCGTATCTCCACAAAAAGTGGAGAGACAGTACGAGCCAGGGAGGTGGGGAGGAATGAATAATGTGGCATTCTCTTTTTGCTAAGTGACCTTTTAAAATCAAGGAGCTGAAATCTAAATACCAGGGGGGAGCCTGGGGGAGAAATTACAGACAGCATGGCTGTTCCATGCTCCAGTCCTCTATCAGAAAGGCAGCACAGGAGGCTGAGTTAAAGCACAGAGAAAAGGGTCACTCCTTTTTCATTTAAACAACCAGCAAAATCATTTCACATTTGGCAGATCATTACTAAAAACCTACTCATAAATTCCGACTCAGTTGGCTTAGAACACAAAATTACGGATTCAGACAGCTGCAGAGTACAATGAAATATTGAAACAAGTAGTGTTTGGTGTTTACATTAAATATGACATGGCAAACAAAATGGTTTACTTTGGTGTTTTCTGCATGTGGGCAGCATACTGAAGCCAGTAATATTTAAACCAGACTGCTCTATCTACATTTTGAAGCCCTTGTTAAATTCAATCATTGTTTTGTGTGTCCTTATACTCCAGGAACAGATTTGCAGATCATTGTGTGATGCCATTGATCTGGCTGAGTTCTTATTTGCATCTGACTCATGGCATGTCCCTGCCCCTGTTAAAATTCCTAAAGCCAGAGTGCACTGCATCAGGAAATCAATCCTTCCTGCAGTAATGCCTGACCTGAACCCCAGGCATGCCCTCTGCAAGTGATCTTTCACTGAGCCTGAGAATTTCCATGTAAGAGGGACCAGCATATCATGGAATGCCAGGAGTGCGCCTGAAAATTGGTATTGCAGCTCATAGGAGGTGAAGGGGTAGGAAGGCAGTGGAATGGATATGAAACCTGTGAAATGAGGAGGATTCTGTGGCCCAAAATGCTGCCAGTGCAGTGTTACAGTGTAATGTTCACAGGTGGATCCAAGTAGGCATCGAAGAGAAGCAAATTTCTGAAGCATCTCTCAAATCTGGTACAGAGGACGGGCTTTGCTAAGTTTTGCCAGACCCAGAGGTCACTGAAGGGATCAGGGAGTTTATTTCTGTCTCCTTGTGACCACAGGCAGCAGGTCACAGCTGGCTGGCTCTGATGGCTTTGAGCAGGGTCCATCACAGTCTGACCTGCCCTGAGTGAATTGTGAGAGAAGCTGCATTTAAGCATCTGAGTGACCTGGAGACCTGGTGACTGCTAATGAAAGGTTTTAAGTTTTAATTGTCTGCAGTCACTGGCCTAGTTTGAGCCACCTGCAGAGTAGCAGAAGCCTGTAAAGAGACAGCACTGAAAATCTTAGATTGTAAAACATCTGCTGGCTTTAAAATGACTTAAATAGATTATAGTCATGCTGTGAAGCTGTTTGTTTCAGTTCCCTTGTTTAGATTATACCAAAGAATTGCATTTAGGGGGGGAGGTGATGAAAGAGAATTAGATAAATAGGGAGAAGATGCTCCAAATCTTTCCTTTCCCATGGCAGGCTCTGAAAGGACACCACCTTCCTTCAGCTGGTAGAGGACTTGGAGACAGCAGGGAGTCAGAGCTGGCATCTGTCACCTCTCTGAAAGTTTGATAATCAGAGATGCACTAGATTGTTGCAAAAGCAGCCCCACCATACTAAGAGGGCTGGTGCCCACCCAAAACTGCTCAAAGAGTGAGCCTCTGATATGATGAGTGGGGTGGTGAGGCACAGCTACCAGGCTACATCAACTCCTCCTGCAGCAGGTCACAGACTGCCACGCTTTGTTCATCTGAGAAAGGTCAGATAATCAGCATTCAGTCAGAAGCAGAGGAAAAATGAGCCTGGGATTTACCAGTGTTAAAGCAAATGTTATAAATTATGCACAACTGCTCATTTGTCTGTATAATGTATTAATTAACCATTCATAAGATGGTTGAAGATTTTTTTTGGGAGGGAGAAAAAACCAAACCCAAACCCAAAACTTCTGGTTTGGCTTAGTGTTCAGAAGATACTCTTTGATATGGAAACAAAGTTTTGCCTAAGAAATAAATATTCTCCTAGTCTTAAACAGTCCAAATGTTTCTAAGTGCAAATTTGATAAGCCAAGAGATATACTAATTATTTTTCTGTTATACCAGAGTCCTTTGACCACTACTTCCTTCTGATTTTTCACAATTAAGTGCTGAAGAATAACTGTTTTTTATTAATCCTGCCAAAAGACATAAAACCTTCACACCTGAGCTTTCAGAACTCCAGTTGCAAACCTGTAAGAATAAGAGAGCACAGGAGTTCAGGGCAACATACATAAGGGTGATGCATGAATGACATGTGTGTGTATATCAAAGTGAACTTTGGTCTTTGGACCTCAAATCTTGTTGCCTGTATTCTCAAGAAATTTTATTGCACAGACCATTTCACCAGAACCTGGAAAACAGAGAAAAAGAAGAGTTTGAGTAGCTGTTCATATTGGCACACAATATTTCACCAGGATCACCACTCATTCTTTCCTGGTCTGTCCTCAAATAACTCTGACGCAGGAGACAGATCATTCAGATAATGAATTCAAATGCTTCACCATTCATTAGATTATTTATCATAAATGCCTACCCTGTAATTTTGATATAATTCAAGATTCATTTTCACTCCTCTGTCAGAGGCAGCAAGAATAGATTATTCTCTTTGTAGCAGAGTCTGTTTGCTGTCTCTCTCTCTCCTTCTCTCCTCTCCTCTTCAGTACGAACAGCCCCACTTCTGTCAACTTTTCTCCCAGGGGACATGACCTGTAAACCTCTCTAAGTTCTTCTAGTTCTACTTGTCTACATATGATCTACATCTTCACATGTGCCACTCCAGTCCAGAGAATCAAGGCACTTCCAGTAGTTCAGAGCCAAGGAATTTGTGTCTCATATGGACCTATATGGTGTTTGGCTTTTTTAGCAGCACCAGCATATTTAACTTGAGCCTGGTGGGATCTGCAAAATCTCCCTGGTATTGTTGAGGAGAAATGGTTTAAGCAGTTGGATCCCATCCTCTCTCTCTCTAACTTGATTTTTACTGAGGGGTATTATTTTGCACTTGTCCACACCAATTTTTCTCATACTTGTTCATCTCACAGAGCAGCTTTTTCTGTCTTGTAGCAGCAACAAAATAGAACAGGAATTCACTGATGGAAACACTGAAGAGCGCAAGACCCACTGCAAACCCTGTGACAAGCTACTCAATACGTCACTTTAACAGCAAACTTGTGACAACTTGTCTCTGTGTCTGATTATTCGACAATTTTGCACCAATTCTGTGGCTTTTTCTTTCTGAGTTGGTTTCTGTCACTTGTTTATGAGGACATCATATGAGGTATTACCAAAAGTCTTAAGAGGCATTTCTTGCTACTTCTCTCTCCACTGGCCTTTACCCTGTCAGAGAGAGAGAGGTTGTATTTCCTTTACATGATTTTTTCTTACCAAATCTGTATTAGCTGACACACATTTCTTCATTATTTGCCAGCAAGATTATTTGTGTATTGTTTACAAACTGCTCAGCTATTTATTTAAGGAGGAGAGTGTTTATATTTTTACTGTCTTTTGAGTGCTGAAGTTACCCCAACATCCTTCCCTTTTCTTCCCCCTTTCCTCACACTGTGAAAATGTTTGTGTACCCACTCTGCTCCACTTTATTATCTATTAAGCTCTATGTTAAAATTAGCTGGGTTTTCCTCCCTGTTTAGCTGAATGCTTCTTCTGCACCTCACTGCTCTGGCTGGAAGAAGCCTTTCCCTTCGATTTTCAGACTGGATTTATTTATTTCTGGGCAGTTTACACCCACTTTCTCTATTGCTTGGCCTGTCCTTTGACTTAAGCAGTTCTTTTCTCCTCTCTGGTGTTTATCCCCAAGGACAGCTTTGCAATTTCACCCCTTTCAGACTTCATTTTTCTAGAGTAAACAGAAGCAGTGGTCAACTATTTGATTTTTATGTTTGTTTTTCTTGCATAAACTAGACTATCCTATCAACTCCAGGAATAAAATTTCTGCATCTTTGACTGTTGGATTTCCTCTTTCTTCAGCACACATGACCTGGCTTGTCCCAAGAACACCAGGTGAGTGCTCAGTGGTCCCTGATGGTGATGTAGCTGCGGGTCACCTTTGCCTTTTCCATGGCTGCATCTGGCTGGTGTCTCACTCTAGGAGTGACTCACACCTTTTTAAACACCCTAGAACAGAAATCCCCATTTTTCATCCCAAAATGCATGAGATCATTTTGTGCTGGAGAGCATAATGCCTTTTTTATTGTTTTGACAAGCTTCAAAGGCATGTGTTTATTCCTGTGTGATTTTTCCAATGCTCTTTGCATTCATGCTGCTCTCCAGCTTCGTATCACCAGCACAGTCCATGACTTCAACTTTCAATGCAAGACTTTACTCACGAAAATACTTTATTAATATCACTCTCCTGAGAAGTTTTGGAAGAATAATGCCTGTTCCCTTTACATAGTCCCCATTTCTCTCACTCTTTCCCTACCAGAACCTTCCAGCTCTGTCTGCCTTTTCTGGAAACTTCTACCATGAGGTCAAACCTGAAATACAAAAATAAGAGGGACATGTGCTTCACTTCTCACATTTGCAGCCTCAGATCTTGTGAAATCAAGCCAAGAAGCACCCTGGGTAAGACAGGGCTGATCCAGAGTCCTCATTCCTGTATTAATGCAATTCTAGGCACAGGGTTGTATCCTACAGCAGCTCCTTATTTAGGATTAACATCCCACAGCAAGCAGTACAGCTCTCCATTATCTCTCCTGAGCAGAGAGGACTGATTGCTTTCATTGAATTAAAATAAGATGTCATGCTTTGGCCCTCACTCCCACGCACATTCAGCCCAAGCTGAACTCAACAGCAGCATTTCTTGAAGCCTGACTTGTGGGGCTAGTTTCTTTCTTGGTTTTGTTTAGTTCTGTTCTAGTTTGCCTTTTCTTTGTTAGCTCTTTGCATTCTTCTAGCTTTGAGTAACATATTATCAAATTAATAAGTGAGAATCACCATTTTAAGTTTAGGTATCTTTGCAACAACCCTGTGCCTTGGAGAAATGTATTATCCTGCCTTTTCTACGGGCAGGGAACTGAAGCGCAGAAGTAAAGGGTCAAATCTGCCACTGCAGATTTATCCCAGTGCAATTCAGGGAAGCAGACAGCTGTATAAAACTGCAGTTATACAGTGATTAACCAAGCTATTTGATTTGCACTTAATGGTTTATTACAGTCTTCTTTTAGTTTGGCTATATTTACTAAATCTGCCATCGAGCAGCTTAGGGTCAGGATGCTAAATCAGCATAATGATTTTCAAACACTGCGCTGCTGTAGAGAAATTCACATATTTTTGCATGTCTGCTCTGCCCAAATGAAATGCCTGACTCAGCAGCAGCAGCAGCAACAGGGGCTGAGTGCACACCCAGCAGTGGGTGACACAACTCCCCAGAGCCAAGCCCCTCTGCCTGCCTCCTCCTGGCACGGGTTATCTGAGGACACACTTTCAAGTGCCATTACTTTTGCAGGGAATTAGGCTGCCTGAAGTGTGATTTATATCTAAGAAAATATGGTAATTGACTCAGAGCTGAGTGCTTTGACCCATCTGACTTTGATGTTCATGTCCTTTCCCCAGTGCCAGGTCACACTCACTGGCGACAGAATTTTCCACTTTTCATTCTTGTTTTGAGTTGACTGGAATCTGTCTTTTCTCTTAAACTGGAGAGCTGTTGCCATCTCCCTGCCTGTTGCAGAAAAAGGCTAAGCAGGTTTTCATCTTGAGGGGTTTGCTGGAGGGCAGGATCAGTGAAAAGGCAGCCAGAAAGATATAAAGGGTAGGTTCAAATTTAAAAAAAAAAAAAAAAAATCTATTTGGTTTGCCTGTGGATAGCCCTGAAAGGATCCTCTCCAAATGACACCCCTTGTTTATGGGGAAGGGTTGTGCAAGGTGATTCTTGCAGCCAGAAACAATCTCTGGGAGATTTCTTGACTCACTGAGCAAGCTGATTTACAGCCAGTGGGGGCTGAGAAGTGAAACTCTCTGTGTGGGTATTCTTGGTTTAGTGTCTGATGAGGGTTAAAGCCACTGGGCCATAAATATCCTCAATATGCTCCAGATCAAATCAGGCAGTGGTGAAGGGTCAGGCTCCTGTTTCAGGATAGCTGGTGGAGCAGGGGGAACTTGGCAGATTTGTGCCGACTCATTTAGTCCCACTTGATACCCAATAATATTTATGAGCCCCACTGTGCTGAAAGAAGGGGAGCCAGCTCCTGCACCTCACAACAGTTAAATTGATGCAGTGTGAAGCTCCACAACCCTTCCTGGTGCCTCACGTTGTGGGAAGAAATCCACCCACTGCACTTGGAGGGGCATGGGCAGGCACTGGGGTTGTGCAGGACCTGTCTCTCTAATTAGACACAGCCACTTCCTCACCACTGAGCTGAAATCCATCAGAAAATGCTGGATAGCAACACTGATTTTACCATTTCTGGCATAAAACCATCCTGCCTTTCAGCTGTTGAATAGACCCTGGAGCTGATGTTGGTGCAAGGGGAAGTGGGAGCTGTTTTGTTCAGGAAGGCACCGCCAGAAGTCAATGCTGAGAAATTATCGCTCTGTGTCCTTGTAATGACCTTTCAGTTATTTTAGTCCTTCAGCTCTTTTAATTATTCTCCCATTCTCTAGAAGCAAAGAGATTTTGTGGTTTTGCTTATCTACTCATTTTCTTACTCCTCTTTTCATCCCTCCTCTCCCCAGGCTTTAGGGCCAACCAAAGACCTCAGCTCTGTGAAGCTGACTGAGTCCCAGGAGGGATGAGGCTCAAAGAATTAAACCCAGGCTTGTTAACCCAAAACACCTCCCAGGACAGCCAGGTTCTGACTGTCTGAGCCTATTTTCAATCAGTTGCAACATAAATGGTTTGGGATGATGACAAACCTTTGGCCATGGCTCCCTGGGAACTGGATCCCTCCTGGTGCCACAGGTGTTGGCTGTCTTACCCATATCATTATCTAGCTGGAAAACATGCAGGGATGCTAATTTAAATGTCAGCTCTGCTTAGTATTTTATCATCAAAAGGACATTGTGCAGCTATTATGTGTCTTGCACAATTCATCTCAGGGAATGCCTCCTCTGGTGACCCAAAGTTGGTGGCAGCTCAGCACAGACTGAATATAAAACTGGAATTTTATTAGGCTGCTGTTTAAGGCTGAATCCAGCTGAAAACCACCTCCAGAGCTGCCTGGATCTTCTTCCAACTGTTTAAAACAAGTGTCACTAAATCAGACAAATGCTGGTGCTGGGACACAGCAGGCACTAATTTAACCCATATGCTCTGGGAGTGCTCCTACATCTGTTTGTTCTGGGCAGAACTAAACAGTGGAATTAAATTTTTTTCTCCCCCCCATCAAGTAAAATTGTATCACAAGCAAGCCATGCAATTCTAAGCCCACTGTGGCAGCTCACTAATTGGTGTTCGAGTGGTAGGAACTCAAACACTGCTGAGCAGTTTGGGCCAGGGGTGTTGGGTTTCCACAACCAGAGTTTGGTAGGGGAGGGTGCAGGGATGGCTTCTGTCAGAATCTGCTGGATACTTTCCTTGTGCCCATGGAGCCAATGCCAGCTGGCTCTGAGACTGATCCATCCCTGGCCAGGCTGAGTGATGGTGTTGGTGCCTCTGGGGTAATTAGTGTGTGTAAGGAGGAGGAAAAACCTCCATCAGCTGGAGAGAGGAATGAGAATATGTGGGAGGAACAGCTCAGCAGACCCAGGTCGGTGCAGAAAGAGGGGCAGAAACTGCTCCAGGTGCTGGAGCTGAAATCCCCTTGCAGCCCGTGGGGCAGCCCATGGGGCAGCCCATGGAGAGGCAGCTGTGCCCCTGCAGCCCAGTGCCTTAGGCTGCAAAGCAAGATGTAACCAAAAGTTTGTGTTCTATTGCCAGCTGTTAAAACCAGGTGGGGCAGTGTTTTTATCTCTTCCACGACCCATCCTCCCTCCAGGGGGTATCTGCTGTTCATGGGCCATCCAGGCTCACTGCATGGCTGATACAATTACATCATCCCATTGGGAGATGCTCCACCCAGTGGGAGGAGCCAAGCATCCCTACCTGGATAAAATCTGAGAGTCAGAACACCAGCACAGCCTGTTTGCACTGGATTCCCAGAGGAAGACTGGACCCATCTCACCAGCACTGGATCTTCAGAGGAAACCTACACCCTTGTACAGGATCATTGCTTCAACAGAACCACATCTGTCACTCCAGGAGGACTTAATTGGACTGCTATCAACACCCTGACTAACAGGGTGTCAGTTGTATTCTGACTCTGTCAGTGTTTTCTTTTTGTTTGCTTTTTTGTACTACTACATTTTAATTTTAATTTTCCTAGAAAAGAACTGTTATTCTTATTCCCATATCTTTGTCTGAGAGCCCCTGAATTTCAAAATTATAATAATTTGGAGGGAGGGGGTTTTCATTCTCCATTTCAAGGAGGGCTCCTGCCTTCCTTAGCAGACACCTGTCTTTCCAAACCAGGACACCCAGGTAGGTCCACAGGGTGACAGAGACCCACCTGGAGGTCCCCATATCTCCTAGATAAACAAGGGGATGCCCAAAGGGGGCTGTGACCCATGGGAACCCCACACTGGAACAGGTTTGCAGCCAGGACCTCTGACCTCATGGGGGACCCATGCTGGAGCAGCCTGCTCCTGAAGGATTGTGCCCCATGGGAGGGACCCACACTGGAGAAGTTCAAGAGGGATTGTCTCCCATCTGAGAGACTCCATGCTGGAGCAAGGGAAGAGTGTGAGGAAATCCTCTCCTGAGGAGAAAGAAGTGGCAGAGACAATCTGTGATAGATTGCCCACAACCCCCATTCCCTGTCCCTCCATACCACCAAAGGCAAAGAAGTTGGGAATTTGAGAGTGAATTTCAGCCCATGAAGAAGGGAAGGACAAGAAGAAAGTGTTGTTAAGATTTGGTTTGAATTTCCCCTTACCCTGCTCTGATTTGATTGGTAATAATTTGATGTCCCTCAGAAGTGTCTGTTTTTCCTGTGACAGTAACTGGCGAGTGATCCCTCCCTGCCCTTTCCAAGCCTTTAGATATATTTATTCTCCCTTTTCCAGTTAAGGAGAGGAGTGCTGGAGTGGCTTTGGTGGGCATCTGTCATCCAGCCTGGCTCATCTAACCACAGCTGGAAATCAGGGATAAACTTGACTTGGTTGGAAAGAACTGTGGCATGAAGGAATTACCCTGAGGGAGATGAGCTATTTATTATACAAAGCAAAATTTTTTGGTTTCTGTAGGAATTTGCCTCTCACCATTCTTCTCTCCCCACAGCCCTGTCTATCCCAGGGTGTCCAGTGGAAAGTTATAACCTCTCTAGTGAAACTTTATCTCCTCCTTACCTTCACAGAGCTTGGACACATTATTGCTGCTTTTGTGGGATATTTATGCTTCCCATACTCTTTCTCTACCCCTTTAGTCAAACATCTTTACTCTCTGCCATCTTGTTCCTTCATTGTTTCATTGTATTTGCAGTCTTTTAGTTCTCTTACTTATGATCTTGTCTTGTTCTTTAATAGTTCAACAGCTGAGAAAGGGATAAGGCAAAATAAGACCAAAATCTGGTATGTAAAGTAGAAATCAATATGACATCAATAACTGATAGGAATGTGTAGCTCAAATAAGCATAAATGCTTTAATGATAGCCAAGGTCAGGTTCCCAAATGTTCAGAAATCAGAGTTTGTATTATCTATTATTATCATCGTGTGCTTCAATGGATTTGAAGCTTAGTCAAAGAAAATGAACATGGAATATCCACCTCAACTGAAATTTTGGTATATTATGTTGGAATTGTATGAAAATGATCTCAAAATACTTTGAAAGAAGAAATTTTGATTTTCTTTTTGAGCATATAAAAAGAACCTTAATGCTACATTTCCTTCCAGTAATTTTAGGCTGTGTCACTCCAGGTGCATGTGAACAGTAGAATGGTACTTTGATCAGATCAGTGCATATTATATTAAAAATATCAACACTTTAATAATATTCACGGTTATTTTCATTGTTATTGAAAAGGGACATCCAAATAAACTAATCCTTATTAAGATGAAAAGATTGCAATGAACATTTAATTGGGCTTTCTGCAATATAGTGAATATGAAATTTCATCAATAATTCTATTTCTCACCTAATGATTGCAAACTGAACATATCTTTTTGGAAAGACATTTAGTCTTGATTTAGAAACTCCCAAATGAAAAAGAATTTATCATGAGTCTCAGTAATTTGTTCCAGTGGTTAATTATCATGCCTTAAATATGTACATCTTATTTTCAGCTTGCATGAGGTTTACTCATATATTAATTGTATATTTGATTGTAATTTGCTCTATCTTAGCTAGTTAAATGCAGTGCACTTTTTTTTTTTAAAATTCTCTGATTGGATGACATCTTTAAATAACCAACTTAGCATGAATTGCGAAGTTTTACAATCAATTATACAAATGCAAAAATTCAAGAATTGAACTTCAGCTGAAAAATCAACAGATAGATTGTTCAGCAGTGGTCATCCAGTTTTAGAATATGTGCACGAAGGAAATCTCAAAGAATCTTGTCCTGGTTTTGGCTGGGGTAGAGTTCATTTCATAACAAAATTTATCCAAGCATACCAATTTCTTTCTGTTTTCCTGCTGATTTGCCCAAAAAGCACAGAAATGCCTCTAATGTGTAGGAACCTCTGAGCAACCTGGTCTGGTGGAAGGTGTCTCTGCCCATGGCAGGGGGGTGGAATGAGATGATCTTTAAGGTCCTTTCCAACCCAAACCATTCTGTGATTCTATGATTTGGGAAATAAGCCCTGATACTGGATTTGGGAAATAGACCCTTATAAAGAGAGATGATACAGAGATAATAAAAATGTCAGAGATAAAGAGGGCACAATTTTTCTGGCCTCTTTTCATTAACTAAAAAGAGAACCTAAGGTGAGAAATTCATATATAAATGAAATGAGCTGAGTTCTTATCTGTGTTCCATGTGCACACTTTGATATGTACAAAAGAATCAGAGAAAGGGAAGAAAAAATTAAATGAATGTAGATGAGACTTGGAAAAAAAAAAGCATAACATTTGCATTGAAATGTTAACCTTCATTGAGATGTGTATAATTCCATCAGGATTCCCCAGATTTATCTTGCTTTTCAACCAAATGTTTTATGAAGCAAATGATCCACTAATAAGTTTAATTCTTGCTGGGATTTGGGGAGGGCTGGAAAGGATGCATGCTGTGGAGGCTAAAGTAGCAGCAGAAGTGGGACAGGGCTCTGTATTGCAGTTGGCAGGGCCATAAAGCAGGGAATAAGAGGATAAAGATCAATGTGTTGCTCAGGAGGAGCAGGAAGGTAAGGGAGGGATACCAGGCATGCTGGCTGGGAGGCATCTGCTCCAATTGAATTACCCAAAAGGTGGGTCTCTAGGTGGATCTCTTCATCACTCTTGCAGCTGAAGGGAATAAATAAGTGGCCCCAGGGAGCCCTTTGCCAGCCTTTGATGTGGATAATGTTCATTGCCTTACATGTCAATCTCTCTCCACTGAATACTAAAGAAAGCCAGGAGTGATTACTTTGAGGGCAGACGAATCCCCAGCCCCCAGAATGGTCCATATTCCCTCCCAAAAGGTGATGTGGAAGGAGCAGCTGACTTGTCTGATCTACCCTTAATAACCTGCAGAGAAAGGAATCAGTGGCTGCAGTCTGTTGGCAGAGATCTGCAGAGGGCTTTTCCTATCACCCAAGTTATGTTTTTGCTGTTGGACATGATTTGGGTTGGACGACATGAGAGGCCATACAACAGGACTTGTCACAACATTATTACCATCTTTATTTCATGTTGCCACAATCTGTGCTCCTTTACACTGCCTCAATAAGCCCAACCTATATAATCTTCCCACAAACTTTCTCCAAACTTTTTAATCCTATTTCTCTGTTCCAGGATCTGGGATCTTTTGTGGTCCTCATTTCATTATGAACTCAATTTCCATACCCCTGTCAATTTTCCAACCTCACTTAGACTCTGCAGATGAGTTCCTGCCAGAGCTCCAGCCTAGGGAAGAACAGAAAACCTTCATTTAGCATTAGAGTGAGAACATTTTCATAACACAAAGCTGTGGATTTTTTGTCATTAGCTGGAGGCATCCTGCATTCCCCTGCTCCCACAGGGCTTTGTATCCTGAGGTGCATGAGTGTGTTACACACTTCATGGAGCTGCTGAAGAGTAGCAGGGGAGATGTTTTGGATCCTGTTACATTGGGATTAAAGTAGAGACAGAACCACTGAGGGACGTTTTAGAGCATGATTTATTGCTGCAGTCTCATGAAGGAGTGAGAACGTCCTCACAGCATAAGCTAGAGGTCAGTAGTCCATGGCCAGTGGTCACAACATCTCTGGTTACAAGGTTTGTTAAAGGTTTATTAGCCAATAAACTACTGCCACAGGATTGTTTCTATTTTCACACCAGTAGCTAATTAATTTGTCAGATACATTTTTGCCGCAATGCAGACTTTCTTAACCAATCATACAATGACACATAAACTTACAGGGCTACACCTTAAAACTTTTTTCTACCTTTGTAACAACTTCTATATCTAAACTTTAAACTCTAAAACTTTCCACTACCTAGCTTGGCATGTTTCTGCTTAAACTACAAATCCACATTCTGGCTTCTGGTCTCCAGACCCGGAAGCTTTTGCCAAGGTCTCAGTTTAAACCCTGTATTCATTTCTAAGTTTCATTTATTTAGAAATGAATGAAATTTCATTTATTTTATTTAGAAATTTCATTTCTGCACACTCAAGGTTTTGAGTTTCCTGTGCCTTGATTTCCCACACCCTTCTCCTCAGCAGCTCAGCCAAGAGATAAATGGAACAGAGCCCCACACAGAAATGCTGATTCCTGGTGCTGCTGACACACACATTTGTAATTCAGGCAGTAAATTGGGCTAATGGGTGTAAATAAAGGTCAGTGTTCAGAGCAGCGAAAAGGGCTGTAAATTGCAGGGTGAGGGGGTGAATATGTGGCTGAATATAAATCCCCCTCCCTTTCCAGGGAGAGGTCACTCTTAGGATCCTGTGCGGACAGACTGAGTCAAGGCTTTTAGCCTGGAGAAAGGAAAGCTCCAGAGACATCTTATTGCAGCCTTCCAGCACCTAAAAGGGGATATAAAGAAAAGGAGAGTGACTTTTTTACACAGACAGATAGTGATAGGACAAGGGGAATGATTTTAAACTAAAAGAGGCAAGATTTAGGTTAGATGTTAGGTGTCCCTGCTCATTGCAGCGGAGTTGGATTAGGTGATCTCTAAAGGTTTTTATTTCCAACCCAAATAATTTTTTGATTCTATGATTTTATTACTTCTATTCATCTCCTGTGGTGCTTTTGCAGCTTTGAAGACTCAATGTCCTGCGCTTGGAACACTACAAGGTGATTGCTCTTGTGAGGAAGAGGTTTCAGTGATGGCCAAGGACTCTTCTGGAGTTCTGATATGATTTATTTACACTGCCAGATTTTCTTGGATGTTCAAACTGCAGCTAATCACAATCCTATCTCGGGACCATGCACTTCCAAGAAGTCTAGTTTAATGTGTAATTTGCACTTCCCATGATTGTCTTGGTATATAAACTCTTCTTCTGAAGTTATCTTCCAGAGCCTTTTCTTTTTTTCCTGATTGCTTGCTCCGACTCTGTTTTCCAGGACCAAGGGAAAGAAGAAGTGTGTAGACGTCACTCTAGTAGATGTCACTCCATTGTTGAACCAGATGGCTATAAATTAGCTGCCAGCGTGTTTTCCTCAGGTTTCTGCTTTCCCCAGTCCCTGTGTTAATAGCAGAAAGGAGTCCACATAAAAAATTCTTTTTTTTCTCTTTTTGGGTTCACCTTACAGCCTTTTCTTAGGCTAGAATGCAGTATGCCCTGGAAAGAGATGTTTGAAAACTTGCAGAGGGATAAAATAAACAGCTAAGATAAAATTTCTTTACTCATATGTGGTGAGTGATAGAGAATCAAGTAGATCATGACCTTATTTCTAATGTTAGCAGCAATTCCTTAGGAGAATATGGTCTTCAGGCTCAAGGTCTCTAAAAAAAGACCTGTTTCTTTTCATTTCAATATATTTACATTTCACTGGATTTGTTTTCATGTGCTTAGGTTTCTATTGATTGCTGTTTGACACGCATCACATTTGTGTAGTTCATGGTGGATTTCTCCTTTGTGTAAGTATTTGCTCACATCAGAGTGCTCCCTGTTCAGTTTTAATTGAACTCCTGGTGCAGGAAATGTTCTTGAGTCACAGATTTTCATCAATGATAATAGTAAAAAGACTAGATGCCCCAGGATGATTTCCTTTATTTATTGCAGCAAATGTGATTTAGATACATGGAAATACGTGAAGATCCAGTAAAAGAGATAGTTACAGATTAATGCAGAAAGACAAAGAGCAGGGTGGAGTGACAGCACGTTCCCTGCATGGGTCCTGTTCTTCCAGTGAGAAGCTGGATATTGAGCAGCAAGACCTCTGGATGTTCTTTTGATCTTTGCTTGGTAACTTTCAGTATTTGTTACCTGGATCAGGCCATCACAGCTGGAACAACTCATGTGCTTGCAAAATCCTTCCTGATTTTCCCTTTGTTTTTGTGGGAGTGAGGAAGTGAGTGTATGGAATGAGCTTTGAAGCCCCTTCTCGTTAGAACTCAGTCTGAGCTGTGGTGAGCTATGAATTGTCTGGAGAGAGGATGGTGCCTGTCTGTGCACTTCCACCAGCTGCAAAGCACAGTGCTTGTCTTACAGAATCGATCGGATGAGCAAAACGTCAGCTCGTGGGATGGCTTTCTTAACACAAAGGAAAACAGAGCTACTGCTGGAAATAAAAAAGTCAAAAAAATTCACAAGAAACCATGATAGCTTCAGTTCGCTATACCCAAAAGGCCAGATTCCAGCTAAATACACTCTCTGATTTTCTTTTAAAGTAGTGTCACAGATCAAAATCTCCATATTCATGTTTTTCAGCTGACTCTGCCCTGCTCTCTCAGGGCTGTCAGTGGGTGTACACCCTGGCAGTGACTCCAGCACAAACAAGAGAAATAAAATTCCAGGGTGAAAACCTGAGAAATTTATTACTGAAGTTCTTGCACACATCCTCCCACCACTACCAAGGCTGTTTGAAATGGGGGGAGCCTCTTTAAATTAAAATTGCACTTTTGACCAAGACTTCCATGCTTGTAAAATCAATAGGAATGGCTGGTGCTTTTCTTCCACAAAGGTCAAAGGCATGCTTTTAATTATTGCAGGTTGTAACATCCTTGGCCAGGCTGGGCCAATGCATCCCACTTACATTTGCTTCCATTTTTAATGGAAAAGAATATGTCTGTTTGCCATATTTTGTTTGTTTTCTATGAATACTCTCATGCATCAGAGTAATTATCTCAAAATGATGGATTTTAAGCTGAAGGGCAAGTTTCAAAGGCAAATTAACAGTGCTGCCACCTCAGCACAAGGGAATGTCCCTGCAGCAGCTGCTGAGCACCAAGATGCATTCGAAGATTCAGGCTGAGAGGCCCCAGAAGAGCAAAACCCTTCACCCCTCTGGGTGCAGGTGCTGTAGCTGAGCCCTCAGTGCCACACAGATGCAATTTTACCAACGGATTATTGAACAGCTCAGTGTTTGCACAGAAACAGCCCAGCACCAGCAATAAAAGCGTGCGTTGAGAATACACCCAGTGGGGGATTCAAAGATCATAATGCCACATATTAATTGATAAATAAACCCATGAGCCACTCTGAACAACGGAGAGTGTTCAGGATATGAGATGCTGAAATTGGAAACAAGGCAAACTGCTCACTACACAATATTTATGCCTGTCTACAGGACAGGAAAATGTGAATGTTGAACTACAGAGGCAAAGAAATTTGGACGTGCTCCAGGGAGCTCATGATCCATGAATTTCATGAGATGAAACAGATGGATGAAGCAGACACATGGAGAGGGTAGGAGGAGGTGGGAGGATGTGTTAAAGGAAATGGCTTTGTAGAATCATCAGCACTTCATTTTCTAACACAGATCTCCCTATGACACCAAAGATGTCACTGAAAGCCAGGGTCGGGCTTTTTCTTAACAAACAATGTCTGAAGAGGTAATTGGGGGAATTCTTAAAAGTGATGAATTTGGGAACTCAAATACAAACCATGAGGACTTGGAGATGTTTATTCTTCTGACACTGCACTCAGGAATTTTGCTCACTGTCTCTGCTCCTGATGCTCAAAAGATAATGGATAGAATCACTGATTGAAATGGGCTTTGGAATTAGGCTCTACATGTTCACTGTTACTGAACTTGTGGAAATAAATAATTCCTTTTTATAAAGCCCTTGGAAATATGTAAATGGAAAGAACTTAGTTATGAGGTATTAAAAAACAAAACCAAAAAGAATGAAGAAAAACCCCAAACCTCATCAGAAAACCCCCAAACAAAACAAACAAACCAACCCCAAACCAAACCACCACCAACCAAAAAACCCTACCCAAAACACCATCACATGTTCACACTTGTCATGGTTAGATACATTTACATGTCCCTCTGCATGTGACAAATGACCCTGACACCTCCAGAGTTATTTCTGTGCTGATTCACAAGGGCTAAGTGTGAAATGTTTCTATTCAGTCTTGCTAGAAATGTCCTGAAGTGCTGGTTGGATACCCAAGGCAAGGAACTATCTTTCAACTAGCCCTGCCTATTAGAAATTAATTGTTCTTACCCATCCAATTCTTTCCCAACTTTTGTATCTCTGCAGAGCTGGAACTTGCTTTTTGTACACCTAAACCATCAGATTGTAGAATTGTTGCATTTACTGATGGATGTTTAGGAAGTACCTGAGCCTCTGATGATCATAAATCACCAGACATGAGTTCACCTTTGGTTAGTTAACACAGGTGGGGTCTGGCTCAGAGAAAGCCCTGCCAGCTTGATTCAGGTTCAGAGGTGTTGCCTGGTGTAACCTGAGATCCCCAGCACATGAGACATCTGTGCAGACTAATAAATGTGATATAGGATAAATGGGAGAGCTGTGCCCTTCTAAAGCAGGTGGTGGAGACCACATATCATGCACTGGGGACTCTTAAATCACATCAGAGTCTTGTTTCAGCTGCTAAATTGTGTCCTCCATCTCTAGTGGCTGTGATGGAAATTCAGACACCCAGTGAATGTACAAGACTGTGATTAGGAGCCTTTAACCTGTGATCACATCAGTTTTATCTAACTGTGCACTTGTCCTTCTTCCCTTGCTCCATGCCCTTCTCCCCAGTGCCCATTGGGGATCATCCCTTGGACAGACCCTGTGAGCCAGGGGTTGAGAGCCAAGGCAATCCAGCTGGCAGAGCCAGGAATGCAGGAGCACATCACAGCTCAGCACAGCAGCACTGCTCCATATTCAACCCCTGTCCATACTCATTCCACATCCCCATGTCCAGCAGGTGTGAAGAAACTTGACAGGAGTCTGCATTCCCAGGGGTGAAGCAGCTCCTGCACAGGACCCCAAATTCAGGTCAGTGCAAGGTGGGAGTTTGCTTGCTCCTTTCATACACATTACCATACAAACTCTCTGCCTCTTCCATATAATTCTCAATATTTTTCCAAACGATTTTTGAGAGTTTTTTCATCCTTTTCTGGCTTGCCTACATATTGTAGTCTCTAACCATGAGCCATCCAGTAATGAAGAGGCTTCTTTCACAAAGATCCTTATTTACTGACTGCTCATGTTCCTTTGAAACTTAAGAGAAAAAGCTCTGCTAAAATCCCTACAGAAAAATCCCCATGAGGCAGAGGATAGAGGTGGGAGAGAAGGGACAGCAGATGTGTTTTGCTATTTCTATTAAATATGTTTCTGTGATTCACAACAGTGAGCTTGTGCCTACATGTGATTGAAGTAAGTTTGCAAACTCTTTGCTCTGGCTGTTGCTCCGCTTCTCCCTTTCATCTTGCTGTTTGTCATATATTCACTTTCTGCCTCTTGTCTTTTTTGACATTTTCGCTATCTCAGGGGGGCAGCACTGGCACTTTCACACATCACCATAATAGAAATAAAAGCTTGAAAGATCTAGATCTGAGGCGTGCCTATTCCTGGGGCATTGCAATGAGACATCATGAAAGATGTAGCTTGGCTGGATACTCAGGAGATCATAAGAAACCTGGAACCATAGCTCCTGAGAATAACTGAGTTGATGAAAGCAGACAAACATCTCTGCACTTTTTTTTTCTGGTGAAAAATCCTGTCAGAAATTGACATTTTTTTCTGGGCATGTGGTTGAGATGAAATTCTGTTTTCCAGTGGGGAAGTAATGTTTTATTTAGGCTTTTTTGATGAATAGCTCTGGCCTGTCTACATTGACACATACTTCACACAATGCAAGTGAAAACACCCCAATGAATCTTTCCAAAGTCCTAAGGAGTTTCAGCTCAGGATGAATTAAAACACATATATTTGGGTCAGACCCTCCATCAGTCCAGACTGGCCCAATTCTGATACAATCAGTTAAACCATATCAGTTTACGTTATAAAATATGACACAAAATATCATACTGAGACATACTAAATGCAACTCCTGTCATCACTGCTGCTGCAGGCATGGTTCAGAGATCACCAGTCACCTTTGCAATTTGCACCTGTGTCAGGTAGCAGAGCAGCTACTGAGTTAACTGGGAGCTAACTGTGTTCTCTCTGTCTCACTGCCAGAATAAAAAATACCCAACTGGTGTCACGCATTGGGAGCAATTTCTTCCTGCTTGCAAATCCCATCTGCAGGAGCTAAAGCATTTCCCAAATATTTTATAACCAAGAAATAAAGTATATCAAAACTAATCCAATGCATCAAACAATTTTGGATAGCTTTACATAAATATCTGGCTACCAATCTTTGAGTACTTTAGGGAGAAGAAAGAGAGACCTATTTAGCGTGTGCTGATATGTTGTTGTGACAGGTGATGCAGGCAGAGCCCCATTCCCAGATGGAAGAGCTTCAGCAGCTGTGTCTCCCAGCACAGTGCCTGGTGATGCATCCCCACCTCCATCCTCGGAGGCAGCTGGCTCAGGATGCTCAGGATCTGAGTCTGCCAAGGCTGGCTGAGTTTCTGGGAGGTACAGGATGCTCACATATTTAGGGCCCTGCAGCTCTATCTCCCAGCTGCTGGCATCACCTCAGGGTTTTAAAAAAACCCCTAAAAATACAATACCTTCACTCTCCAACTGACAGAAGGGATTCAGTTCTTCAGGCGTCCCTAAAACATCCCACCAGCACAGGTGTGGGGTGGCAGCAGGCACGGGTGCTGAGGCAGGCAGCAATCATTGTTAATTTGGGGGGCTGACAGTCTGAGGTCAGGGATGCAGGAGCAGAGAAAGGAGCCTGAGCATATCCAGTCAGAGACATTCCTCCTGAGCCATGGAAAAATAATAGCTTGACATTTGTGAGTGTCAATCCCAGAGGGAGGGCTGAGAGGGACAGCAGAGCACGTGGCTGATTGCTCTGCTCCATGTGTGCACAGTAATCTCCTTCTAATTCCAGCTGCATCTACATTTTCTTCTGATCATACGGAGCTGAAGATAACTTGAAGGAACACACCCACCAAGCCCTCCCATCCCTCCTCAATTTGGTTAATGAGGTCATTAAAAAGATGCATGAACGTCTTGCAAACAAGGGTTGAATTCTTATGCCACAGTGGCAATATAGTAGTGGCCTGGGCAGAGAGAAAGGCTATTAGGGAAATGAGACTGCTTATTATATCTTTGAAAGCAATTTTCACCCCTTTACCTACTCTGAAGAGACTTGAAAACAACATGTATGTACTGAGGAACAGAAACAGTCCAGAGTAACACAGTCTGAGAAATTCCTCCTGTCACAGGGCAGTGGTTTCCCATTTTCTGCTGTGATTATCTGCATCCAGGAACACCTCCCTCAGAGACAGAGGTGATGCTTCCAGCCTTTCTCAGACCCTGGTCCTTCAGGGCAGCAGTGGGACCTGGTCACAGCTTTGTGTCCTGCAGCCTGTACCCCTGTGAGTTGTGTCACCCTGTAGTCAGGAAAGGAAAAATATCTAGAAAATCTCCATATTTTAAAGGACATCTGCTCCAGCTCAGACACTTGTAGAGAGCTGATCTCCTTTTTGTTATTTTTTTCTTTTTTTTTTTTTTTTTTTTTTTTTTTTTTAAGATGTTTGCTAACTGGGAATAACTTTGTTATGTTTGTCTAGTTCCTGACCTGTTAAATTCCTGAAGCATGGAAACAGGAAGATTCCAGCACTATGGGTACACAGGAATCAGCACTTAGATTAAATTGTCTGCAGTGCCACGTTTTGGGTCTACACAGGAGCAGGTTTCAGCCCTAAGAAAAATCTCGTTGTGTGGGTAGAAGCAATGCAAGCTGCAGGCACATGCTGAAGTTGTGTGTGTGTGTGTCTGGGCAGAGTTTTTTCGTTCCACTATTTTCTTTTCTCAACTGTCAGCAGCAAAGGTCATGGGATAAAAGAACACACCTTCAGAAGCTGCCACTTACACCTCTGACACTCGGACCCCCCTTCCCTGCCCTTTCCAGCCAGCAGCCCTTTCCCATCACAGAGGGAGCTCCCACCAGCTCACCAGCCCTCCCCTCATGCAGAGCAGCCAGACAGAACAATGTCTGAGGAGACAAGGGGGAGAAGTTTTAAACTAAAAGAGGAGAGATTTAGGTTAGATATTAGGAAAAAATTCTTCCCTATGAGTGTGGGGAGGCCCTGGCACAGGCTGCCCGGAGAAGCTGTGGCTGCCCATCCCTGGGAGTGTCCAAGGCCAGGTTGGATGGGGTTTGGAGCAACCTGGTCTAGTGGAAGGTGTCCCTGCCTGTGGCAGGAGAGTGGAACAAGATGATCTTTAAATTCCCTTCCAGCTCAAACCATTCTGTGATTCTATAATGAAATAATCCCCCCTGCATGCACAGAGGTGAAGCACACGGGCATTTGAACTGTGCTTGCTCTTATTTGGTGAATTAGAATTTACTTTAGCTTTCCACTGGGAGATGAGTTTGTATCAGCCTGCTCTGGAGCCCTGTTAAGTGCACAGTAGCTCTGCCACTGCTGTTGTGCATTCAGCTGATGCATGAGTCACTGCCATCCCTTGACTCAGAGTTTTCCTCATTGGCACTTGCCAAGCAAGCACGAGGGGAGAGCAGAGAGGTAAAGGTGGAAACTCTGTGCTTCCCTCAGAACTGAAATTAAAACAGTGCTTTTCTCAAAGGATGGTGATCCCTCCACCCACAGTCTCTTTCCAAAATTCTGTAGCTCAAAGGATGTTCTCCCACTCTCCTTCACTTCAGAAATGGAAGAAACAATCACGACAAAAGTCAAGCCCAACTGATGGATTTCCACAAATATTTTGTCTTATCTACTGAATTGGCTGAGTGGTTTCTTCAAATCACTTAATTGAGGTGGTGATCGTAGGGTTTGTTTCAAAGTCTTGAACCAGATTTTTTACTTAACATTCAGGTGTTTAATCTGTGACTTGAATCATCCCCTTGTGTTGTTTGTTTGTCATCCATTGGGATGTGTTTGTGCAGTTCCCAGAGCAGAAGTCTCCTGATCTTCACTGAGTCCCCAGAAGCTGCAGCTGGAGACCAGTCAGATCTGATAATCAGATTATTATTTCCATATTATCCCTCCTTCAATGAAACTGTTATTCAGGCATGTTCAGTGGCTTCAGAGCCACCCTGGATTAAATTCCTACCTGGATAAAAAGCTGATATTTGTGTGATGAGCACACATTAATAGAGATGACAGCTACTTTGTTCAGGTGTCCTTTATTCCACTTCTAAGAGGTCACATTCCATTGGAAGTGCCTCGGGGTTTAGCATCCCCTGACTTTTTTCTTTTGCCTTGGAAGAGGAACAGGAGGCAGAGAGTTTGGTCTTTTAGTCTTTGCTTCTTCTTATTGATAAATGTCCTCTGTATTTCCATACTTCAAAGGAATGTTCTTTTACCATGATGAATAGCCCTTTTAGGCCCAGAATCAATTCAGACCTTTTCCATCCCAGCACTTGAAATTCTTGGGAGGATACTCCAGTCTCCACAGTCTTGTTCATTGTTATGCGACTGCATCAGCATTAGCACAGAAATCAATCTTGATTTACATTTTGCTCTTGTCCAGGTGCTCAGAGCAGCAGCTTTTCAATGCTTAGTTAGTGGACTTTGCACTAAATAAATTTTTGGAACTTTTGCTACTCTAGTGACATAAAGTCTGGAAAATTATTACAAACTTTGACATATATCAGCTATGCTCTATGCTAAGGCTGTTCCATCCTTTCAAAATACACTCTGATTCTTGGTATTAGTTGCCTTCCCATTTTTATTCTCTCCTTTTTGTTTCCAAATTGTAATGCTATAGCTGCTTAATGAAATAACTCTTTCCTTAGCAGTTTTTCTTGGCACACACTACAAAAAGGCTCTGAAGTCCTAGAAGAAAGACAAGGAACCATATTAAAAATATTTTTAAGGATAATGTCTTCCCTGTGCCAACAGGTAAAAGTTATTCAAGAGAGTAATTATAGAAAAGAAAATTATTTGAAACCAGTTCATCCTTGGTATTGCCCTGCCATTTTCAGATTGCTATTCCCAAACAAATCCTCTCAGATGTGAAAAACACAGGAAAACACATTCAAGTGATTTCTAATTATATTAAGCTGCTATTAATACCTTGAACCTTCCTTGATCTGGAATTATCCTTGCAGAATATGTTGGAATATCTCTGAGTAAACCCAGCCATCTGTAATGTCAAGGTGCATGAACCAGTTCCTGAATCATTTATGGTGCTGGCTCTCAGCCAGGACCTAGAAGCTGGGATAATTCTGGGAGCCATCAGCAGAAGGAAAGAAATATAAGCAGAAAAAACCTTGTTTTTGAAGAGTTTAACTCAATTATGGAGAAATATAGCATAAAATTCAAATATATATATATATATATATGTATGCAGTTTGATTTATAAAACAAGAAGAAAGAATACTGAGTTTTCAAAAAGTTTTAAGAAGATACAAGCCAGTATAAAAGCTACTTGGCCAGTCTGTATGGGATGCATCTTCTCTGAGCTTTAGAGATTAAACTGTGATGATGTGAAGGTCTCAGACTGGAACCAGAGCATTCTCATGGCTCCAGCTGAAAGGAGATTGTTTCTTTATAAATAAAGCAAACAGCTGTGCAGAATTTCTCAGGAGATCTTTGTCTTCTGAGGTTTTGTAGTCAACATTATCATGTCATCTGATTGTTTTTTAACTGTGGAGGTGTAAATTTCTTTGCTCCTAATGCCTCTTGGCCACAATTTTTAATTTTCATAATTTTTGGTTTTGTTGTGGGTATTTTTAACCTCAGCTGAGACAGAAGAATGAGGAAAGCATTGTAAGGGCTACTCAAGAACTACTACAACAATTTGCACTTGATATTCAATGTGCTGCTTCTCGTGGCTTTGGCTTCTGTGTTCTGCTGGTAGTGCTCCAAAAATAGAGAGGAACAGAGGTATCCAGGGGCATGATTTACTCCATCCTTCAGGAGGCATCTCAGATGAGACAGATGGTTTAATTGCTGATTTTAATTTTTTTTCTTCTCATTGACTGAGGTTAGATTTGATGTGGGATTTGTGTGACTGGGAGAGGATAAAGGTGGGAGAGAACAGATGGGATTTGTAACCAAGTCTTTTCATAATGTGTGAAACTTCTGTTCAAAAACATGAGAGAAATTAGTGGACCTTACAACACGTCTGGTCCTGTTGTAGGCATCATCTCAGCCTCCCCCTCCACCTGATTTTCCTCTGTCCTGATTGCAGAATTTCCTCTTGCCCCCAGTTGTGTCATACCCACAGAACATCTTCTTAAGCCCTACTGAGAGAGATGGAGCTCAAAATATTTCAGATATTGCTGGAAAAGCCACAGTCTACTGTCTAACAGACTGGAGGAATAGAGGATGTAGTTTTTCAAGGAACTTCTTGGATCCCCCCCAGGAAAAACCTAAATAAATGTCATTTGTTCTTTGAACTGCCACATGGCTTTTCCTCATTGGGGATTTTTCTTCCTCCCCTTGCCCTGAGACCTGTGGTGACTCCATTCCCTTTTCTTGTCTTCCCTGATTAATTCCCACGTGTAAAGCTGAAAAAAACAGGATCTTGCCTTATTTTTTCTTTAAAACATGAGATTCACTTGTTCTCTGTTAAAAATAAAGGATAATAAAGAAATTGCAGTGGATTGAGCAAATATTTCTAGTTTTGAATTCATCATCTAGAATAAGTTGAGGGGGAAGAACCTGAGAGGGAAAATTACTCTTTTAACAGCAATCAAATAAAATTGAATAATCTGTTTTGTTAGAGGGAAGAAAAGTCCCTAAATTTTAGGCCTTTATAAACAGATTCTAAAAGAAGTCAACTTCAAGGCACGTGGCTTGATCCCATCAGATGCTGTTAAGGTCGGTTGTTGATGGGCAATGAGAACATGGGAATGAGGAACTGGACAAAACTTAAATTTCTGTTCAAGTCAAGGACAAGGATAATGGTGTTTGGAGATATCAGGACATGGCCAACTGTTTGCTGATCTCATCTTCCTCTGGCTGAGGATTTCAGGGGTTAGTTAGGTAAAGCAGCCCTTCAAAGTCAGGTCTGTACAACACACCAGCATGAGCTTAGGAAATTTGTCACTTAAGGGCTTTGAGGAGCAATTGTGACAGGACACAGAGCTGGCACTTCAGAGCTAGATGATACTCTGGGTTATAGAGGAATCAAAACTGCTTCTGCAGATTGAAAGGGAGCAGAAATTTAACATCTTTTTGAAACATTTGTACCTTCTAAAATTCTTTCTTTGAAAGTCTCCATTACTATTTAATCAGCAGTTATTAAATATGTTCCAGAAGACTTGCTGAAGGCTGAATATTGCTTTCTTCTCCTTCTTCTGCAATAATGACTGAAACATAATAATTTGAGGGTTTGCTTTAGTGACATCTTATTGAGAAGAATGATCTGTATATAATGTCCCAAGAAAAGAGAAGAGGAGGCTGAAGGAACTGACAAACCAATCACATTTTCTACATTACTCTACATTTTCTACATTTGTGCATTTTTGTCTTTGATGATTTTTTTTTTTGGCTTTTTTTTTTTCTGTTTTGTTTTGGGGTTTGTTTGGTTTTTAGCTAAAATCTTGTTGGGATTTTTTAATGTTATTTTATTCACAAGGGTGAGATGCTTCAGTTTAACAGTTTAAACATCAGGTGAATTAAGGGAGCTGTTTTGCTCCTTCAGTGATCAATAGACAAGGACCTCAGCACTGCTACATGTCCAGTTAAATGAGATTATTTCCATGTAAGTGAGGACTTAACTGCGCTGGAATGTCTTACCCTCCTCTATCACTGGGATACACTGTAACAGGAAGACAAGACAATTCCTCTGAGATAAGAGAAATCCAAGTAGAAATCCCTATCCCAATGAAATACAAATTCCCTGAAGGCAAAGATGCTCACTCCCAGCTAAGAAGGCAGTATCCCTTTTAGGACAAATGGGGTGAAAATGAAATTTATATATAGATCCCCAAAATTTTTAATAGGCCCCTGAAAGGGCATGCCACAGGCTACCTCATATTAATTTTCCTCGAGGATTACAAAAAATTGGAGAACACCTTCATTTTGTCTCAATACACAGGAGAAAGAAATTTTCACATCTCAAACAATGTGTGAGCTGAAGAAAGTCATTGTTGCCCACCTCTACAGAGAATCTCAAAAGCCAAATGCACTCCTGGAACATAAAGAATTTGCTCTATAGTGTGAAACAGTCTCATATGCAGTTGATAGAACCAAACACTTCATGTAACATTTATATTACATAAACTTTAGATATTCACAGGGTGGATGGATGCTGATCATCTCACATCTCAGCTAATAAACCAAGGATCTCTTCACAGTTGATGGGAAGAAAAAGACATTTTTAGGGCACAATTAATTTGCCATATTTTGCAACGTGCTTTAAAGTGAGATGAAGTGCCTATTTGTCTCTGGTGGGCTTGTGGGAACCTATGGGGACTCACCCAAGTGTACAAATCTACATTGCAAAAGTCTACAGTCGGTATGAAAAATCACCTCCTCAGTGCCTATAACACAGAGGAGTGCCGAGTTCTAAAGAAAGCCTGTAACTATTTTTACTTTATTTTATAAGGGAAGTTTCTCTTAATGAGTTCCCTTTTCAAATCTAATCCCCCAGCTTCTTGTTTGGGAAGATTTCTTTAGATAGACTCTTGTATCATTAATGTTCTGGTGTAGGACTGCTTTTTTACAAAGTCTCCAGCTATCATTAGTGCAGATATCCTTCATCTATAATGCACTTGCAGTGGCTCCCATGTGTCCTGGCTTCTCTGTTACTTTCTCATTTGTGTCAAGCCCTGAGCACTGGATTAGGATGTTTGGCTGGGAAGCCTCCATTTCCTGCTGCCAGCGTGGATTTTGTCTGGTGACACTTTGTCAGGTCTTTCCCTTGGGGTCTCTGCTCTGCAGGCTGTGAGCTGCTTGTTCTGTGCTGTGCTCTGAGGGCTTATTAGCACTAAAGGCAGCTGTACCCCCTTTTCTTTTTTAATGCAAAGGTGATGAGTGAGCCTTGGCTCAGGCTGAGTTTGAGTAGCTGGTGCTGGGGCTCATCCAGGGCCTTTGGCTGTGTGGACACTCCAGTCCACTGGTGTATGTGATTTATAACTGAATATACCCTGTGAGCAAAAAAGCAATGTCCTTTAGACCATTTTAGAAGAGGATGGATGGGAAGCTGGACACTCAGATTGGGCTTGATTTGCCTAAACACGTGAGGTTAGTGCCTGTCCAGGTGCTCCAAGCTACCTGAGATATCCTCATGCTGGCAGGACCCAGGAATGTCTGAAGAGGCATCCAAAGCCAGGTGAGTCACTCCAAGGTATCTAAAATGGCACCAGGCACACACTGAACCCTTCCTTTGCTCTGTGTCCAGGTTGCTTTCACTAGGCCATCGAAGTTCATGTCACTGCTTGGTCTCGAGTTCCCCACCTTCTCAGTACCAAAACTAAAAGTTTTCTTCCTTGGACATGGCACCAGTGGACTGACAAACACTTCAATGTCCTTTCTGTCAGCTGTTGCCAAAGCCATCATTTATGGAATGTATTTCCCACTTTATTTGGAAGGGTCCTGCCCCTCAGCAGAAGTCAAGCCAGGACATTGGTGGTGTGCAGGGACAGAGACAACCCTGGAGCCTGGAGCAGAGGGGTCTGATCTAGGCTGGATCTTCAAGCACAGCAACAATTGATCAACACTGCCCTCACAGCAGTGTATTTCACTGGCTTATTTTAGCCTATTTGCCCATTTGCTTTATTTGACCTATTCTATTTTATTTAGCTTCTTGGTAATACTGTGTTTTCCTCTGGAACCTTTTCCAAATACAGTCTGCTGTTTGGTGATAGTGCAGTTACAGTACATCCTGTGGCCATACTGTTTTAATTAAAGATAAAAAAAAATGCGTGTTCCTTTAGTCAAACATTTCTGGTATAACACAGTGGTGACATAGGGTCTGGCATAATAAAAAGGGTGACATTTTTGATATGTTTTTTATTGCTCGTCTTTTCTGCTGCTGGTTCAGGAACAGGTATCAGCTAGAGAGACAAATAATGTCCATGGCAGTGTCTGAATATTAACGTGCTTGAACTGACAAATGAAAACTAACCCTCCTCAGAAGCCCCACTACAAGCACAAAGGGACATGTTCTGGCTCACCCCGTGTGCTTGCAGTGCAATGAGACACTCGGTGTGCTTTCACTGTGCATAATTAATAGCAGTGACAAGGAAGTACATGAGTAGTACTAAAAATAATTAAAGGCCCAGGTTGTTCAGAGTTCAAAGTCAAGCTGTTCCAATCCTGTTGTCTTTGAGGAGAATCCTGAGAGACCTCAAGACTTGACTTCTGCTTTTTGGTTTTTTTTCCCTTAAGAGAGAGATTTCCTTTGATATTTGCTTTTTGGATTCAGTGCTGTTGGTGGGAAGGGAGATGAGAACATCTGATGGGCTTTGGGGAGGGTGCGCAGAGGAGCAGGAGGTAGATTGAGAAGCTGAGTAGAGTCTGGAAGCAATCTGGAGATATTTTAATATGCTTGTGTTGTCTCAATCCAGGAGGGGCAGGTAGAGGAGCTGAGGTGGGGACAACTTTCCATGGGACAGGGACAGTAGGTGCAGGAAATGAGGAAATGAATTATTTAGTGCTGAGTTACCACCTTTGGATGCCACAGAGGCAGAGGAAGGACAGAGATGTGGCAGAAGATGTCTAAAGTAGATGGCAGTAGATATAAATGTTTTTGCTCTCCTCATGACTGGAGGATGAAGCCATTAGAGGCAGAATTAAAAGGTTTACCTCTGGCTGCAGAAGCCCAGGAAAAGCAATTCCAGCTTTGGAAGATGTATTAGAAATCTGTTGGACAAGCTGGAGTCCTTCTCCAGTGAAGGAAAATAAACCATGCCTGAGTGGTACTGGCCTGCTTTGGCTCCTACCCTGGGGTGAGAAACCTTGACTGCTCCTGCAGCTGCCACGTGGCTGGAGCTCAGGTTGTGTCCTTTAAACTCCCCTGGGAAATAACAGCACTGGATGAGGATTTTGTTCTTGGAAAATCCAATTTTTGGTAATGTTTCTAATAGCTGATTACAGCTTTGCCTCACTTCACACCCTCAGATTTTTTCTGGCTCTGCCAACAAATGAGAACAATATTCACAAATGTGTGTATAACTCTGGACTGGCTGTTTTTAAAGATGGAAATATTGATTGAAGATTGCAGATCAAAGGCTGAGGGGAGAACACCCTTCACTTAATTTAGGAAGCTTATATTTTACTCCCTAGGGAAAAGGCTGCCAATCCTAATTAATCTGCCATTTAATTCTTATTGAACTTAATTTTTTATGACAAACATTCATTTAATTGTGCCACCTCTGGCCTATGTGTATGCCACAAAAAATAACTTTTCAGTTTAACAGTGGGTAACAAAGGAGTGAGAGTTCTGAGTGATAATGTCAGGGTAGTGTCTTGCAAAGACACTAACTGTGGGAGGTGATGCTTTATTTGGGGGTGAAATTATACAACACAGGAGCGTAGGCTTGTGGTTTTAGAGAGAATTCCTTTCCAAAGAGGATTGTGCCTTTAGCATGGAATTTAGCTAAGCTGCTCCAAGCCTTTAGATAGTTTTCTGAACTCAAGAATATTTGCTTTCAATAAAATGGGCACTAATAACTCTGGAGATTAATTGCTTGGTAATATGCACTGGCATATAGTGATAGCATCTGTGTCTAATGGAAACACAGGGGAAATGGGCCTTTGCAGATGAGTTCAGCTAAAATCAACTACTAGAAAACAATCTGGATTCCTGGCTAAGGCCAGGCGAAGAAATGAAAATTAATGCACCCAGAGATTATCCCACGTGCTGCCCCTGCTGTAAAGGTCCTGTGGCAGCATCAAAAGGCAGCTCTGGTGCTCCCAGCCCCTCTCTCTGCCATGTGCTCCCTCTGGAGCAGAGTGATCCTGCTGAGAGCCTGCTCTGAGCTGACATTCCCCCTCCCTGCACCACAGGCTGTTCCCAGGACATGGGACAAGGACATGGGGGCTTTGTGCCCCCACCAGATGCTGATGCCGAGCCAGGAGCAGACCTACTGCTTTACATACCAATCCCATCCTCTCTGCTGGAGTAGGACTCGAAATCTGGGGGCCAAATTGGCTTCTCAACTCCAAATGGATGCACAGATAATTTTTCTGGGTTGTCTTTTTGAGCTGCTTGTTTTGCCATCACAAGGAAAACAGAGTTAAGGTTTCTAAGATCACCATTTTATGTTTTAAGTAATTATAATAAAATTCATGCAATACTCATATTTTGATTTCTCCTCACAGCACAGTGATCTTCTAGCAAAAAATGCATTTCTGGGGACACAGAAGGGATGTAACTTGAACTATTAAACAAACACTGTAGTGTATAAGACACTGCAATGCATGACTGAGCACTGACTTGCTGGGAAAAAAAATTACAGAGACACAGCCACCAAAACCTTATCAGGTTCAAGAGAGGTGCCCAGTAAGAGTAGATGCAGGGTGGGATTTTGAGGCTGTCAGTGGTTACCTGAACACTCGGGAAGCTCACAAATAAAAGTCTCCTTGAGAGACAGAGGTTGTCAGATCAGAGGTTCAGGTGGGCTGGTACAACAGCTCTGGCCTAGAAACACAAACTGGTTTTTCAGCAGGACATGCCCTGCAATAGAGCATGATGTGCCAGCACTCCTGGTGCCCCTTTTATGATGGAGCATGACCAACCTGCCCAGTTTCTGAATTTATTTTGTTTTTGGAGAAACTTTGCTTTACCACACACACACCACAACCATTTGCAAAGCAAATTATCGAGCCGGTTAAATGTTAAAACACATTCTGCCCTAGTGTTCTGTCTACAGCATTCTGTTTCCAGGTATATTGTCAAAACATAATGAAAGCTGTACTCAAACAATCACGGAAATGTCTGTCATGTTTTAAGGTTGATTTCTGTGGTGGTTCTTCCACAATTCTCAGCTGAGGCTGTGCCTAACTCTGGTGAAAGGAACATCATGGGTGCTCCTCAGGATTCACAGGGCAAAGCCAGCATAGCTGCCTCAAAAATCTGCCCAATTTCAACCCCCTTTTAGTCAGAATTTTGAGAATTTTTTACTTCCAAAGATGAACCTGCTTAAAGACATGCCTTGTGTGTGTTGAAACTTTGCTCCATCCAGGGCAGCAAGGTGAACCTGGGGGATGCACTGCCAAGCCATGCTGAATAAAGTTCCCTCTCTGGCTTCAGGCCAGGAGAGACTGGAACCCCCAAAACCCAGCATTTAGCCTGGGATTCACAGAGGATGAACAGAGGATTTTGGAAAAAGCATGCCAAATGTTTGGGAATACCTACAGAGCTCAGCCCAGTATTATTGCCACCCTTCTTATTTTCTGAGTTTCTGATATTAAATTAGACTTCAGATCACGTGTTACCCTGGAGTGACAGAGTTCGTGGTTTTCCTGGGCTCACTCCATGCTTCTGCACATTGTTCCAGGCTCTCTGGAGCAATATATCTATTTTACTGTTAATAAAAGAGAAAGATTGCACCATTGTCCTGCCCAGTAAGATGGCAGTATAAGTCCTGTTAATCAGCCACCAGATCGGTGTTTTACAGTCTGTCAGTGCATGTGGTTTTTGTAGTTGATCAAAACAAGTAAGTAAACAGCAAATAAATACATTAAAAAAATAAAGAACTGATAAAAGTGAGGTTTATTTAATTTGCTTTTTTAAAGTTTTAAAATCACCCTGGGAAATGCTGACAATTTTTGTAAGGTGGTGAAGAGGAAAGGTAATATATGATATAATTTTCCTCATTCTGCCTTCTTGGTGAGGTAGGAGGAAAGGCTTTAAAGCAGAAAAAAATAGAAACATAAAGCATCAGATTCGAAGAGATTTTCATTATCACAGTATCAAACCCTGAGGTATCCCCAGCAGTCACAGTCAAAACCTAGCAAGATTAGTCTTAAAATTGCCCTGTTTCTCAACTCTTTAATCCATATGCACAATCCTGAGATCTATCCCAAGCCCTCATTCTTAGGAACCTGATGTTTATTTCCACCCCAAAAATAGCTACTGCCAGTGTAGGACCTTTCTGGTAGCTTGTTCAGTCACTGAGATGGTGTCTGTGAGATCCATTTGTGAGTAATTTTTCCAGAAGGAAGATCTTCCAAAAATGTTTTATGAGGAATCAGGTCCTTGGCAGAACACAGGTGGGCTCAGAATAATTAAATAAGCCAGAAGAGAACCAGATGGGTGCTCTTGGTGTGGAGCTGGGACGTGCTGATTTTATAAAGAAGAGCAAAAAACCCCCCAAATCCCTTTATTCTCAGTGAATCTTCTGCAATTATTTCCCATGTAGGAGCAGGAGTTCAAGGGAGAGAGGAGCTGATGAATGGCAGAGCCAACAATAATCTGATTTTGCAGCACTGTGGGTTGTTTGGGTTAATGAACTGACTCCTGCTCACAGGCAACCCCACAGACCTGCAAGTGCAATTTGATGATTTGCCTGATTCACAAGCTCCCTGCTGTTTGTAGAGAGTTTTTTTAAAAACATGGATGTCTTCTGTTGGTCTTTACAATCTATATTTAATAATGGGGATTATGGGCTATTTTTTCCCACCTCATTTACTGATACCTTCTGCTTTCATTGCAGTGGTTGTTTCTCCTTTGCTTTCCCCCACTGTCTTCCTCCTTTTCATGCAATAAAAATACAAAAAGAAAAATCTCTTTGGGGATTATCTTTGTGTTTGACTGAGAAGCTGTGTGTGTTTTTCATAGTTTAGCTTGAATATCTTGAATATGAAAAACAGCACCTTGGTTTCACCTCAGAATTTCCAATATGTATATTTTAAAATATGACTAAAGCTAAACTACACAACTTTTGTGATGCACAGGAGAGACTGTTCCACTAAAAATAGTTGAACTTTCTGTATCAACACTGCTTTTTATTGAAAATTGTGGTGGAGTTAAAATTGCAATGCAACAAGCAAGCTGTTTTTCCATTAAAGAATATAAAACACAATATCTTTTTGATAAAAGCTATTATTTTGTTAGTTTATGTTTGGTTTTGGGACACCAAAAATGCAAAACCTGTACTTAAAAAAAACCTACGAGTTTTTTGGTTAGTGTTTTTCTTTTTAGTGCTTTTTTTTTTTTCTACTTTAGAAAAAAAAATCTGATTTCTTTATCTATAAAAAGCATGTATACATAGGATAAGGGAGAATGGCTTTAAGCAGACAGAGGCTGGCTTAAGTTAGATATTAGGAAGAAATTCTTTACTGTGAGGATGGTGATGCCCTGGCACAGGGTGCCCAGAGAAGCTGTGGCTGCCCCTGGATTCCTGGAAATATCCAAGGCCAGGTTGGACAGGGCTTGGAGCAACCTGGGACAGTGGAAGGTGTCCCTGCCTGTGACAGGGAGTGGAACAAGGTTTTTTATGGAGTCCCTTTTAACCCAAAGCACTCTGTGATTTCTCTCATTCTAAAACTATTTCCAAAATATTCATTTTAAATCGAAGTAAATGGAAGCAAGAAAATCTTTAACATTATTTATTTCTCTCCTTCAAATATTGCTTCCAAGAAAAAAAACCGATAACCCCAAGAGATTTAAAGGCAAAGCATTTTGCTGAAAAGTGTTGATACTGAAAAATACCTAAACCAACCATTAAAGCCTCAGAAATCCATACTCATCAAAATTAAGATTACTATAAAATCTGGAATATTCCAGAATCTCAGGATATCTTGGGGAGGGAGGAGGGTGTTGCTGTTGGACATGAAAGAAAGACAAAGGACTCTAGGAATATTTCAGAAGGCAAAGCATAAAAAGTTTTTTGTCTAATTCTTCTTACTATTTTATAAGTTGTTCTGATACAGACTTAACATGATTGGTGAATAAGAACAACACCTCTCTAGTTCCATTGGTTAAACTAGAGAAATAGAAAGACACCACCTGGGGAAGATTGTTTTGAGAAAGAATAACTTTTTACAAGATTGTTTTGAGAAAGAAACCTTGTTGAGAAGTTTTCCCTTGGGAAAGAGCTAGCAACTGTTAGCCTGCTAAAATTTTTCTTGGAGTCAGAAATATCAGGCCCACAGGAGGGAATTTTTCCATAGGAATATAAACTACTGAAAACTGTTGTGGGCAAAGTGCTTTAGAGAGCCATACAAACAGCCTCAGATCAGGCATGCAGTCAGTGGAAAAGATTCTGCTGGTTTCTGGATCAGGCATAAAGCTGATTTCGTGTCCTTCCTCTTCTGCTTCACCAGGCACATTGAAGAAGATATGCCATGAGCACAGGGTGGGATTTCACCTGGCCAAACACAGGGATCAGCCTCTGAACACCAGCCTGCCAAAGGCTCCCTGTGAGGAGCAAGGATTTTGGAGGGGTGATTCATCCCATGCCAAAGTAGGTCAGTTGTGCCATTTCCTAAAAGTGCCCATTAGTCTCCAGGCAGTGCCCAGCTCCTTTAGAGGCACTTTCAGAGCAGATGTTGAGCCTGGTGAGGTGAATCAGACCCTCTGAATTTTTAGAGCATTGCACTCTGCAGGGTGAGCTGGAGCACAAGCTAGTGACTGGTCAGTTCATCTATCAGATGCAGAAAAGCTGCCTTGACTATCCAGGACACAGAGCACCTCAGTTTCACCTTTTCTGGGTGAACTACTCCAATATAGCTCACCTCTTGCTGCTGCAGTGGATCATATTCCCTCACTGTGTTGTTGTGTACAGCACATCAGCCTCATCTCTTTTTGCACCTGAGGAAGCCCCTTGGTGAAGTTCATTTAGTTGCAAACATTGCACATGCACTTAAAAAGTAACTGCATTTGTGGAAAGTCTCCTGGGTCTTCTAACATGGTGGTTCCTCAGCTCTTGAAATCCCTAAACCTTAGACTGCCAGAATGTGTTGAGAAGGGCAGCTCTGTACACTTCCCTTTTTCTGGCATCCTTTCCCTAACCAGGCACTGCTGGATGCTGTTGAAGATGTTTTTTCTTCTCAGCTGGTCCTTAACACAGCTTTGCTGAGCTCTGTGGGTATTGTGCCATCCAAGGGGTGCAGAGAATAGAGTGCAGCTTGGGGGAGAAATCTGACAAAACCCACACGGCAAGAAGTGACAGATTAGGAAAAGCAACCCTGTTCAGACAGATAAAATGTCACTCTCTGTGCAGGTGACGCTTCCACATTATCCACAGATGACAGCACTGCAGCCTAAGACCTTTGACAAGCTTTTATCACAGGTCAGCAAAGGCAGAGAGCAGAATGTGCATGCAGAGTTTTTGGGAAATAATGCAAATCTGAACACCAAAGGTCTTTGTCTGACAAATAGTGTTTTATGCTGAAGTGATCACATTTTGCTTGGGGAAATTGCCAACACATTTCTTATTTAAATAAAATCGACAATGCATTTTCATGTAATTTCCTGATTTAAAACCATACATTTCTGAAAGATTCAAGACCACATTCATTACTGTCCTTCCACTTAAATAATTTTTGTCAGGTTGGTCTCTTAGTTTTAAGTAAGCCAAAATTAGCTACAGATATGTAGAGCTCTGTGCTCCTATTCTTGAAGTAAAATCTGTGAAACTAATTGAGTGAAACTCTTTAATGAGACAAACCTCATTAAGATGGTAATTCTCCCCTGCACACTGTATCCCCTTCCTCCTTCTGAATATTTAGCTAGCGTTACCAAAGATTTAGAGAAACATTCTGTAAAGCTTGTTTGTCAGAGTACAAAATAAGAATAAAACCTTACAACAACTCATAATACGTTCAGCTAACGACAAAACTGGTCATGAATCAAATATATAGATTAAGTTTGAGAGGCTGTGATATGCCCATCAGCTTTGATGGCTGAGACAGGGGCCAGAGCTGGCAGGTACAGCACTGCACCTATGGGAGACTCCTGGGCTGATGACCAGATATAATGTAGTGGGGAATATTGGTGCCCTGTGTTTAGAAACCTTTAAAAAAGAATATATGGAAATTAAGTTAATACATACAGGATGAATTTCTCAGAGTTTAGAAGGAAAAAAACCCCCAAATAATCCAATCAGTATTTGGCTAGGTGCAGTATACAAAGGCTTCCTCAAAAGATTCCTAGGCAAAGTTTTTACTGAACGACTGGAAGAAACCACAGCTAAAATGCCTCTACACACAAAAACTTTTAGAAAACACAGTGGGATTCACCTGGACTCTTAAGTGAGTCACTGAAATTTTCTGCAGTCAAAAGACATAGCACACGGCAAAATTTGCTTTGATTATGTGTGTACCTCCTAGAAGGCTGAAATGGAGACCAGTTCCTCCCAAACATCCTGGAAGTCCCCAGGGCAGCTGAGCTATCCAATGCCTAAGTGAAGGAATGAGGTTCAAAGCCTGAATCCATTTCAAGTGCTGGAATATTCCTTCTTTTCAGCTTCTAAAGGAGACACAGGCATTATCACCTTCTCTTTTGGGTGTTTCCCATTGGCATCTCAGCAGTTTGTGTGCCAGCAACAGTGACACTCCACTGTCCCTCTCCATCTCTGCCTCCTCTCCAGAGCCCCCATCTGTAAGGCACAGGGCTGTTGCATTCCTTTGCCCCACCTTGGATCTGCCCTGTTCCCTTGGAAACCTCTCTGCCTGCCTTTCCTCCAAGCATTAACCTTGTCTGCCCTCAACTGTGGCAGAAAATCCGGCAGGAAAAGAGGCTAAATGAGCTTTGCAGGCTGCAGGGAGGCCCCCACACCAGGCACAAGGCAGGGTCTGGGGGCTGGCACAGCTAGGGTCTGACCTCCCTGGAGCTTCCTGAAGTTCTCTCTGCAGGGAGCTTGGGAGCAAGGCAGCTGCCTGTGTATTTTCAGAACTTTTTGTTCCCAGTCCTTGCCTCCAGCAGCTGTGCTGAGCTGCACATCTCGGGGGTACCACAGCAAAGGGAGACACTCTGGGAGGGTGAATTGCACAAACCCAACCCCTGCTTTAGTTCACTCAGTGAGGTAGGTTTTCTATTCCTTTCCTGCATTCATACTGTCTTAATTAGGCACAACCTCCCCTTGTTTCCAAATGTCAAAAAATATTTGGAATCATAGAGTTATTAAATTTGAAAAAGACCTCCAAGATCATCAAGTCCAGCCTTCAACCAAATATGGCCCTACCCACTAAACCATATCGCAAAGTGTCACATCTGCTGGTTTTTCAAACGCTTCCAGGGATGATGACTCCACCACTTTGCCAGGCAGCCTGTTCCAATTAACCACTGTTTCAGTGAAGAAATTATTTCTAATATCCAGCCTGAAACTCCCTGTTTATCTGAATTCAGTATCACTTTCATGCCCTTCTCCAGTGTTCCCTCCCCCTCCCTTTGATGAGCAACATTTAAAAATCATTAAAATTTAAAAAACAAGCAGAGAAATAAAATACCACCTTTTGAAAAGCCCAGCTCTGTCTTTCCTTTCCACAAGTGCCATCACCTTTGTATGATAACAGACACAGCTTGCCTCATGTTTGAATTAGTCTCAGAAACATGCAGGAGAAGTAGCAGAGTGAGTTAGGAGGAGGCTGGAGCCCATCAGGCTGTGATGATGCCCACACTGACCTGGCTGGCAGATCCTCAGTCAGCCTTGCAGAGACACCAAGCCCCCTTCCCACCCAGCATTTCTCATCCTGCTCAGACAGAGCTGGGGCAGGCAGTGTTGCAGCAGCTCTCTTGTTAGAGGGTAGAAATGAGCTGAGACACAGACTCCTTGTTTATCACAACATGAAAAGGGCCCTGGTTCATTCCTCTTTGCAGCTCAGCCACCCTGACTCCAACCATTCACTGACTCTGCCTGCAGCAAGCTCCTGCTGGAGGTTTCCCTTGCAGCCTCTGACTGCAGGGATCAGTTTGCAGCCTCTGACTGCAGGCTTTTACCCAGCTAGACTGTGACTGCAGGTTCCAACAACAGCTCTGACTGCACAGACTGGCCTCACAGCAGGGATTCTCTCTCCTCAGGATCCTCCTCCTTCATGAGCCTCGCCTTTTCTCATCCTCAAGGTTCCTCCTCCCTCATGATTTTCCCTCACCAGCTAACTCACTCACTTTTATCACACTTATCTTTATTGGCTATAGCTGTGACTCATCAGAGGTGAGGCTGTATTGGGTAATTAACACAGCTGTTACTGATCAGGGGCAAGGTCACCTGTACCCCCTTCTCGTACATGGCTGTAACTCAGCTCAGGGAGGCAAGGCAGATGAATGAGCACAGCAGTGGAAATGTGTCAGCACAGCACCTCAACCAATACCTCCTGAATCAAGCAGATGTTTTGCTCCTGTGCTGGAGCACGTCCAGCTGGGCTCATTCTGAGAGCGTGGTTGATACTGTGTGTATTAATTTGTTCCTGGTTCATCCTTGAGCAGCCAGTGTCTCCTTTGAGACAGGAGATTAATGGTTGCCTAGGGAGAAATGAGAAGATGGAAAAATCAGCTCCTGTGGTTATCTATTATTGCTGGATTTAAATGGTTCAAACTCACTGTCCAACACTTTTAAAAAGAATATTATTTACGAAGGAATTGTGGCTGCCCCATCCCTGGAAGGGCTCAATGCGAGGCTGCATGAGGCTTGGAGCAACCTGTTCAGTGGAAGGTGTCTCTGCCTATGGCTGGGGCTCAGAACAAGATGATCTTTAGGGTCCCTTCCACCCCAAACCATTCAGTGGCTCCATGATGCTATGATGAACAACGTCAGAGGCGCTTCCAGGACCGGGACCTATGATATGAGACCTGAATATCCAGCAGCTGCAAAGCACTAAATCAACTTGTCTCTCTGAGATCACTGTGCAAACACACGATTTACAGCCTCCTGTAGCAGAATGTCAGCCACATAATTCCTGCTGCTGGATGCTCTGCTGAATGCTTTTGTATTTACAAGAATGCACAGAGAGCTGCAGAACGAGACATGGTTTATTGCCCTGTGTGTGTGCTGTTGTGCACACCAGGGGAATTGGTTTAGTGGGCAATAAGCTGTTAAAAGACTGAGACACTGGTAGCTAACACCCAGAGAACCCAACTGCTTGGGGCTGTAATGTGAGCAGTGGGTCCCATCAGCATTAATGACTTACCCTCTATGCTGCTCTCACATGGAGAGGAAAACACGAGTGTCTGATGAAAAAACCCCTACATTTCACAAAATATAATGCAATGGAATTGTAACTGAGCTCATCACAATTACTTTTTGCAACCCCTTTTCTATAATAATTGCAGGCCACACTCGTCAGTGGATTTGTCAGATCTGTTCCTACACCTCTGGAAATGAAATGGTGCATTACTCAATTCAGTTGTGGAAGGAAAAAAATTAGGAGCCTTTTGCCTTGTCCAGACTAGCTAAGTTCATAATAAATGGGTGGGACTCCTGCAGCTGTCAGCAGTGCAAGTCCTGCCTGCTTACTTCCTTCTAATAGTTATTAAATATTCAATTTAGGTGCTGGAGGCCAATTGTCTTCTATGTTTGATCTGTCTTGGGTGACAGGGATGTCAGTGCAGTAAAGCTTTTGCATTTCCATAAATATGGCACTTGTCAGATCTCATCATCCTTCTGCAGGGTTGTATGAAAGCACAGCTCTCTGCTGTGGTTTGGAGCACTTGTCAAGGAGTAATCAAGTTTATGGCTTTGAGACTCCATTCAAATGTGCACAGTTTGAAGGGGTCCTTTTAGAAATGAAATTTTGGTCCTGCTCCTCATTAGGGAGCTCACACACTTGAGGGGATTTAGATTCCGTATTCTACTTTGTCAGTACATGTGAACACTAAAATTCGTGCATTTGTGTCTGATTTATTCTCCAGCTGGAAAATTTTCAGGAGTTTTCTGAATTTTTCACATCTCAAGGGTAATTGTTCTTGATTCAGATTGACTATTGCTGCTTACCCATTTATGAAATGTCATCAAATAAAAATTAAATTAGACAATAAGGACATATTAGACAGTGAGTATATTCAATTTCAAGAACATAAAGAAAGATCACATAGGATGGGTACTTCTCCTGAGTAATTATGATTAGCTAAAAATACGTATATGTGGGAAGTAAAGATATAATTTAAATGTGTAAATATCAATATATCAATATATCAATATTTATATATAATATTTAAACATTAATGTAAGAATCTACATGTGTAAATATATATATAAAGATATTAATTAGAATATTTGTCCTTAATTTATTTGATTAATTACATATTTCACTCTCTTTTGAGGTTCCTGGTGGCTTACTTCAGCCCTAATAAAAAAATCTATGAGCTCTGTAAGAGTCATTTATACCATAGAAATCAATTCAGGGAAAAAGATGCTGCTGGCATCAGTGAGAAAGAGAATGGAAGATAAGGGAATATTTGAAGAGATGGTTTAAAGAAAGACAGGAATGTTATTTACTGGGTCATTCTTGGACTTCGGAAGCAACATAATAGGTGGTATAAAACGCAGATTAGGAAAAGGAGCAGAAAGGAGTCAAAATGGAGGAGGATTAAGAGAGCAAAAGGGAATGGAGAGGCAGCAGACAAGTGAAAGCAAAAAGGTAGGCAGTGAAAAGATTAATTAGAGTCTTATAGATGAGAATAAAGAGTAAGGATACGATGGATATGCAACTCATTTCCTTCCAGAAAAAGCTGACAAGCATAATAGAACACTTTTGGAAACAAGACATCATCAGTGAAGTTCATGGCTTCTGGATAAATTAGGGAAATAGTCCAGGAATGTTCAAAAAACACTTAAATGTGAATAAGAAGTTCTATAAAACCTCCCAATTAAATTAATGACTGATAGTATTTTTTAAAAAAAAAAATTAAAATTAGACCCCTCTTTAACATAATGTTGAGTTTGGATTGAATTTTATTTCTTTCCTCACAGAAGTACTGGGGTTTTCCTTAAAAATCTGAAAGCCAACATTCCCCAAATTCTTCCTCTCTTCCTGTGTCAATTTTTGAACATTAGTGTTTTCATTTGGGATTATTTCAGTCATTTTTATTAAACAGTTTCTGAAGGAAAAAACAGAACACCATTGACTTCAGAGAAAGAAATACAGTCTAATCTTCATTTTTTAGCATTATGCAATGCTTTACCCCTCATGTTGTACAAAGGACAGGGATTAGAGTCAATCTTCCACAGATTTGGCTGAGAAAGGATTTTTGCTTGGATGAAATTTTCCTAAAACTGAAATAATTTAACTTGTTATATTTTAAAAGATTCCCCTCCTTCCAAAAAATAAAACGGTAGGTCAAAGAGAGACCATCTAAATGATCAAAATGATCAAACTCAACACTTTATTCATGCAGGAAGAAACCTGTTTCTGCCTCCTGCCATGGGCAGGGACACCTTGCACTGTCCCAAGTGGCTCCAAGTCCTGTCCAACCTGGCCTTGGACACTTGCAGGGGATGCAGGGGCAGCCACAGCTTCTCTGGGCACCCTGTGCCAGGGCCTCCCCACCCTCACAGGGAACAATTTCTTTCTAATATCCAATTTAAAACTCCTCCCTTTCCATTCAAAGCCATGGCCCATGGTTATGGACCAAATCTCTCAGCTTTCTACAGAAACTTGGACCTTTTAATCCACAAAGAGCTGTTCCTGCTCAGTGGGGTCTTGTTCCACAGCAGAGGGCTTTCTGAAAATCAACAATTTTAGGCCTCAGGCTTATGAACCCAGCAAATACAGAGCTCTTTCTTCTGCTTTGCACAAATTAAAATTGACACAGAAATGTCAAGCACAGGATTCATCTTTATTTGGGTGAGTGATGCTAATGCAGCGTTTCCTTTCCTTTCTGCTTCCCTGCAGGTCTGACACCAAGCCAGCTGGATCACCTGGGAGAATCCTCACCCTGGCTTTGCAGGGGATTCTTGTATCCTGGCTTCAGCTCTCTCTGCATTGTATTAATGTGAATCTTAGCCATGTCAGTGCTACGTCCTCTCCTGAGAGAGATATGAACACATTAGACCAATCTATCCACACAGAAAACTAGCCACAGCTGTCAGTGCAAAGAACCTGGTGATTTCCAGAAGAAATCATGCAGTGCATTTTAATTTAAAAAGTTGAATAATACTCTAAACACACATGCCTAATATTTTGCCTAAAAAGAAAAAAAAAAAGTGTAAAACTTTAGAAATTTCTCAGTAGAAAATATACTAGCTTTGTTATTTTGATTATTTTTGCAATTTATAAACACAGATCAGAACCTGAACATACTGGAAGAAGTTGGAAGACATTTTAAAAGTTGCTGCATCTTTAATAATTTTTTTAATTTTTATTTTTATTATGGATAATAATAGTGTTTTCATGCTACTTAAGCTTTCAAAGCTAATACCTAGAAAAGCCTGTTTGTAATTTCACCAAATAATGAGTTGTAGGTCAAACAACCCTAAATTAATAACAATGACAAATGGCCCTGCACTGCTCTAGGACATTAAAGGGAGCAACTCAAACACCAGTTATGCCATCAGGAATCCCTGCAGGATCTGCACCACTCTGATCACAACCGTCTCATTTTTCTTGTCACTGTCAAAACAAAGCAAAGTAAAAATGCACATGAAGTTTTAATTAAAAATCTGAGTACTATCAAAGCGATTTCTACAGCTCAAGGCTCATCAAGCCTTTTAAGATTTACGCCAAAGTCCCACTAAACAAAAACAAAAACACAAAACCAAAACCCAACCAACCAATTAAAAAAAAATTATTAAAAAGAAACTTCTAAATTCAGAGAGACAATATAAAATGGAAGCATTTTCATGTAGAGAGCTCAGACTAAATCTTGGTACTTCCATGTCTTGATTTTTCTCCTCCTTTAACTCATCAGCCCATTTCTATGAGATCTTTGCTGAAGTATGTAGCAAACAACACCATAACTATAATTTTGTAAATTATGTGTGGTAACAGAACTATATTTTCTTCCAATTCCTTGTTGTGGAAATTAATAATTTCTTTCATGAAGATACGTAAGACTTGAAGCCTCTCTGCAAACTGAAACTCACTGACAGCATCACCAGATGATTTACAAAATCAAGTGCCTAATTACACGCTCTCATAAATATTCATTCTCGTGTTCAAAGTTATGGAGGAGAGAAAGTGAACATGTTGATTAATCAATTGATAGTATCTGATTCATCTGGCTATACAAATGGGAGAGAAAAGGCAGCAGAGAAATTTCCAACAAATCTCAGCTCCAGCAGATTGTATTGCTTAGGAATGTTAACATGAAATGAAAAATTAATAAGTGCTAAAATTTAAAGGGTGCGTGAGAGCAAAGGGGATTGCAGGCAAAGTGAATAGATTTTCCACATCAGCTGGCCCTATTGTTAATTCAGGTGGTCGTATAAAATTCATGCTTCCATTACTGAAGTTCATAACATTTGCCTTTTTAAGCTTTGCCAAAATTGAGACATTGAGGCCAAATGGTCTGATTCAAGCTGCTTTTTTATTTGGACATAGGAAAAATGGCTAAGCCTTTCCCACAAATGCAAATAGTAAGAAATAATTGTTTTATCTGCTTTAACAACATGTGAGGAAATTATAAAACCTCCAGTGCTAGTGCTAATGGTGATTAAATCCAGAAGAGCACAATGCCTGCCAGTTTTGGATGAGAGGTTTATTCCGGAAAGGGTGGGGAAGCACAGTGGATTTGTGTGCATTATAAGTCTTTGAAAAATTACAAGTTCATGTTAGAAACTTGCTATGTGTTGGCAGATTGAGCATCAACACAACAACTTGGAACTCCTGCACCTCCCCTGGTCTGCAGAAATAGTCCACTTTTGGGACATGATTACACTGCCTTGTAGTGTCTGGGAAGGAGGGGAAAGAGACATCACTGAAATCCCCTCAAGCAGATATGAATTTTTGTGACCTCTCTCTCCAGAGACTCCTAACAGCCTTTGGAAAATTGGCTCCTAATTAGGCACCTCAGCTGTGCTGAGCTCCTGATGAACTGAGAGGGTCAGGCCTGACTGAGGAACAGACCTGAGGAATTTATTCTTACAACAGAGATGGGGAAGCAAGGCAGGGGTAGGGAAAAGGATTTGTCTGAAGCCAGACACAAAGGTAGGAATACAACACAACTCCCTGCTCCCTCTGTTCCCTATCACAAGACCCCAGGGCTCATTTTGGGTCACCTCCTGCCAAATATCCCTTGCTCTGCTCAAATGGGTCCCCTCTTTGACTTCATGGCTTTGTGACTGTCCATGCCTTCACATCTTTTAATTATGCTGCTGGAACTCCTCTGCCAATGCACTGCAACCTCCTGTGCTTTTTGCTAATTGCTGCTCATTCTGGCTGTACTTTATCAAGTTCTAATACAGTATCCACCAGAGACTGACACTGAAACTCTTTCCCCACATAGAGGTTTATTTTCTTCTCTTTGCCAACAGATTTTTTTCCCTTCTGTCTTCCTTACTTTTAACATTGTGGATGTTTTGTTGAAAGCATTTTTGGTTTTTGCAGTGCACTGAAGGGGAATTCAGGAATGAGAATATGCAGGAAGGAAATGCACCTATTACTTTGATGAAGAAATAACTCATTACCTATTCTTAAAGAAATTGAATCATAGTGATATGCCTAACATGAAAGAGTTATACTCTTTAGTGTGTTAAATGCATTAAACAGTATTAAATGTGTGCCATTCTGTATGTTACAGATATTCCTGTACATTACAGGCATATTTCCATCTGTCTTTACAGAGGAAATCAGATATTTGTATGTTATTGATACAATTTAAATATCTATGTAAGAAAAGTTACTTCAGTGTGTGTGTCAATAACCAAAAAAAGAGTTTATTATTTCTCTATTGTACTGCCATATTAGATGGCCATAGTCAGTGCATCATGCCTGCTTTTTATTTTTCCTCCAGATTATTTAGTGATTTTAGCTGTAGGAGTATAATAAATGAAATTTTTTGCCATTGGAAAAATATCTTAGCTGCATGTAAAGATTGCCTTTTACTGAAGTTCTTTCCTGTTTCAACTCACACGACTTCCTAAGAATAGGAATTTTTATTTTGGGAATCAGACTCAAATTAAAGCAGCCAAAAAAAGGGTTGATTTTCAGAGATTCTAAGCTATGTACTAATGCAGCCAGAAATGGAGTAATCCAGATTTCCTTCATCCTGAGCTAAGAATTTTTAGGATGCTCCAGCTTTCCTACCTATATCGCACATTGGTCTCCCAAACCACATTTGTGTTTTTGTTTTGTTTTGTTTGTTTGTTTTTGTTTTGTTTTTCCATGTGATTTTTCAGCTTCACAGTCCCATTATTGTGATGAGATACCCTTTCCCTGCACACAGAGGGCTTTGTGGAAGTCCGCAGAGCAGCCTCTCACACCCTGTGCCAGTCACTCCTCCCCACGGGCAAGCGGCCCCGTGGCGCTCTCTGAGTGCCAGCGTGCCCCGTGTCCTTATGGCCACAGGTTGCAGTGGCTGGCTTGCAGACTTGTGCCTTTCTGCTGCCACTTTATAGCTTCATTTTCAGGCCTATAGTGCAGTGAATTGGTTCCCAACAGGCTGTGAATAAAACGCTATTTTTGTTTTCGATGCTACATTTGTTTTTATGATAAAAACACATTATGTGTGAGAATGCATAAAGCTGGTAGCACAGTTATGGTGCCCGGGCTCCATCTGGGGGGAAGGATGAGCGAGGCCATTTTCCAACATTAATGATTCCTCAACTAACATCTGTGAAAATGCTTCTGTCCCAGCCATGAAGCCTTACTGGAAATTGGAGCTGTGGACTGAATCATTCCAGGCTTCCAGAGACCTTTTGATTGACTTGGTAACAACATCATCTAGCCAGGAACCAGGCAGCATCTATGTACCTCTCTGAAATTCTCTGTGGTTTTGCCTTGCTTGTACCTCTTGCCATGTTCCTTTGCTTTCAGTCCTGACCATGGCGCAAATCACAGGGGTAATGAAATCAGGCCAAATTGCTCAGCTGGTGTTCAGACAGGCTGAGCTTTGCATCAGTGCACGGAATCTCAGAAAATGGAGCAGTGCTTTGGGTTGAAGGGACCTTAGAGATTATCTTGTTCCAACCCCTGCCACAGGCAGGGACGCCTTCCACTATTCCAGGTTGCTCAGAGCCCCATCCAAACTTCCAGAGACAGTGAGACCACAACTCTCTGGGCAATCTATTCCACTGCCTCACCACCCTCACAGTAAAGAACTTATTCCTAATATCTAATCTAAACCTGCCCTCCTGCAGTTTAAGGCCCCTGGACTTTTGCTGGTTTCACAATTGTGAACAGAATTTAGCCCATAACAAAATCTGGGGAGAAAATACCTGTGAACAAGACAGCCAAATAAATTACCAAAAATTGTTTTTGCTTTTGTTTCTGACTCTGTCCACAAATTCTAGATGACCTTGTAAGAATAATCGCCTAGGAATGGAAAACTGAAAACTCATTACTAATAAGAAAGGCTTTAGAGGATGGAGTTTTATTACATTTACTAAAGTTAATGCTTCTTCAATTCTCTCTCCTTTGACCTGTTCCAGTATTATAAGATTAAATATATTCTGTAAAGAAGAATTCTGATTCAAGAGTCATCAGAAACAAATAACATTTGCAGAAGGACTTGCAAGCAGGGCTTTTTATTCAAGTGCTTTATTAAACTCACCTAAAGCACTGATTAAACTGACCAAATGGAGTAAAGGACCAGCAAGGTGAAGATTTGAGAGCAGGCTAGCTGACAAAGTCTGGGTTTGGTAATTTATGTCAATCCTCCCAGGATATATTCAAACCAAAGTTACTTTAATATATGACACCTTTTTTTTTTTTTTTTTTTTTTTTTTACCTCTTGAAGACCAGAGCCAAAGCTTTTCCTTGTAGCAGCCTTTTTTGTTAAATACAGTGAAAAGTGTTTGGACACTTTTTGAGTTACCATGATTTTCAGTATATATTCCAGTCTATTGTGAGTAAAATGCGAGAACTCTCTGAGCATTTGGTCAGCTAAGGAATCCCAGATCTCTACTATTCTTGATTTTATTGAAATTTAGATAGCTGAACAGAAAACAGAATTTTACGCTTTATTGGTTTTCTCCCTTTTGTAATAGAGAAGCAACAAATGAGGTGATCCAAATACCCAATGTTAGTGCAATGAAATTCTCCAAATATTGAGATGGTGAAGTACTTCCATATTTCTGTGCAACCCTCAATTTTTCTACCAACAAATATTTCTCTTTCTCTCACTCATGTCATGATTTTATTCCCATGTAGAATCAAGGAATCACAGAATGGTTTGGGTTGGAAGGAACCTTGTAGATCATCTTGTTCCGCCCCCTGCCATGGGCAGGGACACCTTCCACTATCCCAGGCTGCTCCAAGTCCTATCCAGCCTGGCCTGGAACATTTCCAGGGATGGAACAGTGTTCTGGTGTCTATTTGTTTTTAAGAAAACTTGTTTAAATTCATGTAGAAAAATTATGATGAGGAACTAGAGAATGCATTTCCTGATACAGGATGTTTCTTAAAACTTCTGTTCCAATGTCCCTATAAAATAACTTTCCTATACATATGTTTTACAGTCATTTCTCTCCTTCCCTTTAATAATATTTGTTTGTGTTGTTTCCTATGCTTTCTAGATTAATATTTGCAAAATGCTTTGTCACTGAAACAAGCACCAGAATTACTATTATTGTTTGTGCTTGGCTCCTCAGATGCCGGTGCATGAAATGCATGAGAGAGAGAACATAGAGTAATTTTAAATCCCTCTTTGTAGTTTGAGGCTTATCTGCATTTTTCATTTTCTTTTTCTTATCATGTCCAAGAAAAAAAAGAAATGTCCAAGGAAAAAAAGACAGGCTTAAAAATTGGTTCTGAAGATGCTTCCACTTCATAGGTAAACAGCCAACAAAGCAGATTCAAACACAGCCAAAAGCTTTCAGACTTGAAATCATTTTTTTTCTATTTTTCCTCCAGTACAAACAGAAAAAAACCTAAACCCAGACCAAAAAATAAAACAAATCTGCAATAAGTCAAAGCTAATTCTGAAATGATACTTTACTTATTTTTTGCAGAAGACATTCCCATTCTCACTAGTTATTTAAGCCATTTTCTGTGAGGTGCTGGACACCCTCAGAGGTATTGCAACCTCGCAGAGATAACTACACCTGGCTCTACGAGAAATTCAATACTGGACAACCCTCAGAACTTGATACAACTTCATGGGGCTCATAACGTGCTGGCCTCACGCAGAATTGTGTCACCTGCCCATCCCAAGGGTCAGTGTACAGTGCAGGGTGGGGCCAGACCCTTCCACTTCTCCTCAGGCACTGGGCTTTAAGTGCTCCCTTCTTCCTCTCAACACAGAGTTCAGCTCAGCAATACAAAGATCCCCGGGTGACAGAATGCAGTTTGTCTGTCTACATGAGACACTCACCCAGTGTAAATTGGCCTTTCCAAATATGGAAAAAGAGGGACCCATTCAAAGTGAGAAATGGGCTCATAACCTAGAAAATGATGAAATAAGAACTAGATATGGAGTAAGTCATAGGAGGCATGTAGGAATGCTGTCAATTTGTTCCCCAAGATATGTCCTGTGAGGGTGAGAGGAGTGCCTATATCACAGTTTGGGTTAAAAGAGCCCACCCCAGGCTGGTATTGTGGTATGTTCAGGTTTGTGGTATATTTTAGAAGCAACACCTCAGGTAATCTGCTCATAAAGAAAAGTAAAAAAGCAAGCATACTCAGAAAATCCTGGGATTAATATCTTATCCACCAATATTTAGAAATATACTTCCTTCATGAGGAGAACTGTAGCTCTGAGCTTCCTCTGCAGTGAATATGAAAAGTGAGCCCTTCTACAGGACTGCATTTCTGTCCTAAATATCTGACTCACCTTCTGTTTTGTCCATATTATCTGCTTTTTCCCCTGAAAGAACTTGGGACAGCTCCTCCAGCCTGCTCTCACTTAACAGCCTGAAATGAAGTCAGGTGAATCTGGGGCTCAGACTGTAACAGGACTGGATTTCAATACTTCATATTTAGCCTGTCAGAATTAGATCAAAGCTAAGATTTCTCTCCTTTCTTTAAGACAATGGTTACTTTAGGAACCTTTTATCATGACTTTGGATACACTCATGTATTTGAATACGTATGAAGTACTTGTGTGTATTTTCCTTAGTGTCCTGACTGAAAAAGTAAAAGCTTGAGAGGGATTAGTAGAAGGTTCCTGTAAGAGTGAAAAAAATTAGTCATAGAACAGGAGATTAAAAAAAACCCCAAACTAATTACTTCTAACTTGGAATCTGATATGCTCAAAAGGAGGATTTTATGATAAGAGGTACTATTTAAGGTCTCACTGACCCAGGAGTTCTCCTCTTGTCATGTTGGTGCTTCTGTTTTATTGAGGATAGATGAGATTTGCAGTCAGAACTGCAATATTTAAGTCATTGTCAAAACTATACAAAGCCCCATAAGCACACTGGATCATCTCAATAAAAACTCTAAAGGCTTCACAGTTTAGAAATACTCAGGCTCAAGGGGACAGCTTGTCCTTAAATTGAGCCAGTCTCTTCCTCAGTGAAAAGAATGAATTTATTCTCATGCAAAAGAGTCTGTGGCACAGAACTGGAGATTTAATTTTACATGCAGTAGAGCAAAAAACACAAAAAATGTCTGTTGGAAAGCAGTCCATTACGCTGATACGCTATCTGTACACATTCATCTTCCTCTTTATTCATCATAATTTGTAAAGAAGTATTATTGCTTGCCATCCAGTAGTGCTCATCTCATATTTATCCACAGTGTTAAGCAGATGGCTGTGAGTGTAATTAAAGGGAGAGGAAAAAACCCATTGTTCTTTATTGATAAAAGACGCAGAATGAGACAAAATTATTTTTTCAGTTTGTGAGCTGGTATTTTGTGACATTTACATGTAAGAATAACAGGTCAGATAATGGGTCTTAAAACTATACAAATGTAATTGTCTCAGCACTAGAAACATAAACAGGGAATTTGTTTTTCCCTGCTTTTCAAAGAGAAATAAATTGGAGGATTTGGTCCAATCTTTTGTATTTGTGCAATAATGTCAGAAGGCATTCCACATTTTAAAATTGTTAAAAAGTGGCATTTGCTAAAAAGTTGTGCAAGCCTGTTTTTGAGTGCCTACTTTAACTTGCTGTTGTCATTATGAGATCCTTGTTTATTTTGCCTCTCACCATAGTTCCCCAGCGCAAGGATTTCAAGACCAACAGAGAAGATCTTTTAATTGGGACACTCAGGGTCTCTTCAGAGGCAGATTGGTAAAAGATTAGATGTGTGAAAGACAAAACAACAGTCTTTTAGTCTGCATTATAAGTGCCTCATCAAGGAGATATATTTACAAATCTGCCACTGTTACTTTACTGTCTTCAGTAAGTGCCCAGGCCCTCACAGAATCACAGAACTGTTTGGGTTGGAAGGGACTTTTGAGGCTGTTTAGTCCTACTCTGATTTTTGAGCAGGGTCATCTTCAGCTCCATCCAACTTGGCCTTGAACACTTCCAGGGATGGTGCTGCCACCATCTCTCTGGGCAAATTGTGGTCTGCACCTTCGGGAAAACTGGGCTTCCTTTCCTGGTTCCTTGAAATTCCTTACTGTGCTGAGTGTGGGGTTTGGGGAGCTCTGTCCTGTCCTCTGTGGCAAACAGGACCTCCCTAGCTCAGGGTGATCCCTTTTGCTGTCATCTCCCTCCACAGTGAATCACAACCTTCACTCGCACCATGAGACCTCCACCAGCCAGATGAAGAGGAAAGAAGAACTGTTTATCTTAAAAACACCCTCTCTTCTGCCCTGTGACCCCAAGGATGGGGTGCTTGGGCAGAAGGTCACGTTTCACAGAGGCCATTTATCTATTCTGGAAATCACAAGGCAAGAATTATGTCTATCATTCTGCCTGGGCATTTTCTTTCAAGCCTCAAAGCCTGCCCAGAGCAGGGGCACTGGAGTGGTGCAGAGAGGACAGGCAGAGCCATCCTGTTATTGTCATCACACATATTACAGTAAAGCCTGAAGATCTCAGCCAAGACCAGACCTGAAAACTTTTACAGCAAGAGGCAGTGCCAGTGCCCTCAGAAGATGCTGCTTCAATATCAGTTTTGCTGCTGTGCTTGCAGCAAATGCTGGTTCACATTTATGTGGAAGCTGTATTTAGATCTTGCTCACAGCAGTGGCTCAGGATTATGCTGGTACCACCTCCAGCTCCTAGTACATTTTTAATACATTCATAGATTTTAGAGCCAGAAAGGAACCATTATATTATCTAGCCTGACCTCCTGTAACTTACACACTCAGGCCATGAAGTTCACCCAGTTACTCTTCTGTTGAGCACTGAAGAATATCTTTCAGAAATGGATCCATCCTTTAGCTGAGGGACAGTCTGCCTCTTTCCTTGGAAATTTGCTTCAGGAGTTAATCACCCTCACTGCTCCAAGCTTGTACCTTACTGCTGAGAGGTATTGGTGAGGACATCCTTCTACCACCCGTTCCTCTGAAGTTTTTCTCTGCTGGATTAGACGACCCTTTGTTGACCAGCATTTTCAGATTCAGCTGCAAGTCCCTTCAGCACTTATTTTTTGATAAACTGAGTAGATAACAGAAGGAAAAGATAACACTGCATCTTGTTTTATTGAGTCTCAGTGATTTTTTCCTACCCACACTGCTGTTGTCATTACTTTTGGTTCGAGTCAGTGACCTGAGACCCAATGTTCTAAATTTTTTGTACTTGTATGAAGTGGAAGCGCTCTAACTCCTGCCCAATATTATCACTTTTAATAATGTACGCTACCATAGCTTCTATTCTCTGAACATTCTCTTCCCAAGGGAAGCGAGCCATAAACTGCATCATCTAAGCTAAATGTGGACTTTTCCCATTATTTTCAGCATGATTTGAAGAGTTTCTGAGACTCAGGCAAAAGCTCTGAACCAAAAGTCACCACCAGGAGTGGTGACCGGCCATTTCCATTACCTTAAAATTATTTGTGAGGATCACAAACATTGCTGCTCCTCAGGGAGTAAAATAAGACCAGAGCAGATTAAGAGTTCTTTTGAGCTACCCATCCCCATATCCTCCCCTTGACACCATCAACTGTGGTTGTGGAAGAAAAGAATATAAAAGATTGTTCTTCCCATTCAATCTCAATTCCCACAGTTATTGGTACCATGGTTTTCTGGTATGGAGATTTAACTATCACTTTTACTTCTTCTACTTAGTCTCCTATACGCTTTTGCCCATTTTTACCCCAATTCTGACCTGCAGCAAGGAAGGCTACACAATTTAAGTATATGATGTATAATATGAAAGGAAAGCATGACAGTTCCCTTTTTGAAGTTCAGACCTGCCACCCCAAAATGTAGAGTGCCTCCTCACTCCTGTTTTTTGAGGAACCGTGGGCAGTTTTTCTCTCTTCACATTCTTTGCAGTTTCCTAGCTGTAGAGGTGTATCATTTCTCAACAGAAGAGACACATATAGCCAGTGCTTTACACACCTAAGAAAATTTCAATCCAAGCTCCTGATTAGAGTGAAACAGGAATCCTTTGGCCATGTAGAACATAAGAATCCAGAGACAAGACACCCATAGGCTTGGGTCCAGAAGGTGAGCATGCATGAAGGTGTCTAGTTTCAAGGCTGGAGCTAATATTTTCAGTCTGACTTTACAGCAGCCCTACTTTTGTGGGATTACATTTGTCCTTACTGGTTTTTCACCTCAGCTTTCCCTCCCCAGTTCATTCTTTAGGTCCACACTGCACCCACCCACAGCGTGCAGGGTGGCTCTGAAAATGGATCTCCAGTTAATACATGGTCACCTACAGAGCTGAAAGGCTGACTGGCATCTGAGAAGACTTCTTTGCCAAAGAGTCAAACAATTTGGTTTACATTTGGAAGGGGAATGCTGGATTTTAAGTGCAGTGATCATAGATGCAGCTGCCACCACCTTATGTTCCATTTCATACGATTAATAATATTTGTCAGTTCTGGTATGTCACCGTGCTTTATTGCTGTACAGCATGCTCCAAATGATGCTACTCTCTTTTGGATTGATCTGATTAATGATGGATGAATCTGTTCCATTTTATTGTAAGCCTCTCTTAACTGAATGGCTTAGGTTAAAAGAGAACAACCTCCACCAAATGTTATGAATTATAGCATCATTTAAAACATGTTTCCTTTCTCTTGTTGCCAACAGTTTAGTGACAATACCTGAAGAATTGAACTTAATTACTTTTGATCAAGCCGTGCTCCTCCGGATATAAACATGCCCTCAATTTTACTCTTATGATTGAAATTTTTTTGCCCAGCAATGAAAGTGTCCTTCTGTGGTTACAGTGCTTTATGTTCTACAACAGATCATTTCAGCACCACAGATGCCCATCTTGTTCCTGCTGAAAATTGCTCACAACACCACAAAACCCTCTGATGATTTATCCTGCTTCCTGTGCCCCCATTGCAGGAGCTGCTTTGACGCAATGGCTGCAGCTCATAACAAAAAGCTGGTATTTAGGCTCTATACATAGCACTATTGTTATGTGACCTGAGGCTTTGTTTTCACATCAGCTGCTTGTCCAATTCCTTGTCAGTCTTGTTTAATTAGCTGGTATGGTCCTGTATGGCAAGGACTTTCTACTGTTCATTGTTTGCTTAGAGCTTAGCTCAAGGGTACCTCCATCTCTGCTATTGTAAAGTACAGAATAAATAATATTAATAGCTTAACTGAAAACAGCAAGAAAATCTTCAGTTTGCTCTGCCTCCTAATTAGTATTGCCCATGTATTCTCTGTAGTTAGCACTGGCAAACATATGTTAATGGTAATCATTTACCAAAAGTAATAGCAGAGGTTTAAGGGTTGACTACTACACTCAGTTAAAGACCCCAGCAACATGCTTTAAAACCTGTCAAAATATGTTGTTCTACTAAGAAACAGAGCTTCTAACTAAAAATGTTTCTCTAGGTGTCATATTTCCCACGACCTGTGAAGGAATTTAGGGGAGGTTTATTTGTTTCATCCTTCAGATTGTTGCTAAAATAATGTGAAATATAAACAGCAGAACCACAAATCTTCACACGGCATCAGAATTAGTCTCATCCAGAAGCCTTTTTCTCTTCTGAGACTCCTATTGAGACTTTCTTTGCTCAGTCACTCATACCTTAAACACATCCAGCATTTCTGGTCTTGAAAACAGACACGGGATGTTCTTCTTGAGATGCTAAAGATTTAATCTTTTGGACTATCTCACTGGCCCTCCTTTCCATCCTGTCTGCAGGCACATAAAATGGCATTTTTAACTCTCCTTAATGCAGGTAATGCAGTTATCTAAATCACAGAATTTCCCTGAGTTCCTATGCAGGTTTTGTAAACACAGGGTGAATTTAGTAAAAATTAGTGAGTGTTTGTCTGGAATATACAAGATCTGCAAGCTCTACAGCTGGGCTCTTTTGAGAAGGATAAATCAAATTTAGGTAACCTACTCATACATCCTTGAACTTTGAGGATTTTCTACTCAATAAAATAATAGTACAAATATTTATTTTCAGGAGAAGGAAAGCTTTGCTTAGGCCACAGGTTTTATCCAGAGTTTTAAATGACAGCAATTATTGCAGTCTGTTAATCCTTTCTGGCTGTTTCCTCTTAGTGTCTAAAGACACTGCATAAGATCATTGTGGGTTCTAATTTTATTGGTGTAAATACTCAAGAAAAGTAAATATTTTCTTTAGGTGAATATACAAGCCCAAACACTGAGCATAACTAATATTCCCACATATTAATGATTTTATATTTGCAGTAGCCTAAAGGGAAATCATCTCAAGATGATAAACATAATTTAAAATAATAGACAGAATTTAAAAAGAGAACTGGACTGAGTGCAATCAAGATAAAAATAAACATATGGATTATAATAGAGTAGAACTGGCTTCTCAACAATCAGTTGTTTTATCCACTTTAACATTCTTTCTTACATCTTCCAATCTGACACATCTCTGTTGAGTACCAAGAGCTGAAGAAAGAAAAAAAGTCAAATAATTTTTTTTTCTCCATGAAATCAACAGGAATTACTGAGGTGCCCACAAACTGGTTCTGTTTAGCCTGAAAGTATCATTTTAATGTGGTAATCTCAGAATACATGAACATCACATTGACTCATAACGTGTTACTCAAATATTGTAATGTGTTATTATACTTTATATTTGTGAAAAACTTCCTTCCTAAGACTCAGCTGGGCTCAGGATGCTTCACATTCACCTCAAAAGCAGCCCACAGACTTTCTGGTGAGCTCATTTTAGTCAGATTTTCTTCTGACTCACTCGAGTGTTTGCACCAAAAGGCAGATGAAATTAATGGTGGTAGAAATTCCCTTTAATCAAATTGGTTTGACCTTTATGCTCCATAGGAAACCTTGGCTTAAGGAAAACAGATGCTCTTCACAATATTAAGGTATTTTTGCTTTCCTCCCACATAAAATGAACAAATTACCCACTGCATTTCTCAGTCTAGACTGCTTTTACTTTGGGGGACAAGGGGTAAAGAAACATAAAATGTCTATGGATGTGAGGGAAAGTACACAGTGATTCACTGTAACAATTTGCAGAACAACATAAAAATAGTGGTTGAGTCACAGCTGACCTTTCTGAAAAGGTAGATTCTCATCTACATTTTAAGGGGTGCACAATACTAAAGCCAGATGACACAGGCTCCATTATTTTATCCAAGTCTTGTATCAGAAATAAAGCAGTAGAAGGGCTTTTATTCTGTAGGGTGCACAACTAAATTGGTTTATTCTCATTCTTTACTTTTTCCCCCCACAAACTCCTTTATTCTTCTGGAGAGATAATTTTACTCAGGTGGTTTGGGGTAGCTGTTTTAGCCTGGCTCCTATTTCAGCAGAACTCCATTAAAAGGAATCTGGGGAAATGGAATTGGCACGGGATTTTTGCCTATTTTTTCCCAGTGAGTCACGTTTGGTTTTGCAGTCGCAGCCTGGCTTTCAGTAGAGTGCCTGCCTGATGGGGTTTGGAATCACATCTTGGTGAGTGTTCCTACTTCCTGAGATCCAGGCAGATTTGCTGACTGCTTTTCAAGAATGTGAAGCTCACATTTCCACACCTCAGCAAAGTGCCCTATATGCTGATTTATCAGCCAAAAAGAGAATAATGTTCTCCCACCCCTCCTGTGAGAAATGGCTACTGAAATTGCTACCAAATGGCCTCATACCTGTTTTCCTGTGTAACCAAATAGTTCTGTGATCAATCTATGTGTAACTTTACAAACACAGATTTTTCAGTGCCATTTCATTCTAATCCACCCTGAGGGATCTATTAGCAAGAATCTGGGTTACCCTGACCTTCTGTGGCAGGTCCATGGCATTTAGGATGGGGAACAGTCTGAGCAGGAGAAGGAGCTCTACCCCATATAAAAATAAATGGGAAATGAATGCTTCTGTGCAGCACCACGAAGAGCTGCACACAGACACTCACTTGTCTCCAAAAGCCACATGGCTGGATGTCTCACCACTGCAAGAGGTCCAGCTGAGGCAGACAGAATATCCAAAATTGGAGTTATTAGCTCTGATAGACCCAAGGTGTGGTGTGCAGGTCCTCAAGAGTTTAAGGTAGGGAAAGCAAGAAATTCCTCAGTCAAGAGTCAAACAACTCTCTCTATGCTTGCAGGTGAATTTATAGATGCTTGAGTGATGTGATTTTTTCCAGAGATATTCCTGAAACTGATCTTCCTGTAGCACATGAGACAAATGAAGCCTTTTTCTGCTTTATCCACGCAGTCACTGCCTCTTCATTAACACTTTGCACTGGAAGAAGTGTGTGAAACTTGCTGTTAGTAAGGCTCAGAGAACAATATGATCAACCAATTAAAAAAATCCATAATGACATGCTGTATAGCAAATTAAACATGTTTGTGATGAAGAACAATTGCATAACACTAGAGGGGTGACTGCGTTACTTCTGTGCATTATCTCAGCATTGGAGACAATTACTGGTCTATCAAAAATACAATTAGAAGACCAATTAAGCAATACTTGTACTGGTTAGGGCACACGAACAACTCAGTTGGTCACTTTTGAGGGGAGTGTTATTTAGGGGACCAAAGATATCAGAGCAGCAAGGCATGACAGATTTTGCTGTAATTTTTGCTCCCATTGGAAAGCTTCCTGTTACAATTATGAGATGTCATAGGTGAATTCTGGTGTAGGAAATAAAAGTATTTATCTATGCCTGTTAGGGGACAATGTTCTTTTTTTTTTTCAGCATTGTGAATTCTATTTTCATTAGTTCCTGCAGTAAAGGCATTCAGAAATGTCTCAGTGCTTCCAAGCATGTAATATCATTTTCACATGGACATGACCTTTATTTATCAAACCTACCTTTGAGTGTTGAGACACACATGCACACCCTAGTTATTTATATATTTAGTTAGTTAGGTAGTTATTAATATTTAAAAACTTCAGGCATTTTTTCCCCTGAATAATACCCGGTTTCAGGAGAGTGAATTAATTCAGGATTAGGGGAAACATTATGTGGCTGAAGACCTACAATAGGTCTTAATAGAGGTCTTGCAATATAACACATAAACACATAAACATCTAATCCAGTGCCTTGGGATGCAATGTCCTTGAGATCCAACTGTCAGAGTTAAGTCTCACTTACAAAAGTTTATTGATTTCATTTTTTGGCAGTGCTTAAACAGGAGCATTTTTGTACTAAGAAACTCTTAAGTGTTACTTTAACAAGGAGTTTCTGTTTTGAAGTTGCATCTTACCCCACTTTACTCTCTTTGTAAAAGTAGGTCTTGAAGCTCAGCTGCCTTTTCGGCTGATGAAAGAGAAACTGCCCTGATGTAGGTGCTTCAGACTGCCAGGATAAGTTTCCTTTTGGAAATTGCCTTCCAGTTAAGACTCCAGGACAACATCTTTAGTGGTTGAGCAGATTGTCAGCAGGCCAGGATGTTGTAATTACAGATTGCCAGGTGAGATAAACCTTATTCTTCCCAAATTCGTGCTAATTTCCAACAGAGAGAGAACTACAAAAGATCCTTTCCTGTGTTCTCTGCTAAGATTGACCTCTCTTTTGATGAGAGAGCATTACTGCCTTCACTGGGTACAGCAGGCTGCAGACAGGCAGCTGACTCTCAGGGAAATGCTGCTGTTCATGTTCTAGCTGGATGGTGGCTACTAATTGGATGCTAAGGCAAATTACATCGTGACTGCCTGCAGCTGTGGGTTTGCAATGCTGCATGCTTGACATCCCCATTCAATCACTCTCACTCAGACTCCTGCCCAATTTGTAAATGTTCACAAAAATCCACGCACCAACTTCCAGGAATGAATGTGGGTGTCCTGAATGCTCACATCATTGTCCCACGATGTATTTGGGATTAACAAAGGTTCCTTAAATCAGCTTCCAGAATATAATTCATCTCACTTGTGTTAGGAACCTGTTTTAGGATAGCTTATGCATACACCAGCTGCTCAGATTTTTGTCTTTGTTCTTCATTAATAATGGATGTCTCCTTGGTTTTAAAAGACAGAAGTATAGACTAACAAGGGGTCAGATCCTGCAGTCCTTTGCGTTTATTGAATAAAATTATGCCACATGATACAAATTAAAACTTGGTCTTCTTTCTCTATGCTAACCTAAATCTGAATTTCCCCACTGGGTGTAATCATAGGCCTCATGCATGAGGATTTAGATTCACCAGGAGAGCAAAGGCTAATAAAACACCACTCTGAAGATGGAGTATCTCATGTCTTTTATCTAATTTTTTCCTTGTTTTCCCTCTGACTTCAGTGTTAGATGAGTTGGACCATTAGTTATTTTTATTACACTGACAAATGCAGAGTCAGGTAGGGGCACAAACTGGCTTTAATAGAAGTGTAGGATCCCTGCAGATATGGAGACTGCTTAGGGGATGGCTAAACCAGAGGAGGACATTGTGTATTGCTGTATTCCATGAAACCCAGGGCATAGACAAGAGATCCCATCTGCTCTAAAGATGGATTTATCTAAAAATAAAGATGGCAGCAAAATGGATTTCAGTCCAGTCTTCAACTCAAAGCCTGGAAAAGCTTCTCAAGACTTGGTGGGTGTGTTCCCTTTTTCTCCTTACTGATTAAATGTGAAGAGGGAAGAGGTTACAGTCACTTCTGATTATGATGATACTTTTGTCCTTTCAAGCCTGTGCTCTTAATGGCTTGCTGGGCCATTTTCAAAAGGCTAATGCTGAGGAACCTGCCTGTTCAAAGACTCTCTTTTGATTCTTTTTAGCATTAATTGCTCAAATGTTACCTGTCACTGCTCTTCTGCAGCTTAAGCAAAGCACAGAGCTTTAAGAACTGCATGTTAAAGTCTGCAACCTCCCACTCTGCACAGAAGCTGAATTTGCAAATAGTGGGAATATCTCTGATTCAAACTTTATTGCTACTGCATAGAAGTCACCACACATACTCCAGATGATGATTTCCATCTAAACCATGGCTTTGTGGCACAGTGGAATAGCTGTATCTGGCAAATCACATCTAGTTTTTTATGGATGATACTTTCCAAATGCCTTGGAAACCCTCCTTCTGTGCATGTGTTCCATTCAGGACAGCATTTCTTATTGCATCCATTAAGATCGTGCTCATGAAGGCAGATTTTGGAGAGCTGAGTGTCCCTGTGTATTATCTCAGGAAGGGGTTGAGTTTAGGACAGAGCAAGAGTTCCCAGGAGAACTTGCTGGGAAAGCAGCCACTTTGCAGGAGGTTACTCTGACATTAGTCAGCAGGAGAAAGCCTGGTTAGTGGAACCATCACTTGTGGTTCAGGGTTATTTCTTTCTGTAAGCCAATGCTTGTGTGTGTGGTTATTGAGTTTATAAGTGTGTGAGGCTCCTCATTGCCATCACTTCCAGTCAGACAGGCCTGGCCCTGAGTGCCCTGGCCTCACTGATGGATTTAGCCTCAGGACAGCCCTGTGGAGTAGAGCTACCTGAGCCTTCTTATATTTCAATGGCTTTCACAGGGTCATGAAGACAATAAATGAGGGTATGAGGGGACAGAACTAGACACCCATCATTGTCTGTGTGACAGAGACCCACAGGAAATCCAGACTCCTCACTTGTCCCTTTGTCAGGGCCTTCAGCTGTCTCCCAACCCCTGTGTGTCTGTGCATCCTCCAGTTTCTTCTCCTAAAGCACAGTTTCATCACAGTTGCATCCTTCCCTCTTTCAGGGCTGAACTGGCATCCTCGTGGCCTCTGTGTGTCCCTTGAGGAGTTCCTTCATCTCTTGGAAGGCAGAGGGGCAGCTGCACTGAGACATGTGCAGCTCAGACCATGCAGCAAATCCAACAATCTGATTAAGAAGGACTGGCCTCAGGACTCTGCAGCCTTTTGGCAACGAGCTGGAAGGGAAAAGATGGTAATCCAGCTAATTACTGCACAGATAGGCTCTGGTATAGCCAGGTCAGGTCCTGGGAAACAAACCTTAGGACACCTCTTCCACAGTTAAAGCCCTTAAAATCCTGTTGTCATGTTTGATGCCTTGGAAGGCTGACCTGAAACAGGGACGGGACAGAGCTAGAGAATAAAGTAGATCTTTATTAAAAACTGTCCAGAAGCCACCTTGGGCAGGATAGGAGCTTGACCAGGGCTACACCCAGGGTGGACTAAGGATGGTCACAAAAATGGTTAACCGGTTACGACATCTTATATTTTTATAAGTTTTGGTCTATTTACATATTGGGGTTTAATTGTCCAATTAAGTTTTGGTCTATTTACATATTGGGGTTTAATTGTCCAATTACAGTTTCAGGTTGTGAGGTCTCATCCTTCTTGTTTCTCCCTTCAGTCCACTGTAGTTTGTGCTGCTGGGCTGAAAGTTGTCCTTGGTCCTCAGCAGGAAAAGGATTTGTTTTGTCTACCTGCTCTGTGAAGAGAGCTTACTAGCACTTAATATGAGGCTCAGAACTACATCCCTAGTCAGCACAGAATCTGCAAATATGAAAGTTAAAGCTTAAGGCATCATGTTTGCTTCTCCCTTCTGTTTTTCCCTGTTTCCTCTGACTTTCTGCTTATTTTTCCCTACTAGTAGTGAGTGCGACTTGTGCAAGCAGTTGAGGCGCCTGTGCCCTCTCACTTTTCTCCCTCTGATTCATTATTATTAATAACAGGGATATTTTTGGCTTTTGCTCATCAGGCAGCTTGTACCAAATCAGCAGCCTGCCTTTCAGTGCTGCCAATCAAGGCTTTCATTCTGCTTATGGGAGCAGAATGCTTTGTCCTGTTAGGGTTCCTCAGCAGTCCTGCTGCTGCTGCCCTCACCCAAAGCTTACACTTGGATTTGAATGCATTCATATATGTGTGTATGGAGCAGGTATGAGAGGTAGGTATACCTATCTACCTCTCATATGGATATATAAAATATAATATATAAAATATACATATAAATATAAAAATATATAAAAATATATAAAAATATATAAAAATATATAAAAATATATAAAAATATATAAAAATATATAAAAATATATAAAATACAAAAATAAATATACAAAACAGGTATGAGAGCAGCTCACCTTTTCCAAGCCTCCGTCTTTTGGAGGCACAGCAAACACTGCAGCACCAGGAGATAAACATGCTCCATATGGCACCTGTCTTTTGATAAAATTCTCCTCAGCCTGGGGAGACCTGTGGTGCTGTGGCTGTGTTCGCTGTGCATTACAGTGGGTTTGTTTTTGTTTCCAGCCCGAAAATCTATGCAGTGCAGAGGAGGAGGTGGGTGGCTGTTAAAATGACATAAATAGTGGTACCAAACCAGATGGGAAAAGCAGATAGAGGAAAACAAACATATAAAGGAGTTAACCTTATAAAGGAGTTAGGGGGCACAATTTTTTTAGCAGGGTCTGTTGCAAGAGGACAAGAGGCTTTAAGCTGACAGAGGTCTGATTTAGATTAGATATAAGGCAGAAGTTTTTGACAAATAGGGTGGTGGAACACTGGCACAACTTGCCCAGAGAGGTGATAATATTCCCTGTCCCTGGAAACATTCAAGGCCAGATTGAACGGGATCTGAGGAATGTGGTTTGGTTGCAGATGTCCTTTCTCCTTGCTGGGGCTTGGATTAGATGACCTTAAAATGTTCTTTCCAAAACAAACTATTCAGTTTCTTTGTTGTCCTTTTTTTAATGAACTGTGAGGAGTATTGTCAATAATTGAGAGATGCCTCTGCTGGAAGGTGCAGATGAGACTGTGTCCAAAAGTCAGTAATACGGATTTTATTTAACAGGAAACGTGAGGTAGAGAGATAGGAAGAAATAGAAAAGAGAGGGAGGGGGGAAAGAGAGTGAGTGACATGTTAAGCAGAAGATAGTCACCACCTGTGGATCCAGTGGTGTCCTGTTGGTCCTTTGTCACCCTGGGCTTCTTGGTTTGGAGGGTCTTGAGGCAGTTCAAAACTTTTCATTATTTACACATTTTAGAAAATATAGGAATCGATGCTCATTAGCTACAGAGTTCTCTTCTTCTTTTGGTTAAAGATTCCCTTACTTCCAATATTATTTTTGCTCCTTGCCCAGTCTTTCTCTTTTTTTTTTGAGTTGGTGTGTTTCTTGTCTTGAGCTGGTGGGCTCCCCCGACAGAATTACCTTTTACCCAACCCAAACTTATTTCAGTTGCTTCCCTCATGGCCCATAAATTCTGCATTCTTTGTGTGCACTATCAGAGGCATATTCATCTCCTCCAGCTTTCTTAATCTCCCCCAGATCTGAGATGACAATTGGACAGTTAGAACCACCTTTATCTTTTCTCAAATTCTGTCATGGTGGCTTAATTTACAGTTCAAATTCCAAGTATCCATGGAGGCTTATTCGGGTTGGGATGGGTTTTGTAGTGTGTATATTTGTATTTTATATGTGTTTATAGTGTTGATGCTTTAATAGGTGAGCAAATGATTGATACAAACAATAAGGAAAATAGCAAAAATTTATCCATAATACCATGAACATAAATAAATAAAAAATTCTTTGACCACTCCTGAATCATACAGGAGAATCAGGTGCAGCAGAAAACCAACAAAGAGAGTAGGATTAGTTAAGTGTTAAGCAAATATCACACATCTCCATGTGGCTGACCACCATGCCCAGGGGCCCACAAGAACCCCTGCAGTGCAAAGCAAACTGCTGAGATCAGGTACTGGGAGTGGCAATGGCCTCTGTGGATTTACTCTGTGAATTAATTTGGTCTCAACTGCACTTGCAGGTTCTCAAGACCGAGAGCTGGAAAAACTTGTGGTGTCACTTAATCTATCCCTTTCCTTTCCACTTTTTCCAGCATCTATTTCTGCCTCACGTGTTTTTCCCTGCTCTGCTCTGTGTCTCAGAGCTGAGGACCTGGGCCATTATTCTGTGGCCCAGCACACCTCCAAGCACAGAGGATGTGCTGTTACAGGTTGCTGTGCATCACTGAGCTGCAGCAATTTGCCATGTGCCATGAGAGATAATGGAACTTCTGTTAACCCTCTGTCCCTGCGAGCAAAGCTAAATCAATTTTTTGTACTTTTGCCTTGAGCTGAGGCTGTGCACGAGGACCAGGACGATGATTTGGATGAGTTGTGCCAGTTTGTTAAGCCATGAGAGTTCTGTCACCTTATAATTATTGCTATGGTCACAGCTTTATTTTAAAATTTAACATAATGTCATTAAATGTCATTTGACATGCATTTTTAGAAGTTAAGATCAGTTATCTAATCCACCTTCTGACATTAAAGAAAGGTAAAGATCAAGTTCCTTTTATCCATACACCCCCTTATGGGATTGCTGGCAGCAAAACCAGTCCCTTTTGACAACAAACATTGTCTTCAGAGTCCCACTGAGGACTTGGCTCCCTCTTTGGGCACCATTCTCTCTTTCCTTTTCTAAAAGATGGCAGAGAAGATATTTTCCCTCTCCTCAAGTAAGTCTCCCTTCCCTTGCATGATCCCCTCCTCATCTTTAATTTGTTTTATCCTTTACCTCCTTATCCCAGCACCACAGAAGGTCCCTGCCCCAGCTCACTGTTCTGCTCAATTAGCAACATCTCCAGCAAGTGGTGTAAAAAATGTAAATATTGAGGAGACAGAGGTGAAATGTCCTTAAAATCCTAATGGAAAGGACAGCCTGCAAGGAAAAAGCACAGCCTCAGAACTGCTTTTCTTGTGTGTGGCTCAAGCTAGGACAATATCACTAAATTTTATTTGATGCTTTGTTTAGAATTTTCCTTTTTGTACCATTGATGTAAAAACTAAGAATCACGAAAACTTGCTTCTTGGTGGCTATTTGCAGTAATTTCACCTTGATGATGGTCAAACACAAATGGTGTGGGATTCAGGTTACTTTCAGTCTACCTAAATTTGTTTTTTTGTTTTGCAGATATGCTTGAAAGCATCAAACTTCCTCCTGCACTAGTGAGCTTAATGTATTTTCAATTCAAAATCTTCCCCACCCATCACTCTCCACACATCAACCTGCCAATCCAGATCCCTTTGCAGCCTGCTCAGTCACTTGTTAAAATGTTCTGTCATTTCTTATGCAAGCTGGCAGCTACAAGAGCTTGGTATGTCTGATGCCAATGTTCATGTGAACCAAACCTTGCATTTGCAATTTATCTTATTTGTAGACCTAAGGTGATCATAGGCAAAGACCAGAAGACACTGAATATTGTTCTGATTAGTTTTTGGTCACAAACTTTAATGCCTACCTTCCTTCTGCTCCTCAGGAGGAGTCAGGAACTTGCATTTTATGGCCTGTCTTGTGATTCAAGGAATAATAATTTGTTTTTAAGGAGAAGACAAGAAAACCTGTGAGAGGTGATGGACTCCTGAGGAGTGGTGAGGGTTGCTTGAAATGTCAATACATCCAGATCTGATTTAATTTGGGATCAATCTTAAAACCAAAGATGGCAATATTTCTGTAAGTGGAACTACTCTGCAGTGTAACTGAATCACCACCAGTTTTGCCACATGAGCTGCAAGCACGGTGGGTTAAGTCCATGTAAGTCCTGGAAGGTCTGAATAGGTTTATTCACTAAGAAATGTCTCAGTGACACAGCACCAGGTGCACCGGTTTGGGGGTTTAGCACAACTGGGGAGTAGAGAAAGATTTACTTTTTAGGGCATCAAGGCATTGAACTGTGGGCAGGGTGATACCAGGCTGCAATAGGACAATAAAATCACATTTCAAAGGCAAGATTCTGAACCAGGAGTGGCACAAATACTTGCCTGTCCTTGGTGAGATCCTGGGTGGCTGTAAATTGGGCCAGATCCAGATGTGATGTGTTTATGGAAATGATTTTCTCCAGCTGAAGGTCAGACAGATGATCTCTGCTTCCACTGAAGCCTAGATCCCTTGCCTCAACCCAGACACTGAGCAATTTTTAGATTGCATGGATTCAGTCTGCAGGAAAGAAGGGATGATAGTCCCAAACCCCTCAAGCATTCCCTGAAATCTCCCCAAATCCCTAAGAGACTGTAAAACTCAGATTTGCCAGCCTGTGGTATCTTGGCTGGAAGTCCTCTGTACAACCAGGAAGAGGAAGGGGATGATGCATCTCACACATGGTAACAGGTTGCAGTCCCCCCAAGGCTTGAACAGAACATGGGCCATCTGGATTTTTGTAATGTGAAGTTCAATTAAAATGTTTTGATGTTAAGCACATGCCATTTTTGAGGATACAATTTTTTTCTCCCCAGATTTCCATTTCTCTTTATTCTGTTAGAAACAAGAGTAAGAGAGAGAGAGGAGGTTATAAATATTTCACATGAAATTCCATATGGCTTCTATCATCACACTAATATGCATTTAGGAATTACTCATTTTTTTAATAAAGAAAAGCAATTGAAATATGAATCTTGCCCTAATAAGCTAGGAAAATAAACTTTGGAAATGCGGGTGACTTTCTAGGCCTGTATATTGAAGACTGATATGAAGAAGGAGACTTCTGTCATTGGACAAGCCTCTATAGGTGAAATTGTCAATATTTATTCCTCCTGGATCAAAATTTTTTAGCTGACAGCTCCAGGAGCATTGGCAAGTAGTTAGAAAAGCCAATGTATAAAAAGCCAGAATTACCACATATTGACCTGCATGGCTAGCAAAATGAATATACTGACCTGCAAACCAGTAAAAAAATGGTGAAAAAATTTACCCCCACCAAAAAAACCCAAAGTGGTGAAAAACCTTTGCTGAAAGCACTTTCCCCTTATTATATGGCCACATACCAGTGGAAGGTGGATTTGGGAAACACCACCTTGAAAGGATCTTTGTGAGGAGCATGTGGCATCTTCAACAAAATTCTTTTGTTGCCAAGTGTGACAGCTGTCTGTGCTGCAAGCCCTTCTTGGGAAAAACATTTGGAGTTCTCTTGATATCAGGAAAGAGAAGTGGGCAAAATGCTCTGGCTGGTTCACTAGTTTTTTATTTTGTTGGTCTGTTGTTCATGATTGGGAATCTGCAATATTGTGGGTGCCAACAAGACAACACTTTCCTTCCACATCCCACCCCTGGAAGTGTCCAAGGCCAGGCTGGACAGGGCTTGGAGCAACCTGGGCTAGTGGAAGGTGTCCCTACCCAAGGCAGAGGGCTGGAACTGGCTGATCTTTAAGATTCTTTCCAAACTAAACCATTTTGTGATTCTGTGGTTCTCCTGAGGACCTCCTCTGGTGGCTGTGTGTACAAAGCCATTTTAACAGGGGTTTCCTGCTTGGTGTCACTGCATTACTGATCCCACCATTGTGCTGAGCAAAGCTGTGGCTCTGTGATTAAAAACACATGCAAAAGACAAAGGGAGGTGCTCTCAGTCTGATTAATTCAGGCCAGGTTTACAGCCCCAGCCCTGTGGCTGTGCATAGTTCACCCCATAGATCAAGCAGACACTTTGGATGCACTGTAAGAGCGTGCTGAACTTTGGATGTACTGTGTGATTTTATTGCATGCAAGCTAGAATGGTTTTAAGAGTCAAATCCCCATCTCACTTAAATTGGCAGGATGTTATAAATCGTTTCTTAGTTTAATACTTTGAAGCTGCCTTCTTTATATTGATGAAGGAGGACGGTCACATTCATGCAGAACCTGGTTCTGTTAATCTGTTCACTGCTGTTAACTGGGGCAAACCTCATTCTTAACCAGTGTGGGCATGGATTCCTTTTGTTTGTAAAGCAGGCTGGAGAAATAGATGAGAGAGCTGTTTTGAATCTAGCTCAAGCTGACACTGTGTAATTCTTCCCTGGTCTAAACCACCTCTATTTGGCACTTCATGGTTGTTGGGGAATACCCCCACACCTTTTCCCTGTGGATTTCAGGTCACATCTGCCAACTATGAAACTTTCAGTGATTTTGTAGGTGCCTACAGAGCATTCAAAAATAAATAAATCAATATGTACATTGGTTGTTTTCCCTGGAGTGCAGAGCAGCAGCTTCATCTCCAAGAGAAGCAATACAATTCCCTTATAATTAAATGTAAGTTACACTGCTCACGACACAACTTCTGAAATGTGCTTGGAAATGGCTTCTGTGGGAAGTCTTTAAAGCTTACTTTAAGTAGATGAGTATTGCTGCGGAAATAAAGAGGATTATTTGTGTGCTTACAGATAAGTGCATGCATAAGTTCTAGCAAGATTGAAGTCTTTGAGTTTACGTTAAAGTGAAAAAAAGTAACAAATTTCACCTACTTTTTGTTTTGCTTACATTTTATGCCAAGCTGGTAAGCCCACTATAAAAAAATAGAGTGCTTGAGTGGGTATATGGGATTATTTATATTGCCTTTTGTAGACTTTTTAATTACTTCAAATAACATTAGGGTGCAGGTAATTCTCAGTTTAAATTCTCGAGCTAAAGAACCCTGGAAAACATTGCAGTTTGAATCCCAAATGTTCTACATCCTCAAGAAAATGTCTTCCCAGGACACATCTGGGATGAAATGCTTTATTTACATTGATTGATCTTGGATTATTACAGAACATCCAGATTTATTCAAACTACATGGAATGCTTAAAGATGATTAGTGACCCAGATTGAGAGAGGTGAATGAAACAGTCTGAGAACAGTTTTCTTTCTTCATTAAACATGAAAAGCATCTGTGCTGGTTCAAAATATGTTCAAAGTTTGATTTTGCCAACTACTGATCAGTCAGAAAGATTTGAAATTATCTGGGAAACACTGTTTTTGTTTATGTGCTGCTACATAAGTGCTGTGCTATTGCTTATAGTTTTGTGGTTGATTTAAACTCAGGTGTCACGGAAGGATGAACGGAAGGATGAAAGGGGAAGTCAAACTGTGTATCACAGAATGGTTTGGGTAGGAAGGGATGTAAAAAATCATCTTGTTCCAACCTCCTGGTGTGGGCAGGAACACCTCACACTAGACCAGGTTTCTCAAAGCCCCATCTAACCGGGCCTTGAACATTAAGATGGACAAATGACCCCTTCCTCCCCCAAAATCCGGTACCAGAACAAAGAACCTACCACTGAAGATAGTTTTTTGTTTGTGCCTGTTTTGCTTTGTGTTTTGGTTTTTTTAGTCTTTCTCAGGAACCCATAATAATGGAAAGTAGATTACAGTAATATTTGGACTTTTGAGTCTTGACATCAAGGAAATGAACACTGAGAGAGATGAATAAGTATAGAGAATTTTATTACATATACAACACTTTAAAACCACTAAGTAGAAAACCCCAGACTGGCTATATTAAACCTCTCATTCTTTTACTCGTGTAAATGAAGCAATAAAACCTCTTTTAGAGAGAAAGCTCATTAGGTATGCCATAATGGGTGAACAGGTATGAGAGTGAAAATGACCTAAATTCTGCTTCCCAGGGTCACTTCCCAGTGTGCTGTACTGAAATCAACCACAGCTTTTGGAAAATAGAATGAAAATGCAAATGGAGAGCAACATCCTGCAAGTTTAGTTCTAGATACAGAAAGGACAAGTTCATATTTTAATCAATAGCCAAAGGACTGCAGTCTCTCTGAAGGTGGGTTTTTTTTTTTTTTTTTTTTTTTTTTTCTTTGTTATAAGAACTCTTTATCTATATCTTAAGGGGAAAGGAATGTTCTCTGGTCCTTCCCCGCCCCCCCTACTATTCATTCCTATTTATAAAATAAGTGGCTCTGACTGAAGATTTTGACTTTTATTTCTGGTGTCTCTTGCTGCTTTCTCAGCTCTGAAAATGTAAATTTGTTGGAAATGGATTTGGAAGAATTGTAGGTATGAAAGAATAAAATTTTGAAAGCATTGCAGATATTCTAAAGGCCTTTAAAATCACCCAGCATCTGAATGTCCAACTTGATATCAAGAATATTTCACTTTATGTCTAGAATCACAAAAGTGTCACATCATATCTTTTTACACAAGATATTTTCCATGTTTGGCACCAACTTGATGTGATCAGGTAAAAACCAACAGAAATAAGAAAATCCTAGGGGCCCTCTACATGACCTCTCTCTTCTGGGAGAAGTTTCTGCTTTATGGATAACAATTCCAGAGTGTGATATGGTGTTAGTAACTGAAGTAAGATTACAATGGTAGAAATAATGATAGAAAACTCCCTGACCACTCAGAAAGCATCAGAACTCACTGGGAAGAGGGAAAAGAAATATTTACCAGTGAAGAAGAAAATTCCACCCCAGGAATATTAAGGAAGCATTAGAACATAAGAACCAGCATAAGAACCATCCCAGTCCAAGAGGGCAGCTTTGGGCTAGTACAGTGGTTTAGCTCCGAGTTACCCAGGCTGCTTGGATACAATTATTGTCAAAATTCCAACAGCTTTTTCTACAAAAGAGCAGACAGTGTCGAAGCTGTGTCTTACAGTTTACCCCCCACATTAGCAGGTGTTCCCATATTAGGAAAGGATTTGGGTTTCATTCTTTGTTTCCCTTATAAGGAAAAGAACCAAAAACTTCAATGCTCTCCTCACCATAATTAGTCCAGTGCCAGGCAGAGACACCTGTTGGATCCTTGAGCTCAAGACCTGTAGCTATTTTCTATTGGGCAGCGTGCCAAAAACCCCTCCTAGATGGTTGAATACTTAAAGAAGAGCACAGAGATTCTCGGGGCATTTTTAGGGTGTCTTAGCAGGTGTATGGATCCTCCCTGCACCATGCATGGCTTTTACTCTTTTGTTTTGTATAGTTTGTTATTTTTGCTTTAATTAAAACCTTTTTGCTTTTCCAAACACCTCTGATCACACCGTCTCGCTACTTTTCCATAAGCCACTTCTGAGAGGCTGCTGGCAACCCTCAGAGCTTGGTACACCTTCGTGGGTCTGTCATGATCTACTAATACATGCAGGGCTCGTGATTGTTTGAGTGGCCTCAGAGTGCAAAAGACACAGCAGAGGGACAAGAGCAGTTTATTTTTCAACAACAGCACACTTTCATTGAGTGTACTCAACACAATATGCGATAGAGGGAGGGAAAAAGAGGGTGAGAGAGAGAAAGATAGAAAAGAGGGTAGTTGGGATAATATAGCTACCAACGAAGAAGGACGAGTCCTCGTGTCACATGCAGACCAATAGACACCTCTTCCCGTGGGGTGCACACAAAATGGGTCTCTGTCCTTTGGGGTTTTATAGTATTTTTTGAAGTGGGGGGGCAAGTGGCCAAAAAGGTGGGGCATTGTGGTGCAGAGCAGGTGTGGCTGCCAGCTCAGTCCAGGATGGTCTGCAGAGGGAACAGCACAGGCACAGCACAGGCAGTTCACAGCAGGTGAATTCCACCGTGACTGTCCATTGTTTCTGCACCAGGTTCCCATGGGAATTCACACCAGTCCTTGGTACAATGAGCACTCCTGCAGACAGGACTTGGTGAAACATTCCACCTCAGCCAGGCCAGAAAATCCTGTGTTGGGGTTTCAGGGTTTCCTTGGGGTTTCAGAGCTCCCCTGTCCCTCCAAGAGTCTCGGTCTCTGTGTCCTTGGGGTTTCCTTGGCGATGGTTGTGAGGCAAATGAGGGATTTTTGGGACAGTCTCTTACAAGGGCTCACAACACGCTGGCCTCACACAGAAATGTATCAGCCGTGCTCACCTGGGCTGTAGAAATGTGTCTGTAGAAATGTACAGAAATGTATCAGCCTCTGCAGAAGTGTTCTCAGAGATGCTGTTTGTCAGGTTGGTGTAGCAATGTATCTGTATAACAGGCCATTCCCATGCACCAGCCAAACTGTGCATAGATATCAAGCCACTTGCAGTCTTGTGGTCAGGGTTCTCAGGAACTCATCAAGGCCACTAAGACAACAACAGGATGAAGGTGGGAACAAAAAGCCTGGGAAACTGCCTGGAAAAAATGCAAAACCCAGACAGGAGACGCACGGTGTGATGATGGATGCTTGACCAATTGAGTGTCCTGAGGGATGTATGCCTGCCTTATGGACAAGTGGCTTAGCCAATCCAGAGACACCTGTACACGTGGACAGTAGTGCTAGAATCTATAACTGGGGTTTAATGTAAACAATAAAGTGGCTTCTGCTGAAATCACATTGATTCTATTATTCAGATGCCCATTTTCACTCTGCAGGTTGGGGCTTGCATCCCACCACAGGAACCCGCTTCCCACCCGCTGCCAGAGGCAGAGCCCCCCAAATCTCGTGGAGAGACCACCTGAAGGAAGGACTCCTTCAGTCCCTCACAAAGGCCGTTGCATGCACAAGGATGAGAGGATGAAGATTTGACTTTTTCTCTGCCTCAGATGTCGGAGCAGCTGCTTTGAGGCTGTTCTATCCTCTGAAGGAACATTCTGTCTCAGCAAGCGCAGAAAGGAAAAGAGAGATCTTACACCATGGTAATTACTTGAGCAAAAATAAACACACATATGGTGTGACATTTTCCTAATGCTGGGATCCTATTTGGAAGCAAATGTATTAATTAAAGGGGTGAGTAGAAAGGGGAAAAAACAAACAATCTCTGAGTCATGAGAACATGACAAGCTGTCCTTTGAAAATGTTATTTTTATTTTTCATTGACACTGGTGTTAATTTATTAGGTGTAATAGTGTGTGCTTACTTATTTGTTGTTCAAAAGCAACAATTTTCTTTCCCATTGCTTTTCTGTTTCATGTTTCAGTTTTGTTTATTTTTATAGACAGTGCTGAGCTAAGAAGAAAATTCACCCCTGGATAAGGGGCCATATCAATGTCTTTTTGTCCTTGAAGCTCTCAAAAGCTAATGTTAAACCTTCCCTGGTCTCATAAAAGATGTGGTTCAGCTTTAGAGGCAGGGCAGATATGAAATTCTCTTTGTTTCTCTTTGATGGTGAAATTCTCTTTTTACTTAAGACATGCTGCACTGGGCTTAGGGTTCAAATGAGAACATCTTTGACAATTGTCTCCAAGAATTAGAGGTAGAAAGGAAGAGTGCAGTCCAGAATTGGCCATTCCAGCAAATACTCACAGTGTTGATGCAGCAGTAATTAAGCAGAAACAGATCTTTAAAGACTGAACTTCACACAGAAAAAGTAAAAAGAGAAATGGATAAAAATCACATGTTTCTTCCAGACAGGGTACATAAACAGGCACTCAAGGAAGTCCCCTGGGGTTTTCTTATTGCTGCTGTTCTTCACATGACTATCCTTCTAGTTGTACAGAAGGGGAAAGCCATATGCCAACGTAGTGAAAATACTGAGCTTTTACTGTCCACAGCCTTTTATATTTTGCAAGCTTTTATAACTGTTTTTGTAACTATTGGTCCACAGTATTAAAATTAAAACCTTTGCAAAGTACACAGTAATAGTTTTAGTTTGCTTTTTTTAAAAAGTTGTTTCCTACTCTCTTCTGTGAAGTTTTTCCTTCATAGAAGTATTTTAATTCCCCAGAAATGTAAAACAGTTTAGTTTTATATTTTACATTTTGTACTTTGCCTCTCTATTTTCTGCCCTGTCTTCTTTCACAAAAGCAAAATAAGGAGATGAAAATAAATAGTATTAAACCTGTAGATGCTGGAGGGAAAATCAAAATGCTAAAGAGCTACTCTGTTTTTTTTATTTAAATATGAAACTCTATTAGTAAATAATGACATTGTAGAGGAGAAATTTCCCTTTAGGAAAGTACAACTTTAAGCTGAAAATATTTTAAATGTAAGCTTTAATTGGTTCTTGAATAAATGCCATGTTTCAATCTAAAAGAATGTTTGTTTTATTTCCATTCCCTTGTAATTTCAGAAAATGTACTGACTATAAGGCATTGTGAAATAAATCATGATATGTTTCAGTCAATTATATGTTGTAATAAAAACCCTGTAAGTGTTTTGAATCACGGCTGTTGTGTTCTTTCAGAAGATCTCTCAAACTTCTTGCCTAATCTGTGGAGCTGTTCACTCCCAGCACATTTTTCAATCTATTCACTCCTGCAGAAGCCATCTGGTTCTCAACTCAGTCTTTCTCATATACTTGCTTTCCTTTTTCACCTTCTTCTAAGAAACTTAGGCTAATGAAGATTTTTAAAAATATAGAGTTGGGCTGGTTAAAGTACAATGCATGTTCTTTATGGAAAAAAAAACTAGTTGAAACAATTTTTCAGATTTTCAAGAGTTGGTTTCTCCCACAAAAAAACCCCCCTACAAACTAAAAAAACTCTCCAGTTTTGATTTGTATTTACCCCTGTATTTCATCTGTATTCTTTTTATTTTGTTTCCACCTCAGCTGGAATATATAGACAAAGATAAAATATAGAGGAGAATGCTATTTTAGGTGCAGGTTCCCTGGCACTTGGTTGTTCCCCTACTTTGGTTCTTGGACACTACTTCTACCTCACTGACCTTCTGCCTGGCATTGCCAAAAGCATCAGCATTAACGATGGAAAGGAACAAATTTTGTCCTTACGGGATTTGCTGGGATAGGAAAGAACCGAAAGTGTCCTGGAAAGGAGAGAAGGAGATTTCCTGGCAAGGAAAATGACCAAGTTATTGTCCCTTCCTATTCAGCTCAAGATGCCATGAATGGTTCTTGCTGTCTGGATGGGACTTTGTGGTTGCTCTGCAAATGGGGAATATATTCTCTTACGCTCCCATTTTTCACATCCAGTCTACTTTTCTTTCCATTTCTAAACCTAAAATGTCTCAATGGGCTATACAGAGAGGGAGTGGCAAATCCTTGCTCTCACAAAGAAGTACAGTCAGGAGGCAACAAATGCACTTTACGTTAAATATATTTGGTCATTTTTTATTTTATTAAAGAGGAATTTTTTTAAAAAATAAAAGCAGCTGAGGTACTGATTTGGCTTTGAAATTCTCTCTTCATATTAAATGGCTATGACTGGGCTCCGTGCTGGGCTATCATCCTACAGAGCTTCCTTTCAGTGGATCAAATGTGAGGTACTCAAGATGACAGCACAATCCTGGCAGAAATGGCACAGGAATTGTGGGATACAATCCATGAAGGAAATACTCAGCTTTACCTGGAACCATCCATGGAATTCATCAGTGAGTTGAAAGTGTAAAACCTGCAAATAGGAAGGGCTGCTTGCCAGTTCTTCTAATTGCACCCCTTGTGTGTTTACCCTTGCAACAGCCAACTGCTTTATAACAAAATGCCCTCAGGACTTTCTGCAGTTGATTTTCTTTCCCTGGTGCTGAATTATTTATTACTTTTTCTCCACTTACAGTCCTTCATGGTATATGCTACCATTTCTATTTTAAAAAGTGTTTAAAAAAATCCTCAAAATAAAAAAAAAAACAATTTGAGAGGTTAACTTGGGGTCTTCCTGTTCTCTCCAATTTCTGTGCCAACTTTCAGCATATAACTGGTGATTTAATATATATGAAGACATCTCTTTGAATTTCCAATGCAATTTTTAATACTGAATGGAGATGGACAATCGAGGATCAAAAACATGGTTCCAAGAGGCTTTTGTGCTCTTTTTCTTTTTGTGCTCAGAATGGTTTTAACACTGTTTTTTTAACATCAGATATAAAGAACACACAGAAGAGTTTAGATTAAATCCAATGACTCTCAGAAATGGAGGATTTTGAAGAATCTGACCTTTTGGAAGAAATTTTTATCAGAGCCAAAGATAAATCCAGATCTGTATATGATCAGGAGTCTGACTTCTATTTTGTCAAATGCTGGCAACAGAAGGAGGAAATCTGTTAGCAGGGGCTAAGAGTGTAAAAAGGAGTAAATGAATTGCACAAGCAAAGGCCAGCAGGGAAAAGAGAAATTGCTTTATTTTTCCTGTAATTGCAACTTCAACTCAACCCCACTATCAGCGTGGGGTGATTAGGTTGGGGTGATTTAGATCTGCTATCTAATTTGACCTGTTGCCATAGGGTTAGAAGTAATATGTATAAAAAACCTCACAGGACACTGATAGATTCTCATTCTGGATTTACCCTCCTTTAGGAAGTGTGATTCACAAAGACTTCTCCATTTGAAATGTAAGCTGCTCACCTCAGGAGGCTGATCACAACTTACTGTATATTTTTAGAGTTCTTACCATCTCAAAGGAGTTTTGTTTCTGGATTGTAAAAAGGGTGTGTTTAACTGAAAATTGATTAAACAACAAAAGGAAAATAAATTGCAATGCCAAGTATGAAAAATGACACATTAGTTGCATAACTGCAAAGATGAATAGTTGTGCCCGCAGGCAGGACCATTATAAACAGCATCCTCTAGCTGGTTTCACTGGACTCTGAATTTTCCCTGTACATGACTTAAGATTAATTAAATAAAGCAAAAATTGTAGCTCTTTGGTATGAATAATTGTCATGTCTGCCAAAAGTAGCTGCTGGAAAAGAATTAATCATCTCTAGTTCAGTTCCTCTTCATCAGCAATTGGCTTTGTTATGAATGAAGTTCATGTGTATTATTGACTTACTCTTCTCAGTGATAATGAAGTCTCCTTCATTCAGACAAACAGATCTCTAAAATTCAATGAGGAAGCAGTATGCTAAAATTACAGCAAGATCGATTTGTGAAGTTTTCTGGAGGTGGTGGGTACAACTTCCCTTGAGTGCCATCAATCATATGTAGACGGAGCTCAAGCACGTTTGTTTGGAAAGATAATGAGGCTTTCCAAAAAGCAGCCATAGTGACACTTAGTCTGAGGATCAAATTCAAGAGAGAAACCTGGATAACCTGAGTCTCTCAAGGAACAAACACTTTAAAAGTCACAACACTGAACACTTGAATCAATAAGCACATCCACATGCTTTGTTGTGCTATCTGTAAGACAGAGACCTCTGCTCAATCCATATATGAAGTGATCTAGACTTAAAATTTGAAGCATGACTTTTTGCACTAGAATATTGTTCAGTCAGATTGGCTAAACAGTCTTCTAAGGCCACTGTGGAGAAAAAGCTAGAGTCAAGAGGTTTTAGTATTTGTGGCAGCAACCTTCATGAGCCAACTCTCCTGTCTTGTCATATAATGCAATGCACATTCAGCAAACGAGAAAAAATAGTCTTTATTAGGAATCTCTACATTCATCCTCAGTACCTGAGCTTTTTATAAGGCCTGAAGAGTGAATTTTGACTTTCTTCAAGACCCATGTTAACCTGAGATACAATAATATTAATATTATCACTGGGCATATAGACATGCATTCTTGCCAGATATTACACATGAAGTGGTCCTTATGTTCTTCTGCAACAGTGAGTTACATGTCTGGGTTGGCCAATAGATGAAAGGAAGGACAGCTGATTTATGAAAGGTTGTGCAATATATCTGGTTAACAATACGAGTAGGTTACAGGTAGATCTGATTCTGGAATGTGCTCACAGGAGAACCTCATGTCAGATCCTGGATGTTACCTTTGGATGTGAAGCCCCCTTTCACACAGCCTCAGTCCCTGCAGTCAGACTCCTGTGTCCAGGGTTTTTTTGGTGCTACTTAAGAATTAGAACAAGAACTTGAGCAGGCATCACATAGAAGGGTTTCTTGAGCTTCTCATTCACCATAAATTGGGGAAGAGTTTGGTTCTACCTTCCTCAGTTGGTAGAACAATCCTCCAATGTGTACAGCTCTAAATAGAAAGCAGAAGAGGTTTTGCTATATCCTGTGCAAGGTAGGAAGAGAAATACTTGTTTTAGATTGCAGAAAAAGGTGTGAAGCTTGCTGAATATTCAGGGACCCTTCCCAAATGTAGTGGTGATGCAACACAGAACCAGGCATCTCAGGTGGGGCTGCACAGTCTTCACTGAGGCCTTTCTAATCACTTTAAACAGACACCTATCAGGGGTAATTTAAACATCATTATCCTGTCCAGAACAGATGATTTAGATGGACACATGGAGATGCTTCCAGAGTAAACAACAGGTTTTTTAGGTAGAGCAGTTCTGGATCCTGCCACAGACATCTAATTGGACAGTGAGGCCACTTTCCCATCACCTTTGTGGTTGAAAACATTCCCAAAATGATGTGGCAACCACTGCACTTTGCCTAAAGTGAGCCACGATCACCCAACTCCCTTTCTCTCTGGTGTGCCAAATGCACTCCCTATACTGCCAGGGAGATCAAAAAGGAGTGGAAAAATACCTCTAGAATGACAGAACAGTTTCAGTTGGAAGATCATCTAGTTCCAAGCCCCCTGCCATGGACCCTCTCCCACTGAGATCCAGGTTGCCCCAGCACCAGACCCAGCTGGTTTGAATCTGGCAGGCTCACATCTTCATAAGTTTTTGCCTTAAGCTGCTGTAGCTTTCTCTCTTCCCTTCCCTGAGCACCTTGGGCTCTATCCTTTGCCTACACTAAGCAAAAGATGTCCTCTCTTTGATACATATCTCAGCTTTCTTGTTTAGTTATCCAAAATCTTATCATAAATCATCAGAAAATGTGTAATAGGAATGAGAGGAGAAGTACCCAGCTCTGATGGAGCTCTCATCAAAGAATAAGATGCTTTTTAATTAACCCTAAGGAGTTTAAGCAAGACAAGCCAATTTGTCTGTGTTACCATTCGTTTTGTTTCCATAGCACACTTTGGCTGGCAGATAGCAGGTCAGGTTTATTTTAATTAACTTTGGGTGCCTGAAAAAGACAGACATTTCTATCTCGTCCATCTTCTCTAATCTCAATATCTTTCTCAAGAAGATTTGAATAATAATAACATGATAAGCTCTTCAATTCATTAATTCTTCACGAAAGAGAGAAAGAAAAAAAAGTTTTAAAAAAGGAATTATGTTTCTTGCAGCCTACAAAGCATTCTAGTCCTTTATAATACATGGTCTGATCTGCTCTCAATTAAATAAAACATATTGAAAATACCTTTTTTTTTTTTCCAAAATGCAATTAATTTCAGATTAAACCTACTTTTATTCTTAGCACCTTTGCATGTAGGGATCATGAACTGTGTAATCAGTGAAGGATAGAGAGAGGCATGTAAAGCTCTAAACACTGGATATTAATAAAAAGGCAGGAGATAGGCCTAGGGAGCTGGAAGAAAAGTCACCTAGTCTTCTACCAGTTATTTCGCAGCCAAATGTTACAGCCATAAAATTTATGGGAGTAGGGATCTCTTTCCACTCCTGGGATATGACATTTAACTCGATGGTGTGCTGACCTGCACAAGAAACTCTCCTGTCTATTGGAATATGACTGCTGCTCTGTGAAAGGAGACATTTTACCAGCATAATTTTTATCAGATGTCTGAAACACAGAGCAGGTGCAGAAGCACTAGTTGTTATTATTATTAGGCAAAATAAATGTATTATCATAAGGTAAAATACTGATACAACACAGGGGAAAATCATCAAGTGAGACTGCTGTAAGAGAAAGTTTTCTCATTGGCTTCCAGTCTGAGCCATCAATGAGGTGATGCTCTGAGCCCCCACAGGATCTTTCACCCCAACTCCAGATGCTTGTTGGAAAATAAATTAATTTGGCTCCAAACTTACTAGATTGAACTCCACATCTGCAGGCTGAGGATGTGAGGGTCTTCTTTCAGGAAATGTTTTCTGAATCACTAATCATCTAACTAACAAGAGCTTATTGTAGAGTTGTTTTACCAGTCAACTCTTTGCCATATTTATTTGGTGCACTGGATTAAGCCAAGATGAGTATTTGCTATACAGTGATTATCCTGTTTTTCTCATTATGTTAACATTTATCTTTCTTCAGCACAGCATTTGAATTCAGAGCCTTTTTTTCCTAGTGTTACCTGTCAGTCTCAACATTTGTCATTTCTCACATTCAAAATTGCCCACTACTGCTGTTGGATTTTGTTCATATGAAACTCATTTTCCTCCCTTTATGAAAAAAGAAACAAGTTTTAAGAAAATTTGAGTCCCATTGCTTGAATTATTCATGGACATTTTTTCCCAGCAATTTATCTACTAGGTCTGTGATTTTCTCCTCACTGTATCTTTAGTGTATGCTTTTAGTAATACATAAACAATTCCACAAGTAATAAAGAAACAAGCAGTTGGCTGAGTGCTTTACTTGAGAAAAAACCAAACACTGCAAATATGTCCTTTTCAATAAAACAAAGCAATTGGAGCTGGGTGCAACTCCGACACTGAGTCAAGCAGAGCACTCTGAGCTTGCTTCTAATTTTTCTATAGTACAAATTGTGGGGTTTTCCTCATTCTGGTTTGTCTGGCTTCTCACCTGGCTTCTCCACACTGGAAATCACAGGAATTAGAGAAGTGGTCTCTTCTGTCAAGCCCAGATGATGAACAATAACCATATAAATCAGTGCTTAGTGGGTTTGGCCAGAGGCTTTCCAAGTGAGAGACTGAATTGATTTCAGCACGCTCTGAAGGGGCTGCCAGCCTTGTTCCCTCAGGCAGCAGGAGAAGCTCAAGCCCTTTTTTGCCTGAGCACGAGGTCTAAGTGCAGAAATGGGGATTTCAGTGCATATTTTGTGCCTGCCTGTCTGGGCTCTGTGCCTGTTCCACTTTCCATGTAAATCGCCGGGAATCGTTCCCCTAATTTACAGAGAAGAGGGGTTAACTTTTAAAGGAGCTTTAGAAGGCTTGCAATCATAGCATAGAGTCATAGAATACCCTCAGCTGGAAGGAATCAACAAGAATCATTACAATTAACTCCTGGCCTTCCACAGGGCACCCCAACAATCCCACCCTGTGCCCCAGAGCATTGTCCAAACACTCCTTGAGCTCTGTCAGGCTGGTGCTGTGACCACTGCCCTGGGGAGCCTGTGCAGTGCCCAGCCACCCTCTGGGGAAAGAGCCTTTTCCTGATATCCAACCTAAACCTCCCCTGACACAGCTTCAGGCCATTCCCTCAGGTCCTGTCACTGTCACCAGAGACTGAGTTCAGAGCCTGACTCTGTCCCTGTGTCCATCTGTCCCAGACAGCTTTGGGATCAACAACTAAATTATTCTTATTTTTTATAGAAATTTAAACTCGTATGTGAAAATGTCTCCTTTTAATGCTGAAGGATGAATTGAAATAGTTCAGAGAATTCAGTCAGTGAAAGGCCTGGACTGCAGAAGCAGGAATGTGTCCCCTTCCCATCTGGAGACTTAATCCAGACCATTTCAATTATTTAGCTCACGAATGCAGCACCCTTGACATTGCAGTCAACATTTTAATTTCACATGAAATACGGTGCAATTATGACCTACTGAGAGAAATGACAGCTCCATTTATGTCACTCAGTAGAAAATTACAACTGGGTGGAACAATTACTGCAGTTTATTTTTGTTTATGAAGAAAATTATGCTTGTGGCTTCTTTCACACCCTGGGTACCTGATGGGCAGCTCATGACATGAACACAATCCCACAAAGTAACACGAAATTATTAAGATAATTTCTCAAAACCACTTCCCCAAGGCAAATGCTAAACTTTTCCTCATTTTTATTTTTTATTTTTAATTTTAGCATGACTCGTGGTGGAAAGCAGAATTATAAATTAAAAGCATTTATATAGTTTTTAAGGCAAAGTTGGCATTTCCTGGGCATAATAGCACTCTGTGAAACCTGGCAGTGCTTTGCCTGGGGCTTCATCTCACTTTTCAGCCATCACATCAGCACCTTGTAGGTTCCCATCAAAGACAGGAAGGTCTTTGTCATGGCATTAACAGTGCTTTGTTTGTACCAGAAATGTGTCAGGAATTTCAGACAAATATTCCCAGCTTTTTTTGGCATGGCCCTAGGAATCAGGATTCTCAGAGAGCAATCACTAATTTTATAATCATTGTCTTTTTTTTTTCTTGAACAATAGCTGCTCAACTGCCTATTCACCAAAGGTTCTGAACAATTTCAAGGGCTCTCCACAGTTCATCTCCTTAACTTTCCCTTTCTATAATTTTTTTAGCCTGTTAATTAATTTACAAAAAGAAAGGAGAAAATAAAAGCCAGTATTGCTGCCTGATAAATACTTGTTTGTTTTGTCAGGGGTTGGTGGACATTTATTGCTAAACAGTTTGAGGTGTAATTATGAACTGAATATAAATATCCAGAATATAAACACATTTAGCAAAACTGGTGATCTCTAAATTTTACAGCCCTTACATCTTGTGTTATTTGTCTACACCAACCTACTTCAAAGGAGTCCTTGTGGTTGATTGAAATTCCTCTTCCAAAAGATTTTGGAGATGTCTGAGAACTTTCCTGAAGCAGCATAAAAAGTAGAGCTTCTCTTTTGCTTCAGTAATTTAATATTCCTTGAGCTGTTGTTTGCTCAGGGATAGGCAAAGTTTACTCTGGTTTTAGCCTAGGATTTGGGAGACGCAGCACCCGGCCTCTGCCTTCTTCCCCACAATTCTTGGGAGATTACAACCCTCTTAAAGATTCAGAATTCACATGATAGCATGGATTTGCAGAACCACCTTTTTAATCATCTCTATTTTAATGATTCCATTAGAATTATAGTCTGTTTAAACCACTTAATACTCTCAGAATTAATTTTTTGGTGGATTTTTCCTTTGAAAATTTCTGTATCTTTGGCTGAGTTGTCTCCTCCTTAGCTCTCTACACAGATAGCTCTGAGCTATGAAGAAGTCTCAGCAAAGATAAAGAGCAAAGCAGCGATTTTTAAGATCTAGTATGCACATCCACTGATGTGCCTTTAATGTCTTTAATTGAAATTCTGTTCTGAGGATCTATGCAAAAAAATTACCTGATGCATTGAATCAGAGGTGTTCATTGTAGAGATGACCTCTGGAGTGTTCAAAATCAAAAAAAATCACATGCGTGTGATGAAAGAAATTGTACCTTAGAGATGCAATCTGTGAAGAGCTACAAATGACCTAATTAGTAATCCCTCCTAACACTTGAAGCCTTAATTCTTCACACTCAAACTGTGCCTGTTAAACACTGGGGAAAGAACCACATTCTGGATAGATGGGATGAGAAATGAGGATATGAAAGGAACTTCTGGAATCACTTGTAGACATCACTCTTTAAGTGAGTTTACACAAGTTCCTTTTATGCCAAGCTGTTCTGTGAGAGCACCTTCATGTGCAGGTACATCCTGGCTAAATGAACATCAAGCCTATTAACTGAGTAATTTGTCTTTTACATTGAGACTTTGCTAATGCCTGCTGGGACAGCTTTTCATTATAGATGAATTGTTTTTTCCTTTGAGCACAGGTGAGATGAGTCTCACGTGGTACTGGCAGCCACGCTTAACAGGTGTCTTTAAAAATGCTTTCTCATTATTACATTATCATAGTTACTTTAAAAAATAATAATAATCTCATTAACCTTATTAAAACATCCACTGATGCGTGATCATATTTCCTGGCTGTGAACTGCCAGGCAGCCTATGCTGCACTAATGAGTCCTTTGAAAGCTGAAGTTTTACAGCAGGTACTCACTTGTGCTGCTTGAAAAATTTCTCCAAAAACCTTTATTTTCAATCCCATCTCCTTGGATACCTGGCTGTCTTACTTAATAAGCTGTTATGAAGCTTAGCACAGAATCCTTTGCTCCATAAAACAGATGCAGGGTTGTGTTATTCCATGTTGAATGCAAAAATTTCATTTTAAGAGGCTGTTTTTTAAAGCTTTGTTCAGTTCAATTCACCTCTTATTTGTGGCAAATATTCCCCTTAACAGACAAAATGAGAAGAAAAATTTGTACTTTCTGATTTACAAGGAGCTTGTCAGGAGACAGAATTCAGAACAGCACATTCTTCTGTAATATATTCCTTGGGAACCAAATACCTTCTCATTGCACACCTGCACTTTTAAAAAATTCATTCAGTGCAGCTGAAATGCCTCAGCTTAGCAGCTCTGGAGACAAACATCCTGTATCCACCCACAGAAAATGGGCTGCCTTAGGCAAAGCAATCCCACTGACTTCTTTGAGTCCACATTAGGAGAGATGGCTGTTGGGCTCCTTCCCTCATAAAATTGCTCCTTTTATGGCTTTAATTCAGGATATCGTGAGAATCCGTCCATCCTGCTTCAAGAAGATTTAGGAATTCATCTTTATCCTTCAGAAGATGCAAGCTAAGAGATTCCTGATGTGGGAATTATTTTGGCAGATCACACCAGAAGGCAACACTCAAATATTGGGTGGGGTGTGCATCTCAATGGGTGAGGAAGGGAAGGAAGTTTATGCTCTGAAATGGATTTTTTTTTCCCAAGGGAGGAAAACTGGTGAGTCCTACTGGACAGAAGCACAATGTGGCCTTTGGGTTGCTTCCCATGAACCTGATGCCCACTTTCCATGCTGGAAGAAGGGAAAATCAGTGAGTACAAGCAGAGAAGGGGAATTGCAGGCAGCAGCTTGTGAGCCAGCCTCAGGCAGAAACCTGGCAAATCCTGACCCCAGCTCCTTGATGCCCCAGCTGAGGAGCTGTGCACCCCAGCTCTGATGCAGACCAAAATCCAAAGTGCAGGGACATCCTGGAGCAAGGTATGTGAAAAAAAACCAGATGACTGGGAGACCTTGGGGTTTGGCTGCCAGCCAGCAGAGAAGGTGCTGAGCAGGTGGGCTGTCAGAAGATTAGGAGGATGGGGATGATAAAGTGCTTCAAGTTGTGTTTAATTTTTTACAGAGCCATGGAGAGCGCAGCAGGAGCAGCAGAGTGGCAGAGAAATTCAAAGCAAATCGGATGTTTGTTATGTTTTAATTGAACTCTGGGACAGAAGCCAGGGATCTGACAGAAACAAAGATATGTTTCAAAAAAAGAAAGGCCACAGGTACTGGGGGGATGAATTTTGAGCTCTAAGGTGGGTGAGAAGCTCTTCGCCAACAATGGAAAATGTGAGGCAGATACCTGAGGAATGTATTGCCTGAAAAGAGACATTCATAAAAGTATTTGAACAAAGGGTAAACTTCATCAGGCTGGAGATCTGCTGTGATGTCCTTGATGGCATCAGAAGAATGCACTCAGCAGAGTGATGTTGGACAGAATCATTGAGCACAGCTGGAGTGCCCTGACTGCAAACAAATGAAGCATCTGGTTGACAGGGACACTTGTCCCCATTTCCCATCAGAGCAACCCCTCCCAAAAGGACAGAGATGTAAAAATGGATAAAAAATTGATAGTAATGTTTTCAAAGTCTAAATAGAAGAATAAAGGGAGTAAATTGACTTTACTTTTCCACTGGTACCTGCAGGCAGACCCAAACAGGTTCAGGTTTTTACTCCAGAATAGTCCCTGAGTAACTCAGCAGGTATATAGGGAATAACACTGTGATGTCTTCAGCACTGGGGAAGATGGCTGTGATTGTGCTCAAGCAATGATCTGCTTGAGAAATTGCCATTTCCAGTTTGCTGAAGAGGTTGTGGTTTGTACCCGAAGGGTTCCAGCCATAGATATCACCAATGCACAGCAGGAAATAAAAGGGAATATCGTAAGCAGCTTTAAGACAGCTAATAAATGGATTTTTGATCTGGGAAAAGATGGTAGAAGTACATCCACAGTCTGTCATGGGATTTGGGAAGAATCAGAGCTAATGGGCTGAAATAAGTAACTGGTAATGAAGGCTGCATGTAAAAAAACTAACAGCAAGGCAGATCATGGAATATTTTAGGTGGGAAAACACCTTTAAAATCACTGAGTCCAACCAACAACGCAGCACTGTCACACCTGTTTCCCTGCCCTGTTGGAAGTGCTCCTCACTTTCATTTATAGGTGTGAGGGAGATTGGCCACTGTGCTCCTGACCCAGGTCCCATCAGGTGAAATCAAATAGGTTGATCACAATAAACGTGCTGACATCCACACTGTTTATCCCAGAAGAGAAAAAATGGCTATAAAGATGTCTTAGAATAAAGATATGTGTGCCTAACTCATCTGCTCAAAGTAGTTATCTGAGAGCCCTGCAGTGCTAAGACACTTAATGACAGTGAGGTATAAATCTTAATGGGAGTTTGAAAATCTGGCAAAAGTAAATCCTAGAAATCCTTGTCCTAAAGAACCCCACTTTAACAACTTTACCTGCCTGAAAGCATCGTATCTTGTCGAGTCAGTTCAGCTCAGGTCAGTATAATAACTCCTGATTTGGTCCTAGACAATATTTTTCCCCAATTTTTTCATGTTTTAGAAAAGGATGAATTTCTTGCTATACTTGCCCATCTTCCTCCACAGATGAAAAAAAAAGCCAGTGCAAAAGAAAAGAAGTGTTTTATTTCATTCCAAGGATTTAATATTTTTGGGGATTTAATTAGGGGATTATCTTGTTAATCTGAAATGACCATAAGCCATTTATTACTGTGAATGGGAGAGTGGCAAACACCACCCCACACCTGAAAATACAGACAGTGTGTCCTCCCCAGATACAAGTGTGTGCCTTGAAATTTGAATACAAACTGGGATTGCTAGTTTTATTCCGATTCTCCAGAGGATCTGAGAAAACGCAGTGAAGCAAAGTCCAGAGCAAGACTGGAAAAAAGTAATAAACAGGTACTAGCACAGGGTGAAACAGAGAATATGTTCCCTTTTCCCAACAGATTTTAAGGTGACATGTATTAATAAGGCATCTCTAGGTTATTAATCTTTAAAATGATAGAGGAATAAATAATTTTAAAAGATACCTGAACATAAATTATGCTCTAAGAGAATTGGACACACTTTCTTCTGGCCTTAACAACTATTTCTTCTGAACAACTGTAACATCAAGGAATTTTTGGAGGATGCATATCCTGAAAATCCAGGTCAGCTTAAAAGACCACTCCAAAGGCCTTATGGAGGAGAATACACAGACATTTTTACATTTGGTGAAACCAAAAGTATTTTTGTTTAATGTGACATGAATATCACCAAACACCCAACAAGTGGTCACACTGCAGAAGGCATGGAGCTAAATAAGGAGTCTCCATGGGCAAAGCTAAGCTATGCTGTGTGAGTCTCATCTGTCTCCAGTCAAAAGTCACTTATTAAATCCCAGAAAATGAGATTTGGAAGATTTGAATGTCCAGTGGAGGTCAGGGAGGGTTCAAGGGTCAGATCCCAGCAGCAGAAGCTTCTTCTGAGTTGTTTTCTGATGCAATAACCACTGTGAGTGTCTGTCAGCTAAAGGAAGTTATTTGATATTTTTAACCTCACTGCAGTTGCACCTTTTCATACTCTCATGTTGAGTCAGTTTCACTGCCCCGTCTAAAAGTTTTAATAGTTTGGCTGTTAAAATAAAGAGTATCCACTTTGTTAAAAACAAAAGTACAAAATTTGTATGGGCACTCTGAAAATGAGCTGTCTGGGAACTGAGCTCAGAGTTTAGGGTGATATTTCTCACAACTATTCATTTAAAAAAAGAAAAATAAAAACACTCTGAGCTATTATTCCAGGAAGCAAAAACAGTTTTTGATGCAACCAGGTGAAAAAACACAGTTTTGATTTATTCACTGTTTTAAAGAACTTACAATTTCTGACCAGTTATAGTACAAAGCATTGACAAGTTTTGAGGAATTTCACTGCCTTTGGTTGTGAAGTTCAGCTGTTCCTGACTTACCTGTCATGTTTCTTTGTATAATTCTATTAATTAATGTGGAAATGTTGGATTAATCAGACTTATACTCTTGCCTAGCAGTCTCGCCTAAAGAGTCTTTCCTACCTAAGGCATTTTCTGGGTTCCAGCCCCACACTTGTCCCCAGTTACTATATGAAAAACTACAATTTATTAAGCATTTCTTTTCCTAAGCAAGCTCTAGATGGAGACATTTATCCATAAAATTATTTTCTTTAACTTTGTGAGATGAACAAACCACTCCCATTTCGAAAAAAGTGCTGTGAGAATTCATTTTTAGACTCAAGCTTAATACAAAAATAATACAAATTATTAAGTGATAAAATTTAACACAAATGTCACTAAAAAAACCAACAAGCCTTTGCAAATGTTAAACTAAATCTGTGAATAAATGATGTGGTATTATCCCATACATCTTTTATTTAAAAATTCAGATAAAAAGTATTTTCCTTTATCTATTCCCTTTTGATTTAAAATGTAACCAGTGTTAAGATCAAATGAGAACTCAATTTTCTGTCTTAAAAACAACAATTGTTAAGTGACTGTCCTTAAAATGTTGGGAAGTCATATTACATTTCTGAAAGATTCCCATAGTTATTTAACGAATAATGAGATCATTTTATTTAGTGAGCATTTTGTTTGCACCCTTCCTCTAAAGAGCTATGATCCCTGGAGCACTTAATTTAAATCATCTTCCAGCACTTGTGCTGTCATTAAATACAACAACTCCTGAGAGCTTTGAGTGGCTGTGGGTTGACCTTGGCTGGACACCAGATGCCCACCAAAGCTGCTCCATCACTTCCCTCTCCAGCTGGACAGGGGTGAGGAAGAATAAGGAAAGGCTCTTGGGTCAAATAAAGGCAGGGGGAGATCACTCACCAGTTACTGTCATGGGAAAAACAGACACTGCTGGGGGAAATTAATTTGTTACCAGTCACATCAGAGTAGGGTGATGAGAAATAAAACCAAATCTTAAAAACACTTCCTTCCCACCCCTCTCTTCTTCATAGGCTCAAATTCACTCCCAAATTCCCTGCTGCCTTGTCTCCAGTGGCACAGGGGGATGGGGAATGGGAACTTCCCATGAAGTGGTCTCTTCCCCATGCCCTGTCTCTGCTGCTCCTTCCATGGAAACCCAACACACTGGTTATCCCTACAAATATCCCTGGTGCTTTCCCTGTTGCCACAGCCTTCCCTAGAAAGCAATTTCTTGGCTTTCTAACATGCAGTGGGTGAATATAAGATATTGTCCAAGTTGACTCTCCTGACACTTCATTTTATTTAATGTTCCTGTGTAGTGGAAAGAGGAAGTCATCATGATTACATATACATAATTCCCTTTTGCATAATTTTCTACATTACATCTTCATTAATTCATACAATATTTAAAGACAGAATTATTCCATCTTCCTTTTTTATTGACTTAAACTCTCCCCTTTTCCTGCAATCTAAAGGAAGGCAGGACTGTTAAAACATAAAAAACCTATGAGAAATCATTGAATGTAGGAATGAATGCACAGCATTTTTTCTCCAGATGCTGACTGTGAAAATTCAGATTTCTGATAGAAATCCTAAAATCCATTATCATAAAGAGGAGAGGAATCTCAAGGAAAAAAATTCTGCATTTGGAATTTCATATCTCTCCAGTCACCTCTGGGCCTCTTTGATTCCATGGTCTGAAACCTTCACTATGTATAAGGAACTTTTCTAAATAAAGAACATACAAGTTGCTAAATGAACGCTCTGTGGGTTACTACACAAATCCATCATGAAAAAATCACTTATGCAGCTGATTTACTCTGCCAGTCAAACAATTGTAAGAAACACTTGCAAAGATGGCAAAAGTTTGTAAAATATTTCAGGGAAAAGGTTCGAATAACCACTTTGTTTTATATTATATAAAATATTTAGCCATTATTCAACTTCAAGTTTTCTGTTTCTAAAAAAACCCCACCCAACCAACCAACTTAAAAAAAAAACCAAACAAACGTGACACCTAAACTTCTCCGTGGCTTTAAAGTCAGCACAGACAAGGCAAGTCTTTCATGCTTTCACCTCCCTCCCCGCCATAATGCTCATGATAGCTGATAATGAGCAGTGCCAGCACTAACTCTGATTGGGAAAGTGAATCCAGAAAGATAAAAATCAAGTTCAATTCTCAGGAAGCTGGCAACACCCAACAATGGGGAAAAAAAGCTTTAAAAAAACACTTCTGTAAAGTCTCAGCATTTTTCAGGCATCATTGTTTTCATTCCTGGTCACTGTACTTAGCATCCTCTTACGTTGTTTATCTTTGGGGCTCGGAGCTCAGAGAGCGTGTCCTTGAAGAAGTGAATCCCGTAGAGAAACCCAAACTACCCTGCCCCTATCACCCTGTGAGAACAAGATACTGAAACCCCAAACCCTGAGGCATCATTACAAGCAGATTGATATGTGGTTTCAAGATATTTAATAATAGGTCCTTGAAATTCCAAAAGCCCCACATTACCAGCTGTTCTCTCACCTTCATCTGGATGCAATAACTGTTGTCTCCTGCATTCAGCACACAAGTACTCCATGCTGCTGCATGGGGTTCTCATCAGACTGTTAATTAGTTCTGATATATTCACCCACTAGGCTGTGAAACAAGCCTTGCAGAGAAAACATGCTTTGCTTTCCTCTTTATGCTATTTTATAGCAGTAGAACTCCATCAGTTTCCTGGTGTTGCTCCCAATAAACACGAACAAGAGCCACAGAAGGGTTGATGGTTGTGAAGAGGAGAGCAGCCAGGGCAGCTTGAGAGGAGGCAGCAAAAGGAGTCACAGAATCACAGAATGTCCTGAGTTGGAAGGGATTCACCAGGATCATCCAGTCCAGCTCCTGGCCCTGCACAGAACGACCTAAAGAATCCCACCCTGTGCACCAGAGCATTGTCCAAACACTCCTTGAGCTCTGTCAGGCTGGTGCTGTGACCACTGCCCTGGGGAGCCTGTGCAGTGCCCAGCCACCCTCTGGGGAAAGAGCCTTTTCCTGATATCCAGCCTAAACCTCCCCTGACACAGATTCAGGCCATTGAATGAAAGCTGTTGTTATCACCTTGGCCAGTGATAAAGCACAGACAGTTCAGAGACATTGAGCTGCTCAGCTTCCTTGGAGAGGCTCAGTTTCTTCAGACTTCTCCTCTGTCTTGCAAATCAATTTAATTTTAAAATCTCCATATTAAATAAGAGTGCAGCTCTACTCCCAACAGTAATGCATATATTTCACTTAATGTATTCTTCATCTTTTCCTCTCTCTTAATTGGAACCGGCGGATGCTTCTTGCCCAATTTCTTGGCTCTCCAGTGCACTCACATCACTGTGCATGTTCATACAAACACTTAATTACCAATGTTACTTGAAAATGCATCTCTCTGCCATGCACATGGTAGGAAGATGCTGTGATTTCATTCAGCAGTTCCTTTGTTCAGGCATGGACCCTGGTGCTAGATGGAGTTTGCCAGTGTTTCCACGGAAACCAATCAAAATTCATGAAAGGGCTGATATGACTAGTTCCAACCAGCAGTGCTTTATTTCATTTGAGGACCCAATAGCAAAAGATATCACTTTCATCTACTTGAAAAAGAGAGTGGATTAAAGTGTTGCATCAGGGTTTGATGGTGGCAAGGAAAACAACTTTATCCAGCTGATTGCAGGTGGGTTGTCTGTTCATCCTTGATGGCAGCCCCCAGCTCCACAGCTCCATGCACATCCCAGTGCCTCTGGAGCACCTGCAGCAAAGCAGCACAGTGGAGACAGTCCCAAGTCCTCCTCTTTCCTTCCTCTTCACCCTCTGTGCAAATTTACAATGAATTCTTACTGATCAGATCATAATATTCCAGCTGGGAGAATGTGATACATAATTATTCAGTTCTTACCTACCCTCATTTTACCAGTCTTTTAACACCTAGTCTTGAATTGTATTATTTTTCTTCCAGCTGGAGGAAGAGGCTGCATAAAGTTTTATGCCAGACTTTATTTACTGTCTTGTACATTGTTGCAGTAATAAACTCAGCATGATTGCATGCATATATTAATTTAGAGCTTTGAAATGGGACCATTTACACTTGTGATGCATCTTCAGTTTGAAGCTTCTTACAGCCAGTTCTGTCTGACCCAGAGAAAAGTTGTGTTGTGCAATGATCCAAAAGAACTGCATCCCAAACTTCACTATAGAGGTTCTACTACTGGATTGGATGGGAAAAAACAGCAGAGGGAAATGAAAAAGGATGGAGAAGAGAGGGCATAGAAGTTTAACAGAAAGCTCTTCACGATGCCATAGGGAAAGGTCACCTCACTGGCTCTGTAGAGAAATAAATGCAGTGAGGAGAACCAATTGTCCCCTGAACTGATGTGATAATTGACCCATATGGGTCGTTCCTGCCCTAAACAGCTCTGAAGAGTTAGAGGCACTCTGTTGCTTTGACTAAAATTCTGGAAATAAGCAGCTGAAATCCATTTAAATCTGGTTTATGCACCCAAATACTGCTTTTTATCTGGGCTATTAGTCATCTTAACACCAGGTGAAGAGCTATTTGTTATTTAAATAGCTTAAACTCCTTGTAAAAGAGCAGGTCTGCCTCTATATTTCTTTCCCTTAATCTGCAGTTCTCACCTTTATGTTTATGATTTTTTAGCTATAAAAGGAGCTGCACCCAAACATCACTCTAAAGTTTGGAAAAGTTTGCACTTCAGTCCCACTGTGATGCAAAGAATGTGCCTTCACTCCCACAACAAAGACATATCCATTTTTTGTAGTCAAAGGACCTTTAAAGAAATTTCCTTTAATAAGGGTATACACTATGGAGTTCAGACAGAAAGAAAGGGACCCTCAGGAAAATTTATCACTGGAATAATGGGAAAATGCCAAGACTAACTCCTCCACAGGGTAAAAATATACCACCTTTGTCCCAGTTCTGCAAACATATTGGTGAATAAATCAGCATGGGGGGATGACCCCACTCAAGGCATTGGGATCAAAGTGATGTTTGAAGAAATAATCCAAGTTATGAGCCCTTGGAGAGTCAGAGCACACTGGCTGAAGACAGTCTGGTTATTTTGTCAGGTCAAAACTCTTACTGAGCTTTATCAACACTGCCAAACCAGGGGGATACAATGACAAGTTTTCAAAAATAGTCCGGATTTCTCGGGGTACAGGTGGTACCCTACAGGGGCAAAAAGAAATGTGCATGAAAGGCAGTGTGGGCAGGAGAGGGAGGGGATTCTGTCCCCCTGTCCCCCTCAGATGAGACCCCACGTACAGAGCTGTGTCCAGCCCTGGGCCCAGCACAGGAAGCATCTGGAGCTGCTGGAGTGAATCCAGAGACACCAAGATCAGAGGGATGGAGCAGCTCTGCTGTGAGGAAAGGCTGGGAGAATTGGGATTGTTCAGCCTGGAGAAGAAAAGGCTCTGGGGTAACCTCATTGTGGCCTCCCAGTGCCTGAAGGGAATCTACAAGAGAGGTGGGGCAAGAATATTTGCAAGAATCTGGAGTGACAGGACAAGGGGGAATGGCTTCAAAATGAAAGAGGGCAGGTTTATGTTGGATATTAGGAAAAAAATATTCTCTGTGAGGCTAGTGAGGCCCTGGGACAGGCTGCCCAGAGAAGCTGTGGATGCCTCATCCCTTGAAGTGTCCAGGGCCAGGTTAGATGGGACTTGGAACAATCTGGTATAATGGAAGGTGACCCTGCCCATGGAATGAATGACATGGTTTTTATGATCCCTTCCAACCCAAACCAGCCTCTGATCCTTTGATTCTCTGTGTACAACATGGGTCAATGCACACTTGGATTTGCTGGGATGGGGAAGGGTTTTAAGCCACAGAGCACTCTGCCAGCTCAAAACCTCTGTCCCCATCACAAACACGGCAAGTGAACAGCTAACCTGTCTCTGGGAGAAAATCTCACAAAAAGCACACCTGGTCTGCTTCAGCCAATACTTCATGGAAACTTAAAAACAAATCAGCACTATATGCATTTTCACAATGCCTAAAAAATGCAGTTCCAAATTCCTCTGTATATCTAACTGTTATAAAACCCGTATTTCTACTGCTTATATTTGTCATATAATAAATACAAACTCATACTCCCTGGTCAATGGGCACACCACTCATAAATTTGTTTGGTTTTTTTAGCTTCTTTATTGCTGTTTCATATTTTGTTTTAAAAATTTGTATTGATAGGCATCACTTGCAAAAATGAGTTTTTATAATTTAGATGACTAAACTTTCCGGCTTTTGGAGCAGCAATGAAAATAGAAGAAGGAATAGTAATTTTAGAGAAAAAAATATTCTCTTTGGAAGCAAAGGCAGTCAATGCTAATGGCTTTAAAATCTTTTCCTTCTACAATTAATAACCAAGTGACATGGATCTTTTCAGGCTATTACTGAAGAGCTGTGTGTTTGATACCACTGGCGTCACTTTAACAAATTGTTGTATGAAATAGCCCTTCAGAGCTTTTGTTGATTGATAACTGAGTTAAAGAAACTTCCTTTTGTGGAAAAAAGAGAGTGAGGTGGAGGGATGCAAATGACTTCTAACTGCAGATCAGAAAAGGGCCACTCCATCATTCTGTCTGCAGCTTGTCAACATAAATTTCAGTAAGTGCTCTTAAAAAAAAAATAAAAGGAAGAAAGAAAGGAAGGAAGAAAATGAAGGACTGAGAGTGCCATTTTAAACATCAATATTTCAAATAAGTTCCCACATAGTTTACACAGAAGGCCTAAGTTTTGCATAAATTAACAGAGAGAACTTTTTTCAGACTCGTGATAGCATTGACTATCTTCTTCAACAACTGCTGTGCATCATTCTACTTTAAAGATTCCCCTAATATGAAAACCATTGTAGCTATATATTTTTTTTTTAATTTTTATGCTTTGCTTTTCCTCCTCCTTCCAGCACCAGGACTCAGTCGTTGCTTTACAGACTTATGGCAGGGCACAGGTTTATGTGCTTGCAGAAAGTTCAGCTCCATAAACCTGTTCTGGAGAGCAGAACCTATAAATGCTGCCCTGAACAGACCACTGAGGGTTATGCCTCTGTCATATTTACTGGGCTAGATGGAGATGAATCATTAAGGCAATATCTGTAGGCAAAGGAAGAAGTTTTTGTCTTTCAAATCCTCTTGCAGGGAAAGGACAGCTCACCCGGAGCAAGATTAAGTCAATACAAAAGTTTTCACCTCTGAAATAATGTTAAAATTTGAGGCTTGATACAGCATGCTTTGATATCCTTGGCTTTAATTTAGTACACATTTCTAGATGCTAAAATTATTTAATTTCCAGAAGATGAAAAATGTCCCAGTCAGAGTAAGAGACTTTGAAAAATCTTATTATTTAATTCTAAAGACAGGGAGCAAGCATTAAATACAGGCATTACCCAGCCTTTAAGTAGCAAGAGAATTCACTGTCAGTCCTTATGGAGTGGGTCATCTTTAACAGCAGGAGAGGAAAGCAAACAAGCAAGGAGGCAGAATTTGAGAAAAAGGTGATTTAAATAATCTCAGTGTATAATTTTAGCCAGTGGAAGACACGCCTTCAAAATTTCTCCTGCTTTGGACAAAGCCATTATCAAAGATATTCCAGGTCTATGCATTGCTGCCCACTAAAACTTCACAGTTCAGCAATTATGAGACACAAAGCTGGAGAAGTAGAACTGTGTTTATAACAGGTTTGACCTGTGGCTAAAGCACAAAAGCTGCCTGTCTGAAAGCCTGGGAGGAAGTTTTACAGTGCACACAGGCTGGGTTTTTAAATCTCTGCGAAGAAATGATTGTTTCATTTAAAAGCTGCATTGCGGGCAGGCCGAGAGCTCTGTGTATTTAAGGTTGCTTGACACTTTCCATTACAAGGACCTGTTCTCAGACACTCATACCTTTGACAAATGTGAACGCTTTGGACTGAAATATCTCATGCCAGGTGTCTGCCTCAGACATTAATTCTGCAAGGAAATTATGTCAAGGAAAGTTTAATGTTTTTCAAGTATAAGCCAAGGAAAAAATACTGTGTTTTATTCTTAGTGAAAATAGGGGCAATTTTTTTTTTAAACTCTTAAGCAGAAATGCATCTATCTTGCAGAAGAATTACTCAAAGTTTGTTGGGAGGTCTTCTGTGTTTATCAGTGTCTTGTGATCAACCACTTAAAAGTGGTTTTTCTGCCTTTTAAAAGTCACAATTAAGGATGGACTTGCAAAAAACCCACTACCAAGATATCCACATAGAGCACATTCCTGCTGAGGGTTGCTGTTGACAAGGAAATAATATCCTGAAATTTTAGTCCGCGATTGATTTTAAGCCAAGCAGGACACGGTTCTGAAACTACACTGAGTCCAGGAGGATCATTGCCATGGTTTAGGAATGGTGTTCTCCAATTTAGTGCACAGAAAATTGGACTTGCTTTAATTCTGGTATTTCTTGTTACTTGGGGGTTGCTTTTTACTATTATGGGTTTTCTTAAATCCAGTTATGGGAATATGTTGTACAGTATCTATCTATCCATCCATCAATCCATCCACCCATCCATGAAGGACATCAAGTATCCCCTGTTCCCATCCAGTTTATAGCTTTTTTACCTCTATCTGTGCAGCAATATAGTGTCAGTTTGATCTTAATGAAGTATTTTGTTTTTCTGCCAAGCCCAAGTTGTATAACTAGGGACAGCCAATGTCTCTGCAGGATTTTCCAAACTCCTTTTGCCAAGGCAATAACTCTGGAAAGGCAGCAGTGTGGGTGGAGTCAGATGGGTACATATGCTCTGTGACTCGTGTTTGAATGGACCTTGAACCACTCACTGGGCCCAGTGATGCAAAAGAATTCCAATTTTCCTGTTTTGCCCCTGCAGTCAGTGCTCGATCTGCTTCTACAGGAGTGCTGTGAACCTGAACCTCTGACAGGTCTGGGTAAAAAAATGCATCTTAAGTTGTCATCAGGGTATTCAGATCACTGCACACTGCTCTGTGAAAGATTTTGGGGAGTTATTTTCACATTTGGTGTTTTTTGTAATGGGAGGTTGACTAAACATTGGTGAAAAATATCCCAGGTAGGACTGAGCCCATAAAACAGGGAAAAAGTTCAGGGTCATTTATCTTCCAAGAGTCCTTTGAGCCCTTTTCCTTGGGAATTTGAGGTTCAGTGACCAGCACTGACATTGAATTTACATTGAATTTACATTGAATTTACATACTGCTTGGTGCTATGGGCTGTGGTTTTACAGAATGGATGAGAATCCTTGCGTGGAATTAGATCAAAATTAAGACACTTAGAGATGTTTGTAGATAAACAGCTTCCCTCAACTCTCACTATGACCACCAGAGCCCTGGGGATGGATTCACATGACTGAAGGTAAGTGCCCAGTGCTGTTTTAGATATTGTGATGCACTCAGTGACTTCTTTTGAAGTCCAGTAGACGTACAGGTTTCCCTTTCCTATTTTGAAAATTTAGTTTTAACTGTTTTAATCCTGTTATTCTGATATGGTTAAAATCAATCCAGCCCATTCAGGAGTGACCTTTATTCTAATGCTTCTAATTTACAAATGTTTTGTTCCTTTATTCAGAAGAGAAATTATGTCCTTACTTTGTGGCCATAAATATTTTATTTTTAAGCTTATGGAGGATTTCTCTTGGGAATTTTGTTTTTATAGGGCTAAAGTTCTTTGAAATCTTTCAGTTTCATTTTTCTATTACTTTCATCTTTCAATTAAGAAGTATTAATGGAATAACAACTTTGTTCCTTTTTTTTTCTCCTCTAAAATCAAACAAAAAAGTTTCTATTCCTTCCTTTATAAAATGTAAATAGGCTGAAATAAATAGGAATCAGAGTGCCTTTGGAGAGTGACCTTTTTGAGTTTAAATGTCCCAATTAAAACCTAGTGCTTGCTTCAAAACATCTGGTGAGTTTATGAGAATTCATATATTCCTGAGATATGACAATTCATACGTACATATTTTATTGCACTGTTCCTGTGAAATACAATGTAGACAGAAATATTGTCCCCTCGCCTCAGCAGGCTTGACAAAAGAGAAAAACAGGGCCACAAAAATTTCCAACAGGTTTGGAGATTTATCTGATCTGTGGAAGGTAGTCCTAAGAGGAAGACTGATGCCCTGTGAGGTGATTTAGATCCAAGTTTTTAAAGATATATAGATATTGGTCTGCTTTTCAGGGGGAGTGAATCTGAGTGCTGGTTCCTGGTGTTAGAACTCTGGAAGCATTTCGACGTTGAGGTGTGCAAAGAGGTCACTCAGTGGCCAGGTCTGGTGTTCAGAGGTGGGACACATGGACTGGTGCCTCCTAGGGATGAGGACACCTGTGAATTTGGTTCCTTGCTTGCTGTTCTGGGTTCCCAGTTAAAGATGGGTCCTGCCCCTTTCTCCTCCGGTGCCAGGGAACAAAGAGTTGGGCTGCAACCTTTGATGAACTCACAGATGTCCATGTGCATGTATTTAGGCTGGGTTTTCTGGGGAGTGTAAGTGGGAAAATTTCTGAGCTGTTGGTCTTTTCCAGAGCTGTGACGGTTTTGGCTTCTTCTCTGCCAAGGCCTGGATAGAGACACATGGGAAACGCAGACTTTGAGTTTGGACTTGGAATGTTTATTATCTCTTATCTATTTACAGTATGTACAGACACATGATCTGTGAGCTCTTAGAAAACGAAGGTAAAATGGAGAGCTTCTAACTCTTTCCAAGATTATTTGAGTACCCAATAAGTACTTAATAAGTACCCTACACTTAATAAGTACCCAATACAAAGGTGATACTTATTGGGTTTTGACCCAATGATGACCCAATGATGACCACCCAAGGCCTGCAATGCAGACTTTTTCCACCCAGTTACAGAAAACCACCTAAACCCATGAAGAAGGAAGAAGAAGGTGAAGAAGAAGCACAAAGACAATGCCCTCCCTCTTGACTCAGATTTATTACTATACACTAAATCCCCAAATTCTAAGTTTCCAGTACTCCAACACAGAGCCTCTCAGGTTCTCAGGAAACAGCTCTGAGAGCACATGCAGGGAGAAGGTCAGGACATCACCAGAGAGTGCAGGTGGCCTCTGGGCAAGGGGAGGCTGGGGCACCTCCTGAGCTTGGATGGGCACAGCCAACTCATGTTTTGTGATAGACAACTAAGAATTTCTGCATGTTTCACTCCAGGCTACAGATTTCTCAGAGGGGAGAACCCTGAGCACAATTATGCTCTTCAAATCAGGCACTTGAGAGCTTTCGAGGATGCTGAGGAAACACTGAATTTTAGGCAATCCTTAGCTGGTCACTGAAGTGTGGGCAGTCTTGGCTGTGGGATCTGAGTACCTGAGGTGTGGGAACTGACTTCAACATTGATCCCATTCCCCGTGTTTTGGAGCCTGTTCTCTGTCACTGCCTTCCTCTATGACTACAAAAAAGTAAATTCACCTTCCTGTCTCTGTCCCCAGCCCTTTTGTCTGCCATGCAATAACTCTTCTGAGGCAGAGCCAGCCTGGCTCTGTGTGTTACACCTGCTCTGGTGAGATGTAGAAAAGAAGGTGTCTTAGGTTAAAGTGTAAGATGTGCCCAAAGTCTGTATTCTATCCCCATCTTCGTGAGCTGCTGAAACCAGGTGGGGCAGTGTTTCCCTTCTGTTCATGGGCCCATCAATGCCTTGCTGCATGACTCATAGATAACTCCCTCTGGGAGCTATCTCTGTTTAATGGGCCATCAAGGACCCACTGCATGACTCATAGGATGAGATCATCCCCATTGTGAAATGATCCGCCCAGGGGGAGGAGCCAAGCATTCCCACCTGGATAAATCCAGGGTTTGGGACAACACAGGCAGCTTTTATCCACTGGACTCCCAGAGGAGACAAGAGCTGACAGACCTTTCTACAGGATCACTGCTTCGACAAGATCATCTCATCTGGACTGCCACTACCACCCTAACAAGGTGTCAAGTTGTATTCTGACTTTGTCAGTGTTTTTTTTGTACTATTGTATTTATTTTATGTTATTTTATGTTATTTTACTTTATTTTACTTATTTTCTTTTCCTCTTATTAAACTGTGTTTCTGACTTGGAGTCTCTCACTGGTTTTGCTTTCAAACCAGCACAGAAGGTCAGGGGTTTTTTGGCACTCCAGGGGCACTGGTGTGACAAGGGAATCCCAACCCCTTACAGCCCCATATTGCCATGTTTAATGCAAAATACTTCAGCATTAGGGTTTGAGGGAAAACTCTGACTGCTATAGTGCACGTGGGATATCACAAAATGCCTTGGGATCCTTGTAGTCAATCTCTGCAGACTCATAAGTATCCATTTGCCCTAAATTTCATGTGCTACATACCTAAACATCAAACTCTTTTTCTGCACTTAATTCTGATGTGATTCAAAGCTCTAAAATGTAATGCATTAAAATTAGCGATTCCCACATGCCCAAAAAGTAAAACAGATTTCCGTCTTCAAAAAAGATATTATTGCACCATTTTTCCAACAGACCCAGAGAACTCAGAAAGAATGATAAATTAGTAAAAATGATCCTTTGGGTACATTTTTATCCCTACCCAGCTTATAAATAGGTTGAATTAAAAAAACAAACAACCCCTTGAAGTGCATTTTAGTAAGTAAAATAAAACTATTCAGATTTATTGCAGCTCAAGAAACAACAAACAAGCCAGCTGAAAAATAAAAGTAAAGAGTTTCACAATGTAATGAACGGCAAGGTAGGAGCTATTATTGGTCTGAAACTTGTTTAAAAATAAGCATGCTGTTAGCAAGCTATATAACATTTTTCTACAGTGTACTCCTTCCCAATTTTGATTTTTTTTAATGAATGGCAGAATTGCTGTTATTTCCTAAAGCACTCTGATCAAGAATTGTTGCACTGAGGCATCCAGCTGACTTACTAGCTGGAAAACCAGAATGCAGGGAAGGAAAGGGAAAGCAAAAAGGAATCAATGGGTGCTAAATAACCCCAGCTGAAAAGAAAGCACATGTCACAGATGCATTTAAGTGTGGCATGTCCAGGAGTAGTAGGAATTAGCATAACTGCTGTCATGGAAATCAGCAAGAGTTTAATCATCAAGTTCTATGGGTGATGACTCAGAAAAATGCTGAGTGCTTTTGAAAAATCTTGCTCCAATAATTTGACTTTTCCTTTTTTTTTTTTTTTTTTTTTTTTTGGCTTAGTAATATTAAGAGAAGGGGAAAAAAATAGAAGGCTGTGCTCCATTTTGTCACATCTGGCATGGTGATAAATCCAGTTGTGCAGTGATCTCTATGCACCATTATAGAGTTGGAATTTGCTGACTGAGAGCACCAAACACTTGAGGGCTTACAGATCTGAGCTGCATGACATTTTTGATTTGGTGAGTGAACTGCTTTGACACTTCTGAAATACACTGCCAGTTTTCTTTCATTCAACACTCCATGGATGGTTCAACCCTAAATCATAAATGGTTTAGGCTGTCCCAAAACTGCACTTTCAAAGAATAAATGACTTGTCCCACCCAAAATCTCCACATTTGCAGCTTGTAGTAGGAGCTGGAAGAAACAGGCAGCTCCACAGTTCTTGCTAGTCCAGTGGAAGCCAAATGGCAAATCCCTGCCTTTTGATCAGCCCTGAGTGACAGAGATGGCAAAGCTGACAGTGATTGCTGACAGAATAAGTCAGCACATGGCAGGTTTTAGGCTGCGTGTGAAGGAAGGAGTGAACCAAACTGAAAAGAGAACCTTTTTTCTGTCTTACCACTATGAAACTGCACCATATCAAGCTAATTGAAAAAAGGCTGATTTTTCTTCCTGCTCTCTGAAAAAGAAATATGAAGCTCTTAATGGGAAAATTATTATAATAATATTAAGTTCCATAAAACAATTTAAAGCAGACAGAAAAGAAAGCAAACTCTTTGGAAAACACATTGATTTAAAATATGAAAGGAATTTGTGGAGGCAGGGGAAAGGAACATGGGTTGCTGTTAATTACTGAAACACCTTTGATTTGTGTAGCCAATAAGCCAGAATGAATTAAGTGAGATGCTTTAGATAATGTAAGACAAGTATTGTCCCTACACCCTGGCAACAGATCAAGAAAAGTGGTATTGATTATTATGTTGCATTTGAGGTACCGTTTCTGTCTCTAATGCTTTCTTTTTGTTTATTTCTGTTCATCACTGGAGTGATTTCATTCTTGAAAATTCTGTATATTTTACAAAGAAGGTAAATCAAATCAGGAACTTGTTGCCTGGAGAAATGTCTGGAATTTTGTTCATGAGTGAAATTTCTGCCCTTTCATTTCTGTGTTTCAGCACAAGAAAAAATCTTATTTTAGAGACTTCAATTTCTTGTCATCTCCAGAACTTGGACCCAAGTCCTTTCAACAGTGGTTGTTTTCCTTTTTGTTCTGCTGAGTTTCTCTACTTTGCTCTCCAAGTTTTGTTCCAGTGGAAAGAGGACATCAGGGATGTTGGCCTTCCACTTTGATGAATGAAGAAGGCATCAGATGTAATCTACTACAACAACTCCTCTGCACAGGCTGTAACTGAGCAGTCTCCCAGGAAGGACATGAAGCTGGCATCCTTCACACCTGAGGCAGAGTAGCTATTACAGGACAAGTAAATCCTCTCACCTTGCTTTCAGAGTCTCCACTATCTTGTTCTGCCTTGTGTGTCTCAGATAAAAAAAGACACGAGTTCACATTTTGAAGTGTTTGTTCAACATCTTAAAAAGAAGCAGAAAAAATTTGCTTTGATTTTAGCTAGTAAATGCAAACTTTCACTTCTCCTTTTTGCAGAGAAAAAAGTCCTTGTCAAATTTGACTCCAGAGGTTTGCATGGAACAAAAGCTTGGGTAACCTGACATCTCTTTCTTTTCTATTTTTAGTGGCAGTTTAAAAGGAAATTCCTAAAGCGGATTTTCATTCCTTCTCCTTAGGGTACATCAAACTCAGCAGGTGGCAATATAAACTTCAGCAGCTGACACAATGATTCTCACCCATACCACTTGGAAGAACAATTCTTGAGGGGAAAAATAGTGAACTTTTAAACATACCGTTATCTGATATGATCAGAGAAGAGAGCATCAAGAAAACTGAAGTCAGCAATTGCACAAATACTTTAGGGCATTTACCTGTCTTAGAAACTTAACTGCTCTAGTTTCCCACTGGAGTCAGTGCATGAAAGAATGTTTCATCAGATGGTCTTTTGTGTTCAGATCTTGTGCTTGTCTTCACCCAGATCTTGTGCTTGTCTTCACCCATCTCAGTGATGGACCTCAGATCTTCAGATCCCAGTGATGACAAAATTTTTTGCTCAAAATTTTAAAGTCTAGAGTAATTATTCATTTATTACAACTTCCTCTTCCACCTTTGCAATAAAGATACCTTTCATGAAGGAACATCTGAGATGGGCCAGGCATTAGAGTGACCGTAGTACTGATCACCATTGCCATCAAGAACCTTTTAACTCTTGTGAAAGATTTCTGCTCTGCTTCTTTGTCCTATGTTATTCCTATTCTCAATGCCCTCTACTCTCTTCCCAGCTCTGTTTTTTTCCACACTCTTTCTCATCAAATTTGATCTCCATCCTATTCTTCATGTTCTCTTCCGCTTCTCACATCCTCTCTGCACTTCAAGGCATGTTTTGCAGTTATACATTAAATAAACACAAATAATACATAAATACTGAAATTAAAGAGATACGTTTTTATTCTCGACATCAATGCCCTGTAGCACGCTTATGATTTGAAATCCCTGCCCCTGACAGCTTTATTTGCACCATAGCTCTGTCCTCAGTGTGGTTTGTCTGTTGTGAAGCAATTCAGGCATGGAGAAACCCTTGTTGCATTATTTGTACAACTGGGACCTGAAACCTGTCTGCTCTCAGCTGTCACATTTATAATAATCCTTATGAACTTTTGTTCCAGCCACAGGGGCCACAGGTCTCCAGGAGACTTGCAAAGGAGTCAGCACATGTTAGGTGAGGGAGTGTAATGTTTCCCATGTACACACTCTTGCCTGATAGCAATAATTTAGTGCAATCCTCTTTTGTAACAGGCCAGACTAAATCCAATATCAGACTTGGAGCAGGTAACAAGGATTGGGGAAAATATTTTGCCTGGCTCCATTGGCACATGGCAGCCTGTGAAACTGTTGTAGTCTCACATTCTGTGCAAATCCCCTGAAAATATGGTCCAGTTTGCTATTGCACGTTATCTAAAACTGCTACCAGCAAAGGAATTAAATAGTCAATATCTTAGATAGGGAATTTAGAAGCTTGAGTTCGATTACTGAACAGACATTTCTTGAGTGACCTTGGGTAAATTACAAATTGACCTGTGGTTCTGGTTTTTCGTTGCTAAACCTGCTATGGGGGAAACTCCATGAAATACCAGGATTTTGTAGCAAGAACACCTGCATGAATGCTCTAAAGAGAAATGAAGTTGCAGCACATGATGTTTTCATTCATGGGGTGTCAATTTTGAATTACCTCAAATTATTGCCCATGCTGGGGAGGGAACCCTGGTGATCCACATCATACCAAGCTGTGCAAAATGAATTCCCAGTTAAAGGGTATCAAGTCCTACCTCATTTTTCATGCCACATCACTTTTGTGCAAACATTTAGAAATATAACTTTAATATCACTTTAATGGAAGCCAAATAATGGGCCCTTTCCATTCAACGGAAGATTAACCCTGGGAAAAAAAATAATTTACCACCCATTGTTTTTGCCTTTTAAGTTAATGGAGCTTTTCAATTAATAACAATAAAGTAGGCTTTTACACAGAATATTAATTTTATACAAGCAATATCCTCACCTTTTTTGTTCAGTTCAGTGCCATAATATTCTTGGGACTGTCTCCTAACTCAGGGATGTTGTTAGGAGGTACTGATAGTTGGCTCATCTGTTGGATCTACAGTCAATCACAGACCATTGTTGTAAAACTCCTAATGGCTTGGAAAGAGCTTTCTGGAGCAGAAAGAACTCGCTGTAAATTGCAGATTTCTGTGTGTATTTCCCAAGTGTTTGCACTTACAAGGCCCTTTGTGGATACAGTAGACTTACACAAGCAGATAGTGACAGAACAAGGGGGAATGGTTTTGAACTAAAGAGGAGAGATGCAGATTAGATGTTAGGAAGGAGTTCTTTACTCAGACAAAGGTGAGGCACTGGTGCTGGCACTTGCCCAGAGAAGCTGTGACTGCCCCATCCCTGGAATTGTTCCAGGCCAAGTTGGATGGGAGTCTGGAAAACCTGATCAATTTCTGCCCATGGCAGGGGTTGGAACTGGATGATCTTTGAGGTCCATTCCAATCTAAGCATTCCAGTGATTCTGTGGTTTATCAGAGACAAGAGGACTTCAGCAGACATTGGTGGTTCCCAATGTCCTCGTGGCTCCTGGTTTCACCCATTCTGGTTCAGTGCATCAGGATCTGCTCAGCAATTCTGTTTCATGTACCAGAGATGTAGAGCAAAGCAGCCCACTCTGATAAGGAATGAGGCACCTCTTTCCACTTACTCCTGACATGAAATGATGCAAAGGAGGCAGGTTTGCCTCTGTTCCACCACTGCCACCAAGAAAATCTCTTCCCCCGACTTTGGCTTTCAAGCCATGCAATAAAAAAAGGTTCCTTACACAATACCATGAACCCACTTCTGTGTTTTGAATACAGATGGCTCCCAAAGGGAATGTCAGCCAGTGAGTCCTCTCACTGAACAGATATTTAATTCTGCAGTCCAGTGTAACCATGAGCACATGGACCTTCCCTGCTCTGTGTCATGGCTGAGAGCTCTTTCCTGAGCTGCACCTTGTCTATGTGGATTGTGCTTGGATTTTCTAGCAACGGACCACGTGAAAAGGGGATGATATCTATTGAATCACCCTGCCATTTGTCAGGGCCTAACCAAACTGTGTGCCCTAACTCAGGAACTCCTGGAAGCATTGTAGATAAGGACTACCCTGCAATGAAGACACAAACATTGCACTGTAGCCTCACTCAATTCTCTTTCTCTCTTTGTTCCTGAACATGGAGATGTGTACTGCCAGTCTATTTTAATTAGGGAGCTTCTGTCTCTTAATTTAACCACACTGTCATGTCTTCTGCCAGTTCACTTGCCTCAGAATGCCAGGAATTTGTCATATAGTGAGAACTTCTCTGTGTCAGCTCAAGGGCTCAGGTCCATCTGAACTTCAGCCAGAAGAAATTTGGAAGTGGTTTTAAAGCTGCTCATCTCCACAGTCATTGAGAAGGGATTCACTTATAGTAGTTGACTCATTTCAGCTGTCTCAGGCATTCATTTTTGGGCATGTTGGAGTGCCCTGTGAAAATCTCTCACTCCTACTGTCCACAGGGCATGAATAGCATTGCCTGTGAACTTGAGGTAGTTTCCCTGGTCCTCATAAGAGATGTAATATTGATTTCTTTTGGAGACACAGGGCATACAAATCAACCCCACTATCTCACATGGGGAAATCTCTGAGCAGGTTTGTTTCTAAGCTGAATTTCACCTTCACGTCTTAATAATTAGTGGGCTGAAGGCAGGTGAGCTTTGCAAAACCTAGGTCAACTTAAAAGGAGATTAGAATGGTTGCCTTACTTTATTTTGGGACATGCTGCGAGTCAGAAGATGATACCAGAAACAAGACCATTTTCACAGAGTTCTAACACATCCTGTATCACGTCCCAGGAAGAGCAAAGTCTATATTGTAGAGGATAGAGGTTATTTACAGGCAAATTTCAGATCCTGCAGTATTGGGAGTTGGTGGTGTTGGCAATGGGAGGTTCTGGGAGAGGCCTCTGTGAGAAGAGGCCAAGGGCTGCCCTGTGGCAAAAACTACAGCCCATGGACCCACTGCAGGACAAAGCTGAATCCAGCAGGGAATTTTGTGGTGTCTCTCTGGAAATGTATTTGAATACGAGCAGGAAATGCTGGGAGAGTGGGAGGGGATCACAGAGAAAGAACGGATGGTGTCAGTGTAGAGGCAGCCAAGATACACAGAGTGACACGGTAAAAGTTTTCAGAAAGCTTCTTTATTACTGACAAAGCTTATACTTATAGGAAATATCAGAAGGCACTGATAAATCTTAATTGGTCAGCAGTACAGTGAAACTCAGTTCATTGGTCAGTAAGGGCTATTGTGTATGTCTACCAAATTTTCTCTCTCTAGATATGTTTACATTTTTCCTTTGTGGGTTCTCATGGGACAAATCTTATTGTTTACACAGGTGCATTTGTTTTTCACCCTTAGAATAGATTATTGTGTTAAAGGAACTTCTCATTCTCAAAATGGCTTCATATGGGAATTAGCAAATTGCTTGTTAGCTTTTGGGAACTTGCAAATTGCTTGTTATCTGCACTTAAAAGAAATGACAGGCTAGCTTTTTGCCCCCTTCCTACAGGAGGGAGCACCAAGGTCAGAGTAGGAGATGCTTCAGGGTGGGGCAGATATCCCTGAAGGGGCTGCAGCCCCTGTGGATGTGAGGACCCACACAAGAGCAGAGGAAGAGTGAGAGGAAGGAGCAACACAAATTATGGCAGGACAGCTGAAGGACCAAAAAGTTATCCTAGAAAATTTCAAATTCCACTAGATGCTTTCCAGTGTGCACCTGAATTAACCATTGATAGTCTGTGCACAGGAGTCTCAGACTCAGGGACCCATTCAAAGTAGCAACACTGACTCCCTTGGAACTGTAAGGAAACATGATAGGGATTGGTCTATTAAAAAAAAAATAAAAAACAACACATTATGTGGGAGCCAGGCCTCTGAATGTTTTATCAAGAAGAGGTATCAAACCTAAATGGCAAATTAATAAAAACAGAATCTAACTTAAATCTGACAGGATTTAAACTGATAGGGTTTCCATAGTAACTTTGCTGTTGACAAGCAATACTTACAAAATTTCCTGTGAATTCAAAGCACTGTTTGGTGCTGCTGAGAGGTACACAATGAAATGATTCCATTAAATGTCCCCTGGAGGAAGCACTCAAGTGCTTGGATGCATCTCAATTATGAGCAGACACTCCACACAGCTAGGTACATTACTGACCTTTGGACTATCACAGGAGATTAGAGGATGTATCAATCCATGACCAATTTCAAAAAATTGTTTTCAAATTAAAAAAAAAAAAAGAAAAAAAGAAAAAACTATTAGCTTGAAGCATTAACTCCTGCAATATAATCACTTTATCTTACAATAGCCACATATGCAACATGAATCTCCACTGCTGCTAATCAGATAGTTCCACACCATGATCTGTTAAAATTTGAATTTGTTTTCTATCTGCTTTTCTCGTACATCAACAAGCTCAGAGAGTCTTTTTTCCTTTTCCTTCTTTTAGATGTTAAGGTCTTCTGTAAAAATTAATTTTGTCTGTTGAATGAATGACGCATAATCTGGCAGCACTTCTGCAGACCTGATATCAGGAACCTCTGATAGTGTTCTTCAAAAATGACTTGCTTTTGTGTGGCTTGTCTGTGAGGCAATTAGCCTGCAGCAAGTCCAGGTTTTTTCATTCACAGAGCCTTTCCTTTCAGCACTACAAAGATGCAGTATTTTCTTTTCATTTTTCTCTTCTCAAAGCAAATAATAACTCATTACACTTTAAAAAAACTATGGAGAATGTCTTCCTGATATTTCTCTGGGAACACATATACTATGTGCAGCTTTAAAAAAACCACTTATTCAGAATAGCACACAAGTAACATTATGGTTTTCAAACCTGTGACATTTTCTTTTCTGCCCTTGTTCATGTATATGAAAGCTTTGGAAAAAACCATTATTTATGGAAAATGAGAATTCAGTACATGAAAGCACCTGGAAGTTAAAATGTATCCTCTCATTGATGTATCCATGATTCTCACTAAGGATTCAGCAATTGCAGCTGCTCCCAACACTGCCCTCTGCCCCTCATGTTTTTTCCTCCAGCTTTTCCCTGTAGCATAACCTGGTAAATCTCAGCTGGTAATTATTGAGTGTGGGCTTATGAGTGCACTGCTGTTCTTAAACCTACCCAGGGACAGCGTGAAGAGGAGCAGCTTGGTTTGGATTTTTTAACTCATTGAAAGGGAATCCTACCAGACAATGTTACATCTGCCAGAGGCATCCATCTCACAAAGAAAAATTAGTAGAAAAAGATGAATACGACAGGTGAGTGTTCACCTAAATACTTTCTTTTCACAGAACAAAGTCTTGTACATGCATTCACCAGGAACTCATCCTGTGGAAAATCCTTGGCTTGTCAGGGGCTGCAAGTCCTCTCAATACCTTTCAAGCCCTCAATCTTGAAATGGAACCTGGGTATCCTCTGGGTCACAGGCTTTGGGCTGGCATCTCACTGATGAAAATCTGTTCACCTATCCAGGAACTACAAAAGTGCACATGGACAGACACATGGGAGAACACTAATGTTAAGGACAGATATAGAACATTTTTAAGGTCTTAAAAAGGTAAAATCATTGGCCTGTTTGCCTTTATATTAATTTGTGTAAAGGATTTTTAGTCCCATGTTGCTTGCCCAGTGAATATTTTATGTTACATTTTTATATTAACCTACAAACTGCAGTTGTTTGGAGTCATATCAGTAATGGGGAAAGAGATAAACATTTCCTTTAAAGTGATCAAGCAACAGAGAGTTTGCTGAACAAGGCTTGTATCACATAGAATAGCTCAGCCTTATTAGAAGCATCTCAATTCCCACAAGCAGCAAGAAATGACTTGCTTTTGGGGACAGCCAATCTATGGTGTGACTTTTGAAAGAGAATCAGTCTGGTGCAGAGGGTTTCTGGGATTTGACAAAATAATGATTCACTTCAGCTAACTAGTGTGCAATTGTTCTGAGCTTAACTAGAAAAAAAAAAACAGAGCTGATCACAGGCTTCAAGTCCTAAACTGGCAAAATGTGGTGTGTAACTGAAAACTTCTCAGAACTGAAAGCACCACAAAAATGAATAACTCATTACTGCTTTCTTTAAAAAAAAAAAAAATAAGCAGTTTCTCGCTAGAGGAAATTTCATTAAATGCAATGAAACTCTTTTTTCGCTGTAAATGTGTCTGACATCCAAAACTTCACAAATGCCACTGAGTGCAGCATGGAGTGGAACACGAATGAAATTCTACTGTCACTGCAACAGCATAAATCAAGGAAGACTTCATTTAAGTAAGAGAAGTTTCAGCTGTTTATGTGACAACTAAGCTGTAGATAAAATTCTCTAAGCAGTCCATTACCCCGTAATGCTTGGGTGGTATAAATCAGTGTAGCTTTCTTAGCTCCAACAGGAGATCTCCCAGTTTGTACCAGAAGATATATGGAGAGTGGAAGAGGTTAAAAGCAGTCAGCTGCATGACTTTGTACCTGGTTCTAATCGTGCTCATATTTTCAGCACTTTAGCTCCTGCTGGCTGTGCTGCATGGTTGTTGGACATGTCTGAGTGTTTCAAGTGACAGGCATTCACAGTAGCTACTCAGAGAAACCGAGATCAGAACAGGAATCAGGAGAAATAGACTAAAGATAACAAATGGCTTTGATATAGGTTCTGAACAGAGATCAAATTCCTGTATAAAAGGGGTGTGTAGGTATTTTATCCTAAATCCTTTTGTCTGTGTTGAGAGCAGATGCACTTCTGTGTAGCACCAAAAAAGTTCACCCTGTTGAAGCTTTTGTTTGTTCAAAAGTCGTTTGAACAGACCTTAAAGACTGTAAGTATGACTTCAAGCCCCACGTTTTTCAAATGGAAACACTTTGCAAGGGCCCTCTTGGAACTACATGGAGCTGATTTGCAGCCTTGTCTTCAATAATAATAACATCTTTATTTGCTCTTGAAACTGCAAAGTTCTTTCAAATGCAGGATCATGTCTAGAGGAAGATACACAGCTCAGGTACTTCCTACCTGGACCCCAGGGGTGTTCTGGTAACAGAAAACTCACACCAACACCGACTGAGTATTTCTACCCCACACTGTGAAATACCTGAGGTGTTCATTCTATAGGAATTGTCAATATGACTTAAGAACAAATTATTTGACCTATGCTAATTTAAAAGTTGTGTACCACTGTATTCTGTCTTGGAGGAAAAAACATGAGGGGCAGAGGGCAGTGTTGGGAGCAGCTGCAATTGCTGAGTGAGCTTGACGCCAATTAAAGCCCAAGGTGGCACTCAGGGTCGGTCAGGAGAAGTAAAGGATTCAAGCTGTGGCCCAACATAGCCCAGAGAGGCCAGAAGGGAAGGTTTCTTACGTGTTTGGCTTCACACATTTGCTGACAGACAGCTCTGGTCATGGAGCTCTAATCCCATGGACAAATCAACCTGTTTGACAGAGAATTCACAGAATCATATCAGCTGGAAAAGACCCCTGGGACCATCGGGTCCAACCACCCCCCAGAACTGCCAAGGCCACCACTGGCCCATGTCCCCAAGTGCCACATCTACACAGCTTTTAAATCCCTCCAGGGGTGGTCACCCCACCACTGCCAGGTCTTGACAACCCTTTTGGTGAAGAAATTTTTCCCAACAGCCAAACTAAAGGATTTGAGCCCACTGCATTTTGAAACCCATCGATTTTGAATTCCATGGCATTTTTTTTAATACAATTTGGAGATGTTCTCATACAAACAGAGTGGAGAACTGAATCATCCCAGAAGGAGTTTAACACTCAGAATGGGTAGAGGGAATTTTACTTTCCAGTTTCATTACTGGACTTGAAATTCTAAGCTTATATGCTGCCTTTGTCTCCATGGAAAAGGAGGCATATCTCTAACACTACCTCTGCTAAAATTTGGACACAGTAAATGTTATAAAAATGTTGATAAGAAAGAAGATATGATCTGTACTGATTCAAGAAACTCATAAGGTTTGCAAAAATGTGTGTATTCAAGTCTTTAAAATTTTTCAGTTCAAATGAATGCAGATATTTATTAATTTTTTTCTTTAGTGGATAGAGAGCAAGAAGAAATAAAAATAAGGTAAAAGAATATTCAGAGAAAGAAAAGAAAAAGTGATAGATGAAAGGAAAAGTAATACTAATTGATGATATAAGTAATGCCAAAACTTGGACTTAATTCATTCCCTCTCAGGAAGAGCAGCACCCCCAGGTCCCTTTAGGAAAAAAAAAATCTAGATTTCCTTCTATCTGCTCTGTCAAAAACAATCTATGCTTTAGTCAAGCACAAATTCAAGCATAAAATACTAGGTTAAAACTCAGAGGAACTGGGTAAAATTAAAGGAAAGAAAAATCATCTTTTTGAGCTACTGGTCTTTTGGGCCCTATAACTTAGAAAGTTTTAGGATTGAAGCAAACAAGTCCAGAAGATTTCATTGTGACAGCTGGCACAGAGAGAGCTGAGTAGTGGCAAGGAAGCACATCCTAGCCTCAAAAGTTGGCAGTAACTTAAATAATACACTTTTAAACTAACTTGCAGTCCTGCCAGATCCTCAGTGCTTCACAAGTGCTGGTTGATGCCCTTGCAGCTACAGTGCCTTGTTAGAAGCCATCAAAACAAGCCTCCAGTTATTACAGTGTTAATGTGCTTTTAATCATAATAATTTATTGCATCTGTAATTTTGAATCATTTACATGCCAGGCTGCCCATGTCAGGTAATGTAAATTCCTCCAAAGCTGAAAACTTCCAGAAGAGCTGCACTTAGAATAACCTATGTTATGCAAAGCATATGGCAGGTCTTAATAAGGCTTAATTAAGTGCTTGTTTAAATCCAAATGCTGCAAAAATATTTATTCTATTTTTATGTGTAATTAAAGTGCATTTGTAAAATTATGCTAATTGCTAGATGCAGGAGGAAAAAGACACCCCTTCCAAATGCATTAAACAAGCCTAAGAACGCTGTGCATTTACCTTATTTAATGTTAATGGGATAACTCTGGCAAAGTATTTTGAAGCCTTGAAGGGCAACATTTTCTTTTATTCATTATTTCTATTCCAATTACTTTTTTTTTTTTTTTAAAAAAAAAAAAAAAGGTTGTTAATTTAAATCACAGAGTCAGAGAATGGTTTGGGTTGGAAGGGATCTTAAAGATCATCCAACACCCTGCCATGGACAGGGACACCTCCCACTGGACCAAGCCGATCCAAGCCTCGCCCAAGCTGGCCTTTGACACTTCCAGGGATGGGGCAGCCACAGCTCCTCTGGGCAACCTCTGCTAGGGCCTCCCCCCCTCACAGGGAAGAATTTCTTCCTAATATTTAATCTAAATATATTCTCCCTCAGCTTAAAGCCATTTAATTTTATTAATATTAATTTTATTTCATTTGCCAATGCCACTTTTTCCACATCATCTCCTCTCTAGGCTGATTTGTTTTTACATATCTCTGACAGCACCACATCTGTCCTGCCCAGTCAATACAAAGTGCTTGTGCTTTGGATTTCGAGTTCCCATTAACAGTTCTCCCTTTGTAGCAGGGCTGAAGAGCCACACCAGATGTAATGGGCTGCTGTCTTTTCAGATTGCCCCCAAAGGAATGGATAAGTTCATCAATTTTCCAGCTACTTTTAAGCCAGGAGTTTGGTGCAGTGTGGGGTCACATTTTGTACTTGCTTAGCTGGAAGTGCAGCGGTATTTTCTTAGACTTGAACAAATGACTGCCCTATAACTCATAACAAGGCAGCTGCTGCACTGTTTTGCCTTGAAGTTTCCATCCATAAATGAGAGTGGTTTTGAATTTGATGTGCTTTTATTGATGTATAATATAAAACAAATGCATAAACTGCATACAGGGACACTAATTCACCCTGGAACTGCAGGTAACCAGAGTGGGTGCAGCAACTCTTTAAAGCCTATTTAATGTTATAAAATAATACAAATATATACTCATCTGTATGTGCTGCTGATCTATCCACATTTCTATATCCAAATGGATATGCAGTGCAACTTTCTTTCATTTCTTCTCATTTTTGGGATGGTTACTTTCAGCCTGTTAGAATCAATTCATGCTTAGGAAGATGTGTTAGAGAATGGGGTATTTCTACAGCCCTTACACAATACAATCAACCAAATACAAGAAACAGAGGGAAAGGCACAATAAAAATTATTAATAATCTGAAGTTGGAGAGATTACTGTGTAAGGCAATCAAATCAAATAAGAAAATTCAATTTAATCAGGGCACACATATTAAAGAGCCCAGTCTAAAAAAAACCCTTAAGCTGACAGAAAAGAACATAGATATATGGGACTGGGACAGACGTGAGATACACATTAATTGTTGAAATCAATGAACCTGACATCCAGCTCTAAAAAGAAAGACAAAAAACTTATGCATTTTGAACACACACAGGGTCATGCAATCCCACTGAGCTCCCACTCTGAATCTGAGTTCTGTATGCAGTAATTCCACAGATGTCTGAGGGCTGGGGTAGCTTATAGAATCAAAAAAGTTTCTGCTTGAGGGTGTAGAGGAATATTGGTCACCCACAAGCAATGTGGCCACTGTGTTTAGAGAAATTGGATGTCTAATGGCAAAGAAGAGAAGAAAATGGTCTCTCAGTGGTACTATAGCCAATGAGGAGCCAGAGCCACTCCTCTGTGGGTGACACACAGCATTTGTTTACCTGGATTTTTACTCTGCAGAGACTCATGACCTGAAAATTTTCCAGTGATTCATCTTAAGTATTATCCCTCTCCTTTTTTTCAGTCATCTGACAAGAATAAGGAGGGTGAGTGGGAGAAAACCCTTAAAAAGGATCAAACTTCCTGCCAGCAGTGCACACAGAGGTCAATGCTGCTCTGCATTGATTATAGCCTGGAAACTGTCCCACCACCTTCCCAGCTGTCCCAGACTGCCAGCCTCCCTCCAACACCAACACCTTGTACACAGATGAGACAGATAAATGGATTTAACCTCGACAATTCCAGCTTATCTATCTGTGGGATGTGTGTGAACCAGCTGCAGCTCCCTGGGCATTACCCCCTCAGGAGAGCAGTGGAGGACAAAATGCTTTTGTCCTGCCTCTCCAAGCACACACACATCCCATACCTGGCTTCAAGGCTCAGCACAGCTGCTGCATTTTCTTTCATGTTTTATCATCTTTTCCCTGTAACACATGAATCTGTAGTGCCCAGTTCTTTGCTTTTGTCCAGGGCTGAATGTAGGAGAAGGGAATACAGGTAACCTTGTCCCTGATAGGTAACCTCTGTGTTAATTACCCAATACAGCCTCACCCCTGGTGAGTCACAGCTATAGTCAATAAAGGTAAGTGTGATAAAAGGGAGTGGTTTAGCTGGTAGGATCATGAAGAAGAAGGATCCTGAGGAGAGAGAATCCCTGCTGTGAGGTCAGTTTGGGTGTGCAGTCAGAGCCTGTTATTGGAACCTGCAGTCACAGTCTAGCTGGGTAAAAGCTGCACTCAGAGCCTGCAAACTGATCCCTGCAGTCAGAGCTCAGCAGGAAATAACCAGCAGTCAGAGGCTGCAAGGGAAACCTCCAGCAGGAGCTGCTGCAGGCAGAGTGAGTGAATGGTTGGAGTCAGGATGGCTGAGCTGTGAAGAGGAATGAACCAGGGCCCTTTTCATGTTGTGATAAACAAGAAATCTGTCTCAGCTCATTTCTACCCTCTAACAGGAGGGCTGCTGCAACATTTGAATGCTGGCGTTGAGATTATTTCATGTTCCACCTCCAAAATGAGGCAGTGGTGAGGAAATACCATGATCAGCAAACATCTTGTTCCACCCTTCAGCCTGAATGAGCACAAGCCATCCTAACCTGGCAAGCACAAGGCTCACAGTAAATATCTGTGAGGGTCAGCAAAGGAAATAACCTGGGGAATCTCCTCGTTCCCCGCAGGAACTATTGGAATGGCTTAGATATGCTTCAAGGGCTTTAGGCTATGAGCAGCTAATAGTAATTCTCTTTTAGCTTAGACCCAGGAAATTCTCAATTATTATGACCTGCAGCAAAATAACAGGTGTGCAACAATGTGCCAGTTGTGGATTTGTTATAGGCTGTTGTTATAAATAAGTTCCATCTCCAGTTATTGCTCATATTAATCTCTATGTTCGTTCCCTGGGTTTGATGTTTACTTCCAGCTTGATACCTAATTAAATATTGTCAAAATAAAGCCATTACTGATGCCATGTGTTAATGTAAGCACTGTGTTTAGTGTGTTCACTGAATGGGTGGGTTTAGATTGAGATGCAGACCTCACACAGGAAAAAACCAAACCCCCTTGGAGAACCCTCAGGGTGAGAATTTCACTGCAGCAAAGCTTTACCTTAGGTTACCACTTTTCCCATCAGTGACTCAGACTCTTTTCCACCACTTACATTTCAATGGACCTGTACCTCATTCTGGGTAAGCTGCAAATCTGAGCCAGGGGAAGCCAGAGCCTTCAAAATGTCTCTGGAGTTTTGTGTATTCATGGCAAAGATGAATGTTTGGGGGTTAGTTAGGACACTGTCGACACTTCATTAAGACTGCTTCCTATTTGGCTGGCATTTTGCTTGCACTGAAATGCTTGTTATTATTTGCACTAGGAATAGCAAACATGCATTTGAATATTTTGGTATTCATTAAAAGTCTTTTCCTCCTTCTGCATGTTGATGCTTTATTTCCAAGACTATCAGGATTGTCCAAAGCCATTAAAAGTAGCAGATTCTCCCAGGAAATAAAAAAAAAACCCCTGTGAGTATTTTTTTTTAAACTCCTGTTTCACAGCACTTTCCACCAGTTTAGCTGTCTAAATGTGTTTGGTATACAACCTCCTTCTCTTAGTCAATCTGAGCCTACTGGGATTTCTAGACAAAGCCTCTTTTTGCAGAAGGAACTACAAGTTTAGATTGGAAGTCTGAGTTTTGATGGCAGTTGATTCTTTTGATAAATGTACCTTTAATGGCTGTCACAACAGGAACACACATTTCAATTCTAATTTCCTTTCCCCTCTGAACTTTGCTGTCATCAGAAATGGAATTCTGGAAAGAAATTTTCTAGATGTTTTAGAACATCTACTCATTTCTTCACTATAGCTTGTCAGTCACAGGTAATGGGAAAGATGAAATCACTGTACAGACAGACAGGAATGCATTGCCTGAAGGCATCTTTGCCTTACAATTAATAATTTTACCTACAGTTTTGCACCAAACTTTTCTTCTGCACAACAGGAAGAAGTGCTGTGGCAATGAGATGCCTTATGTTCATCATAAACTTGATTTATCCAGCACAGTCTTTGAAGAATACCTGGAATGGTCACACTTGGTCACATTGTTACAGCTGTCCCTAAAGAGTTTTATTGCCTTTTCCACAACTCCTATTACACAGGAAGGAAGGCAGGATGTTTGAAGAAATGGACAACAGGGTGGAAAAAATGCTGTTCTGCCAGAAGCACCAAGTGCACTCCAGGGCTGAGGCCCTTTTCCCCTGTCTAGGTATTTTCACTTGTCCAGCTGAGCTCCCTTAGCCTCCAGTGTGAAAAAGGAACATTTTAAAGTGTGATTGATCTGCCCAGGTTTAGATGCCTGTTTCAGCACAAGATGAATAGCACTGTTAGTGTCTCCTCCTCTCTGTTGCCTATTAAGGGAGTGCAGGACAAGATACAGTGCAGTTATCTACTCCAGGAATGCCTGCTTTTGCTCAGATTAATCCCATTTCTGATATCTCGATTCCAAGTCACCAACATACTCTTCAACCTGACACCATCAGTGCCATGAAGCATAAAATTGGGCCCAAGGCTAACACAAATGATGGATATTGTGTCTCAATATCCTGAAATAAATCAGGACAATTGTGCTTGCAGCAGAAGGCTGAGTTGGTGAGGGCTCACCTGTGACTGGCCCATCTTAGGAGAAAACCACCAGGGCATAAATCCCGTACCATTTCCATTAGCATCCTTGCTCAATTTTTTAGGTAATGTTTTTCAGTGAACAAAGACAAGTTTAATCTGGTGATGAATGGTTAGAAAGGAGATCCCAGCACAATTTCCCTTTCCATTTTTATATTCATGCAGAGAAAAAACCCAGTTTATTTCTTGACATTGTCACTGAATTTGTGTAAATTTTGCAACCTTGTGTGACTGTAAGGAAAGAAGAAGCTGAATGTCTCAACACACATATCCTACCTCTGTGAACCCTTGTCCTGACAGTATGGAAATGGTTACAAAGAGACTGGTTTCCTTACCTAATTTGCTGAATGATCTGAAAGGAGGCTTTACAGGAATCACAGAAAAACTTGGATATAACAGCAGGTTGGCAGTCCAGGAGCTGTTTTCCTTCTGTTTTAAGCAGTGCCCTCCAGAGGTTGCTTCAGGCTGCTCTGGTCTCCTTCTTATTTATCAGAAATTATTAGAAAACTAAAATAAAATACATTCTTTTTGTCATAGGAGAGATTCTTACAGTAAATGCCTTTTAATTTCCTACTAGATAGGAAGTGACCCAGAAGTGTTCTAGTTACCTTGACAACCTAAAAATGGATAAACTTTAGAACCTGATGGGCTGTGATTGTTTAGACTGTGACCCAAGCCAGGCCAGCACAGCTGAAGTTTAGGATGCAGTGGTGGATCCAGGCACAGCTGAGTTAGCTGGGACAGAGTTGGGACTCATAACCCAAGGGTGCAGCACCATTCACAAGCCTACCTCAGCAGCTACACTGAACTGAATTTTCTGCCCAATTCCTCTACAATGTCACCATTCCTCTCACCTGCCTGTTGCAGTTATTTGCTGAATGGCAGCACAGATATACCCAAATTTTTCAGAGAGAGGTCACCTATGGCAAAACATACCAGCAGAATAAAGCAGCAGCACTGCCTGTGTGCCTGACCATCTTCTAAATAAAGCCTCTGCACACTCATTTCTAGCAGTTTCAAATTCAGCAAGAAAAACTGGTCTGATTAGGCTGATGTGGAGGTAAATCTCTGTATGAGAAGTGCCCTCCAAATATCAAGCTTTGAGGCCTTTTATTAGCAAAAAGGTCATTGATGGTTTAATGCCCATTTCCCAGATGCCACATTAATGAGAATAAACTCATTTAAAAGATTTGTGATAAGTAATTAAGCTACTGTGGGACTGTTTCAGCACATTCCCTGTCACTCCAAGGGCAAGGAAGAATGAAAGGAATGTTTTCCTGTGTGAGCAATAATGAGAGAGGAAGGAGACTCATTACTGTTTTATGCCTGGGTGTGTTGGTGGGCTCGTTCTTTCCTCCACCATACCTGTTTGCTAAAGCTGGGTGCACTGTAAATGAGAATAAAGCTTTTTGAATGACTCTTGCAGAGGCTTCCAGGGCCCTTGTGCTGTGTTAGTTGTGCTCCATACAGAGGAATGGAGTCACTGGAAGCCTTGGGAGCTGTGTGTCACCCACGTCTGTAGAGCAAGGACCTGTGTGTCCTAGAATGAATCCAGCAGGGCTGGGAACTCCTTAATAAACTAAGTCAGAGGCCCTGGAACAGCACCTTTAGCCAAAGGAAGCAACACAATGCCTCTATTTTTCCACCTAGTATGCTCTGAGGAACCAGGTACTTTTCTGTTATGGCCCTTGGACCTATAATATAATGACTATTTACTATATTAATTTCTTCCCTGCTGACATCCATCCTCCTGAATGTTTCACATTTTCTTAGTTTTCCATTTTATTCTATTTAGAAGCCACAGAATTTTCTGACTCTTCCCTGCCTACCCTTCAGGAAAAAAAAAATACAGGAACTAAAGACTGAAGGGAAAAAAAGCAAAAAAAAACCAAACCCCACATACACTACAGTGTTTTGTCTTCCAGTTTTACATCAGAGCTGGTTTAGCACATAAGGAAATAAATAAAAAATGAGCTTAATTCAGACAACAATTTTGATTTTGAAAGGTTATTTGAATGCTAAGCCATTTAAATTGCTCAAAGTAATGTCTTTGTATATATTATCATTTGGAAGTCGAGTTTTCAACAAGATCAATTTTTTTTTTCCCCAGATGCTTTGGGTGATTGAAGGATAAGGAGCACTACTATTTGCACATATAAAGCACTAGCATGACTTAACTTCACTCTCCCTTGGCCCAAGGAGTTGTGATTCAAAATAAGCAGTGCTTTCCTAGAATCCCAGTGTGCATGATTGTGGATTTCACTCTATAAAAGCAATTATTTCCTCCACCAGCACTTTCTGGTGACAGCTGAAGTGAGGATTTTCTTTTTTAAAAGAAATAATTCTCTGAGACATCTCAAGAACTGAATCCCAGCCCTCATGGTCAGACCAAGAAAAGTGAGTTTGTAAACTGAACCCCTTTGGTTGTGCCTCTGCTGCTGAAAGGCAATGAAAATGTGTTGAGTGTGGAGGACCAGGCATAAGGATGTTTTGTCTCAAAGATTCTGACTGTTGCACCAGGAAAACTGTGATTAGAAGTAACTTTATGTACCCTGTGGAAGTGTGTTGTAAATTATTAAGGGCTTGTTAGCCAGAATTTTTGAGAAGTTTGTAGGAAGAGTGGGAAATTCGATGAAGTCCTTGTAAAATTAACATCTTTTTGGTCAACCTCCTTGAGAATAAATAGTGGGTTGATTGCTGGAGTTAAGGCAACTTTATAATAAAAGCATGAGAGTTCCCTGGAACTGAGCTGGAGTCTTTGTTCAGTCTTAGGATAATTTATAATGAACCTTGTGCCCCATGTCTGTGCATCATGACAGTGAGGCATTAAGTTACTTGGACTATGTGGAATAAATCTATTCCAGATTAATGAATAAATAATCTTCACCTGCTTTGGTGGCATCCATAGAGAATACTGGGATTGTTTAGCCTGGAGAAAAGGAGACTCAGAGGTGACTTTATCCTCTCTACAGCTCCCTGAAAAGTGGTTGTATCCAGGTGGGATTGGTCTCTTTCTCCAGGCAGCAGCTGACAGAACGAGAGGACACAGTCTTAAGCTGTGCCAAAGGAAATATAGGTAGGATATTAGGAAAAAGTTTTTTACAGAAAGTGTGATAAAGTATTGGAATGATCTGCCCGGGGAGGTGGTGGAGTCACCATCCCTGGATGTGTTTAAAACAAGAATGGATGTGGCACTCAGTGCCATGGTTTAGTTGAGGTGTTGGGGCTGGGTTGGACTCGATGGTCTTGGAGGTCTCTTCCAACCTAGTGATTCTGTGATTCTGTGACTCTCTGTGTGTAATAACTGTGAGCCTCATTTGTGTTATGGCTGGCTGGCAGCAGAACTTCATCTGAAGTATTCACAGCTTGCAGAAAAATGGCTGACATTTGTAAGGGATGTGCAGTGTTTAAAGATCGCTGATTTAATATCTTTTAAGAGATCCCTAGGTGTGGATGCTTTCAAGTTAAGATCCTGGGAGTTTTTAAGTCAATGGATTTGTTTAGCTACTGGAGTGAGTTCTTTTTGGCTAGACATATGGGAACTTTTCAGCCTAATTGGTTTGCAGCTGTACATCTCTTTCATGCTGGAGAGAGGCCTGGTCTCTCCAGGAGGCTATTTATTCTACTTTCCCAAAAGCTCTATCTATAAAAGAAGAAATGTCCAGTGGTTAAGATGTTAGTTTGATACTGAGTTCTGATTTAAATGATTTTATGAAGGGCTGGATGCTTCTCCAGGAAGCCACGTGGAAATAAAATTTGCATCAGTCATAACTGAATCCACAAAATATGTCTCTGGCAGATTTTGGTCGCACTTTATTCTCAGGCTATGCTCATTAAATTAACATGCCCATTTATATAATTCTGGGACTTCAAACCCCAGTTTCTGGAGTGGTTGGTTCAAGAAATGCATTGGAATGTCTGTGTTGTGTTGAGTAATCCATGAAGTTTTCTAACCTACTGTATTTATGACCAAAGGGGTTGGAAACAATATTCAGCTCTAGTTACAGATTCAGCTTTAGATGTCTGTGGAATTAATAGGAGAAACAAGGAATGTGGTTTGTTCTTGATACCTTCTCAATTATTTTGTAATTGCTGTTTTAGGATCTTTTTGGTCAGAGGTTACATTAGGATCCCTCTAATACTTATCCAACTTTCATTATTTTCAATAATCACTTCATGTACCCTGGCATTTTTTAGCCATTAGTTCAAGATGGGAATGCTCTGAACTTGAACTATGGGGGCAAGAAAAGTAATTATTTTTTTCTTTTTTTTTTTCTTTTTTTTTTAAGTTCTGTATTTTGAGATTTGATTGCAAGTGATTCCTTATTCCTTACATACATTCTCAAGTTCCTCTATAATTTGTGTTTCTTATATGACATGTTTTTTCCAGATTTATTTTTAATATTTCAATTTCTTGTTCCTGTTTTCCTCCATTCTTTGTTTATCCATTATCTACCACATAATCTGTTTTCCTCTACTTTTATTCTTTTTTGTCTACAAGTTTTCTAACTTACTGTTTGATGTTTTATTCTATACACAGTTGAACCAAGAATTCCCACATCTCCTTTGTAAATAAGCAACAAAACAACAAAAACTACAAACCATGCATAACACAGCACAAAACAAAATATGCACTTTTTTTTTTTGAGTGAGTATCAAAAAAATTTGATTGTTGTCAATAGCAAAGAGCATGAGTGACAGAAAATCCTGAGAGTTTTCAAAGACATTTTCCTATTCTATACTTCTACAGATTAAAATATGTACTAAAAATGCTGGGAATGTAGAAATAAACATTTGGAAATTAGAGGCACTTGCCCTGGTCAGTGGATGTACTAAGGGAAGGGTGGTGAGAATTTACTGGCTGGTCAAAGCAGCTTTTGAAAGCAGAATGGTTGGAAATTCACGTGAAAGAAATAACCATAGAGTCCAAAATTACTAAAACATTCACTTGTAAAATTGGTATGTGCTGGTGGCATCATTGTAAATCTATTACAGACTATTTGTTTTTGTTGCCCAAAAACAAATAAAGCCTCTAGTTCCCACAAAATGAGTGGGGAAACCAGGCAAAGTAGAGGATTGAAATTAAAAGCCTGAAGAAGAAGCTGTAGAATACAGAGAGCAGCACAGTTAAAGACCAAGACAAGTACAAAAGATATGCACTCTACAATAAAACAGATCTGTTTAGCAAAATGGCTTCCTTTGTCCTTAAAATCTGTGAATCTACCACTCTGCTCATGGAAGGAACCAGCTATTGCTCATTCATGCTGGATCAGCACTCTCTGAAGGAAAAACAGCACAGTTCCTTTGGAAATCTGAATTAAGCCAGATCATCTGGCAGAAATAAAAAAGCTCTGGAAAAAGAGTGAAGCCTTGAAGAACAACTTATGCTAATGGAACAACCTAAATTAAGTGCAGAAGTGATATTCCCCAGGAGTGGAAGGGGCATCAAAAAAGAATTAAATCTTTAATTTAAATAATATTTAGAATTGAGTTCTTTCCTCTTCCCCCATTAAAAAGAAATAATCGAGATGTTAGGAAAAAGACCAATTTTTATTTTAACAGTTATGTAACCAGCACAAGTGGTAATATATTCCTGTAGCTTACACCACCATTAAGCACTTATAAATAGGAGACTATGGCAAAAATAAGCAGGGTGAAAAGAATTTATTTCTTCCAGAATATGACTTATGCAATGTTAGTTCGCATTCAGAAATATATGAAGAGCTAGAGCAAGAGAATCCCCTGTTTAAATCAAGCTGACTGATGAGAAATCCCTTAGCATTTTACAGAGCAATCATGTGAATAAATTGTTAGTTGTGAGCAGCACATGTGGCTAAGTATATTTAATATGAATTTTTATTTTTTAAAATTTGTAGTAATGCAGTGGTTCTTATACTTTACACCCAAATTACAATCAAGCCAGAAGAACACTGTAACAGATCAAAGATGAAGATCCTGGGCTTCAGTGAAATTGCTGTCAGAAATGTTGCACTGGTAAACTTTTCACAGTAGAATGTTTACCCAGTGCCCTAACCACAGTGGTGCTGGTCTAGAGCTACTTAGTGCTGAGAGTAATTCTTTATTCCTTCTGAGAAAGAGGTGTGGATTGGAAGAAATAAGGTTTGCAGGTTCCATTAATTTATCTTTTATGTCACTCATTAGGGAAAACTGCTTTTGGCTGGTGGCTGGCAGTACTTTCAGAACAAGTAGCCTTCTACTCTTCAGAAGTACTGATCCAGAAATGCCCTTGATCAGTACTCTGGACACCAGATCAATATTGTGAATACAGCTGCTATGTAAAACTAACTGTGTCTGACAAACACAGTTGTATTCAATATTAATTTTTATTTTTCTGATGGATAGAGATACTACACTAGTACATAGCAAAAACTTTACACTGAGAAATAATTTCAACACTATCAGGAATGTAGTTCAGAAGGCATTTGACTTTCTCAATATTTCTTTTCTCGATTACTGCCAATGAAACTTACTCCTCTGTTACTAGTTTTTGCCAAATCTTCTCTTCTGTCAGCAGTGAAACAAGGTTATTTCAGAGGTGGCACAGAGTTATTGTGTTCTTCTCACCCTGTGAATTTGTTATATTATCACTTCCTCCAAAGATTTTCCTTATTTAAGCCCTCAGAAACATTTTTGATGGTGTGTTTTTACAGAGTCCATAGCAACAGAGTTTTCATGGCATCCAAAAATGATTTTATTTCACTAAACTTAAGACGTATTAAACGTGAACAAACTCAGTTTCTTTTATTAGGGAATTAGACATTAGGAGGAAGCTCTGCTCTGAGGGTGGGAAGGCCCTGGCACAGGGCCCTTGGATCTCTGGAAGTGTCCAAGGCCAGGCTGGATGGAGCTCTGAGTAACCATGGCAGGGAGGTGGAATTAGATGGTCTTTAAGGCTTCTTCCAACACAAACCATTCCATGATTCTATTCAATGATTTTTATTCTACATTGCAATCTGTAAAAAACCTCCTAAAGCTTCTCCTGAGGGAACACAATCAAAAAAGATCAAGCAGAGCCTGTGTGATCAAATCCAACAATCGACATTTTGGGAACAGCACGTTGTTCATTGACTCCACCTCTGTACCTCCTAGTTTATCTCATCACATTAGCCTCTTTTCATTTGATTTAAATGCTTACAATAAATTTCTTGGTTTTTTAAAATTCATAATCGTCACTTGCAGAAAGCATCTTAGAAGTCCCCCAGAGGACTGCTGGATCTAGCAATGGACAGACACATAGATAGAAACATCCAGGGTGGTCCAGGGCTGCCAACCAAAGCACAAAGGAGCAATCACCTGTGAGAAATGTCACTGTAAGCACAGTGGGCATTTGAGCTACTGCACCTGGAGATGAGGATTGACAGCAGCTTGTGCTGGAATTAACTGCAAGTGAAGCTACAGAGCTGTTCAACAGCCAAACCCTCTGTAGCTGTCAGCAATGTCCAGCCCACCAGGAGCAGCCCCTGGGGACCTTGTAGGATCATCAGGCTGTGAAGTGGCTCTGCTCAGTGATGACAAGCACCCCACATCACGGCTCTCCAGGCAGGGTACAGCACACCATATTTAAGTTCTGCTTCTCAGCTGACTGCTGCAGTTAAACTAGTCCCATTCATTCACAAGCAAGTGTGACATAGTTCCATCCCCCACCATGGACAGGGACACCCTGAACTATCCCAGGTTTCTCAGAACCCCATTCAACCTGGCTGTGAGCACTTCCAGGGATCCAGGGGCAGCCACAGCTTCCCTTTGCCAGGGCCTCATCACCCTCACGGGGAAGGATTTCTCCCTAATACCAAGTCAAAATCTCTCCTCTTTTAGTCTAGTCTGTTTACAGTCTCTTTTGCGCTTTTTCAATTTATAGATGGATCCACTTTTCATGCAGAAATGCAGATATGATGATTAACCTTTTTGCAAAGGGACTTTATTGACAGCAAGAATTTTTCTGTTGAAGGGGCAGGAGGGAATAAAACTTTTCTAATAAATCCAGCCTGTCTGGAGGAAAGCTGGAGTGGAATTTGAGTTATCTCCTTGTATTCTCAAAAGTTTTTCAATTGCTGATGAAAATTTCCTTCATGGATTTGTTTAGTATGAGAGTGGTGCACATTGTGCACTCAGCTTTAGACAAGATCCTGCTGCCTACTCATCCAGTTACTTTTTTTTTTTTTTTTCTAATGGACAGAGAAACAAGCAATTCCAGGATTCAGATGTTTAAGACTAGTGATCAAAATGGCTTCCAAGAAAGACTCTGTTTCTCTCTACTGATTAGAAAGGGATTTCAGTGATCAAGCTCAGTTGCAGGTGTTAATCCTCTGATTTCTATGCTAAGAGAGAATCCCAACCCAGTCTGTGAGCTCCATGAGAATTTTTGGCACTCATGGCTGAATAAGCACACAAGGCAAACTGAAGTGGATAAAATATTATTTTCTCCCTTATATGTGGGTTCTTTGTTTTAATTGTTTGCCCTGTATCTTGTCCTGTACACAGATGTTGTGAGTGTTCTTTTACAAGGTTTATTTTTTTCATTATTCTCTAAAAAACTTCAGAAAAGATTGATTTGTTAAAGAAAGTTCCTTTTCCCATAAACATCTTTAATGGCTGTAACATTAAGGTTCATTTTGCACACCCTATTGGTGCAAAAGTCTAGTCAAGAATCTTCTTTTAAGATAATTTAGTGTTCATTTACATAAAAACCATTCATGTTAAAGATGACAATGTGGGCAGGGAGCAGAGAGGTATCATTAAACATCTGAGATGAAGTTGGCTTGTCAAGTTTAACTTTGTTTCTTGTACACCCTGCTGAGTTTTTAGATGCAGTCGATGTCTTAAGGACGGGAGGAAGAGGGGATGAATCAAAGTGAATCACACCTTATGGTTTTTCTTGTGTTTGGACAGCTACCTCTTGCATATCAAATGAAGACCAAGGCCTAGACACATCAATTACAGTGGGAAGCATCCTGAAGGATGTAAAAATTTAGTGGAGTCAAGCTGTGAAGGTTGAAGAAACTTAGGAAAGTATTGAGAACTCTGTAGTAACTCCAACAAAGTCCTGTACTGAATAAAGATTAGCTCTGAAGTGTGGATGCTTCTCTTTGGTAATTATGATCTACAGCTCCAGCTTTTTAATATAGATTTAGCCTCTTCTCATATTTTAGAAAAGTCAGTGTAAGAGACACAACAAAAGTCATAACAAAACTCCAACCTGGTCTGCAAGAATCAAAAACTCACCAAAAAGAAAGTGCTAAATGCTCCAAAATGTGCATGAAATTACCAGGGTGTTCCACATTCCTGTAGTATATCCTAGAACAATTTATTCCGTTTTGAAATGCTTCCTGGGAAAAGTGTAAGAAGCAGCTGGGGTATTTTACCTATTGGATTATAAATTGGACAGGATTGACATTATTACATTGTATAACCAGAATTACACTATAATTAACACTGATTATAATTTAAAAAATATATTAGACCTGTTTATTCTTATGTCACCTTTATATGCCTCCTTCTGAAGTTGCTACCATACTGTGGGCTTGGAAAACATTGTGAATGTCTTATAAAACCTGTTACATAAACCACACCATGGTTGTAATCCACACTTCTGCTGTGTCTTGGCATTTTATGAGCTGCAAAATGAAAGACCAAGCACTGCCCCACCAACAGCCTTCCCCTTCTGTGGGGTTCTGCAGCTTAACATGCTCTGGGGATTTTTTTTGACCCAGGAATCTTTCCTTGCTTCTGCCTTTGGTAACTGAAGTCCCCCTGGTGAATGAGAAGGGAATACAGGTGACCTCACCCCTGATAAAAGTAACAGCTGTGTTAATTACCCAATACAGCTTTGCCCCTGATGAGTAACAGCTATAGCCAATAAGGATGAGTGAGATAAAAGAGGGGGCGAGCTGCTAAGGGGAGGGTCATCGTGGAGGAGGAATCTTGAGGAGCATGAAGGAGAGACTTATGAAGGAGGATCCTGGAGAGAGAATCCCTGCTGTGAGGTCAGTCTGAGTGTGCAGTCAGAGCTGTTGTTGGAACCTGCAGTCACAGTCTAGCTGGGTAAAAGCCTGCAGTCAGAGGCTGCAAACTGATCCCAGCAGTCAGAGGCTGCAAGGGAAACCTCCAGCAGGAGCTTGCTGCAGCCAGAGTGAGTGAATGGTTGGAGTCAGGATGGCTGAGCTGTGAAGAGGAATGAACCAGGGCCCTTTTCGTGCTGTGATAAACAAGGAGTCTGTGTCTCTGCTCATTTCTACCCTCTAACAAGAGGGCTGCTGCAACACTCCGGTGCTTGACACACATGGTCTTACAGACCAGCAGTGCATTGTACAGTGAGATAACTCCATCTCACCCTCTGATTGATTAAAAGCCATTTGCACCCACATGCCAAACTCCAGACACAATAAATCAAGAGCGATCTAGGAGCAGAGGCCAGCAGGGAAGGGGCATCGATCTTGCCCAGTGTCATGGGGTTGACAAGAGGATAATGCTGATCACTGTGAGATGCTAAACTCCAATGATTAAAGAGGTCCATCCACCAGCAATGGCCACTGCCAAGATGTCCAATGCTAGAGGTGTCCTGACAGAAAGTCTTTAAAACAATAAAGAAAACAAGCACTGGAAATTGCTCTGATTAATTGGACATAATGGAAACTGAGGTGCTGAGGAATTGAAAGGAAAGAAGTGGATTGAAGCTGTTGATATCCAATGATGTTATTGTGAAGACAGAAAATTCCAAGTGCTAAAGAGGTGAAGATTTTAATTTATATTATCATTATATTTATATGTATTTATTTCATATTATTAATATTATCTACTACTTTTTTTTTTTTTACTCTCTAATAGTAAGGATGTAAACACATTATAAAAATTGAGATCTGTCCCTCCATGTTGAGTAATCAGACTCAAGGGGAGACATCCAATTTTCAGGGCTGGTCCATAGTGTCACTCTCTTCCCAACTACCTGCCACAGTTCTGAAGTTGGAGAGTTCCTAGGGCCATAACTAAATATATTATTCATGTATGTGTATACATATACATATATTTTTAGTTATAGCTATAGTTATATTTTATATTTATATTTGTGCATTGCTTAGAAATTTATCTTTTCTATAGTTGACAGCTTCATGCAAGACAGAGTCCCTTAGAGACCTTCTGTTGAATATTCTCTTACTCACTAACTATAGGAGAGAAGCAGAACTGTCCTGAGTTATTTGTGTATGCTGCAATTAATTTCTGACACTAATGAGAAAGAGACCAATACAATGCACACCAGATTAGCTTTCCTGCTATGTTCCTTTTTGTATTGACTTGTAAATGACTGTAGCACAAACTGGACAAAGAATGCTTTCAAGCTAATGTGAATCTCACACAATTCATTATAATATTTCAGATATAATATAATATACTATAATATAACATGTCATATTAGCTCAGCACAGCATGGAACCAATAAATCTGTTATATAAAACAGGGGGTTCATTTCCGTGCTGCTGGTAGTCAGACTTTGTTCTTCATCTGGCAAAACAAAGTGGAACTGATAATTTCAAAGAGTTGAGATTAAAACACAAATTGATGTGGGTTAGACATCCATGCAGAAATCCTCATTTTAATGAGAATTCTAGTTCTCTTATCTGAGTCAAAAGAATTTTGATATTTTAGTATTGAAAGCACTCATCTTGACTGCTCAGATAGATCCCTCTTTCAAGGCAAGGATCTAAACAAGGTGCAGCATGTGATTGTGAGTGAAGAGGGGATGTATGAAGGGAGCAATGTGATGCATGTGCAGGGAAACAGAAACTCAGCCAGCTGTACTGCTAAAAAAACCCCAAAACATTGCTCTGCATCTAGAATGAAAGAGTTGGGCTTGTTTTATTGTTTGACATTTCTCTGAAGACATTTTTGTGAGACTGGGGATCAGGAAGGAAGATAATTATAGAAGTAGTCATCCTTTCCATAGAAAAGGAACCTCCAAAATTTTGGGATTTAGCTTAGGCGAACTTTCAATTTCTGGAAGTTTTAAAAACCTTTCAAAAAAATCTTGGTCTAAATATTGTTTATCTCATATTGTTCTAGAAGAAAAATATGCCAAGGATCCATAGACATTAGGATCTGGTTGTTATCCCTTCTAGTTATTTTGCCTGGAATGGGATTAAAAAAACACTAGTACTAAGAATTTTGTCAAGAAGTAATGAAAAAAATCTGTTTTATCACAGAAATAGGCCTTCAGAGGCCACGTAGGGGTGGAATAAATTCCACTTAAAGCAGTAAGGACAGCCTGGTGAGACTGAGCAGTGTTTTCATCCTGTGGTTAGAGGAAAAAAGCAAGTGTTAAATCTCCAGGGTTTGTCTATAGCTGTACTTACTGACTCATCTCAGACAAATCACTTAAAGACCTAAAAGTTGGTTTTACCAACTCCAAAATTGTTGTGGGTGATTTCAGCAACTTGTAAAACTCTTTCTGTTTTCTGAAGGAAAAATACTGAAAAAGTCTAGACACACAAAATAAATGTAAGTAAATTGAAATGCTGCCTAAAATGATATAGTGAAGAGAGATACAAAAGCTGTGCTGGAACAATTAGCAGCATTTTTATTGACACTGGAGAAGTGATAGCTCTGATAAGAAAATGAGCTGGGTCAAAAGATAGAGCATGAGTTGAGACAGGACGAAGAAAGTTATAAGCTCTGAAAATGCAAAATTTGGTGAGAAAAGTGTGGATTTAGCAAACAAGTTTGCTCTGTGTTTGAAAGAATACAGCCATATTATTGAAGTTTGGGACATAAATAGTTCTTGCTTCACTCCTTTATAGGGCAATAACACAGTTTTGTTATTTCCATACCTGAGACTACCTTTCCAAATTTATGTGCTGTCCTGAGACAGTGAAATGCAGGTTAATGTCAACATTCCATTGAAATGGTTCCACAAAACTACCAAGTTGCTTGCTCAAAAATATCTTTCAGGAAAGTTAAGCTTCTCTGCAGTTTTTCTGAGTTGTGTGTTGAGGAAAGAAGTTGATGGCCATTAGAATGTTGGCAGTATGTGAAAAATGAAGGAAATGGATGATAATGTGCCTTAGGAATGAAGCTGGGTAATAATTGCTAGAATCAGAATTGATCTGTGTATGAACCCAAAAGTAAAAGAATCACCTTCAGTGAGACAATTACCTTCACTGAGTGCAGTCAAGTTTTCCAAAGATCCATCAAGACTCCAGAAATGACCCAAGCTTTTTTCCTTCAGGCTTTTTTCCTTCTTTTAGTCCTAGTTTACATAGTCCAAGTGTTGAGTCTCTCCACCTCCACAAAAACAGACATTACAAAATCCTGCTGAGAACCTCAGAGCCAAGACTTAGAAAGAGTTGGGCAACAATTTTGTGTTGCTAGGGAGAATTACATTTTAAGAGGTGAAATAAAGACGTCACATTGGAGAATTTGCAGAGCATTTGGAGTGGTTTAGCTCTCCCCTGCCTCCAGGTGTGTTTGCTTTTCTGCTGCACAAACCTCCAGCAGAAACAGATGTCTGTATGCAGGGCTGTATTTCTGTGTTGGCAGCAACCAGAGATGTTCAAACAACTCCCTCAAATCTCTGGTGCTGTATGGAGCATGTGAACAAGTTAATTCTCATCTAAGCACACTGAGTCAAGTTTATTCTCTGAGTGTGTTGTAATAATAATACAAAATACCCCAAACAAACTGTTCAGGGATTGAATGTATCTGATTCACTGGCAGAACTATCTAAAGAGCTTCAACAATGAGATCTGACCTAATCAGTAATCAGTTTTTACATAAAGTAGTTTATCAATTAGCTCATGGGTCTAAAATGTAGTAAGGACATGGATGATGAAAAAAAATAGTGGGTTTTTTTATGATTTTTTTTTTTTTGTTATAGCTCTTGAAATCACTTTAAACTCAAAGAGCTCTGGAGTAAAAACATGGTACCAGGAGGAAATCTTACTGCCAGTTGCTCTGCAAAGGCTCTGAAGGTCTATGAATTCCATTATTTCTGAGTTTCACCCAGGGCCTTAATGAAAGGGTAATAATGAAAAAGTGTCTCAAACATTCACCTGAGCCTGATTTTTCTCTCCAGGCTGTTGCTGCCCTAGTGTCCTGGTTTAGACCTCGTAGGATCACAGCATCATTTAAGTTTGAGAAGACCTCCAAGATCATTGACTTCAAGCATTAATCCAACAACTCCATGCTCGCCACCTATCCCAAGAAACACATTCACACACCTTTTGAACACTTCCATGAAAGGAATTTCGGGTACAGAATCAGTAGCAGTCACTTTTATCTCTCCATCTCAGAAACTGAGAATAATTTATACAAGTAGCAGGCACAGTTAGATGCTTGTTTACCAATAACTGCCTCAAGAATATATCTTCTGTAGATTTAATTCCATAACTCTTGAAAATGGGAGAAGGTGCCCAAATATTGAGTGGGAATATACCTGGGTGGGATTTGTAATTAACCAAGCTGGAAATTAGCACAAAATGCATCAAGTCTTTGAATAGGATTAGCCCCAGGAAAAGGGAACCCAACAACTGACTAGTTACATGTTGCGTGGTTTTTCAGCATGGCTCTGTGTTGTGGTTCAATCCCACCCAGAAACTCAACCCCACACAGCTGCTCATTCACTGCCCTCCAGTGGGATGAGGGTGGGAATTGGAAGGGTAGAAGTGAGAAAAACTGATGAGTTGAGATTAAAATAATTTAACAATGATAAAAGAAAAAAATTAGAGAGACATAAAACCCAGGAAAGACAAGTGCAGCAAATAAAACCAAATGTTCACTGATACAATTCTGTGTGAGGCCAGCATGTTATGAGCCCCACAAAGGTGTATCAGGTTCTGAGGGTTGACCAGTGACCTCCCAGAAATGGCTTAATAATAATTAGCGAGATGGCTGATTGGGTGTGTTTTGAAAAAGCAAAATGGTTTTAATAAAAGAGAAAATAACAAATGATACAAAAGAATAAAAGCTGTGCACAGTGCAGGGAAGCTCCTTACACCTGCTAAGGCACCCCAAAAAGCACCGTGGGGCTTTGTGCTCATTCTTATACGCATAACAATTTAGGAGGGGTTTTTGGCAAGCTGCCCAATAGGAATTGACACTGTTTTTATATCACAACGACATGGGCTCCGAGATCAGAAGGCTAAAATTGACTCTATTTTAGGGATAGGTCTCCCTTTTATACTATTTTACACAGACCAATGTGATAGGTGAAACAAAGGCAAACCTCTCCAATCACATTAGCCAAGCCAGAAGGACATCAAGAAGAAGCCCCACCTGTGAGAAAGAATGAATAATGTGTACTGTTACAAAAACATTTCTTTTGTTTACAGAAATTTCCTGGGAAAGAATTTCAGAAAACCAAAACATCTCAGATGTGAAATCAGGGCTACAGAAACAGCTCCAGGTTTTGGGTTACATTTCAAAGATCCAACAGGTGCCTTTGTGCTGGCACTGAGCCAATTACGATGAGAGAAGCACAGAAGGTTCTGGTGCTTCTCCCTTAAAAGTTCAGAGAGAAACTGAAACTCTTTTCTTTATATGGAATCATCCACTTGGTGGTGGGGGTGTAATGCAACAGCTCACCACCAGCTGAGTGATGAGCAACAAATCCTTGGTCAGCACTCACTCACAGAAACCTCTCCACTTGTTTATATGCTGAGGATGCCACACTGTTTGGAATATCCCATTGTGCAGCTGGGATCAGCTGTCCCAGCCTTGTCCCCTCCCAACTCTTTGTGCACCCCAGCCTACCCAGGGGCTGTTATGCCCATTAATTTTTTTTTGTTTTTTGAGCTCTTCATTATCCCTCCACTGGTCATTCTAATCCCCTCTTAAACTCACCACCCCTTTTTCCCTGGAATGTCTCTCATGTTGAGATTTATGGCTCCCTGGAGAGTAACAGGCAGGAATCAGAGTTGTCACTTGAGTTTTGGATAGCAGAAACTTCACCCCAGGCTGTTGAGTCAGAGTTTGTTTTCTGATGTGATGAAATTTTCCTACCTGCCAGATCAATGGGAATTTTTCTTGATTAGGAGTGGCTCAAAATTGAAAAAAAAAAAAAAAATTATCTTATGCTTAGGTAACAGAATTACCATCTAAATTTGTTTTGTTTGGTTGAGATTTTGGTTTTCTCTTTTTGATGATTTTGGGGTTTTTTTGTTTGTTTATTTGCTTTAATAACTGAAGAAAGTAGATAGTAAGCTTGCTATTAATGTGATAGAGATGAGAGCTTAATTTCTGTGTCTGCCTCCTTGTTCTTTTAAAAGAACATTCTATAAAGAAGGGTTGTTTGCAAAATAAAACTTTTCTAACAAAACCAGGGAACTTTTTACCTCTGTAAACTAATCAGGAAACCTGGAGCACTATTGATTTCACTTGTGATGCTGGAGAAAGAAAAGACATAAGGCAAATGGTATTTGAAGTAAGTGAATCAGATCAATTGTTTTCATTTTGCAGAGACTGGTCAAGAGAGTTTTTCTCCAATCTGCTCTTGCTGACTTGGGAATTTTGTGTCAGAAACACCTTTTAATTAGGTTCTAAAATGATACAGAAGTACTGGCATTGGAGGAGAGTGTTCAGTCTATGCAATAGGGAACAACTGCTCCTAGTGCAGGGTAAAATCCTCTCAAAGACAGTCAGGCACTTAACAAGCCCAAAAGAAATCCACAGAAAATTAAATAAGGTTTTTTTAAAAAAAGGATTTGGTTGTAATGATGGTGTGTGTGTGTGTAATACTTTATATAAGATACTGTATAGGTAAGCACATTTTCTGAAGTGTATTTGACCAGATAAGTTTTAAAGTGCAGACGTTAAACAAAATAGGAACAAAACTTATGATTTTCATGTCTAGAAAATCTGACACTCTATACATTTCCATCCTTTGGAAATCAAGACAATTAAATTATTTTAAATCATACTCTCATTAATAGAGAAAACAATGAATAGAAATTAAAAATCACTGACCTTTAGGCTTTGCCTTCAATTCTGATTACAAAGCTCTATACGTATATTTATATATATTGGTGCTGCTCATATATGAGTTTTATAACGCTTCTCTGCCATGGATTTTGACATTTGTGTTTATTAGATACATGTTTGAAAAGTGCAAAGAAATCATTCATTTGGAGGGATTGTGTTTACCTAAGGGCAGATGACTTTGTTCATCATTTCTTAGTATGATTGGTGTCTCATTAGTGACTCTCAGGCTTTCATTAAAACTGCCTGCAGTGTTTTGTTGATTGTGTTCTGTTTGAGGCCAAACTTTTTTCCCCTGATTAGCTCTGACTGCAAAGGGAAATCCTTGGGGCTGGTTTCAATGAAATAGGTTTGGCTGATCTTAAATTTTCACTGAGCAAACACCTTGCAACAAAAACTTCTTGGCTGCCAATATCTGACACTAAACCTCAAAGAAAGTATCAGGTCAAAAGAACAGTTTTTTTAGACATCTTGTGTAGATTTCATGATTAACTTAGACCTTAATAGAGAGTGGCCTTACTGATAGCTATTTGCTGTAGAGATTGAACCTATTATATAATTTTTTTTTTTAATTAGAAGAGAAATAATTTCTAAGGATGCTTTGATTGTGTTTCCAAAATAAAACTGTTACCTGAATTTGCACAGTGAGATGTCAGTGACACATGAGTTATCATGTCATGGAAAGTGATCAGGACAAGCAAATTTGCCATGAGCTGGGTTTATGTTTTTAGTTTTTTGTTTCTTTGTTTGTTGGTTTTGGTTTGGTTTAGGTTTTTTTGTTTGTTTGTTTTTGTGAGGTTTTTTTTGTTTGGTTTGGTTTGGTTTTTAAAATATTTTTTGGGGCTTCTTTTTTGTTTTAAACTGGAAATCAAGGCAGGATTCAGTTTGGAGATAATCTGTGTATGCAGAGATGGATTGTTATGCCTTTTTCTGAAGTTTGGAGCTTATGAACCTCTGTACATTTTCTTATACCATGCTGTTAATGTTATAGAGCATCAGTTTTGGAATGGGTGAAATTTGCCATTATTTGATTTTGCACATTTCCAGTACTGCAGCACTGCTGTGTTGATGCTCTTCAGGCATGGTTGCAGCAAGGTTTAATTATTATGGGGGGATTTCTGTGCCTTCAGACAAAGAATCTGTAAGTTTCTATTTTCACAGCCAGTTACAATAATACCAGTGGGACTGGGATTTCTTCTTGCACAAAGGTCTTCAGTGTTCTCAGTCTGTTTTTTAGAGCTGAATTTCAATTATAAAAAATTTAAATTATAAAAGTGTAGGTGACCATAATTCAAGCACAATCAGGTACAGAAGAGCCCTGCTCTTCCAGCTTGGCCAAGTCCATTTTTCTAGGGCCCAACCATGACTGCCAGCAGGGTGGATGCTGCCAGCTTCCTTCTCTCATCATCTGCAATGTTAAAAAAATAAATAGGCAAAAAGGGAAATGGATAATAGAATTCCAACAAAGAGGACACTGGCTGTTAATGGTTCACCTGCATAATTATACTGCAAATAATATACATTATACATGCAATACTAATATTCACCAAAGATAAAGGTCCTGAGGTACACTGAGAACTTCCCAGCTAGGTTTAATATAATTACAAGATGAAATAAATGGTATTCATAAGAGGCCAGAACACCACCACAGAGTCTAATGAATTATTGATGATAACCTCCAAGTTGACCCATTGCCTTTGATTTTTCTCTCATTCTTTCCCATTTCAATGATGAAGCTTCTAGGGAGAAAGCCATCTTTTAAATTATTAAGGAAGAAAAAATATAAATCTTAGTCTTTATTTTTGAAAAAATGCTGTGTTTAGGAAACAAGCAACTAAAAGCAATTTTGCCAGTCTGAATTTCTCCTGTAGGTCATAGAGAATGAGAGTGTTTTGTCACATTTATTTCTCCAAAACCAAAGTCTATTTCCATGTCATTACTTCCTGATTTTCTATGATGCTTTGAGGTGGTAATTTTTCACAGGTTAGTTCCTCACCTATTTTAGTCCAGTGACTTAAGTCTGATGCAAACATGGACTGTAAAGTTAATATAAGGTAGTAATAAAGATCTGTGTTACTCCTTAACCTTACCTCAGAAGTGTCTGGGACTGCCTGGTGGTGCCAGTGACTGAATACAGCTGCTTCCTAAAAAGAAGAAAACAAACAAACAAATTGATTAAGGCAAAAACCCCCAGTTGGGCTCTGAAGAGCCTCACAAACAACCACTGCAAATTACTATTTATTAGCTTGAAATATAAGCACATTATTACCATATTAAAAGGAAAATGACACTAAATATCTGGAACTCCACCCAGGTAGATAAGGACAATAGAACCAGTTATTAAGTTAGAAATGTTGAAATAGCATATTTGAATGGAACACCTGACTTTGTGTACATCAATAAATGCAAACATAAATGCTGAAGGATAATGTCTCCTGGTCAGAGTTCCTTACTATTTTCATTCTAACCACAGAGCAGATCTGAGCTAGAGTATTACTACAGCAATGAATATCAACCAGATGTAAAATGCTATTTTTAGTCTTTTTACTACTCCTAAGCCTTAAAAGCAGAAGCACAAAACATTAGCCATACTAGTATTAGTTCCTACTTTTGACAAGGAGAAACTGAAGGATAAATCCTATATTTGGGATGAACTAAGAATAAGATTTAATCTATTTCTGTTACTGATTTCAATGACTTCAATGACAGGCATGTTTAGCCATTTGTAAGAGCTTTTAGACTTACTACTCCAGGTGTATATTATTTACAGTTGTAGCTGAAATACGTCATGGACAAATTTAGAATTTCCTGATTAACTTTCATCTTTTCCCACTTTTTCTTTGTCTAAAAACCTTTTCAGCCTCATTCCCTGTGTAACTTCCATATTAAAGCCATGCCTTCATGTCTTGGTTATTTGGAGTCAGCTCTGTTCCGGAGCCAACTTAGAGGATTTTTTTTTTAGCCTTTCCTTCTTTTGATCAGGAAGTGGAAATAGAGGTCTGTTTATGCAAACACAAAATAAATGCTGTTAATTAACACCTGAAACTCTTTTAAGACAGTGTTTATGTATGTCCATTAATGTGGTAGCATGAAGGAAGCCTTTAGGAGGAGCAGGATTCCCACAGTAAACCTTTCAGCAGCCTCAATCCTAGAAACAGGTTTTGTAACAGGAATTTCAGTAATTATTTTTTCTTTGTTGTTCTCCCTAATATTAACTTTTCATTGAGATTTGGGTAAAGATCTAACATTTAAATCCCAGGAAACCTTTGTGGTTTCTGAAAGTACTACCCTGAGGTACTGCGAGCTTCTTTAGAAGGCTCATGTCCTGGGAAACCCCACACTCCATGAATTTTATGTTTCTCTTCCCAAGGCAGTAAAGAAGCTGTTACCACCACTTCTTTGTGGAGAATGGGGCAATGGAGAAGATTACCCAGAGAAGCTGTGGCTGCCCCAGCCCTCGAGGCGTCCAAGGCCAGGCTAGGTGGGACTTGGAGCAACCTGGCCTGGTGGAAAGTGTCCCTGCCCATGGCAGGGGGTGGAATGAGATCATCATTAAAGCCTCTTCCAACACAAAGCATTCCATGATTCTGATTTCTTCCATGAATATTAAAGCCTGTCGTCTTCCCTGCTCCATCCAATGTCTGGGCAGCAGCATTGAGAGGATTTAGACATGGTGACCTCTCCTCATTTAAAGCATTTTCGTCCAACAAGCCCACCTGTGGCTCTGCTGTTCCTCATTATTCATGGATGAAGATGCAAAGATGCTCACAAAAGAACCTGAGAAGAATGATTTGTGACCCTTTCATTCTGTAAGTTGTTCACAAGATGATTTACAGAGTTGGATTCTACTCAGCCTGGCTAAAGGTGAGGAGATGGAGGCTTACTTATCCAAGGCAACACTAAATAAAGGCTGCCAAGGAGTGTGTGAGACAGGCTATTAGTGCCTAGTCACGGAAGGGATAGAATTGAAATTAATTCCTTGTGACCTGTCTGCTGCCAGGGAATATTATTAATTATCTGATCTGTCTGTACATTTTTTCCCCCAGGATCTCTCAAGCTATCTTGAGCTGAACCCAGATCACACAGAGGGCTGTGCCTTGTTCTTGCAGATGCACACTTCTCTCAGGAAGGAACTCTAAATTTTGCTTCCTTCCTTCCTTCCCCAGTGTGCACAGTTTGCTCAGGTGACAGTCTAGTTGGTGTAGTTTGTTTTTTCTCAGGCACTGAAGGACTTTTGAAAGCACTTTGAAGATCTGTCTTTGCCACTCTTTGTGTGCTTGATGTTCACCTTGAAGAGCAACCTGTTCTGCATGCCTGGTGTTTATTCTGTGAAAGAGTCTCCTTTTTGTAAGGGGTCAGGATGATTTTGTTGATTTGACTGCAGCTTCCTCTAGCTATGTTCTTTCCACTCACTGGACAGCACTTTTATGACTAGTCATTAATGGAACCTCAGTACAGCCAGCACTCTGATGTATTAATAAAAACAGCAGTGTCATCAGCAAAGAATGTTTTAAGGGTAAATGGGTTTTGTAACTTGTTCAAAGGCTCCCTGGTACTGCTTTCTTTGCTAACACATACACTGGAGGGCTTTAAAAGAGGAAGAGAGTTTTTTGAAAGGAAGGGGAAGTTTCACAGCACTTTAGTTGAAATGGAAATAGTTTTTATTGCTCTCATCCTGTACCAGCAGTGCAGAACTGCAGCAGTGTCCTGGAGGAGGAGATCTGTCTGCCCTTGGGGTATCTGCAAGGTGTGTGAGATCTGCCAAGTCTGGAGCAAACCTGTGGCAGCTTAAAATCACATGAAAACCCACAGACTGTGGAGATGGATGGCAAGGAGGTAATTGCAAACAGGTATGGACCCCATGTTTTCTGACACATGTTCTTACCATGATGTTACATGGGCTGAACTGATCCTTGTTAGGGAACTAAAGTGTGGCTGAACTTTACGTGAAAGTTCACATAGAGATATGAAGGATATTATTATTATTATTATTATTATTATTATTATTATTATTATTATTATTATTTCTCTGTTTTATTCTAGACCCCAATATTTCCACCATGAGGAGAAAATGCCAGTGCCTGCCATCCTTCATAATAACAATAATAAAAATTAATAATTTTTATATATAATAATTATTTATTATTATCATCATCATTATTATTATTCCCTGCTTTATCCTAGACCCCAATATTTCCACTATGAGGAGGAAATGCCAGTGCCTGCCATCCTTGAAAGTGATTTTTAGAATGCTCAGGGTGGGAGGTGCATTGCTCTGCAGGTACAATGCACAGGTGGCTTTTTAAGGGATTAATTGTAAAGGTCACATGATGTTACTTGTTCCCCTTCCATTCCTCAGTGGAAAGATATCTGGGAACGTGGCAAGCCTGACTTGTACATGTCTGTTGATGACAACCAAACCCATTTCTACTGTTAAAAACAAAGGGCCACAGTCAGTCTGAAATTGTTAAGATGAGCTGTAATACAGCTCTGAGGGAAATTTAAACACCAGCGTTATTGCTAAAAGCTGCTGCTCCTGTAGGAAGAACTTTTTTTCTTTATCCATTTCTTTTATTTTGGCAGTGTGTTCCAGCACCTTAGGCAGGTCTTGCAAAGCAGTTATAAAGGCTGGCTGAGGGTTAGCAAATACAAAACTTATCATACCAGGCAGCACTGCTTTGGCAATGCCCTGCTGGCATCTGAGCCCACAAACCCTGCTGCCTGCTAACTCTGTGCTCAGAACAGGAGCACAAATTGGATGGGCTGTTCCTTATTTTTAACCTGCAATATCCTTTTCTACAATCTGATCTCAATCTGTTTTAGTAGCAAATATCAAACCATGAGATACTGGTAATCTGCTGGTGTCAGTGACTGGCAACCATGTGAAATACTGGGTTTAATTTGGGAGTTAGTACATTGTGTAAGAACTGTGGAGGTCAGACAGAGGGCTCATCTAATCCAGCAACCCTGACAGTGTTCCTTGGAGGATTGGTAAGGAAAGACAAGAAAGTCAGAGAATTCTTCCAAACTTGAATATTTTTATTTTTCATTTCATTTTTGTGTCACTGAGGGGTCCTGGCTTATTCTTTACGAATGTTAACTCCTTGGATGAAAACCACTTCAGACCTATGATGATACTTATTTTCTGAGCCATGTACAGTTCTGTTATATCCTTCCTAAGCTGAGATAACTGGAGTGGTATAAAGTTTCCAGGCTGTCCATGAAACAGACTCTCTTTCCCCTCAAGTCCCTCTCTTTCATTAAACTCAATTTCTTAAATCCTGCTAAGCACTCAGCTGATGCTTGCAGGGAAATCTGGTTATTTTTGTGAAGCCAAGTCTGATTTTCCTCCATGAGCATCACTTTGATTTTATCTGAACTGGGTTTCACATGCCATTCTATTATTGAGTTCTTTGTCTTACAAAGTTCTGTAATTCTGTCACTGTCCCAGTCCTTACTATTTTAAATGACTCTGATTGGGTATTTAATCTTGTCACTACTTTCTCCTTTTCTGTTCTCTATGAATGAGCTAAATAGCACAAGTTTAAACATGTCCTTGCAGAACTCCACTTGAGACCACCATTAACACCTGCCTAGTGTGTCCGTCTTTTATTCAATAATTTAACCCTTCTTTCAGCCTTTTCTCTCATTTTTGGTTGCTGTTTCATTAGAGGCATTTGATGAGTGACTTTCTCAAAAGGTGTTTTGATATCTAAAAAGACCTTTCGTTATCCTCAAATTTGTTGATCTCATTTAAGAAGCTCCAAAAGGTTTGTAGGGCAGAACTTCAATTTGCAAATGCCACAGTGACAGTTTCAAAGTGTATCACATTTAAACAAAGGTCCACTTGACCTATTCCTTCCTACAGTTTCCACTTATTTTGCTTATTCCTTAAGTGTCACTTCAAAACTTTTTCAGATTTGTTTTTCTTTGGTGTTGTTTTTTTCTCTTTTTTTAGTCTTCTAGTAAAAAGAAAGAAAATACACTCCAGTAATTGTAGCAAGACACCTTGTCCATCCTTGTTTATCATTTTGAGGATTTCTGGGTGAATAACTATAATTTTTTTTGTGCATTTCATGATGGTTTCCTCTAACAATTCTAGAGATTTGTTACCATTCATGTTGCCAATCTAATCAATATGTCTTTTGGAGGCACTTCAAAAGTTTCAGAAAGATAAGGGTAAGAACATTGAAATCTTTACACCTTGTCCTGCAGTGAATATTAATTAAAGATTTGCTTTATTTTCATGTCCTTTCCTGGATTTTACATTTTTGGTCCTGTGCTGGTTATGGCTGGAACAGAATTAATTTTCTTTATCTTAGGGGCCTTGTTTTGAATTTGTGCTGAAAACACTGTTGGTAACACTGAGATGTTTTTGCTTTTTCATTTATTTTTCTCTCTTTTTAATTATTTTCCATGTATTTTATTTTATTTTATTTTACTTTACTTTACTTTTTTATTTTACTCTATTTTTTATTTTTAACTTTTAAAAAAAAATATTTTATTTTATTTATTTCAATTATTAAATTGTTTTTACCTCAGAGTTTTCCCATTGTACTTTCCCCCCATCCTTCTGGGAGGGAGGGTGAATGAGCAGCTCTGTGGTTCTTAGCTGCCAGCTGGGGTTATACCATGAAAAGTTCTCTCACCATTTGATGCTGTGAACTTAGTGGCAGTAGTGCTCTTTCTGATGTATTTGAGGAAATATGTAATTTAAATTTTTTTCTTTATTTTTTCTTTAATTTTTTCTTATTCCTTTCATTATTTACTCTGGCTCCTTCTGGGGGCCCTCCATTTTTGTATCTTCACATTTAATCTGCCAGAATTTGACTGCTCTTTGTTTCTTCTTTAGACACCTTTGCTTTTTACAGATAATCTCTCACGTCTAAGAGCATTTTTTGCTTTGTTTCTAGGGCACACCTTGTGTTCAGACCCATGTGCCAACTCTGCTGAGTGTCACCTCTAAGGTTTTTATTCTCTTATATAGCCTGAGCTTCTTTTTCAGGCTTTCTGTTTCTTTCTGCAGATCCTGTTTTTGAAGATGAATGTAAGTCCTGTGGATTTGTTGTACTTTGTGTACTCCCCTGGGAGTGTGTTGCTGTAACATACGACTTTACTGAGAGCAAACTGTGGTACAGTTCCTTCAGCTGAATACTCCTGGGCTAAATCCTGTAAAACTAAAGGGTTGTTATCTCCTCTTTTGGGTTCCCTAGCCATCCCTTTGTGTTAATCATGAATTGCTTGGGTTATGTCCTGATACGTTTTTTCTTCACCTGAAGATGGGTTATTGAAGCTCCAGCTGCATTTCCAGCTGTCATTTTCTGTGTGATTCCTCACAGAAAACATTTTATTAAGAGTTATCCTCCTGGCTGGATGCTGCTTGTGCAGGTAATGTTGGTTTAGATCCAAGGTTGCTTTAGCACAAGGCTTTGTTCCCTCACCCCAGCCCTGGCAAAGTCTGCTTGCTCCGTTCTGAAATTTGTAACCTGGCATTGGAATGCCTTTCTGCTCCCAAATTTCCATCATGCCTAGGATATTGAAACTATTTAAGGGAAAAATTTAAATGAAAGCAAATGAGGATCCCCTACAGCTCCCTTCTAATTCTTAGTCCTCCAGTTTTTCTGTTGCAATGTGTACTTTGTGGACTTGATTCCCTTCCTCCCACTTGAGTGAGATGTCAGCCTTTGTTTTCCCTATGTGACTCCATCTATTCTGTGACTTACCCTTTATTTGAAAATAGAGAATTTCCATATTTTCACCCACTACTCTGTTGTCATCACAAGCATGTGTTCTCTTTATTTGCTTCCCCCACAGCTCCCTCTGACAGGTCCAGCAGACCTCATGAAGTGCCAGCAGGTGTTTTCCTGGTGGTTCTGGTCAAGTCTGTCACTCTTCTTGAGGCTCTCCTTGTTCTAGAGGATGTACACTCAATTCCAAAACTGTGTGGTCCATCCCAAAATCAACCTGCCAGGTGTTGATATAGGTGATGGTAGATTTTTGCTGTCACAGTGACCAACATCATCTTTCTGGTCTGGACTCAGAGCACACATGTTTTCAGAAAGGTATTCCAGAGGTAAGAGAAAATGTGTCTGTTTCCACATGGGTGGGTCCCTGGTGAAATAATTTTTTCTTTAATGGTCTTTCAGACTTGCTAATCTGTTGGAATCCTGGTCACTGAGAATTTTAGAGTTTCTGTGCTGACAGGCACTGACCCCCAAGAAAACACTGCATTTGACCTGATGCCATGGAACAGGCTTCCAAAATTGAGTGACAGCTCTGGGATTATGGGTGTGTAGTTTGAATAGAAGTGTGTGATATCACAGGGTGGAAAACTTAGAGCTTAAGGTTTTAGAATAAAGTAATATATGTAAAGAAAGATGGAGGTTTTAGGGCAGAGGCCAGTCCTTCTTCTTCACCTTCTTCTTCATGGGTCTGGGTGGTATTTTGTAACTGGATAGAAAAGTCTGTACTGTGGGCCATGGGTGGTTGGTTATTGGGTTAAAAGCAAAAATAATTTAGGTGTCATTTTTTAATTGGACTGTTTATCCTTAATAGGCCTTGGAGAGAGAGAGAGATGGCTCCATTTTTACTTTGTTAGCTAGAAGTGCTGTAGAACTCACAGCTTGTGAGATTGTAACATAGATAAGAATTAATAAACATTTGAGTCCAAGCAAGAAATACTGCCTTGAGAATTTAATCCTGACTATGGCAAAAAACCAGAAGATAAAACACAATGATTATCCTGACATAATTCTGAATTTATATGCCTCTCATTTGTTGCTGGAGAAGGATGGATCTAATTTTCTCGGAGGCACAAATACACAGATGGGTCCCTCAGGTGGCTGCTCCTGTATCCCAGGTCCCCCTGACTCCACCCAGTCCAGCCACTTTGGACACTGGTGGGGAACAGCAGCAGGGTGCACTGCAAGCTTGCAAATAGTGCTTTTGTAGAGTTTATTCACAATTTGCCCATTCCATGCGGCAAACTGTGTAACCCCCCTTTTGCAGCTCGACTCCCATCTTCATTTCTTTATTTTGAAGAGGTGATGGGTGCAGCCCATAGTGGCCATTGAGTCTAATGAATTTATCCAAGCTCCTCATTCGTTGCTGCCCTCAAGCTCAAAGGCTTGAACATGTTGACTTTCACCCATTGCTAAATTCCAAGAGCAGCCAAATTTAGGGGAATTTTTGTAGCTATGAGGAGAGAGGAGCCCTGGGCTACACTGAGGAGGGTGTGGGACCTCTGCAACATGGAGGTTGGAGAGGATAATGAAAATCTCATGGCAGTGGTTCGTCCTCCTGTGAGACAGGAAGGCAGGTTGAAATGAAGTTAAATTCCTCCACTTCTGAATCTGTAAAGGCTCAGGTAATTTCTGAAAATTAGCTCTTTCTCTCTTGTAAAGCAGCTATTCATTTCCACAAATCAAAACCTTTTAAGCAGGAAGAATATCTTCCTCCTTTGTGAGTAGGCAATGGTTTATGTTCAACTGGAGAACATGGCATCCACCTCTAATTTAATCTAAGGGGCTAAGCTGATGGAAAGCTATCTAGAAGTGAGACTTAAGTAAGGAAGAAATTATTAAGATATATTGTGAAGATAAGCTGTAGACCTCCTTTTCTTTAATGTGGATAATCAGGTTTAAAAAGTAAAGTGTTCAAGTGGAAAGTAGACAAACTAGTTAAAGGAAAAACATTGAGAACTATTACGTGTATAAAATACAACCTTGGCTCTGAGCTACAAATATTTGTGGACTGAGACAGTAGTAGTGATGGAGAAAATAGAATATCTATTTGGCATGTGTAAAATATATATATATATATATTTTTCCCCAGTGATCAATAGTAAAAACTATTAGAGATAAGTTGCTGGCATAGATGGGCCTTTCAATTGAGTAGTCACTGTCATATACTGGGGGTATACTACAGAAAAGAAATTTAATCAGAGACCATGTAAAAGTATTGATAAAAGCGATTCTCTTGTTAGGTTTCTCACACATTAATTACTTAAATTATATAGCTAACTTAAGCCACCTTGATATGCAATTGCAGGTCAATTAATTAATTTTTCACAACTGTAATTGATGATTTTTTAGGGTGAGGACTAGGTCTTTTCATTACACAGTTCAGTAGACTTGTGTATGAGATTGTCTGTACAGCATCCTGGCTTTCCCTTTGGAAAGGTGCAAATGGGACTATTGACAGCTCTAAAAGCAGGGTGTGAAGTGGCTGGGAACTTTTCCTCTCAGAAACGTTACTGGTGCTGAGTGAACTGATTGAAATGTCCTTTTGGGACTTCAGTCTGGCTGCCTCACCTCACCTTACCTGTGGGAATGTTCTGATCATTTTATACACAGTGCTTGATAAATGTGTGATAAAAAGAGATGTGTGCATGCAGCGTTTTGAAAAGAAAAATGCAGCTGAAATTATGCAGTGTTTCACTACTGCTGCATCGTTTGAAGCCCTTTCCTGGGTGCTTCTGTCTGGGTATTCCTTTGTGCTTGTGGGAGGGGATTTATATCCTGCTAATTTACTTTCAAACACAGCTTGGGAAATAAACAGGTTAAAGGCAGAGTATAAAGCAGGAAAATAGCTCAAAGAACAAAAAAGCAATGCTAAACTGATGCTTAGAGTTAGTCCCAGGGGTGCTTGTGCCTGGCTGTGTGCTGGATTTGCAAGCTCTGCCAAAGGATAAGTTGCCAAAACTCAGCTGAAACGCCAACTGAGAGTCAGTGGCTCAAATTATTTGCTCGACTGAAGTTTCCTCACTCATTGTTATTTGAACATTCTGAGCCTAGTTTTTGAAAAATATGGAGCACAAAGAATTGGGAACTCGGTCTGTTTCTGAATGGAGCTGAGGTGATAGTTTGTGTGGGCACAGGGCTGGAGTATTGATAAATTCTCTGTGCCCATCTATATTCCTTTACATTGGCAAGCACTGAGGTCTGCAGCCCATTCCCATATCCCATTTGCAATTTTATACACTGTTCAGTCATGTTCCAGTGTGAGCCTTTGGAAAGACAAAACAAAACAAAAAATACCGAACAAATACCAAAAACCCCAAAGCAACCCCCCCCAAAAAAACCCCAACCCAAAACCTTCTAACTTTTCCCCTCTGCATCCCAAAACCTCTAACTTCCCTCAAAGATATCCTTGCTGTAGACAAAACAAAGCAGGATTAAGAAGAGAAGGAACATAATATAAACTTGGTGCTGTTCCCTAGGTACCCATTAAAGTGCTGAGAAACAACCTTTCACTCCAGGTGATTATACCTGGCAGAAACACAATCAGGCTTGTGAAAAGCCTCCCTTTCTCCCTCTTCCTCTTCTTGATTCTCCCATAAATAAAAAACTTTTGTCTCAACTTCTTTTCCAAACAAGTAATGTTTCCCAAATTTTTGAGGAGTGTGGTTAGCATTGATACTGGTCAATTCGATTTCTGATCTGAAAAAATTATTTGTGCTATAATTAATTCAGGAATGAAGTTTCAGAAGTCTTTGTTTCATCCTGAATAACCTGAAAAAGATTCCCTTGTAAGTAAGAAAGATGAATAGCTTCCTCTTTCAAAGGAAACTTAGAAACCGCTCCTGAGTACCCTCCAAACCCCTTGCATTGTGTGTGTCGTTTGGACTTAGAACTTTAAAACATAGTTAGGTCCTTATTTCTTTTCACTCCACTTGAATTTGTGAAATTAAAATGTCTTTCAAAGAGTTTTAAAAACCTATGCTCCACTAACTTATCCAAAGGGGCATCGGATACAAGAGTCCAACTCAGCTCTTTGGAGCTTGATGCAATTGAAGTGATCGTGAAATCATTGCTCAGAAAGCAAAAATAAAATAAAATGCAGAGTGAAAGCCAAAGGCATCATTGCAATTGTGGCTTTCACTCTTCTCCCTGGGACTGAGGGGTCCACTCCCAAGGGTGTTTTAGACCAGACAATTATCCCAGCACAGGTGAGAGATGCTGGGGGTGTGGATGAAGGGAGGTGTCTGTCAGATTAAGGACACTTTTGGAGGGAGCTGTGAAGATAAGAATTCTGGCAAGACATGACATGGGTGGGGTCATGTCTTGCCAGAATTCTTGCAATGGCATGACTCTACCATTTGTCTGCTGAATCCGTTTGAGCCAGGCTCTTTCCTCTGCTTCCTTTCATATATTCTCTATTTTTATGAAGTAAAAATTTTATAGCTAAGCAAACTGAGCATCTACCTGTGCTAGCAAGTTTTGAGCAGAACCAATCCAGGAATGCAAACCATCCATTAACATTCCTTTCCTTTTAAAACCTGGCGAAGGGATAAATCTGATTCCTGCAGTGTGTCACCAGGGGGCAAAAATAGTTTTTGCTTTTTCCACACTACCCAATAATGGCGTGGACGTTTGCAATTTAGATTATAGACTCTGTGTAATCAGCCTCCTTGGTCTAAGTAGTTCTACAGGGTCCAAGCACAACAAGATATTGATCTCAGCAGGAGGTGCAATGCAAACAATATTAAATAAACAGTTTGAAAAAGCTGAGGCAGAAACGCAAATCCTACTGTTTATTTGAGAGCAATATTCCAAATTCAGATTCTGCTACCATCTAAGTGAGCTTATAAATACCTTATTTACATGTAAATGGCCCTAAAAAAGGCTGCAAGGTGCTGGTGTCAGAGGACATTATTATCTTTGCTTCCCCAGCCTCTTCCAGAAGCCATAGGGTTTTTATCATCCTAATGTCTGATCTTTGATCAAACTAATTTGAAGTGTTTGCACTTTACACTCACAGATCTATCAAATTTATTAGCTAAAATTCTGTATGTACAAACATAGCAAATAAATAGACACATTAAATAGTAAATGTTATTTTTACACTGTTCTTGGAGTGGAGAAATCTTCAGAATAGGTGGTAAAGATTCTACAGGAATAGCACATTTTTTTCTCCTCTGTATTGTTCAGGGAAAGCCATATTCTCTCCCCATACATTAATGCATCTGAAACTCTAAAGGCACAGCTATGTGAAGTTATAAGCAGTTTTATTTTGTCTTATATATTTGTACATACCAAGGACTTATCCCATTGTAGCCTCCTCTATATCAGTCTTCTCTACTGCCCTGTTGGGTTTGCTCAGAGACATTCAGCTGTGCAAAATATCAGAAGATTAGGATCGTTTTTATTATGTTAGATCAGCTAATTAGTATATGCTTTGTCTGCTCAATTAAAGGAAAAACCCAGCATGAAAATCTTCTTTGATCTAAATGGAGTTTACAAAAGCATCTCTGCAAAAATGAAAGATGTGTTTTAGGCTTTCAGCTGGAATTATTCATACAGGGCATGCCACTCCAGCGGGGAACAAGCTCACACACTTAGGAAGAAGAAGGTTTTTTCTTTATAGCTGTTGTACAGGATATTCCAGCTCTGTTCAGAGAATTTGTTAGGTAAATGTCCAGGTTTCAATCCACACAGACTTTGTATCAGTTCCTCTACTGTTCTTCACTCTGAATTACCCTTCAGTTTCCAGATATCAATGTAATTAGTCCTTCACTCTTGCAGAGAGGAGCAGTCAGCCTGTGAGAGCTGTGCCACGCTCTAAGCACAATCCAGGACTCTAAAGCAGGTAAACTGTCAGAGCTGATCGTGTCAGCTCTGTGACTGAAATATATGAGCAATCTCATTCCATACCTGGCCCTATCCCACTCCAAAGGCTGCTGGGGGACTTTCGGGAATCCACAGTCATCCCCAAACTGAAGCAGCTCCCAGGGATTTTTGTCTCCTCAGCTCTCTGCTGTCAGTGCTGCTGTGATTGTCTCATGACTCTTCAGATGTTGCCTTTGGAGAGGTGATAAAAGGATATTCCAATCCAGGCTAAACTGTGTCAGATATAAGGGGTGAAGAGATACTGAGATTAAGTGTTCTTGTTTAACTGGATTTAGGCATCCAGAGGCAGAGCCTTGCTCCAGAATTCCAAAATCTGTGACTTCCATGGAGCAGCAGCTGGGCAGGGCAGCTGAATTTTGGTGCAGACTGCCAATTTCCAAAGTCCAGTGAATGTGTTCCTTACCTTGCCAGGATCAGGATATGAAGGAAGAAACATGAATTGACTTGGTTTCAGAAGCTACTTTTTGTCTAAGTGCTTTGACTTAAAAAGGAATTAAAAATCTTGGTCAGATAGTGAAAAAGTACTTTGAAACCTTAATTTGAATAATTTTTATCCCAGAAACTCAGCAAGGCTGCCAAAATTTGGTCTGATCTGGATGTAAGAGCCACTATCTTCTAAACAGTATTCTGGATTTGGGCTCAGGGAATGACACAATCCCCAGATGATGCAGAATAAGATATTTCACATTGCCTTGTGCTCATCAGCTGATTCATTTTTATAGAAAGTAAATAAAACACTCAAGGAAGAAAGTTTGGGAGAGTTGAGAAAGAGTAAAAAAACACAAAAAAAGCTCAACAAAAAAAAACCCCCAAGTCCAGTAGAAGCAAAAAACCCATTCTCACCCAGAAGATGCAAACAGAACAGAACAAACAAACAGAATACCTCTGTGAGAATTCTGACAGATGCAGTGTGCATTTCTTAGTCAGCCATACCACAAGAGGTTAATGGCATCCATTTTCACAGGTAAAGGCAATACTAAAAAAAATATTATTTTAGATGATTATCCAGAGCTGAACATCCTGAGCGTGTGGTGCTTCCCACTCTTCCAGACAGGACATAGAAAAAAAAACTTTTCTTCCTATAAAGTTTAACAGCACAAACTCTGAAATTATGAATGTGGAGAGAAACAGAACAGATGGGATTTGTTTGTTCTTAAGACTGAATAAGAAAGGCCCTGATAACAGCATATAAAATAATGAATAATCCAGGAAAGAAATTTGGAATTTAGGTCCTCTGTGATTCACAACATGGGAGAGATGATATTGAATGAAACTGAAAAATGGCATGTTCAACACTGGCAAAATGAAGTATTTTTTCGTATGGCATCTGGTTTCACTGTGTAGCTAAATGCCAAGAAAGTTTCTAGGCAGGAACTCAGGATGAGAGATGGAGAAGAGAGTTGCAGAACCAACCACAGTTCAGGGACTCAGTATTTGCTGCTAAAAAGTAAAGAAATTTTAAAAAGAAATTATTTTGTGATTGCGATGAAAACTGTAAGGTACCAGCTTAGCCAACTCAGTTTTATGGCCTCTCAACTTTGTATTACTCACCAAAAACAATCACATTTTCCTGTTGGCTTTCCAGCTGCCTGATATTTATATCACGGAGGGAAGAATGATCTTTGGCATCACTTTTGTGTGAGGAGCCTGTAGGTGGCAGGACAGGTGCCCCTGCCGGGGTGACTTTGGTTCCAATGCCCTGAGTGACCCCTGGCTTTAATCAGCTCCTTCAAAAGGTGCTGTTGGTCAGTGTGAGGCAAACTCCCAGGCCTGGCTGTCACCAGAGCACTGCTGAGGAGCTGTGGCTGATGCTGTGACAGCAGTGAGGTCTCCACAGGCTGGATACATGGGGCTGTGACAGCAGTGAGGTCTCCATGGGCTGGATACATGGGCTGGGCTCTCCAGCACTTGCAGCAGCCTAGGTGAGGAGATGCTGCTCACAGAGAGCCCCAGCCAAGAGTGCTGTGGTGTCTGGGGCACAGCAATGTGTGGGAGCTCAGGACTTCTGGACGACCAACCAATATGATTAAGCAGAAGCCATTTATTGTTTACATTAAGCTATATTTATATGTTCTAAAACCAGTGTTCACACCATCATGCATTATTTGATTGGTGCCTCTATCTTGTCCACACCTTCAGCATGCACCTTTCAGGAAATATGATTGGTTACAGTCCAGTTCTTCATGGTTCTCCTTTATCTAGTTCTTGCAGTCTTGGTGTTCTGTTTCTCAGCCTCTTCTTTCTTATTTTAGTACATTTGTCTTGCTAACCTTGACGAATTCCAGAGGTTACTGATAAGAATGACTAAAGATGGTTTGGCTGGAGCACACTCTGGCTCAAGCTGTTCAAATGCATTGCTACAGCCATAGTTGGAATCTCCTCATCCTCTGGCCCAGGGAATTGAACTGACTGCTGTATTCCCAACTTTCAAGTCCTGCATGGCTTCTGCAACACCCAGAGGAGATATTTTTCTGTGTGTGTATTTCTGACATGAAGCAAGAAAAGCTTTAAAATATGGAATTATTTCCCCTCTGTCTCATCCAGCTGCCACAATGAGCAGCCAGGTCACAAGAGAGCACACTTCTATAAGGCACAGTAACGGGTATTTTGTGATGTTTATTGAGTGCATCTTCTGAGTGCTGCAATTTGGAGCATCAAGGGGCAAAAATCTGTCAGGAGCTGCACACCTGCATCCACTACATGCTTCTAAAAATCACTCCCCAAAATAATTGTGTACAAGCATAAAGATTGTGTTGGCATTTCTGTACTTTGAAGATTGTGTTTTAGCTTCTGCCAGGAAGGGAACAAAAACACATTGTTCGCTGTATTGACTTTCTGTTCTTTAAGTTGAGACATTTTAAAGAGAGGATATTTCTGGGGACTCTCTCACCCATGTATGGATTTCTTCCATCCTGTTATCTGCACTTACTGAGATGCAATGTTGAGGACTGGGTCACTGATCTTACAGAGCTCCAGTTCTGCCCTAAAATGAGTTTTCTGTAATCACTCAAGCTTTGTTACTTGCTTCTGTCAGTGGTCAGTTTGGTATAGAATTGCCTGGGATGGATTTTTCTGCTTTTATTCTTCTTGAAATATTATTAGAGAAGCTGAGTTTGGGGCTACAGGGGGTTGCAGAACTGTGGTGGGTTCTGTCACACAACCAAGCACCCACCAGCTCCTTGCTCACTGCCCTCTGCAGCAGGTGGGGGAGAGAATCAGAAGAGAAAAAAAGCAACTTGGGGGTTGAAATAAAGACAAAAAGAAGAGGTGATGCAAAGACAGACACTCAGCACTTCCCACCAGCAGGTCTCTGAACAGTGGCTCTTTTGCAAAGATTTCCCCAGTGCTATTTCTGAGCATGATGTTCCATGAGCATGGAACAGCCCTTGATCAGTGTGGGTCAGCTGTCTCTTCTGTGTCCCCTCCCAGCCTCCTGCCTACCCCCAGCCCACTTGCTGAGGGGACAGGCTGAGCACTAGAGAAGATCTGGAAGCTGTGTGAGCACTGTTTGGCAATAGCTAAACCACGGGTGTGAGATCAGCACTGTTTTAGTCACAAATCCAAAGCACGGCACCATATGGGCTGTTAGGAGAAGAATTAACTCTGTCCCAGCCAGACTCAATACAAAGACATAACAGAAACACCCATAATACTATAAATGCAAACAGGTTCATGGATTTCTTGTCTGCTGTTGTGCCTTAAACACCCCATTCCTTGGTACTTTACTGCAACTTGGACTATGCATCAGCCAAACAGGGAAATCAGAACTCCTCTGTGTATTTACTGGCTGAGGTCAGTGGTGTTGCTGCCATTCTCTTCAGCAGACCCAGAATTCACCTTGAATTCCCAAAGTTCAAATGTTGCTAGAGGTCCAGACAGAAAGGATTCAGAAGGATCAAACTCCAGACTGTTGTTCAGTGCAAGGTATTAATTGCTGCATTGGATTTGCAATCTTTGAGATCTTTAGTTCAGAGCACTCATCAGATTGATGGAGAAAGCTGTTAATGAAATGCTGGATGTCTGCATCATCACCTTTTACTTCTGCTCCCGAAGCCACACAGGACCTGTGTCTGGTTTTGCCTGCTCTTCTGCTCCACAGTGATCAAGGGTAACTCTCACTTGACTTATGAGCCCACAGGGACCTCTTCTTGCTCATTTCCAAGTTTCACACATTTTGATGTCCTGTCTGTGGGATAACACCCTGTATCAGTACTAGAGGGCAGACAATACTAAAGTTGTTTCATTGGAGAGATTTCACACAACAGTGAGCAATTATGCTGAATGCCTTTGAAGATTGGAGTAGACTTGACTGCACTGGGAGCTAATAAAATGGTTCATTTGTCTCATTCTTCTGTTTATCACAAGTCATTCATTTTAACAGGCTGTTTCCAGTTCTGCTGCTGAGTTTTACATAAGACCTCTGCAGAATCTCTACTTTTGATACATACAAGCAAATCAGGCCATTCAACAGGAGGCTCAAAACCGGGTGTGCCTAAGGAGATTAAAAATGACTAACAAGATGGTGTTACTGACAATTCTTTGTTGTTCACAATACAGTGTTGCTCTGTGATGCAGTATAATGCAATAGTGCCTTACAGATTAGGACTGAAAAACACACTACACAGATGAACACTGGGAACAGAGAACCCCCCAGATCAGAACTATAATGGGAATGGGAGGGCTGAGCCACTGCAAATCTTTTATGTGACTTTGGGTAAGTCACTGCATGAGGCATCAAATAGAGAATACAATATTCTCCCTTTAGTATCTTCTAAACCTGTCCCCAGTCTTTACCATAAAGAAATGTTTGTGGTTTGGCTACAAAATAAACCCAGCATTTTATTCCATGTCTTAGAGTGATACCAAAATATATTCTGTAACCATCTGAGTATAGAAACTGTGTATTAAAGTGTGTATTAAAACATATTCTGTATACAGAAAAGTGTGTATTAAAAAGGACATGAGAATTCCCCCAAAAATAGAAATCCTGAGGGATTTACATAGCGTGATTGAAAGTTACAATGCAAAGAATGGCATATAGACATTCTGAACTCAAGTTCTAGGCCCGAACCAAAACCACACCTTAGCCTGTCAAAGGGGAACTGTGTAATTCCTGAGAAAGAAAGTGTGAAACTGGATGTTACATAGTTTCCCTGGACATAAAGCTTTGACTATTTCCCTGGAAAAAGGATAAAAAATAGGGATCCTGGAGATAATAATTTAAGTGATACTGGATGCTTTTATCAGCAGATAAGGACATCAGCATGCACCTGGACATGCACAGTATAAAAGTAAATCTTATGTATTTCTATATACAGAAATATATTTAGAAATTATAAATAAAAATTTATTCATATATCAAGTATCTCTTTGGGCTAAGGAGGAGATAATACAGAAAGGAAAATGTTTCTGATTGTAAATCACCTTTCTGCAGTTACCTTGATGTGATGGGTTGAAATGTGATTTATTATCAAGAGGAATTTTATTTTGGAGACAGATTTTAAACTAAATTGAATTTATTTACTAATGTTCTGCAGCTTTGAATTTCCGTTTGTCTGATAAAGATTTTTGCATTGTTCAGAGTCTACTCCATTAATTATTAAGAATTTTACTGGGGAGGGTGAACAGGAAACACTGAAATTTTCTCATAAAAAAACAGATGGGTCCTTTAAGTCTTAATGCCATTGTCCCTCTGTTCTGCACAGCAAAGCAGGAGCTTCAGTCTTATTTACTTCAGTATATTGACAACGTTGTCACGGAGCCAGATTAATCTGGCAGGTTTTTATGAGCTGCTTCATCACCAGGCTTCACTACAGGCTGGAAGCTTTGAGAAGTCCAGTTGTTTCCATCCATGCTGGCACTGCTACTTCCATAGCTGCCAGAGATGCCTAAGAAAGTTCCAGAACCAAGGGAGGATGTGGTCTGGAGACCCCATTCAGAGCTGGGACTTCACTGTGAGCCTTGCAATTAACTCGTCCTGGGAAAATTCTGCCCTGGACATGCTGGATGTGGGCCAGGCTGACAGCTGTAGTTATCAAGGCACGGGATATAAGGGGGAAATGAGACTCCAAGCAAGGTTCTCCACACCATATGTTTGGGGACTGCTCAAGGCCTTAGACTTTATGTAACAAAGCAATTCCATGACAAGATGCTGTTTAACCATATTTCCTCCTGGTGCTGCTCGTTGGGGAGGACTGGGCTCTTGCAGGAGGCATTTTCAGTGATCACAGAGGGTGGTTTGCCCAGTCATTGCTAATTACCAAGATCTTAATTTGCTAGCACCAGGAATTCCCCTCAGGCTTCCAACATTATTGAATTAAGTCCTGGCCAAAGACAATTAGCTACTCTTGAAAACGTCTGTTGCAGTCTCTGGGAAATGTGGGGATGCTATTTATTTATTTGAGTTGAGGAACTTTTTTTTTTTCTCAATTGCTCTGAATTCTGTGCAGTCTATTCAAAGGGATTTATTTCACTTTGGAGGGCTAGTCATTGCTGAGGGGAATGAAGGTTCTGTTGCCGTTTTGTCTTTTCATTCACAAACACTCTATACAGGGGATTCTGTCACCTAAGCCTGTTACAGAATGTACTAGTAAGCCTCTCTGCATGTGATCTATTTGCCAAATCTTTGCTGAGATTAGAGGCAGCTTAACTGCTTTATGCTCTGTGCTTGTCCATTTAAGTTCTGTGATGCACACAGAAATGGGAGGGTGGTTTCTAAATTGTACAGAGCAGGAGAGGAGGGATCCCTGGCTGTAAGGAGAGAGACTGGAAGAGATTCTTGTGCCATTTTTTCCTTTAAGCAAGTCTGGCATCCCTGCAGAAGGAGAGGGAAAGCTCTGGAAGTTCTGCCTTCACAGCATGCACAAGCTGTGGAGATGTTTATGTTTGCATGAAGAAAGGAGATCTGATTAACAATATCTGAGTGCCCAAGACGGCAGAGAAATCATTTTGGATTCACATTGATTGTTCTTGGAAAAAGGAAAGTGTGGGGAGTGTTGGCTCTGGCTTGTTTCCCCCTGGGTGGAAAATCTAGGGGCAGGTATATGTCAGATTTTTGGGGTTGAAGGGTCCTAGCAGGCTGGTCATATTTTTTTACTATTGATTTATATCATTATAGTTTATAAGCATTCTAGGAATGGTCCAGGATGTGTTTAATGTATTATTCATTTGTCAATGTTCCTTTTATTTGGATTATGGTAATTTATGAGTCCTGATGCATTGGATATGGTTCTGATGAGATAGATAATTGCAGAATAGACAGCAAAGAAGAAAGAGTGACTGGAGTGACAAGGAGGTAAAAACAAAATTTATGTAATTTAAAACAAATTAGAAAGGGAAATCTAAGTTGAAGAATGTGGCAAATAAAGTTTGAGGTATGTTTTAATGGGCAGAAACTTAATATTGTATCTACGCCATTCCAGTCTGCCCTAGCCAGATATGAACTAGCTCTGAAACAGAAACGTAATTATAACATTTAGAGGGATGTGATGCCCCTCTTGTAGCTCATGGATGGTGATACAAACATGGACAAGGCAGAAATTTGCTCACTTCTCAGTCTAAGTCTGCCAAAACAAAAGGTGATCCAGGGCAGGGAAGACACCGTGGATCCCATTAACTCATTCAACAGGCAGAGCATTCTCCCTGAAGATTTCTTGGCTCAGTGTTCATAATTCTTGCTACCTGGCCTGATAGTTTTGTTCGTACTGTAAAGGTCCTAGAAGGCAGCTTGAAGGACTACCAAATAAATTCTGGTGAGAAATGATATTTATTCTGTATAGGCCAGTGTATCAATCTCTTTTCCAGAGCAGAATTCTGTAAAATAGGTAAATTTTTTATTAATGTCCATATATTTTTTTACTGGGGAGCCCAGAACTGGACAGAATTCTTCACATGCTCAAACTTCTCTATTTTTCAGCACTCAGAAATGTGTTCTTTGGGTTTTCTGAGCAGTATATCATGTCCTGGTGTTTGAAATCACAGCAGAACCAGGTAACAGTTTTTGTTTTCCTGAGGCAAGTCACAGATTAAATGCTGTTATCACTTCCCTTTGGAAAAACAGGTATCCGAAGCTATGTGTTTCAATTTGTTTTTAATATTTATTATTCTTTCCCTAAAAAAATCCCAAAAACACAACAAAAAACCCCACCACAGAATGTTCCCTATTGTCGAGGGTGATTTAGGAAAAAAGGGGAAGATGATCTGGTAACAGTCTTGAATAAAAGTTTTTACATTAGGGGAATTTGTGATATGCAAGGGTGAGACAAGCTTCAGAAGAAACTTTGGGTTAAATTTAGAGCATTGTTTTCTGAGTTGTATGTGAAGCATCTATGTAAATCAAGCTCCAATTTAAGAGATATTCAGAAAATAGCCCAGGGCAGATTCTTTCAGGGACAAGAGGCTAACACAGCTTGCTCACTTTTCTGTTAAGTCAAAGCATACAAAGAGCCAGAAAAACGTCAAGTGTGTGTTGAATGGTGGTTAAAATTCAGAGTCCTGTCACAATTTTATGGCAACACTTTCAACCTTGTCCCCAAGGGTTCTTCTCTTAGATTCCTCATGATACTTCCCTTTCAATTCATGTTGCTCTTTCCCTGGCAGAACTCACATTTTCTTTCTTTGTCTGCTCCCACTTTTCCTAATTTAACCTTGCAATAAAATTCTGGCACTTTGCATATATGACTTTACGTGGAAAAGAGAGGAAAAGGAGCTTATGCACAATTTCTTTTTTCTTTGTTTATCAACCTAATAACTCTAATGAATTATCCCTCATGAGCACATGGAATCCCTCTTTTATGAATCCGTTGGCCTCCAGAGCACTTATGTCCAGTGATTCCACAGCTGAATTACATTTCCTCTATTGCATTTTGGACTTGCAGTCCAATACTTCACACTGGTTCTTATGCTGTGAGAAACTGAAGGGTCATGTCCTGTTCATCTTCTGCAATTACTCCTGATTTTTAAAGGACCTTATCACATTCCTTTCTTAACGTCAATTGTTCCAAATAAATATGCTTGTAAATACGTAATTGTCACTTGTGCCCTAATTGGAGAAGTGCTCTTGCTTTCCATCAACTCAGCAAGACTTACAAGAAAATAGAAGGGGTCTTTAAGGAGAAACACTGGTTAGGATTACTTATTTCTATTACAAAAATTCAAACTGCCTATGGAGAAGAGTTTAAGTCTGAATTTTTTTGTTTTTTCTCTTTTAATGGCATGTCAGATATACAAGAGTGCCCTAGTCTAGTTTTCCAGAGGTTTTCCTGACCTTTGCTAGTGTTAAAACAGTTGAAACCAACACTGACTTAAATATTAATAGAATTTTTGCTGAAGTTTCCTAAAATTTGAGGGTTGTAGTACCCCTGATTTACAAAGAAAAAAATTTGAATTTAATCAAGCTGAGCTATTCTCAACTAAACCTGAGGGAAAACTCATGAGCTGGTAAGTCATGAAGTGACTGTTGGAAGTCTTTTTTGATGATAAAATGTTGGCATAGACAATATTGGGAGAATCTTTCTCCTCTGTTGGTAACGTTAGGCTAAATAGTCACAGAAAATTATTTCTTGCATCAACACTAGAGAGCCCTTCTATTATTTCTATTATGAAAATACAAAAATAAAAAGCATCAGCTACTTAACTGTGATCTCAAAAAAAGACCATGCTATGGAGAGTAAAAATCTTGAATATTTTTGTGTTTTTGTTGCAGCAGCTTTCTTGTTAGAGGGTAGAAATGAGCTGAGACACAGACTCCTTGTTTATCACAGCATGAAAAGGGCTCTGGTTCATTCCTCTTTACAGCTCAGCCATCCTGACTCCAGCCATTCACTGACTCTGCCTGCAGCAAGCTCCTGCTGGAGGTTTCCCTTGCAGCCTCTGACTGCAGGGATCAGTTTGCAGCCTCTGACTGCAGGGATCAGTTTGCAGACTCTGAGTGCAGCTTTTACCCAGCTAGACTGTGACTGCAGGTTCCAACAACAGCTCTGACTGCAGCCCCAGACTGATCTCACAGCAGGGATTCTCTCCCCAGGATTCTTCTTTATGTTTCCTCTTCCTTCATGATCTTTCCCTCACTAGCTAACCCACCCCCTTTTATCAGATTTATCTTTGTTGGATATAGCTGTGACTCATCAGGGGCAAAGCTGTATTGGGTAATTAACACAGCTGTTACTTATTAAGTTAGGTTACCTTTGTTTCCTTCTGCATTTTTCCAGTCAGTTTTCGCTGCTCTTAGCACCCCATATGCCTGAAGAAGCTCTGTGCTAGGCAGTCTCTAGGCAAAAGAATGAAAGTTCCTCTTTGAGAAGAGCATGGTGTCTAAGCAAGTACAAGATGTACCACTGGGCAGTTACTGGATGCTGCCAAGCACCTTCAGCTCAGCACGGCACCAGTTAGAATCCTGAAGGAAACAGTTCCCCAGAGGGGAAGGGGTGTGTTTTGTTCACTTTTATCTGCTCTTTGGTGATATTCTCTATTTTGAAACAGTCTTGTTTCAAAGACTGTTAATGTGTGTCTGGCTCGTAGTTTTAGCTCAGAATAAGTTGGTATTAAAATTGCTTGGAACATCTAGAAAGTTCAACATCCCATGTAGCAGAAGGATAATTAAAGCAGCAGCCACAGTGCTAGAGGGGCTCTTGCAGCTTTTTTTCTTTCTAAGTACTCAGTCACAAATCTTCTCTTTCTCTAGTTTTTGCATTTACTGTGCCTATTTAAATTAGCTCCCACTATACCAAAACCTCTCTACCACACAGAGTCACTTTTGCTGTTTTAAGCCACATAATTCATTTATTTATTTGGGCTTGGCTTTCCCTGCAGGCTTACTAGAACAACTCCATGTAATTTTGGTAGACTGCACCCATTCCCTGCTACCTGTGGTGACAGAAGCCTCCTTTCTCCCTCAGTGCTGGTGAAAAACAGCCCAGTGAAGATTCCACAGAGCATGAAATAGCCCAGGAATGGCTTTTCTCGCGCTACTTAAACTTCATTTAATGAAGCTGAAATACAATGCCATCAGCTGAAAAATGTGATGGGAATTCACCTCATTGGCTCAGGAAAGCATCTGTTGTGGTGATCTGAAGCTGTCTTAGCTAAAGGCTAAACAGAGCTATTTTTAAAGCACATTCCCATCATGGAAACAAGGAAATGGAGTCAATGGAGCAGAGCACAGAGGAATGAGCTGGACTTTGTGATCTGTGCTGTAGTGGAGAGTTTAAAGCAGCATGTGAGTGAAAATAATGCTTTGGTTGTATCAAATTCTTAGGGAAATCAGCTTTTCAATGGTTTTAGGTATGTCACCCTTATCATTCTCTTTTTTAGTTAAAGGATACTCAAAATTCTTGCTTTTTAAAAATTATTTCTGAATGTTCTCCATCTCCTCTTTAGCAGTAATCTCTTAACAAGCTGAACATCATAGTTAAAGATCATTGCCCCAGGCAAAGTTAGAGTCCGAGACTGTTTCTTCATAACAGAAACCCATTCTAACCCAGCCCAAAATACATATTTCACATCCCTGTTTGGGTTTTAAGTTCGCTGACCCAAAAGGATGGAAGAAAATAATTAGAAATTTACTGATTCACTGACATAACTATGGACCTGTACCTTAGGAAGGAATTACGGACTTTGCATAATACAAAAATTATCCCTGAATTCTGCACAATCAATATTTACTTGCACAAAATCAACAGAATGAGAACAATAAAATCTCAAGAAATTAGAATCCTCCGCATAATTCCTGCAGAAAAAATATCCCTTTGGATTAAGTCTTAGTAGAGTCAGGGGAGAGTGCTGCATGCTGTTAAAAAACTCAGAAACTTTTCTTTCTCAGCTGCACAGAGACCATCTTTCTACCCCTGTGCAGACAGGAGATGGCAGTCTTTAAAACAATATGTTCAGAAGTGGTTTTTTTGCCTGTAAAAAATCTTGGACATCAAGCTAAATTAATTTTTTATACCTTAAAGGAGACTGTGCAGTCTCCATCCCTGGAAGTACTCAAAAGCTATCTGGACACAGTCTTGAGCAGGGAATTGGACCAGATGACCTCCAGAGGTCCCTCCCAACATCAACCATTCTGCAATCTCTGTGATTTGTAATGAGAATAAAAGCAGGTAAATATATCATAATGTACATTCTCATTAATTTAACAAACATAAAATCTTGGCCTCAGACAAAATTTGCTATGCTGGGTGACCTCTTAGGGATTTCCTTTAATTTCCATTTCCAGGTCTGCATTAACCATTGTGAAACCAGCTCTTCTATATTAGGAGTGTAATAAAATACACTTCTTAGAGTGTATTTTACGCTCTTAAGAATTGACAGGTCTTTAATATTGCTGCTGTATCTGTGAGTGATGACAAGGGTATGATCTCCTAAATTGTGTTTTAAAGAAACCATCTTCTGAAATCAAAAGAAATGGACTCACTCTATTTGATAGGCACTGGATTTGTAAATTAATTTTAGAGGAGAGCCTTTTCTCAAGTGCTATTTCGTTACACCAGACATTTGACATGTCATGTGTTGTCACCAACATGCACATTTACTATCAGAAATCTCCATATCTGGCAGTGATTACTTGTGAACAAATATAAAAATTGGTACGTGTGTTTCTGCCAACTCAGCCAGCCAGCCTGCTCTGAAACAATGATAAATTATTGTTAAAATCTCAGGGGAATAATGTACAGGAGGAATGAATGCACCATATCTATTAGACAACTGTATCTATGAGCTACTTTGTGAATCCTGACATTGAAGAATCCACTGTTCAAGCCACAGTGATGTGCAGAATTGAAAGGACTCTAGTCCTGCACAGAGAAGTTATTATGAATTCACAACAGTTCTATGGCAGAAGCTGTTTGTTTGAGATGAAAAGACACTATTACACTGTCACACTGAAAGATGGCTCCTTTCAGCCAGCTTGGCCAGCCAGAGGTTTTGTCTGGAATGCATGAAAAACGGGATGTTTTTATAGCTTTCAAATGAAAAGAGGTGTGTAATAATGGCAGGTGGTTAGAAGCAATAAAACCAGTTCACCTTAAACACCTTTCTTCAGAGCAGGCAATTTATATGTTACCTGAGGGGAAGGGCATCCACCCATGTATGACTGAAGTGCCTAGTGTCATTTAATTTGTATTTATGGTTTGTGTTATAAAATAGAGGTGTGAAGCATGAATGGAGAAATTGAATGGCTGTAGATAGCCACAGGACACACAGGAAAACGCAGCAGCACATTCATGTTCTTCTGTGCTTCTCCTTCTGACAGTTTTTAGAGTGAGGCTGAGCACGGTCCTGCCCAGGGGGATTGAATCTTAGGTTTTACTACAAAAGCCTTGAGGTTCTTGTTCTTGGCTCTCAGGGAGAACTGAGTCTGGGTGTTTGGAGTTAGGCTGATTTTCAAGGACAGATCAGATTACAAATAGGGTAACAAATTATACCCATCCTATAATAGTTTAACACTCTGCTATAAGGATATAAACCCACAAATTTGCTTTATTTAATTAAATTTTGCTTAATTTAATTAAAATTTTATGGATGAGTTTGTATATAATGAAAAGATTGCTGTTTTCAATGAGCTATGCCAGGTATGCAGAAGGACAGGAGCTCACACAAAGCTGCCTTGGTCTGCTGCAGAATCTGCAACAGAGACCTCCCTTCACTGCAGGGAAAATCAAACCTTCAGAATGCATGTAGACATACAGGAATTGGGAGATGTGGAACTCTCTGGCTTTCAGTTCTCGCTCCTCCTTTCTGCCTGTTAATCCATCCTTATCCGTGGAAAGGTGTCTTTGTCAAAGGGAGGAAATGTGGCAATATCTCATCACATAGAATTTCACTTTGGTACCCATTTCTCTGACACCCAGTCATGCTGGCAGTAACCAAAAAAAAAAAAAAAAAAAAAAAAAAAAGAAAAAAAAATAATCAGGGAATTGTGTGTATTTTAGGGAGATGAACCAAGCAGGATCTGATCTGAGTATCACCCTGAGAGCAGAGAAGTGCTTTTCTCATCTGACACTTTAACAAAAGAAACCTTTAGTCCACACTTGGAGCACAAAACCAAGCCAATTAATTAATCTTTTAAGCTCATATCTCTTTCTCTTAGGAAAAACATTCTCTCTGTTCATAAAATGCATCAAGAGAATTGTAAGAAGAAATTCTGTTGCAGCAGCCCTCTTGTTAGAGGGTAGAAATGAGCAGAGACACAGACTCCTTGTTTATTACAGCATGAAAAGGGCCCTGGTTCATTCCTCTTTACAGCTCAGCCATCCTGACTCCAACCATTCACTGACTCTGCCTGCAGCAAGCTCCTGCTGGAGGTTTCCCTTGCAGCCTCTGACTGCAGGCTTTTACCCAGCTAGACTGTGACTGCAGGTTCCAACAACAGCTCTGACTGCACACTCAGACTGGCCTCACAGCAGGGATTCTCTCTCCCCAGGATCCTTCTTCTTCATGATCCTCTCATTCCCTCTTCTTCAAGGTTCCTCCTCCATGATCCTCCCCTTACCAGCTAACTCACTCCCTTTTATCAGATTTATCTTTATTGGCTGTAGCTGTTACTCATCGGGGTGAGGCTGAACTGGGTAATTAACACAGAGGTTACTTATCAGGGTGAGGTCACTTGTGTTCCCTTCTACAAAATTTAAGCCATTTTTCTTTGCTGTTGTGTCCTAATGAGAGTGTAGTATTGTGGGATATCTCCCAAACTGGTTTTGATGAATTCCCACAGAAAGATGAGGAAGAACAACCCACTTTATTACATGTGTCTTTATTATAACAGCCACTATTTCACATGTTAAGAAACTGCAGCCAGTGAGTGAAAAAACCAAATCCTTGTCATAGCTGATGTCTGTATACCTTGTGAAAGAATGGTACAGATAATCATAAAGGCTTCAAATTGTCCTTACTAACAGACTTAGTTGCCTTTATAAATGAAATAACTTGTTTTTTTCATTACCTCTGGGATCCAAAATCAAGCATGCATTTTGTTACATCTGAAGAAAATGTCTCTTTCTATTGGCCATTAGTAACCTAAAGGCCAATAGTACCCTTGATCACCCATATAAATCTCCACTTTCATGAGAACTGAAGCTGCCAGATCAATTGACTTGTCACCACAGAGGGCACAGGGGCTTGTGAGATGGAAACTGATATTTTGCAAACTGTTTTGCTTTATTTAAGCTGAATGCCATTGTAAACTTGAAAAGAGCTACAAGGAGACTTAATTTGAAAACATAAAGGTCACCGAAGGCCTGACAAATGGGATGCCTTTGGCAAAAATATACTCGCTGACTTGAGCACTACCTCTGAGAATGAAAACAAGCCAATGTAAGTTATAACCAATTTGAATGCACAGAAAGATTCTGGGTGTGTTTCTGTCCTTAAAGCAGCCAAGCAGACACAACCTTAGTGCTGTTTCAGCCAGACAAGTCTATTTGCTCTTGTTTGATATGTGGTGTTAATAGTAAATTGTGATAGCAAGAGCTGATACTGTGAAGCTGCTGATTGATAGAGCTGGTCCCCTTCGCTCACTCAGAAATCACCCACATGCTGAAATTCACTTATTTGCCATTGAATCTACATCAGGTAACAACTCTTTTCTATACCTGGCCCAGAGATGTAAAGGCAGTACAGAGATTCTCCTGGAAGTGATGACTACAAGCTCCAAAACTGGAGTACAAATCTGTTATCTAATCCTAGTGTGTTACATTTTATGAAAAAACAGAGTGTTAGAGAAGCAAATAGATGCCAGTGAGAAGAATCAGAAGCAGAAAAAAACCTTGTCTATTCATGAGTGGAAGTCAAAAAACAGGCTTGACACAATGTATGTAAATATATTTATGTATGTTTATATGCTCATATGTGCACATATGGTTATACAATATGTTTAGATATTTACAGGATAACTTTTTCTTTTGTAGTCTCTGGTACACATTAGGATGATTTTGCATTGATAACAAGATAATGAGGGATGGTTCCTTGATGAAGATGTTTTCTCTCCCTACAGCTTAATTCCTGCAGCCATACCTGCCCTGAGAGTCCCTCAGACCTTCTTTGAAACCTGAACGTGGATAAAGCTGGAGAAATTTTTTCCCCACCAGAAAAGTGTCTTGACTTCAAATATCCTTGATTTTACAAGTGTAAGGAATACAGTCCTCACATGGCGTCAGTATAAGGTCCCCATCAGGCTGATCTATTTGAAAGCATGGGGAAATGTAAACATCCAGATACTGCTCATGACCCTTCTTAAGCACAGCATGGTAAATCAGGCTGTTTAGGAATACAAATTCTATTCTAAATTGCTTTCCTAGTGAAAAAGCCAAGGTTATGGCTAAGGTGCTAACCCAAAGTAAAGAAATCTGATAGTAGAATCTTGCTCTTACAAAAGGAGATGAAATGTGGATGTGCAGAGCCAGATGGAGTGAGTTCAGCCAGAAATAAAATTTGGCTTCCTAGAGCTGAGGGAAATTAAACATGGAAACAACTTCCCTCAGGAGGCAAGGAGGTCCTCAAGTGTTGTGTGGGTACTTTTCAGCACAAGATTAAATGTCTTTTCAAAAGACAGGCTTTAATACCACATCTTGGAAGAACTTTGTGGCTTGTATTTACAGAACACTTGCTAATTCGCCATGTTTGGAGAATATAAACTCCCTATTTCTACAAGTTAGCTCAAAAAAATCCAATCATTAAATACAGGAACAGGAGGAATAAAAAGGAGGAGACATCAATAAGAAAAGCAAAAATGTGTCTCAACAGCTTAAGTTTGCCTGGCTGGATGTTATTTCAGAAAACTGTTCTTAGAAACCTGTCCTGGGGAGGCAAAAGTCCCCCTGAGGAGTCCCTGTCCCAGGAACCCTGATGCCTGGGCTTAACTCATGCTTTTGAGGGTAAAAAGGGTCTTGACACTCAGGTGAAGCTGAAGATGTGTGAAATCATTTGCAAAGCTGGGACACAAGTAGGGATTTTTTTAATGTGAAAGGGAAGGAAGGGGAGGATACAGGAGCTGCTCCCTTCTACAAATTGGGGCAAATAAAGTGACTCTACTACCACTGTTCACTGAAAATTAAAAGAAAATCAGAAAGAAAAATATTTTTTGATTAATCTATTTGACTTTTAATCCTTCCTTTTTGAATCCTTTTCATTAACTGAAGACCGCTGCTTTTGTATTTGCAGAAGATGAATTGAAACACCCAGTTATGGTTTAAGAACTTTTTCTAGTTCTCATGAAGCAAGAAATACATTCTGATGAAAATTTTTACCTGGAACCCTATTTTAAATAGATATGACAAGGAATTAATTCTCCAGCTAAACTTAGACTACCTGCATGCCTAAATTAAGCCATAAATTGATAGACACCGGCTAACCCAAATATAATGTGTGTTCTTCTCTCAGAGGTGATTTTCCTTCCTATCATGTACCTTTCTCTAGGTGGAAAGAGAACAGAATGTGTTAACAGTTGTGAAATTCAAAGATATAATCACTTTGTAAAAAGCCTGGTAGATTTTTTCTAGTTTTAGTTGGGTGCCTTCTTATTATTGCAAACATGTATCTCTGGTAGCCCATAATGAGCAAATCTAAATCCTGCCTTACTTAGTGTGGACCCATAATGACCTTCATTGATGCCAGATTCCCTGTGCAAAGCTATGTGTCATTAATGAACATAAGGAAACAGGCTGGGACTAAATCATATATCAAGTTAAAAAAGATGCTCAGTCCATCTCGTTAAGTGTCTTTTCTGTAAAAGAGCTCTGCCATCTAACTTTAGTTTTCTACACCTAGTTCAACCAATTTAATTAATGTCAATTTGGGTGTAATTTTTCAAAATGTCTGTCCCCTACACTCAGTGTAAAGTACTCGTGTTACTTGTTAGCTCCCACTGTACTTTTTTGTGGGAAAAAAAAAAAAAGGTAAAAAAATTAAAAATAAAAATTTGAATTAATTAATTATCAATCAGAAGTGCTTAAAAGCCTTTTATTGACTTCACACTTAGTTCAAAATGAGCCTACACTGTAGTTTGGAGCCTGGTCTGCTTTCTGATTCCTGTTGACAAGCCAGATTTTGTTTTCCATCCTACATTTTGGGTATTTGCTCACTAGATGATGTTCATGTCCAGAGAATCCTACAAGGTGCAGAAATAACTAAGCCATGAAAGAAAGTCAGACATCAAGGGGAACAGCATCTGGTCAAATAATTTTGTATGAAAAGTATCAGTGAAAGATGTTCCACCCTAGAACTTTTGTTTACCCTAGACTGAGAAGAATGTGTCTATTTCCTGGTTTAATTTCTATTTCCAGGGAATTTCAGTAAAACTGATTTTTAAATGATGTCTCAATAGCAGAGTATTTTTGCAGAGCAGTTAATTTTTGGTGTTACTGTCAAGCATTACTGTTGTTACTCTGTCTCAGAAAATTGAGTTTAAAGAACCCTCTTGCTTGGGACCTCTGGCAAGTGCATCCAATGGCAGAGCCTGGCTCTATTTCTCTGCTTAGCTTTATTTTCCTGCCATTCTGGAGATCAAAAAATGCAGCATCTTTACAGTACAAAGGAGTGATATAGTCCTGATCACAAAGGGATGCACCTTCACATTTATATCTTAAAGCTATGCTATGGATTTTGACAACATATTTCTCCAGAGTATCAATTTGTTTTGTTGTTAGGGTTTTTTTTCCCTTTGAGAAGATAGGTTTTATTATTACAAAGCCTGTTCTTTTTGTTGAGGTACTTGTGGAGAAGGAAAAAGAAAAAAGCAGGATATGGGCAGTAATGGCTGAGACCATCTGACAGGTATCTCTTGTAAGGAAAACATTTTACTTTCATCTCCCAACCCTCACTATTTTGTCTGTTTACCTTTCCCTGAACTTTCTGGAAATGCTGTTAGCATTTTCTGTAAGTGGGCTATTACAGGCAGATACTGAAGAAGAGATGTTAAATTGTTGGTTACTCCCTGCCCTACCCAGTCTCTTCCTGGACCTGAAGACAACTGGTCGAAGTCACAGTGACTTTTTTCTCTTTCTCAATGTTTAATACAGAAAGAAATGTCTTTAAAAACCCCAACACTTTCTGTACAAAAAGAAAACCTACATAGAGAGGCAAAACTCTCCAAGGTCTCCCCAGCAGAATGTGAATGCTGTTGGTTAAAGAAGACTGTTCAGGTGTTACCCAAAAGAACATTGAATTCTAATGATATGGAGGATGTTTATGAATATAAAAATACAGGATTTTAGGAGCAGCTTTTGGTGATTTTGTAAAAGTAAGGAAACAGCTTGTACTGAGAATACATAGAAGATTAGCTATTAAGCTAGGTTGTTAAGTAGTTACTAGGTAGAAGTCATATAAGTAAGCTGCATAATGTTGAAACTCAGCAAAGTGGGACCTAGGTATTTGTCAAAAATCGATAAAGCAGAGCTTTGTGGCTTGAATCCAGCAAAATCAGGCTCCTGATCTTTGGCAGGAGCAAAGCAACCTGAAAAATAGCCAAACCTCCACTGTGCCTGCCCAGAAGCGAAGATCAGCCTGAGGAAGACGTCGGCCTTCCTCCCGAGACCCCAACTCAGGACCACCAGGAGAGGTGACAGCTGATTAGAATATGAAGTGAGAGAAGGTGGGGAGTGGGTGAGGAGGTGTGGGTTTGTGGGATCAATGTGTATTTAACCCTGGGAGGTGTGGGTTTGTGGGGTCAGTGTGTATTTAAACCTGGGAGGTGTGGGTTTGTGGGATCAATGTGTATTTAACCCTGGAAGGTGTGGGTTTGTGGGGTCAATGTGTATTTAAACCTGGGAGGTGTGGGTTTGTGGGATCAATGTGTATTTAAACCTGGCAGGTGTGGGTTTGTGGGATCAATGTGTATTTAAACCTGGCAGGTGTGGGTTTGTGGGATCAATGTGTATTTAGACCTGGACCTTGCCTTGACCAGGAATGCATGGTTTGGAGGAAATAACCCGGTGTGTGTCCCAGCTGGAAATAAAACATACCTGCTTTACAATTTCTAATTGTAAAGTCCTTATTTTACTCTTCACTAAGGGCAGGGTAATGAAATGCAGTGTGGTGGCTCAGACTGGTCTGTGGAGCAGGAGACCAGATCATACTCCAAGGACTGATTCACCTGCACATGCTGTGACTTTGTTGGGGTTTATTTTGGTTTGTTCATAGATATGCCAACCCACTCGAGTAGAATTGGTCTGGCTATATTTATCCAGAATTGAGTTAATCATCTTAAATTCTCTTTATAGTTGTGGAGAGACATACATGGGTGATTCATCTCTTCATAGATATGTGAATCCTCTAAAACAGGCATCCTGCCTCTGAACACAGCCTGAGATACAGACAAGGATGCCAACACTTGTTCTACAGTCAAGTCTCCCTCCTCTCTGGGTCAGAGAGCAGATCCTCTATGGATATTTGCCATGGCTTCTGTGATTGTGTTCTATGTGGCTTTTATGGGTGGATTCATCCAACTGAAGTGAGGCATTCAGGGAAAAAAAAGAAGATTGGGATATGAGTCATGCATGCTTTCAGTGAGACAGCAAAAAAATTTCATTTCCTTTCTTCCTGTTGGATGACTCCTTCCTAGCATGTTATTTATGATGCCTTTTATTTCAGTAAAGGAATTTTGGGGTTGGTCTTTTACTCCATCATTTGTTTGAAGGACTGATATTGTCCTATTCTCCTATTCCTGAATGTGGAAGAAAGAATCACCATTTTTAGAGGCTTGCTATAAATAGAGCCACATAAACAGCTCATTTCCTGCACCAGTTCTGAGCTGAATTGTTTTAAAGCATTGTCTTTGTTCTTTTCAAAAATAATTTTAGACAAGTTGAAAAATAAGCTCCAAACTTCTTTTTAGCTCAAAGTAAGCATTTTTTTGAGTGACTCAAGCACTAAGATAAATTTTTACTCACTCTTACTTATGGAGGATGCAAAATTCAGCAAGGAATTGTGGAGTGTTTAGTAAGGATTACCTGACTAAACCGCAGGAAGAAAGACAGAAAACATTGCAAAGGGAAATACCAGCCTGAGAATGTTACATGATTGTTTGGGTATTTTTTTCCTGATAAATTGGGAAAAAGTGACAAAACCTTTCTGGTAAAAGCAATATTTGCACCCCAGCCTTCTGCTTCAGGTGTTGTTTGATTTGCATGAACGTAGTTCTGAAAAGAAAAGGATCAAATGCAAAAAATTTCTAGCTTTTACTAGTTTTAACTGCATTTCTTACTGCAGAGTGAATTTTTGGGCTGGGGAGAATTCAAGTCTTATCCAACGGTGGTTGATACTGGGAAAAGTAACTGGTGCAAAGCAATTTTACCTTTATTTCTGCAGCTCAAGTTTTTGATGTTGGCAAGTGCAAATCTAATTTTCCTTTGGGTTAGGGGAGAGGAAGGAGTAGATAACTCTCATCTCTGCAAACTTCTCTCTGACCTTTAAAAACAACTCACCTGATATATTCACAACATTCTCCCTTCAACAGGACTGAACTAACAGTAAGTCCTGCTGGGTTTGAGCTTGCAGATCTGTGTACTCCAGTTTCAGCTGGCAAGTAAAGTAAAGCAAAGCAGACTGAAAAGCAGCAGTCGTGACTGCTGGTGAAGTGAAATGATGGGAAGGCTTTCAGGCTGCGTGACTTCCTTACACTTGGTTGCCCTAGATAAGGCTTTTGTGGTTCTTCTCTTCGTGGGAGTTGGCTCACAGCTGGAGACACTTAACCAGCTTCAGCTACCGGCCTTGGCGCAGGAGAGTCTGCCTGTGTCAGAATCCCCTGCTGGATCCTCTGGGACCAAATCACTGCTCTCATTCCTGCTTCTCCCCCTCCTAGTTTGGGCTCTCAAGCCCTTTCAACATGTGAGCCATGTGAAGGGGCTGAGCTGGCACCAGGGACAGTGGGGGGACATCAACACCCTTTAGCAGCGATGGCCAACACCTCACTGCATCCCACACTGCCAGAGTCAGGGGTGATGTCAGGCTTCATTTGCTGCTTAATTAAAAACTCTCACACAGGTCCTGTTTGTGACAGTAAGAGCAATGTACCAGGCGTGCTAGTTCTAATTGAATTTTCAGGCTTGTGGAGTTGAAAGAGGAGTGAAATGTAGGGAGACTTCCATCGTCCCCTATCAGCTGAAGGATTCTGTCTCTGGGGAGCCTCTCAGGACGAGGAGGGGCAGGTCAGCTTCTCCTGGTGCCCCACTGCAAGGTCTGGGAGGCACAAATGAGACCATGCTAAATCACACTAATGAATCATTAAATTCATCATCGATTTCAAGGCCTAAGGCCCTTCAGGAGCAGAAAGGAATTTGTTTACTCTTTAAAAACATTTTGTCAAGATTTTGATACAGAAAATATGTGGTGTCCCAGAAGGTTGGACTTGTTCATCTTGGAGGTCTTTTCCACTCTTTATGATTCTTTATAGATAATCTGTTTCCCTCTACTCATTTTTCTTCACTTAAAGTGGGGTGAAGCCTTGAGCTTTGACTATATATATAGATCTATCTATATCTGTATCTCATCTATCTATCTATCTATCTATCTATCCATCCATCCATCCATCCATCCATCCATATCTCAATTCTAATTCATTCCATGTTGAAGGGCCCAGCACTCGAGCTCTGACAAACATTTAAACCCACTAACTTTCCATTATGGCTGTGTATATGATTTTATCAAAGAAAAATTAATTCAGTGTTTCTCTATGTTGTGCACGTAGCTTGACAAAGCGTCTGCCTGAACAGGGCTGTGTAAAAAATAAAAATAATCAGTTTTGTGCAAGTTTCATGAGTCAAGCTGCCAAACCATGTTTTTGAAATGGATAGATTGCTTAACTTTATTCATACATCTTATGGTAATTTCCCCTTCCTAAGGTATAAAAATGACAGATATGAGTGTTTTGTGGTAATTTTTCCTTCCTCACAACTTTGATTTGGAAGTGAATTTAAGCTCTAGAAATTAGCGAGGGCTGAAGAATAACTCAAAGCACTTTGCAGCACAGAAAATGCACAATTTACATCTGAATCTCGGCTGTAGAGTAAGAACATGGAAGTGTCACTACAGACAAAATTCAAGGGTGCTATTTCTGCCTTGCATTTCCATCTCATTTGGAAATCTTGATCCTTTGCTGCCGTGGGTTCCATTCTGAACTCTACGGGGTCACAAAAAGAAATGGAAGAGCAGACATATGGAAAAACCTGTGTGATTGTGGCACAACGAAAAGAGAGACTGGTGTAAAACTCTCAGAACACTGAATTATTTCACTCTGTGTGTTTCTATTGTGGGTCTTCAGCCATAGAATTCCTGCAGGATGCTTTACTTGTGGATTCTGCACAACAGGATGAGTAAAATAAGACATGATCTCTAGCTTGTCAGTGATTATCTGGAAGAAAAACACAGAGAATCTGGAACTCCTCCAATGAAAGCAAATTTTGAAAAAGACTTGAAAATTGAGCTACACCCTTTTCTTACAGCACTAGAAACTGTTTACTAATAACTTTACTATGCTTGTTTACTGCTCCCTAGTGCTTAATTATTATTTTTAGGGATGTAGGCTTTATTTCATCATTTTAACATAAGAACTGTCGCTTGAGTTGAGGAAACAGAAAGGATGGAATCTGCAATGCACAGCGTACAGCTGGTTGAACTGTGCACAGCAAATAATTTACTGGCTCAGTTAAGCCTTATTATCTCTCTGAAAATTGTCCAGACACAGACTTTGATTATTATGAAATTGTTAATTACTCAAAATTGTTTGACAAACATTTTATAGAAACGGAGTCCAACTTACGGGCTGGTCTCAAGCTGTCTTTTATTCTCCGCCCCGAGCTCCTGCAATGTGCTGGTGGGACAAGCACAGTGTCTGGTGGTTTAGATGCACAAAGTCGGCAGAGGGGAAGCCAGTAGATGGTGCTCAAGGTTGTGAAGCCAAATTCTAGGGGTTTAGGGAGGAGGAAAACGTGTGGTTAAGCCCTGCAAATGTCAGTTTTTGTCTGTGTGTGTGTTTACACTCAGCAGGTAAGTCCCCTAGTTTTTGGCTTCCCACCCACCTGAAACATTTAAAATATTTGAGGGATGGGGCATTGAGTAAAATGTCCTTGTGAGCTCATGCTGCCAGGAGAAATCACAGCACTGCTCTGGAGAGAAAAATCCCAGTGTGGAGGAAAGCTTAAGGAGAAGGGCAAACTTCATCCAAAAGCCACAGTTTTCCATTTTTGCCTCTCCTTCTTGAGAGCTGGTTTACCCTAAAAATTCCCGTTATTTGCAGGATGGCAACAGGAGCAGTCTCTTTAGGCTTTGCTGCCTACAGTTCACTTTCATCAAAGCCCTGGCAGCAGTGATCATTGCCTAGGAGTGGTGTTCACACCTCATGTTACTCATTTTTCCCAAAGGAATTCTTCTTTTTGAAAATTAGCATAACCAAATCTTCAGGCACCTCTGCTAAGAGCTTCCTGGGCTGCATGAATTCTTAATTGCCTCATTGCCTGCCTGAAAGATTTGGATTCTCTTAGTCTAAGGTGTAGAAGTCCAAAGGGAGGTGTGGTAATTATCTTCCAGTACATAAGAGGTTGCTGAGAAGCAGGAGGCCATAAATTCTCTATATCTGCTCCACAGAGTGCAAGTTTTAACAGGCTGAAATTAAGGCAGGGGATATTTAGTCTGAACATTAAGAAAAGCCTTTATAACTTCGAGGGTAATGAAGCACTGGACTAGATTTCTGAGAGAATATCCCTATCAAGAGTAATATTTAAGCAAAGACTGGGGAAAAAAGTGTCAATTTTATCATAAATAAAGTATATTCTGTTCTAAAGAATGTGTGAATGTGTATGTAGGTGACCTGGATGAGTTCTCAAAATCTCCTCCATCCTAACTTCTGGTTTGCTCACCAAAGGTAGATTCCATTGGCTCAAATATTTTTCATAGTTCTGCAAATAGGTTTTTTGATAATAGCATGTAGTGCAAAGACTGGACCTACCCATATAGGCTTTTTACCTGATTTATCAGTTTTTACTTCTATTTACCTTTTTGCTTTCAAGCCCTATAAATACTCCAGATTTCCAGCTTTTGATAGGTAAACAGGAAGCCTGCTTGTACGCTTCAGTTCTCTCTGCTTTTTACAGAAAGAAGATAAAAGAGACATAAAGCATTAAGTCTGCAATTTGGTCACATGTATATTTCATAAAGGCAACTTACTGAGTAATATATGGAAGGCTTTTGCAGGCAATCTTTACGAGGCACACTGTGCTTGGTGAGTGAGGTGCTTGCATTATTGATTTTAATAGAATTCTGCAGAGTAAGGATAAATTGTGGTAATACTGCCTAAGAAGGTGCAGCAGACTAAGGCTCAGATGGCTGCTGGGATATATTCTGTGACCAGAACGCTGTTTTATGACCAATAGAGGCAGCAATTCCATAATGTACAAGGTCCAAGTGCAATAAACAGGCCTTTGGTGCCATAGATTTCACCAGGGTTTGGAGCAATAAAAATGTTTACGATGCTGAGCATTATGGTGGTATATTGCTTGGAAAACATGCAACAATAAGAAGGAGATTGTGTTTGCAGCAGCACTTTAGGAAGGTTGTGGTTTGCTCAGAGAAGCTTGCACCCCCATTCTAATGTGTGTCCAAACAATTCTCTGTTCTCTCTGCTGTTAACAGCTTCTTCCACGTAATTTCTCCTGTTTTTTCCTTTATTGTGTTTTCCAAATTGGGGCATGGAATGCATCTCTTTTTATAGCTGGAGACAGATAATGCCTATCTCAAAAATCCCCCCTGTTCTATTTGGGGTGATTCTTTGTCATTTAATAATAACCAATTGCTTCTGCACGGTAAATGTCCATTTGTATGCTCTCCACTCTCACCCTGAGCAAGATGTGTTGCCTCAGCCCTTAATGAAACTGAACTTAGCTCATAATTAAAGAATTCTGGTGGTCTCCTTCTAACAGACATCAAATGATGCAGTATCTTGCAGAGTACTACCAGGATATCATTACACTTGATTTTCTTTTATACCCCTTCCCATTACACTCCTAGCTGGAACCAGATTATTAACAATGACATTTAATATGTTAAACTCATTATTAATTCTGAATATTAATATTGGGCAAGGTGAGAAAAAAATCTAAGTGCTGTTTAAAATACCTCCTAAATGCTGTTTGAAATGCTGTTTTTTATCTGTGTGGGTATATTTACATACCTGAAAGTACCCAAATGTTTGTGTGCATAAAGAAAAGGCTGTGTTGGGACTGGTGCATTCAGTTCCATCTGCCTGGAGGGCAGGATGAGGACTGGCACAGCAAAGGTGCAATCAAAAGATTGAAGGGAAGGTTTGTGAGAGTCTCTGTGTGAAAGGGATGGAGTGCACAGATGTGTGTATTCACTCCTGGGCTCTGGCTTCTAAAGCAGGCACTGCTAAATAGAAAAATAGCTCCAATGGATTGCGTAAGAGAGATGAAGAAAGAGAAGGGGAAATCAGCCTCAAATAAGTGATTTGCCCAAACTGATGCAAAATTTAGTGGTTGGGTCATTACTGGAACCCAGGTTTCCAAAATCTCCAAGCCTCTCTCTTGGAAGTGAGAAACAGCAATAGAAGTTAAATGGCCCTGAGCACCAAATTCTGCTTCCAGTTCTGAAATCTAGTCTGTTAAAACAATAATTTTGCACATCAAGTGCAAAAACATTTGGAGGAAAAGAAATTTTGCAGTAAAATTTGATTGAATTTGTTTGTTCTTCTTTGTTCTTGCTTTACAACTATTACTCTTTTTTTTTGGTTTGGTTTTAGTGTTAATCATTTATGAGGAAAAAAAGGCAAGGAGGGAAAGGAAGAAAATTCTGAAGCAATAAACACTGAATTGATGGAACATAAAATTCCCATGTATTTCAACACAACTTGCTCATAGCAACAAAGTCTTCTGCATTGCTATTGCAAACCTTATTTTTGTTTAATAAAGTTTATACAATCTGTCAGTTTTTAAATTAACTGCATGACTGGCTCCAACTTCAGTCACGACATTTTAAGACCATGTAAACATAATCACTGGCTGTGAATGAAATACAAGGATGTGGAACTGGCAGAGACTGCAGGGAATGTGAAGGGAAAACTTGTTATTTTACTGACAAAACAAAACAGCAAAAAAAATTTTTAAATAACTTCTGTACTGTTTTTTTAAGGAATTTGTAAGATGCTAATTTACTTTTTTTTTTCTCTTTCCATGAAGTTATGGCTGTTTATCCTTAGTTTGAGCTTCTCATTGTAATTTTTCACATTGATTTTCAAAATTGTTTTTCAAAATGGTATGACAATGCTGAAAAATGAGTGAAATCAGACTCTTGCAACTCCATTTTCCAGGTGAGGGGGAAATAAAAGAAGGAAAAAAGAAAAGGCCTGTTTCTTCAGATGAATTTGATACATTTGCAACCATGGTTTGATAAAAATTTAAAGTGTGAAAATAAAGTGATTAAAATGCAAACCTGGTGTGACTCTCCAGACTGGATCTATTTGAAGGACTCATCTGGATTGAAATACAAATGCCTGTGAACAGCACTGGTGTGAGAAACTCCAGCACACCACGGTCTCTGTGCTACTGCAGGGTGATGAAAATGTCTTTTTTTGGGTCTAACTTTGCTCCCTGACTCCTGAGAGGCTGCAAGTGGTCAGTCTGTACTTTACAATGAGACCCTTAAGGCTTTCAGGTGGCAGCAGATGTATTGCAGCACCTTTTATGAAGGTTGAGGCTGCCTAGGGAGGTATCTATTCATTCCTCTGATCACAGGCCATTGTCTTCACCAGGCTCACTTAGCAGCCTGACAGGAATGAGGAATAAATTCTTGGAGAAATGACAGACCATTGCATTCCTCCCTGCTTTTTTGCTTCAAGTGACAAGTGCAAGTCTAATTAGATATACATATTCCCATTTGAAATTCTTAATTGCTGAATGGTTTTCACCCTGGGGAGAGGGTGAGAGAACCAAACTGATGCACCTCAACCGTGCTGCCTAATGCAGCACTGGAAGGGGCTCAGACACAGATGTGGAGAGCCTGGTAAAAAAAATCTGTCTGGGTCAAACTGAGCCAGAACATGCACTGTGGAGTGAAAGAAATACAGTCTTTATGTGACCAGATGGGGATGGAGTCTGGTGGGCTACAGATTTCCTATTAGAATTTTTGGTCCAGTTCATCATACAGGGCCTCACAATATTAAAATCTTCAGAAATCATTGCTTTAAGGTATGTATTGATTTTCCTCTTTCTTAGGTTTTGAAGTATGAAGGCTATGCTTACAGAGAGGAGAAAAAACAAACCAAGAACACAGAAACTATGAAATGTGGTCTTAGAATAGCAGTGATAATTATTTTTGATTGAAAGAGTATTTATAGATACTCCTCCCATAGGTGTTGCTATAATCCAGAAATCACTTAACCTCATTGAGGAATTAATAAGAACTTTTTTTTTTTTATTGAAACCTTTTTTAATCTTCCTTTCAGCAGATTAGCAGGATCAAAGTTTTCAAAGTATGTTGGAAATAAGGTTTAGGAGAACTGATGGGCTAAATCCTCAGATGATATAAATCAGCTTACCTTCAGTGATTTCAGTAAATACAGTGGTAATAAGAATAATATTAGATCACTGTGGAAGAGATGAAAACAGCAGGCAAAATATAAACCCATCACCCAGAGTTTGTAGGAAAACCAGCACGAGATTACAGGAGGGACAGGTGTGGTTTGTGTTTTCCTTACGCAGAGATCTCATCTCCAGGCTGCAAGCAGTGTAAACACAAGGCACTCCGGGATTAGTTCAGAATATCTCCTGAATTCCTTCTGGGAGCTGACAGTAAAACTTTTAAAAGAAACAGCTAAGGGTTATTAGTAACACAAGTAAGAATCTTCAGGATGGGAACAGTTAGAATTTCCCAAGGGAGCTGAGCAGGATGCTGAAGTGAGAGAGGTGGGAGCACACCCTGCCCTAGACAAGAACATATGTTAATGGAAATAACTTTAACAAGTAACCTAGTTATATATGAAACAATTAGTTTGTCTCAATACAGGTGTTTTATGCCACTTCAGAAGCCCTGGGACATTGAACAGATTTGTATTAGGCTGATAGATAGGACAAAGCAATGAGAGCAGCTTCCCTGGAGTGGCAGCTGCAGTCTGGACAGGATGTCTGATATTTCAAATACATTACAATCCTGAGCTTACACCACTGAATTAATGCTCCAATAATTTGAATGATGTTTTATTTCACTGCAAATTAAATTGAGAAATATTAATGCTATGGAAAATTATGTCACAGCCATCCATTTTTCTTCTTGCCCTTTATATTTATGAATGTAAGGGGAGAAAACCTTTTCTTTTAGACTATATCATGTAAATGTTTGTGTCAGTTCACCCAAAAATTTGCTGATCTGTCTATGGGTAACTTTCACATACTCTAAAGATTCTTGAGTATCAGGAAGTAATTTAATCTCTCTAGAAATACCCCAGGTCATAGGAAAGATGATGAGGATCTTTGGGAATTAATAACAACACATACCATCAGACACAAAAGTGTTTAGTGTAACTTAAATGGTATTTAGACTGCACTGACTTCTCTCAAAAGAACAAAAGTAGTTCCATAATCAGCATGTTCTCCCTTAGATCTGCTTAGTTCAGGTTAGCTGTATTCCTGGAAAACAGTGACAGAAGAACCAGGGGATGGTCTCCAGTATCCAGCAGAATCCTTTGTAAAGTCAGACTTGGCCAGGAGTGGATCAAAAAGAAATCTCATTTTGCCCAGTGCCTTGTTCTCGCAGGAGGTTACACATTTGGTTAATATATTTCTATGTAAGACCTCAAAATCAGTTGTGGAGAAACCATAACACAACAATGTTATAAAAGCAACAGGAGATTTTTTACCAGATCAGTAATGGAACTTAATGGAAAATACCTCACAGACAGTATAACATTTGGCAGAGAACATGCAAACCAATATGAGATATGAATATTTTTATTGATAAACCTGAACATTAAGATTTTTTAGTCCATGAGAGTTCTGTGTCATTAAGTGGTTATAAAAGTCAGAAAAGAAAATTACACATTGCCAAAATGCAGGCTGGTTATTGTATATCAAAATACTTTGTCCACCAGTTTGAAATTTTTTTAGGTCCAGCTTTTAAAGCCTAATTTAAAACTTTCTATGGAAGTTGGATTATAGTTGAAATATTAACAAGGACTTAGGAGAGGCATCAGGAATTTGCAGTTGCAGTCACCACACCTGGCAAGGGTACTGGATACTAAGCAGAGGAAGGGAAATATATTGTTTACCCATGCCAGTACAGACAATCTAGAGTTTAAATTAAGCATGATATAGAAATAGAAATATAAAATAAGACACCATTAAAATTTGTGTCCAAACATATAGTAGCAGTAGTAATAATAATAATAATAATAGCAATAATAATAAACATAAATCCAATTGGAAATGTCCAAGAGATTAAATTAAGGATATATATGCATAATCCACATTCCTAAGAGCTGTTGCCACTCTCTGAAAATGAAGTGTGTATTTTTCTTAAGAGAATGACACTTGCTGTAATTACTAATTGGAGGTTACTTCTATGGAGAGTAATTTTATATCCATTTAAATTTTCTAAATTATTGTGTGTTCTTATATGTGTGTTCTTAGATATGGGCCATCATATCTATCTGCTGTCACATTTCACTTGCCATCTACATGGTAAAAGCTACATGGTCATCCAGAGAGGAAAAAGCCTATTTCCATTCCCTTATTTAGCTGAGTATTGTTTTCTAGTGAAGTGTCAAAAAAACCTACCCCAGAGATAAATAATGAAGAATATAATCCCAAAAATCAAGATTGAATAGGCAAGCAAGGAAAGGCGTGTTATCCGATGAAGAATGGAAGACAAATGGCAGCTGAGGCAGAAAGGTGCACTGTAGCAGTGCATTTCCACACCCAAACAGATGTTCCCAAATAAGGAAAAGGGGGTTCAGTTACACCCCTGACTTTTAAAAAGAAGCATCAGAACTTTCCATCCTTCCCTTATCACAAGTGGCCCAGTGCCAGCACAGGGGCACTGGTTGGGCTTTAGAAATGTTTCTCAAAACCTGTAGATGTTTCTATTGGCAGCAAACCAAATTGTCCCTCTTTGATCACTCTACACTTAACAGGGAGCACAGAGGTGCTCAGGTGCTTTTTTTGGGCAGCCCTAGCCAGTGCAAGAGTTCTCTCTGCACTGCGTTCGACTTATATTTCTTTTGTTTGCTACTGTTCATTATTTTTATCATTATTAAGATGTTTTCTTTTACAAAGCATGTACAGAGAAGTTTCTCGATATTATTAAGCCACTCTGGGAGGATGCAGGTCAACTCTCAGACTTGATACATCTTCAGGAAGCTTATTGTGCTCTTTCCATGTGTAAGATTGTATCACTGCGTGATTCACCTGCCTTCAGACCACAGTGCTGTCTCCTGTGGGATGGATCCCCCCATGGAGCAGAGGAAGAGTGGGAGGAATCCTCCCCTGAGGAGGAAGGAGCAGCAGCAAAGACAACGAGTGATGGACTGGCCACAGCTCCCGTTTCTCATCCTCCCTGTGGTGCTGGAGGGGAGGAGGGAGAGAAACCAGCAGTGAAGCTGAACCCAGGAAGAAAGGAGAGGCTGGGGGAAGGTGCTTTAAAAGGCACAAAAGGATCAATGTCTGTCCTCATGGTGCTGTGCTAAAAAAAATATTGGTTTACTAAAAATACTGATTTACTGGGAGAAAGAGGCTATTTCAGAATGCCCTACTTCTGCTGCAGATTGGGCACACAAACTTTGCCCACAGAAGAGGAATTTGGATGAAAAAGTCTCTTCATGTCAGTGTTGAGCTGGTTTTAGAAATGAAAATCTAGGGCAAGCGCTCAAGATTAAAGAATTCTCAGAATGGCTAATTTACATAGCAGAATGAATCATCCAGTGTTTGAGTGGAAGAAGGAAAGCACTCGTACCTTCACACACTCCTGAAAGCTCATCCCTCTGATGGCCAATATGGCTATAAATACACCTCAGAGCAAGACAGGTGGCAATGGCCTTTTTCTGGATAGTATCCTACAGAACTGATGAGTCCTCAGTGATCAGAAAATATAATTTCTTCAGGAATTTGTACAGTTGTCCAAATCCATGAAGTAGGAAAAATGTTGATGTCTCATTTTTACATCCAATTGTTGCAAAAATGAAAGATGTGACCTTCTTAACTAAGGTCACCCAGTGGAAAAACTGGAATATGAACCCAAGTAAATATAGCCTGAAGAGTGCTCCATCCTCTAGGCACCACTGTGGAACAGACGCTCCAAAATCATAATCTTAATAGCAGGATAGATAATTTTGTGTAGTGCTTTATCCTTTACATTCATCAACATAATTGAAAGGGAGAACATCTGAATAACTTCAGCTTTCAGGGTACAAACCAGAAACTGGGCAGCAGAGAACAGGGATGTTTTTATTCCATGTAGCCAGTAATGCCAGTCTTGCCTCCTTTTCCTCCTCTAAATTCTCATTCAGTTTTTATAAGAAAAGCAAATCCAAATATAAGCACATTGAAAACATAAGCAAGACTAGTGCCTAGTTACTGAACACATTCACACAGGATTCCAGAGAGCAGATCTAGAGCTGCCATTATCCAGAGAGATCAGATGCTTGTTCATAGTCTGCAAGTGACAGAATAAGGGTATCATAGTTAGAATGTACAAAAAAGAAAACAAAAACCCCCAAAAAAACCCTACCAAAACCCACAGATACTGAATATTTTCTCATTATTAACATTTTCCATTGCCATTCCAATTCCCTTTGCATAACTGTATTGGTTTTGACTGGTAAAAGTTAAATTAGCTTTTGTCATTCTCTGTTTTTTTACCTATCTGCATAAACATTTGTGTGCTGTTCTGGGACAGTGAGCACCTCACTGAGTTCAGGAAGGAATCCAGACATGAGAGGATTTATCTGCTGAGTGCTTTCAATTTTATTAAATCTTGCTGGACCTTATGTCCAAAAATATCTGTTTGGTGACAGCTTCTCTTCATATCTGACGTACAGGAATTACCATCTTTTCACAGGTTCTGAAAAGAAAATCAGCTGTTACAAATGCACAACATGGAAATTAAAATTCTCTTCAGGATTGCCAAAATTTCCAGAAAGGTAGAGAGGAAATGAAGAGCTCCTGGAAAAGTAAAAGGCTGGAAATATAATAAATGACTGCAGCTGGTTCAATACCTCATATTCTGAATTTTCAATGTTAAATAAGCTCTAAATAAAGCTTTTAAGTCCTCATCCCCTTTTATTTCTATCTCTCTCTCTCTGTCATTTTTGTTTAAGCCCCTAAGACTAGCTGGATCTAAGAAAACACAAACAAGATTTGCTCCTAAATCATTAAGATTTGAGTAAACTGTGAGCAGTTCAATATCTGTGAGATTAGAACTAAGCACTTTTTCCTTTTTATGGGGGATCCATGTACCCATAATGTTGAGAATTGAAGTAAATTAATAAGCATTCTTTAAGTTATGGAAAAATATCTTTTATAGAAGTGTTTCATTTTCTTCCCTTTACAGAAATTTCATAATTATAAATACTAATAAAACCAAACAAAATCGTTTTACCTATTCAACCTTTTTCTCCAACTGCAAGAATTTTCTTGTGATTATAATTTCTGAATTCATTAAAATGGCTAAACTATTAATCTATCTGTTTTGTCTATGTATTAGGTTACCATTTGTTTTATTTAATTTTCCAAAGAATAGTTCCTATCAACCATTTTATTTTCATTAAAATGAGAAAAATATGACTGCCTATTTCTGCAATTTAATTATCCAGATCCTTTTGTAACCTTTGCCTGTAGCTACTTAGAGACAGGGATTTATTTAAAAGCATTATGATATTATCTTGTCTCTCATTCATCACAAAACCAGTTTAATGCAAAAGCTAATTGTTTCCATGACATATTTCAGGGGGGTTTGATGCATCTTTGAGCTCAAAAGATTGTGAACTTCATGAGTTGAGCATCAAACTCATGATGCTCACCAGATGAGCTGCAGTTTGAGCACGTGCTTCCTTTGGAAACCAGACTGTAATTTGGATATTGTGCTATTTTGCATTTTTGCGGGGCATTTTCTGTGTTGTTTGGCACAGTCCATTGCTGCATATTTTGGTGATGTCTGTGCAGGGGGATGCTCAGAGAGGAGAACCCCACATCTCTAGGATTGAGTAAAGCTTTATGACAGGTTGATCCTCCACGTGCTGCAGTTGGATCCCAAATAACTGTGTAGGTACAACCTGTAAAACCCAGTAGAATTACATGCTTGTTTGTATTCTTACTAGAAAACCAAATGGTTCTGTTTCCATGGAATTGATACTCGCCCTGCTGCCTCACAGTAACAGGTTTTCTTTTATGTGGAGCAGGTGGCTAACACTGAAAAACCTGTTTTCATGGTGGGAAAGATTTATTGCCCTCAAAACTGATCTCAGAAAATTTGCAATTGGTGAGCAACTGCTGTTTGAAAAGCAATGTAGATAAACAATACAAGCACAAAAGGCAGAAAGCATAGAGGGAAGAATAGCTCAGCTGTTTTGTCTTGGGAACTCACTTTTATCAAAAGGCCTTCCAATTCCCTATAAAACAACCTCATGAAAAAAATTAAAGCCTGTACATTTCTTGTGATGACTTAGATTATCTTGAATCCTTAATTGTTTTAAATTAATTATAAAAATGTGTGGCTAAAATAGTCTTGGATGGTCTCCAGCAAGTCTTTTTTACTGTATTTTAAAATATAACTTTTATGCTCATGGCTCCTGTTGAATAACTGGAATGTTCATCACTAATTATCTGTTTAATTATGCTTTTCCTTCTTGATTGAACTGGAAAGAAGAGGGATACATGGAGACAGGAGGCACTGAGGCACTTTTCTATTCTTCTTACCTGAAAAAACTACTTTGAATTTGATGGTGCTTTGATTCAAAAACACTGAGTCTGACATTTATTTCAAATGTACTGGCAGGATTTGACTGATTTCCTTGAGGCTTCACAGACTCACATTGGCTGTTTGGTTGATGAGGTATAACATGAAATTACCGAAAGAAAAAAAGGTAAGCTATAGTTAATACATCTAAACCAGACTGAACTTTAGTTTCAGTACAACTGATATGATGCATGTTAGATATGTTTGAGTTTTCTTCCTAAATTTAGCCAAGATTTGAACGAGATATTTGTTGTAAGAAGGTTTTCTAAGCTCTATCTGTAATCAACGGAGAAAGGAAGTGTTTAAGGGTCACATACCAGGTGTAGATAAAATCTATCATCTCCTCTCTTTTAACCTATTTTCAGATTGATATGGGCACTTGCTGATAACTAACTTGACCCAAAACTACAGAATTTAAAGAGAAGGGACACATTCTTCTTCCTGAGTGAGAAGTTAATCTTGGCCCATGGGAGGAAACTCAAGCAGAGTGCAGAGTTACCTGAGAGTGCAGAAACTCTCACCCTGTGCAGAGTTACCTGAGCTGGGGTGTCCTGCAGCCCTTGTATTGAATCAGGGTTGCAAAACTCAGGGTTCTGATGGCAAAGCACTGGCACTCAGCTGTCTGCAACAAAAGACTTAAAGCAGGAAATCACATTTTCTAATTCCAGAGAGAATCCAAGGTTGCTTGTGAGGTGGCACATGGATGTAATGCGTGATTGAATGAAGTCTAGAGCTTGCAGAGGAGAAAATAGTTAAGTGTATCATGGGGTTTTTTGCTTTTGGTTTTGTTTTATTTTTTTCCAGGACGTGACTTAAGTTTCCATCAGAGGTTCTGCACACTTCCATTTCTTTGTGTGGAAAGGCATACCCTTCCCATCTTCATCCATATTCAAACACTAATAAACAGATGGTCAAATTAAGGAGACCCTATCATCCAGAAAATTAAATGAATTAGAAAATCACCAGAGCTTAGTTTCCCAAAACATTCCTTCTTCCATTAAAATAAACACACCAGCTTACTTTCCCCTCTGCTTTTCTTCCAAACATTTTCAGAATCATGAGATCAAATAATTAAGCTAGTGGAAAATCCCTTGTTGGTATTAGAAACAAGCTCTACTGGGAGGAAGACTAAGATAACAGCTGGTTATTACAGAACAAGATATTTCATTACATTAAGCATATCTGCTTAAGAAAAAAGGAAAGTCAGACTTTGAACTTGTTGGATCAATGATTACAATGGTATTGGAACAGACTTGAATAGCTCTATTCTGCATTGAGGGGAGAATAAGGAGATATTCTAACAGGATTTACTTGTTATACAAAATTCAGGTTAGAAAACAATGAACAAAGAAGAGAGGATCTTCTGATGCTCAAAGCAAAAGGCAGGCAGTGAGGAAATTATATGAGGGCAGCAATTAATCCCATCCCATTAGGGCACACTGGTGACTGTACTCTAGAACAAGCTGAAATACAAAATGCAAGCAATTAATTTTAGGAGTTGAACAAATCTTGGTTTTGTCCATAGCTACCTTGCCCTAAGTCTTTTCTGTAAAGCCCTGTGTGGAGGAATCTGGTACTTCACAGGGCATGGGGACTGCATCTGAAGTGCATCTGTCACCTCCGTGGCAGTAAGCAAGGGCCAGAAAAGGCAGTGAGATGATCAAGAGAAACCTGTAGAGGTGCTAAGGAAAGAGAATGACCCCTACCAGCCAACTTACAGACCAGCATCAAATGATGGGAGACCTGGTTAGTGAGGCAGTTAAAAATGAATTGTAGTAATTTTAAGGAGTGAACCCTAATTTTATGGTCAGTACTAGGAGCAGTAGCAACACTTGATAATCCCTCCAAATCCTCCAACAGCATCTGACTCACCAAACGTGAGCTTTACTAGGTAACATTTTTTTAAGCATTTTCTACTGTCATCCTCTGTGCAGGCATGTGGGGCTCTCCTCTTAGTGCATGAGAGGCCTTAAACATTCTCAGATGCCTTTTCATCTCAGCCTCCAGAATTTCAAATATACTTTTGGAAAAGATAACATTCCTTCTCCTTTTCCACAATTTTTTTTTTTTATGCTTCTGACAGCTGGACTATGAGATTTCTGAGAGAGTCCCAAACATATTTTACACCCCAAATAAAAACAGTGAGTTAATCTATTAAATAATGTTTAAAAATCAACATGTTTTCCTCCCTTTTGTAACATCCTTTGCACTACAGTCCACACTTCTCCCTCTCATTTGTAACAACCTCTAATATCCAACCAAACTATTCTATGACAGTAAATGTAATGCTGGGTCTCAGTCTGACTATTGGTATTAAAACCAGTACTGCTGTTACTCCTGCAGCAGCTTTTACACTTTTCCCAGGGACAGATAATTCCATGTGAACACTATCAAACATTTTCCAGAGAAGAGCCAGTGATCTTCCATACTGCCCTGACCCTCTAAGAACACCCAGAGGCTGCTCTTGGACTCAGCAGCCCAGAGTGCCCCAGAAGAAAGTTGTGCTGGGTCATTTGCTGTGACCAGTCTCCCTTTCTGCCCTCCTACTCAGCAGGTGAGCTTCTGCTGAAAAAAAGGGTCCAGAAGCATCTTGCTCTCTGAAAAATATCAGTGCTTACCCTTCCATACTGGTGCGGTACTTGAGGAGACATAAATTATCTGTGTTTATGACATTCCCATTCTTCTTGTCAATGTTTGAAAATTCCAGGATGCAATGAATCTGGAAACCCCTATATTTTCAGCAAAAACCCCTCAGATAAGGTTGCTTTATTATCCCACATAGGATGCAGAGTTTGTTCTATGAGTCTGATGCTGTAAAACAGCCCTTTGCATTAAACAACTAATGGATTTCTTCATCTAAGCTTTTCAACTTGAAATCATCTACATCTTTTCATGATTTATCCTTCTTTAACCTCTTTCTTGAATCCCTATAACTTAACACAAGTAAATAAAATTTGGCATTAATTTTTAATGAAAATATTCTGTGGCAAACTGAGAACTCAGAAGGCTTGTTCTGGAAATGTCAATGCAAAACATTTCAGCATTTCTGATGCGAAAGGTTTTGTTCCAGCATTTCTAAAGCTGAGAGTTTTATTTCAGAAAAAGTTAACTGCCACTTTCAAAAACTCAATGCTTTCACACTTTTTTTCCCCAGTAAAATCAATTTACCAGATCCCATACACGTTCATGAGTAATTTTGTTGTTTATAAGACTGAATTTTTTAAAGTGATTTTACTTTTCTCAGAAGAAAAAGCATCGTCTCAGCTATGCTTTCTGAATTACTGCTTCTGCCTTCTTCCTTGCAATTTGATTGTGAAGCCTGAAATCATTAGATACACAAAATGTATCTAAAAATCCCCAGGCTGCAGTAAGACCTGGGACTTAAAGGTACCTCAGTTGAGCAGATGAAGGGATTTATTTATTTAAATAAATCCCAAAACAAGTACCAAACAAGCACCAAAAAAAGTACCTGTGTGGCATGAGGCTTTCCAGGGAGTTATGTTATGGTTTGTCCATTACTGCAAAGGGAAGGTAATGAGAATATTCAGCTCTTTATGGGGAGCATATGGCACCCTGGCAGCCTTAGCAGCTTGTTAAGAGCAACAAGTACTTTAATATCCTTTTAAAATGTAAATCCTCGATGTTTATGCCAAATCCAGACATCTATTGGTTAATCTGTGCTGACCCTGCAGCAAACAGGTTTGTCTTGCCGGGCCAGCAGCAGAATTCCTCAGCAGAGTGGAGAGATGGAAAGATCTGCTGAACTTTTCCAATCAACGCCGTGAAAGATGTGCCGTTCTAATACAGGAAAAATTGTGTTAAACCTGCACATCTTTGCAGTCCTGCACTCCCTCTCGTACCACCACACAGAAATAGGAATATATTTTTCCTTAAGATGTACCTTCCTTTTTGAACACTCAAGAGGTTTCCTGCACTCGTCTTCTGTTCAGATGCAATGAAAGCCGACGGAGCCTTTTCCTTTTGAAATATAGGCCCTCAAAAAAATAAAAAATTGCTTTTGCTAACTACTTGCTTTCTCATGCTTTTTCACAAACAGATCCCTGGCCAAACCTCAAGGTGATCAATACAGTCTTTCAAAACCATTCCTCAGTGGCAGACAGTTTGAATAAATGAAATTTAAGGATTCAAGAACCCAAAGCAATTTAATTTTTTTACTTGCCAAATGAAACATAATTGTTTTTCTATATCTACTAGATAGATAGATACTTGCTAGGCCCTTAAAAAAAGAAAAACTCAGGGAAATTAATGTCTTGAAAGCACTTATTTACCTTCACAGGAATTTTTATGGGGATTTTTAACTAACAGCTATGTTAATTATTTTCAATTGGGCAGCACAATGTAGCCTATTGTCTCAAACAACTGACTTTGCATTTTCAAATAATTTCAATATTTTCATGAATCTAGTCAAACTTAACTTTTCTCATTAGCAAATTCTTGAAGTAGAGGGATTAATTTCTTATAAAATCAGACTGAGAAAATACAGTATTTTTGAAAGAGGATCGTAGCTTGCTAACTCTGAAGCACTATGAAAAACAGAGTATTTTGGAGATTTTTCCAGAACTCTGAGGCCTGATAATATTTCCCAAAAGCAGGCATCAAGGAGAAGATTCATAGCTGAAGTACAATGTCCTTTTTGCTTGTTGTTTATAGAATAAGGAGGAAAGAAGAAAAAAACCAAAACAAAAAACTACAGGTGTTTTTGAAAATATAAATTTAAGAAATATAAACAGTTTCATTTGTTGGTTCAGCCAAATACTTGGTTCATGACCTGTAAAAATCTTCAGATGTTTCTGAGTTTTAACTCAGTTGCATGAGCAGATACAATGATGAGAAGAGGGAAATGATCTCTGGCGATATTTTTAAATTAAATTTCTCAACCATGTTCATAGAAGAAGCCTTTGCTGCAGTCAGAGAGAGGAATGCCTTGAATTTGTTCCACTGCATGGAGCCAAGGAAAGTGCTTGGGCTTAAAATAAGAGGCAGAGGGATGAATTTGGTCTTCAAGCTGAGTGTCCTCAAAACCTTTTAATCTGAACAAACAGATCACAATTTTGTGGGAGGTGTATCTCTATTAGATTTAGAGATGGGTAAACATTTAATGACTTGAGAAAAAAAGGGGAAACAAATCCTCCTCAAGGACTTGTCTGGCTGAGTTCCATTCATATTAATTTCAATAATTTCATCATAAAAAGCTTAAGAAAATTCTGCCTGTATTAATGATGTATTAACCTAATAGATGAAGTTCATCCTGAAATGTGACTTAAACCAATAGAACTGGTCCAGTCCAGGGCAACTGAAATCTAGGATAAGTATAATGATTTTTAGAAACCTGCTTGGCAAACCTGATCTTTGTTGCAAAATACCAAACTACAAATCAAAAAACATATGGACATATAACCTCAGAAACTGTAAAAGAACAGAAGCTTTGTTGGGTGATCTCAGGGCGTGCCAAAAATGCAGAGAGGATTATTCCAAAAGGAAGAGCAAAAATGACTGATATTTCTCTGAGTCATCAAGCCTGTAATCAATAGAAAATTTATCTGGTGATTTGACCCTTTTATATTTACTTCTTCTTTTAATCATTATTGCTTTTTATTTTTTCCCCCGTACACTGGCAAACAGAAGGAATGGAATGATTTATATTCTGCTCCCAGTTTTAGTCCCTTTCCTCAATCTGCACATATTGCTATTTTATTTTTCTAATGAGGGACCTCTCTAAGTGGGGCAAGCTAAGACCAAACTCTCTTTAAAGGGCTGGAAGGAGCCATTGAATAAATGACATTAATTTTGCAAGCAGAGATAATATATCTTGTTGGATCAAGTCACATGGCAGGAAAAAAACCCAGAAGCATGATCAAACTAAACCAGTAAAGCCTTCTGACACTTTCTCATAAATCTGATACTAAAGGGTAGTTGGTGGGCTGCATATTTAAATCTCACTAAATTAGATTTGTGTCCTGATGTTGTCAGGCATGACTCGATAATTATGTAGGGTTAATAGTCACCTTCTTTTTTTGATTGTGGTTTCTTGTAATGATTTCCTCCTCCATAAACTCTTTTTATTTTTCCTTAAGTAATGAGTAAAATGAATATTCACCTGCCTGAAAGTGATTTTATGATGATAGCAGGTTTATTACCTAATGTTGGTAAAACACTTAGAGGCTCAAAAACTGGCATGTATTATCATTACTGAGAACAGAAACCACTGTAGTGATGAACATCACTTTTTCCCCCTGAAAATGGGCTCTAATTTAGATTAATTAAAGCATCTTTTACATGTTAATCTGATTTCCTGTATCTATTGAGGACTGAAAAGAAATGCTGTATTGTTTTACCATATTCATTGGTAAACTCTTTAGGACTGAGACTGCATTTTACATATTCATCTATGACCCAGAATTGTGAATCATGTCAGAGTCCCTTGGTGCTCAAATTGTAAATAATATTATCTGGTAATTATATATAATAAAAAAGTTTGCAGTAACTTCTTTATAGTGACTTGACCTCCATAACTTCTCTAACTTAAATTAAAAATGTATTTATGGATAGTCACCATGGAGTGTCACCATGAGCTTTTTATACACTATAAATATACCATGATTAATTATCTCTATGCATTTGATACACTGTAATTTATTTAGGATTAATGGACTCAGCTCATCAGTAAATGCTGAGTTCCTCCATATTTCAGGAATGTCTAATCCATTAGCTGCACTGAAGGTTATCTGTAAGAATAAATCAGTGGGCTGATGCTTGTCAAACATTGTGCTATTCAAATTGTTTGCACTCAATAATATCTGTTAAAAACCCTGTTGTTTAGTTTGCCACAATTTAAAGGAGATTTGGATTGCCTAGAGTTATCTACCAGGAGGATTATTTTCTTTAGTATACTGTCCCCAAAATTATAAACTATGTGTATGGTTAATTATAAACTATACTGCATTCCTCATTGATCATTTGTAATATTATTTTTGTTTGCAGATATTCATGACTCTGGAAAAAAAAAAAGCAACAAAAAAATCCCCAGTGAATTCCACATTTATTTATTTGAAATTATATTTTAGAAGCACAGCAACTTTCAAGTTTAAGTCTAGAATGTGCATATCACATGGGAAAATAACCCCAAAAAACTTACATGCAAAGTTAATGTATAAAAATATACAGAAGAGATGAAAGTTGGATAATTTTCAGTGCACCAGGGAAAGTGTCCACATTTTATATCAAATAATATTACAGATGCAGTCATTGAAAGATAGCTATTCAATATATTATGTGCTCATTAGGTTTATTTGCTCTGTATCACACACATGAACATCTTAAATATCAAAACCTTGTCCCAAAGCACAGGGAAAGAAGAAACAAGGAAGGGAAAGGGAGATGAGCTACTCTAGATTTATTATAACAGTATTTTGGCATAAGCATGAGCACAGGCTTGCCAATTTTTGATGGCAGCATCTGAATATTTTGTTTTGAATTAAAGATTACTTTAGCTTGGAAAGAGTTCCTATGAAACCCTATTTTTAGAATAGGGGAGGGTTTGGGGAGACAAGTTTTAGGGTTTATGATGAGTTTTAGGGTTATTTCTTATTTGTGCCAGCTCTTATTCTGTAGCTGGCAGACACAAACTCTTTAGGACAAGTTTCTGCTTGTATCACTCCTCCCCATAATACCTTGCTTAGCTTTTCCAGCCTCTCATTCTGCATTTGGATCCAGCAAAAACAAATACTGATGAACTCCTGGGTATATCAGGAGGGGATTTTTTAGTCCAGCATGACAAAATCATGTCTGGAAAACGGAAACATGGTGCAGTGACAGCTGCTAGTCAGCTTGTGTTCACTGGCTGCTTCCACAGCATTTGCAGAGCACCATTGGAGAGCCTTAGGTGGAAATTGAAAGCAGACACCGCTGTCTGTCCAGTGTTGGCTATAACTTTACAGACAGCATAATGACCCTGAAGCACAAAATTTATTTTATCACCTGTCTTTTATAGAATTTGGCCCAAATGCTTTTTAATTTAAATGCATAGACTTATGATCAGAATAGCTCCTAACCCAGTGAAATGTTGGCAAAGACATAAATCCAGTACATACCCACCGGTTCACAGCTTTACAGAAGTATAAAAAGAGCCTCAGAAAGACTAAGATAATGTGAAAAAACACAGAGTCACTCGTCATGCTCAGATATTCCTAGCAGAGTCTCACAAAGATAAGAAAAAACAGGAGCCCTCAGAGAATTTTTCCTTTGAGCTAAAAAATAATTAATTGAGAATAAGAAGGGGAATGTAAAGTTTCCCTCCATGTATAAAAGATATTTTTTATGCTCCCCTGAACACTGGAGACTATAAAGATAACTTCTCACACTTCATGGACTGCTCGCTGTAGAGCAGGAGGCTGAGCTGGCTACTCAGGGCTCTTCCTTGATGGCAGGAGAACAAAAAAAGAATGAAATGAACAAATCCTTGGCTGGCACAGGTCCTTGGCTCTGCCCTCACTCCATCCCAGACTCGGCATAGCTGAACCGCCAGTGTGGAGTTTGGGTGAGATTTATCTGCAGCAATAAAGGCACGTTTCTGACTGAGGGTGACGTGGATTTCTTGCTCAGTTCTATTGTGTGTGTTAAAAAAACCTTCATGGAGTCTAAAGGGAGTTCAGAGGACTTGCTCAGGTGTTGATCTTGTCTTTATTAGGATGAAGCTAAGCCTTGGTGTGAAGTTGCCATTTGGGTTCTTCCTACAGTCTTAGACATACATTGAGATGTATCTTGGTTTGCAGGGGCTGAATGTCAAGCTGTTGGGCAGCTAAATTTAGAGGCAATTCATCCTGCCACAAAGTGATGAGATGTTTAAAAACTCTCAGGTTTAGATCTGTGTTCAGTAGCTCCCACTTCAGTTCTGGGTGCTTTTCTTTGATGCCAATGACATTCCTGTTTCCTACAATGCACTCATGCTCGGCCTTCATTTTACATATCAAGGAAGGATCATGAGTGTCAAAACCACTAGGCTCTGTCTTGCAGAAGAGTATAAAAATATCCAGTCCATCCATCAAGCTGGGCATAGCACAACTCGGTTTGTCATGACAACAAAGTAATCTGAGAGCTCTCTGATAATGATTCTAATAAATGCCTTGGTGCATGAGAGGCTTATCAGCAAAATGACAAATTGATAAAAGAGAAGGTTACACAAGAATTCAAATAAAAAGCTTTCAGTCTGTGTCAAGTATTTCTTCTTGCCTGGTAACAGCTGAATAGGGAGGAAATGAAAGAAATTCTCTTGACTGCAGGCTGAAAACCACACACAGAGAAAGAAACCGCTTGCACCATGTGCAAGGAGCGCTTGACTTGAGAGCAGCTGAGGCTCTCTGGGGAACAAAGGAGAGTTTGCTTTCACTGACTCAGGGTAAATAACCTTGGCCACAGAGCTAGGAGCCATGGATACATGCAGTGAAGCTTTCAAGATCCAATTCAGGCATCAAGATTAGATGCTGGAAGCAGTGTGACTGCACACCTGCATACCCATACCCTGCTCACTGCAGCAACCTAAGGATGTGAGTCAGGTTAAACTGGGCCAAATCAGGTATTTCATCTAGGCTCGAGAATCCTGAAGTGACTACTTAAATATTTTCATATTTTTCTGCTGCTGCAGAGTTAAAAACATGGTGTTACTATGACTCCTAACTTGGGGTTGTTCAGACAAGGCTTTAGTAGCACTTGAGGCATCAGGGGAGAGCAGGGTGTGCTGCTCATAAGGTTATCAGGAATTTGATCTCATCGATGCATCACATTATGAGGAAGGAAAATATTTAGCATCCAGAAGAAAAATGCCAAGATGGTCTTGAGCTGTAAAGAAAAACATGGTGTCGGACTGTTGTAAATTTTTTGGGGCAGATTTGAAGTTTGAATACAGGGTGAAGCTTTTCTTGCACTCTTACAGTGTTATTTCTTTCAAAGGAGTTTTTAGCTACAGAAAATGCATATTTTGTCTATTTTCTTTCTTTCAGTAGACTTGTGATATTCCCGTAAACATTTCAGTGTGACACAGGCTTTTTGATTAAAGGTTTTCATTTTGGCTTGCAAAACATTTACGGTCTCTGAAGTAGTACTTCTGTTCCTAAAACATCCAGGATTATATAATCTACTTCTGCTTCTTATACTACTTCTCTAGAGGCCATTTTTAATCTGTGCTTTAGCTTCTAAATTTTCTGAAAACAAGGGCAGGCTGTTATCCACCTTTTTGCACCTTAACTCTCCTTCCTAAAGGAAATTATTCTCCTGAGATGTCACCCTAACCACAAATGTACAATGTGTAATACAATGATATAAATATAAAAATGTCCTTAATGTGCACTCAGTTTCAGAGGAACTGAGACTTCAATGTCCTGAAAGATTCTGCAGCTTTGGTTTTGGTAAAAGTTGTTTGATTCTCCCTTCCCCTGTATTTCTTTTCCATGTTCTGTTGTAGAAAGGTAAGAATTCATTTCAAGTTTTTGAAACATTGTCTCTGAAGTTTTAGTTTGTTCTGTATGGCAAAAACTTCTTAGTTTTAGTACAGATTGCACTGATTTAATCAAATGTACCAAAGAGCCAGTAATAGCTTGTAAAGCCTCACCAATGTTTCTCATTCCAGATTTCATATGGGTTCAGTTTTATTAACAGAAACACCACTTGTATTGTCCCATCTTCCAGGGACGAGGAGAGAAGAAAGAGCCCTCCTGCAATTATTATGTGCAATGTTCAATCTTTTTATGAATGACTTCATTTTCAAATATTAATAAAAATAACTGATAATTTGGTTAGTTTTAATGAATATCTGGGACGGTGTTTCCTTCTGAGGTTCCAGGAGTGGTGACTTCTTTTCATATAATGCCTGAGAGTCAAGGCGTAAGGTGGCAATTCAGTTGGGTGGGTAGGATCAACAGATGGTGCTCCAGGAGTGTGAATGACCCTGCAGCTTCTCATGTACAGCTTTAATCACCCCTTCCCCCTTTTTGCTGCTGTACCTGCTCTGACAGCATCCAGCTGTCAAACCTACACCCTACCCAGCTCCACCTTGTCCTCAATAGGATTTTCCTCCATGCTGTTATATGTCAGGAAATGTGGGATGGACAAGTGTGATACATAATTGGGACTGGGAGACCACATCCTTTGTCTTACTGGGGTTTTTACCAGAATTTCATTTCAAGTGTTTCCCACTAATCCCCAATTTCGGAGAGGGAAAATACGGATGTGTATGGCCCTTTATGCTTAGTCTTAGTTACCACCTCTGCAGACTGGCAAAACCACCCGATGTGTGAGGTTATGAGATCCTGTAGAACCAAAGAAATCAACAGAAGTGTTGATTTGTGCCAGCTCTGGGACCCTGTGAGCTTCTCCACAGTTCATTCTTACCCCCAAGTTCTTTTGAATGGTTGGATGGTCTCAGCTTTCAGCCAGCTATGGCCAAAGATCTTAAAGGTCTCTTCCAACTCAAACGATTTTGTGATTCTCTACATTTAGCAGATACTACAAATAACATCTTATTGCTGAGCAGGGAAGTGGAAAATTACAGGGAGCGAGTTTCCAGAAGGATGTCTAACAGTTTCTGTTTGTACCAGCAATAAAGTCCGTAAATAAAGTAGCAGCTTTGCATTTGCTGAAGTCCTGAAGCCCAAGGAGAGACCAGCTCCCTGTCTGAGGAGACTTTCAATCAAGTAGGATAATCCTTCAGATGCCTGTGATTGATTTTTGTTGCCCAAAGCCTGTTCTTGTTGTGTTAAATAATGTATCTGCCCTGCGAGACAGGCTGTAATTCTCTCTCTGCTGGAGCTAAAAATGTTGTACCCATCTCCCAGCTGGGAGCAAGGACCTCTCTGACAGCATGAAGCTCAGAAATCTGGGGCAGATTACAGGAGAAAAGTGAGCACACAGCAGCATTTCCTTTGTGCACCCTCCCAGCTTTCAGCAATCTGCACCTTGGTTCTTAGTGAAGCTTTCTTGCATGAATCTGTCTGACTCTCTTAATTACGTTCTCCATAGCCTCCTGAAGGAGGGATTTGAGTGGTTTTAGTGAATGACGTGGAAATAAGCATAAAAGAATCCGAGAACACATTGTGTGCTGATGTACACAGGAAAGAATCCTGCAGGCAAACCATCTTGGTGCCCTTGTTGGAGGACACTTCATTCATTCAGTTTTGTAAAATGGAAAAAGATGGGATTCAGCACTGTTAGGACATCTTGTTCTGATCTCCTTTGGGCATTAGCCCAAGATTTATGGGGCAAATATATTGGCCATATATGATAAAAACCTCACTACTCTTCTGCATGTTCCACTGTTGCAAAGTACAGCAATGCGAAACTTAGGTTTTAGTGTCTATTATTTTTTTTTTTCCATTTAAAGTGGAAATGGAAACAGGGAAGTAATTCAGAGATAATGTCGTGAACCAAATTACTTTTTGTGCACATATAGCAAAGTACACTAATATAAATTCTAAGCTTAGACTGGATGGTTCACTGAGAAACAGTTTAATTTATCACATTAATTATGTAATTAAAGCATGAAGGAAGCAGTGGTTTAATTGAATACAGGCAATGTTTATTTGTTCACACAGGTATTTTGTATCCTTGTAAATTCATCAAATGAAGAAAATGTTTGCAACACTATAATTGGAGGGCCTAATTTATCCTTTTTTTAACTACCTCCAAATATATAAAAGTTGTTTGCTTATTCATGCCTGGAAATTGAGTAATTTCCTTTTTTAGAAAAAGGTAAAGAGTGCAGCAAAGTTAATTCTTATTGCAGAAATCTGTACAGAAATGCAGAACATACATTCATTTATCTCTCTGTATAACTGTGCCATAAAGTAACACATGCTTGATTGTAATTCTAAAAGAAAATCTTATCTGCAAACCATATGCTCTCTGTGATGCCCTTAAATAGATTGTTATTTTTTTCTCACAATATTCAAGTCAACTATTTTTCTAAAAAAATGACAAAATCAGTATAACATTTTGTTTTTTGCTTTTATCTCTCACCCATTCATACACAGATATTTAGCAGTGCTGGCTGCTAATGGGATGCACAAAATTCTGTGGGATATGGAGTATGGATGACCTTTCAGTTCTATTATTGCATTATTCATTATTTCAGTTTATTTTACATAATTTATACTATTATTATTTTCATAATGGTAACCAGTCTGACATTACCTTGCAGTTCTGTTCTTTCATTCTTTCTTGAGATATATAATGAAAATAAGATTAAACTATTAATGTAAAAAAGTTTGCAGCAGGAGGGGGTTTGGCTTATTGTTTTTTCTTGTTTTCCATTTTTATGTTCATTATTGTTTTGATTTAAATTCTCCTACAGAGACAGTAAAATATTTGAAAGGGCAGGTTAGGGAACTGACAGGTGGTCTATTCATCAGATCCATCCTCCAAAGCCCAATCTGCAAAATGTGGTGTGAGCAAATAACTTGAGGTTTCTGAGTTGCTTTTGGTGGGGTTAATGATCTCAGTTAAATGACTGGCATGAACCAGAGCTATCAGGGTGCAGGAGATACCTGCAGGCTGGTGAGAGGGACACCTGGGCTGCAGGAGGTAACAGATAAAGGAACTCTGAACCCCCAGCTGATTATCCCAACAATCTTGTGCAATCCCTTTCCTGGAGAGTGAGGGGGTGAGACAGACTTAGTGCAAGATGAAGAACAAGATCATCCTCAGGAAGGACTGCCATGCTAATTGCCAGGTCTGATCATGACAAATTATATTTTTCTATTCTTGTTTTTTTAACCCCTTGTTTCTCCCTTTAACCATATCCTACTCTTTTTTCCTTTTTCTGTCTCATTCCCTCCATATTTTGTGCTACTTATCTGTGTTATCTCTGGGGTTATTGGGTGGTAGCAGCTTTTCCAGCTTCCAGACTTATCACATCTCTGAAGCGTTGTTGAGAAAGAATGCAACAAAGTGAAGAGCTGAGACACTGTAGAGTCTGAAGGCATCAGAACAAGTATTTGAGAAAATGGCCTCAAGTTACACCAGAGAGGGTTTAGATTGGGTATTAGAAAAAATTTCTTCTCTGAAAGTGTTGCCAAGAATGGGAACAGCCTACTGAGGGAAGTGGTGGAGTCACCATCCCCAGGAGTGTTCAAAAACCACATGGATGTGGCACTTGGGGACATGGTTTAGTGGTAACACAGTGGTGCTGGGTTAAGGGTTTGCTCCAGTGATCTTAGAGGTCTTTCCTAACCATAACAATTCTGTGAGTCTGTGATTCGGACTCTGCACTCCCATGTCCTTCTCAGCATTTGAAAATCTTGATGGAGTTCATGTTTGCCAACTGATTAACTAAATGAGAAGTGACATTTTTGGAGTGTTCTTCTGGTATTTTTATGAAGAATGGTTATTAGTCTGACAGAATTCAAGCTTTTTCATCAGTGATTTGATAATAAATATGAATTTTGTGGATGACAAAGTGACATAGCCTGCAGTCACTTCATAAGATGTACCTGTTGAAAGAAAATTAGTTTTAATATCAGTGCAAAGCCACGTCTTACAGAAGGAATGAAAAGCATTCTGCCCATGTCGGGGACCATTTTTGGGAAATCAGACAGACTGAAGAGTGGCCCTGGAGTGGATGTGGTCACGCAGCCCTGCCCCAGCTGTCCACAAAAACAACCATGAAAAATTCTCAGTCTTATAAAGAGATAATTATATAATAAACAAATTTACCTTTTAAAATAACCCTGCTGAGGATGAAAATGGAAGATTGCTTCCAGTTTTAATACCTTTGTATTGTGTGTGCAGTCTTGTCTCATTTTCTGTTCTAGTCCTACCTACCAAATGAGCATCTTAAGATTGCCTTTCTTCCCAAAATGCACAATATTATTTTATTAAGAGTCCATTTCAACCCAGACCTAAAATCAGGGGCATATTCAGAGATGTCCTTACTTTCTCTAAAGTGTTTCACTAATGATTCCCAGATGGCAATAAAACAATTTCCAGGGAAAACAAAATGTAATAATATTGTCACATAAATGAAAAGATGCCACAAATGAATGCATTTACAGAAAATACTTGAGAGCAGACAAGTGGCAATTGGTTTGCAATGTCTCTGCTGGGAAACTCCATACAATTATAATTAGTGCTCTGCTTCTTATTATTCAAACTTGGTTGGGAGATTGACTGCAAATGATTTTTTAATGGCTTTGGTTGCGTATTTTTCCTTTGTTATCAGACCATAACAGCAAGAAGAACAGTATTCTCACTGTACTCAATCTGCCAAAGTGTCCTTTGTACCAGATGGTTTTGGCTTCAGCAAGCTAAATTTAAATCATTAAATTATTGCGCTGTATCCCACATTATCATCCTGACAGACCTGGCAGCTAGGAGTTGGTTCCCATCAGTAGGTTTTTGTCCAAGATAAAAACTTAGTCAATAGGAAATGATTCAAGTTTCACCAGTTATTTACTTTATTGGTGCTTCCTTCAACCACTCATTCATATTTCCAGCTTCATTCAGGCCTCCTACTACACAAGGCTGAAGATTATTTCTCTCAGTGGGAAGAGATGGTGTCGACAAAACAGAAGATCAACAAAAAATTGTAGGTGATCAATTCTCTATTGTTCTCCTGTTCCTTGATGTTTCCCAGAGTGAGGTCACCTGGGGAAATAATGGAGCTAAAGAAAAGATTAAGGTAGTTAGGAAAAATGAGGGAGTAATGAAATTCTAGTCCTTTGACAGGCATGAGTGGAACATCAATAAAGACTAAATACATTTTCAGTGTTTGCTGTAATAACCTAAATAATATAATGAGGCCTCCTGTTACTAAAAAATATTGGAAAACATTATAGATACTTATTGTCTTAAAAATTAGCAATATTAATTATTTTTCAGATATTTACTGTACTATATTAATCACTGGCAAAACACGACGGGCTTTCAAAAGTGACTTTGAAGTTTTTTTTTCTTTTCTGCTATATAAGAAAATCATTGTATGTATTTGCTAATTGTAAAGGTTTGTTTTCTTTTTTTTTTAAAGAAAATGGAGGAAAACAAAGAATGAAAAATCCTATCTATCTTTTCAGGGAAGAGTATTTCAAATATCCTTTTATACATGCTATGGAATGAAACAATGCATGCTCTGAAATCATTTATTGAAGAGACAAAATAATAAGACAGAGTTAAGCAGTTGTGAGGGGAACTAAAACCCTGGTGTGGGGAATCAGTGCAGTAAAAGATTTGGTTAATGATGCAATAAAGAAACTGAGGAATAGAATGAGATAGGCAATCTGAGAAAAACTCATTTTGTGAAGAATGATGAAAAGGTTCTGACAGAGTGACCCATAGCTCGGATATTGACTGGAGAAGACTGGAGTACATCGATCACCAATACACTTCATCTCTGAAAAAGCGCTAAAATCAGAAGGTGGTGCTTTTTTACATTAGGGCAAACAAGGACTAAGAACATTCTGGGAAATGTAGAAGTAAAAAATAAGCTGTAGTGACCGTGAGTTTGATTTATGCTACATAGAAATAGGTGAGTTTCTGATGTGCACCCAAGATCACAGAATCACAGAAATCATGGAACTGTTTGGTTTAGAAGGGACCTGAAAGACCATCCAGTTCCACCCCTCTGCCATGGGCAGGGACACCCTTCACTATCCCAGGTTGCTCCAAGCCCCATCCAACCTGGCCAGGAACATTTCCAGGGACGGGGCAGTCACAAATTCTCTTGGCAAAAGACTAGAATGACTAAATTTGTAGAGAAAGAAAATAAAGAAAGAAGCAACTAAGAAAACCTTCCAGTTAAACTTACTAGACTGAAGAAACCATGGATAAATCCAACTTTTAACCAGCTTATAAGGGCAAACAATTTATCATGATAATATCACACAACTGACCCTGCTGTTACTGCATGTGTTCTCCTTGAATTTAACATCTGTATTTTTGTTTGTGTACCATAAAAATTATATTTTCAAATCTCAAGGGTCACACTTCTAACTCCTTTTACCTTAGTTTTCTCTATATTGGAGTCAGCATTTCTCTGCACCACTGTGAGAGAACATAAATGTGTCTCTAACTTGGGAAAAGAAAAAGAAGTTTCTGAGGAAATTAAGGAGAGATGAAAAGAATGAAAATGCAAGTAGCAGCAGTGATGAAAGCTCCATCTTTATGAAGATACTCAATGTCCCTGTTCACTCCTTGTTCATATTGCCTGCCCCCTTCCATGGCATGTGACCATATGTTTAACAATTAGCTCGGTACAGATTTTTCTGTGCAGTTTTTATTGCCCTTATGTCAATCCTAGGCGGTATTTTGCATAACATTAGTCAAAGAATCACTGGAAAGAAGAAATTATCATTTTAATTGCAAATTTAAGTGCTGTGATCAATATTCCAAACATGCTGAGCTATAGTATCAGAAACCATACTTAGAATAACATTTATATGCAGCTATTCCTTTCTGACAGATTTTCTGCCTAAGTACCGTGCCCAGTAAGAAAAAGAAGACAAACAGTGAAAGTTCTCATTCTGGGAACACACTGAGTGATCAGGAGAACAATGTGGAAATCAAAGATGTCCCTGAGGGATGTGTTTGTCTGAGTCAGTTCAAAACCCTTTAAACTGGTCTTTCAAAAGAACATGATGCTCTTATTTGTTCTGTTTTGCAGCAATGTGCTGATTAATGCTTGTGCAAATTTTGAGAAGACTAGTTTGGCATAAGGATTTGCTTTATTTCACCCCTTCTGCTCCCTCTTTTTTTTTTTTCTTTTTTTTTGTGAGTTTACAGCTGACTATGCCAAGATCAAGCTTAAAGAGGACACTTAAAGAAACTTTGGTGCAAAGTGAGACAGAAAATATCAAGCCCCTTGTTGTTGCTTGTTATGTGAAGGCAGAAGTGCACAGCTTTCTCACAGCTTCATTTTTACAAAAAATACATTATAACCAAATTTTTACTGGCATGAGAGATTTACACATCTGGAAAGGATTCCTGGGAAGATCAGTCTTCCCCAAACAGCATGGGAAACTATACCAGAGAATCATGGAATCATAAAATAATGGAATCATAAACACACAATCATAACCTCATAGAATCACAGGCTGGTTTGTGTTGAAGGGACTTTAAAGCTCATCTTGTTCTAACCTCCTGCCATGGGCAGGGACACCTTCCACTATCCCACGTTGCTCAAAACCCCATCCAACCTGGCCTTGGACACTGCCAGGAGTGGGGCATCCACAACTTCTTTGGACTACTTGTCCCAGTGCTTCACCACCCTCACAGTGAAGAATTTATCCCTAATCTCTAATGTAACCCTGCCCTCTGTCAGTTTAAAGCATTCCCCCCATCCTGTCACTCCATGCCCTTGTTCAGAGTCCCTCTCCAAGTCTCTTGTAGCCCCTTTAGGCACTGGAAGGTGCTGGAAGGTCTCTGGAGTCTTCTCCTCTCCAGGCTGAACATCTCCAGCTCTCTCAGCCTGACTCCAGAGCATCTCAGCATCTCTGGACTTGCTCCAACAGCTCCACACCCTTCTTATACTGGAGGCCCAGATCTGGACACAGCTCTGCAGGTGGGGTCTCACCTGAGCAGAGCAGACAGGCAGAATCTCCTCCCTTGACCTGCCCACCCTGCTTTGGATGCAAATCAGGACAGGTTGGGCTTTCTGGGCTGCCAGTGCACATTCTTCAAGGAACAAACTTAAGAACTGTTATACAGCAGATACCACAGAAAAAGAATGTGCTCTTTTAGAGTATTAACCTGACAGTCTCTGCTGGCCAGGTTGTTATAACTTCCATGGTGATGATCTCATATGAAAAACTCTCTACTGAGCAGCAAACACCTAGCAGAAGAGGTGAGAATAGTAATTTCAAGCTTTCTTCACAGAGAATCCTTCTGGTTCAAAGCACCACAGATATTTTTAGTTGAAAACTTGCTTTACCAGAGGGCTGATGCTGCATCCAGGGAACTTGCTGCTTCACTTTTTTTTCTGCCCTGATCTTTCCAGTGTAAGCAACGAGATTCACAAAACAGCTTCTTGTATCACAGCAGGAGGGGAGAAAAGGCTTGCTTCAAAATACAGCGTGTCATATCATCTCTGTGTGAGTCAAGATATTGGGAAACTTACTCTCCTGTAGAATATTTACTTGCCCTGGACAGAGTTGCAGGTTTTTAGTCAGTTTTAAAGAACAAAAAAGCTGCAGTCTCATATCTCTTACAGTGAGGGGCTCTAAGAACCTATTGTGAAGCACTTCAGGGGGGAACAGAGTAATAGTAAAGTACCATTAAAAAAAAAATAACACAAAAGGGTGCCAGGAAAACTGAGCAGGAAAAGGTAGACAATATTTTCTGTGGAAAGAAAAAAAATACAAGAAATATGAACCACTTGGTGTAGGGGAAGGTGTTCCTACCCATGGGAGAAGGGCTGGAACTAGATGATCTTTGAGGTCCCTTCCAGCCCAAAATATTCTATGATTCTAAGATTTTCTGACTCTGTGATTCTGTGACTCTCTGAAACAATTGTCTACATTGTTAGGGGAGGTTTGACATCCCCAGGATTCTGTGATTCTATGACACAGCTTCCAATTTACACATAAGTCACAGAAAGATTAACTCTGCTCATTAATTGTGGGTCTCTGTTCCTCTGGTATCTGGATCCCAGAGAAATTTGAGTCTAAAATACTGCTGGGGTATCTGAATTAAGGCAGTGTGCCAACTGCCAAGATGCCAATTAAATTCCACTGGGCACCCATACAGAGCTGCTGAACATCTGATTGCTGGGGAGATTTAAGCTTGGGGGATCTAGGACAGGGCTAAAATCATATAGACTGAAGCCTACATCTGTAGGTGGAATTAAGCAGGAAAATGTTGTCATTAGTTTTGCTTAGCTATAAGTAAGCAGTTCCTGGCGTATCTGGGCCAAAGAGAAGTTCAGTCAAGAAGCCAACCAAAAAAAGAGTGGGTGGCAGAATGTTCAGAGACTGTTGTGAAATCTGGGCAACAAGAAAGACTGTACAGCAAACTTTGATATGACAAATGAGAGATGTTTCACTCTGCCCATCCATTTTTCTACCTCTGAGAGCGGTGTTTTGCAAAACACGCCAGCATGAAGAGTGTGTCTGTTCTCCCCTGTTGCTGGCTCTGCACTTCTGCTGCTTTCCTTGTATTGTCAAGAACAAATTGAGTCTAAGGACATGGCTTCCCAAGACATGGTGAGACAAATTAATAAGCTGTCCTTTCTTTTCCAGAAGGCAATGTCTTCCTGCACACTCTCATCTTTGCTGTCCCCCCTCATCTGCTCTCCCACTGCTCATCTTGTATGTTCTGAAGAGACTTTTCTGAGGTAATATACCTCAGTGAATGGGAGGAATACAAGCTCAGTGGATATTTACTGCCTTTTGCCTTACTGGATATTTTTCTACCTTTTCAGTGAGTTACATTCATTCAGTAAAGTCTGACAGGTGCTAGAGGCAGAACAAATGGTTGAAAGATAAAATTATGTGGCTAGGAGTAGGGGAGAGCTGAGGTTAGTTAGGGATAAGGAAGAGATGAACAGAGCAAGTGGAAATAGGGAGTCATGGCATGTAGAATGTGCCTGGTTAGTCCAGGAGTGTGTTCTGAAGGGCACTTACAGGAAAGATGGGGAAAGAGTATTTACTAGAGCCTGTAGTGACAGGACCAAGGGGAATGGTTTCAAATTGAAAGACAGTAGGTTTAGATTGGATATTAGGAAAAAAATTATTTACTGAGAATGTGGTGAGGCTCTGGCACAGATTGCCCAGAAAACCTGTGGATGCTCCATATGTGAAAATGTTCAAGGCCAGACTGGATGGAACTCCAAGCAATTTGGTCTAGTAGAAGGTTTCCATGCCCATGGCAGGAAATTTGGAACAAGATGACCTTTAAGCGCCCTTCCAACCCAAAGCAGTCTGTGATTCTGTTGCAGAGCACATTCAGTGCAGGTAACTCAGGGTGCAGCTGCAGTTCCAGCCGCAGGTTGGGCTCTGGGTGGCAGGAGAACTCAGGAGACCCAGGCAAGAACTCATGATCTGCTGGCCCTTGGCATAACAAAGGGCACAGGGATCTGTGGCTCAGGAAAGGGACCCAAGGGCTCCAGAATTTCCCCATGCTAAGTCTGTGAGGGTATAGAAGCCCAAGGATTCCTTGGTTCAGGGTCCCTCCCTGGAGGCACCCACCTCAAGCTGTTGTTTTGTTATTGCACCAACATTAAACAATTTGTAGGATCTGTACTTCCCTGACTCTGCTGTAGGAAACCTGGGGTCGAGCTGATAAGGAAACCAGATTTGACCAGGTGAGTGTGGGGTGTGTAGGGGGAGCCAAGCCAGGCCTGCTGGTGGTGTAGGTGGTGTGGGTGTGGCTGCCAAGGTGGCTCCTGGATGCTCTGACAGGGAGGATTCCTTAACAATTCTGATTCACCTTTCCAATTAATTTTTCAGACTTTCACTAACAGAAATAATTTAATCTCACCATTCCTTATGCACTGAATTAGCCCAGGGGCTTGGCAACCATGCAAACACCTGTCAGACCTCAGTGAGATGGCTGCTGGTGGAAACAGGAGCCAGAGAAATCTCAATTTGAACTACAAACTTTATTTTCACATGTACTTCATGCTGCTTTGTGATAAGGCTTTCTTGGGTTTGTTTTGTTTTAAGAAAACAGTGTCTCTGTCTTTTTAAAAGCAGTGGATGCTTCTTAATACAATGAGATTTTTCTTAATAATGACACAGCACATAATCCTGAAAGCCTGGGGGTACAGTTTAGCCATTTGGAAAAATGACCTTTTGTACTATTATTGGAACTAGCTAGCAGGATTTGGTGCCTGAATTTTGTTTCCTTTGTACCACAGAATATAATTCAAAGCCATTGCTCAGTGCAGTGATTTTGGCTTGAGTGGAGTTAATTTTTTCTCAGTAGCTGGTACAGTGCTGTGTTTTGGATTACAAATGGGGATAATGTCAGTAAAATACTGATGCTTTGGTTTTGCTAAGTCATATTTATCCTAAATTGGGAACTTTTTTTTTTTTTAAATATTGTTTTTGATGGGGGATTGGGTTTTTTGGGGGGTTTTCTTTGGTCTTATTCTCTACTAATGAAAAGGTAGATAAACAAAATGGTAGGGAAGCACAGCTAGGACAGGTGAACCAGACTGGCCAAAGGGATAATCCACACCATAGGATGGTGTGCCCTGTATATAAGGGGGAGTTATATCTGGAACAGGGCCTGATCTGGGTTCAGAAAGGCAGGTCTGGCATTGTTGGTCAGTAGGTAGTGAGCACTTCTATTGTGCATCACATGTTTGGGGTTTTCTCCTTTTCATTATAACTACTATTGTTGTACTTTACTTTGTTTTCCGTTACTAAGCTTCTCTAAATGATTAATTTTTAAACTTCTCTAAACCTGCAAGTTTTACTTTTGATTCTCCTCCCCACTCCACCAGAGCTGGAGGGAAGAGAAGGGTGTTGAGCAAGTGGTGCTTAATTTCTGGCTGGGGCTGGAAGCATGACAGGGTACTTGGGTGTTTGGGAGTAGACACAGACAGCACAGCTGACCCCAAGGTTAGGGTTAGGGTACCCCAAAGGTGCCCCCAAAGGGATATTCTGCACCATATCCCATCAGGATCAGTTCATACAGAGGGGGAAAGAAGGAAGAAGGAGGGACCTGCAAGATGTCTGCTGGAAACTCAACACAGCAGAGACAGCCTGGGAGGGTCCTGGAATTTGTGGATGAGAACTTCACTTCCTGGCATAGCTGGTGAGCCCACCAGGGGAACCACCTCTGGGAAAAAGGGGCAGGCATCCCAGGAAGTGTTTATGGATGTTGTTAGGTCATGTAGGAAGAAAATTAGAGAGGCAAAAGCTCAGAACTTATTTGGCCACTTTTGTCAAGGATAGTAAAAAGTTGTTTTATGAATATATTAATGGCGAAAGGAAGGCCAAAGAAAAGCTCTATTCTTTACTGGACCCAGGAGGGAATACAGTCACCAAAGGTGAGGAAAAGGCTGAGGTACTTAACACCGTCCCTGGAGATGTTAAGGAAAGACTGGACATGACAGTGCCATGGTGGTGTTGGGTCATAGGATGGATTCAAGGACCTTAGAGGTCTACAAGCACCTCAGAGGTCTTTTCCAACTTGATTGACTCTGTGATTCTGAGAAGATGCTCAGAATTATGGCATTTGTCTTCCCATGGGCTGGCAGATGTTCACCACCTCCAGGAAAGATGGGCTCCATCACCTGCTATGGTGACTTGGGAAGATAAATGCCTTAACTCCAAACATGTCCCATTCCTCTTCCTTCTCCCTCCCCTTTTAATATTCTGAGCTCAATATTCTGTTGTCTGGCAGATCCCTTTGGGCAGTTGAGGTCAGCTGTCTGTCTGTGTCTACTCCCAATTCCCCACACAGCCCCAGCCCAAAGCAGCACCTGGGAACGCTGGCCACTCTTACTGGAGGATCAGGAAGGTGCCTGGGCTGCCCTGCTCCACGGCAAACACCAGCACAGCACAGAGCTGCATGTCGGAGGGGCCGCTCAGCAGCAGCCGGCAGGAGTGGGAGCTGGGCAGCAGCGTGAGCTGCCACTGCTGCCACTGGGGCAAATGGCCCCAGGCCGTCTGCACCAAGTTCTGCACCCAGCAGGCAATTTCCTCCACGTCTAGGTAGGAGCCTGTGCAGAGGTTCTGCAGCAGGGGTGAGTGCTGGGCCGTCCCATTGGTCTCAGAGGGATGGACGAAACACGGAATATTCCCCGTGTTCCTCAAGCAGGTGCACTCCAGCACCACACGGATGTTGGAGCACCTCTCTGGCAGGTGTGTCCCACTGTACAGCTCCAGCCTGAAAGAGTGCCTGGAGGGTGGCTGCAGGAACACAAGCAGCTGGTACAAGATTCGATCCTCAAAGATACTCCAGGATTCATGGATGCTGTTCCTCCCGGTCGCTGGGTGCATCTCCGGCATGAAAGTGTCCTTGGAAAGCAGTCGGCAGACACGGAGGATGTCATGCATCATCTTCTTCACATCCCTGCACATGTCAGACAGTCCCTGCATTGACAATTCGTTGGGCACAGAAAACAACCTGACACTGTGGCGTTGTCCCCTGAGCCTTTCCTCCTTCTCTTCATCCTCTTGGTCCTTGCTGCCAGAGGTGTCCTGTTCACGGCAAGTGCAAGATGTAATCTTCATTTGCCAGGCCACCCAGCAGACCTCGATGAACATGGCTGCTGCAGCAGCCCAGAAGAGACTGAGCTGCAACCCAGAGAGGAGTGAGGCTTCTTGTGGGGACGTGATCCACCCAAACTCCTGCAGCAGCTTCGTTATCTCCTGGAGCAGAAACTTCTTACGCTGCTGCCTTTGCTGGATTGTGAACACATTGATCTGTAGGTCTTGTGTCTGCTTCAGCAGGATGGTCAGCACAACCACGAAGAATGTGATTACCACAGCCATGGCCTGGAGGAGGTGGGAGAAAGGTTTATCCAGCCGGTCTGGGTGAACAGGCCTGAAGGGACCACAGACCCTGGCTGGAGACAGCACAGGGCCCATCCTGCCCAAGCCACCCTGATGGTCATCCCCTGGCTGGGCTGTGCCCCATGAAATAACAAGAGACACCTGAGCTGTCTCCTGAGGCCCCATCCCTGCCATGCTGGAGCATTCCATGGAGCCAGGGGCACCTGGCACATCCCCAAAGCCTCTCTGGCACCACTGGGCGCCCTGAGCCCTTCTGTCCCCAGCCCAGAGAGTGGCACCTGCCCTGCCCTGAGGGGCCCAGGCCCCACTCAGAGTTAGAACCCCCCCTGGGCATAGGTCCCATTCCCCATCCATCCCAGCCCTCCCTGTGCACTCACCAATTGCCCAATCCAGCTGCAAGGGGGTTGCCCGGTGTTGTCCCTGGGGATGGCTCCCACTGTCACCTGTTCTCTGTAATGTCACTGCCACCAGAGCTGACAAACCCCAGACTCCAACCCTACCCCCTGCTCAGTGGGTTTTGGGCATCACTGCACCAAGTCCAAACCCACTGCAGGAGGTCCCAGGGGTCTCTTGGCAAAGCAGGCACAGGCCCAAAAGCCAGCACAGAGAGCCCCAACTCCCACTGTCCCCAGCCCCAAGGATAGAACCTTGCCCTGCTCTGAAGGGCTCAGCCCTCACTCGGGGTTAGAAACCCCCCTGGGTGTCTGTCCTGTCCCCCAGCCAGCCCAGCCTTCCCTGTGAACGTGCACACACAAATCACCAAAGCCCAGCTGCACTGGGGCTGCCTGGTGCTGCCCTTAGGGACAAGTGCCACTGTGACCCATCCTCTGTGATGTCACAACCACCAGAGCCTCAGCACCCAGCTGACAAGTCCCAAACCCCACCCCACCCCCTCAGTGAGTTCTTGGCGTCATCACCCCAAGTACAGCACCACTGGGCAGGCATTCCCTGGGGCTCTCCTGACAAAGTGGGCAGCCCAAGCCACCCTGATGGGAATCTCCTGGCTGGGCTGTGCTCCATGAAAGGACAAGAGACACCCGAGCAGAGACTCCCAAGGCCCATCCCTGCCATGCAACAGTGTGCCATAAAACCCTGGGCACCCAGCACGTCCCCAAAGCCTCTCTGGGCACCTGAAACCCTCCAGGAGCCCTGAGCCCCTCTGCCCCCAGCCCCAAGGGTGATCGTGGTACTGACTGACTGAACCTGGGATGCACTGACTGACCCTGGAATGCACTGACTGACCCTGGGAACCAGGGAAACACATGGTCCATGATCCCAACCCAGTGGACAGAGCCGTGGCCTTTGAACTGATGGTTGCCCTATCTAAAGAAACATCACATGTAATCTCTCTCTGACCATATCGTTAAAACTTTGACCTTTGCAGTGGTTGGGTCAGTTATTTCAAAGGATTCTATAAATCCAGTTGGGTTCTTACAAAAGTCTGATTTGGATTTACTCAGCTCTGGAAAGAGATGTAAATGGTTCTAGAAAGGATTTCTGGGGATATTATTGTGTGCCTGAAGAATTTCAATATCTAGAATGATGTTCTTAACCTTAAGTACCAGAGTTGTGCTGCAAAGGTCTTTTCTGAAATGAGCTCCATTCTGCATTTTGATTTTCTTAAAGAAAATGAAGAAATGCATTGGGCATTGCATGCTACATAGTTCAAGTCTGACAGCTGGACAGTTCAATCAACCAGTTTTGCACTGCCTTCAAAGGAAAAATTTTGGGCAAAAAGAAAATAAAAATTCACAAGCTCCTGTTTTCTTATGGTAGGCTTTTCCTTCCAGTTATCTAATTTCAGTTATCTTTATAAAAGCATCTCTTACATATTTTTTTTCCCTGAATCAGATTAACCTAGCAGAGTGTTTAATAATGAATTCCACTCAGCATGCCAGTAGAACAGAAAAGTTCTTTTGTCTGATCTTAGACAAGTTCTCTAATAGGTAAAAATGAGATCCACAGGGCAGAATATGCTAATAAATTATGAAAAGAATTTATTAGAATTTCTGAAAGGTATTTGACTTATCTCATAGAACATTTAATGTGGTTTCATGATTATCAGCCCTTTTCAGCTTGTTGCTTTAGAAATGCATGAGGAGCTGAGGACAACATTTGCAGATCATTTTGTGTTCCCATAATGTGTTCCCATAAACACATTACTGTTCTTTAACAGTTACCTCGCTATTCAGCCTTACTAGGAGGACTGCAAAATATTTAGATACAAGCCCTAACTCTTTTAGTTGTATGAGGAAGCTCAGCTGGGTGGGTAGCATCAATCTTTATAGTAGCCTGAAACAAACACCTGAGACTTCTGGATTTTAACTCAATCCTGTTCTGTCCAGTGACTTTTTTTATCTGTTCAATTGGTAAAACACACATGATGTGAGCACCTCAGGAACTTCATCCTGTGAGTAACAAATGAGTCTGCAGCATCTGCTTTATTGATGTGATCGATAGCCAGCCTGATGATTGACACTGTGCAAATCACAGCAAAATCAGAAGGTATACTACTAAAATTGAGATTAATGTCACCTATAATTAGACATGCAGTGATTTGTTATGATTGCTCTATGTCTTATTTTGTTGCTTTTTTCTAAAATGCAAATTATAAACAGGAATGGAAGAGATCTAAATTTAGGCATGCTTGAATCTAATCTGCTGTTTTAATGTGGTAAATTTTAAACACTGAGAACATTTGAATGAACTTTCAGGTGGGAACACCCCAAAACAAGAGGGCCTCTTGAGCTTCATGGTTTTGCTGATCTGGGTTGTTCAAGGCTCCTTGGGAATTGTAAAAATATTTCTCAGTACAGGACAGATGAGCCATGATGAGCTAATTTTCTGCAGTGCTTGAATAAACACAAATTTAGATGCCATACAGGAGTCAAATGTGTTTATCAATACATATTAATATAGAGACATGTAAATATATGTCTGTATTTGTTCAGAGGCCTGAATAAATAGAGGAATAAATTTAATTAAGCACTGTGATCTCTGACTTACATTGTTAATGATAAAACTTCTGAAGTTCCCACTTGCAGAAAGCTGCAGGATCAGGAAGAACTGAAAGTGTTTGACTGCTGCCATTGCACTGACAGCCATTCTCTGTCTCTCCTGGTGCCCTCAGCTACATTAAATCCTTACAGAACAGACTCAGTCGGAGAAAATCATGCTGAATGAAGAAAGATTTAGTAGTTTATGTCGTCCTGCAGGTGTGCAAAAAATCTTTCAGAGAGAAAAGTGACGTATTGGTCTCATTAGAAACAAAGAGGGACTAAGAACTGCATTTCTGAGAATGTTTAATAATTAAAGGAGGACTTCAAGTTGTACCGATTGGAAGGAATTAGCCAGCTGTAGTTTGGGTATCATTACCTAAAAGTCCATGCAATTAAACAGCATGAACTGAGATGTCTTGAGACCAATCTGAACTCAGGTGGTGACTTCTTCCTTCTGATATTTGTGGGTTCCAGTGTTCTTCCCACACCAGCAACCTGCTAAGACATTTATAAGTCATCATATTTGACTGAATGCACTGCAAATCTTTTTATAAAGAAAACACTCAGTTTGATAGAAAACTACATAAATCCTGGAATTACAGTTTTTCTTACCCGTTCCTGAATGTGCAGAAGTTCTTGCCAAGGCACTGCTCTGAAAGAGTTTTTCACAGATGATCACATCTGTGTCCAGATGAAATTAAAATGGCAAAGCCATTGGGGACCAATTCATAGCAGATGACAAAGAGGAAAGAAACAGGGAAAATAAATTTAGAACTGACATTTTCCTTAATGAGTACTTCTTTGAACTTCTCTTAGAAACAGCTAGTTCTACTGCCAGGGGCTGATTTTTTCCAGGGTCTGTTGCAAAACTCAGCTGAATTTTGCAGCTGTTTTCAAGCACTAAAACCACAGGGCCTAAATATATAGACATACAATGATGAACCTCCTTATAAGTAATACTGATGAACAAATAATGCTAATGACTCTACTTGCCTTCTCCCAGTAGGTATCTGGGTTCACTGGGAAGATACCACATGTTCTTCTATTTTGTTTACTTTTATTAGCCTGGAGGATTTTTTTATTAATGCTTGCTGCACAATCACCCTATGCCATACAGTAACTACAAAAAGTTTCTGTAAAAACTTTTCTCTGTACATTGACATTTGGTTATCTCAGCCACCTCTTATGTTCTGTCCTACCCATAGTATCTTGTTGGTACTATGAGTCAAAATTTCCACATTCACTCTCTTATACCTGAGTCTTTTTTTTTATAATAACAATCTATATTCTAAGGTGTCTGATCATCCAGTAATTTTTTTGACTTTTCAGTCCAGAAAGTATAGAAAAAGGGTCTGCAGGAATATTATGGTTTTATAATAAAAAGTTGAATGTTTATCAGGAAAACTTTGGAAGAAAATTAATTCCATTGCTTTTCCCAGACCAGTAAATCCTCTTATCCTTCTGTAGACAGAGCCTTACTGAGATATTCTATTTATCTGTGTTGGAGCACAGAAAATGTAATCCAGGATTCTCACCCCACCTGAGAATCATGAGGACACACCTTTCCTAAATCATTCACTGTGCAAAGTGATTACTTAGGCACTTCTCACGTGCCACCTTTCTTTTCACCCTTCAGTATTTGTATTGGGATTGCCAGCAGTGTCTTCACTAAGAGAGCAATTAATAAATTGGGGGATTGAACAAAATAAATGTTAGACCCATTGGCGTTTGCTAAAGAGGGAGCTGTGTTGCATACCCTGCTCAGAGATTTTCCAAGTGATTTATTGACTTCAGTCTTTCTCCTCTTACTTGTGCTGCAGGATGTGTTTACCTGTGATAAACAGGGCAAGAATGAGATGTCTCTGGGCAACAGGACTGCTGGTTCACTTAAGCCCTTTGAAGGCTGTTGGTCTCAGTGGTGCCATTTTCTGGGTTTCCAGACTCAGTGAGGTAAATTAGCACATCAGGACACATTTAATGGAGGCTCACACTGCTGTGGCCTGTGTACAGAATTGCTCTAGACACAAGAACTGGATGATTGGTCTTGTGCCATCTCAATTAGCAACAGGGAATGAGAGATTTCCAGGCTCATTTCAGATAATCTTTTAAAAATGTAATAGTTTGTATCAAACTCACCCAAAGCATATGAACTGGGTTGCAAATGTCAGCTGAAAATCACATTGGAACTTCTCTGTGTATTGCAGTTTGCCTCCCTGCCAGTCTGTTGGTAATATTATGAAAACTTTTCCATCATGGTGGTATGTCCATTTTGGGGCCTGAATCCCGTGTGCCATGGGATTGCCTGGCAGTGGTCTCAAAGAGACTGAAATGAGAAAATCAGATGGCTTCTATTTGCCAGAGAGATTGAGATGTAAAAGCTTCAAAAGCTCAACAAGGAAATTAACTACAGGAAAAAATTTGAAGCCTGGAAAGTTCTGAATTAGTTGATAAGAGATTTTTTCCTATGATTTGATTTGAATGATCTCATCTGACTTCTCATTCCAAACCCATAGTGACTCTTTAATACATTACCCAAACCCCTTTTTATGCAGCAAAAGCATTAGCTCAGCTGTGTGATTACAGTGCCTGACCCACAGTCTGATTTTTCAATCATAAATACAGCTGCTGAATTTTGGCTTAAAAAGGGGCATTGTAGAAAATGTCAGAACTGGGAACTGAACACAGCCTTTTCTCCACTAAGTAGTTGTTGGAAAACTAGACAAAACCAGAATGGTTTCTGTAAGGATTACTTTCTTCTTTTTTTTTTTTTTTTTTCTGTACTATTTGTTTTGCATGTACACAGCAATAGGTACTTCTGAAAGACTAAAAGGTATGAATTAAAAACTGTTTTAAAGCAATGATTGTGCATTATTAAGTTGGAGCAGACTTTTGTTCAGCACTCTTTAATCTAAATGCGCTTTCTGTACATAAGCTTTGATATTTGCTGGCTGTGCTCTATGAAGAGTAGTGCATTTTGGGATTTTCATCTGAACAGACAAAATTAGAATTTTTTCAACACAGAGGAACATTTTGGATAAGAGAGTTCCTTTTTGATTAGGATCTTCCTGGAAGTAGTTTGTGTTGAGTGTCCCCGAGGCTGAGAAAGGTATTGAGCTTCCTGTCCCATCTCTCACAGGAATATCCTATAGGATCCTATAGGATCATGGAATTGATACTGTTGGAAAAGACCTTTGAGATCATCAACCCCAACCATTAACCCAGCACTGCTAAAAGCCATGTTCACCACTAAACCATGTCCCCAAATGCCAAATCTAAATAGTTTCTGAACACTGACAGGGATGGTGGTCCTTCTACTTCCCCAGGCAGTCTGTTACAATGTTTGGCCAACTTCTTAGTGAGGAAATTTTCCCTAATATCCAGTCTAAATCTCCCTGGCACAACCTGAGACTGTTTCCTCTTGTCCAGTCCCTCATTCCCTGGTAGCAAAGCCCAAACCCCTCCGGCTGTCCCCTCTTGTCAGGGAGTTGTGCAGAGCCAGAAGTTCTCCCCTGAGCCTCCTTTTCTCCAGGCTGAGCCCCTTTCCCAGCTCCCTCAGCTGCTCCTGATGCTCCAGACCCTTCCCCAGCTCTGTTCCCCTCTCTGAACACACTCTTACTTACCCCTCAGCCCCCGCAGTCCTTGCAGCCTCCCCAACCCTTCAGCAGCTCCCCAGTCCCTTCAGCCCCATTGTCCCACTCAGCTGGAGCCCAGGGATGCTGGGATTTCTCCAGATGATCCCCAGGAAGTGACACTGGCAGATCCTGGGGTGACACCAGCTGGGCCCTTACCCCAACATGGGGAAGGCTCTGTCTGGCCTAGGCCCAGCCCTGCTCCCATCCAGGGGCAGGACACAGCCGTAGGGGGCCCATGGGTGGGTCTGGGGTTGACAGAACAGGAAATCAGGGAGGGGAGGACAGGCCAGGTTTTCCCAAAGGAATGCCATTGCATCCCACGGGGTGACATTGCTGAGGACAGGCTGGTGAAGGAGCTGATGAGCCCTTCAGGGAACAGCTCCATGAGGGGTGGTGGGACTGCTCCTGGCAGTGACAGATGGGCCCTGGGATGGACTGACAGACTCCTGGGATGGACTGACAGACTCCTGGGATGGACTGACAGACTCCTGGGATGCACTGACTGACCCTGGGCACCAGGGAAACACACAGTCCGTGATCCCAAATGAACGGACAGAACCATGGCCTTTGAACTGATGGTTGCCCTACCTACAGAAACATCACATATAAGACAAAGCTCTCTCTCTCTCTCTGTGTCTCTGACCATATCTCTAAAACTTTGACCTTTGCAGTGGTTGGGTCAGTTATTTCAAGGGATTCTATAAATCCAGTTCGGTTCTTACTGATTTGGATTTACTGAACTCTGGAAAGAGATGCAAGTGGTTCTAGGGAGGATTTCTGGGGATGTTATCATGTGCCTGAAGAATGTCAAGGTCTAGAATGATGTTCTTAATGTTAAGTGCCTGAATTTTGCTTAAGATCCCTTTCCTGTGTATCTAGATCCTTTTCTGGCTCTGGACCTTCTTGATTTCCAGTTTTCTTCTCTTGGCCCTTTCCATGATAGCTGGACTGTATTACCACTTGCATCTTGGATCCATAGTAGATGACCTGAAATCTCTTTCTAATTAATTTTTCTTTTAGCTACTTGCATCCATTTAAGTTCACAATGCAAGTTTCTGAGTTTTTAAGAAGAATTAATTTTTTGTTCTATCAGGGGACAGAAAGCAGCCTGGGGAAGTGTTTGTATGTTTGTTTGCTTTTCCTAGTGTAATCTGACATGCTTTTTTTATATTCAGTGAGATTCCTCCAGGATGAGAACAACTGTAGTAGGATGATCAAAACTGTAGTTTTGATCATGTCAAATTTGAGAGTCATAAAGAGAAGATCCATTTCTTATTTTATGAGGAGACCTAATGTAGTCTCAAGAAAGAAGGATGCCATGAACATAAGAGAGAAGGAGATAATTGTACATTTATATTCTAGATTTCCTTTCTTGTTCCTTGGCATTTTGTAAGAAAATAACACAAAATAAGCTTTGCAGCCTGAAATATTTCTTTATGCCCAGTTAGGTTTTATCTTCATTCTAAAACTGGGTTGCTCAAAATGTCAGTGTTTGCTGGTTACTCAGTAAGACTTGCATCCATATATTCATTTTATTATAGAAAAGAGGAAGGAAACAAGGAACAATATTCTTGTTATTATATACTACAAGAAAAAATATTCTGTTTGGGTGATAAGTGAGGCAAAACTATACATTGTGATACCTGAGGGACAGAAGAGCTGACTTTCTGAGGACAACTAGTTGATGCACTTTGGTCTTGAAGTAGGACATGCCATAATTCAATCAATGGTACAAAATGCGACATTACCACTTAATCAAGAAAGTGACACTCTCAATGTTAGTCCACCCAGTTTATCTGGGTGCCTTATCTCTGTGCTTGTGAAGAGGACAGCGCAGATGAAACAGGAAAGTCACTGGAATTATCTTGGTCCGAATTCTGTAGATCTGATAATAAGAACTTAAATTTGTTATCTACAGTGGTGCTTAAATAGTTCATACCTTGCTCTAATCTGTGGGAAATGGTGACTGATACTCAACTTGAGATTGTAGTCACTTAAATGTCAGTGCTTACATCACAAGGTGGATGTGTAAGTTCCTTTTATTGCCAGTGAGATTCACAGAACAGAATTAATGAAGTTTTAGAGGTTCCTCTTAGCCTGAGTGGATATGCACATTTCGTCACCTGAGTAGCTCCTTGCACTCCAGACTTCCTGAATCCTACCAAGTCTCTACTGACTGATGAGAGGTGGAACCCAAAGCCCATTTGTAAATATTTGTTTTGCTTCTAACTCAGAATAAAATCCCACTTTTGGGCTGACTTCACTTCTTCCCAGTACTATTTGAGATGCCTTAAATGATCCAAAACACCAGGACTGGGCTGTCAGGGCTGACACAGGACCCACAGGGCTCCTGAACCCTTTCACAGCTGGAGAGCAGGTGTATCTTGAAAGGCACTCAAGAGTCTCCCTAAGAGCACCACGCAACTGTGTCAGCAACTGCATCACGTTCTTTTGATCTGGCTATAAAAAGTAGTACAACCATTTTTCATATCATCTTTTAACCTCCAAATATAGTCTCTTCTTTATAGCACATTTCAGATTGGTGTATCATCTGTTATTAAGTATTGCCTAGGAAATGCTGAAAGGAGAAAGGAAAATGAAAGATTAAATAAATGAAAGTGGAATTAAAAGACAAGATCAAGAAAAAGGAAAATGAATCTTCAGTGATTAGAAAATAACCCATCTCTGTTACTTTATTTTAATTTTAGGAAGGATTAATTGCAAAGAATTAAGATTCTCCAGATTGCTAAAATTCTCAACAAATTACTTTTAACAGCTGAAAGGAGGAACAAGCAGAAATCCTTTTTGAAGGATGTGGGGGTGAGAGTCTTCTCTCACTCTTGTCTGCTAAACAGATTGCAAGGAGTTATATCCTCAAAGGGTTAAACTGACTATCAAGTGTAAGTCTAGTACAAGCCTTTTTCTCACACTTTGTTCTCTGAAATAATCCTATTAAAATAAGAAAATTTATTACATACCTATCTGCCCAGATTTTATCAATATTGAAACCTTTTAATCAGAATATGTGATGAAATAAACCCTGCTCACCAATGTGGTAAAATATAATAGACATCAAAGCAGCTAAAAGACCTCCTAAATCAATGCAGTAACTCTGCAGCAATTTCTAGAACAGAAGGTGAAAATCCCCTTAATAATTGATAAATGAAGGAAAATGTATAGGAGCAGATTTATAGAATACCACATTTGCACTCCTAAAATACCTTCATTATGTCATTAACACCACAGTGATAAAAAGCACTTCCATCATTCATCAACCACGTTGTGTCTGTCCTGCCGTTAAACAGATGGAATAATCCCTGCTCCAAGTTCCCAAAACTTTTAGAGTACACTTACTTTCATTTTCTTGCCCTAGGCCAATCCATTTAACAACCCATCATAGCCAGGCCGGCCAGGTCTTCAAGCTGAATGTCATGAATAAGAAGCAGATTGAAAGTGACCTTTATTCTCCCTCCTCCTTCCCCCTACCAAAGCCTGGCACGTAACATCTGAGAGAATATAAAGTCCAAGTTTCCATTCTTTCAAGGACTTTCAGGAATTTTCCAGTACTGATAAATAAATAAATTAATAGTTTAAAATTCATTATTAATTCTTTCATCATTTCCATGGTTTATAATGTGCTGATAACTGACATTTAGTAAATACACATTTGCTTAGCGCTGCCTGTCAATGCTGCCAACCATTGCTTGAGCCATTCAATCATTTCAACAACTCTGTAGCTTCTGTCTCCAAGTCTCAACCTCTGTCAAGAATATATTTTGTAATGTAACATGCACAATAAGAAGATACCTTCCAAACAAGGATGCTTGAGTTAAAAACAAACACGTCAAAAGAAGAAGGTCCAGTTTTTCTTCTGTTTTTAAATATCTATTTGCTTCTTTACTCAGAGCTGCTCCTTAGCACTGCCTAATGACATGTCTTTGTCCTTCAGGTGTCTTCTGTCATCTGCCATTTAACAAGCTGACTTTAGATAGGACCTAAAATTAAGGATACCTTGGTCATTTCCCTTTGCCCTCCTCCACTTCTGTTTTGGGAACAGTTATCTAAGCAAACGGTGTATGTGAGTGCAAAAAAATCAACCCCAAAATAACCATGAGAAAGTTATGGTTGGATGAAAAAACAAGGTAAAAGGAGAGGGAGGAGCATGTTTACCTATCTCAGGGGCCTGTCAAACTTTGGTGACAATCTTCAGCTGGAATGGGTTCTGAGCAAAGGAACAGCAATCACCCGAAGCTTACTCCACTTTTGAGCTTCAGCTCAGCAGGTGGTTAAACAACAGATGATCTTAGATGTATGGCTGAATAAAAAAAGCATCTGTTTTAGTGCATTGTCATCGTCCCTTTGTTCTTTTCACTTCCAGCAGCCTTAGATGACCCATTCAGCTGAGTTTGGATTCATTCAATTGCTCCTTGTCATTTTATGGGAAACCTTGCAATCTATCATAGATGAAATTACAGCTGACTGCAGAATATCTGAAGGGCTGTGCTAAAATATTTTTTAGACAGTAAATCAAATATTATCCAGCAACCAGAACCTGTTCTTCCAATCAACTCTTTACTAGGTCTTTATGCATCTCATATTGATTATTTCTTTCTCTTTTTCCAGGTGGGCATAGAACCATAGGGCTGATGAGCTGGAAGAGAGTCTGTTCATCCTGTAAGCTGTGTTAAACATTGCACTTGAAATGGCTGATTAGTGAGATGTTCATTAATGATACAGATGAATTTTTATCTTGTGGCAAAATTCTTGGAGACATGTATGTCCTTCTGATGGACAGATGTCCCTTGCTGCCTTCCTCTCTTTAGGGGGATTTTTTATCTTCTGTTTCAAGGGACTTGATTTTCTGTTGATTTATGTCTATTTTAAGGTCCCTTATCTCTCTCACTTCTTATGTTTCTGCTTTCAGAACCTCTCTCTTTCTTTCCTTCAGGGGCCTATTTCTCTTTGTTCTGTCTCTCATTTTCTGTGTCTGACACATCTGCTCCCGCCTCTCTCGATGTACAGTGTGATAGATGGAACATGACTGGAGAAAAAAAGAAAGTTTCAGTCCTCCCAGTGAGTGGAAAGGTGACCTGCAAACATCTGAACAAAAATGGGAAGAAAGTTTATTTTTATGTGCTGAATATTCTGCACAGCAAGAGAAAGTACATCTAGAGACTGCACAGGAAACACTTTAAACACCACCTACTCCATAGTCCATCCCATTAAATTCTGTGCACAGTTTTTCTCTTGGTCTGTGTCTGTGTACATATATATATAAAACCTGCTCTGCTAATAGAGGGCCTTATTCGAAATGTGGTAGTTTTCCCATTGTTTTCAAAGGGATTTGGATCCTCAAAAGATTTTACCTTTCCTGCTATAAAATCAGCTCTATACCATCTGGCCAAAGAGGGAACCAAGGAATCGGACTCTTTCAGATTTCAGATTTTCAGGCTCTTAAAAACATTTGCAGCAGCTTGTTTTATGATTGTGTTTCAAATTCAGAGTCTGCTTTGGGGAAATTTTAATGATTTTTAATTATTTTAGGACAAAGTAAATAAAGTGGAGGGAAAGTATTTTTATTCATGGGTGAAAAAGAAGAAAGGTTTTCCCAACCAGATCTGCTTTTAGAAGTAGGAAATTACTGTGGGCTTTCCAGAAAGACTTAATTTTCTCTAAACATATGTATATATCATTATCAGTTTTACATAGTGTGATTTATGTGAGCAGGGTTGAAAGCCAGAGCTGCAAGGTCTTGGTTGTTGATCCAGTAGCTCAGATTTTGGGAGGTTTGAGAGTAAGGCAAAAGACAATCACCAGGAGGTTACTGCTGTGGAGTCAGGAGGTGACCTTTGACAAGAGGTGGAATTCCCAAACTCAATTTCTTGGCCCTCAACATGGATTTTGCCAGATTAGAACCATGTGGGATCTACTCCCATGGTGGAGCTGTCCTGGAGCACCCAGAAATCATCCATGCAATCTTCCTGCATGTTTGGAAAATGCTTCTCATAAAACCCTGCCCATGTTTTGTCAGATCATCTGAACAAATACTGTTCTACAAAGCATTGCCTTCCAGATTAATGGGTAGGGGTGAATCCTTTTTTGTTGTTGTTTTTCCTCTTAATTTAAAAACTGTTTTATTGGAAAATTGCAACTAGCTGTAATAGAAACTGCAAATTCGTTTCACATATGCCACCCCAGAGTCACCAACTGGCGTGGAAAATAAGTAACAATTTATAAAGTGAAGCAATCTGAGAACATTCCCCAGCAGTTAACACATGGAAGGTATGAATATGCATGAACCATTTCAGGTTGTTATGGTGCACATTTTCATTCTGAAACAATTATAAAAAACATTATTAGAGAGGTGTTAAATGTGTCAGAGAAGCATTTGGCACAGCCATTTTCACAGAGCTCTTTTTTTTTTGGAGCATTGCTGTTTCCTTGTGATTGGTTTTTTAAAAAAAAATAAAATAGTACTGAGAAAAAAATTTTCTCGGTAGTAATAATCTGATTTCCTATGAGAGGATTCAACTTAAACAGCCTGTTCCCATTTAAGGTCTCATTGAAGAAATCAGTGCCTGTGTTTTCTGGAGCAATCACCAAAGTTTTAAGTCTGGCCTGGACTGTTCTTCACTGGATCTGCTTGGAATGAAATGTGCCCAAACCTGCCAAACGACCGAGAATTTAGTGCAAAAAATCATGGTTTAAATAGTTGTAAGCTCTGGGAGGTCCTTGGCTGGATGAACAGGACTCTGAGTGGCCCCTCCTGCAGGGATGTTGGAATCACAATCAGAGGACAGGGCAGTAGCTGTAAGCATTCCCTCTGTTGGGTGCCAGCAGAGATGGCTCAGGATTTCTCAAGGCTACCTTTGAATTCTTCAACTTTCTCTCCCCAGTCCCTTTTTGTACCACAGGAGTAGAGGCTATTGCCTGGGCCAACCCCACTGGTGTGCCAGGTGTCCTGTCCCAGGCACAGGGTAGGTACATGCTTTCTCTGGTTGTCTTTCAAAGGGAGAGAGATTCCCTCTCCTTCCCTCACACACAGAGTGTAAATCCTTCCACTGCTCCTGAGAAACCACCTCATAATCTCGCTTCACATCCTTGGAAATGTGCTCCTAATCTCCAGTCTAAATTTCTTAGGGTCATTTGGATCATAAGACGAGGAGTAATGGATACAAATTGGAAGAGGGAAAATTTAGGTTAGATATTAGGAAGATAATTTTTTCTGCAAGGGTGATGACACACTGGAACAGGTTGTCCAGGGAGGTTGTTGGTGCACCAGTCAAAGCAAGGTTGGGTAAGGCCTTGAGCAACCTGCTTGAGTGGAAGTTGTTCCTGCCTGTGGAAGGGGAAATTGGGACTAGTTGATCCTTAAGGTCCATTCCAATCCCTTAACATTCTATGACTGTGGTTTACTTCAACTTTTCCTCATGTGTCACTTCCTATCTGTCCTCCCTCAATGAAAGATCACTTTTGTAAGATCATTTACGAGGGGCAATCCTGTCTTCTCTTTATCTTCATTTTGGTAAGGCAGTGGTGTAGCAAATATTTCTCCAAATCCCTGTGGTACAGTAAATCTTCTCTTCCCAATTATCCTCTTCTTGCTTCTGTTGCAGTTATGCTGCCTCTTTTTTCACAAATAACCTGACCAGAACTGTGTGTTGTATGCTTATTGGCACTTCACCATGGTCACAGGTAGCAGAATGAATAATTCCTTATTCAACAACAATAATAATAATAATAATAACAATAATAATAATAAAAAATAGGATTATATCAATGTTTATATAGCTTCCTGTTCTTCTCATCTTCTATCATGTCCCATTAATAACCTCTCAGGATCTAGCAAAATTTTTTCTCAGTAGATGTACATTTCTTGAAACTTTCCTGACTACACTTTCTTCATTTCTATTATCCCAGTAGTTGAGCAGGTCTGTTTCTTCCTGTCTGACATTTATCTCCTCAGTTTATTGACAGCACTTCCTTACTTACTGCCAAACCAAATGATCAATTTCCTACTTTTTTTGTGTCAGGGTCACTGATGAAAATATCAAGTAAAATTGGTCCCAGTGCTGATCCTCAAAAAGTGCATCTGAAGAGTGCTTCCAGGCAGGAAGATCCTCCTATCCTATGATCCTTTCCCAAATGCCATTTAAGGGGATCTTCTGGACCTGACAGCTTTTTAGCAATTCCATCTCACTCTGTTTTGGTGAAAATTCTCCATGTGGCTCATTACAAGAAATGCTTTCCTCAAGTCCAAAGAGATGAGAGCCAGACCACTGCCTGTCTGCAGAATATAATTTCTGTTACAAGAATAAAAACAGACTGGGTTAGTTTGTCTTGGTCTAAACTTGGTAAATTCAAGTTCCATTTTATCACATAATCCTTTTAGCTTCATGTCTTTCACTAATTTTCCACCTGAAAATGAGTTCTATATCCCTAACATATTATTGAGGTCAGCTTAATTGGTCTATACTTGGTGAATTCCTTTTTCTTCCATTTTGTAAGGAGCAGTATGTGCTTGCTGATCAATAGCCAGTGTCCCAGATTTTTGAAAATGTGATGGTCACTGTTGTTAATTCTGTCACATTTTGAAATTTAGTCATCTCAGCCTCCCCTCGCTGAGATTGACTTATATCTTTAGATAAATCTGTTCTAAAGTATCATCCCCTTCATCCATTGTGCCTGTAACCCCAGAGGTCAAAATTTCTAATTGTATTTTTAAACTAAGTATTATCATCATCATCATCATCATCATCAACATAAATATTCCCTGTATCATCATCCCACATATTAAGACACATAGAGAGAATATTTTCTATTTTGGTTCAGGAAGACAGTTTAGGAAATGCATTTCTTTCTTTGCCTTTCATTTCCTTTGGGAGCATCTTTTACCCTTTAATGTTTTTTGTAACAAAACCAGGAGATGAGTACCCCATTCCTCCTACGCTTAGTCAGACTTGCCTGAACAGATGGCAAATTCTCTAGGGCAAAATTTGCCTCTAACTATGTGCCTGAACTGGGTCTATTATTTGCTAGTGATAGTAATCAAAGATAAAAATGTAAATCTCACTTCCTTTTTTCTTTACTGAAAGAGGTGAGCTGGTATCAGGAAATATGAGAATTAAGTTTTTGAGTAGAAATTTGCATGAAAATTGCACAAAGATAATGAACCAGTAAGAAATAGGGTTCTGTAATAATTTTGTAAAAGTTTCTGTTTAATAAAGTACATTGAAAAACTCATAAGTTATTTAACAGTAATGAAATGATCTTATTTTGTTAAGAGATTAGTTTGCTTTTTCTAAAGTCCCAGCCATGGAAATATAAAATGTAGCATCATATCCAAAGGTTCAGGGAAGGGACAAACTATAATTTCAGTATGTTATGAAAAAGATAAAATTCTTCTTCCAAAACACCATAGAAATCACTTTCTTGCAGTTGTGTCTGTGGCTTATATGACTTAAATGTTCCAGACTCTATTTTGTAGTATCCTTGATGATGTCTTCTACCTCATAAATGCCCAGTAAAATAGAAGCAGCTTGTATTTTCAATTCAGGGAACTGCAGTTATGTGCTTTGCTCTGGGATCAGATTGCAAATCAGTCATATTTTTGTGGCATACTTCTGTAGGTTGAAATTTTATCTACTTTCTCTCACTCAAAAAACTTCTGAATCTCCATCCTGATACCCTCCTTAACCCAGCCTGAAACTTTACAAGAGTAAGTATATTAATGTGATTCTGAATTGCCCATTCATCCTAGGGTAGAACAATTTCTCCAGCACAAAAGAGCTTTTTTTTAAGAAATAAAGATAATTATCTACTGACAGTTTATCTAAAAAAGCAATAAAAGACAATAGCTTTAAAAAGCTAAAGCCCAGACACTAGTATAATTTATGGAACCATGCAAATTAATTTGCCCAAAAACTTTTAATTTATATGCTTGTGTTTCTCAGAGGTTTTCTTACAGGCAGTCTCTGAAATCTGATGTTATAGGAAGCTCCCTAATTTTCAGATGTAACAATCTTCATAATTCATTCTAGACCTGGGTGAAAAAGCTGCTTCTCACTCATTCACCATGCTGAGAAATGAACATTAGTGTCCTAGGTTACAATGTAAGTTGTGTCCAAGGTATGTATTCTATCCCCATCTTCATGAGCTGTTGAAACCAGCTGGGGCAGTGTTTCCTTTCTCCCCTGTTCATGGGCCCAACAATGCCTTCTTGCAAGACTCATAGATAAATCCCTCCGGGAGTTATCCCTGTTTAATGGGCCATCAAGGACCCACTGCATGACTCATAGAATGAGATCATCCTGTTGTGAGATGCTCCACCCAGGGGGAGGAGCCAAGCATTCCCACCTGGATATAATCCAAGGTTTGGGACAACACAGGAGTCCTTACCCACTGGGCTCCCAGAGGACAAGAGCTACCAGAGCTTTCTACAGGATCACCACTTGGACAAGAGCATTTCGTCTGGATTGCTACCACCACCCTAACTAACAGGGTGTCAGATTGTATTCTGACTCTGTCAGTGGTTTTTTGTACTATTGCACTTATTTTATTTTACTTTATTTTACTTCTTTTCCTCTTATTAAATTGTATTTCTGACTTGGAGTCTCTCACTGGTTTTGCTTTCAAACCAGCACAATCAGTAAGAAATGTGGACAAAATCTGGCTATAACTGGAATACATGCTCGGAATAGGAAGGAAGAAATGGGTACTGCAATAAGTGAGAATATCAAGAACATTACTGGGAATATTTGCAGTCACCAAAGTGATTTATGCTATTTCAAGTGTTTCATTTTTAGATTTTTTAATCCCTTCAATTTTGTTTAATTTACCAATTTAAGTTAAAATGTTGCTGGAGTTGGTGGCAATGTCAAAATATCAGCTTTCATATGCCAACATCAAAAAAGAAGTTTTGTCCTTGCTCAGACAGCTTCTACTGATCCAAATTTATTAAATTTGGTACATGTTTTTACCTTAATTCTGAATGCTTTGGTATGGTACAAACTGAAGATTCTGAGAATTGCATGTAAATACAGTTTCCAGTACATTAAAGATGCTTTCGGACATCCCACCTGGCCTGAAGGTCTCCCATACAATGGTCTCCCATACAACATTTCAATGATGAAAACCATACTCTTGTGCCTTGAAAAACTCAGGATAATTTAATCAATCTTTTACTTTACATCATTACTTAATTTTCCTCTCACCTTGAGGAGATCCAAATATTCATTTTCCATTTTGTTGAATAGCGTTCATCATGACGACACCATATAGATTGAGGGAGGAGCAGGACTAGAGAGGAGTCAACTCTATGTTGAGCTGAAATCTACAGCAGAGTCATCACTGCTGGTGGGGCTGAAGGAGGTGAAACAAAGCAGAGTCCAGCTCTGGAGCCCTCAGAGGATAAGACAACCAGAAAGGAGATATTGTTTTCTTATTTAACGACTTCCCACTTTATGCAGCATGTAATCAAACCAGAGGGCAGGACTGTGCCTTTATTTGGCTTCTTTATTTTACCAAATAATCACAGATTTCTGCTCCTATAAGCAAAAAAAAAAAAAAACCCAAAAAAACAAACCACAAACAAAAACCAACACAAAAACTTTGATGTAACAGGTGCAAACGCAGAGCGGCATGGACACAAACACCTGCACGCACATGTGTGTTCATACTGAAAATCCTGGATTGTGTGGAACCGTGCCCTGACAAAAATGGGGGAAAAAAATAGAGATTCATGTTGCAGAAAGCAGGACTGACCCTGCCAGCTCTGTGCCATCAGAATGCAACACCATCAGCAAGCTGCATGTCTGATCTCTTTTACAAGCTGCAGGGACAGCTGATGAAAGTTTGAAAATAGCTGCTTTTTTTTTTTTTATTTTCACACTGAAATTTATGTCTTGCACAGTTTACTTCCAAGGCCAAGGAAATATATAACGTGCAAACATAAGCCATGAAGGAGCACAGGCAGGTCTGTGTGCTCCTAGCAGGTTTTTAAGCTGAGTAGCAGCACCTTGTGTTGCACAGAACGATGCATAACGAGGCTCTGTGTTAACCACTGCATTTTTACAGAGCTGGTTTAAACTGCATTAAAGCACCACCATAGCATTTACATCTTCACTTTTACTGCTGTAATGTGAACATCTCACATTCAAAATCTGCTGTGTCATATCCAGTTTGCCTGTAGCCTCTGTGACAGACATCAGACCAGGACGTGTCACAAACATCAAGGCACAAGTTCTGGTGCAGCTAGACTGCTAAGAAAGGTCTTGTTTTAATGTCTCCATCACTCCTAGCCCACAGCAGAACTGCATTTTGTTTGCATTTTTTCCATTCCTTTAACTTTCTCAGGGAAAAAAAGCAGGTGAAGGCTATCAAGCTTTAGCCACTTTATTGTTTTCCCTTCATTATTTGCCACTGCTCTAAGGCTTTTCTATTTTGACAGGTTCATATTCACCCTGATAGAAAGCAGTAGTAGCTTGCTTATTCACATTGGTGAACTTGGAAAATTACTTTTCTCAAACAATCTTTCCTTCTGCTGGTTTTTTGAGCATTAGACATTGACTGCAAATTGCCACATGGATATTTATTCTTACTGGTAAAATATTTTCTTTTTTTTTTTTTTTTTTTAGAAACTGCAACGTTTACAAAGCTGGGGGTGGGGGGAACCATGATTATTTTCTCTTTTTCTTCATATACTTGTACATCCAGAATCATCTACAGGCAGAGCATCTCTTGCTAGAATAAAATGTATTAACTTGAGTAGCTCTGAATTCACAAGACAGGCTTAATAAAGTTTTTGCAGCCCTATCAATAGGTGGGGAGGACCGGCTGAAGAGATTGTCTCTAAGGGCTCCCTGCTTCTTGAGTCAAGGTCAAGGGCACTCACAATTGTTTTCCAACACAGCAAGGAAGTTCAAACAGGTTTTTTTTTTGTTTTGTTTATTTATTTATTTATTTGCATAGAAATGAGAAAAGGACTTCTTGATATATGGCATTTATGAATGGTAGCCTCTCTATCTTTCCCCTTCCAAGGTTCAAATCAAGGGTTCCAGGGTTTAAACAAAAGACTCTTTCGTCTATGTTGTGATTGGGGCACACATCAGAGATCAGAGATGTAAGAGGTGCAAATTTGGGTGTGCTGGCAGTGCAGTTTTCAGTCACAGACACCTCGGGAGAAACGCCTCCTGGCTTTACTCAGATTTATGGATATTTTATAACTGAAAGTTTCAACAAGACTAGAGCATAAAAAAGTTTCCTTGTCAAGAAATCAGTGTTTTGTCACAATTCTCTTGAGTTTAATGAGATATCCAAGCAGCTAAACAGAAGCATAAGTTTTCCTTGCCATTTTCCAACAGTGATAACATCCATCATGTCACCAAGAACTGTAAATGGCCAAAGAACAGAAATTAAAGATGAAAGAAGCCTATGATTTATTTATTTTGATTTTTACAAGCTGTAATAGAAGAAAGTCTAAGCAGTGTCCCCTTGCCCTTGGAAGAAAAAAAAATCCATGCACAGAAAAATACAACTTAAATAAACCCCACAGAGAGAGACACAGACCTGTCTTCTGTTCTGACAGAACCAGTGATCATGGAACAAGTGTAGGAAAAAAAATCATTGGTTGTCCTGCCCTGATCACAACCATACACATGATCCCCTTAACATCAACTATGCACTGACTACAATTAACTACTTGAAAAATGCTAATTTGGAGACAGACCTGCAGATTGTGGTGGAAAAATCTCTCTGTAAGAACTGAAACTATTTTTTTTAAATACAACTGGAATGCTAAGCTAGTCCTTAGATGTATAAAAAAGGTATGGAAATCCAGATTTGGAAGTGGTCTTTTCTTCAGGTCTACCACTACAGATAGCAATTCTGCCTAAAGGCATCAGTGTGCACTGGAGAAGATGTTCCATAAATCCTGAAGGAGTGTGTCAGTGAACCTTTTGATCATAGATCCAAAGTTCATCTCTTTGAAAAGTTATTGTGAGAAATTACTTTATCATTGAAGGTCATGTGTTTGTGGAAAGTGGGTCTGCTGATGAGTAAGGATGGGAACAGATTTTACAGGGGCAGATTTAATCTCTTCAGGTTTACAGTTTAAATAAGAATAAAACAGCAGTTTGGGATATAAATTAGACATTTTTCTCATTAGGGGACTAAAAGAAAATAGACTCCAGAAAAGCTCACTGAGATTCTAAACTCAGCATTGCTGGGATCCCTTCAAATGAGATAATATTGTCAAATATGTGCTTTTGGCTTGTTCTGGCTTTTAGGGAGAGAAGGAGCTGGGCTCCTTTAACACAACACTGTTCTGAGCTTGGAAACTGGGAGCCTGTGAATTGCTTTCAGCATATTTAAGGCTCCTACAACAGCATTAACAGAGCAGTTTTAGCTAAATTTCATTTCAAGGTTTCAACCTATTACCTGAAGGGGTCAGCAAGGCACCTAGTTTTCTGTCTGCTCTATCTTTCTAGTCTCCCTAAGCCTGTCACAGTCACTGCCATAATCCTGCTGCTGATAGGGCCCTAAAATCATACTGTGCATGTTTAGTCAGGGGATTTCAGTCCCAGAAGACTGAGTAGTGCTTGCAGCTACAGCTAACTTATTTACTGATGTCTTTGTAATGTGTCTTCCCTCTGCACTACCCATGCTGTTGACACTGACTTGTACCAATATTTCTGAGTGTTTTGCTGATCCCACACCTGCTCCCTGAGGACTCTTGCAGGTTCATTCAACCCTCAGTTAAAAATCAGATGTTTCGTTCTCCCACCCTCTTTGCCACTAATTGCACAGAATCACGTATACATGAAGTTTTGGTCTCATTTATGTATGTCATTTTAGCCTTGTATATATGTATGTGGTCTTTCCTTTCTTGTGTGTCCCTACACAATGGAATTTCTGACACGGTTTTTTTATCAGTCTGAGCTCATTGATTTTTGAGTAGGTGATTTTCTCGCTTACATGTTCACCTGTTAGGAGTAAAATAAGCCAAATGATGTGGTTTTATGACCAAACAACTTTACTCAAACTGTCCTTTAAAACAGTGTCCTAGAACTTTTTGCTGTGAATGCCAACAGCGTTGTCCTTTTTTCCTCTAGGAGGAGAAGGGGAGGGCTAAAAGTGAAGGTGAACGTTCACACACCCTGGTAGGACTGTCCACAGATACAATCTGGTCTGTAGGAAAGAGGAGGGAAGTTCCAGAAATGGTTTAAAAAAGGGGAAATAATCAGAATGAGTAACAGCTTGATTTTAAGGAAGTGCTCACTGTACTCATGGAAGGTACTGTACTTGATGAAATCTTCTTAATCTTACTGTAAGAAATCTTACTGAGTCCTTGTAGTAAGGACCTTGTAGTAAGTCCTTGTAAGTCCTTAGTCTTAAGTAAGATAAGTACCAAGAGATGTGTTGAAGAGGTCAAGCAGCTCCTTACAGCCCTGTGCCCCTGGCTGGAGGCTTGTGGAGAGCCTCCCATAATGATGGGGCATGTTGACCCCTGGAAGTTGGGAAGGGATGGGCAGGTTTCAGGACTGCAGGAGCTGCCCAGCCTGTGGACCTTCCTGCTGGCTTTGCAGGGTGGGAAGTCTGGAGGGGAAGGCAGCTGCTGCTGCTGCTGCTCCCACTAGGCCCTAAACACACAAGGTATCATGTGAAAGGTGATGCCTTCCTGCAGAGACAGATCAGCTCTCACAAAACCAAGGCAGATCTCCCACTGCTCCACAGGAGCACAGGGAGAACTCGATCAGCTGCAGCAGAACAGGAGCATCCTCAGGAAAAAACAGCAGCACAGTTTGTGAAAGGTTTTTGCAGGTATTCCGAATGTTTGTTACAGCAGCCAGAGTGATTTTTTCCCCCCTCTTTCTGTATGATAGAGAATTCCTCAGTGGTTTAACTACAAACTGAGAAAAAAAACAAACACCACCCAGCTTTAGCAGCCTGAGGTTCCAGGAGAGTGTGTGCTGGGTGTTGTATATTGCTGAATACCCTGTAAGAAGTGCCTGAAGAAAGGAAAACTGGGACCCTGATTATTTTACTGTTTTCAGGTGCTTCAAAATATCTTTTAAATGCACCCATAACAATATTCTTCTCACTTGTTGCAAAATTAGGAATTTCTCTTATGATAATTGCCTGATATTAAATGTTTATTTTCCCATTGCTGAACACACACACCATAGTTGGTAGATCCCCCATACTGGGCAGCCTATGCAGAGTTTTGGTGTAGTAAAAATCACAACAGGCAAAGCCATTTTCCTGCCATAATATTTCTAAACCAATTCTGGAAATTTTTCTAAAAAGGCATATGTCCCACAGGATGTGATAAAATTGAAATTCAGAGTGAGTGTTTTATACTTTGGCTAGCTTGAAGTTTGAAATATACTATGTATCTTGAGCCAAATTGCAGAGTTTTCAGAAGAAAATTGTGAAAACTTCTACTTCTAAAGTGTTGAATGCTCTCCTGCTGATTTTTGTATCAAAACTGAACAAAAGAAATCAAACAAGAGACTTAATTTCAAGCAACCCTTTTAATTTTGTCTCCTTACAGTTATATTGTTTTCAGTAGCCTCTTACCTATGCCTTCAGCTGCATGTCACTATTAAAACTGTTTGACAATTAACAGCATGAAGTCACTTATATTGTCCAAGAGCTTTCATTACCCATAGCACATTATAGTTCTGAAATGGAAATTTGGAAAGGACTCATATTTTGGTGACATTCTCTGGCAACTCCATTCAAACATGCCTACACTGAAACAGTTATTAGCATTTTCACTAACAATGGGGAATTATTGCATGTCCTTGATGGGGGGAAGTGGTGCAGAAGGAAGACACATGACAGGACTTTGCAGGACACAGCCATGGGATCAAACTGTGTGAGACCTTCTCTACTCTGAGCTCTCCTGAGTGTTCATTCCAGTTAGAGACACACTCCAGATATCACACAGACAGAAAACCATGTTCTACAGGCTCATTTTCCCTGTGATAAAGCTTTGCCCAACTGTGTAACATCACTGCCTCCTTTTATATATTGCTAGCATGGCTCCAACTCCCACAGAAAGATTTCTCTGAGATCCGCCTGGGAATTTGGCATGGGATTTGGTTTCTGATGGAAAATACATTGCTAGCAAAATATATAGCAGTCCAAAAAGATCCCTTGCCTTAATTTTGTTGACGAAAAACCCCAAACAAACAACCCCCCCCCCCAATAAACCAAAACAAATTAAAATCACACAAAAAACCTAAACTCACAAACACCCCTCAAACAAACAAACAAACAAACCCACAACAGAAAACAAAAACCCTCCAATATTCTCCAACAATATTCTTCAAAACAAAAGACTGTGAAGAAAAATTTTTACTTGAAAAAAAAAAATCCTGAAATGGATTTTTAAAAATCTGTTTTCTGGGGAAATTTTTTTTTTGGTCTCAGTTTGAAATCAAAATAATTGAAAATAGAAGATTTTTCAGAGAAAGATTTAGATTTTTTTCTCTTCACTTTCCATTGACTGCTGTGAACTTCAGATTAAAAACTAAAGGACACTAAAGACTTAAAGTGATCTTAATACACATAAAATCTTCAGCAAAAAAGCGTCACTTCTGGTGATGTTCGTTAATTTTCCTCTATGTATTAACAGCAGCACTGGCTGATGTCATTAGAAAAGGGACAGAAGTTGAGACCTTAATGTATAGGGAGAGAGATCCCTGTACCTAAAATGTGATTTGGGCTCCAGCTCCTGCCCTTGCTTCCTTAATTAGTTGTGCTGTGAGCAATCCAATTAGAGAGGAAGCTGATTAGAGACCTCTAACTGAGGCATCACAATAACTAAGTAGTCCTGTGGGCATCAAAACCAGTATAACCTGCTTTACTGTGCATTTCTGTCTTTTCCTTGATTCATTAGTTCACCAAATTATCTTAGGGTATGGGTAAACTAGGTAAATCTTAGGTTTAGGGTGCTGGTAAACTTATCAGTATTTGATCTTAAGCCTTCCCTTTACTGGGTTTCTTTGGTTTTGGTGACTTCTGAGACACTCACTGTTACTAGAAATTGAGCTGAAACCAGCTGCTCTGAACATAGTTACCTGCTGAAAAAATATAATAGCAGGAAAAAATGAATTTAAAAAATAAAATTTGCAATCAGGCCTTAATTTTATGGGCAAACTGCATGTCAGTCCATATCAGGCATTCAGACTCTGTCACCTCTGTTCACTTAATTTACACTCAAGCTTGGATTTTGTGACCAGCTCTGCAGTTTCTGCCTGCAGAGGATCAGCTGGAGCAGAGGACTCAGCTAATGAGGACTCACAGTTATTAAAATGAAGGCAGAACTGTCACCCAAGGTTTGCACAATTCCTCATTACAAGGCCTGGGATTGATTTCTGGATTAGTCTGAACAGGTTCAACATGTTCTGCCCTTCCCATCAGGTTACCTGATTTTATGGTAGAAAATTCACCATTTTTCCTGGAAAAGAGACAGGAAAGAATTCAAGTTTTAACATCAGATTTAAGTGAGCAAAAAAGACTGTGACTTTGGCCCTTTAATGAAGTACTCAGGGTGCTGGATCTCACCCCCTGGATTTTGTGCTGTCATCAAATTATGTAGTAGAAAGCCATTGGTCTGAGCAAACATTAGGCAGAAAGTCTGAGAGTGCAAATTTCAATCAGAATTTCCTTTCTAAGCATCTGAATCACACCAGTCCCCACAAAATATGTAATTTTTCCATTCTTGGGCACATAGAGCCAGGTCTACAGTGGGCTCAATCATGGTTTGATGAAGGGGAAGAGAACCAATCAGTTTAATGAAGTGCCTCCTGCTGAGACTGACTACTTGATCCAGGGACTACATTTTTTAGATGGAGATTAGGCACCAATGGTAGCCACAGCTCACTGGAAAAAAATGATGTGAAAATAAAAGAGTATGAAAGGCACATCCAATTCAAAGTTCTGTAAGTACCAGATCATCATAAAATCCCTTTAATAAATTTATGAAGCCTTGAATTAATGTTAGTGGGGTTGGCTGAGATTTTGATAGTATTAAGAATGCTAGAAAATGCCTCCAGAAGTTGAAAGGGAGATTAGTTGGATGGAAATTCACAACTAGACAAAAACTAATGGAGAGATCACATGTATTGTGGGGTGAGTGCTGTGCTATGAGCTCTGCAAGCAGAAATTACAGCAGTCAAATCACCTGTGATCCATTCTGGTTCAGCAGTGCTGGGAGTAGGATGGGCAGTCGTGCTGATTTTAAAACTCTGTTTATCCCTACCCTCAAGTATGTGCTTAACTCTTTAACTGCTTGACAGTAAATTTACCAAAGGTGAGCACATACTCAGGTTCTCTGCCGAGCCAGAGAATTCTGCCAAAATGCTGCAAATGACCTAATTTGTCATATTAGTGTTGCAAACAAACACACTTGACACTTTTCCCCCAAGCTGCACACTAAATGAATGGATTACACAACACTTTTCCCCTTTAGAGCCAAAGAACAAAACTCCATGACTCAGTCCTGCCTGCATTTCTTTCTCCATATTTTGGAGTTGTTGAAGTTTGTGAGAATATTGATTTGGTTCTTTCCATCAATGTTCCAACCCCTGATATTTCTGCCTGAAAAGTTTTGTTGGGGAAGTTCTGATTTTAGGTTGGCATACAATCAGCTGAGAGGAAGGTGATGAGCATTTCACTGTTTGACTAATTTTTGTGTTTTGCTTGCTCCTAACTCCAAAAATGCTGTCACAGATGATTCAATAATCTGTACCAACCTTTACTACTGAGAAGAACAAGACAGTTAAACTAATATTTCTGAGATTATATTGATTTATATTGATTACATCTCCCAGAGGAAAGAAAGGAAGAAAACAGAAAACAGAGTGAAGTCTTTATGCAAATTTGACATGGGAACAAAAACTGTGTGACAAAAGTTTTATGAGGATATTTCTGCTGTTTTCTTCTCAAACAGTCAAAAACAAAAGTCAGAACTGAAAAAGCAAGATATGATTATTATTATGTATATGTTCCTTCAAGAGGAAAAAATTCTTATTATAGTGAAAGTGTAATGGGAAGATCCAATAGCATTTGGAGAACAGAATTCAGATACTCAGATAAGAATGATGGCTGTGGGAGAGGGAAAAACTGAAAGAGTTAATGTAAACCAGAAAAACTCAATGCCTCAAACACTCAGCAGAAGAGAACAGGAATATTGTCATGCCAACCAGACAAGGTGTGGTTTGGAAAGAAGCTCTTGTGGAGGCAGGACAGCCTGAGACCAGCTTCCTTGTCTCAGGTAACTATCTCTAAAACCAGGTTGGAGACAGACCCCCCAACTCCTTCTGAGAAGCTTGAGAACACCAAAATGTGCTTGTGTGAGGAAAAATAGCTCAACTGAGGGGCTAGGAGTGCTCCTGTCATCTCAGGAACCAGACCTGGGACAGTGTTGGTCCTCAGGGTGCTGACCCAGATCTGTTCTCTTTATTTCTATTTTCCTATCATCCCTTCTTTCTTTCTTCCTCTTCCTAAAATTTTAAATCACCTTTCAGCCTGTCTGCTGAGGTTAGAGGTTGAATACACTGCTGCTGTGGGCTGTTCAGAGTTTAATCCGTGGGCTGTTCAGAAATGTTTAACAGCAAAGCCTTTCTTCTTGTCATAAGGTTTAAATCATTGCTGCCATAAATAAAACTTCTCAATTGATTGCTTGGCATATTTTCACTTTTATTTAGCCCAAAGGTTGGCTGCCCCAGAGCCAGTGGCTGTCCAAGAGCTGCCTCATGGTACCCAACTGAATGTGAGTCTCAATTAAATAAAGTAAAATTCATTGGGAATGGTATCACCCTCCTCTCATCACACTGTCTGTAGCACTCTCTTTAAGACATCCATTTACCAAAAATTTGCAGTAGTTTCTTGTTTTGAGCTACACACAAGGCTTTTTGAACAAATATTGAAGGGAATTAAAGTGAGAATCATGGGGTAGGTGGGACAACAATCCATCTGAAATTATAGAAATGGCTGAATCCCTAAGTCATTCACTTTGGAATGCAGGTTAGCTGGGGTTTTTGGTCTAAAGGTGATGCAGCTTCCATCCCTTCAAGAGTATTTTGTTGCTGTAGTTTTGGATTTTATTTTTGTATTTTCTCACAAGATTTTATTTGTTGGCTTTGGTACAAAGAAGGGACCATGAGAGAACTGTCCAGGAATGCATAATATCTTTGCCCTTTTGATTGTGATGTTTTTTCTGCTGCAAAGGTTATTTCCTGTGATGCCCCCTACACGAACATGTCTTGTAAGGTGTTTCAGCTTCAGGTTTTAGAGGGCACTGGGTACATACTTGACCTCATTGAAGTGCATGGTAAAACTCTCCCATGTCTTCTCTGGCCTGGAATTTTATCACAGAATCATATAATGGTTTGGGTCTGAAAAGACCTTAAGGCAGGGGCGTCTTCCACTAGACCTGGTTGTTCAGAGCCTCATCCAGCCTGGGCTTTTCATCTCCTGTGTTTATTTTTTTCCAGTTTTTCACAATGGAGCCTGAAAACATTGATTTCTCTCTCTTTCTCTTTTCTCTTTACTACTGTACTCAAAGTTGATTGTCCTGCCCTTAGTGGACCCCTTAAAACCTTCAACACAATAGGTGGAAAATTCTGTTCTCCCTCAATAGCACTTTAGACCTTTGTCAGATACATGCTACATTACAAAGGCAAGATAAAGCATTACACTTTTGCCTGAATGGAGAAACTAAAATCTCACTGTGATCCAGTGTTCTGCTTCTGTTGAGATAGTAACTAACTTTAAAAAAAAAAAAATCAACTGATATTACACTGTAAATTTGGCATACTAAACTTTTCTGTAAGGGATCATCAAAAATCACTGTGACAATTTTGTCAGTTATAATATATTTACAATGGACAGAATATTTTGCCAATTTAAGTTGTTTTGGATTTTTTTCCCCCTGTACAATTATGAGAAGCAGTGTTTCAGAACCCAATGTCCAGATAGTTCTATTTTGTGTCACAATAGCTCATAGTCTCTTCCACCACACATTTTTCATCCCACAATGGTCTGGACATTTCTACTCCAGTATGACTTCCAAAAGGACTTCTTGGCTAAGACAAATATTTCACTGATTTTGTAGTGCTAGAACAGAATTAAGACCCCTAACTAAGAATTAAGATTTTTTTCCTTTCCAAGTGCAGCACAAAAGCTATCATGCTTTTAACAAAAAAAACCCAAAACAAACCAAAACCAATCAAACAAACAAATTAAAAAGCTGGGAGTAAAAACAAACCAAATCGACTAAAACATTCTAAGGAGAATTTCACCCAACAACCAGTTTACCAACATTGATTAATTAATCCTTGTGACATTGAAGTTAGTTACTGTGGATGGAGACAAATCAATGGCCTGAAACTGTGCTGAGAGGGTTGTGTCTGTGTGCTGGTGTTTGTTAGATGTGCCTTGAAATGTCAGGCAGAGTCATTACTGTGGGGGCTGCACAAGTAACCTTTTCTGGGATGGCAAAAAGGAAATGGGGGTTATAAAGGCAGTCAAGTGCTCCACTGAGCTGACTAATGCACTGCTTATTTCTCATGACCAAAGGATAACCCTCGATCATTTCAAATTTGGATGCAGAAATCTGAAATCTTCACCGAGCTCATACACAGAAAATCCTCTTGTTTGTGTCTGTATGTGAGGCTAAAAACTTTTGATCCTACCTTCAACAGCAAAAAAAAATTAAGATATTTCAAAGCAAAGAAATGAAAATATTTTCTAAAGGGTCACATTTCTGCAAAAGAATCATACAATCATTACTGACTTTTTAGTGCAAATATTCTTTAAAACTGAGCTTTCTTTCCAGTAGAAACTTGTCCACTTTTACCAGATTGTTCATTAAGAAAAATATTTGCTCAGTATATGGCATTGAACAGTCTCTGATGCTTTTCTTTAAACCCAACAGCATGAGCACAGATGTTCTCCACAAGAGTGTAAGTTCAAGAAATAGGGATAAAACAGCCTGATGGACCCAAATGCCCAGCATACTCAAAATAAGCCCTTCCCAACACCTTCTCTGCCTTTCTCAGTGATGTTGCTGGATTATCTGACATCACTTCCATGGTTCCCAGTCTGTTTCTTTGCTGAACTCAGGGCTGAGTCCATCCTGCATTAAACACCTCACATAGGGTCTCAGTTGGAGATATGTCATTTCCTCCACAACCTACAAGGGATCAAGGGACCTAAAAAGACAAATATTTCTTTAGGGAGGCAAAGTCTTGCTTTGCAGTTCTCTGTTTCTTAAGGCAACAGAGGAAATTAGGGAAGAGTAGATCCAAGTCAGAGTGACGAGTGTTGGTCACTTAGGGATTTTTCCTAAAGTCAAAAGCAAGTCCCTTCAGCCAAATAAAGCTCTCAGGGATATCTCAATCTGAATTTCCTCTTTTTCTCCCTGTGCCTCAAAAAACAATCATCTTTACAAGAGGATAGACAACAAATAAAAGAAACAGTACAAAAGCAGCATTGCAACTCTCCTGAGAGAGGGTGAGATTAAATAAAACTGAGTTCATCCCAGGAAAATAATTGGAAGATGGCTTTGTACTCTTAAAAAAGCTGCGAGAAGAATGGAATGCACTGTGTTCTTTTCCTACATTGCAAAGAAGATGCACATTCTCCTGAGGAAAAAATAAGTTGCATATTGAGTATAGAGAGATGCCCAATAGTTTGGTAAAATAGCATCAAGATAAAATTTAAGTAATGGCTTATACCCCCAGTAACAGAAACATATGTTTCAAAGTATGGAATATCTGCTTATGTAGAGAGAAAAATAAATTAATAAAGGAATGAAAAGGCAACAGATAATCAGATAATCAGGTGTGAGATGAAGGTGTGAGATGTATAGAGTTCTTAAAAAATGAAAAAGCTATTTCATTCTTGTTTGGAGGGAGCCAATTGGCTGATGCATTGTTGTGGCTGTGATAAATAGAAAAATGAGTATAATTTTTTTGCTACTTTAAAACACTTAAACATATATTTAGATTTATGGCATGTTGTCTTCACTCAGTACAAGAATATTGGATTACAGACAATGTAATTTTTGAATAAAAGCCTTCCTTTGCCTCCAAGTCCAGCAAATGGAATTATTTCTACTTAGGAATAAACCTGTCCTTAGCTGCTAGGCTGACTAATGTGACATAAACTCTATGTATGTATTTTGTTCACACACTTTGACTTTCACATTTTTCCCCAAAACTTGGCAGCTGACTTTGTATGAGTCATGAACAGCCAGAAAAAACCGCCACGAGCTCCCATGGTTGTTTCCTTCCAACCATTCTGGAGCCTTATTCTGCACCAATGAAGGGTCTCTGGTCTTTCTAACACTGAGCTGGTGGCCTTTGAAGCTGCTGGGTGTGCTTGGGATGTGCTTGGCCCTCCGAGCCGCATTCCAGGCAGGCAGAGTCTGAGCCTCCTTCCCCATTTAGTGTTTAGGGGATATATTGGAGCACTGGAGTGGGATATATTGAAGATGTTGGTATCAGTATTTAGGCCCCTGTGTGACTTGCTATTTTTAAGGAGTTGGCCACCTTCCATCAGGTTGGTGCTTGTGTGAAAGTCCCTATATTGGACTTGGAATCCCCCAGTATTTGTGCCCAATTCAACCTCTTTTTTACCTCATGCAGACATTAATTCTGCTCTCATGTCCTGAGTGGAGCTGACACAGATGGCATCACTTCACCTGAGTCTTTTTAAACTGAAAAATCATATTTGCTTCCTGTAAAAATGGTTTGCCCATGAAAACTCTGTACAACAGGATGGAATTTTTCTCTCATGAAAAAAATTGCAAAAAGGGTTTTATACACTGTTTCCATTTCTGGTGATTTTCAGAATGCTCTTAGTCTAAATAATGAAAGAAAAGTCTAACTGCTAAAGAGAAAAGATAGAGGAGGGATTGAATGCAGCATTCAGTTTTCTTTTATAGTAACCATAAACTGCTGCTGTATGAAAGCCTGGATGTGCTGTTTCTCTACATCTTCCCCCCTGCACTCCCCACTTCACCCAAATAACAGAACATTTCCCTTTCAGGACCCCTAGGGCAACAAGGAAACAGGTAGCAATGCTGAAATTGATGACTTAATTAGCTGCTATAACTTATTGAGTATAAGCAAAAATATAATTAATAACTTCAAGGTACCACTTTTGATGGAAGTTGGTTGATGAGAAGCTCAACATGACCCAGGAAAGAGCACAGGCAGCCCAGGAACCAACCATGCCCTGGGCTGCAGCCAGGGAAGTGTGGGCAGGTGGAGGGAGGGGATTCTGCCCTTCTGCTCTGTTCAGGTGAGATCCCACCTGCAGAACTGTGTCCAGATCTGGGGTCCCCAACAGAAGGACATGGAGCTGTTGGAGGAAGTCCAGAGAAGGCCACGAAGGTGCTCAGAGGGATGGAACACCTCTGCTATGGAGACAGGCTGGGGGAGCTGGGCATGTTCACCTGGAGAAGAGAAGGCTCCAATGGGATATTCTGACACCCTCCAGTGCCTAAAGGTTCTCCCAGGGGCTGGAGAGGCACTTTGGACAAGGTTCTAGAGTGACAGGACAAGTGATAATGGCTTCAAACTGTTAAATGTTCAAATTTTTAAAGGAACTTTCTCACTCTCCTCATCTAGTTGGAACTAGATGGCTTTTAAGGTCTCTTCCAACCAGAATCATTCTATGATTCTATGACTTTTGTCCAGTCTACAGCTGTGTCAGTCTACCACATTTCTGGTACCTGGAGATATTATATTCCACTTTATAGTATCTCAGTGTTATCTTTTAAATTGACAGTAATTTTTTCACCCTGATATCCACTTTATTTGAAGGAAACAAAACCACCCCCAATTTATACCTGCATTGCAGTTTCTTGCAGATGATTTGGAATGCCAGATTCCTTTTGGTCACCAACCTGGAAATTCTCTCTTGTTTCCTCCCTCAAAGTGGGACAGTATTCAGGTGTCTGGTCAGAGGTAAACGGCACAGAAGAAGAAGGATGAAATTTTGATCAGATGCAACTTACTTCTGTGATCAAATAACTAGGCAACATGTATTCAGGTTAGAAAGGTACACAGAGCCAGAAAAAGTTTGAAAGGCAAGGAGGATTGGGAGGTAGAATAATCAATACAGATATTTGTATTCTGCAATCAATGCAAGTTGTACTTTTAAATCAGGGTAACATTGATTCATGGATTGTTTTTTCCCTGAAAACAGGTGTGAGGTTTACATAAAAGGGAAAGTGAATAATTTGACTTCTTTTTCTGTCCTAATTTCTGTTTGCTGTCTAATGGCTGAGCTGCTTTGAGATCTCATCCTAAACTGTAGTTTGTAGAAACTCTCCTGTGGCACCTTGGTCTATATATATATTGGGGGTGTTTCTGTCTCTAATAGATCCAAATGACATGAGACACCAATTAGAGTTCAAAATTCAATCCACTGGTGAATCCAGCCTGTGAATTTTTTTCACCCTAGCTCTCTAAGTCCTTGGAACACATTTTTGGAAGGCAGCTGTTGCACAATCATCTCTGTTTTCTAAATACATGATTGAGTTTACAGCTGTTTAAAACTGCTTTAGTGTTGGCATAAAGACAGTGCATACACCTAGGTCAGCTTTGAATCATGCCTTAATTTTCCCTGAGTCTCTTAAGCCTAATTCTAATTTTCCTGTTTTATATCTTGCTTGATGATCTCATTTAGGAGTTTTCTTCTTATTACTTGGTTATTTTCTTTCAGAAAGGAATGCTAAGATAGAAACTAGTCCATTAATTTCAAGCAATTAACTCATCACTTGCTTGGGTTAATGTCTTCATGGCATCTTTGCAGTGACCTAATCAACTCAATTCTTATTTTCTTTTTCTTTTTTTTTTTTTTTTAACAAGGTTGTGTACTAGTTTTTGGATGCTGCAGTGTAGTTGTACTCTTCAAATTTTTCTTTCCATTCATTGTGCTCTCAACATGTATAACCCCAGGAGTCTTTGTATGATTTGTTGTTCAATCTACACATAACAAAAATCATTGCAAAGAGGACAGAGCAGCTCGGATGAAAAATAATCACCTTAGATTCCTTGCTCACAGAAATGCTGAAGTTAATAGGGAATTTTTGCTGATGAAAAATTCAGTTGGTCACCAGTGTGGATTGCCCAGCATGAGCAAGAGAGTCTCATTTTTTGAGAATGCATTAGACAGAAATCTGACAAAAATATCATCCTTGCATTTGCTCCCACTGTGGGTAAAGGAAGGACCTTTCCACCAGCCAGTTTCTGTGTCTGTGAAGAGGGTTGAAGATCCTTGAGGAGTGCTGGCTTGATGGGAATGAAGTTTGCTCAGGAGGCTCCCAGCACACCCTGGGATCAAACTCTCTCTTCAAAGAAGTTTTACAGTTAACCAGGAGATCTCATTAAGGTGATGTCTGCAGCTTCTGATGCCCTGACACACTTCTCAACCCTGTAGATCAGAGACAAGTACGGTTTAAGATTTCAAGTCTCAGATTTTTTGCTAATTGCTCGTCAGGGAACATTTACCTCACAGCTTGAATGTAACAGAGTATCATGAAGTTTGGATTAAAGAACAATCTTCCTCCTTCCCTTTTAGCAAGACAGGAGACATTTGGCTTTTGTGATCATTTGGCTTTTACTGTTTCTTATCTTCATTTTATTTAGTTATTTTTACTTCTGGAAAGAAAAAAAAACATAGTCATTTTTATTAGAAGAAAAATGAATCACTGTGAGTGGAAGAAAAATCAAGATCTACTGCAAGGGAAAGTTTGGACTTCAGGAAAATAAAGGAAGCACAATGGAGAGAGCATCCGGACATTATCTGATGAAGCTGGAAGCTTCACTAGATAGAACTAAAATGACCAGATAAAGAGAAATATGCTCTTTTTTTACTCCCAGCAACTAGGACACAAAAGATCAAGGAGGTATATTGACAGCAGATCCCAATTCCCAACAAGAAGGTGGTATAAAAAAATCAATCTTGAAGTCAATTTTGTTTATGAACATCATATAGTGGCTTTATCAGACAAATCTCAGAATGGTTATGCAATTCCTTAGCATAACAAGGAAATGTAAATTTAATGGGAATTACCAAAGACCTATATCTCTTCTTCCCCTGCTCCCAGGGCTGATAGAATAAACATCCTATGAAGAACTTGTATCTACAACATACTTGTGAGTAATGCAACTTCACCCTGAGTTCGGGCTGCCTGTAAGTCCTCCCTGCCCCTGCGGCTGGGAATACTCCACGGACTGTTCTGTTCCTTCTGACACTGGCCACTCCCCAACAAAAGTCAGTCTCTACACAATAGGAATGCTGCATGGGGGCAAGTCAACACAATTTCCCAGGGGAAGGAAACAGACCCTGCTAGTACCAGACATCAGGATTTTCTCAGGTGAAATGTACCCCAGAGATGTGTATTTTTGTCTCCTGGCTACAAAAGGAAAGTTGGGTGACCACCCCACACAGAGAAGCCTGGTGATGAGCAAGATGAATACCTACAAGGTAGGGGTGGGATTTCAGGGGTGATCAGCAATGCCCTTATGTTCCCTCCAGCAACACCAGTTCGGTGTCTTCACATGCAACCTGTGACTTTTCATGGAAAAAGTCATGTGGATGACTAACAAATCAAGCCTCAATATCCACTTCCTGTGCGTTCAAACCCTCAAGTCTGTGTAGGTTAAGTTTTGGTGTTGAAAACATTTCCCCTACTTGAATAGGAGCTTTTTACTCCTCAAAGAGTGAGCACTGTTACTCTGCATGAGATTTGTCTGACTGTGAGCCAGTTACTTGTTTTGGGGGAGAAATTCATAGCTGAGAAGCAGCTCCTCCATTGTGAGTACTAACCTCAGTCACTGCTCCAACTGCTGTCAAAACAACTCCTCCACTCTGGTCAGATCAACTCTTCTGTTTATTTACCACAATTTTCTGATTTCTTGACTATTATAGGTTTAAATTGGACTGCATCACTGCATGAGGGACTTCAGTATTTAAGTTAATAATCCATTTGATTCCCTCACTAAAAGATTTTCTATTGCTCTCAGAATGTTTACAGTCTGATTCAGTCCATTTTTGTGTTTGCTGCAGTCACAGTCATGCCTCTGGCTCAGTCACTTCGTGTAGCATCACACTTTGCATTCTTTAAGACTTTAGATTACCCATAAGCCTACAAGTGTTTTTAGTACTTTTCTCCTCATAAACATCTCATTATTTCTCACCCTAATGGGCTCTGATATCTGAAGTTGTCCTCATTGAAATTTCATTTTAACTCTCCTCTAGTTTTCTTTTGAAGATGCAGGTCCTGTGCAAAATTAATGTTTTTAACACTGTTAATTGTGCTATGTGTCTTTGAAAAAAAAAATACACCTAGCAACCTTCTTGATCATACTCCCTGGTTAGTTTTTTTTTTTTTTTTATCTGGATCTTAAATCCCTTGGTTGCCCTATTAGGATGGAAGTAGTCCAAATTAGTGCTGCATTGCCACTGTGATATGATCACCTAGTTAATTGCTGACAGGCCCTTAGAGATTGCTTGTTTTTTTTCTCTAATTATTTCTTAGGACAATGTTCCTGTCACCTTCAAGCTGTGTATATACACCATACAACAAGGAAGTCTTTTAAATTTGGACAACAAAACATGTTTTTCTTTCTCAATAATATTGACCTAACCCTTAAACATGATTAAATTTTCTCACTCACTCATGTACATTGTAGTTTATACTTGTGTAGAGAAACTGTGCTTTTGCATTAATTTTGCATTCAGTATAAACACAGACAAATACATATTGTGGTTGAAACTTGTGTTACATCTGACTAAAACTCCTTAGCACAATTCTTTACAGAGCTTCAAACAGCAGGTTCTCTGCTCATTGTCCTGATGTCACCAAACCAGCTTTGGTTAGCACTTTCCCCTGCAAGAGGTCGCTGGATGACTTAGTGACAAAACAAAGATATAATTCCGCAAGTATTTGCATGGTGAACTTAGGCAAAGCACAGCACATCTTCCTTTTGAGCATTTCCTTCCTCTGCAAATTGTGGCTCAGGGAGAAGGAGAAAAGGAAAAGCAAAAAGTCTTGTCAATTCACCTGATCTTCATGACATTAGATAAGAAGACTGAGGGGAGTAAAAAGTATCCTTATTTCTTTTCTCATTCAATCAGAGTATTATAGTTTTACAATTCTTTACAGTTCAGTGTACAAGAACTGAAAATCCTTGGAGAGAACTCCTGGAAGTGTGTTAGATTGATGCATCATTTTGGACTACCACTCCTTCGGACCTGCTCTGCAGATCACTCAGGGTTCACAGAGATTCTTCTTCAAACTTAGGTTGTATATTTAGCTTCATCTTATCATTGAGTATCAACATCAGAGAAATTCACTTGTGTTCCTGTTACAGGCAGCAGAACTCTGACAGTCAGGGTGGTTAATGGAAACTGGGGTTTGATTCATCTCAATCAGAAGTGAACATCTAAAATAGGTCAGATAAACTGCTCTGAAAATATGTATATTTTTCTTTTGATCACAAAGGAAGGCTGGATGACTGCCTTAGAAACAGACATATAGAGCTTTTTAAATTTGGGCAGGATGAATCACAAGGAGTTGTAGATGGAACAGTGAAATTGGCTATGATTCACCCTTCTCAAAAAACCCCCAGTAATCCATTTTAAATTGCTGCTGTGATTTCCAATAAAAATTATCCTTCAGTGTCATCACAGGGGAGACCATTCACTCCTAGTTTTTAAGTACATGCTTTATTGTTGTATGCCTGGAGGATTTCTCCCAAATTCACTGTTAACTCTATTCCAGCAATGGTTTTAAGAAATTCAAGTTGTAACTGTTGGAAATAACAGTCATCAGAGAAACATCCATAATGTCCTCAGAGAACCCTGTATTTTGTGTACTCTCCCCAGAAACAGACTTTCCATCCTCAGTGAGGTTGTCTTTTAATAGCAGGTGTTGCAGCTGGAGTTGGTACAGGTTTTACTTGATTCAAGTAGGAGATTTTCAATATCATGTAGTTTGGAGCCTTGAAAGCAGCAGCTCTTCTCACTCTTCTTGTTCTCCAGCTGAGGAGCTTTTAGATGAAAGGACTTTTTCTCCTCTGAAAATGTCAGTCACAAAAGCCTAAATGTTTTTGAATGCACTGATTTCACCAAAACTGGGCTGGAATGATCTCTTAGCATATGCTAGGATGAGATTAAATGAAAATGATGTAAAAATAACTCAATAATCCAAATACTTTTCTAGAATAAGGGTGATGTAACTTCAATTCCCATGGTAAGATCGAATAAGTATGTAAACTTTCTTACTCTATATAGCTTAGGTGTGTGCTGCATACAGCTATCATCTATTCTTGAAGTAGAACATAAACTATCCATTCACAACAGCAGTTTACAACTCTTTCTTTCTGGTTTTTTTTTCCTCTCTTTTCCCCCTTACTGGCCAGGCAAGCAGTGGGATTCTGTACTTTTTCAACTGCTTGGGATGATGGACCTAATATTAGCAATATACCATTATATATAACAAAGAAAAAGCTGCCTTTACCACACTTTCAAACATCATTTAAGAAAGGAAAGGCTTTTACAGCAGAGTACGGAAAGTTGACAGTGCTTAAGGAGCACTGGAGAGAGTGACAAATAATTTACTAGATTCAACTCCTGATAAATGGTGAATGCTTGTTCTGTTTGACCAAAATATAGCTTTGATATGAATGGTTTTGGCATCTTACTGCCTTGTGAGAAAAATTACACAGATTCAGGTTTTGACTCAAGCAGATGCTCTGTGCCTTATATAGCTTTGTGTTTTAGGAGCTCCAGTCCTCATTCTGTCTTTAATCTGCTGCTGGTTTCAATAGCAATGAGAAACAAACCGAAAAGAAAAGAAAAGAAAAGAAAAGAAAAGAAAAGAAAAGAAAAGAAAAGAAAAGAAAAGAAAAGAAAAGAAAAGAAAAGAAAAGAAAAGAAAAAGAAGTAAAAGGAAGTCCAAAGCATCTAGCTATTGACTTTTAAAGAATTTTGACTTCTAGAATGATGGGAATAGAATAGCATTAGCAGAATGTCACACGGCAATAAACAGACAAACACCACAGTTCTGCAAAGTCAGGGATTGTGAGGTGAAGTTTCCCACATCAGCTTTCCCTCTGCATCACTATCTCCCAGTCACAGCTACCATGAGAGGAGGGAAAGGTGGACCTCCAGACTGGGAGAACAGAGGAGAGGTCTCAGGAAGTGAAAGCAAGAAGCACAAAGCTCATCCTTCAGATGGAGATTTCTCATACTGAGCAAATGCCTTCTGAGGACCTTATATCCTCCCAGCTAGGGAGATGTGGAGGAGTTCAGCTGTGCAGGAGTTCAGCTGTGCAGGAGCTCAGCTCCCACTACCCCTCACTAGTCTGTAAACCATCAGCACAGTTTTCAAGCAACTCTCATGTTTCGACAGGATTATCCTCAGAAATCAGCTGTAGGATAATTTGTGTGTCATTTATCCCCATGATATGGGAGGTCTACATAACCCAAAAAGAAAAAGAATCTCAGGGAGATGTGAGTCCCCAAAATTTCCTTTAGATAAAGAAATCCTAGCCATTCATTGCTTTTATAGGTTTCCAGCATTTCTGATTTTGATTGTCAGCACTAAGGCACATGAAAGGTCCCCTATTTTCATAACATTATGAGCTGTTTTTTCCTGGAAGTCACATCCACTAAAAGTTGCTGACAGACACCCAGCAAGTGCACAGGCCTGAGAGGGAAAAACATGAATCAGTATCCATTTGTCTGGTGTTTCATATACCAGATTAATTCTGAAAACATTTCTTTTCTCTTCATTCAGGTGGCCTCTTTTCAAGTGTATCCTTCCAAATCTTCCCCCTTTTGTGGAGCCTCCCAATTAGCTTGAACTCACAACATCTTGAAAACAACATAAAAACACATTAAAGCAATTGCAATTTAAAAGAAGTGATTAAAATACTTGTAATTGAGGCTTTTCAAGAATTGCCATTGCCACCATTATTTCTGGTATTTATTTTTGGTTCTCTGTTTATCTAAACAGAGTTTTAAATTTCTATCATCTAACTTCACTGCCTCCCAAACTGGATTAGACAATTTTATTTCCAGAAGTGGTATAACTGTATTTACTGCTTATGCTGCAGGTAGGGAAGTGCTGCAGGATATGTTAGTTTCCTATGGAAATTCTCATCGTGGAACACTTTTCAAGGAAATCATTGGACTGGACTGTCAGTTGAAGATTGTATTGTAGATATTGTAATTATTAATTTGATAATTTTGATATCACTAAGAAGAAAAAAAAAACCAGCTTCCCTAATCAAAACAAGGTACACCTAATTTAAATTCTTGAAGTCCTGCAAGTGTATGGAAAAGGCTTTCCTGAAATGGCCACTCATTTTTCATTAATATGTGTGACCCTTTTTTGTTTTTTAAAAACCTGTTGATGTGTAAGAAACATATTCCAACTGGAGATTGCCCTGTGAATCAATAAATGAGTTCTTGGAGCCCAGGCTTAACTGCTTATTTGAATGTGGAAGTACTTGAATTGTAAATGCAAACATTGTGACAGCAGTTAGGAATAAAAGGTTTATTTTATGTTTTACCATGCAGATACATGTATAACTCTTTAAAATAGCTATGAACAATTTTGTCTTATGCTTATTCAAAAGTATATTGACCTATACTTATTTGACAAGTGTACTGATTTGTATCTAGAAACAAGCCTCAAGTATTTTGTTTTGCCTCCTTCCCTGTGTTCCATTCTGATAATGGCGAATGTTTGGAATATTTTGCATTTTAAAAAATGAGAAAATACTGGTTTTTTGCCCTCTGTCCTATAATGACACTGAAACATTAGACTTCACACTCTGTGTCACCTGTTCTCTCCCGTTTGCAGTTTCTGTTGAGATCAGTACAACATTTCCCTGCACTTTACTTTTACACACAGTGCTGCTTTTTCCTTGTGACTTTCATCCTCTGACTGCCTTGCCCTTCCTGGTTTCCCCTCCAATCTTTTACTGACTTCCAATTGTGTTTTTCATGCTTGGTGCTTATGTGGACATTTCCATATGCAAATAAGGAACTGGACTGGCAGTTACTGAATACAGGGGTGTCTACTTGCACCTTCCAGGACATCGTAATTCAAATAGAGGAAAAATTGAATTTTTTATCATTCCACCTAGAAAGCATAGGAAGCTATTTCCAATGTAATCAAAAAAACCCAACCAACTAACCAATAAAAAAAAACCCAAACGCAAACAAAAAACCACCAACCAACGAAAAAAACTCCCAAAACCCAAACAACACGACCAATAGAAAACCAGACAGATTGTGTCAGTGTCCACTGAAATAAATACATTTTAGTCTTTTAGATGTGTATAAATATATGAACATATTTGCTTTCTATGTATATATTTGTTTTCTAAAATGAATTTATGTATGTATGTTTATATACTTGCCATTAAGACTATACTAATCTTTGACATATTCAGCACTTAGTAAACTTTAACCAGAGTTCTAACCAAATGCACATGGAAACACATCTTTCTCAATGTTCTTCACCTCTCTTTTTTCACAATACCTCCAGATGGAGGAAGTTAGTGTTCAAAACTATTTCATATTTTCTTGTCAATATTCTTTTGCAGAAGTTACATTTATGTAAAATTCAATGAACAGTTTGACAAACACAGCTGAAAACTCTTCCATACTGTACAACTTTACTGCTTGGTGTCTATTCAATAATTTAGAAGAAGCAGTTTGAACTATGTAATTTTTTAGGCACTGTGACAGAGAATATGTCTCATTTTAGAAAAATGGTGCTTTTTCCACCTGTGTAGGTCAGAAATCCATATTGATGCTTTCAGATTGCAGCCCAGAGACCTGTCTCTGTTAAGTTGAACAGAAAATAATATGGTTAGAAATAAAAAGGTTTTAAGTAGGCCCAATTGATTTGTCCTGTCAAGATTCCTAGTGGGAAAAAGAAAAGAAAGAAAAAAGAGCTACTAAGTCAATATATTTTCTTTTTTTTTTTTTTTTTTTTTAGGAGGAAGACTGCAACACTCAAAGTCTCATAACTTAAGGTTTCCCAAGAAAAAGAAAAAGAGATTGAAGACTGGAAAAGTAGTGAAAGACTGAAATTTATCATGGGAAAAATAATTAAGATGGAGAACTACTTCCATGAAAGATTCCAACCTGTGGGCTGAAGCAAGAATCTGAGTGGAGAGACTTATTTCTGCTGGTTTGTTTTGGCTGTTTTGTTAGTTCTATGTCCATCACAGTCAGTTTTTCTTCCACATTCCCCTCGTTTAGGGGAACAGAAGATGCTCCCTAGAATTCATCCAACCTGCCTGATCCAAATGGACAAGAGTCATGTGAATAGGGCTGATGTCAAGTGTTTTAAAGATGGACGTGTTTTTCTAATAGAATCCATCCTGGCTGAATTCTAGCTGAATCTACAGAAGATAGTTTGTAGAAAATTGTTGTGCAGTCAGGCAAGAAATTACAGTTGGAGAGAATTGTTTTCCTGGCCTTATTTTAGACCAACTTCTCTTAAAATATTTAAGTTCCTTATTTCTGAACAATTGTGGAATCCAATTGATTTTATTGTCACATATAAAGAAAATAGTCTGAAGTTTTTCATCTGGCACCACTGAGAGAAACAGGCAAACAGAATTAATATTTCTCACGTGGAACACCACACAGATGATTGTATTCCAAACTGGGCGATTATGATAATGATTCACCTGCACTATTTGCATGAGATGGCTGTGAAGGAAGCAACTGCTAAAACTCCAAGCTATCAGCTATCTGTGAGCATTTAGAAATCAGAGTTTATTTTCTCTTCAGTCTCTGCAATTGCTTTTTCCTAAAATATAACCCTAAGGCTGCCTGCTACTCCAGCACGCATGCTTTATTGACTGAAGTTTCTTTGTTTCTTACCCAGTTCTGAACCTGCATCCTGGCTCATACTGGCTCCCTGCACTGGCATTATGATCTCATTTGATAGCCATGCACTTACTCTACCTTCAAAAACTCCTTTACATTCCCTGGCCAGAGCTGCTCAGTGGGAGGTTTGGTCCGTATCAGATTGCTGAAATTGCTGCTGATTCTGTAACCCTTCTCCAAAATGTACCCCCTGCATGTCCTGCTCCTTGCAGGGCTGCCCCCGTCCAGGAGAGAAGAAAGCTTTCTGTCTCAGTTCCGGGGAAGAGAAAATTGTAAGAAAATAAGAAGAACATAAACCTTAGAACTTTATTCCCTGAGTCTGCAGACTTTACCTTTCTGTTTGTTCTGGCCCTGCTCACTGAAGCATGAATGAGAGAGTGCTGAATCCTATGTGTGTATGTGAGGAAAAAGGACATCCTCAGCTCTACAGTGGTTTGCTGTGCTCAAGTCTTTTTACCCACAGATCCTCTGATTTGGATATAGCTGATGCCCAAAAGTGTAGGAGAAGGGAATACAAATAACCTCACCCCTGATAACAGTTGTGTTAATTACCCAATATAGCCTCACCCCTGAGAGTCACAGCTATAGCCAATAAAGATAAGTGTGATAAAAGGGCGTGGGGGAGCTGGTGAGGGGAAGATCATGAAGGAAGAGGAATAGTGAAGAAGAATCCTGAGGCGAGAGAATCCCTGCTGTGAGGTCAGTCTGGGGCTGCAGTCAGAGCTGTTGTTGGAACCTGCAGTCACAGTCTAGCTGGGTCAAAGCCTGCACTCAGAGTCTGCAAACTGATCCCTGCAGTCAGAGCTCAGCAGGAAATAACCAGCAGTCAGAGGCTGCAAGGGAAACCTCCAGCAGGAGCTTGCTGCAGGCAGAGTCAGTGAATGGTTGGAGTCAGGGTGGCTGAGCTGTAAAGAGGAATGAATCAGGACCCTTTTTATGTTGTGGTAAGAAGTCTCTGTCTCTGCTCTTTTCTACCCTCTAACAAGAGGGCTGCTGCAACACAAAAGGTAACCTTTGTGTTCACTCCTGACTTTGCCACTGCCATCCCACTGCATTGCATCTTGTCACCACATCCAGCCTTATAAGGGATATTAGGACACACCTCAAGTATTTCCTATTCCAAGTTAGAGATGGCATTACACAAATAAGAAATGCTGGGACAGCATGCAACTACTCCTGAGCAGCTAAAATTAGAATTTCCCCTTCAACAGGCTTTGGGCACTGACAGTGGCAGGTGTTTGGGAGAAAGGGCAGCCACAGGTAGCCATGGCCTGGATGCCTCCTTTGCCAATGTCCATGTTTGTGTTCAGAGTGAGCTGAGCCATGAGGTAAAACTTGCCATCCATCCTCTTTGGGATGCTGTAATTCATCCCAAGAGGCTTTCAGTAGTCCATGAGGCAGAGAATGGATTGACTATAGGCCTGCCAAAGGTGAGAAGAAAGAAATAAAGATTGCAAAGTACTTAGCAGGATGATAGAATTATATTTATAAAGCTGCTATGTAGCTGGAACTTTGGAATTTGACAGTCAGGGACCTTTTCTGTTATGTTTTCCCCTTACTACCTTCAGTACTGGAAAGACGTCTTTGTGATGAAAAAGCTGCTTTTTGCTGTTAAAGAGAGAGACGTGAATTTTCCCCACAAACTGCAATTTAAAAAAATTGTGTCAGGGTATATTATCAAAACGAAGCTTCAGTCAGACCTTAGGATGAGACCCTCTAATATACAGTGTGAGAGTCACAGGTGGAAGTAAAAGATCAGCAAACAGCACTGGAAAGGATTCAATCCTCCTTAGTGTCCAGGGCTAAAGATTAACACTCCCTGCATTGTATCTTGAAACAACTCAGCTGTCACAAAAACCTTCCTCCAGCTCCTTAAAGTCTAGTCCTGGGTACTATCACATCAGCATGTGAGGTTTGGCATTGCTGTGCCTGAGCCCATACATGAATTTAGCACCTGGGCTCTTTATTCCTGATCTGTTTTCTGATCTTTGCTTATTTCTACCTGTCTGGTTTTGCCTCTGTGCAGCAGTGCAGAGTTAAGACTTCTAAAGTTTAATTTGTGTTTGCCCAGGATATGGAACAGCAGAGCTCTGATCTAATCTCATGCTTCTTGGAGTTTTTGCATTATTTACTTTTCAGAGGAAAAGAGTCTGAACTCTTAAGAGTAAAAAAATCCCAAACCTCTTTAATACATGCAGTGGAAGTTGTCATTATTTCTTCTCTCTTCTAAGACATTATCCAGCACAGCTTTGCAAACAAGATGGTGACAGTTCATTTGCTCTGGGTAGTTGTAGCTTCTATCAGTAATGTTTTTATGAACAGAATAATAATTCAGGTGAGACTTTAGAGTGTTTTGAGGTTTTTTTTTCCTTCCCAGCCAAACTATAGGTTTTACTTGGTTTCTATTCTTGTGGATGACAAATTATATAAAGGTAGACAAAACAGGACGTGTCTATCTATTGGTCTTTTTCTCTCTTTTAGTTATTTTAATAACAAAACATTTGACAGCACTGCAATGGCAAATAAAATCCAGGGGAAAAAAACACCCCAAAAACCTCAACCTTTAACAAGAAAAGGAGAATAGCAATTTACCTTTTATTGGAAAATAAACTAAATGGAAACAACATAACAGAGCTCCTTCCTTCTATGTTCTGAGAGCCTTGATTAAAAAGGGTGATAAAGTCGTGGCTAATAATGAGAAGGAAAGGAAGAGTTTATTAGATTTGTACTACTCACGTAAATATGTATTATACATCCAAAACATGGCTGTTGGCTGAATATAGAACATAGCAGAACATAACAGAACTCTAATAAATTTTTCATAAATAAACCAGTTCTTGTTTTTAACCCTGAAACTCTAATCCTGGTCCATCCAATCTCATATAGATTATTCCTTATTGCTTGTCAAGAAAGAGAGTCCAGTGGAGCACAGGATGACACCAGAAGAAAGTTTCTGCCACTTCTTGCATTCTCAGAAGATTTTCCTATGCCAGGTGAGTGGCTGGGTCTCCACATTCAGTAGACTCTGGCTCAAGCTGGTCTCCGAAAACTGAGGCTGAACTGCCTAAATATCATCCTGCTGAGAAAAATCCTTTACCAGGAATTTAGCCACTGGCCTACAAAATGAAATGACCACCCAGCCCATCTCTTTTGGGGATATTTTTCTAATTAGTTTAAACTAAGTGAAAATAATTGCTTCTTTTAGACATGTGTAATTACCTCATATTGTTTTTATTGTATTGTTACCATATGGTTTCACAGAATCACAGGGTACGGTCAATTGGGAGGGATCCACAAGGATTCAGTCCAACTGTTACTCCTGCAGGACCTAAGATGAGCAATCTAGTAAAAGAATTCAGATCTACTGTTTAATCAGTAAAAGCCCAGGCCAGCAACCATTGCATTGTTCATTTGCCCTTTGTACATTTGTAAGTGTTCAGAAAGAAAAATATTAGAATTCAAATCTGAATTATTTAATCAAATCATAAGTCAATTTTGGCTGAGTTGGAATTCAAATCAGAAGTTTTTAATTTAAATTCATCCATTTTTCTCAAAAATTACTGTCTGAAATATGTGTACTCTAAGGTGAGTTATTGGTCCCTGTGAAATCAATGTTAAAACTGTTACTGGCTTTATTGGTACTGGATTTTTCACTAAACCCAGCTGCCCCACTCTGTGCTAATTTACTGGTTGATCTATTCCATATATTCTATTTATGATTTTGTTTAAAAACCTGGTATGCACCAGAAGTCAGAGTTTTACACTTTGCTGCTTTCTGTTTTTCAGGGCCAGTACATTTTAGCATTCCTGAAATATCATCAGTCTTAAGATAGTTTTTATCCAGTCAAATTAAAATAGGAAAGGAATAGAAAGGAGTACTTATAAGTAATAAATTTCATATACTTCAGACATAATTCTTGCAACATCTGCTGAACTAATTTGGGATTTATTTGCTTCATTTTCCTGTTACCTTTTTTTCCCTCCTCCTCTTCAGAGAAGTCTGTCCTTCTCCTTCGCTCCTACAAACCAAACCAGCTCTGGTGTTTGGTACAGACATCTGCTTCTTTAAAATAAACTGTCCCTTCTGATGTTTATGCCATGAAAAAATAAAGATTTGTTTTGTGGAAGGTTGATGTACATTCCTTATTTCTTAGTGCAAACCCATAGAGTCAAAACAAACTGGGGTATACTGGAATATGTAGTAATCCATCATTGCATCTGCTGCACACTGTGACGTGATAGAGAAATGTAATTTTGGGTTCTAAATTTTCATTTCAAACATTATATGTAAATACAGTCATAAATATGCATCAAATAGAAACAGGTCATCTCTAAGATTTAAGGAACCAGACAGTCTGAACATATCGAGCTACCTCACAATAGAGAAATGAAGGTAAATTAAGAACAGGTAGCAATTCGAAAAGTTAAAAATAAAAAGTCATCCGAAGTTTAAACCTCTTGAGAAGGCTTTGAAAAAGCTAACAATAGAGCTCCTGTAAAACATAACAAAATAAAAATAGATGCTGTAGTTGCTGGATAAAAATAGTGTAGATTTAATGCTTCTTCAAACAGATGGCTCTAAAACTTGAGATGACAAATTATGATTTGTTCAGCCCAAAAAGAAGTCTTTCCAAAGGCTCTGTGAATTGTGATAACAGTGTTAGAGATGACCTTGAGATGGGTTTAGACATCTTCAGACTTTCTTTTTTAGGAATTGAAATCTGGTATTAAAACCAAAATAAAACAGGGAAACCAAAATTAAATATTAGAATTTTGGATTGCCTGATAACTTTACTAACACTTAATTTCTTGTCCTAGAAGTAGTAGTAGGGGAAATAGAAGAAATCTTGTCTTTGATGCATTTTGATTCTTTCAGTGTAGTATTTTCAGTCAGGACTCACCACATTCATCATTCTCCAAAAGCAACAGCCCACTCCACCAGAGAATTTAAATTTATTTTCTGCTGGTGTGTCACTCTTGTTTCAAATATGAAGGTGGAGGAAGGAATGAAGTACCCATCCATACATACTTTTGTTTTTAGATGTTGCCATACTTAAAAGTGCAAACCCATTCCTTGAACATAACCAAAGAAATATAAAAAACTCTTCTTCAGATTTTCCAGAATGACTTTTCCCACCAAAATTGTCTGTTAACAAGCTGGTAGATAGAAATAATGACCAGCAAAGCATTTAGGACTCCCTACACCAGTGCTTTGTCAATGGCCTTGTAATGTAACAAGAATTCCCTAGGGAACTGTACAAATTATGGAAGTGATTCACTTTGGCTGCTCCAGCCATATTCTGCTGCAAACCCAGGTTGATTTAATAGTTGTGTGAGACTGAAATAATTTAGTCTTAAATGTAACCTGTTATCTGTAAGTTAATAAGTAAATAAAATACGTCCAGGTGTCTGTGTTATTAAAAAAAACCAAACCAAAACAAAAAATCCCACAATACAACGAACACTTGTAAAATTAACCTCTGCCATGTATGGATTTTCTTATTTCCAAATTTAATAAAAGTTGCAATAATGATTGTATATATATGAACAGCTTAATATTTCTATAGCAACTATCTTTTCACAGAAAGCTTTACAAGCATTAATTATTATTAATAATATTTATTATTCTTGTGCCTAAGGAATAGCAAATCTCATGGTGTCCAACAAGTTAAAAAACTGAATTATTGAGACTGTGCTAGGATGAGGGCCAGGAAATCCTTAAAAATTCTCTATAGATGGTCTGCATTATTCCTGAATTTTACCTTTTTTGGTTGGTGATGGAATAAGAAGGGTTTTAATTAAGTTGGGAAATGATTTTTCTCTGCTGTAGCAGGCCCTGATAGTGTGTGCACAGCAGCATCTCTCTCTATGCTCAGCATTGGTCTCTCCATTCAAGTAAAAAATAACAAAGGAATCAGCTGCTGTAATATATCTCACAGGCCTGAATTTAGTGAAAATTGAGGAGACAAGGTAAGAAGTGAAAAGGGTGAGGTAAATCAGATGAAATAAATGGATCTGTGAGACCAGAGGAGGGACAGGTCTGGAAGAAACCATCATTCAGCACAAAGTCCCAAGAAAATTGTTCCTTATCAGCTTCCCATTTGTCCTTCCTTGGCTGTGAAATTTGATTCTGCTTTCTGAGTCACATCCAGTAAATAACTTGATGCCCTTTTCCTATTTGTTCACACCACTAACTGGAATGGAAAAGGCATCATGGTAGAAAATGAATTGCCAGTGGGACAGAATGTGGGCTACAGTTTATTACAGATGTGCCTTGTCTTGTTCACTAAGCTGCAGTATTGCCCTGAGATTTGAATGTCTGAAATTAAAACTCTGCCAGCGTATACTTTGCTTTTTCTATTTTAAGAACATGTGGAGAAATGATTTTCATAAGCAACTGCTTGTTAGTGGCAGCCATCCAGCTGCCATAAGAAACGGGAGACAATATATTTTCAGAACATGAAAATGGCTGTGCTAATGAGTCAGGCACAAGTTCCATCTTTGGATCTGTATTGTGCCTCTGTGGTCAAAAATCAGATGCCAAAGGGAAGGTATAACAGGGAAATATGGATGAAAACTGAAATAGGATGTTGTCCTCACACTGCTAAGTGTTTCAGTACAGTAGAGAAAATTCTCCTGCATGGCCACAAGAGCAGCTTCAGCATCCAGTTCCTCAAAATCCCCCTGCTAGTATTTCAGTAAAATATTTTGTGAGAAAATATCCTCATGATCCAATTAAATTTACTCTCTATCCAGGCAGCCACATAAAAGTAAGATTCCTTGCTTTTAAATACAAACTGTGGATGAGAGTTCAGTGTGAGATATGCTTTATAAAAGGGCAATTTTTGTTCTAACTGACCTGAGATTAGTGCATTTATTTTCTGGAAAAATGTACAGTCAAGTGCTGAGGAAAAATGGCACCCTTTCAGATGGTTTATAAGTGGTGAGTGAACTTGTACAGCCCAATTTCAAATCCACTCCAGCTTTACTGTGTGGATCATATTTTGTTTAATATAGACTGTAAAGAAAGGGCCAGAAAGGTTGTGAGCTGAAACATGCCCGGTCACTGAGTCTGCTCACCAGTGGGGACAAGGATATGACACAGGTCACTTCCCTGAGTCTGTTGACTCCTATATCTGCCCTGTGCTTGATGGCCAGGTAAAAAGCAGCTGCCATGGCAGCCAAAGTTGGACTGGTTATAAAACCAGGCATTGACATTCTGCTCACTTTGTCTTCAATCATATCACTGGAATAAAGCAGTAAAGTTCAGGGAAGAAAATGTGATCCATAGGAATCAGTGGGAGTTTCATCACTAACTTAAATAGTGACTGAATTTTACCCTGTTTTCTTGGCAGGGCTTGTGTCTATGTTAAGCCTATATGAAAATGTAAAGCCTGGCTCCTGTTAGCTTGTCACAGGAATGGAAAATCCATCAAGGAAAAACACTGACATGAACACAGCTTAACCATTCCTGAACCAGTTAGCCTTTGTCCTTACGGGAGAATGCAGCTTGCAGGATGTGAGCTGGCGTTACCAGCCAGCTGGGACAAACTAGTCCAGGAGATTCCCAAATACACCTCAAGGAAAACTGCTTGAGAGAACTTTGATTAGTGTGTCCATGGTGAAGCCACCCCCTTGTGAATCCATCCTCAGGGGGAAGGAAGTACCCAAGACTCATAAATGCTCATGATCAAAAGGAAAGACAAAGAAAGAAAAGGAAAGACTTTTCTCAGGGTCTGATCTGCCAAAAGTCAGCAAACTTTAGTAATAAATTACATAATTGACATGGCTACAGTTATGTTAGTCCCTAAGCTAGCCTCTCTATATCTGTCAGGGAACTGGGGGGAAAGGGAAGGGAGAGAAGAAGAGCTTAGGTAAAAGGGAGGGAGAGAGAGAAAGCAAAAGAAAAAATGAGAGAGGAAAAGAGACCAGCAGTCATGGTTCCAGTGTCAATCCAGCTGATGGTGGTCTCATTCCTGGTTCAGGCCTTGATCCAGATGGGATTTCCAGGGTCCTGAGAAGCACTTCCCAGGCTTGAGGGGGGTCCTTTACATGGAGGATTTTCCCTACCCTGGAGACAGGTTTCTTGTTTTCTATGCAAATTTGTTGCCATGCACAGTCTGCTCTTTCTTTCTGAAAATGGGTCAGAAGTGTCAGGGCTCTTGAGTGGTCTTGATTCTGCCCTGCAGTCCACTCTCTCTTTCTGACTTCTTTGCTGCCCTTTTGGTGTCCTGTGTTGTGCTTCTTTCCAGGGACTAGAAGAAGGATGTTTGTCCCTGAAAAGTTCTGTTCTCCCTCCACATGGACCCCTTCTCCAGTCATAATTTCCCTTGTCATGTCCAGTCATTCCCAGCGGTGCTGAGTTACTCCCAGCAGCTCTTGTGTGTTCTTACCAAGAGTGCTTGGGTGATTCCACGGCCACCCAGCTGTGGCTGTTGAAGACACACACACTGACCTCCCATCTCCTGGGACTCTGCACCTGTGCTGCTGCCATGGGATGCTCAGCAGGCTGAGGGCCAGCCAGCTTGTCTGGGGCCCAGCCTGGTGCTGGCAGCAGGGCAGTAATCTTCAGGCTGTCCCCCTGTCCTGGTTTAGGGCAAATTTGGGAGGAAACCTTCCAATGGGGGCCCACTAGAAAGCAAACTGAAGCGGCCCTTCGCCTAACTGGTCCAGGAAAAAAATTCCTTAGAGAAAAGGAAAAAACTCTTTATTCAACAAGTAAAGTGTCCACAAGCATAAAAAATTAATAATATGAAACAATAAAATGTCTCACCATTCTTGAGAGAGATGGCAAATTCAGAAAGTCCCTGCTGTGGCTTGTAGCTCAGCTTGCCCAGTCCCTTATCAGTCCCTCTTGCGCTAGAAAATACTGTCCTGGGCCCCAGTGAGCAGAAGGTGTGAGCTCCAGGTGTCTTCTGGGTTTTTCAGTCCAAAACAGGTTTAAACAGTTCCAGGAAAAAGGGAAAAAACAGTCCAAGGAACTTCTCTGCCTCAGCTAACTAAAAACCAACTAAAAGCAAAGGAGATCTCTGTCCCACTGTCTGTCCATGCTGCAGACAATACAGTCCAGGAGAAGAATGTGGAGGAGTGAGTGCAGTTTCTGAAAACAAACTCTGCACTTCTCTTTCTCCCCCCATCTTCTTGGAACCGGTCTTAAAGATACAGAACATAATATCCAGCATAAACAAAACAGACAATTGGGTATACAGGCATCATAAAGTCACTGTAGGACACTCTCCATGCAGGAACACTGGCACAGCCTGCTCAGAGCTCCCAGCACCTGCCTGAAGCAGGAGGGGCATTGCCTTGCACAGCCTGTGGCCCATGGAGGCCATGGGTTTGTGTGTGTCTGAGCAAGGCCTGTGCCTGCTCTCCTGCAGCACTGCAGCACTGCTCAGGCTTTGGTCTCTGGCCCCTTTCACGTGGGACTGGTCTTGGTCTCTCTTGTCTTCCCTTTGGGACAGTTCTTCCTCATTCCTGGCCCTTGGGACACGACTTGGGCTCTGTCACCTGGCCCTTGGGCCTTCTCTTGGTCAAGAGATTGTTTCCACTCTTCCTTAGCCAAGGCCACCCCCTCGGTCTCTGGTACTGGCAGCACTGACCCCACCACTGTCCTCAGCTGCTGCCTGCTGAGGCCATGGGCTTCTGGCCAGCCAGGCCAAGGGCTGGCCTGGCTGCAGGGGCTGTGTGGGGCAGCTGCCTGGCTGTCTGCCCCTGCAGCTCTCACCTGCTTGCCAAGGGCAGGAAGGAGAAGCTGCCATGGTCTTGGCAGCTCTGGCCAGGGCAGTACCTGCTGGCTCTGAGCCAGGGGCACCGGCTGTGGCAGGAGCCATGCTGGGCACATCAGCAACTGCCTCTGCTGCTATCTCAGGGCCCAAAGTGCTGAGACAGCCACGCACCTCCTGGGCAGCAGTGTCAGGGTGCTGCTCATTTACTGGGCCCAAGGGGTTGTCCCAGAGGTTGCAGCTGACGTGTTTTCCCCTTGGGACAGCACTTTGACATTTTTGTCTTCCCCTTGGAACAACACTTTCTTGTCCTCCTCAGGACAACGCTTCAACATTGTCATCTTTCCTACGGGACAGCTTTTGGTATCCCTCATCTTCCTCTTGGGATAGCTTATTGTCATTGATTTTCTTCCCTTGGCCAAGCCCATGGGGCAGTTACCTTGCCCCTGTTGTTCCTCCTTATCCAAGGCTCCACACTGTGTTGGAGAATTTGCTTCCAGCCAGTCCAGCACCCTCTGATCACTGGGGATTTTCTCCAATTTCTGGAGAACAGGGTTGGCTTCCCTGAGCAGGTGCAGTGTGTGCTCTGCATGAGCTGGGCACCTGGTGTTCAGGTCCTGTGGGGGCTCCCTCTGGGATAGGGCACTCAGATTCTCTGCAGACTTTTCAGGCAGTGGCAGAAATGTGCCAGGGAGGCTTTTCCTCCCCCTTTGCACACAGGACATTCCTGGGTCCTGCTCTGACCCTTGCCTGTGGCACCATGTCCCTGGAAACCAGCCCAGAGGAGCTGACACAGGCCTGCCTTGTGCCTGCTCCTGCTCACCATGTGCCTTTCTCTCTGCCTGCACTAAAAGATATCTGAGCCATTGAGCTGAAAAGCTCATAGACACCCCGCCTGAAATCAGCTCAGGAGGGAGTGTCCTACACAAAATCATCCACGGCGGAAAATTGAGCTAGCATGGAGGTTCCAGCACCAGCGATAGCCCTACATGTCACCGAGCGCCCCTGGAAGGCACCACTGTCACAAAGAGCCAAACCTGGCAGGCCTGGAACACTGGAACCAACTCTCATTTGGCTGGACATGGCTGCATTTGTGGGACACAGCTCTTGGACTTCCAGACTTGTAGGCCCAATGCCTCATGAGGCTCTTGACACAGTCCCACATGATATCCTGATCTCCTCTTTGGAGAGCCCTGGCTGTGAGGGCCAGGCGATTTGGTGCAGGAGCAGTTGTCCAAATGTCCCCCACAGCCAGGGGGCTGTGGTCAGTGCTCCATGTGCAGCTGGAGGGGAGGGATGAGGGGTGTCCTGTCAGGACTCTGCCATGGCACTGGGGCTCTCTAATGTCATTATCAATGCCACAGAGAGTGGGATCGAGTGCACCCCCAGCACCTTTACAGCTGAGAGGAAGCTGAGCTGGACAGGTGACATAAGTGAAGGAAGGGACTATCCAGTGGGACCTGGCCAACCTTGAGCAGTTGGACTGCAAGAACCAAGTGAGGTTCATTCAACAAGTTCAATGTCCTGCACCAGCGACAGGGCAATTCAAATAAAATAGGAATAATACGAATATGCATCTATGCATCTATGCAGGGACACATATAATCCACACATATATCATAGGAACACATTGAAATAGCACTTCTCACTTTTTCAAATCAAGAGTTCAATTTAGTCTCAGTTATCTCTACTTTTTGACCTCCATGGAGCCATTTGGAGGAATCCATCTCGAGAACATACATCATCAGTGAGATCCAATATATATGTTTCCTGTCTGTGGCACTAGCCAGTAGCAAATCCTGGGAGTTTGGGCCTGAGAAAAAGGTGGTATTCCCTGGAATGTTCTCCTGCTCTGCTGTGTTTTAGGCTTTAGCCTCTTGTGGAGCCACAGTCGATGTTTTTATACTGAAAAGAACCTGCTGTTGTGGTCAGAAGAAGAGTTACCATGGAGAAACACATGGTTAACACTGATTGGTTCAAGTCAAGCTCTGCATAGCTGCAGCAAAATTTAAAAATCCATAATTTCAGTCTCTATCTAATCTGGCACATCAGTTCTTCAATGACTATTCCCTCACTGAGAAGATCCTCAGTGTGCAGATGGGAATGTTGCACTCTAAGGGGATATCTCTCCTAGAAATAATATGAAGTGGAAGATTGCTTTATTTGGACAATGATCCAAGCAGGGATTCATTGGACCAGATGGCCAGAGCTGTGCTAGACACTCCAGGGTCTGTAATTATGGGGCTGGACAAAGTTGCTAGTGCTGTCTATAGATGTGTTTAATTTTTTCTAATGCATATGCCCACAACAGGTTATGCAAATCACACCACTAAACACCCGCCGTTCCCCATCAGCTCTTGGGAGAGTAACTTATGAGGTAATTACACAGATAATAGGAATGTTGCTGCCATAGACAGAACCCGCCAATGTCCAAAATGTGGGCACTGCTGCACTGTTTGAAATTACAAAAAGTCCAGGGTAATGGAAATCAAATTTTTGACTCCACCAAATATAACCTCTGTTACTGTTACACCTTCTTAACCCCACAAAAAGAAAAGTTTTTCTGCATTTAGTTATTTTGTATAGGTATTATGTCTTACAAAGTTGGCTTTTTTAGTGTACTTTTCTAAACTTGCACTAGTTTAGGCTGTCTTGAGCAGAGGGAGTTTTATGGTCAGTCTTCAAATAAGGTTATTTTTTTCCCATTTAGACTCTGAGACTACTTTTAAAATTATAGCATTTTAACCTACCTTCTGGCATCATTCATAAAGATTTAGTTTTATGCATAGAGCGAGTATTGAGCTACACTTCAAGAAAAATTGTAATCATGCTTTCTCACATATAGAAATAATAGAAAGATGACAATAAGATTGAAGTAAAACAGTCAAGGAGAACAAATACTTTTCAATGTGTATATTCAGACAATAAGTAATGAGTTTAACTAACAGGCCTCCTTTAGGGCTAGTCAAAGTTTCTTCAGTCAGAAATGATCCCTTAAAAAGTGTCAGTAACTGCTAAATAAAGTTATATGGCAAAGATGAAACCAGTTAACGTCTTTGGTGTAAAAGAGGTCATTACTATAGAAAAAGACCAAAAAAACCCAAAAGAAAACCCACATATATATTATATGCTTTCTGGTATTTTTCCATCCTCTAGGATCTTCAATCAACGTTTTGCTATGTCACTGATGTGCCATAAAATGTCATAATTTTATTGATCTAATGTCAGGTCGATAGCATAAGAAAGATTTGAAATGACAACTTGAGTAGAGGGATTGTTAAATTTAAACTGATATGTTTGCCTTCCTGTCAAAACAGTGCACGATCCTTCAGCTCATCAGCCACCTGCCTGAGCCAAGCCGACTTCAAACAGCAACTCTTCGATCAATATTTTTGGAAACAAGCTCTATTGTTCCTTTGAGGCTTTTGCTTCTGTTTTCTCCCTGTCACACTCCCTTCAAATCTAAATATCAGGTTATGAAGACACTTATTTCAACTCAGCATGGCCTTTGAGCATGGAAAGTTCATGTTGATGCTCCTAATCTGTAGTTTAGCTCACCAGCAAATAAACTGAACAGGTAAAGCTGCTAAGAAGATATCATTTGCTTAGAGATTGAGTTAAATTTTTCCCAGTGTATCAGTATGTAAAAAATGAATCACATTTATATGGTATTTTCTTGTGATCATTTAGAAACGTTCTAGCAGAGGTCTCTTCTCTTTGAGTTTCTCTATTCTGCTCCCACTAAAATTTTCCCAGATACATTGGTTGGAGTCTTCCCTATAATCTGCTTTGTGGAAAAACATCCTCAGAGGCACTTCTAATCAATGGTGGAAAAAAAGGTGTAAATGAAATAAGCTGAGAAAGCACAGTTCATTTCCCGTTTTACTTTTGAATTCAAATGTCATCACAGAAAGAAATCATGGAAAAGAAATGTCTTCATTTTGACATTTTTAACTGAAGTGTTTTCATTAGTATTTCAAAATGGTTTTATCTGAAAATGCATTGACATTCATTTTTAAAAGACATCCAAAGCAGAGAAAATATTTAACTTTGACTGGGAAACAAAGTGTTCAAACTTACTTTAAATTTGCAAAGAAAACAAAGGAAAAAAATCATCAGTTTAACTCATATTTTGTTTATTTTTTCAAGGCAACTAGTAAAAAAGAAAAATCTATACACATTAGTCATATGCTTCAGAAAACGAGAAACTTGCTCGGCCTGCTTCTCTTTAGCTCAACACAATCTTCTTTGAGACCATCAGATTATTTCTTTCATCAAGGCATCTCTACAGTCTTTATCAACCAGCTCATCTTGATAATGAACTACAAAAAAACCCCAACTTTTCTGGAGAACAGCAATCGCATTTCAGGCCTGAAGTGCAGAAAAGCTCTTTGGAATGCAGAAAATAGCCACCAGACTTGTGAGGAGTTATACTTGTGATTCTCTTATTCCGTGAAGCTCCACCTGGCAGATTTTCTTGTGTCCAGCAATGTGACTGAGCTTCAGGTTTTTCCTCTTATGTGATGTCAAAATTATCCAGAAACATGAGGGCAAAATAAGATTGCCCTCTTTTCTTTTTTTTAGGAAATTTTCTTAGGAACAACTGAAAACTCTCCTTCTGTTAAGTGAAAGCATTGAAAAGGCATTAATATTTGTGAGTTTGAGGACTGTCCAGAGTGGCTACAGAATCACAGAATCACAGATTGATTTGAGTTGGTAGGGACCATAAAAAGCATCTTGTTTCAAACCCCTTCCATGGTCAGGGGCAACTCTCCCTCTCCCAGGTTGCTCCAAACCCCATCCAACCTGGCCTTGAACACTTCCGGGCACGGGTCAGAAACATCTTCTGGACTTATCTTTTTTAATTCCTTAATTTTCAAATGAAATAGTAAAAAAAGGCAGAGCAAAGTATGGATTATGAGTGTTTTGTTAATAACCTGAGATAAGAGGGAAAAAAATCTGCCTGTTTCCAGGCAGGAATAATTTTGAATAGATGCAAGGACCGTGCAGGAACCGGTTCTAAGAGGCTTCACAGAACAAGGTTACCCTGTGCCGTCAGCTCTTGCTGTGGGCACGTGTGAGAGACAGGGAAGAAAAAAGCAACCTTGCATACCCCACAGGGGCATAATTAATGTTATTATTCATCAGGGAGCAACTGGTAGAGGGAGTTGTTCTTCCATCAGAGATGCTGTTGCTATTTCCTCCTGTGTGTGCTCCCACATTGCTCCTGTGCTGTGGGAGATCCAACACAGTTTCCACTCCTGGGTGAGGAAGCAGGGAGCAGCTTGGATGATAATGGACATGTTATGTGACAGTCTGGCACTGTGGGGCTTGTGATAGGACTACAGCAGGAATTTGGATGAGTTTTGGAGGAGAAGTCACACTTCTCTGTACTTGCAACTACCCTTTAACTTCCAAGGCTGTAAATTAATGTTTCCAAGTCTTATTTCTGGAGAAATACTTGTCAGTGTGCCAGAATTATGACTTAAACCCAGCAGCACCTCATCTCTCCTACATGAGAATTGGGAAAGTTTCTGTCTTAGCAAGGTGTGTGCTGTATTTCTGCTTGAAAGAGATCTTGCTGTTATTTATAACACTGAAAGTCTAGAACAAAAATAGACCAAATAAATCACTTATACTAAACCAAATAAATCACTTATATAAGTCTTTTGATGTATTACATAAGGCCTTTTCCTCAATTTCTAATTCTAAAACTAGAAGCACGTATACTTGCACTCTTTTATTTTGTTTCTAGTTCTCCCCAGTCACTCCTTGTTTTCATGATATATTTTCTAAAGGCTTGTGATGACAGGCACTTATAGAAAGAGCATTGCTCATCCGAGAAAACAAAGCTTAGCTAAATTCTCCTGCAAAGTCCCTCTCCATGTGGCCTTAGTTCTAGCAGCAGCAAAATGAAAATGGGAAGTAGATAACAACAATTAGAAATGTGGTGAAAAATCTTGAGACCACACTCAGACTTCAGTTTTCAACTACAAACTAAAAATATCAGCAGAAAAAAATATGAGTGCATGTATTTGGGGAAAAACCTCAGAAGCAAACCATCCCTCGAAGAGGAACAGGGTCAAAATAAGAGAATATGGAAGGTGTTTGCCAGGATAGGAAAAGAGCGAGGATGAATTAACTGTGTAGGGGGCTTACTTCACCCAAGAGATGGGACAAAATAAATCTGAGGAATAGAAAATGCTGTGTTTTGTATAATTGGCAGAGCTGAAGAGGATTCTTCCTAACCCAGCAATGTGAAGCCCTGTCTGAGTGAGGAGCTCTGGGAAGCAGGTCCCAGACTGCCAGGAAGGATCTGGACTGGGATACACAGTGGACACAACCTCTGGAGCAGGGATACAGAGGGACTGTGACTTTGTGGTCAAGGCTGAGTGAGCAGATTGCTGGGGACAAGTGAAGAGTAGTGGATGCTGTGCCAGAAGAGGGGACAGAAGCCACAGGAAGGAGGAAGGTTTCAGGAGGAGGTCCAGGCCATGGTCTCAGTTGGCGGTGCAGTGCAGTCACAACCCACAGCATTGCCAGTCAGGTGCTTTGCTGTCTGTGCTCCTGCTGTAAACTTTTTCTGAACAGTAAATTCTTGCCTGAGACATTCCGCCCAATAAGCATATTGCAGCAGAGAATTAATTAGTAGAAAATTATGGGACGTGTAACAACTCAACCTTAAAATAAGTCCCATTGTCATTTTAACAGGAAAATGAAAAAGGGTTCCATCCAGTCAAATCAAAGATCCACTAAATCCACTGTCCTTTCTCTGACAGCAGACAGTACTGGATGTGTAGGAGGAGGAGACCCCTTCACTTGATGACACAGGTGCATGCAGATCTTCATTCAGTTGCCCCCACATGGAGGCACTTTGGTTTTTAAGATTCCTGCTTGGCCCTTGACTGCTGCTACAGAAAGCACAGGCACGTGGCAGCCATGCAGATATCAAACACTGCAGGTGCCTGTGTGTGGGAATGGAACTGAAACACTGAGCTCTTTTAACTCAGCTGACAGGACCTTCCCGGTTAGCAGTGGGGATCTGAGGCAGCTGGTTCAGATGGAGACTCCACAGAGCATCAGAAACAGGTCTGATCAGATGAAGGGCATGTACACGTGAACATTTTATTCACTGCTGTTTATTAGTATCCAGGAGTTTCTGTTTCAAGCAGAAACTCAGTGCCAGTGAACTTCACCAGTCATTATCAACTTGGACACAATTGAGTTAGCATGACTTAATGAGCTGGGACTCATCAGCTGGACTGTGGTAATTGAGTGCCTGTATACAGCATGCACAATAAAGGCTGAGAGACAGGGATTTAAGCTTCTGTACCTTATTTTGTTTTTGAAACAAGACAAAAAAGCAGAAAGGTGAGATACTGCAGCTCACCTGATGAGCACCTATCACTTACTAAGCCGCAGTTGCCCACTTCTACTGGATTATAGCTGTGGCTCACTCTTTCAGGGGAGTACATTCCCTTAATTTTTTATAATAAATGAATTCAAAGCAGGGATCTGGCCCTTTGTATCTTTCTGATGCAGAGAATGTCTGTCCCTGTGTACACTATACCCTTAGGAATAAAAAATGATTTACATGTTTGTAGGATTAAGGCTTTGGAGCTCATTTTTGAAAGAATGGATGTCAAATTGCTTGGATAGTTAATATTAAGATGAGAGTTATATTTTTAAAAAGCCCTTCAAAGTTGTTAAACCAGATACTTCCCTTCTACTCCTTCCATATAAATGTGATCAGTTTGGGTAAACCAAACATGCGAATTAAAGGCTAAGGAATCCTTAGGATCCTAAGGAATCATCCAGAGATGAACCTGATGCTTCTGCATTTGAAGCTTATGGCAAAGCAAATATGCAGAATTCTACTTTTTGCCTGTGTTTTTCTTGGTGCCTGCCTGTCCACCCCACTCTGTCACTGTTCCACCTTAACTGCTGGTGAATAACCAAGTCCTGCAATGTAGAGTTACCTGTTTTGAGTCTTATCAGATATATGAGAGTTCAATGGGCATATTATGCTGAAAATTATTGCCATTAATAGGAAGAATACATTGAAATTTAGCTGCTTTCCAGGTAGTATGACAGGTCCATCCTGTGAGATCTGCAGGACATGCCTTGGTAGATGGTTCTGGCACTACCCGACACCAGTCCCACATGCTTGGGAGGAAAACATAATAAAAGCTGTGGAAACAACATGGCCATGACAAGGAACATGGGGAAATGTTCCTATACTTACTTGTTAGGCAGAAGTTTGCTTTTGAGCTGGAATGTGAGAGATTACTTCCCTTTTAAAGTGATTTAATATCCTTATTATAAATACTGACATTCACCTTTTTCCCAATAAACATTCACTTTCCTTATCTTTGCTTGGGAGATACAGTGTTCAAGTTTTAAAAGCGTTCAGTATTTTAAGAAGGCAGGAGGAAAACAGGAGGTCAGAAGACAAAAGAATATTTAATGAATATTCTAACCCATGGGTTACTACTTGTAGTGTTTAAGAGCACACAGATATTTTCTGATACTGCAGTGTATACCACATAAGTTTTGTTTAATAAACAGTTATGTAAAAAATAATTTTAAGTTTTAGTTTATTTACAAAACATCATCTTGCAGAAACCTATTGGCCAGCATAGAAGAATGTATTACAGGAGAGATATGCTGCTCTACTCAGAAAATGGCAACGCATATTTATTTAGAATGCATGCTGGGAATAGTGTTCATTTCAGAAAATTACTTTTAGATTTTGATGTCTTCAGAGTGTGTGTGTGTGTGTGCATTTTTATTTTTGATCCAGTGTTTCTAAATCAATGACAATTGAGCATTTAACAAATTATTTTAATGGAAATACTTATGTACATGTCTGAGTAGGTTTACATAATTTACCTGCTAAAGAAAAACCTATTGTAAAATGCAAGTTTTGACCAGAACTAATGGAGTTAAGTTCTAGAAACAAGAGATTTCCCTGCAGCTCCATGAGGTCAAGGACAAGAGAGCAATGTTCTGAGTGGCATTATAAAAGAGGTACATAATCAAATTTCTCTTGATTATTTATATATAAAATATTATAAAATAAATAAATAAACAAACAGGTTGCTCTAAGGTTACAAAGGAATGAGACAGTTAAAAATCCATCAATATCGAAACAAAGACTGAATGTAGAGCCAAGGCTTGTTTCCTGGGTCGGATGTTCAATAGACCAATACAATATGGAATGGGATAATTCAAATACAATATTACTCTCTTAAACATTTACTGACAGCTCTTAACATCCTGTGATCTCTTTCCATAAGAAATGTAGGCAACAAAAACAGCTATTAAATACATCAACTATTGAGTGCAGTGCAGCTCTGCCAGATTGACATGGGGTAAGATGAGTTATTTGCATATTCAGTCAGTGTGAAGGACTCAAGTCACATATATAGAGGCTGATGCTTCTGAGAAATAGATTAATTAAAAATGTCAACTAAAAAAAAAAATTGAAATAATCTAATGAAGCTGGGAAGAAATACTTGGAAAACATGAATCTTTCCCCTTATTGTAGATGAAATGTGAAAAGTAAATCAACATACGAGGAAAGTCTGGACACACACTGGGCGCCTGTGTAAGGGATTACTGTAGAGCAGAAAAATCAGCAGCACTCCTAAGAGGAATCAGTATTTTCTTCAGTGCTGGTGTCTGTCCCCAGCCTTGCCTGCAGAGTGTGTAGTTGTGTGTGTAGACACACACAGGAGCTGGGCTGCTGTGCTCAGCAGTGCGAGATTCATGAGGGCAGTGGGAGATACAGGGGAAAAGCAGTCTGATTTTGTAGCCCAGTGATGCAGCGACTCCCACGGGGTTTAGTCGTTGTTCCTGATGTTGTTCACATGTTTTATTCAAAGACTATTTAATTCAGTGTCGGTAAAAGAGTTTGACAGTGCCATCCCCAGAAAGGGAGCACTATCTGTGAAGTTCCAGAGTTACTCTGGTTTTGTCTGGAAACTCTTCATCCTTTCACTTTTAATTTTGATTGTTTTAGTAGCAGTGTGGTACAGGAGGGATGAAAATTTTCTTTGGCCCAGCCCGTGCAGGAAATTGGTGCGTTCTCCTTGCTGGCAGAAGTTGGGCTTTGAGTTGTTTAGTGCCTCAGGGAAATCCACAGCTCCCTGTCCTGGGATTTCTAACCACGGGGCTGGCACAGAGTAGTGGTGCGCACCATCCCTGCCTGGCTTTGAGAGAAAAGTGGGAGCCACTCTTGGTGCCAAAGGGAGATCACTGCTCTTCCAAAGGGAGCCATGCTTCCCTGAGTCTGGGAAGAGGATTCAGACCAGAAATGTTCCGTCCAGTGCCACATATGCACCAATTTTACCTTTTAAGCAGTAACTGTTACAGACTCTGTTAGCACCTCCCTTTTTGAAAGGAAAAGTCACTTTCCATGTTGTTACAAATATATATTTATTTATCCATCTGGCAACATGCAGAACTACCGTGAGAACAGTAGTTTGTGATGGAGCTGTTCAGCTTGTTTTACCTGTATCCTCCAGCCCTGAAATGGACTCAGGCTACACAATATTGGATCAGAGGAAAACACACCTGACATAAATCTACTTGGCTCTGCTGACTCAGTGGTGTGGATGCATCTGGATCACACACAGGAGATGAACAGGACCCCAGATGCTGTTAAATGACATGTGCCACTAACTTCTGTAAAGGATCAAGGAGTTTTGCTTTGTTTTGGGTGAAAAGTCAAACTCCAGATTCTGGTTAAAAAAAAAAAAAAAAAGTGAAGAAAAAGGAAGAAAAATATTTAGAAACAAATAAATAGAAAATCAACTTTTTTATATAACAGAAATGTAAGTTGTTACTCTCTAATGTTTGATATGGAGAAAATAACAGCTCAGAGTATAACCTCAGAAAGGAGGAAGCTCAAAGTTTTTAGAGCTGGGTTAATGGAAGAGACTCTAAAGCCACCATGTTCACTGTTTCAGCTCTGCAGACCCCAGGTTGACATCCCAGTACTTCACATTTCTCCTAAATTTATTTTCCAAGCAAGTTAAAAAAGAGTAGGACAATATTTTTAAAATTTAACCACTGCAGGTTTGGGGAAATGGATCTTATTGAACATATCTATATAATTTTCCAAATGAGGATGATGATATAAATGTGCAAGTTCTTCTCCCTGATGGTGGGAATAAATGAAAGTGGAATTAAATGCATACTTGTTACAAAGACTATTTGCTAAGGCTGCACAGAGCAGGACTTACATGCTGAAAATAAGGATTCTTTTGAATTCCCTTTGCTGACAAACAGTTAAAGATCGAATCCTCTGCTGGTGCACACCGACATCTCTGCAGCAGCCCAGTGCTTTTTGCCATAGTGTAGTGATTTGCACAGTCTGTATTTGTGCTTTCTCCTGAACAGCAGTGCTTTGCTCACCTTTTTGCCTGAAAGGAGCAGTGCTTTCATTGAAGCAGCATCTGAAAATCAAGATTATCTTCACCAAGTCTTTAGTTTACTCAAGCAGAAGTCTGGTTTGTCAGGTATCTGTCTGTCTTGTGACATTATACTTGTCACTTAACAACTTGTGTTGCTAAATAGGGGCTCATTGATAAGAATATAGAAAAAGGGGAACTCTGAGAAAAGATGAGGTAAAAGCTATCCTTTATCCCCTAAAAAAGCACAGTTAGTCCCTAAGGAGGTCTTTGTTTCAGTTTGTTTCCCTGAAGTATTTGCAGTGAAAATAAGACCAAGAGAAAATCCTATTCCAAAACTTGAGTGTCTGTTAGGATTTCTTAGATGAATTTTCTTTTAATAATGAAAAAACTGTGAGTTTGATGTTAAGGTCTCCCTGGTTATGGCTCCAAAGAATTCCCTCTATATTGATTCAAAGTCAAAATTTGGTTAAAATAACATTCTGTAAAATGAACTGTGTTGCCAGGGTAGGAATCAGCAACACTCACACTTATCTTTTGTGTGTAAAACCTATTAAGATCAAAATAAATATTTGTGCATTGAAGCTAAACAAATTTTAAGACGTTTCATAGAGATAAGTGATGGAAAGAATATTCACTGGCCGGATAATCATTCCTGCTCTTCCACTGAAAATATGCTTGTGTGAAGGCCTGACCTGATGTTACTTAATTAATATTTTCTCATAGCCATCCTTATCAGTTGAGTTGTTTCATGAAAGTAAAATTTGGACTCTTGTTAACAAAACTCTCTCAAGAGGATAAAATGAGTGGTTAAAGTGTGTGCACACATCTGCACATGTATGTATTCCTCAAATAAACTTTTTATTCATAAACCATAAAAAACTTCAATCTGACTAAAGAAAAAACAAAGACAGACCTTCCATGCAGTTACTGACATGCATTTTTTCCTTTTTTCATTAGGAGATTTTTCCTTTTAATTTTTCAGGATTTGAAAAAGTAACTTAGCCTTTAAATTTTGGTTTTTAACATGAGCTGGATTTTCATCTTAATAACTGTTTTTTGGTCTGAAATCAACACTGAGTTAACTGGGTTAATGTGGGAAGACAAAAGAAGCCTTTCAGCTCTCCAGGCCAGTATTGATGCTGACTGCGGTGTGGGCTCCAGGTTATGGGATTCAGATGCAAAAGCATTTCCTCCTCTCCTCCACAGAACATTTAACTGGGATGCTTTATTTTTCTCATGTGCTCAACCTGCACTATAAAGGTCTGGATGAACCAGTTATCCTTCTTGGAGCTGTGTTGCTTGTGGGTTTTTTGCAATATTTTGCAGCTTTCCTCTTGCTTCTGTGTATTTATCCTCTATGTGAAGAGAGATTTTTCTCCCAGGGAAAACAGAATCCAGGCATGTAGAAAAAATACATCTTTAGCCATCAAATATATTAAAATATAACTCAAATCAAGGACAAATTCTCCTCTCAAATACTCTTTCTCATGCTAGGAGGGGTATCAGGGCATATTCCCACAACAGGAATTTTGTCCCTAGTTCTCTTTCCAGCCCTTGGGGCTCTCTTCATTTGGCATTCCCTTATTCTCCCATCTTTCTCTCAGGCAGTCTCCAATCTCACATATCTTCCCTTAGGCTTTTTCTCCTTCATTGACAATTTTTATTTTTTTCCACAAAACAACCTTGTTCCGTGTGCTGCAGTACTTAACTTCAGCAACAGATTATCATTAAACCCAGACTAGAATTTCCTCAGGGCAATCTTTCTGCCTGTACAGGGTACTTCATGGTGCCATCCTGCATTACCAGTTCTCATGACTAACAAATTGAATTATTAATAACAGCATTTCTCATATCACTTATTTCACTCTATTTCTATATCTCCACATGGCTTTTTTGCTTTATTCACTGTTTAAACCACCCATCTCCTTAGTAAGATTTTCTATTTTCCATTCTCATTCATCATGATTTAGCTGTAGTTATTTTGAACATATATATTCTCAAACTATCTATCCAGCAGGAGTTGGCACCCCCATTTAATTTTCATTTCAGAGCAGGGTCACTGTTAGCCATACTCTGGATCAGCTCTGATACACTAAAAATGACAACTACAACAAGGAAAGCTGTCATGATCCAACAGGGATACTATTAATGATTCAATTATAAAAAAACAGGAAGAATTTAATGGGCAGAAGGGATGTGGTAAACAGGGAGACTGTAAATTAAAAAAAAAAAAAAAAAAAAAAAGAGAGAGAGAGAGAGAGAAAGTTTGTATCCACTGTAAGGAACTAAATAATTAAAACACCAAAAATGCCTGAAAAGGAGAAAATCAGTTTGGACAGCTTGGCTAACAGTACAGTCTTATTCCATATACACTGTAGATGTTAAGAAACAAATTGGTATTTTGAAGTATGGCAGCACAGAATTAGAATTGAAAAACAGCAGAATAACATCAATATTGTGCAATTACTGTGTGTCTGTGGTGGGGAAAGCAGAGTCTGGAGAGAGTTGGGGGAGCCAAACTGCACAAAGGTAAAAAGTTTTCAGACATAATTTAACTCCTGTGGAAAGCTGAAAGTTGAAAGACACATATTCTGGAAAAAATTACACACATTGAGAATATAGATATGTTTTCTATATCTATGAACAGAAAACAGGAAAGAATGTAAACATTTTAAGAATCTAGTATTGATAAGAATAGAGTTCTCTCCAAACTTCAGGATGCAATATTTTCCAAATAATTTCTGTACTGTTCCAAGGGGAAATAGAGGGTTTCCCTTTCCCCTGCACCCACAACGGGCCTGTTTGTTTCCATTCCTTCATGACCATGGACAGCACAAGTTTTCCTCTAAAAGAATTAATTCAGAGTCTACTGATCAATGCTGTGAAAGTTGCTGTTCATAACTTGTAAGGAAGAGATTGAGCAAAAATGTTATTTACTAGTGGATTCTTCCTTCCTTGTTGTGGCTATGTCAGAATATGTTGTCCAGAATTACATAAACTGATTTTTTGTTTTGTTTGGACACAGATTTCTTAGACAATCTTTAGAAGCTATGTTAAACGCCAGCCATGAATGTAATATGAGCTTTAAAACCAAATCAACTTCTCTTAGAGAGGAGAAGAAAATTTTTCAAGTACTGGCACAAGCAGCAAAATAATTTGGTTTTTTATCAGAAAAGAGAAATATGAGGGAAAAGATTTCGTAGCAATTAAAATGTTTGCATTTGTATGTGGATAGATAAACAGATAGATAGATAGATAGATTAAAGTTATATCTAAGATTAAAAAAACACACTTGGATTTGAATGTTTAAATTCCATGAAGATCGTTTCCATCAGGAAGTTTTGTTTCATCTATCTTAGACATCCACCATCCAAAGAACAAACATTAGTTTGGCACATTTCATTAGCATAAATGTGATGAAATACCTTAGAAAAAGTTATGGCCTAGACACAAGCAAATATGGTAATATTAAATAAAATTTTTAATCTGAGTCAGATTAAAATGGAAATGTCTGAATTTAGAATCCAGGAAAGGGGAAGAAATAGATGTAGTGTTAAATGCTTTTTGCATTTAGTTGCCTAGGGATGCACAAAAAAAAAAAATCCAACAGAGTTATTTAAGTTAATGTTTCACATCAAAATAAAGATAATTAAATAAAATTATGAGGCCAGCCTTGCACAGCTGCTGTTTGAAAAAAGTGCAGTGGGGTAGGAGCTGTTCCCTTAAATAAAAGCCTTTATGAAGAAATTGTACAGATGGATCATTATGTGAAGCTGAAGAGGGGAGAGGAATGCAAGACAAAGCCTTGACAAGGGTTTGTAAAACCAGGTATATATAAGGCAAAACTCAGCAGAAGAGCAGAGTTACCCCAAAAGGACTGAAGCAAGCAAACCAAATGTCCTGTTCTGAAGGAGATAGGAGGGAGAGCCTGAAGAAATCACCGTTCAGATCATGTTGTGGCAGCGACAGAAACATTCTGGGTTTATTCATTCTTTTAAACCCTTTAGGGATCTCTCTTTTTATCTCTCTTAGAGGATACTCTCCCCAGGCTGTGCAATGTATCTTTATGTTTTCTTCTCTTTCTTTATGAATTAACTGAGGGTAGCCTACATTTTAGTTTCCACCAACAATGCTTGTGTATTTGAGAAAATATGTTTCCAATCCGTGATAGTCAGGGCATTCTCAAAATCATAAAGCATGAGTAAACTAAGGCTAAAGGCAAAAGAACTTGCAAAAATTACAACTTCCAGTCTAGCTCTGGAGTTTATGAAAATCAGGAGAGCTTCATTTATTGCCACATTGGGATGTCTAACTCTGGGACATGTCTGCCACAATCTGTGAGTAAGGTTCTATGGTTAGGTCAATGTTGACTTTCATACCAGCTAATCAGATGTTACTTCATCCCTAATTTTAATTTATATTGCTCTAAAAGGGAAGCAAGGCAACAGAATGAGTGAGAGCTTCAGGCAGAGCAGAGGGTGTTTCCTGTTCCTACCCTTATACCTGCTTACACACATTTTGTGGCTTCTTCATGTATACATCTTTCATAAAATGAATTTGATCCAGTGGCCAGTTACCTTAATATCAAGTCTAGAAGGATGAATATAGTTCTATTGAGATTTTTTAGAAAAATATGTTAAATGACATCTTTTTAAACAGGCACATACAAAGCCCTTCCTGCAGAAGCTATAAAATGTCCCAGTAAATATCAATACTGGTGTGACACTGTGTGCTCAGCAGCTGAAAATCAGGCCTCTGGAAACACCTTTGTTGGAAACACTCTAAAAGGAAGCATTTACCAGGGAAATGCTTTTTCTTAATGGGGAAAAATCCCTCAGAAGGATTGGTGCATTCCTCTACTGATGAAATAGATTCTTCCTTTGGTGACACAATAAAATTCAAGGTTGACTGATAAAGCTAATGTAATAAATATGGATACAGGGAAGAGGAGATACAGGGGGTGGAGTAAGAATAGATAAAATTCAATTTCATGAATACCAATATTCATATATACATATATATCTACCAAATAGAAATAAAAAAGGGAATGAGTTTTGCATTTTGTTGAGTCTACTGGGAAAAAGACTTAACTGCATTAGGCATTAAAATAGGAAAGAAAGGAGGGGATTTTTAATGGCGCCAAGCCTGAGGGCACATAATACAACCTGCTAGAAATATCATTTTAGTACGGTTTTTGTGTCTAAGGGTCTAAAGAGTGAAACAGCCCTCAGACATCTGTCAGTGGGGGAGACTGGACAGGGAATGCCCTAAGTCTCCACTTAATGTAAATGCTGTAACTCCAAGCATCCCCTCAGAATCACAGAACAAATCAGGTTGGAAAAGACCTCTGAGATCATTTAGTACAATCCATGACCCAACACCACCATGGCACTGAATGCCATACCTAGTCTTTCCTTAAGCCTCTCCACAAATGGTGACTCCACCACTTCCCTGGATAAGCCATCCCAATGTGAAGAAATTCCTTCTGATGCTCAACCTAAAGCTCCTCTGCTGCAGCATAAGGCTCTGTCTTGTTATCCTATCACTGATTTCCAGGGAGCAGAGCCCAGCTCCCATGCCTAGATTTTGTATCTGCAGAGGACCTTTTGGCTGTAAATCACAGGACTGATTTTACTCAGGTCACATCCTCTGTCCCTGAGCTGTGATGTCTCTACATACTGTGAATGTTATCTCCAGGCTGATACATTCACAGCCACCTGCATGTGTCTGTGTGAGCTACTTCTTTCTGACTAAAAGCAGTCAGCAAAAATAGAAACTTCTACTAATCCCATCTCTGTGGGACCACAGAAACCCCTGAACTTTAATCTCTATTGTACACCTGGCCAGAACAATTCAGATTCACCAAAGTAAGACCTTACGTGGGTCTGCTCTGTCCCCTCAGGACAGTCAGGGTTGGCCACTGACCTCTCATGGTGTCAGATAAACTTCAGTCTTTGAGCTCAAGGCAGAGCTGGACATCTCATCCACATTCCACAGTATCACAAATACATTGTGATTATGCTAATTATAATTATACTAATAGATACACTGATTATCACTAATAATCTCTTGCACAAAGTCTTTCCTTCCTTTCCTTGTTCTAAGAAACTTGGCCTTAGTAATAAAGATAACAGGCAAGCCAGTGTCTCTGCTGATTGTCGGTATTTATTAGATATTGCAGAAACACACAATAAACTTTATCCTCCATAAGCCCAGGCTGAACTTAATCAGAGTTTAGCATGATCTCAAAGCTCCCTTCTGATTCTGTCATCAATCAGTGAAATATTTATCTGATGTTTTCAATCCTTTGCTCTGTTCTACAGCTGGGCTGGGCAGGATGAGAACTGGGGCAAATGCCTAGGGATGTTCTATGCCGAGGCAAGAGATCCAATCCCCTCAGGGCCAGGCAGGGCTCTGTCACTGGGGATGGATCAGAGGAGCTCAGGGCTCTCTGTGGTGGCATTGGGGGTTTGTCTGCTTTGCCAAGGGACCCCCTGGGAGCTCCTGGGGGTCTGTTGGCATTGTGTTGTGATGCCCAGAACCCACCGAGCAGCGGGTGGGGATGGAGTCTGGGGCTTGTCAACCTCGTGATGTGGCTCTGGTGGCTGTGACATCGCAGAGAGCAGGTGGCAGGGTCACAGTGGGAGCCAGCACCAGGCAGCTCCTGTCCTGCTGCCCATCTCATGCTCCCTCTCCCTGCTGGCTCCCTTTCCCCCCAGCTCTCACAGGCCATGGCTGCGGGAGTCGCGTTCCTCGTGGCTGTGATGGCTGCCCTGCCCAGGCTCACACGCGATCCGCAGGCCGACGTGGCCACGGCCCAACGGATGCTGCAGCGCACGGAGTTTCTTCATCAGGAGATGGCCCGGATGTGGCAGGAGGTTGAGCAGATGAGATCCCTGCAAGGAGTCCTTGTCTATTATGTGTTTAAGAACTGGCTGTTTTGGGCCTGTGCAGCAGCCATGCTAGCGGAGGTCTGCTGGCTGGCCTGGCAAAGGAAGCTTGCCTCCAGCAGCGAGGGTTATAACAAGAGGAATCAACACCTCAACAGAACATGCAGTTGTGCCAGGCTTTTAGCAGAATGCACCCAATTTCCAGAGCAGGACCTGCCTGACCCGTGCAGGAACCTGAAGCAGCTGATGCGTGACCTCCTGTACATCAGCCGAGAGTTTTCCAGGAGGACTTTCATGCCAGAGATTTACCCAGACAGAGGAATGGATGGCAGCCATGAATGCTGGAGTATCTTTGAGAATAGAATCTTCTACCAGCTGCTCGTGTTCCTGCGGCCACCCCCTGGTCACTCTTTCGTCCTGGAGCAGGACACTTTGAGGCACCCAGAGAGGTGCTCTGACATCCGTGTGGTGCTGGAGTGCACGTGCTCCATGGAGCAGATGTTGGGATATTCCTTGTGTTTTGTCCATGGCCGGGGCACCGAGCTGGTGCATGATCACAGATCCCTGGTCGTAGAAACCCTCTGCACCGGATTCTACTTAAACGTGGAGCAAATCTCCATCTGGGTGCAAAACTTGCTGGTTTCAGCCTGGCTGCGTTTGCCTCAGTGGCCGCGCCGGCGTCTGACACTGCTGCCCTGCTCCCGCTCCAGCAAGTTCCTGGTGAGCAGCCCCTCCGAGGAGCAGAGCTACACTGAGATGTTCTTTGCAGTGCATGAAAGCAGCACAGGCAGCTTCATAGTCCTAGAGTAGGCAGCAGCTTCCCCACAGAGCAGATCACCTCAGGTGCCATCACACAGTTGGTACAGGACAAGCCTCGTTCACTGCATGGGCTTGGGAAAGACAGGTCCTGCTGGCCAGCCTGATCTTCTGTGACTGGGTGCCTCACAAGGGGAAGTGAGGGAAAGGCTGTGGATCTGGTCTGCCTAAACTATAGTAAAGGAGCGAAATCTAAGAATATTTTTTCCTTTTGACAAAGGCAAGCATTTTAACATTTTTATGGAACATTTAAAAAGCAGTGACTTCTGTTGCACAAAATCAGTTTATAACAGTCAAAATAAACCACTAATTAACAAACAGTTAAGTGCTGGCCGAGATTTAATTTAGTTCAGCATAAAAATGGAATTCTGCTTCATAGTGTCATAATATTGCCAGCTTCTGTTTTATTGACTTCCTAACTTCATGAGAACTTTCAGGTGGTATTGCCCATACATAGGGAATACCCCAAATAAAGCGCATAATCAGTGAATACTTGTTTCACACATTAGTCTGTGCTTGAACAGTGAGCAGAATAATCCATGCCTGAAGGACTGGCAGCTGAGAGATCACTGCGTTTCCTCCCCTGTGCTGATGGGCAAAGGGACTTTTGCCACAGGCAAATACAGTTCGGGCTGCATCATAATGCAGTTGAGCTGGGGCTCCACTGCCCCAATTGAAGTCTTGTCTATGAAGCCTCTATTTTTTACTCAAAGTGAATTAATGTATAATTTCATCCATTCTAAAGAATAATAAAGCTCAGCCCTTGCCGAGTGGGTTAGGGGGTTGCACCTGCTAGTAGTGCTGGCATATCTACATATACATGGCAAGTACAGAACATTCATGTAGTGTCCTTACATTACAAGAGGAGCAAGCTGCCTGTCTGAAGGGATATAAACGTCTGGAGAAATTCTGCAATAACAGTCACAGTGCAGGTTTTGGAATACCGGGCAGGACATCTCCTGAAACAAATCACAGCAGACAGATTTTCAATACCTACTGCTCTGGTCAGGCCCAAAATAGCATCGTTGTGAAGTTTAAGTTCATCATTTGTCAAGTACAGTCTTCCTATAGTGGCTAGTGCAATGCAGTTCAGATTGTGAAATCAGTGGCAACGTGAGCCACAAGTTTGGTGCAGAACAGGAAATTATCATATGGGAGAACTGCTTGTGATTCAACACTGCCCAATAAAAATTCTTCAGCCACCTTACAAAGAGTACTTCAGGTGAGACTCAGGCTTCATTTCAGAATATGATTGCAAGCTGAGACACACACACTCTAACTAGCATGCAACTAGATCAGGGCAGGTTTAGATTAAATACCAGGAAAAAGTTCTTCAGCCCAGAGGGTGGTTGGGCACTGGAACAGGCACTGCAGGGCAGTGGTCAACACCAGCCTGAGAGAGTTCAAGAAGGACTTGGACAAGGTTCTCGCACACATGGTGGAATTCTTGGGGTTGTCCTGTGCAGTGGCAGGAGCTATTTTATGGTTCTATGGTTCTAAACTACTAGCAACCACTAATAGGAAGGAATCATCAGTCAATTTCAATACATAGCTGGAGTTAGGTGATCTCTAAGGTCCCTTCCAACCCAAACCATTCTGTGCTTCTCAGAAGCCTCTTTTTCAAGTCTGTGTTTCCCCTAGTTTACTTAAACCAGCCCTTGATTTTAGATAGTCTAAGCCTATGATTATTTTTCCAGGTGTGGTGGCATGCTTTATTTGTTAGAGACCTGTATCAGTCTTTCTATGAATATCTGAGATCATCCACCTAAATGATAGAATATATATATATGTATAAAGGTGAGGAAAATGAAAAGAAAAAAAAAAAGGTTGTCAATCTATGAAAAAAAGGTTCAGGGATTCTCATGAAGATTTGCATTTTACAAAAACCTTACTGAGAAGAGAATAATAGAATAACAGAATAGCCTGGGTTGGAAGAGAATTCTAAGATTATCTCATTTCTTCTCCACTAGTTCATGTTGTTCCAAGCCCCATCCAACCTGGCCTTGAACACCTCCAGGGATGGAGCAGCCACAACTTCTCTAGGCAAATAAAAAAAGATAATAATACATTGTTGATCCAGTGACCACTTTCAGAGTAAACAGGTAATAGGCTCCACTTCTTCAAATGTGTCACAAGTCAGATTGAAGAGTTCTCTTATTTATCCATCAGCATGAACAACTCAACCCTTGTTGTTATGAGGTCCAAATTCCTGTTTTACTGCCCACAGGGGAGCAACAACAACTTCAGCTGTGAGAGAAAATGCATATCCATACATAGAAAAGTGATTCCAAGCTGTCCTGTGGATCCAGCCATGAGCAGGTTCTCCACTTCTGTGCTTCAGGGCATTCAGCTACCAGGACAACAATACTGCCCAGAGGCTTTCCTACCATTAGGTGTGAAGAAGCAGGCGTGACAGAAGCTCCCAGGCTGTGGAATCTGCCAGAAAGTCACTAATTGAGCTGTGACAAACAAAACATCTGTAAACATCTGTCAAAAAAAAAAAAAAAAAAAAAAGGTAGATGTGATTCAGCTATGATGCAGATGAAGGAATAGATGACCTGCCAAGATGTATTCTATTCCCTTATAAATGAAAAATCAAAGTGAACCTCATTGAGGGGCATGTAATGAAGGGTTTGCTTTATACTTGTCTTAGTTATAAGCGTGGGAATTTTTCTTATGTGAAGTAGCTCTCATAGTCTATAGGGAGTTCTTTAAATAAGAAAAGAAACAAAAAAATAATCTATTTGTGTTTTTTTAATTATAGAGCAGAGGAATCAGGCATTGTTTTGGAAACCACTGAGCATAAAGATAATTGTGAAACATAGTGAGACTCCTTTGATAAAATTCATGAGAAAGAAAAAGACATTTATTTCAGGATTTCTCCAAACCCAGTGACACAAAATGCATGTAACATTTTTTTGTAGTTGCATCTGACTGTTGCATGTTTTGCTGGGAAAGGTGCACCTCTTTTATGGAGAAGGGAAGATGTTAATGAGATTTCAAATACTGATGCATGAATTCCTTCATTTGTGTTCTTTTATCAATCGCCTACATAGCATTTAGTAGAAAACTATCATTTTCCGCATCTGGAGAATAAAGATTAACATCCCTTGCCTCTTAAAGAGACCTGAAGAAAATGTTTACACATAATTTCTTCATAGGAAGCAAAAGCAGCAGTTTAACACCAATAGAAAGATTGTCACATTCCAAGGAGAGCCCCTTCTGTCCACAACACCTCACAGCAGTGAGTTTGTAATGGCAATTCAGAGCTGACCTACACACTGTATTAAAAATTGATTTCATTTGAGATACGGCTAGAAAAGGTGATCATAAATCATGCTCTTGAAACTGATATAAACATTTCATTAGCTATCTGTTCTCTAAATTTGTAATGGTAGCACCCCTGGGATAGAAGAGGAGGATGGTGCCATCTGAAAATCCGAGTTCTGGCTGTGAGTATTTAAATAATAATTAACTATATTCATCTGGATGTTATCTGGGGACATTAAAACTCTTAGTCAGACTTCCTGTGGCTTGCATGCCAATAGTTTTATGAAACATAAAATTAGGGGTGTGGGTGACATTCTCTAAAAAGTCCATTTACATCAGGGAATTACTTTTTGAACAAAATCACACCTCTCATTTCACTGAGACCATGTAGGTGAGTATAATTGCTCTTTTTCTATTGTCACAGCAGAATTATGTTCAAATTGCTCTCCAAGGAGTGCAAGGAGATAACTCCTTGAATTGTTTTTTTAAATATTAAACTTTTATTAGATAAAATGAGTCACATAGAAAAGGGAGTGATAAAAATTCTATCAGCTATTGAGCCACAAAGCCCAGGAATTTCCCCTTCTTCTTTCGTTGGCCCTGTTAATTATGAAGACCTTAATTAAACAGGCCTTTGGAGATCAGCTGGGGCATAGTAAACTGACAAATATAAGGATAAATCTACCACAAGGAAAGATCCAGGTACCAGCTGCCCTTTGTGGCACCGACCAAACAATAACAAAATGTGGAGGAAAAATTTATCGGAAAAAGGAATGTAAAAAGTGTTGGTATAGATCAGCTGCCCAGAAATACATATTCTGGGTTTGAAAAATCAAAGAAATTGAGCCAGAAGTCATCTGCTCTTAATTCAATCTCAGTCCTTGGGACTAATGTTTCTCACTAATTAAGCCCATCTGGAATCCTGGAGTCAGAGGATAGGAAGTATGGAGCACAGGGATTCTGGCCAGGTGAATTTGGGCATTGGAAGGAGCACTGACTGTCCATTCCATGGGCCAGCAGTCTGGGAATTTGGCCTGATTTTTTTTTTTTCCCCCAGCTACAACACCCAAGCCTCAAGAAAGGAATGAACTTAAATTATCTTCAAGTTTTTGTGCTGATGAGAAAAAGCTACAAGGTCATAGGGGATAGCATAGGAAGAAGTGTTTTGGCATGGAAAATTAAAATATAGCAAGACTACATAAGCGCTAGTAAGGCAGGTGCCTGTGTTAGTATTCATAGAAAGTTTCATAGAGTGAGGAACAATGCAAACCATTTTAATTACAGCTGGTGCATTCTGGTGGAACATTAGTTTTACATCATGAAACTCACCATCACTTTCAAAGCTGTGAGGTTACTAAAACATTACTTTTCTGTTCAATTGTGATTGCCAAGTATGATGTGAATTTCCCCTCCTAATGCAATTTCATGCACCTTTAGGGCAGCATCTCTGTGAAAATTGACCTATAATTTGTGTGAAATATTATTGTAATATCCATGTTGGAAATGGAGCATAAAATTATACTAATATGTACACACCGGCCACATTTGCTTATTTTCAGGGCTCTGTTTCACGACTATTTTTTTTTATCTACTAGGGTTTTTTTTGCAAAAGGAATCTTTTTGAATCATATAGTAAATATATGGAGTCCTAATTTTGATCTGAAAAAATTCAGATCACTATGACTCCATTGTTTTTCTTATGTCAAAGCGTCTTAAGAGTCAAACTCAGGTTATTAACTCTAGAGATGCAATTTTAAGACACTGCTGGATTCTTCAGTTGTACCCGTGACATCTGCACAGTTTAAATGAGTTACACTTTGCCCCTTTTTTCTTTCCTTTAGGACACTAAAACACGTCCTTCAAAAGTGGAGTTTTAAGACATACTCTGTGGGTTTTTATTTGTGGGATTTTTTTTAGTAAAAATAAAAAGTTATGATCATAGAATCCTAGAATGGTTTGGGTTGCAAGGGAACTTAAAGATCATCTGGTTCCATTCCCCTGCCATGGGCAGGGACACCTTCCACTATCCCAGGTTGCTCAGAACCCCAACCAACCTGGCCTGGGACACTTCACAACCCCTCTGGGAAAAGGATTCTTAAATCTCTCAGTAATCAATGAAGAGAGGCAGTTGATCTTGTAGGAATACTTGTCATCTGAGCAAACTCTCAATGAGTAACTTTTATTTCTAATGTTTAGCATCCTAGAGTTTTGTCAGATGAAGCCAACCAGTAGTGTCCAAACCCACAAAAGTGTTTGAATACTTGGGTCTAGCTGAATCTCATGAATTTCAGAGACTTGGATTGGTTTTGTACCTGTGTAACTTCCTGGGAAAAACCTCCTAATGGTTCCTAGCATGCCATAACTGTTTTGCAAACCATAAGTCTTAACACTACAACTGCTTGTAAAAATAAAAAAAAGGGGGAAATAAGTTGTCAGAGCAGTATTTGCAAATCTCAGAGAGGATATTAATTTTTGCAAGCTTGCCTAAAACTTATATTTGCTTATATTCCTAAAAATTCAACAGAAATAGAGACCCAGTGATCTCTTGAGTGGCTAAAATTTCCAATTCCTTTTTCTGTCTTCGGAGAAGGTTTCTGCATATCACAGCAGGGCTGCAATTACTCCAGCACTGCAGAAATGTGCTCATGCTAAAGAAAGAGCCTAATTATCCTCCTATTTCCAGCTTGCCTTTCTTGGTACAACACTTGAAAGGTTTGTGGCAGAGCATTGCCTGTAATCACACATGATCAGTTGGGGTCTATCTTTAGGTCTCTCAGCACCTGTATGGTGTTACTGAGTTAATTTGAGGGGATGTTTTATGGTTCTGGTGTCTGCATGTTGGACCTAGAAGGCTCAAGGGAGAGAACGGATGATGTCCCAATTCAGTCAAGCTGGACAGGAAGGAAATATTTACAGGAAATAATTGAATTAAGAACAAATAATGTGAATTATAATAGGAAAAAAAAATCATTAAATAGGATAGCTCCTTGACAATGAGAAAGACAAACTATCAAATTGTCCCTGTGGGACTGTAGCCCAATGCTCCTTAGGGTGAAATCCTCAAGCTATGGACATTATTGTCTGTATAAGAAGGTTATCTATGCTCCGTGTCACCAAAATATTTTAGCACTTCTTTTTCCTCTTTCGACAATATTTAATCTTAACTTGGGCTAAATTTAGGACACTTTAAATGAAGAAATCTTTTTCTCTGTACAAAGCAGAACTATCACTGTAAGGTCAGAGAGCAGCTCCAACACTGACCCAGAGACAAAGTGATGCCCTGAGAGAGAATCACAGTGCATTTTTTTTCTGTCATACCTGCTTCCACATCAGATTTTACGGGATTTCTTTAAATTTGTGATTTATCAACTGGTTTGTGACTAAGATAAAAACAAAGCAAAACATTCCAACCACTGAGACTGATCAACTCCTTTAGACCTTCAATCTTGGAGTATAAATCAGAATTATAGAAAAATCAGTCTTCCTATATCCTTAATCTCTCGGTATGAAAGTTTTTTAACCTGCTCCATCATTTTAACTGTTTCCATCCTTCCCCACCTCAGCATTGTTACCAAATATGCAATGTATACTTACACAAGCAAAGTATACTGAAATCAGAGTTCATTTGTAAATTACATTACTTTCCACAACAGTCTTTATGGAAATCCCCTCCATGAGCAAAGTTGTTGACCACATTACAAGAATTTGGTAGACCTTTCTGAAGGGCAATAGAATTTAAAATTTTACAAGTAGCAAATTGATTTTATCTCAAGAGTTTTAAATTCATCACTACTAAATGTCAGTTGCCTGTTGAATAGCAAGTGGGATCCTTAATAGGAGTCAGTTAATCTTTGTGGTGAATTATTATTTATATAATATTCAAATACTGTTAGCTTCTACACCGATAATGATTGTGAAGACAAGTCCTTGCCTCACAGAGTTCAGATTGAGAATCTGATTCTGCAAAATCATTCTCACATGGATTTATTGAATCGAGCAGTCTCACTAAACTCAGGGTAAAAATTCTTCTATATATTTAAGCACACACAAAAGTTTTGTAAAAGTATTCAAAAGTATCACTTGAATCTATTTTTTATTCCATCTCTATTTAATTCCACCTCTGTTTTATTGTCTCTGTTTAAAACAGCTAGACAAAGTTTCAGAACACAACCAATAAATTTGTACCTTGTAAGTCTAATACTACAATCAACTTCTTTATTATTGAAAAAATGAAATGGGAAGAAGCTTTCTACAGTCAAGAGAAATTATAATTATAGAGATGCTTGGACTTCACCTTGAGGGGGTTTGCACTTTAAGGAATAAACAACATTTCTCTGACATTCAAATGACAAAGGTGGATCCAGCACACATTACTGAATGGCTGAAATCCTGAATCCTTCCCCTTCCTGTTTCTATTCTACCCTCTTTTTCTTCCTGTCAGTAAAGGCATACATTTCTAGTTTGATGGCTGAAAACCAATCCCTTTGAATCAATAGGATCCTTGACACCGAATTTAAAAGGAATAGGCTTTGGCCTTGAGACTTTCAAGACGGGAATATATCATTATTTAAAGCCATCTCTGCAGAAAAAGAGGTTCAGGTGTTCTGATGTGCTCGTGGCTGAACTGCCAGAGAGCAGACATTGAACCCCAGTACTCTGGATTTTAATGCATGAGCTCTCCTGCCTGAGGTAAGGAAAGCTCCTCTATTTGCTCATTGACCTTTGTAGTTGGGCCAGCCAATATTAGCAGGGGGAAAAAAGGCACCACAGCAGATGGGCTACAAAGGGCAGCACCAGCTTGGAGACTGTGCTTAGATGTTTTATATTAACCTGAATTGTGCTTTAAGAGACAGAGGAGGAATGAGAGCCCTGAGAAGAAGCAGCCCTGCAGCCATTGCAGTTAAAGGGGGAAATGAAGGGGAAGAAGGAATTGTTGGGAGTTGTAATCCCATTTACTCCAGCACTTCTCTGCATGTCTCTCTTCCTGAGTGGGATGGGAGCAGTGATGCTGCTTTTCTCCCCTGCATACCCTGGTTTGTGAGGTCCTTCTTCCAGCTCTTACAGGTTTGTTGGAAACTGCCACATCAGAGGAGTAACTGGTTTCAGAGGGCACAGCATAAAGCGGGGAGATGTTGGAAGAATGGAGATCTCCAAAACTACTCCTACCCAAATTTGTGTCCAGAGAATCACAGATTGGAAAAAAGCTCTAAGACCATCCAGTCCAACCATTAACTAATGCTGCCAGGTCACCACTGAACCTTGCTCCTAAGCACCTAGATGTGTTTTGAGCCCAAAGTAACAATCTCGCTATTTCACCTAAGGCAATGTTATTTCTTTACCAGTATTAAGGGAAAGAAAATTAAATATAAAGGCATGAAGCCATTCAAGACCCTTTGGAGGCATCAAGTCCACTTTGAGAATCTTTTGTGCAAACCATCTGAAGAAAAACGTCATTATCTAACTAATGGGTACATATATGCTGGGGTGTGTGAGTTTATATATGTTCATGAACATCTACATATACAGTTCTGGGCCTTTTATTCAGACTTTCACAGGCAACATACTTGCAAGAGTTATTCCCACAGAATCTCTTTTTAAAATAGTGCAAATTATGATACTCAATGGCCATTTTTCATTTTTGGATGACAGCCTGCTTTCAGTAGAAGATGTTAATGTAATTAAGTGTAAGCAAAGCAGAAGGAGAGGATACTGGAGAAATTAGAAAAGAGTAATTTTTGTGCCATCACTGCAAGGCAAATAAAAATATTATTTCCTTTACATTTATGAAAAAAGAAAAGCATATCTTCGCCTCACTCCTAGCAAGTCTAAAATGTACCTTATTGCTCAGTCCACCTCTTGTGCTCATTTCCTTCTCTCTTTACTCCTTTGTCTTTGTGTTTTCAGCTGGGAGCCATCCTACCTAGTAGACCACTCACATATTTACAGCCTGCCAAATTGATTCATCCAGGAACCTGAAGGGTTGTCTGAGAGGCAGAAAGATTGAACACTGAGGAAAGAGACCTAGACTAGGGTATGGTGCCTAAACCAGCCTGCTGCTAAGCTGGGCTTGGTAAGGTAAAAAAGTGCAGCACCACTTGTGTATGCAATGATAAAAGTGAATACAAATTCCATAGGCTTCCTTCATCTTTTTATGGATTCATCTTCTTTTTCTTTTATAAGATGTTTATTCTTGTCAATTAAAACCCTGGAGTCTTTGATTTTCTTCTGTTAGACTCTGTACATCCTTCACAAGAGTCATGAAATATTCTTCTGGTCTCTGAGATTTAATGTAAAAAAAAAAATCTCCAATCAAAGGACTTGGTTCTTATTCTGTCTGCTGGCTGTAACAAGTTACTGAAATTCATAGGGCAAAGTAGGGTCTCTGAAGAAATGTTCACTAATTTAAATAAATCACGAACATTGGAATTGTTAAATTTGGCATTAAGGGTTTCTGTTTCTTCCTTTGTTACCCAAATGGGATTGATCCTCCAGGAGGAAAGGTCAAGGCTAGGTGAGAGTCTCAGTCAAGGAGCTGAAATTGCAAGGGCTTTATCTGCATGTGAACAGCTTATCTTTTCCCCCTCAGCACTAATGGTTTCCATTTCCAGCTGTCTGCCCTGCAGAGATGAGCCAGCTGTTTGTGAAGCCATGGCTTGCAATTACTGCCCCAGATATAAAGATAAACCAGCACTTGGGTTGTGTTAAAAGCCTGAACTCCAGCGGGGTCAGCAGTTGCTCCACATGTAAATCAGTTTTCTCAGAAGCAGAAATGGGGTCAGTGAAGGGTCCTGGGGGAGAGCAGAAAAGGGGATCACCATGGATGATTCATGGTGTATTATCATTAAAATATGAGATCTATGTGAAATAGAGATGAAACAGATCAATGAGATGAAATATTATGAATATTAAAGGAAAAGATAAGGACTCATTTATATATATTAGAGCAGTTAGTATCACTCATTTCTAGAGTGTCAAAGGCTGTAACCAAGCAGTTAAAGGTTGCTGCCTTCCTTTTTGGTGAAATGTATTTGCATATATATTTTGCAAAATCACTTGCAAAATAATTTAGGTCCACCAGACAACACAGAGAAAACGATGAAGTTTGATAATGGTGGATGCAATGAAACAATGAACAGACATACTTGCATAAATATATTTATACAGATGAGATTTGTCATTGTTTTGTATCTTTGTTTTGAGCATTCTATAAAGAAGGAGCAAAAAATTTTATATATATAAACCTTGCATTGTCCCTGTGGCTGTAGCTTTGTCACAGTATGCTCACACATTTTTGGGATAAAATGTGTTAGGGCTGTGTCTTGTAGGTGATAAATACAATCGAGTCTTTAGCACTAGACAAGATTTTTCTTATTTTCTGTGAAATAAGATTAGCACTGACACCAGTGAACAGCCCAACACAACAGCATTAACAGCAGTGAAGCTGCTTTTTTTGCAATCCTGACAATTCCCACATCCTGCAGAGAGCAGCAGTTGCTGTGAGAATAGTGTTGAACATAAATAAAGGGAAAGTATGGAATCCTCTGTATGAAAGGTGGTGTATTTTCTATATTCTGATATTTTACACACACACAAAAAAATTGCTTTATATAATGAATGTATGTAAAGAGTCCTGGGAAGAATAATTTGACTGAACAAAAGGGTTGAATTTTTGGGCTGGCAGCTAAGAAGGGATTGCCCCAACCCTGGATGTGTCCAAGGCCAGGTTGGATGGGGCTTGGAACAACCTGGGGAAGTGGAAGTTGTCCCTGTCTATGGCCTTTTACTTAGGGTGGCCTTAGTGATGTTTGCCAAAAAATTGAAGCAGAGTGCCCTGAGTGACATCTCCAAATAATTTAACATTTCCAGTGCCACGAGATGGAGTTAAAAACAAAACAAACAATGAAACAAACAACATCTTGAGCTTTGTAATTAGTCCCTTTTCTTGTCTCATTTATATATTGAAACATATCTACATAGAGAAGTTACAAAATAATGTAAAGGATATAAAATTGGAACTACACCAGGTTTTAATATGTAATTATAATATGCTCCATAATTTTGAAATTCTGTTGTGAAAGTGCATTTGTTGTTCCATCAGTTTTGTCACTTGTACTTTGTCTTGTATATTATCACATATGATAGAAAAAAAATCATATAAAAATTTGACTTTGAAAAAGTAAAAATGGGATAAAGTATATTTCTCTCTTCCCTCCAACCCAAAAAAGTCAAAGGAAAATCAACTTCTTTTTTCAATAATTTCCATTTTGATGGAATTGTGGCTTCAAAAAGCAAATGGTTCTGTCAACCACTTTCACACTGGCTGTATTGCTAAATCAATCATTTGAAATTAGAAACTGCATTATGAAGGAGCCTTTCAGTATGATCACACACTAATTCTGTTTGAGTTTCTGAGTTTGTTTTCTTTCCTGCAGAATCCCTGTCCCTTTGACAGTGCAAAGTGGAAAGTGGCTGTTTCAGATGCCTTCTCCTTCATAGTTTAAGTGCATTTTCTGCCTGCTTGGCCTTTAAGGCAGAATTATTAATTACTGACTAGACTTGTCATGTTTTTTCAGCCATCTTACATTTGTATTTCTCATGAAAAAGATGAAGAAACCTTTGTGACTTCCTCAAGAAATAAGCAATGAACTGTTTTTCTATCATAAATCTAAAGTACTAATAGGTGAAAATATAATTGATTCTTTGGGAAGTCTAATTTAAGGAACATAGTTTTGAAGTCATTAGAACTTTGGAAACTTAAACCATAGCATTTATTTTATCCCAAACCACGATTTAGAGTGCACAATTCTTCTGAAAATCAGATAGCTACCAAATCAGACACCGGAAAATGAGGCTCAGAGCACAGTAAAATTTTAGTTAAGTATTTTGACAGCTTCACAGCTGGTTTCAGGAGAGGGTTCAGCACCAAAAAAACTTCCTGCCCAAACCTCCTCTTGCTGCTCAAGACTCAGGACTGGCAGAGCAGGAGCACACCTTGGGGTCCCACCTTGGTTCCCAGTTTTTGCGAATGCATGTGTGGCTTTAATAAATAAGAATGCTGGCAGACTTGTGTCAGTGAAATCCTACAGCCTCTGAGGAATGGACACACTGACAGGCTGTCAACCTGTCACTGGTACTTCCCTAAACATCATCATTTTGAGACAAGAATAAAAGTCACCACTGCTAATACTCTGTCTATTAGAAATGAAGATAACTTCAGAAGTGGAGAGGCATTTAGGGTGTGAGCAAAAGTGTCTGTTTCTGGACAATGTGAAAAGATGACAAATGGGCATCCAGTAAAACCAGTAGATATCAATTTTAGGACTTCTTGACTCAGCAGGTAGTGAACTTCTAAATTTTTGTTTGCTAGAGAAAATTGCAAAAACAGTCTTTTCAGGTTCAGGAAAGCTTTGTGAACAACAGAGGCTGAACAAAATGGTCCTGCATGTAGTTTCTAACATCATCAATCTGATGGAGAAGGACGTGTGAGAAGTGACCAGACCACCTTAAAGAGTCTATCATATCCCGGACCAGATGGGCTGCTGCTCTTATCAGAAACACATTTCTCATGTTCTCAGAGATAAACTGTTGTACTTCTGTCTTATTTGAGCCACTGTATATGTATGGGCTTTTCATGTGGACAAAGGAGGCAAAGTCCCATGATTGAGCCCAACCATCTTTCATTACAAATGAAATCTGAAGCCATTTCTTGGCTGTGTTATAGCACCTCACCTCTTCAGAGGGTTTGAGAGGGCAGACAGGAAATTACCACCACTCAGAGGACAAAAATACCTAATTGTAGGAAGGAAAATTGGTTGCAGGTGAATTTGAACAGAAAAGACCCCATTTGTGGTGCATCCACACAGGTAAATTATCCCTCCCTCCTGTTCTGGGGCACATGTTGCTGTGTATTTTGTGCATCTCAGCAATGACAGATTGTCTCTGTCACACAGCATTGAGGAATTCTCAGGTTTTTTCCCTAGATTAAGTAATGAGAACCAGCTCTCTTGCAGTACCCCTTTTCAGTGCACTGAGATTTGTTCATGCATTCTTGAAATAGATAGAATAATTCTTTCAGGAAGACATTTAAGGACTCCAAAGGAGCTGGTTCTTATTCTAGGCTTAGTCATCTGTCCTTGCTAGTCATTATAAATGTAGTTAAAATGCTGTAGAGTCTCTATAATTTTATAGCAAATCTTTTCCTTAATGACTCAAAAATTTTCTCTCACAAGCAAATACTCCAAATTTATCTGAATTAACCTCATTCTGTTTTGATTGGATCCGCCCACTTCTCTCATTCATTTTTACACAGTTGCAATTCAGCCCTGTTTGCTGCAGTTGCCACTCACTACATAAGTCCAAGAAGTCAGCCAAAGTACTTTTTTATTCTTTTTACTAAATGACATATAAATAAAGATGTGTAGTTATATATGCAGATGATCTCAGTTCTCACAGCAAAGATTTATATTGAGTAGTCAAATATTTCTGTGAAATTTCTTTATTCCGGTGGAATTTACAGCACATGGAAGATAGCTATAAAAATTTTGCAAAAGAAACTTGAATTCTTTCTCCCTCTAAGTAAATATTTCTATGGACAATGGTTGAAATAGGGTCTTTGTTTCAAATTCCTCCTTCAGAAGCAGTACTTTACAAAAGCATTTGTTGTTCCATTACTTTTTATAGCGGTTGAGACACAATTCATGGCAATTCCTTGCTTTGCTTTTTGATATAACTCTCTATTACCAGCTTTCACAAAATGAATATACAGTGGGTTCTCTGGCCAGCTCCTGTGGTTAGTAATCATCAAATCTAAGAACACTGCAGTGGTGAACACTATAACAAAATCTTCAGGGTCTAATTTCTTTAACTCCATCTTTTTTTTTTTCTATTTAAAGGTTTCCTGGGCATATGTGTTGTGTCAGCTACTTGCAATCTAAATTCAATGAGTGTTCTATTAAAATAAAACCTGGTGCTAAGATTTTGTTAGAAAACCTTGAAAATGTGTTTTGATATGAGAGGACAAGGACAAGAATGAGAAGGAAGGTGTCTTAAATTTTTCTCAGCAGATTAATTGTTCCCTGTTTTCTAAACACCCATTAAATACCATGCAAAGAGCCCGGGGAGATCGAAATCCAATTTCCCACATGGGCTGCTCTGTGATGCTGGGATAGGTGTTGGGATGAAAAAGCAGAAATCGCTTCCCAAGAGGGTCATGAGTCTGTTTTTCCCTGAGCTGATAGAAATGCCCAGCATCTCTTCTTGATACTTCCTCCAATTTTTTTCACAGATTGTCTCGTTTCTTGGTTCATTGCTCACTGTTTTTGCTCTTTTCATAGTTAATAAAGAGTAGTCCCTTATTGGAGAGCATTCATTGCTGCAATGCCCTCTTGGCTGTTTAAGACCATTTCTGTGTCTTTTCTCCCTTTGATGTTGATCTTCATGTTTCTAAATAGGTTTCTAGTAAAGGAACAACACCTCTGTCAACAAGCCAAGAATACCACTCACATTATCACACTGGTCTGGTAGCTCTGGAAATATCAGTCTTTTTAGAATTAGAATTTATGCCATCAAAAATTACCACTTTCCTTTTTAATTTTTTTTTTTCTTTTTCTCTTTGCTATCCAGCATCTGTTAGCAGGCATTTGATTACAGCAAACAGGTTACTCTAAGAAAAGAATGTAACTTTGTGTCTCCCTCCACTGAAAACTCAATGAACTGCAATGAAAATAACTGAATTACTTTCAGTGATGTCGGGGTTCTCACCCATGCAAATGAAATGAGCTTCAGCCCGATCCATGCAAGGGTTTGTCAGCATCTTGTGGCAGTGGTTGCTTTGGAGATTGCATGAGGGAATTACCTGCTGAGTGCAGGTGAGGAGTGCCTGGGCTGCTCCTACCCCTGGATTCACTCTGTAGCTGCACATAGAGATGTTTACCAAAACTTTTCCCATGGACAGGAACAGGGTGAGGAAAAAATGACAGGAGAAGTTCTCTATTAATAAAAAACGAGCTACAGAATTTCTTTGTTAAGGATCAAGATGTGCAATAAAATGTACATCCTCTATCCGATTCCAAGTGCTGGCTGGGGTGTATTTAAAGAATCCTCTGATTTCACTCCTCCAACAGCCCTAATTGGCTCTGAGAAGGGAAGGACCAGCCATCAGCTTTGTCACAGCTCTGTCCACACTGTGCTACCTCCTCTCTCTTCCTCCTGTACCTCATCCTGCCCTCTCCTGGAGTGGAGGAGGGACTCTGCCAGGGATCTGTGTGGCAGCTCTTGTTCAGCAGTATGGGCACCCTGCATGGGAACTCCTCTCTGATATACCTTCATACTCCCAGATTCGAGTGGGATCCTCACAAAAGGAGCCTGGCAAATACAATAGGAGGAAGCCTCCTCCTTCACACACCTTTCATTTCAGTTTCAGAGGAACAGAAGTGAGGAATTAGAAAGACATAACACAAATCTCTCTTTACCTCAGCCTTGATAAATTCACATGGCAACCTGAATGATTTTTGATCTTCTGCTTTGTATGGAGACAGCTTTGAAACTGCACTGTAACTTCCAGCTTGATTTTCTTTATGAATAAGCAACTGTCACCAAATCCACCACTGAAAGCAAATTACCCTGAGTAGCACTTCTCAGGCCTTGAGGAAGTGAATACTCCTGGACAATTTTCATGTAGGTCCTCATGAAAGCATCACTGGGTATCTGTAGCTACAGAACACTTGAATAATCTTACCGGGAACATCAGTGATGTATTACAAATTGTGAAATAAAATTGGGTTAAAGCAAAGAAGCTAAAAAAGTTAAAGGAGTTAGCAACACATCTCCCACTGAATATCAGCTCTTGATGCTTTTGCAATTCTCATTCCCATCTCTGGTTTAGTACAGACAATGTGCCATGTGCAGGTATTGTCTTTGTAAAAAATTATAACTCCTGCAGAGAATTAGCCATCTGCATCCTCTTTTAATTCGGTGTTAGGCCACACCTCAGGAAAGTTAAGGCTTGACTTAAGTCTGATGCAAAAGAGGCATGGAGACTGTTAGAAAAATTTAAAAATTAGCACAATATCAGTAAGCAAAGGGCAGCTACAGAAAGAGCTGCTACAAACTACACATTTTTCTAATTGCTTAAAATTATTTTTAAAAACTTATGATATTCAAGGACACGAGTTTGTGCTGTTTAATTTACATCTCAATAGAAATTGTAATGCAACATTAGAAAGGTATTTAACACCACTATTGCCAGTCATTGTCATGCTGTAAATTGCAGGCATAATACAGGCATAAGGAAACCAGCAAAGCAGATGGTGCAAGATTAAGGAAGTAATCCACAAAGACAAGCTCATATTTCCCTTCCTCTTTTCCATTTCATTCTGACTTTTCACTTTGATCCTTCTGAATTCAAGGTCTCATTTTATTTGGTAGTAAAATCTTCAATGCTCACTTGTTAAAACTCTGGTGTATATACTGCTAAGCACATCTGTCAGGACATTATAAAACAGGACAGAAGTAGACTTAGGCCTGCAGTAAATCACCCTATGTCTATCAAACCTGTTAAAACTGCTAAAGAAATTTCAAATTTCTGACAATCTAATCCTTCCATTTTAATATTAAATTTTCCTTCATTTAATATAATGAAACAGGATGTATCAATATATATTAAAAAATCTCTATGTGTGATCTGTAGAAAATAATTGACATAAATTATTGTGGGTTAAAGTTGTCTGCACTTGATCTACCTGATACAGAAGTGAAGGAGTTTGAATGACTGAATATAATCAACCTGCACCAAGCCAGAACTCAGAAAGCAAGAGGTTCCCAAATTCCCTGCAAGGCAGCATTCCTGCCCCATTTAGGTTTTTGCAACTCTCTTCTCCCTCACTTCTTTCTCTTTGTCATCCACCTCCCCCCAAAAACACACACACAGCTTCTCTCCCTTTCCCTCTTCTTATTTTCAAAGAATTAATAGGAAATTTTGCCCATGGGAAACTCAGTAAGAAAGTGGCCAAAGTCCTGTTTCCAAACAGGTTTATGATCTAGTCTGAGGTTCTGAATGACTGAGCAGCAGTTTTGTCTGTCTGCTGTCCAGCCATCACTGCACTGATTTGCGCAGTTATGTGTCAATTAACTCAAAAAGGTAAACTTTCTTTCCCCCTCCTTCTACCCCCACAATCAACTCTTCAAGGCAGGATTTTGATTTTGCTGTATTTCAGTTATCTTCATTTGACATCCAGGCCACTCTGGTGTAATGCCTTTGTGGGAGGTCAAACAGCAGCAGAGAAGAAAATCAAAGAGAGGAGGAGAGAAAAGAAAAAGTTACACTGAGGAATAGATTGCATTAATGGGTGTGTTATAATCATTCTTGGCATGTGAGACTTTACACTGAGGAAATGCTCGATATAATGCAGCTTTTCATGCAGTAAGAAGCAAATGAAGGATGAAGCCAGAGAGAAGTTGCTAATAAATACCTTTCAAATGCTGCTGCCCATGAGGCTGCTGCACTGACAAAGTGCATTAGTCCCCCACAAAAACTTAAATGGATATAAAGATTATCAGAATGGTTTTAAAGAAAATATAGAAAATAAGGGAATTAAGTGTAGACCACTTAATGAAGGGATAAACATAAAGGGTCAGCTAAAAGGAAGGGAATAACTGTCTTTGTGAGCTGAATTTTTAAGAGAACCTCTAGCAAGGTAAACACATAGCTAAGATTTAGAATGTCTTAGCAATGTGAGTTCTTCTCTGGCATTTGTGAAGTTTGAGTTCTTCTCTTGGATTTGCCACTAAATATATATATATATATTTTTTTTTTTTTTTTCCATCTAGGCTGTAAATGGAAATTGCCTCTTTATACTTTCTTATAACACCTGCTCAGTTTTGGCCAGCATGATCCTAGTACCAATATTCTACTCACAACATGGGCTTGGTCAACTCAATAAGACTAACAAAACAAATCATTATTTCAGGTGATTTCTATATTAATTTGTTACTTATAGCATATTTGCCTTTTTAAAATCATTTTTTAAAAAGATTTCCCTAAGAGTTTGGTTTTTGGTTTTTTGACTGTTATGCTGATAGGCTGCCTCTGTGCCTGGAATTGAATATTATACACATTTCATTAAAGTAGAACAATATGTGAACAATGTGAAGTCCATTTTGAAATTATACACCTATTTTTTTCTTCATTTCTTTGATACTTTAAAATTTTGCAATAAAAAAACTCCACAGAGAAGGCTGTCAGTTTTTCCCTACCTTAATTTTAATTTTGGATTATGTGGAGCTCAGACATTTTCCTCACAATTCCTTTAGATCTCTCTCCTCACAGTGATCACAGTCAGTGCCAAAGTCATTGTACTGGGAGTCTGTAGAGCAGCAAAATAATAATCCCACCATTTGCCCTAATTAAATATCTGCCTTTGGATGTTTTGTCCATTCCACTCACAGATGTGAAGGCCATCTGCACTGAGTTCTTCATGTTGGCTTTGACATAGCTGTCACTGTTTAAATGTGACCAAAAACCAAAAAAATATTCAGTACAAACTGTACAAACCTTTCAGGACTCTAAGTAAATCTCTGAAAAAACAGCCTTTAATTCCTTAATAAGATGGCTTTAACTCTTCTGTGCTTGCAGGCTCCAGGAAAGTTGGGTGTCTCCTGCTTGTATAAAATCTTCACCCCAATTTCTGTGTAGCAGGTAAGTCTAGAACATGTGGGGGAAAATTCAGTGTCACATAAATCAGGAGTAGGATCTTGGTTTGGGTGCTTTATTCTCTGCACATGTGTTAGGGATGAGCCTTGGACGTCCAGGCTGTGGAAATAAATGTGACTTGTGACTGATGGACCATTGAAAATTGCCAGAGGAAGAAGCACCAGGTCAGAGCTTATCATGTCTCTCAGCTTGTCTAAGATTACAGTGATATCAAATAGATTAATTCAGGATGGGTTTTTTTTCCTCAAAAAGGAACTTTTTTCTTTGGATGTTTCTCTCCTGAAGGAAATGGGAAGGAGATGGGATCCAACCCCAGCTGTTACCATTAAAACCAATCCCTCCTTCAAGCTGAATGCAGGGGACAGCAATGATCCCATCCTTGATCTTAAGGAAAGGAAACTTTTCTACTACAGCCAACAAATAAGTAGCAATCATTCTGTGGCAATAATGCTTAATGAATTGCCAAAAAAACTTCATTAAAAGTGGTTTCAAGGAATTAAAATAAAACAACTGTAAAATCTATAATGCAAACCTGAATGTCTCCACATGGCCATCGAGCCTGATGCACTCTCAGAAGACTCTGTGCTTTTGAAGTCAGCCTTCAGGTGAGGTGTGCCTTTGTGCTATTGAAACATCCCATTTTAAGCAAACTTCAAACACAGAAATGCTTCTTTTTTCGATCAGTAAGTCTTAAAAAGAAATGGGGCAGTTGGAGATGGTTTAAAGCATAGCAGAAGGCTGAGGAAAAGCTTCCTTCTCCTGTCTTTGGTTACAAAGCACTAGAATACATTTGACATTGTACCTCAGAGCCAAACCCTGCTATTTACATAAAAGGAGAAGGAGGAGGAGATAAAGATGAAGAAATATAAGACTTCAAAGCACTTTGTCTCTTAGGATCTCACTAAGGAGCTGTGAATAACATTTGTTTAAAAAAAATCTAAAATTTTTCCTTCCTACACTTACTGAATTCAGTCCTTCTAGTTGCTTTCTTTACACCCCATGCTGAGCTGTAGATGACTCAAATAGTTTTGTGAGGGAGTTTAGGATACCCCACATGCAGCTGCATTCAGAAACTCTCTGAGTTCACCTTTGAAGAAGGATCCCAGGTTTTAGGCAGCCTTGGCTGCCTTGGTTATGCTGCTGCACTACCTTTCAAATGGGGAGAGGATAATTTGCTGTGAGCCAGTGAGATTATTGCTTCACTGAAGACAAAAAGAGTTCCATCAGTTTATCACTTCAGAAGATTTGGATCTATATCTCTGTAGCAGTAACTTTACAAACAACGTATCTGTGGCTTTTTGTTTCCAATTTCATGCCTTGTGTGTCATAATTCTGCTGAAATTGCCTGAAAATTTTCTGAGAGTGTAGAGGCACAGCAGAGAGCTGAAGCACTCAGCATAAATTGTGCTCTCTCCTTCACCATGAGGCTGAACACTTAAAACAGAAGAGCTGTAAAGGGCTGGTGTGTGGTATTAGAACCCTGGGGCACTTCAAACACATCTCCTGCATTTTCTGCACTAAGGGAAAGGGAGGGACAAACACATTCCCTTCCACTCTTCCACACTGCATCTTTCAAGTATCGATGTTTCAAATATTTCATGCACTTCTAAAACCTAATTGAAACATTCTGATTAAATCTAAACAGATAAGAAAAGATTCTTATATTAAGGTATAATATGAAGATGGAGATCAGCCTTCAGCACATTCTTGACTTGAAGTTTTCCATTCCACTCTTTACCAGTCATAGAAGTCCTTTAGATAAAAGACAGTAGGAGTTAGTAGGCTTATGGTTGAACAAACGTGGGAACAATAGTATTTTTGTTTATTTAGAGAAATTTTTTGAAACACCCACTGGAATTCAAGCCCTCATTGAGTGTGTGTCATTTGGTAAACAAGGTAGATGCAGACAGTCAGGAATCCTAAATTCTCTTGCGTTCTGCCTTGTGAATGTAAATGACTTTGGAGGTGGTAGTATGACCATAGCCATTAATAGCCATCAATTGTCTTCAGACACTTCCTTATTAAAATATTCCTTAAGCAGCAGTCCCTCTCTTTCCATACCTGCACATTTGATCAACTCAGCCTATGCAGCATTTTTGTTTGTCTTTAGTGCCTTGGATTTAACTGATTCCAACACATTTTCTTAAATATTTATATAGCCCAGCCATTTAGCTCAACCCTCACTAAAAAGCTCACTTGTCCTCCCAGTCTTAGGCTGATCACCAGGGCTATTTTTCACTCTGTTTTCCTAGAGATGAACAGCAACATCTCATGATACTGGGCCTTGTATTAGAAAAGCTTCAATGGCAGGAGAGTGAGCAGATGGGACACCAGGCTTATGCCAAGTCATGCAAACCATTACAGATGGGTCATCTTTACTTCAACCTTATCATGTATGTAGTTCAGCTCAAGTAGCACATCCTCCTCTTTTATTGCATTTTTTTTTTAAATTATTATTTGTAGCCATGGCAAGCAGAAAGTTCAAGGTTTCTAACCTTGGTTTGAAGCCTAAAAGCAGTCTGTGTTGTTAGAGACTGTTTTTTAAACAATCAGCTTCCTTTTATAAAGTCTCCTACCTGCTCCATCAGCCCATCACAATTCCTTCCACAGATCTCAATGGCCTCACCATGGATATTCAGTATCACAGTACTTTGGCAAACACCTGGCACTTACTTGGCAAAATCCCTCTGTTATGGGGTTTCTGGGCCTAATTTAGACTGCTCTGAAGAGGAAGATTGCCCAAAGACAGGCCCAGGGCAGAGTTAATGTGCCACAACCCCCAGCAGATGTACCACACCAGCAAGGGGTTTCTGAGGTGGAGCTGGCTCTCTCTGCCTGCTTGCAAACACAGTCAGGACAAACACACACCTGATTTTTTGTAATTCTGCCTACATGGAAATCCAAAGAGAGGTGTAAAAGAAGCCTCTCCTTGTCTTACAACGTCACCTAGGCCATGTTAAGGCTGTGCTGAAAGCCTGGCCTTTTACAGTCCAGCAGCAATCCTCTGTGGATGTGTTGGTGAGCTGAGAGCTTCCCAGGGGCCTCCAGCCCTCCAGCTCCTTTGTTCTGTGCTTTCCTTTCTCTCTGTCATTTTTATAAACCATCACTGACACAATTCTGTGTGAGGCCAGTGTGTCATGAACCCCACAAAGGCGTCTCAAGCTCATTGGGTTAACCAGTTACCTCATAGAAATGGCTTAAGAGTAATTAGTGAGACAGCTGATCCGAGGTGTTTTGAAAAGGCAAAAAGGTTTTAATTAAGGAGAAAATAACAAGTTGTACGAAACAAAAGAACAAAAGCCGTGCAGAGTGCAGGGAGGTCCCATTCTACCTACTAAGACACCCCAAAAAGCACTGAGAAACTTTGTGCTCTCTCTTATGTAGTCAACAATTTAGGAGGGCTTTTTGGCAAGCTGCACAATAGAAAATAATCACATTCCTTAAGGGACAGCTAAAGATTCAACAGGTTCCTTTGGGCTGGCACTGAGCCAATTACAGTGGGAGAAGCACAGAAGTGTCTGGTTCTTCTTTAAAAGTTCCAGGGGTGTAATTTAACTCTTTTCCTAATATGGAAACATTTGCTCCGTGGTAGGGGTGCCCTGTAGCACATCACTTATTTTTGGTTGCTCTCTGTTGGTTGTTGAAAAGGGGACAGATGGAACCCTCCAGCTCATTTCTGATTTATGGTCCAGTGTGCAGGCCTGACCTCCTGTACTTGTGCTCTGGAGCTCCTGAAGATTTTAAGTCACTCCCTGACAGTGGTGAAGGAACGAGGGCCAGGGAGCTGCCTTCAAAACCATCCCAAGGTGGCTCCTAATGCTCAATTACTAGTGTGCTCCCTGGCATGATTTTGGCCTGGGTCTGCAAGTGCTCTCCCAAATATGAATTGCAGAACAGCTTGGCTGGAGATATTTTTAGGATTCAGTATACACAACACTGTTTCCAAAGAGGGAGGACAGTTTAGCCATGGTGAGACACTGCTGGGTTTCAAAGACAGAGGACAGTCTGTTATTTAACAGCATAGGCACAGCTTCAGACGAGCACTGCAGAGGTCAGGGAATGTGGTGCTGTCACGTTTGCAGCTCCTGGCTTCTGCATTTCTTCCATAACCTGCTTTGAGCAGCTCTGTGATTACATGCTCGGTAGATAAAATGAGGTGAAGAGTATGGCAGGGTCACCACATCTCAAGAGGGGACACTGGAGTAAATTTCCCCTTGTATAACGCCTCACTCTCCTTTTCTGGAGGGAGGATCTCAGTTTCACATTCTCTGTCTCTTGTTTCTAACCTGTCCTTGCCTTTGGGTGTCTGCTCAGAAATGTGTCATCATCCTCGTGTCAGTGACATTCCCATTTCCTTTGGCAGCCTCAACCCATGTATTTGTTTATAAAAGCAACTTATTTCAATAATTAACTGGTTATCTGAAGAGCTGTCTCAAGGTCAACACTTTTACATGAATAGGGGTGCTCCAGAGAGGTAGAAAACTTGATTTTTTCAGACCAAGATACAAAAGACATTTGGGGAATATCACTATAATCATATGAAAATTTACCTGGTAAATGACTTTTTTTCCCTGCAAGCACAATTGTGATGGGATGCAGATTAGTGGGGTACTGGCCTGGGAGTGGGGTCATCAGTTTTAGTCTCTGCTTCTGATTTATATTGAGGCACTGAACTGGATCTTCACCACTTTATCCACCTCTTCTACACATTTGGGGAAGCTCTGACACTCACTAGGTGCATGTTCATTTTTCTGTGGAAGGAGCTGACTTAAATGAAGCACAAATATAATGACTAAAAAACAAACAGTTCAAATGAGAGAATGAAGTCTTCAGCTGGGATGTCCTACACAGACTCAAGCTTCAGACAATGTAAAAAAATCTAACTGGAAAGGCAGAAAAGCCTAATATAAAGAAATGAGTGTCTCCTTAATTAGGGAGGAAGACAACAGAGAGTGGTGGAAAAACTTCCTTGTTCCCTGGGATTTGAAAGAAATGATACACATTTTCCATGGTGTTATTCTGCATTGCACTTCACAGGGTTGTCAAATACTGTAATAACCTAGGAAAAAACTGTACAGCCTTGAGGATGCAAGATGACACCCACAACACAATGCAGTCTAGCCATCTACATGTTATAATGATGAAAGGTTACTGGTTTATTTATAAAATCAGTAATGAGCTCAAAAATAATGGTGTCATAATTGATTTAAAATTGCTCTATTAGAATGATTTATGCTCATTATACAAGTTTAAATTGGTTTGAGAGTTCATAGACACTGTCTTTTGTCTAATTTTAAAATACATTTAAAATACCTTAAAGCAGAAAATTAATTGAGTAGGTGCAGAATACAAAAGCAGGCTTGAAACAGAAGTAAATTTTGTTCTAGCAATTTAAATCTATACTTCAAGAGATATGGGAGGAAAAAACCCCAGAATTCTATTGTTTATTTGCAATTTATAGGTTCAGATGCTGAATAAACATGGAAAAAATCTTTCATCTCTTTGTAACAAAGACAATGTTCCATTGTTACGGGGAAAGAAAGGGCTTATTTCTCAAGTATAGGTGATCTGTTTGTCAAAGGAAGAGCAAGTTTCATTTCAAAACTGCACAGTCTGAGATGCAGCACTGGTATGAGATGTGCCTGGACGTGGGACTCGATCAAAATGCTCTGATGCTCCTCAGCAGTTGGCTGCCCCAAGGAAGCCTTTCTCCAAAAGCCTCCTTTCTGTTTCACAGCGTGGGATTTTACAACTGCTGAACTGTTCATGAAATTAAATTATTTTTCTTATCTTTCCCAAGGCAATACCCTAAGAGGATTTCTGAAAGTAAATCCAGCCTTCATTACATCCTGTTCTTTGCTAGACAATCTGGGCATAATTCTGCTCTTGATTTCACCAGTGGAGAAGAAATTACTCTGAATAGGAATGGGTTTAGTGGAGGCTGAAATTCAAACTGCAGGTTTTTTTCTACTCCTGGAAAGGAGGCAAGTCTCCAATCACCCCAAATTTCCTTTGAATAGAAGTCCTGCTGCAGTTGAGTGTCAGCTGGGGATTGAACATCCAAGAGAAAACACCAGGAATACCAATACTCTCTGCTGTGCTCTGCAGGGTGTTTTCCTTCAGGAAGATCAAACCCACGTCAGCAGAAATCCATAAAATGACAAATAGCAAGAATTTTAAAACAGTTGTACACACAGGTATTTGTAAGAGTCATGCCAAAGGCTCATCAGGTTACAGAACAAATCCAAATTTGCATTTTGTGCATAGGAAAACTCACCTACAACATACAATACTCTCAATGAGTAGGCACAGCTATGACTGTCCTTCAATGAAAATAAGATGAAATTAAAGTGAAGGCAAAGATGCCTGGGAGCCCAACTCTGGCCTCATATGGAACTAAAAAGCTGTTTTTACCAACAAAATAATGATGGAATAAATCCAGGACGTGGAATGGCTCACCAAAGTATATGGCACATGCAAACATCATATGCTCATGATGGAAGGAGGAAGGAAATGACACTTTACTAAAGAGGACATTAAAAATTTGTTTCTATTGAGGTATTCAAAGCCTGGCGAAAGAAAGAGAAAATTTTAACCATTCCTCTCTTTTCCTAAAATGTGTGGGATAATTCACTATTAAGCATAGCATATGTTAGAGTACTCTCCAGATGTTCATTGTGAGGAAGGTGTTGTTGAAGAGATTAAAATAACTTCCATGAGACTTTTTGTCAATTTTCTAACGAGTTTCCATCTGCAGATAGTTTATCTGCTAACCACAGATCCACTAACTGGGCTAAGAAAAAAAACAACAAAACCCCTTCAAATTCAAATTAGTCATTAATCTTACTCTGATCCTTTTGTGTGCTAGATCACATCAATGAAACATTGAAGAAAAGATAGCTGTTTCTAGGGCAGGTTCTCAAAGCAGATCCTAAGATTTCAGGGGGAAAAGGCCATTTTTAACACCGAATTTGATCTGCAATTTTTTTAAAAATCATTTAAATTTGAAAATTTCTGCAAGTTGTCAGTTTTAATGCAAATGGCCCAATCAGAAAGTCATAAGGGGCATATGCTGAAAAAAATGACTTTAATTATATCAACTATCAAATGTAACTGACCATATTTTATAAAATTTGGCCTGATAAGAAAAAAAAAAAAAAGTTCTCTTCCCTGTTATATATTAAAAAGGATAGAAAAAGAGAGCAACCTTTATTGTGGGACAAATTAATGGCCCAAAGATAGGAGAGTTTTCAAGGTTCAGTTTAATAATCACTGTCAGTGTGCAAAAGGAGTTACCCAAACCTGCCTGACCTCTGTCTAGGAATCAGACATAATTATCTCTGATGTCAAACCACCTCTTTCCCGTGCTGTGAAGCACAGGCTGTTCTGTTTGTTCAGAAAATCCTGTTTTATGGAAGCTTTTCCCAGGAAAGAGAGAAAATGAGTTCTGAGAGTCCCTCAGAGCTATAGTGCCTTCTCTTTCATGGGCAAGGATCACACAGGGTGAGCCCATCCCTGGCTTCCCTGCACATCCCTGCCATCGTCTGTGTGGCTCTCAGGTGGTTTTACTCACGTTAGAGTTCCATGAACTGTTCATCAAAGCCATTCAGCAGCATCCTGCCTGCTGTGGGCACCTCAGAGAGCTCCTGAGAAAACACAGGAAGGAGGAGCCTCAATTAGGTGACATTTTTCACTATTTTATAAAATTTTTTCTCCCTAAAAAATATGTTATTGCTTCCAAATGAAGATTGTTTTGTGTTCATATTGATACCTACTTCCATCCAGGCCATGAATAATGGACCCAGTGATATCACTGATTGTGCCTTCTAATGCAAATAGAACTCCAGAAAAAATTGCATATTATATGTTTGTTTATTTCACCTCTCAATGTTACACAAACATACAGAAATTATCACCTTGTTCCAACAAAGATAGCCTAGTATCTCAGTATCATTCTTTATGTTTAATTTGATCTGTTCTGTAATTTCATTAGGAAAACATCCCCACCCTAATATAAATATTATCATTATGAAAAGTAAAATAGTAATCCTTTTAAAAATCAAATCTACTCTTGCTCACCTTTCCTGTGTTTCACTTCCAGCTTCTTTTAGTGATATGAGATTTCCTTTTTTTGGCTTATAGTTAATGGTTAGGACTTTGGACAATGGACATTCTTTTGTATGGCCTTTTAAAATATTGAGATGAATTCAGACTTGTAAAGCCCAGATTTTTGAGTATGAGGTTTGTGATTTAGAATACAGATTTTTTCCTCCCCAACGTAACTCAATAGAACCCTGCTTAGGTTTTTTTTTTTTTTGGTAGACTGCAGGCAACCAAGTGTCACTAGGAGCAAGACTGAAGTAATTGGACTATGAAGAGAGACACTGATACTGCTGCCCTTTATTCAGAGGGAATGAAGACTACTGGGAATAATTTATTCTGAGGTCAGCAAATTTTCATTCAACCAACATCTTATCTTCCAGATCCTTCTCCTTGAAAGAGGCAAGTTCAGTCAGGTAATAAAATCATATTTTCTGCAGAAGATCTGTAAGAGTCAGGCTCACTCTAGCACAAAAGCCTGAAGATATCCATGGGTAGTTTGGGTTTATTTCCAAGCAATTTAAGGAGACATGAAATGTATCTCAGGCCCTGCAGCTCTAGTAATTCTAGTCCTTTTTATGCATTGTCTTCAATCTTGTTTTATGATACTAAGCCTAAAATAGGATCCCTGAGAGTGAAACTACAAGTTTGCCTCAAGTCCTCCAGGATCTACTGGGAGATCCCAAAGGCAAAAGTGACTGTGGGGTGGAGCTTGGCTCTTACTGAAAATATCAGTAAAATCTTAGTAAATATTTCTGTAATCATACTATGCACCTGATTAGTGCAGAGCAGCAACTAGAATGAAACCCCCTTCTGGTTAAATGGTGCATTTGCTTTGGATGGGTTCTTTAAAGTGTTATGGAGATAGACAGGTGTTGACAAGCTGATGCCTCAAAGCTGGAGAACTAATGAGCAGCTGTGTGGGAGGGGGGAAAAAAGATGAAACATCTCGAGGATGTATCTCTATATTCTAAAGAATGATGACTTGCTATCAGGAATAAGGAATACTGGTCTATGACTGAATCTAATAGTCAGGTTTGATATATTGGTTGTCTAGTTTTTTTGTGTTTTGTTTTGATTGTTTTTTATTAAAATTTAAGACTCACCAACAATGGTCTGTGCCCTACAGCATGGTATTGGTATATTTTGTGGTGTGCAAGGAGAGCCAGAGCCCTCTGAGCTGGAAAAAGGAGATGTCATCCCAGTGCCAGGTGCACAAGCTGTGCCAAAGCATTCCAGCCTTTACCCAGAAGCTCCTGAACTTGGGTGTGCTGCTGTTGTACCAACCTCCTTCCAGAGTCGTGTCTGGGGCCACTTAAACGGTGCTGAAAATCATCCTGCAGCCCAACAGCAAAAGGTGGTGGCAACTCTAATACTCACCCACAAAAGTAAATACTCTTACAGGGTTTGCTTACTCTTCTAATTTTTGGAGGTCTGAGTTTAAGCTCCAAACTCTCTGAGATTTGTCCATCGTTCCCACAGCCTGATCCCTTGGAGGAGAAAAGTTTTATACTGAGGTTCATTTTTAAGTCACATTTATTTTGGTGCTGTCAGGAGCATTGAACCAAAAATAACACATGTAAAAGTATCTTTCAACTCTCCAGAACTATTCTCTCTTTTGGACTTTTAAGTGCTTTGTATTACTCACTTGGGGTCACATTTCTGTGCCTTTTCTGATGCTCTTCAGCTCTGAGGATTCAGGGTTTCTAAGCGTGAGCAGATCTGTCAAATCTCTCCACTAATCTGCAGTACCACAACTAACTCATTTTGTGTTTAAGTTTACAACTCTCACATTGAAAATAAATGTGCATCTTTAACATTATTGTTAATTTCCATGGAGCTACATGAGAAATGCCACAATTCTGGAACAGAAGTGCAAGATCCTTGAATTTTCCATGGCTCTAAATGTTGCATTGAAACATTTAAATAAATTGTGGTGAGGTTAAACATCCCCAGTCATACGTAAAAGGGTTTTTTCCTTCCTTCCTATTACCAAATTCTTTAGCAGCTTGTTAATACTTTATCTCTGGGTACAAAGGAGGGAATCTCAGCCCACCTGCAGGGATTGTTTCATTTCATTGGTATGTGAGGAATGAACAAATTTTCATCTCTTTCATCTTCCCTTTTCTACACTTAAACGCCATTGAAAAATCTTCTCAAGTTTTGTGCTTGAAATGCTGCTTAAATAAAAATAAGTTGGAAAACTGCCTCCTTGTATAGTACAGCTTGAGGGAATGCAGTGGGAATCTCATGGAATCGTTACTGGTGATTACAAAGCAAGAGCTATCGACAGAAAGACTAACAGCTGTTTAAAAATGTTGTTTTAGAGATAAGTACAAAAATGCAGGTAAAATACAGGCATTTTGTAAACACCTGCAGCTGTAGAAAAGAGGTGCTATTCAAATATTGTTTAAAAATAGTCATTTAGCCACTTAACACCCAGGGCTTGTAATTTATTTAAGAGCTAAGTGGTATGTGTGCTTTAGACCTTCTTCATTAACACAGACTGCTAATTGGAAGTTATGGTTTTGCTTCAGTAATTCTCAGTTATTAGCACTGAGAAGGGAAGCAGAGGACTGAGTGATCATCTGTTACCTGTATTACATTGAAAATAATCAATTTATAAAAAACTTAGGGAGAAAAGTACAAGATTTTAAAAACACATTAACATTTGCTAACAAGATATAAAGTTGCATTACATAAATGCATCTTTACTTAGGGGTAATAAAACAAATATCTCTGTCATTAGCATTTTTATTTTTAGTTCTTAAAGTTATTTAAGTACTTTAAGTTTCTGAAGACAGCTGTTAAATTGATTATCTGCAAATTTACTCACAACATCTAAAAAATAACATCTTTCTAACAAGATATTCTATTCTTAACAATCCTGAATTCTAATGTTAATAGGATTAGATTGGATTGCTATTAATCACAAACTATTCAGCCTTTAAAACGTGCTTCCAACACCTGATTGGAAATTCCGCTTCTTGGAATTCAATTTTATCCTTGCTTTGCAAACACTGATGTTCCACGGCCATGAAATCCATGTTCTCCCTGCCCGGTTCCCAGCTTCAACCACGTTCTGCAGTGTCAGGTTTGGAAAGAAAGCCCACAGATGAAGAAAACATTGAATCAATTAACAGAAAGCCCCAAATTTATTGCTCCTATCTTTTTGAACTCTGTTTTCCAGAAAGGAAAAGAAAATCCATAATCTGATTCCCAGGGGGTTTTGCCATGCATGGCACAAATGAGCTTGTCAGACAGCAAGTTTATACTGAAATAAAAGCCTTTGGTATGGACTCTCAAAAATGATTTGCTTAAGGAAGGATGTGCTGCTGCATACTCTGCATAAGTGTGGGACAGCCTTCAGGTAACCCTCAAACAGCAGAGCAGGCAGACTTTAAGGAATATAGACCTCAGTGTACCCAGAAATCAAATGTGCTAAGTTTTGTGAGGGTTTATGTAGAGCACACAAAGGGGATTCTCATGTCCTCTCTCCCCTGGGATACTGGCATTTCTCCTGTGACTCTCTTTTCTCTATCTTCAGCTCTTATCACTCACAAAAAACATGTTTGAGACTGGTAAATCCTTAGAGGATAAAGGCCTTCCTAAGTAGGATTGGTTCTCACGGGACATTTCAGGCAGTACAAAAATGTTATCGTTGTCAAAAACATTTTTCAAAACCCTGGAAAGTAAGAGAGAGAAAAAAACCAGATCAATTTTTTTTTTCCTCTTGTGGTCAACTTTTATGTGAAAGAATTCAGTCACTGCAACAGTGAAATATGAATGCAGGATGTTGATGTGAGCAGCCTGGTTAGAAGGCACAGCTCCTGAACAGAGAAAGACCTGGCAGCCTAGGAGCTGGGAGTCTGGAAACCCAGCTTGGGAACCAGAAACCTTCTTGGGAAGTGCTGCTGGGCTTCTTTGAAGTACAGCTGGACATCCTGAGGTATTACCAACAAAAACAAACCCAAGAAATTGTAGTGTCAGCTTATCATCTGAAAAAGTGGAAATGGAGAAAATCAGGTGGGTCTGAAAGAGAAGGAAACACCATGTGTTGGCTATTACAGGTGAAATATGAAGAGATATGAAGCAGAGCATATTGGCTGCTTGAAGTGATGGTGTCCTACATCCTCTGATGCCTCTATGGTACAAAAAGGAGTTAATTTTTGTCCAAAATGAAATTTCTCTCTGTAAGAACTTCTGGTGCTGCATGTACTCTGTACCTAAACAGGTTACATGCTCCACATGAGCTTTCTTTAAGATCTTGGACATCGCTGGGGACACCTGTGTGACTCCAGACTGTGCCATGGATTATCTTTGGAGGGAACCTGTCCACTGACCCATTTCCTTCTGGACCCATTGTTGAGTTTGGTTTGCTTCTGGGATGGTTACATCCCTCTCTGGGCTATAAATCTGCAGTAATCTATACTAAAATAGAGAAATTCAGAGGATAGAATCCTCTGTGTCTTTGTCTGTTATGGAATCCTTAAAAGAGTATAAAGATAGGTTTATCAACAAAACTACAAGAGAGAAAAAAAATTAGTAAGAATCAGAAAACCTTCAATACATTTTCCCTCCCCTGCAACTTTCCATTCCCTTCTCACAGACAACATATAGAGACAAAACCAGGAACTCTAGGTCAGTTTGCCACCTATAAAAATAGTCTTTCATCAGTTCCTTTAGAAAGAGAGATCTCTTTTGGTCTGCTATGTCTTCCCACAAGACAGACAGTCCTCTTGTGGCCTTTAATTCTCACAGAAGCAGCCACCTGGGAATCTGCAGTTGTGAAGTCCCTCCCTTATCACGCAGCCTTCCCACAGCTGCATAATGGGTCTTTTACTCTTGGGGTATAATTTTAAAGATGAGTGATTCCAAAAGCAAAGGTTTTCTTGTTCCCTAGGCTTTTTTGAGGTTTTAATACCTTTCTGTCACCCTAGGACAATAAGTTGCCAGCTATAGGTTTCTCTCTATCCATGAAACAGTTCAATATTCCACTTTTTATTGCATCCCTAGGTTATGGCAAGTTTCAGAACATGGGATTCCCTAATTTTTCACAGGGTTGGTAGTGGACTTGATTTACATTGCAGCAGACGTGACTGGGCTTGATCTGGGAACACACTGAATTGGCATAAAGACCAACAGCTTGGCACAGCCTGGTGCCCTCTGTGCAGGATGCTCTTCTGGTGCCTGCAGGACACAACCAAACTCACAGACTCTGCCTCACTGAGTCCCACAAAGCCCTTTCCAGCCCAAAACTCTTGGGCTCTGTGGAGCCCCTCCAGATGTTTTTTTTCTGTCCCAAAGGTCACACAGAGACAGATGCACTGAGTGACTTGTTCTGCTCTCAGGGCAATGTGCAGCCTGGCACTGACCCAGGCTGCCTTGGTGGAAATCAGTTCCTGTGCTGGAAATGTGCAGAGGCCTGGCTTGTAGCTTAATACATGGTGGTGCTTAGCTCTTCTAGGAGCTTGTTCCAGAATCACTGCATTCATCATGACTCTTCCTATTAAATTCATGACTTTGAATCAGGCCTTATGTTCATATTTTTAACCTAGAGCCCTTTGGCCTTTTAAACAGCATCATGTTCCTCGTTTTATTCCTTGATACTGGTGGAGTTATTTCTGCTGAGCTTTGTCAAAAATGTATCAAACCTCCAAGTTACTGTACCTCTGCTTCAACATATAGTTTTCCCTTGGAAAACTCTCAGTCTGGTAATGTAGTTCTTTATATTGAAAGGCTTCAGAAATCATTAATTCTGAGATTGCCTTGAGATTATGAACTTGCAGAATATTTTTCCTCCCTGTGTTTGCAGGGATTGCCTGCTTGACCTATACAGGGAGCTTGGGGGGTTTCTTGGTGCAGATTTTAGGGAAAAAAGAGCCCTTAGTGGTGTTATGAGTGGTGATTTGGATCACCTAGAGAATCATTGTCAAAAATATTAGCAAGGATGGATTTAATATGATGTAAAAGTGCAACTGAATGGTCTAGGTTGGAAGGGAAAATAAAGATCCTTCATTCCCAACCATAGGCAGGGACAGTTTCCACTAGACCAGGTTCCTCAGAGCCCCACCCAGCCTGGTCTGGAACTCTGGGATGGGGCATCCACAGCTTCTCTGGGCAACCTCTGCCAGTGCCTCACCCCCCTCACAGGAAAGAATTTCTTCCCAATATCTAAATAAATGTTAGGATATTCTTCCCAATATCTATTTCTTCCCAATTTCCTCCCAGCATTCCCTAGGGAATGCTAAGTATGATTAGTAAGAAACTGAATCCCAAACCTTTACTGGTGGTAAAAAGTCTCTGACTTACAACAGGTGCAGATGTGCCATTTGCCTCTTCTTTCTGTGGGCTGACTTTTTCAAAGATCTGACCCAGAGCAGCAGGCCCCATTTGACATTTTATTGCCTGCCACAATACTTCAAGGTCATGTTGTAAAAAAGATCCACACAGCAGGTGAAAGCTGCTTTGGTAGCCCATCTCTGCCTTCTGCAGGTCCTTGCCCGGGGGCTGGCACAGGAGCTCTGCAGCACAGGCAGGCTTTGCTGGGCTCTTTGCTGTGGCTTTGGAGCAAACCTGCCCCTGAAGAAACTACAAGCTCTGAAATCCCAAATATCCCAGCACTGCAGCAATGATTCAGGTCTAATACAGTGCCACTTCTCTTTATTTAAAAATGGGAAATCACATGAAATGTGAAAGCAATCTGCTCCCATCAGGATGCTAAATACTGTTTTGTAGCTGGATTAAATAAATCTTAATTAGGATGCTCAGTGTATATTTTCATTTATTTCCTCCCTCTCTTTTCCATCTCTCCCCATGCCCAAGGATCTGACTAGAATACAATGAAAAATCCTAAAAGTTAAAAAAAAGATGGGGGGAAATCCACAAAAACTAAATATGTGCCTCTTCCCAGCTAGTGAAATATCAGGAGTCTATTTTTCTCATAAATGCAGCACATTTATTTGTGAGTCTATGTTTGCACACGTGCATGTATAAAAAATATAAGCATATAAACTTACAAAGAAAGGATGAACACATTCAAACATATTCTTTGCAGCTTATGGGGCAGAAAAATCTATTGAGCTTCAAATGACCATAGTCTGCAGTTCAATTTCCTTTGTAATGAAAACTAACACCACAGAAGTATGTACATTGCTCAATTTAATATGGTCAATGAAAATTTATATCCCTCCTCTTATTTTATTCTGAATTATATTATTGCAGAAAATGAGCAGACCACATGTGATTCAAAGGGAAAATAATCAGTTTTCATTTCCTATTGGCTTAGGGATACGAGTGAGCAAGCTTGAAAGAGAAATTTCTTTAGCAGAGCAATATTTTGTACAGAGGTTTTTTGGAGACCTCAGTCACTCAAAATGATTCCAGCAGAGTGTTGAGGTCTAATTTCCAAGTCAGAAGCACAACTGGGTATTTACACTCCTGTAAGGAGTGCTGTTGCTCCCAGCAGTGAATGTGACATTTCAGCTGCACCAGCCCAAACCCCTAAGTAGAAGGTTGTGTTCTTTGAACCCAAACAGACTCAGGTTTTGGATAAGTTGGAAATGAAAAGTGTATTTTCATTCATGGCATGCTGTTTTCACCCCTCCCCACCACAGGCACAGGCACTGCACCCCCCAGGTCTGTGTTCTTTTAGGAGAGGGGACATTGAGGAACATGGCAGTGGCAGGGCTGGGAATAATCACAGGCAAAAGACCTGGCTCTTTTTCACTTTCATTTTTGTAGCTACAGAATTGGGGTAATGGGGCTGAGTTTCCCAATGGGGAGAGAATTTGAAAACATGGGAACTAAAAATGCAAAATTGCTTTTGTAATATGTGTAAGTAAAATATTGCTGGTGGTTGATGCCCTTGTGGATACACCAGATTTTCCAGGGAATGTAGTTAGACCTGAGAAAATGACTGCCAACAGAGTCTTCATTGTGTTTTATATCTTCATGAGGGACATCCCAGCTGATTGTCCCTGCACAACTATATTTATGTGTCTTCAGCCAGTGAGCTGAATTCAACCAAACTGACTAAAAGACTTGAGAAAAAAATGATATTAATTAAATGCAATATGGGATCTTCCTCCAGACATATGCTGTCTGCAACCAGTGTAGATAAATTAATTATGAACTATCTTGAATAAATGTTCTTAAGGGAAAAACTTGCTGTGAAATGGTAGCAAATGAGTCAAAATGATACAGATATCAAGATTCTTTCTGTTTGCTTCTCTGCTATTCTACGCTATAAATAAATGTATAATCTTTCATTAACTATTTAGCAAGATTTTTTTTTTTTTTGGTATTTGCAGAACTTTACCATCTCTTCATCTTTTTCTTCCAAAAGTGGGTACAGGCAGCCTTTGACTGAGGCTGACCTGGAACCAGATGTGATATATTTGGGCTACTAAGGCCAAAACAAGAAGTTGAATTTTGTGGCTGCATATCAGTCAACTCAGGCATTACTGTGCCGTGATCCATTATGTAATGTAAACAAACAAATTATGCTTTCATTAAGGGCTTTGAAGTCCTTGATGAAAGGAATGATCTGAAAGAAGGTATTGTTGATTCTATAATGAAAAAATCAGGACACTTCATGTACACTAGTTTTCAGGAGTGTTGAAGTGCTAATTGATGTTGCAGTGAAGATTTTTTTTTAAGCAAAAGCACAGGTTTATTTTCCCAACTGTACCAATTAATGGTGTCTGGGTGACACTTTTTATTCCCCAAAATATTCCCTCTACTTTCCAGGAGAGTATAGGTCTCCTGTATCTTCTCTCTCATGTCTGCCTGTCTCACAGGGATGGGGATTCACAAACTGTAATCAATGCAGCCAGAAGGTTATTCAGGCTCTAAAGAAAAGAACTGAATTTCAGCAACTGATCAGAAAAGAACTGAATTTAAACCATTGATCAGACTCTCTTAATCCCATTTGCCATTTATTAGATTTCCATTGAGTTCCTTTAGTGCGTGTTTTTTTGTCCACACCTACTGCCCCTTTTTTATGCTTTGGGCATCATTTCAAACTTCCAAGTGACCTTAAGAGCCTCTTTTGTAGGTCCTGAGGGCAACTCAGAGAGCTTTAGAAATGCAGCTTTAGGCAGCTGAACCCCAGTCTGGGTCACCAACTGAGCTAGAACTAACTGAGGTAACCTTGACTGTGGATATTAAAGTGTCACATCCTCTGTGTCCCTTTAGCACATGGAAAGCAGAGCTCTGGTGGTCCCCAGATTCAGAAAATAAGCAAAACACTGCATAGCTAAACCACTTCCACCTATGGAAATAGATGCATTTGGTGGAAATTTGCATTCATACGCATTGAAAACTATTTACATTTACACTAAATCCCACAGGTTTGCTACCACAGAAGGGTTTTGTTCTCTAAACATTTATTAAGCACATAGAGACCAACGAAAGCAATTGCAAATGATGTTTGTAATGCCATTCTAATACACATTTAGCAACTCAGTTGTGAAAATCATCCACCTACAATGCCAGAATAATGGGTGCTATAAAGAATAGGGAAGTACAATGGGAATAACAGGGTTTAGCTGGGCTGTTTTGTAATTACTGTGAAGAACATGTACAGTGACTCATCCCTAATCCTATTTCTAATATATTTTTAAAATTTGGAGTCAAGCAGAGTGCCATCCACTTCTCCACTTGATCACATTGTCTTTGACCCTAATTGGAATTTGATTTGTGTGTGCCTCTTAAGGACAGACTGCAGAAGTTTCACGTTTAAACCCTCTCTGTAGAGGACTCTTCCACATCCTCTAAAATCACCCCTGCCATAATGCCCAAAGAAACTTGTCATCTGAAACCTACAGAGGAGGACAGGAGCTGTGGTTATTGCTGATTTTGAATTGCCGACACACGCAGGCTTTGCTAAAATTGCTCAGCAGCTTTGCTGGATTTCGTCAGATGCATCTGTTATATATATATATATATATATATATATATTTTTAACCTGTGGGTTCATGGTCGGAGCTGCTATCATGCTTCATCCCTTTGCTAAGCTTTTAACAGAACCAGCCTCTAACCTGTCTGTGGCCCTTGTCTACCTCAGGCTGCCAACAAAACAGAAATAGAAACCTCTCCCTTAAAAAAGGTCAGTCAAAAACAGGAAAAAACCCCTGAGTTCCAGAGGGAGGGGGGTAGGGCTTGACTAACAAAACAGATGCTTCACTACTTGTTTCTAAAAGGGCTCGTGGTGCAGTTTATTTTGCCCCAGAAGGAATCAGTTCAGCTAAGAAAGTACTAATCTTGAAACAAAACACCAACGGTGCTGCAGAGGATCCAACAGAGAAAAGCACCTTGGAAGGAAATTAAATGCAACATTAAAGCTCCTGAAGCTTGATAGCACGTTTTAGGCTCACCAGAAATCAGTAAATAAACAAAAAAGTGAGAGGCGAAAAACAGATTGGAGAGGTGTTTATTTTCCCCAAGGAGAACTTGAACATCCACTGGAGACCAGGGAAGAGTGTTAATGAAGCAAGTAGCATCAGAGGAGCTACTTGACTTAACACAGTCCTTTATTTTATTTATGGAGAACTGATTTTTCCATCAAAATGCCTGATGTGGGCTTACAAAAAGCATCCATGGGGGGAAGAGAAGAAAACTACAGGGACTCCCACCTTATCACAGACTTCTAACCGATCTGTGAGTGATTTTATTACAAATGTGCTTGGGAAGATCTGTCAGGGTTCAGCTCAGACATGGGTTACAGCCTTGAAAACAAAGCTGAAAATTGCACAGTCCAACCTGTGTGCTGTTTATGACATCATGGGTAGCACTGCCACAGGAACTTCTGTTTGGGAAAATGAAAATTGGAAGGAGGGAAGGAAACTGTGGCTGCAGAACTTCTGCTTCTTTTACAGACATTTTGTTTCTGTATTTGTCAGTAGGACAGGCCAGGACTTTCTCTCCTTTCCTAAAGACAAGTGACATGGCCCATCTGCTCATTCCTCTCCTCCCAGGAGGAGGTAGCTTTGCTCTTACTGCATGTTAGGTGTAATCTCTGGCCCTTTCATCTCTCCTTATCAGACATTTCCTAAGAGTATTAATTAAATTGTAATTAAACCCATGTCTTTGGCCACGAAAAGTTTTGATGTAGCCACACAGACTCAGGACTCCAGAAGAGAAATTATCGAAAAGGCTTTAATGCCCAGTGGGGTACTGGTGTGTGACTTGATGTTTCCTTGCTGGGAGCTGCTGTGGCACAAGGGCACAGCTGAGTGCCCTGAAAACCAAACAAAGGGAAATGTTTTGCCAAGGAACCTTAGCAAAAGGACAGATGGTCTGGAGCAAGTGGTTAACTGCAGAGAATTGATACAACTCCCTTCATAATTGGCAATAAAACTCTATTTTACCTTTGGGGGATAATTTCTTGAGAAAGTACCTGATTTGAGTTCCTAGCAGAAAACAAAAAAGAGTTTGTTTATCTATCTAGATAGTGCTACTTGTTTTGTCATTGTAAATAAGCTCTTGAATCCCTGAGAGATGTTTGTGCACGAGGAATTTGAAAGAAAGGCCATTCCCAAAGCTCAAAAACAATTGCCAGACTGACAGGTTAGGAGGGAAAATGCTACAAGCCCTTCAGTCAGGTGAATCCTCAGAGGAAATTTGTCCCCCCCAAAAAAATCCAGGCAAAAATCCCACCTAAGCTGATAAAGATAGGAAGGAAATAACAAAAATATGGAGCCAACATCTAGAATCCATTACATACATTTATATATGGAACTTGATGCAAAAAGAAAAGATGAAGTTGATGAAAGTGATTATATATTGTAAACTCGCTCATGATCAGTGAGAAAACATGAAAGAATCATTTGGCCACGTATGACCAAAGAAAAAGGTTGTATCAGCAGCCCTAACACTCAGCTTTATTAGAGGACACAAAAGGGAGTGGTAAAGAAAGGCACTGAACACAGGTGATATATTCAATCTATGAAATTATTTAAATACACATTTCTCTGTTCAAATGGAAGAATATGTAAGTTGGTAGAGAATAAAACTTCGTATTTCCTGAATCAATTGTTTGAAGGAACATGAACCCACAGGTCCTGTAGAAAACAGGTTCAGTTTAATCTCTCACCTAAAAAGTACATTACCCTAAAAACCCAATGTGTTGGGAAGGAGGGAGATCAGGAAACTAGACAGGTCAGTCCAGAGGAAAAAGAATGGATTTCAGAGTCAGAAAATGGGATTTATATGTAGTGCTTGTCAGTGTGTCATCATGAAAAATAGGTATTGTCACACAAGTTTCATTGCTTGATAATGTAGACATTTGACCAGCCAGGTAAGGAAAAACCTGTTCCCTCTAATATCAGGCTGTGATTTATTTTCTGCATACATGTAGAGAAATCACAGAGTACATAACCACTGATGGAATGAGCTGCCAGACTAATACCAAAATATCTGTTTTTCTTTATTTGTATTTCATTTTGAATGTCCTTGCCTTCCCTTCAAAATCCCATGCATTTCTAACACCTTAGTGCAGGTACGAGAAACTGTGTGAGCAAGTTCCTTTCCAGACTCAAGCACATTAGTTTTTCCTTCTTTCACCTCCCCCAGCTGCAAATGACATTTGTTCAGGCTGCTCCCCAGGTGAACCCAGGCATCTTTCCAAGCTTAAAGGCCAAAAGCTCACAGATGTCATATGTCTTTTCTGATATTTCCAAACAAAATGAATGTTCAGAAGTCATTTCCATTTCCCTCCTTGTATTTGTCTTCAACTGCACTTTCCCCCCTCATTTTCACTTCTTTTCTTCATTTTATCCACTTTTCCTTCTTAGCTTGCATGTGTTTCCATTTGCATATTCTCCAAGTGTATGCTGAGAATTTTATGGTGACTCCAAAAGACATATGAGAAAAAACAGGTATCATAATGCTCAAGGGTTAAAAATACCAATATTATGTATTGCAAAACATCTTCCAGACCCTACACCATGGCTTACTTCTGTGCTGGAGGCTTTGGAGCAGGATACCAAGGATTTGAACTTCTAAAAACTTCAGAATGTGAATATACTAAACCAGCAGAAAAGTATTTCTGCGTTTCTTTTGGGTTGGGTTTTTTTTTTCCCTAATTTTTTTTTCCTTTTTTTTTTTTCTTTTTATATCCTTTTTTCCTTGGTGGCCTAGTTTTCTGCCCAGCAAGTGAACAGAAAAGGCTCACTGAAGGTCAGATAAGTACCAGAGCTGCTGCAGAGGAAGTTGAAAGAGAATTAAGTCAAAAGGAGGAAATGGGAAAAGGGGCAGGAAATGGGACCACAGCAGGGATCTCTTAGATCACCCCTGGCATTCATTTGGCCAGGGTTACATGTCAAGTTACAAAGCTGTAGCAATACTGAGTATTTTAAATCCTAGGAAATTATTTTCCTCTCAGATTTCTTTCTTTTATTAAATTATTTCATTATTTTTCCTGTAAAAGGACTAACTTAAGAGTATAATTTTAGTGATGACCATGAAAACAAGTTCTCTTGTGAGTTACAGAAATGTATTTTCCTCATTCCACTTCAAGCATCATCAAGATTTCTCCTATTTTCACAATGTCTCTCTATCTCTATTCCTATTCTGCTTGGTGTGTACAAAAATCAGTCAAGGGGTATATTAGAGGCCTGCACTGAAATAAATTAACAAACTTTGTTTTGCTTCACATTGTTTGACAATTGTATCAAATTCCTTTGGAAATCCTTGCACAAAAGACAATTTCACCTATCAGTTCTTAGCAAGACTGATCACATCCCACTTTAATCCAGAAATCACTTTTGATGAACTGCTGTATTCTTGAACATTTTTATTTGACTATATCTACAATATTTTTTCTGTCACCATTTGTTCCAACAAGCCTTGCATTGAGATAAATTAAACCCAAGAATGTGTAGATATGTAAAGAGAGGTCATGTTTTTTCATAAAACTGGAAAAAAAGAAAATGTTTGGAGCACATCAGCCTCTTTTCTGCTCTGGGACAAAGGTCAAGTTAAGCACAGGTTAGAAACAATGTTTTTAGTCCCTGATTTGCCTTAGTTAACTTAGGCAATTTGAGAAAATTTCCCTACTGAGGTGCAAGGAAAATATTCCCAGTGTGACAGATGCTCGTGCTGTTAGTTCCCACAGGACAGAAATTTTCAATACCCAAGAACAGAGAGGGGAACAAACCTCAACTCACAGGAATATCTACTCAGACGTCAGGGTAAGAAAAACTACAGTTGTGATCAATATACAATAAAATCACAGTTTGGAGAGGTTGTTCAATGAAAATTATTTTGCCTTCATCAATACCAGTTTTAATGAAAACTGAAGAATGACTTATATCATTCTTGGACCAGACTAAGATTATTTCCCTTTCTTAATTCTACAGTGAAGCTGAACATTTTATGCATTTAGAGACACAGCAGAAAACATTGTCAGAAAATTGTAAAAATAGGAAACTCTGATCTTGAAGCAAATTTAAGATTTCTTATGAAAAGTTTTCAGAATACATGAAGAAGTTGATTTTGTGGTCTCATCACAGAATTATCAAATACCATGTAAAATTAATACTAAAGCTGGATGTCTGCCACTTGCAGGGTAATTAAACCTGGCCCAACAAGTTTCATAATTATGCTTTTCCAAAAAAATCCACAAATAATTACCACTAATACACTGAGGTAGCTGCTGCTTTGTTTTTCAGAGACCTTTGGTACAATAAGACTAAAGGATAAAAGTTGTTTATTATGCCTGTCCTGCTCTAACACCTCACAGGCAAACAAATATGAATTCTCAGGTAATGTTCATTTGAGTCTTTTACTGGCTTAAATGTGTCCTGCACCAACCACATTTTTATTAACTGTATCTGCTGCTCACCCACACCAAACAATTTTACCATTAAACTTCAGTCTGTTGCTGTAGCCAGAAGTAATTGTGCAGAACTGACAAAGATCCAAATCTAATAGTACAACTAAACGTAGCTTCATTAAATACTTTGCAGTTTTACCAAATGACACCTCTGGTGTCTTTGATAATGTGGAAACGAGGTAGGACTGGAAGATGATTTGTCATGGATACAGGTGGTGCTGAAGGAAACTGAGCACCAGCACAACCTTTTCATTGCATATCTCCAGCTTCTTATTTTTCTTCTGATAATAAATGCTGCCAACATGCAGCTTTGTTTGCAGTAATTTTGCTTATTTGATAGTACCATGTCATTTTCAAAAGAGTAAATTACAGATCATTCATCTTTGATCTAGATTTTTTTTTTTTACAAGACACAAAGAAAGGAGGGTGAAACCTTATCAGGAACAGAAGAATTGTCATAGAATATTCTGAGTTGGAAGGGACCCTCAAGGACTGAGCCCAAGTCTTGAACCTGCACAAGACAACCCCAAACCCACCCCCACCCTGTGCCCCAGAGCATTGTCCAAACACTCCTTGAGCTCTGTCAGGCTGGTGCTGTGACCACTGCCCTGGGGAGCCTGTGCAGTGCCCAGCCACCCTCTGGGGGAAGAACCAGGATTATACAAGTGGTTTTCAAAAATACCAAGGAAAACTTTTTGTCCGCTAAGTTCTCCTTTGTCCCAACTCGTTTGCAATATAAAAAGTTCTCCCCTGGCACTTTGTAAATGTAGTCCAGGAACTTAAAACTAGCAGATATGCAGACATCAGTAAAATTGATAAGGCTGCTAGACTCCCAGAAGCTGTATTGATTAGCTGGTGGGACACTTTATCACCTTGTCACAATTAAGTGTTGTTTTAATAGTCCCCTTTTCCCATTTAATTGTTTCTCTTCTTCATTAACAATGTATGAGGCCTAATGCTAAAGGAGTGGCATTCCATCCAGAGGGATTAGCAGTTTCTGCAGGGCATTGCCTGTTTTGCACACCCTTCCAATGTGCATTTTATCACAGCCATCAGCTGAAATCTGCTCTTGGTTTGTGCATCCACTGAGTCCCAGCCCATGGAGATTGGCAGGATTCACAAAAATTCTCAGTTTGTTTGGCTTCAGAGTGGTTCCCACCAACACTCCAGTCCTGCACAAATATGCTGGAGGTTGATGCAACAGCAAACTCTCTGTGGCAGCTGTCAGTTATCTTTATTTTAGGTTGGCTGTGGGGAGTATTCAATTTTATTAAGATTAATCTCTTTTTCTTTTAAAAAAAATTGCGTATTTGTAAAAAGGTGCTTCATTAAAACTGAAGTTGTTGAATATTTCCAGTTCAAAGAGAAAACTTGCATATTTTTTTTTTAACAGCAGTTTTATTTTAGCAGGAGGAATGTTTATCAACACCAGCAAAATACCCAAGCACTTGCCATCACATATTGAAAGGGTGTGACAGCCAAAAAAACACTTCATGCCCTTTGTGGTTTGGCTTTGACACATTGATCACATTTCCTGCTGTTTTTATAACATCTGTCACCATTTTTACACAATCAGCCTTCTAGATATGTAGAACCCAAATCCCTTCACTAGATCCCCTTTTCAGTCTATAGGAAAATTAATGATCCATGAAAATGTCATATCATTTATTCAAAGGACAACAAGGATAATTTGTGACCTCTTGCTGTCTCAGGGGCTGCTGACACTTCACTCTTGCCTTTTCTTGTTGATATTTTCATGCAGGGCAATGTCTAGCTAATTAAATCACTTAAAGATAAACTTCGTTACTGAGTTTCATGTAGTGCTATTTCCCCTTCAAAAACCTTAAGTGAAATCCACCTAAGCATTAAATATATCAGAAAACACTTCAAAAAATATGATCAAAAAAGAAAAATTAAAATTTTTAACATGTTAATGCTTTGACTTCTCAAGGGAGGCAAACCTTTAAGCAATACTGTTGCGCAGAAAGCTGCTATTCCAACTCTTAAAAAACTTTACATTTAACCAGGACCATTCAGTGACAATGGCAGGATAAGGAAATGTGTGTTGAATGTGTGCAGCATTATCAAACCTTAATCATGAGGGTTAGAAGGGATCCATGGAATCATCTACACAAGCAGCAATTGATGGACTCTGGCATGAAGGCTTGGAATGGAGCAAAAAACATATTTCAAATCCTGCTGTGAGGCGAGAACTTTTTCCCTTCAACACTGCTGTTAGAATGCAGTGCTGGACAATGATCCTTGAGCTGTCATCTGTGTATTCTCCTCTCTGGGCTGGCAGGGGATTGGAACTGGATGAACTTTAAGGTCCCTTCCATCTCCAACCATCCTGGGATTCATTGAAGCAGTTCCTCCACATTTCTGGGTAGAATCTGCCTATCTGTATGCAAGCCTTGCCAGTCACATGGCATCAATTCCAAGCTGTGGGACACCCCCAATTGTCTTCCAAAGCCAGTCTGCACTGGCCTACCAGCTCCATATCCAGGGTCCTTGGACATCTGCTCGTCAAGGCACCCTCAGCAAGAATCTCAGTAGCTCTTTGCTGCCCTCAGTCCCAATAACTTTCTCTGCAATGTGAGCTCCCAAACTGTACTCTTCCAGCCCAAAGCTCCAGTGGTGATCTCGTAAATGCCACCCAGAAGAGAAGGATCAATTCCTTCCTGGAGTGACTCTGTGCTGTGACCCAAACAGCCAGGGAGCAGCTGGTCTTTGCTGGAGGGGCACACTCCTGACGTTTGTTCAGATTTTCTCCTGATCTTTTCTCATCCCCAGTCTGAACTATTGCAAGAAGTTGTTCTTTTCCAGAAGCAGGTCTTTAAATTGAACCTTTTGATCCTCATGAGATCCCTTTGAGCTCACTTCTCCCGCTTTCTTTTCCCCCTGGCTACCAGAACCGTGGCTGCTCTGTTTGGTGGGGTGTGGTCCCTACACCAGGAATGTGCTGCATGAATAAATGTTTGCTCTCACCACCCAATCCCTGCTGGATTGGGAATAGGTGCATTTCCCTTCCTTGCTGCCCTGGACTGTTGGTGTACCTGGCATGAAACAATTTCCAGACTTGTGTCAGGAATTGCCAGACAGGCCCTGAGGGCAGAATTCCAGTGCTGCTTCAGAAGGCAGCTCTAACCTCAGTGCAATCCCATTTTTGACATGTTCCCCGCTGACTGTTTCCTCTCGTCCAAATAGTAGAATTAGTGCCTTTAAACATTTTAATTTGGGAAGCTCTGGGAAGCAAGTAGTTTCAGAGATGGAAGAATATTGTTGGAAAGCATCACCAGATGCTTGCCTGGGTCTAAAATTATCCTGCAGACATCTGCTGCTAAGTGCTTCTACAAAGTGCAGCACCCTGGGCTGGGCTGATCCCTCATCTTTGTTGGCTTTTGAAGGCTCTCTTTGCTTCCATGTCCCATAATTGTTCTTCCAGAAGGACTCAGGATTTCCCAGTTACTCTGCTCCTGGTGCTGAACTGACTTGACTCAGAACAGGGTTGTTCCAATGGAGAGCATTCCTGAAAACCCTGTGCTGGCCTCTGAACCAAACCACTTCAGAGGCTCTTCTGTTTCCAAAGAAACACAACTGTTCTTTTTGGTCTGAAAAGGCACAAAACTGTTCCTTTTAATCTAAAAAGATCTGTCTCTATGCCAAGAAAATCTTTTGAAGCAGTGAATTGAAAAGCATAAAGAGAAAAGTGTAGCTTACTTACACATATCTCTGCTCTTGGCATTGCACCTTTATGATATATTCACAGTTAGTAATGGAGATATTTACAAGCCATTTAGCAAGATGAAGTGGACATCTATTATTAATTGTTAAATTAATAAACCATAATCAGGCACAGACCCAGGGGCACATCCCACTTTGTCTGTGAAAACCACTTTTTATCATTTCCAGTAAAACTCCAGTAGCTTTTATGCTCTGTTTAGGATGTATTTAGGGCTTCTTTTGCTGTTTCCTTTGGGGACTACACTCTATTACCAAAGTAATCAATAACTACAAGCTGGTTGCTCCTGCTGCTAACACAGACCTGAACCAGGACTTCTGTCATAGTTCTGATAATTTGAAAAATCCATACAGACTTAGAAAAAATAGAATAATTAATATTCTAATTATTATTATCCTAATCACTATTATTCTAATAGTAATATTTCCAACTAGAAAAAAGCTCTTCAGATGGAAGTACTTAAGAGTGCAATTTGTGTAGCTAAGGAAAAATTAAACATAAAGCTAAATGAATTGAGTTCTAACACTTCTAATTTAAGATCAAGAAGTGAGTTGATTATGGTGCATAATTAAATATCATAATAAAGAGCAAATTAACTCTGCCAGGGCTTTCCCCTACCTTGTTTCATTTAAGTATTTCAAATGTACCAACCAGAGAAATAATAGGAATCAGCAGCCACAAGTTAGAGTTTATATGCTGAAATTATAAGTATAGCATAAGATTATAACCAAGGAACAATTCTTTAAGAATGATGTTGATTAAAATCAACAAAGTTTTCAATTTACATCTTGTGATTACTTCAGATGAAGAGGGAGTGTATTTTTCAACTATTTGTTTCAGAAAAACATAAAGCATGGAGAAAAGAAAAAATACTTTGATTGTATGGGCTGTGAGATATATAAAGTCAGACAAAAAATCAGGCTAAAAGTTATAAAAGTTCTCTTATACTTTGATTAATCAGTCTTAAAATGATGTACTGAAGCTGGCTTTTGGGGAGGTTATTTTCTAACATTTTTCTTTTAATCCTTGCCACTGTTTATATTTAAGATAATGCAGATGAAATCAGGCAGAAATCAACAAGAGCAACCTGTTAAGATCCCAATAAGCAAAATATTTATCCATTTATGCCCTTTTTTGCAAAGGCATTGATGCTGAACTCCTGATGCTAATCCTTGAGTGCAGAAGGAAGAAGGGCTGCCATAGGGCTGGCTGGCTGCTGCAATGTGATGCCCAAACTGGAACTGCAGCTCCTAAAATCCCATACCCTGAGGACAGTTGTGCCACTTCTCACTGCAGCAACCTGCAGCACCCAAATTCCCCCTTGAACGTGCAATTTTATGTCAGTGATGGATCAAAGTTGAGTTATTTGGAAGATTTTCAAAAGAGCAGAGAGTGACGCTGCCTTCCTCTCAAGAACTTAATCTAATTGCTGGCCTCCATCACACGTGCATGTTTTACAGCTGTGTGAAAGACAATAAAAGTAATTTCCTGCCCATTTTATGTGCCATTTTTCAGAAAGCCAAGAAGGTGGCTTCAAAGTAACAATTAGCATGGGTTGTTAAGTTTGGTAGATGGTAGCTTTGAGCATCTCCTGTTATTTAGGATTTATGCTGCTATAACTATTCATGCAAAAATTAAATAATAGGCACTCTGGAAAATTTTTAAAGGAAGTTTAGAGCATTTCTATCCAAAGCACAGTGAGTGTTAGTTATGGCAATAGAAAGAAAAGGTAAATTTAGTGGGTTGAGTTTTAACCCAGCTTCCAAAGCAGATGCTTAATGCTCTTCCCTTGCTACACATTTTTTGCAGTGTAGCACTTGTAAAAGACTTTCCCCTCCTAATTGTTTTGGGTTTTTTGTTTGTTTGTTTTTAAAAGATTCAGTAGGAACACGCTGACCTAAGGCCACAAAGACAAACACAGAAATGTAGTTGGTCACACCTCTTCACTGAATACTTGTTTAATCACTTTCCCCAGAACTCCACCTTCACAAGGCCAGGAGGTCTTGTCAGATCTCATCTGATAGAGCAACTCAGCTGAAAATGATTCCAGCTTTCCAGAAATAGCAATGATTTGCAGTCTGGTGGTCTAAGGTGTAAATTAAAGCTGATTTGCAGGCTGTAACACAGAAATGAATTGATGCACCTGCAAAACAAATCTGGCTTCCCCACACACATCCCCAGCAGGGTTTACCTTGTTTGCTTCACCTGTTTTGCCCAGACATGAGTGTTTATAGAAGAGATGTTTATTGTCTTTTCTTACAAATCCTGGCTGATTGGGGTTATCTTCCTGAATTCCATGCTCACTGCCTCCAGCTCTGACTAATGAGCACTTCCACAACTCAGACAGAAAGGATCACCTTAAATGTGCTGTCTTGGGCAATCAAAGAGTTAGACCCTCCCTACATCCCCTCGTCTCAGATTGGGATATATTCATATATTAATCCATGACCCTAAAAACAACTCTGATGATTCAGACTGTGAGGGTGTCTCCTGCTGTTCTTGCGTGTCCACCAGCTATGGACAGAGGCCAGAAAACTTATCTTCAGAGATGGAGAAATTAATCCTCTTCCTAGAAATCCAAAACCTTATTTGACTGTATAACCTTAGTGAAAACTGCCTGGTGAAAGAGGAGAAAGAGCATCAGAGGACACACTGATAATCATCCCTGCACAGGCTTTCCCTTCCCCTATTATGAGCTGGGATCAGTTTTCTCCAGACAGAACAACTCTGATTTGTAGCATTGATACCCACCCTGTTTAAATATAAAGAAATTCAAATGTCTTGCACTGAGGCATATAATCCTTGCCTGAGTGCCTAAACTAAAGCAAACACAGCACAGCAATAATTCAAACACGGGGAAGTGAGCCAGGTGGGAAGAATGCAAATGGTCTTTATGATCTTGTTTATTTGGCTATATGGAAGTAAGGTCTGGGTGTGATGTTTATCATCAGATCTAATATAGCGGTGTCAAATCTTGAGCAAGTGTTCTGCAAATCCTTTAAAGCTGTGCAATTATTCCTGACAGGACAGGCTGAAAAAGCCAGCCCTGCAGCGAGGTAGGAAAGGCTCAGGCAAAACAAGAGAAAGGAAAAAATCATTCTTGGAAGGTTTGTGTGTGGGTGTTGTGGATGTTAAATTGTCTGTGCCATATTTCTGACTATAATGCATTAAACAGGAAGATTATAGGAGAGCAAATCTGTCTTTGAGGACAGATCTACAGGTTGCTGACTGATTTAGTTCATTGTTGAAGATTACTACAGAATCCAGAAGCTTTTCTTTCCATTTCAGGTGACTTTATATAAAAATAGTAGAATTTTGTTTCCCTATAAAAAGTAGAATTTTGTTCCCCTTAATCACATTATATACAGCAAACATTTATCATAACTTTCTGTACATGCAGCTCATTTTTCCATCAAAGTTTAATTAATTTAAAAGAGAATCTAGGAAAGAAAAGAAGGCCAGAAGGTTTATATTGCTTCAACCACTTTTTTTAAGTTGAGAGCATGGAAGGTAAAAATTATATAATTATACAAATGTTAAAAACCCCTAAATGTGTGTATTAGAAGCACACATCAATATTCTTTCAATTTCTCAGTTCTCAACTCCATGGGGTGCAATGAATTGCACTCTCAATGTACATATTGATTCAACACATCTCCACAGAAACACACACCAAAACTGGCACTGGGTTCAAGAAAATGAGATGTGTGGGATTTTGTAATTACTTTCTATGTAATAAAAAGGGCTGGATCCATGCTGATCCTCTCTGCACATCACTAAAGCAATTTATCACTTTTCAGCCACTTAATAACCTTCAGTGGGAGCCAGGCAGTCAGAACTTGTGTTATTCTGCTCATGTCAGGGGCTGCATTTCACAAGATCTCACCCTTCCCCTCACACCTCTTGCTGCCACTGTTTCTAGAGCAGTTTCCCCCCAGTGACCAGCATGACCTGTGCCTCTCACCCCATCTCTGAGCACCACTGGTAATTACATGCATTGAGGAGACACCTCTGAGCCTCAATTCCTCCAGGTCAAGCAGCCCCAGCTCTCTCAGCCTCTGCCCAATGACAGATGCTCCAATCCCTAATACTGAAATTAAAAGTAAAGCCAAAATTTAGGGTGTCCATTATTGAAAATAACAGCACTTCTTATAAACTGAAATAACAGTTTTCAGAACTAGGTCCTCATGAATTAAAAAGTGAGATAATGACAGAGGCAGATCAACAGGAAGACATGGCAAAACATTCAGGGGAAGCTGCTACACTCAGTGCTGGATAAAAACTTGTCATTGAGTGAGGTGTGTGCAAATTCGTGCATGTACAAGATGATAATGCAAGCTCTGCAATTATTACCAAGAATGAAAGGACTTTATCAGCAGATCTCAATGAGTGTGTTACAAAGAACTAGAATAATTTGTAAAATTGGGAACTGGGACATATATCTGCAAAGTGACTGACAGTCATTCAGAAGGCCAGTGTCAGCCCTGGGAACAGAACCAAGGACATTCTAATCCCTGGACAGAAATACTACAAGTTATCACTTTTTTTTTCTCCCAAAATGTGGTTTTGTCAATGGGTCGTTATCTTGAGCTAGGAGAATTGTTTTTGAGGTCTTTGTGCCCATTAATTTCTTGGTGTTCCTGTGAAACAGATGATTTTTATCCCCCCTGTGGTTCCTGCCACAAGAACATCTGTGCATGGGGACAGACAGAAAAGTCCCCAGTGTACTGATCCTATTATCCAGCTACCAGAACGTGTAATGTTCTGCTCTCTGCAAATCACAATGGATTTGATTCAAAAACTTAAATATAGAAACCATCAATTCCCCAAATGGCTAATTATTTTTGAAAGGGATACATTATTGCTGCTATTTTTTTTTTTTTTTAGAAAGGCAAATACTGGGGGAACAGCTGTTTTGCACCCATGATACTTTGGAAATGTTCAGGATCAAAGATGACTGGTACTTGTTTAAGACACAAGAGCTGCACTTTTGGCTTTTAGGTAGCCAGCACACCAGGGCAATAAAGAACAGGTTTGGGAATACTTTAAATTCTAGCAGATGCTAGAAACAATTCAGGAAACTGCTAATATCCAAAGACTAAGGGCACTTCAGCTGATCCAGGCCTCCTTCAGTAGCAACATCCCAGCAGGCAGTAATGAGTAGTGAAGTGTTAAGGAACCATTCTTATTTCCAGCTGAGTAGTTCCTTGACTAAAGCTTCTTTCCACAGGTCTTTGGAAATTTGGAAAGAATTGAAAGTGTCAGGCAAGGTGAGATGGTGATTTTCATCCAAACTGCATTAGCATTTCTAATCACAGTGTTCTTTAACCTATTAACAGCTACAGTCCCATTTCCTATGGATTTCTATGGATATTTCCAGAGAATTATAGGCTTGAGGCTAATATTAAAGCTGGATAATTACCATTGCACACTTACAGCTTTGTCAGATTTGCTGCCCTCTTTTCCTTTAAGTTTGTGCTTCCCCACCCCCCCCCCTTCTTTCAGGTGAATTTATTCAGTTTTAAATACGTTTCAGAAATATGGAAGCCATCATCGCCTGGTATTAAAAAAGAGGCCTGAAAGCAACAGCAGTGGTGATAAATGGGGCTGTGGTGACAGCTGGGGCTGTAGATTGCTGTTCTTACAGGGGTTTAATTATGCATCTCTGTGCTAAGGAAAACTTTAGCAAGACCTGCATCAAGGGTCAGTCTGCAGAATTTGTACAACATTCCTCTGTATGATCCAGTAATGTACAAATTTACCTGCCCAGGGCACAAAGTAACACAGCAGTTTGCCCACAGACTTCACTTAGGATGGAATTTACTACTGAGTAAATGGGTCTTCACCTGGCCAGGTACACCCAGAGGAAAAGTAGTTTCATTAAGGGGCATCATCTCTGCAAAGAATTTGAGAAAAAGCTTTTGGTGGGAGGATGAGAGAGGGGGGAATTGGATGATTTAAGAAATAAGCCTGAAAAGTTTTATTTGAGCATTTCTTTTTTTTCATTTCAGTGATACCATTCTCTTTAGGAGAAGAAAGCCTTTGCTTTAGGTGAAGGCAAACAAGTGTGAACCCTTGTTCTAACACAGATTCTTTCAGTGATGCTCTCCATATTTTTACCTGCTGAAATTTTGTCCTCAAAGCTGTTAACTCCTGAGCCTTAAGTGCCAAGCTCTGGAAAGAAACATCTTTCATCTTTCAATGGGTATTTTTTTAAAAATTTTGTTTGGGGTTTTTTTTGTTTGTTTGATTTTTTTTATTGTTTTGGTGGGTTGGTTGTTCTGGGGAGAGGGGTTTTCCCCTGGGAATTCCCTGTTCCCTCTTGCTTTACTGCTTTTTACCACTTCCTAAACTGAAGGGACTGCTGGGCTCTGAGCCTTGCCAGCCATCCCTGTAGGAGAAGGAAATACAGGTGACTCTGCCCCTGATAAGTAACAGCTGTGTTAATTACCCAATACAGCTTTACCTCTGATGAGTCACAGTTATAGCCAATAAAGATAAGTGGGATAGAAGGGAGTGGGGTAGCTGGGGAAGGGAGGATCGTGAAGGAGGAGAAGGATCCTGAAGAGAGAATCCCTGCTGTGAGGTCAGTCTGGGTCTGCAGTCAGAGCTGTTGTTGGAACCTGCAGTCACAGTCTAGCTGGGTAAAAGCTGCACTCAGAGGCTGCAAACTGATCCCTGCAGTCAGAGGCTGCAAACTGATCCCTGCAGTCAGAGTTCAGCAGGAAATAACCAGCAGTCAGAGGCTGCAAGGGAAACCTCCAGCAGGAGCTGCTGCAGGCAGAGTCAGTGAATGGTTGGAGTCATGATGTCTGAGCTGTGAAGAGGAATAAACCAGGACCCTTTCCATGCTGTGATAAACAAGGAGTCTGTGTTCATTTCTACTCTCTAACAAGAGGGCTGCTGCAACATTTCCCCTTTCCATGGGCTGCTGCTTCCCTGCCCCAGACACCTGGCAGTGCCATCAGGAGCATTTCTGTCACCCCTGGAAGGTCTCTGCTGCTGCATACAACAGAGCAAAGAGAGGCACTAAAGGAGCTGATGGACTCTGCCCTTCCATGAAATGACACTCTGAAACATCCCATCAAATAGAATTTAATAAGAGCAGGTCCATATCACCCACCCTGTCAGAGAATGCATCCTCCAGCCTTTGTGAGCACTATCAGGGGCTGTCTTTCATTCAGGATGCAGTGACAGTCCTGCCTGATATGGAGTCTCTAAAGCTGCACCTTCAAAATTATGTTTTACAGTGAAAGATTCCTTTTGTGAAGCTTTCCAAGATTGAAAATGCGGAGGAAGTAAGTGAAATGGTTAAACAGCAGTAATTAAAAATACAGGCAGCACATAAAATCAAAATTAGGGATGAAATTATCAGTTGTTTTATTTAGGGGAGCAACAAAAAGGTTTTCTTGCACTTTTTTGCAAGGTATTTTTTTCTTGTGTAACAGAGAAAGCCACTCAAAATATACCAGAGAAATTCCAACATGAAAGGGGGAAATAATATAGAAAAACCTTAACTCCTGCAGTAAGAGCTCTCAAAAATTAACTATTAGAGAAATGTTATAACTCATATCATTGCCATAATAATTTCACATTCTACAGGCTAGAGAATAAGTCTATTAATGTTTCTTAAAAATTGTGTTTCTAAAAGTAAATTTACAGAATATTAGAACAAAAATACTGAATTCTGTTAAACTGTAATTAAATATTAGGAAAACTTCACGTTTCAGGCAAATGGCTTTCAATTGAACATGAGGAATAGTGTTATCACCAGGGAACTATTTGCTATTGTTTGAATAAAAGGTGATTTTATTCACTTGAAACAGGCTAACAGTCAAGGACTATTGATTTTGTCCAGTGAGCATGCTTAAAGCAGAACCACATAACAAAATGCAATGATTCTCTGAGTCATGAAACACCATTATTTGTCTTAGTTTCCAAAGTTTTTTACAAAAAAAAAATTTGTAAATATAAATATAAATTTGTAAATGTAAATATAAATAAATTTAAAATTTTCTATTGAAAAAACCCTGCATTTTGAAACTTTGCCTAGAACTGTTACTAACAGAAAATGGTGATGTAAACAGAATTTTAATAAAAGAAAATTCTGAGGCCTTGTGAGAGTAACTTGTGGTGACTAGAGCAAATTCGGAGACATATTTAACCGGAGACATATTCCAAAGGAAAAACAAAGAGCTTGAATTATTTATTTTTTTCCTTTCACACTTTTCATTTGTGTGGTTTTTTAAGAATATATATATTTCAAGAATTATCTAATTGCATGATTTTATTTTGATATTAATGTAGATAAAATCCGCCCCCCCCCCAGGCTGTTTCTTTAGCTAACAACACTGCTTTAAAAGTCAATTAAAATTCTGCAAATTTTCAGGACATTTTCAATGCTATTGTGAAGTATTTCTTTTCCCCCAGAAATAAAGCAAAAACTAATCTGTAATGCAGTTCCTTTGGGTTTTTTCAGCAGCTTTTCTGCTTGCATTCCTTGTATTTACTGCTAGATCAAGTACTGACACAGATTTTGAGACTTTGCTTTGCAGAGTGCATGCCAGGTAAGAAATCTGTTATCTATTAAGTCCTATAGTTCTGAATGCTCTGCAATAATGAGCTTTTAGAGATAAAGTTTCCTCATGCTAAACAGAAAAGGTGCATGATCCCAATGGTCTGTGCAAATGTCACATCTTGAGTACCTCCAGAATGTCTCTAATTACTTACCAAGTGCCACAGAGGAGAATTTGTACTTATCCTTTACCTGGGGTGAAGGCGATGACAATTCCTGACAATTTCTTGTAGTTCAGTCGACCTTTTTTTCTTAACATTATTCAAGTTAACATAGAACTCTGTGGAAAACTTTGCTTCCAGCTTGTGATTTGCACTTGCAGTGACATCTCCAATTCAATGTGAAACTCTCCATTATTCTCCAGGTGTCTAAGGATGCATGAGGCTGGACTCCTTTTAAATTGGTCTGGAGCCAATTTGTACATTTTCTTTTTTTTTTTTTTTTTTTTACTCTTACTTTAACTCTTGTCATTTTCTTATGCCATTTCCATTTAACTTAGCAAGAGTCTCTGGCTTGGTTTTGGATTGACCCTGAATTGTCCTTTTTACTTCCCATGAACTTTGATGTAAAGAGCAGGTTGTTTCAGACTCCTAAATAGTTTTAAAGGGGGCTCTAGACATGGAAATGGTGTAAAATCATGTGGAAAGAATTATAAATGCTTCTCTGTTAAGTTCTCTTGTTACATAGGTAGGGTTGCACTCCTTTTCACATCTTTATTTCTTCATACCTCATCTTGGTGGCTTCTACCTATTTTTCCTGACCACACTCACCACACTAGAGATGAAGGCTCAAATGTTGTGCATGTGCTGGATCTATGGAACTGAGCACAGCAAAACATGGAAACTCAAATCCAAATGGCCATAATGATGCCCAAGTCCTTAATATTTCTTCACTTAAAAAGCCAAAAACTTAATTGGGAATTCAGCTCATTCAACACTCTGGCTGTCAGCTCTTGGTTTGTTTGGTTTGGTTTTTTTTTCTTCTTTTCTTCTTCTTGGTTCACCAAGAATCACAATATAATCATTGATAATCTCCTCCTTTAGGTGAAAAGACACAATTATACTAAAGAGATAATACCAGAAATGCTGAAGTGCAAAACTTGAGTAATCAAGGGTGTTTTAAGTTTAGCTGAAAGTCTTCTAGTATTATTATCGCTGTTACTACACTAATGCATAATCCTTAGAAATAAATTATAATACAAATAATGCATTCTGACAATGGTAAATCTCTTTTCCTCAAATGACAATGTATTTGTTTGAACATTTTAGGGTTTTCACCAGTATTTATAGAACACAGAAGAAAAAAGGGGAAGGGAATAAAAAGGGGAAATGGATTTTTTTTTTTCGGGTCAAATTTAATACGTTAAAAAATATCCATAAAGCAATCACTTTTCCCAGTGGCAAAAAGTGAACATTTTTAGAAGAAGAAATTACCAGGCAAAACCTGACTGTATTCCCAGGTGAGGAACAACCTGCTAATCAAGAGACAGATCCACATGATGTTTGTTGGAGCTCATTTTTAGCTCCTTAAAATAACACAGACAGCCTTGGGGACGTGTCCTGGGTGTGCTCTGCAGTTTTCTTGCCACTCTGCCCCACCAAGGACAGCTTGGAGACCAAAGTGCCGCGTGTGGGGCTGGCTGTGCTCTGTGTTGTGTCCTCTCTCTGCACAGGGACTGAGCATCAGGATGTAGCCACAGTGGATTTTCCTGTGCTCATGGATTTGGCACTCAGCAGATTTGCTGCTCATCCAGCATAATCTGGAGTGGACAGAAGCTTCAGTCATATCCAAAGCTGCTGTTTGTCCTCATGGAAGTGAACAGTGGGACTCTTCCTGGCTCCAGGACAGCAGCATTAATCTGAGGCTCTAAAAATTAAAGGAATTTATTTAAAAAATCCTTCCCTTGACATCCAAGAGTCCGGGTTTCCTGCCTTGGATTTATGGGCTAAAGCATTTCAAACACTTTATGTCCTGTAGAAAATTTCCTTCAGAATATGGCCTGGGATAATCAGAGTCTGTGACAACATCTCTGCTCAAATGACAGAGAGAAAAGCTGCACACAAAATGTATAAATGCTGTAGCTAAAAACATTTTCATGTGCCATATATCATGGAAAAAGCAATCTGATCCTGCCTGTCAGAGAAAATAAAATGCATTAGGAAACTGTAAAATCATTTGCCTTAAGTGGTTTGCCACTATAATAGTCATGCAATTTTCCTTAATTCAATCACCAAACGCTGCCTTAATCCTCGGTGCTGCAGCACTTCTGCAGAGGACAGGTCAGAGCAGCCTGTGCCAGGCTGGTCCAGCTAATCAGATTATTGATGGTGACTTTTTCTCCTCCTATCCTCTAGAAAGATAAACTCTTTTCCCTCCTTTTATTCAATTCTTCTGGAGTTTGTTTTGGGTTTTTTTTTCAATTTTTTTTTTATTTTCAAACTGCAAACCAATTTACTCACCAAGTCATCATCCTGCAATTTCGTTTCTAAAAGCTCTTTTAATTAGCACGAGGTCAGCTGTGTCAGGTGCTTTCAACAATTCCTTTGGCACATTATGGAAGGAATAAGTAACTGATAAAACACACAGACTGCACCCACGGGCAGTTTGGGTTCGGTTGGGTTTTTTCTTTCCATACTTTCAAGCAATACAATGTACCTTATTTAACTTTTAAAATATTAACAGCTTTACATATATTTCCCAAAGGCACTGTATCAAAAGTTACAATCTAAACTGGATATAGTCTAAATCCTTTTGATATCCCCACTCAAGCGTATTGCAGCTGAATTTTAACGTCTGGGTTTGCCTTCCAAGGGAGTTTCCAGGTGCTTTGTTGCTAATGTGAGGCACGTGGAAGATCGACAGCCACAATTAGGAGGCTGGATGAGATGATCATCAGAGCCCTGCTGGCTCTGTGAATGGATGGGCTGGTTCCTCTGGATCCCCAGCTGGCACCAGTGTCACTTTGCTGATTTAAACTGGATAGAGTGCAGAACCAGTTTGTCCTGCAGTGCACACGAAGAGGGAATGTGTAAGGACAGCAGCTGGCTGTGGTGGAGGGGAAAGCTTTCCCCTGTGCTTACACACACAGCCTGAAGTTATGCCAGGAGGGCATGAATTACAATTTAATTTGGATATAAGGAAAAAAGTCTACATGGGAAGGGGAGAACATTCTGGCCAAGGAAGTGGTGGAATCACCGTGACTGGAAGTGTTTGAAAATCATGGAGATGTGGCACAAAGTGACATTTTTTAGTGCTGGGCCTGGCAGTGCTGAATTAATGGTTGGACTCTACAATTTTAGAGGGCTTTTCCAACCTTAATGATTCTGTGATGCCATGATTCTATGGATGACAGGCTGGGATCCCACATCATAAGGGAGGGGAGACAAGCCCTCCGTGGATGCAGTTTCTGTGGAGCCTGTACATCAGTTTTGTGAAGTTTTGCTGTAAAAAGGAACACTTGTGCCTAAACTTGCAGAAATTTAAGTCCAGATGGATTTTCTAATTCACATTACTAATTTTAAATGCACTTTATTTTTCCTCATTTTTAAGCAGTGTAATTTCTCCTTGATTTTCTCCCACTGGCTGTCCTTGACAGCTGTATTTCCTTTTTGTCCTGAGTGCACTCCTCGATTGCCAAGGCTGCCTGCCCTCATGACTCACAGCTAATTTCACAGAAAACAGAGGTGCGCAGCTTTTAACCCTGTGGCACATGAAAGTGAATAAAAAGGAAACTAGAGAAGGAAAAAAACCCCATCAGTTCCACCCTAAGACATCAAGGAGGCAAAGGATCAGGGAAATGCACATCATGGCCTGTCAAACGAAGAAACCCTTAAATTGCTGCTGCAGTTCCTCTGTTGTACTTTGCTTTTTTCCCTTGTGAACTGAAAAGCTGATACCACAAGAGGGAGCAGACACAGGGACATTTCCCACTTTGCTTTATGATTTTCCCTTCCTCTGCAGGTCTGATCTCAGGAAGCAAAGTCACTTCTGTGGATGGACTTGGCTGATGCAGAAGTCGAGCAGTAAATAGAGCAGTAGTTTTTGAGTTGCAGGAGATAATGGAAATCCTCATACATTCATCTCCTTCTGCTCAGAGGAAGATTTCATCTTTCATGGCTACACCCACAACTATAGATTTATTGGAGCTGAGTGACAAAATTTATATTTGTAAATTTGGGCTGACATTGAGTGGATTTAGCTGCAGCAGTTTCACGTGAACTTCTTGCCCTCCACACTCATTTATATCCACACGTGCAAACTGGCGCATTAAATTTAATTTCATTTAATTTTTCCAAGAAGTAGATAACCTAAACCCATTACATTTCAATTTGGCTTGTTTATTCATCTGTTTAAGATGCATGGAGATGACATACAAAGATAGTTAAGATTAATGAGTAGCTGATTAGTAGTTGAGTTTGCATATGGAAACAAAGCACCTGAAATAATTGCAGCAGGAAACTCATGACATTTATTTTAATTGGTTTGGGATGGTTCTGTTTGTTTTTGTAAGGGCCAGATTGCTTACACAGCCATTTCCCTTGTGCCACTGAAATATAACACAGAAATTATCTTAATACAAAACAACATGGTAGACACAGCAGTCAGTAGCAATTCTGGTGAGTTTTTCATTTGTTCTAAGAAAGGCCTTTATTTTTGAAAGCTTTTAATCATCAGCCCAGTTTTAAGTAAGTTCTAATCTTTACTACCTTGAATTTTGGCCAGAGAGGGATGTAAGCACAACAGCAGTCAAGTGGGTCAGATTTTTTTTTTCATTTGATGTAAATAAACATCAGGTGGTAAAGAAAAACAAAGTACAGCTTATTTAAATTAATGGATAACACTGAAATTTTACAAAATGGTACAAGCTTACCAAGGAAGAGCTTTAAGCTGATGAATAGAAGAAAGTTTACAAATCTCAGATGAAAAGAGAATATTACAGAAACTGTAGTTGGAAATAATGGCCTGCCAAAAATAATCCTCAGGAGGAGATAGAATTTGAGAAAAGATGGAGCAGTCACCTGTGATATCAGCAAAATGGCTCAGTGTCCTAAAAGGTGTACTCCGAGCAGCCCTTGAGGGCCTCAAAAAGTAGGTTAGAGACTAAAACACCCTTTCATATCACCCAAATTCAGATGTCTGGTTTCCAGGATAAATTACTTTTGGATTAACCACTCCTTAATTTCCTCCCACCAAATGGTTGCATCTCTACTTTGTGAGGACTCCTACTGATTCCTGTGGCTTTGTTGAAGTGAGGAAGATCTTGGATTGACAGCTCTAAATTCTGCAGTTATGGTGATTTATATGCATGAGAAAGAAAATCGGTGAGAAAGTCACTTCTCCTGATCATTTTTAACACCATTCCTAAAAGCATTGCTGGCAGACACAGCCTGTCAGTGTTGGCCAACCCAGAGACCACTCAGCCTGTGGATCATTTCTCACCTTTGTTATTGGGGGACTGCATTCTGAGAGGCCCCTGGCCTCTGCACAATGAGAGAATGAGTAAATAGTTGGCTGGAAAAAATGTGATTTTTTTTTTTCCTTTCTATTCTTCTTCTCACTTCTTGCAATGAAACATGATTCAGCATCCCGTGGTGATTTGATCCATGCATGAAGCCTCAGGATGGGCTTGGTTCCTTTGCTCTAGAGAGGTTCCTACCCTTAGCTGGAACACAACAAACTGTGCTCACACAGGTAGTTTCACGTAATATAAATAAAAACTCTTGGAGTTTGCAGCCTCCGCCTCTCCTCTCCTCTCCTCTCCTCTCCTCTCCTCTCCTCTCCTCTCCTCTCCTCTCCTCTCCTCTTTAGGAGAAGTTTCATTTTCATTCCCAGCAAGGCTGGGTTTCTAACCTTTCCAGAGTGATGTCTAATTATTATTAATGGTCTTGAATTATTGTCTTGAAAGAAAAGGGAATGATTTAACCTGGAAAGGATGACATAGTCTAGTGAATAAATCAGACACTCATGAGGCAAAGACATCATGCTATTTTCCTTTTTTTTTTTTTTTTTTTTTTTTTTTTTTTTTTTTTTTTTTGTTTTAACAGGTTTCTTGAGTCAACCGTTGAATATTTCCAAATGTGGGGGAAATGACTCCCTTAGAAAGAATTGTCACTGTTAAGCTATCTCTTTTTTTAAAATCTTAAATCTTAACCCTACACACTGCATCAGTTCCAAGCATCTAAATGGTTCTCTGAGAGCCCACAGCCATAACTTCCACTTTGTGAATTTTCCTAAGCATTTGGAGCCAGGGAAGAGCTCATCAGAAGCAGCTGGGGACACTCCTTTTATTCATTCAGAAACTCCACCCAGAACACCTAAATTATCACTAGCAATTTATCCAGACTGGTATTTTCCAGGATGTTTTGATATCAACCTGTTCTCTGACAGCCTTGGCAATTCCCTGATCACTATGCAAATGAAATTAACAACAATAAAGGGTGTGGGATGACATGCCTCCTTCTGAAAGGATCAGCTATCTTCAGGCTAATTATTTTTGTGGTAAAAGTCAGACTTGATAAGGATCCTAAAGGAAATTAAGGTAGATAGACACAGTAGCTTTTTGTGGGTAGGAGACAGCACCACAAAAAGTGAAGTGTGGGTTAATAAAGTCAAAATAAAACAATTTGTTGAACCAAGAACACAGAAATAAAAAAACAGGATTGATGTCGAAAATGTAGAAAAAGATTATTCAACCTTCAGTTCTTTCAGAATTGACACGGAAAAGACAATGAAAAGCTGATTACATTTTTTTTTTTTCTCATACATGTGCATGATAAATATATCATTTATCATTAACTTGGTGCAAGAATATTAGGCAAATCTGAATTGGAAGTTGGAGGAGGCTGGGGCACTGTAAAATACAGGGTGTTACCTTCGTGTTAAATGTAATCATGGAACGCTGACAATTTTATGTCTGCTGTATTTGGGAATATTGGTAATTCTGATTTGGGCTCTCCTCTTCAAAGAGATGATGACTCGTCAGCAATGCATAGGTTTAAAGCTCACCTGGAAACTTAAAAAAAGCAGGAGGCCAGGCATGAATCAGGTAAGGAAATGTGCACTGCCAGTCTTCCTTTTTTGATGGTACTTGTGATTGGCAAGTCATGCTGGCACACAATACACATTGTATCTGAGGCAAAAGAAAAGGTGCTGAGCTGGAGGGTAAATCTGGGGGAAGGAAAAAGAAAAAATAGAAAGCAGAGAAAAAGCAGTTAACTTTGATAAGTCCAGAAGACCTTTTCAATACCCTTACCTGAAATCCTGTTAGTCTTTTTCTTGGCTGGATTGTAGAGATGGAAAACTGGACTGTGTGGGAAGATGAGGGAATTGTTTCCAGGATGAAGAAGAGCTGGTTTGTGGCTACCCTGAAACTGGGCTGATATAACCTTTGTAGCTTTATAGGTGGAGTGGGAAGCAGGAGCTCCACAAAATCCTGTGTTCTTTATTAAAAAGACACAGTCTTGGTGCCATGAGTAGGGTTTAGAGTTGTGAGACAGCAGAGGATGCTCCAAGACCATAGAGACATCACCAGGCAAAGAGAAGCTTCAGGGGACAAAAGAAAAGTGAGTTCTTTTCCTCAGTAGTGTCTATTACTCTTCCTTTCTGGAAAATTATGGTTGCCTTAGATTTAGCACTGTCTGCCTTTCATGATGATCCAATAGAAAACAGCTCCTATTAATTGCTGTAATGTATTGCCCTAATCATTGCAATATTCCTGGGCAAAGTTTATTGGAGTACAAATGTTTTCTTTAGCAAGAAATAAAGGGTATTGATCTATTTCCACCCTGCCTGCAATGGTTTTGGAAAATTTGTTTTCTGACTGAAACCTATGGGTTTGGTTGGGGATTTTTTCTTCTGACTTTCTTTTGTCTGTGGAAGTGCAGACTGTGATTTGAGGCTGAGGCTGGATCTTCCAGTGGAAAAAAAATGGGTAAATAAACATCTCTGATGGCTTTGTACCTAGCACAATAACTGTGGTCATGAAAAGATCAGGAAGGTTTGGATGTCTCCTTTCTTTCCCTAAAAATGCTATAAAAGCTGACAGAACCCAGTGAAACATGTCAGTTTCAACAGATCAACCTGTTTTTGCTGAAAATGTTCTGGAAGTTCTACTTCTGAGTTGGCAAAAGAGAGAAGAAAAAAAAAAAGCCATTTTCTTTCTGAAAAAGGTAATTATACATTATACTTTTCAATGCATTGTTTTCTGAAAGTGATGTAATTCTTCCAGGGAGGATTTTCTGAATTATGGTGATCATTTTAGCATAATGGAAACTAAACTGCTCACTGCTTAACTGAAAAGGATTGGGTGGCTGTTTCCTAGGAAACAGGAAAGAAAGGGTTTGGGTGTCTTTTAGAATGTAAAATATACACACTCACACTGTGTTAGAGCCACATGGTGAAAAGATGTGCCATAGATAGTGTAATTACTGCTGGAAATGCCAAAAAATGGCATGCAGGTTCTCTGGAAAACCTCAAAGTCTTCCTCATTCTAGAGTCTGAAAGTTAATGTTTCTTCCAAAAGTCAAAATTTATGAAGGACTAGAATAAAAGCCCAGGTGAAAGAAATAAAAAGAAATCCTTCTTTCCTTAAAATATAAACAACAGAATTGGACTTAAGAGAGTGTCTGGATATTTCAGGCCGAGTGATGTTGATGTACAGCAGAAGAGATGGCACCCTGATGGTCTGGGCTTGATGCAAGAAGGGAAAAGTTGGAGAAAACAACAGAAAAGCAGAGAAGTAGAAAAGAAAAAAACCTCAGGGAGTCAGGTTTGTGCTCTGCTGCTGTCAGAGAAGCAGAGGGGTGAAGGCAGAGACTTCTCCACAGAGCATCTCTTTAGGAGAACACTTTCCAGCTGGTTGTAACTCCTGTCTCAGGGGCAGCAACAACAGCTGCCAGGCAGATTCTCCAGGGCGCTGGGATAAGAAAAGTGATCTGCAGAACCTTGGCTGTCTCACTGCCATGGCTCTGCCTCGAGCCAGGCTTTGAACTGAACCCAGAAGTGTGCTGCCTGTAGTTAGGCTTGCCACAAAGCAAGCCAGAGCAGTGGAAACCTGTGAAGAATGGTCACAACAAAACCTTTGGTGACATTTTGTAAAAGGGGAACTCTGTTTTTTGCAGAGTTCTTAAAGCTCTCCAGTTCTGCCTCACTTTGACAGAAAATGAACACCAGGCATTATTTTGCCTTTCCTCAAACATAGAAATCATACAATCATGGAATGGCTTGGGTTAGAAGGATGGTGTTTAAGGTCCCTTCCAACCCAAACCATTCTATAATTCTGTGATAAAATGCTCCCACCAGCAGAGCTGCTGTGTGAGGCAGGGAGGAAGGAGGAAGGACACCAGGAACACCACTCAGGGCTGCTCCCTGTGAAATTTCTTCCCTCTGACATGAACCTGTCACAACTGTTACCCTGGCAGAGCCAGCACCTGCAGACCAGCCCCAAGTGAGAAACAGATTCCTCAGCCAGCATTATCTGCCCTCTCATTGATGGAGGCAGGTTTCTGTTGTCATAAAGCTGGCTGCTCTCCTCCCTGGCAACAGCACAGCTGTCACAGGTGGCAGTGTCTGCCCATGGACATGGTTCTCTCAGATGTCATTTGTGTCTCTTCACATGAAATGCATCCAGGTATGAGTGAATAAAATCCTCATGTAGGTGCCATGTGTTGGTTTCTTCTACTCTTCAGAGATTTGATACCTCTGTCTTTTTTCACACATTAAAAAAAGCCATTTGGAAATGGAGGCTGATTTCCACAGGATGTACTTCCTCCTGCTCCACTACAAATCTTAAAATTCTGTGTACTCCATTCCACCAACCAGCAGAATAAATACTGTACACAACTTGACCAAGTTTTAGCTAAAGACAGTCCCTTGAGAAAAATTCCAAAAAGACATATACATCTTGTATAGCCATTATGAATCAATGCTATTTTCATATGTTTCTCTGAACATATTAATATATTTTAATTATTAAATACCAAATGTTTATTTCTTATGCCATTCTTGACAGCAACTTGCATGCTACCTCCAGTGAGCTGCAGATTTCTCTCTAGGCTGAGATGCTGTGGTGTGTAGTGAGCCCATTTCAGACACGTGACAATACCTAGCCAAATCCAAAGCCTTTAATTATGGACACGAGGATACAAAAATCAAATTAAGACTCCAACTTTCGTACCAAGCCAGCAGTTCAGTCTGCCTCACCCACCCAGCAGATTGTGTCAAGAAAAGCTGACCAGGCATCTTCTGATATTTTGTTGAAGATATCAGATGAAGTGTTAAAAAAATGTTCATTAAAATGTCTGTATTCAGCATTTTTTGTGAGTTCCAAGACATACTTCATAAAAAAAAAAAGAAAAAAAAAAAAGATAGGAAGAAACAAAGGGTAGGGGTGAGATTTTATAATTGATTTTATTTTAGAAAGCCCTCTTTTTATTTTGGTTTGCTGCCCATGTATGCAATTCTCAATGCCATGGGGCCATGAAGAACTGCTAATGAAATAAATAAGGCATGGCTGTAATAGATCTGCTGCAGCAGTGAATGCACAAATACCAGAGTGAATCTCTGCTTTTATCCAGCAAGCAATGACTGAGTTATTATGGTGTGCTGAAATACAAATAACCATAAGACATACTATAGCACTAATGGTATTTCAGGTTAATTCTGGTTCTGCAAAAAAAAGCTGAAAAATAGATATCCATAGAGGAAACAAAGAATTTGAGCTATTAGGTTAAAACTATGATGCTGACAGCATCAATCTCAGTCTCTTTTACATAGAGTTATGGGGCCTTGTCATATACTTCTTTTATATATTAAAAAAAAAAATGGTGCAATTGTCTAAATGTCTGAGCATAACTTCATCCTGTGAAGTGACCATGATCAAATACATTCAGGTATTAGGAATATTTTGTATTCTTGTTATTATTATTTTTTTCCATTAATGGATCTTTTGTCAGCCAAACAAATCAGCATTCTCCATTCCAATACCCAGCTTCACACATTGTGAAGTTAATGAAAATGATTCTAAGGGTACAGTAGGAGCTTCTTCTACTAAATATGAGAGACCACGAGCCTCTGCCTCTGAGCAGAAACAAAAAGCTTTGTTTCTTTTATGCATCTCAGGAATGTATTTTCAAAACCATCTGCTGTTGCTGCTGTGGGGTGGGATGTCCTTTAATGGGATCTCTGGGAGATTAATGGCTCCCTGACAGTCCCTGATGCCAAGCCAAACAAATCCTCGTGTGTCTCCCCATCAGCCAGAAAGGCTTTGGCTTTCTCTCAGTGCCCAGATCTGCTCCTCATCTTTTGGGATTAATTCAGCCCCATTGATTTGATCTCAGAAGTAGGGAGTTGAATCCTCTGCCTTGTGCAGATTTTCATCCTTAAGCTTTTCTGTGACTCAGATCTTTCCCTGTAAAATGGGAATTTTACTACTTAAGTGCAGGGTAGAGCCTGAGGATAAGTGAAAGAGAACTGAGAGAATTCAGCTACAGAAACATCAGTGAGAGCCACAGTGGACTGGGGCATTTGTGCTGAGGTACAGCACAACAGGGAGCTGGGAAGTTCATGAGAACTTGCTTTAAGGCCTTCAAAAATTTTCAAAAATATTTTAAAGTTCATAAAGGAACACTATAAATGTAGAGTCTGTAGATTCTCACAGTTATTCAGAATTTTCCTATCCTATGAAAAGCAGCTGAGGGTGGGAGTGAAAGCAGACAGGAGGTAATTAGGGTGTTGCAAATCAAAATTGTCTTTCCACTGCCCAGTGACAAATGGCCCTGCATTAGAAATGGCCTTTCAGGTAAATTCAGCGCCAGGAGGGTGAGTATTGGATCATCTGCAAGGGAACACCACAGCCCTGCTGCAGGTCTGCTGTCTCAAATCTGGCACTTCAAAAATTGAAACATTTCTTTGCTCTTCAGTATTGAAGTAGGTCACATGCACCACATTTCTGGAGGATGAGAGATGGAATTATTTTAAATATGCCTAATTGAGAGGAACAAATCCTACTAGGAGCAATGGGATCTCCTGGGTTACTCATGCTCAGTGCCCAAAAAATTAGTTTGATGACAAATCTAATTGAAATCAAAAGGGATGTAGCACCTTCATAGCTTTGAGGAGCTTTTGTTTACAAAATTCTGCATGCAAACTAAATATTTCATTTTGTAATGACATTGAATATCATCCCACCATTAGCATGTTCAGAATGATTTGTAAAGTTAATCTCTGGCCAGTCTTGCAAAATGAAAATGTGATTCTTTTTGCTGTTGCTATTTATTTTAATATGTAAAAATAGTGGGAAAATTGTGTAAAATGGTATTTGAGAGAAGAAAAAATATCATATCAATATGCTTATTTGACCAGCTATACTGAGATAGGAATGCCTTGCACGAGAAAAATCTCTCTGAGGAACAGCAGTTTTTTAAATGTTTCCTGTGCTGTTGTGATGGGAAATGGAGCAGTAATTCCAAAAGAACTCTTTCATTTAAAAGTTACTTAGAGCAAAGGCATCTGTGGGGAACTGGATTCACCAAGCCCCTGGGAGCCTCTCTGAGCTCCAATAAGGGAATGCAGGCTTGCCTACTTGGATTATTTCCCATCCTCCTCAAGAAAGACTAGTATTTGGGAGAAAAAAAAATACAAATGCATGCTCATATACGTAAATGTAAACCTTCACATGCTTCTGGTTAACCTCAGCCACCACTAAACAAACTCCAATTGCCACCAATAGACTCCTACTGTGCTTTAAAGGCTTTGGCCATGCCTTTAAAAAGAAGCAATTTCTGGCAGTCTGTTCTAGCTCAAGCAGAAGTTGCTCAGGGCAACAATGTCTAAGTAAAGGGCGATGTTTGCCTGATCTCTTTCTGCAATAAAGGATGTCAAAGCAGATTATTGCTGCTGTCCCTTCCAGCTCTCACACCTCAGAAATGACACACTTTGTCTGACCAGGCACTGAGACATGTGCCTTGTTTGGTTTTTTTGTTGTTGTTGCTCACTGGGGGCATCAAGTTACTGATGCAGCTCCAGCTGAGCAGTTGCATAAGCGGAGAAGCTGGCAGAGAGTAAGAGTGTAAGTGATGCTCATTCCTCAGGGTTTGGTGCTGATGGAAGGTAACTGCATCCCACCATGGCTTTCTTTGTGCCTTTTTGGTCCTGATACAGCTTCTAGGGTGGGGAAAAAATGACAAAAGGCAGCTTGGATCCTAAGTGTTGATAATGATAGGGTGTGTAAGAAATCATAAATGCCAGTGGTGCAATTATTTTTTAATCCTGCTGAATTGATTTGAGTGCATGATTAGAAAATACACTTATAAATACAAGAGGTCAAGGTCATTCTAGCCCCAAACTCGTGCCTAATTTGGAGCACAAGATATGTGATGGTTCTGGCTTCTTTTTCTCTGCCAAGGTTGGGATTAATACATGGGAGTCACAGTTCATGTTTGGACTTGGATGTTTATTGTTTCTTATCTACGTTCAGACTCATGAGCTCTAACTAGCAAGTTGGAAAAATGAGGTAAAATGGAGTCCCTCTAACTCTTTCCAAGGCTATTTAAATGATAATCACCCAATAACGAGGTGACAGCTCTATTATTTATGCTTTTGACCCAATAAAGACGACCCAAGGCCTGCAATGTGGACCTTCTTCATCCAGTTACAGAAAACCACCTAAACCCATGAAGAAGGACCCAGAAAACGCCCCAAATCCTCCATCTTGCCCCGTATACACCAGTATTTACTAAAATCTTAAATCTAAGCTTTTCACCCTGTGAGATCACACAACACCATTCGAACTACACACCCACAGCCCCCGTGCTATCACTCAATCTCAGGAGCCTGTCTCATGGCCTCAAGTCAAATGTGCTGCTTGCTTGAGGGTCAGCACCTTTTAACACAGAAAGCCTGAAATAAATTTTTAGCCTCCAGGGTACCAACAAAGATAGTTTAGGCACTGCTTCCCATAGCCTGGACTCTATTCTGGACAAAAAACTGGTTAAGTACTTGAATGTCACAGCTGCAATGCCACTTGTCCCCAAGGCCACAGCAAACTCACAGCCTGGGTTAGTTTAGAGCCTCAGCAGCAGCAGCAGCATCCCAGCAGTGAGCAGGAAATGCAGTGTGGCTTTGTCAGAGCACAGCTTTCCTGGGTTGATTGATCTCTGCTCTGCACGAGTTCTGCCAGCACGTCCTGAGGTGAGACTGAGCATTGCAGGAAACACTGGGGGACCCAGGGGTTCTGGTACTATTGACACTTTGTTTTGCCTCATATTCTCTCAGAATTTGGGTAAAATTTCCTTCTTTGGGATGTGTCAGCTGTCAGCTCTCCCTTGTGTATTACCTGGACCATCAGGGAGCTGGCAGGGAGCTGTGTCTGCTCCAGCCAGGTCAAACTGCCAGAGGGTGTTACAAAGGGAAAAGTCTCCATCTGGACTAATTTAAAGCTGAAAAAATGTGTGAAGTTCCATTAAAAAAACAAAAAACAAAAAACAAAAAACAAAAACAAAAACAAAAACAAAAACAAAACAAACAAACAACAAAAAAAAACAGACAGCAAGGAGAAATGATCTTATGGGTTATCCCAAATTATATTTGTGTGTGGATTCCCTGTAATTTTGTACACTAAGGCAAGGCAAGAGATTATAAGTAGTTGCCAATAAAGCAGTGAAGAAGTTAAAAGTAGTTAAAAAAAATTATTTCCCAAAGGGCAAAATTGATTTTGAAGGCTCCCAAAACATGATGGCATTTAATTCACCCTCAAACCCAATGTATAACCTTTAAGCAGACACATTTTAGAAAGAGATTTCATTCTTGAACCCCAGACTGCAAAGAGGATGATACAGGAGAAAATGCTAGACATAAATGCAAAACTTCATGTTTTTCCTGAATGCAATTAGATCCGTCACCCAAAATTCTAGTTTGTTTTGGTGTTTAAACATTGGATTTCTGGAATTAAGTCTAAAGTGTTGATGCCTGATACCTAGGCATGGTAGTAAAGTCTGTTAAATGATTTTGAAGTCTAAGCTTACCCCTTGATCTTTTTCTGTTATGGATCATGAAAAAAAAAGTGGGTTTAAAATATTATTAATGTTTCAACTGATGCAATTTCATTTATACGCTAAATGTTTTCAAAGAACTGATATTGCAGGCTCTATCCATGCCTGTACATTCAAATACAACTGTAGATGTAGACACAGTTATTGCCAAAATACTGAGGTTGTGTTTTCAGGTGAGAGCAGGTTGGCAGATCTTTAGCACTTGAAGGGCACGACAAATCAGGGTCCCTGTTCTGCAGCCACTGTCCTTTATTGTGTGGCTTTGTGCATCTGTGCAATTGGTGTAACCTCATCCAGATCTGCTTTAGCTGTTTGCATGCTTTTCCATCACCACAGTTTTTTACAACACTGGAAGGCTTAAACAACGTCTGTGAGGGAAAACACTGAAAGTTCCAAACATTATGTGAGAACTAAAGTTTATTTTGAGAGCTGCTGGATTCAAGGTGGGGGTGAGATGATGTCCTAGAACGGCTTTTTATTTGTATATGACATGTATTAAATTCCTCTGATTAGTTGTTGCAGCATCACTGATGTCTGATACCTGCAGAAGAATGTAGTTGCAAGAATTTAGTCTGAAGTCACATCAAAAGTCTGTAAATGTTTGACCATATACTATAAAATTATTTAATTTTTTCTTTTCTTTTAGCAGTATACGTGTCTAGTTTTGCATTTCTTTATTTTTGCTTTCATTTATCTGTTTCCTTTGCTTTTGCTCTCCTTTTTATTTAATCAAGGTTTTTTTTCTGTTTTTGTAAGAATTCAGAAGGCAAAAAACAACCTGAAGCTTTATTGGCACAAATTTTTAACCCCGCATTTCAGATTTTAGCAAAACACACCAGCAAAGTAGAATAAGAGGATCCAGGAGAGAAGCCTAATGTGACACGAGGTGGCTGTTTTTAAAGCATGAATGCATGAGAAGGAACCTGTTTTGTCCAAGTGAAAGCCATAGCACAGTCATTTCCACGGCGAGGAACAGCAGCTGCAGTAACACAGCGGCTGCAATGAAAAATTACAAGGGGTGTCTGCTCTCATATTTCAGATAATGGCCTGATCACCAGCTGAAGTCAGTCAGAAATCTCCCCCTGTGGTGTATTAGTGGCCAATTCGGTGTGTTATGGGGTTTTACATTCCTTCCTGGAGCATTCCGTGTGGGCCAGATGATGAGGATGCCTGGGATGGGCCATTGCTCTGTTCTCAAATGGCAATTCTGTATCCTTGTGTTGAAGGGAGGGAAATCATGGGTGAAGTTTAATGAGGCAGAAGGAAAGAATTTCTACCCTTGGAAATTGTTTGTTCAGGGTCGCATTTTCCTACTTATCCACCTCCCTCCTGCCTGAAATTCTCAGTGATTGGATTCTGGTAGAGCAAAGTGAGATGCTGTTGTTTTTTTCAGGCAGAGTGGAGGGCAGAGCCACTGAATTAACTGCAGACCACAGTAAACAATCCCATCTCTTTCAGCAGGGACTACCTTCATTCTGGCAAGAATCAGGAGAGTGACAAGACTGCTGAATAACTGGATAATACAAAACCTCCACAGCCTTTCATTACTAGATGTAGGATAGGGATATTTAGATGGGCTGAAACAGAAAATGTGAGAGCAAGCCAGTGTAGCACATAAGTGACTGATGAAAATGAATAGTCTGACTTCTCTGGAGGAGCAAAACATGAGACTCATGATGTGGCCGAGTCTGAATGACCTGGAACTGCTCCCTTGTGTTTACAAAGCTTTCTTTGACTTAATCATGTCAGAGTTTGCAGACATGGAAGCCAAATCTGCTCTGGGGAAGAAGAGGAGCCAGTGTGGATGTGTTGTATTACTGAACACTGCTGTTACCTCTGTGACTCACCTGGGGACAGGCTGATTTCCTCCAAGACAGGAAAGGCTTGTCTTGGAAAATGTTCTCAGCACTCCATCACATCCTCACTAACAAAGGGAAGGCTCACTTCAACAAGGGAAAGCCAAGCTGGTGTTTTCAGAGCTGTCCAGGGTTTGCTCAGCCTGTGAGCCAGCTCTGGGACAGCTCAGTGGTCAGTGTGACACAGAGCTCAAGGTGACAAACAGGACAGGGGCACTGAGTCTGACACTGCAGCTGCAACACAGTGCCCTGATTTTCACCATTTCTTTGCTATCCCTCCATGGCTGACAGACAGGAGGGGATCTTGTGTCATCGCAGCTCCAGCTCAGATGAATTGGGTCATGCACCCTCCCCTGTCCTGCAGGCAGAAATGCTGCTCACCATCCACAGCCACACACAGAGGCATAAAAACCCCGCTGCAGGTGTGATAGAATGTGTCCCCTGAGATTAAATCGGGGCAGGACATGTGCTGTTGAATGGGAAAGTGAGAGGAAAAAGTAACCCCAGTGCTGTCTTCTGAGGCAGCTTTGATCAAGGCAGTGAAGTCCACTTGGAAAGACCAAACCAGCTGAGGAGCTGGAAAATGGTGAGAGCAGAGAACATTTCCCCAAGCCCAACCTTCTCTTAAACCTCATTGACCCCATGCAATTCTTGGCACTCTCATGAGCATTTTCCATGGCGTGAAAAATTCCAGTAACACCTCCCTGCAGTTCCAGTAACACCACTCTGCTGTAGGGTAGCTGGGCTCTGAGTTTATCCTGGGGGAACCAGCATTTTCCAGGTGCAACCAGAAGCTGAGCATCTCCTGACTTCTCAGAGTTGTTAAGGGAATCACCATGGGCAGATTAAAAAAAAAAAAAAAAAAAAAAAAAAAAAAAAAAAAAAAAAAAAGAGGATTGGTTTGAAATTGAAAGTTGCTCTGAGGGTTTTTGACTTCTGAAGATCATTTTCCAGGCATTTAGTTTGAAAGAATCTTGAAAAATGACTTAAAAAAAAAAAAAAGACAAGAAGAGATGATACAGGTTTTGTTCCGCAGTTTTGGGTCCTTCCTGAGGGATTGAGTCATGATCACTTCTCAAAATGAGGGAGAAATTGATATTAGTTTTTATAAGCTTTATAAGTTTCTTTTTTAAGTCTTTCATAAGTTTTATATTGTTTATTAATATACCTAAGTCCTCTATTTAAATCAGAGAGCAGAACTGAATGGGTGGTGAGGGAAAATTGCAGCTCCACTCAAAAAGATTATTTTGAAGGTGGTAGAAGGAATTTCCTTTTGTTTTGTGAGTAAGAAACACAGAACTGAAAAAAATCTGAAAGTCTTTTACACTACCTACTGTAAGGAGACTATCAGTTCAAAAAATAAATCCAGTTCTGTTTCTCATTCAATAATTGTTCCTGATTACCATCTCCTTAAATGTTAAGTATATATTTATAACACACTGACATATTTAGCTGGTTTTATTAAAATTGTTTAAATTACTTATGCCATTCAGTCCTGCTTGATTTCAGCATCTTTATTGCACTGCAAGTAGGCAATATAATAAAATTCTGATCCTACATAATCCATAAGTTTTTTAATACAATCCACTTTTGTCTCTAGGAAGAACTAGCTTATCCTCAGCAAACAATGCCAGCACAATGCAGAGAGATGGAAACATTTGGAGCAAAACAAAACGTAGAAATCCAGATTGGTTGATGGCAGGAAAAGGTCATTTTGTTGATTTTCATCAGGGAACAGAAGGACCTCAATGAGTGAAGACTGAGTTGTGAAATTACCCTGAGAATCATCAGCAGCTTTGTTTGGTTCTTTCCAGAAGTGCTCATTTCACTCCATTACAGCACAGCACCAGAGAGATGCATCAAGTGGTTCGGAAAAAGACAAAAATCTTTGCTCTAAAAATGTCTGCAATACATAATTACTTATAATTTATGGGAAGCAGGAACATTTTGCAGCTCCTTTGTTTGAAGAAAGTTTCCTCAGTTGGAAAAGCTGCTGAAGTGCCTCCATCTTGGTCTCCATGAGAAGAAATAAAAGACTATAGAATCATGTCTCACTTCTGAGTCAGCTCTGGGACCTGGACCAAGTTCAGGCACCTGGAATTAAACTCATTTCACCTAAATGTGTACAATGTGAATTCTCACCTTGTGCAATGTTAGTCCAGGCCAATGGGTCAGCAGGAGACATCTACACACCTCTGAAATAAATTAAAATCAACCAGCTCTGCCTCTCTGGACTGGGGGACTCAACGTCCATTTTTTGGACTAAGCACCTTAATTTGAGCTCAGCCTGAAGGTTGCACTAAATTTGCAGGAAGCCATTCCATCCTGTGAATAAATTGATAGTCTAGTGACTAAGGAGTTGCTCTAATTGCTGCAAACTTGGGAGTCCACCTTGACTTTGTTGTTGTATCTCTGTAAGCTTCCCTCATGAGAACTATCTCTGTCTGCCAGTACAGGTTTGGGGTAATATAATCTTCCGTTCCATTATATTCTTTTTGCCTCTCAGCTGAAAAAAATGAGCTTATTAATCACATTGATGGAAACCTTTATAATTTTATATAGGTCTCTGTATAGAAATGCAGATCTGATGAAGACATTGTCTGCATTGTTTTCATTCAATTAGAATTGATGGATATTATCCTAACTTAAAGGTAAATTAGGTATTTTTATTTCTCAGCAAATAATGACTTGAATTTAGTTATGAATGCACTCTTATCCCAGCAATTTGTCAGTGCCTCTTTTTAGAAGTACTCAGTGTGGATCTAGAGGAAATTTAAAAAAAAGAAACATAGAAAAAGAGTCTCATAGTTATTTTTATTTAATAAGATTAAATATTCTTCTCCACTTTATTTAATTCATATGCATTCTCTGTTTCATAGCCCTAAGTGTATATTACAAAGATGAACAGATGTCCTGGTATATCTTTTTTTATAGAAGAGTAAAAAGTCCAGGATGCAAATGGGACATCTTAGTCTTTGTATTAACTTAGGCACTTCCATATCATCTGGAATTTGTCCGTTCAGTTCAGCTTTTCTGGCCAGAGGAGTTTATGGATTGATTATACAAGTCCTCTGGCTTGAAGAATACAGCTGCCATATCCAGAGGCTCTTCCCTGATTAATTTTTTAAGGTTTGAAACTGTGCCCCACACAGGGCTCCTAAATACTGCTGGTTTGAGAGGTAGGTCTGGGGAATGCTAAAGAAAAGTCACTACAGGAACTTTTCCATCAACTGTAGTTGTGGTTTTAGGAGGGGGGTTCTCAGTGACACCAAATTGCAGCCATGAGTGAGAAAACCTAAAAAGCTTTCAGGGAGGATGATGTAATTTTTGTTTTCTTTGCAAACTTTTGTCCCATATCTTTGGTTTCATTAGTCATTAGTCATCCACTGTCTCATCAGAACAGATCAGGATGTTGTGATTTCTCTCCTGTTCCATCAATTAAAACATAAACTGCAGCCCCTCTGCTCCATGATGGAGAAATAGAGAAACACCCAAGCTGCAGTGGCACCAGGGCTCATGTTTTCTAACTTTTCCTGCTCAGAAACAAGTTATTCCAATGTGATATTTTGTTTTCCATCAGTAAATTAAACTGCACCCTCAAATCCTATTTATTCTGCCTTGTAAATTGCCTGGATTTTATGTGGCTCTTCACTCAGCTGTTTGTAAAGTAAGTGTGAGCAATAACCATTATATCCCCCAAAGGAGAGCACTGAATATTATTTGTTTGTGGAAGTGTCTTCATCCTATGAGGCAGATTCCAAAGGACTAAAAGAAGCTGTGTAGTGGCAGGTGGGAGTGGCTCGAATCTGGAGACAGAGGAAAAGATGTTTTTACAGCTGATACCTCCACAAAAGCAGAGTGTCACTAAAAGACCTTTGCACTGGTATTTCACTACATTTTTGTGCGTTACAGCAAAGCCCAGTGAAAAAGTAATAACTTCATGCTAAATTCACTGTGGATACATGGACATGCAAGAGCCTCAGCTAAGAAATCATGGATATCCTCAGGGATTCACGGAGGTGCTGTTTGGAAGAGGCTTCCAGAGGTCACTCAGTCCAGCCTCCTGCTCAAAGCAGGACCAGCACCATCAGCAGATCAGCTCAGCCTTGCTTTTGTCTGACTCAGCCCAGAAACCTCCAAGAGTGAGATCAAAAGCCTCTCTGAGGAACCTGTTCAGTGCTGCAGCACCCACTTGGTAGGATGGGTTTGCCCAATATCCAGGCTGAACTTCCCAAGATTCAGCCTGGGGCCACTGCCAGTGCTAGTAATGGGAAAAATTGGCGCTTTTTTCCCTTTGCAATATCCTGATACTTTAGATCACCTCCTTGATATCTCCTTCACCAGAGGGGATATCACCCAGTTCCCCCACCTCTCCAGGTGTAGGTCACAATCCCAAGCTGCCTCCCAGCTGCTTGAACCTCTCCCTCCACATCCCTTTTGAAGTGATGAGCCCAAAACCAGACCTCTATTTCAGGTGCAGTTTCACTGGACCTAATAGGGGATAAAAAATACCCCTGATCTGATCCCCCACTCCTCCTTGGGAAAATGAGGGTGCAATTTGCCTTATTTACCTACAAAAATGATTGCTGAGAGCACTTGGACATGGAAACTTCAATCTAAAATTCTGCATATGCCAGCATACATTTTTCCTACAAATCTTTGTGACACTTCACCTGTACAACCTTGCCGAGGCAAGGTTTACTGTGCTCTTGCGAAAAAAAAATGATTTGCAGACTTTCTGCTTGCCTGGTATATGCAATATTTATTTATTAATGTTTTGATTTATAAGACTTATATGAGAAAGTATATTTTCCAAGCTCTAGGAGATTCTGTTGTAAATTAGAAATACAGTCACATAAAAATAGACAAGTTATTGCTCCTCCCAGAGAAGAAGAAAAAAAAAAAAAAAAAGAGCGAGAGAGAGACACCCAAAATTGCATGAAACTTTGATTACTGTGTCTCAGTTTATATGAAATGCACTTGGGATGTTCAGTATCTCCCACAATTACTCAGAAATAGATAAGATATTCCACAGGTTGCTCTGACTACTGCAAAATTGAGGCTGCAGTGGGTCATGAGAAAAGTACAAATTTTAATGGTGTGTGACTTTTATGGAATGTCTTGTCTAGGAAGGGGTTAAGGTTGTGCTGAACCCGGGGTGGCAGTGAGGGACAGGGAAAGGTCCAAAGCCACCTTTGTATTCCTGGCTGACCCCTCCTGGTATGGGTGCAGGCCTTGCTAATCAGAGTTTGGTTGGGCTGTTTTCTTTAAAGGCTGAACTCTGGCTTCTCCAGAGAGAGGCACAAACTTTGGCTGCTGGTCTGAAAGCCACGGGCTGTTAGCACAGGTTTCTGCAGCCACTTCAGAAACTCCTGTGCAGGAATTTGGGAGCTTGGGATGAATGTTAAGAGAAAGGAGAAAGTTAACAACACTCAGCAGAAGTGTAGGGAAGCTGCCTCCTCATATAATCTGTGATTAAGCTGTGGAAATCTCTGTCACAAAGTGACACACAATGATAGTGCAACGATTCTAGAGGTGCTGGGACAATTTCATGGAGGGAAGATACCTAAGGGATATTTTTATGACAGAAAATGTAATTTTGTAGTTAACAGTTATAAAGAACAACACAAGTTGCTCAAGGTGTGTCTACAGAGAGGGCTGCTGGAAGCTGAGAAGGTTCTGGGCAAGGAATTTTGGACACACCCCCAGTAATTAGTTTTTCTCCAGGAATTAACCCTCCAGTTTTTCTCTATTAACTACAGGTCACTGACAGAAACAGGGTTTTGGGATGAGTAGACCCTGCTCTAATCCAATGTTTTTCCTGTGTACCATCTCTGGTGCTTCCTCTGGAGTCGTAGAATCACAGAATCATGGGTTAGGTTGGAAGGGACTCTGGGAAATGGATTTGTAGAGAATTCTCAAAGCCTGACAGAAGGCTCACATAATGTTGTGTATCTGTATGCAAACCTTGAGATAAAGTATGCTGGCTTAGAAAGACCATGGAATAGGACAGACATTGTTGAGAGAGAAATTGAACTAGAAACCAGTTTCAAATGATGACCTTGCGAATAGACTAGAGATTTTAGAGAAATAGAACGATGAAAGATCTATTGTAGTAGGACCCACACTGGGTGTTTTAATAGATGATTGGCTTAGAAGCATTAGCAGCACTGTGTGGCAAAAGCTGATAGGCAAAAAAAACCACTTATAATGCATTATAATTAGGAAATAGTTTGTTTTCTGATTGTGATGGCATGGATTGTAACATCAGCACTGTCTCACGCTTCTCTTGAGACTTAAAATGGAATAAAAGTCTTTAAAACACCTCTCAGGAGCCCTGTCTCTGGGTCAGAAAGGGTTTATCTGGCAGCTGGAAGGGACCTTAAAGATCACCTAGATCCAAAGCCCTGCCATGAGCAGGAACACCTTCCATTAGATCAGGTTGTTCAGTCCAGTCAGAGCACAGAGCTCCTCTGGATCGGGAATTACCCTCTGAAGGAGCTTCCAGAGCCTGGGCACCAAAAGCTGAATGGATGAAAAGCCACATTAAAAAAAAAAAGATCTGTGAAAATCTCCTTGTGCATTGGATGCTGTTACTCTCATCTGGTCTCACCACATGGCAACACCAGAGAGCAGCACTGGTTTAAAATCCCTTTTTTTTTTTTTTTTTTGAAGCAGTCAGCTACTCAAAATGACAGCTGACTTTTAACAGTCAGCAGCTCAAATATGGTGCTTCTCTATGTGATTTAATAGGATTTAAAAAAAAAGAAAAAAAAGAAATTTCAGGTTGATTTAGGAGTGCTCATAGCCAGATATACATCAAAAGAAGAGAGAAACTCAGAATAGGCAATGGCAAAGTTTTACTTTGGAGTTTTATAGGTTCTAGTGCCTCAAATATCATTCAGTCTATTCTGGAAGAAGGAAGCTTTTAAATTTTCTCTCTGACAAACTGGTTTTTAGTCCCCAAATGTTAAGCATACAGGGCCCTTCAAAATAGTTCTAGGCACTTCATTTTTCAACAGGAGAGATTTCCTTCTTTCAATTCTTGCTTAAGGAGGAAGCAATAATTCTGTTTGCTCAAAAATTTGAGGAATCAAAACCTGAGGTAGAGAAGGAACTTGAAGAGATTTAGAAAGGTGAAAGTTTCAGAAAGATCATGGTGACACCAACCTAAAAATTATTATTAGAAACCTTCATAAATTCTTAATGTTTGCACATCACAACCTATAATCTCAGCAGGATGAATGCATCCTCTAGAGTTCAGAGAAGACATTCAAGTAACATCTTGCTTGAAATGCCTTAGCAAATTAGAAGCAAACAAAGACTTGTTAGGAACAACAAGAAGTGTCATTCAGCTTTTGTCATACTGGTCTTGGTAAAACCTACTGGTTAAATAATTTAAAGAATAAAAGCCCCCACCTGGAAATGGAAAGAAGGACAGAATTTTGAAAAAAAAATCAGCAAAAATTGAAAGTGTGCATATATATACATACTCACACGCACTTTACTTTTTCTTTCTTTTCCTTCTAGTTCATGAAATATAAATATAGTTTATATAAGAGAAGATAAAGAGGTGATCAATTCAGAGCCTATCACTGGCTCCATCAGGCAAAGTGATTTTTTTTATCTAGCAAAACCACCCAGCACATAAAACAGAATAAACCAATCATTACAACAAGTGACAGAAAGTAAAAGCTAAACAGGTACATATTAAAAATGTGGGCAAAAGTTAAATGGAGGAAATAATTCTCCAGGGTAACCGTTTGCCTTTGAGTATGGTGATTTTTTATGTGAGAATAGGATGATTTTCTAGAAGGGATGCGTTGGGTTTTTTAGGCAGGACAAAGAAAAGCCTGGAAAATGGATCTACCAAAGATAAGTGGTGCCCTGGGTGAGTGCCCAGGGGTGGCTCCTGAGGGCTTGCACCCCTTCATCTCAGTGACTCTGAGCCAAGACCAACCCCCAGTGATGTGGTGATGAGACTGCTGGGTGTGAGCAGAGCTCTGGGAAGGTTTGGCAGGAAAACAAAGCCAAGAATAAATCCCCAGGAAAGTGATGGTTTTAATTATCACTCAAAACGCAAAGGTAGAAGCTCATGGTGTTAAACACTGCCTGGCTAGCTATGGGACAGCACATGAGGAGTGTGAGGATGACCCCCTCACACAATTTGGTATGAGAATCTCTGACCTTGAGAGTCTTCCAGGGTGAAAACTTGGGGCAGGGGAGCGTGATTAAAATACATCACCAAAGAGGGAGATGTGTAACAATCACATGATGACAATCAAACGATAAACAGAGCCAAGCTGTAGGAACAGCTTTATAAGAACACGTTTATTGAGGATAAGGGAAATATTCCTTCCTGCAGGAAGGTGGAGGCTTGTGTGGCTGATCACCAGCAGAGCAGTTTCACCTCATAATTTCTGTGCTTCCAAAGACATGAGCACTTGAATAAGAGTGCTCCTTATTATCTCAGTCCTGAGATATTTGTGATCATTGGGGAAAGGAAACCTTAGAGAAGCAATCAGCCCAGGTTTGTTCAGGGCTACAGAATCGCAGGGCAGTGCAGGAAAATTGGATTGGGGAATAAATTCCTGGGAGAGCTCCATCTGACTCAAAGATCTATTAATTTGTGAGACAACTGTGACAGCTTTCATTGTTAGTTGCCACTGAACTCCCAGTTCATGAAGACAGAAGAGAAGTAGCACTAGATGAAATCTGTCTAGGACAGAAATTAAGTCATAACAGTAATGATAATAAAATACTAATTACACCTGAAGCAGCATTTTAATAATGATAATTCAGATTATGTTAATGTACCATTCTCTTTAAACATGCTAACTACCTGTTCAAATTGGAGAAGGTCAATGCAGTGTGTGGCTGGCTGTCATCAATTTTTTTTCTTATATCCTGGAATTCATGGTCTTGGCTGACATCCATTTTCCTTTTTCAATCAGCAGTATACATTTTAAATTCATTCATTGGATAATAATAATAAAAAAATCTTTAATTAAAAAAGTAATTTATTCTTAATGACTTCAGGTCCTATAAACTGACAAAAAGTATTGCTTTAATCCATTTATTAGAGTCTGAGTGACGTGTTATCTCCCCGGAATGCTAAAGACAATGATGGTTATCAGCTTTGTTTACTCAGCACACACAGAGGATTTTTGGCTGTGTAGGCTTGCTGGTGCCCTTTATTACTTAAACAGAGGCTGCAAGACCTGCATGGTGACTGCAAGCAGTGCCATTAAGTTTGATATCCATTTGATGAAGAAACGTTTCTTCTCTGATAAGAAATGGCCAGAGTAAGAGCTGATATTTAAAAGTCTTGGTTTTGGTGCATTCAGCAGAGTTTCATTGTAGTTTGTCAGAAGCTGAGGGAAGAAGGAGAGTAAAGAAAGGTGTTTTGGCTACATGAGTATGGCTTTTGCCACATCTAAAGAAAGGAAGAAAGATTTGCTGTGAAACAGACACTGTAGGTATTGGCTGATTTTTTTATACATCACGTTCTTATCTTCTTCCATGTCCGGGGTTAATTCCTTTGTATCAATGCACTGGGTTTGCATAGCAGGCTAAGAGATGGGGAAGGGAAAGGAAGAAATAAATTCAGACACTGAACTGGCCTGCCTTGGAGGGAAATTAAGGTCTGAATATCTGACACTTGCTCTGTAAGTACACAAAAGCCCCTTCCTTCGTGCTGTGTGCAATAGCACAATCAAGCCAAATTTCATATACTTGCAGATATTCTTCTCTGGGAACGGGGAAAATTATCATTTTTAATGATTGCTGTTGACTTTAAATTTCCATTCACTGTTTTTCAGCACGACTTGTCTATTTTCAGGTTCAGAGAAAGAGTTCCAGTGTCAGGCACAGAAGTTCGACATTTATAGAAAATCAGTGTGAATGTAAATCACATCCCGAGTAAATACCTAGGAAACATCAGCTCATGATGAATGCAAAACATCAGAGATTAGCTCCAGAACTGCTCATCTGAATTCAGAAGTAAAACGTTGTAAATAACCATTACAACTGTCATGCATTTAGCAAAGCTTCAACATTATCTGTTTCATGGATTGGGCCTTGTCAGCATTTAGGAGAAAATGAGATGGACAAAAAGAGAAAGAGAATGAGCAAGTGTACTACTGATTTGCCAGGAATTTTCCTTCATTGGCAGAGGACTGTGAAGTATAAATGAAGTTATGATCCTGTCTAGTGATAATTTTTGACGCCATAAAATCAAGTTCATTGGTTGGCGTGTTTGGGAGATTGAGATTAAGCATTTTCTGTCCAGTTTGTTTGATTTTAAATATTCCTAAGAGTTGTGGGACTGGTCTGCTTCAAGTAACATAGGCTGGAAAACTGGAAACTTGCTTACAAAACGTTCTACACAATTACCCAGTTGCAGCGAGAACTGCTTTCTGAATTTAAAGTGTCCTTTTCACTGCAAAAGTTTGCACATTATCAAATAGAACCACTCTGAAGGAATATTTTGGGACGTCTCTCAGCAGAGGAAAATGTTTCCTTGCCAAGGAAAAGGTTTTTCTGACACAGTCCTTTGTATCAAATTAATCTATTAATCTGACTCTAAAGACTTGATCAAAAATAGATAAGCACTAACTAGAGAAAAGAGTATTTTCCAATGTATTTTAACTCTATATCCATTGGGTTTAACATCTTTCTTGAAATCAGATTTACATATGAAAGGACTCCATTCCCTGAGTATATAGGAAACTGAGACATGTAAATATGCAGCTTCATTTTCAATAAACAAAATCTTTCAGTTAGAAAGAGGAACAATTATTCCAGCTGAAAACTAGAAATGGAAGCTGTCCTCGTACAGGGCACGTCTGGTTTCTGCACCATCCCTCCCACTCTCATCTCGTGGTGTCTCTTACAGCTCCTGAGGACACAGATGCCACTGTCCCTCTGCCAGGTGGCCCCGGCACCTCAATCCAGCATTAGTTCTTAATGAAAGAACTTAATAATAAAAGACCTTTTTCCTAGTCCTTCCCCCACCTTCTCTCCACTTTTACATATTTCAAAACTTCAGGGTCCATGCTGATTTTTCTGCATAAGTGCATGCTCTCTGGTTTTGATGGTGGCGTTACCAAGGATACCATGATATGTTTTACTGAAGATGGTAATAACTCTTTTTATTTTTTCCTTTCTGGACCAAAGTAATGTTTTGCTTTCCAGTCAAGAGCTGATCAAATGATAGTGCAACTTCAAGTTGCTACGGAAACCAGACTACAAAGACAAAGATACAATATTTATCTAATATCTTCCTTGCAAAAACATATTTTTCCTCTGTATGCATTTCAGAATTGTATCTTAAGCAGGTAACATCAGTTCATAAACTGAATCCAATACTAACTGTAGCAAAGTATATATGGAACAATAAAAGTGTTTTATTGCAATAATCCCCAAAGACTTCACGTGGTCATCAGATAGTAAAATTTAATATATAAATAGTAAAGAAAGCCGTTGCCCACTTTCTTCTCTGTCATTGTTCATAATACATTTTACAAAGAGCTTTATGGAATATTGACTTAGAGGAATCTGCAACAGTTTCTGCAGTCACACCTTTTGAGGTGAAATATATTTTTATTGGCCCTTCAACCAAATGGTCATGTGAAAAAAAACCCACCAAGAAACAAACAAAATCAGATATTGGGTGTTAAATCTGTTTTCTGGAACTCAAATAGACAGAAACTTTCAAGGTAGTTTTAGAAAGTAGCATTTAGGAAGATTTCCATGGGCATTTCCAGTTTAAGAGCAAAATTTCCCAGGTGAACCTGCTGGCTGGTGCAAGGGGCTGTAGTCAGCAGCTGTGCATCTCCCCAGGGCTTTGTACAAAATGGGAGACCACATTTGAGGGCAGTTTACAGAAAATGATGGATATAAAGGTTCATCAGACAACAAGGATATCGTGTCAACATGAATTAGCTCAATGCAGCAATTGGCAAACATCATTTGGACTGGAAAAGAGGACTCCCTCTCTCTTCATATCAAGAGAGACAGAATGCTAATTATACTTAGGGTTCCATCATCTACCTTTGTCCAGCTAAATTATGTTGAAGGGGTTTTGTTTGGGTTGTTTTTTGAAGTATGCACTATAAAGTCAAAGCTTGTTGGCAAGAGAATGTGACAAGAGAGGAACCCCTCAGCAGAGTGATGGCTCAAAAAAACCCACGAGCTGCTGTTCTTGTTTGAAGTTCTGAGCTCCATTGACTTGAGCATGGTTTCATGGAGCTGAACAACAGGAATATTTTGCTCATACATATGAAATAGCCCAGCTAAATTTTGGTGTCTCTTGGCTGAGTGTTTAGACTTTGCCACCTATAACTGAGATGAACAACAGCAGAGATTGATTAATCACATAAACCCCAAATAATTCCCAAGATAGGTGAGATGAATCATGTCCTGAATAGCTGTCTGTTAAACGCAGAGGGAACCCAGGCAAGAACCAAAATGAGATGTTAGGCACACAAACTTGCTGAGGTAAATCTCAGTTCTGGAAGGAGACTAATCCTAAGCAGAGGGATAAGAGACTGTGGGATGTGCAGGAAACTTGTGCTTTCACAAGCCAAGCTGGATCCCAAAGCAGATGCACCTGAGCACAGCAGTGAAGGCTCTGGGGTGTGTCTGCAAAGGGGGCACACAAATTTAAATCAGCTGGAAGTGAGAGGGCATTTAGGGAGAGGCTGCCTCTGCTTGCTGTGCTTGGACACGCAGCTCAGAGGAGGATTTGCTGCCTCTCAGGCCGTGCTGTGCCAGGCTGAACACAGAGCAGAGGCAGACACACTTTAGGAAGGCTTGTGTCTCCTTTAAAGCAGCAGGGAGCCTTTGCACAGCAGTGTGCTCTGCAGGGTGGGTGTGCTCAGTACCACTCCAGCCTTTGTGGAGTCCTTCAAGGAAACGGGATCAGCAGACTTCCCTGCAGAGAAGCAATCAAGCATGACTCTCAGGTTGGGACCAAGAAGGAGAATACGTAAGATCTGCAACAATTTCACTGGTTGGCTTTGGCAGTACACCTCTTATCTGTCCCACAGGAGGTAAAAGAGCAATGTTTTGTTGTGGTATGAGAATAAAAAAAAAAATATTTCAGAACTGGAATTTGCTTTTAGGTTATTAGAAAATCTACTCAGCTCTGCTGTGTGGTGGAGCTTGAATCCCTGTTTACTTGCTCTCCTTCTTAAACTCAGTGGCACTGAGTCTTTGCATGGGGTATCATCTCTAGTGTGACACGTGTGTCCCACCATATCACTGCTGGCAGATTTCCATCCCCCCAAAATTAGATTTCTGCTTCTTCCCTCCCTATCCCAACTCTATGTTTGTCTTTTTTTTTCTTCTCACAGCTTTTATCTCCTAACCTCAATCTGCATTTTCCATTTCAGAGTTTCATTTTCCCTTTCTTCATGGACAACTTTTGTGTCCATCACATCCCTTGAAGGGAGATAAGAGATGAGGTTCTTTTTTGTGAGCAGCAAATCCAACAAAAAGTAAATTACCGAAAAATGACAGATTCACCAGTGTATTTAAGATGAAGCCTGAACAATTATCAAGGGCCTTGCAATTAATTTCTTCATGTCTCCACCTGCAGCTTGTTAGCAATGCACCTGATTCCAGCATTAGGGGGTATGGATTCCTATTAGAGATTGTCATGCACTTGTGTAGGCACATGAATTTTTCATGCAGATGCTCCTATGGTTGGGTGATTGCTTCAGCAGAAATATTTGCTTCATCACTAATATATTAAATAGGCTGCAGACACCAGCAAAATCTGGCTTGAGAAAGGGAAAAAAGCTGGCACAGGCTGAAGCCTGTCACATCTAAATGACAGCCACGTAATAATTACTGCCATGTTATAATGCAACTTCACCTTCTCTTCTGTTATTTCCCAAATAAAAAATGATGAAGTGCTGCAGCTACCAAACCCTATGTTAGCCTAATATATTCTCATGTCAAAGAGAAAATTTCTACCAGATAAATAATGAATCCATTTGTTTCTTTGTTTCCTGATAAAAATCAAGACTGTTTGGTCCATGATTGAAGGTCAAAATTGACACTGCACTTCCAGAGAGCACAGACATTGATTGCTGGAGGGGTTTTTAGCAAACAAACCTTAGTAGATCAAGTCAATATGTACTTCAACCTTTTCACGCTGTTGATGTTTTTGTGAGAGTTAGAAGAGAGTTGAAAAGAGGCTCCTTTCTATCTGATTATAATGAAGGTTTTTAGGTGAGATTTTTTTCTGTCTTAACAAAACAAGTTTTGGGCCATGTTGCCATGGTTGTTCCAGTCTGTTCACTTTTGGAAAAAAACCCCAAATTTATCCGATTTACCTAATTTTGGAGCGCCACAAACCTAAACTCTCTGCTTTAGACTCACTCATATGGACAACAGAGAAATTCATGCAGAACTAGAGCATGGCTCAGCCCAAATCAGATTCTCTACAACCACCTGCCTTCACTGACAGCACAAAGAGCAGGAGCTCTGCAGCTCCTCAGTGGAGCAAGAGGTCTCCTCCCAGTTGTAAAGATTGGAAGCTCTACAATAGAGATCAGATCATTCCCTTCTGCTGTCAAGAAAATATTTGTTACCTGGAAGCTGAAGACCACATCTGGGGCTCACAGAATTGTGACATTCAGGCTGGAAATTCCATAGAGCAGGCTTAGTGCAAAAGACAGTGCCTGAGATGGAGGATGTGTGTGAATCTCAAGAATCTTATTTTAAAGTTGCTTTCACTCTAACCTCAGTTGTTCATCACAACTGCAACTCTTACACACAGGTTACAATTTTTTCCCCTCACAGTTTTCATATTTCTCCGAAGACTGGCTGTCTTTTTAATCTCAAAGAAACTTTTAATTAAAACAAGGTTTTGGTTATATTTGAAAAGGAAATTGGGTGTATTTTATTTGGATACATAACACAAGAAAGCATGACAGCTTCTAGGACTTCTGTTATGGCTAAACTATCATCAAACATGTCAAACACATTCTAGTTTTGTGCTGACAGATTTCAGCCTCATCATCTGCTCACGTTGCACATGGGAGTAGCTGGAACACAAATTCACTTTTGTGTGGCTGTACTTACATCAAGACACAGGTTGGATGATCATTTGGTTTGGTTCCAATTAACTCCTGGCACCAGACCCCAAACTCAGCTGTCCCAGACAGAAGCAGTTAAAACTTGGCTTTTGTCATCTCCCAGCACCGGGAGTGATGGATTTAGCAGACGGGATCACAGGGTTGTGCTCCTCCTCCTCACCTGCTGTGTGGCAGGGAAGGAGCTGCAGGGCATTGTTATCTCTGTGTTTCCATCCAAACACTGATATTTGTGCTGAGAAACACACGTTGCTTGGCAGTGGGTACAAATCTGGTGCTGGGGCTGTTCCATGGTAATTAGTCAGAGCATGGTGGTCACTGAGCTCTCAGAAAGCCTTGACTTGTGTTCACCCCTCCTAAACGTTCCACAGATCTTTCTGCACCATTTGATTAAATATTTCATCAAGATCAGTGTTCCTCAAAAGGATTCCCATGAGAATGTCTGGACTCCCAGCCAAAATATTTCCATTTACTTTTGGACTGGAAAAATCTGTGACAACAGACTTAGAAGTCATCAATGAACAGCAAAAGAAAACATATAAAACCTCCTAACGCAACAGATGAAAAACTCTACAAGTTAATCATCCCAGTTATTAAATAAATATTTATAAACAACCCATATCTTTAAACACTCGGGATCAGTTCAGAAAGGGATCAAATAAAATGAATCAATTTAAACATAAATGACATTCAAAATAAATGTTTTGACTGGTGAAGTCAATGCAGAATTGATTGAACAGCTCAGTGTGTAGAGGTTGCAGCTTACTAGGTCTAGCTTCTGAGAAAATCAGATGTTTCTCATGTTACTAAACCTTCTGTTACTTCATTTTTACCCTCTATTTAAGAAATAAAGCAGATTTATTTCTTTTTTGCAATGAGATACTAAAACAAGACCATGGCTGGAGCTGATGCTGCACATATGTGCTGTGCCCTGGAAATCTCTATTTCAAATGTGGTCGAAGGAGCCTATAGATAATTTTGGGGTGGTGGGTTCAAAGCAATCATATTTATAAGCTCTGCCATACCTATATTTAAGGTGAATGTAGGCAAAGCCCATGACCAGTTGGATTTGGCTTAGAGAATATTAAAAATATATAAAATCAAAAAAGTTAAAATTATGTAAAATAAGATTATCAACTCTGAGAGAGAAAAACAGAATATCTGGTGGGTTTTTTTTTTTGAAGCCCATAAATGTGAGAAATTCAGGCAGAATGAAGACACTTTCTGGGAATGCATATACTGCTATATGCTCAGAGAGGCATGATAGTATGTGATTATAAGGTGGAAGTGGGGACCTGCTGGGAGGAAAGAAATTTTTTTTCAGGAGAAGAATGTCTGAACTCAGAGGGAGGCTTACCTTTGCTGAGGAGGTGAACACAAAGCTAAAGCAAACTTTAGAAAGTAGAAATAGGTAAGGTTAAATTAAAAAAAAAAAAAAAAAACCACAAAAAAGTAAGCTGAAGTTTCAAATGACAGCTGCAGCAGTGGCCAGTAACCAAGCTTTGAGCTGAATTCTAGTCTGGGTGAATGAAGATCCAGACAGCAAAGTGTGATCAGTCACAGATTTCTGGGTGCTGTTAATTGGATTGCAGAGAATTAATTATTGGATCATGACTCCATCATAATACAAAGACAGGGCCAAAAATGAGCTTTGGTGTTTGAAAATAACATTTTAGGTCTTCAGTAAAGGTTGAGAAGAGACAGAGTGGGGAAGGAGAGGCTGTGAGGCCACAGATATTAACCAGGATGAGGGCACAGACTCAAGACAGCAGTTTCTTCCACTTTGAAGAATTCTTCTGTTTGTTTAGAAGGTAAAACAACTTTCCAAACAGTGCTGTGCCCAGTGGTGAGCACAAGGGAGTAGCCCTGACTCAGTGCTGGAATGCATTGTGTGAATTGTATCATCCCGTCATCGCTGCTGAACACCACCAGGACAAAAAAAACACAGACTGAGCCCTCTTCTGGTTATTGAACAGATACATTTATCCACTATTTTTTTCTACTACTTTTCACATCACGAATTTTAGGGAAGGCTTTGAAACAGGATAATGAAATTGTTCTTCTACTTCCTCCTGTTGATTGCAGGAGATTCCTCTTAGGCCTGAGTGGGCAGCTGGGCTGAGTTCTTAGAGCAGGGTGGCATTTGCTGTGAATGACCAATATGAGCAAACTCCCTGGAAGATGGGATTACTTATTTTGCAAATCTAAAAGCAAACACTTTTGAAAAATGTCTGTCCTTATTGTAAATGTCAGTGTCTTTTTAATGAATACAAGTGTTTGTGGGGAGGAAGTAGAAATGCAAAAGGGTGTTTGCTGTGCATATTCACAGGGCTGAATTTCAGCCTTAAAGAGCAAATAAGGATGGCTCTGCTAAGTTTGATTGTTATTGCTATATTCTGGCTCTTAATAGAGCAATATGCCTAGAAGAAATGGAAAAATAATTGGCCATATTTGATCCCGTATCATCAATCATCCCCCCACCCATCCATCCATCCATGCATTTAATGAGAACCACTGAAGTTTCCCTCGGAAGTAATAAACAAAAATACATCCTTGCAATTAATTCAGGCATTGCAAAATGTCCACTTAATTTTACTGGGTGTGCTAAATCAATTCTATGCTTCACTCAGTGCATTGAAAGAAGCTGGCTGGCAAGAACCTCATCTGTTATTAACTCACAATGCAAATGAAGTGAATGCCTTTTTGCTATGAATTGTCCTCTGCTTTTAAAACCGAAAGTCAACGGGATAGAGGAGGAGCTGATGCCCTGTAAAATGCAATAGCTATATTCCATTTTTCACCTGAAACCAGGTCCTAGTAAAAGCTCTGGCTTCCAGCATTCTTTACTGTGCTTTACCTTTTGAAAGAAAAAACTCCTGTCACTGTTTCGGGGAAATTCATTCTTTAAGTTCCCTCCAGGAAAGAGAACTGTTGTTCAGGTAGTGATTCCTCTAGTTAAAAATTACATCAGCATAGTTAAATTTAACTTCTGCTTGCATGAATGTCAGCAGTGCAATATTAGGTTCTGTTCTGAACATGGGCTTTTCTCAACCTTCATTGGCTTCTTTTTCATTTACATTTCCTGAGTTGATAAAGGTAATGTGGAATACTCTGGTGCAAGTTTCTGGTATTTTTTTTTTATGGCAATTTGGATTCTTTGGAGTTTTTTCCCATTTTTATCTTCATTCAAGTTTTAATGATATAAGGTTTCATTTTAAGTTAAATTTTTTTGGTTTCATACCTTGCAGCATGATAATGAGGAGCAGATAAAGAGAAGAAGGTGGAGTGAGATAAAGTTTCAACAAATAAGACATCTCAATTTCATTGAAGAGTGATTGACAATTAAAATATTTTAAATGAAAAATATGTGACTCCTCTGAGTCCCCTAATGGTTAATTAGAATGTTTCAATTGAGTTTTGAACCCTAAAGCTCTGGTTTATCCCTGGTCACCTGACTAGTGTGGTTGAGATCCATGTCACCTTACCTCAAAAATCAAAAATATAGGCTTGTAGATCTGCCATAGACAAATATTCCCTGTGTACAGTATGAGGAGGTATAGAAAAGGAATTTTAGAACTTATTTAAGCTAGGATGAATCATTTTCAGGAGATGTTTGTCTTCTGCATTAGCCAGAGAAGTGTTGAGAGGTTTTCTACTCCACATATCTCCCTTGGCTTCTGATTCTTATTTTAAAAAGTCATCCATGGCTTAAAGTGATTTGACTAATTAGCCAGAAACTGCCAATGGCTTGCTGACAACAGAGAAATATGTCCTGATGCTCTCAGCTGAGAATACTAGAACTGTAGCCCTTTCTCCCTTACCCTCACAGATTCTTGACCTCCCAACCCTCCTCAGGAGAGGATTTCTAATACCTCCTGGGTGCAGAAATACAGGGACTTATTCCAGAAAAGAAAAAGGATTTTTTCTACAGGTGAGACTCTGTCACTCCATTCAAGCAGCTAACCCTAGAATCTAGAATCTTACCTCAGGGGCTAAAACTCCTTATGCTTTGGGGTTGGCTGAAATCCTCTTAAACTCCATTAAATGCATTGACTTGGTCTGCATTGGCCACAAACTTAGAAAATTCCCTCCTGTGTAGAAAATTACTTGTATATCACTGCTGTTAAATTCACACTTCAAATAACATCTCACAAGCTCAAATAAAAAGAAAGAATTGCTAAAAAAATTGCTGTTTACTTGCTTTGTGCTTTGCTTTGCCATCATTACCATATCAGTCCCCACTTCATAAATAAATCTTGACAATGTGGTATTTAGCTGACAGGATAAAATCATAATAAATAAACATTTAAAAATGTAACAGGATACTATCAATATTTACTATGTATTAATGAACATTTGTGTCACTGCTCTTTGAATGCCATTTGGTACATAAGGATAGCTTCAGCTTATGTATGTAAAAGATAAATAGGACAAGGGGTAGTGAGTTTAAACTAAAAGATTATTGATTCAGTCTAGATATAAGTATTTTGCTACAGTAGGTGTGGTGAAAGGCTGGCACAGGTTTCCCAGAATGCTGGTAGATCCTCATCTCTGGAAACATTCAAAGTCAGGAGAGATCTCTGAGCAAACCTGATCTAGTTAAAGATGTCCCTGCACATTGCAGGGGGTTGAAATAGGTGACCTTTAAAGGTCCTTCCCAACCCAAATAATTTTTGTTTCTATCATTCTATAGCATTCAAGTTTGAACTAGTCACTCCTTTACAGTTTGGAAGGAACACAAGTACCACCAGTGGGCTGGATTCTGCACCTGGGCTGGGACAGTCCTGAAACTGAGGGGCAGGAGGCTGGAGAGCAGCTCCACAGAAGGACATCTGTGTGTTTGGGTTGATGTCAAGTTGAATATGAGTGAACAGTGTGACCTGTCAGCTCAAAAGGCCAACTGTGTAATTTCCAGGGTTTTTGAGACAGAAATATTGGAGCCTTATGTAAAAGTGCAAACATGAAGAGCACAGTAGGTACAGCTTCCAGAAGCCCCCTGTCATGTCTGCCAACCCCTTCAACATGTTTTAGATACATTGCAGCTTATCAGATATCCAAAATCCCACATGTTTGCAGAACTGACAGTTATTGATGATGGAAAAAATAAGATCACACACATAAGAAGCCAATCCCATCTTTTTGTTCAAGTTCTGTACATTTGACTGAGAGAGATGGAGCTGCTGAGATCTGTTGCCTGACCCAATATGCAAATAATCCCTTGGACGATGAAAAGCCATTGGGATTTCTCCAATAGTCTCACACAGCCTTCAAAAAAAGGTCCTGGTTATTAAATATGATCAAAAGTTGCATGAGCAACTCAGAAAGATTTTGTGTTACCTTTAGGGAAAGTGTTGAAAAAGTGGGTCAAGCAAGCCAATCAGCCAGGAGAGAGACAAAAGTCTGTTATCAACACAGATAAGCTTTGGAGCTTGTTACCAGGTAGGACAGTGAAGTCTTTGAAGTGCTTGTAATTGTTTATGTCTTGCAGTTTTTAAATAGACAGATGGAATGGGCCTTATTTTCAGGAGGCATAAACCAGGTCCCTTTGGTTTACATCAGCTTTGACCTCCAGGACAGTGACAAGTGTGTTCACAGTAGATTTATCTGTGGGTGGCAGAGTGGACTGCTCCGTGACAGACAGGACTGACTGGCAGGTGATTTGTGTCTTTTTCATTGACTTGCTGAGAGGGTTATTAGCTCCTGAGGCAGGCAGAAGAGACAGCTGAGTGCTGCAGGAGGCAGGTGGGAGCAAGGCAAGAATAGGGATTCCTTTCTGTGTGCTTTACCCCTAGGAAAAAGAGACAGCATTGTGACATTGTGAACAAGTGATGTGATGGCAGCTGTAGCCCTTTCTGAAAGCACCACTTGCCCTTCCTCCCTCATCCATAACACATCTGCCACATCCCTCACTCATCCCTCAGGACAGACCCAGGATAGACCCAGGCTGTTTCCAGTGTTGCAGCAAAATTTAGGCTGAGAAGATCTGCTTGATGTTTACTGCTCTGGTCTGGCTGAGAATGTGGTGATCAGTCAGAGGCTGGGCTTGATGATCCTGGATTCTGTGCCAGTCTAAATGATTCTGTGATTGGTTTGGCCTGGGCTGGAATTGTAGCTGCGCTCCCTAGAATGAGCCTTTTTCAGGTTCCTCTGCCTTTCTGCAAATCCAGCTGGTCTTGCTCAGCAGCTGAAAATTATATCTGAGAGCCCAACTAGAATAACCTGGGGTTTGACTTGGTGTTTCCACAATTGTAACACAGGGAGAGTCATATTTAGAAGTTATCTAAAGTGCTTTGAAAACTACAAAGAAGCCCCAAACTACAAAGAAACCCCAGCTCTGAATTTTCATTTTTTTCTAGTACAATCCTTTCCCATGAAACTTTTCTACCTTGGTGAAAGTGCATTCCCCCTCCCCCCCTTCCCCCCCCCCGCCTTTGAAAACTGTATTTTGCAGTTTTCAATGTTTTCTCTTGCCTGAGAATGGGCTCAAAATATGTGTGATAATGCTGAAAATTTTCAGAATAATTTCTTCTTTTTCAGAGTAATTGGGAGGATTCAAATAGCATGGCGGGGGAGGGTGGGTCTCATGTTTTTAATGTTTTTTTCTTTTCTATTTCCCTACCAATTCTATCAGGAACAGTAGCTGTAAATGCTGTTCCTCTCTGGTAGGATTGCACAGCATGCAGCCAAATTAGCCTCTGTCTGCACAGCCTGAACTTGCAGTGCAGCTGAGCTGCTTTTACTCCACATTCCCCCATTGCTGGGTGGTCCTTGGACCATTCCAATTCCAGGTTCCCCACCCAGTGCCAATCCCCTCAGATCCTTCTGTCCCCAGTGCTGAGGCCATACCCCAGAGCTCAGTTGTCACACTGTGTTTTACTTAGTTTGGAAAAACAGGTGTCTGCCAGGGAAAAACCCAGAGCTTCCCCTGGAATTGAGAATTTAAACCCCTTCCCTCTGAATTATTATAATTTTGAAATTAAGGAGCTTTCAGGCAAAAATATGGGAATAGGAATAACAGTTCTTTACTAGGAATATTAAAAATGTAGTAGTACACAAAAAAAGGGCAAATTAACAAAAAAAAAAAAAAAAAAAGGAAAAACTTTGACAAAATATGACCTGACACCCTGTTGGTCAGGGTGTTGGTAGCAGTCCAATCAAGTCCTGCTGGAGTGACAGATGTGGTTCTGTTGAAGCAATGGTCCTGTAGAAGGATGTAGTTTTCCTCTGAAGGTCCAGTGGAGGTGAGATGGGTCTGGTCTCCCTCTGGGAATCCAGTGCAAACAGGCTGTGCTGGTGTTCTGACTCTCAGGTTTTATCCAGGTAGGAATGCTTGGCTCCTCCCCCTGGGTGGAGCATCTCTCAATGGGATGATGTAATTGTATCAGCCATGCAGTGAGCCTGGATGGCCCATGAACAGCAGATATCCCCTGGAGGGAGGATGGGTCGTGGAAGAGATAAAAACACTGCCCCACCTGGTTTTAACAGCTGGCCCATTAACAGAAGATACCTGCCACCTCCCCCCTGGAATTATGAGGAATGGGTTATCCAAGAGACAAAGAAAAACACCTCTCCAGCCAGTTTCAACAGATGGCAACTAGAATACACACTTTTGGTTATGTATTGCAACCCATGTGCTGCTACAGCAGCACATTCCCCTCTCTGCAGCTTTTCTTTCCATTTCCCCTCTGGGACAGCAGCTGGGGAAGTTTGCTTGTTAGCAGTTTCCATTGCCCATCCTTCTTTCAGTGGTTTGGGAGTGCTCTGTAGATCTCTTCCAGCAAACCAAACAGCAAATTACATATAACACCGCAGCAGGTGTTTATCTGCAGTTTAAGAGACAGCATATTAAATTACTAAGGCATAGAAGGGTTTAGGTTGCAAGGGACTTTGAAATTCATCCAGCTCCCCCTGGGGAACAGGACACCTTCCACTGGACCAGGTTGCTCCAATCTCCATTCCAGCCTGGCCTAAGACACTTCCAGGGATGAAAAAACAAACCCACGTCTCTTCTATATGAATTGATATACCTGGTTTAGCTCCTCACCTGTTGTGCAGGAAAAAACAAAAATCATATTGATTACAATCAAGGTGTCCTGAAAATCCCTGAGAAAGGGACTGGAATAATGACTGAACACAAATTCTGAAGTGAGGCTTAAATAGTTAAAATAGCTACAGAGGCCTTGTAAGAGTGAATAAACAAAAGCACGGGGATGAGTTTCACTTCATGCAAGCTTTTTGTTTATTTGTATTCAAATAAATTAAATTTTTTAAAAAATGGAATCGTAGGATTTAAAAATAGTTTAATAATTCCAGGAAATGTGTAGGCAATGAAAGTGATCAGATTTCTTCTTTAGCTCATTTGGAAGAATTTATGCATGTTCTGAAATTACCTATATTTCAGTATGCAAGCAAATACAAATAGTGATAAAAAAGTTGAGCCAATATTAAATTGAATCTCCCATGTACATAAATAAACATTAAATTTCTGCCACCATGCTATCAGTCAGGTTGGCGTGCAGATGTGGTATTTATACCCTAAGGAATTGTTATTGCTTCACTAAGACTTTTCTCTATAAATCACTCACAGGAGACAGACTGAAGAAAATTAAGCAAGAAAATCATCAACACCTTGCACGTGATCTGGGAAGAAATATATAAATACTTATATCCATCTAATTTCTATTTAAGTAAGCATATTTCTTTGAAGCTGGATGCCTATGAAAATTCCACAATGACAGATGTTTCATTGAAGGGAACTTAATTGAACTGTAGCTGGTTAGGCTCTTAATTGTAAAGTATGGGCTCCCCCATGGGCCTGGGTGGATCTATGGGTTTGGCACCATTTCATCATTGCTTTCCCCCCTCTTTTCTGTTTAGAAACAACAACAACAGCTCTCAATGCCACTGTCTCTACTTTCATTTTCTGGCTTGGTTTGGGTTATTTTTTGTATTGAGGAAGAGTTCATAATTTCTAATGGAAGCACTCCTTGGATTCTCTCAATAATAAAGGAATACAGTTTTCTCTTTTCGAGCCTCACAGCAGTTTTGAGGGGTTCCTGTATAGAGACCTACACATGTGGTTAAGGAAAAACACTTTGCAGTCACATTCGCAGCAAAGGGACAACATCTGAGTCTTTTGGTTCAAAGATGGTCTACAAAAAAAAAAAAAATTAATTAGGTTTGGGGCAAAGAGCAGTATTTAAAACATGCTATAATGTCCTCCAGTCCTATCCTGTCCCCTTTTTTGCAGTTCTGTGCCTATATGATAATAATTACACCATCTCTTTTCATGCAAAATGAACAATTTTCTCTGTAATGAGTGCAAATATGGTTTCTTTAATACAAATCAGAGAAATATAATGATATGGACACGTTAAGTTTCTATTATCAATAAATGTTTTCCTTCTCTGCTGGCAGGCAACGTTTTCCCCTGCTTTCAAATGAATAAGTATTGTGTGCACAAATTAGGAAAAAAACCAAACCAGCTCAGAAAAGAAAATGTTTTTGCTTTGCTTTCTAAACCTTTTCAGTTCAACAGTCTCGGGAAACATTCACTGCAGTTTTAGACAATCTTAGAACTGCATGTGGTGGAAATAAATTAGTACAAAATACCTTTTCAGGAATCATCTGATGGATGTGAAGAAAAACAAATGCAAGACAGAGGTGGAAAGCTAAATAAGGGTGTGAATATTAATCATTCAACAGCTCAGCGATAGATATCTGTGCAGAGACACAATTTCTCAGCTGGTGTAAATCAACAGAGACCTGTCAGAGCTGTGCTGATTTATGCCAGCTTGGGATCCAGCTTCATGTTGCTCCTAAAACAGGAGACAAGATGTCTCTTCAAGTTTGCTCATATAAGTAAGGGAGGAATTTTAAAGAACTAGAGGACAATCAAGAAATCTCTTTGTAAAGATACTACTTCACATTACCATATTTTTATATTTGTAAGGGTAGATACCTTTCCTGGAATGTGTGTCCAGTTAAACAAACATCAGAATTTTGTTGGGAAAATTAAGTTCTAATTTCATGTGTAATAAACCACTTCCCTTTTGACTGTGGCCAATGAAACATAAGGGAAGAAGTTTCATGTTTTGTTTGGAGAGTGCCAGCAGGTTTAATAGCAGAGCTGTAAGAACAATGATGGGAGTGAGAAGTTCACCATCATTTTAATTTACAAAACACAGGAAGCCTGCAGTGCAATACATTGTGCCTGTTAATTAGTTTTCCACATAAATAACTTTCCAGGTAGTATGGAAACATTGGCCAAGAAAACAAAGCAATTTTATATTAGCAAAAATGATAATATGAACTAGAAAAATATGGCTGAGAAAATAGCATTTTCCCCCATTTATTTGTGTTGTTTTTTATTGATACCTAATAACTAACCAGATATTTGAGGCCTAGTGATACCTGAGCAATCTGAGCTTTAAGGCACAGAGGTGAGCACAGCTCTGGAGGAGGGAGTCCCTCTTCATAGATTTCCCCAGGGCTCAGTGGAATACCTTTGCATTAGACAACTACGTTGCCTTTCCTTGGGGCTGTAATCCTTTCAGTTTGATTATAAACAGTCATCCATAAGCAATTATGGATTGGGAGCAAATCTGAGGAAGTCAGTGAGACTGTTGCACAAGGAAGCAGCAAAGTCTGAACTTGGAAAGTTTTGGTAGCCTTGGCTGGCAGGGAGAAGCCTAGAGAATATGAAGGAAACCAATTTGCTCACATCTGCAGAAATTACCTGTGAGACAACCAGAGGTGAGTGGGCCAGGTGGGAGTTGTGGTGAAGGGCAGTGTCAGGAGGAAAATCTCCAGGTTCTCATTCCAACTTTCTTTTAAATCAGGACTGACATCAAAGCTAGAGCAAGTTTATGAGAACGTTATCCACACAAGTTCTTAAAACCCTTGAGGACAGAGGTGGGCTTACCCCTCAATGCACACATTTTTGCAGCAACACAGTGAATAAATTTTCTTTTAATCTAACCACAATGTTCATTTTTGCAACTTGCACTGATAGCATCTTTTCACAACCTGAGTAGAGCCTCCCTTTGTCATCCTGAGGGCACAGTGTTTCCTCAGGTACAGCCTGCTGCCCACCCTGACCCCAAGGGGTTTTATTCAGAGCTGAGGCTCCTGGTTCGTTGTTCCCCAGCCTCTACTGACACATGGGGCTGCACCATCTTATGTGTGGGATTTCACATTTGTTTTATTAAGAAATGTATTTATTTATTTATTTAAAATGGGAAGGGAGGAGTTACTGGCGTATAAACATCCGCTAATAGACATATTGTGCTAAATGGACATACTGTAATAGACATACCATGCTAATTCCAGAGGGGTTTTCCAACAGGACTTCGTGGCAGAGCAATGGATAGCTCAGGAGAAGACGGATGCTCTTGCTGAATGGTTACTGGGGTTTGTGTGTCAAGGGGTTGGCAGACAGACTTGAACTTTCATCCTGAATAAGCTGGCATTGAAATTATCAGCAAGAGTAGCAGAATTCCAGGCTGCAAGACTTTCTGGCACGGGATGTTGTGCTGCTCCAGCTGCTGGAGCAGTGTGACCCCAAGAGCACCAGAGCAATGCAAGTAAATATATTGTTCTAATTGTTGATAGGATTGGTGGTGTATCATCAAAGAGATGGGAAAATCTGCTGTCACTTACTCCAGCTGCCAAAATGTATTTGCTTTGTCATAACTCAGATCAAGAATTTACCAAAGCAAGGAGAAATTTCCTTTGTGTCTGGTATGAAGTGTTTCACAAGTGCTTTAAAACAACGCTTCTTAATATAGAAAAAGGAACCCAAAATTATGAACTCCTACCATCTTGGCAATTTATTTTCCTATCTCCTTTCATAAAATCAGAGTGAAAATTCAAATGTAATTTTCAGTATATTTTTCAGCTTCTGCTATTTGGAATGTGATTTCAATTTTTACATTTCATTCAATGTTATGAAAACATTTAATTTTTATAATGTTTTTTGATGTAACTCAGAAGAATTTCTCACTTTCTAGGTATTGGTAAATATCAACTAAATAACCAAACATACACTCTCTGCATATGATGACTTATATCAACTGAATTTAATTCAATAGCAAATCACTTAATTTAATTCAACAGCATTCCAAAATTCCAAACACTAAATATAGATAAAAAATAGATTTTCTTACACAAGAATTATATTTTTTTAAATTTTGTTTTCTTTCATAACTCTGTGAATCTTCTGTCTTGCTTTTTACAAACTCCAATTTATGACATTGTTTTTAGATATAGAACAATGTTTGATACTTGTTAAAAATCCACCATTGAGTTTGATTTTACTTTATTCCCTTAGCAAATTTTGAATTTCTTATCACAGTATTTCACTGATCTATACTTGCTGGTTTTATCCAGGTCCATTCCCCTTTCCCTTCTTCCTAGATCTAGGGACTAAAAAAATCTGTGTATTTGCAGGAATTTGCCATTGTTTTACACTGCATAACCATAAAATGTTTCTGTACTATTTAAAGGTAAATAAATCAGTTGTGTAGAATGAGTAAAAGCTATGAAACATCCAGATGGAGCTTTCTACCCATCAAAAAGGTAATCAGCATTTTGCTTAGCAACCACACTTTAATTATGCCAGTTAATCTTGGAGGTGGGAACAGAAGTGGGAAATCTGATGCTTAACTAAAATTGATTGACTCCTTAAAATGTCCTTGAATAGAAGGAGGGGAATAACCTGGCCTTTGAAAACCAGTACATAAACAAAGTATAGTTAAAGTGATTTCATCATTTGAAGGTGTTTGATCACTTGTACCTTTGATGTCAGCAGTGTTACAATCTTTAGTAGTTTTGATGATAATCTTTTGAAAGGAAACAATTTTGAGGGAGGGAATAATAAGGTTGCTGCTTCTTCAAATCAAGGAAAAACATGTTTTACAATAAAAATGCAAAACAAAAATATGGTAAAAACAGCAATCTGTTAACCAACCGCTCTTCCTATTGTTTTTTTTTTTTTTTCTACAAGTGGATTGACCTGGTGATAACCATGACTACCAGAACAAATTGGAAATAATCAGATCACACATAAACAAATGGAATAATTTATTATCCCTCTACAACTTGTGAGAAGAGGAACCTTCAGAGACAAAGTCACCTCATCCCCAGAAGATGTTTAACACAGGTCAGGTGAGTCACCTGTCTGTGTGCCTTGTTTGTATATGGTGGAAGAAGAAAAGATATTCCTCTGATAAAATGTGGATATCTATCTGGTACTGAAATAATATGAATTACCACAGTCTAAAATATTTTAGAGGAATCTCTACTTAACCACCTCTATTTTCTTCCACTTCCACAGAATCTTGACTGTACAAAGGAGCCGTAGAAACCTCAGCGTGGGTGAAAGTTCTTCACAGCCCTTGTGTTTCAGATGTAGTCAAACCAATTGCTGCTTTGTTCAAATTGGGCTAGAGCTTCTAACAGAAAAAGATAATAAGAAATTTTATTGGGGTCCTTGGCATTCATATGAGAACAAATGGCAGAAGCATAGTAAAAAATAAAATCAAATTAATAGTACGTTAAATCACCTAATGAAATTGATTCCTCAGGATTTGAAGGAATGAATCCCATGAAAATATTTTATCATGTATGGTGACATTATTATGATTATTTTTCATGTTTTTTGCTGCTTCCATGCAATATAAATGATGTAAATATAAATAGTGTAAAACAATAGCAAATATGTAAATATATAAGTATACATGTATACATGTGTGTGCATGTATATAAGTTCATAAATACGTATAGCTGTGTATGTGTATATATATATATACACACAAAATTAATCCTGCAAATATTTGAATTAGGAAAGCTCAAGGATCTTCTAGTGACATTGAGGCTTCTTTTACAGCCTAAAAGCTTCAAATCAAACCAAACCATACCTAACAAAAATGAAGTATCCACTATAGTGACAAAATTCAAAATTAATAGAAACCATCCATTTGAAATGAGGAATATCTGTGAAAACTTGGTGTGTTCCTGAACTCCTGAAAAGAGCTGGAAGAAGATAACCCTGGAAACAGTGAAGAAGTCTTGCACTAACCTGAAATTTGTTAAAATCAGTTCCACACCTTACTCTAGAGGCACTTTTATAAAGAATTCTGTGGTGGTTTCCAGCATCAGGACCTCCTTGTGGTCAGCCTATGTTTAAATCCACTCCCTGTATGTGCCCAGTCTGGCTATGGAGAGAGTTCTCACCCCTGAATGGCCAGAGAGGAGAAAAGTGAGATTGAATTCCACTGACTTTATGCTGAACATCCAGAAGTTAACACAACTTGCCAGTTTAATTTTCAAAAAGCTGATTCCTATGCGTTTGATTGAAAGAACCTGTATGACACCAAGATCATCTTCAACTGCACCATCTGGTAGCAGCTCATCATCTTACAGGAGCTAAGTGTGATGAAAGCCCATCTGACAATTAATGCAGATGTCTCTTTAGGGGATTTGTGGTATATCTCTCTTTCACCAGCAAGATTATGATGCAAAAGTCTCTTTGGGCCTGATTTTTTATCCCATTCTTGTGGATTTTGAAATGGGACCTGAACAATTGATACAAGATCTGCATGTTAGCAGTAAAGTCATGTTAGGGGTGAATCATAAACTCTCCTCTTCAGGCTAAGAAAAATAATCATAAATTTTCCTTCCCTTGCTGAAATTTAACAATCTGCCAGGTGGCAACTACCATTTCAGAGACATATGCTTGAAAGGCAGAATGTCTATCCAGTCATCCTGAGACAATTGCCCTCACAAATGTGATTCCAGTGATAGCTTTACTGGATTTGGAGCCTTACAGCAAAATTAAACTCACAGTCCCAAAGGCTTTTAAAAAACACTTGGCCTGATGATAGAATCACTCTGTGCCAGCAAATGCTTTATTTTTCTTTTTTCTTTTTTTTCTCATCTAGAGTATCCCCAAAGTGGATAGGGCATTGTTTCTTGTCTTTTAAAGATGCAATTGGTAGCATTTTGAGTGAAGATGCAGACATCTGGAGCAGTGCTGAGCCAAAATTTCTGTTGTCTTTTCTAATACTGCTTTTTCTTCACATTTGCTGGAGGGTAAAAAGTAAGAAAAAGCAAACCAAAGCAATACTCCCCCTACACACACCCCCACAAAATCTTGCATCTGCCCCTTTGGAGGCCTGAATCAAGGCAGTGGAAAAAAGTCTCATGGATTTAGCTGTTATGTTTAAACATAAGGTATCACTCCCTTCCACACTTCTGTCAAAGCTCCCAGAGCATGACCTGGACAGATTTAATAAATACATAAGTCTGGGAAAAGGAGCCGTGCCTTGCTTCATGATCTTCAGTCAGTGGGTATCTCCTACAAAACTTAAGCTCTCCACGGTTTTTTTTTTGCAGTTCACGAAGGCTTTAATTGATCTTATTTGTGCTAATCCCTCCAAGCTAGTCATCCATCTTGCTTTTCAGATGAAGCCTATGTGGTTTTCTTAGACTAAATTGGGGTACAGAGATGCTCTTCTCTTTGGCCAGTTGCCTCAGCAATTCATGAAAGGGAGCAAGAAATTAAAAAATACTTTTACATAAACCAGTCAGAATCACATGAAAATATTTGCTTTTTATTTTTTCTGTCATTCACAGAATCATGGAATCATTTAGGCTGGAAAAGAATTTTAAAGTTGTCAAGTCCAACAGTTAGCCCAGAACCAACACTAAATCATGTCCCTAAGCACCTCATCTTCACATATTTTAAATATCTCCATGGACAGTGACCCGACCACCACATCACATTGTCCTATTTTCATGACAGGTCTCACTCCTCACAGCCAAAACTCTTTCACAGTGCTTTTCCCAGCAGCAAAATTTATTGACTGAGGCTTTAAAAGTAGAAAGAGCTAAAAAAAGTATGAGCAGGTGTTCCTGCCTCCAACAGGTATTTCCAGCAGAGGTATTTCGTATCTTTGATGCACCCATCTGTGTGGTCTTACCTCAGGTGATTAGTGACTCTAAAAGATGTGACATTTGCAGCTCAGTGATATTATGTACTGGCCAGCACTGTATCAATCACAGCTGCCAGATGCAAATGCAGCCTGTCACCAAAAGAGATCCCTTTTCCCAAAGCAGTTTTATGTCAAGATGAGAGCAGCATGCTCCTTCCTGAGCTAACACAGAGCAACTCCAATAAAGTTCATGGAGTTATACAAAACTTAAACTAGGTTACATCGACCCATATATCATAAAACCTTATTTTATCTATTCCCTTTTGAACTCAGCACTGGCTGCAGAGATGTCAGTGATGCTACTGCTGACCCAGAGGGGTGTGTGTAAATCCGTGTGTTACTACTGGAACTAGCTGGAATTTTTTCCATGGGCTGGCATTACACTTGGGGAGCACTGGCTGTGAGAATGTAATATGGACCTGCAATAATTTAAACAGCATCTACAGGACACTTTCCTAGAACAGCATCTGAGAGATGTTCAGTAGCCTCCCAGCTCACTTTAACCCTGGGGCACCTGGGGGACACCTGAGTAATTATCCTGGAAGTTTTACTAGAATTGCCTCCTAGATTCTTGCATCTTTGGACTATCCCATGACTGAATTAGGAGTCTCAAACTTCTGGATTTCTTTGTGCTCTAGAAGCAATAGGAGACTGCAGGTCTATATCTGGGAAATTCAGGTGTCTGAATTTATGATGGATGAACACTGAGGCTTTCTGGAATGCTAAAAGTTAGAGCAGATTCAGAAGGGTTTCAATGGGTTTAGTTTTATTAAACCTGGCCACAGTTAGTGTCTTTAAACCCTGTGTGGGCCTTTACAACACCTGCTGGGATACCACTCCAGGGAAACACGGTGCTTGTTTACCAATTGCAGGCATTTCTCACAGAGTTTTAAAGCTTTCTACTCTTGCAGCTTTGAAATATTTATAGATGCTTGTAATGACTGAAAGGCCTTCTTGGGAAACTTTCGAGCTGTTGTTTTAAAAATGCATAAGTATGACTTGCTCTAACAGCTTTTTCTGAATTTAGATGCAAGACACACCTCCTGTTCACTACTTGCTCACTCATTCAACATTTGTGTTGGTAGAAGAGAGGAAGTCTAGGCATTTTATTTATCAATTTGCCTTTAAGACCATTAATATTGCAACAGTGGTTATGGCTCTTTCTTCTGAGCAGCAAGAGATATGCAAAGGATTTGTTGACAAAGAATATAATATTTAAATATAAATATAAAATATAAATATAATATAAATTTATATTTTTTGTCACTATTGTATTTTACCGTATATGAAAAATGAACTATATGATCTTTAAGGTCCCTTCCAACCCACACCATTCTGTGATTCTGTGGAGTTCTCCTTGGAGACAGAACCAGTTATCCTTTTCTCAGCCCTGCTCTTTTTGTGCCCATCAATCTGAAATTCTCTGATGTTTGAAACTCTACAGAGGAGCATGGTGGGGAGAAAAAGAAAGATGAAATAATTGTTGTTGGGTATTTTCAAATAAGTGGCAAGCTTTCTAGTTTTGCATCTTAGTTTCCAGTTCAGTTACAGGTTATCATTATAAAAGATATAAAATAATAATAACAACAGCAGTTATAGCAATTTTCTGAAAATATTATTATGACATCATCAATATTATCACTTAAAAACTTTACAGCTTACAGCATTTTATAAAAAGATCACTATTATAATCCCTATGGCTTTTTAAATGGACGGTAAAACCAGGGAGTAAAGACAGAAATTCATTTGTTCAAGGTCACTCCACAAAGCACCAGAAAAGCCATGAATTGAAATCAGGTTCTCCAGTCCCCAGCCAGCTCTTTAACTTATGGCCACAATGCCTCTTACCAAGGACAGCAGGCACTTAGGGGAACAAAATACCACAGCATTAAACAAAAAGCACCACATTAAAGGTTTTTTCTTTACACATTTTATAGTCCATTCCCTTTTATGAATTCCAGAAATTCACATTTATTTGCTAGGTACAAAGGAGAAAGACATGGTGCCCAATGACTGCAACTGTTAATAAACTTTTTGCTCAGCAGGTTTTCTCAGAATAAAAGGTGGAGGGAGAGTCTTGCAGGTAGCATGTTGTTATGATTTGGAAAGACAGGTGTCTGCCAGGGAAAGCCAGAGCCTTCCTTGAATGGAGAATTATTATCCCTCCAAATTATTATAATTTTGAAATTCAGGGGCTCTCAGGCAACGGTATGGGAATAGGAATAACAGTTCTTTATTAGGAATATTAAAAATAAAAATGTAGTAGTACAAAAAAGCAAACAAACTAAAAAGAAAACACTGACAGAGTCAGAATACAACCTGACACCCTGTTGGTCAGAGTGTTGGTAGCAGTCCAATCAAGTCCTCCTGCAGTGACAGATGTGGTTCTGTTGGAGCAGAGGTGATCCTGTAGGGTGTAGTTTGCTCTGAAGGTCCAGTGGAGGTGAGATGGGTCCAGTTTTCCTCTGGGAATCCAGTGCAAACAGGCTGTGCTGGTGTTCTGAATCTCAGGTTTTATCCAGGTAGGAATGCTTGGCTCCTCCCCCTGGGTGGAGCATCTCACACTGGGATGATGTAATTGTATCAGCCATGCAGTGAGCCTGGATGGCCCATGAACAGCAGATATCCCCTGGAGGGAGGATGGGTCGTGGAAGAGATAAGGAAAACACCTCCCCAGCTGGTTTCAACAGATGGCAGTAGAATCCATACTTTTGCTTACATCTTGCATTGCAACCTAAGACCCATATATAAGGAGTAAAGTATAGTTACTATTGCTATTAGTGTGTTCAGGTGAAGAGAAGATTTAAGAACAGAGTATAATAATTGTTGAAACACCAGAGTGTTCAGGTGAAGAGAAGATGTAGACAATACATGCATGGTTTGGTTAGTAGACCTAAACACTCTTTTCTTTCCTGCCTTTTTCAAAGATTATAGAATTAAAGAGTGGCAGAAAGGTTTGAATTGGAAGAGACCTTAAAGATCCTTCAGTTCCAACTCCCCTACCATGGGCAGGGACACCTCCCACTAGAACAGATTGCTTAGCACTGCCTAAGGCAAAATCTCAGATTCTCATATTCTGATATGATCTGGAATAGTGAGGTATCATCAAACACCTCAAAACATTAATCATCAGTCAGCAGTTAAGGCTCAGCTGTTTCCACTCACCAGTATTCCAGTTTCTGAAGCTATTTCCAGCTCTAGATTTGTTCATGGATTTTCTCAGTGTCACTTTATCCAGTGTGATCTGACAACAAACAAACCAAAAACCCAAACCAGGAGAGATACCAAGAAGGTGGGAAAAATCTACGTTTGTTGATGGCCTCAGAAGTTAAGTAAGACACTAATTTGTGTGCAGTGTTCTTTGTCCAGAGGCAATCCCTACTGCCAATTATTGACATCATTTTGATTAGTTCAGCAAATCTCAACGATCCATGCTGCATTAATAATGTGCTGTAGGTATTAGCAGGATGTGTGAAGAACTTGCTCTACTGACTATGGGGTATTCCCACTAGAGAATATTTGTAGAAATGTAATAAAAATAAGGAAGCTATTAAGAGCTCTGGATTCTCAATGACTTGAAGAATTTGGGGCACTTAAATTTTTAAAGATTTTGCAATTTTTTTTCTAGATGGGGAAAATAAATAGATTTAAAGCAGTTTAAAACAAAACAAAATGGAACAAAAAAATCCCAAACCAAACCATTGAATATCAGTTTTCTAATCTTCCATTTTAATATAATTTTGACACTAAGCTTGGTAAGTAAATGTAGTGGGTCATATTTTCCACTGATGCAAATATTTCAGGATACACGGGGGAGTTTTGAGATCTGTTTCTGTTTTCCCCAGTGTTTCATAAAGGACTGTGGATCACTCTAATAAAGAAGGATGGCAGCTCTGTCCAGATGTTAATTGCTTCTTCATTGTGGGAAATGTGCACAGATAGATTGCATGAATAATTGAACTGTGTGGCCAAACAGTGAGAAAGATATAGATTAGGTGAATCTGAAAAGCCTAAATGTATGTGTGTGTTACAGGAAATATTCCATTCAAATGAGGATGATTATTTAAAAAAAAAAGCAAAATAATAAAAAGGTGGCATTGAAAAGCAGCTCTTTTCTGATGGATGGAGAAAAGAAATTTGAGCCTTCTTCCACTTTGTCTTAACCACTGACATGGTATCTCTAGCAAGGATATCACCATATGATGTTTCATTTCCATGAGACTAAAGAAATCTCCAATTACAATTTTTGAGCAACTGATGTCTGATTTGTAAAACTTTAGGATAACTGGAATCTGAGCCTCATGATAAATTTATTATTTTACCACTGTGGTAAAATGATAAATTTATTATTTTACCACTGTGGCTACTAATGGCAGCGACATTAACACCAACACCAACACGATTGTTTTCACTATGACCAGCATGAGACTTTTCAGAGAACTCAAATGGGTGTGAGGAAATGTTTAGGTACTCTGAAGAGCAATGAACAATTTGATTTATTTAGATTCTGATGTCATTAAAATTGTCACACCTGTTTGACACTGTAGATAAGACTATGAAGAATGTCAGATGTTTGGATTTATCAAGAAAACTGAAACATTTTTCTCACCAAAGACTTTAAAAATACTGTCAATTTCCTTTTGTTCCAAACTCATTGTTTGCTTTTTGCTTTTCCAAGAGAGGTCATCAAATAACCAATATTCTTCTCTTTTTTAAAATGTTTTCTTCCATGGAAAACCATATATTTTCATTAAGACCTGAAAATATTTTCATTGCAAATTATTTTCTTTCAAATCTCCTCATATCAAAATAATGTTCTTATTTGTTTCCATTTCTGAATGAACTTAATAAGGAAGTTTTCTGAGAAAACTTAAAAGTGTAGATAGAAATGAAATATTTGAGTATTTTCAGTTAGCCAAAAGCAAAATGCAATTTCCTATGCAAAACAATTGAACTATCACTTCAGCAGTTTGAAGAATGATTCCTAGGAAAAGGAGCAATTATATAAAAAGATTAGACCCAATTTTTTACTTTATAATAAGCAGCATAATTTAGCCAAATAGATTGGGTTTCTTCTCATCCAATTTAGGATTAAATTAAGTTCTTCATTTCACCAATACATACCTGAATTAAATAAAAAAGCTTGGACTTCTTTATACACTAAATTTGCTATCATATGAGCTAATGCAGAGATGCAGGCACCAGCCAAGCACTGAGAAATGAGTTAATATTTTCTAGAGGTGAATGGGTTGATTGTTTTCTCACTTTTTAATGTCTGTAAATCTTAAAATATAACAATAGGAAAAGAGTTCAGTGTATGTGTGGATCATGTGTTGTTTGCCACTCTGAAACAACCCTCCTACCAAAAATACTCAAAGTAATTTAATTATTAAATATAGAAAAATATTTTAACAGCTATGAAAAACAGTATAAATAGCTTTAAGATTAGAATATTACTAGAAAATGAAGTAATAACATTTATGTCCATTACTTTTTTCCTTTTATCATTAAATCTACTTTGATGTCATAGAAATGGATGGATGGATGAAGGAACAAATTACTCAGAGTACAAAATATCTATTATAAAAAGACTGCTATACATAGAATATAATATTCTTATTTAATCCAAACATGTGCACTTTAGAAGTACATTATATGGTGCATTATAATAAAGCAAAAAGAGTAAATCCATGGCTGTGATTTTTCTGGTCAGTGTCATTCTCTGTAGTCATTCTCAAAGACTTCCCCTACTACAAATAAATCAAAATATGTGCTTTTTCAGAGTTTTATACTTTGATTCTTTAAATAAGTTAATACAGATCTTTTTCTCTAAATGAATAAAACCTATACACAGAGGGACCCTCAAATATGACATATTGGGATGTCTCAAATGGGAAATAGATTAAATCTGTAAGGATTGGACCAGGGTCTTTCAACAGCATTGAGGTTTGGTGGTTAATCTTGCAAAGTGCAGGTCTGTCACTGAAAATGAACCCTAAACCTTGAATCTTATTTTCCAATGAGAGTTTTAAATTGAAATTTATCACTGTCCCTCATGAGCATTTAAGAGAGATTTTTAAATCAGTTGAAGAAAGCAAGAGCCCAAAGAACTTTAGATTCCTATATATACATTGCCTACTCAGCCATGGAAAGCTTGTCATAGCAAATTCCACGGTGTGATTCCTACTCCAGCTGTGTTTTATTAACTTCTAAAAGCAGAATTAGGGGTTTCTATATATTGGGATTTTCAAAAGTCCTTAATTCCCAGGTTTCAATTAAATTGCTCAGCATTTTTAAACACCAAAATATCTTTCAATATCAGCTTCAAAGCCCCTGGTCTTGGTACTCATTGCACACAATCCCCTTAATTATAAGAGCTGAGCACTTTGCTGTAGTTAATGGTTTTTATCCCTGTGAGACAGGAAAATGCTCTCACAGCTTTGATAGCCTCGGAATGGCTCATGCAATAGATTTAGAGGCTTTCCCAGTGCCACACAGAAAGGCTGGGATGAGGCCAAGCAGTGAACTCATGCTCCTCAAGTTCATGCCACAGTTCTATCTGGTAACCTCTCTTTGTTCCTGGAAAATCCAGAGGGGGAGAAGATCATGGTTTAAGTACACTTTTGTGGGAATAGGGTAAAAAGTGAGTCTGTCATTTCTTTTAAGTGCAGCTAACAAGCAATGTGTAAATTCCCATATGAAGCTGTTTTGAGAATGAGAAGTTCCTTGAACACAACATTCTATTCTGAGGGTGAAAAATAAGTGCACCTGTAATAAGGAGGGATTTGTCACATGAGAATCAGTAAAGAAAATATGCAAACAATCCAAGAATACACAGAATCAATGGACAAGTAAAACACCATTTACTAACCAACAGAATAATTAACAAGAAAGCTATTAATCAATTAGAAGTTGCCCTTGAGGTTTTTAAAAACTGTATAAAAGACAGCATGCAGCCTTAATAAATAGAGCCCTCTGAAAACTTGATGCTGTGTCACTCTATATGTCATGACCATCTCAACGACACACTTTTGTCTCCTTTTTGTTACTGTCTGACTCCTTCCCTAATTATTTTGCAACTTTATATTCTAGAACAAGACACTGTCCAGTAGAATCTCACTGCCCTGCAACTTCATTTACTCAGAAATTGTGACTGTGATGCTTCATTTGCTTTGGGTGTTACTTCATCAGTGACAATTTGGAAATTCTGCAGAGAACAGCCTCTCGTTCTCTGATGTGTGATATGACAATGCCGTGCCAAACACTTGGAGCTGCTGCCCATGGTTTGTTTTTTTGTTTGTTTTTTTTTCCCCACAATGCCCTACAGGGAGAAATAAAGGCTAAGTAAACAAATATCCTTCTGGATGGGGATTCAGGCATTGACTTGGAACTTGCTGAGGGAAAATAAGTTCAAGTGAGGCAAAATGGCATTAAGACAATGCAAAAAAATAGAAAGGAACTGAACTAAAATGTGAGATTTTGTTCTTTGGGAAGTCTCAATGCCACAGATTTCCATTCTTAGCACTTCATTTTGTGGTTTCAGAATGAGTCAAGGAGTGTGTAGGGAGATCCATCACAGTGGGGGAAGCTGCACAACTGAGTTTAAAAACACATGGAAGCATTCTGACTGTCATCTTTTGAATCACAGGAATGTACAATAATGGCTCAACATGATGAAAAATAAAATTTTTGAATGTACTCAAGCATTTTAAAACCCTTCCACATTTTATAATTATTTTGATGCCTGTTGGGGCTTTCAGAACACACAGTATCCTGCAGTGACCTCATCACCCATCCCAAACATCATTAGTTCAAGAAAAAGTCATGTCTGATTTGGCAGCTCTCCCCTCCTGCTGCTTCTCTTCAGCTGAAGCCACACTGGGGCTTGTGATATCTCACTCACAGGAATATCTCTGGAGAGAATTATGACCACAGGTGAGGGAGAGCTGCAGGAATAGCTGAGATGTTCAGGACAAAGCCTCAAGTTTTTGCTGAAGCATTTGAGGTAACAAATTTAGAGATCAGAGAAAAGAAGAGAAAAGCAGTGAAAAAGAGGCAGACAGTACTAAATGTCTGGAACTTTCTTTGATGGATTGTTTTCCAAGGGTTTCAGGCAGAATCTGGGACTGAGACTTCAAATGCAGTGACATTTTACTTGCCAAAATACAGCAGAGGAAAAATTAAAATGGGAGCACAGCACATAATTCTGAATTAATATTTCCCTCCCCTTTATCTTCCTTCAGCTTTCACATGACCCCCACCACAATTAAGTCTGAGAATCTGTGCAAATCACCTACAGTGATGTAAACTGATACAGTTCTTCAGTGAAGCTTCATTAATTTGTGGTGATGGTGATATGACCCCACTAACATCACTGGAGTTTGATGCCTACTACAAACTCAGAAAATGGCTTTGAAGGACATGACTGATGATGTTATACTTACCTTCTTTGAACAAAAGTGAGTATTTCTCTCTGGAACTTTGAATCTCCTATGACATTTCAAGTGCAACTAGCAAAATCATAATCAGAATCAAACCCAAAGGATCAAGAAATGAGAAAGGGTAATCATATTATCAGATTAGAGAAATAATTACTAGAGTCTTAAAGGGCTGACAGATGTGAAAAATTCTTTGTTTTTATAGAAAAACAACAGTCAATACCTACTTCAGTGTAAACCTCATGTTGTGCTCTGTGGGAGGTGAACAGCATAATGCATTCTGTGTCTGAGCAGAGAAGGAAAACATAAATTTTGCTGATCTGAGAATGAGACAAGGAGAAGGACTGAGGTGGAGGAAGGGAAGAGAGGGATGAGCCTCCCAGCCCCACCCTTGCTGTGGAGGCAAAATGGAATATTGAGAACGTGCAGCAACATTGAAAGTCTTATTTTTTCCCTTTAATCCCAGCATCAGGCATTACTCCCTGCTCCTGGTGTGGCAGAAGTGGCCAGCGCAGCAAAGCAGGAAGGAGGCTGTGGCCACGATGCTGTTTCTGCTGATTTATGGTCAGAGTTCCCCTCCTCTTCTGCCTAAAGCTGGAAAAGGCTTTGCCCATATGAAGCTTATAGATATAAATCAGATCTCTTTCAGCCATCTGAAGTTTTATTAATTCCTTGAAGCTTTGAAGAAGAAATTATCTAGATCAAATTCTGCAGGTTCTCACGGCAAATTCTCCAGGATATTGTTAATATTTGAAGACTCCCCTCAGTGTTGTGCAGTGCTCCCCAAGCATCCCTTGGCCCTTCAAAAAAGGAAGGCCTTGAAACTCTTCTGCCATCACTGACAAGTGTCCAGCCCCTGCCATTTGTCACTTCTGTGGTTTTATTTCTCATGGGTGTAACCCCACCATTCCCAGGCATGTCCCAGAGGCCAGCACAAGCCAGGACATATTCCCACAAAGCAGCTTTTCCATCATCACCCTGTTTTGGGGAAATAAGCAAGTTTAGCTGTTAAGATGTAAGTGATGCTGTTCCAAGTTGGCCCCAGGGAGAAAAATGTGCCTTTATCAGTTTGCTAAACACACTCAGGCACTCCATCAGGCACAGGCTTTCAGGCATCCTCTCCATCCTTTCTCAGAGCTGGATAGATTTGTTATCCCCTCAGCTTTTTTTTGGCACATCAACATGGATCTATTGCACTCCTAACTCTTATTTAGAGGCAGAACTGTCTAACTGCTGTGTTTACTGGGTTTCTGACTATTTTCTAGGACTGACATGTAGACATGCAGCTCTCTACAGGCAACTTGCATGACATAATCAAAAACACACTTTCCAAAAATCTCTTGTCACTTTTGATTGTAAGTTCAAGATGCCAGTGAGTTTGATGCTTTATTGGAGAAGAGCGTAGAAGTTGAATTTCAGTACTGTTATTTTATTCTGGTAAAATCAATAATAAAAGCTACAAATCTGATCAGTTGCCATGACTTCCAGCTTTATTTTGCCAACACGTTTTGAATTCCCAGTCATGCTGTCACCTGAACTGGAGTGCTGTTTTCTTTTAGGTTCTCTGCTGTCACTGTGGGATTTTTTTTTTTCCTCAACTCTTGGCTTCCTGCTTTTTTGAGGAATTGAACAGAATGAGAAGTGACACACATTGTAAAACTGAAAATGGGAGCACATAGAAAGAGTGATGATTATTTTTATATTTTTTGACTCTGGCAGCTTCTCCCTACCTGTCCTTGAAAACCTAACTGATAAGTTCAGATATTTAAGCATTACTTTTTTCTCAATTTACTCCCAAGTATTTCACAACTTTTCATAGCTTATTTTGGGATACAACAATGTGATTGGTCCATCCATGTGTGTAGTTCATAACGTTTAGTTCTCATTTCCCTGGCTTGATGCACTTAGGAGTTGGTCATAACAACCACAGAACATCTTAATTTCATGGATATGTATTCTGCTTCAAACACATCCAGCAGACTTTAATTGCTGATGCTCTTATGGCAGAAAAAACTCTATGTTTTTAAGAATTTAAAGTGTTTAATTGAGTATAATGTATTACCTGTTGGGTTACACTACATTTGGGCTTCTCTTTCAATTAAATCCAAAAATCCTTTCTTTTTATAGCTTTTCAAAAGTGCTCCTGGTGCACTTTTAAAATCTTAATTAATTCTTTGAGTCTTTAAGTACAGCCATTAAAAAAACTGCTGTTTTTTCTCCTTCACAAACATAGGAAAGTTGTTTGTAAAAAGGAGACCTAAGAACATTTAACCAAGAAGAAAATCTGAAGAGCTGTATTTCACAGAAAGGATAAACATGTCTTTTAGAGTATTTAAGATTTCAGGCTTGTCCTTTATGTCATCAATCAGAATATTACTGATGTGCTTTTTGCTGAAACAACTCATTTCACAAAATAAGAAACACAAATTATAGCAGTGGGTGAGGTGGCAATAATCCCCAAAGTAGGAGTAGATATTCATGTTCTGATTTTAACTGTGTTACTGCTATTCCTGTGACTTTTTCTGTTCATAAATACTCTACCTGAATTTCTATATTTTCTTTTTCTGCTGCAATTAGATTTAGAGTAATAGCAATTCTTGAATTAGACTGTTAATACCTTCCTTATACTAACAATAAAAGCCTTTTTGGAGTAGGGCCACAGAAAGGATCAGACAGTAACAGTAACACCTCAACAGATAAGAATCTGTTACAGATCAGTAACACCTCAACTGTGCAGAGAGAGCTGGGGCAGCTCAGCCTGGAGAGGAGAATCCTTCTCCCACAGTTGATCAGATTAAAGAAACAAAGTGAGTTGTGGTTGGGACCACAGTAAGAACTAATAGATGACAGCTCAGTTATGTGAAATTATTACTGTGATTACCCAGTGGGTTTGATGTTGAGTAATCAAAACCTATATAAGTAAAGATTTTGGTTAAACAATATCTTCAGAGCCTTTAAGCAGAACTAAAGAAATGTTTTTCTTTATCCCATGTGCTAATAAAAATGGCAGCAAAATATACTCTAGAAGTCTTTGGTATTAGATGTTGTCTAAGAAAAATTTTAAAAAAAGATAATTAAAATTGGAACAAATACTCAAAGTTTGCCATTAAATCAAAACTACTCAATGTCCAAGTGAATGAGTGGGTGAAGACTGAGAACATCTTTGGTGCTGTAGCAAATTGATGCAGCCAGAAAAAGTTGCCTAATGCATCAGAAATCTGTCATATTACAGAGGTATCCCAAACACATCTGTATAAATAGTTTTTCTCTAAGATTAAGTCACTTAGGGAAAACAAAAATTTATGCCATATCTTTCTCATTTAAAACATAAACCAGAAAATCTCTGTGGTGGAGACGTGAATCACTGCCAGGGAAATATCAACAATACAAATTTTTTTTAAAAAAATCAATGCTGTATATCCCCTTTGCATTTTTACTGCTAACACAATTGTTGACATTGTAAATTGAGTCTTAACATCATAAACGGCTTCTCACACATTGTAAAGTAAATCCTGTGGACTTTTATTAGTATCATAAATGGCTTTTTAACATGTAAATAGCCTCCTTCCCATGGCAGTGTAAATCCCACAGGCTTTATGGACAGCATAAGTCATGGAGTGTATTGCACTTTGCTGTCGGTGTTGGTTTTCATTTAAAAACTAAATAAAAGTTTGAGGAAATAAAACACAGGGATTTGCACATTTTCAGTTGTGGCCACCCTTGTTTTCCTGCTCCTGTGACCAATGTGAAATATTAAAAAGGTTTGATAGTATTTTCTTGTGTTTCACTGCCCTTTGCAAAATAAAAATGTTGAACAAGAGTTTACCAGTCTGGATATTTCAGTAAGGGCTGACAAAGCTGACTAAATAGACACAGGAAGCTGTAAAAAATGTAAGAAACTGTGAAATGGTAACTATTTTATCACCCTCATTTCTTTGGCACCTTTCATTTGCAAAGGTCCCAGAGCACTGCAGAAAACACACAAACTATGTTAGGAAGAAATACAAGGGAACATTTTTCTGAAAATTATGATAATAGCCCATATTCTTAATTTTTAATTGTCAATACTGCTGTGGTCCTTGGCTCTCCGATGTTCTCTGCCTCTCTGAGAGTGAACAGCAATAATTATTCATCAGCACTCAGTAAAAAATCACTGTGTTTTCAGATTTAAAGCATAAACCCAAACATTTTGCAAATATGGATGATTTTGGGGGTCGTACCCTTAAACAGCTTTTTAATTAACTTCCTCAATGATATCCTGGGTGATGATTTTTCTGTGTGAGCAAACACTTTATTTAAACAATTTTCAGGCCATAATTTTAGAGGATATTGCTTTGAAGCTACCTGAGTGGGGTTGTTGTGGTGTGCTATGGCTCCTGTAGCTGCACACACAAAATATTCACTGTTTATGCTGTTAACAAGGTGGTAACTCAGATATTTGGGATTACCTGAGAAGACTCAGGTCACAGAACTGAGCAGAGTTCATCAAGATGCTGAAACACACATCACTCACTGCGTGTCAGCGAGTCCATTCCACCCATGTAGGATTTCCAGACAACCATCAGACAAGGAAATAAATAGTGGATGAACTCATAAAACTGTCACTGTGCTGTCAGGACAGGACACAGATCTGTTTTCATTGGATCCCCTGAGGAAATTAATCCAAATTATTACAGCTTGAGTAATAGATATCTACAAAGGCAATGCATATCTCCTTTTTCTCTAATGCAGCTAAAAAATAGCTTTCATGTATGTGCATGTCTGTCTATATTCTTTATATAATGATTAGAGCGTTAGAGAGTTCACTGACAGTACACGTGGGTTAATTTCTTCTTGCCCTAAGAGCATTTTGTGTGAGAGGGATCTGAAATGCATTTGCTTGGATATCCACACTGCAGGTGAGGACAATCCTGTTCTGATCACTCCTATGGGAACAGCTCCTGTGTTTTATCCAGCCACAGTTTAATGCAAAGTATAAACCAGAAAGTGTTTAACACGCTGGCCATTCAATTCAGATTTCTGAGGGAGAGTTAAATGCTTGAATGCTTTTGAGGAGCTACATCAAAGTTTCAAAAGTCGTATTTGAGAATGGCATTACAAGCCCTGCACCAACAATGTGACTGACCCCTCTCATCAGTGCATTTTGGAATTAGTCTCTATGAGCTCACCTGGCCTCATGCTCCCATGTGGGATGTAAGAACCCTGACATTTTAACCTGCTCTGGTAGGGCAGCAGCTCTTTCTGCATTCCTGAGCAGTGCAGTTCCTTCCAGGTTTGTTTCATCTTTGGTCTGTGCTCAAATAACCAGGTCAGTGATCCTTTTTTAAAGGAGTTGGTGACACTCTCCCTTTTTTTAACCAGAAAAAGAGGGAAGGCAAAACTTCTTCAGATATAGATCAGATTAAATAGAACTAACAAAATGATGAATATTTTTACCAGACCTGAGTTTTCCTAATATGTAATTACATTAGCATACATATTCTATTTCTGTTCACATAATGTAATGGAACAACTAGATCATATTTTTTCAATTTAGGCCTAGAAAGAAACTTCTGAAGGCATTCAGATAGCACCAGCTTCAGAAGGCTGCTGAAATATTTAAATATTTAAAAGTTTCTTTTAAAATTGCCTTAGAGGAGAAAAGATTATATTGTGGAGATGGTCTGACTTTCAAAGTCAGCTCATTAATCATAGTTAATGCTCCTTGTTATAGCAGATAGTAATCTGTGCTTCTTATTGAGCCCACACTGCCCACAGCATGAAAATATTTCTGATCTATCTAATAAAAATTTATACTGTCATTCCTTTCTAAGACTGGTGTCTTATATTCTTTATAGCCGGTATCTATGAAGTAAGAAAGTTTCAAAATGTACTTGAAATTTTATAGATATTTATATCTATTTCCTACATTAGTATGTTTATACATAAATGCACAGGTATAATATTACATACATGAATGTCAGGTTGTTCAGGATTTTGCCTAGAAAAGTTCTGAAAAGCTGCAAGGATGGAGATCCATCCTCATTGCTCATCCCTCTTGTGTTTTATCAATTTCATAATGAAGATCCTTTCTCTCACATGAAATCAATATCCTCAAGAACACCTTGTTCTAATTAGCTCTGTTTGATTGGAACTAAAGCAGCTCAGTAGATGAAAAGGTCTGGATTCAGGTAATGTGAACATCTAAATCTCACTTCTGAAATGCTCTCAGACTTCAGCTGGTTGGTTTATACTGAAGTGTTATTTAATCTTTCTGCCATGAGCTCTCATGACCCCATGGCACATTTGAAGAGTAAAGGTGAATCAAAGACAGTTATTCACAGTAATTCACTGTAGTTTCCTTTCCAGTTCAGAATGTCTTTTAATGAATTAGCTTTTTAATAGTCACTGCCATTGTTGATATTTCCTTCACCTTGAACACTGTCTCATCCCTAGGGAGTGCTCCTGGTGGCTTAAATTCAGGACCAAGAGATGAATCCAAAACCAGACCTTCAATCTGAAAAGGCTCTGAAGTTTCATTGCTCTAAAGCTGTAATGTTCTTGGCTTGTTGCACATTAATTAAACATTGGTTTATATTTATTCATCATTTTCATGCTTAAGTAAGGAGAGATTTTACACCTAAAGCTCAGTGAGACTGAAAAGTGCCCTGTACTTTTAAAGCAGCTCTGAATGTTGTTTCTGTCCAGCATTTGTTTCTTCTTTTGGCTAATAATGACTATTTGAACCCCCTTGTTTAAAATCATTGTCTAGAAAAGTGCATAGATACCTAAAAGTATCTATGAGATGCCTTCTACCATGTTACCTTTTCCTTTTACAACCTAATCCACAGTCTGGAAGTCATTGATCATTCCTGCTGTATCTACTTGAATGAAGAGACTGTCTTATTGTTGCAGCAGCCCTCTTGTTAGAGGGTAGAAATGAGCTGAGACACAGATTTCTTGTTTATCACAACATGAAAAGGGCCCTGGTTCATTCCTCTTCACAGCTCAGCCATCCTGACTCCAACCATTCACTGACTCTGCCTGCAGCAAGCTCCTGCTGGAGGTTTCCCTTGCAGCCTCTGACTGCTGGTTATTTCCTGCTGAACTCTGTCTGCAGGGATCAGTTTGCAGCCTCTGACTGCAGGCTTTGACCCAGCTAGACTGTGACTGCAGGTTCCAACAACAGCTCTGACTGCACACCCAGACTACCTCACAGCAGGGATTCTCTCTCCTCAGGATCCTTCTTCTCTTCATTCATGATCCTCCTCTCACTAGCTAACTCACTCACTTATATCACACTTTTCTTTACTGGCTATAGCTGTGACTCATCTGGGGTGAGGCTGTATTGAGTAATTAACACAGCTGTTACTGATCAGGAGTGAGATCACCTGTATTCCCTTCTCCTACATCTTATCATGACTAAACTTCCACTATAAATTCCTTCTTGGAATTTAGACAGCGTCTTGTACAATTTCAGTGTTGATGTGTTAGTCAGCTTGTAAGGAACTTCTCCAGGTGATGCATGTGGTTTTCTGCTCCCTACCTCTGGAAAAGTGTGGCAACACCTTTGTGTTAGTCTTGATTTGTGAAAAGCAGATGTAGAAGGTGATGAATGTGCCTCCCCTGTTCTCCCTCTTGCTCACTGTGTCTGCCTGAGAGGGCTGTGAGTCATGAGAACCATCTGGCAGGGAGTGCTGGCTCCTCATCTGAAGAAACAGCGTCTGGCACGCATTGAGCAGGGCACTTGAGTTCTTGGCCTGCCCTTTTTGGCAAAAAACAGAAGCCTGAGCTAAAAGAATGATTCAGGAAAATCCAACCTAAGGTCTCAGAAGATATTAAAACCTCCAGATTCAGATGGTGTTTCTCAGACCTCCTAAATTGCCAGTTTTGTTAAATTGGGTGTCCAAGTATCTTCCCCCTTCCAAGTCATTTAATGATAGAAAACCACAAGTGTTTCCCTTTGCATCCAAAGGAAGCTTAATCTGCTATAAATGTTTGCTCCATGCCTTACTCACTTGCACAAAACAATCTTGAGTTAAAAAAAATGCTGCTGGAAGTTCCTCTTATGAAAAGCTAGTGACAAAATCATTTCCTCTTATGAAAAGCTAGTGGCAAAGCTGGGTTGCCTTGACCCTGCCCTTGTGCGTAGTGTAAATCCATGGCACCTTCATCTGGAATTGAGGGGTTAATCTTTGTGGAAACCGAGTTCCTCCTGCTGATGCTGGGAGAAGGCAGCAGTCATCACTGCTCAGTCCAGGAATCTAGAATAAAAGCAGACAAGAATTTCAATTTCTGGTGTGTCAGTGTCAGCATTTAGCTGCAGATAAAGGGACTGCAATTCTGATTCTTAAATTCTGGTTCTTTTGCTAATAACCATTAAATATAATTTCCTTAGAAACCTAAGGGAATAAGATCTAGAATTCATATTTCAGGAAAAGCTCATTTTTTTCACTTATACTTGCAGTATGGATCAAAGACTCTTTTAATCCCCTTTTACTAAGTTTTTTTAGGTTTTTTTTTTTTTTTTTTAATTCTTCTACTACGGTAGAGGGAGAAAAAATCTGGAAAGGGTTCATAGTATGGTCACTAGACAGGGCTTCTCTGTGGGAATAATTAGTTAAAATCTATTCAGCAGAAGTATTTAAATACATCAGGCAATTTCAGGCTCTGAGACTTCATATCTCATTAAATTACTGACTTTAGAGACTCTTCAGGTCTGCAAACTCCATTAAACAGTTCCATACAAAGATTTTAGATGTTGTGCTGTAGATCGCAATATCTAAAGACTTGCTGAAATGTGTTCCTCTTGCTTTGAGGGTTGTAATCCTGGCTCAGTACTAATCAGTTCAGACAAAAAGATGACTGTCACAATGGTAAAAATCCTGAGCAGATTAGCACTGGAAACTTTTCCGATATTGGGACCTCAAGGTCAGATTAACTGTTATCTCCAAAGCCTCTTTGGTTCTACACCCAGCCATGTGCTGAGCTTTGCTCCTCACAAACCATCCTGACAAGATGTCTCTGAGAATAATTTTCAGACTAGATGAAGGCAGTGTCACAGGATGGGCACAGAAGAGGACAACTCCCGCAGGCTGTCCCTCAGTAATCCTCCTAGGAGAAGAACTCTCTGTGGGCATGGTGTGCAGTGTCACATCTCTCCTTTCCCAGAGGAAGGCTGAGCACACACTTTGTGTGTTGATCACAGTGAATTTCTTCCCACTGCCACACACAGCCAGTGGATTACCTCTTTTTTTTTTTTTTTCCCCTAATGAACAGCTGTTTTGCCCTTTGAATAATATAACACAACACAGCTTTTATTTTACTATTTTATGCCTTGGCCTTGATTGTTTTCCCTTATTCTCTTTGATTTTACAGTACATGGATTCCCAGGCTATCTCCAGCAAGAAGATGAGCGTGTTCTAAAGCAGAATGGATCATCCCTAAATTTCAGAGTTTATATCAGAATTCTTAATGGAACTGGGTTTTTTTCTGTAAATAATTATAAAACTGACTGAGATCAAGTTTTGGATTTGAATTTAGAGTCCAATATCTTCATATTTTGGGTCTGAATTTTGCAACCTGTACTCATCTTTCTAGATGAACCTAAAATCTCAACAAAAGACATTGATTATTGGAGTACTTAATATCTAGAACTTAATCTAAGACTTTCCATAGTGATCCCCTCCCCACAAAAGCTACAAACAACCCAATACAGACTTTCTGGTTAATTCCATATTTATTGTGCAATGATGTTATTGCTGCAGAGCAACTGAATTTCACAGGAGAATGTAGGAAAAAAATGTATTGGAATCCAAAGATCAAAACTTCGCCAGTAAATTATATTTCTGTGTAAGGTGATGAATTGCAGTGTTTTGACTTAGTGAAGGTTTTGTAAAAAATAGGTCCTGAGACTTCTCCATCTTACTAGAGTGTAAATGACGAATAACTCCTTTGATCTATTTTAATGTAAGCTATAATCCAATCCTCCCTTTTCTTTAGGAGTTTATTATCAGAAGGTGAGTGGCTTTCTGCAGCATTTAATGGAACATTGTATTATCTGTCATCAGTTTTCCTCCCTGAAACCGGTACATCATGCAGCCCAAATGCAGCTTCAGGGGTGTAGAGAGCTAAAGAGAACAAGATCTCCCTTATGTGAGCTCTGCACTACAGCAGCCTCGGAGCTCAACACCCTCTGCCAAGTGCAAGGATATTTTTGCTTAGCTTAAAGAAGAAATTGCTGACTTTGATAACTGTTCTAAGATATATTTTAACTTCCCTCTTCAGTTTTCTACAATCCTGACGTCTGTTTGTTACTGAAACAGGTACTACAGATGTGTTTCCTACAAGTCCAAGGGTGAGATGTGGTTAAAATTCACATAAGGTAGATCACAATCAGAAACCTGAAGAAAAGCAGAGTCTGCAGAGATACAGAACCAGTTAAGGCATTAGCTAAGCCCTTTTTATTTTCAAATGAGTTATTTGTTCAAAGTGAGCATTAAAATAAAGTATTACCTTCTTCAAAAAAGATTTCAGGTTCTTTATTTTTTTGACCCTACTATTAAAATGATGACTGAGGATATAAGAAGCAGAAAAAAAACAATTAATGATTTCAGTGTAATGGTAGTAGAAAGTAGGATTTTTGTATTTCTTTGGTTTTGGTTTTTTTTCCTAATCTAATGAGAATGTTAAATTACAAAATTTTTATTTAAAAAACCCCAAAACTGCCTCAATTTTTAACCAAAAAAAAAAAAAAAGTCTCAATGCAAATAAAAAGAAAAACAAACCAAAACTAATCTCTTGCTTATCTCTCAGCTTCTGGGAACAGGCACAAAACAAGGCGTCCATTCAACCAAGAGATGCAATGAAATGTTTTTATGATTTTCTGATTTCATGATTCTAGCTTCAAATCCTGGAAACAAACTTTAGGAAAATCACAAAGGTGTCTAAGTGAAAATTTGGTTTGTTATATACTTTCAGAGGTATATTCTACTTGTGGTTTCTATGAAAAAAACCCATTTTTTTACACTGACGGAGATAGGAATTCAGCAATGCACCTAACGAAACTCTTTCCCTGGCTCCCTAATCCACAGTTGTTAAGAGAAGTGACAACAAAAATATCTGAAAGAAATCAAAAGCAAGCTTCCTCCTGTTTATTTTTCCCCCTTTTTAAACAGAGTTTAAAAGTTTGTTTCAGAGATGGCTTAGTACTTGTCCAGATTCACCATCTCCAGATTAATGAACTGGGTCCCAATGAAAATGGGAGTAATATTTTTTATCTTTGTCTCTCTTAAAAACATTCAATGTTTCACCAGCAGACTTATGGCTGTTTGTGTGGGTCATCTCCATTTCAGCTGATGCTCCTCTTTAAGATGTTATGGCTTAGCCCACAGTGCCCTGACTATATTGTGTGCTTTCCTTTGAACCCTGTGGGACTTATTTTTCTTTTTGCCTCCATAGACGCCAGTCTAAATTGCATTGACTGATTGTCTGTGACCATCCAGGCTGACAAACTGTGACTTAAATGGGACAGTGTCAATTTTTCTCAGACAGGGAAAGGTCATTTCAAATTCGAAGCCTGGACCAAAATAATCCATTGAATCTGAGTTATTGGCTTGAGGGTTAACATTTCAGTGATGTACAATGTCATTAATATGATTAATATTTGCTTTGTGACTGTCCAGTGAGGACTGCAGAAACAAGGAGATGGACACTGGTTGTTGTTTTCCAAGCCAAAGCAATGTTATAAAAAAGGAAGCTTTGAAAGTAATTGTGGTATGGACCTGTCCTGGTGTCAGTGTCTCCAGTTAGTGACAGGGTTTGATAAAGACATTTGATATTAAGTGCAGGCTGTCCCTGACAGCCTTCATCATCACAGTCCCTTTTGATTTCACTGGGGAAGATTTGCCTGTATAATCTTAAAATAAAACAGACTTCTGCAATTATTTTCTTTAGGATGAGAATCTCTGCTACAAACCAAATCATTCCTGAGTGGTGTGGTCTGTAAAAACAAATCAATTTACATTCCTAGATGAAGAATTTCTCAGAGCTGGGTATTGCTGTTATTACCATTCATACTGCACATACATCAATTCTCTCCTGGTTTGTCTTTCAGCAAAGTGCAAAACAAATCATGTTGGTAGTTTTGAAGATTATTCACCCCAGTGACCCCTCCCATGAAACATCAGTGTCCAGAATGCAGCCAGTTTGGCAGCCTCCTGCACTATTCCAGAATTTTCTCACTTAAGCAAATATCCAACATTTCTTCTTTCCAGCCCAGGGCACAGAGTGTAAATTCTCAATTTCACAGTATAAAAATAAAATTCTGATAGGCTGAAGCAGAACCTTTGCACTCCCTTACTTATCAGAAAAAAAAGTATGAAGGCATATTTTTGGTAGAATTATTATTATTAGCAGAGGAGAATATTACATATGTCTGGCTTCAAGAAATCACACTGAAATCTGGAATAAGTATTATGGTTTTATGGTACAAATACAGAAACTAAGAGTCTAAAATTTTTTTTTTGTTTGGTTTTGTTTTTGTTGTGTATTATAAAGATTAAAAGACAAATGAAAGAGGAATGACAGACTAATCTGAGAGATTTAGAACTGCCAGTCTCCTGTGATCTAATGATGCTGAGTTTCTGTCAGTGTCAGGATTTCTCAAGCCTTCATCCACTCTACAACTGCTACAGATCATGTTGTGTCCCCTGTAAGTGTGTTTGTCTGGACACTGACAAAAACCAAATTTTCCTCCCAAGCAGGAAAGTCCTCCATTGTAAAACCAGTCCAGCCCAGTATTTTAAGTAATTTGAAAGTTAATACCATAGTGTGGTAACTAGTAAATTGAATTTATAGAGGTAAAGGATACACAGCAATATGTTTTGTGTTGGAATTAATTAATTTTTTTTAACTTAATATCCTATTTCATTTTACTTGTTCTAATGCATGTACCATTATTAATGGTTAATTATTTTGGATTAAGAGCTTTGAATCCAAGCTTGAATTCCAATTTGTAAGGTCTTATATTTCCATGGACTAAAGGCAAAACCCACATCTCTGATCTAGCAGAATTGCATTTCGTATTCCTGGATGATGCAGCTCTTCACTGCTGCCTGTGCCCAGTTTTTCACTCAAAACATTTTCTCCTATATTTTAATTTTGCAGTACGATTTGTCTATGTGGTGGGATTAGAGTCCAATGCCAGCTTTCTTCTAGAAGAACAGGAATGTTTTTCTGCTGTCTGCCATCAACTTCATGACTCACCAGAAAGACATTAGGTGTATTCGATTAGGAATTATTATTTGCAAACTAAATTAGATAAAAAGGAAAACGAAAGGTTTAAAATAGAGAAATTATTTGTAGATCTGTCATCTTGAAACCTTTGATTTTTCTTGTGGGAAGCTGCTGTCTGTTCCATTTTCTCTCCAGCCCTGCATAAAATGGTAACTGCTTATTTGTCATCCTTTAATCTACAATTTTCAAAGATTTTTTTCGCTGTAGATTCACAGGAACAAAGTGCATTCTAAGCAAATAAATATGTATTGATCAATGGAAGTAATTAATTCCTGAATATTTTGAAGTCATTAGGAAATCCATATGGTTTTAATTCTGAACAACAAATCTGAAAAAAATGAAAACTAAGCAAGCATAGAAACAGTGAAGGAGATTGAGCTGCATTCATAAAGAAATATGTTTTAGTCCCTTAGTGATTTGCTAATACTTAATGTGGCTAAATAGGAATTAATTAATCAGATGTATCAGATTATTGAGCTAATCAAATTAACAAATCAGAGCAGATTGCTGTAGAAAAAGAATTAAAACCACAACCTTCACCTTGAGGTCATTGTGTGGAGCTGTACACTTAAACTATTTCTGTGAATTCTGCTCTAAGATCATAAATAGATCCACAGGATGTTCTTCTGACACTTGAAATGGTGTTCAGAACTATAAATATAAAATAAAGAATATCTATCTTGAATGTAGCTTCTAAATCTGTGGGTCAGTCAGCTTGATGTTCTGACCTAACAAAAGAAAAGGAGATCAGTTTTATTTATCAAAGAATAAAATGTTGGACCCACCACAGTAAAAGTCTGTCTAAATTCATACCTGTTACTTCTTGAATGAGGAAATCTTGGATTAGTAAGTTCTACGTGATAATCCTCAAATGTTAATCAAATTTTAGCAGTAACTGGTGAAAGTTGTTTTACTGCTAATTAATTAGTTATTTCCAGAGCCTCTATTATTCAGTGCAGCACTGTAACTGGATTTCATTGCTAAAGGCTGGTAAATTAATTTTTAATGGACTGTATTTCAAAATTTAATAACGAGACAATACTATTTAATTGTCTTAGCCAAACACTGAAAGAATTTCAGAGCAGCGCAGAACTTACAAAAAGTTAGCCCGTCATCCTACTAGAAACTTTATATATCCTTCTTTATGCCATAAATATCAAACAGTGCCTCTGAAGGTCTGTCTTGCCTTTTTGTTACTTAGATTTCCACACTGTGTCTCTCCACCTGAAGAGTTCTGTCTGTACTACAAAGGGGGGAATACTGAAAATAAGCAACTGACAGTGAAAATGTCTTAGCTGGTTTTCTAAGGCAATAAAAAAAAAGATGTGAAAAGTGCATCTTCTTGCCAAGTACAGAGTAGTGCATTGGAAGAAAAGATTTGAAAAGGTGATAGGCAGAACATGACTTGATGACATAATGCATGGAAAAAATCAGACTTCTTATCAAAGTAAAGATTTCTGAAGCACTTCTGTGAGTAAAAAGTGCCATAAAGCCCTAGCAAAGAGTATTTCTGTCCTCATTCCCAGGCTTGTGCCCAGCATTAGAGGGGTGTGCCTGCACACTCAGTGCTTCTTTCTCCATGGGCAGTGCTAAAAAGGTGATTTGGCTTTGTTGGCACTCCAGGGGGGTGGGACTGCTGCTGACCTCAGCCCAAGGACTATGGTGACTGAATTTTCAAGGTTTTATTGAGTTCTAAATGTGCTAAAAAGTAATGATGAGATTACTTCTGCTATGTAAGAAAAGGAAAGGTGTCCCTGCCTGTGGCAGGTGGGTTGGATTCTGTGATCTCCGAGGTCCCTTCCAGACCAAACCATTCTGTGATTCTGTGATTTTATGACTCCGTGGAAAATGTTACCAAATCTCTCTGCTCCCACAGCATCCCCAGTCCATCTCTCCAAAATTTGATTTCAATTTTTTGTTTCATTCCCTTCTGGAAGTAAAGACATGAGGTTCCTCCTTCTCTCATCTCCTCCTTCAGCCTGATTTCTTTCCTTTTATTTCATTTTTCTTTTACCTCAAGGGGCACAGAAGTGCCTTTCCCCTCACCTTTGAAAGGGACACTGAGGTTTCTGGTTGGTTTCGCCATGATGTTGTTCAGCATTTAAAAATATCCTTCAAAGTTCTGAGGGCTCTTTGCAAGGTATTTCTTTTACATCAAGGATCTCCAGAAATTGGTAGGCAAATAAGACTGTGGTTAAATGAGACTTAAATGCTGCCTGGGCTTATAAAGAAGGCTACATTAGCAAAAATAAGTGCAAGGGCAGTGACCTAAGAAATGTTCTCCTTTTTTTTCCTGTCATGGTTTTACCTTATGTCATGGTTTTACCCTTCACCATCAGGATACCATCAAACAATTCCTGGCTAAAATTCCTTGAATGCAGATTCTGTTTTGGGAACTGCATGGATGAAGTGTCTGTTGTGTTACTTTGCTGCAGAGACACCAGGATTTCCATTACTTATTTGTACGTTTGTGTATTGAAGATACAACCATGAAGAAAATTACTTCTTGCAGTGTTTGTATTGATTATAAAGAAATAAAAGATTACAAACTTTAGTGGAACAGCTAAATGATCCATTTATCCAATCTAATGAATTTGCATTGATGTGGTTTAGTATAATGTCAAAAGTACATTTCAAGCAATATAAATTGATTTTATTGCATATGAAATCAATCCTTGAAGACTCTAGCTTTTGGCAGAATATAAAAATAACTGCAATAACTAAAATTAGGGGTGTATGTCTCTGTATGTCTGCCTTTGTGTCTCCAAATGCTAAAGGCTAATATTCTGGACTTCAGTTTGAACTGGTTTCCTTGGTAACTTGCTCATAAAGTTCAATTTTTCCTCCTATTTTCTTTAATCTTTAAATTAAATAACCCTTAACAATGTATTAGTTCCTCTAAGTTACTATATTTCTGAAGTTGTTGATGCTGTGTGGGAACAGTTTTTCCCTTAGCTCTCATTCATAATTTTGATTAACAATTAAGAACATTTGACTTTTAACTGCACAGAAAAAAATTGCTTTGCTATTACTGCAAATAATATTAATATTTGCTATTCTTTCATTAGTACAATCACTCTTAACACTGTCACATAAATACACCCGATTTTACATCAGAAGAGTTTTAAGTTAAAAGTTGTTCACACACTATTTTCAGTAGCAGCACAATTGTTATCCACTAAAACTGGTGTTGACACCAGTAGTAGATTTATAGTGACAAAATCAGGAGCTCATAGGAGCTGGAACTAAAGTAATTTTTTGTAACTTTGATCAAATATTTGGGGTTCCTTCAGCCTCTTTTGTCAGAGGTTTTGAGCTTCTGCAGGGCTCAATTTTTCTTCAGTGGATGTTGTGAATATTCCACAGACACCAAATTTTCCAAATGTCTCAAATAACCCAACTAGAAAATGAAATCCACAGTTAAACAAAGTTCTAGGAAAACCAGTTTTTTGTAAACTGACTCTCCCAGAAATTCAACAAAATAAAAATCAAACTTATTTGGTAAATATCAAAGGGGAACTTACTTCTTGCTATGAATTCTATCCCTTTATCTCCATGACTCATGACACAGCTGTCAATTTTGTGTTGTTTTGTACCTATGAAAAATTCCAACTGTGATGAGATTGCTTATACAAAGGTATGATTTTAAGAAAAAACCGTCAGAGTAAAATTTAGGTAATATCTTCCCACAATGGTCACAGACACTATTCAATCTTTTGTAACACTGCTCAAGATTCTACAAGAGTCAGATCAATACAAACTTCCAGAAAATCTTTCAGAAACAGTGAGCTCTGACTGCAAAGTCAACAGAAATTTAGGCATGGATTTGGGAGCTATTCCTATGGATTCCCAGACTCCTCACCATTCCATTTCTCCTTGGATTGAGGTTGCACTCCGTTCTACAGAGGGCAATGTGTTTTCAAGGTGTTCAGCAGGGCTGTGAGCAGTGGAATGTGGCACCTGTTAAAAGCCTGCTCATAAATTCTTAGTCCCATACAGAAAAGTTAAAAGGTGTCATATTGATCTCATTTTATTTTGTTCTGCATGCAGCTTTCGTATAATGACACATTATTAATAAAGGTATCCTGTTGTTACCTCTGCAATACCTTTATAAGCTGTATTTCAATTTTTTTTCTCCTGGGGAAGAAAATAAATAAATATTCTTGTTAAATAGTTTTAATATTATGAAAAAAGAGATATAGTTAAGCCATTTTATTTCCCTCTCTTTTAACAGTTGCTATGGTGTGGTAATTACAGAAACTCTGTTTGAATGGAGGCAAGCAGAAAAGAAATCATTTAAAATTTAACAAAACCAGCTTTACTAGCTTTCAAACTGTCTGAAAATGCTTTTTTATTCAAAATGATCTCTTTTATATTCTAGTGAGGACAGTATTTTATTTTTACTATGGAATGTAGTATTTTATTATCAATAGAAACTACTGTTAAAAAGTTGACTTAATTTACTACTTATGTAAAGCAGCAGGCTTATACCAAAGGTGGATTCCACTACCAAGACTGAGAACTGAGAGGATAAAATTGCTCACAAAATGATATTGTGCTTCTACAAAAGCCCAGCCCCTGCTTCTTAAAGGCCCAGTGGGAATGCCATTAATCTCTTTCACAGAAGGCTTCCATCATCATCACTGTCATTAACCTGGACAAGTCTGCATGAAAAACAATGAATCAGCTTAAATTCTTTAATGGAATAGAAGTAAAAGGAACCTGCCACCTATAAAGAGAAACTTTGAAGGTGAAAGAAACAGGTGTTCATTATTTTCCATCTCTCAAGCTCATATACAGGGCTCAGGGTTTCTTGGGGATGTTCCAAGGTCCTCTTGCAGCTTGAGATTTTCCCCTTCTGGGGTTTAGATTTCTTCTTGTGGAGGAAGCTGGAATAATTGGAACCAAGATTTGGGATATTGCTGTTCTACCTGGAAGTTCTGCATGCCTGTGTTCTTCTCTATCCTGCTTCACATGACTCAACCTCTTTCCCTTCTTCCTCCAAAAGGTTCCTCCAGGTGTTCCAGCACACCCACAGCCACAGAAACTGGTATCACACAGGTGAAAGATGGTTTAGAAAACACCTGCATTGGAAACATAGAAATAATTTTGATTGTAGGGCCTAAACCTGCATGGAAAGACAGCACAGAAGTTGGTGTGCTGGAACCTGCAAGGTGCAGAAATTCCTGACACAGTGAGGAGCAGCTGGGGACAGAATAAGGCAGCAACATCCTCATGTAATTCAGCTGCAGCCAGAGAGTGACACATGACTGCAGTGTGAACCTTTAATCTCATGAACATTCCTCCTATCTTTTCCATGAGCAAAGCAGTTGTGTATAAATGGATATTTCCCATTTAAGAAGACTATGGGAGTAGATAATGGTTTTCTGCAAGCTGAAAAAGTAGTTATCTAACTTTTCAGAGCCACACAGAAATAAAATCCTTAAATCTCCATCCGATGCCACCATGAATAGATCAAAATAGGGAAAAGTAATGAAAATACAGGGAGCAATCAGCCGCTATTGTGAACATGAGTTTTATAATCCTTCAGAAATATTGTATGCAACATAATTTTAGACAGAATAGCATTTCTCATTCTTTTTCTATCCAGGAAATAATCTTCCAAAGTGTCTGACCAAGAGCACTGGCTGACAGTAGAAAGGGAAATGGATTCAAAATGAGTTTAGTTGATATGTTTGTGTTGTTCCTTTGGAAGAAATTCAGTGTTAATGACATTATTCATTCCGAGAAATTGAATAAAATGTATCAGGACAACAGTGAAATTGAAATCTGCAGTGCTAATGCAGCCATCACCCTGAAGTCCTTTCCAGTTTCTTATGGCCTCAAAGCTCCCAAAACTACTGTATGTACTGCATCAGCAAATTATTGGCGTGTGCATCTGCTGTGAATAGTTTACATATCCCAGGAAAGATTCTGGCCTTGACATCCAGGTAACATCAGTTCAGCATTTACACTTGCTAAATAGTCTCCAGATTAATCATTAAGGACCACTGAAAGACTGGAAAAATCCCCAACCCTATAATCAGTCATTTTTCACTATTTGAGTTTATAAAGAGAAAATGAAAACAGAATTAGTATTTCTGAACAAAAGGGAAAGTGATGGAAAAAAGGTAGCCAAAAGTACCAAGGGAATGAAGGTTGCAGTTAATGGTGTCTCTTATAACCCTTGAGTGGTTTTTTTCATGGATGGGTTTCCCAAGGCTGCATGTAAAAATATATTTCAAGAGGACTTATCCTTAATCCTCCCCTAAATCCTCTTTCTACCATCCATCCAAGAGACATACTTAGATAGGAATACAGGAATCCAAGGTTCACACTGATGTCCAAAGGAAAAATATTATATTCAGTAAATATTTTCATTTACTACAATTATATTGCTGATGCCAAATCTCAGGCCAGAGAATCCTGGTTAGTCAAAATAGGGTCTTCAGTACAGTGGTGTGCACTGAAATACAGCTAAAGAAAGTTTAAAATGCTGGGAACATATTTATTTGTAAAACATCCTGACCTGATAATGTTGGGGTTTTTTTTAACCTGTACTTATTCTGGGATTAAAAAAAACCCAAGAAAATCAGTTTAAACCAAACTAACAAAACATAACAACAAACCAAAACTCTCCCAAATTACAGAACACTCCAAGACTATTTTTGAGAACTAAATTTACAACTTATAATAAAAATATATATGTGTTATAACAATATATATGTGGTTTTACTAATCTATTATCAAGATTGATTATCTTTTCTTCATTTTTAAGAGGATTTTTTTCTATTTACTGCCAGCATTTCATAAAGTTAGGCTAGAATTTTGTAAAATTCTAGCATTTGGGATGTGTAAGTTTTGCAGGTAAAAGCCTGCTGATGAAAGATGAGTTGAACAGCTTAGCAACTTTAGTCCCCCTTTGTCATTAGGTGAAATCTCCAACAGTAACACCATGGTTACTTCCTTATTAACAATTTCAGATATTTTAGTGCATCTCATAGTTTTATAATGTCTCTAGGGTAGAATTTTCTGACTTGCAGCTTTTCCTTCAAAACAAGAGAGCTGAGGCACAACAAAACAGGGTAAGAGATTGCCCAGGGAGGTTGTGGGATTAAAACACTTTGAGATTTTCAAGATCAGAATAGATAAAGCTTTAAACAACCTGATCTGGATTCATGACCTGGTTCTGAGCCAGGGCATCAGGCCAGGGACCTCCTTCCAATTCTGTGACTCTTTAACTTCCTGTGTCACTCCGTTGGCTTGATTATCCTTGGATTATCCAAAATGGAGCCAAAAACTTACATTGAGATGACTAAATAATGGAAAAATATCCATTTCCTTGAATAGGAAAAACCCACAGTTATAACTGTAAATGAAAAGGCTCTTTAGGAGATGATGCTCATAAAAAGGGAAACCTTCAGGTCTAAGCCATTGTTTCATGCCTGGCTAGGAAAAAAAGAGACCTGGTAGACTGAGAGGTTCTTAATGACATCTGAGTTCTAGTAAGAGAGATAACCATTCTTACCAAGATATTATTTGAAAGGAGCATGGGTTGTTTGCCAGTTATCATCCTAAAACTAAATGTGTAGAAAAATTCCACAATCCCTGCCCCCAGACACACACTTCCCCTTTTCAGGGCTCCTCCCCTGAAAGAAGGATTGCAAGCAAATTCTGCCTGGCTTTGCAAGAGCTGACAACCTCACTTGATGTCAGCAGAGAATATTGAAGGGCTACTGCTGCAGTTCATTATGCAAATTGCTGTAGTCCCAAGGAAACCAACTCTTTTTATGCAATTAAATTGTTTACAAGCCTATTTATATCTTAATAATGGCTTAGCCTGGGTGCTTTTTGTTTCTGCTGGCACTAAACATTTAAGCAGGATCCTTCTATTATCCACACATATTTGTGAGCTGGTGCTGTGGAAGGGATTGACCGACTCATTTCTATGCAAGGATTCTTTCCTCTATTCAAATGAGTTTTCAACCCATGAAGTGCATTACCAGGGTTTAAGAAAAATTAAAACATTAAGTAACCGCCTCATGCAACTTGGCCAGCAATATACAAACACCAAACTGCAGAAATTGTGATGTTTCCTTAAATGCTGCAGATATTTCTCCTATGTATTAAAAAAAAAGAGAAATGAATAAGTGTATTCTGCAAATAAGATTTGTTTGGCCTTTGAAAATTTTATAAGCAAATGAATGGATTCTTTAGCTAATAACAAAGACTTGCTAAAAAAAGTCAAATGTGCAAAGTAACTATGTTTAAATAGAAAAAGGAATTCATTAGCTAATTAAACACTCTTGTGTTTTGTTGAGTGTTAGAGTTGGCTTTTATATAAAAAATAATTGGTTGAAAATAAGAGGCAAAGTCCATCCTTTTCACGTTTCCTTTTTTTCAGAAAACTATTCTCAACATTTCTAAAAAGACATATCAGGTGTGTAAGCTTGATTCTAATAAAAAGTGAAATAAAAGCAAATCAAAGTCCATAAGCATGCACAAAGTTAAAAACATGGATGAACTCATACAACAGAACATGCTGATCCCACCTCCTCATCTATTCCCCACTTTTCACAATTGAAGGCAGATATAAGCTGCTACATTATGAGGGGTGCCCGGGTTGCAAAGAAAGTTTTAACAAGATTCTTCTTCCTTCACCTGTTTTTCCATCCTGTGAATTTCTCAATCCTTTTGCTACCCTGTCCTACCCTTTTACAGAGATAATGTTCTCTTCACTTAAATCAAATAATTAGTTTGACCAGGACTGGATTCATATGAAAGGTGTGGAGTTTAAACCAGAAGTGTCATAACCTTATATGTATTTTTTTGGTCTGAAGATTTTAACAAGAGGCTTCGTGGAAAAGTGAAGTGACACCACTATTAACTTCCCTTTAAATAAAAGCCAGTTATCCACTTCTTTAGATGACGTGATTGTTAAAGGACAGGAAATTTTAGGCTAATTTTAGGCTATTAGGGCTGACCTCGTCCAGATGCCAGGGCATTCCTAGTCAGCACATGCAATATTTTCATGGAGTAGCTTGCAGTGGATATTTGGCATTGGTACGTTACATCAACAGGACACATGGTACCCAGAAAGCCAAACTTTTCAGTGAGATCATGCTAAATCTGCTTTCTTCCTCAAGATGAGAAAAATTTCAAGGCATCTTGTGACTTTGCATGGCTGCAGACCAATTTTTTCTTGATTGTTCTTTTATGCAGACTTCCAAACCGTATTAAACATCTAATTTTTTTTTTTTTTTTTTTCTGCAACTGACCCTTAATTGTGAAGGCACCAACTAGGACAGGATGAGCTCTAACTCTCAGATAAAAAGAAACCAGGCTCTCCAAATAATGCCAAGAAAAACCTAAAAATTGAACAATTCTTCTAGTATTAGATGATAATTTAATATAGTAATTTCTTTATTATTCTCATGAATTAAAATCTTTAAAACATTGATTTATGGATTTAATCTTTATTATGACCTTTATTTGATTACTTCATTAATGAAGCTTTAATTAGCTGAGTAAAATTGCAGTTTATGAGTTAAGTATATCGCCTTGTGTAGTGTAGCTTGAGCTTTTCCTAAATTCTTAAAAATTTAGCAGAAACGCCTGATTCCACCTAAATGGTAAAAATCTCAAAGCCACCAGGTTGCTTTTCACAGGATACTCATGCATTTTAATTGGATAGATTTAGATCACATATTAAGAAGAAATTGTTCCCTGTGAGGGTGGTCAGGCCCTGGCACAGGGTGCCCAGAGAAGCTGTGGCTGCTCCTGGATCCCTGGAAGTGTCCAAGGCCAGGTTGGACATTGGGGTTTGGAGCACCCTGGGACAGTAGAAGGTGTCCCTGCCCATAGCAGGGGGTGGAATGAGGTGATCTTCAAGGTTCCTTCCAACCTAAATTGTTCTGTGATTTTATGACTGGGTCCTGCTCTTATACTCAAACCAGGATAATCCAGATTGCCAGGGTGGTAGCAGAAGGAGCTGTGAAAATAAGTCCTTTGTCCTCCCAAGCTGAATTTCATCCCCTGCCAGTGGGGATGCAAATTTCATCCCACCAGCAGTGCTTAGATCTGTCTCTGCCTTGGTCTTTGCGGTCCATAATGGCACAAGTCTGTTCCACAACAATGGCAACCACAGATGTAGCTGGTAAAACTTTAACTTTGCTGAGGCATTCTTAAGATTTTGTCCTCTTTTGTGGATTCTTTGTTGAATCTGGAGAATACGTTCAACATGAATGGAAGCTGAAGTGCCAGATGGACTAATAGAGAAAGAATGAACTCATGAACCTCATTTCTCAAGGAAATTAGGTGAAAAGGTCCCTACCAGAATCTTTTTTTTTGTCCTCTTTTTTTTTTTCTCTCTACAAATGATATTAATAATGTTAATAAAGACATTTGTGTCTCCTAATACTTAACATAGTAAGCACCTAGTGCTGGATGTTGGGCTTAGAGGAACACATCTATTTCTTCCTTATTTATTCTTGAAAATTGCTCTGTTCCTTCATTCTCTTATAAGTAAAATGCCAAAACTTTTGATCAGTGGCTATTGGTGAAGTTGAATTTTTGAAAAGCTGGAGGAAAATATTAATAATAAAAATAACTAATAGTGGAGCTCCTCAGTGATGGATCTTGACAGAGCTTCTCTATTTATAGAAATAATTGAGTTCATTAAATGAGTTTCTTCTTGCAAATTATTGAGTTCTAACAATATTTAAGAAATGCCACATTTGTTTGCTTGTAGATTACCCATACTGAGATCATTAAAGTCTTGTGAAATGAAGGTTATAAGTCAATTCTGACAACTTATGGCAAATCTCCATCTCTGAATGTCATACTAGAATTTCAAGTGTTTGGAAAGCCAAGCCACAGTGTGTAAGCAACGAGTCTAAGCTCATTTTTACTTTAAAAGACTGCTTTGTTTGGTTTTTTCTTTCTTTTTGTGATGGTCAAGATCTCAAAAATACCTCACTGTCTTAAACGTCAAAGAATCACAGAATTGTTCAGGTTGAAAGACTTCAAAGACAATCTTGTTGATGGTCCCATGGGCAGGGACAACTTCCACAAAAGTCCCAGGCTGCTCCAAACCCCGTCCAACCTGGCCTTGGACACTTCCAGGGATCCAGAGGCAGCCTCAGCTTCTCTGGGCACTCTGTGCCAGGGCCTGACCACCCTCACAGGGAAGAATTTCTTCCTAACATTTAATCTAGACCTTCCTGTCCTTCAGGTTGTGTTCATTCCCCCTTCGCCTATCTCTGCATGCCCTCATAAAAAGTCCCTCTCCAGCCTCCTTGCAGGCCCCTCTCATTTCCTTCTGAACTGCATTTCTCGCACTTTTTCCACGTGGACTATGAATACATGATGAAATTCCATTCTCAGTCTGATCCATTTGACATTTCCAAGAATGCTTCTGTTTAAACATGGTCACGAGCAAGGTCCCTTCCAACCCAAATTGTTCTGTGATTCTGTGATTGGGTCCTGCTCTTAAACTCAAACCAATATAATACAGATTGCCAGGCTAGTGGCAGAAGGAGCTGTGAAAATAAGTCCTTTGTCTCCAATGATCTGAGAAGAAGTCTGCCTGCTAACTTTCTCCTCACAGGTGTTGAGAAATGTCCTTATTTATTCACCTGTAAACACCTTCATGGTTCTGCATAAGGGTGTATCTTCACCAGTCTTTGGGAGTTTTTGGCTGTGCCTCCTGCAAAGGGAAGGGATTTTGTGGGAATGGCCAAATCTATCCTGCAGATCTGCATCTTGACACATATGATAACTTAAGCTGTCAAATAAATTGTTTTGATGATGTACAGCTTAAAACTCCTTTCAGCAATGTAATTTATTTAGTCAAAACCTTTAATCCATCCCAATGACAAAACTCTCTCTTTACTGTATGCTTTAGGAGCTACTTTCACCACTCCCCACACTTTTCTGGCAGGGGTATAGAAGGAAGACTGACCAAGTTTTACTGGAGATGTGATGAGTGTGTGCAAACAGTATTTGTGTGCATCAGTGACAGGTTATCTGCTATTTTTGCTCCAAGAAAACGACAGTTGATGTTTTAAGGAATTCTTACTTGCTGAAGCTTTCAACATTTTTCAAGGTTTTGAATTTGTTTTTTACTCCTCAGAGTAATAAAAGCAATCCTTTGAGCAATATTCACTATTTTGAAATGTTTCGGTTTCAACAAAGCAATGTATTTTAAATACCTCCAAATACCTTGAAGATATTATTTCCCTTTTCAAATAAGTATGCCTGTCTATGATTTTTCATAAGAATATAAGGCAACAAAACCAATTGCCCTCAAAGTTAATAGGAATTTGTTGCCTAGAAACAATATACTTCTTTAAAACTAATTAGTTGCCTAGAAACCATACAAATCCCTAAAACTTCTGTAGTTTCAACAATGCCTAAGTGACATGCACTGTTTCATGCAAGAAAAAAGTAAGGTTTGAAAATGTGATTTGGATGGTAGAAGTGTAGGAACGTGCTATGATGGTGTAAGCAAGAAAGTTAGAAAGTCTTACGATTGGGATTTGGAATGGTTTGCTGTGATTTTATAAATATTGCCTTGAAGTGGGGATATTTTTAATGTTGTGGAGTGCAGGAGAACACTCTGTGCTGGGATAGCATGGCCAGTAAGGTTGCACTGTACAGGCTGATGCTCAGTAATCCCCTTCTGTTTCCCTGTATTGCCTTCCCTGAAGTTGAGAAAAGCAGATCTGTGTGGTGGCCAATGCTTGGGACAGGTATAAAGGCAACCCTAGGGAAGGTCAAAAGTCCTACTGAAGAGTCAATGCTAACATTTAACAGCACAAAAAAATGCCTTCTGCAGCACCAGTAAACCAAATATACTTTGCCCAGCTTACACACATGTTCTACTGCACTCTTAGGGAATAGCTAATCCCAAAATAAACAAGAGAGCATAAAGCAAGCCTCATATGGAGCAGCTACCACACTTTATGCCATTAACTCTTTGAATTCACCACAACAGACTGTTTTTAGAAGAAATAATTTAATTTCTCTTTTTTTTTCTTTTTTTTTTTTTTTTTTTCTTTTTTAAAGAAATACACACATGTCTGGCTAAACCCTGCTTTTCAGCTCCATGAGATAGGGCAATGTTAAGCAGCATTACGTTTCAGTGCTCAGAGGTTATTATTTTCTCAGAGAGAAGGTATTTTCCCTTGTTTAACATTGGGAATTAGGAAGGGATATTTACTCTCCTCAAAAATATTCATCAGAATTGTCAGATATCAAATAGCTGTAATTCCATTCTCACATTTTAAGGAAATGGCATCCCTAAAGTGGAGTTAAAGCTGAGAAGCAATGATAAGAAATTAACATTAAGTTACTTCTTGTTCACCTGAGCAGTCTTTGGAAGGTCTCAACAGAAGTTTAAGATCTGCTGGGACATGGCTGAGAGATTTGAACAGTAAACTTCCATTTTAAAATCCACTGCAGTACCAGCACTGTATATCACACACAAATCCCTGCAGCTGCTGCATTCACATCCAGGTTTGTCTGGCACCTGTTTTAAAGCATTTTTTTCAGCTGGTCTTCTAGCAAGGTACAGTGAGGTCATAATGACAGCAAGAATCTTGGCTTTCCTTTGTGGAGCAATTAAGTGAGGCTTCATAAATTTTATGCATTCACCTACTTACCTATTGTTTCTTTCTTTTTACCATGAAAGAACAAATAGGCAATGAGATCTAAGCCTGAAAAACTCCATTTTAAATAGACTACTGCTCTAAAAAAAATGCAAATGATTCCATTAAGGACATACTTTATTGTCTACTGTTGAAGTAGCTGCATTAAGAGGAATCTGCATGGAAAGTAATGAATGTGAATCGATATCTACAAAAACTATTTCAACAAGGAAAGATAAGTGGTTTTCTAGCACAGTTTTTGCTGAGCTGCTGCCATACTTATATTTATATTCAGTGCTGTTTAAAAAAAGGGTTCTGAAAATAAGCATGGGGAAAGCAATCACCTGGGATCTGACACTTTAAAACTAGTGGTCAAAATTAGTATTCTGAAGTCATGAAGCCACAGTGTATGTGACTGAATAGCTGCTGTAACTGGGACACACTGATTTATCACCTCCTGCAAGGTGCAGAAGTAAATTCAAAACCTGTACAATAAAATCCCATATGACAAAAGCTAGAATTTCATTAGATTCTTTTTACATTGTAACATTTAATATACAGAAATTGTACATGAAAATTATTTTAGAAAATAAATCTTTAAATCATATTATTCAGGCTGCTAAAAATGTCTTCTCCCCAAAATAGCTGGACAAACCAGGTGTAGCATTGTTATTCTCTAAGAAAATGACATTTTCAGAGGTGTCACAACATTAGGCTTTATTGTTATTATTATCATGGTGAAATGTTTTTAAACATGTTAGTTGTCATTTATGAGTGCCTCAGAAAATAAAACTACTCACAGGCTAAGTGGGTTTTGAACATATTTACTTCTTTACACTTAGAGATAAATCTTTCCTGGTAAATTATTAAGAGAGTGTAGAACAAATCCCACTTACCATGAAAAATTAAATTACACTTTAACCTAAGAATATTTATTTCACCAGAAGCATTTTCATCTAAAGAATTATGAGGAAAAAGAAATGTTTAGGTGCTGAGTCATGCCATGATGTCCTTCTTTCCAATCCCAGATCTGATGAGTTAGTCAGCTCTGTGTTTTTATGTTTATGTTTTATTGTTTTACTTAAAGTCACAATGGAAGGGCAACAGGAGACTGATACAGGATACATCAATCAACAGAGATACAAAGAAAGCAAGAATGCTGAAAGAAAGGAAATACGTGATTTTTGAGAAATTTATCAGAGTGCATATAATGGGTCCCTTCTGTGACAAAACCTCTGATTATGGGAAAAGCTGAAAATAAATTCTTCCTGTTCTTCTCCGAAGAGTAGGTGGTGGGGATAATGAGAGGTACCATTTCATTTTTTAGAGCCATAGTTAGTGCAGGTACTGTGTTGCCCTATTTTTTCGAAGCCTTCTGATGTTTACTTTCTTGGAGTCAGAGTTCTCACACATTTTGCCAAAACACTATGTGTTGTTCACATTCCTTCTAGGAGGAGGAGAAAATTGACAGACTGTTCATCTGGCCAGTGTGGTTGAGAGGTGGGATTTCATCCTCCAATCCACTATCACTTTAGAAAATCTATAAATTCTGAAAAACTGTAAATAAAGTCCCTTTTTTGCCTTGGGCAACTGAGTGTGTGGTGCATGCCATTTCGTGTCCTAGTGTGACAGTACTGGGCTGGGAGACCTTGCAAAATCTCCGAGGGAGGTTCATAGCTAGAAATCACCAAATCTAAGGATTGTACTTTGTTATGGATCAGTTTCCCTCAGGGCAAAAATAAGAACTTATACTTTTTTTAATGTTTTGTTTTGTTATTTGATAGGGTTTCTGTAATTTTACTCTTTTAGCAAGTTGAGGCAAAACAGCTCAATCTTAGTCCTGAAAGACAAATATTGGTCTTGGCAACTAAGCTAATCACAGAACCCTTCAATAATCGCAGGTGATTTCATAGAATCACAGTAAGGTTTGGACAGGGACATCTTCCACTATCCCAAGTTTATCAGAGCCCAATCCAACCTGGCCTTGGACACTTCCAGGGATGTGGAAGCCACAGCTCCTCTGGGCACCTTGTGCCAGGGCCTGACCCCCCTCACAGCAAAGAATTTCTTCCTAATATCTGATCTAACCCTGCCCTCTGTCAGTTTGAAGCCAACAAAGCCCCATTCTCTCTTGTTGTAAATGGTGGAAGGTGGATCGAGCAATTGAAAAATTGATTAATTGATGCCATTGTCCCAGAAACGAGGGAATTTTATCCATAAACCATAAATGCATATTCATATCCCTGAAGTGTCTTGTCACTTCAGGCCCTTGTACTGAGTTCCTCTCCTCTTGCAGCTCCTTTAGGCACTGAGACCATTTACTAGGAATGTGAAGCTGTTTCAAAAGTGTAATGGTCTTAGAGATGGAGATTTAAGGGAGTTAATATTTTCATGTACTTTGATATTTTTCAGTGGGAAATTGACCTCTTGGAGGAGAAACATTTGCTTGTGATGGTGCTGGATCCTGCCCCAGCTTTCCCCTGCATTCCAGCTGGTGGAGGGGAGCACTGCTGACTAGAGGAAGGTGTGAGACAAGGTGTACAGCAACATAAGTAGTCACAAGTCTAATGCATGCTGGAAGGGGTGAAGTTTCGAGGGCTCACAGATGTCAATTTTCAAACACCCTTGAAGCACACAGAGCTGAGAATGGCTGTGGTGGGGTGAAGACTTCTCTTGCCCTCAAAACAAAGGGGCTGCTTGAGCCCACACTGAGTGACTGTGATCAGTTTTCCAAACTAAACCACTCTGCTCAGGTTTAGACACACTACTTATTCCAGCCCATCAGTCTTTACTCAGACTGAAGTTTTGCTGACCTTGAGGGCAGTTTTGCAGAACAGGAGGCTGCAGAGAAGTAACTTCCATCCCTGTTAGGGCTGCAAAGCTCACAGAAAACCTCCTTCACATTCCCTTAGATTACACCAAAGACTGTAAAAAGAAGAGTTTAATTTCTTTGTCACACACTGCTTCAGTTGCTGGCACAACAAGTTGTTTCTCACTGAAACTCATACTATTGATTTTGGCAGGAAGGCTAAAATGAGCTGCTGTCTGCTTCTTATCATCTCCCACAGACAATGGAAGACAATGATGGACAATGTCCAATCTGCTTTGGAATCACAGGGTTCTCACTGGGAATTTCAAATAATGGACTATGCACACTTCATGGTTTAGGTCCAATTTTGTTTTGTCAAAGAATACAACTCCTCTCTTTTGCCACTTTGAATAAGATGACTCATGCTGCCTAGTGGTTTTCAGCTTCTGGAGTGAATTATACCTGGTGTCATTTTTAACATTTTTCTATAACTAAATACACTCTGTACCCAGAAAATGTGGCTCTTAAATCAGAAGAGCAAAGGAGAATTTATTGTTCACTATCTCATAAAATTATTTTGTCTTTTGTGGCACAAATACAGATAGAAATGACTGCCTACTCTTTCTTAAGTTTTTGAGGTCCTTTCAGTGGTGAAGTTTCTTTTGTGAGAACATCAAAATGAAATATGCAGGAACAAAGAACAGAAAATCACCACTTTGCTGACAAGTTTGTGTAAATTTGTAAAAGTCACAAACAATAGAATCTAAATAAGATTTTCACTCCTCCCGATAGGCATTTGTTTTATTTGATTATCTCTTCACAAGATGTTTTTTATAACTGTGAGAAAAAAAAAAAGAGAAAGACTTTGCAGACAATGCTTTGCACATGGCTGAGTGATCTGTGTGCTCTTCAGCAGAGGTTTCCTGCAGGGTCACACAGATGGGAGCTTTCTCCTCTGTAGAATGACAGATTTGACATCGTGATGGAGACAAAGGCTCTGGATAGACACAAGGCAGGAAAATGACAGCAGGACCAATTTCTCCTGTTTGTAAGGACTCAAGTTGTTATGTCATTTACACCTCAATATAAGTAAGGGTTGAAGAACATCCTGACTGTGAGGATGGTGAGGGTCTGGGTCTGGCACAGGTTGCCCAGAGAAGCTGTGGCTGCCCCATCCCTGCAAGTATTCCAGGCCAGGCTGGACAGGGCTTGGAGCAACCTGGGATAGTGGAAGGTGTCCCTGATCATGGCAGAGAGATTGGAACTGGATGGTCTTTCAGGGACCTTCCAACCCAAGCCATTCTATGACGATTCTGTGATGAATGTGGCTGTTTGTTATGAGTCAGCTGTAATATAGTGAGAAAATATTACTGCTTTCACTTTTATTCTTTAGATCAATTTATGAGTTCTCAGCTGGGTGTCTGGGATTCCCAGTTATTAGAGCAGACCCTGGAGTGGTTGGTAAAAAAAGCAATTAGTATGAATAAAAGCAATGGCAGTGGGAAGGAACCCTGTAAATCCTTTAGCAAACAGATGAGACCTGAAGCCCATCCAGTGTTAATCTAAATGAAGCACGCTCTAAGCACAGTGGAAAAGCTTGGTCTGCAATTTTTATAACCCTTTGATACACTAGAGATCACATTTATCCTTTGTCTTCATTCTAATTTTGCAGCTCACTTACTTCGCAGGAAGTCAAGTAATTTGGGAAACATTTATCAGACTCAAGACGAGCTGGGGAACATCCCACTGGGGAGAGATGATGATGACTTGGCCTCCTGGCAGTCCCTACCCCAACCATCATCTGCAATGTGTAACCAACCATACTTTGACTGAGTGAACACCAAACGTGGCACTCGTATTTTACTGAACAAAGACTCTGCCTCCATCAGCTCTCCTTGTGATTTGATTTATTGATGAGGACAAGAGAGTGCTTTCCAAGGACAACACAGAAAAGTTTGGAGAAGCCACAGCAGCACCAGTGTTCAACAGGGCAGAGACCACAATGCAACAGCAATGCTCCAGTGACAGCACTCTGTGGCTACAGGGCAATATCATGGTGAGCAATGGCTCCTGGCCATGTGCGGGTTTTAGGAGTTCTCTTTTGGGGGTCCCACTGTGATTTATTCTAATTCTTTAATTTCCAGCATGCCATGAAACTGTTGTACATTGCAGCACATCTGCAGCCATTTAGGACTTTACAGCTGCAGTTATTTTCACACCTGAGATGTCTCCTCTTTTGCTGCAGCAGCAGGGATAAAACCCAGATCACCTTGCTTATGGGGGCTGTTAATATGGTGGGGACTACTGAAATTCTAAGTGGGATCCCAGTTGCACATGTGTGCCTTGGCTGTATGTGAGGGCTGTGCCTTGGGTCTAACCCCAAGGTCACTTTGCTGATCACACAATAAAAACTACTGGACCAAAAAGGCACTGACAATTTAAAAAAAAAAAAAAAAAAAAAAAAAAAAGATTGCATTAAAGCATATGACAAATTAAACATCTTCTACATTATTTTTTTCAAACTTTCTTTCTAATGCACAAACACATAACATATAAATTATTCACATTAAGGGAAATGTGTAACATAACACTGTGATCAAGGTGGTAGTGACTCTAATAGATGTCTTAGTGTAAAAAGGTCCCTTGACCAATTAGGGGAAACTTCTTTGATTAAGAGCCTTTTGTATTCACTCTCTTTATTCCTCCTTTATAAGCCATTAATGAATATGTCAGCTAAAAAAGTAGCCCCATAAGAACCAGGTTTGGAAAAGATAATCTGAGATCATCCAAGTTCACTGCCATTAGTGTGGAATTGTTCTCTATAGCATTGTTTAAGAAGCTTTAGTCAGCCTAATTTGGGATAACTCAATCACAAAATTATTTTTCTTTTTCTCCACAAGCTTCATCACTAACTAACTGAATAGTTTTTAAAAGAAATAAGAAGGGTTTTTAAAAACCTGAATTCTATTGCTTTTGATTTTGATTTTGATTTTTTATAACCTATCACCTGTAGCTTCTTTATGTGTATCAATTGTAAGATTTTTCAACTGTATTGTTGCAAACAAGGACCACAAAGCTACAGATTGGTTTGTGAAATTTTGTAAATTTAATTAGAAGACATAATTTTTCTGTTGATATTGGAAAATTTAATTGAAATTCTATTTAAACACACACACACACACAGATATATATACTCAAAATACACACACCCCTGCTCAGTCTGTTCTAATGGTAAGATCATGGGGCTTGGGCCCTATTTCTATTTTAAAATGTGCATTATAAGTTATAAAATGCATATTAATGAGATTATTTATTTTTGTTCTTTCATCCAGTTTCTGAGAAATGCTCAGTGACTGATATGAACATTGCAGGAGAGCAGCAGTCCAAGAAGTTCCTCCTGATCTTAGAACCACAGGGTTTTCACAGCAGACAGAGATGTGAATTCAGACTATAAAATACTTCTGGCTTGTGTGAATCACTTTATTTTCAATGGGAAAAATATAAGAAAAGCAAGTAAAAGGTTTATGTTAACTCCTGTTCTGTACTGCCCTGTAGAAGAACATCTACTTCAAGGTTACCCCCAGAGACTGGAATGAGGCTAACAGATGCATCTCCATAATTCTGCTAATTGTAGCAACCAAAAATGTCTCTGCTCCATTCTCACTTAGTCCATGTTTAAACCTAATAAGAGTAATAATATTGTTAATTAATTAATAGTATTAATCTATTAATTGTTTATTATTCTATTTTTTATTTCCTACATTTTTCCTTTTTTCCCCCCTCTCTAATCTGTCTTTGAGAACCCATGAACTCAGAGCCTAAAATAATAAGAGAAGACTTTGAACCTTTAGGTCAGCTTCCATTTCAATTTTTTGTGCAATTATGCTTCAGTCACTTTTTAGACATCAAAAACCATCAGATGTTGATTATTTGGTCTAGGAAATGGTGAGGACAAAGATATTCTGTCCCATAGGAAAAAGATGAATAAAATTACTACCTAGGTTTAAGTTATCTGAAAAAACCCCAAAAAACTACTGGGTATCCATCCTGAGTATCAATTCAACCCCAAATTTGGGTCAATATCTCATCTTTTTATGAAACCTAAGTTCAAATAATTCATCTGCACTTTCTCACAAACTTTTTGATTAAGCACCTTTCCTCCTCCTCCCTTTTAGTGAATAAGGCAGCTGAAGAGGATTTTATTTACCCATTTTCAATAACATGGCAGAGCTGGTGGACGTTTTTGTGTAGGAATCTGAATTTCTGCTGTAACCTCTGCAAAGGAGACAGCAAAGCCCATGCTTGTCATGCTTAGGTTAAAAACCAAATTATTGTATTGCATTCTACAAGGGCATAGTTATCCCTGAAACAGAGAGCACACTTACCAGGAGATAATCACATTTCCTGTAAATGTGGCAGCTCCTGAGCTAATGGCTGTGCTATCACCTAAATATGTTACCGATTTCAGCTAATTAGACCTGCAGTAAAAATGGAGAGAATTGCCACACCCATCAGTGTTGATGGGAGAAATAGAACTCCTATAGGAACTCCAGCTTCCTTGTGTGTGTTTGACTGTATTTGTGCTGCCTATACACCTCCTAACCTGTCAATAAAGTTCCCAGGACACAAACATATGGTGGCACATTGCTTATACCTTTTGATAAATCCATGCTAAATCTGAAGGTGTGGGGGATAAATGTATAATACAGCTTAAATAGCTTTTTTTTAATTTTTGTAGACTTGGTTTAAAAATCATCTCCATTTTGTTTATTTCTTTCTCCTCATGATTTAGCAAAAAAATCCCCATATTATTCTTGGCAATCCTTCCAATTACATTGCATAAGTGATGATTTTATGCTACTATTTTCTGCTGGTGCCAGCAACTGGCCAGGCCATGTTTGGTCAGAGAGCAGGTAGAGTTTCATACCACAGCACCAGCAAGGTTGAGAGATTTTTTTCTAGGAAGATTTAGAATATAGCAGAGCTCACTCTGAAAGAGAAAAAAACACTCATGGGTAAAATAAAACATTATTGAAGTTTCAGGTTAACAGTTAATGATCACACAGTTCTTTGCAGGCAATTACTGCAGTCTTTTTAAAGCCCCTTTTGTGGCTGCTGAAGGGGCCCTTGGAGGTTCCTGTACTACTGATACCATTTCATCAAACCATCACTCTGCTTGCATCTGAAAATGCAAAGTTTAACATTCTCTTTTGGAATTATTTCGTGAATATTCTCCCTCACAGTCATTCAGCTGAGTGTGACTTATTTCTGCAATGCAGCAACATCTGAGAGCACTGATACAACATCTGAGCACTGAAACTGGAATCTCTGAACAAATTTAAAACATATGCTCCAAATGTATCTACCACTGGCAGTCATGAATAAAAAACACCCCAACCTATTTATTTGCATTATTTGGGGGGCTTTTTCTTCTTTTTAGGTTCTTAGTCAGCAGAAAATTGTTTAGGAAATGGCACTAAGATAACACATAACAAAGACCAGTCCTGCACTATAGACATACAATAGAAATGCACTCAATTGAAAAAGCTGATTGTTGTTTCCGAACATGAATTTAGATCCAAAATAAGCAAAAAATTTCCCTGAGGTGACGAGAAGTCTTTAGAAATGTTCATTGTTCATCACATCCTTTCACATGAGCCATGCAAACAGAAGAAACACAAGCAATATTAATTCTTTGTCCTCCTATCCAAGTGTGCTTTTATTCTTGTGCATCATCAAACTGTCTGTTCTCTTCCAGGACTCAAATGCACATTTCCATGGTACATAGGGGCTGAGATAGCTACTGTTGTCCTGTAGGAGAAGGGAATACAGGTGACCTCATCCCTGAGAAGTAACAGCTCTGTTAATTAGCCAATACAGCCTCACCCCGATGAGTCACAGCTATAGTCCATAAAGAAAAGTGTGATAAAAGGGAGTGAGTTAGCTGGTGGGGGAAAATCATGAGAGATGAGGAAGGTTGAGGAAGGTTGAGGAAGGATGAGGAAGGATGAGGAAGGATGAGGAAGGAGGCTCCTTAGGAGAATCCCTGCTGTGAGGTCAGTCTGGGTGTGCAGTCAGAGCTGTTGTTGGAACCTGCAGTCCCAGTCTAGCTGGGTAAAAGCTGCAGTCAGAGGCTGCAAACTGATCCCTGCAGTCAGAGGCTGCAAGGGAAACCTCCAGCAGGAGCTTGCTGCAGGCAGAGTCAGTGAATGGTTGGAGTCAGGACGTCAGAGCTGTAAAGAAGAATAAACCAGGGCCCTTTTCATGCTGGGATAAACAAGGAATCTGTGTCTCAGCTCATTTGTACCCTCTAACAAGAGGGCTGCTGCAACAATGTTCACCTGGAGAGGAGAAGGCTCCAGGGACAACTTCATGCCTGAACGGGCTCCAGGAGGGCTGGAGAGGGACTTGGGACAAGGACCTGCAGTGACAGCGCAAAGGATGAATGGCTGTAAACAAGAGAACAAGTTTAGATTAGATCTTGGGAAAAAATTGTTCCCTGTGAGGGTGGGGAGGCCCTGGCACAGGGTGCCCAGAGAAGCTGTGGCTGCCCCTGGATCCCTGGAAGTGTCTAAGGCCAGGTTGGATGGGGCTTGGAGCAACCTGGGACAGTGGAAGAGGTTCTGTGGAAGATTCTTGTTTAGAAACCTTATAGCTTATGATTTAGATACTCAAACTATCTAAAAGCATTCAGTTTGCTGAAAGGAATATGAAGTATCCGAGGGGTTGCCTGGTGAAGGTTGGATATGATCTTGTCTATATTTTGTCCAATTCATCTCACTTCAGCTGTCCCATGAGTGGTTTCCCTCTCACAATAAAATCAGTTACAGAGCATGGGTTTTGTGCTAACAAAAGGTGAGGACGACCAAAAAGAAAAACCTTTAAAAAATTAACATCTGAAGGTCAGCCTTGGCTTACAGTATCAGCCTTGGCAATGGTGACAAAACCTCCTGAAAAGTCTGAAATAAGAGATGTTTATTTACAAGGTGAACCAACAACTGGTAAATAAAATTTAGAGATTGATTTTCAGAAGATTCAAAACCAGGGATATCATCATTCAAGGTAGAATGCTCATCAACGCTGTTGCACTACATAGTGCCATATTAATCTGCATGCATAGTTACAAACATGTGTCACACACAAAATGCAACCCGATATGAAAATCACAGTGTACTGCTTTTCTTTTCCCCACACGTTTTCTGGAATCACTTTTTAAGAGTATTAACATTTGGAGTTTCCATCCATAGACCTATACTACATTTATTTTACTACTTCAAGAAAATACAAAATTATTTCTATATACCATCATGCTCTAAAATCCTTTTTGTACAAATGTACAGCTTTTAAAATTTTTGCTTATAAAAAGACTTACAGTACTTAGGTCAAAATAGTGGATTTGTAACTCTCTCTATATATTTTTTTATTCTAACCTACTTTATCTTCTATAGATCATTTGATAATCCATGAGCATCCTGAAAAGCAAAGCAACTTTACCTCCTTCAAAGCAAGTGAGGGGATTTGATTCTGAATGTAGTGAAGCAAAAATATGAACTGATATATTATGGTATTCAACATTAATGGCTTAAAAGGGAAAGAAATGTTGCTTTCATTTATGTGACTTTACTGTTTCATTTTATATGATCCATTAGCTTTTCTTTTCTTGCTTCAGGGTGGATTCGATGAAGGCAATATAATCAGATGGCCCATCCATCCATGCATTTTGAATCACTGAATCATTTCTTTGAGGAAGAAAGTAATGACAGTTTCATAAGCACAAGTTTTTATTGTTCAACCATCCCATACCACAAAAACCTTTGTTGTGATCTGCTGAGCTGCTTGGAACTTGTGTTGCCTTTGGAGAGATCAAGGCATGAGTGAATTCATGTAGTTATAATTTTTTGGGGCATGGTAGTAAAACAGTTTGGAAACGACCAGAAATTATTTAGTAGTTAATATAATGATAGGAATAATGAGAAAAACATATTTGTTTCAGTCTGGTGAATCAGAATGAAAGCAAGAACTCTGTGTAATTTTTTAAATCCTGCTTAGGATCATGTACACTGGTTTTCCCTGTCCACCACATTGACCATTGTCCCACAGAAAGGAGCATTGGGCAGCAGACAGGTGGGAAGCTGAACACCTGAAAACATCCAGGCTGGACAAACGAAGAGCAGACTGTGGCTCCAGGAGCAGTGAAATCATTCCAAAGACAGTGCAGAGTATTGTTTCTGCAGTTACTTTTGCATTTCCCAACACCTGCCATGGCCATGTGTGACACATCCTCATCACCACCTCCACTGTAACTTGTGTCTTCCTCATCTACTGAAGGAAAGGAGAAATGAACCTGCACCAGGAAAATAAAGCTTTGCAAATGTATTCACAGAGGAGAAACTAAGTTTTTGAGCCAGGGAGAGCTAAACCTGTCAAGATACTGGTTTTCAAGGAACACCAGTGGTGGTCTGCCATCAACAGGCTGGATTCCATGGCTTCCATGCTCATTCCTGGCTGACCATGTGATTTATTGCTCTGTGACAAAATCTATCTTATCCTCAAAATAAAGATAGTAAATCAAAATCATAGAACATGTCCTCATTCCTTTTTCTCTGCTTTTATCTTGTATCTCTTTCCTTGTGCACATTTTATTTTTGAAGCAGCAAATTTTTAACTTTACCTATCTTATGCTTTCCCATATCAAAGCCAAACACAGTTCTTGTTTCCTATGGTTGCTGAATTCATTGAAGGAAAGGTGAAAACTGGCTAATTCATAAAGTGTTGTTAGTTATTTATCTGTATCTGAACATGTGCTTTCCACTTGCAAAAAGGTTCTTGAATCCTGAGAGGTTATTAAATCCAACACTTTATTTTTTTTTAAATTTTAAAAAGCAAGTTGTATTATTTATTATGCATTTCTCCTTCTCTTTCCTTTTTTTTTTATACATTTGTTGCCTAATCAAGTCTCAGAAAAATGTGTGAGCAACCAACATAATAGAATGCACACAGACTTGTGAATATGACTTGACCCCAAGTCCACTGTACAATAAATTCCATTAATCCCAGATTAAGTATGTGGCAGACTGTTTTTGCAGTACAGCTTCTAAGAAGCAGCTAGCAAGTGATTCAGAGCTTGGGAATTACTTAAAAGTGCATCTGTTTGGCAAATTCTTATGAATAATAAACACAACATAGTTGTAGGGTATCACAACCAATTGTAGCTATTTACTAACAAAACAAGAGAAGACGTTTGCAATAAAGTTCTATTCACAGAAATTATCTGGTCTAATTTACTGCAGCACTGAATTGTTCTCATTGCCAGAGGAAAACCACTCCACAGGCATCCATTAATTTGCTTCCTACACTTCAATTTTCAAGGTGTTAAGTCCTGCTGTATTCGTTTTCTGCTGCAGATCTGGTTTGCATCAAATGCCTAATGGAATCCAAACACAAAAAAACTTTCCCATTATAAAGATTTTAAGTACATCTCTGTTTTTTCCCAATATAATGGTACAAATAAATACGTACAAATAAATATGTATGAATGTGACAGCTACACACCTTTTTCCCAGATTTCTTTGTGATATGGTGGCTGTTTGTCTCCCCTAAAGGGTTATTTTTACATCTTGACAGAAGAGACAGAGGGAATGAGACAGAAAGGTTACACATACATGGAAACCAAATTATTGATTAGGAAGCTGTGACTTGCCTACTGATGCTGCATTTATCTCTTTCCTTCTTATGGGAAGGATACTGAGAAAAAAATGTGCAACATAGATCCAATCTCATCTTAAATAGTTTTGCCATGGTGGATATCATTAAGACCCAAATTACCAAAATTAATTGGTCTTTTGCTCTTGTTTTTAAATACCCAGCTTTTCCTCAGCTCCTGTTGAAGATGCTGATATATTTTGCCAGTCTCAACAAAAATAGTCAAATGAACATTTTTACCAATGTAAAAAGTTTATGATGAAATACAATTTCCCTTTTAGTCTTTATATTTGCTGTATACATAATCTAAAACATACTTCATAAGAAATTGAAAGATGGACTGAAAAATCCCCCTTCCTTTTTTTTTCCATGAAATTTTTTGACACTCTTAATATTTCTTTTCTACTTGAAGTCTATATCTTAGGGGGAAACTCTTCTGACCTGGTCATGTTTGATATTGTTATCTGACAATTTCATACCAACGCTTGAATCTGGGTCTAGCTATTTAACTTTAGGAATCCTTTCTTACCCAACGCTTTTGCTTTACTTGTGACTGGTGCCCTCCTGTGCCACTCTAAATAAAGTCTTGGAATGAGATTCATATCACATGACTGGAAATGCCTACAAATGTAGATATCTACATATGAGGCAGGCATTTAAGTTTTCTTTGTACTCATTGGGATGACATAGTCACTACTGGAGTGCAATTCATCTGGCCTAATTTGAATGTCTTCATTAGGATGAAAGGAATTGTGTCCTAGAAAAGTCCTCTTCTTCCCCTGGCTGTAAATGGAGTGACTACAACAAGATTAAATTAAGTTATACTTGTAAATATCTCAAGTTTAGCAATATAAAGTTAACATTTTCCATTTTCTACTATTCTTTACTAATTCACTTAAAGTTAGTTATTCATGTTTTCTTGCATAAGAACATTTTAAGCACAACCAACCACTTATTTCCAAAGTTTCAAAGTTGTATTTGTTCCAAAGACATATTTTTCCAAATTTTACCTAATCCCTTCTGCTCATATACCTTTTGCTTACATCCGTCTAAAAAGTAACTCTCAGAAGGAATGTACTGCTCATTTTGTAATTGGATCTAAGATCTAGTCAGCTGAGTTTTATCTCTTTTTTTCACTGTTATTATATTTATAGCAATTATAATTATACTCCTATATTTCTCAGCCTCATTGTTTGCACTCAGTCCTTTGCCTCCAGACTTACAATAAACAAAGGAAGTCCAACTGTCTACATAATCTCATAGACTGTTACCTTCCTACCCACACTCCTGACAGGTCCTTGCTCAAAAATATTCAGACAGTAATTCAAAGAATCAACCTCTACCTTATTCCAGCCCTACAACTTCAGGTCATATGTATAAAACAGTTCTGCAATTGCCTCTTTCTCCTTCTTAAATCATTAAATAGCCTTTTCTCTTATGAAATGAAGCTGAAAAAGGAAGATAACAAATTGCAGAAGTGACAAGCAGTCACTTTGGTAAATTTCACATTGTGCTTTAATCTTGCTTCAGATTTTACCATTATTTTTCTGGTGCAGTACATGCTTTCCCTTATTATTTTGTCTACATTTCTCCAACAAGAGATGATCCTCCATCATTTCAGGGAGTCCATTCGTGTGATTGTTGCAAACCATTTTTGCTTCATCTGCCTACCGTGCAAGTTTTTTTAAAATATTTTTTAAATCATGCTCTTTAACAACTTTGATCTCCCCCAGCTGGTTCCTCACCCCAAAAGCATTCCTTCAGCATCCTTTTTCCTCCTGAGGAAATATATAATTAGTTTCAACATTTTCCCAGGGGTTTACTAATGTTTCCAGCAATGCAGGTCACATCAAGGCAAGATACATGTCTTAAACACTTAATATCAGACATCCTCTCTTTTATTTTCAATTTAATAAGCAAGATCTTCCACTATCCAGTCAGCGGCATCCTTGCCCAACATGTCTTACAAATGTATTCTTTTTTGTGAATGTGTATGACAATCATTTTAATAAATGCCATGAATTCCACCCATTCCAGGTCCTTTTTTAATGACAGTGGTACAAAACCCCCTTGTACATAGCTGTATGGAATCTTCACTTCTTGCTCATTGATGCTGATTAGCATTAGTCCCAAGGGGCTTCATTTAGGCTGATCCATCTCTTTGTTGGCATTTATGTACCATGGACAGCGCTGGCCTCATGTGGACTGCAATATAAAAATTGATTTTAAAGGACAACTGTCAAAGGCAACTGCTTTAAGTCCTACCAGACTAGGCCACATGAGACTAGAAATCCATTGAAATGAATAAAAAGGATCCTCCAAGCTTGGCCAAATTTAGGATTTTGGTCTCTTGTGTGCCAATGCAAATATATACACCCTTGTGTGCATATAATGTCTTCTGAAATCCCAAGGTGAGATTTTTACTTGGAAAAGTCTTTTTATCCTCTTAGATTCAAAAGTGGAAAGTTGTAGTCTCCCAGTATGTAGCACATGGTGCTTGTGATGTTCTAAAGGCCTCCTGCATCTGCAGGAATACTTGTTATACGTTATTTACAAGGTTTTTAACCAAGTTTTAATGGCAAATTTTGTAGCAGGAATTCCTTCAGAGATCTCTGGAATGATCAGAATTTTCAGATGTAATTAACACATATGAGCATACAAGCCATGCCTATCAGTTGGTTCAAGAACAGCAGGAACTGCTGGATAAAATTTTGGGGATATCTGAAAATTTCTGTCAGAGTACTGATGTGATACCCTGCTATGACACACAGGGCAAATTTAGTTTCATCTTCCTTCTCACTTCTTACACTAACTTCAGGAGCCTGGTGATCCTGATTATTGACCAGCATTGACTAGGGGCCTATTTTGGCTTTGACTTTTCTGCTTGCCAACCAAATCAGAGCTCTTTGGCAAACAAAAACTCTATTCAGCCAAGTCTGTTGGCTCATGGAGCTCCTCCCTAGGGAGAATTTGATTATAAACTCAATAAATAGCTGTCAAGGATGGAGAAAATCTTCTGGAGCTTGTTGCTGTACTGAATTTTCTAGACAGCTCTCTCTGGGAGCTGATGCAGAGCTCCATCCTGGCTGTAAACACATCTGTGATCAGTCTCACCCTTGTAGAAGTTTGTAATGAGATTCCATGGCACTTCAAGAGAGCTGGGTAACATGTGTGGGAGAGCAATTGAGTAAATGAAAAGGGTGAAGTCTCATGTGAGGTATTTCAGAGAGATGCATCCTCCAGAAGCTGGAGTGTGTTAAGGGCACAACCAGCACCACTCAGACACATTTTCTGAGAGCTGTGTGAGTGACCTCAGTGCACTCCTGGAGCTGTATCCAGATTGCTGTGTGGTGCCATAAGGATCTCTGTAAGGAGCTCAGAGGAGCTGTCTTCTGGGACATGCTCATGGCTTATTGCAGCAGAATGGTGTCAGCATGGCCACCGACTAAAACTTAAGTCTTAGAGGAGTGTGAAAACACATTCTGAGGGGTCGATAGGAGCCAATTACAGAAATACAGATGGCTTACAGAAAACAAAGTTGAGTTTCAGTTCTGTCTTAAACTGAAGTGTTCTCAAGTCTTTATATTGTGCTACAGCAGTTAAACCATATATTTAACTTCTCCACTCTCTGCTCAAACAGTAATGGAGAAAGAAATGATACCTTATTCTTCTTTCTGTGAGAACTATCTCAAAGGTAAAGCACAGTACAATGGTTACTCTTTCTGAGATGAACTGTGACTGACAAAAGATTTTAAGCTTTTAAGCTTTTGTGCATAACTTGAAAAGTAAGAATAATTACTTTGAAGCTAAGGAAGAATTCACATGCTTAAAAACTTTGTTATGCTGAAAACTGACAACTGATCCAGAGGACCATAGCTAAACAGCTGAGTTTCCTGTAAGTAGTTTGCATCCTCAGTCAGTCAGGGAGATTTCCTGTCTTAAAGAAAGATTTAGATAGACTATGCCTCTAATGACTTTATAAACTTTGTATTCAGAAGTTCCTCTGAGGATAATGTAGAATTTAACATATGTGGTGCAAAACCCATTATTTATCCATGGCATCTTGCTGAATGTTGTAATAGCCCTTGGGGGCAGCAACAGAAGTTGCATCTCTTGCTTTGGCAAGTTCAGAACTTGGAAACTCTGCTCCACAGTGTTTAATGTGCAGCCAACCCAGAGCCTGTGTCTCTGGAGCACCAAATAGGAAATATGACAACGGCTAAATGACTGGGAGGAACAGATTTCCCTTCACAAATTAACATATGAACCATGATAAATCTTGACTTCTTTACTTGAAATAAAGAAAGTCTAAAAAGGTGGCTGGAAATCATATAGCCACAGAATCACAGAATGGTTTGGGTCACAGGGACCTTAAAGACCATCTTGTTTCAACCCCCTGCCATGGGCAGGGACACCTCCCACAAGACCAGGTTGTTCAGAACCCTGTCCAAACCAACCCTGGACACTTCCAGGGATGGGGCAGCAACAGCTTCTCTGGGCAACCTGTGTCAGCATTTCATGAACATCAGGAGGAATTTCTTCATGAGAGGGGTGGTCAGGCATTGTAATGGGTAGCCCAAGGAGGTGGTGGAGTCACTGTCCCTGGAAGTGTCCAGGGAAAAACTGGATGTGGAACTCAATGGTCTGGTCTGGACAAGGTGAACCTCAGAGGTCTTTTCCAGTCCTAGAGATTCTGTGATTAATTTTGTTTTGAAAACAATAATTAAGATCTCAAAGATAAATTCTGATATAAACTTCTAATAGTGATATAAACCAAAATACCAGTTCAAACTCTTTATTATATTCAATAATAAAGCAGTTCAATATCTCTGCAGTGAAATTTATATCAGTGGTGTCCAAAATGAGTTTAAAGTTGCACAAAATTTGCTGCTGCCTCAAAATTCTAGTTTCTTTCACAAAACCTAGTGTAGGATTTACAGACTTTGTGTTGGAATTGCTGCTTTCAGTGTGGACTGAAATGTCTGTTACTTGTTTTAAAGCGTACTTTCATCAGTGCACTACAGACACTCAGTTTAACTGCAAAAAAAAAAAAAAAATAGCTCTTGATGTAGAAATGCCGTAGCCATATCAGCATAAAGTTGTTTCTGAGCTATACTACTGCTTCAATGAGGACAGCCTTGTTCTGCTCCCAGAACATGAGCTGAGGTTGGTGCACAGACCTGAAATGTGCAGGTTTGGGGACTTGCACTAACTGAGAAATATTCTGTCTTAAACTCAGAGCTGCAGAGCCTGATGCAGATAGAGAATCGTTTATATATTGCTTGGAAACAACCTCTAGAAACCTTCAACCTTTGGATCAAAGTAGGGCTGTGGGCAGCCATGAACCATATAACTGGTAATTTTACCTAGCCAAGTCTAAAAGTTTGAGGTTGCAGATTTCAGCCTCTTTGAACAACCTCTCCCTGTGCTGCATGAAATGACCTGAGCCCCATGAATGCTTTAACTGGAGATAAAAGTGTGTCTTTGGCTCCTGCTCCATCCACAATAATTCTCAAGCCCTTTCCAGCAGGGAGTTCCCAGCTTTGCAGAGCTCTGTGCAAGATTTTGGAGCATTTCCCAGCTCACATGAAAAACTTGTTTCTCCTTGATGGACTTTGCAAGTTGTCCACTGACTAACAGTGCTCCAGACTAACAAACTCAGTTGGTCTGAAACTACATTTTTGGATCTCAGCCTCTTCCCATAATTTAGCACAATCTGCAGATTTGCTGAAGGTTCACTCTGCCCCATCATCTGCACTGTGGCTGAGGAAATGAGTAGGGTCGGCATTTGTTGTGTTCAGGACTACTGCCACTGCTAAATTAATCTCATTTTCCTTAAAGCCACCTTAATGGTCTCATGGATTAGTTAAAAAAATATTCATATTCAGTTCATAACTCATGGAAATTACCTGTATCCCCTGGTGTTTAAGGCAGATCTCATCAACCTACAATGAAGACAAGCAAAACATCACCTTATGTGAAAGAAAAATTCCTGCCACTCAGTTTTGTCACTCAGTTTTTTCAACAGAAAATTGGGGTTTGTTTGTTTGTTTGTTTTATATGATTAATTACTTTTATAATTTTGGCAAATTTTTTTCTGGTGACTCTCCACAAGAAAGATTTTTCTGTTGTACTGCCCAGTTTTAAATTATGAAAATAATATACCTTAAGAAATATCTAGAATTATTTGCTATAGTAAAGCAAATAAAGTTCCTGTAAGAACAGGAACTTAAGAGAGAGCAGTGGAGCAAATTACCTTTCATAGGAGTTATTGATCCCAGAAATCCAAACAATGAAAAGATTGCATAGAACATCTATTGGACAGACTTTTCAATAGAATTTTGCAGCCTCAGCTGTATGGGATTGATTAAATATTAAAAAAAAAAAAGTTAATCACAGCAGAAGTTGATCTAATTTTTTTCCTCATTTGAGGCAGCATTAAGATCAGCGCAGAAATTTTGCATTTAATGCAACTAAAGTGTCAAACTTCTAGATCTGCTGTGGTAGTCTTATCATTAATATTAGATGGATGCAGATATTTGTACCTGAAGTGCTCACCAAAGTTTCTCTTTCCAGGTGTTTTATGCCCTGCATAAGTGTTTGATGTGGGATCCAACCTAGCTATTATTAGTAAGCTACACCAAGTGTAATAAAGTTAATTTATGAGGGTTTCTGTATACAGTCAGCTGTAGTGTTTCCTACTTGATTTTAAACTCCAGAGAGAAATGCTCTGCATCACCACAGGTAGCAGCAAACCCTTCAGAAAGAACAGACACATCTGAATGTCTATAAAATGGTCATGTCAGTTTGGTACCAAGGGAGCTGAGGATGATTATGTTCTGTTATAACTTGGGCAGACAGACTAGGCAGGAAACCACCATGCAAGTTTAAATTGACAGTGCTGAATTGCCAGCACTCCTGCTATTACCAAAAAAAGTGCACTTTTCCCTCTCACATGGACAGCCCTCCTGAGCTGCATCATTTCTAAGAGCTCACACTTTGGTAATGCTTAACTCCCCATTGGGAACTTAATGGACCCTTCCAGTTTGCACCAGCTGAGTGCCAGTGGGATGTGACATCCTGGGCATTGAAACACAGCTTGCAAAGAACATGTTGTTCTCCATAAAATTCAGCCCCTGAAGGTAGATATCTAAATGTGTTTTCAGACCCCTTAATCAGTGGTGTGATTCTCTCTGTGTGTATCAGTCTCCATGGGGCATAGGTACTGCCAGAGATAAAATCAGGTGGGGAGGTCTCAGAGCACACAGAACTGACTAAGCAGGTACATCAAGAAGTTCTGGTTGACTGCCTTCTGCCTAATCCATCCTGTTATTAAAAGACAATAAAATTCATCCATTCACAGATGTTACAAATCTTAAGCAGCTCTTACAATAACACAGTGCAGGTGCAGTTCATCACTGACAGTCAGAAAAGTTTTTCTTATTAAAAAAATGCTTGCTATGGTTTGAGGTCTGTAGTATGCCTATTAATAATTATAATAATATTAAATTTAAGCCCAAACTTCTGCAGATAAACTTAGCTTATCAGAAAATTGGAAATATTAAAGTTTCCCACTGTGTATAGTTTTCTAAAATACTGTAAGACCGAGACAGCCAACATTAGATGCTGGCATTGCTCATATTGACACTTCGGTAGCTGTGAATAAAATAAAATAAACAGATAAATAAGACCATACACCTAAATTTGAGCAGCTTCACAGAATTCAACACACATCTGTCTTTGTTACAAGCAAAGAGGTGAGGGCACTGGAAAGTGAAGAGTTAGATGGGTAAAAAATCCCTAGAAGTTCAGCATTTCTGAGAGCAGGAAGAGAACTGCAGGGAGAGTGAAGGGGACTCTGGATAAATAAAACTGGCCATCATATTGATTAAAGGAGTAAGTTGTTTATTTTTGCCTTTGACTCCTGGAATGATAAATGTAGAACTCTGAAAAGTGGCAGAACAATTCCATTTGCTTAAAGGCAGCATGGGCAATGGGTTAAATAGAAAGACCTCTGCTCTGACAGAAAGGAATGGCAATGAAAGTCCCATGGCATGACTAATCACACACCACATAACACAGAGAGAGGCAATGCACAGCTCCAATGCATATTTAGTAAGCAGGAAAGGCTGTTTTCATACAGAAAGCCCATTTTGGAATTCAAAACAGGGGGTCTAAGTTGCAGCTCTGCCACTGATGTGTTACTTGCTGTCTTCCTGATTTAACTCTCTCTAAGAGTGAGATAGCAACACCTTTTTGTACATCCTCATAATTTCTGTGGTGACACCTATGACTCTTTGCACAAGTCAGGACCTGACTTTTAGAACTTTTAAAATGTGGATCTAAGGCAGATTCTAATCTCTATAGGAAACTGGGGGAAATAAACTGCTATGACACAGATTGGGAGGTACAGGGAAATATTGGGGGTTTATTGTTCTGTAAGGGAGGCAGGACTTCTTGTACATCAGGACCTCCACCAAGATCTCTCAGAAGTATCAGGACAAAGGGAAGCCTCAAAGGAGATTTCAACCAGGGACAATGGGAAAAAAGGTGGTTTCTTCCCAGCATTTTCCCCTATGGTAAAATCATGAACATACATAACTGCAAACTAAATAGGCTGGAAATGGATGTTTGTGCAATGGGCAGGACAAAAGTGGAAATCAATTTCTGAATACCTAATCACAGGGTGCAGTAGAATGGTGATAATGAAAGGATTTGAGATAGAGGGCTTATCAGATGCACCAGACACTCATGGGGACACGTTCAGACCAGTGTGCAAAAGCCAAAATGAAAAAATGAGCTGAACAAAACCAGATCCAAGTTGTCAAGGTCAGAGAAAATACCTTATGGGGGTGCAACAGCTTAGGAGGCTGGAAAAGGTTTTGTCCAATCACTTATTACTATTTAGACTGTAAAACCTCTCATGCAAGGCTTCTTTTTGGCTTTGAAAGGCTTTTTATTTTTAAGTGAAAAGCTGGGGTTTTTTAGCTTCTGGACTTGGATTTGAACTTTTTACTTGCCATATATTTTTTTTTTTCCTTATTGCAAGTCATAGAAGCATTGTCTTTCTGGATGGCCCGTTGGTCATCTCAAATATAAGCTTGAGAACAGAAGGTTTGCATCTGGAGTGCCAGCTGCAATACAGGAATGAAAACAAAGGTTCTGGATGTTCACACCCTCGAGCTCTCTGGGGAATTTTTTCTCTTAGGCTACAGTAGATTCTTCAAAGATTGTGTATGTGAGGCATGAGGTCATAGGGGTCCTTCCTGTCCCATTCATCTCTTCCCATTCCACTTTCTCCAGCCGTGGTCACCAGCACCTGTAGGCTGAGGATGTGTGTGAGGTTGTCACAGCTGTGTATTTAGAACTGTGACACTGAGATAGTGATGATGTGGAAATATATTACCAAATGTATTCATACTGAGTTAGCTTTCCACACCTGTGCAGCAACAAACACTTTCAAAAGTCTGCAAGAGAAGGGAAATTAGATAGTACCTGCATTTGAAACTCAAAGTTTACAAATAACATAAGTGTCCTAGGCTGTGGCAGTATGGAGGTCAGAGGGAAGATAATTTTTCTTTAATTTTTAGTGTAAGACATTTGATGTATTATAAAGATTGTGAAACAGCACCTGCACGAGTCTATGTCAAAATATATAGACATAACTGAATTTTGATACTTTCATTTCATTATCTCTGTCACCTGTCATATATGACTGGAGATGGGAGGTCTTCCTCCCCCAGTTGTACCAGCTCTGAATACAAAAACAGTGAGAGCTTAAACTGCAGTTAAGCAGAAGACGTTTATCTACAATCCTTGATCCTCCCAATGCCTGTTTCAATCTGCACCCTTTCCTATAGAATTATGGAACATCTATTTTAAGTGTAAATTGTCTTGTTTTTTTCTGCAGAAGGCTTTAAGAACAAAAAGAAAACAAAGCAGAAATAATGTAAAAAAATAAAATGGGGGAGACAAAGAGGGAGATTTAGACAGGAGTGAGTTAAAGGGCAAGCAGAGAGAAGTACAAGAGCAGGAGCAGAGCTGAAGATTTGTAGGACAGAAAAAGTGGCTGAAATAATGAGCCCCTCAGCAGGAAAAAAACCTGGCCTGGGTTGTGATTTACTCAGAGCAGCACCAGGAACCTGAGACCCCAAGCTGGGCTACTTTGTATGCTTCCTCCTACACCAGTACCGAGATTGCACTTCCAGCTCCCAGCTGCTTCACGGCAGTGCTGGGGATTCAGTTCTGGAGAAGAACCAAAGTATTTGGCTGTGTTTGTGTGTGCAGTGCACAGTGAGCTCCTTTCTCATCTCTGTGAAAACCTGTGAGACGGGGAAAATAATAATAAAGGCAATAAAATCAACCACCAAACTTGCTGCACATGCTGGTTTTGGCTGGGATAGAGTTAATCTGGTGTGGGGCTGTGTTCTGGGTTTGTGCTGAACACAGAGATGTATTCCTTATTGCTGAGCAGGATCACACAGAGTCAGGAACCTTTCTGCTTTTCCTGCAGCCTGGCAGGGGAGGTCACGGGGATTCCTGGGAGGGTTTTGAGGAGATACAGCCAGGACAGGTGACCACAACTGACCGAAGGAATATTCCAGACCTTATGGCATCATGCTCAGGGTATATAAAGTTTTGGGAAGAGGAGGAAGAGAGGAAATTGATCTTCTGTAATCTTTTTCCTGTTAGGGAGAAAGAAGGGGAAAGACTTCCTGCAGAAATAAACCACAATGAGGTGTTACATATCAAGTTATACAATTGGCTGCTCCACTAAATCTGACTGATATAGTAATAAAAATTATAAAATATGTATATGTCTGGAATGTCAATGAAATGTGTTACTGGCTGGAAAACTTTTTTATCTAGTGCTGGAAAATGAATTAATCGCAACTAACTTGAGTTAGTAGACTCAAAGGACTTAAGATGGAAAGCAAAAATACCATTTGCCCTTTGATTTCTGGATTCCACTCTGTTGATATTTTCAATCTTTCTCCTGCAGCTAAGGGAGATCTCTGCTTTGAATGAAGGTTGATTCATATTTAGAGTATTTGTTGGTTTGTGTTGTTTTCTCAGTAGCTGGAATTATTCAGAGAAAACTGAGATGGCAAAAGGAGCCATTTCCTGCCTGTGTGTCCAGTGTTTTCCAGTCAACAGAGATTTGCACACCCCCTATGTATTTTTCAGCACAGAAAAGTTCCCCTTGTAACAAGTTTCAGACTATGAATAACATATTTTTCTTATTTACCTGCTGCTGATTCCTAGCTAATGCTTCACAGCTCCACAGAGCACAGCCTGAATACAGCAGTTTGGGACAAAAAAAAAGAAGATCAAGACTTTCCAAGTGTAATTCTTCACTGAACAATTTATCTTTCCAATCCATACTCTGTTTTGCATTTCATATACATACATTTCCACATTTGTCTCTATAGTTTTTCAGTTTTAAGTTTAGCAAAGACCACTGCTGGAGGACTCAAGTAAAGTGTTCCAATGATTAATTATTTTCACTCCAAAGAAACACACCCTATGTTGTTTGAACAGTTGCTCTATCACTTGTTGGGCCTATTTTTACTGGAGAAAGTGCCTCGTTATTGAAGTATTGTTTCCTTCTATTCATACAACCTTTTGCAAATCTTGTGAGTGAGCATTAGAAGAGTAGAAGAGAATCACATTTCTCACAGCAGGAAGGGGATGAAGGGAACTTCCTATCTTTGGAGGGTTTTTTTGAGTTATTTCTCCCTTTCTGATACCAGCGGCTGCAGAGCTGAGGGATGCTCATGTAAAGAAAGATGTCAGTGTGGCAGCTTGTAAAGGAGAGTGCAGGGTGTTTGAAGAAGCTGTTGAAAGAGAACCAGTGGCATGAGAGAAACATGCAAAGCCCCTTAAAGCAACCAAATCATCATGGATTAGAGAGAAACAATGGGAACAGGTCACAGCCAAAGCAGGGAACTGCCAGGTTTGTCTCTTACAGTGGAAAGATGCAGCCACAGCTAACATCCATCAGAATAACCAAACTGAATGCCCTGGTCTGTTCTCAGGTCCTCCTTCCTGTGCAATTTTAGAAGGTGTTCACTTTGAAGTGCACTGGACCACTGAGAGGATTCATCCTTCCCTTCAGGAAAATAACCTGGCTTTTTTTTTTGTTCAGGATGTAAGTCATTCTTTGTCTCCTCATAGTGCAGAACTTTCCCAGCTGTATGAGCTGAATCCATTTAAGGCAGAGGATAATGAGTTTTTGTGTTGGTTACAGGGCTTGGAGTTGGTTTCTGATGCACAGGTGAACTTGCCTGTGCAACTTCCTCATGAGAGGAGAGAATAATATAATTTTTCAAACAATAAAAAGATGGGCACCTGAGAAACTGGAAAATTAAACCATTCAATCTGTTTTCCCCTGCCTGATATTTTATTCATGCTAATGTAGATCCAGACTTTTACTATAATACATTAGTTGGAAAGCCTAGAAAAGTACTGTGTCTAATTACTTTTTTTGTAATTTTCTCCTTTTTTACCTGGTTGGCTTCATGCTGGTTTAGCAACTTCCAGAGAGACATCTGGTCCTGGTCCAAACCAGTCACAAAGATGAAGAACCCAAAGACAACAGCGAGATAAGAGTCAGCAGGACTGGGAAGGAAGCAGTTTATCTGTGATTGGGAAAGGAGTAATTAATTTTTCTATAACTCTTTCATTTGAGATTTCAAAGTATTTTTTTAAGTGATTTGAGTAGAAAAGATGGCATAAGCTAACTCTGGATAGAGGACCAAAAATCCCTCATAAATCAAAAAACTGTGATATTCTGTAGTAAGTAGTTATCCCTGTCTGGATTGCTACTTTTTTTTACACATCATTTGCCAGGTAACAGTTCCTGGCAGAACACAGCACTTATCCTAAGATTCATGAAAACTTAATGGAGCTTGATTTCAAAAGCCCAGAGACAAAAATAGGTGGTGGAAAAATATCTTAACATGGAGTGTTTTGTAAAAACCTCCTGTGTCTCATAAGATAATATCTTACAACATCAACTTTGTCCTTGTTTTCTGTTAGCTCCATCCTGCCACATTATCTTTTAATGAATCTCTCTTCCGTTTTGCTGACCTGAATAGTGACAAATCCATTTTCCTGTTCCAGGGAATTGAGCAGAAACAACCTGCAGAAGACATCCAGATTTCCAGATAACATCCAGCTAGGAGGCCTCTGTTCCGTCTTAATCTCCCCATCTGAACAGGGTGATCCCCTGCTGCCATTCTGGATGACCCCACAAAATTGTGGCTGGTGTGGAAATGGATAAACAACACTAAATGCCAGGGAACTGGAAGGATTTATCAAATTAGGCAAAAATGGATAAACAACAAAATAAGGAGAAATATCCATGGTCACAGTGTTGTTCACTGACAGTAGTGGTAGACCAGATCCCCTGCTATCCATCTTCCCTCCTACTCTATTTTTCTCTCTGACATCCTTCACCTGAATTACTGTAAATTTTTGTAAATTTAAGTAGACATTGACAGAAGTTTTCCTCCTAAGATTTTAAAAATTTTCAGATTTTACCATTCATTCTTAAATATCATACTATGGCAACATTATAATCATTCAAATTTAATTTTCTGTGTACACTGGAGCCTGGAGAGCTGTGTGCTGAAAGATAATTTTCATTGCTAAGAATAAAGTATCATCATTTTTTTATAGTGCAGATATCCTAATAATAAAAAAAATATATTGTCTCCACTTGGAATAGTTAAGTACATTTTAATTAAATCAAAACCTCTGAGTTTGTAAATGATTTGAAATCTTTTTATACCAAAGCCATTTATGAGATATTTGGTCTTTACAAGATTAAGGCATTTATGCTTGTACATAAAATAAAAAAAAATCACTCAGGAAATATAGAGTTTTAAAGCCTCTAGGGGTGGTAGATGACAGATGTTTTAAAGATCACTGCTTAGATCTCCCCAAAAGTCATCTGAGCTCTATTTTGGATCAGCCTAAGAACCTGAGTTTGTCTCCTGGTCACTTTACTGGAACTTTGGAAGAAAAGGTTCTATTCCTATGCCATTTCTTACCTGTATTACTAGTATGCAGGTTAAAAATTTACCTAAGCAAGGGCTATAGAGGGTATGTAAAGAAATACATAATAACTGTAATAATAATAATAATAATAATAATAACAACAACAACAACAACAATAATAATAATAATAATAATAATAATAATAATAATAATAATAATAATAATAATAATAATAATAATCTGATTTTTAGAAAGAAAAAGAGTCCAGAAGAAAACCCAGCAGAACAAAGTTCAAACTGGGCTAATATTTAGCCACCTTAGTTTAAGGACAGTCTGGAATATATTGCTTAGAATTCATGGCAACATTTAATTTTATCTTTACATTAGGTGACAATCTCACAGGCTTAGTGAGTGCATCTGGGCTAAAACAGCATTTCATAGCAAATGCCCTGGAGAATCAACTGGTGTTGTGTTTTAGTCGATATTGCATTTATTAGCAGAATTTGAATAATTCAGAGAGATTTATAGCTGGGAGTGAAGGAAGCTGTTTTCCACTGACCTAATACAGGAAACTCTTCATAACATGTGGCTACTCTGCCACAGGTGCCCACCTATAAAACTGATGTAATGACACTTTTATATATAATATATATAATATGTATTATATAATATAGATATTTTATATGTATATATTATATCATGATCTTCCCATGCAACATCAATTAATGTTTTTCTTCTGTCAGACACTTCATTAAGCCCCTTAGTCCCAGCTCTGGACAGGAAATAAATACTTCCATGGACTCAGCAAGGCATGAGATATGTTAGCCTGCCAATCTCCATAAGTTGGAGCTCGATTTTGTTTTCCTTTTCCATAGCTGTTGTGTCCTAAATGGCAAGAATTAGAATTTAATACCAGGGAAAACAAACAGACATTTAATGAGCCAAATGTTGTATTTCTTGTGCCAAAAATTTGCTTCTTCTTGTATCTATATTCCATATTTTTGGTTACTTTAAAGAGAAAGAGAGAGAGAAAACCCAAATAAACCTGATGGAGTTTTCTCTGTAATATCAATGTCTGACAAAGTTACTTAAGAGGATTTTTGGTGTAATGCTTTTCCACCTAAAACCTGCTAAAACCCCTTCAATTTATTAGCTATTAAAAAATTATTTCTCTTACCCTGTTTTTCTGTTTAGGGATTTTATAAGTGACAAGAGCAGGGCAGGGAGTCCAATAAGTTTTGAGCAAAGCAGTAAAGTCTGAGAGGATCTCAGTGTACCCCATTTCATTTTCATTTTTTAGGCATGGGGGCAAAGACTTTGCAAACAAGGTACTGGGCTTTACACCTGAGACTGGATCGCTGTTGAAAACTACTAGATCTTCCCAAAGTCACTGGATAAATGCACATACAGCTCAGCTGTGCCACAAATCAACACCACATTTTGTATTCAGTGTGTTTGTGCTGATCACAGCTTTCAGTCAGGTCAATCTCATCTGCTTTGTTTACTAAACACCACATGTATCACACCATGCCAGTTTTTATTGATTTGAATTTCATGCAATTCCACTGAATGCTACAAAATGCTATGGCTGAGTCTGGCACTTCAGATTAAAGCTGCCAAGAGTTGCATATAAACAGCAATATTTTTAATTTTTTTTAAAAAAAGTATTTAAGAGCTACTGTGACAGCAGGCTGAATGGTCAGTGCAGAGGAGGCTCGCATTCTTAGCTCTGTGTTATATTCTGTATTCCCAAATTATGCCTGGGCCTAAAAATCATTATCTAAACTCTACCCCAGCATCTTGGAACATAGTCCTGTATGCTGCTACCAGCTAAAATGCAAGTGTGCAGGTCAGCTGCAGGGAGGGAGAATAAAAAATAAAACTAAAACTTGAGGCTGTTTAGCACAATAGATGCAAAGGGATGCACCTGCCAAGGACCCCCAGCTCAAAGCCTGCAGGTGGTCACCCCACCAGGGACATGGCAAACAACCTCTTAAAGGTTACCACAGCTTTTTATAAAAGTGAGCTGCTCTGGGCTGCTGGGTTCTGCACCACCCTGGGCCTTGCAGAGTCCCTAGGTCAAAATCAGAGGTCCCATACAATGCCAAAAGTTCAGTATTTGAAAATAGCAGAGATGTTTGTGAGAATTATTAGGGGACTCCAGCCAGGCAAAAAATACTCAGGTTATTTCCTTGTTAGACCTGCAATTTCTTTACAGAGAAAAAAAAAAAAAGGCTCTGTGTGTTCAAACCCAAAAATTTATTACTCTGCTTAGAGACAAACAATTTGGAAACAAAACTCCATTTCTGAGTGAGCATCAAGCCAAATCTCTTCCAATTATTGCTTGGACTGCAGTCAGACAATCCTTTCTGAAATCGTGCTGAGTTTTCCAGAGTGCTGACACATGAAGTCCCAGGTGAGCTGCAGTGATGGGTTGTTAGTTCTGTGAAAATCAGGGATCAGACTGTTTTGCTTTTCACTTGAATGTCATTGCCTGAGCTAATTTGGCCAAGATCCCTCCATATTAATCTTTCCACACTCATCACTTATATAATGAATATAAAATTATTGGGGTGTCAGTCACAAAGTTCCTCCCAATTGTAACCTCATTTCACCTACAAATGCCATATTTCTGCCATATGCCAAAAACAGACCCATGAACTTACCTCAAGTTCATTGAGCTTAGCTGAATTCAAGGGAGTTCCAAACTGGGGACTTGTGACAAGTTTAAGGTTTTACATCTGGGAAAAATAGGCAGGTCTGAAAGTAAAATGTAAGAGCTTCCATTGCTTTCCCCAAAAAAGGTCAACTTGGTTATTTGTTATTTGTTTAGAGAAACAAGACATTGTCAGTCACCAGCTGAGTACTTCAGCACCTGCAATGAGCACCAGCACACAATCTGGAAAAGAGGGACCAGAGGCACAGCTCCTGAAATGCTCTGTACAGTTTAATCATCTACTCCCAGGCCTGGGGACACAGAACATCCCAGTGAGTATCCAACCCTCCTGCAGTGTGCACTCTTCCCTTCTGGAAAGTGTATTAGGAAATATATCTGAAAAAACCTGGATAATCACTGCCCTGATGTTTTGTTTGCCCATTCCTTTTAAACCTCACAGGCATTGTGGCCAATCCCCATGAAAAGCTGATGTTTCACATTGGAAACAAGATGGTTAAACCAAGGCCCACGTCTTCAACAGAGGCAGAAAAATCACTAATCTTTACTGCATCCCCTTAGATTCATTCACCACTGGGCTCTTAGGTAGCATAATCACCATTCTGAGATTTTCTGGAGGCTACTTGACCTATATTAACCTCCAAAATACATCTTCTTTTATGATTATTAGACAAATCGCTCTCCTACTTCTTTGTGTCATTTGTAGCTGCTCAGCTGCATTGTGTTCAGTTACAGAGCTCAGAGCAAGGCTTTCCTGAGGTAAAAATCAAATACAGGACACAGAAAGGATTTTTTTTGTGTGTTTAAAACAGAGAAGAGTGGAATCATCTTGCTTACAGCAAATATCCCTAGGTTAATTAAAATAAACTCAAAATTGTTTTTCATTCTAAAATCAAATATTTAATTTCAAATTCTGTATTGTATTAACCCTTCCATTCATTTTATATTTTAGATGGAATTTAATTTTTAAAATAATATTTTGCAGCACCAACATAAAGCACCATGACATTTTTAATATTTATTATAAATTTTTAATACAAATTTTCAATATAAATTTTCTTCCTACTTCTAAAGAAGTAGTTGGAATGACTTATCCTCTTTAGATAAATTAACTTTTGAAAATATTTAATCATCTGTAGGTAAACAAAATGGATAGTTACTCAAAATCAGCACAACTGAAGAGAAAGATTAATATTTCTTCTCTTTGGCTTGTATTTGAAGAGCTATTGTGATGGTCCAAATGTAAAAAGAAAAAAAAAAAAAAACCAAAAAACCCAATAAATGATTTAAATTTTTTTTATTTTATTTGTCTATATTTCAACAGGCAGTGATATTGATTTCAAAATAAGATTTTCTAACTATAATGGAGATGCAATTTTTTTTTTGAACTTGAAAATGAATTCCCAAGAGAAGAATGCTCATGGTCACACTAAATCTTATTTTGGCATCCTGGATACTCCAATTTATACAACTTTAGTCACTGATTTCTTTTACAGAAATACCCTGAGAGTCATTTCAAGAGGCATTTGTGTCGATCTGGGAGCCAGCAAAGCACTTAACTTGGTGTATTTAATAAAATGCATTGAAATCACTGTGCCAGCCTGCAAGCTTGAACATAAGAATGTGCTCAACTGCTCTGATGAATTACAGCAGATCAGAAGTTTTATCAGCATTGGAGTCAGGAGAGGTCTTCAAATTTGTCACTTCTCCCCTCTTTTTAGCCCATTGTTTAAGTGAAGCTTTATAACTGGAAGGTTTTGGACTGTGATCCATCACTGGAAGGATGTGGAACATAAGATGGTTTGATCACTTTGTTTTAGCTTTTAAATAACAGTAATAGATTTTTGAAAACTGTCCTCCCTTTGGCTGTCTGAGGCTGTGATTTCTAGCCCAGGGGTTGCTTTGACAGAGCCACCAGCTGCTCTTTTTGTCAGCAGGTTAAAAATAGGTGAGGCATGACACCTTGAAGTCAGCCCCTACCACCAAAGCTTTAAATCTTTTGAGCCGGGCTCTGTGCAGGAGGTGAGCACAGAGTCCTTCTGCATCCATCCCTGGGGAATTTCTGGGTTTGGAGTGGTGCCTCAACACTTTGCACACTCAGTGGAGTTTCATGCATGTCAAGTCGCCCTTTGTCCCTCAGCACCTTCAGGGTGAGTGGGTTGTAGCTTTTCAGCAGAACAGAACAGCCAGGCCCTGTCTGATTTCCCAGAGCACAACTTCATGATCTTCACTCCCTCTTTCACAAAATTATAAAATCATGGAGTGGTTTGGGTTTCACAGAATTCACAGAATCACTAGGTTGGAAGAGACCTCCAAGATCATCGAGTCCAAACCAGCCCTAACATCTCAACTAAACCATGGCACCAAGTGCCACATCCAGTCTTTCTTTAAACACATCCAGGGATGGTGACTCCACCACCTCCCCGGGCAGACCATTCCAGTACTTTATCACTCTTTCAATAAAAAACTTTTTGTTAATATCTAACCTATATTTCCTTTGGCACAGCTTGAGACTGTGTCCTCTAGTTCTGTCAGTTGCTGTCTGGAGAAAGACTACAGCCACCTTTCAGGGAGCTGTGGAGAGTGATGAGGTCACCTCTGAGTCTTCTTTTTCTCCAGGCTAAACAACCCCAGCTCCCTCAGCCGTTCTTCACAGAGTTTGTGTTCCAAGCCCCTCACCAGCCTCGTTGCCTCCTCTGGACGCGCTCGAGTGTCTCAATGTCCATCCTAAACTGAGGGACAGAGCTGGACACAGCATTTAGTGTCCATCCTAAACTGAGGGGACACAGCTGGACACAGCACTCAATGTCCATCCTAAACTAAGGGGCCCAGGGCTGGACACAGCACTCAATGTCCATCTTAAACTGAGGGGCCAGAGCTGGACACAGCACTCAGTGTCCACCCTAAACTGAGGGGCCCAGAACTGGACACAGCACTCAATGTCCATCCTAAACTGAGGGGACACAGCTGGACACAACACTCAGTGTCCATCCTGAACTGAGGGGACACAACTGGACACAGCACTCAAGGTGTGGCCTCACCAGTGCCGAGTACGGGGGCAGAATGACCTCCCTGCTCCTGCTGGCCACACCATTCCTGATCCCAACCAAGACACCATTGGGTTGGTTTGGGTTGGGGTGACCATAAAAATCACATAGTTCCAACCCCACTGCTACAAGACATCTTCCATTACCCCAGGGTGCTCCAAGTCCCATCCAAACTGGCCTTGGACATTTCCAGGGATAGGGCAGCCACAACTCCTTTGGGCAACCTGTGCCAGGGCCTCAGCACTCCCACAGAATTTCTTCCTAATACCAACTAAACCTACTTTCACATTGAATTGATCCATTGCCTTATCTCAGTGCTGTGTAAGACCTGAGCAATACTAATGATGGCAAGATCATTGAAGGCATGGTTGTCTATGAAATTAATTATCCAGAGGACTTCCCCCAATCTCAGTCACCCAGGAGTGAAACACAGCTGCTTTACCTGAGTATCTAATGCCAAAAGAGAGGAAAAGGGTAAATCACCTCCTGTGATACTTCTCTCCAGCGCCTAGCAAAAGAGTTTAGCTAAAAACACATAAATCTGGAAAAAGCAGTGGCAAAATGAATTAACTACAGGGCCAAGGCATAAAGAATGTTTAGATATTCAGCTTCTATCAATAAGTTATGCAAGCAGGTGTATAATTATCTGGGCTTACAGGCAGGTTTTGAGATAGCTTTTCATGGCAACTAATAAGACTAAAGGTAGAGATGACTACAGAGAGAAAAATTCGAGGGGGTTTTGCCTTTTTTGTCATAAAATTCCATACATCGCACAGTATTTTTTATTCCATTACTCTTTTTTACAATGGAACATTGAATGCAACTGCTCTAGAGAAATTCTTGCCTTACAATAGATTGAAATTGAAAAACATTAAAGTTTATAGCAATAATTCTTCAAATTATAATTGCCTTTCCATACCAGAGATTTTTTTTTTGTGTGAAGCTATCAAATGTTTAATAGCAGACCTTTACATAAAAGCAATTTTATTAAACAAAATGTAAAAATACAGCTGCTTACATTATTGGCATCAATCCTGTGGAAGCTGGCTGGTAGTGCAATTACTGCTTATTTTTAAGGGAGAAGAATAGAATGACTTTAGGAAATACATTATTTGATATTTTTCAATATCATATAAATGTAAATGTAAACAAATTATTCCCAGAAAAAAATGACAGTATGTAAAGAACAAAATTGTGGTTTCTAGTTTATGGCTGCAATATTCTCAACTGCTACATTTGTTCACCCACTGCAGCAAGAGGCTGAACACAAGGAGCTCTGGGAGACCTTTTGGGAAGCTGTCTCAGGGAAAAATGCTCTGCACTAACTCATCTCTTTGCTTTGGAGTGACAGCAGACCTACATCTCAAAGAAGGAAGCCTCAACATCTCCTGGCAACAGACCATCTGCTCTGTAAAATTGCAGGTCAGAGCTCTGCTGCGAGTTCTTCAGTTGTGTGATTGGAAATTCTCAGCAGTGATGCAGAAGTCATCTTGCAGAGCCAATGATCAGTCATTAGATTTTCCTCCTGCTTTTAAAAAAAGCCTGAAGACTTTTCCATTTTTCACGTTTTAGATAAAACACACTGGAAAGAGGAATTGGTTGTCAAGTTTGCAGCTTCCAAGGATTTCATGTGGGAGCCTCAAGTTCACATCCATTCTTAAAAAAAAAAAAAAAAAAGAAGAAGAAAAAAAGAGGTGATACTGTTAAAAGAATGAAGTTAGTCTGACAGCAAATCACTTAAAAGAATTCTTCAATAGGAACTTGTGGCTAAATCCTAGGTTATCAGCATCTGGCAGGGAGCAGATACTTCTTACTGCACGTACTGTAGGAGAAATGCTGAAAAGCACACAACTGCATCTTTTTTCTGTTTATTCACTGACCTTCTCATCATACATTTCTCTTTGAATTATGAGGTTTTATTTTTCCTTTGAAGTCTAGAACAGAGGTTTTTCTATTCAAATATCAGGAAATGCTTCTCTAAGAAGCTTGGAAATGGCTGCCTGGGCTGGACTTTGAGGTTCAGAGATGCTTTTCCATGGAAGGGCAAGATGAGTGAGTGGAAAGTTACATGGCTCCAAGGTTTGTGAGGCACAGAATGTATCATGTGTGTATCTGGATAAAAAGTGCCAGTGCCAGCCATTGGACCCATTCCCAGGCTGCTCTACATCTCTTGTCTCATCAGAATAACCTGGTTTGCTTCCCTTAATTTATTCATATTGTCAGGGATGGCACATGGACATGGAAAACTAATGGATGTGACAAAGAAATTGCTGGGTGTGACACAGAATTATCTCAGGATAACACAAGATGCTGACAGAAATTGCAGAAGGGGCTGTGAGGGATGGCATGAGTTCAGAGGTGGTGAGAGGGGAAGTTATGTCAGTAAATGGGCAAAGTCCATACTCCTTAATGGGCAGAGGAGTATTTGGGACTTTTCTAGGAATAAAGCCTTATTGGAAAATTGAGGTAACTATGTTGCAGATAACTATTAGGATTTGTACTGTGTATTGATAAGTTTCTCTCTCTTGGTCTTATTATTCCAGTGCTTCCTGTTGTTCTATATAGTAGCACTTCAATATTTATAAGCTGAATTGATTGCTTGTATTTTTTTCCTGCCATACATCAGAACCCACCACTGCTAGAACATTAATTTGCACTGTCAAGCCAAATGCACATGTGGAAAAATGAGATATTAATGAAACCAACACCTCAGGCTGTATGTGCCTATACTCAGAGGTGTAAAATGTATTGTCTAAGTTGTTTGCAATTCTAGTTGTTCTTTCCTGCAAGTATATATATATATATATATATATATATATATGTATATATTTTGTGTTATAAAGGAATAATAACAAGGATTCTTCCTAATGGACTTCATAACTCGATGTAATGTGTACATATATTATTAAAAAAAAAAAAAAGAATGAAATAGAGAACTGAAAGTACTGTGGGCAAAGAGGGACAACTAATCTCATCCTATTTTAAATTAATTTCAAATATCAAAGCTTCTAGCCTCTCTGTCGCTTTTGATAAACAGGCTCAAAAATAGAGAGGCTGTCAGGAAAACAGTGGCAAAACGAAGATTTAAATCAAAAGAGGTGGTTAAGAGACCAAAACCTGGGTTGATGAGGTTATGGAATATGCTGAATCCACCTGATTTTCTGAGACATGTTCTGTATTTAGTGCAAATATTTTAAATGAATCACCCATATTTTCAGGATTTGGGGAAAGATGCAGGACTTAATTTCTGACACTGAGACGTTTGTGTCAGAGCCTGATTTCAGCAGATCTCTGAAAAACCACAGAGGAATGCCCCAAATCTCAGAGTCCAGGGACCCCAAGAATGTGGCCTGTCAGGCTGCAGTGCAGCTCCAAGCTGAGAGCTGCCTGGCTGAGTTGGCTCCCTGGAAGTTCCATGGAGCAGAGAGAGCAGGAGGCAAAAGCAGCCAGAACCTCTCTCGACTGGGAGCGTGTGGGTGCGAGTAACTCCTGCCCAGCCCAGAGGTGGCTCGTGCCCATCCTGCCTGAGTTCAGTCTGTCTCAGCCCACCAGTACAAAAATCATTTTCTAAGGCCATTATTGTTGCACTACATCAAATCCTTACTCTCACACCTTTTTTTTTTTTTTTTTTAAGCCAGCTGGAGAGAGAGCATAATCTTTCTAGCCAAAGAGGACAAAAGACTAATCTTTCTCCTGAAGAACTCTCCTTTTGCCAGACCTACAGAGAATTTTCTCTACTATTCCTGCCCTCAATCAGGAGGTCAACACAGCCCTGACCCTGCTCATGCTGAGCTGTTCTCCTGCAGATTTAAATAAAACACCCCAAAGGAAATTCTGAAGTGGAACCACAGACTACAGGTGATTCTTCCTTTTTAAAGTTAGTATTTAGGTAAGTACTGCAGACTTTAATTGTGAGAAGGTGGAGGTATTATTGTGAAGTCTTGACATGAAATAGCATCTATAGATTTGGGTTAACTTCAGTGACACACCAACTAAGGATTAAATATACTAAAAAATAGTTAAGAATAACTCATTTTATAGAGGAATAATAAGAGGAGAATAAATTGCTATGCAGTACTGAACTTGAATTTGAAATATGGTTCATTTTCAAAAAGAATCTGTACAAGGGTGATAGAGCTGCTGTAGAACAGAACCTGCCATTTCAGAAATGCAATTAAGTCATCTTACTCTGTCCTCTTGGTTGTAAAATTTCCATTTAAGCAAAACACATCTAGGCAGCACACACAGTGAAGAAAAAAGTCCAAAAGGAGTAAGTCTGGGTAGGAACACTGGACGTCTGCTGAATATTTTGAAAGATGGATTTTGTCCATAGTGTAAAAGTTAATACAAAATGATCCCCTGTTCTCAGAGAGTTCCATTAGCTTTCATTGCTAAGGCTGACCCTATGTAATAACACATATAATGCTGGCTTTGGACTCAGTCCTTCCAAAAAGGAATTCAGGTTTTAGCCACAGCCATCAAAATAAAAATCCAGCAGTGGAGGCCAGAGTCCGTGAAGCTGTTTAGTCAAAATAAAACCTATTGATTTCATTAAAATATATGCTAATGACCCCTCATTATTAACAATCATATTGAAAGGAAGGTTTCAACTATAAAGACTCAGTACTATGTAAAACAAGAGAGATTGTCTTTCTGCAGGGACTGACTAGCAATAATGAAAGTATCATAGAATTATTTGATGAGGCTGTTAGCTGGACCTTTTTGAAAATGCCTTGTTTATCTTCTGGTAAAGTGCTTAGTTAGGAAAGGTTTTTCCCTCCAGGAACACAATGTTAAAATTTGCATAATGATCCTTTTTGTTCCAGCAGTTGTAATTATTAATCTTTTATATCTCAGTCATAATGAACATGAAAAACCCCTGTAAACCCGTCTGTAATACAGTGCTGAACTATGCCCATTCAGAGAATAAAGGTTGGTGTTACATCTGGCTCTGTGGACCTTGTAGGACCCAAAAGTGGTTCCACACAGCTGAACCAATTATCATGTTATAAAGTGGGAATAAAAGAATTCCTTTCAAAAAAGTCCAAAAAACACTCAGCACTTCAATTTCTGTCCAGCATGGGTTTCTACACAGTAGCAGTATTTTTGTGAGGACAGTGTTTGAAAGTAGAACCAGTGTCCAAGGATTATTTACCAAATTGTAGCAGAACCAATTATGTAATTGTAACAGGAAACCATAGGTTGCTAGAAAAATAGTTTGTGACAGAAAAAAAAAAACCAAAAAAACCACAACAAGCAAGCAGTGGGCAAAAAGTTTATTATAAACCAGAGGAAATGGAGTGTGGAAAAAACTTTTTAATTTCCATCTTGGAGTCAGGGACAGGAACACGAAGTAACCTGAAATCTTCAAAATCTTCAAAATCTTCCAGATGAGAACCATGATCAAAGCCTCACTCTCTAGCCACTGCTGGCTAAGGTGCCCCTTCTGCTTTCAAGGTGCTAATTAATCATTATTCACAGAGATTTTTGTCTGTAGTTAACAGCCTCCTACAGACTTACTCCTGCTAGTAATGTACATTTCCCCTTCTCAAAACAACCTAACAGTGAATCTCCAGACTGATCCAATATGACTCAGTTCTGTTCTAATATGGGCACAACCAAATGCCAACATGAATATATTACACCCATAGCCCACAGCTAGTGAAAGTTTTTTACTTTTAATTAAAAAGCTGTGGGAGTCTTACAATTCTCTTAGTCCTGTGTTTGAATCAGAAACACTTCATCAAGTGCTGCTAAAAAATAAATTTATCTGCTGAAAGAACTGAACCACGAAAATTCAGGACCAAAAATGGCATGGGAATCAATAAGCACCTAATCCAGAAATGACTGGGAAGCTCTGGCAGAAAACCTTACTAACCTTTCATGTCCTGGTATGTGCAGAAACAGTGAAAGCTTTCAATATACCTGCAGTTCTTGACCTGTGAGCTGTCCACCAAAAAAGGCAGTACTAGTATAAGGCAGGCTGCAGTGTGCAGCTGTTGTTAAACCAGGAGAGTGAGGGGAGCTTTGTGAAAGACAGAAAATAATAATTATCTGAATTCACAAGTAAAAGGAACTTTACCCACCCACCCTGCCCTTTGTGTTCTCTGTTGCTCAGCTCCCTGTGAGGTATTGTTGGCCAGGTCGCAATTCCATAACTCCTGGCTCAAGACTTTTAAAACACTGTGTGAAAAACCTGAATGCCTAAGAAAACATCCTGGCTTTCATTGTGAGGGCCAAGCACTCAAGAGTTTGATGCTCCAATTCACAGCTTTTAGGGACCAAAGTCTTAACTCTGGATTCAAGCCTAAGTACTTAATTGCACTGAAAGTTTAATATTAAACTAGTTCTTTGACTATTGCACATACTTTTTATGCAACTGCAAATCATTACCTTCACTCCACCTCTTTTAGAAAAGCAGAGAAAATATTTCTTATTCAGGCTTTAAGGAAAAATGCAAATTCAAATACACCACATTTCTTCCAGCCTCAGGACTTTTTTGCTGCATAATGAACCACCACTTCAAATGCAACATTTCATTTAGAAAACACTGTAGCCACATTTTCTCATTCAAAATTATAATGTTTTTCATTTAAACTAGAAACCAAAACAAGAAGACACTTGATCGAAATCCTGTAGGAATGCCAAGAAAACACCTTTTAAATGAATGTTTGAGGAGTTGGGGTTTCTTCTGATTGCTGATTTCTGTGCACCAATTTCACCAAGAGGATGATACGATTATATATATTGCATATGCTGATTTGAAGACAGCAGGATTATCTGAACATTGTTCTTAGGTTCAACACTAAAAGAAACCAACACAATGTTCAGTTATAAGAGTGGCATGAATAAATCTGTTAAATAGTTTAAGAAGCATTTAATTAATGGAGCATACATAAAATTGAGCCTCTCTAACAATCAAAATGGAATAAGAACTTAAATCTCATTGGCATTTTGTTATTTTAGAGTGATGAGAACACTGCCTTGTCTTGCAGCTAAGTTAAAACCAGTTTTACTCAGAACAGGTGAAATCCTGGTTCGTTAAACCAGAGGAGCGCACAAGATGTCTGCAACATGGTTCAGGATTTTACCCCTTTAGGTTTCTTCATTTCCAGATGCTTTTACAAATTATTATGTAACACCTTGTATCTACTGCAAAATGTACTGGATTGCAGATATGGGAAGCAATCTCATTCCCCACCATTATGACTGCAACCTGCAATTGTTGCCTGGAGAGTTTGGATGGAATGTGTATTGATTCTTACACGTGTGGATGAAGGTAAAAGCTGCTGCATAAGTCATAGCCTGTTTTATGAAATAAAATTCAACAACAGCAGCAGTTAGATGCATAATGAAGATAATGTCTTAATAAAAGTGTAGAATGATGTTCCCTTGGCTGTGGCCTGGATAAAGCCTCTTGTCTAAATTGGGGCTGACTACGAAGTTCAGTCCTAGGAGCCTTCCTTTCAAGAAATCCTTCAGTATCAGGCTGGGCAGTTTGCTTATGTAGAAGAAATCTGATGGTTCATACAACTATTTTAAATTTTCCATTAAACATTTTGTTTAAACAGAGAAGTCCAACAACAGCTTGTAATTGGTATTTTCACAGCATATTCCCCCAGACATGACGTATCCAGGGAGAACAATCCATGAAGGGAAACCAGCTTGTGTAGGAGACTGGGACCTTGAGAAATTTGATTCTAAGATTGTAATTTACTGTTTTGGAAAGTCAAGTGCACCTTGGCATTTTCACTTGCTAAGTTTCAATAGAATCTCATTTCACTCTCTACATCCATGGATCATGTCACTTTATTTTCTTTTCCTAACCCTTCTATTCCTTCTTCTCCCATTAAATATACACATACATTTTGTCTCTAGAGGAAGGAATCACGTCCTCTACATATGTAAAATAGAATGTATAGTTTCTGTCTTTTAAAATGTGTCTGATTACAAACAACAAAGTCTATTCATAGCTATTTATAATCTTACACACATAAATCCCTCTAAAAATGCGTAAGGGAAATAGCCACATCTAAAAAGTCTGATGTAATAGTTCCTTTTCCCCTATAGGCACCTATATCCATCACTATGGATTTCAATAAAAAACTTTTGGAGGCATATCTTGTATCAAGCCCTGTGAGATTCCTTCAGCACATAGGTCCATTCTAATAAAAATGAGCAAACAGGCAGGACAAAAAGCAGGGTTGGAAACTGATCCCCAGCTGATTTATGCACATATTTTCTACCCCAGTGAAAGATGGAGAAATGAATGCTTTTCAGAAAGGCACTGTCACAAGTGGACAGGCTTAGAGAGCAACTGAGGGTATGCCTCCAGATCACAGGAGGTGTGATGGAGTTTCTCCACCACAGAAATGGGGCTTTCCTGCTTGCTCTCATGAAAAAATGGTAATTAGAGATATCAGAGGCAGTCACTGGGACAGGCTTCTTGTTGCAGCACTGATTGAAGGATCCTGAGAGAAAATTGCAACCAAGCACCCAAGTGTTGGCTATAGATCATATAACATTTATATGCACCTCCATAAAACAGGATAACTAACTGGAGAAAACAAGAAATTTAAATATTATATGTCAATTTAAAAAACAAACAAACAAACAAACAAACAAACCCAAAAAAACCCTGAAAAGAGTTTCAACATAAGGAAGATAACAGAAATATATTCACATTATAAATCATGGTAAAGGGAGGATAGAGAGACATCAGTAAAATATAATTTTCAACCTAGTTGCAACTCGTCTTGTTTAAGAGTTCATGATCTGAAAACCACAGGTTCAAAAGGTGTCCCAAAGAATTAAGAGTTGATGGACCTCGTTTTTACATGACTTGGAAGACATCTAAAGGAAAGGAAGAGCTTTATCAGTCAGGGGCATACTATCTCTCATCTTTTCTATTGTTGAAGTCTTGGATATAAGTACAAGAACTCTTTAGAAAAAAGAAGGTTTTCTGCCCTTCTCACCTCTTCTTTCTTCAAACAGTTGTGCAGATCTCAAAATACAAGCAAAAACCCATGGGGCCAATTTTTCAAAGTGAAGAGGCTGACTTCCACCTCTTGACTTTGCCAAGTCAGAGTTCAACGAGATTCCTCTGAAGAGAAGAGAGCCCTGAGCTCACCTGTGGATCAGGAGTGTCGTGGTGGCCAGAGGCCTGTGCTCAGAGAGTGTCTGCCAAGAGGAGCTTTGTTCTGGGGCTCACAGAAACTCAAACGCCTACCTGGTTTAATGTTTCTGAGTGCTCAGTTCCAACTTGGGAGCCACATCTTGCACTGGCTGGTCTGTGCAATTCTCTTTCCCTTCTTTGGAATTTTGATTTGTGTGTAAGTAAATCTCATTAATGCCATGGATTCAAGACTAGTGGTTAGGAGCAGGATGTTTCTTCTAGATGAATCTTTTTGCGTATCATTTATGGTGAGATTAAGCCCATATTCCAATCCTGCCCAATTTACTGCTGTAGTACCCCAAACCCTAGATCTTTTGTAAACTTAAAATTGGCCCCTTGAGCCAGACCTCTGCCATTGCACAAAACACGCCAGCCAAATTCAATTCCCATTACTCTGTTAAACTCTGCTAAACTCTGCTTTTAACCACACACTGATTTTGTGATACATTTTTGAGAATTTGATAAGTTTAATAGAAATCAAGATAAATCTTAGGTTCCCATCTGCTCAAAAAGTAAGAGACTTTTTCTTGCACTCCTGCATTAAGATTGAGAATTTGTAACTCGATTTCCTACATGGGAACAGGAAACAGAACTGTGAAATTTTACTAGATTTCTAAGAGTCTGTAAATTAAACTTTTGGCTTGAATGGAAGAGCAATTTCTTAAAATGCTTGGAGGCAAACATCTTTTCCAGTACTGTTTATTACTTTCTGCAGGTATGTGATAACTTGCAAATGATGGTAATATTTAAGACGTTATTAAACTCAGAATTCCTTCCTCAATGTCCTAACCCTCTGCCACAGAAAAGTTAGTAATTTATCTGGGAAGCAAGAGTTACTTGCTGCTTGAATATTAATCATTCATAATTAGATTTTTTGCATTCATCAGAATTCTATATAATTTGAGAATAATCACAACCCCTGCTTCCCAAATAACATATGCACAAATATTCAAGTCCAAGCCATCCAAATCTGTCTGCTTTTGAAGCGTGTGTCAGGTTTTTCTCCATCCTGCTTAATAGTGTTTATTAATATTAAATGATATTATTATACGAATTATAACATATGAAGCATTATACATTTCATAGATATAACTAGATATGTATAGGTATTTTATATATCTTTTATGTATTATAGAAATCATTGCCAAAACAATAAATGCTGCATTCTTCATGATTGATACTTTCCTATTCTTCTTTCAGTGTAGTTTAACATTAATGCTTATAGAAGACCTGAAAGACCTTAAGACAACTTCTGCTGTCTCAGGAATCAACAGAATGTTGTACATTATTCAGCACCAGCTATTTCAGACAAATGTTAATTTATCTTTAATACCATATAAATCCTAATATCTTACTAGAAATTCTGTTAAGGGAAGAGACAGTTAACAGCATGTTACTGATCAGGAATAGAAATGAGTGACAGGTGAGTATTGATCAGGAATTTAGACACTTACTCTACATTATCTGTGAAAATGGTACTCGGCCGTCTTGGCTGCTGAATAAAATTAAATCCTACAGCTTCCTGGAATTCTTTAAAAATATAGGTTTTCACCAAAATTGAAAATACAACAGGAAATCCTTAATAGTTCTCTAATTACTTATTTATGCCCAGATTTCTTTATGACAAAGTAGAACATGCACTCTCCCATTCCAGTCTATTCTGGTGAAATTTAATTGAAATCAGCAGAGATATTGGGGTAAGCATAAAACAGCTGAATCTCAGTTATGGAGGTCAGTTTGGGCTATGAAAAAAAAAAAAAAATCCCTGCTTACAAATCCCTTTAACATGTGATTTCTCAGAGTATTAAGAAATTTAGGTTGAGAGCTGGCATAGACTACTGAAAGTCATTCAGCAGAAACAGAAATTGAAAGGTTCCAAAATCTGATTTTACAGTTCTGATCACATCAGTATTTCAACAAATTTCTCAAAGATTGCAAAAAAAGGTCATTATGAGAGACAACTATTGGGTAAGCAAAATATCTGAGTAGAACTATGCAGAAATTAATTTCATTTGAATTAGGATGGCCAAATTTTGCTGGTATTTGCACTCTTGAGTGAATATAATATAATACTTCCCATTCTCAGGGGACATGGAAATGATGACATCTGCATTGTCCATGAATGTAATACAACAAAGCTCATAAATTGATTATGTGTTGCTGGAGTCATTAGAGACCATACTTCAGCTGAGGCAGATCCAGTGACTGTCCTAGTTCCTCATTTTTTAACTTTTTCTTCTAAAACTGTCCTTTTTTGTTAAGTTTCTTTTTTTTTTTCTTTTTTCATTTTCCCAAAGAGATGACTCTTCTCAATCCAATGCAAGTCACCAGGTCAGATATTGTTCACATTGTTCTTCTTTTTTTTTTCATCCAACAACTATTAAAAAAGAAAGAGTTTTTCTATTATTCCCAATACTTTTTAGCTGATCCAATTCAGTTTCACAATTCAGTAGCACTAGGGAGAACCTCATTCCTGTATTAAAAGTAGAATATTTTATGCTGGAGCAAATTTAGTGTTGGTGTGTAAATTTGTGGAGCTTCAGTGATGCAGGGAGTTTGATCCATCACACTATCAAAGAGCTTGGCAGAACACATCATATTAGAACGAAAACATACAGTGGTGAGGACTTGCCCTCATACAGAGTCTGCCATCTGGGAGCCTCAAGGTTAACCAACAATTTATGGTCTGTTAGTTCCAGGGACAGGTCTGAGATCAGTTTTGAAATACATCACAAATATCCCTAGCAAAAAATGTAGAGGAAAATGGAGGGAGAGTAGGAAAATGTGAGAATTTATTGCCTTTTTATCATCAGGTAAGAAAAGTCTCCTGATCAATACAGATAATTCAGTATAAACTCATTTTAAAAATGAACACAGGAAAATTAATCAGCCCAAGGTCCCTCCTCTGCCCCTGAAGCCTGTGGCATAAAGCCAATTTGTATTCAGAGTGATTTAAGTCTTTCTTCAAATACATGGTAATAATAACCATGTTGGGTTTTTATGGGGTTCATTGTCTGCTGATGCTCCCCTGTTATCCCAGAACGTGCTCACTGGTATCTCCTGTAACCCAGATTATGGACTGTGCAAGAAGCTGGTGAATTCAATAATCACAGATCAGTGCTTGAGCCCAAGCCCTCATACTGTTTGATGAGCAAGTATGGGCAGTCTGTGTAATGAGGGGTAAATCCCCACAGATTTAATACACAGAGAGGTTTAACCACCTCCGGCACACCCAGATCCTTCCAAACTCTCTGCACACCTTGCCAAGAAGCTTGCATAGCACGTGGACTTCCACTGTGATATTATTATTATTCATAGCAGCATATCCAGGCTGACACACCACTCTCAGAGCTCTGTTGGGTTGCCTTCTGGTTTTACTTCAAAATATCCACCTTTTGATGAGCTTCAGCATAGGTGGTGTGTGACCTGTCCTAAGATCTTGCTCCTACTTGATCTGGAGCAAAACCCCAGATGTTATCCGTGGTTTGTGGCTGTTGACCTGAGACAGTGGCAGCAGAAAGATTTGTCAAAGGGCGGCCAAATGGCAAAGCAGGAGCTGACCCAGGTCTGCTGCGACCAACACTTCTACCTACACCTGATACAGTCTTACCCCTGGCCAGAGTGTAATGAGCCCCAGGAAGATGTATCAAGTCTGAGAATTGACCTGCAACCTACCAGAGTGGCTCAATAATATTGTCAGACAGCTCCTTGGGTGTGTTTTGTAAAGCAAAGGTTTTAACAAAAATAGAAAATAACAAACACAGAAACAAAAGAACAAAGTCATGCACAGGTGCCAGAGAAGCATCTGACACCTGACTAAGACACCCCAAAAGCACTTGAGCACCTCTGTGCTCCTTAAGTGTACAACGATTAAGGAGGAATAATTTGGCTTGCTGCCAATAGAATCAGCTACCGGCCTTGAGAAACATTTCCAAAGCCCAAGGGGTGCTCTTATCTTGGCCCAGAGCCAGCCACGGTGAGAGGGACACAGAAAGTTCTGGTGCATTTCCATAAAGGTCGGGAGTGTAACAGAACCCCCTTTTCCTTATTTGGAAACATCTGCACAGGTGTAGGAGTGCATTCCTACATACAGCATCTATTCTCTTCTCCAGTGATGCACCTCAGCCCTGAAGGCACAGATGGGGAAGAGGTGGGTGACAGACAGGAGCGCTGCTCTGCCCACAAACCTTCTCCAACACCGGACACACAAAATGTAGGAATGCACAGAATGACATTTTAAAAACCTGATCCTGCCACCCACAAGAACCTCACAAACAGGAGAGAGGAGATGAAATAATACAAATGAAGGTTTGTTGGACTGCTACCTTTCTTGACTGCTACATGAAATATACATATTTGGGTGATTTTCTTTGGAAAGTTGATGCCTTCGTGTATTTTAAACTGCCAGACTGAAAGTGAGACTTTTTGTTTAATTACAAGCAACTGATTAAATGGGATGAGTTAAATTTTTTGTTGGCTTGACTTCTTTGCTACTGTTCTAATTAAACACTGGAATAATCTTGTATTGTGGGTTTTGATGAGATAACTCATCACTTGATCACTCATAATGGATGGCTTTGTTGTCAAATTAACTACTGAATGTGCCTTGGGGGATGCAGTTAATTTTTTTCCTTTTCTCTTTTTGAAAATATTGCATTTGAATCAAAGTACTTGAAATTAAACTTTCATATGAGAGAGTACAAAGCTGGGTGCTCGGATTTCAAAAAGAAATTTTATGCTGGTGGATTTATACTTAAATTTTCAGTTGCTAAATGTGATTAAAGACTCTCATTTTCATCCAGCAGCCTGAAGTTAAGGTGGAAATCACAGTAAGTGCTGGAATATAGATCCTCTCTCACCACCCCCATTTGCTAAGAATCTTTTCCATGATCAGAATCACTCAACCTGCTTTAGCCCTGTATCTTCACTACTCTGTTCCTGCTGTATTTGTCCCATGTGGTCTGTACTACCTAATACCCTACAATATCTGTGGCTATAAAAGTGCAGGGATGGAGAGAGAGAAAGAGAGAAAGGCTGATAATCCTTTGGTATTCTCTGATAACATAGCCATGTACAGCGACATCAAATATAAGCAATCAGTCAGAAATCCTTGAGATATAGTCCTTGGAGGAAGACAAAAGCCTAGATAATTTCTTAAGTTGTATTTTAGTTCTAATTACCATTGTTTCCTGAAAATCAGAAGTTAAATAGCTGGATGAATACACAATTCTGACATCAAATCATTCTAGCACCTTATTCAAGATAGTTTTACAACATGGTTTCAATTTGTTTTCTTGCACAATTTCATTACAGAACTATTCAGAGATTTGCTCATACTGGTAGAGACCATGATGCCAAGGATTTTTGTCCTTACATCTTTTTTACAGGTAATAGTATCTAGTAGTTAGTAAAATTCATTACATTTCTTATTGTAGTTTCCTAATAAATTGTCTGTACTTCAGTTTTTCCTCTCTAACCTCCTCAACCTCCTGAACAAACCCCAGAAATTAATCAATAAAACTGTCCTAATGGAGTGGAATGTGGTGTTTTCTTCTTGAACTACTATTGGACAGATTATTTGACATGAGGAAATGTCATTATTCAGACCTTTGCATGAAAACTGTAAATGTTAATCAGTGTATTAGGATGAGTGCAGAGACTTGTATTGATTAAAATGTTTCAAAACACTCAATTCAATCCTTATTTTCTTTGAATATTTGGAGTTTTACATTGCACTTACAAAGGCCATTTTTTGTTTGCTTTTAAAATGCATTATTTTCAAAGAAAAATACCCTATTTAATTTCATTTTATACTTTGATTTATATGGTGAGACACATCTGTTCTGCAACAGTGTTCAGTAGCACCAAGGAGGTTTTTTCTGATGAGCTGTGGTGAGTCTTTGAAGAGTGTTTACCTGCAGCTGACACAGAAATCCTCGAAGCTGTACTTAATTGCCAGCTTCAGAAATCAAATAATTAGCACTTTAATACAGATTAAGGCAATTTGCTTCCAAGTGTGAGATTTGGGTTGTCATCACTGTCACCATACATTGTTCAAGAGTTGATATGGAGACTTTATATCTCACTGACAAGATGAAATTTTGGATTGAAGCTGATCTGTAGTAAATTCTAAGGTTATCCTATCAAATCTTCCTGTTATAAAATAACACACAGAGGAATGAACCATTTTAATCAATTTTGGTTTTTTACTGGAATAAATTAAAAGTTGATTAAAATCTTGAAATCACCATTAAATCCATTCTAAAAATGGTAAAAATGAAAGGGAAAAGAATAAGATGATAGTTTGAGGGTCCAAAAAGTAAAGGGAAAGCAAATAACTTTTATACCTTTCAAAAGCAAAAGAAAGTTTTATTTTCAATAGTAAAGAAAAATAGATTTTACTTATGATTGGTTTTTACTTATAAGAGTAAATGAGATTATGAATTCTTCCCTTTTTTCTTTTTTTTTTTCTTTTACAGCCTTTTAACTGCACTTATCTATTTGTGATCCATCAAAAGAAAAGAATAAAAAGTAATAAGACAAAGGAACACAAGTACTTGCTTCTGCTTTCTGAGCAGCCCTTTTTTGGAAATTTGGGTGGTGGTTAGATCAGGAGTTGGCTCAAGAAATGTAGAAGTCTTTCTGATGCTGAGGTGCCAGCCATGCCTGACTAGTGGAAAAAATATATATAATGTTCTAAACAAAATCTGGCTGGCCATTTTACTAAACAGCCTCAAACTGTCTAGAAGGTGTGGAGTGGGGAAGATTCAAGTAGAGCTGGGAGAAGCTGAGGAACTGGAGAAATGGATTTTCTGTGGTACTGTGTGAGAGTACCATCACAGATAGCAGAGATGGTGAAAGTGTGTGTGTGTGTGTGTATCCCCATCCAGTTTACCACCACTTCTCCTCTACCCCCTAATATCTTCTGTCACTTGAATTTTCAAATTGAAAATTGGCATGACCAACTGTTTAGGCATTTTCTCAAAACTGTCTTTCTGCCTGTACAAAAAGCTGTCTCCACTGATCTTATAATTCACTCATGATTATCACTTGATGATTCACTCATGATTATGAGACACTGAGCTCTCTCATAATTATTCTTTCTTAGGTAAAGTTTTTCACAGCCTGATATCCTTCTGACACTAATTTTTATAGATTGGTAAGTAACTGTAAGGTGAATCACTATTTCCAGCCCATTTGACCCCTTTTTATTTGTTGTCTGTCCTGGTTTCCTGTCTGACGCACAGGCATAAAGAAAGGATTCCCTTCTTGATTATTTTTTCCTCTTCTACATTTGAAACACCTTTGTTTCAGATGCAGACTCCTGGATGATGATACTTTAAATGCATGTATTTATTTTTTTTCACCAGGTGTTACTGCCTTCTTTATTCAGTATCTTCCAAAATATTTTTTTCAAAAAGTCAATGTTTCAAATGATTTATCACAGAGAGTGGATCAAGATGGAGTTCCAAGAGGTCATTTGTGCTGACCATACTCAGGCACAGAGATAGGATTAACCAATCATAAAAGTTCATGATGAACATTTGTCTAAGTTGTTCTTAGAAACGTGGAGTTACAGGTTGCAGAAATTCCCATAATGTTCTGGTCCATGGCTTTTCTGAAAAGCTCTTCTTGCTGTGTAACCCAGACTGCTCTTGGTGCTGCTTGAACTCCACCCTATATCACTTCCTTTGCATAGAAGAAAAAGTTCATTGTCACACCGCAAATGCAGAGTTTTGTTATCACTCACCTAAATTGCAGTGTTATAATCCATGAGTTGAATCCTACTGCTTTTCTCTTTTTTTTGTAGATGAGTCATGATTTGCATCGCAGTGAGAGAAAAATTATACAAATTACAAAACCAGCAAGAAATCAAAAGGGGAAAAAGATGGATGAAAGGAGAATCAAATCTACAGATTTATGAACTTAATAGTGCAATTTACATAATGTCTTTACCTCTGTGTTTTATTATTGCTTTATTTATCTTTTTTGTTCTTGGGTTAATCTCATATTCATTTGTCCCATAGATGAATTCTAGATCATTAAAATATGAATTGGATGAGAGGACATGCTGTCTGATTAAAATAATATCTGGTTACTACATGCTGATATACACTGAGGCTAAAATCCAAATATTCAAGCATTATCAAACTACAGCATGTTTTAACAGCATAGCCTAAAATTACTAATTGTATTACAGGAATTAAGGGTGGCAGTTCTTTTCACTAAATGAGAACAGCAAATAATGAAGTAAATGATTTACCAAGCAGAGGCTCACCCAGGCTGTATATTAATGTATCACTGGAGAGCCTCATGAACTTCTGTTCGGAGAGACAGCCTATTTAAAAATGACATATACAGGAAAAAAGCCAGAACTTTTGAAAGAGAATTCAGGCTGATTAATGTCTAAAATATTTATTTTAAAAGTTGCTTAAAGAACAGATAAGAGAGATGATGGCTATTGCTATTCCAGCAAAATTTGTGTTGGATTGTGGTTAGAATGCAATGCACTGTTTTTTTATTGACATGCTAAAATTAGTGCACCAATCAATTCCTCCATGTAATAAATAAAAATGATTCAATATTGATATGATGAAAACATTTTATTCCTCACCCAGTACCATAACAGTAAGGGTGGGGTAACTCCATGATATCTCAAGTTCATCGACACTGTGTTCCAAAGATCTTCAGGCCATGAACAGGAGGATCCCAAACCTTTATCTCCCACAGGAAGGTCTTGTTTTGTCCCTATCTGGACACAGAAGCCCAAAAATCAGGATTTGCAAACCTAGAAAAATTTGAACTATGTTAATAAAGTCCTGCGTTCCTTAAGAATTCTTGGGACCGGGAAAATGATGAACTGAATTCTTGTTTGGTAACTAGAGATGATATGAATATGGCCTGATCCTTCTTTAACTTAATTCAATGCACAGAGCCCCATTAAATCTAAATAATATGGATTCAAAATTTAATGAATAATATGCATATTATTTCTGTTTTGAAGGGAACATAGGGAATCACAAATAAAAAAAAAAAGGCACTTTTCAACAACCTTTTTATTGTTATGACTTCCTAACCCAATTAAGATTTTAATTATAAACTTAATATTGCAAGATTTCGTCTATAATGTAATTAAAAACTAGATTGCTACTGTTGAAGAAAGCTTAGATATAATGTCATTAATTCAAAATTATACATTGGAAAGCAATCTGTTACCATTTTATTAACCTATCAGGCATCTCGATGAGTTAAAGTGTTTTGCTGGCATTTCAAACCCCATTTGAATATCAGTAAGTAGCTAAACTGTGCTAATTGACACTTTGGAAGTGGGTTGGTAGCTGCTTGTAGCTGCTTTGAAATATCTTGGTTAAAGCCTAATCATCTTTTTCAAGTAGTTTGCACTTAAAATATTTTAATGGACATCATTAAAATGTAATTGTTTGTGTTATTTTTTCATCATAATTGGCAGATTAATTAGATATGGATCTTCATATTACTGTTTAATAGGTGTACTTGTTATCAGTTGACATTTAAGAATGTCACTCTTCTTTCATGTTTTAGTATCTCAGTTGAGAAACAGTGCTTTGGAAAAGAAGGAATGAATATAATTTTGTGGAGCAGTGGAATTGTTATTCTGGATCAGACCTATGAACTGTCATCTTCCCTGATGTGTTCAAGAACCAGATGCTGCAGAAAAATAATAAATCTTCCTATCCCCATTCAGCAGATGTGCAATATCTCCCCGTGGAGGTCTCATTGTAATCCCAAAGGATTTGGATTAAACTATTAAGTACAGGGTTCATTTTATTTTCTTCTATAAATCTCTGGTCATTTTAACTAGGATCTGTCTGAATATTTCTTCATATGAACCCACAGTTTCCATTAGAACTTCTTTATTTCTGACTATTTCTTTAGTGAAGGCTACTAATTGATGACAAAGTGCATTATAAAATGGTAAAAACCAAGTGTTTGTGAAAAGTCCAACAAAAATCATCCCTGAAATTACAAATGCAAGTCTCAGCTCCAGATTTCTTTGTATGAGTTAAAGGAATATTAGGGAGAAAGGAAGTAAATAAAATTTTACACAAGAAGTTCAGAGCTGCAAATTTTTCTTGGAAGTAAATTACCATCCCTCAGTATCCTTGAAAAAAACCAAACAAACAGACTGAAAAAAAATAAGAATCACATGAGAACTATCAAGCCTTTGTGCTAAAGAAGTCACACTTGCTCCCTAGAAATCAGCAGAAAATGACTAAAACTGAGATCATTTGTGCCAGTTTTCAGTAAAAACATGGCAGGACCATCTCTTTGGGCAGCCCTGTGCCTGGGACATCACAGATTTCACACTGCTGGGTTACCTGTCAGCCTGGCCAGCACGAATTCACCAGTTCCCAATCCTCATGGCAATATGGGGAGCCACCTGTGTGACTGGGAGTCCTGACTCATTCCCATGTAAAAACTTCCTCAAAGTTTCCTTCCAGAAAGGCTGATTGAAAACCTTCCTGCATCTCACCAGCAGTTCACCAAAACTCACATCAACCTGGTCATTCTTTTATGAAATGCAAAAAAGATTTAACTGCAAATTCTCAATCAATTTCATTCTCAGAAAATGTTAAATTTGACGTATGATTCCTGGGAAAGGGACATAGCAACCTCAGGGTGAATAATCATACCTGAGATTCCACTAAATTCTCAACTTTTATGTGCTTTCACCTATTTTTCCAAGAAATTTCTCTGAAAAAATTGCTCACACTCTGGTATGAGGCTGTCTGCACTGTGGGCACTTGGCAATGAAAGATAAATTCACATGTACTGTTGTTTTTACTACTTATTGATTATGTACAATAGCAGAAGAGAGTCAGACTCTCCACCTTAAGCTGGAAACCTCTGGCACAAGATCCAAAATCTAAAAGCACAAGTAACCTGTATAAGACAGGGAGAGAGTAATGCACCTCAACAGAAGAACAAAAAGAATTAAAAAAATCTGGGAAAAAAACCCCCATGAAATATCCAGAGGTTTGGAAAATATCTTGGATAGAACAAGTGAGAAACACTAAATATAAATTCATTCACTCTCTGCTTCCTTAGTCTAGATTCCATCCTCTGTTATGGATTTAAACATATATATTTTAAAAGAACCAAGAGGGGATTAAAGAGATTAAATCTTCTATCTTTTTCATTCCAGGGAAAAGTTCTTAATTGTTGCCCTTCTACTGGTGGTGGATAAAGGATATAGAAAAATCTTACCCTAATGGTTAAGGCTAAAATCTAGACATCTGATCTAGGAAAAGGGATCTCATGTTTCATTTCCTGACCTCTTTGGAAACTTTATACAGGACTCAAAAAAAAAAGAAATGAACCCCTCAGAGCAGGCAACATCACATCCAACTCTTGCCCAACCTTCCCAACCACCTGGCTGTGGAGGAAGGTCATACAAGTGAAATATCCTTTCTACCCCTGTGCCCTGTGAATGGTTGAGGGTGCTTAGGAAAAGATCATAAAAAACCAGGGAAACATTGATGGACAGAAAAGAAGAGATTATAAATCCTAATGCTTTCCTTCTGACCCTATGAGAACTCTCCTTCGTATGCAGTGACCCAGGGCTAACAAAATACAGTTCTGTTGGAATAACCAAAGATTTTTTTTTTTTTTCAAACATGAATATTCATGCAATCATAGATATATAATCTCCAAAGCCATCTTCAGTCTATCCATCCCTCCCAGTTCAAGGCATAGTGAATGCTATATTTAGTCTCCAGCTTCCCAGATAAAGAATTTAGAGCAGCAGCAAAGAGGAAGAAGAAAAATGGTCTGTATTGAAATTGTACAGGGACACATTACATAGTAATTCATGAACCTGCTGTAGCTAATGCTGTTATCACAAATCTACTGTTATTTACTGTTCCAGGGCATGCAAAGAAATGCTCAATTCAGTTTTACATATGTAAATTAAACATATAAAACTGCACATCTTTCCTTATTAGGCTGTGAAATGTTATGACTCAAATGTGACAAGTAAGTTATTCATAGGTACTGGTGGCCATCCATTTTATACTATTCCCTGCAGACCACAAATACCTTTATATCCTAATGAATTCCCAGACTCTCTGGCAGAATCAGCCAAATAGATTTTAAATATTTTAAAGGATTTCTGAATAAGATAGTAGGTAGTCCACTCTAGATCCTATTATATTCCTCAGCAAAGAGACTTTTCTTATTTTGGGGATATTTTTCCTCTGGATTCAGTTTGATTGCTGGATACTTGAAGAAAAATTTGAATAATTTTAGCAGATAAGGAGTCCTCTGAGTTAAAAGCTGCCTTGGCACCTTCCACATTCCATCTTCTTGCATAAACACTGAGCTGAGACTGCCAGCTGAAAGGAATTTTTGATGTGTTTTGCCAGTCAGCAATGTGGAATTTGAGAATTCAAAGCTGAATCCCCAGATGTACCACAGATTTCGCTTGTGACATAAAGAGGTCCCCTAATTTCTCTGTATATCATATTAACCTCAGGGGAAAAAAAAATCTATGTTCATCTCACAGTACATTTTGATGTCTAAAATATATTACAGATGAAAAGGGAAAAAAGGGCACTGACATGCAACCTCTGGAAATGTCCCAGGGACCTGAGTGATGAAAAGGTCAGGGAAAGGAAAGAAATGGGGAACTGGTGTCACAGATCTGTTCCTCAATTCATGGTGATCAGAAGGGTTGACAGAAGAGCCACCCTGATTACCTAAAGCTTTATGAAAGAAGTAAGGCTACAGGCAAAGAGGAATGTTTGGGTTCATTCTTGGGTTGGCAGTACCTGTTCTAAAGCTAGACAAACAAGATGAAACACAAGTTCTATCCAATGTTCTTGCTTTTGTAAAATTTGAAGACCCTTTAGTTGAGGTACTCCCACCGGTATTAGCAAAGCACTCTTGTTCTTCGTTCTAATCATTGGTGCAATCTTGTTAGCAATATAATATAGTTCTAATTACCTACATTCAATAATGCAGAATATAAACAGGAATGGGAAAATGAGCAACCTTGTAACCAAAGGACACAGAAACTTCATTTGGACTTATACTTTTAAAATAATTAAAGATTGAGATAGAATGCACTTTTTGTTAGTAGGTTTTGAAGACTGGGAAACTTGTAAAGGAGAACATAGAATAAGCTTAAGTAGTGTCTGTGAAGAGATTGAAATAGACATTAGGTGAGATCAGATGGGATCTCAAATACCCTTCCATCAGGGATAGTGAAGTCTGGGAAAAAAAACCTTCTAAAACGCCATAGTTTTAAGTCTGGGAATTGCTGTCATTTGTGCCAAGAAAAATCTTGAACCACTGATCCATTCTTCTGCATGCTCATGGAAGGGTAAAATGTTTTATAAGAAAATTCAAAAGCCTATGTCAAGCAGAAGAAGGAAAACCTATTTAGACTGAGTTTTGTGTTGCATTATTCTTACTTGTAAAGGCAGAACCTGTGAATGGACTTGATCACCAACCACATGCCTAGGTGCACATGTAAGACTTGTGGTAGATGGGTAAATTGTATTTTTAACAACTATTACTTCTGGAAAGGATATGGCTTGCAAAGAAAATAATCATGCTAGAAAGTGAAAATGCTAGAAAGTTTCACCTCTCAGAAATGCTGAGAGGTGTGAGGTGTCATTTGAAAGAAGACAACACAGATTGGGAATGAGGAATGAAAATTGTTTGTGTTTATTCAGAATTCTTTGAAAAATAATAAGAATTTAACCAGAAGTCTTTTATATTATCTGAACTCACAAAGGCAGCAGAACTGTTTCCTGAAAGCACATTCCCTTGCATGCCTATGTCAGGTGTATGTTCCTTGTCAGGTACAAGGAACCATGAATACTTAGACCTGCTCTTAGCTCCTCTTGAGACACATTCTAATTAGAGCAAGGCTTTTTACCTCCCAGGGATGTGACCTCTGGAGAGTATGTACTTTTATAGAGCTGAAAGTTTGTCAACCCCAAACTTAATAAATTCCTGGGTTTCCTCAGGCTGGTGGTTGAGAATTTTTTCTTGACAAGAAATCTTTGGGTAAGAAGTACATTCTAAAATGATGAAAAACTATTGTCAGCTCTTTCATCTGTAATGCTGTTGCTTTGTGGGGAGCCAGCTGTGCATGTCATAAATACAACACTATAATTTTGATAGATTGGTATTTTCTTCTTTTATTGAAAGGTGAGAGGCATGCACTGGGAAGTACTTATGCCTTAGAAGTAGATAATTTTGAATTTGGCTTTATTTTAGGGCTTTCCCACACCTATGACTAGACCATTGAGAAGGATAGACAGCCATAAAGTAACTATATTCCAATACCCACAAGTCTCCATTAAGCATTATCCATACCTACAGGGAACCAAAACAGATTTTCTTTAAGGCAGGAAAAGCCCTTCTGCGTATAATTAACCTCATCAAATTGAATTTTTATCAATTTACTTCTACAGGATCTGCCCTGTGTGTATTTACTGGCTTCTGTTCCTATATGCTACTTGTTTTGATTTAAAGTAATATTGCTCACTTCAACTTTGTTACAAATTACTGCCCTTAAGGGGGATTAGTCAGGAGTCTTATGCAACAAACCTATAAAGAAGTGGAGGGAATATCAGCCAGTGATTAACCACATATAGGTCTCAAAAAGAGATTTCTTCCCCTTTTATCCATATCTCATGTGCAGTCTCCAACCTCCTGAGACAAAGCTGAGTTTTTCTGCAGACTGGCAGTAACATATACTGTGGAGGTGAAGAGGAGATAAGCCAGGACTCTTTATGAAACTGCTACTGGCAAAACAAATGCCCCAAAGGGCTGGAATTGGCAGTTTCAGAAAACTCTAAGCTCTTTTCTTCAGAAGTACAAAAATTGCCCTTTACGTCTTCCACCAAAGCAAAACGTTAAGCCACTGCATTTAGAAAAGAGAACATTCTTTCAAAACTGGCAAGGGAGAAATGTTTTGGGTTGTTGTGTTGTTCTTTCACACCAGATGCAAGGTTTGTGCCTGCAGTTTACTCAGCAAATTTCAGAGCACCGTTAAGGTTCTATTTGTGTTCCTCTAAGCCCTGGCCTTGAGATTCAGAATGACCCAGCGTGTGAAGCCCAGGCTGGACGGGGCCCTAAGCAACTTGATCTGGTGGGTGGTGTTGGAAGCAGATGATCCTTGAGGTTCCTTCCAACCCAGACCATTCTATGGCTCTGTGCTACCCTTCCAGTTTAGCACGGTCTCTTAAAACTAATCAGATAATTCTGTATAATCCCAAATACTCCAAGTGATGCTCTAGAGAACCAAGGGACTCATTTTAAAGTCTCAAAGCCTCACACTGCATCCCAGTGCTGACAGCATGCCCCACCACATCTGCCACACATCTGCAGGACTGAAGAATTCAACCCCTGTCTTTTCAGGCAGGGATGAAGGATGCACACACCTGTAGGAATGCACCCCCACACCCAAGCAGGTGTTTCCAAATAAGGAAAAGGGGGTTTCCTTACACCCCTGACTTTTATGGAAATGCACCAGAACTTTCTCTGTCCTTCTCACTGTGGTTGGCTCTGGGCCAAGATAAGAGCACCCCTTGGGCTTTGGAAATGTTTCTCAAGACCTGTAGCTGTTTCTATTGGCAGCAAGCCAAATTATTCCTCCTTGTTGTACACTTAAGAAGGAGCACAGAGGTGCTCAAGTGCTTTTGGGGTGTCTTAGTCAGGTGTCAGATGCTTCTCTGGCGCCTGTGCATGGCTTTGTTCTTTAGTTTCTGTGTTGTTTGTTATTTTCTCTTTCATTAAAACCTTTGCTTTACAAAACACACCCAAGGAGCTGTCTGACAATATTAGTGAGCCACTCTGGGAGGTTGCAGGTCAACTCTCAGACTTGATACATCTTCCTGGGGCTCATTACACTCTGGTCACATTAAGGACTGTATCTCACACCAATCCCACATGTTAAAGAAGATCTAATCTAAATTTACCTTCTTCCAGTTTAAAACCATTCTCCCTTGTCCCATCACTACATTTCTTTGTAAAATGCCTCTCCAGCTCTCTTATAGCCCCTTTCAGGTAGTGGAAAGTGCAAACAACACCTGCTTGGACCCTCATTTTCTCAAGGTTTAACAACCCCAACTCACTCAGGCTGTCTTCATATATCCACAACATGGACTGCTGCCTGTCCTGCTTCTTTCTTATTCAAGAACACAGGCCAATTCATATATTTAGTTCTGTTAATAAGAGCTGCATCGCAGCACATACCTGAAAGTTTGGAGGTCTAGAACATCAGGTTTACTCTGCTGAAGAATGTAGACAATGTTTCTCTGGGGGTTTGGGGTTTCTTTTCAGCACAGGGTCTTATTGCCATGCAATCCTTGTTCCTATTTTGGCTTCTTTGTAGTGGAACTGAACAAACTAATTAAAAATGTTCAGGATTCACTATTACTCATTTATAAATTGAGAATGTTCTATTCATTTCCTGCACGGGCATGTGCAGAGATTACTTGCTTGTTTTACAAGTGTTATGTAGCATACAATCCCTTTGTTCCAGAAGTTAAAACCTCAGCTACAGACATTTTGCTTTGGATTAAAAATTGGCATGCACTGCTTCCTTCAGAAACATAATTCTTTTGGCAAAGTGCCCTTTTATACTTCAACAAGTCTTCCTTCTTGAACATGGATTTTTACTCTTTGTTTTTTTCTCTCTCTGTTAAAAAGCTCTTTTTTAAAAAATTTAATATACTTGGACATATAATTTCTATTTCATAAAAAGGCCTCTGCTTTTTTCTTGCTTAATGTATGGTCAAGGGAAAATTATTCTCCTTGATTTTAATCATTATCAAACTGTATAACATTTTTCTCTTTTCATCTCCAAATGTATGATTGACATACATTTGGATAACCCCCCCAGCATTTAGATAGAGCTCACTCATGTTTTATTCCCTCTGTGTATCTGAATTTTAAAAAAAAAAAAAAAAAGAAACAATATTATTTAACAAGATACAAAATGTGTGTGTCACTGCTGGGCTGTATTACAAAAGAATCTCTGAACTGGGGAGAAGAAACACATCAAGAAATCAAATAAAGCAAGTACCAGTAGGGTAAATTATGGTTTTCCTCTTTCCCTGTCAATAAATACTTTCCTGTTCAGAGTCCAAAACAGTTATAAGCACTCTGAGTTACCCAGAAACAGTTTGTAGAGGGTGAAAGGAGGAAGTAATCTAACCCAGATCATCTAAAAGTTAGATGAGTACATCTGAACTACTTAGCACATGTTCCCTTTATAACCATTGGGGGAAAAAAAAATAAAGGACCCTCAGAGGGAAATTCACCCAGTCTGTGTAAAAGACCCATGCCAGTGTGGGATGGGCTAACTGGGACAACCCAACTCCTAGAATGCACTCAAACATCTAACACTTAGACAACAATAGAGATGACTCCTATCCCTGGATTAAAGATTTATCTCAATTTCCCTACAGGTTTTTTTTCCCCATAATTCTGCTTCCCAAGTGTATTTACACAGCAGAATGGACAAACTGCCCTTTTAGCCTATGTATGCCTCTTGAGTTGTCAAAAAATGCTACTTTCATTTTACACAAAGCTAGCTGATAAAATTTGACAGTTTTGCATGGGGTGTGAAATTATTCATATAACTCTGGATTTTCCTGCTTTTCAATGCCATTTTTTAATTGAACCACCTTTACATATTTATTAGCTTACTCAGCTGGTTACAGGAATCAAAGAATAGAATCATTGCAGAACTGGAGACTCATTTCACAAAACACTTAGATGAAGTTCAGAGCAATATAACTTTCTTAGTGTCCAAGTATCCAATCACTGTTTAAAACCAGGAAAAATGGAAAGACAATCAGACCTAGGCCTTTACATGTAGACATGAAATTTGTGTGAATATTTAAAAATTTTTCTTTCAATACGGAAAATGCTCAGCTTTCTTACGGCATGCAAAAAAGTATTTCTTAACCTATTTATTTAATTATCTGTTCCCATTTCTTTTACCTCTATTGCAGGCTGTAACTTTATCTGCTGTAACTTTTGCACCACATATGTTTATTTTCATATGTGCTGAGAAAAGACCAGCCCAGTAAAGCATGCTCAGGGACACATATATATGTCTACATATATCATATATACTCCTTCCCATGTGACAGTCTCTAAGCAAATGAGACAGCTGTTATACTAGGCAGGAAGCCAGGCTGGGATTTAAAGGCAAAAGGAGACTTAACACTAAAATGATTATTTAAAAACAAACCTACAGGAGCTGTAGTCACCAGCAAAACCTGAAGTTCAGTCATATTTCACAGTAGCATCACACTCCAGTGCTAGACTGTTCATGTAATGAGAGAAATCAACTTACACTGAGCATAACTTAATTATGGTTGCTGAAATTTTATTTTACAAATGTCCAGAAGCTTTTGCTCATTAATTGTATGGAAAGTCAATGGCAGGTAAACTGCTTTTTAAATCTTATTTTGTTCTTTGTACTTCAAAACTCCTGCCTGTCAGAATGCATAGAGCTGATGGAAGAGGATTTAAGCAAATAGTGCAGTATGAGAAAATGTTATAAATGCATGAAACAGGCACAAGAAGAGTTAAAGACATAGATTGTGTTTAAGGATGTGAAGGACCAAAGACCATTGAAGTTACACCAGAAATCAAACTTGCCCAAAAGTGAGAGCTCATCTCTCCATTCTTCCTCTATGAGAATAAGCAGAATACAAAACATCTGTACTCATAAATAAAGTTCCCATGTAAGCACAATACAATGGACATGACTTCAGCCAAGTCAGACGTGACCTGCTCTACTTATTATTATTGCTGTTTAGATTTCTGGTTGTCTGACATAGACAGGTCTGCTTTTCAGTAGTTACTGACCTGTCCCCTGAATCTCTGTCCTCTCTGAGCCAGTGCAATATCAGCTTGCTTTAACCATGGCTGCTCCTGCTTGGAAAAGCTAAATGAAAAATAGTCAAATTAAAGGAGCTTGTCAGCAGATGAACCAGAAAGAGGTGGATAGCCTTTAGCTCAGAAATGTGCTCAGAAAATTACTCCAATCCTTACAAATACATATTATTCAAATCCCAATCCCATGAGAATTGTTAGTGTCAAGAAAGGGGCATGCAATTATACTAATTATATTTTTTACCTTGTTCTAATATTTAATTGCAAAATGCCATTATTTGAGATTTCAGTGCTGATATTTTTGGCATATTATTGAAATGGGAGACTATATTTATTAACAAGATGTTTATGAAAGCCATGACCCAGGATTTCTACTCATAATGGCTTTTAGGACTCTGATTAGATCTCTGTGGAACTTGAGTGAGTGTATAAAGTTAACTTTTCTTGAATCAGGATTAAAATAAGCTGTTATTTTCTGTTTGAGAAAGCTTCTACTAACTGGCAGTAATAGCTTAAAGAGATAAAAACGAGCTGTCAGTCTCAGAAAAACCCTTGGTTTGAAAGGAGGTTAATCTTGCTAAATCCTAGATTGACAGAGATCTCGTACGGATTCTCAGAGCGGAATAACCATCCAGATAAATAGAAATGGCCATTTCAAAATCTCTCAGAATTAGCCCCAAATTTTCTAAAGTATTAATCCAAAATCCTTAATTTGTTTATTTATTTATGTAGCCTGCTTTCTGGAGAGGAACTATGCACATTTACATCCTGAAACCAGCCAGTAACATACAAGTCTATTCAAAATAGGTGGTTTAATAAAGCAATAATTGAACTGTGCTTTTGACACAATTAAAACATGCCACCTCTCTGCAAGTAGGACCAATTTCAAAGTTTTCCAGCTTGTACAGTGAAGTCTGCAAGGGCTGTGGTTTTTCCATCCATGTCTTTCACCCTTAGTGTTTTCCCCAACAACATTTTCTCTGGGGAGCATCAAACCCTGGTGGATATCAGTGTTTTAATCTCAGGTATTTTTCAAGTAAGGTGTCAGAGGAGTTAAATTCTTCTGGATCTGTGGATTTAACATGGCCTTCTTGTCCTGGAAAAGATTTTCAGGCACAGCAAAGAGGACAGCTATGCCAAAGTCTCCTTGCTACCTTAGCGTGTGCTGGGTGGCACACAGGGATGGTGGAGTGTAGGCAACACAGGTAGTTTAACAATTTAGGGGAAAAAAGGCAAAATGAAAGAATAAATCAGAATGAAAATAATTATATCAAGGAAATCAAACCACTTCAGTGTCAGGTGGGGTTTTTTGTTTGAGTGTTTTTTAAACCTTCTAGATTGGCAAATTGTGAAGTTGGGATTGGATGCAGAGATTAGAAGGGAAACTAAACAAATCTAACAGAGCTGCCAGGACTGTTAATGCCAAGACTCTTACTCCAAACAGCTCTGCATCATTTGGCAACAATCGACTCCATTTGTGAAATGGGACAGAGAAAAAAATGAGCACTAAAGGACTGAGCCTTTCAATAATTACCAGCTGAGATTCAATTTGGGGAACAGCTGAAAGAGTGAGAGAAGGTCACACCAGATTAGAGGCCAAAACTCAGCGATCTTCTGAGCACCTCTGATGTGCTGTGTTGGAAGGACATTTCCTTTGCCTTTACATGGAAGAGGAGCAAATTCATTCATTTCAGTGGTATCTGGGATTTCTTTCTTGGAACACCAGTGCCTGATGCTGGTAGCAAGAAACATAGGTAGTGATAAAAGCAGTTTGGCTACAATTTAGAAAACAGTTAAACTACTTCCAAGGAGAATGGAAAGCCACAGATCTGAACCATCTAAATTAATAGGCACTTTGGAGCAGAGTTGAAAAAGAGGTTAGCCAAAATTTTTGCTGTTAGAAAACATGGAGATTATGGTTGTATATAACCAGCTGTGTGTGTCTTTAAGCCTTCATCAGTGAGTCTGAAGCCAAGGGTTGGTTTGCTGCAAATTTAAATACTAAGAAAGCAGATTTAAGATGGATATAGTATTTTGTAGCATTTCTGCTTACATTAGCCAAAAGGAAAAAAAAAAAAAAAAAAGAAAAGGATTAAGCTTCTTTAACTCACTACAGAAGTAACAGAACTTTTATTCTTGGAAGGGCAGGGGTTGGAATTGGGGGAAAGAACAGAAAGGAGAGCTGATGGGGAACATTTGTTGTATGCAAAATTCACTGCAGTACAGGAAGCACTAAACTGTGTGATTACAGTGTATTACATGCAAAGCAGGTGCCACATCTACTAAATCAGCGTTTCCCTGTGCCTGGTAAATACCTTAACTAACCCCAGTGTTAAGAAATTTCATAATTTGAACTTGTTCAAATAAACCATTCCTCCTTAGACTGCTTAAGGAAACTATTTGGAGCACCTTGCCAAAGCTAAATCCTGGGTCAAACTTATATTTGGTATTGCAGCTGAATCAGTCTTTTTAATTCCCTTCTCTACCCCTCCAGAGCTCAGTCTGGTGCCCTTTACTTTAAATTGGAATCTGGAATCTTTCCAAAAACTGAGAGAAAGTTGGCTGAGACAACATTGTGAGCACATGTTTACTTATCTAAACAATTTCCCAGCTCCCTCCAAACAGAAGGACTCTTACTAGGAAGGGATTCAAGAGCTGAACACATTTAGACTAGTGAAAGGCAGAGAAGAGGGTATTAAATCACAGTTTACAAGTACTTATGAGGGATTTAAGGCATTGCAAGGATTCACTAGGCATTGCATTTTTCTATTGCAAAATACATGGAGAATTTAATTTGTCAATTTACCTTCAGTCTGCTTGCAAAATACAGGAATTACTACTTCCTGAAATACAGGATTAATGTCTACCCAAGAAGTTAGAAAGGGCAGGCCAGGGAAAGCTGCAGTACTCATTTTAAAAGCTTTTCAGGGGTCCGTGAAATAAGTATATGTTTGGAGAGAAAAAATAAATAGCAGCAGATAGTTAAACCAGAATACATTTCTTTTTGCCAGGGGAGCTTTTTAGAGTTCAACATATCTAATCAAGCTATTGAAACAGAAAGAAAATAACCTACCCCAAACTGGTTTACTTTCTGTTCCAGGCCATTGACACCACAGGAGAAGCAGAATTTGGTGCATGGAGTTGAATGGATTTGGGAAGCATCCACTTGTGTCTCTTTGACACTTAAAGCCTGTTTTCACACACCTTAAATAAGCAAACAAACAAATAATGAATAGCTGTGCAGAAAGCAATTCCTTTAAAGGCATGGGGCTGCATTTCAGGGATTCTGTGACACTGCTGTCTAAATCAACGAGTGGTAAAAGAGCTGAAACCTGCAATTATGTTTGTGTTCCTAAGGTGTTACATAAAACACCTGCTCAAAACTCCAAAGCAGTGCAGAATGCTGTGGCCCTCCAGCCTCCTCACCTTCTCTCATCCTTTGCAACCTCTGCTGCAGGGTGGATTCACAGCAGTTGCCACAAAAGCTCTTTCCCACAAATTTGTCTGATTTTGAAGCAATTTAGTTTCTGACCTTCTGAAAATCCCGTTGAATTCCACTGTCTAATCATATACTGTGTGAAAAAAAACGGTTATTTCTATCCATTTCAGAGTAGCTTACTTGTTTTTTTTCTGTTTTCAAAAGTGAATAATGCAAGAATTTTCTCCTGATCATTTCTCATTCTCTGTCTCCATGCAGCTCATGTTTTGTTGGTCTCTATGATACTCTTCCTTACCTTTCTTATCTGAAAAGTCTCAAAATACTTGCTTAAATTTGCAAAATTGCTCAAAATACTTTATAGAGAAGTTTTTTCATGTCTTTGCTTTTACCTGTCTACTTTTTTGATTCTATCTCCTTTTCCGAGTTGAGAAAAGAATTTCTAAATGGGCACAAACTTAAGTACTTCTCTTAAATTTTTTCCCTTAATGTTTTTTGTGTTTTATTCTCTACTATTTTTAACAGCAGTGCTCTATATGCCTTCATGAAAGCTCTTCACTATTGAACAGACCAGAAAGAGTGACTCTTTGATCCTTTTCAGGCTGGCAAAAGTTAATTTTGCAGTTGCCTCTGTTTATGTACAGTGAGAATTTCTGTCCTGTGTTCACCCCTTTGCATTTAACAAGAACTGTCTTCCATCAGCAATTGTAGCTCTTTATCACCCAGCATCAGGAAAACCTGCTGCAATTTCTTGCATGTCTTTCAGTTTAAAATGTCCTGAATCATCTTCTGTCATCTGAAAATTTTGTCACTTCTCTTCTTGTTCCCTTTTTTGGATAGCTTATGAATATTTCAAACAACACAAGTCTTGCACAGATTCCTGTAGTGACAACTGTGAAAACTGGGCTTTTTTTCTCTCATCTTGAAAGAGTTGTAATTCTGTCTTATTCCTAATGCTTTTTTTTTAATGCCCTTAAGTAAGTAGTTGGTTTTTTTAAATTCCAGCTGTGCCTTAGAAACCACAAGATTTTGAATTTTGTTTGATTGTTTGTTTGTGGGAAGAGCAGACATGATCCTGTAGGAGGGTGTCATTTTCCTCTGAAGGTCCAGTGGTGGTGAGATGGGTCCGGTCTTCCTCTGGGAATCCAGTGCAAACAGGCTGTGCTGGTGTTCTGATCTCAGGTTTTATCCAGGTAGGAATGCTTGGCTCCTCCCACTGGGTGGAGCATCTCCCAACGGGATGATGTAATTGTATCAGCCATGCAGTAAGCCTCGATGGCCTATGAACAGCAGATATCCCCTGGAGGGAGGATGGGTCCTGGAAGAGATAAAAACACTGCCCCACCTGGTTTTAACAGATGGCAATAGAACACAAACTTTTGGTTACATCTTGCATTGAAACCTAAGACACTCCCCTTGCTAGTCCACACTCTGGTGCTACATCTGTAACCACTGACTCTGAATAAGAAACCCGTGCAAGTGTCTTCATCCCTCAACGAGATGAGCTAATTATGATAATCTTATCATTAAGTGGCAGGAGCAGCAGCCAGAGAAGGATTGGAGCCTTCCTGCTAAGAACCTTCTGCTTTCCCCGTATTACAAAATAGAGCAAATTTAATATATCATGCATTTAGTTAGTTATTTTATACCCACAATGAACTTAACCCCCTTCAGCCACATAAAAAATTGATTTTGCTTTGATTTTGCTTTTCATAGTTTCCTGTTTTCTTTCTCATTATGCAAGATGTATATTTCCAAACTCTGCCATTTTCAGGTCTGGGGCCCAAGGATCTTTGAAAACAATTGCTTGGGAAAGGACAATCATTTATTTCTTTCCAAATAATCATAGAATCATAGAACAATAAAATAGTTTAGGTTGGAAGGGACCTTAAAGATCATCTAATTCCAACCATCCTGTCATGGGAAGGGAGACCTTTCACTAGATCAGGTCGCTCAAGGTTTCTTATTTCTGTGTATTTTCTCCTGGTTTAGATGGATGGATTTCCCTTCCAGCAGGGCATTCATTCTTCCCTGCCCCTTCTTTAAAGTTCATAACTACACTTAAATAACCTCCTTGGAATTGGTGAAAAAGAGACAATGTTACACTCTAGTCAGACATTTTTTGCAGCTGGTGGAAGCCACAGAAAATTCAGTGAAAACCTAATTGAAGAGGTAAGGATAAATTTGGCATATGATGAAATTTGAAGCAGTGTTTCAAAACCAAAAATAAATTTAAAAACAAATTAAAAAGAGAAAATGCTGTCCACTATCAGTGAGCTAACAGAATAATCTTATTCATCTTTTTTTCTTACTCTTAATTGGCAGTTAAAGAAACACCTACTTCTTTTTTTGATATCAATATATTCTATTTAATTATGTAGACTCAGTTTTACTCTTCTTAAAGTGTGGTTACCTATTCTTTCATTAAAGTAGTATATTGCCTTCTTTCATTTGATATCTGCTAGAGTTTGGAATATTAGGAAAATATCCTCATACTGAGTAATTTATTCCTCTAAGGAAGAACATGAAAACGCCTCTTGTGCTGAGTATTCACACTACATGAGAAGGGATCAGAAACTGTCGAGAATTGTAAAAACAGTAAAGCTTCTGTTTTATCTAGAAATTACATTTTCCTTTAGCTGCTGACAATTCTAGGGTATATTGGATTAAACAAGTTCTCTTCTTGATTACTTCCTGATCTCCTAAAATATTTTGGTTTTGTTTAATTTTCTGGGTTGAGGTGATATGGAGATTGATGGCTCACTGTGGAGACCATTATTATGGAAATGTAAGAGACAAAGTTCATGAAACATGTCAAAAACAGCCACTTCTTTTCAGTTCCAAAAGGAAGACTCCTACTAGAGTTATATATATTCATAGTAGGTTTTTTACTTCCTAATTAAGGACAAGGTTCATTGTCACGTCACCAAACGACAGGGTTAGAATAAGAGTGAACCTTATATTTTATAAAAATCAATGAATGCAAAGAATAACTGTAAGATTGTACTACTAAAGGAGAATTCTGGTGTTCCTCAGCTGTACTTATCCTTTGTTTCAGCTACTGAGGATCTCAAGTAGCCTTTTTGCTTTTAGTAAAAGTGAATTTTGATTTGAAGCAGCAGCATTGTTTGCTTTTATGATCACCTGAGTTTTTCACATCCTAAAGTACATCAGTTTTAGTACTTCCCTGTTAAATCAGTGCTTTAACAGACAGAACAGCATCACTGAGAGCCAGAGAGAGGAGAGCCAGACCAGCCTTTGTCTCCCTTCCCAAGTGACTGAACCAACAAGTTTTAAATAAACTCACTTTTGAATTGACTGCTTGGTCTTCCTATTCCAAATTTGGTTACTACATAAATTAATTTATTTTGGGGCATGGTACAGATATATTTAGGATAGTTTAAGAATCAGAAAAACAACTTATCTCTGGTACGTGATAGATGAACCTGGGTAATATTTTCAGCATAGCATATCTGATGGAGTAAATGAAAATTAAATTCATTGAAATGAAGACTAATGTGTTGGTCATTGGTATGGGAGAAAATGAGATGTCAAATCCCAGGTGCTTAGGAGAGAGACAAAGAGAGAAAAGTAAATCATTATACATTTCCAGATATTTGGGAAATCATGACCAAAATTTGGACAGAGATTATCAACACTTCCTCCCAAGATCAGATATATAAACAGTTTTTTTCAAAGCAATGTTTGCTTTCCTACCTGCATGCTTCCCGTCTTTCTTTCTCTTTAATTCAACTCCAGGTATCAAGTGTGAACCTTGAATATTTTTTTTCCCCAAATATTGCTTAGGGTACTTCCTACAATAAATATATAATTTTTCCAAGTTCTCCATGTCCTTTTTAATAATTTTTAGGTTTTATTCCCAAGAAATAGGAAAGTACTGGTAAACCAAGAGCTGAGAATCCAGCTGAGATTTTTCTTTTCCATTAACAGGTCACAGTGATAATAACATTTACTTAATCACCATTGGTATCAGTAATCTTAAAAAGTTAAATTATCATGACTTTATATAAACATTGTAAGAACAGGACAGGAGTAGCAGACAAACAGGAACCAACAACATCATCTCATTTAACTTCCTGGGGCATGCAATTCTGAAGGAAAGGAGTTGCTTTCATCAGAAGGAGCAGAGCCTGAGCTGCTGGAATTTGAAATTCCTTGAGTTATTCTTTCCACCAGTGAGTGCTATATCACAGCACAAGGGGAAGCTTAGGCACAGCTGCAGCCTGGCTGCAACATGAACCAATCCCACTGCTAAGTGGAAAGGCTGACACTTGAGCTCTGCCTCCCCTTCTTTTTGCCAAACTGATTAATCTTTCCCTCTCTATCCACCTGTCCATCTTTATAATGCTTTTCAGTACTCTCTTATCTGCAAAACTTCTATCCTCCTTTCAAGCTTGATGAAATTGGTCAACAGATCAGATGCCAGTACCCAAGGACAGACTGGCAAATGAACAGCCAACACAATCATGTCAGCAAAAGCTTCTTCAAGCGAGCAAAGCCACAAGCAGTAAAAAGCTGCTAGCAGCAGATTAATGGAAATAAATTTAGTCACCAAAATGGGAGGCCGTGACAAGTCTTCTTGCTGAAGCTGCTCCAGTTTTAATGAAAGAATTAAAGATTCATCAGGCTACAGGGAAGGAGCGAAAAGAATCATGACTCTGTCTAGTGGTTAGGGCACATGCCTGGCTGACGAAGGATGTGAGTTGTAATTGCTTGGAAAGCATCAGTGCTCAGAAGATAAGTGATGAGAGTTGCTCTCACCATATACTTTTCATACCTGGCTGGCTGCAGCATTCATCTGTGATGTCTGGTTTGTCCCTAAAGGTAAGGAGGAAACTAGATTTTTTTTTTTTTTTTTTTAATCTTTACTGACATTTTCCTCATGTAACTGTTGCTGTTGAAGCAGAGCCCTGGCTGTGGCCAAAGTTCTGTGTGTTGGGCATCCTCCCAGGCATCCTCCTGGATCAATCTCTGCAGGGGAGATAAAAGGAGAGACCTGGGACTGTAGGCAGGACTTCAGCAAGATTCAAAACCCCTGCAAGGATGAGGAATTTTCAGGCTTTCTCAGGAGGAAATAAACACACTGCAACAAAACCCTTTGTTGATTGCCAGCCACGGGAAGGAAAACTTCATTGCTCATATCTCATATCAGTCAAGTTAAATGACTTTACTCTTTTGTGAATAATTGAAGGGTTGGGTTGGAAGGAAAGGATCTTGAAGATCATTCAGTTCCCTGTGCAGAGACACCTTCCACTATCCCAGGTTGCTCCAAGCCCTGCCCAGCCTGGCCCTGGACACTTCCAGGGATCCAGGGGCAGCCACAGCTTCTCTGGGCACCCTGTGCCAGGGCATCCCCACCCTCACAGAAAAGGATTTCTTCCCTATATCCAATCTAACCCTGTCCTCTGGCAGTTTAAAACCATTCCCCCTTGTCCTAATACACATTCTTAAGTTAGATGAACTGTGGAAAGCCCCATCAGCTGTAGGATCCCACATATTTCTCCAAGAATGCCTCCCCCTGGACTGTTGTAGCAATCAAATAATAACTATACAAATACTAATTTGTAATTATACGTAGACTACTAATGATTGTTTTATTACTGATTTGGATTTATCAATGACTTGCAAACCACAAACGACAATTTATGGCTTTTTAGAAAATGAAAAAAACCTACTTTGTGTCAATTTTGACACTTTTAATTTTAATTAGAGGTGATGCTTATATGATATATTGAAGTAAAATTTTTGGCTATGGAGATAGAGCTGAAAATGGTGTGTGTATTTGGGTAAAACAGAGTGAGACTTAATGTCCATATAATATCTAATCTAGGAATATATCTTCCTGTGGTAACTCAGAAATCATTACAGCCTGTTAGCACAGAATTAATCACACACTGTTGGCAGGGCAGTGGGAGACTCCTGGAGAACTCACATGCATTTACCCCATTAGTTACACAAAGATTTAACACCACATGGATTTGTACCATCACACATCACAAATTTATCATTTATGATTGATTTATATTGTTGAGCACTACTGAGCAATCCTCACTTTCCTCACACAGTGCACAGGGCTAAAATCAGCTTCAGCAGGTCAGCAAGGAGTGCAAAGAGGGACTCAGAAAATGCCATGAACCATCCTGGGCCTGCCTCCTACCTTCTTGTGACATCAGGGAACCAAATTCACATGGGCAACATACTTCAGAATTTGGTTTAACTTCACTTACCCTTTTTAGTCCTTCTAGAATCTGAGTGGGGATCAGGTACTTTGTGCACGTGGTTTGGGCAGAGTCCATAGCAGTGCTCTGACAAGAACCAGGCATTGCTCTTTTAGTTGCTTTCACATCACTGCGTGTCACACCAGCTCTGGGTATCAGGAGGATACGGAGGGGCAGGCTAGGAGAATTCCAGAGAGCCAGAGAGATTAAAATGCGTTTAAAAGAAAGCTTATGAAATAATCAAATGAACAGAGTATGGTGAATTTTTTTAAAAAAGAAAAAGGAATTAAAAAGGAGAAATAAAAAAGAAGGGAAGGGAAGGGAAGGGAAGGGAAGGGAAGGGAAGGGAAGGGAAGGGAAGGGAAGGGAAGGGAAGGGAAGGGAAGGGAAGGGAAGGGAAGGGAAGGGAAGGGAAGGGAAGGGAAGGGAAGGGAAGGGAAGGGAAGGGAAGGGAAGGGAAGGGAAGGGAAGGGAAAAGGAAGAAGGGAAAAGAAAAGAAAAAAGAAGGGAAAAGAAAAGAAAAGAAAAGAAAAGAAAAGAAAAGAAAAGAAAAGAAAAGAAAAGAAAAGAAAAGAAAAGAAAAGAAAAGAAAAGAAAAGAAAAGAAAAGAAAAGAAAAGAAAAGAAAAGAAAAGAAAAGAAAAGAGAGACAGTCCTGCGCATGCCAACTCAGGTGGCACATCAAAGTGGACATTTGGCAGGAGATGGATGTTAGATGAAGCAAATCCCCTCAAAAGTTTTGCTTGAGCATTTGCCTGTGTGATAAACTTTCAGCAGGGAGAGGAGTATGACCCTGTGATCCCTTTTTATCAAGGGCAGCAGCTTTGCAAGGGGATGGCATTTCTCAGGAAAGCAATGTCAGCTCATGAGTCTGTTCCAGCCCCCTGTGCCTGTCAGCTGCTGGAACAGAGCAACCCAGCTTTGATCTGCAAGAAGCTGGCTGGGAACACTGGCTGCTCATCTCATTTTAATTTTGCAAAATTACAGCAGGTAGCTCCAATTTCACACCCTGCTTCCCTCACAGCATCTCTTCAGTGAAGGTCACAGCCTGCTCTGGGTGCACAGGCTGGATTTCTCCTCCAGTCTTGCCATCAGCAGCAAAAGCAGGATGGAACAGGTGCTTTCTGTGAAAAGTCTGTCCTGTGCTCAGGTGTGTGACTGGGGTTTGTAAGATGCCCAGACTAGCTTTAAATTGGTTGGCTTAAACACCCAAAATATCACAGAGAATGAATTGTGCATCTGAGGTCACAAAACTCTCTTGCCATTCTCAAGCTGCATTCAGGTGCTGCCTTGGGCTAAGCTCCTGTAGCTCCTCAGCCATCATTACCAACATTTATTCAGCAGGGATTTCTAAATGGATTCCCATGGATGTACCAAAATCAGAGGCCCATTACTCATGCAAAGTCCAGCTCCATATGGTATTTGCTTGTCGCAAATCCCCTGAAACTCTCCTGACATAACCTTTCTCTATTTTTTTCCCTCTCTACCCCACCATGTGGTGGTAAGGCTTTATCACCACCACAAGTAAGAAAGTCACACCTTGAGATATCACCTTGGGATGGGCCAAACAACTTTCTAGACCTAATAGGCTTTACTGATCAGGGATAAGAGTCAATAGCTTGAATATAATTATCTACCATCATTTTAGGTGGTGTGGAGCATCCTGACTGCTGCTTCAGCTGCTGCTCAGCCATGGCAATGGGCCAAGCTACACTTTAAACTCCAATTACATTAAATATTACAATTTAACCAAGACTAGCTACCACAATAGTTTTCTTAAAGGCAGTCACTGATAGAATTCCCTACCTAACTCTCAAGGTCTCTAGCAGGAAGACAAGCCAATGAATTTTGAGGCAATAATTGAAAACAACCACCATAACAGCCAATTCAATTATATTTGCTCAAAGGATGAAAGATTCAATTCATTGGATCAGTGGGTGAATTTTTCCACGCAGTTTTTGTGCTTTTAAGGGTCACATTGAAAGTGATACTTGCTGGTAATATTTTACCAACACACCAGAGGGAGCAGATGAGCAATCAGAGCTGCCCCAAACATTAATTTTCCACAGGTGGCAGAATGTTCAGCTCAGTAAAGGAAACCTTTAGCACGAGCATGGTTCCCTCCAGGGGGAAGGTGGACACATTCTCAGGGTGATGAGAGAAGGACAAGTCAGTTCAGAACACGGCAGGGTCATGAACTGTAAGTGAGGGTTATTTAATCTAAAAGAGGGTAATGTGAGGGTAATTGCCTAATTGCTGTGAACACCAGAACACTTTCCCCCATAAAAGCAATACTGGTAAATTTACTCTGTGTGCACTGAATTTGCAGTCTCAAATAAGGAGTTTCCCAGAAAATCCTAGAGGGATGTAGGGTAAGACTTGATCTTAGAGTTCACAGATGAGATGCACTCAAAATATCTACAAGGGGAGATGGTTATCATCTCTGAATTATTCACAGTAACATCACCTGTAGGTAGAACAGTGCATCTTTCTATTAAAAAAAATCACAATGAGCATTTACTCTGAAGATCTCTCTGAAATGTTCATTTCAAAACTATTTTAATAATATTATGGTGGGGAGGCTGAAGTATGTGGCCCATGAGGTGACACTGAGGGAACTGGATTTGTTAAGCCTGAAGAAGGGAAATGTGTGGGGGGACCTGATAGAGGTTGAGTCAGCAGTTGAGTCAGACCCATCAGCAGCATCTGCTGGGTGGATAAGAGACAACAGCATAAACTGAAATGAGAGATGTAGACTAGATACAAGGAAAAGATTTTTTTGTTGAATGAACAGTCATGGACAGGTCCAGGTTGTCCAAGGAGCTTTTGCAACCTCTACCCTCAATCCTGACTAGAAGAGAACCCAAGAAACTTGGCCTGACCTCAGAACTGAGCTGCCTTTGAGCAGAATGTTGGATTAGACAGCTCTTGAGGTCCTCTCCATCATAAATTATTCCATGGGTCTACGATTCTTTGTCAAAAACAAAATTTAATTTTCCTCCTTCAGGCAGATCGCTCACCAAATTTCCAGAACATGCTCCCAGATTTGCAAAATGGCTGGCAAAGCCAATCTGAGAATAAAAAGCAAACAGAGTGTGAGATATTACAGAGAAAGAAAGAACGTGCTTAGAGTCAAGAGGAGACATTTAGGGATGATCAAAACCTTCACACCAAACCTAACAGAATAATAGTGTTCTCTAGTGATTAAAAATAAACATAATGTGACACCATTGATTTTTTTCATTGTTGCACAGTAATAGATTTTTAAGTCATGAACAACACAAAAAGAGTGAAAAGCATAAAAAAGGATCAACCCCCAAATTTCTTAAATGATACCCTAGGTAGTATTACTATCTTTTTCATTTTTGCAATAGATTTTGGAAATGTGTTGGAAACATTTCCTGATATTTTCTGGAAATAGATGATTTAACATTTCAAACATATCTAAGAAGTACATATGGGAGAGAGAAATTTTTCTCAGTTGAAGGATGTGTTCAGAAACCATGTCTGCCTTAAATTGATGCATCACACTATGGGATGCAAGCTATTTATTACTAATTGCTTCTTTTCCAAAAGAATTCATCACCCTATATATCAAATTTTTAAAAAGATTGACACAAAACTTGCACTGACACTGTTGTTAAAAATAGAATTACCAATGAAATATTGAAGAAAGTTTTGTTTCATTTAAAAAAAATGCTTAGATCCAGTATATTTTCAGATCTTTCATTATAAGATAATAGTCATAATTGTTTCTGCCTAGTATACATCCAACTTTCAAGTACTTTGGGGTGTTTTTTTATACCCCATTAACAAAGTAACTTACAAAACACAGTTTAAATCTCTAGTGCAATTGAATGCACCACACAAGGAAGTGTTCTTACACTTAAGTAAAAGTCAGTCAGCTATTTTCAGTCTAATGGCATCAAAATTTTATGTTTTAGAAGAAAACATTGAAGTCCTAGCATCTGGTTAAATAATTATTTTTTAAAATAAAGTTAAATTATATTGTTCATCCTTGGGAAGATTTATGACATTTCCTCCTCCTCCAATTACATTTTCCTGCATATACTTTATTATTGAAAACATTTTATGTTTTTAATTTACTTATTTTATCAGGGATCGTTCTGGATATCTATAGCCCTAGAAGATATCTCAATATACCTGTCCTCAATTCAATGTTGAAAATTGATGAAAATATGTTACTTCAAACATAAAATCATTCCAACACCTTCTCCTTTTGTAGTGGGCTTAGCAGCTTCTGTGCTAAGTGAAGAACAAAACACAATCCTGCCTTGAAAGAGAAAAAAGAAAAATCCTAAAACCATCTCAAATACAGCTGACATTTTGCAATAATTAACAGAGAATGACTCTTCACGGAAAAGGTAATTAACTTCTGAAAAAACAATTTCAGGATTTCCGCCAATAAAAACCAAAAGAGAGAGACTACATTCCAAAAGAGTCCTTGCAATATCCTCTCTTCAGAAAAAATATAATTAGGTGGACTCAAGCAAAAAAAGATTATCCCTTTTATCCAGATTGTGTAGAGAGGATTGACTACACACAGATATTTCTCTTGGAAAATCTAGAACATCCATAATGTGAAGATAGTGCATCCTAAAGCAGTTTTTCAGAGCAGTTTTCATTTTTTAGGAGCTGCGGCATAAAGTTGAATGGCATAAAATTAAACATTACAAAAGCAGGCTCAGTTTCAGATTTAGCAGGTTTTTTTCTGCTCAAGCTTGCAAACAGTGTGATACAGTTTCTTGTGTTCTTGGTAGCTTTGGGTCAGGCATTTGTTTTTTGGTTTATAGAAATTCTCAACTGGTTTAAGATTAGTGAATGGAATATTCTCCTTTAATTCTCACACTGAATTGATAGAGTTAGATATTTGACAAGATTTTGCAAAAATGAATTTATTACTCTAGGAAAACTATGAATTGATTAGGCAAATTGCATATCAACAAAGTCCACTTTTTTGTTGGTTTGGCTGTTTGTTGGTTTTTCTTGGAGGACAAGCTGGAGTAGGATTCAGCTGCTCTCTACAAATGCAGAGCAAGACCAGACACTGAACACCTGTTGGGAAGAGGCATCAAGCAGAAATAGTTTACATAGCTGACAGGATGCTTAGGGTGCAGTAATTCATTCTGGATTTTTTTTTTTTTAATGGGGAAACAAAAGAAGAAACTATTCTTTGAAATTGGCATAGAATTGTTAATAATGGTGAATGACCAATTTCTTGATTTCATGTCTCAATGAGGCTCATGCGTGCAAAAAATTTTACGTATATTAAGCAGTATTATAATAAGGAAAAAATATTGAAAATCAAGTCTAGAAATTAGCCAAAAGTACTAGTTGTATTTATATCATGGAAAGCAGTTCCAAGTTGCTCCTCACTTTTATTAACTCTGGGCAAGACAGCTCAGTGCACACATTCTATTAAATATCTACATCAGGAACACAGTTCTATGCACCCTCTTTAGGGAAAGACAAGGGTAAGAATGTCAATAGAAACACTTTTCTTGGGGTCTAAAAACCAAAACTCTGACTTTCCATGAATTTCTGTTGACAACAATGTTAACAACTGCTTGACCTGACCAGTTCTTTGTTCTCTAAGGAGGTGATTGGTAGATAAATACTACCATAACACTAAATTTATGAGCATTTTCAGTCTTAGAAGCCCCATTTAAATACACTTTTACAATAAAATTAGCCACCTTTATATCTGTTGGTGGCATATTCCTTGATGTCACAAAACTGCGCACTTTGTATGCAATGTGAAGATGCATTGTGCTTGTTAAGGGTTGCAAAGATCAATCTTCAGATGAGATCCCAAACAGGAGCTGTGGTGGTCCTTCATTCTGCGTTTTATTTCTGTCTCACAGGTTCTTAATGTAGGGATGGAAACTAGGCACTTACAAAAACGTTTAAACCATTAGACTTCATCAGAAGCATTCCTTGGCATCAGGAACCAATTTTAAAAAGTGTTCACTGCCTCTGCAGCCAACCCCTTTCAAAACAGGGTGGCTGCAGTCAATCGGACTACTCAGAGTGAACCCTGGAATTTCCTCCATGCCAAACTCCAGTGGGAGTTATTCCTGAAAATTTTCAGTTTAAAAAGATTGACTTGATCCGAGGGAAAGTCCTGACAATATCAGGGAAGAGTGTCACCAGGTGTATTCAAGTTTACCACAATGGATTTGGGATCACAGTCAGCAGGCAGTGACTGTAAAGCTGCTCTGAGACAGATTTCCTGGTTGGTCCCACCTGCCTTTTCTGTCAAGGCTGAAAACTCTCCAAGGTGGTGATGCCTTGGGAAGGTTGACTTGAAACAGTGACTGGACAGAGCTAAGGAATAAAGTAGATATTTATTGAAAGGCCTCCAAGATCCATCCTGGGCATTACAGGAGCCTGATCAGGGCTACACTCAGAGTGGACTAAGAATGGTCACAAAATGGCTGACCGGTCAGGAGATTTTACATTTTTATAAGTTTGGTCCATTTGCATATTGGGGTTTAATTGTCCCATTACAGCTTCAGGCTGTGAGGTCTCATCCTTCTTGTTTTCTCTCTTCAGCCCACCGTTGTTTGTGCTTTTGGGCCTGAAAGTTGTCCTTGGTCTCCAGCAGGAAAAGGATTTGTTTTGTCTCCCTACTCTGTGAAGAGAGCTGACTAACACTTAGTATGAGGCTCAGAACTGCACCCCTAGGCAGCACAGAATCTGAAAATATGAAAGCTAAAATTTAAGGCATCAGTGGGCTGGACGAAACATCTATTCATGTATTCTATAAACATCTATTCAGTGATTATTGTTCATGGTCTCTGATCTCAGCTGATTTTCTGTGGCTGAATACGACATCATTCACACAAAACTACACACGAAACACTCAGTACCGTGAAGGTTTCATAATACACTGAACTCTGTGAATATTCAGTACATTTTCCATTTTTGTGATAGTTACATCCAGGCACATCTTTTTTATTTTAATTTTATTTTCGCCTTAAGACATTTGTTGAATTTTTTCCTAAATGCAAGTATTTTTTTAGATGACACAATATGGGTTTTTTTTTAAATATATAGAAACAATTTCAAGGTTTAAACGTGGGTTTTCATTTATATACACACACTATTCTTTTGTCTACTGTCAGTTCTTAGGGGACTGACATATTTAATTTCAGCATGCAGTGGCTTGGCTTCTTAATCCTACCATAAAGGCTTCTTTTACATAAAAATGAGGAGTTAAATTTTGCTGTCAGATATGCTGATGGAAGCTTGTTGACATCAGTGGGATGGCACCAGAAGGGCCTGGCACTACTTTTGTTCCCTGAATTCCACAGCCCCTAGGAGCGTGCAGCTCTTTTCAAGACGAGGATGGTTTTCTCTGTCATATTCAATAATTCAGATGATTTGAACTTAACAGCATGTAGGGAATTTACTGTAGATGCTTAGACTACTGGAAAGAACCCTCTGGTGCGAAAGTTTCTTTTGCTGTACGTTTTATTAGCAGTCTGTAGGTTGGAGGACAATTTTTGTTGGTGTTTTCTTTGTCAGCTACTCATGGATCTGAAGGTGGGTGGTTTTTTGGTTGGTGTTTTTTCTTTTTTTTTCTTTTTTTTTTGGTAACAAGGTTAATGACTTTTTGTAGCCTTTGTATCTACATTTCAGGACAACGAAAACTTCCAGTCGGGACAAAAAACTGTACAAAGAACTACACAAGTCTCAGTATTTTGGCACTGGAAGGTCCCTAGAGAGTATTTTCTCCATTTTTATAATAGCAGTACAAATAAAATTATTCTTAGTGAGTTTGTATATGTATTTGCAAAGGGTTGTGTGGACTGGTACAATCTTTCCTCAACTGTTTTCCTTCAATGTGTGTCTTCCTTGAGTTCATTTATGTCAATATCCAATAATTTTGCACAAACACTGTAACATTCCCGCCTTTCTAGGCTACTCAGGTAACTCTGTGACCTGATAAACAGAGATCCACCAGAAATTTAGAAGTTGGAGTGCTGTGTTGGTATAGAGCAGTAGGGAAAGCTTTTAGAATTGGAAATAATACTTAAAATTTATCTCCTTCCAACTGCTTCTTTAATTCCAAGGCCTGCAATCCAATTTCCAATCGGACAAAGGGCACACTGGGGGTTTTACACAGAGGCTGGGGACTGATTACTCAGTCAGCCTTTTATTACTCAACTTGTGACAGCCTGGAACAGCCCCATTTACCAACCAGACCCCTGCTGTGCTGGGAAAAATTTTCCCACATAACAAACTGAAGCTGTTGGGTAAACTGGGACGAGTGAACTACTAACCCAATTGCACGTGGAATTGCTGTTCCTAAATTAACAGGAGATATTCCACCTATTAAGTTTTTACATTTTAAGAGACTACAATTCCTACTTTCAGAAGGTTCCTTTATGACTGAACCTTAAGAATTTGCCTGCCTGAGCTTTAAGCTGATAGTGAAAATGCCATTCAAAATCTGACAGGTTTAGCTTAATGCTATCTTAATTTAATATGCAGATGTCTAAATATATGTAAGCTGAGAAACTCTTCGTCCCAAAGTATTTGGATGCTGAGTGATTGCATTAAAAAAAAAATTTAAAAATTCATGGAAGTAAAATCTATCAGAGGATGTCTTTGCAACACAGACTGCTGGAAATTGGAGTGTTTTGGGAAAATATCTCTACACAATTACTCTGAACTTACAAAGAACTTTTTACAAGATCTTATGCTTGTCTTCAGGTGTCTGCTACTGGCCACTTTGTTAAATTGTATTAAATGGACCAATGCCATATCATAGAATCACAAAACCATTTTTTGGGAAGGAACTCCAAGATCATAAATTCCAACCTTTGACCAAACACTACCCTGTCAGCTGAACCACAGCACTGAATGCCACGTCCAGTCATTCCTTAAACACATCCAAGGGGTGGTGGCTCCACTGCCACCACTCCACTGCCATTCTAGTGCTTAGCAACCCTCTCCATGAAGAAATTCTTCCTGGTGTCCAACCTGAACATCCCCTGATAGAAGAATATAGAAGGTGCCATAGTCTCATCCAAAAATGAGTTCTGAACTGGACCTACTGAACCACTCTCCAAGGCCTGAGAGCAGCATTGCTCCCTTTATGCAGCACTAATATTTGATAAAACAAGCTCCAAGGGGAAAGTGGAGGTCCTTGCACGATGTCCATCCACTTGTTGCTTATAAGTGATGATGTAATCTGTGCAAACTTCAGGATTATATCAGTTCTGGACACTTCAGTTAGTTATGCTATATTAAACCATCACTCATTTAGAAATTAAAGAAGCAGAATAAGCTTGTGTGCACTGTGCACAACTCCTGCACTTCTCTAATTTTTTTATCTTAAATCTACAGAACAGACTTTTTTTTTATTTTCATTTTAAAGAAGCTGCCACCATATCTATTACTGTTATGGATGGCTTCTCTTTAAAAACAAATTGAATCCAAGAGTCCAAGCTAGAAAATTGTGTTTTGGCCGAATGGGAGAGTCTTGTTCTTTAGAGGAAGGACATTAAGACAGCAATGGCTTGGGGATGTATCTGTAAAAGACATATTGATTTTTAATAAATATAATGTACCAGTCACTTTGTAATAGCGAAGACACATGGAGCACAGTGCAGGCCTTCTACTCTTTCTAAATGCATTCATATATATGTACTGACATATATGTGTTTATAAACCAATATGAGTACCTTGCACAAAGCAAATAGAGCATGAGAAATTTATATACACATAGACACATATAATAAAAAATATACTTATATATGAAAGGTCTTCTTGCCATTTCTTTTCTCTCCCTGTCCTTTAGAGCTACTTTCAAACACCGTGTTCTTTTCTTACTGAGATGGAGATGGTTTTTGGAGTGTTTATATATCATATATTTCAGAAGGTAGTACAACAAAAGCAGAGTAAGGGCAGTGTTGCAAAAATCTCAATAACTCCTTTATATCTTTTCTATGCTATGGCTTTAACTTACACAATTGAGGGTCACTGAATAAACAAAAAATCTACCTGTAAACCAATCACCCCCCTGAACACCAAAAACCAGTTTATGTATTTATGTCATTAGCAAGTCTATGTCCATGAATCCATAAAAATGGGGTTCAGGGATAAAAATATATTTTTATGGACTGTCCAGAGCACAGACTACAGAATTTCAGAAGGAATTTAAATTCTAAAATATCTTACATCACTTAGAATAACATTTTAACTAATAATGATATATTTATGCAGATCCTGGTGCTACTGAGTGGACAGAAAGTAATTATATTAATCTTGAAAATCAAAAGGGTTTTATGCAGGGAAAGATATTGCTGGCTTGGGCTTGTTTTCAACTTTAGACCTTATTGCTTGGGGAAAGAAAATGGAGAGAAGGGAGTGAGTTGCACAACACTGAAGGAGCCACTAGACAGCAGTGAGGGATCAATGACTTCAAATTGCTTCTGCAAATATCTTGGGTTGAGTGAAATGAATCTTTCCAGACCTCAGAAGATAAAGTGTCCCGATCTCTTTTAGTAGCTGGATACCACATCTCATGGATATGAATGAACAAACCAGAGTTAGCTAAAAGCTTTTATTTGGTCCTGTGGTCCAAATGTCTTTTAGGAATAAAATAACAAATACTAGGAGGAAATGTGTCATGTTCAGCTACCATCTCACATGGTGGTCATCAGCCTTCATGACCTAATGAAAGTGAAAAGGAGAAGGGAGGAAAGACAGACAGCTTTTCTCTGAGTTTACTTCAGCATATAATAATCCAAAGGAAGATACTTTGATTACTTCACGCAGCAAGCAATCATTATGTCCCATATGATGTCACCTTGATTCAGCATAGCTGATAATGACAATATGGCTGTAATAAATAAGGTGAAGGTGGCATATTATTCTCCAAGAGATTGGTATTCATTTTGCAAACTGCATTCTAAATGGAAAAGACTGTGTCATTTAAGATTAAGTACCTTTTTGTTTGGTATGATAACAGATGTTTCTAAAACCTACTAAAAAGGATCGTAGTGCTGGTTTTGGCTAATAGAAAAAAAAAAAAAAAAAAAAAAGAAAAAAGAAAAAAAGAAAAAAAACCCCAGTCCCTTATCACCACAATTTACCCTTAGAAACTTTTATTAAAGTACCTTAAATCCACTTTCATTTTTTCCCAACTACTCATTTTAATTTTTTTTTCCAGAACTTCCATCCACAGATAATTCGAATTATCAATGTCATTGGTAACAGGTTTCCTTGACCCTTCTTCCAATGTGAGAATATTTTTGCCTGTGGGTTTCTGTGTTAAAAGAGCTGTTCTCCCAGAACACCTCTTCTGAGATATAGGTGTCCCCCCTGTTCTCCCTGCTGAGCTGTAGAGAAGCCACAAAAAGAGCAATGTTAATGGTTTTGCATGTGAGGGGAAATGTTAAAAATGTTAAGGAAGCTTGAAGCTGGTAATTTCCAGTCACTTGTTCATTTATGAGTGTGCACTAAGTACCCAGATCTGCGAAGATATTGAGCACTCACACATGTCTTTGAATGTCTTGCTCTATCATTTTGACATTGCTGAGGTCCTGTCAAGTCCATGAAAACCAGAATTCTCACTGGTCTTCAGCCAAAACCCTTCATGTTGATGATGGCACCCTGCTCTCCCAGCAGTAACTCTGGCCCTAATGCAAACTGAAGATGTGGAGCCTCTGTCTTGCATTCCTTGGGCAAAATAATCTGAGTTCAGCTCTGTTTTGAGTAGCACCCTGCGCTGCACAGCCCAGGGGCTGGAGGCAGCTTCTGCACAGATTTCTTACCAAAGCAAGTGAGGAGAAGGGTTGTACAAGGATTTGTGCCTCACAGGCACATTAAATTACTTGGCCACGTGGTTCTCCTGTCCCTCACAGTTGTGCCTATCAGACTGTAAGTAAAACTCTTTATGCTTATTTGTCTAAATGAAAGCATGGATTTGCCAACCATTACCAATATTTTTTATCATGTTTTTGCCATCCTCAATGTCCTGCTAAATCTTCTTGGGGTTTATGGTATTTTATTTGGCAAATAAATAATGTATAAATATTGGCTAAGGGTCCTAGGGCTGTGATGTGGAAGAGTGATTCACTGAAAAACAAGTTTCTGGTTTGATGGCTCTAAAAGCATTGGAGGTTGTATCTCTCAGAAGCAGGAAAAGCTTGAATTGTTTGATGTCAAAACACAGGTAAGTAGTTTGAGAAATTCAGGAGAATAAAAAGCATTAAAATCTCACATTCTGCTTTTTGTAAATTATTAGAGAAATTTTTTAGATGTAGGCATCAGTTGGAATCAGTTCGGACATCAAACATTCAATTTTTCACATCATCCTTCCAGAACATTAGTATAAGAAAAAAAAAAAAAAAAAAAAAAAAAAGGAAGAAAATGAAATAAGTGTTAGTGCTCTAATACAGAGAAGTAGGTTATATGAAAAAGACTTAATCCTTCAAATTGCTGAACAGTCTGGCTGTTAAATTTCCATTAAATCCTTGAATTCTGAATTAAAAGATTTAATGCATATGAGCCAAAGTATGTAGGACACTTTGGGCATAAAAAGGATCAAATAACAAGAAATAGCAGGAAAAGACAAATCCTAAAACAGAAAATCATGCTTTGACTGTAGTCTTCTGAACTCCGTTCACAAATAACTTAAGACTCATTTAAAGCCTCATTAAAGCTTAGTCCAACTCTCAGAGCTTTCCAGAGCTTTTCTGAACCATGTCCCACAGCCTGAAGATTTAGCAGGAGCAGGGATGTAATGTATTTTCCATCTGGAAAAAAGGAACTACTCCACTTTGGCTAAAGATTCTCTTTAGAACACCACTCATTTAGAAATCTGCTTTTGATGCCAAAACTGTGTATGCCTGTGTGCTTATTTATAAAGATTTTAAAGGATTAACTGAAAAAAACACATATTTTTACTCCACTGGGGAAAAAAGGGAAGTAAAAACAGGAAAATATTTATTTTTAATGCGACTTGTAAGAGGAATTTCAAGCTTTTCACCCGAACCCCAAATGAAGACTCAGCCAGACTTCAGAACTTTGAAGTGCCAGATGAGAAAACGACAAACCCTCCACAATTTGGGGCTGTGGAACTCCTTTCTAAATCCATTTCCTGCCAGCTGTCTGTCACCTGAACGTGTCACACTCTGCCTGCTGCTCAGATTGACACCAAAGGATCTGCAATTACAGCGTGTTTAACCTGGAATCTGCTCACACCTCTGAGCTTTGTAGAAGGCAACTTTCAGGTCTAGCAAAACCTTTACCTTCCAGGGGGACTTTCAAACAAGAGGAGGATCACTGGATTGCAGATTTACAAATTTCATACTCAATTATCCAGGGCACTGACACTGTGCCAGATTTTCCCTTGCTCTGAGCAGGAGCTCCTCTGGAGCAGGAAAATATGGAAAAGGGCATCCCATTGCTTTGTCCTAAGAGACCACCAGGAACCTGTTCTCCCCTTTGGGGACATGGGGTGTGAGTTGTGTGTTTAAAATTCCCATCCAAAGCACAGGACAAAATCTGGATGCATTGTGAGTCTTCAAAACCATGCAGAGTGAAAAGCTGCAGAAACAAGCCAGGAGAAAAATGTAGGGGACAGCAAAGACTTGCTGCCCAAAAGTGAATGAACTAAACAAGGACATTCCTTATGGAATACATTGATGTTTTCCTATTCCAGAAGAAATTGTCACTGAATTGTTTTCTTTTCTGGCATTTTCCCCTTTGTAAAATAGCTATATGGCTTTGTCACAGTGCAAAGATAGAAATTCTCTTTGTGATGAACTGACATTAAAGATGCAGCTCAAATTACTGCAGTGCCAGGGACTTCCAGGAATAGCAGATCTGCAGACCTGTGGGTGCTCACATTTTGCAGAGTTTTCTCAGAAGGCTCAGTCTTTTCATCCTGCAGTGGAATTTATCTAATTATTCCTCCTAAATTATTGTTTGCTTTTCTTTGGTTTTACTCTGATCTCATTTGTGTTCAAAGGAATGAGTAATACTTAAAAAAAAAAAAAAGAAAAACGGCCATGATTTGCCAGGTTTAATTCTAAATCTACCTAGGATAAATATGTGAATTTCAAGGAAAACTGAAACATGACCTTTCATCTTGCTGGGGGTTTTCTCAAGGATTAAGGCAATAAAAGTCATCAAAGTGTTGTGAGGTAGACCTTCACATCTATTTGCCCAGGGGAGAGCATAACACACATACATGGCATTGCTGTGATATCTGGGATGAATTCTTCACAGGGAAATATTAAAGGATGAAAAACAAATGTTATTTTAACTGTCAGATTGATCTTCTCAATAGCTGTAATTAATCACAGTTACTGCTATAAAGTGACTGAGAGCTCTCTCTCAAGGAGGTTATATGGTAATGAAACAAAGTTATTCTCTCTCATGTTCCCTTCAGAAATCATCAGCAAACATAAATGTGTATGAGCTGTCATCCAGATGAGCTTTTCAGGACTTAATAACCCATTTAAAACTATCAGTGCTGGCAAAGCAAAATCATAAAAGACCTTTGAACCTTGCAAGGACGTTTTCTCTTAGAGCAATTTAGCCTTTGCCTATGGATGGCTCAGAGCCATGTGCACAGAGCAACATTTCACCACGGGATGTCATCTTAGATACAAGAGAATGAAAGAATTCCTCTCTTCTCTGAGTCTGTACTGTTTGTTTTGATTGCTGTAAGAAATGTGACATGATGATACTACAAAAAACTGTAGGCAGAGGGCAGTATGACACATCAATAAAGGAGATTTTCATGAGTGGATTGCTGGTAGAAAACCACTGGCATGGCAAAGTTTTCAGTTCCTGGGTGTGGCAAAGCAATTCCAAGTAATTACTCTTACAGTCCTAAAATATTGAAGTGTTTCAACTTTTAGCTGGCCTGAAGTTCAGAAACTTTTTACTTTGTCTTACAATATGAACAATTACTAGAATCACTAGAGCTGGTCATTTCTGGGATTTAAGTAATAAGGCCCAGATTCAGCATGTTAGGGTATTGCCCAGCACAAATTAAGGTTGTTACCCAAAATATTCATCTATCAACCTAAATGCATTTGCATCTTGCTCACGCTGTCCTCAGAAAGACCCCAAGAAATCTTTAGGTGTAGAGATGAAGGCAATATTCATCCTGCTTCATGTTAGGAAAACAAAGGGTTTATAGGGATTCAAGAAATACTGGAGTTAGTTTTGCTCTTCCCTTTTTCTCTCTGGTGGGTAACTGAGCACTGGCTGACTGAAATAAAAAATTACAACTATATTTCTTCAGGCATTGTCACATGTACATTTCTGAATTCTTATTTGTATGGAAACACACAGCCTTGATCTTGTAAAGTTGGTCTTTCCTCCCCCAGAACTATTAAATTTGTCAAATATACTTCTTACCTTGATTTATCTCCCATTTATAGGAAATTAACTGCTGGGAAAAGGAGCAGGTGTCACATTAAATAAAAGACTGGACATAGCACCAAAGATTCCTTTCTCAACCCTGTAAGTGCAGCATGGCCATTGTTGATTGCTGCAATCATAAGGGAAAAGTTTTCCAAGTTAACAGTTGCTCCTGGGGATTGCAGTCTCTCCATGTTTCTGAAGTCTCATTTAAAGGGTAGACTAAAGGGAATATTCTTTTTTCCTTAGAGAAAATATGTATTAATCTGTGAGTAACAGTGCATTATCTTTTAATAATTTAGTGATTGCTTTCAAAAGTAAATGCAACCTAGGAATTTTCCAGATCCTATTTTTTTCCTTTGAAAATTCTTCCCATCTAACTACCCATGCATAAAAATCATAGGTTGCCTCTTGCTGACAGTGCAATGCCACCTTTTCATTTTAAAAGACAAAGGTCAGATCTACATGTTTGTTACACTCAGGCAGAATTTCTCTGCTGTATTCTGCTTTCTAAATTCCTGCTGTCAAGAGAAGAGGACAGGTTTCATTTTTTTGTGTGTTTGTGTGTGCTGAAAATCACTACTTTATATATATCTAGCATGACTCTTGTGAAAGGAGACAAGGTATAGAACTATTTTTCTCAACAGATCTGACAAGGCCAGCATTTCAAAGGTTTACAAGCACAAAAGTTTTTCTAAAAACAAAAGCAACCTATAAAAAAATATATATCATAGAAAGAGTGAGGGAAACAATATTGCAAAGCTGGAAGTGCATCAAAATTGTAGTAAAAAATGCTTTTGACAGACTACAAAAAGTGTTGTTGGCAGGTTACAGAGTGATTTGTGTCATAAAAAGTAAAGTTGATCAATGGCAGGTAGAGGATCTGTAGGTGGTAGCATGAAATAGTTTTTTTCAAACAAAATAAGTCTCACACCTGCAGAATATAAAGCCCTGTACTGGCCAGCCAAGTTAATACCTATATCCACCTCTCCCCATTTAAACCCTGGGATTAAATGTGCTTCATGTAATGAAACACAGGAGAGCCTGCAAAAGTTTGTTATCCAGGTTGAACTGCATCTGCTTCCAGTCTATCTCCATCTTCTTCCATCCACCTCCATCCTGCAGCTACAGAATGAGAGTCTGCATGAAACTCATGGAGAAAATGAAGAAGATTGAATATGTGGCTATGTCTTTGGTGCCTGGAGAACAAGGAATGATCAGGACTTTTGGGTGGAGAGGATGGGGACAATCATGTTCCTGCTTCAGTCCCTACAACACTCAGCCTGTTTCTTGGGAAAGAGGGAAGAGCTGGAATCACCAGGAGTCCAATTTCAGGCGTTTTGAGCAGCAGGTAAGGCTAATGAGGGAACTGTGGAGAGCAAACAATGCTCCTGTGAAGGAAAGAGATTATGGTTTACACTACTCCTGCCCCTCATAATTTGTATGAAGTCTTTGTTTAGTGTTAAGTAATGAGGGTTTTCAGGGGTCTGTCTCAAAACCTGAAATCACAGCCAGAGAGGAGTCTGCCAGCAATCCAGGTAGGATTGCTTTGGAATTAAGTCTGGAATTCAATGGACAGTCATATGAAGTTGCTGCCTCTCCAGTTATCTCACATCCTCAACCACAGCTGAATCCAGTAGCAGCCAGAGATAAAAACACTTCATGGTCTTGTGACTATCAACTGAACTTTATTTCTTCTGGAGTTGGAGTTAAATCTTTGGGTGTATTGTTTCTTGATTTTTTAAAAATTATATTCTGATATTTGACCCGGCCATGCAAGTTTTAAAGATTGTGATTCAAAGGTTTGATTCTCTGGGTAATTATTTACTTTTAGGCAAAGTGTAGTATTCTTCTCTAGAAGCACTTTGCATTTACTTTTCACTGAAGTGAATACAAATTGAAAGCCTCTGCATTTGATGTTTGCAAGCTGTTGATTATAGATTAGAGATAGAAAGGAGGAAATCAGTTGCCTAAACAATGAAGCTCAGAATACATCTCTTCACATATGAAAACAAAAAGGACATAAAGTTTGTAAGATTAACCATTGTTGCTTATCTTTCTTATGCAATTTGCTAAGAAAACATTTGCAGTCAGATAATATGAATAGATGAGGGGACAAGCCTATCATCTTATGTTTAATTGTCCATGGTATAATGCAATAAATCTGTATTCCAAGGAAAGCTTTGGAATGAGATCACTGAATATATATTTCAGAGTTCTGAAATTATTATTGATTCAAGGATGTTTTTTCTGAATTGCACATATGCAAAGAACAGTTCACACTGGGAAGGGCCCGAGTGTGGTACAATAATCTGCAGAATGCCATCAATGACAGTTTTTGAGGCCACCCTCCCTTAATTGAAAAATGTGTCACATTTACAGTCAGGCTATTTATCATGCAGACAGACATTGTTTCCCTTTTTCAGCTGGAGGAAGGGGACCTTCCTGTTAGACATCAGGTGATAAATGCTGCTGTGATGTCATTCTTTACATCTCGATGTCACTGCAGTTTGTATGCACTTGGCTTCACACAGAAGTATCAGAGCAGGCCTTTGAATCCAGAATCATTGACTGGGCTGGGTAATTCCTAGATCAAGCACCAACGTGGACTGTCTTAATTTCTTGCTGAGTTCCACTCCCAACCACATACCTCTGTTTGTGGCATTTAGTTCATGGTAGATATGTATGGTATATATGACTTATGGTCAGAGATCTGACCCAAAGTAATCATTATTATCCCTTTAGCTATTCCAGCTGAATTTCCACATCTGACAAGGTCTATCCATTCTCGTTCCCCTGGGCCTCTCCCTCTGTCCCCTGGCGTTCTTTCTCTCATTTTCAGAAGCATTCTTTGGTCCTTGCAGTGTTTTACCACTGTCCACTATGTGTTAGATCAACTCCTCAACTCAGCTCACACAGGCAATCAAACAACGATCCAACGGCAGTAACTTTTCATCACTGCTGACCCAAACTACATCACAAATGGTTATTTTGTGATGCTTCAGGACTTATTACTGACATCCTGAAATATGCAGCCTTCTTGAAACTGTTGTGTGCATCACTGTGAAGGTAATTTCTTTTTCACCATGGTTATATATGCCACAATTCCTGTAAAGAAAAGGTTATCTCTGGAACTGGACAGAAATTATCTTAGAATGATGTGCACTGAAGAAGGAAATTTTCCATTTAAATAGTTGACAACAGCTAAAACATTTGAGAAAATGTCACTGTAATCACATTATAAAATAACCTCCAACTATTTCATTGAGTTGTGTCTGTGGAGGGTGAAAGTTTTCTGCCAAATTGATCAAAGTACTTTAGTTTGATTTAATAGCACAGTTTATGTCACAGACTGATCTGTGAGTTTTTCTTTTAACGAAACTCTACCATCTCCCATATTTTTAGTGTGGTACGGGAAGAACAGTGTAATCTTCCCAAATAAATGAACTTTCAGGGTGAAAATCTGAAACTGTGTGGAATTACAGAAAAAACCCCAAGCAACATCAATTTTTTCCCCAAAGGAAATTAATTAGAGATCATCTTGTTTAATCCCACTGCAGATATGATTACCACAGCATCTTGTTTGGGGGATATGGAAGACCATTGATATGGTCTTCTCAACTGCTCAAGGACTCCATGTCTTATAACAATATGTTTTAGTGAATCTTTGAGTTGACTTTTTACTTATTCCTTTTCTTAGCCAGAACACCTTCCTCTACTTTCCCTTACCTTCCACTGATCCTTCCTTTCTGTATATTTTACATTTCTCTATTTTTAAGTGTTATCTATTTTTCTATATCTATATCTATCTCTATTTCTGTATCTTCTATCTATAATTTTACAGCATAGAGCCAAATGGCATATCCATTGTTTCAAGGTTTAGTAAGTAATTATTTAGTGTTGAACATAAGAACAAGTGCTGCTCTGACAAAAGCATGCACTGTGTAATGCTGTGATTTATTTTGCAATATGATGAAAACATGAAAGCAAAAACCAGAATGTACATAAATCAAATAAGCCAACCACTAACTTTTAATTAATATAACTATTATAGTTTGACAATAAATTGAATCTAAGAAATGTACATGGAAATGTGTAGCAATTAATGTAAAATCATTTGGGTGGGATCAGTATTCCAGAAGTAAACTCCGGTATAAATGGGCAATGCAGAACTGCCACCAGCGAACTACAGAAATCCCATGTGGGCTTCATTGGTTTCAGATGTATTTGAAATGACAGGAATTGGCTGCCTCCTGGGTTAACGAGCGGAACAACAAATCACATGCCAGCTCATTTTAAACAAGGGAAAGGGCATCTTTACCTTAAAGAGGGAGATTAAAAGTTTCCAAGTACACCATAGACAACTGCCTGCTGCCTGGAAGCAGGGCGGGTGGATATTATGAAATGTTTATTTACCATGTTGCAGTGCCAGTGAGGAGCAGCAGCGCTGGCTCTGGGTGGGTTATGCAGAGCAAATCCCAGCTCATGGTCATTCATGTGAATACAAAATCAGAGCATGATGGAAGCATTCACCATTTTCTGAGCTTTTGCTTTCCAAAGCAGCTACTGTTTGTATTTCAGTGATGAGCATGCTTTGCTGGAATTTTTGCTTTCTTGCCAAGTGATTTTAGATAAATGCTAAATTTGATGTAAATGACAGTGGTTTGCCAAACACTGAAGTTATCACTCATAGTATTGGAAGAAAATGATGGAAAGTTTTTTAGTTTCTTTGATCTATGGAGCTGAAGGCTTTCTCTGATGTGATAAGAGATTTTTTTTGGAACAGATCTTATTCCAGAGGAATCATTTAATACCTTGTGAATGAGTTGGATTTCCTACACAGGACTGGTAGATTTTCCACTATATGTAACACCTATCACCAAGGAAAACCAAGATGTTTCGTGCCAGCAATGTCAGAAGTGAGCCATGAAAGCAGGAACAAATTCTTGACTTGGAGAGTTTAATTTTCCCTAAGTCTCATTTTTCTTGAAGCAGTCTCTCATCAGTAATGTAATAGAAATAATAGTAATGCATTCTTCTGTATATATATAGGGACAGAAAATACAGGTGTTTATGTTGCTGCAGGATTTTAATTTTATGTTTTCGTTCTTCAAATCTTCCTTTATTTTCTCACAGAGAAAGTATTTACATTATTTCTTAATTTTTAAAATTATACTCTTGAAAACAACTCCTTTTCCATTTTTTCCAATGTTTTTACTTACAAAACTAAACCTGTCATATTGGGAAAAAAATACAAAACAAGGAAAACATGCTCAAAATATTTTCTTCTATGTTATGAGAAAAAGAAAGATGAGGGAATAATTATTCCTTTTCTTTTCTTTTCTTTTCTTTTCTTTTCTTTTCTTTTCTTTTCTTTTCTTTTCTTTTCTTTTCTTTTCTTTTCTTTTCTTTTCTTTTCTTTTCTTTTCTTTTCTTTTCTTTTCTTTTCTTTTCTTTTCTTTTCTTTTCTTTTCTTTTCTTTTCTTTTCTTTTCTTTTTCCTCTCCTCTCCTCTCCTCTCCTCTCCTCTCCTCTCCTCTCCTCTCCTCTCCTCTCCTCTCCTCTCCTCTCCTCTCCTCTCCTCTCCTCTCCTCTCCTCTCCTCTCCTCTCCTCTCCTCTTTTTTCTTTTCTTTCTTTTCCTCTCTTCTGCCAAAGCACAAGTTGCTGAATTTTTTTTCTACCCTTTTAGTCAGACTTATTCTACCCATCACTCAGTGGTCCACAAAAATATTGTTTAGGTGGATTGCCCTCGCCAACCAAACTGCATTTGGGCAGGAAATAAAATGGGAAAGGAATAAGACAGAAAAACATCTGCAAGAGAGAACTGTGGCATCATGGACCCATCTCTTATTCCAGGTGGTGCCTGGATTTAGTTGACTTCCAGAAAAAGCATCATCATTGGATTCCCATGGCCTGGTAACATTTTACCTCTCAAGAACAGTACAAAAAGACCTGATAGCAAAGTATGTATTAATGGATCACAGGAAATTTACAGGAGGAAAAACCACAGAGGCCAGCACTCCATCAATTTCTGCATTTTAGTGAATCCTTCTCCTGAGACATCTAAGAAGAATATTTGTGATTTCATCCTGTTAATGTTCAACACATTACAGTGTCATAAAAATTTGTGACTATTTCTAGTGCCTCAACTGCACCATGAACACTTTCTTTGATATCTAAAGCAGATAAATATGTTTTAGGTTAAACATTGCTATGATATTTATGGAAATTGTATGTAGAGAAATCTGAACAGGTTCTCCTAGCAGTTTATTTTCAAGCATTTAGAGTAATCTTAGAATTTTTTTATGTTACCTTTTCATGCCTGATTCTAAGTTTTCTTGAATATATTAATCCTATTGTGATATGAATTACTTGTAACAAGAACCAAGTACCTAAATTTCAGTACAGAGGAGGCAAAGCCAAAGTGAACACACACATATACTCTTTCAAATCAAACTATTGATGTTTTCATGTGCAGAAGCTTCAGTGACAGCTTCTGTCAGGGAAAAAACCATGCTCACACCAGTACAAAATGTGTTTGTTAATGAATTTTAACTCTTCTTATGTTTATGTGCTATCTAGAGGTAACAAAATATGTTTGTGGTTAAAATATCCAATCAAAGAACAAATGCTGCCACATGATTTTCTGGGACTATGTTTGACAGTGGATTAATGCTAAACAACTCAACCACTCTTACTCAATCCTTCCTTTGAAGAGCTGATAATCATTTCAAAGCCTAAACTGTGTTAATTCAAAAGGGATGTTGATGAGCATGTTTTGAAGAAGCATTATAAAATGTTCACAAGGGATTAATTCCGTAGCAAAGCAGTGATCAATCAGACATCAATTCCCCTACCCACATTTTTCCCATAGATGGTGACAAACAATCCCACTAGAGATTATTAATACAGTCAGTGAATATGAACCTCTGAATTGCAGGTATTGATAAAGTTATTTATAACAGATTCATCAGCCATTAGGTTACACAGGGGAAATTAATAGTATTCAATAATCCTTAACTTCATACTTTTGCCAGTGGTCGTTATAATGTGCTGGAGTGTAATACAATCATCAAAGAAAATTCAGTAGAAGAGGCAGATTTTGCTATTTCAGTTCTTTCTGCTCCTATATATAGTCCTGCTCCAAAAACGTGGACATTCCAGCAGGTCAGTTTGGTCCTGGATCACCAAGGGTATGGATTTATCACTTCAACCTTATCCATGAAACCCTCACATTTAGAATCCCATTAAAAGAACAGGAATTAACACATTATTGTAGATACAGAGAAAATACCCCACCCCACAGAGAAAATGAGGTGTCCAAGGTCAGGTTAGATGGGGCTTGGAGCAACCTGGGATGGTGGGAGGTGTCCCTGCCCATGGCAGAGGGTGGAATCAGATGATCTTAACGTGTCTTCCAACCCAAACCATTCTGTGGTTCCTTGGATTGGAATTATCAGGAGTGATGTAGTAGAAACAGTTTTGCTTTTCAGTTTAACAAATCCCTCTCATGGCCTTTTGTATTAAGGAGACCAGGCTGAAGGTTTTCCAACCCTACGTATCTATCTCCTTTACAGAAAATAAATATTTAAGCAGAAATAGTACTGATGTAAAATTGAAAGGTAGACTGTGCAATCAACTCACAGATGAAGAAATTAAATATGGTATATGTACATAATACTTGATTCTGTGGACAGCCAGGATTGAACTTCACCATCTCTGTGGTGGAAACCAGTCAGCTTTAAGAGAGGATTTTGTGACTGTTTCTAAGTCTACACACACAATGAACCACTCTGTCACCTGGGAACAAAATTCCCTGCTGAATTCACAATAAAAGTACCACTGACCACAAAATAACCCTCAGAAACACCAAGAGCTGTCTTTTTGTGGACCTCAGCTGTTTCATGTGATCATGGAACATAGCAGAGTGAGTATTCTTACCTTGAGTTCCTTTGAAGACCCATTTTTAATGAGAGAGAAGCGGTAACATATGTAAATGACAGAAAACAAGGCTGCTTCATCTTGTCTGAGAGGGACTGAGCATTCTTCAGACAGCAGTGACTGCCGTGATTTGCTTCAAACATCTGCCCAAAACTGAGCAGCCCTTCAGTACAGGATGAGATGAATAATGTCTCCTCCTGCATGTGCTAGGCAGAAGCGAAGTTGTTTAATTAACTCAGACAATCTCTGTGCTTTGGGCTGAGATGATGTGGCTGCTCAAAACACTTGATTATTTTTAGACTGCTGCTTTATTCTAATGCTCAAAACTTAGTTTTCTATTTTATTTATATAAAAAATCCCTTTTTACCTGGTCCTTTTACCTCCTCCCAAGACCTTCTCAGGGGAGGGTATAGATCACAGACAGTATAAAACTTTTGAGACAAGAATTCACTTCATCTAAAAGCAATTTTTTTCAGGAGTAAATTTAACAGCCATGGAGCTGCATCTCAGAGAGCTGGAATTTGAGAACAATACTTCCAATCAGCTTAATTATATGCTACAAAAATACAGATTTCTTATGAAGGCATCTTACAACCTTTTCTGGGTAATGATACTTTGGAGTAACCTTTCAAACATATTGACTGCATAACAAAGAAGAAGACAAAAACCTCAGCACCAAGGAAAGTATGAACAAAACCTGTTAAAAAATAGAAATTAATTCCTTTAAAGCAGAACTAATTCTGTACATTTGTTTAGAGTCCAATGCTTATACCCAAATAGTCATTTTGGCAAAGTAGCCATAATTACCAGGTTAAATTTTGAGTAATTTTATAGAAACATATAGAACTCCTGGTTGTCTCAAAATCAAAATTTATGTTAAAAAGAAAAGGTTTTCAACAAAGCTTCTCTGTTTCACTGCTTTAATTCAGCAAAGTTATCTTTGAAATAAAAATGTTCCTTTTTATCCTTCTAATAGTTTTATTCAAATGGATAAAAAGTCCATTTTAATATGTCATAGTTGGAATCAGAGATGAAATGGCAAGAAAAATGATTCTTCATTTCCTTTAGCTTTTTGCATGAAATAAAGAAAAGCTGAAAAACTGCAAAACAAAATAGTGACTTCTAAAATCAATGTGCTACCTCACCAGGTTGTACATCACCTTTTTAGTCAGAAAAAGATCTTTGTAGTCCATCCTTCTCCCTACGTCCCCTAATATCAGCTTATTTAAGACTACATTCATCTTCTTCTAAGTACTTTTAACACGAAGAAAAGCAGCATTTTTTGTGAATTTTATTCAACTTTTTTTTTCCCTGCATTTTCTGAGCCCCTGTTGACTTAAAGCAGGGTCCGGATTTCTCAGAGGTGTGTGTAAAAATCAGTTTTCTGATTTCTCTGCAGACAGGCAGGGTTTGGGACAGAGGGCAGCTGCTTCCAGGGGTGAATCCATGCAGCCCCTCCAGTGCAGCCCCTGTTCTGCTGCCTCCCATTCCCTCCCCAGCAGCAGCAGCTGCTCCCAGCTTGGCTCTCCTCAGCTCCAGTGTGCATCAAATGGGCAACAGGAATGTGGCTCTTTCATCCCTTCCTACCCCAAGCAATCCCTTGCCCTCTGCAACCACCAGCTTTGCCCGTGCCTACAGCCAGTTTTGCTTTGCCTGAATTCTCCCTGTATTTATCTCCAGAATTAATGCCCAGAGTCAGAGAGGACCACACTGGGCTTTGGCTGAAGTCTCTATATTGGGCTCTACAGCCTTACTCTGCTGGAATCCAAGATTATCCAAGGCCATGAGAGATCCCCCTCACTGCAGGGAATAACCTTTTCCCATCCCCACAAATGTGAGCTCCTAGGAAAAGGGAAAAAAAAAGGATTATTTAGTATCAGCTACACCTCTGTGTTCACCCCTGTCTCCCTTTGGAAAACAACTCTCTTGGGATCAAGCACTGTGTAATGTAATGATTGATTAGGGATTTGGAAATTCCTGCTGGATGTTGTGTCTGGCTCACCTGGCATTGCCATACCGTGTGTATCATTACAGGATGGGTGAACACTCTCATCTCTTCAGCCAAGGCTTTCCTCTGAAGTTTCAGCACCATCCTCCAGATACTTTTCTTCACATCAGTAATTTCTGTTTAATGTATCTTACAGAGAACCTTTGGTTTTCTAATTATAACAATTACGAGCAGAGCTGTCCTTTGTCCTCAGTGCATGGGGAGGCTAAGTGCCATTCCCAGCCAAGTCAGTGACCACCTTCCATGCATCCTAAACCCCTCCTCGTCAGACTACAACACTTGTGTGCTTTGCAGAGTGGGAGGAGGCTGCAGCAGTGTGCCCAGGATGGTGAACAGCAGAAAGCAGAGCTGCTGCACAGAGATCCAAACTCTGCAGGGGAAAAAACACAAGAGGATCCACCTGCTCAATTAGCCTAATTTAGCCTAATTCTCCCATTTCACGTGTTTCCTTTAACCTTCTACAGTTTTGCTGTAATTTCTTAACGTGTGTGTAGCCTTTTCATGTCCTAAACAAGTTTTTACTTTCTATACAAATCAGAGATTTGAATTCTTCCTTCCCCACTTGCTTTAACAGAAATCTCCATTTATTTTGTGAAAGGCATGGAGAAACTTGTTGCTGGACCTGGTCTTTAGTGTGAATGTTTCCTTTCCTTGTGCCCCTTGTGCAGCACAAAAATCAGATTCGAGACCAGAGCAATTGATGAAAAATTGATGAAAAGTTTTAATCAAAAAATTGTAGAAAAAATAAGATTTCAGTCAGTTTAGCCATTTTAAAATTGATTATTTTCTCCTTTTGTAAATGAAGTGTCTGATTCCTTAACTTCCTTGCTGAACAACTGTTCACTGAGATTTATTTTCAATTTTTTATGTTTTTAACAGTTCTGACTTTGGTGGAGTAGTGACTGTGTTACAGGATGACACTGTGTAGCTGAGAACACTTTAGGAAAAATCAAAGTTACAATAGAACCTAATATATTACATTGATATCATATGGGGGATAGTTTGGCTCTAAATATCCATCCTCTCAGTTACTCTCTGTCTCCACATGCTAGAATATTTTCTACAACTACTATATTTACTTTATGCTAATAAATGCTGTTGCCAGGGAAACAGCCCCTTTTCCCACTAATCAAGCTGTGTTTAAAAAGAAGTAACTTGCAGACATTTTAGTAGTTAAAAACTTGTCCTTTTGGGTAGCAGACCCTTTCTTCTTCAGGCCATCTGACTTATTTGATGCTCAGGTGAGGTACCTGGCCTCTTAAAGAATTCATCAGGATTTGCCTTTTTTTTTTCCCAAGGAAATATTTAATCCATTTTTTTCCATTGGAAAAATTTTAATTTATCTCTTGCTATAATATCTAGCTTGATTAAACTGTGCCTTGGTATGCAGGCTGCAGAGTTCTTTCTGCAAAACCTGTTTGGCTTGGCTGATGAGTCTCACACCTCAAAGGCATGTAACATGCACACTGATTTCTGTGGATTCTTTCACAGGCGGAAAGAAACCCAAAAAGCTCTAGGAACCTCCCCTGAGAATAAAAAACCTGAGAATGATAAAAAGGAGGAAGACATTTTCTTAGCTGCTCAGGTGGCCAAGCTCATCTCTTTGTGTTTTCCTCATGATTAGCTCATAGAACTCATTGCTTAATTAACTATTGTAATTATTATTACTATAATTATTATCATCCAAGGGTTCTTTAGCTGGGGTGACTGACTGTACTCCCCAAGGGGACCCTCAGGGTCTCATTCAAGGCTGGGAGCTCAGCAGAAAGCTGGGCAGCCAATGTGGTGTTCAGCAGTGAGCAAACTGAACACTTGTGACAATCCAGCTCTAATTGGAGCTGACAATGTTTATTTTCTGGAAGGAAACTTCAGATGACAGGGGTGGTTCCATTTGTACCTCACTAAAGTCAGATTTTCCTCCTAGGACAGTGTTTGCCCTGTGTGCTAAAATACAGTAATTGCTCCTTCCATTCATTCTCTTTGTGGACAGATCAGCTGTCAGGAAAAAGGAAATAGTTAAGACATGAAATGTTAAAATTCTTCATCTTAGTCTCTGTTTTCTAAAGCCATTTTACATTTGTTTTACAGTCAGTCCTTATGAATATTCATTGTAAGAAAGAATACATCACTGCTTGTATAGGCAAACAAAACCATTTCTAGGAAGAGATTAATTCTTATTGACTTTCATCTGTGTTTTCAGTCCTTAAATTAGGCAAAAATTAATTAATTTAATTTAAATAAATGCCATGGAGAGAAAATAATACATAATTGGGCTATTCTCAGTTCTAGAAGATTCTGATTAATCCAGAGTTTTCTCTATCTTTTTCAAAGATCTGTAGGTTTATTTCATATTCAAGGTGAACTGAAGGAAAGTTTAGTTTAAAGTTCTAGTGATTTAGACACATGTACAGCAGGTATGTCACTTTTGGGCATGGAAGGATTCATTTGCTAAGAATCTGGTGAGCCTTTGTCGAGTTCTGAATAGATCTGATGAATTCAGAGAGATATATTGCTAAAATTTAATAATGTAAAAATGGGAAGATGAGATAATTGTTACAGCCAGGATTTCTGACATTAAATCTGGAGCGAATGTGGCAGTCAAAAAGACCTGGAATTCCATTTTCCTAGACAAAATCAGCTGCTGCTGCTACAGTTGCAGAAGCATAGAGCCTGGATTTGGCTCAGAAGTCACTGAAATACTCATTTTGTGTCGGACAGAGAGGATGAGCTCCCAGCTGGGGACTGCCAGATGTGACACCCTGGGCCATTCCCAGCCCCTGAGCAGCTCTCTGAGGATTCTGCTGCAGCAAAGCTGCCGTGTTAATGTGAGCTGCTCTGCCTGTGCCCAAACAGAACCCTGTGCTCACTCCAAGAGGGAGCAGGGAGCTCACTCAGCTTGTTCCTAGTGCAGCCATGAGTCCTTGTCTTTGCAGAATTAGGCAGCCTTTAGCAGGCAGTTGGATAATTAACAAATCTTTTATGTGCCACCCCAGCAGCACTATCAAGGACACAGAAATGGACTAAACACGCTAATTTTTAATGGACTTCTCCGGGTGTTCAAGCCTCACAGGACCCGTGTGAATGATTCCACTTGTGTAAAGTACAATGAAAGTATTGCTGTGCTGTTGGTATTAGTAAGATTTATGCAGATTTTAATGTGCAAAATTCTGGCTCAAGTCTGGGCAGCAGTTCAGGAGAGTTTAAATCAGGGCAAAGCTTGCAGCCAGGTCCAGAGCAGAGTAGCAAACATCACATCCTACCCTCAAACCTGCTGACAAGGTGGCAATACATGTCCACAATATTTTGAATCTCTTGTAATGTGCTGCCACACTAATACAGTGACTGTTAATAAAAGAATATTTCAATTAACATTATCATCAGATAAAATGCATTGAATAATAAAAACCACAGAATAATACGATCTTATGAATTTTTATTTATTTTTTTAAACAACCATGTTTTTATTTACATATACAAAAATTTTTAGCTTGTTCAAATGCCTCATGACACACCAAAGTTTTTTCTCTGGTGCTCTGATAACACTACTAGGTTAACACAGCAGCCATGTACTGTGCAAATCAGAACATTTTTATACTATGTTAGAAACTAAAGTGGCTACCTGCTGTTGACATAGGCAAAAATCCCTGTACTCAGTATTCAGATTTTTCCATGAGGCATTTCCAGGTTATTTAGTGTTTCTCTACAGTTCATTTCCTTCACTTACTCATGCAGCAGGAGATTTGCCTCTCATTCTCAAGGAAAGAGAAAATAAGGTTAAATAAATATTTACATTGAATATTTGGGGGCATTTCATATTTTCCTTGCCCATTGAATGTTTTTACCTTCAGTTTCACCCTTAATGGCAGATTTCCAGTTTCCCAAGGAGTGTCTTCATGTTAGTTGTAATTTACTTAGCAGCTAATACATATTATGTAGGTCGTAGCATGTAATTTTTCATTATACCCCTGTAACTGACTTTATTTCTTACTGCCTTTTATATGGATCTGACAGTTTTGATCAATTAATTCTAGTTTACATGTAGCACATCCAAGTTCACTTAAAGTCTGTCAGAAAAAAGCAAATGCTAAGCATCACATACCATATCCTTGCCATATGAAAAGCAAAAAAAAAAAACCTTCTCAAACCAATATTTAACTAAAGCTTTAGGCAAAGTAATGGCCCCTCATCCTTCCATTCTTCTTTAATGATAAAAAGGACACACAGATTTTGTTAGACACAGAAAAAAAAATAAAAGGTAAAAGTTAGAATGGACAATTAATTTGTCCCCTATGAAAATACTCCTTCAGTGTCTGTCTTTATTGACTGAGGCCCTGCAAACAGTGACAAAAATCTGCTCCTTTGAGAAGCTGACTACGTTGAAGAGGCTTTCACAGTGAGGTGAAGCAGTGTGGAACTCTCCATAGTTATAGATAAACCAGCAAAGGTATAACCTGGTTATACCCAGAGAGTGGAAAGAGCTGAATGCTCTCCTCAGCAGTGACTATCAGTCATTTTTTATTTGGGATCACAGCTCTGTATGGCTCACTTGTGCCTTAGTGATTACCTGGAATGGTTAAATCAGGGCTGAAATTGGCTGGCATCCCCAGAAGCTGCTGGTTGACATATTTGAGCCTTTTAAGCAGGACCCACCATTGTTTGTGTTTTTATTGACAAGTGCCCAGTGTAAAACTTGGCTTTAATTGAAAAGCATTGAATTTGCAGTCAGGACTGATACATTGCTGGAGGACTTAGACCTAGGGAAGACAATTTAAATCCTTTAATACCTGTAGCTTGGCTGCAACGAAGGACCTTAAAACACATGGGGATGGACAGACAGCATCAAAATATGGCAGAGATCAAAATATATATATTTTCAGGAGCAGTGTACTGACACAGCTTTTAGTGTGTCATTCATTCACTTGCTGGATAATTGTGTTAATTGAAGCATCCTCAGAACTTTTTGAACAATTTCTTATTATGGATTTGGAAATGCTCAAGTGCTTTTGACAGATAATTGTGTTTTAAAATTTAAACACTTTTATGATGAATTTTTGAGGCAGGTGGTGGTTTGATTAAATTTTAAAGAGCTCTGATTATGCAGAAAATGTGAAAAGTATTGCATACATTTGTAAGTGATTTCTCAATATAATTTAAACATTATTTTCATTGAAAATAATGCATTGGGACTTTAAGAGTAACTTCCACTTTCTTTTTTTGAGATTTTGAGGTGTTTATATGTCTATTTACAACTATATCTCTCTATGACTAATATCTGAAAATCATTTTTGTCTGAATACAGAGTTTGGGGAATCTTGAAGGAGATTTTTGTTTGGTTGGTGTTGTAGCATTATATTTTTTTATGGTATGTTGTTTTGTTGTTGTTTTTCTTTGGCAACATGAATGATTTAATTATCTAGGTTCTCTAAATATGTAGTAAACTTTAAGTTATTCAGACAGTATGGCAGAGCAAGAAACTCATATACTCAAATATCAGCAAACCTGATTAAATGTACATCATCATAAATTTAAATATCTCAGTGGAAAGATGTAGTGAAAGAAATGCATTCCAAACAGCTGTTTCATGTGGAGTGCTGAGGAGACAACATCACCAAGCCCCAGAACCACCCTGGCACTACGTGAGGCTTGAAACCAAGTTCTTGATCTGTTGATGGGCTGTGATAAACACAAACCAGACACTATATCCCTATTTTTTTTTTTCTCTGTTCTTGTGGGATTTATCTTGTTGCAAACCATCTAGAGATGATGTTTATATAAAATAATCAAAGACCGAGGTGGGATGCAAGTGGAGGGAATTCATGAGCCATTTAAGGGCTCAAAGATCTGTCAGAGTTCGTATTTTGTAGATCTCTTTACAGTAAATGAAAAAAAAAAAGAAAAACCACCAAAAACCCTAAACCAAAGATACATTAAAAATGTATTCCCTCTCATTTCTTTATTGATAAAATAGAGAATACATTGTCACCAGGGGCTGATCACTCCAGAGGGGGCCTCTGCAACAACCACCTTTTCACAGTGTGAGAACCCAGGTTTCTTGACACAGTGAAGGAGAATTAGAAGATTCCCAGACAGGGATGCCATGGCTGAGAGATCAAAAATTTTTTTGATATAGGAATTTCCTTGAGTGAACCAAATTGTTTTATGCCCAGAAAAATCCCTGTAGAGGGTTAGGAAAAGGTCCCACTACACAATGGTGTTGATAGTTCTCAGCAATGGGCTCCTGTCACCAAGACACCGACTCTGGGACAAAATGCTGACCCCTTTTCTAAGCACATCTAGCTCTATACTATGAATGTCATTGCAAATGCAGCAGAGAAAATCCCCCAGTCATGAAATCAGCCACATGTTCCTGGAGCTGCTGCCTCAAACAGCAAAGGAATTTGCTCTGTGAGAGTTGATAAGAGACTGCTTTCATGTCTATGTACTTAGAGCACTTAGACCTGGATGAATGAAGTTAAGGTTCCAGTGCTGCCTGAGTTGAAAGAGATGCTAAATTGCTGACTCAGCTGCACAAAGTGAGTTTCTGATCCTGAGCCTTCAGCACCCCTGGCAAGTGCACTGGCATGATGCACAGTGCTGAGTGAGAGAACTGCCGTGAGATTTACATTTCCAGTTTATTTTGGTTATGCATTTTTTGCTACTCGTCTTGATGTCTCCACTCTGAGCACATGATTCAAGCTTCTGGATGGGTTAAAGTGCTCCAAGGAACAGCTACAGTGAGTTGTGTGCCCTTATTTGTGTATAGGATGAGTTACATTCTGTACACCCTGGTAAATGTCATTCATCAGGGTGTCAGATATCCCAGAAATCCACTTTACTTGGAAGCCAATACAAGAGTCAGAGGAAAGGGCAACACAGTTTTTCACTGGGCATGCAAGAAAGGAAACAACATAAAAACAAAACAAAGCCTATAAAACCAGCTGTTCTGACAATGGCTGTACTCTTCTTCTAAGACAACTGCAAAGCATTGAGATAAAATTGCCAAAGATCAGAGAAATCCCAAAATGTGGACAAAAAAAAATGGCTGGCACAGCACACTATTGACATAAGGAAACAGAATAAATAGCAAGTGGTAATAGGAAGTGAAAAGACATACAAGCAGTTCCTCTGAATGACAATATACCCTGGATAACTCTGTTAGAAGAAAACTTAAGAAAATAAGTCCTTTTATTTTCTATTAACCAGTCTTGTATCATGAAAGCTTGGTCTTTCTCTTTTTTTTTCCCTTCCTGCCTCCCTCTCCTCCCCCCTAATAAATGTCTTTGGCCAATATGTTTTCTGTAGAATATGAAGTGTTAAACCTTTTAGTGAAATATTTTTCACTGCAGTACAAAATACATTTGTATTTATGAAATGTTGTCAATACAGATATATTATTCACACAGATGTTTAACATGCCCGCAGAAAAGCAGATCGAAAGGACAATGGGTTAGAAAACAATCCACCCAGACTACTATGAAATGTAGGAAATTGTTTCTGTCCAGCAGACAGAGATTGGCACCCTCATGGTTTTTTCCAGTAGAAGGTAGAATTGTATCATAAAATTGAATGGTATTTTTTTTCCCTATCATGGTTCTGACTAATTCAGGGTGAATATCATAGAATGGTTTGAGGCTGAAGAGACCTTTAGAAGTCAATCTTGATGCCTTAGCTTTTATATTTTCAGATTCTGTGCGTGCTGCCTAGGGATGAAGCCTTGTATTAGGAACTGTACTGTGCTCCCTCTACGGAGCAGGTGGACAAAACAAATCCATTTCTGCTGGAAGACCAAGGACAACTTTCAGGCCAAGAACACAAACAACAATGAACTGAGGGGTGGAACAAGAAGGATGGGACCTCACGGCCTGGGGCTGTAACTGGGCAATTGGACCCCAATATGCAAATAGACCTAAACTTATAAAATGGCAAAATCTCGTGACTGCAGCGCCATTTTTGCCACCACTTGCAGACCACCCTGGATGCTGCCTTGCGTAGGCTTCTGTAATGCCCAGGGTGGATTCTGGGGACCTTTTAATAAATCCTAATTTTACTCTTTAGGTTTGCCTAGGCTCTGTTTCAGGTCAGCCCTCCCAAGGCAACAATCTAGTCCAGCCCCTCTGCTATGGCCAAGGACATCTTTTAGTAGCACAGTTTGCTCCAAGTCCTGTCAATGTGACACTTCCTGGGATGGGGCATTGTTGGGGAAGATGAAACAGGAAAGCTTTATAAATATGACTGCTTATTTTTAGAGAATATGAAATATATAAGTGAAATAGAGTTGAAGGAAAGTTTCGACATCTAAGATGCCAAGCTTTAGTTACTGAACCACTGGAAAACAATAGTATAGCCAGCTGAAGGTAATCCCCCCCTTGATGAAACAATGCCCTTCTCCTTACCAAAAGTCTAAGGGTCAAAACAGACCCTATTAGCTCAGCAGAAGGGGTCCAAAGAGTAGTTTTTAGAGTTTAAAATATAACACTGTATGATAATGTAGTGATTCTTATAGGCTGTATGTAAATGCTATAGGATTTGTATCTTGTACTAGATTGGTTAGTGTAAATCAGAATATTCAGTATAGAAGAAGATTTAATGTATTGTAACAGGAATTTCACTCTCTCTTGCTCCTCTTCTTCTTTGCTCTCTCTTTTCACCCTCTCGGACCTGCTCTGAGCTGCGGCTGGCAGCTCGGAGCAGGTCCCTTCACTCACGCCCTATGCAATAAACTGCATGCTCCAAAACTAGGCTAGACTCCAGAGACCTCTCGTCTCCGTTCGTCCCATCACCATCCCGACCGACCCTCGTTCCCACAGGGCATCAACAATTCCTTCATAAAATCTCTTCCAGTGTCTCCCGACCCTCAGCGTAATGAATTTCTTCCTTAGGTCAAATCTAATTTTTCCTCTTTTAAGTTTAAAACAATTGTCATTTGTCCTGTTGTTAGAGGTCCTGGTAAAAAGTCCCACTTGACCTTTTAAATCCTGATGAGCCATCAAAACACTTCTCTGAGGTGTCCCCAGAGCTTTCTGTTCCCCAGGCTGAACAGCTCAGTCTCTCAATCTTCACGGAGAGGTGCTCCAGCCCTCAGAGCATCTTTGTGGATCTGCTCAAACAGGGCCAGGTCTTTGTGCTTTTGGAGGCCCCAGAGCTGGACACAGTGCTCCAAGTGGGATCCAACAAGAGCAGTTTATGTCCAATTTTCATCTACCTCTACCCCCAGGTCTTTCTTGGCAGGGCTGCTCTCATCACCCACTCTTTACTGGGGACTGCCCCTACTCTGACACTGGACCTTGCACTTCTCATGTGGAACTTGATGAGCTTTTCCTGGACCAATTCTTGAAACATGGAATGAAAATGACTCATTGCAATCTTATAACAGCCTACTATTTTTTTTTTTAATTTGATAACAGGTATATCCATGCTTTATTTACTGGTTGCTGCTCAAAGTCTGTTTTCCTAACAGAATTGTTCATTTCTAGAGCTATATGTAAGGCTATCATTAGAACATTATTTTTTTGAGAAATGATGTATTAAAGAAGCTTTTTCATGTGTAGAATTTTTATTGATGAGATTGAATCAATTTCAATGTGAGGCTTTTTTCAGTTCACTGACAAAGTCAGTAACAGCATAGAATAAATAAGTTTATTGCTTTTTGAGATCAGTTAACTCAATTTATCAATTTAGGGGTCACTCAGTAGGAGGTCACTTAAAGACAGCCAAAGGAAAGAGTAGAAAAAATAGATTGCAATCCTTTTTTTGGTGCCAAAATGTGGCCCCAATGCAACATCAAAACTTCTCCCGGAGAGCTCTTTCCAGAGATGGCTTATGAGACAAGGCTGCATTTCAAAAGATGAGATGTCAGACCACAGGACTTGCTATAATACTCCAATGGATAGGAAGAAATAGTTTGAACTCCTTCCTCTGCCTAAGAAAATACTGTATTTCTTTCTATCAGACTGTTCACATTGCTACCACGATTGCAGCTGTTGGCAATATAAAGCAAAAACAGCCTAAAACTGTGGTGCTACAGAGAGAAGGACATATAAATCATAATCTCAACTGTTCTGATGCACACACCAGGACAGACCTGCCATCATCTCTGTAAATACAGAGACTATTTTCTGTGTGGCACAGAATTGACCATTTGAGACTGTCTGTCCTCCTTGGAAGTGTAAAAGTTGTCACTCTCGAAGACCAAACCCATTTTCCAGTTGGAGTCAATGTCATCAGGAACACCAACAATATCTCAGTCACTACAAGTGCATTATTGCTGAGGTTGAAGTTTCTTCACTAGACATACAGACAAAAATGGCAATAAATCTTTAGCCATATATGTTGTCTTTGTGTTCAAAGATGACACAGACATCCCTAGAGGATAATTCCTCCCTTCCTAAAATATTCAATGTCAGATAACTCACCTTTTAGGGGTGCCTATACTTGAGATGAGAAATTACATTTAAAGTGTGAAAGAGTACAGCATTTTCCCCTTTCCCAGCTGAAGCAAATGTATGTTTAAAACTCCCTTTCAGCAAAGAAAACTCATGCAATGAAACATGGGGCAGATGTGTGGCATTGGAAAAATGAGTACTAAAGCCTCTTCAGTCCAATTTATTACTGCTTGATGTTAGAACTAATAAAAAGACTCTCCTGTAATGTGACACACCAGGGAAACTTCATAACAGATAATACTGTCATCCTGGAATTCTGTGTTTGCTGTTTGATCAGCAGATGGTGGTGATGTAATTGCCAATGACATAGAAAAGAGACCAAAACTTCGGCAACTAAGAATTTACAAACTGCAGACTTCAGTACATGTTCAGGTGCTTTTTCTTCATCCTTCAAAAGTGGGTTGTAATGTTTCTGAAATATGCATTACAAGATTGTAGTGGAAACCTGCTGAATATTTCATTTTCAATTATCTGAAGAAGTAAAGTTAAAAAAGAATGCCTTTAAGCTGAAAAATGTAGTTTTACAAGCAGAACAACCCAGTTTGTGAAATGACCAATGATTTTCTTCCACTTTTGTGTATCCAAAATGGGCACTTTCAGCAGCTGGCTCTGCAGTTTTAATTTTTTAATGTTCTGTAAGATCCTGTTTGCTGAATAATGCTTCCAGTTGCTGGTCACATCATCTGAAGAGCATATATTTTACTGCTGGGTAATAGAATAAGTTTTCTCAAAGAGATTGCTGCTGCAGACAACTTTGCTGTTACTTTGTCTTCATCCATAAGGTCAGGTATGCAATGGACTAATTACAGGGCTGTCTAGAACTGAACAAACTGGTCAGTTGTGATATTTGTTATCATGTCATTCAGACCGGAATATAACTCAAACACAGTTTAATTTATCTAAGTTTCAGCCACTGTTGAGGGAAGAGATTTAAAAGCCTGACTCTGGAGTCGCCTCCTGCCAGTACCCACCGAGGGGAATTTGGATGTTTGGCTTTGAATAGAAACTTCTAGAAAATTTTTAAAAAATGAAACCAGGTGAGATCCATCATGCACTAGATACAGAAATCATCAATGGCAAAATCGCTTTGCCTTGGACTCAAAAGTACACAGTTCTGAACAATTAGACAACTAACTATTGAGTGCTTTTTTACATTAGCGTAAATTTTTGCAAAACCCAATAGTTTCATTTGCCTATCTTTTTGGTACTAAAGCCATTCCCTTTAGAAAAAAAAATAGACTATTTTTTCTAAATCATAAATTCTAGGGCTTGATCCTCCATTAAGTACTATAACAATGAGCTTAGCAGTGTGATTACGTCACATACAAGAACTCACATTCATGTCATTGGTTTCATACAGATTTATTTTCTGTTAGAACACACACCCTATGCTTTAATAGGAGAGAAAAAGTAAACAAGGACTTCTTAATTTACCTTCACTCTGACATTAATTACCCTGCACAGTTTTGTAACATCCTGTATTCATCACCACAAAACTAAGCATGCTTCTTATGCCTTCAAAAACTTCTTTGAATCTCTTCCATTTTTCCTATATATTTTCGAGATGAGATAATGGAGAAAGGATACTGCTACAAAAGGCTAAACCAGGAAAGCATGTGATGATATTATTATAGTTTCAAATTTCAATTCTAGACCTTCTGCAAACATTGTTACGTTTTGTTTCCTCAGTTTCACCTACACAAAACATACCTCTGAAAGCTACAAAGACATCTTCTCTAATGATTTGACGTGCACACCAAGTAGATGCAAGCGTGTGTTTGCTACATTATTATTGTTTGCTGCCTTTGTCTCCACAGTTGAATGGTCATTTCTATCTCCTGCAGGCAAAGAGTTGGGATGAATCCAAGGTTATGGTTGGATCTTGGGAATAATTCATGCCCGGAAAGAGTTTTCCAGTGCAGGGCAGTGGTGGAGTCCCCATTCCTGGAGGGATTCCATGTCCATGTGCATTTGGGAGGACATGGATCGAGGATGGCCCTGGCAGTGCCGGGGACAGCTGGGATGAATCTCCAAAGGGCTTTTCCAGCACACATGATTCCGAGATTCCATCAGCCGCCACCTGTAGGGCTTCTTCCAGCACCAGGATCAACGTCAAGGTGCAGAGATGCTGCAGCAATCCCAGAGGGGACATGCACATGCTTTCATACACATGGTTTTCCTAAGGTATACTGTTTCTTTTAAAGATACTGTAGATATTCTTGAAAGGGAGAAGAAGCACCTGCAGTAGTTTCAGCTTATGTAACACAGGCAGGCAGGACAGAAAATGATCACTGATAAACCAAGAGATTCCAAGACACAGTATCAAATTGATGGCAGTTGAGGACTGTCCAAAAAGTACTTTTTTATTTCTGTTGTTATCAGTCCATGCAGGATAGGTTGTTCGCCATGCTTTGAGCATGAAGACATTAGGAGGCTGAGATGCAAAGCTGCAGGGGCACAGCTGCTTCAGCAAGGTGATCACCAGGGCCTGAAGAGGACTCTTGGCTCTGGAGCCTGGACTACCTCCTGCCCCTCCTCTTCCACTGGCCTTGGTGTGCCCACGTTGTTTCCTTCCCATCTTCTCACCACCTCCTCTTCTCTGGCTAGGAAGAAACTGTGCTTGCCCCACCTTTTTGTTTTTTCTTCTTAAACACGTTCTAACAGAGGACTTCCCAACCCACTGTCATTGGCCCAGCCTTGGCCAGCAGCATGTCCACCCTCAGAGCCAGCAGGGCTTGGCTCTAGCAGACATGGCGGAAGCTTCCAGCAGCTTCTCTCAGCAGCCTCGTCTGTGGGGCTCCCAGAACCAAAAGCAGGCCCTGCACAACCCAAACAGTCGCCAAGGCCGGGCCTGCTCCGGGCCCGTTCCCGGTTCAGCCTGCTGGTGTCTGCAGCCGGGGCTGGCCATTGGTGACACGGGTGCTCCGTGTCAGGGCCTTTTATGACACAGGCCATGGTGGTGGCCAGAGACCCTTGTGACATCAGGGAGCGTTGCTGAGGGTTTCTAGGGGCAGCGCAGGGCCCTGGGGTGCCCAGTCCCAGGAGAGCCACTCTGCAAGGAGGAAGCAACTCCCGGGATCCGTCTGTGCCACAGGCTCAGAGGCGTCAGACAAGGAGGACAAAGCTACCAAGGCCACCCCCGAGTCCCGGTAACCCAGCCCCGTGCCCAGCTGGCCACACACCCAGGCCCTCAGCGGAGAGTGGGTGGGAGCAGGCGGCAGGTCAGGCCTGTCACTGTCCCACACCGAGAAGGACAAGGGGACCTTGGGTGAAATGGCCCGCCAGCTTTCCCAGTGGGAAGCTGAGAGGGAGCAGGAATTCCTGCCAAACAAAGAAGATCTGCACTCCCACATCTCTTTGTGGGAAGACTGCAGAGAGCTGGAATTGTCCCCAGCGAGGGACAAGATGCACAGGGAGCTGACCCCAGGGGCAGACGCTGGGGCCCAAGAGCTGTCCCAGCAGGAGGAGGATGTCGCTTCCAGGCCTGGGGACAAAGCCTTGAGCCCAGGCCTGGAGGAGGGTGAGAAGGCCCAGCCTTGTTCCCTGCTGGGGCATGGCTCCCCCAGCTCCGAGGGCAAAGAGCTGACAGCAGAGGCAGCTCCTGCCCTGCCCAGCGCCTCTCCTGCCCCCGGCAGTGCCCCGCGGGCCCAGCCCTCATCCGCTGCCCTGGCCAGAGCTGCTCGGCAGGAGGAGCCCGCCGAGCCTCTGGCTGCCCAGCAGGAGGAAGAGGCAGCGGAGTCTGCTGGGCCCGGCGAGGAGCTGCCATTCCTGGGGACACAGAGTCCAGTCTCTGCCCCACAGAGCCCCCCAGGCTCCAGTCCCCCTCTGCTGCTCTTGTCCCATCTTCTCGGCTGTGTGATCATGTGCCGGGCTCTGCTGCAGATCCAGGGATGCGGGCAGCACCTGGAGCAGTGCAGGGATGTGGAAGCGGGAGAAGCAGCCACATCCGAAGGAGAGCAGAGCCCGGGACCGGCCCCTCAGAGACCCCTCAGCCGCCAGGCCACCCAGCTGGGAGCCCTCAGGGAGCAGCAGCAGGGGCCAGTGTCATGGGCAGTGCGGGCAAAGCAAGGTAGTGAGGAGGAGGCCCTGGACGAGGACAGTCCCTGGGACTCCTCCGATGACTCCGACACGTCCCAGGGGGAATATGAGTTGGACTCGGAGCCAGAGCTGTTCCCTGGGCCAGAGTACATAATGCAAAAGCTGTCCCCGTTGGCAGAGCACATCATCTTTGGCCCTGGGAACAAAGGCTTGAGCCCCGTGTTGGAGGAGGATGAGGATCCCCAGGATCCTTGTTCCCTGCTTGGGCCCGGCTCCCCCAGCCCCATGGGCACAGAGGAAGGGGAGCACAAGGCAGAGGTGCCCCAGGGAGAAAGGAACAGCTCCCCAGGAGGCTCCCAGGGGCAAGAGTGCACAGAGCAGGAGCTGTCCCAGCAAGTGGCAGACTGGCAAGGGTGCAGAGAGGAAGAGAGGTCCCACGGAGAAGTCAACAACTGCCAGGAACACTCAGGCTGGGAGGAATACCTGGAGCAAGAGCTGCTCCAGGACCTCTCGGACTGGCAGGAGAACGTGGAGCAGGAGCTGTCCCCGGGAAACCTCAACAGCTGGGAAGAGGTGTCTGGCTGGGAAGAATACACTGGCCAAGCCCCTTCCCAAGAGGAAACGTCCTTTGGCCACCACGTGTCCCGAGGGAACAGTGACGCATCCTGTGCGCACTCCAGCTGGGAAGATGACAACAACCCAGCGCCGTTGCAGAACCCCTGGGGAGTCAGGTGTGACTCCAGCAGCCGGATGAAGTCCTTGGCCCCGCAGGAGGACGAGTGGGACGAGCTGAGTGTCCTGGAGCTGCCGCCAGAAGAAGACAAGGAGCAGAAATGGAGACTTCTTGCGGCGGACGGGCTCCCGGTGCCCGTCCCTCGGGAAGCCTGGGTTGAGGAGCAGGCCCCGGAGCCGTGCAGCCCAGGCCTGCTCTGTGCCTGGCCTGCCCCCCTGCCAGGACAAACCCTGGTGGAGGAGCTCTCTTCTCCCACCCAGGCCTTCCGTGGGCAGCCCAGCAAACGTCCCTCTCGCTTCAGGCGGGCGCTGCGGGCGCTGCGGGGGCTGTTCCGGTGTTCCTGCCTGGTGCCACAGCCCGAGGAGTAGCACGGGCACGGCACCAACAGCAGCCATTGCTGCACAGCCGCCCTCCCTGTCCGGCTGCGGCACCCACGGGAGCCTGAACGACGGCATCAGGACACCAACAGGAACGGGAACAGGAGCATGGCGATGACGGAGATGGCAGAGACATCATGAAGACAACAACAAAGATGACAGACATGAAGACAAAAACGACAAAGGCGAAGATGAAGACAATGAAGACGAAGACGACAAAGACAACGGAGAAGACAGAGATTAAGAAGGTGAAGACATTGACAAAGACGCTGAGGATTTAGATTTATTGAAAGTTCCATAGGATAAGGGTAGTGATAGGAATAGGATTTTAGCAATACATAGAAGAAGAGGAATAGGAATAAGGATTCAAAAACCCATAGAAGAAGAGGAATAAGAATTTTAAAAAGCTATAGAAGAAGAATAGGAATAGGAATAGGAGTAATAATTTTAGAATCCCTAGGAGAAGAAGAAGAGTAATATTAGGTAGAATGTGAAAATATGTAGAAGAAACAAAGAAGCAAAATAGGGAGAATAAGGAACATACAAAGAAGGATTTAGAATTCCATACATGAAGATAATGTCTAGGAAACAGGTCATAGTGGCAAATATTTTCTCTTTTCCAATAAAATTTGCGATGCACAAGAGCAGAGTCTCCCGATTTCCTTTCTCCTCTCTGTGAGCCATTGATGCATTTTCCACTTCAGTCCCAGGGAGTGCCCTGCGAGGAGCGACTGCTCAGCCCCAGCACCTGTGGGAGGGTTCCCAGCTGGAACCCGGAAAGGGTGCAGCCAGCTGGGATCGGGCTCTGCTCCCAGAGGCTGGGGAATGGCATGAGAGGGAACGGCCACCAGCTGTGCCAGGAGAGGCTCAGGTTGGATCTTGGGAATAATTCATGCCCGGAAAGAGTTTTCCAGTGCAGGGCAGTGGTGGAGTCCCCATTCCTGGAGGGATTTCACGTCCATGTGCATTTGCGATGCACAAGAGCGGAGCCTCTGGGTTTCCTTTCTCCTCTCCGTGAGCTATTGATACATTTTCCACTTCAGGGGTCTCTTTGCATGGCCCCCATGCAAGGCCAAGCCCTCGTGGGAGGTCTCTCTTTTCCCGCATCTATTTTAGTTCAAGGATGAATCAATAGAGGTAAGGTTTTAGAGAAGTACACATCATCTGCAGAAAAGATCTTTGGATGGTCATGAGGGCAGTATTAGAAGTCAGGTCCCTCCACTAAATAGCATCAACTATACCTAAATCTTAATTGAAAAATGTTTTTCTAAACTTTTTTTTTTTTAAACTCCAGTTAGGAATTCTGTAATATTTTTTTCATAGGCTTCCCTGGTGTTTAGTCTCTGTTAATATTGAGGCAGAAGCTGAAGCTCATTGGTACTTGTTTCATTGTGGTGAGTAGGTATTTGTATTGATCTTTACAAAAAACAGTCTGAGCACTTTGAGATTGCATTCCTTCAGTCTGTTCTTTTTCTTGAAAAGAACCACTGTATTTTCTCAACCTTCCATCACAGAAAAACATGGTAGTTGATCACAGCAGTCCTGGTGATCTTGAAAATAGTAAACAGTAAATTTATCGGATCTCTCTGAAAGATCTCATACACCTTTCTGGCTTTTACTGACCCAGTAAGTTTCTGTGCTGTTGAAAATATTCCAGCTTCATGCATAACACTGATAATTTATAGTCACACCACATTAAAACATAAAAAAATTTTATGTCATAAGCAAGTAGAGAACAGGTTTTTCAATGTATGTCATATTTGGGATATTCTATAATGGATTCACAAAGTTAAGTTGCCTGATCCATTTTTTCCCCTCCTTATTACAAACATCAGATTTTGAAGGAGAAATTGCAATGCCTTAAAATCTAGGAACTTCCAAAACTTAGGGAATACCTTTTTATTCTGAGTTATTCCAAGGAACTCACAAATATAAGGGCCTAAACTCACAACAGTTTTATTATTGTATTTCTCAGTTATCTCTAATTTGTGATGTGAAGAAAATTTCCCCGATTTTAGAGGAAGTTTATGTTCTTGCTGCTTTGAGAACTCACTTTTTCAGCTGAACTTTGAAACAACAAGCAGTAACTGATACAAAGAGACAAGATCTCCAATCATTGCCTTCAGGATTTTTTTGCAGGTAAAGGAAAGTTTCCCTGAGTTTCTAAGGAAGTTAGAGAAAGCAATCGGATTTGAAAAATTACCTGTATGAGATGATCACAGTTACAGTCTGAAAGACACAGGAGTTTTAAAATGTCCTTCTGCCATTCAAGCCTCTCAGTGCTTCTGCTGACTGAGGGTGATAGATCCATACTTATTTGCATTTACATAAGAAAATAGATGTTGGCTTCCAGTAGCTTAATTACTAATCCAACCTTTATGCTTTTTTATGTCTCATAATTACAGGAAAAGGCAAATATTCGCATATGACATAGAACATTAAATAAGAATATAATAGATTTATTCAGGCTGATCATATTAGCTAGAATGTTTTCTTATACACAAGGAAAAACTGAACTTCAGAAAACCTTCTAGGTCAGGTTTAATAGTTACATCATCTCAGCATAGAGACTATCTTGCTTTGTCTGCTCATTCATTTAAAAGTACCAGGAAAAGGCAAACTGATCTTTCTTTTCATAAGTAGAAATTTAATATCAATATGCTAGAATTAAAGCAAACATCTTTCTGCCTAATCTTAGGCTATTCTTTGGCAGAGATGGAGAAATATAGAAAGAAATCTGAAATCTATCAAACACCTGTGAATGAAGGAAAATTAAGGCTGCTTTCAGACTGCACAACAGAAATCATGGAAATCACACCATGAGAAAGAGATGCACAGAATTATGCATTACTATAGGAAATACACTGTGTGTTTTAGACAAAGACTTTCAATTGTATATGCTCTATAATGAGAAACATTAGGAGAGAGGAAAAATTGTAGCTTCCCGTGTATTAGTATTGTCCTTTCCACTCACTCACTGGTGAAAATGTGGCTGATACTGTAAAGTAACTTTACAGTAGTGTAAAGATTAAGTATATGAGCTGAGTCTGTAAGTAAATGGGGCTGATGCCTCCATTTCTACTCAACAGAGGAACCCAGAGAAAAATCCTATGTCTCAGTTCTCTCTGATGCTCACAGGCTTCTGTCCAGCATCAGGATTTAAGGCTTTGGGCTCATCCCTAACTCAAACTCTGCCAGTGATAGTTTGTGAGCTCAGTACATGCCCAGATTCCTGATATTAAAAACAAGCCCTTGATTTCTTCTAGACTATTTTTATACTCTCTGAGCAGGCAGAAAAGTTTATCCTAACAAGGTGGACCCCTTGGCACACATGTACTCCATGGGGCAGGAGTTCCTGAAGCAAAGGATCCATTTTAGTGCAGTTTTGTAGAAAGGAACGAACAAATCTTAAACAGTTTCCTTCTGCTGCCATAAGGTGGGAGGAAATCTGCCCTAACAGGAACCTCCTGCCAATAATGTTTATACCTTTTTCTTTTTCTTCACATTAAAGTCTTATCTAAGGGCTTCACCTGAGATGGGAACCCCTGCATAGAAACTGCACAAATAGAACAGATGAACAAATCTCTCCTGCTGATAGACATGGCAGCACAGGAACACGACTGCTGCATGTAATGAAATACACATTGGCCTGGGGTCAGGATAATCTCAGGTTTAGCTGTCACCTTCTATACACCCTGAAAATTCACTCTTGCAAAGGAAAAATCGCTTCCCCAGCTCCCTCTGACTGATTTTATAAAAATAGCAGTACCATGACATTAACTTTACGATGAGGAAATTGGAACACAGAAAGATTTGTTAATTTGCCTATAAAATGAGTGCATGGCACAGTAGCATAATTTTTGGAGATATTTTACAATAGCAAATAAAATAACACTAAGTGCATTTTCTGGCCCCATGGTAGGGAGCACAGAAAAGTTTAATGGTGGCTGAACTCTCTTCTCTCAGAGAACAGGGCCCAAAACGGAGCATCAGGATTTGAGGTGCAACCTCACCAGTGCCCAGCACAGGGAGACAATCCCTGCCCTGGTCCTGTGGCCACACTATTGCTGAGAATGGCTGTGATGGTTCTGGTTTCTTTTTCTCTGCTGAGGTCAGGATTAAGACACGGGAAACGTAGGTTTTTGAGTTCGGACTTGGATGTTTATTGTTTCTTATCTATTTACAGACTCACAAGGTGTGAGCTCTAACTAGCAAGTTAGAGAAATAAGGTAAAATGGAGAGCTTCTAAATCTTTCCAAGGTTATTTAAGCCATAATTACTCAGTAACGAGATGACACCTGTATAATTTATACTTTTGACCCAGTAAAATCCACCCAAGGCTTGCAATGTAGACCTTTTCCACCCAATTACAGAAACCCAGGAAGAAGAAGGAAGAAGAAAGTGAAGAAGGACTTAGACAACGCCTTAAATCCCCCATATTGCTCTGCAAGTACTACAACATACTAAAATCTTAAATCTAAGTTTTTCACCCTGTGAGAGCACACAATACTATTCAAACTACACACCCACAACCCCTGTGCTATCACTCAGTCTCAGAAGCCTACTCCAAGGCCTCAAGTCAAATGAGGTGCTTGCTCGAGGGTCAGTACCTCCAGGCTATTTTCAGCCTCCAGGCTTCCAACAACAGGCATGGGAGCATTGGTCTTCTTGGCCATCTGAGCACACCTCGGACCATGTTCAGCCACTGTCACCAGCACCCCCAGGTCCTTTTCTGTCATGAAGCTGCTCCACCCACTCAGCCCCTGGCCTGGAGTTCTGCAGGGGGTTGTTTTGACCAAAGTGCAGACCCAGCACTTGCCCTTGTTGAACCCCACACCACTGGTTTTGGTCCATCCACCCAGCCTGTCCAGATCCCCTGCAGAGCCTTCCTGCCCTCCAGCAGATCCACACTCCCACCCAGCCTGGTGCCATCTCCAGACTGACTGAGGGTACCTTCCTCCCCTCATCCAGATTAACAATGAAGAGATTGAGCAGAACTGGCCCCAGAACTGTTCCCCTGAGAACAGCAGCTGTGACACTCCACCAGCTGGATGTGGCTCCAGTCCCCACTGCTTCCTGGGCCTGGCCATCCAGCCACTTTTTCACCCAGCAAACTACACCCATCCAAGCCATGAGCAGCCAGTTTCTCCAAGAGAACATGGTTGGAAAGGCTTTGGTAAAGTCTAAGTAGACCAGATCCACAGCTTCTCCCTCACTTCCCCTTGTGAGGCACCTTGTCACAGAAGATCAGGGTGGCCAGCAGGACCTGCCTTTCCCAAGCCCATGCAGGATTTGTCCTGCACCTGCAGTGTGATGGCAGTCAGGGTGATCTGATCCATGACCTTCCCTGGGAACAGCCTTTAAGATTTCCCTCTTGAAGAATGCCCAGCCTTCCTGGACTCCTTTGCCCTCCAGGAATGTCTCAGCAGGGACTCTCCCTCCCAAGGGATTCTCCCAGCCAATCTTCTAACCAGGCCAAAGGCTGCCCTCTGGAAGTCTGAGGCAGAAGTTCTGCTGGCAGCCCTCCTTATTCCTCCAGAAATCCCAAACTCTTATAATTTGTGATTGCTGTGCCCCAAGAGGGCCTCTGACCATCATATCACCCACAAGTCCTTCTCTGGTTGAAAACAGCAAGTTCCACACCCTCCAGGAACCTCCCAGACTGTTTCCTCTCTGCTGGGTTGCATTTCCAGCAGACATGTGGAGTTGTAGTTCCCCATGGGAAAAACAAAATATTTAGGAGACATCCTAAGCATGTCCTCTCCATTGTTTTATCCAGTATCATGTTGTACTGCCAGACTAGGAAAATTTAATTTGTATCATAACTCTCATTTAGTCAAATTTCTTGTCTGAGGAATGTAACAGATCTTGGAAGGGGTACTTGGACATTCAAACCCCACAGTATTGCCATGAAGTCTTAGCTGGCAAAATATGAAGCTAATGAATTGATTAATGCTGTTATCAGAGTGGGCTTACCCTTAGAAAATTCAACAGATCAGGGCACTAATTTTATGTCTTCTCTGCTAAATGAGGTGTGCAAGCTGTTAAAAATTCCCCCATCACACAGAGTTTCGTATCAGCCAGAAACAGATGGGCTTGTAGAATAATCAAACACTTAAGCAGATGCTAAGAAAATTCATCAGCAGTGAACCAAAACATTGGGATAAATTGTTACCTTTTGTTTAGTTTGTCTATTGGGAGGTCTCTTAATCATCAATTGGTTGTTCCCCATACCTTTCCAAAAATACTCGAGAGGCAGACGCTCTGAATTTGTGTTGTTTGCAAATTATCCCACATTTGGCAGCTTCACATTTTCACCCAGATAACATCCTTCATAATTATACTGTTCACATATGTAAATCAAGGCCCTGAGCCTGCAGATAGATCAACATGACTGGAAGGATTTAATATGAACATGAATGACAGCAGTAGTTCCAAACCGGCAATCTTTATGAAATATTGATGCTGTAGATGGATGAAGCTGAACAATTCTCAAAATAAAAGCAGTGACATTGAGACAAAGGTAATTATTAGTCTCATTTATGCTCCTCTCAATCAACAACAGATCCCCTGCAAAAATTTAGAGTAGTGTTGGGACAGGGAACACACAGATTTGCACTTATTTCTGTATCATGTGTGTCCATTTCCCAGATCTGAAAAATTTTCAGTAAATCTGGGACAATTCATTCATGGTTAACAGACAATAAGACATTTTTATGTTCAAGGTTGCTGGTTTAGGGTTTGGCATATGGGCTTGAACTTGACCTCAGAGTGACACAGTCAGGCTGCTTCTGGTCCTGGAAACATAAAGTTTCATGACAATATTTTAGGTGGCTCAGGTTCTTTCTCATGCTGCTGGGTAGTGGAATGTCATTCCACTGAGCTATAATATCAAACAGAAAAGTAGTGCTACTGTATTTTGGATGACTAACAAGACATGAAATACAGCTAAATCTTTCAATGCAGCTATTTAATTTTTAGCAATACACTATATTTTACTACTCAGGAAGCTACCTAGCCACTCTTAGAAAGTTCAGCTGATGATTAAAATGTCTGTAGAAATACCAATGATACAGTGTCAAGGAAAAACATGTATATATATATATATGTACACACATATGGTCTTTCAGAGACCCAGTTCTGTTGAAAATTATGGAAATGTAAAAAACTGTAAAATTTGGCTCTGTGAATTCTCCAGGAATGTATTAAATTAGATTAATGTCATGTATAGTTCAAATTATTCTTTGCCTACTAAAGGTTGTTGGCAAAGTTCGTAAAAATGTTGGTCACCATCAAAATATCACAAGGAGATTTTGTGACTATAAGAAGAAAATTTGTTCTATGTTGCTCTAGGACAAACCTTTCAATTTTCACTCTCTACTAAAAAGAGAACTCCTGCCAACTTTTTTCTTTTACAAACAGCACTTTTTTTTTCCTTAGAATTTACATCTAATTAAGTTTTGTTCCAAAATGTTGTAAAGAAATTAGAAGAATCAAGAAGTTCCTCTCAGTTTTGTAGGTGTTGTGGTTTTTTTTTTGTTTGTTTGGTTTTTTTTTTGTTTGTTTTTTTTTTTGTGGTAAAATGTTGCAAGAGACAGGGAAAATAAAGGAGGACAATGGAGGAAAATAAAGATGAATATCTGCTCATTCATCAAATATTTATGAATGATTCATGGATACTTTGGGTTATCATGAAATTGTAGTTTTAGGCACACAGGTAAAAATAAATGGAAAATAAAAGCAAAGCAGATGTCAAGTAAGATGAGGTCATGAGGATAATAAATCTGAAGCCAAGTTTTGAAAGGAGATTTGGCACCTTTCAAGGCACACTGGTAATGAAAGAGTAAAAAAAAATTAAATTTTAGATACCTTTCAGAAAATGTAAAACCTATCATCTTTCAGATTCAACTATTTTCTCCCCCTCCTAATTCTTTATTCTGTGAAAGAATGCTGTATTGAGAATATCTATTTTCTCTCACTCCTTTTTTTGTATGTTTCCTTTATTGAGGTTTTCCTGTCCTCAGTATTTTCTGATGCTAAATATTTGAACTCACGTTAAAAGATGACAGGACTTTTTTCTGTTTTCATTCTCTTCTTGCTTCATTAGATTATTTAGTCTTATCAGGTTAAATAGAATTTTTAGGAGCAGGGTTGATAGTCAAAAAGAAAAAGTGATGGGGAAAAAATAGAAAAAAATTTGAGAACTTGTATTCAACAGAATGGATCTGTTGTGCAACATCTCTTCTGCAATGTCCAGGGAAACTGGCTGTGAAAATGGCTGTGTTCAGTCTGTCCCTTCTCCTAATTGCATATTCAGAATATTTTAAAGAAACATGATAAAAAATGATCTTTCACCCATTAATCTCTTTCCTCTTTTTATGAGTGAATGCTGAGTTCATTACTGAGAGCATTACTCTTCTCCATCCCATATTCCTGTTTACCTAGGAGGCTCTTGCCTTCATGCTGGATAATCCAGTTGGACTGCTCAGGCATCCTACTTTCACAATGGTTAACTTTTAAAACATACAACTCAGCAAGCAAAAGACAAAATCAGAAAACACTCTGGAGTACTTGATTCTTTGCCTTAATTGCACATTAGAGGTTTTAATTTTAAATTCCTGGAAAAATTATCTTTACTGTTTAGCTTAAGTGTTGCTTCCAGATAAATATCTAATTTAGAATCAGCTATCATTTTCCCTTTGTTGAATTTTTTTTCATAATAACAGCCTTCAAAGTAGCTAAAAATATCCTTGTGGTACAGTGCAATAAATGTTTACAGATATGAATCCCATTATAGTTTATGGTGATTAAAACATGAAATAGGACTTGCTATTTGGTTTTTGAGAGTTCTGCTGTAATTTGAAGCAGACAGACTTAACAGCAAATAATTGTATTTGTGTCCTTTTTACCTCAGGGCTTCAAACTGTGATGGGGATAACGATCATTTTTTCAAAAGGATACTTAGGCAATATCAGATGTTAGGTTTGCTGTTATCCTCCTCTTTACTGTGGGTTTCATTAACTATTCTGACCAACACACTAGCAAAGAAGGGGCTGAGATAGTGGATGCTGATGCATTCCCAAGAGAAGAGAAAACATGAGGGCATCTGTCTTTCACAGGGTATCTATATTTTTTTTCTCTGCAGCAGCATAAACAAAAAAAAAATTAAATGTTTTGTTTAAAATATAAAGACTGCAACGTGCACCAGACTCTTATAAATCAGATTTCTTGGTTTATCTTTTGGTCTTGATTCTTTGATTTGTTGTGGTTCTAGTTTGTTTTTTAAAAAATCGTTGTTGTTGTTTGGGTTTTTTTTTTTTTTTTTTTTGGTTTTTTTTTGGTATTTTTTTTTGGTTTTGTTTTTTGCTGTTGTTGTTTTGGGGTTTTTTCATGGAAAAAAAAAATCCATATACACAACTCAAAGAAGAACCCAAAGGATCTGTGCCAGCTGTGATCTCAGGAGAGCCCTAAGCATGCCCATCAATCCATATCTATTCCAGGCTGTAACCAGGTATAAAATACTGTACAGGGAAGATCCTTTTCTCAGCAAGCCTTTCTTAAACACTCCCACAGAAGCCTAATCAGAAGCTAACAGAACTTTCTTCCATAAATGTTCCAAGATATAAAGTGATTTCATTATTCATCTATGCAACTTTTATTTTGTACTGAGATGGAGTAGAACACCTTGCACATAAAGACAATTAAATGAGATTATCCTAAAATTTTCAATTAATACCTTTCATATTTTTCATTTGACTGAGACTGTGGAAATTCATATCTTGGTTAGCAGGTCCCTTCTGAACATATATTTAGTATTTGGTGGAACAAACCACAATTTCAGGCAGCGGGGTTTAGTTGTTTTTCCAGGTAGATGCACCTGAATTTATCTGTCCTTTTCTACAGTGTAGTGATGAGTGGATAGGGGCTTTATGGGGAGGAATTAAAAAAAAAAACAACAACCCAAAATAAAATACAAAAGTAAACCCATTCCTAGCTGCACAGTCACCACATGAAGCAGCTTCTTGTGCTGAGGGCTCCATGCCATGAATCCAACTCAGTGGAAGGAGGTGGGAGTTTCTCAGGCATTGCTAGACAGCGTTGGCATGGCCCCAAAATCCCACACTTGTGGTGCTTAAAAATACCTTGAACAAGGAGAGGATTATGGCAGGAGCTCTTTTAGACTCAGTCCAACCAACTCAAGCTGTGAAAAGGGAGTCAGATATTTCCTTCATCTAAGTGCATGTGCTCAGGATAAAGAGAGAGACACACAACACTAGGATGGTAAAGTTTTAATTCTCCATGAAACACTTCACAGCATCTCACAGAGAGCTCCAGTCAATGCCAGCACTTACCTGTGACTTTCCACCTGTTTTTATTGTTACACAAAATTGATACCAATGTTTTAATACAAACTTCAAATAAAGTTATTGACCATTTTAAATAAAAATAGATTAAACCAAAGGGAATGAGTTTAAAAAGGTTGGTTTGGGTTTTTGTTGGTTTTTTTTTCTTTTCATTGAAGCCAACATGGATTTGAAGTAATTTGCAGTAATGCTGAATTTCTTTAAGAAGCATGTTATAATCAAAAATTTCAACCTGAATGAAATTCCTTTTTCCAAAAGACAACTTGTGCACCTAAAGGAAAGCAAACAACTTACCATCTAAAACATGAACATATGTGGCATTTAGGGACATGGTTTTTTAGTGAACGTGGCAGTGCTGGGTTAATGGACTCAATGATTTAAAAGATCTTTTCCAACCTGAAAGATTTTCTGGTTTTATAGCTTTGGACAAGTAAGATACTTCAGTGAGAGAACACAGAGTATTAAACTCTATTTCTTCCTGTGCTCTCAGAAATTTCTTAATTAATTCTTCAGCTTTCTTTCTTTCAGTTTTCTCAAGGGTTATAAAATTACATTGACAGTAGTGTTTATTTTAATGGACTCCCACACAGAACAAAATTGGCCCAAGTTCTCTGGGTATGGCTTATCAGTGCCTTCAAAACCACTGGAGGAAATGGCCTCTATAAGGAAAACAAACAATTTTCATTCATTTAGAAGTCTCTGTTCATCATGACAGTGAGAAAAATAGCTACAATATCAGCTTTCAAGACACAGCCGTTAGAAACAGGTAAACTGCATTGTGATGGATGGACTTATTTTAGGGTAACTGGTCAAGAAAACAAAAATCCTACAAGATGAAGCTGATTTTTCATGTATCAATTTTGGGTGCAAAACATCAACATCTCAAAAGTTTTATAAGGGGTTTGTTGGAATTTTTCTCTCTCAGGAGGTCCTCTTGCAACTAATCTGTTTGGGAGACAGTCTGAGATTTTAAAAAAATAAGTATTTCATAGTTGTTGTCTTTATTGGGTTTTGGTTTTTGTTATTTTGTTGTTGCTTTTTTTTTCTAGGGGTAACCTAGAAACCTGATAACCTTTTATCCAAGCAATTGCAGCAGACAGTGATCAATATGCACAATGATTATTGTAACTGCAGTTGTTGCTGTTACCATGTCATATCTTCTCCTATACAAAAATCCCATTTGATTTTAGTGCAGGAGTATGCCAGATTTTTTGGTAAGTTAGATTCACCCCATTCCCATAAAAACAAATTACTTTTATTATAAATTAATTAGTTCAAGTCTGAGATGCATTAAGTGATTTTAGGATGCATCACTGTGGTTCTCTGTGCTATCAGATCCATTGTGGAAAAGGCTGTGTAGGCAGATAAATCAAGGAAGAAGTAGAGTTTTTATTATAAATCTTATAAATGTCTGCCATTTACCACTTCACTGACATGTTAAAGGGAATATCTGTAAAAATTGAATTTAACAATATTTCAGTATATGTTGCTGGCTCATTCACACCCTGCCATGTTCAATCCTGCAGTTTTAGAACTTCAGGTTGTCAGAAACAGATAAACTCCACATTGAACTTATGCACCCTTGCTTATTGGCTTACAAACAAAAGCCTATTGTTAAATCCAGAACTAACATCATTGCCAAAAGTGAATAATCTGAGATAGAGGAGACAAAGAATTCTGAAAGTTAAAGTTCCTATGGCAACACTGACTTGGACAACCTGCCACAAAAATTATTATTTTCTCTATTCCTTTATGGTAGGAGGTGCAGGTAGGGAGAACCCTGCTGGAATAAACATGGTCAAACACCCACAGCCTTTCTGATTAAATATGTTTTGATATCAAACACAAGCCTGCCAAGCCCTGGTTTTTAAATATGCTCAGAAAATATGTGAATAAGAAACACAAAGTACTAATGCACAGATTCTGTATGTTATCCTCTCATGGAGTATAAACCTGTTTATACACACACACACCATCCAGCTTAATTCATTTACTTACCATCCAATTCCTACACTGTTTTTATTTCAATTTAAGAGATGCTTTTGAAATCAGATATAGAGTTTGCTCTGTTCTTTTAATCTCATTTACTTCATTTCTCAGGAGGATTCTTTCCTGGAAATCAGCACTGAGAAAGTATTTGAGAGGCATTTACCTGCACATAATTAATTACTTCCTGTATCTGAGGTGTGTTACAGTGTAAACCAAGAATAAAAGCCTCTTTACCAGGTATTTTAATCAAGCTCTTGCAGTATTGATTTCTCTCCAGCAAGAAAACTGTCCCCATGATCCTAAAGTTCTGCTAAGGCTCTTAGAGAGAATTCAGTATGGACAGTGTAAGACAGGCATGGGAAATATTTAATAAATGTGATTAAAAGCATCTGAATGCCAAATATTTTACAACCGTAATTTTGAGGCACACAATGTAAGTCTTGTCACCTGTACACGTCTGCTTAAATCTTCCCTCAGGATTTTCTTTGTGCATGTCACCAAGACAGTTCCAGAATTACAATTTTAAAACATTTTCCATTCAATGGCATGGTCTCTGTCAAATATCTGAAAGCCTGTAAGATCTGAAAACCTCCTAATTTGCTAGTGTGCTTGTATCCCAGGATGCTCTAATTCTACAAAGTTTGGGGAATATTTTAATCTTGAAATTCAAGATGAAACCTCACAACCCATATTAGAAGATCTTGATACCGAGCCACAGATGTGATACTAATTCACACAAACTTTGTACATTTTAACTGATACATTATGATGTACATTTAGTTTTCATTTTGTAAGATCCCCTCTCCAAAGCATCTTTGCTTCCCGAGACAAAATTCTCCACTTAAACTTTTCAAACAGCAGGACATTGCCTCCCAGTAAAAAAAAAATCACCTCTACAGGATTTTATCACAATTCTTTAATTTGAGGCTAGTGAGAAACCACATAATCCAACAGGAAAATGAGTTGTGAAACATCGTACCTGGGATTGTTCCACCTTCTCCAAAGGATTATTTCTGCAGGATTAAACTAAGGCTACTGAAGTACAGCAGTACTGAAACTTGAATTCTTGCGTCAGCTGAGGACCTGGCTCTTTTCCCTGAAGTTTTTGCTCTCCTTCCCAGAAGTGTCAGCTGAAGTGAGATGACAATTCCAAGGACACCACTGACTTATCAGCAAATGAACAATAGCCCAGCGCCAAAACTCCTGCCAGTGAGTGCCAAGAAGAGGCACTTAGGTTTTCTTGTATTTCTTGAGGTATGGGCAGCTGACCTTCAATGTCTATGAAAACTGTCCCTGCATGGATGGAACATCTACATTTACCTCCATGGTATTTCTGAGAGTCAGTTTAAGACAAAACTAACCTTCCTTCACTGCTTTTCTGCAATGGCCCTTGTGGCCTCTTCCAGAGCACATCTCATGGCATTTGTCAGGAGGAGGGAAAATATTAAAATTTTACAAGTGGAATGAGTGGAATGCATTTGAGAGTGTCCTCAGAACTGTATGCATATTATCCCAACATAACCCATCTTTTGCAGACAGAGAGTTCTTTCTTGATAGGCCACAAAAATCATCCTGACACAAGCACATAGGATTTGTGGACAGCTGGAACTCAAGCAGTTTGAACTGCAGATGGAGACAGGCTTGGATGTACAGGGCTTTGAAATTGTTCTCAGAATCAGGTTACACCACAAGCACTGCCTCCAAAACATCACTTCAGGCAATAAAAATAAATTCTATATCTGTTTTCAAATGTCTTCCTCACATAAAAGAGTCCATTTCCCTTGCTCTAAAGGATTACCATCTGCAAGGCAAAGTTTAAAGTTTAAAGAGACAATCCTTAAAAATACCAGGTGCTTGAGAATCAATACGTGAAATAAAAAACAAGGAGGAAGAAAACTCATCCTTGGTGAGATAAGTGGTTTTCAGAAAAGAAAATAAAAAATTTCAAAGCATTTTCTTGTCTGAAGTGTCTTTTAGACTGTTCAAATGGTAAAATCTCCTACCATTCCTTTAAATGTTAGAGGTACTAAGCCTCAGATATACAGATCACATTAGATATACAGATCCAGCTACCTTACTCTTCTAAAAGTGTCAGATCTTGAAACAACTTTTGCCTTTAATATGTTAATATTCTTCAGCAACATGAGCATGGATATAATCCCACTTTCCTTCATAACCCCTCCTCTCTCCCTGTGCTTTATTGGTTTCATGAGTTTTGGGAGGAGAATGTAATACTAATAATCATTTCAAAGAAAATCTGCTCCAGCCACTTCCAGCTGATGCAGAGGTAGTTTGAGGTACAACGTGTGGCTTCAAAAGCAATCTGTGTTGTAGGACAGGACCTTTTAGAGGGACCTGTAAACCCAGCTTTGGAATTGCCCTGCAATGTCATTTAGTTTCTCAGTACCTCTCCAAGTCCTTGTAGAAATACAAGGCTGATCAAAGGTACAGGATGGTAGCAGCATGATGAGTGTATAATAGACCAGCTCTTTTCAGCCTGGAAAGAAAAAAAAAAAAAAAAAAAGATGAGGGAAGGAGTACATGACAGATGCCATCAGTGGCACAGAAAAGATAAAAAGTCGTTCATTGTCTCTTGCAATGGAATGAAATATAAAGCAGGCACTTCCAAAATAAGCATGCATTTTCAAAGTGGAGAGTTAAAAGCGTACTCCTTGCCACAGGCAGTCATGCATCAAACTTTTAGAAGTATTGAAAAGGCAATTGATGAAGTTGAAGAAAATAAAATAAATAATTCACTCTGGGCTATTAAGTAGAGGCACTTCTGCTGGTTAGAGGGACTCTAAACAGAAATTTCATCAAACTGGGAGAAAACACTCCAGAAAAGGATCATAGCTGATTTCTCCCACTCCTGTATTCCATTTACCAAATATTGGTTGTATCAATCATGTATTGTGTGACAGAATACAAGGTTTGATGCACATTTCCTCTGATGCACTACAGCCATTCCCTTAGTGTAACTATGTGGAAAATACCCCATCCTGCCTGGAAAATATAAGGAAAAAAACCCATATTTTCATGTCAGGAACAGATTTTTCTGAATGCTTTGAAAACATTTGAAATATGAAATATTACTAAAGCTCATTGATAAAGAAGTGCACACTCCTTTTCCCATTTTGTCCTGGTGTAGATTCTGTGTGAAACAACCTGACCAGAAACTTTGCACAGTTAAGACTGTTCAGGACTTGGAAATACAGTCTCTTAATCCAGGGAAGAGATTATTTCAAAATCTTGGTGATAGCCTTGTTGTAAACTGGTTAGGAGTTTCTCTTCTATATTAATAATATGCAATTCCTAATCCCAGAGAATGGCAGAAACAACATTAACTTCCTAATTTCTACCTTTAAACCAGACAGGTGTCTCTAAGGTACCAGAGACCTTCACCAAGGGGATCCATCAGGTGTTACCACAACATTTAACAGGTTTGTGGTCACGTACTGCTGGTAGCACTCAGAAACCAGAACAGCAGGCTGAGGGAATACTTTTGGTCCTGTCATCTAATCTTGCTTAAAAAGAGTTGCAAAGGAGCTTCCAAAATAAGATTGAAGAGGGATGGTGCTGAAAACTGAAAACACAGAACGAAACACCATCCCTACTTACCCCAGTGTGTCACTATTTTCAAAAGAGATAGAATACACTTGGAAATTCAATTAGAATGTGCTGGCATTAAACAAAGTTACAGTTAAATGAGATCAAGTAAATCTTATTTCTCAGTGAAAAGAACCCAAGATCTTGTATTTCTCGTTTATAGGAATCTAGAATTTTTTAGATCTACCACAAGACTCTCAAAATTATGTGAGGTGAAAAGTACAAGGCAATACCAGTGCCTATTGCCCTTTTTGCTTTTTTTTTGCTTGTTCTTTTCCCCAGTTCTCTAAGTGGCATTATCTAGAGTAAGTCAATATTGGGTTAGATTGCACATAAGTAATTTTCTAAAAATTTTATTATTATCATATTTAATTTAATTATCATATTTCCTGGCCTGGCAACTGTATGTTATTTGGTTTCTTTCAGGGCAGGTGGAATTCAAATAATAGCTAAGTTGGAAGCACAGTCACTGCATGTTAATGCATTTTTGTCTTGTGAATTAAAGTTAAATAACTATCACCTCCATCATACATAACAAACTCTCCTGGTAGAGCCACTTCTCAGTGATGGAACTGAATGTCCTCCAATGGTTAATTTTAAAATAAATTCTGCAGCTTTCAGAATACATAACTGGTAAAATTGTAGTCATCTTGTAAATAAAATTGGGTCACAAGTCATAATATCCCTACTGTCTTAAAAAGTCCTCTATTCATATGGTAACTGTGCACAGACTAGATTTATTCTGCTGTAAAAAAGGTACCAGGACCCTGGAAACTTTAGCTCAAGGATTCTGTCACTACAGAATACAGCAGTGCTGTATTCTTAATGTGTATTCTTGTTATATGGAAATATCAGGGGAAAATGTCCACAAGTGGGACAAAAAACCCCCAAAAAATCACATATCTCCATTTTTCTGTGCAGGAGTTTTTTCAAATAGGTGTCCAGCTACAGAAAGTGCTAACAAATTATTTAACAAATTGCTGTGACTGTGTATCTGAGGTTTTCCCAATGTCACATACTCTGCTCATGAACCAGTAAGTGATAAAATTATTGGACCTAATAAAGAAGCATTAGCTGAATTTCCATGAGCCAAACTGCACGGAATGATAAATCATCATGAGGTACCCTTTGGCTTGAAGAACACCTTTAAATTTATGAACTGTCCAGCTAACAACTCAAAGCTAGCTCTTCAGGCTTCTGTAAGTTGGATATTGGAAATGATAGACCTGCTCTTTAAAAATGACTCTGTTTGCATGTGCCTGACTTAAAACACCTCAAAGAATTAAGATGAGATAGAGGGTGTTTATTCTTCTCAATACCTTGTATTGTAAAAGTAGAACTTAGGTCCAAATGGCTGCCTACAACATTTTTTCAGCATTACAGTATTGACAGAAATGACCAGAATCTAACTTATCTGTGTTGTTACTATGAAGGCAAAAAACTTCAATCCTTGGAATAGTTTCTCATCTCTCTACTCCCCCTTCTCTCTCAATTTTCCTGCCATTTCTCCTCTTGCTCTTTTAATGAATCTTTATTTAATAGTTGAGGAGTGAGCAGAGCCTCATCCAAAGTTTAGGTTTCTGCATAAAAATACAAAAAAATATTCATATTACCAGTTCTGTGCTCCCTGACAAAAACCCAAAATAACAACCTTCAGGCTAGTATGTCCCTGGAGAAAAAAACCTTGATCTTCTCATGTTCATACATTGTGCATGGATCAGTTTTGTTAGCAGACAGGTAGATTCTTGCATTACAGCTGAAGTGACAATTCCCTTAGCATTCAAAGCAGATACTTATGGAATTAGCTGACAATAGAGTTCATGTTTATATGCATGGGATGCATTTACACTTATAACTATGTCATGATCTACAACATCAGTTAATGTGAAAATTATGCATTTAGGTTTAACATTGTGTAAATGCCAGATAGGCAGAATGGAAAAGTCCATTTAGCTTTTCAAGTACAGCCTCCAAAGGCAATTTAGAATTTTTAGTTAGCAACTACATTAATAATTTTTTTTTCTTTTATTATAGAAATGGGTAGAAAAAGCCATTTGACACTTTGAATACGACGAACAATTCCACCTGCACTCCACTCTTTGCTTTTATTGCAAAAGGCTGTGCTTTTATTGCAAAGCTATTTACTACAAATTGCCTTACTATAACATCCTGTGTTAGTGTCTTTGCTATAATAACCAAGGATGTTCCTGTCACTACATTAACCACCATTCTTTGACCCTGAAGGGCTGAAAGTCCTTCCAAGACGATGTATTTTTCTTTGTACAGAAATTATAAGTATAACACTGCCTTGCAAGAAAGAAAAACACATTCCTCTGGGCTAACTTGTCTTATCATAGTATCCTAAAAAACACACTAGTCATGCAGTTTGTATCCTGATCTTAAAACATAACTGTTTATAGGAGTTTATCTATAGGAGAATTGACAGAGCATGGGGCTTAAATAATTCTTTTAACCAATTCTGTCAGCTGTAGAAGCACAAATGAAGGAGGCAAGATGGCACACTCCCAGGTTTGACAGCTGCTAATAAACCTGTGGGATTTCCATTATCCAGGTGAGTACCTGCACAGGTAACCATGACTGTGATGCAGCTCCTCTCACTCATTAAAATCTGTGTGTGAAGGGAACAAAATGTCAATGTCTAAACCAACCCATAAGCCAAAGTTTAAAATGGACATTGTGAGAATATTTCTGAAACAAAAATAAGCTAGAGTAAAAGTGTTTACCGCAGGGTTAATAGTAAACATGGTGGATATGATTGAAGCTGCAATAAAAGAGAAAATGTTTCTAGGAAGAGAAACAACCAAGTAAGAAGGGTCTTGGCTAATGCATCTCGGACAAAAAGGAAAGGTCAGGGGAAGCTAATCTGCCACCTGTGCCTGTCTTGGCCATTATGCCAGCTGGTCACCAGCAGAGTAAGATGATTTTACTCTTAAATAAGCCTTAGTTTGGTTATGCTGAATAATTTTTGTATCAATGTATCAAAATAATTTAATGCAGGATGTCTTGGTATTTCACCATTATTCCCTCTGATGAGCACATCCCTTTAGAGACCCTACAATAGTCTACTGCTGCTATCACCACTAGTTTTACCTCTACCATTTACAGAAGTAAAAGTGGGTTTGGGTTATTTAGGCAAAAATCAGGATTGTGTAATCTAAGTGCTAAATTTCTCACCTGGAGGGGTAAGTCCTGGGAACCCAGCCTTCCACCAGTGTGACTTACCTGTTCATTACATCATGGAACACGGATATCTACAGAAAAAAACACCACCTTTCTAAAAAATTAAAAAAAATAAAATCTGAGCTGGTACCTTAACTTCTAAGTCATATGAATTTTAACTTCAATACATGCAAATGAATTTTTTTTTTTTGCAATATTTCTTCCAAAAAATCTGCAATTCCCTGTTTGCATGCACACATGCATTGGCATCCTCAAGACAAATAAAACATATTCCTTGGCATTTATTTATATATTTTGTATAATCCCACATTTTTATTTTCAGTTTATGGATAGTAAATCCATATCTTTTTGTACTTATGTTAGTGCATAAATAAACAAAATAGTTCCTACTTAGAATTCCAGTTCCTAGAGATTTAAAGAATTCCCTTCACAAATAACCTTGATTTCAAGGCAGTTAAATTCAACATAGGGTTATAAAACATGCCTTATTTATTTTTCCTATGAGTGCTACAAGTGATTTAATCTGTTTATAAAGGGGGAGTTCAATTATATTTACTTTTTCTTAACAAAGATCCTTGTGCTGCAGAATTTTTTACCTTGAAATTGTCACCTTGCCTCCTAAACAGAATCCAGAGAGAAAAAAAACTCTCCTCAGACATAACAGCAATCATATGTAATTTATTGTTGGGCTTTATAATCATATTTCCTACCCGTTATTAATTTGTAATTAAGAAGCAATGAGCAAAAATTATTGCAAGGTTTCATTTCTGCCCCAATTAACATTTTGGATTTTGCTTTGGGGTCTTCATTACAAACAAGTTGTCAAGCTAAATGATGTGGCAAGTTATCTATATTTAGCAACCTATAATTTTAGCTTGTGTTTTACTGGTTGAAAACATGAGCAACTGACATCACTGCAGACAACAGGAAAGAAGAACGAACTAATATTAAAATCCCCAATAGCATTCATTAATCTTCTGTGACTAAACCTCTCTGCCTGGCCTTTCTTTGAAAAGACAAAAATTTCCAAACTGATTAAACCTAGAGGCAAAGCTGTTTTGCCTATATCTTATAAAAAGCCCCAAACTGCCCTAAACTTAAGTCTAAAATTTAGCTGCAATCAAATTTTTCTTAGATAGTCATGTACCAGTTTGGAATTCTTCCAATTTTTTCCCTCAAAATCTGATAAACTTGGAGTCCGGTTTTTATAAATCAAAAGCCTGCTTGCATATTACCTGATCTCATCTGATAGTCTAAAATTGTTCTAGAAAACAGAGTTCTGTCTATGCTACTGAGGGCAGTGAGATTTGCTGTTAGAAAAAAGCCATGGTACACACCTGCTCTGAGTGGACAATGTTATATCAAGGGTATGTTCTAATGTTAATACATTAAGTTATTGAAATGGTAATACATATTACAATGGTAATACATTAAGTTTAGCTGTGCCATCAATTAAGTTTAATTTCACCCAGGTATCCTCCAATGTACTCAGAGGCACAACCACAAATCTCATCTTTTAGACCCTATTCTTACAACTTCTGAAGTACAAAAGATTTCACAAGTACATGGTGGGTAAAATGCAGGCAGAAACAATCACAGCAACTTTGATGACAAAGACTCAAAAATCTGTGCAGAGGAAGTCAGTTCTGGTCTGATTCATCTGAAGTCACTGCAAGCTCCACTCCTTGCATTCAGCACCACAAATACTGAACTAAAGATTCATCTGTACTCAACATTTTCCCAAGGTGCTGAAAGGCTTTACGTGGCCAGTGCAATTCCCATCATAATTTTCCCTCAGAACTAAATAAATCCGGAAGTTGATTTGAAGCCTCATGTCTGAGAACAGGGCCCATACTTTAGACCAAGCATTGCACTCTAGTTATTCCAAACAGGAAGAAATCATTCCATTTAAGACACTAAAAGAGTCAAAAATCTTCATTGGGTCAATAGCAGGACATGACACTACTCAGCCTGGCTTACAGAACACAAAAGTGTCTTATTATCAAGTGACTGATTAGCATTAAAAAGGAATTAAAATTATTACTGGTTGGGAAGTTTTTGAGATGGATTCTGACTTTTCTGTCCAGCTGGAGACAGAATATATCCATCCTTGATATCAAAGAATATTTTTAAAAACCACTGCTAAATATAGAATTAACATTGATACTGTTTTTGCCATTATTACTTGCAACTAGTATAAGTTGACAGACACATGGGAGACATGCAGTGTTTTTCCAAATCCTAGTTTTAATACTTTGTAATAAAATTGTTTATGTGAGGTGTTGACATAATTGCTTGCAGATACAAATTAAGAAGTTATTTCCTAAGCTGTGCAGAACTGAAATCCTATGGCATAAAAGTAGGAGTAAATAAATACTGCAATATATTTTGTAGAACATTTTAATGCACTGTGTGTCCCATAAATCAGAAGAAATGCACTACTTTCCTCCTCTGGATTTAGTCCTACAGAAGATAGGGTCACCTAAATTTCAATCCTGCCCTGAACTCAATCCTTTGTATTTTATCTCTGAAGGTCTCACCAAGTGTATGAAATAAGACATTGAATCATACTGGGGATGATGGGGGAAAAAAGAACTTAAAAGCTAGAACTGGATAAAGCTAAATCAAGCCAATGAGCACCATAAAATCTGCTTGAAGTCAAAGTGCCTTTGCCAACCATTTTTGGCAGCTTAATATTCCAAACATTCAAAGTTGGATCCTTAGGAATACATAGAAAATGTCTCCTGTCCATAGCCAGACTTCACAGAGAACAGTTGTTTCTTTTCCACACAGGTAATGTTTAACTCTCTTGATCTACCTAGCTGCAAAGATCTGAACATCTCTTCAGAAGAGGTTTGTGAGACTTTCATGGGTACAATACTCTATTACTGAGTGGCTCTTCCCACAAGGTTCCCATTGCCCCTGAAGAACCCCTTTCAAAAAGCAGGCCCGGCTGTTGAATGGCTGTGGATTTATACTTAATAACAGACATTTTGCAAAGCAACATAAAATTCCAAATAAATTGGACGAGGATGATTGTTTGACCTTGAATCAAAGTGCCCTAACAGAGCTTCTGTCCACACATCCAAACTCTTTTTTCCTCAGAACTGTCAGAATAGAGTTTCCTTCTCTTTTGAACCAGTAATGGTGCTTGGCAGTAACTCTAAGCTGCAATTCTATGCAGGATAGAGTCTCTCTAGAACTCAGTCTCTCTAGGAAGCCTCTTTTAAGCTCAAGAACGAGCTGGCCATTCAATATTTCTGTCATGAAGATACTTCCAGGCTTTTTCTGTGGATACAAGGATCAAAAGAACAGTGCTGAAGGTCTCATCACAGCTCAAAGACTTCTAATTCTAGCAATGGAGCAATATCCAACCTGTATCAACCATCAGAGTTAAGCTCTACATACCTTATATTTTCAGCTTTTGGACCATCAGCTTGGCTGCTCAGAGACCTCAAGACAATGAGAAATAAATTGTATTCTGATTATCTAAGTGCTGTTCCTCAGGAGCAGCACACTTATACAACTTCTCATAAAAATAAGTAATTTCTTCAAAAGGAAGCTGCTTTGCCAGTTCAAAAGAGAACATAAAAATAGTTAAATATTCATTGTCTGCTACTTAATAAAGTAAAAAGTAGCTATAAAGTGGGTATAGTCTACCTACCCTTTGTTGTAGCCATGCGCTAGAACAGCAAGGAGATGCAGAGTTTGAGTTTCAACTTCCACTTAAAACATTGGCAACCAAGCTGACAGGAAAATTGAGTTTTCCCTATTTTGTAGTTCTGACTGTGTCCAAATCAGGCTAAAGAAAACAAAATTGTTGCTAATAACTGAAAAATAATTTTTAAAAAATCTTGTTTTTCTGGAAGTATTAACATTGCCTTTCAGGGTGCTTGAACTCCACTTTAGTCCTCCAGACCAGGTTTTGGAAGTGATCTGGATATCCTGACCACGTCGCCCATCAGCTGGTGATTCACAACAGGCAGATGTTACTAAAATTGATGAAAATTTTATTTATGTAAAACTTTAGAGGAGGTTATGACATTGACCTTAGAGTTGGTCTAGGAAAAAAAAAAATCTCACAAGTCAAATAAGATTAATAACTACATCTTAACTAGCTTATTGATGTTGGCAAATATGCTTCTATACATAACATTACTATGAACTTGTTTCACCCTAATAAACTAGGAGAGGTATCTCCAAATATAATTTTACAGACAAAATTATGACATTCCACATATTCAACAATGTCACATAAAATTCTCAATTTCTTATTTTGGTGCCCAAACTAACAACTCAGATAAGTTATTTATGGAAATAAACTTCAACTAAATTAGGTTTTTGTAGTTATTTGATATTTCCTAATTAATATAGTAAACCAGGACGATAAAAATTTAATCAAATATATTAACTTATGCAGGTTATTTTACTCAGATCATAAAAAAATCAAACCAATTACCATGAATTAAGCATTAGATGCACTTTTCCTTTTGATTATGCATCTGCTATCCAGCTTGATAAGACAAGAATCATCAGATACAAAGGTGTTATGTGGAAAATAATTATAATTAAGTTTAACATAGCCAGAAGCCAACTCTTCATTACAGCACTGAAGAAATTTCATGTTAATGAGAAGGCACATCTAAACAGACAGTTTCACAACTTTGGAAAATAAGAACTCCATTTCCTTCTAGGCAAACAAACAACAATGATAAAGTAATTTTCCAAGTTCTGAGGTCCTGCCAGGACCTGCCTACAACTACTATGTCTGATTTACCAGATCACTTCCCTTCCTTTAGATTTGGATTTCAAATTTATTTCACTTGTAGGCACCACATTAAGAGTCTTATTATTCCAAATGGTAGTTGCCACTTCATTCTGCAGTGTTATTGCTTATTTGGATATTACTTAGAAGACATGTGAAAACTAGGAGTAAATATATCATGCTATGGATTATTACTATATGCCTTTGCTTGGTTCTTTGATGGTAGAATTTATAAAAGCATAGTATGAATATGAATTTTAATATTTAGTATTTAATATGAATTCTTGTTCTCATCATATTTTCACTATTCCCACATTCAGCTACAATACATTGTTATCCAAACTGCATGTGAAATTTTCTTCATAATTTGGTTGTGGATTTTTGTTTGGTGGATTTTTCTATTGTTATTCCTGTTCTGTTGTTTTTTGGGGGTTGATTTTTCTTTAGATTATAGACAAAATTATGCTGTGGAAGAACATAACGAAAATTTAATGGAGTCAAGGTAAATGATATCCAAAGAATGACACCAAAAAGCTTACCCACATCTTACACTTAAATCCACACCTCCCATTGGCTGCTGCCCTCCTTTTGCTTTGCTGATTTTGACTTTCAAGAACACCTTTTACATGCTTTTCCAAAGAACTGAAGTTTAAAAGATTTATATCCTTTTCATGTTCTTTTCTGACACCTCACTCGTTAACAAGGCGAGCACAACAATTGCCATTTTTTCAGTCATTAAAACCCTCCTTATCTCCATCTCTTGGTTCCAAACCTTATTAAATAGTGGCAGATCCATTCATAGCCCTGAGAGAGTTAAGTTTTATACAGGAGTATCTTTCCCAGTAAAAGAAATCCCTCAGAGTTGTTGCCCTTTATTCAGTTGGTCTGCAGGTAGACTAGATAACATTAAGGTTAAAAATTCTTATTTGTAGAATCAGAGAATGGTTTGGGTTGGAAGATCATTTGATTGAAGATCATTTCCCTCCCACCCCCTGACATGGGCAGGGACACTTTCCATGAGACCAGGATGCTCAGGGCATCATCCAACCTTGCCCTAGACAATTCCAGGGGTTCACTGCAGTTCAATAATGCAGCCTTTTCTGAGCTGCACCACTCTCATAAAAAAATTGTGGAATGATAAAGAACAGCAGGACCTCAGTAAATTGCTCTTTCTAAATGCACACAAAACTCAAAATATGAGACCACACTGCCATTTCTAGACAGGGAATAATTCTGCTGTTATTACTCACAAAAATAGCTAATTATTCTCTGGCAAAATTCAAAAGACTAAATAAGCTGGTGAAACTCTCCTAGTTAATTTTTCTTATCTTTTTTCATAGCCCTGAAAAACTGAATTTAGTGCACCAGGAAATATCACATAGGCACCTATTAAGATCTCACATGTGAAAGAGATTAGATTTAGATAAACGAAGATTAAAGCACATTTTGCAAACATAGATCTACTTTATATTTTTTAAGGAGGTACAAATCAAATACCCAGGGAACACAGAAATATCTCAGGATTAGGAGAATACTATTACCATTCTCAGTTATTGAACTAAATAAAAGAATTTCCCTACCATAACAAATTACAACTTCTTGAATAACTACCATTGGAACTAGTGAAAAAAAAAATAAGGGAAAAAGTAAATCTCATAAGCTTCAAGCAGAGATTTAGGCAATTAGATTTCTATACCTGACTTCTTTAGATATTCATCTTTAACCTTTTTCTACTAACAGAACAAGAATTTCTAAGCAAATACAGACTTCTGGAAAGAAAACACCTACAGAAACACACAATCACTTTTACATTTTATCTCTTTCCTTCTCCCCTCTGCTAGTATCCCTAAGTGCTCCAAAAATGCTTTAGTGAGCTGCTCTGTATTATATAGGGACATTGACTTCTCCCACTTGCAGCAGGCTCTACTTGCTAATTAGCCCTTAATTAAAATGAGTTGCAGCTGGTTTGAGACACTCCCCTCTCCCCAACCTCAGTGCCCTGTTTCTAATTTCAGAACTAATAAAAATTCCCACAAACCAGTCTGGTCTGGGTACTTTTCTTGAGAGAGTATATTCAGCATTTCTTCAGTGCTCTTTCCTCTTCCTCTCCTCTGTTTGTCTTCTAAGTATATAATTTTAAGAATAGATTTTGCTTCTTCTTGGTTGTTTTTTTTCTTTTTCTTCTTCCCTTTTTTTTTTTTCCTAGTGCTTCTCTGCTGTTTAGGAAGTATTGTTGCACTGAATTATATATATTTTTTCTTCTTCCTAGCTTTGAAATTTGTTTTTGTTGTTGATTTAATGAAGCTTTAGGTTTGAATAAACTGAAAGCTCTGCAATAAAATCTTGCTAAGGGCCAGTGCAGATGTCCCTTACAAGGTTCTCAATACTGCTGCCAACACATTTAAACTGAGGCTTGTGATGTCTGTTATTCCTGCCTTTCTACTCAATTGAATTCAATTTCATTTGGATTTTGTGACGAGGACAAACATCCACAAAGGATGAAACCAAAGCTCGCAAACTCGAGTTGACCTTCCTTGGATGTGCAAAAGTCTGCAAGGATGAAAGGGCTGGGCAGCCTCTTCTCTCTCTGCTGTGACAATGTCTCACCATGTTCCTGAATAAATATCACTGAACAAACCTCGTTTTGGCTTCCTTGTTATGTTCCTGACTCACCCTTCTGAAAGTTAATCTGATATAAGCCAAGAGACACATTAGAGTCTTCAGGAAATGCTCTGAAATGGTTATTGTACCAGACAAATAGAGATGTGAGCAGAGTTTTAAAGAAAATCTGGAAGGGAAAGTAGGGGGGAAACGAAATTTCTGGGGAAAAAAAAAAAGAAAACTTCCTTCTGAAATTATAAGAATGCAACAACGACAAAAAAAATCCAGCTTTATTAAGCCCTGATAAATACTTCCTTCCCCATGTAGGTTTCCATCTATGAATCTCCTATGAGTTCAAAAAGTCAGAATAAAAATCCTAAATATTAAAACTGATTTTAAAACATGTTTGTAAAAAGAACTTTACTCTGAAAAACTGCAGGTTGAGGGATGCCTTCAGATCAGGTTTAATTTACAGAGAACATTTCATGAGGCAGCACCAAATGTTTGTTTCCAATTAGCTTTCTAAATAAATGCAATGCATTTTAGCATTTGTCATGCAGAGAACATTTTTTGTCTTCATATAATGTTCAACATCCCAGGTTTTACCCTTATTGATGATCATCAGCTGTGGTGATTTACTGCTGTAATCTCCATAGTTCATGAGATTTTACTTTGAATCTGAAGCAAAAGTGCCTAAAGTTGTGTCTAGAGGCAGTTTGGTGTTGCCAGTGGTTGTTCTAATGCCATTTCCCCCTATCAGGAGATGTTCAAAGGTTGTTTCAACTTAAAATGTCCTCACAAAAGGAAATCCCAGATGTCTCTGTGATGGGGCACGCTCCAGGTGCATTAAGCCCTACAAAGTTGTGTGCTGACTTTTCTCTATTATACCTGTCTCGTCTTTTACAGCAACTGATACTTTTGGTAAATTAACTGAGATATTGTAATTATATCCTCTAAAGATACCCATGTCAGATGATATTGAACCCTGGGTGTTCAGTTGACAATGCACAATCAAAGGCTGGCTGCACTCCCTGCCTCACATCCAAATATCCATCGGGCTGAGGAATGTGCTCTCCTGCTTTTCCTTCCCAGAGACTTCTTTACAAACACAGCCCACTGAATGACAGATTCTGCCTGGCTGCAGGGAAAAGTTTTACTGAAAATTCAGCAGCCCTCACTGAGCAAAGACTCTGCTTTCACCTTCCACAAGACCCTTTCCAGAAGTTAATCCTAAACTTTGCGATGTTAAAGATAAATTTTCTGTAGGATGTTGACAGGTTTTTGACATGCTCTGTCTGTCTGAAGGAAATGGTACAAGGAAAGAGACACATGAATTTAGCTCCTTATTGAAAACATAGAAGAATACCTTTGAATAGAAGAACTTTGTGCTTTTGAGAAAAAGCAGAACTTGTAAGAAACAGAAATGTCTCATTCAGCAGATGATTAAACTTCCCATTGTAAGGGAATAAAGAAAGATGTTACAATCAATGTAAGGAATTGCAGTGAATATACAGCTGAGATAAAAATGCATCATGGGAAAATAATAATATTTTTCGTTTGTTTTTTTTTTCCCTAGCACTCTGAACTTCAGGCAGCGAGCTAGAAAACACAAGATGTAAGACTGCCCTGCAGCTCCAGTAAGTTTAGTCTCATGTTACTTTCCTGTAAATATCCCTGAAGTTATAAGGCAGTGAGCAATCAGTTCAGAAAATTACCAGATTCACTTTGTGTGGCCAGAGGGGAATAACTGGTTAAAAGACAATGAGAAATAGAAAGTGTAATGAGATCCTGTGCTCCTATTTTAGCCATGCATGTGGTGTGAAAATATTAGTATAGTATGAAGGAAATGCAGAAATAAAGTCACTGTAAATATCAATGCAAAAAGTAAGCTTTATGTCCAAGGGCAGTCATGATAAAATCCATGGCAGAAGTCATTGTAAAATCCATGGAACAGAAGTCAGAGGAAAACACTAATTTCTTTATTAAAGGCAGCACTGTCATTATTTTTTCCTTACTTGTATTTGGCATACCTTCTGTACTATTTTCATACATTAAAAAAATGGGATTTAGAAGTGAGTTAAAAGAACAATATTGTGTCTACAGGGAATTTGTATATTTCAATATATTACAAAATTCTGAATACTTTTTTTGATAGAAACCAGGATGTGTTTTGGCCTTGTTCATAGAGTGAAATTAGTTATAAAGCAGTAAAAAAATAAATAGGAGAGAAACTTCTTTACTTGTTGGACTGAAGTAACAATTTATTTCAGAAGAGTGTTGACATTGTGCAGTACTGTGGTGTCACAGGAAAGGCAAGATGAGGTTTGAGGTCCAAATGCTTTCAGGTTTGCTCTCACTTCAGATTTGAGGATCAAAATGCATTTTACACTTTAGATCTGGAGATGTGATTCATCACATTTTCTGTAGAGGACAGGTGCAGCACATTATAGGAAATACAATTTGTTTTTCCAGTCACACGAGAAGTGTGGCACACTTTTTAATTGAATTAGTGTCAAGTTTAATTGGCTCAGGATAAAGTTCCAAGTGAATTAAAATATGGAACTGCTTTAATATGGGTTCAAAACAATATAAAATAAAGGTATAATATTCCATTTTCCAAAGAAGATATGGTATAATCTTAAGGAAGGAGAATGGACATGGCTGAAAAATCTTTCCTGCAGTTATGGCTGGGTTTATTTGGGGAGATTTCTTTGCCTTTTCTTTACCCAAGCCTTTCCTCTTTACCTACTTTAAATCCAAAATTATTCTGCCAAAAACATCGTTCTAAAATGTCTATTTCTCCATTCAAACCAAGGTTGGTGTGCAACTGAGCATCCAAATAAATCTTAGAAAAATTGTTCATGCTCCTGGAAGCTGATAACTATGTTCACTCCTTGTGTGTTCCTCAATGGTCAGTCTGCAACAAATTGCCAGTTGAAAAACTGGAAATTGGAAGGTTTCCCTTTCTGAAGGAATATCATTAGGTAAGTCCCTTTAGTATTTTTTAGGCACTCAGACACACTCAACCACTCAAGTGGAGCCTGCTGTATTTCCTGGTGCAGCACTTGTGCGCTTAACTGGAGTCTAGATGGAAATCACCTGCCATTTAGCATAGAAAAGATGCTAAATGAGAAAATAATCTTTCATGATGCTAAGTCAGGTCACTAGGAAAAAATGTTGATGTCCCACTTAAAAAGGTCAGAGAAAATATGATCAAGGTCAGGGTGATGATGCTTAAAATTCTTTTTCCCTGTAATGGATGTAAAGAATGCAGGGAAAGATGGGAGGGACAGGTTTAAGTGGTGACATTTAACAAAGGGATGTCAGGCAGAAAGCTGACATCTGTTTTCAAGCCCAGCGTTATATTTATCACATAAATTATTAAATGCACATAGAAAAAAAGAGAATTTCAAGAAGAGTTGGTTTGATGGGTCTCCCTTCATGCCTCTTAAAAGGATAACCAGGCTAAGAAAACAGTTAATCCCTAGAAAACAGTCAATCCCTAGGAATACAGCACATCTGGAAAGATCACAGCCATATCAGAAGCCAGATGTTGCAATAATTTTATTTAGATTAAGAAAACAAGAACAACAAAAGAAAGTGGGAGAAAAGCACACACAGTCATAATGGATGGAAAAGTCAACTTGAAAGACCAGGAACCTTTTTTACTTTATGCTTTTATGAAGGCTAAAGCATTGACTATTCTGGAAATGGTTTGATTTCTGAAGCATTTTGGAGGAAAAAAACAAAAAGGTTTGTTTGAACAGCTGGCTGCCAAAGCCATGGCTTGGAAAGCGGGTGCAGATTTGGCTTCACAAGCAACCAGAAGTTCTCCCTGTGATTATCTCTGGATCCATTGCAATTTTGTTGTGATAAGGAGGAAAAAAATCTAATATATGAGATATTCCATAAGGAAGGGAACAGGTTGTAGTGAAAGCACCACGTATTGGAGGAGGAAAGATTCCTTTTAGGAACTCTGCAAACATGACTCCAGCAAGTAATCTCATCTCTCAACTTCACTTATTTATCTCTCACTGTGCTTTGTTTCCATTCTAATAAATATTTCAAAGCTCAGATTTGCAAAAGAGTTTTTTTCCACCATCAGCTTTAATTTTTAAATCAAGTAAGGTAAATGAGTAAAGGAGAAAAGATAAATTTCATATAGAATAATCTTAATTTCATATAGAATAATCTTTATAGAATAAAGAAATTGCACATGGACATTTTCTGACTATGTGGTTCTAATAAATACCTGAGTATCTATACTTTTTTCTCCTTGAATTATGTATGCATCAGCTGCGGAGTGTATAAGCATAAAGAAAATTTACTTCCTGGAATATTTATGACAGGTGTAAAATATTAATAGCAACAATAACTTAATTCAAATGAAAAATAAACATACTTACAGTATGCTCTTTTTCCTGATTCTGAACTGATTTGATTGAGACTTTGCAGTTATTGAGAAAAACATGATCCTTACATTGTATTTGCTATACAGGAATTCTATATACTGATTTTTAACCAAATTTTAAAAATGACAATTTTTTCATGTGCCACAAAACATATAAATCATTACAAAAGCTCAAGTATATTTGAATGAAATTATGTCCTTATGTTTGGTGTCATAATCTTGTTGGAATAATTAGATGAAGTAATAAAACTATTCAGTTTGTTAAGCAGCACCAGAACAAAAAATAAATTATTATATATATATGTGTGTGTAAGTAAAACACATGTATCTATTCCAAGGAAGTCCCATCCTTGGAAATGTTCAAGTGTTCAAGGCCAGGCTGGAAGGGGCTTTGAGCAACCTGGTCTAATGAAAAGTGTCCCTGCCCATGGCAGTGGGTTGGAACTCAATGGTCTTTAAGATCCCTTCCCAAACATTCTGTGATTCTGTGAGAAAATTTGAGGTGGATGTTGAACATACTCAGTGTTCTTTCTAATAGAGTATAATCGTGTTAAACATGATGTAGAAATTGTTATCAATTATTAAAAATGTAGTATAAGTTCTCAACATGACTTTTGAAATTGAAGAAGTAAAAATGCTGTAGGGCTGCAGCAGGGAGTAAAAATCACTGTTGGTCTTTAGGCATCTTTAATCACTACACAGGAGGGCAAAGTATATCCCCATCTTTTTATGGAGGGTGTACATATCGTTAAACAAATATTCAGGAGATTTTTAGTTCAAATTGTAGTAACAAATTACATAGAAACAGGAAATGGCCAGGAAGTTCCCATAAAAGTTTAAATGGATTAGAAAAGGATTCCGCAAATTCATGTAAAATTGGTCCATCCATTTGAGTGTTAAACACAATCAGTTGCATAAACTGGCATCCAGAAAGTCCATAAACTGCTGACTGCAAAGACAATGTCCCCAGAGAAAAATCTGCCTGCATAATGACTATTTCTTTTTTAATCCAAGTATCCTGTTGGCAAGCAAGATGCTGGAATAAGAAAAAGCTGTAGACTGTCTCTTTTTCTCCCAACAGCGAGCAATTCTTTGCTTGTTATTGGGAGAAAAAAAAAATATAAGTACTTCAGCATTTAATTATGTTCGTAAATGTGTCTCAGACTTAAGGTTGAACATACAATTAATTTATTTGCTGATTTGGTGGGTTTGGATTTCATTCTGCAAATTATTTATTACAGAATTCTAAGAGGTTCCAGTGATCCCAGCACAGACTGTTCACAAGACAGTGCCCTTATTTTGCCCTGTTCCACCACTTCTGGCAGGTGAACTTTCAGATCTCTGAATTAAGAAATGGCTGCTTAAAACTTTGAGGTGAACTGTGAAGAGCAGTAAGATCACATCCAATTAAAAAATAATTCTCCAACAATGTTAACTTACAGGTCACTCATCTTTTTAAGAAGCCATAAATAATTTATTCATTACTAATTAGCTGCATCTACTTTACCATCACATCTCCTATTTAATGAGCAACATGAGAGCATTATGTTAATTTAAAACTATATGACTTGTCAAAAAGGAGTCAATTAAAAGGATTCTCTTCAGGAGGTTCTAATAGAATTCAGGACAGGATTACATCAGTAACAAAATTGCACTTTCTGTCCTGTGGGTATTTCTGAGAGCCCAAACTTCTTCTGTCCCAAACTGAAACAAATAGAGTGGATCTGTTTATTTGCAAGGAAGACAGAGGCACGTCAGTTTGAATCAGTCACTCTGTATATCCTGATTGCTTATATTTCATGCTTATATTTCAACTCTATTCTGCAATGTTCTGTCCAGAGATTGGATTAGGAAGAACCTTTATTGTTGCAATTCTTAGGATGCTGGAAGTGAAAATTAAATTTATTTTGTTTTCTGAAAAGTTTTGAAGGGTGAAAGAGACTCTCCCATTGTCCCACGATGTGGCTCCTGCTGGCACAAACAGTTCAGGAGGACTTTTAGCTCTGCTCCCAAGCACCTACACTGGGCAGAAGCTCCCTTATTTTCTGTATGAAAAGAAAGCTCCAGGGGAGTATTAAAATCTTAAACCTAGCTAAGTGAAGGAAAGGATTCATCTCACACAGTCTTGGCTAATTGGGTTTGGTCAGATCATTGATATAGCAGGGATGTGAACAGAGAGCTCATAGAGGGACCTCTGCAATGCAGGTGCTAAAACAAGGCAAGATGGTTCCTGCCACAAAGATTTTGAGCTAATTATCCTAAGTAAGTTTTCTGTACCTCTCACTCCTTTGGGACAGCAGATATGACTGCAGCCTTTTATCTAATTTCTCAAGACCTCTTACACATTTTGTACTTATTTACAAAATTAGGACAACAATTTCTAGGCACTGGGAATGTAGGGATTTTTTTTAACCTATATATATAGATATGCTCTTAAAAACAAAATATTATACACCTTATTGATTAAAACAATTGACCAGCTTACCAAACCTTAGATTTCTAAAACAAAGCTCCTAATTAAAGGTGAAATATTATCTACAGGTAATAGTAATAGAGAGACAACTCCAGAGCCCCAAACCTGTTTGGAAACCTAATTTAGGATTCCCACTGGAGGAAATCACCTTTCTGAAGACATTAAGCGTGTACAAAATGTGTGTTATGGACAGAGAGAGTGAGCTGTTAACATGAGAGTTATTCTGACCTGTGGAACTCAGAATGCAGGAGGGTGAAATGAGAGAGAGCACAAAGGTACAAAAAGATCATGGAGCACCACCTCAGCTTGTTTAACGGTTACTTTAAATTTTCATGGCTATTTAAATTGGATTAGCTTCAATTCTCAAATGGTCTGCCTGAAAAAACAATCCTCTCATCTCTAATGAAAGGATAAGTCCAGAGAATTAAGAGTGAGAGGAGCAAGCCTTCAAGAGCAGAGGAATAGTCTAGCAGACTATTAGGAGGTCTTTACTTTCATTATTTTACATTGACAGTCTTTCTCTAGCTCAAACAAAACATTTCACACCTAAAGCCTATGAACAAGACATTATCTTTGCACCAGGAGCTATCAGAGATGGACTTGCCAGAGACTGGATGGAAATCTCCTGAGTTTTAGACCCCATTTATCTTCCAGTCCCCAGACACTTGACTCTTTTCCAGTTGATGATTAATTAATTTGCTGTGAAGCTCTTAGCTCAGCTTTCCCTTGCACATCTCCTGCTTCTATCACAGCTCCAGAGTTTGGGGCTGCACAGGCAGCTGGGCTGTCCCTGAGCCCCTCTGCAGCATTCACTGATGTCAAAGGGAGTCTGCAACCAGGAAAGGAAACATCATCATGTGGCATTTTAAAGTTTGTCTTCGAGTAGGTCTTAAAAGTTGGGTTTGTTTTTATTTTTTTTTTCTCTAGCCTTTCTCTGTAATCTAGAAATTGCAGTATTGTCAGGACCCCAATAAAATATGCACAACACATAATAAAAAATACCTAATTCTGAATGTTCTGAATGAATTTTCATTACAATCAGATCTATTTCCAGCAGTGCTCGGTTTGTGTACTTTTGACTTGAAATCACAGAATCACAGAATTTCTAGGTTGGAAGAAACCTTCAAGATCAATGAGTCCAACCCATGCCCTAACACCTCAACTAGACCATGGCACCGAGTGCCACATCCAGTCTTGTTTTAAATACATCTAGGGATGGTGCCTCCATCACCTCCCTGGGCAGGCCATTCCAGTACTGAATACTAAATATCAGTATTTAAATACTAAATACCGGTATTTAAAAATAAAAGCAGGACCTTGATGGTTTAAAAATAACTCTGATATCACACAATTCTTCCAGACTATTAACTCTTCTCTGGGAATGCAGCTTGCCAGATAAATCTGTTCTGATCTGTGGCCCTTTCTGTATTTATCCCAGTTCCTTAGAGACAGTTCTACAGTTTTGTCGTTAGGTACTGCCTGCTTAATAATGTCATAAAAGTTAAAAAGAAAAAAATGAGAGTACACATTTTAATTTTTTATATACAAAAAGGCACATTTAATTGTGAAACCATTTTAGAGTTCCACTGTTGCTAGAAGAAAATACAAAGAAGTTTAAAGTCCCCATGCAATGGCACAAATGCTAATTCTGAAAAGAAATATTCATTTATTCATGTTGTCAAGATGAGAGGCATTTTCTATAAATTCACAATAATTCATGTACATCTGGATTTTATTACTATGGGACAGAGTTGTGATTGTTTTAAAACTTTAATACTAATTTATTTCTTTAAAATCATAGGTGTTCAACATTTTCAAAGTTGAGTTTCCCTAAATTACTTTTTTTTTAAAATTGTGACTCATCATGTAATGGAATTTAAGTGTCACACTATAGACTTCTTTTTGTTTCCTGCTTCTTGTAGGGTCATTCAGAATAATCCATTAATTTTTAAAGATGATTAGGAGCTAGGTTTTAGACCACTGCTTTAGATAACTGGATTTCATTATCTTCAGCCTTAACTCTGCGTTTCTTGTTCTATCTCTTCCCTGGTTCATGTTATCTGTAAAGAAAATCCTGTGTGAGATTATCTTTAGGAGAACAATTTTGTTCAATGTCTGCTGAAAAAAATTTTCATTTGTGAAAAATAATGTAGGTAAAAATGCCTATCAATCCTGAAAGTGCATTTTTCAGTTATACTGAATGCTCCAGTCAGCAAGTTGAAGGCCTCCATCTACAGCAGAGGCAATAAAAATGCTATAAGAAATATAAAATTACCTTCATAATTTGAATGGAGAATTAACTGAAAAGTTAGAAAAAGGAATAATTTTTTTTAAAAAGACATCTGAAAAAACCACCTGGAAACCTATAAAATAATATAATTCCACAAAATTTATGCCTTTTTATTCCATTATTGTAGAAAACCTAAAAAAGAAATTATGTTTATTTTCAGCTAATGGTGGTGGATAAATTTCCAAGTAAAAATGTTTTTAACAATAGTAATGTGAGAGTAGCTATGAAAACACAAAGGCCTTATCCTGATTCTAAAGGAGTTAAAAACAGAAGAGCAAAAGCACAGAGAAAACGTATTGACACCACTTAAAAACTTAATAATTGCTTCACATTCTTAAAAAAAAAATCAAATCCAACCATTTCATCAAAATGTAAAAACATAGCATGTCCAGGTATGGTCGGGTTTTTAAAATTTCTCAGAGTGCTCTTTCCCTCAAATAAATATGTATCAAGAGAATTCAATAGTATCTGATATGTTTTGATTCCACTGGAATTGGGTATTAGTGACCTTTTTGTGGGCAGTTTGAGAAGGAAAGCCATCCAAACCTCAATGGTATTGACAAAGAGATGACACTGGAGAAGGGATTTGTCCCCAGTGCCACCCCAAGGGCAGTGTCTGGGACAGAGCAGGGAATCCTTGAGATCTTATCTGGTGCCAATGACTTGGATTTGTCTAGCTCAAGAAGAAATTTTTCACTGCTGTGAACTCTTCACTGCTGCTCTGGTTGTTCATTTGAGTGCATTATCCAACCTTAGTTCTCCCACTGCTCATTTTTTCGTGTTCTTGCAGTGCTGAAGTAGCTGAAGTGATCTATCACTCGTGGCATTTTGTTACCTCTCAGCTCCAGATTTATGATGCTCTTATCTACGTGACACAGGGAACTCACATTTGATGTACTGTGCTGGTTTTACAGCTGTATGCACGACTTGGTGTGAATCTCCACAACATGAAAGTAATGGTGAACAATTGATCTGTATTTTCACTAGTTCACTGAAAAATTCCTTAGGGGTTAGAGGTTAGCTTCACCACTGTGTGAACCTCCTGCCCTTCTTAAAAAATCTGATTTCTATCATATTTTCACTGTGTGAGTTGTGTTCTCCTCTAGCACTTCTGGGTTAAAGGTTACTCTGCTTCTCCAGCGACTTCTTAAATTTTGAAGTAAATTGCAGAATTATGATAAATTTTCAGAACCATACAACCCCCCCCCAAAAACCAACCAACCAAAAAACCAAAACCAAACTACCCCTCCGTCCCTCCCCCCGCCCCCCCCCCCCCAAAAAAAAAAAGCTGTGCATATTACCTTGTAAGTTACTGACCTTTCAGAAGACAATGTGGAGAATTGGAAACGAGGCTCACAGAAAGAGAAATTTTTTTGAGCATAGAATTACTGGGTTCATCTATTTGCACACAGCAGTGAATTTGTCCTCAGCAGTGATCCAAACCACTGTCAAAGCCTGATTTTCTCATAGAGTTTAGGGTTTATGATGGTTTTTGATTTTTCCATGGAGAATTTTCAGAAAAAAAAAATCTGCTTCCATAATGAATGTCTCAAATGGCAAAAATAAAATGTCTGAAAAGAAAGAAGACAATTAAAAAGAAGGGAATTGAACACACAATATGCACGTGTTAGTGTGTAAATGTATACAAATGTGAAGATCTTTTTATTTATTTTCTTCATTGTACAAATGTGCAGCTTTACAGAGATACAGACGCAAAAAGTTTGCAACGAAGTCGAGAGAACAAAACCAATGACACTGGATTTTTTCTTATTCTTTTAAGGATGAAATATTTTTCTTCAGAAGACCGCTTTTGTGTCTTTATCTGGGCTGCAATAATTTCTGTTTCTGGCTTCTTATAATAACAATTCTGATACTAACGCATCCACCTACAATTTATATCAATAGCAGACATCTTCAATAGCTCTCCAACTGCAAATTATTTTGAAAGGGAAACATCTGTACATATTGCTATTCTGATTGTAAAGTCTGTGAAAACATTTTTCTCCCTGAGCTCTTTGCTTGTTTTTAATATTGGAATAGAAGTAGCTTAGCTATGCTGAAAAAGTACTTGATGAAAATGTTGAAACCAGAGATGGTTGGTGTAACATTGTCTGCAGAACCAGAATGAAGCTGCTCAGATGGTTTCCAAAATCCCAATAACATACTTAAAATAATCTTTATTCTCCAACTGATGGTAACTTCTGGCACTGATGAATTATTATTTTGAACCACAGTTCTCAGCAGAAGAGGCTGAATTCAGTTTGTGGAAGAGAGGTGTGATAAGAGAAATTGTTTCCTCTGCATTTGTAGTGTCCATTAAATTGTGGAGCTGATACAAAAGACCTCAATCACTCAACCCTCAGGAAGAACAAATCCAAAATATCCATATTTTAAGCTTCCAGTAGAACAAAATGAAGAACCAGCAAATCATTATTCATTGAGTTGAGCCATTTCCCCACATATGTAAATCCTTTGAGTACTTTTTGAGAATTAAGTATTCACAAAGTACTTTTTTCCTGATTGGAAAATTTCTTTATTCCTGCACCAATCTTCACAGCCTCCATTGTCATATTTTAGAAAATCTTTTTGGAGTCCTGTACAGAAAGATGTTCATTGATAATAAAATACAGTTAAGTTTGTAATGGAGTGTAAACCCAAAATATGCTTGGAAAGACTTTTTCACACATGTGCAGTTTTAGGTCCATGTCATTGACAGGAATATGAAGTATTTGATTGCAATATATATGTTTTTATATCATTACCCTTTGATAAAAAAAAGCCATAAAAATAATCCCCAAATTTATAAGATCATTTTTACCACCATGCTGTTAAGGTCAAGAGTAACGTCTCCATAAATAAGCACACAATTTTAGCCACACGGAGCAGTCAGTTTAAATTACAGCTAGAGAAAAAGATCATGAATATTGTGTCTGTGAAAATTGGTGCCTTTTTTCCTATTGATTGACCAGCATTCCTATAAGTTATTACTTTTTGACTAAAAAAACATTAGTTTAAAATATCTGCTTTGAAGAATTCTTTCAAAGTAAAGCATAAAATGGTGACAGTAATTCTGGGCTTAATTAAAAAATTCTATTGAAAATTTTTGTTCTGAACCGTACAGCCAAACTCATAGAGATAAATATACACAAAAATGCATGCATACTTAATTCCATATTTAATGTAATTACTTATATATGTCATAGTTCACTTTATGGGGACCTTTTTACTCTTCATTCCAAATTAGCTCATCTGCATTGTTTTTTGCAAACAAACATTTTTCAGCTCTGATCCTATCTTTTCGTTTCTCAGGTCTGTACAATAGATAAGCTACAATAATTTGTATCCTATTTCCTAAGAATTCAATTTTCCTGAGTTAGAGAGTCCTACCATTGCCTTTTCATTGCAATTTATCACATTTGATTTCACATATTGGTTTGGTTTTCTGGGCTCCTGATATTGCTTTCACCTTAAATAAACCTCATGTTCTGAAGGTCCTGATATTAGGAATGAGAGAGAGTAGCAGAAAGTTTGCTATAGGAGCCAATAACAATTTCTGTCTCTCAGCTGTACTCTACTGAATTAAATGCAGTAGAACACGCTATTGTGACTTTCATTAGTGTTTTGGGGAATAGTAGTGTGTATGAGAAATCTCTATGTTTAAAAGGACAGTTTTATAAATCCAGAAGCAGGACGATCTGTGATCTCAGGATTACCTTCACCTTACAGGAATTGGCTTTTCTTTTGCCAATTTTCCAGCTGAAAACGTCTACAGGAAATATAAATCTTTGGACGAATCTCAGCTGATATCCAAGTATTTCTGTTCAAAAGCCACCCAGATAAGCTGAAGGAGTTGCAATGTAGGTACTTCACAAAATCCCGCTTCTAGAAAATGTTCTCACTGAATTATCTATCCCAAAATTCACCACAGTCTCACCTCTAAGCTCATGGAAATGATTTCTCATGGCAGCCAGATGTCTACAATGCATGACAACAGAAGTCAGCCTGAGGGACTTTGGCTGGAGAAGCAAAAGCTCACATCTCAGTCTCAGTACCAGCCTTGTGGGACACCAGAGAGAAATGTGAGGATCAGAGTAATCTAGTTTTTACTGTTATTAAGCCAATAAATTTCCAGTCTCGCATTTTAAAAATACTAGATGTACAAATACCGCCAAAAGTTGTTTTTTTACCCAGTGTTAAGAAAACATTTTGATCAGAAATTCTTAGCCAATCTGCCTAGCATCAAGAGAAAAAAACACAATATAATCCATGAACAAAAATTCAACCTCAATATATCATTATGCAGTCCAGGACATAATTTTTATTCAAGAAGAATATATGTAAGGCTCCTCAAAGTCAGCAGAATCTTCATTTATCTATTATATCTGAAAATCACAGCCTAGAAATAAGTCAGAAAATGGTAACAAGCCAAAACAACACCCTATGTACTCACTCATGTTTCTCAGCATGTTTGTAGGTTTTACAGACCTCTGAAAATATGAGATTAGAAGATCATCCATAATCCCATCCATGTATGCAGTGTTGAAGTGAAATGTAATTTATTAAAAAAAAAATTGGAAGAGCTGAGTTTAAAAAAAAATTCCAGTGCATTTTTGAGAGCCTGTAAACATTCATAACAAAAGGCAGAAAATTCCATGGTTTTAAACACAAGTAGAATGAAGACAGTAACATCTCACATCTGCACTTCCCACCTCCAAGTTTTGTTTCATGCTTTTGTTGTTCTTTCAGAAAAAAAAAAAAGGCAGCTCAATTGTTATTTATTCCCTTTCTCCAAGCCTTAGTCAGGTTGTTCTTTTTGCCTCCATCATCCATACTTCATATCTCTGCCAAATCTCGTGTTCTTTCCTCAGCTGAAAAGTTCCAATATGTCTGGGTGAGTCTCAAGTCAGACAAGAAGTATCACAGAACTGCATCTTTTAAATATTATAAACCTTTATTTCTAGAAAATACATTCAAGAAGTAGCATTCTGTTGACCTCAATAAAGACATATTTACAGAACCTAAATGTTTACACCCTGTCACATTTGCAACCTCAAGTTAATCTTTGATGACCATAGTCTGTCGTGCTTACAAATTTCTTTTCAGAGGTGTTCTATGAGAAGCGTGAGGTTCCTCAGAAAAAGTTCCAAGAAAGAAACAATTCACACCAAGGTGTAGTAAACTTTGATCTGTCTCTGCTTGTGCTGGCTGAGAAAATCTTCTTTTAAGGGAGTCAGGTTGGAATAAGTAACAAGGGTTGTGCCTGTGGAGACCAGTGCTGTAGTTTCACAGTCATGTTAAGGCAGCACAAGCCAAAAATATCCACGAAAATGAAAATACTGGGGGAAAAAACCCTAAAAACAAGTATTGTAAAATAGTAATTTCAAAGTAAAAAACATAATAATAATAATAATAATAATAATAATCTCACTACAAGACAAAGGCAGAAGAATAAAATTAATTACTCAGACTATTAGTTGTCCTGCTGAAAATCCATGATTTTGATATGAAAATTCATTTGAAATTCGAGGTTGCATCTACAAATTTAGGTACAGTATTCAAAAAAAAAGAGAGAGGATTAAATTCTGGCACCACAGAAGTCAATGGATGTCCTGAAGTCAACAACAAAATTCTCCTGAATTTAATGAGGTTAATATTTTAAATTCAGAAAATCCAAGAGGCCCTGAACTCTCATCTGGAACTCACGCCTCTCCACAGAGCACTGGGAAGGAGTGGGAACATGAAATATCCTATTTTCTAGTGATCTGGACATTTCAAGAGCTGGTAGAACACACACTGTCATGAAAGGTCAGTGCAAATTTTGAGTGGATACAATCTTAAATTCATTATTATGGAAAAAATACTGGAGAAGCTAATTTTGCACCACAGGCTGAGTAAAGGAAGCATCAAACAAATCTCCCTGAGATTTTCCACTCTCTATATTTGAACTAGACAATAATGTGCCCTCCTATGTGTAGCAAGATCATTGAAAACACACGAATCCAAGCCCTGGGCATTGCTGTAGCCAGAATTTATACAAACTGTGCTGAAAACAAACCTTTAGACACAAAGACCTCATGTGGATTTGGAAGTTCATATTCTATATTGCTTGTCAATATTATTATCTGCAGGAAAAAATTAAGGTCTATGAAAAATAAAAATTGGTGCATAAACAAAAGTGTATCTTGCGGGGGTCATAGTTAATTATAGGGTTTTTTGTTATAACTGCTTCCCCATGAATATACATAAGCCTAAATATCCCATTACTGTTTAATTATACAGCCATTAGAAGAAGAAAATTGCCAGTGAAAGCAGCTATGAAAAATGTATACCGTTTACAAAACCATACATAATATACCACAGATATTTTCAATATCATAGGAAAAAGATGACTCTAAGGATATCAGCATTGCATTTAATTGCTTTTATACATTATCAAATCTTTCATTAGGTAGAATTATGAGGGAGCTGGAAATGAAATCTCATCTGGGTGCCATTTTAAATCATACATTGGGCTTATTATAAGATATGAGGTGGGTTCATTCCTTCACCTGAGCTGTTGGTTTACCATCTGGACTTTTTAGTCATAAACTTCAAAAAAATTTCATTAAGGTGTGATATTAACCTTCAGCACAAGGTTTTCACATTCTAGTCTAACTTTGCAATATTGGCAAGCTGCCTTATTGTCTTCAGCTTTTTGCTGCCATTTCTTGTAATGACTGTTTGCACTTTGAAATCACAACAATTCATGGGTATGTGAATTAATAATTCAGGAAAACACCTTTTATATCTGTGCACAAACTGGCAGTTCTTCTGGCGTATGCATTACTGACTTTGAAGAGCAGACCCTAGAAAGGGCACTCTATTTTTTTTTTCCCCTCAAATGAGAAAATTCTGTTTCTCTCCAGGCTCTAAGTGAACTGAAAATTACTTCTCTTTCCCTAAGGGATCTTAGGAGCTACTGTATTTCCCAGATATCCATTATTAGCAATTGGCAGTGTTGTTTTCCTTTCACAGAAAGTAAATATAGAACAGGCTATATAATTAAAAGAAACAAATGAACTAAAAGAGTTAAAAAAATTTGGTCATCTCATCACATAAAAGCCCTCAGCATGCCCAAACTGACTCTTTTGTCTGATGATGTCGGTTGATAAAAAAAAGAAATTCCATGTTTAAGTTGTTATCTCAGAAACAACAAAAGAGGGAGGTAAGAAATTATCATACTCATATGAAACTTTGAGGTGAAAGGGTAGGAAAAGACAATTGGGGAAGTATTAAAAATAGTTCTCCTATGCTCTTTCAAAAGTCAGAGGAAAAAGAAGATACTTAAAGGAATAGAAAACTACAGTTGACTAGATATAAAGGAAAATATTATACTGATTTTAATTGTGCTATAGGATAAAAAAAATTGAAGCAGTTCACAATAAGTTGGGAAGCAGAGATTAGACAATGTTATGTCTGATTCTCTATTTTGCATATGCATACATATAAAATAAGCAATCAGCCAAGACAAAAATAATTATTTTTCATTTTTTAATGAATAACTAGTGTATGAATCTACTTTTTTCCTGATATTTTTGCTGATTAGCTGGCTGAAAATTTACAGCAACACTAATTTCCACTGGTCAGCTACAGTGAGAAATAATCAATCCCGTGACAGGGAGCTGTAAAATGGGAACCAAAAACTAAGCTTCCTATAAATACTGAATCACCCATCAGCCTTTAAAATATTCTGATTAATCATTACTCTAAAACACAAGTGACTGCTTTAAAGAGCCCTGAGCAACTGACTCCAGACATCAAAAATGACATGATCATGTTTGAAATCAGTCTTTTCCTCTGTTTGGCCTTATTGGAGACTAAGGGATATTTTGTGAATACCAAACTAACTGCATTTGTTGTACAAAGTGTTTATTTGATCTATTCCCCATTCATTTCAATAAAGTGAGTTATCTGCCGAACACAGGGTAAAATATCATGATTTATAACACACAAAGATCACAGACAACATTTCCAGACTTAGTGCACAGTGCAGGGGAAATTCATGCTCAGGCTTGGGGCATTTTACACTATAGCTGGATTTGATTTCCCATCCATACAGAGGTCCTGCTTTGGCAAATGAGTTTTCTAAGCAGGCCAAATATCAGCTTTCACCTATTTCTGCTGGACTGTCAGGTCTATTGGCACTGGCCTTCCCCAGTCTCCCATCTGGTCTCAAATGCCTACTTAAATTTTTCAATGTTTCTTGAAGTCCCAGTTTTCTTTCATTTTTTCTGTACATGCTCCATCAGCTTTAATTAAAATCTTAATAGGTGCATTTAGCTGCAAAGTGATACAAGAGTTTTATTTACAAGCATGGTACTCAAACTCTTCAGAAAGGTTATATAAGTCTTTGCTCCCTTCTACAGTTTTTTTAGCATACTCAACCTGTTTGTCCCTGGCTTTTCTGAGCTCAGCTGATGAAGCATGTGGCAATTCCACCACAAGTGGTCATGGATTTTTGTCATGTGGATAGAATCATGGTAACAGGTAGAAACACTGAGGATGAGCTGTGCACTCATTTGTTCCCTCTACTTTTAGTAAAATGAGCTTTGAACTGAAATTTCTTCTACAGCTACAAAAAGTTGTGCTATTCCTGCAGCATATCCAAACTGGCATCTGAGGGCAACATCTTCTTCATACCAACCAGGACCTTGATCTCTTAGTTTACAAAATCAGTTTTAAACCATCTCTCTCACCTTTTTGGCCAAAGGGACTTTGCCAAAGCATAGACGAGTATAAATCCCATTAGGAGCTCTTTAATCAATGTATTTTATCATCAATGTCCTAATCAAAGGCTTTGCCAGTGGACTTTGTACATTCTAATCAATATTCTGATGAGAATCTTATTCTCATTATTATTTACAAAGCTAAAAGTAAGGATAGAACAAGCTGAACTGGTACTGCTCTGACTTCAAACCTGCTGTTGATACCTCATTACCCAAACTCATCAGTATCTTTGTTATACCAAAAGTTTTCTTATGGCCAAAAGAGAGTATACCATATATATGGAGCTATGAAATTATTGTTAGTGCAATTAAAGTTTTAACAGTTTAGTTAATTTGGGCTGTGTAATTACATATATAATGATGGTAAAGCTTAATTAATAATACTATTCAAATGGTTGTGTAAATTCCTACTGCTGTTATCCTCAGTTTCCTAATTTTACTTCTACTTATTATCATTGCAAGCTAAAGCTAAACTAGAACACAATTCCTCATTTAGGGGATTCCTTGATATTTGTTACTACAGAGAAACAATCACAAATCAGAGCAAGCCAAGGTGATCTCAGACAAGTTCTGAGACCCTGCAGAGTGAGGTTAAAGACTCCAGAGCTTGACATCTTTTACCACCAACAATACAAGTTATGTCTGTGTTTATTGGTCTTGATACTCATCAAATTTTTATTTTTATTTGTGTCAGGCTCCTGCATTTTAGGTATGCCCACCAGCTGAAATCTGCATTAATTTACCCTGCCTGAGTTCAGACACGTTCCTGCTACCACTAGAAGGTGAGGACAGTTAACCAAACATTTCTAAGCTCCTTCTACAGCCAACACAATAATTAAATAATTATGTTCCCATGTTCCATTGGTTTCAGGTAGCCAGAGAAAATAGAACACCATGGTCCAGGTCTTGATGGGAGATAATGTGACACCACTGCAAACATTGCTCACAGACACTCAGAGATGCTCAGTCTATGTCACAGTGACATTGGCTAAATATAAACACCCCAAATAGGCCAGATGATTTCTCTAAAAATGCCTGTGTCTCTCACATGACAATATACAGAATTGAACGGCTCAGCTGTAGACATCCACATTGTGGAGATGGGGCCTAGAACGTGATCAGTCCCTCCCTAAACCTCTAATTCCAGCCTTCCTTCTGCTGGAGATTAAATTCTACTTTTGATTACAATTTAATATCTCCCAATAACATGCTGCTACAAAAAGAAACAGACAGCCGACTATAGTAACTCCTTGTATTTCTCTGATTACTGCCAAAAATCTTTCTGTCTGTCTGTTAAGGAAAAAATAATAATAAGGCAAAAACCCCCAAACCCTAAGCTTGCCCAAAAGCAGACAAGATTTAGTGAAATATCAAAGCAGAAGTCTATTTTATCCCATGCACAAGTGAATATGCTGTCACTGCTGGTTGTTTGCAGAGCTGGTTGTTTGCAATATTCATCCCTGGATGCAGTTTTAATTTTCCTGGGAGACAGCTGATTGTGCATGCCTGCACACCCCTGCACAGAGACAGAGCACCCATAAAATACTTTCCACGCATGGCATCATTTATCTTAATAGTTGTTAGTGCTGCAGTTTCCACTTTAACAGTAATCATGACACATTTGTTACTTGATTTATTTGAATAGCACTGTCAAACACTGCATAAACAATACTGTTCTGGGACCTGGCCAGAAATTTCAAATTACATTTTAATATTTATGTGCCTTCAGACTCCATGAGGAAAAATACTGATGCTGGCTTGTGATTTGAACTGCTGTAACAGCAAAGCCAGAATAAGTCTGCTTTTTTCTATAACTGGTGTAATCTATCATGATATTTCTTTAGCTGATACAAGTAGAAAGAACATTAGTTTATGTTTGCAATAACTGGCAGTAACTAAAATAATATTTAGGTGGAATTAAAGGATGCTTGCAGCTTCATGGATTGGCTTTCTAAATAGCTGCCAATCATCTCTATGACTTCACAGCACTGACTATCTCTGCTATCACTTTAGAGCAGCATGAGCAGAGCTTGCTTTCTGAAATGCAAAACCTCCCTTTGTGTCCTTACTTTCTATTTTCCACTTAGCACCATCCATTAACAGCAAAATGTTCGTTATAGCTGTGAGCAGATCATAAATTATCATTAGGACTGCTATGTTTATTAGTGATATATTTTTGATTAGCTGTCTCTAAGGGCAGCATTTTTTTTTCTGCAGTTAAATTGTCCCACCATCAGAATTACAATCACTGTAGGATAAATGCTGTGGCAGTGCTCTGACCATTAGTTTCCTGCTGCTAATGATAAATGATAAGGCTATTGACAGTGTTTTGTTCCTGTTTCCTTTGCTCCATGAGCATTCAGAAATCAGGGGCTTAAATCACATCGTCAAGCAAGTGAGATTGGGCTTTTCCTGGCTGTATTTAAAACCTTCCCTTTGTCAGTGGCCATCTGGATGTAAGTGTGTTCTGTTCTATTGAGTGTCAAATTATATCGCTGTGTCTGTGGTATCACTTAGTGTGGGTTGCTTTCTATGACAAACCAGCAGTAATAATTACTCCTTATCCTTTGGGTTAATGATGATACTTACATGGAGAGAGTGTAGGGCTTGGTCCCATTGTCTCTCAGGCAAAATTGCCACTTGTGAGATAGCAGAGCTCCTGCAGAAATGGGTTCTCTTCTCTGAGTCGTGTCCTGCCCTTGCGGGGGGCAGTGGGATGGATCCTAATGGACCAAAGAGCCCCTGAATTCCCCAGTACCTTTCCCCCAGCCCTCCTGACAATTATTTCCTTTTCCTTTGCCAAAATCTGTGTTTTCCATGATATTTCACAAAATAGGAAACAGAGAACACATATGGAAACTTCCCTCTCTTTTTCAAGTAGCTTTCATTAAAATCTGTAGTGCCAAGGAGTCCAAGAAAAATCTAAGGAAAACACAGTCAGACAAACATCATTAAACTTGAGGAATAGATGGACAGGAACATCATGACATTTATTTTAGAAAGAGAAAATCCTGGAACTGACACCATCCAGTGCAGACCCACAGGCAGGGAGCTCACTGTATTAGGCCCTCCTGAGTAGCAGGTTGAATTAATGACCACTTGAGGTCCCTCACAATAATTCAGAGTTTAGAATTGCAGATATCATCAAGAGCACATGTACTTCACAGCAGAGGAAATCAGCTGATCTGCTCAAAACCAGACAAGGCAACACACAGTGAATGAAAGGCCAAGGAATTAAGATCTGGGAGAAAAACAGAAGCCAAAATTATTCTCCAATGTATTGACACATTTGGATAAACAGGGTCTGTACCCCAAAGTGGAGCCATGTGTCTTACTAATACATTAGTCAGAAAGGGAAGACAAAAGAAGTTGTACCTCCACCTCCCAGTAAAAGAGCAGCACCATGTTCAACACCAAACCATATTCCCAAATGCCACACTGTGCCTTTTGAACACTTTCAGGGGTGGTGATTCCACCACTTCTCTGGGCAGCCTGTTCCACTGACTGACCATACATCCCAATCACTTTTTAAAAGGGTTAAAAGAAGGACCCTGGGAATTATTCACTACTCAGCCTCACATCTGTGCCTGGTAAGATCATGGAATGGATGCACCTGGAAGACATGTCAAGGTACATGGATGACAGAGAGGTGATTAGAGACAACCAAAGTGGTTTCACAAAGGGCATGGATCATGTCTGGATAACCTGGTGGCTTTCTTTTGCCACCTCAGTTTCCTGTCATTGAATTTGCGTGATGAAGCAGTTAAATGGGATTTCAGGAGTGTATTCTGCTGACTAATTTTCTGTTTCTGTATCCAACTGAGTTGAATACAGAGGTGTCAAGGAGACTGCTGTGACTCAGAAAGGGAGCTCAGTGAAAGCAATGCTAATGGTACATCTAATGTACACACATGTATTTGTACTTTAGCTTCTGCAGCCTTGGTGCAGCAGATGAGCTGATATAATATTGCAGTTGCTAATTTGTCATGAGAGGTTTTATTATCACTCTTGTCACCTTGAGTGCCTTACACAATCAGATTGCTCTCTGCTGGGACAAAATATCTCATTTCCTGTGATACACAGCAATTGTTATAATACAAAAATTCTCTCTGTCTTTGTATTCTGGAAATGTTCATTTCATGCTTTCTCCAACAGCTTCAGCTGATTTCCACAAGCTACTTTTACAACTGTTACTTAAGTGAAATGAAAACTCATTTTTCCCTGTCCTACCTCCACTAAATCACACAAATTTGTGGAAGGAAAGTGAATCTGTTATTTAGGTTTGCTGTGTATTGTGGTTTTTCTCGTGAATCTGGCAATTAACAGCCATAGCTTCTGGAATCATGCCATTAAGCTGTTTAAATAAAACCTTGAAATTGTTAGGCTTTAGGGCTCTAGAAATCAGAAGGGGAAAGGGTAAAAAAAAAAAAAGCAAAACCTCAGTTTCCTTTTCAAGCTTCATACATTTTTTTTTTCAGGGTCTGCTTCCTGACTGAAAGAACAATATTTCAGTTCTATGCCTCCTTCCTTCAAAAGTTCCAATGACTGTGACAAAAAAAAATACAGTGCATAAATCAGAGTAGAAATGCCACAGATGATGAAGAATCCAGATTCAAGAATTAGTTATCAGGAGAATGAGCTGAGCACTCACATGGTTAATCAAAGAGTATGCTTTGTAGAGTTAACGGTCAAAGTCTAACTGGGATACTCCATGGCTGCTATTTTTGGTCTAAATCACTTTTCAGGAGAATGGTATATCTGAGTCTGAATTGTCTCTTAATAAATTACATGGGGAAAAACAATTTCTTGATGATGTTGTCTTAATAAAATTGTAAAGATTGGATCAGATGATTCATCCTCAGAATTGTTGGATTTGCAAGAAAATCTCTGGAAAACCACCCTTTTTGAAGAGCCCTTGGCACCTTGCCTTGCACTTGTACTTAGCAGGGGATGCAGCAGACATTGATGCAATAATCTCCACTGAGATTAAAGGGAGAGATGGCAGGGTGTGGTAGGGTCTGTGTCTTGCTTCCTTCAGCTGTGAATTCTGACTTTCCTTATGGCTTTATCCCTCTGTCTGTCCCTGAATGTCCCTTTGTGCTTCCCTCTTCAGATGGGTTCACACATTGAAGAATTTCAGCACTATAGCCAGGAGAAATTGTTTTCCTCAAAATTTCATTCTCTGGGAATTTACTGGAATATTATCTTCGCTTATTTTTGTCTGTCTAGACTATTAAAATGTAATAGATTCCCCTGCTCCCCAGAGAGGTGTATTTTGAACTGGATATGGTCTATGGAAACTCTTCTCTCATTTTCCTTGTTAGATGTACAAAGGGAATTCTTGGATGATCCCATTTCTATAATTAATTACTGTCTGAGCTGTGTTTGTTCTTTAGGTTCTTGCTAAAATTGATGCTTTCAGACTTCTTTCTGTGTTAAGGGACAAGAGTTTTTGTTCAATATTCTTGGTATTACAGTCTTGGAACAGAGCTGACATTTTATATTCACAGCAGCTAATCCACCTGTGAGTGTGCACATCTAATCCTTTTAAAGACTTTCCCTTTGGAAATGTTAATCCATGTATGTTCTTATGAAAATCCACTAATTTTCCTTTCCACTGTAATTTTAAAAAAAGTTTCTTCTTCTGTTATCTTCTGTAATTGACTTGTTATATTTTTACAATTTATAATTTACTTTTTAAAGTCATTTATCATTATCTTTTTATCATTAACTAAAATCTTTTCATCCTCCTGTGTTCACTGGTAGATTTCAGGCACTGTGTAGTTAAAATAAAAAAAATAAATAAAAACCCCAAAAGACAACAACAACAAACAATAAAAAAGACTTTCACACAATAAAAAAGACTTTCACACAATAAAAAGATTTGTACTGATCTGGCTCTTTTAAAGTTTTGTGGTAGCATTTTATTTGTTTGTGTTGTAGATTCTGAACACTAAACTCAAATAATGCTTTTACATTTGGGGATAAGTCCAGAGTTTAAAAAAAATTTTGATCTTTATATCAGCAGAAAGTTCTTGGCAACACAAGGCAACATAAGCCAATTAAAATTTATGTGTTGAAGACCCGGAGCCTTAGGAGTCATGGCTCAAATAGAGAACTCCCCTAGTGCCGTTTGATTTCTTTCATAAACAGTGTTTCATCTAAGTAAGGATGCTTTCTGAGTAGGAAAACAGCACATCTGGAGATGAATCTAAAATATCATTAATGACAGAAGAGGTTTATAAATATTGTGCAGTGGCTGGCAGGGAATATTGCACATATACTACCCAGAAAAAGTGAAAATCTGCCTGAGACAATCCTCAGGACCTGACCAAAACCTATTATTCTTCACATTTGTTGACTTTCACATTGCTTAGAATCTAAACAACTCAGGGATGTAACCAGCCTTTGCTTCATAAACCAGTCTGCTGCTGGCTGGAAATGAATTCTTTGGGAATCTCATGAGGCCCAACAAGGCCAGGACAAGGTGCTGCACTGGTTTGGGGTGAGGCCCAATGTCAGCACAGGCTGGGGTCATTTTGGGTTGCAATAAGTAACCAAAAGTGTGTATTCTATTGCTGTCTGTTGAAACTGGTTGGGGAGGTGTTATTCTTTATTTCTTGTATGACCCATTCATCATAACTCCCATGGGGAGGGGGCAGGTGCCTTCTGTTAATGGGCCAGCTGTTAAAACCAGGTGAGGCAGTGTTCTTTATCTCTTCCACAACCCATCCTCCTTGTGGGCACTTTGCTTGTTAAATAAATATTTTTTTCCACTTTTCTCCAAGGAAATTCTTTCCCAGACCAGTTTGGGGAGGCTGTTTGGGTTTGTTTTTCCAGAGGAATCCCATTCGGAAGTTTTCTCCCAAATTTGCCCTAAACCAGGACAATGGAGCAGCTCTGGTATGAGGAAAGGCTGAGAGAATTGTGATTGTTCATCCTGGAGAACAGAAGCTCCAAGGTGCCCTAGTTGTGGCCTCAATGCTTGAAGGGAACCCGCAAGGAAGTTGAAGAGGGACTTTTTGCAAGAACATGGAGTGACAGAAGAAGGGGTGATGGATTTAAACTGAAAGAAGGTAGGGTTAGATTATATATTAGGAAAAAATTCCTTACTGTGAGGGAAGTGAGCCCCTGGCACAGGTTGCCTAGAGCAGCTGTGGCTGCCCCAGATGTCTCTGGAAGTTTCCAAGGCCAGGTTGGACAGGGCTTGGTGCAACCTGGGATAGAGGAAGGGGACCTGCCCTGTCCACAGGGTTGGAACTGGATGATCCCTAAGATCCTTTCCAACCCAAGCCGTTCTATGATTTTATGATTCTCTGATTCTATAGAGATTTGATATATTATTGTTAAATCATTCTGAAATAAATTAAATTCTGAAATACTTTGTACTGATAATTACAACTCTCTTCCTACTTTCTCCTCCGTCCAAGTGTCTCAATCAACCTCTGGTGCTGACCAAGTATCCCTAACCTGATTCTATTTTTGACCTCACGTGAACATACCAGCTCCTTAACTTCCACTCCCCCAGCCTTTAACAGAAACCTTCCTTCAGTCAGGGCACAGGCACTCAAAATCTTACACCTGAGGCAACACTTGTGTTTATACATCTGAAATATTCTCTTCTGACTTGTTACAAAAATAATCATCTAAGCTGAGCACCTTACACAATGCACCTCTGCTAGCAAAGTTTGCTGTAAACAAAAAAATGGAATAATTTCTACTTAATTTGTAGCAAATGATGTCATTGAGATAGGAGAATGTGAGATAAAAAAAAATCAGAAGGAGCTGTTCTACAAAATCCTATTATACTAAATGCCAAGGTTACTCTGTTTTGGAGATTTTTTTTTAATCAACCATTCACTGCTCAGAGCTAATTACATTTTCGTTTTCATAAATTATGAGGATTAAGGTCACCATGTAAGTGACTGTTTCCACTCAAAATGGTCAAGCATTGTTTTATCTGTTATGGAAAATAACTGACTGATCAGATCTGAACTGAACTGTTCTGGTCTTCAGCTCTGCTGAAAATGCCATCATGAGAAAAACAATTTGACACCTTTTTGCACCTCTCCCTGCAATCCAAAAAAAGATAGCATTTTGTGTTCTACCTGTAATTATTTTCCTAAAGTAATTCCATCAGAATATTTCCTGATGGAAAACAAGGGAGAATAAAGATGAAGAATAAAATATACTGAAAAAAGTAAAGTCTGTGACAATTAAATAGATCACAAAATAAGGAAAGACATTGTATCCTTAAGCATTATTGCAAGATCTGAGGAATTAATCATTGCAAAACAGCCACAGGAGAGAAATACAGTGGGAACAGACATTACAGGGAGAGCAGAATCAAGAGAAACAAACAAAAAGTCACTTTTTGGAAACTTATTTGTACATAATCATTATTTTAATAGTTATTACCCAGTGCAAATTACAAATGTAGTCTTGGAAACCGTTTGCTCACCCATAAATTGTGTTCAGTAGCTTTTCAAAGAGACACAGCTAGGAAGAAGCTGCAGCTATTGGAGAAATTGCAATCTGAGTTGAAATTATTAAGAAAAATAATTCTGTTCTTAAATATTAAAATTATTTTTTGGGTCACAATTTGAAGCCCTGTCTGTCTGGAGCTGATTAGAAAATTACATGGTTATGCATACAAGCATATATTGTGCATTTTCATACACCAGAACATGAGGTAGTGACAATTACAGTATTTTAGAGACCATGGATATAGGAGTCAGGGTTCTTTAGAGACTAAGACTTAAGAGACAGAATAGAAATAAAAATAAATAAATAACTCGTCCCAAAAAATTCACTGTCCCAGCCACTCTGTAGTGGATTAATTTTCTAATTCAGGGTCACACAATGACAACAAGAGAGACAGGAATCCACTGAAATCATTCCATTTTTTGTTTACAGCAAACTTTGCTAGCAAAGGTTAGAGACCAGTGCATTGTGTAAGGGGCTCAGCTTAGATGATTATTTTTGTAACCAGTCAGAAGAGAGTATTTCAGGTGTATAAACACAGGAGTTGCCTCAGGTGTAAGATTTTGAGTGCCTGCACCCTGAGTGAAGGAAGGTTCCTGTTAACCCACGATACTTAACACAGGGATGTTTGTTTTCCTGTGGAGTTTTCAGCTCCTTTCATTGCCCACAAAGAAAGCCATGAGCAATGAGATGGTCAGGTCACAAGTTTGAAGTTAAGTGGGAATAATTCAGAGCAGATCTCTGAAAACTTTTCCTGTTTTCTCCTATATGGCAAAGAGGTGTATGAGAGTCTTTGCAGAGACTCTTGAATTTTAAGGTAGGGATGGACTGTGGGGGGACTCTGACCTGACATCCTGCAGAGCCCTGGTCAGGTCAATGGGATAAACAGACAGCAAAAATCACATAAGAGCAGAAAAGCCTGGTGGCAGCTGTGTTATAGACACGTGAGTACTCGAGGCTTGAAAAGTGTCTGTAGAAACACACGCCTGCAGTCCACTCAGCAGAGAAAATGAGGTTAACAAAGCAGCCTCTTCCCCATCTCTCTGTCCCCAGCAGACACCAGGTGAAGTGCCTATGAACACTTGACAAATACAAATTTCTGTAAACTCTGGTCCCTGTTTGTTTCCATTATCTCAGGAAATAGCAACCTCAGTCACGAGTTAAGGGCTGACAGTTACCCTGGAGAAAGAATAACAATTAACTCTGCTTCCAGCCAGTGCCAGAGAGGAGGAAAATAATTGTGAAGCTTCTGTTATTTTTCTCATTAGCCTGTGCAGCATGCCAGGAGCTGGACTGTGCAAAAAGGGGTTTGCAGCTCCACAGTTTGCTGCTACATTTAATCAGGATAACTGTGCAGCTTATACATTGCTTGAAGGTTTAAAATAAAAATAATCCAAATTTCAGCACATCTTCAACTGGATTGAAAAAAAACTAATCTCTCTCCTTGTAGCACATGCTATCATATGTACTGATCCTTCCAAGATATGTTAATGATAAATATTCTCAGAAATAATTGAAGGTTTTCCTTTGCTCCTGCTGTGCAACTACACTCTGTGCCTGACTTGGAGAGGGGGGACAGAGCTACCACACCCTGAATAAAGACTGGATGTCTGAGGTTTGAGCAACCTGGACCACGCAGATCCTTTTTATATCACACACCTGAATTCCAGATACATGACATAAGTATTTTAAGTGGGTGTGCACTTAAAGAAGGAGGACCAGTTTGACTCACAACGTGAAAAACTTTTCCTGGAGACAACTGCTCTGAGTGAATGGGTGAGGAGAGTAAGAAAAAATTGCTTCTCAGGGGTTATAACCTAAAGCCTGTTTCCCATGTTTTACTCCATGGCGATTCAGAAAATACCATTGCTTGGCAAAAGTTCAGTTTGTAAAGTTAATGACCTGACATCCAAGAATTTGACCAAGGAGAAAAAAACCCAAAGTACTGTCCTGGTATTTTAATTTAATTTGATAGTGAAAATAAAAAAGATATTTCAGTTTAAACCAAAGTAGGATTAGAGAAAGTGATTTTTAATGTTTTGTAATTGACAAAAAACTACTGCAAAAGTCTAAAAATTTGCATTTCAAAGGGGATATTTTCTCTTTTTTCATTTTTGGTAGCCTTTACATTTCCCAAAATATTATAGGTTTAAACAAATGTAGGCTTCAAAATAGTCACATGGAAAAAAGGTAAATCCTTTCATTTCAAAAAGCTGGGGTAAAATATTCTCCCTTTACTTTTCCTCTACCCATTTCTTAGAATATTCAAAATACCTAGTTAATCAGATATTGTCTTATAGATTCTTTTGGATTTACCTTTCCCTCAAATTCATATTTACAGAGTAAAGTATACAAAAAGCTTTGCTAAGCTCCAGGTTGTCACCATTGTGGGCAAATTAAAAACTGTGAGACAACTCCTTTAATATCTGACCTTAAATAAAAATCCTGCCTTTCTCCTTATTTGGTTCTCTGAATTTTCCTATTTTGTTTTGATTGGATCTGTCCAGTTCAATATTCTTATAATAGAATATATAACACCCATACATATATATATATATGTATATAAATAGCACCCATGATTCAGCCTTTCCAAACATACACCTCCTACTATCACTGAATGGTACTGTGCCATTTTAAAGTTTAATTTCTGTTTCAGGTTCTTTCAGATTTCAAAAACGTTTTCAAAGGTTTTCTGATGTTTTGACACATTTCCCTGCTAAGATTTTTTTAAAGATTTAGTTTATGGGTTTTAGCTTTCAGTGGAAACAGAAAAAGAGAAACAAAAGAGACATTAGCATAAAAATACACAAGAGGATGTAAATGGCCTTTGAAGAGTAACTTTACTGATTCTTTATTTTTCTTAGTCTTAGATCTATTCATTTACAACCATATCCCCTGAAGAAAGATGGTCTGAAATGAATTCAGAAGTTGCTTCAATGAGTTTATTCATTCATTAGGAATACACTTCTGGGTCAGCAGGACTATGAAAAGAGGGGTTTCAAAGAGAAAGGATGCTTTAGTAACATAACTCATAATTCAGAATAATTTTACACATTATATGATGCTTTATGACAGACTACAAATAGGCAATATTGAAATAGTGCAGAAAAATATAATACTATTTATACATCCATTAAAGTTATATATATATATATATATATAAAATTACCTTCTTAGCTTACTGAGAATAATCTTCATGAGTTTTAGCCTTTAAGTGTGACTAGTTTCAAAATATCAGTCAAAACCACACTGGTAAATTTTCCTGGCTGGGTCAGATGGAGTTTCAGTTAAAACAGTAAAAAAAAAAAAAGTCTGACTGGTTTCACAGGATTCCACAAACTCTGAAGAGCTACAGCTAATAATAGATCTACAGCTAATAATGATCATACAGTATTACAAAAAATATTTTTGTGTTCCCTTACTTCTCTGTAACCTCATAATTGACAGATAAAATACAGGTCAAAGCTAAAAGTCTGATTTAAGTCTTGATCCATCCAATTAAGCACTGTAAGTTTAGATTATAAGAATAAACTACCCTGATGAAAAATAGCACAGAAAATATAAACAAAAACCAAAGCATCAAACATTTCCAAAAACCTATTTGAGAAAAAAAAGGATACTCTTTATCTATTTAAATCAAAGCTTACCAAACTGTCTCTTAAAAATGTTTATTAGTTATTAATAGATTTATTTTATGCTTATTTAAAATTGCTTAATTCTCATTAGAGTATAGAAAGTAAAAAATTCCAAATAATTCTGTGGGATCAGTTTTAGAGAAGTTCACCACAAATTAAAGTAGGACAGTTAGAGTTTTTTGACCATCATGCAAAAACAAAACAAAACCAAAGCAAAAAAAACAAAAAAAAAACCCAAAAAAACAAAAGGAAAGAAAATAAAAATTCCAGATGTCAACGTGGAGTAACTATGTCTACTGGGAGAAAAACAAAACCTTCCCTGTTGTTTTCTCTGTGGTGAGATATTGTTCACTGGGGAAAAAAAGAAAAAAAAGAAAAACAACCAAAATAAAACCCCAAGACCAAAAGAAATATTTTCAACTGTTGCCTAAACACGAAGATCCTTTGTAAAACAAGGAAAATTATACCTAGATTCAACGGAAGTATTTCTCTACAAACATTTTTAGTAACAGGTTACAGCCACAGTCTGCTGCCTTCCTACCATAAGTTAAGCACTGTAAGAGTCTCAAGTGTATTTAGTCATCTCTTCTAGACTGTGAAGCTTTTTATTAAAGTTGAACTGAATATTTTACGGGAAATCTTGCAAGGTAATAAACCCAAGAGCACGTGGATATGTGGAATTTGGAAGCACAGCCATCATACAGAATCAGAGTGATGAACAAACAGAATTATACTGACATAACTCTACAGGAGAAGCGGAGAGGAGGCTGTTGTAGGTGAGCCCATGAGGGACCAGCAGAAAATACGCTCCTACCTGTACAACAAAGAAGCTTCTTCCTGCCCTGGCATGGCCTCCCAAACACTCTGGAAGCCAAGCAACTGGCAAGGAGCATTCACTACAGATGGATCAGCAGTGGCTCACAGAACAGCGTGCAGATGAATCCATCTGGCACCAAAGCCTGGGGTATGGTGTTTGTTGGCTGTTTACCACAATTTTCTCCCCCACTCCACATAAAAGCAGGGAAAGGGTTTTCCATGTCCACCAGCCATATTCTGTAATTTCCTTTGCAGCCAAGAGGGTGTTTGAGCAAACTGTTCCCACGCTGCTGCTCCTGAGTCACTTTGAGATGCTCTTCTGAGGGAATTCCAGGCACAGAAAATTCTCAAAACCCTGTGCATGCAGGTCCAAATATCGAAACGAATTCAGGGTTTGGCTTGAGACCTTGGAAACGGCTTCCAGATCTATTACAAAATGTGGGTTTGTAATACAGATAGACACATATTAAACTAGATAATGGAAAGTTTTAGAGTTTAAAGTTTAAGATATAGAAGCAGTTATAAAAGTAATAAGAAGTTTTAAGATGTAGTTCTGTAAGTTTGTGTGTCATTGGTTAAAAGGTTTGCATTGCAGCAAGATGAGTGACACAAATTAATTAGGGATTGGTGTGATAGTCAAAGCATTCTTTGTAGCAGTAGTTTATTGGCTAGTTAACCTTTAAAAGACCTTTTAAGGTGTGGTCTCATGACCACTGAGGACCACTGACCATGAACTCCTGGCATATGAGGAGTTCTCACTCCTTGAGACTGAGGCAATAAATCATGTTTTAAGAATAAGTCATGTTTTAAGACATCTCCCAGTGGTCCCCTCTCTCTTAATATCCCCATACTCTTCAATGTTGTCCCCACTGTAAATGGATGGCAGATTGTTTGGGCTGTGATTAAATTAGGCAGGCACAGGTGGCATCACCTATTGTAAATTTGTCAACTTTTACGTCTACAGCAGCAGCTGCTCTTTTTTTATCTTTTAATAACTCAACAAACAGGAGAGGGAAAGGATGCTGAGACCTCCAGGTGGATCACATGAAAGAGTCCCACAGGTTTCAGATAGTCAGGATGTTCCCCATGTCATTTTTCAGTGACAGATATCTCTCTGCCCTGGTCCCCACAAGGAGATTTTGGGGTGAAAAGGCATTAAATCAGCAGCAGGGAAAAAATGCTCTACAGTGTTCACTTTGCCTTCAATTTAGATTTGGTTAATGACCTAGGAAAATTTACAAAGCTCTGTAACACAGTGTGCTGGTTTAGGGAAGAGACAGGTCCCTTAGACACAGTGTTTCTCAGTGCTTTGGAAGCAATAATCCTTAGATTCCATCACTACTTTAGTTAACACAGAAATTAATCAGCTCCTATTCTTATTCGAGCCTTTTCACAGAATCATGTACATATAAAGTAAATTATATTTCTGAAATTTTTGTCATATTAGTTCTTTTCTAAGTGATCAGCATTCTAGCTTCATTTATTCTTCAGAAATTACTACTACCAATAATCATTTTACAAGGTGCTAGAAAATTTTTAAAAGTGTATAATATGTGTATTTTGTAAAATTTGTCTTAATGACATAGCATAGGTAAATCTGCATCCGTAACAGGACTCACACTACTTTGGTAAAGTTCTCATTCTTTACAGTTATTTGACATTGAGTTGTTTTCTGATCCAGCTGAAATAATGTTATTTTCATTTTAACATTAACAAATTATAGTTTTCAGTTTGATTTCCACTTCCTATTAGCAATAACACCATTGTCCCCCTTTTGACCCTCAAACACATTCATTGTACAAAAGATGCTGTTTAAAATTCAGACCAAAGTTTGATATAATAATATGAGCCTACAATATTGCCCAGCAATATGATTTGTGGACTAGCTTATTATTATTCATTAATTGCTATGCCATGCTTTAAAATTTTCTTAGAATTATTTAGCAGTGCAAAGAAGAGATACAGCAGAACTAAGGAAGGACCCACATGTCTTAGATCTCATCTTTTTCTCCAAGTTATACCAGGTAGTTTAACAAAAGATGTTATGTCTCACCATAAATATCCTTATCCTTTGAAAGGGACTGGAATTGTTTTTTTCCACTGCTTTTGAAACACAGTTTTACCCAAGCAGCTTGATTGAGGCAGTATGTAAAGCACAAATTAAGATGAAAATTCAAATATTTTACTGTGAACAAAAAATAAAGAGTAATGGCAAGGAGCTGACCACAGAAAAACAGGGAATGCATTGGTAACCAATCTAAGGAAAACTTCCCAGCAGAAGAAATACACAGATAAACTCACTGGGAATCACTCTTGTGTTCAATGCCACTAAATCAGATATCAGATTAAAAATTGAACAGCATTTTACTTGTGGTCTATAAAGTGGATGAAGCATTGGTTTCATGTGATGATGATGAGAATGATGACAGTGATGATGATGAGGAGGATCCTTACGGATATTTCAAGATAAGCATGGCTTTTTTGGATGGGAAAGCAACCTACTATTTCTCCAAATAAATATCTCTGAAAAGATGTCACTCTATTGTCAGGCAGACATTTACTTGTCACCTGTGGCAAATAAATACAGCATTTTGTCTCTGCCACAAGGCAAAACTGGAGTTAGCCAAACATTAGAGAAGTGCAGACACTTGCATATAAACCCCCCAGATCCAGCAGCAAAGTGCTTTGAGAGTGAGATAAGAAGTGATAGATTTTTTTTTTTTTAAATGGGAATATCTACTTGATATGGGACTTAAAATTACAGGGCAGTGAAGAGATATGAACACCTACAGAAACTCAGGCCCATTAATATATCACACGTGGTCTTTTGAGCAGCTCTGGGAACTCATGCTCCTGTGGGATCCCTGTTTTGTGTCATAAGACATGGCGTTTTTGATCCAGCCATAGGAATTCAAGATGTACATTTGCTCTGCTGTGCCTTTGCACAGCCAAGTGTCCAAGGAAATGCATGAGTGCCTGATTATTACCTTTAAACACAAGGGTATATGATAGAGGCCAGACTGAGGCCTGTGCAGACCAAGGGGGTTCTCATTTACTGCAGGTCTTTAGGTCAGGCTGTCAGTGTGCTGACATTTCTGGTATTTGTCCTTTTTAGGAGTGCCATAGGTCCTACAGTCCCATAATTAATGAATAGTTCTGATTTCCTTGGGCAGGGGAGAAAGATGTTTCTTGGTTATAGACAAAGACAAAAGAGCTAAACCTTCAACACCATGAGCTCCAAATTCACTCACTGAGTCCAAACATGCCATTTGTAACTAATTTTTGTGACTTCATATAAATTCAGCTGGCCTGTTTTACAAGATATAAATAGTTCCTGGCTTGTTGGCGGAGCAAAGAGGTGCTACCCTTGATGAGAACACACAGAGGCAGGAAATCTAAGGGTGAGTACAGATAAAAGAATAAATAGGATGAATTGGCCAGTAAATAAGGCAGGTTGGAGATCAGAAGACTCTTTCAAAATATCAGAATAATGATTATAAAATCCTCAGTCTGGAATAGCTTGCTTTGATAACAGAGCATTTTTTGGTTTTGGATAATGCTGTACAACCTATTGACTGTTATAGCACAAAAAGTGGATAACCCAAAAAATCTCCTTCAAGACTCCTGTTTCAACGTCGTCCCACAATAAAATTTCTGATAGGACATAGTTTTCATTTATTCAGAGATTTTAACTGAACTGTTCTGATTTAAAAATGCAATGTTGCAGACCAAATTCATTTTGCAAAAATGTACCAGGGCATTAGGTTTTATTCCAGTGCAGATTGAATATAAACATTTATGTCTGGAAAGCTGTTGCAAAGTCAAATTATCCTCTGGCCAGCTTTAGCTGAATATAATATACACAGGTGGTTCTTACCTGCTTCTTTGAAAGCAGGCACAAATGACAGAAAAATCACCAAAACTAACACTGACTGCAATTACAGGCACAACCTGGAACCATGTGCACTGAGAATTTCCATGCCAGTTGGTGGTCTCAGATTGATTTCCTGTTTCTTTCATTTAATTTTATAATACTCAGACATTTTTAATTTCTACCTGTTGCCAGATATATTAAGAGATTTTTTGTTAGGTTTTTATCCTACCTGCAAAGCTATCAGGGAATCAACAGCAAAGCTCATGGATTCTGTGTCCCCATTCAACAGTTCTCTCACTGACACCCTCAGTTTGTGCTGTTTATCTATATATTTCATTCTCTCACTTTTTTCCCTCTTTGCTGTCATCCATCCAGCACAATGCTTTCTAAACAGTGATGGATCATCACACAGACAAGTGTTTCATTGATATTACCTCTGTGGCTGGTATTTGGAAGCTTTCAATCTGCACTTTAAAAAGTCCCAGAGTTAATTAGGCTCCCTGCCTCTCCAGGGCTTACACATCTTTTTCCATTCCCATAAGAGACTTCAGAGGTAATTTGGAAAAAAAACCTGGTGCAATTTTTCAAGGTCAACTTTGATCCAGTTTCTTGCCTTGTTAGTATCGATCAGTGCTCCCGGTCTAATGTCACTTTTTTATTTGTACACTTTTCTTAGTGTTCCCACCTCTTGGTCATCATGTCAGTACAAAATGTGGACAAGTTTAGGCTTGGCACTGCACTTCCATTTGTTGTCCTGCTTTTGCACTGCTTCAGTCTATCCTACCCAATTTTTGGCCCCTTAACTATGCCAATGTTTAATCCAGCTGAGAATTCACCATTAGACTCGTGCTTACTAGTTCTGTACATTTACTTTGTCTTTTTCTATGCAGTGAATCCTTTGGAAAAGCCACAATATTTTTAATATCTAAGTTTCACCAAGCTGTGACCTGCATTAGCACACTTCTAAGGATGGTGACTGGGACCTTAAAGGAAGGAAATTTCCCTGTAAAGACAAAAAGATGTGACCTTCAATATTTCTAGTGAAACACTCAACTGAGTAAGGTCTTATCCTCTAAGGATGTGAGTGGACAGGACCATGACAGGAGCATCTCTGCTACAAACCAGTTCTAGAACACAAACCTAAATGCAGCAAAAATCTGCAGCTCATGTTGCTCCAGACAGGGCACTGATGGTAGCCCTCTCTGTGCTTATCAATAAAGAGGAGCTGTACAAAAAACCACAGATGCTGACCACACAGTTTATTTCCTCATCTGAAGAGACCTGGGTCAGTTGTACACGTTCTGCTCTCTACTTGACTGTTTTGATCCTCTGGCAATCACAACAGCTCCGTAACACAGCTTTGCCATCCCTGTTGGGAGCTGCAGCCTAGAAATCTGCTCACATGTTTCTTTGGATGCTGTTGATGGGGGAGTTTCTGTTTTATATCCCTGAGATAAAGTGATAAATGCAATTTTTGGAAAGATGAGAAGGACCTCTTGATCTAAAGATTTCAGAAAGCAGCAAATTAGTCCAAGGTATACACACTAATTGTAACTGCAAAATAAAATCTGTTGAAAGGAGAATTTAAAGAGGCACAGTATTTGCATCCACATTCTGCAGATCCAAGAACATTTTGCAGTGTTACTGCCATTATTCCAAGAAATGCATAATATTAAGTATACATTATCATACACAGATAGGCTGAGCAGAGTTGAAGTCAGAAGTTTTAAGTAGAAGAGCTCCATCCATATATTTCTCAGAGATATATTTCACAGACCTTGAAATATTGAAAAAAAACCCCATAGGATTGGATATTAAATGCTTAATAATAATCTTCATTAAATAAATTTGCAAGTACTGACAGGCAATGTGGAGTATATACGTGTATGCAAGGCTGCAAATAACAACAAAGAGGAAACTCTTAATCCAAAAATGAAATCAGATAAAAATAGTGAGATGGAAGCCAACCATCATCTTTACAATTCCCATTTTACACCTGTAGTTTGAAGGCCAGAAGCAGTAACATGGTGTTTGTGGCTGTGTCAGTCTGAGGTGATGCTGAAAGTTGAGCTCACGTATTGAGGATATAGACCTTGTATTTTGTCCTTCAAATTTGCCCTTGACTGGAGCCAGAGAAGCTGCAGCCTCCTCAGCAACTTCAGGCTCTGACTTCCTTGAGTTTTTCACGGGCTGCATGGAGCTCTTCCTTCCTGTCCAGTGGCACTAGTTCAGTAAATGCACAGAAACAGATGGAGAGCCACATCAGCTCAGCCTCGAGGTAAATCATTCAAGTAATGAAAGAATTATTTCTAGGAATATAGATTCATCTAAGACCTCTCAGTCATCTCCCATCTGCAGAGACACTCCCAGCAGATGCACTTACAATATCCTTGTCTGCATTTTAAAAGCAGTTAAAAATTGAGCTAACACATGATATAGTTGCTGCAAAATTGCATTATGAATAATTAAACTAAAACCGCTTTTCCCCCACTGCGGTCCATTACAGAGTTCTTCCTTTTCTTTGATAAAGACAGAATCAGAAAAGAAAAAAGCATCAGAATGGGGGATACTTCTGATGTGGGATCATATTGCTAGAGCAGATTGGTGGCAAATCTCCAGCAGAGTGCTATAAAAGTCTTACTCGGGGGTTTCCTCTTGATAAGTTGTCTGCAATAAGAGGTTTTTTTTGCAGCAGAACATTGGGCAGTGGCATAAATTCCCCTGCAGTGCTCTCAGGCAAAAAGCACAGGAGGATCATTTCCACACATGATCCCACTGTGATACTATATTATGTAAGAAGGCACTTTGTGGAAAATGGAAATAATCTTTTAGGATCTAAGCTTGCCTGCTTATACATTAACTTCCCCAGGGAAACTGAGAGTTGGTGACATTAATTTAAACCATTTAAGATCCAAAAATTGACAACTGGGAAGGCTGGTATAGGTAAATATTAACTCTTTCTGTTGAGCTTTGCTGCACTGTCAGCTTTCCAAATCTTAAGTGTCTAGTGAAAAGTAGTCATAAGCTCCCTGCTTTCCGTTTGAGACAGGAAATCACCTCCAGAGAGTGATTTATTCAGTGCATAATCAGATGTCTAAGACAACTATGACCTCTTTTGGAGATGCCTTTCTCTACTGTTCCAAGGAGGACTGCATACCAGCCAGTTGGTCTGATAACTTTGTGCAAAAGAGTTCCTATCCCATAAATCAGAATGAATTCATACTCCGTAGTTCTCTGTATCAGCTGACAGCATTTCAAAATAGTGATTTGCTTTTATTTTTCTCATTTTTCCTTCATTATTTTAGTAGCAACCTGTGTGCCTCTTCCCCTTCAATGCTCCTCACTCTCTTTTCATGACTGCATTAGTGGTAGAATAAATTTCAATCTGTGTATGTAAAAAGATTACTGGCCCTAAAAAGGAAAACAAGATGATAGAAAATACTTTTGTACATGGTACTTAGATTTTGTATTGTCTCCTCATTGGTAAAGCAAACCCTCCAGGCTTCTTACCCCATAATTAGTTAAATACCCAATTATGCAGGATGTTTAAAAGCACACATATCTTCAGGTGCACCCTACAAAGTTATCTTTTTGGAATAAAAAATAACAGTAATGGAAAATGAAGAAGAATTATTCAGGGAAAATGTGGAAGATTAAACCAAAAGGATGATATCCAACCTCTGGAAGGAAGAATTTCTAGAGTCATCGAGTCTGAATTGTGAGAGGACTCCAGCCTGGTTTTAAGCTGATGTTTGGAAAAGCCACTGCTGGACAGCAGGATTTCCTGCAATACCAGGAGAATTTTTTACCTTTGGAGTCAGGAAATCTTTCTGCTCCGGCATTCCAGCGGGTGACAGTATCACTTAGATGCACTCTGACAGCCTCTGAGAAACAATTTGGAAAACTTCCTATCAAAAGATTTCCAGTGTGCTGCTCACTGCACAAATCCAAGAGCCATAGGATTTCTGGCAGGTTTCTGGGTTGGGCTTTTTTTTCCCCACAAATAAGCATTTCATTTTCTTAAAAAGGGATATTTATCCTAAAACGTGTGAATTTCAGCACTTCTGCTCACAGTAAGTTGTTCAACCCAGGCCCATCACAGATGTAAGTTGTCTTGCTCAGTAACACACAAAAGTAATACACAAAAGAAAATAACACACACACAAAAAAAAGTAAAAAAAAAGAAAGTAACACAAAAAAGCCTCCAGCTTCCAATCTGTTCCTTTTCTTTTGAGTACCCTCTGCCTGTTTATCAGATCTGTCAGGCATAAAGAAGTCACTGGATGCCACAATATTGGCTGCTTTGACAAAAGACACAGGGTCATGTGCAAGCTGTAAAACCCTTCTGAGATCCTGTCTTGGGCTGGAGTTTTACACTGATTTAGGAAGGTGGCCAGAGGGAAGCCATTCTCAGAAAGTCATAAGAGTCAAGGAATGAAAAAGCCCAAATGAATCACCCAGTCCATTGCTCTGAAAGCACAGGATTGCTTGTGGAATACATTTAAGCCTCATCTAGTTTGGAGGATCACCAAGGCTGACACTTTCCTCCCAGGGCTCACAAAGGTGAGCAAATTCTCTCAGCTTAGCCATTCCTGGGCTGGGTGAGACACGGTGGCTGCCTCTGTGTGTCCTATTAGTCAGACTATCATGGATTCATTCAATTTAGCTTTAGTCCAATTATCTCAGGTTAGCTACGACCTAAAAACCTCCACAGACAGTTAAGGTGCCTACAGTGACGTGCAATACTTTGACAGTGGATTCCAGCCCTCACAAAGCTGTTATAAACTGGATTTTCCTAATAATCTCTCATTTTCTTACTTTTGTTTGTTTTGCAAAGTAAGTTTAGGTAGCTGGTTGTGAAGGTTTACAGTTCCCCTCTCTCAAACAGGTACAGATCAGCTCTACTCAAAGCTGTATTAACTTGGCCCTTGCAGAGCCACGTGTCAGCCTGGCAGCAAATTATTTCCTGCAGGGTATTTTTGTTAGAGGGGAGTCATAATGAAGCTGGAGAGTTTCCACACAGGCTTAACTTCTCTCCCAATAGTAAAGAGAAGGAGCAGAGCAAACCCAAAATTTGAGCATTTCTATGTGTAGGCGTATTTATTGACTGTATGAAGCACATTGACTCTTTCTCAAGTATAAACAGGGAGTTATCCCCACTTGATAGAGTTTTCATAGGTTAAATATCTTTTCCCTGTCTAGATATGTATTGCAAAATACCACAACAACAACAAAAAACCTCTTTTCTGAGGAATTTAAAAGTACTGACCCAGTGCTTTCTGGGAAAAATGATTTCCATTTAAAAAAGTATTTTTCTACAGGATGTACCGTATCTGCTGAAGTATTCAATGTCACAGGTATTTCATATCTTTATCTGGAAAATATTGACAATTCTTAAAGATTATAGTATAATTTTTATTGAATGTTAGTTATCATGATTAAGACTTTTCCATCTTTATCAAAAAGACATTATTTGCTCCACCTGAAAATTCAATACATAATATTATTTCAATAATAATTTAATAAAAAATATTGACTACCTGCAAAAGAACAAAAATGAGTTTTGAAAAACAAAATACAAATACTAGTTTTTCCTCTGTTCTCTCAGAAGGCAGTAGTTTATCACAACAAGAAAAAAAATGGTGTCACTAGGAAATAATATAGTGTTGGTAGATTCCTCCTGAGAGGAAATCTTCACAGTATATAGCAGGTAGTCATATAAATCTGGCAAAATATGAATAAATGGATGGTAAAGTGAGTAAAAATCCAATATATAAAAAAAGAAGATCTAGAAGATTCTGCAAATATTGAATAACTATGAGTCTATATGATGACACAGTTTAATGATTTTGGGGGTAAGACAAGAGTTCACCGGGTCATTTATTTTGCTGCTTGTTTTTCTCTTTTTTATATATAATACCTCTGCTGTTCCCAGGAGAGCACAAATATTAAAATACCACACCAATAAGTAGCAGAAGATCAAGCTTGCCAGAAACAGTGTATAAATCAGGACCTGGGACCTGTGTGCAAATTTTGGAGGATGAAAATGTATAACAAAGCATCATGGGGGACATACATTTTATTGTTCAGGTTTTCAAACAACAAAATTCATCAAGTCCATAAATATCCCATCAATAGTGTTTCTAACTGTAGGAGAGGGGAATACAGATGACCTCACCCCTGCTCAGTAACAGCTGTGTTAATACAGCCTGGCCCCTGATGAGTTACAGCTATATCCAATAAAGATAAATGTGATAAAAGGAAGTGAGTTTGCCAGTGAGGGGAGGGTTATGAATGGGAGAGGATGAAGAAGGATACCGAGGAGAGAGAATCCCTGCTGTGAGGTCAGTCTGGGTGTGCACTCAGAGCTGTTGTTAGAACCTGCAGTCACAGTCTAGCTGGGTAAAAGCTGCACTCAGAGTCTGCAAACTGATCCCTGCAGTCAGAGTTGAGCAGGAAATAACCAGCAGTCAGAGGCTGCAAGGGAAACCTCCAGCAGGAGCTGCTGCAGGCAGAGTCAGTGAATGGTTGGAGTCAGGATGGCTGAGCTGTAAAGAGGAATGAACCAGGGCCCTTTTCATGCTGGGATAAACAAGGAGTCTGTGTCTCTGCTCATTTCTAGCCTCTAATAAGAGGGCTGCTGCAGCAGCTAACAGGAAGAGAAAAACCAGTATGGAGGTGTTTACCCTAGGGAAGAGGAGGCTTGGGGGGAACTTCCTGCTCTCCACAAACACCTGAACAAAGGTTGTAGCCAGGTGTGGTTCAGGCTCTTCTCCCAGGAAACAAGTGACAGAACAACAGGAGTAAGTCTCAAGTTGTACTAGGGGAGTTTTAAATTTGATATTAGGGAAAATTTCTTCCCTGAAAGTGTGGTCAAGCATTGGAACAGGCTGGTCAGGGCAGTGTTGGATTTGTTGTCTCTGGAAGTGTTCAAAAAATGTGTAGATGTGGCACTTGGGGGCATGGTTTAGTGGTGGACCTGGCAATGTTATGTTAATAGTTGGACCTGACACTTTGAGAGACTTAACTATTCTATTAATACAGTGAATTCCTCTTCTATGTATTATTTTGAAATACTCTCCAAAAATGGTTATTTTGCTTACCTTCACCCTTGTTAATTTGAAATATTTGTGGCAATATCGTCTCAAAATGAAGACATTCTCCAGCAGTGCTTGATTTACAGGTGATTGTGACAATGAAACCACTGGGTGTTTCAAAAGAATGGAATGGATCCAGAGGAAGGAACTTTGTGGCACCTGGACAGCAAAGGTCCAGATCAAGTGACAAGCTGTTGTCATTCACATAATTCAAATCCTTACCCTTGGGCTGATGAGGTAATAAATAAAAAGACCCCATGACCTTAAATCAGTTTTTATTGGAGTACTCTGAAGCATTTGCTTTCAGGATCTCATTTTTATTTCATGTGTTTTGGAGCCTCAGCACCATCTAACTGGATGTGAACCTATTAGCGCATGGCCCATGAGCTGCAGCACTCGTGCAGTGGCAGATGTTCTCTGCAGTCCTTAGAGAAGGCAGGTGTGGAATAATCTCTCTCTGCCTCTGCTGGTCTCAGCCTGCTCTGTAACACCAGTGAAAAACTGACTTGTGGCAGCAAACAAATAGTAATTATTTTCCTCCAGCACTGATGTTTTTGGTTCTGGGGTAATTTTTTTTGCCTGGAATGAGCTATTTGATGCTAAATATCTTTGCCAACAATACAGAAATGCAACTGTCTCCTGAATTTATGTATTTTGTTTTATTGCAGTACAGGGCAATTAGTTTTACCCTTTATTAGGGCCTTGTGTCAAATGTTCCTTCTTTTCATCAACCCCAAACCTGTCACCTTTGGAATTCACTGGTTGCCTCTTTGTGACTGTATTATGGAACTTGGGACTTCAATCACCATTTCCCAATCACAAACATTTTTATTAAGTTCCAAGCTGCTAAACTGCTTGCAAAGGTAACTAATGGCAATTTTACATTTCCTTTTCTATAGAGAAGATTTCTATAAATATTTTTATTGCTCTGTGATAGGTGCTCTCTCTGGGGCTACATTACCCTCTTGGGCTTTTTTTTTTTTTTTTGAAGTGAGACCAGTAGATCAGAGAAGGCTGGGCTTCTTGAGCTGTATAATGAATTATGTCATATTGTTTTCTGGCTGGCTGGCCATGCATTTAACATCCTGTATTCTCTTGGGACCAATCCAATATCCATTGAACAGTGAACTGCCTCTAGTGGTGCCCAGAGATCTTGCCTGAATGAAGCTGTCACTATCACTCCTTTCTCAAACTGCATAACTTATGCTTTTTTGCCATCAAATTTCATTTAGTATTGAGAAATTGAGTTTGGAGAAGATACCTCCAGATTTCTTCTTCTTTGGATTTGATTGCTATGAGTAGTTTCTTTTCTCATATGCAGGTCTTAGTGTCCTGCTGTGCACCCTAATTTCCATGTCTTCTGTAGAGACACTATTTATTTTGGGGGTATGTGACACTAAGAGATATATTTCAACAAATATTGAATTTTGTAAGGGAATTTGCATATATTCTCTTGTTCCATCTGGGTTTTTTTTTTGATATGATAAATACATATCTCTCATCTGAGACTTTATTCTTAGCCCACAGTGCTTTCTACGCATCTGATGTATATCTTGTGTGAGAAGCTTGTTTTATTCTCATTTCTCCAGATTTCATAGTTATTTTATCAACAGCTGATTTGCTACACAGGCACAAATAAACACACACGGTGGAACTGCAAATTCCATAACCAGGGAAGAGCAGAGGAGTTTTCTGTGATCCAGGTTTCTTATGAAGCTGTGTCGCTTGCCCACAGTGCTGCCTTCCCTGGAGATCTGTCAAACCAATAATATGTCCACATAAAGACAAGTAAATGTTGTTCCAAACTCAAAGGACCTGGTCCAATGCAATCAGTGCTAACTCTCATTAATTTCAGTGGACATTGAATTTGTATCTCCAATTAAACTGCATCTCATTTTCACCCCTTTTAAGAGTATGAGTATATTGTAACAGTAAAACTGGATCAGGAGTCCAGCTGTTAGTCCCTTCTAAGCACAGAAAATCATCTGAGTACCTAGTGCTATAGTCTGCCACTGAGATAATGACAATTGGCAATAAGAGCAGGATGCACTTCGCAGAACTCTTGATTTTGTAAGCAGATCTCTCTGTGAAAGACACGTATAGAAAGCTTGATAAATATTCTAGATAAGTAGTGAGAATAATCACTTGGAAAAAAGAAACTTTCAGTGTTAATGCACAAGCAGAGAAGGAATCCCTGGCCTACCCTATCCAAAATATTCAAGATCCTCATGCTGCTACATTAAGCAAAACAAATTATGCATACGTTTGCTGGGGTCTGCCCTGGTTTGCCTGCCTTAAGGCCAGTATAATTCATCTGTTAAACAAAAGAAATCATTTGATCCATAGGCACTCATTAACAACCTGAAGCTGATTTAACTGTTAAAGCACTTTTGAGATTGAGGGCTCTGAAGTGCCAGAATTTTAAGATATAAACCTTTCTAATGTCTTTTGAGTTCACTACAACCAAAAACTTTTACTCAACAGATGTCTTCCAGAGACTACATTTCACCATGGCCTCACTGCACTGCTTGAGAATGCAGCACCATAATTATGGGAAACTCCTGAATATTTTGTAGGTGTTCTTCCCTAGCCTATCCTTTCCCTTCAACATTCTGATTATTACATAAAGTGTGATAAAACATATTTGTCTTCTTAGAGAAAAAAGAATGTGAGAGTTCTTTGCTTTTGCAGACCTCTATATGTTACATTAAAATGAAATATTAAAGTTTACATGACTTAAAGCTCTGCAAGTTAAAGGAAACAAAGAAGCAGAAATCACATTTTGCCTCACGTAGCAAACAGCAGAAACAAACAACATGCAGTGCACCAGTTTTGCCATCCCTCCAAAAAACAGATCAATAATGAAAATGTGCTTCATTCCTATGAATCACTATTGCTGCAATTTATTTGGATATAAAATCCATATTTCAGTCAGGCAATGAGACAAGGATGCTTCTTATGGACTGGGTGAGGTGCTGTGGGTCTGATCATGGAAATGTAATTTTATGCACTCTACTATGGGTCATACCTCTCTGTCATCCAGTGCTCCTTAAAGCAGACATCAGCAATAAGTAAAAGGCAGTGAGCAAAACTCACAGCAATATTTCTCCAAGGTACTTGGTGAACAGCAGAGGCCTCTAGGAAACAGAAATTCAGTGACCCATTGCATAATTCTTCTCTGAGATGCTTTTCCAATCCTTTACTCCTTTTCCTCTTTTTTCCTTCTGGTGATTTGTTTATAATTTCTCCTATTTCCAGAAGTTGTAGCACCCTTCTCAATATCAACCTACTACATAGATTTTTAAAAGTTCAAAGCTCCACAATTTATAACCCTAGAACTACTGCATAATATTATTAAGACAAAAACACAGATGAGATCCCTACATTCTAACTGATTATAATCCTTGTCATAATCTTTCCCTGGGCTTCTTTCTGGAGATTAAAAAAAAAAGCTAACACCACTAATGCTACTTTTATATTCCATAGCTGTAGTTAAAGAGCTGCAGAGAGATTGTTAAAATAGTTATCCAAGCTGACCAGGAGAGACACAAAGCTGACAGTTCTGCAGTTATTTTATTATTTATGCCAGCACTTCATTATGTTTCTTAGGAAATAATCTCATTTTCAGCAACAAAATTCCACCTTGGGAGGCCTGAGCACTTCTGAAATTCTGTGAGATTCAGCAAAGTCACAGCAGATGTTGCTGCACTAAGTTTAAAACAAACTCTCTGAATGTAATTACACATTAGGCTTCAAAGCAAGAAGCAACTACTGTGAGTAGTTAACATTAAACTTTCCCAGTGAGTGTTTTATTCCATTTTTTTACATATTTTTCAGAAGATTATGGGGTTCTCCACCAATGGAAACAGGAAGATGGATTAGAGGGACACCAGTCTCCACAGTTACCTGCTTCAGCTGCTCTGTTGATTTTTTTTTTCTGTTCTCTCAAAGCTCAGTATCTTCAAAATTAGGGTTTAATATTGCTCCTATCTCAGTATTTTCCTTGGCTGCTTAACATGAACTGCTGTTGTGGAAACTCCAAATACAATAATAGTTTTGTCAGAAGTTCACCTGCAGGAGCTCTGGAAACAGAACCTGTAAGGGGTCATCAAGGAAAAGGCTGGCAGACAGAATTCAATATCACCTCTTCTTCTCGGTTCTTCAGAAACATGATCAAAGGGTTTTCTTCTAATATCTTTATAAAATATATTTTATTAGCGGTTACTAAGTCAAGCTACGTTTGTTATCACATGGTATTTTGCTGCTTCCATTTACTGATTGGTTGGTTACATTCTATAAGCAATAACTTACCTTTTTATGCAACAAAATCTTTCACAGAAACTCTTCACTTTCCACAGATATTTAGTTTTTCTTCTGCTTTTAAAGGTAACTTTATTAAGCCTGTTAATGCAGTCCAGCTCAGTACATGAAACCATTAGGCATTTTTCATCTGCTGAAAGCCAGCTGTTTGGTAAAAGGATAACCTAGAATTTTCTGAAAGAAATTTTTAAATTATTTTCCTTTTTAAAGAAATTTTCTTTTTTAAAGAAAATGAAAAAAAAAATCAACTTTTAGTGTTTACTTAATACTTGAGTTCCTCTTCTCCTTGCTGAGCATTTTCCCCAAACTTGCAAGCAGTGCAAGCTTTTACAGGTAGAAACCATGCCTGGTGCCTCGCTGCTTAACAGATACCAATAACTATGAAAACTCTATTTGACATTGCTCCCAGAAACACAAAAAATGTTTACATTGTTAAATGCTTAAATTGTAAAGTGTTTAATTTTGATAAATTAATTTAACAAAAAAATGTTAAAAAATGGGGATTCTAAAGTTCTGATTCTTCAGTGACATTCCTGTTTTTCCTTTGTCTAAGTACCAGGAGATGTTGAAGGGATACCATCCCTCCTCTTCTTCTCCCTATATTCCTGCTTTCATTCCACTCCACCCTATTTTTATGCCAGCAGGAAAAACTGTACAGCTTGAGGAAAAGCTGGAAGTCCTGAAAATCGGTATGTCAAGCATGGGGTTAGTTTTCAACGGATCAGATTTTTATTTGACCCTTAAATAATTTATCTGGTCAAAGATGTTTTATAGATTGAATAAAGAGCACACCTTGCCTAAGTCTAGATTGTTTTCCAGTTCTTTCTGGAACTGGTTCTGCACTGGTTACATCCAAGTCATTTGCTGGGACTAATGTATGGTCCTATATACACATTAATATTGATCTTTTCATGTTCAGGGCCACAGCTAAAGCTGAGGCTCTTTGACAACATCCCCTTTCCTTGCATCAACACTATTTTCAGTCTCCTGCCTGACTCTACTTTCATTAGTTTGTTGCAATGTCAGTCAACAGAAATGCAAGAAAGTGTGTTTGAGCTGTCTTCATGTATTCAGATCTGCAAACTCAGTTTTGAAGCCCATCCCAGCGTGCAATTTGGTCCTTCTTTCGAGAGCTCCCAGAGACATCAAAAGACTGGAAGAACTTTACATCTTTTGCTGCATGGTTTTAATTTTTGACAGATCGAATAAGAACAGTTTCCCTTAAACATTTGAGCAATTCTTCCACTTGGTGCTTGACAGGTTGGTTTTTTTTCCTTGACTATCAAGTACTTGTCTTTCTAAAGCAACCTAGAAAACAATGTGTCAAATATAAATGAGCAGCCATAAATCTGATCAGAAAACCCAGAGAACTCAAATTAAGTAGTGGATTTCATTGATGAGATACCACCATCTAATTGCAGACAATATTTTGGGAAGGTTTGCACAGGCAAGTGGGCATATTCAGGACTTGAAAGACAACAAAAGCTTCTCAGCAGATCAAGTTACAAATTGCACTACAGAATTGATGGATAGAGCTAAGTCAGCTTCTTCACAAACATCTCTTCACGCTAATTTATTGAGTTTTTTTCTCCCATTAGATCTTGGTGTTTCTCTTTTTGCAGAAAGTGAAATCATTAGCATTAATTGGTAAATTAACATGACTTCCTCATTGTCTGTTTTGTGTTGTGTGCAGTCTCTCTTGAATACAGAAAACATTTTATTTTCCTCTGTTAAATTACTGATTTGTGCCTAAAGTGCTTCCTTTGTCATTTGAATTGAATGCTGAAAGTAACTTGCTGAAGGGTTGAAAGTAACCAGGAAAATCAGGATTAGGGATTTCAGACTCTATCTTTGCTCTGACACTGACTCACCAGGAGTCATTTCCCCTCTCAGCCATTACACCTCTAAAGAACATGAGCACAATTTTGCTATTTCTTGTGGGCATTTAAAAAAGTATAAGCCAATATAAACAGCATTTTTAAGACCAAAAGAAATGACTGCTTTTACTATTAGATAGCAGGGTTTAGTTTGGTCTTAATTTGTTCCCAGCTTTTATTCTGCATATATGAACTGACTTGTTAAACTGTCATAAATAGTTTACATCTGTTTATTCTCATGATTTTGGAAATCACTGCATGGACCTGGGCTGTGATCTAAAGCTAATTGAGACCTGTAGAGAAATTCTTGCTGACAAAAAAAGCGGTGGCATGGATCAGGCTCTCAGGGAGTCAATATAACTCTCTTTTGAAATATTTCTTGTAAAATAATGTTATCCACCCATTCTTTCACAAGCCTTCCTGGCCACAGCATGGGGAATCTTTAGTCTACTGAGATAAGAGCAGACACCAAACACTGTGAAATTTTAATCCTGAAAAGAGAAAAATGAAAACAGAGGCAGAAAAGAAACCAAACCCAATGGGATGGGAAATGACAGAAAGTAGTTCACCAGCCACAATAATGAAAAATACAAGTACAATTAGTTGTAAAATAAAAAGTTTTAGTCTATAGTAATCTGACCTTTCAAAATTCAAGGCAAAGATGGAAAATAGAAGTTAACCCTGGAGAGAGAATAAATTAAAAAGATAAAGAGGCAAAAATTTTAAAACTTAATTCTCTTTTTCCCCTAGCTGATATTCACTTGAATAAGTCTCCTCACTGCTCTTTCATATTCCATTATCTTCTATATATTTCCAGTTAGGGCACACTATTTGGCAAGAAATAAATGATTAGTATGAATTCCCATTTAGTTGCTTCTTCTTTTAATTAAAAAAAAACCCCAGCAAAACCCAAAGATGCTCCTTCCTTTGAATAATCCAGTTACTTAAATGCATGTTTCTGTATTGACAAAGACTGATTGCTTTCCACTACATTATAGAGTGCTAAGAGCTTTCATATTCCCCAGCTTCACTGAATTTTGAACCTTTTGACTGTGTTTTGCCAAGGCAATTTCTGTGCAGTGGGTCTGTTTTAATCAGAACAGGCATTTTGCCATTCACCATTCACACACATTTCTCTTTGACTTTGTACATCTCCAAAGACAAAATTAAGCTCTTCAAAAATGCAGTAAACTGGCTCTCCAGATGTGACAGATCCAATTCAGATTAGGCAAAACCACAAAGTTTATTTACTGTTACACACTCTACAGAAGGAGAGATTTAGATAATGGAATAGATTACATCTGTAGATATGGAAGAGAGATGCTATATAAGAGTTACAGAAAACACAAATATGCAATAGGCAGATAAAAACCAGCTTTTTTTCTGACATCTGTGTTCTGTGGGGATGTTGTGGGGAGCGGAGGAAGGTACATCCACCCCAGATATAATATTTTATCCCCAGTGGTGCTCCCTGGGGCTCAGGAAATGATTTCCAAAAGCCTTGTGGATGCAGGAGCCCTGGTACAGCGCCCCCATCGTCCATGCAGATGGGAATGGTACAAAACTCACTGTAAGGCCAAAGTCAGGTTTAAATCTGGACAAGGCAGGTGCATCTCCCATGGAAGGTATTAAGCCAAATGCAGTGGCAGTGTGGGCAGGGAGGAAATCACTCCTGCAGTTATTTTGCTGTGGAATTTAGCCCAGAAGTTAATTGGGAAGCAGCACCTGCCCAAATCTGCTCTGAAAATTCCCCAAGATGCACACAGAAAAACAACCTTAGTAGACACAGGAATTTATTTCTACTGCTGCTGTTTCACTGGTCACCTTCCAGAACAGGGCTTTGCCAAGGCAAGAGGAGTTAGGACAGAGACAGCAGATTTGGGTCCTACTTAATTCTGTTTCATGCTAATATTTCATATAAGCTTGTGAAAACTTTGGGGTTTTTGGCCTTGAAATGTCTGTCATGCTCAATACAGAGCCTGAAAGGAGGGGAGAATGCAACAAAACCCATCCCACCATCTGTTAGTACAAATCATTTTCCCAGCAAAGTGTTGGTTTGGTACGTTCTCTAAATAAAATCTACTTCTAAGCAATCTCAAATGTTGTGAACAGACAAGCTTATTAGCACTTGTCATATTTGATATAGAAAATACTGGAACTAATTTCCTCCTCTACACTGATAAAGTACTTGCAAAGAAGTCTGGAAATACAGCAGAAATTTGTGTCTTACAAAGGGAAGTTGTACTTCAGTTGTGTCATTTCTTTGGAAATCTCCACTGCCATGCAGAAAGAACCTGTAGTGAGTATCAAAAACACACAGTTCTCATCTTTTAGGCCTCTTGGAGCAAAGTGCAGATCTCTTTTCTGTACTTAGTGTTTTAGAAAGTCAGAAATTAGGAATACAGTTTTAATATTTTATAAAATATTATATAATATAAAATAGTTCAAAGAGCCTGATCTGGCACAGGACATTGTATAAATGGGATTAAATACTTCAGTATATGAGATAAATGGCCATGACCAGGAATAAGAGAGTGCAAGATTAATTCTCTGTCTAAAAGTTCAGAAGTCATGTTTGACCAGGTCTACCCTAACTGAATTTATCTTCCATAGCTTCCATTCCCTTCTTTGATCAGTCACATCTAGTGTTTTTCATGCTACTTTTTACTGAATTTCATCAAGACTAAGGTTCTTCACAGAGATGATTATTCCATCACTTATATATTTTATATGTAGAGCTACAGAATTGTAGCTAAACATATAAATTGGAGTTTTACTTTGGGTTTTTTAGGCATTTGTCTCTGAAAGAGACAACATTGCCCCTGAAATTCTCTCATTTTTTTTCTGGATATTTCCTCTACTGATAAAAAGCAGAGAACAGCTACACCATAATGAACTTCACATTTTACAGCACCAGAGATTGTCCTGCAATAAAATTCCATGGAGTATGAGCCATCCTCCTTTTTCCAGACATCTTTGATCCTCCAAAATTTCCAGGTTGCCAAATTTAATTATGGCGCTGCAGTTGTTCACTTTGAATGAGCACACAATAAACCATGACAATTTACCCTTGTCTGTCTAGAGAAAGACTGTGTCAGTATTTTGCAGTATAATTGCTCTATGGAACAATAGCATAATCACCCTTTATCTACTCTACAAACTCTTTAGAAGTGCTCACTGTACTCTGCTTTTCAATAACTGCCAGGACCTAATCAGAACTCCAATTGCCACATCTATACTCAAAAAGTTCTGCTAGCAAAGCTTTGCCACGTCATAGCCTGACAAAGTCACACCAGCAGCTGACTATTGGGCCAGGAAAACATCTTTTAGACAGAGTTGTGCTTTTCTAAGAAAAGTTCTGTAAAGTAACCTTGGGCTATTGAAACAGGCGGTGCAAAAACTTGGCAAAAAACACAAAAAGAAACAAGTGCAAGCAAATAAACAAAAATTCAAGAACTGTCTGCAACTGTGGTAGAAGTAAAACCAATCAGGACTTGGTTTTTAGCCCAAGAGCCAAAAAGCAGGAAACTACTCATATCCACATGCTTCAGTCTGCCCTCCTCCCTCCCAAAACTAAATGACCATATCCAAATTGCCTGTCTGGACTAGTTTTTAGTATTTGCTGCCACACACACCCTTTACAAATGGTGTCTGCTAGTTGCTATTGGCCATAAATATGATGTGAGCCGAGAACTGAACAGTCTGGACAATTATCTGTCATTTCTTGAGCCACACTTTATTTACCAGTATAGGTATATTTAGTGACTACATCTGCAGATGTATTTGAAAATAGCCTCACCAAATCATCTCTGGGGGTTAGGAATCTCTTCTGGACATGACACTTGAGGATAGCTATCTTATTGCCCTTATATATGCTCAGTAAATATGTTTATTTAGGATGAAACTGGTTTTTTATGGTCAATACAAATTTACAGTTAGTCTGCTTTGTCATTCTCTGTTGTGATTTTTTCTGTTTCCAATTCAAAGTATCACAGAGGTCAAAGACACCCAGATTCCACTCTCATTTTTGTATCAGAGAGTTTGTGGTAGCACCACTGATGCATTTTGACCCCAAGCAGGGAGATTTATGTTTAACTTTGATGAGGAAAAAAAAAAACAAAAAGGAAGAAACAAAAGGGGGAAAAAAAAGGGAACAAGCTGATTAATTAATTTTTAATTGAACTAATTTGCATGGAATTGTGCTTGTGGTAGTTCAGAAAACAGTCACCTCTGATTAATAGATATTGCAAAATTAGAAACACTAACAAGCTTTTTTTGTATAGCCCATTAATCTAAATAGTTTCTTCTAAGTCAAGCGTGTTTTACACAGACATTTTAATTTACGGACCTACTTGGACCACTGTTTACATTTCACAAAATTCAGCTACAAAATTTAGCTAACTGATATTCCCAGGAGAATTTAACAGCTTTTCATCCTCAATATAGATGATTAGCTTTGGTCAGGTGCCATACACCCACCCAGTCTCACCCTCCTTCTCCAGACATTGTTAGTTAGGAAAACACTTTCTCAATTTCATGACCTTTGTGTCATAATTCATGGTATATGTCTGAGCCACAGATATCGAAGAGATTTTAATTTTTTTTTTTCCTGGGAGAAAGGCCCACCATATTCTAGCATGAACTACTATCTATTTTGTATAAATAAATCATCTAGCATTAGTTTTTCATCAGGTGTTGTTTTGAGGAGGAAGAGTTCCTGCTGTTCCTTTGTAAGGGCTCAGGAGAGGAAAATGTGGAACCTGAGAAAAATTGAAGCAGAAAGAAAGGAATAGGTATATGAAGAATACATGAAATGCATGAAAAACTCTTTCTTAGGTTTAAAGTAGACTGCAGGTATATAGAGAGTGTTTTTGCCCTCATATTTTATGCTGGTTACTAAAGATCTATGTGTTTTAGGGCTTTGAAGATTTCATACTTCTCTCCTGCACTTTGAAAGCAAATTATAAGAAATAAGTGAGCAGTGAGTGGAAGCTGTGAATCAGAAAGATGACAGAAAGCCTTAGATGTGCATTGTCAAGACAAATGCCATTGTATTGTCAAGAATATGCAAAATATTGGCTCAGAACAGCTACTTTGAGTGACATAATCACTGTGCTCTATTTCTCCCACCTGGACAAGAAACTTCTCTTGGCTGCTCTGCTACTTCTTCCTCTGTTACTATTGATAACTGATTTTAGTAAGCATTAAAATTCATGCCAACACCTTGAAATAATGACAAATGTAACAAAAATATCTTCAGGCTCTGTGTTAGATAAGTTAACATAAATATTAGTGGATAGGTCTTGAGCCAGGGTGGATCAATGTGCCTTCCTTGGAGTCAAAGCGATTATGTGTAATTACACAACCCCAGCTCATAAGTCTTTCTTTTCCCCTTGAGGGATGGATTTTTTTCAAATATCTAAAAGAGGATGGGAACATCTTGTCTCACTATAAATATTCAAGGAAAGCCAGGTACCTGATACACACAGATGTCATTGCCAGTAGGTTCTTTGATGGTACAAGCTAGGGTGATCTGTTTGAATATCTGTATTTTCTGGGAAGCAACGGGATTCTCTCACTTCTTGTCTTACCCATACAAACCAAACCTCATTGCAAATAACTTCTGGGAGCTGAGCTGAACATATGTGCAGAAACAATCTCTGAAACCTTGAAATTTCTTCAGCTACCAGTAAAACACAGGGCTTTTGTCTCGTCTCCAAATATAATGTACAGTTCCCATTGATATGCTTGGCAGTGGGTACATATATCTGGAGGTAAGAAACTGGTGGAGTTCAGTCAAACTAATTACACAGAGTGTTGTTTACACAGTGATGTATTTCCCCAGTAACATGGTATTGAGAGTGGAAACCAAAATGCTGCACACTTATGGGCCAGCTATGCTGACTCCATAAATAATAAATAATTGTGTAGCAAAATTGATTGGACACTCTGTATGTACTATGCTGAACATCTTTGCAAGTATAATCAATAAATAATGAGATTTTTAAGTGTGGATTATCTTTCCTGCATTTGCTGTGTTGATCTCATTCTAAAAAGCAAATAAAGCAAATGAAAAACAACAGCAGCAACAAATATTATCTAGTTTTAAATTTAAACTGCTGGTTTTTCTTTAGAAATAAGAATCTGAGCAGCACTGTAGTTTAAGAATGCAGTAAAATTGTTTGTTTTGTAAGTTTTGTTTATCACAGCATATTAGATCTCTTGCTCTAATACTGTGGACACAGCATGCTGAATAGATGTCTTGAAGATTAAATGGCACCTGGAATATTTCCAGGACATCTGTTACATGATTTAAGTATGCCAATTCCTAGGAGTTACAGTGTAAAGTTTTTAATCACTTTGAAAATGTGACTGTCCTTGACTTCTTATACATAAAGAAAAAAGTTATATGGCAGTGAAAGTAATTGTCTCTCTACAGCATATCAGGTTATACCTTCAATACCTTCATCAGCCTCAGGTATTTCAGAGACTTAAGTCATACCAACAGTTCACCATTTATCATCCTAAAATGTGGCAAAGCTTGTCCTGGAGATTGGTACCCTCAAGAAGCTCCAGAAGACAGCACCAGCTGTTATGTCACTCCATGCAAATAGGATTGTGCCACAAAATGATGATTAATTAGATTAGGAAAAATCAATGAGGGGCATTTTTATCATCTTCCCCAGCCCAGATTCTTACTGTCCTACCCGAGTGAGTTTACTCCTGGTGAGTCTGATTTGTGCTGTGCTTATTATAATTTTCTTTGAAAACTTTGTTTGTCAGAGTTTTGTGGGGTTTTTTTCATCTGAATAGGGTGCACAAATGGCATTTGTCTCTTTTTAAATGCATTTACAATTTGTAAGAATTTAAAATTTTAATTGCACAACAATCCAGTCTAATTGGTTAGTTGTTAGAGCTTTTCATCACCTGAACCTTCACTTGCTCATTGTCTTGTACAGAGATTCGTTAGACATCCTAGCATGACAAAAATCTTGAAATTTCTTGAGTGTTCATAAAAAATTGTTGTTTTTTTCATGGCTGTACATGTTACTTGATGTAACAGAAACTGGTAGTAAGGAATATACACAGTTTACTTGGTTTGACTTTTGTAAAAGGCACAGGGCTTATTCTAATTAAAAATGTATCTCTCTTTTCAATGTAATTTTGTCCACCTCTTCAAGTAGCTACATGATCTTAACTGTGTTTCTGACATTATTTATCAAATAAGTAAAAAAGATACTATTACTAGAAAATAATTTTTTTTTTTAAAGCTGAGATGGAGATAGACAAGAAAGAACTGAAGTTACCAACATTTTAAAAAAAGGTAAATGACACAGGTAATTTTTTCTTTGTAATTTTATACTGATCTTGGGCAAAATAATGGAGCAGCAGACAAAGGGTTCAATTAATATTAAAGGTAAAGGTAAAATAATTAATATTAATCAACATTGAAGAAAAGCTCACCAAGCTAGCTTGGTCACCTGGATAACAAGACAAAAAAAATTGGCTTATGAAGGAAATGGCAGTGGTGCAATAGAAGGCAATTCACCATTTGACTTTGTTATATATATATAAATTAAAAAAAAAAAAATCATAAAATTGATTGCCCCTCACATTTCATAAGGCAAGTGTGAAAGGGGGTTGACATTTGTCCTTAGGGGGCTGACATTCCATTCGTTTCCAAATATACCAGTTCTTGCCCATGTATGGTATCAAACTCTTATGGGGTCGGTAGCTACTCTTACAAGACAGGTACCTTGGTAAAATTATTTCTAAAATTATTAAGGATCATTTCAAATTATAAGATAAAAATGAACTCCAGGTAATCAAATGGGTTTGGTTTTAGAAAGAATTGCCAATTGAGAAGAAAGAGAGAACATGACCTCTTCTTCAACTGACAAGAAAATTTCTAGAATCCTAGTTTCCAATTTTCATTCAACAGCTGAAAAAAATACTGAAAAACTGAGATAACACATAGAAAAGCCTTGAGAATAAATGGAAGGGTTGGAGAATGCAGTGAAAAACACAGGTAGCTCCATATATTTAAATTATGAAAAGAAAGAATGAACAGTTGCATGAACACAGTCTCAAAGAACTGAAGTGGAAATGTGGAACAGGATAATAAAAAACTTTAACACTCTCTGTCTATTTGGCGACTGGAAAACCAAATCTGATTCATGGAGCCCTTCCACCTTTTCTCTGGAGAAGGGAGAAATAGCAATGCCAGCAGTAAATTTAAGCCATAGAACTAAATAAGTTTTCCTGAATCTGCACAAAGCTTGGTTGGGACCTGCTGTTGCTCCTGTGTCCCAGAAGAGAGGAAAAAAGAGGGCGGTGTGGGAGGACAGGACATCTGGAAGTTGTGCACACATCGTTTCATTGGGATGTACTCTGTCTTTCCATCCACAGCAAAGTGACAGCTTGCACTCAGCAAGTGCCAGATACTGAAGCAGAAGACAAATTGTGCAATTCCCAAGCCAGCAGAAGTTTTAACCAAATAAGCCTGACCTGTGAACATCGCGTGGGCAAGTGTTCCCCAGGACACCCCGTCCAGGGAGATCATGGAAATTTTTCTGAAATTAAGCCTCCAGATTGATTCCTTTAAAAGACTGACACTGATTATCTGTGACAGGGATTACATTCACAGCCAAGGTAATCAACTGCTCACTGCAGCGTGGTTGCACATCGTTAGTTAATGATAGCCACCATCGCTCTCATCTGTCTTGCTCAAACTCTGGAGACAAGAGGCATTCCTCTTGCTGGATCCCATTGTCTTTCTTTCATTGCTAAGCTTATAAGTGACTCTCATGTGTTCAATTAAGTTCTCATTTACTTCTCTGTAGCTCCTCCGACACCTTTTTCCAAAAGAGTGAGGTGTTTCCTGCTGAGAGTACTAATACAACAAATGGACTCCTAATAAAACAGGCTGCCTTTAAATCCACAACACTACTGCCCTGAGGTAGCTCAAGAAACTGCTTTTATCAGAAAGCCACACCGAAGGCTCCAGGGCCATCATTATCTTTTCAGGCCTGAGCAGTAAGGTCTGCCTTTATTTCCTTTTCTGGGTGACAGTTCTGAAGGGCTGACATTAATCGCCAGCAATCTCATGATGGCATGTAATTGCATACATCAAAAAATATTCATCCTGGGGGCAGCTGCCAGTGCTGGAACGCTGGATATCAACCCAATTAAATCCTAGCATGGAGATAATTGTTTGTCACTCACTCCAAGGAAGAGAGTGACATTAATGCTATGTCCCACAAGTGACCTTTACGTCATCTGGCCTTCATCAACTAATTAAAAGGGTTATGAGCATATCCCACGTCAATCACATTGATTCAAAAGACTGAGCTAAGCACAGAGACTCAAGTAGAAGTAGGAAAGAAAACTTTTTTTCCCCCAACTTCTCTTTTCTGGATGCTACTGCTGATATTAATAACAAAAGTACATTATGCTGATTTGATTGCAGCAACGTAGAAGGAAGCAGTTGAAAATGGAGACACAGATTCCTCTCTGAAGAAAAGGGGCTTGAGGAACAAACATTATGAAAGTATATTAATTTTTTCAAGGTCTATTGTAAGTTCCTAAACCTTTCTCTACATCAATCCAGATACAAATGGGAATTATACATAGAAGGGGGAAAAAACTACAGGCCTGTATCTGTGAGTTGGGCCAGTTGAGTTGTTCTTTCAGCTCAAGCGCTGTAGTGATCACAAAAAAAAGGGAAAGTGAAAAAATCTGTTCCTTTCTTTCTCTTTATAAAGGCATTTGATCACCAGCTCATGTTCTGTTTATTTAATTAGTAAAGGGCATCCACGACTGGTGCAATGGGAAGTGGAATTCCACCTTTGTGTACACAGAGGAAGTCATTTACATGACATTGTCTTAGTGCTGTAACAAGATAGTTTTCTAAATCCTTTTGCTATAATTATAGTTTCTTTAATTAGCAAAGAATACTGCAATTAGTGCCTTTGCACATTCCAGACATCATTACTGCTACATTACCTATGCACTTCACTTGCTTCAATGGTTTTGAATTAAGTATAGTTCACATTCAAGGTTCCTCTTTTAACTTTTTAAATTCTCCATTATCTAGATTAATATTATGACCTAGATGGTTTCCTTCTCATTACTCCCTCCAGATCACGTTCTCCACTCTGCTACTGTAGTTCTTTTTACTTTTTGTTTTGATTAATATATTGTCCTTTTTAGCAGCAAATTTTCAATCCTTATTTTTTATCCAAACACATTTATGCCTTGTCCCAACTTAATTTAAATTTACTATTAAATTGCAGCTGTTTATGACTGTTTCTAACTTTGCGATTTAATTTAAACTTTCAATTATTTCTGCTGAACTTCAGGGATGCTTTTAATTCTTACTCACGAGTGACAGATCTCTTTTCAGTACACATGGTAAAGTCTCAGCTCCAGAAGATACAATTTTTTATAATTATTATTTCAAAAATCTATTTCTGTCTAAATTTATCCCAGATATTTTTTTTGTGAATTGTTTGAAGTATGAGGTTTCTTTCTGGTGCTCTTCTAGCAAAGACTGTGTGTTTATCTTTCAGCAGGTGGCTTATCTGTCCAATCCTTATCTGCCATTTTTCACAGGCTTTATATTTAAAAGTTCTACCATGATGTCTTAATAAAATAAGGATCAGAGCTGCCTTGAGACCAACTGAGTCCAAAGAAGACCTGATCCAAAGCCATGAAAGGATCCTTGAATTTTTTTCTGTCATCCCAATGACTTGGGAAGAATGGAGAGGACCCCAGAATTCAAAACACTCTTTGCTGACTCCAGACCTGCAGTTGCCATTTGGAACAGCACTCACCTGACCAAAAGGGATAAAAAGCACACTTTTACTTTTGAACTTGTCCTTCAAAGGTTTTCCCTTTGAAAAGAGAGATACAGGGATTTTTGGAGTGTTCTTATAAACATCTGGTTTGGGGTAAGAGGATTTGCACCCTGTTTCCCTTCATTTTCTTTAAGAGGAGCATAAGCTATAATCATTCAGATCCCTGTCTAATTTAGGTCTTATTTGATCTAATTTGCACTCTTATTTCAAAATCTCATTGCTCTTCTGGCCCAAGCAGCCACCACTTCTGTTAATTTTTTTTCAGGAATTTTTCCTGTGAATAATTTGAAGCTGCAGATAATTTGAAGGTGATTCCCCCCATTCAGGAAGGATCACATTTGAAAAATATTCCTGTTACAAAGTAGTGTGTGCGCACATAATTGCACTTATCAATCCTGTTATCTTAAATATTGAACTTACATGGCGACAGAAGGTCCTGCTTCAATAAATTTGTAGACCATATGGAGAAGCACTGCAGAAAAAATATTCTTTTTACATAGTAGATCAATAGAGAAAAAGGGGAAATTCCAATACCAATAGAAAGGCTCTGCAAGAGGCACACTGAAACAGAGCTCTTATAGCTTTGTCCTGGGGTTTAAGTACAGCAGTCACCCCTTTTTCAGCCTGCTTCAAGAATTTAGATCAAAATTAGATTTATTATTTTTATCTCGATCCTGTCTTGTATGAAAGAACATCTACTGGAGAGCATTTGTCATTTTAAACTGCTATTTATTTTATGCTAAAGAAAGAAGAGACGCAGATCACCATTATAAAACAAATCCTTGACAACATCAGTGATATCCATCTTGTTGCAGCAGCATTTTGGAGCACAGCTATTTGTTTCTTTCCCCTTCATTAAAACACTTTATCATGTTAATTATCATTATGACAATTTTAATATTAGAACTCATTTTACTACCTGCAAAATGAATTCCTTTAAGGATTGTCTTCCCCAGCCATTTCTCTTTCTGAAGTTGGGCAAATACAACTACATTCAGAATAACTTTTAAAAAGCATTATTTCTGTTCACTGATATCTAAAATTCAAATTAGTAAATAAATCATAATCTTTCAGTAACTCTGCTGCAATGAACTAATCTGTAGATTCTTTCTCAAGCCCTGTACACATGCCCTAAAGTCAGAAAGGCTCTGTGCTTTGCATTCAGTGAATTTCACTGCAATAAAACAACATTTTTCTGATAAGAATTTTACTCCTTGTTGCACTGTGTTGTGTAATTCTCTCTGGGTGCACACAAAGGATCAGACAGAGGAAACTCAAACGGAAGATACGTACCTGTGGCCTTTAAAAACATGTTGTGGTATTAATATATAGTGATGTCATTGTTTGGGAGGTTTTCCCTATAGTAAAAAATGCCAAATCTCACACTTTTGAGTCTTTTGAGTCTGTCACATTCCATGCTTTGAAACTATCCAGGAGAAGCCAGGAGAAATGAGGGAACATTTTTCTTTTGATTGCCTGGGCAAAAAAATATAAAACTCAATGCTAAGCTTGTAGCATGCTCAGCATTTATTTGGAGGAGAAAACAAGGATCTTTAATAAACAGTAGAATCCACTTTAAGGGCATTAAATCCATCTCAGATCAATGCACTTAATGTCCAAGCAAAGTAGAAAAAAGAAAAGAAACAAAATCAGAAGCACGTGGTTAAAGAGGTAAAAGAAATTTGAGAGCAAGTGAGCAGAGGAAGCTGAAATGTACAATTCAGCTGTTGGTTTTGATAACTGTCTTTAACTGGGGACAGAGGTTAATGGTTCTCTTCCTCTGCTATGGAAAAAAAAAAAATTGCAAAATGTAAGATTCCAGTTTAGAGATCTGTTCTCACAGCAGAATTCTGTGTCTTCAGTAATGAAGTTAGCAGAATAAAAGATCTGTTCTCACAGACAGCAATTCCCAATAATGGGCAATAAAATTTGTCTGCGCCATCCTAACTCAGAATATGTGCTTCAGTCATTTGAAAAAGATGAATTGTTGTTGATTGATATGTAATGGCTGAAATCACACTGCACATCCCAGGGATTTAGCAAAATTTGGGGGACAGGATTTTTGGACACATCTTCTTTGGGACAAAGATTTAAATGCAAAAAATACTATATATGAGAAGAGGTGGTCCAATCCCACCTCAGGTCACACAATCTAACTTTAAATATTTTTCTGTAAAGTCCTTAAGGTGAGTTACTGAATTTCAGTCTGCGAGAACTATTTGTTCCTGCTGAACAAATAACATGCACTGCTACTGAAGCATGAGACAACAAAAGTATTTTCTGAATGAATTTATGAATCAAATATATCTACTTGGAAGCTTTAAGATAAAAAGAAATTTGAAGCAGAAATATGAATCCTGGGCCTTGATAATAGAGAAAAAAAAATTATATTCCTCTGTCATAGCAGCTGACAACAAAAGACATCCACATTCCACAGCTATTCATTAGAGCTCTTTGGTGCTGTGTGTTCTTCTGCTTTCAGACAGAGAAAGGTTTGCTAGTATAAGATGAAAGAGGCTTGTGACTCTTCTGTACAGTGTGCATATTGATTTTGTGTGCTTTGGCTGAGGGATCCAATTGCAGGACTGGGTTTCGTACTCTGCTTCAGGCCACTTCAATTTTCTGTACCCCATCACCTTCCTGGAGGACACAGGTTGGTTCAGATGGTCCCCCCAAGGAGACCCACAAAGGTAATAGGCATGAAAAATTCTGGTGAGACACACAGGCTCTTTATTCTTCAGATTTTGTTTCATGTGTCTGACCTGTGGATAGCTTAACACTCATAAAATTTGCTGCAATCATTTGCTGCAAAATAAAAATCTGTGTGTTTGTGAGTATTAGTTACATAGGTCCCCTCCTCACAGAGAATATAAACTATATAAGAATATAGTGTCTGTTATTAAGGATAAGAAATTATGTTGACTGAGTTTCCAGAATGGTAAATAAATAATTGATGGATGCAGCTCAACTTCCAGATTAAGACATTCAAAATTAGGTGCCGAAATGTTTATGATCTCAGCATCTAAGCTCTCATCCCAGCCCATTTCCATTACAGTTGTGTCTTTGAAGTGTTCAGATGGTCAGGTGGAATCATCCACATTGCTGAAAATGCTTCCCTGAATTCCACTGCACTGGCTGGATGCCCTCTCCTGAGCTGGGATACAGAGTTCACACACAGGCACCTATGAGGCAGCACCAATGTTTAGAAGCTTTCATCTACAGATGAATCTCATCAATTTAGTATCAAAGGACATGGATAAATAACACGGGGCCAAGCTCTGCAGAAATACCAACATTATTTATCCTAAATATCTCATAGTAATTCCATTATTCAGCCCAGCTAATTCATCGTGCGAGGCAGACGTCTTCAAAGCTGCAACTGAAAAATATCTTTTCCTTTTTTTAAGGAGTATCCCAATAGAAAAGTGATCTTCTAGCTTTTAATACATGCTAAACATCATTGGCATAAAAAGTGGTGAAGTTCATGACTGTTGTTATGCATGTGCCACATCTTGGCTGACTTTTCCCAAGGATACTAAAACCATGAAGAAGAGTGAAAGAGAAGCAAGCATTATACATTTTTCAAGGTTAGTTAAAGCACAGGCTTGACTTGCTTTGACATTCCAAACCCCACCCAATAACACATAAAAGACAAGCAAAATTCTGCTTGAAATGAAAATGTCAAGAAAATCAAGAAAAAACTTAATTTTTTCAGCAGTCTGCAGAGTTCTCCCTGCACGTCCCAGGCAGATCTCTGTTCATATTATCAAGGTCCGTATATGATATCCGTGATTTCTGCAAAACTAATCTCATTCACAGTTCCATATCTTTAAAACACTGATCAGATCAAGGAGGGGTTTTACACCTATAGAGATAAATTAGCACTTGTTTTGATTTATTAATCTGAACTATTTCCACATCTACCTCAAGACTGTGCTGATTGTGCACAGAATGCCTCCTCCACAGTATTGCTTGTAAAAGGAACCTTGGATGTCAAACTCAGAAGTAGGTCTATATATGATCACGATAAATATCTGCTCAGACAAATTTCTATCCATCAACTGAGCCCTAACTCCTCCTCATATTTTGCACCTACCTGTTGGAACCCTGGGCACTGAGAATTTCAGACTTTCTGTGCTGACAGGCACTGACCCCCAAGCAAATATTGCATTTGATCTGAGGCCTTGGAGAAGGCTTCCAAAATTGAATGATAGAACTGGGATTGTGGGTGTGTAGTTTGAATAGAAGTGTGTAATATCACAAGGTGGAAAACTTAAATTTTAAGGTTTTTAGAATATAGTAATAAATACAAAGCAAGATGGAGGTTTAAGGGTGGAGGCCAGTCCTTCTTTTTCACCTTCTTCTTCATAGGTCTGGGTGGTATTTTGTAATTGGATAGAAAAGTCTGTACTGTGGGCCATGGGTGGTTGGTTATTGGGTTAAAAGCAAAAATAATTTAGGTGTCATTTTTTAATTGGAAAGTTTATCCTTAAAAGGCCTTGCAGAGAGAGAGAGATGGCTCCATTTTTAGTTTGTTAGCTTGAAGTACTGTAGAACTCACAGCTTGTGAGACTGTAACATAGATAAGAATTAATAAACATCTGAGTCTGAACATGAAATACCGTCTTGAGCATTTAATCCCAACTCTGGCAGAAAGGAAGATAAAAAACAACACCTACCTGTAGGCAGAAATCTGGATCAGAGCTAACAAGCAAATGATGGGCACTCCTAGGATGCATCCCAGAGATGTCCAGCAGCCCCAGAGTTTTGTGGTCAGGGTACCTCCAGTCCACACCTGAATAATTTTCTTCCCTACACCCAGTTACTTGATATCTACAGGTTCAGTGGCAGCTCTGAGCTCCTCTGGCTTGCAGGAACAACAATTACAGGTTGACCTCTTCCATAATTCCCAGTACTCTAATTTATCCCATATATCTTGGACTGAATTTAGAATACCTCAAGTAGAGGTCACAAGCCAGATGAGGGATCCTCAGAATTGTATATGTGCCCCTCCAGTTGCAGACCAGGTCAGAGCCAGTTCTCTCTTTCTGTATTATTAATTCCTTTAAATAATTAGCAGACATGCCACTCAATTATTCTTGATTTCCACATCCCATTTAAAGGTCACTAGGTTTTAGAGTCATCCTTAATTTGGCATAAAAATTATCTGTCCTTCCCAGCTCTGGCTTGACATCTCTGCAATCTGAAAAGCACAAAATTAACTTTGACAGTGTTAACTCTTTAGTACAGTGGAGTGTGCATACTTCCTCTGCTTTCACTCATGGCAAAAGACATTGTTCAATTATTTAAATTTAAAGAAAATTACATTTCCTTAGCTGTTTTAAATAAACTATGCCTTTTCTTATAGATAATATTTCAATATTTATACTTATTGAATGTATCAGGACAAAATTGGTGTCAGAAATTGTAATACAGCAAAAAAATCCTATCCTGAATTCTCTCCTCCTTTATCCTTGTGAGAGTTATTCAAAAATAGAAGATAACCTGATTTTATTTTATTTATGATGTCCTTTGGGTCACAGAAAAATGTGATTTCTCATAGACAACTGAGTTTTCAATATGCAGAATAAAAAGCTGAATATTCTTAGTTATGCTACATGACTGATTGTTGTCCTTTCTTCTTTCCTCTAGGTTATGCCAAATTAAACTGTCTTCAGTAAAAACATATAAAATATAATTAACCTTAGCAACTCAGTTATCCACAGTGCCCCTTTTTACACTGAGTACAGAGTATGAGAATGAGAAACATTTCTTCTTTACAATTACAAAAGAGTCTGTGACAAAACAGAGTTATTTAAGTGTTGCTGTACCACAGGTAACACTACTGAGCTGTTGTCAAACTTGCAGCAGTGGTGTGGAACGAGAAGCTTTTAAGAGTTTGGGTCATTAGTTCAGTCAGTATTTTCAGTATTTCATAAAGAACTGATTTTGTACCTTGAAACAACCTCAGCAATTAGATTGAGTTGTAGCCCTGTCACTGCCTGGCTTGGAGATCCTGTGCACATCCCTTTTCTGGTGCGTTTGTCACCCTCCCACTCTTGCTTGCTTTACTGGAGTGAAGGGAAGATTAGGCAGTAATTTGATAGATAAATTATTGCATGATTTTCTGACACTACAGGTAGGTCCAAAGCACAGGATACCAGCAGTTATCCAGGCATCTCTGGGAGTGGATCCTACCAGTCCCCAACACTATTGCTCATGAGGACACAGCAGCTGATTGCCAGAGTAATTAATACCCGGCTGCAAAGAGCCACGTGGCTGTTCCTGTTAGAAGGAAAGATGAAGAATCTGATTGGGAAATCCTTGGACTGTGTTTAAAAACTGAGGAGCCAGTTATTATCCTTCTTCCACTTTGCACTTTTGGTAAAACCTCAGGAAGCAAATCCTCTACATTCAGTCTTAGAAACAAATCAGCTTAACAGAGAGATGTTTCCTTAGGGCTAGGCAAAAAACCTAATGATTCTTGTCTTTTTGGATCATTGCTGCTATCATATACTCAACTATCATTATGGAAAACTATTTCTTAAAATGCTGAATTTATTTAGGGGATCTGCAGACAGAAGTTGTGAGAATGCACTATTAAATTACACATTAACTGTGAATTTCCAGTGGACTCAGGTTCCATCAACACCTAGATAACAGTAAATGTAGATGGTTGCAAAGAACTACAGGTGTCTAAACATCTCAGGAGATCATAATCACCTGTGGATCCATGTCACCACTGGATACCACAGAACTCACTGGCCTTACTGCAGCTTAATTGCCATTATGGTTGAGTTTCACATATTAAGGCAAAGAACAGCTTTCTCAAACTCTTTTGATCACCACATTGGCATGAACTCATATGAATTATCTCTGCACTTCACTTTGAATCTGGAATTAGTAAAATTCATTTATTTGCTTAGCAGTTCTTTCACACCTGATTGTTTTTTCATTTGTCTTTTCTATTGCCATTGAAGAGACAAAGAAAATAACAAGTGATGGATAGTTCATCACTCAGCTGGGCTGTGGGCACCTTCTTTAATGATACCAGGGGTACCCCAAAATAATTCTAAAGTTCCTGGGAAGAGTGAAGAAAAGAGAAACTAAAGATAAGAGAGTAAATCTTATGTTTCCTTCAGAAAACTCCATTCCTCCTTAAATAAATAATTTCCAACTGGGTGTTTCCAAAACTATTTATCTCTTACTCTCTACCTAAAAAGATATACCAGGGATACAAGCAACTGCTATGTCCATAATACTTAGGTAGTTATCATTCAGAAACACAAAGCCCAGAGTACAATTAAATCTTCCCTCTGCCAGGCTCTGTGTAAATCAGCAGATGTAGGAGGCACATCACAGAATGCACAGATGAAAAAAACATCTCTGTGCCTCCTCTATGGGGATAAGCCAGGAAGATCAGCACATTCCCTAAAGCAGCTGTGTGTGTTCATGTTTATTCTCCACAGGGTACAGAGAGGGCCACACTCTCCTGTCAGGACCCCAAGCTGAGCATCTTTCAGGTCCTATCCAGCCTTTCAACAGGAAGCATGACAGCCTTCCTGGGGAGGAGATGGGATCCACAGGCAGAGACCAAAACACAACAAAACAACCCCCAGATCACACAGCACTTGGCAGCTTGGCTGTTAGACTGGAGTCCTCTGAGTTTCACAGCTCCACCTGTTTGGGAAGTTTGGACTGCAGCCTGAGTTGGTGGCCTCGCGCACATCACGGAGCAGATACACAAGCAAAGAAACTCATTTGCTGTCTCCGGGAGACCAAAGGCAGCAGCAGCCCATGGGCCATGCTTGCAAACTCCCTTTTCTTGTTTCATCTTTTGGCAAATGTCCCTTATCTAATAAACCTATCTGTAAATTTTATATTTCATTACCCAAAGTGAAATCCCGGATGTGACTCAAGGAACAAAAAATTCAGAATGAACCTACCAATTGTGTGTTTTCAACCCAGGCTAGAAGAAAGGAATCACTGTGATAGCTAAAGGCAGCAAGTATCTGTACACAGCACTACTTCCATCATCCTCTCTCTGTCAGAACTTGTTTTGATTTTTTTCATATTCTGTTATGAATAAAGGCTATACAGTGACTATTCTGTGTACTCGGGTTGATTTTGAGACTGTTTCCTTCAGTTAGATGAGAAGGAGCTTGAGTGAAGCATGTGGGCATAATTTAGTTATTTAAGACAAGAATTAAATAATCTTTTCCATGCTTGTATTATTGAGCACTTCTCATCAGTGCATCAGTTTATGTATCAATGAACACTCTTGAAGATTAATAAGGTGGTTGTTTTTTTTTTTTTCCTTTTTTTTAAAGACAAACCTGTGCAATAAATGCTGAGCCATGGCAGAACTTTGGAAGAAAAATATAAATCCAACAAAATACATCCTGATAAGCTCAAAGAGAAAAATCAAACTCTAGGGAGGGGTGAGCAAGCAAGAATTGGTATTTCAAAGAAATGTATACTGTAGTACTATATATTAACTCTATTTTGGAGTGTATTGCAGTATCATAACTCCCCAATTATCTGGAAGAAGAGATGCACTGATAAAGACTTTTTTATAGCACCAACTCCTAGAACACTACGAACTCATATTGCAGGATGTTTTCTCAGCTGTCTGATTATTCTGTTTTATGAACCAGCTTTATTTGAAGGATGCTTTCTGTACTCAGTTGGGGCTTAGGCTCTGAGAAATTTCCATTACATTGGGCATCCTAGGATTTATTGAATAGAAATTGCTGCAGAGGGAAGGACTTTGGATCCTTTCTAAAGCTGGGACTAGTGAGGTGAACCCCTCACTTCCATACAGCCTGGGGCTGGATGCACTGCTGATTGCTCTTGTTATTTCTGAGTTATAAATGTTACCTAGCAGCTTTAGCCTCATTATGGTTAGCACAACACACACAGGGAGAACAAAGCAACATTCTGCTCCCTGAGTCACACTGCTTGGGAATACACGTCAGACCCAGAGACAGCTTTACTGAGACTTGGCCACCCTCAGAAAGAGTGAAGCAGTGACAGGAATTTCTATAAACTGATGGGGGATTAGTTTATTTGTCCATCCCTCAAATATGACAACTTTTCCCTTTGGCTTACCTTAAGGAAAACATGACATATGCATCAATAAATTGGATCCCAGAGTCTTCTGAAAGTGAGCTCAATAACATACACATCACATGCTCCTCTAATTACCTCTGCCTGTGCAGTGAAACCTGCAGGACAAGCACAGTCTTTAGAATCCAGCTAAAACTGGACCTACTCATCAGCCCTGGGAATATATTGTTATTATTATTATTACTATTAGTATTATTCATTAAATTTGCAACAGAGCAAGAAAAGACGTAAATTGAGGATGTTAGAATCCACAAACCATATATTCAAAACCAGTAGCATTTCCAGAGGATTTCTGTGCTTTTCAGTTCAGGGGGTAAGTTCAGGCCCTATACTTAGCTTTCAATGACCTCTGACACAGAAGAGGTAAAAATTGGGGGGTTTGACCTTCTAGGGCTGATATGTAGATTCAATTTTCCCCAGATTAAAGCAGGCTGCCAGTAAGTAAATAACTTCTTTTTAAATGTTCAGAAATTACAGTATCATAGAATCAATTAGGTTGGAAAAAATCTCTGAGACCATTGAATCCAACTTATAACCAAACAACTCCATTTCGACTACTGCTGGGTCCAATCTTTTCTTAAACACCTCCAGGGTCAGTGACTCCACCATCTCCAGATAATTACTTCAGATTAACCTGAATTGAGTCCCATTTTAAAATATTTTTGAATGGGTTCATTTCAAATTATGAGGAATACTTAATTAAAAGCTTCCTAATGCCCTGGAGTTTTGTTTGTTTCAGTTATATTTTTGAACTACCAGCAACAAATGATCAGTGGAAATTAGAAGACACTCCAGCAACATCAATAAAAATGCTGGTAAGTAAAAGAAGTCAGCCTGATAATTGCCCACGATGGCAAGTCCTTTAACTTTTCTATTTAGGCTTGAAAAATTACAGTTTGATGTTCTGATAATTTTTTTCCTCCTGACTTTTCTCCTTCCACCTGCTCTAAAGTGTAAACAAACCCAAACACGGATGCTCTTTTGGGATGAGTATTTACTACCACATGAACACTGAGCTTCAGCGTATCACAAGTGTGGCATCATTTATTCAGAAATGCTTTGAAAAATTGCATCCTCCAGATTTTCTGCATAAATAGGAGGGATCTGCTTGTTTTATAACTGAGCTGAGTCCTGTGAAGCACATGCCATGCTTCCTGAACTATCAATTCAAGGGATTCATTTAGAGCCAAGAAGCTTTAAGGCTGTCTACTTGACAGGAGGCATATTTTATAATCTTTCACTTCTCCCATTGTGTAGGAAGCAATTCTTCACTGGTAGTTTAACCTTCATCTAAAAAGAACAATTGTTCTCTTCATGAAGTCTGTACTGTTTTCACTTCAGGAGTACACTGAAGAAATTATTAATGGCAGAAGTTACAGGAAGAAAGGTGTTCTTATAGCAAGCACTGCCAGTTAAATGCAGACAAATATTGGTTTAAAGATATGTAATTCCTAACATCTGGGAGAGGGTTTTTTTTGGTTGGTTTTCTTTTGCTGTTTTATTTTTCCATTTCCTGTTTCTCTTTTTTGACATGCAAATATCTTAAAATCTCTTCCATGTAGCTGTCCAGACCTATGTAACAACCTTCAGCCAAAAAAATATACATCCAATCTGCATGTGTTGCAGTATTTCTAAAAGAAAATTACTAAAACCATATTTCAGGACATGCTCATTAGTGGTAGGAGGTGGTAGCAGAAGAAGGACTAAATATAAATTCTATGAGATTCATAGGGTCATGTGAAATTTTTCATGAGAATATCTCACCATAAAGATATTTTACATATAATGAAATTTCAGACATGCAGTCCTTTAGGACACCAATTCATACCTGTGCAAAAACCTCTATTTTCACAATTTTCAGGACAGTGCTTTTGGTCCTATCAATATGAACCAAAGATGCCACCAGTGTCCATTCTGCTCCTGCAGTTTTTTCTACTGGCTTCTCTGCATTCAGACACTGAATCACCCACTTTCCTGTGAGACCACATGCTCTATCCATGCCACAATCAATATCCATCATATTTAGGATAACACTAAACTAAGAAATATTAGATTTTTAGAAAGGCCTGCCTGGAAATTGAGGAATACCAATACAAAAGCATCCACAAAGGGATTTCCACAAAGTACAAAGCTGAAATATGTGGGCAAGAGTAGGCAGGTACTTAATACAGGTTAAAAAGCATTTATACTTCTTAATTAAGCCCATTGAGGGCAGGAGTCAGCTTCATTTCGATCCAATTGTATCCTCCTGGGAATATTAGCGACTCCAAAATAATCTGCCTCTCTGAGTCCAGTCACAATTATAAGATAGGGGCTAATGCTGATGATACAGTTAGTCTGACAGATTGAAACAACTTTAGTTAATTATGATCTTAAAACCCCTAGAGAAAATTTCTAAATGTCTTACTCTATGTTTTCTCAGGGAATTCTGGGATGTATTCCTTCATTAATTTTTTCTTTCTTGTAAAAGGAATTTTTCCCTGCTAGTCCTATTAAATGACCTGTCAGAGGGAATAATGAGATGTGTATTTTGTGATTAGTTTACTCATTTTGCAATGTGACCTAAACTATGGTTTGAGTTTTAATTACATCACCACTCAAAGACTTAAAACTCTTATTACTAGGCACTTTATTAAAAAAACTAAAAAAGGTAGAGAGGATAAAAACACACATATGAACTTAAACTATTCTGTGGACATAACCTTTGAAGGGTTTGGTTGACAGACATTGCCATAAAAGCAATACCTTCAGAAATGTCTCAGCTATGAAGAAAATTAACTCTGTCCTAGACAAAACCAGCACAGGAGATAAAGTATTAGCCACAACACTGGGTGGTATCCACTGCAATTAATTCTGGGCATCTGGCATGTGGACCTTCATCTCTGAAATACTCGTTTAGGTTGCATTTCTAAACAATGGAATAAAGAATGGCTTTTAATACTTGCTAAAATGGACAAAGAAAGCAGGTTATCCAACTCCTACTTTTTGTTTTTGGCTTCTTTTCTTCATTGGCTGCAAACAGCAATTTGAGAAGCAGATGAGATGTCATTTTGGATGTCTGAAACAGAAAGAAAGGTATCTAGTGAGAAGTTTTTAAATAAGGTTGAAGTCTTCCAGAGGAAATATTTCCTACTGCCATCCCCTACTTTTGCTTTCTTTGAGGACTTTTAGAACATGAGCAACAGTCTTGACATGTCAGAAAGACAAGAGCTAAGATCCCCTGGAAAAAGGAAAAATCTCTCCCACAGAGCACATGGTGAAACTCTGCACCACTGATCCCAGCTCTGCTGCTGGCAGCAGAAGCTTTGGTTCTGTGTCCTGCTCTCCCCTTGCAGCTGTGCAGCCAGGAGAGTCATGAAGATTAATTGTGTCAGTCAAGTACTGTGTTATCAATTCGCTGTTTAATTGACTTGATCCCATGCTCAGCACTGCTAAAGTTCAGGTGTGTACATTCTATCTATTGCCAGGTACAGCATTTTTTTTTTCACCTCGTAGAAAATATAGGGTTTGTTCAATATCTAGCCAGTTTCCAGTATTTACCATGGATCACCCTACCTTTTCTTATTGTGCTGAGAACCAGGTCCAGAACAGGCAATGTGTTTATGTCTTGGTGCATATACATATATTTACCATGTCAACAATGATTCACAAGTGCTCTTAGCAGTGCTCTGTGGAGATTCATCACAATATGTCACACAGTAAGAAAATGCTCATTAAAACAGCAAGAGAAAACACTAATCTTGACTCCTAGTGGCAAGAATTTTGGAGAGAATATCACTGTTTTGGCCAAAAACAAATCTGTAGTAAAGACACAATCTGTTCTCATCCTGCAAGCCAGGCAAAATGAAACTACTGAAGAACTTTGCTCTTCAATTTTCAATGACATTCAGGACGATTTGGACTATATTAATGTTTCCTTCATGTTCTGTTTCTATCACCTAAACCCCTAAACTTGGAAATTACTTTACCTGTAACAAACAGTTGATCTAAGAAATTATTAAACTTTTGATTTTCCAAACACACAAAGTAAGAAAAATTTAATTTCAGTTTAAATTCAAATTTAGCTTGCATTGTAGCAAAAGATTCATTGCAGGACTGAAAAAAAAGAAAAATAATCCCTTCTGAAGTCACTATTTTATATCATGCCACTGCATTTCTTTTAGTGATTTTCACCTTGTCTCTACCAGTGTGCCAAAGCATCTTTCTCATGGGGAGCTTGTTACATGGTTTAACAAATAATAGGGTTTTTTCCTCAAAAATCAAGGAAATACAAAGATTTGATGATTATCATAGCACAGTTTATGTGCATTACATTGATGTCAGCTATCACTACAATATATGGAGCTCCTTTTACTGGGATTTGTCCTCCTTCAAGGCACAAAGAGGAATACCACAGTATGGCATTTCCTCATTCGATATTCCATTGTAAAGAAAATCCTGGCTTTATTTAGGTGCTGTGAGCAAAAGAGATATAAAATAGATGCAATTAAGTAAATAATTACAACAACAGCTTGTAAGGGAATTTGTAGAACACGTTCCCTGGCTGGCTGGCAGAACTGTATGGGGAAACTGTGGAAAGAAATTTGCCAAAACCTGAGGAACCTTTAGAAGAACAACTTGTTCTCAAAAAGTAAGGTTTGCGACTTTCAGAGGTATAAAGCAGCCTAAAACTATCCTTCCACAAAAATGAAAATTCCTTTTAATTACTTTTTTTTTTTTTTGCTTTTTTGTCTCATGAAAATGAGAGCAACTCCCTTCTAGTAAGATAAGAATGATTAACCCTTTTTTAGCAATTAAGACAAAATAGATATAAGGAATTAGCAATTTGAATTTGGCTTTCTTAATCTGTGTCAAACACTACCTTCAAAATTGGCTGTCTTGACTAATTTGGTTTTATTGAAGACTCTGTAAATAAATCTCCATAAGGAAAGATGCTCAAAACTCTAGAAATGAAGTCAAACTGACCTAGAAAAAAACTTTGGGAGGAAAAAAAAAAGGTCAGTCTTGACTGTTGATGGATCTCTCTCTTTGTAATTGTTTCTGAGGATCTTATTCATCAGTCTTCTTTGAGAACACTACGGGGTAAAATGGAAGGCACTTCATCACCACAGCCTCCATTCCAGTGCAGATGATCCATTTCATGTGCCATAACAGAATCCTAAAATGGATTACAGCCTAGGAAAATATGGAGGGAAAGAAGGCTAACATTCAATTACCATGATTAGTCTACAAAAGAAAAATAGATCTAATTTTTTTTTAAATGCTCGTATTTCATTTTGTGAATATTTACAAAAACCCAAACCAAAACTGACAAACAAAAAACCTCCTAACCATAAGTACCTGAGCTATTTCATATTGCTGTCTCTCCAGTATCTTGTCCTAAAATCCTGTTGAGGTCAGAATCACCTGGTCATTGAAACCACTCTTTTGCAAGGAACCAAACATCCAGGAAATGCCAACACTACATGTTTAGAATAATAATAATAATCTGGAAGAAGTCAAATAAGACTAAAATGTTCAAAGCTTTTCCATAACTTAAAACCCCACTGAATTAGGAGCAGAGTTGCTTGCATCTTGGAAGATCAGAGTAGGGGGAAGAACTTTTTTTCTCTAAATTCAACCATTTCTGACCACTGACCTGTTCTTACCAGGCTGAGAACTCCCTCTCATGTAAAAAGTTCCGTGCTCTCATGGCCTATGTCACAGGAGTAGCACATAAGGGACACTTTTCCTGCACCAAATTTCTCATATCTCTCATTCTGAGCAGGTGCAATGTTACCAATATAAGGACTTTCATTATGATTCAAGCATATTATCAAATTTCTCATATTTTCCACAGTATCCTTCCCTCACAATTTACCAAGATATCTCTTTGCTGTGAAATTTCATCACTTGCTAATGGGTTGAAAACATTTCTGAAGCTGAAAAACATACACCTCAAATTTAGTCCAGTTTTGCTTTTGCAGGCAAAATAACTAGATTAATTACAATGGCTTACTCTTTCATGCCCACTTTGTCTTGTAAATTTTTTAGCAGAGGATCTCTTTTTTTTTAATTGTGAACAATAAAATTTCCCTTATTTTTCTGCACAAATAACTCCACTGAAGTCAATTCCTGTAAAATGGCAGATGGTAACAATCAAATATGAAAAAAAATCTGTTCTTTGCAGGAACGTTCAGTACATGGCAGGTACTTCGCCAACATCCAAAAAGGAGAATCTAATTTCCTCATTTCCTGCCCATGGCAAGGTAGTTCTACCTGTACAAAGAGGAAGCATGTCACCAGCAGAGATTCAGAAATATGCCAGCAATTCAGTTTGTCAGAATTCGTTCTTCTGTTATACTTTAGAATTAAAACAGGGATATCCCATGGCAGGGGATTTGGAATAAGATGATCTTTAAGGTCCTTTCCAACCCCAAACATTCTATGATTGTGTGTTTAGAAGAGCACTAAAATAGGCAAAAGCTGGAAAATGTGAGCAATGAGTCCATTTTGGGTGAGGTTCTTGTAACCAGTAAAAGAAATGAATCCTTCTGAGAATTTTAGTACAGATAAAAGGGACAATCAAGACACAGAGAAAGTGTTTGGCAGTAGTGAAAAGGTTAGAAAGATCAGTGAAACTTCTGAAAAGCAGAGGGGAACAACACTGTATTAAACTCCAGATATGGCTTGTGGAATATAAAATTTTCCCAGACTTGGCATATGTACACTCAATTCCAAGATCTCAGAATTTCCTGCGTGAAATGGGATGATTCACATAATCTATCTGTATCTAGGTTTTGCATCTGTAAAATGAAAAAATAAGGGATGAAAGCTAAAACAATTTAGGTCATATGAAAGCAAAAATTGTATCTTGCTAGACGTATGTGGTAATCTTAGTAATCCTTCTAATCTACTCAGTGGCTTTGGCTGAAATGCTCTCCTTAGTGTTACACAACATCCTTTAAAACAGTTGTGAACAGCTGGAAGGAGGCCAGAGAAGAGAAGCAAAAATGATCCTAGAGATCTAGAAAATAGCACTCACAGGACACTGAAGAAAGTGTAATTTTTAGAGCTTGGGAAAAGAGGGAATACAAATCCCAAGAGCAACAAGTTAACTGTAAGAATTTAAAAAGGTAACTAAAGGGAAAAAAAAAAAAAAAGAAGGAGAAATAAAGTGTTCTCCAAAGGAGATAGGCCAAGCAATAACAGTCAAATATTAAAAGAAGGAGATCTAGAAATTTTGATAAAATTTCTATTGATACATTTACTGAAGCACAAGAAAATGTTGTATGAGTAAACTGCAAATCTGCATTAAAGGAGACTGTTATATAATAGCTTGACAGACACTAGCCTGGAATGGTATGTTTGGGACCTGTCAGAGACATTAGCATGACCAAAGTTAAATATTTATATATAAAAAAATAAAGTTGCAGATCATCATCAAGCATTCATGATCCCAGTGTTTTGTGCCAACACAATGTCTGCAACATGTCAGGAAATGTCAGTCTACAGAAGTTTCACAGACTAAAAGACAAAGGTATCCTTCACTTCATTTCATTTAATTTCATTTCCATTTACTTTATCAATGGAAATTAATCTAATTTTGCTACAGAACCACTTCCTTCTTTAATATATTTTGAATGCATAGCCATTAGTGAAGGAGATGCTTCATTAAAATCTGCCTGTTTTGTTTTAGAGTAAAACTCATAAAATTTGCAAGATTTCATTTGATCAGTAACGTTGGAAATTAACGTCAGCACTACTTTCTTCCTCTTGTTATTAAGGGAATTGGACTGTTTGCAATTTCTTTACTATTTAAATTTAATCTGGAGACATCTTCAAAAAAACCATCAGTATTTTCAATAAAGGAAAGAGTTTTGAATTTCAGAGATGAATCTTGCAAATACTAGGTCATTATGGTCAAGACATTTTTTATTTCCTTTGAGAGATGAGTCTACAAGGCACAGGGTTTTAAATTATAAATCATGGATTGCACAGTAGAAAAAACAAATTCTGATAAATTGGATTGCTAACACACTTTTGAACCCCATTTTGTTTGTGAAAGGTGTTAAGTACTCAGCTATATCCTATTTGTACATGTAGGAATCAGAATATCTACAGAAAGAAACACGAAGTCAACAGGACCTTGAGAAAGTCCAGGCAGAATGATCTTTCAGAAATAGCTCCTCTTCACTGAGAGGCAGCTCTGTGCTCAGTCTAGCTCTGACTTTCTTTATTTCAATGTTGACAAGTGTTTCTTCTTGTGCAGTCAGCCACTGTCAGTGGAGGCAGTGAGTGCTCCCTGGGCTGAGGGTGATGTGCCTGGTGCATTCAGGGAGGAACTCCCTTCCTCAGGGATCCATCCTTTGCCATTGCCTTAGGTGTGACTGATATTGACAGTCTTCCCTCAGGGTCACAGCTCTTTAATTTCTAAAATTATTTTACCAAAAATCATATTAGCAAAATTTTTCAGTTTCTCTATTTCTTTAATTCCATTTAATCTGATTTACGACTGCACATTACTTTCAATAATCAGGATATTCAGGACCTAGAAAAAGACTTAGAACAGTTCTTGTTCTTCTGTCTTCCTTTCCATCATGGGAACAGGGAGGGTTGCATGGGACCTTGAAAATATCCCTCGAGCCTGGCTGGAAAGTGGCTTCCAGCTGTTCCCGGCTAGCCCTGGCTCGGGATACTTCCAAACTCGGTTGGTGGCAGCAGGCGGACCGGCCACCACCCCCCCGGTGGGTCAGAGCTGCACGAGAGATGTCGGTGAGGCTTGACGAAGGTAGGAAGCGAGGAGGCTACTTTGTGGCTAGATGGTTTTTATTGTCACCTGCCTTTCGCAGGGGAGCCACGCGTCTCTCTGAGCCTCTCTCGACAGTGTCCCCGCCTGAGGCGTGGCCACAGCTTATACGGGGTTGGGAGAAAGGGGTGGACACAAGAGGGAGAGCCAATAAGGGAAATATGGATGTCACACAGACAGCGAATGGGAAACGAGGGGTGGGGATTCCCCAACCTGCTCCAATCTGGGACCGAGTGTCTCTGAACATTCTGGAAGAAGAGGAGAGGCTTCCCAGAGAGTGACAGGCTGTGGAGAACAAAGACTAGGGGAAACCAAATGGGAAGAAATACAGGGGGGAACTTGGGAGAAACCATTACAGAACAAATTAGTATTAACAATAAATCAAAAGGTATAAAACGCGCCGCTACAGGACCTCTTCTTCCAGTTCAGGGAAAACAGAATCACAGAGTCACAGAATCTCCTGAGTTGGAAGGGACCCACAAGGATTATCGAGTTCAAACCCTGACTCTGCACAGCACCAGCCCCAACAATCCCACCCTGTGCCCCAGAGCTTTGTCCAAACACTCCTTGAGCTCTGTCAGGCTGGTGCTGTGACCACTGCCCTGGGGAGCCTGTGCAGTGCTCAGCCACCCTCTGGGGGAAGAACATTTTCCTAATACACAACCACTGACAAAAAAAAATCATCTCAAAGACTCCAGAACAGTGATAAAAGTTGAACCATAGCTAAAGCTAAGGCCTTTCAGCAGTCTCAGAACTCTGTGCAGTTTTTCCCAGAGTCTGTAGATGTTTCTTCGCTGTTTGGCAAGGAGCTGTCTGTGTTGCCTGGTTCTGATGCCAGGAGGCATGGCTGAGCTGATGTCCATTTGGCTAAAACCTCTTTCCCTCCCTGAAAACAAGAAAACCAAATCCCTTCAGGGCAGCATGTTCACCTTTCACACAGGAATTTTGTTCCATACCAAGCATTTCCCAAAATACGTTTCTTGTCATGGGCCAAAATCTTGTCCCTGGGTGTGGACAAACCCTTATGCAGGTCCCATTTATCTTACTGGTATAACCAAGATTTTCTGTCCTCAGCTTGTCTGAGTTAGTCCTTTCTTGAAACTGGCTTTATTATTTAGATGATGATCACTTGTGACAGCATTTTTGTACCTCGCACAGTAAAAAATAACAATTTGGAACATAACAATAAGTTATACTGCCCATAATTGGCAAATTACATTCATTCAGTTATCTCCATAATGTCCAGCTTTGTCAGTGCTGCAGATCACATGGCCTGACATCTGTCAGAAGCCAGGTTATACAAAACAATTTCCTGAGACACTTAGGGTAAGGCTTTGGTCATATGGAAGGTCTCAGTGAAACACAGAGAAAGGAACCGAAGATGTGAACAGTCATAGGGGTGCCTGCACTGGTCATCAATAAAACAGTTTAGGATTCCTCTTAAAAAGGGGTTACCCATTTATTATCCCCAAATATCTCCAAATATCCATCTTGAAACACATACTTTGTCCTCTGGGCTAGGATGACAAATATAATCTTATATTTCTTTAGTGTTCCTGCTTGTACTTCCGAAGCACATTTGAATTTGAGATTTTTACAAAATGTCTGACTCTCCAAGACCTGGATAAACTACATAAACCATTACACATTTCAAAAGCAACTTGTCTGACCATAGAACCTCAGCCATGTCTGCTACCACTGGCCTTGCTGATGGGATTCATCTATTTCCTTCTGTGCCTTTAATTTTTAACAGATTTTGGACAGAAATAGATCACTCTATTTCTGGCTTGTTTACACTTAGATTAAGTATTTCAATTGAGGTACCTTTGAAAGAGAAAATGCTGTTGTCTGAAATAGCCCTTGGGCTTTTTGAGCTAAACACTGCTATAGACAAATCACAGCCAGGATTACTTCAGCAGCCAGGCAGATTTTCCTTCATGCATGTGAGGTGTGACCAACAGGTTATCTGGGCACTTGGACTTTAATTTTCCTATCATAGGCAAACAAGAGGAACCTGTTATTTAGCCTTTAAATAACTAAAACAGCTATTTAGTATAAAAAAGACTGTTGTTGCAGAACAGAGACTTAAAATGTAAATTTTACTTGACCTCTCAGCAATGTATCATCTACCAGAGAAAAATGAAGTCCCATGCATTAACTTAAATGGAATTGCAAAGAAAAGCATGGAATGGTTTATTATTTTTCTACCTGCATTTTTCAGCATTATTTGTTATTCATAGCAAGAGAAAATCATGAAATTAATATACAGTTAGACTTTAACTAATATAGGAAACATATTTATTCAATATTTTAACATACTGCTCTTCTCACTGCCTAACATCGAATCTCTCCTGCAAATCCCATGAGTGGCTGCCCATTATTTCTTTTGAATCCCATGCTCTTCCAAGTGTGTCTTTGCAGGCCCTCAGCTGTCTAGACCAGACCAATACCAACCATTAATTACTACTCAATAAGTTATCATGCCACAGCTGAGCTATGGCACCTGCTGTGATGGTGCTCTGGCATCCTGTAACAAGAAATAATGTATATTATCTCCTATATGTCATAGCCTAAGAATATATATACACACATTTATCACAGCTCTGCTGATGAATGGTAACTCATTAAATAGCTGTAATTTGAGTGGTACATCATTAAATAGCTGTAATTCTAATTCTACTTTCTCTCTCATTTTTATGTTTGTGAAATAAGCATTTTGTGTCTTGTGATTAGTAGGATGGTAGTTCACCAGCATGGGACCTCTTAGGTACACAATGGAATTTGTGTCACAGGTTCTGTGTTGCAAGGATAAACCTTCCAAAAAAACCTCAGGGGGATTTTTGCTTCATAAAACTAAAATAAATTGAACTAAGTTTTACCATAAACCATTAAGTCTTGACCTAAGATGTGGGGACTGTGAGAAGGAACTTAGATGGAAGGAAGAGGGAGAGATGAAAACATGACACTTCAAAAAGTTTCAAATCAGTTAGTGAATTTATTATATGGTATTCAAAGATAAGAGAATTTGCTGACCTGAAAATGGACGTAAAAGTGAAGATTCATAATCCACAATTGCACAAACCAGAAAGAAATTCCTGTAATGTCTTAATTTGTAACTGTGAATGATACCCAATAAGACTCTTTTTGACAAAGGCATGAGTCTGCACTGCTATCACTTATTCTTAGCTTCTTTATTTGCTTAGTACAAGGCAATTTGCAGTAAGAGCCCATTTTTCCCTCTACTGTGTTGTTTGTTTTTTAAATGAATTTATGTTCAGGGTGGGAGGCATGAGAAGTCTCCATGGATTTTGCCACAGAGAATAGCTAATTTACTTTTTGGTTCCCTACTGATTTGCCAGAAGTAAAAAAATCATTTAGTACTATGCACATTCAACTCCCATCACCTGGGGCCCCAACGGGGCAGGTCAGTAAAATGTCAGCAGGGTTGCCAGTTAGTGCTGAACATGCTGCTGACTTTTTTTGGGGGGTGTTGTGGACCTGTTGTTGTCAGGTTTAATTCTCAAGTCAAAAGTCTCACAGCTGCCATGCTCTGTGCAGGCTGCCTCACTGATTTTCTCTGGCTGACCTGCTGCCTTCTCCTGGTTCCTTGCTGCTTCTGTCTCTTGTGAAACCAGTGATGACTCCAGCTACATGCATAAAAAGTGCTGAACTTATTGTAGGATTTCTTTTAAGGAAAAAAAACCCAAACCAAACCAAACAAACAAAAAATAAAAATAACCAACCCAAATCTTCATCACCCATTGTTACAAATTGGTTTTACCTTAGTAGAATGAACTTTGAGAAATGAGGCTTTTCTTAACCCCTCTGTGCTGTCACAGGGCTGTGTTTGTGTTGCTCCCAGTGACAGCAGGTGAGGTTTGTTCACAATCTCAACAAAGACGTGTCTGTCAGGTGGCTTTGGCAGCAGTGAACATCTGATTCCCTCCCTCACCTCTATACAGATGTGATTTTCTAATAGTTTTTAGCAAGTTTTAGCTCATGAAGGTGACCTGGTATAATGGAATATGTACCTGCAGAGACTGGGACACTTAGTATTTGTTCTAAAACACTGGTGCATCCACAGCTTTTGTAGCTTTGCTAGCATTCCATGGTGCAGAACAACACCCAGCTTTCCCTTAGCACACTCCAACAAACAATTAGAATTTCTTGCAAATCAGATGCCAGCTCAGATTGGGCAGACAGGTTATGGGCATGTGGGGATGGTAAATGCACCTGGGATTGTTGTCTCACTATAAGGCATGTAAATAAACCCTCTTCCTACTCCCAAATTGCCAATTTCCATACAAACTATGGGCCAAAACAGTGCCAGAGATGAGCAATTAAATCACATTTTCTGTCATGTTCCAATGTCAGGAGTATTCCCAAGCATTCCTTAATTCATTTTTATAAGAGTTAATAAAGTGTCTACCAGCCATGCGGGATTCCAGAGTTTTGATAATAAAGTGATTTGCATAAAATAATATGTCCAAGTGCTCATCAGTAGATTTGGGATCTAAGCTTTTTCAGCTTTTGATCAAAGCCTCTGACTACTGAGGTATTCAGAAAATGAGGGCTGCCTGTAGCTGTCTTCAAATAGTTGTTTTTCCTGAATTAAAGGCTGTGGATCCCAGTTAGAGAGTAACAGCTTCTTCCAGCCCAGAAAAAGGCCAGCCTTAGACATAAACACTGGTCCAACCACTTGATTTTCTAAAAAATCCCATTTTTTTAAAGGCTTGGTGCTTGAACATTCTTTCCATAACCATGGGGGCCCGCCATGCAGGCAATGCAGGACACAAATCCCCACCCAGAACCAGGATGTTCCCTTGCCTACTGGCAGGGAGCCCAAGGTGAACAATTTCCTCAGCTGATATCTCAGTTAAATATTAAAATTTAGGTGCAATGATTCTTTCTTCTATGGGTCGGGGTCACAGGAAAAAAAGCAACACTTGCATGTACAAATTCAAACAAATCAGGATCAAAGTTGTTTATTGATTGCTTAACAGCACACAATTAAAAAGCAGTAAGTAAATTCTGCATTTTGTCTAAATACCAGCAATACAGCAGATAAAACACAAACCTAGTCCAATTCCAACAGAATATTGATGGATCTCTATAAATTTCTAAACAGTGAGAAGGTCCCCTGGGATCACATCTGTACATTAAACAGAAAAATAGATGCTGTGTGTACAAGATTCTCATTTGGGATCTTGGTCTTATATTGTTTACACACTTGGGCCTTGACAGAATGAGAAGAAATTAGTCCTGACTATTTTCAGTGAAAAAACTGAATGAAGAAAACCAAGGTCTTTGATAATTTTATTGATATTTTTCCCTGTATCATAGAGGATTATTTCTTTAGGTTCTTCTGATTAAAATGTAAAAATTGTTATATGAACAGATTCCACTTTAGATCCATGCTTTATTATTTGTGCAATTTCCAGACAATGCTTGCCATGGATAATTAGGTGGTCTTCTTATATTATTTCAAGAAAAGCAGTCAGTACTTCCAGTTCTTATTTTAAATCAAACGTAGATATGTATGCATGTGGTTATACATGACTGTGTGTTTATATACATAAATAGAAGAATTCCATTCAGAGGATGTGATCCATTTCCCTGCCAAAAAACCACAAACAAATCAAAGAACAAAAACCAGAAAAAAAACGACACGAAAGCCACAAAAAACAAACAACCCCCCCAAACAAACTAATAATAAAAAAACCCCACCAACAACAACCAACTAAAAAACAAGCAAACAAACAAAAACCAAAAAACAACAAAAACACCCCAAACAAACCCAAACAAAACAAAACAAACCCCCAAGCAACTATGGAGTCTTTCTTCAAATATGTGAACAAGTGTGAATTTGAGGTACAACATAAAATAGATGACACTGCTGGAGGAAAAGAAATAAGTAATAAACAGGTAGAACCAGAATATCAGAAGTGACTACTAGGCAACAGTGCTGTCTTCTTTCAAGTGCCCAAAGTCCCTGTCAGTTTAAAGGAAAACAAATGAAACAAATACAAACCCTAAACGACTTCACCCTGCTCTAGTTCCTCAGGCAAAACCAGAAAAATGACAGGACCAAAGAAGAAGGTCAACCCATACTCACGATCAGGAGGTTTTCAAGCCAGAAAGTAGAAAAGGATCCCTTTGTGGTTGAAGAAGCAGAATAAATCTCACATGCTTCAGCCTTGAGAGCTTTGAGTTTGTTGTTTCTGTATTCAATGTGCTTTAAACACACAAGAAACCCCAAGCTTTGTTTGTCCTGATTTTATTTGTTTCTGTTTGAGACTGAAGATGAAACCAGTTTCATTAATCTAAACAGCCAGGTTTTGCTGGATATGTGGTTTGTTTACCAGAACCAGGGGTAGTGATCCATTGTTTGGGACTAAGATGTATGTCCAAGTCTTTAATAAGTAAGATTTTTCTACCTCTTATACACAAAACCCTAAAGGGAGGGGTTTTCTTTAATTACAATTATTATTATGCATGCCTCAGATGAGAAATCAGCTAAGTGGGTATTCTCCAGAGGCCAAAACATGCTGAGGTTGAGAGCAGTGAAATCTCTGATGCTCTGGGCTACAAACTCAGCCCCTTTGCCCTGCAGAGGGCACAGATGCATTTTTTCATATCTTGCAGCACAAAGCAGTCATCACCACTGTGCTCCCCTTTCACCAGTGGATATGACTGGAAAGAATTCACCATAAAGTATGTACAATGTTGAATTTGGAACTAGCACGCAACTTTACTGTATTAATTGGGATATATTCAAGTAGCCACCCATTCCCTCTAAAACCAGTGCCTGGTTAAAAGCATCCATTAAAGAAGGCAGCCTGGAGGTTCTCAGTTTTAGGCAGATATTTCCTGTGAGAGTTAACCAGGAAGGATAAGAGACCTCCCATGCTCCCTGCTTTTTTTGCTCATACAAGATGCATTTGAGAGGCAATGGAAAATTTTATGTCTAACACAAATTCTTGAGCTTTAGAGCTTAATTATAAGTTTTAAATATTGTTATTCACTCATTAATTGCATCCCAAGACACCAAGTGAGCTTTTGATTTAGGTGAACGTATAGGGGCAGTTTAGGTCACTGAATAATCATTGGAGAGGCCAGACAATTACTGTCTTTTTTGTTTTCCGAAATTTACTGGTACAGACAGATTCTTTTCCATTTCCACAAATATCAAGCATCCCCAAAACCAACACAGGTTGTTCACCAGTGCACCCTGCACTTCTGCCTGTAGGCTGGGAAGGTTGGCAGATCCTGGATCCTGTGAGGAGGAATTTGTCAGTCCTTCAGCCTTGCCAAATGGAAACCCAACTGGAAACTCTAAAGCAAATGCCTCAGAGCAAAAGGAATCATAGCCAACATTTCCCTACAGAACTGCTGACTCTTCATTCCTCTGAGTCACAGAAAAACCTGAATTTTCACGTGACTAAAAGCCATTTATTTGCTGGGGTTTAAAAGGCCTATCACTACCAGATCACTCAGGGACAGGGAGAAAGCTGCACTCAGACTGAAAACTACAGAGGCAGCTTAGGTTGTGTCTTGGGTTGCAATGGAAGATGTAACCAAAAGCATGTATTCTATTACTATATATAAATACATATGTATAAACTAGAGTTTATTGATTTGGATATGATGCAGATAGTAAGAGATTGCAATCTTCCATTGCAATCCAAGACAGATGGGAGCTGGAGAGTGAAGCTGCACATCTCAAAACCTGCTGCTGGAGGGTGGCTGCAGGATTATTGTTCAGGCAAGAGATCAATAAAATGTTTGAGATGGGTTGCCTGGTGGCAACAGTAATTATACCCACAGGACTGGAGTGACTCATTCCCACTCATTCTGGCAGCCAGCCAGACCCTCTTAAGGCTGCAGGGAATCTAAAGGTCACCCAAATTTCATTAATTAATTTATGGAGGATGACACTTTTTTGTGGCTTCCCCGAACTGTTAGGAGGGTTTACTTTCCTGGCTTTGCTACCTTTGTTTTTATTGTGGGGTTTTGATTTATTTTTATTTGATGGCTTGTTGGAGGTTTTTTGGGTTTGTCTTGTTAAGAATTTTTTTTTTAATCAAGATGTACCCTTCCTCTTTATTGTACTTGGGTTTTCCCTTTCAATAGGAACAAAAAGGCTACATTTGAGTGTCCTTATCTATGTACAGATGCATTTTATCTTCCATTCCCAGAAGTCCTCAATAGTGGTATTGATTTAAAAATTTCTTTCTGATACATCTTGATAAGTTCAGGTCCTTGCATATTTCTTGACAAGGTGATTCCAGATGTCCCATACATGGGGGGATATCACTCTGTTGCTTTCATGGACTTCAGATTATTCAGAAAAGAGAAATAATCAGTGTTTTGCATTTCTTCCAGATAGGAATCTGAAGAAATAAAATGACTTTTTTAAGGGGTGAGGAAGGGGGCAATCCCCATGTGAAAATCATGATTTCTGGCTAAATGACACTACATTGTGTGATACCTATCTCTGTCCCCAGTGTAGAAAATAAGTTACGATAAATTTTTTTTAACACTTCACTTTTGCATTACTGAAAGTGGATGTGAAAGCCATCTACAATAAGCCAAGTAAGCAAATAGATTTGAATCCTGGCTCCATAGAACCCCAGTTATTTGAAAGCTGTGTGGATGTGGCACCTGGGGAAATGGTTTAGGGGTGACCTTTGCAGTGCTGGGGGAATGGTTGGGCTTGGTCATATTAGAAAGCTTTTCCAACCTAAATTGGAATAGTTTCTATATTTTATAAGAAAACAATAGAAAACGTTGAGAAACTATAATCAGGCAATAGGAAACACTGCTGGGTAGCTCTAACTAAATGCTACTGGTTACTGCTCCTGAAACTGGGAATGAAATTAATTTCTGCAGAAAGAAACTTTCTAAATATTGGTCATTTTTATTTTGTTTGGTTTGATAGGAGTCAGCTCTTAATTAGTTTTCTGAAAAGAAGCAGTGTAAAAAGGCTACTACTTTAATTCTGTTGATCCAAAGTCCTTGACATATACGCTTATACTTTAATGGGGGGAATATTCTCCCCTCAAAAATCGCTGTGACAAAGCCAATGTTCGTGCAGCTGCCTTCATTCAAAGCCAGCATTAGTACAGTGCATTCAAAGCCAATGTTAATACAATTCCCTTCATTTCAGAGACACAAAATGCAACACTCATAAGATGAACGTGTCTTTCCCTGCATTTGTCAAACCATTCAAAGGAGGCCTCTCACCAGAAGGTTTCTCACTGAGGACGCTCCCTCCTGAGAGCTCACCTCTTCATCAAACCTCCCTGGGAGAGCCAACATCCAGTTCAATTAAAATGAAAGCCCTTGCTTCCCCCTCACACGCTAATCTGTTATGGCACTAAGAGGATTTAAGAAGGTGTGAAGTAAATGGATTTTTATACTCTCACTGGAACAGCTCTAGCTGATTTTCAAATGTAATGTGATCATTGTTTTTAGTACTTCAGGGAAATGTTAAGAGGGGACTTCTTCACTAATTTTAATCTACAATAATAGAAATAATATCCAAGAATCAATATTGTTCTTATTAGATTAACCTTCATTGGCTACTGTTGTACTTCCCTGGTATTTGAATGTGCAAAAGGTTTCAAATCTTTCTGTTTGTTTAGGGAGAAGCCTTTGCTTCTCTTCTTTGTACTCATGGCTATTGTCCTAGCCCCTGAATAAAATTATTCCACTTCCAATGTTATGACACATCAACTAAGAAGGGGGAAAAAAGTGAAAAAAATAAATTACAGGGGTTTTGGTTCTAGAACAAAATATTTCATTAATGCTTTCCCCTCTCTGTAGAGGATGTTGCACCATTTAGACCAATTAAAGGGAGGTTTTGAAGGATATTACAGCTGCAGTTGCTCCATCAAAATAAAGGCTGATGCCACTGACATTGTGTGTGTAACTTTGTCACTGTGCAGCCACCTGTTAAAATAGCTTTTTAAAGCCTTTTAGATTGCATAAATGTCTCTAACTATTATGATAAGGAGTTCTGCCTTATCCAGATTAGCTCCAAATAAAAATAATTCAATTTTTCTGCGCATCTCTGAGGGCGAAGTTAATCTGTTAACCTCCAAACAGCTTTTTTCTCGTATAAGTCCATTTTCTATTTGCTCTGTGACAAGCATGAGAACAGCCTGTTTCAGGTATTTTTGGTCTTCACCTCTGCATTGAAAGCAGGAAGTCAAATGTAAGTACCAGTAGCGGGAAAGGCCACACTCCAGGGGTCACAGTGATAAGGTTTTCCTATCAAGAAAGCAAACAGGTAGATAATTACCTGAATATTCTCAAGTAGCGCAAATGTATTCTGAACAGCAAAGTATTTCTGCAGGAAGCAATCTCAGCATGGCTTTACTGTTGTAATAAGCAAACCATACAATATACACAGTACAATGAGACAGAAAAAAACAAAGTGATTGAATACAATCTTTTAAATTCAAGAGAATAGGATTTGTTTCTGCATGTGGTCCACTTGTAATATCAGCAATTCTGCTTGGCTCTTGCAGAGCTTTTTTTCATCAAAATGTCTCAAAGAATATTATAAAAAGGTGTGATATCCCTTTCTGTAAAACTGAAATAAGACTCGTACGAGGGTACTCATCAGTCACTTTGATCAGGCAATAATAAAAACCACTTCTTGAAAATTGTCAGTGTTCTTGCCATTTGCCAAAGCTGCTTCTCTCTATTACCTACTCAGAAACCATCCAGGAACTACTTCATTGAAATAACTGTAATTACACCTCTGAAACGCAGTGTGTGTGGAACTCATGGTCTCCTATCCTTAAAAGCAGAGGCCATGTGCTATGCACACCCACGTGGCTCAAAGAACAAAGGGACTGAGGGCATCCCAACAAGGCTTGCTAGAGTTTCTCCTCAATAATGACTAGTGAGTATAGATTAGGGTCCATACTTGAAAAGGGGAGTTTGATTCTACCCTATAAACCAAATATCTCCATAATTTATGCCCTATGCTGTTTAGTTAATGCCACTTTAAGCAATCCATATTTGCTTTACGGTAAGAAAATTTAGTTGCTGAAAGATCAAAAAAAGCAGACTGCTTTTTTCTGCAAAGTTAAATATCCACAGTATTGCTTAGCTGGATCACTCAATTCTTCTTAAAACTAAAACACACATTGAGAGCAAAGCCAATCAATTAGAGATACCAACCAGCAAACCTTTCTAATCAGAAGTGAAGTCTTGCATTTCTCTCTTGGCATTTAGGAGATTGCTCTGAAACCCTCTCACTTAAATTGTATTCATCTACTCTCATATCTGATGAGTTTATGTATGCAACAAGAAGGGAACAGATGATGTGGGATGTGCAGGGCTTTCAGAATGAATGGTTCAGAAATTCTGCTGCATGGAAATCAGGAAAGTATTTTCTCTAGAGAGGTCAGGAAATCCACAATATGGGATGAAAGGGGAGGTGGATTTTATTTCATGATACAAATTCACGGCTCTCTTCCTCATCAGATTTCATCATCTTATTTAAGGAAAAAAAAAAAAAAAAAGTAGAAGGCAAACGAAAAGATGGACAGAACTTTAATGTGCCATAAAAAAAAAAGGAAAAAAAAAAAGAATTAAAAAAAGATTTAAAAAAATTTGTTGTGTTTGCCTGGTGTATAAAATGTGAGTTCTTATACCTGACTTCTTATCACTTGGCTGAACTACACTATCAGTTTCTCCCAGCAGGCACCAGGTCTCTGTGTGTGTTTGCAAGGTTTTTTATTCACTTATGGTGCTCTGGAAATAGCAGGCCTTCATGGAAGTACTTCACAGAACAGCAGGATACCCCTCAATATATCTTACAGAAATTCATGCTGGTTTCTGTGTTGTTTCTAGGAAAAGAAACACACATGATAATGTAAACTGCCTCAAAATGTGCATTTCAGGGGAATGACCACTACCTGCACTGCAAAAATTGTGTTACTTTGGTGGCAGTAAAGAAAAATGCATTCAGTATTTTTGGGTGAGCCCAGATGAAAGAGTTAAACTTTTTTGTTTACTCAAAGCTGCAATGCAGAGGGTTGTTAGGTTCAGAAAAGGCAAAGCTGTCACGTAAATAGGAGTTTGTGAACTGTCATGGCTGCAGGAAGAACTAGAGAGATGCAATCCATGGGAAGTAGGGAGAGTTCCTTGCTCTTGGTAGGAAACCAAACAGCACCTGCTGGAAAATGCCTTCTGTGTCAGTGGGAAGGAAGATCTGTGACAACCTCTAAATTTCACTGAAATGCTGTTTAGAAGTTTAGAAATACTGTTCTGGTCACAGCTCCTCCCCTGCCTGCCATAGAGTAATAAATAATGTCCAGGTTGCTCATAGAATAGTGTATTTCTATGCAAGCAATAAGGACATTCTGCTTGGATGAGGGAGTTTATGTTTCAGATGTAATGACCAGCTGTGGGCTCTGAAAAAGACATGTCCCTTACAACTTCCAAAAATTACTGTAGTCACAGTGATTGATGAAGAATTCATTGATTTTATGTGCTTTCAGTGATTTAAGAGATTGGTTCCTTTAGTGACATTTTTTACATTGAACTCCAGACAGTAAATTTCAAATGTACCTTTGTACAAAGTAAATAGTTTCACCCTGAAATTGTTGATGTTTACATATTGTAACACTTGGTCAGAGGCTTTTCCTTGAACTGTAGCCTGGAAAAAGGTTTCTGAGCTGTATTAGCAGAGTGTAAAATGATTTCACCAACTCACTGTGTGTTGTCCATTATTTCTTCCACTTATAAACCTGTCAGCAAGGGAGAGATGCATGGATTGTTCCTTATTCTCAATCATCTCCTCTAGAGGCTGATGACTGGGCCATAATCTTGTTTTCTCCTTATATCCACGTCTACAGCCTGTTTACTGACCTATGGACATAAACAAAGACAAGCAAAACTTAATTTCTTAGGGGAAAACAATTATAATTTGATTTAATATTACAAGCTTTATTATCTGATACAAGTCTTAGGATTTCCATCCTTAAAATTCAGCAAAAGACCATAAATTTCAGATTAATTGCTAAATGCAAAGCATATAGTCCAAGTCAGCATGTAACCTATAGCTTCTATAAAGATCAACAATAAGCCAGTTGGATCATCCTATGGAAGAGTTCTCATGTTTTCCCCAAGCAGTTACAAAAGAACACCAAAGAAAGACAGGAATATTTCAGTCTGTTCCCTATGACTCTCAGTAATTTAAATCTAATTATCAGTCTATTTACCAAAATTACTTGTGGCTGACCAGAGCTACAGCGAGCCATTCATCTCCAAGGAGATGCAGTTCAGTTTCTGCAAGTCTCAGAGTTTCTACCTGGCACTATTGATTATCTCTCAGGAAACACAAGCACAGCAGCTTTCCTGCCCTGTGTCAGTGCGTTGATCCCTCTTGGCTGGCTGCAGTCACAAGCTCAGAGTGCTCTTGTGAGCAACAAGCAAGGAGTGAAATCCTTCCTCTCTGACAAAGAACCTGTGTTTCTGTGAAGTGGCTTGGGAGGGTTTTTTGGGGGTTGATTTTATTTTTGGTCAGGAAATAAACCTGTGCCCAGATAACAACACAGCCCTGGTTTAACTGTGTGGCTCCAGCTACAACACATGGTGCAGGCAGGTGATGCAGGGTGATGCAGTGTTAGCCTTCTACACTTCTCTGCCTCCCCTTGACTAAATCCAGGTATTTTCAGACCAGTGCCAGGATATTTGCATAAATCTGATCGTGAACAGGAAGGCAGCTCTGGCTCCAGAGAGTTGGCAGGCTGTTCTGCCTTTGGCTCAGGCCATTTAGGAGTCAGGCAGCTGAGACACCAGCTGTGTCTTCTCTGTGAACCTTCTGTAGATTCTGCTGGAATGACTTGGAAAAAGAAAGTCTGAAGATGATAAATACGGATGATATTGTTGCCAAGAGTTGGTTAAAGGGAGCATCTGTTGTGAGGGACAAAAGCTGTAGAGGAGATAACTTGTACTGACGGTCTTTAATTCAATACTTGGAGACATTAGTGAGCCTAATAGAACTTTTATGAGGGAGGATTGACCCAGAGTCCTTGGGATCATTTTAATTCCCACTTCACAGAGCACTCTGATGCTTACAGCACGTATTGGTAACCGTGGTCAGGAACAGGCTGAGGTCTCAATCTCTGCTAAGATGAGACAGGAGATGCTAACAGGAGATGCATTTTACATGAAAACACAACTGGGAACAATCACATAAAGAGCCTCTGGAAGTGGAGCTGAAACCTTCCTGTCCTCCCAGAGGACGTCCCCAGCTTTTCTGTTGGAGCTGCCATTGTTTTCATGTTCTCTTTCCAGTCCAGTGAATTCTGAATTCTTTGCAAGGTTTTTCATCTGGCACTGCTGAGGCATCCTGCCCTCCCTCCAAGCAGCCTTGAATCTGTTGGCTGACCTACTTGCCAAAACCACAAGGAGTGGGGAGTTGAGTCCTGTTAAGCAGAGACAACTGAGCTCAGATCTTCCAAACCTCTGCTGCCTGCTGGTCTGCTGCCACATCCCCATTGTGCCACTGACTTTGCCCTGGAAAGGCAACCACTGCTACATTTTCTGGGGCACACAGGAACCAACAAACACACTTTGTCCCTGCACTTGCAAGAGTTGTGACATGGGGTTCCTTGGGCTACTCAGGAATTAGAAATCCTCCTTTGGAAACTCTGCATGGGCAATGTAAAATGTGCTGGAACATAGGCTGAGATAAACCAGTAATGTTCAAGACTGAAAATTTGAAATTATGGGTCGAAGACCGGTCCAAATCTCATTTATTGGGTTGAGGTCTATTGAGTTTTGTGTCAGATGTCATGCTCAGTGTGTCAGAGGGAAAAATTAATCTCAGAGCTAACTGAACCAATCTCAGATGCCATCTCTGGTGTTTTGTTGTGGTTTTCTCTGCTTCTATTTTTTCTTTGCTTAACATTATTGAAGATAATTAGCCACTTATTGAAGGCATTATAGTAGAAAATAGACCATGTTTCTCTTTTTTGTTACAGTAAGAGAGTAAAGACCCTCCAAATCTTATCTAAAATCAACCTGCTCTTCTCACTACTCCTCTCCTTTTCAGAAACAACCACTTGTACTGATAGTTTTTACCCTGAGAGGCAAAACCTCTATATATGCAGTCTGAAGTGATAAACAGATTTTCTGTTTCCTTTCTCAGTACTGCTGGATTTGTGCCACTACTTCAGGTTTTTTGCCAGGTGACTCCTGACTTCGACTGTGAGAGGGTGCAGCTGGAAACAAGCACCAGTTATCTCAGGGTGTACTACATTAATTTACCTGTGATTAAACAGAAGGCTGAATGGAAAATCATTAAGAAGCACAAGTTCATAATTTTAAGACCTATGAGAAGGGCACTGCCTAGACATCACTGCAAGAAGCTGGTGCAGGTATCTGGGTAACAGCTCATGCAGGTGAGCAGCTCATCTGAGGCAATTAATACATGAATATAACTATTTGACAGTCTCATGAACACGCTCTCTCTGTAGTCAGACAGTTTCTGAATTCCCTTTGCTTCATTAACTCAGTTCATTCCAGTACCTCAAGCCTCTGCAAAATCTCTAGTTTATGTTTACAGCACAGCAGGACTCTGGATTTGGTATCCCTGATGAACCACCAGCAAGAAAAGTTCCATGAAAGGGACTTACTCCATCTCTTGTTAAAAGAAAGCAAAAGCAAAAGTAACAAAACATAAAAAACCCACCCCAAACTAACAGCAACAACAATGAAAGAACTGGCAAGGAATGGGCCTAAGTTAAATATTTGAGTTCAAATTTGGCACTGTAGGTAACACAAAAGGACTTACTACAGAATTTCAGACCCCAAAGCACACACAGAAGCCACCATTTATCATTCCCTTGTCATGAGCACTTTGTACGTGTGATCTTGGGGAAATTCAGGAACTCACAGCTTCCCTGCCCCATGAACACCTGGGGTACAAATCCTCTGGGTTTCTGCAAACCTCTGCTCAGTTTATGCAGGTGTATTTTTAGGAATCCAGGGAAAGGGGAGCTTCTCAAGTTTTAAATGGGAGCACTGGTGTACACAGAATATGGCAAACACAAAGTACTTGTAATCTTGAGCACAGGTGAGCCTTTATAATGACAATAATTTTTCTAAATTTTGTCTTGGCTTACATGAGGCTGAGATGTTGAAACCTTGACATTTCACCAGCTTTGGGTATTTGGTTGAGAAGTTTAATTTTGCAGGTGAACAATACCATGTTGAAGTATTCTGAGGGAAAGAAATCCCTACTCCAAGGCCATTTTTGTTTGTTTATAACGTTCCTTTTTTTTTCTGTGAGTCTTTCCATTGCATTTGCAGCCAGTTCTTAGAAGCAGCCTCATAATAGCAAGTAAAAGAACCACAATGAAACACCACAAAGTACAGAGAGATTTACTTACCAAGTTCTATGTTAACCAGTGCTGTCATTTAAAAATCATTGGATGCTCCCAGTTCCCTAGATTCCTAAAAATACACCTTCTGAATAAACTGAGCAGAGGTTTGCAGAAACACTGGGAATTTGTACCAGGAATGGGACCAAGATGGGAAACCACCACATCCAGCCAGAGACCATGGTATAAAAAAGATAAGGAATAATCTGTAGTCCTCTAAGAGACTGTGATAGAATCTTCCATTTGTTATTCAAAATGTTGAACCTCCTCCAAGAAATCTTCCACAAAGTACATTTTTTTTTCAAAAAATATGACCAGAGGAAAGAAGAGGTGATGCCCTCCTGATGCCCAGCACCCTGAGAAAGTCTAAGCAACAGGTTTAAATCTCTTTTTGAGAGAGTTTGAAAACTAAAATTAGGTGAATTTTCAGAATGCTGGGACATTCTCTGAAGAAAATTCCTCCTCCTGAGGCTGTCCCTCTTTGTGAGGCACAATTAAAAATTAATTGAGCTGAAAGGCAAGAAAATTATGATTCTATAGGTAAGTGATCAGGCAACTTGCTGTTTCTGCTCCAGTGAATACTTCACACAAAATTATGTAAATATTCATTAGAATGTCAGGAACTCACGTCTCCCCTGCCACATGAATACCCTAATCACCAGGATCACATAGTCTTTTGCCCAATGAATATTTAGTTGTTCTCTAAAGTTTAGCAGTTTCAGCAGGAGGCTCAAAAGGCTCTCTTCTCGAATACCTAAAACAGAGGGGTGGAAATATTGGATATTTGAAGTTTAACCCTGACCAGCAAAGGATGGAAGGGAAGTCAGATATCCCACAACCATGTTAAATACACAACAATGTATATTTAATTCAATACACATTAATTAAAGAATTCAACAGCTGTTTGTGCCAATCTATTATGACGTTTTGAGAATCATCTCCTGCATTGTGCAGACAGGCAGGGAAAATGTTTCTGGAACATACCATGGGATTACCAGGCTACACTGAAGTGTTCTGATCACTGCAGCATTAGCTATCTGGCAAAGCAACGGTGAAAGAGATTATAACACAGATATACATAATGAGCACTAACAAATTACCAGGACCAGATGATGTTGCCTCTAGAGTTCTACAGGAACACACAGATGAAATAAATATACTGTACATGTAACCTGTCAAAACCTTGTGGTATTTGAAGACAAAAACACAGGGGATGAAATAGCAGTTCTTAGAAAATTTATAGATGTGCTCAGGAACTAACAGGCTTTTAAACCTAAGCCCTCTACTGGGAAAATTAATAGTAACACTAAAAAATTATAGACTAGACGCTTGAATATTTTTTGTTATTTTTTATTTGAGAAGTGCAATCATGACTTCTTTTGAAGGTGATGTTTAAAGAGGTCAAGGAACATGAGGGCTAAAGTGGGATATTCTGTTTTAATTAAAATTTTAACAAAGGCTTTTGCATAGGCTACCAGAACACTGAGTATCACGGGATAAGGGGGAAGACCCTCACATGCATTAATCGTTGGTTAAAAGGCAGGAATTCAAGGATAACTGCAAAAGGTCATGCCTTGCAATGCAGGATGGTTATCACAGCAGTTGTGCAGGAGCCTGTCCTGGAACTCATTCTGTTTAGTCTGTCAAGAAATGACCTACAGAAGAGGGATGATCTGTGTGGTGATAATATGATGTGAATTATGATGATCCAACATTATATGAGGCACTTAGGAACAGAACAGGCTGTGAAGAATTTGAGGAGGACCTTAGAGGCCAGAGTATCTCGGCAATAAAATGTCAAATGAAGTTCAACACGGATAAATATAAAGTGATATAATGGGGAAAACCAATCTTACCTGACACACGCTGAGTTAGCCTTGGCTTCCAGCCAGACTTCTCTACCCTTTCCATGCTCTCTCCCCTCCTCAGTGGGGAAGGGGAAAAAAAAATAGACGAGAAACCTTGTGGGCTGAGACAAACATTGGGAGATTGTTTTCCAATTACTATCGTGGGAAAACCAGGCTTGAATGGGGGGAAATTAATTAAATTTATTGCCAATAAAAAGAATTATTTAATTATGGAATTTTTAATAATTAATTAAGGTGACAAGAAACTAAAATAAAAATGTTAAAACAACACTTTTCCTTCCTCCTTTCCCAAGCTCAACTTCCCTTGCTCACTTGGCTCCTCTCTGTCACCAGATAGCCCAGAGGGGTGAGGAGAGGAGGTTACAGGTGGTGATGATGCATCTTAATCACAGTTTTCCTGGGAATCTCCAAGAGCTGCAGTCCTTCACAAAAATCTATTCCAGCATGAGCCCTTCACAGACCAGTTTCCTTCAGGAACACCCTCTGCTCCATCAGGGGGTTCTCCATGGTCTGCTGTGGGTATCTGCTCCACCACGGTCTCTAACATGGGCAGATTAGACAAAAACTGGGAAGACAAATCTGTTTGAGATCTGAATTTTGTTCTTAGGCAGTTTTAGTGTTATTTAAGTGCAGAATGGTGGGCACATTTATTTTATTTTAACACAGCACAGAAAAAAATTCATGAGTTCTTGCATGTTGTTTTCCTCTGGCAAAGAAGCAGAATTTTGGGAATAAGATACCTACACCTCTCTCTTGATCTGAATACTCCTTTACTGAAGAGGAAAAAAAAAAAGCTGAGCAACTACAAATCTATTTTAACACTGAACTTTAAGAGGAAGCCTGATTGATTTGCATATGTTTTACATCAAGTTTTAGGCAACAAGGTCTTTCATATAAGTGCAAATTAGATTGTCAGGTTTCTTTGCAGTACTTACCATCCTGTCTTACTCTATTAAATTTTTGGAAGACAATTCAGCTTGCTTCTTTTGAAATTTTGCAATCTTTCTTTTGTTTTATATTTTCTTTATTTGGAATGGTAGTAAATGAAGTTAGAAGATAAATGACTATGATATTGTGAAAGAAATTTCATCAGTGGGAGGGATTTTTTGGTGTGTCTTTAAATCACACGATTTTTCAGACTGTATCAGAGAAGCAGATACCAGGAAACGATGCAGCTGGAGAACTTGTCCTGGAAAAGATCTCAATGTTGGTTCTGCCTAATCTGGAAAGCATTGTGGAATGTATTTTGGGTCAGGTCAGAGATATTCTAGTTCACAGAATTTAAGTCATAATGTAAAAATGGTGCTTAAGTGTCTTTTAACTGTTTTAGAGTTTGTAAAAAGAGATAACAAATTCTGAAAAAAAAAGCCCCAAAACCTAAACTCTGAACCAAACTAGACTAATAAGGTAGACTAACAATGACACTTATATCCTGATGAAGACAATGAACACCTGCAATATAAGGAATGGTTTATAGCCAAACATTTTAGATATATTAATAATAAAATATGTGAGCATTAAGTACATCATCAATATTACTTTTTCATGGTAAAAGTGCTATACTTTCAGTCTGAAGGACTTCTAATCAAAAGGAAATAACAGGAATGGAAAAAACCACAGAACATTCTCAGGGCGAGGTTCTGTCATAAATCTCACTAGAAACCTTTGCAAACCAAAATATCTTAGGATGTTTTCTCCTATCAGTGGCTTAGAAAATGTTGATGAATTAATTTACATAAAAGAATTAGAAGTTTATAGTATTAGCTTTGAGACACTGATAAAACGATTGTTTTTTAAGTACACCAACTTACTTTGGGTCTGATAAAACCTGTAGTCTGAAAGGAACAATGCTGCTCACGTTCAACAGAAAACATATGAAATAAAGATGCCATTCTGATGTATTTTTCAAGTAAGGAAAATATTTAATCCTTAAATCAGCAGTGGACAAAGGACAACACATGACTTAACTCACTACTGGCTAAATAGGTCTTTATTTGAAGACTGCTCATGTAGATATATAAATTTAAGTTTAGAGTGCAAAGATGCAAGATTTTAGATTTACTGTGGATGGTTGCCAAGGCACAAAACTATCAAAAAGCAAAATTATCAGAGATCACTTGGCCACTAAAAGTTTTGGAGGTGCAAAAATGATCAGGAGGCATATGCAGGGCATGCAGCCAGAGTGTAAAACCTCACTGGTTATCATATTGTTGCATAAAAGAAGGCAACATATTCTGTGGAGCTTTATTATGCTGTCAAGGAGGTACAGGATGTAAAAGATTATTACAAACTGCAGTTTTTAACAAGATCTTGACCTATTAAGCTATATTCTTTATATAGTAATTTTATACATGAATTATACATACATTTTTATGCAGTTCCAGAACTCCAGTTTTGAGTCTTTTTTTTTTCCCTGAGATGGCAGAACACAATGCAAAATGGTTAAAGCACTTTAAAGTGCTGCAGCTTTGACATTTAACTGAGACTTTGACTTGTGCCAATGAATATGCATAAATCATATTGTTGAACAGAAAAATATAGCAACTGGGATTGCAAAGTGTGAAATATGAGATCAATTTGTTTTGAATTTTTCATGAAAGAGGCTCATATTTAAGGAGTGACTATCAATTCAACTCAAAGAAAAGGTGTCTATTATAAAGGATGAAAATACTGAGAAAATATTGTGATTTTAAGGAAATATTGTGATTTTAAGGAATTTTAAGGTGTGTCTTTGTTAGACCGGGCAGCATCTGAACTTCCCTCTAATAAATTCTTTATGCTCCTGTGGTGTAAGGGACTCCACCTCTAGAAGGCTTCAAGCGCTGGGGAATTTTTCTTTCCCAGTTCACCAGAGACAAAAAGCAGCAGACTTTCTGCACCAGGAGCAGCCTCTCATCCCAACCCACAACAGCCAGGCTGCAATTCCCTGCCCCTTGTCCAGCCAGAAGGGAGACTGAGCATGCATTCCCAACACACACACACACATACAACTCTGCAGCAGCTGGTGAACCCCTGCTCCCAGCAGCCTTGTCCTTTGCTCACCTTGACCCTTGGTTTTCTCTGCCTTGGCCACCTCCAAAATAAAAATAAAAAAAACCCTAAACCCTTACAATGATGTGAAAATAGCCAAAATCAAGTATGAGACAGTCATTTTTTATATAAAAATTTAGGATGAAAAAGCTGACCTTCGCTCCTGTGTTAGATCATGGTTATTTCATTTTATCTGAGCTTTTCCAACACCTGCTGGAAATACAACGTGGGCAGAACCTGCAAAAGTGCCTTCCACACAACCCCCCCCCCCCAGTGCTTCATAAATGTGATGTTGAGTCATTCATTTGGATGCATTGTTTTGGAAGCTGGAAGGCGAACAATAGCCCTTTGATGAAAAATTCTAGAATTTTGGGGGCCGACCCACTCAGCTGTGCTCACATTTTCATTGACTTGGAGAATACAGCTTGCCCTTCCAAAAGCAATTTTGTATATTGATGATGTACTAAGAAGTACACAGATTTCCTGACATGAGTGATTTCTTTGTCTCTTTGTGTAACATACCCAGTTGTCAAGGATATCATGATATTTTTAATGCACCCAACTGCTTTGAAAAGATAAAGTAAAATAAATAAATAAATAAAATATTGTGCTTTTAATTTGCTTTTCAAAAGAAAAAGAAGCAGAACACTGTCTCAAAGGACTAATCCCAACTGAAAGCTCTTCACGAGGAAAACATAAAAGCCTTTAGGTTGTTTGCATTCCCTTTTTATTTTTTTTTAAATTGTATTCCTTTTTAAATAATTTAGAAATAATAATTGAGAGCATTTTGTTGTCTTTAACCATGTTATCCCAAGAGTAATGTTGAGAGCTCTATAGATCAAAATGTGATTAAGAACATAAAGTAATAACAGGATTTGTCCTACTTTTTCTTTTTCTTCATCTGGGCTAAGAATAGTGGTAATTTATGCCATATTGTTATTAAAATACTCATTTTCCCCTTCCATTAGTCATGAGGCAACATGGAGAGTTCACAAGACATAAATGACAGCTAAGCAATAATTCTGCATACACTTTTGGCATTGCCAGCTGTACAGGTAGGTCTGGCACAGCTGTTGCTCTGCCTCAGCTTTTTTTGTTTGTTTGTTATTTTCCTAAAGGAAGTCTTCTCAAAGGTCACCCTGCCAACAATAAACTCGTTGTGAATTCACACGGGCAGTGGGCAGGAGCCAGTCCATCTAATCCTCTTTTTCTTCAGGTTTTTACTGAGACCAAAAGCTCCTGTAGCTTCACTCATGGCTACTCATGAGTCTTAGAAACATCTGGAAGTTTCTTGCCTATAAGGTTAGTGTGGACTAACTAAAGTTAGTGCATTGAATTAATCTTTACCTGACACTTAAGCCTCCCAAGAGCTCGGGTTCAAACTCCTCTAAGTGTCTACAGGATGTACATTACCAAACATCTTTTGCCATTTCCTGGTCTTCACCCAAAAGTAAGTAATTAATAAATTATAAAAAAAAGAACATTCTGGAAAATTAGGTGCTTCCTTGAGTGTTTTCTTGGGAATATTTATTGAAAAGGATAACACAAATTACAAATACATACATCGATATGGTCAAAATACACACTAATATGCATAATTTTATTTTGTGTCCCAAACCACTGATTTCCATTGACATTCCATTCCATGCCCCTTCCTCCATGTCCAAAGTTACCTGCATGGTTCTTTGGCATGACTGACACCTATTTCATGGCAGCTGTGTGCTCCAGAAAGCAATTGACTCTTACATTTAACTCTTTCTCTTTAATTTCTCCCAAATGACTCCAGTGTAAATAAATGTAACAAGGTCCTTACAGCAAATTAGTTTTGTTGCTTTCACCACACATTTGTAAGTGATATAATATCTTTTTAATATCATGGTGACCAGAAATAAAGTAATACCTCACGCCCATTTCCTTCAGAAAATCATTATCCTCTAATAAACGTCTCAGAACACTTCCAAACCTTAAACTATGTTGTCTTATCTCAGTGGTGCAAACATTTTTAAGGATATGTCTATTGGCAGTTTTGTTTCCCTTGAGATAATTTCTCCTCAGTAATCTATATTTTCCTATTATTTTAATTCGCTTCATAAAAACAACCCTGTGGTCAATACTGAAGGATGGCAGGGGGCAAAGTCAACTTCGTATGATATAAACAGAAACTTTCAAACTGCAGTGACTGTTGGAGCTCCTTTCTTTGTTCCTTGATAAATGAGTCTTGGAAAAGCCACCTGCTATCCGTGTGTTAATGGCACAGTCCCTGTTCCACGCTCATCTGCATGGATACTCACTGGATCCGTCCACTGCTCTGTGGGTTTTCTGAGAACAGGCTGGGACTAGAGAAGTCCCTGCCCTCACCACAGCTCAGGAATTTGCCCATTTGCCTCCCTTGGAGCCCCCACCAAACCACCCAGAGTTTGTTCCAGGGGACGAATGTGTCCTTCATGCGCCCAGTGCAATCTCCGAAGTGACAGATCTGATTTGGATGCAAAAGTTTTTAATAGAATACAAGTCAGCTGCAGTAATTACTCCCATGAGATCATGATATACAGCACTGGCTATTTATTTTGGGAAAGCTGTTTGTCTGTTTTCTCAGGACTGCTGGATACAGTCTGTTCTTTTTTGTCTGCTTTGTCTACCTGCTTTTCCAGGCTGTTATATTCACCTTACTCTCCTCAGCGAACCCCATCAAATTCTCTACATCAAATGCAGGCATATTTATATTTCAATCTCTCTCAGCAAGCATGTATGATTTTTATTTCACTTCTGTTTTATTGGTGTAATAAGCTGTGCAGAAGAATGTCTTTAACTCTTAGGAAGTAAAATCAGTGCGCACTGTGATATCTTCCAAATAATGCCATCTTCCAAAAATCACTTTCCATTTTAGAGAAACAATGGCAAAACTGCCTGATCTGAGTGCACAATGCTTTTTTTCAATGTAACACTTGATAAGACTTCGAGGTTCTAAAATAAGCAGTGCAATAAAGTCATCTCAAATGGAATATTATCTTGAGCATTTCTTCCTCTGAGGATATCTTTTTCAGCCAATATTTTTACGCTGTTTCTGTCTGTTTACTCAGTTTTCCACATGTGGGAACAGCTTTCCCTAGGGCTACATTTACAGCAGCAAATTAAATGTATCCAGAGACATCTTCAAGCAAGGAGGCCAATGGGTACAGGGCATCTCTTATTTTTCCTAACAAACTGTTCCAGACTCTGGAGCAGGGTGTCGGTGTGCAAACTGCCTGCTGGAGCTGGCTCCTGGGCTCCAGCTGCCAAACCATATCCAGGAATTGTTCGGGGAAAGAGCTTGTTTGAATGGGCCAAAATCATGCCAGGAAACATTACTGGAGTAAATGATGATGCTCCAGTGCCAGGGAATCTTCCCAAGCTCCACTTCACTGGGATAGATGCAGACCATGCCATTTTTCCCTGAGAGGGACACTTCTGCTAACCAGCTGTGCCAAACCAGCTCTCATTTGATTTTCATTCTGTAAGTTGTTTTCCTTCAGTGACCAAGATGACTAAAGGGACATGAGAGTCACTTATCCCAAAGTGAGTGCCAGCCTATGTCAGGAGCACTGGTGTTTCTGGTGCCTTCTGGTACTGTTGAAGAGGTAAAAGAGGGAGAACAACCACCATGCAAACATCTTTACATAGAAACTTCTCTGGGACATCTCAATAATTCCTGAATTCCCAAAAGCTTTCCAAAAAAAAAATCAGTCTCTTCTGATAATTTTGAGCCCTTGACTGCCATGGGTTCAAAAATCCCCTACCCTTCTAAATAAATTCACCCCCTCAAAAAATGCTGCCCAGCACATATGGAGGTAATAGCAGAGATGTCTGGGTTTTTCCCAGCACTAAAGATTCCTCATGGTGCTTTAAGCAGACAGCGTTTACTTCAGTTATTCTTCACCAACAGCCTAAGCAAAGAAAACCTGTGGACGTCCCCCATCCTATGTAAAGGACATTTACACTTGCATCTCTGTCCAAGAAGTTAGTTTTTCTGAAATTATATTTTATTTCTGAGTTATTTTTATTTCCGAGTTATTTTTATTTCCTGCTGCCAAACTCATTTGCCTTAGGTTTTGTCAGACTGGCTTACTCCCTTCACTGGCATTGTCTTCTGCCCTTTCCTTACTATTTTCAACTCTGTAAAGGCTCTTCTTCTTTCTGCATAGTTTTCTAAGGGTTTACCAGTCTGGTATTTAGCATATTCCCATTATGCAAGGAGGAAAAAAATTATTTTTGCATTTGAACCAGACAGTGATGAAGCTTGTGTTCATTTTCAGTTCCAGTGGGAAATAACAGTTTTCCTCTTGCTGGCCCAGCGGGACTTGTCTGTGCTCCGGATATGTTCATTTTCCTCTCTGTGAGCCAGCAAGTACCCACAGCAAAAGTGTGCTCAGAGGAACTTCTGTGCTGTGCTGACCTGGGAGTCTCTGCTGTGACAAAGGACACAAATTCCTCCTGGTGCCGTGGCAGAGGCTGCACTTTATTGATGGGGAAACTTTACACACTTGTGCCCCAGACAGCAGCAGGCTGCCTGCTCTTGCTGACATATTCGTATTATTCCCATTAATCCTAATTGTTCTTCCTCTGCTTTTGTCAGGCCCAAGGGACACGCTCCATCTTGGATTCATCTTCAGAGTTTCTGTTCACTTAATGAAGACAAGTTCCTGCTCAGTAGGCAAATGGGGCTTTAATTTTGTTCTCTCTTGTGTCCTAAATGAAAGACCTTCAAGTTCCTGTGATTTCACAATTATTTTTAACCTCCTGGATTCCTGAAGGCAACTTCCATCCATTGAAGAAGGAGTAAATAATAATTAAAGTCACAACAGCTCAAATGAGCTGTAGCAATGAAAACAACTGTGTGTTAGAAACAATCAGGCAATTTGACAGGTTTCTGTCTTTTAAGGTTGGATTAATTTCACTTAGCTTTAAATGCATGTACTATAGATGACATGCATTTCTACAAACTTTTGTGTCTCTCTCTCCATGGATAAAAGAAGGGTCATGGGTAATTACCACAACTGGCTGCTAAACTTTTAAATTACCAAAATTATATAAATCCCAGCTAATTTGTTGGCCCTTTCCACTCTAAAATCTGTGTCTTTGAAGATCAAGTCCTAACTACTTTTATTAAGAATGTTTTTTGTTTTCCCCAGCCCATTTGTTGACTAAGTAAGCAAACTAGAAAGTGAGGAATCAAATACTGGAACATACACTGGCATGAGTTTACCCAAGATTGTGAGGCATATCAGGAAAATATAAAACCTGAGTCTTCTGTTTGCTTATGCAGACCCTTCTCTGGGAAAAAAAAAAAAAAAAAAAAGCAATTTTAATGGATAAGGATATGATCCTAATATCACAGCCCACCTGAGTTCAGATATTACAGATAATTGTCTTGGTGCCATTTTAAGTCAAGAAAAAGGGATCCAGAGATCAACTTATTCCTTCTATTTTAGACAACTATCTCAGGACAAGGTAAATCCCTCTATGGAGTTACCTATCCCCATTATTGATGGTGGAAGAAACTTGGATAACTGATATCAGCTGACAGCTCCCTTTTAGATGTCTACAAATTGTGGTGGCAAAATGTGCCCCAAAAGACTACATTATAAACACTATCCCAAGTGACACCTTCCAACAAGAAGTGCTCATTTAGCAGGAAATTAAAATCATTTCTCACAAAAGCATTCAAGTTTCTGTTTGCTTTTGAGACATCCTCAAGCAAAACACCAACAATTCCCAATGTGTTCACACATAGAGGACTGCTCTTTTCCAAGCAGAAAATGCAAGCATTTTTAATCAGGAGGGAATAGGTGTGTATGAGATGGAGAATAAGTGGATGAGCACTCCAGGCCATGTAGGAAATGCAGTTTGATGTCTCTGCTCAGCCTGGGTCAGAGTGACTTGTTCCACCCCCAATTGCTCTGTATCACAGGAGAAAGAGTTCATCTTTATGGAAATCTTTTGGCTGAGCTGAAAACTAGTTCTAGGAAGCTGCCTTTGCAGAAGAGAGGTCAAAGACAGGCATTAAAAAAGGGAGAATGCTTTTCATATTTGCAAGAAGGATTTAGGAAGCATAACTGTGGCAATGTACTGATTGCAGTGCTGCTCCTGTGAGATACATTCTGTGAAGCAAAACACACCACAAATTGGAGAGTTTTACTGCCAGCCACAAAACTCTTGCCGGAATTAGTTTTCCATTTCAAAAGGAACTCTGAAAAGCCAACATTTGGAAGAATATCTAACCAAACACTCTCCTCCCCATATGAACTCAATTTTTAAAAGATGTCTTCTGTATCATTTTAAATAACACACATTTATTGTAACAATAAAAATCCAGGAGGTTTCACTACAGCACAGGGGGTTTTTAGGGGGTGAAAATGTCCAGCATTGCACATTATGATTGCATAAGCACCAATAGACTCCCTCTGTTAAGTGAAATGCTATGAAATTATTCCATCTAATCAAGTTAATCATGGAAGTGGCAAGGGACCAGCCAAAATGCATCTCTCTAGCTTTAGGAAGAGTACAAGACTAGAATAGCAAGCAGTCCCTGCCTTAAATCACAACTGGCCCCACAATTGCATCATGATTGCACAGAGAGGAAAGAATAAATAAATTGTTCTGTCAGAACCAGCATATGCAATTACTTTATTTGCCCAAGCTAATTGTTGGTAGAAATCAGGCATGCAGCTTATCATCTGTCACTCAAGTGTGATCCCTGTGCTTGAAAATATATTAAAGTTGCTATAAAGATGCATTTCTAACAATTTTACTTATTTTCAATAAACTGTTGGTGAAAGTGATTTTCATAAATATATTAAAACGAGAAGCTGGCAGACAAGACAGGAGAACTAATGAGTCCTGGACTAGAAATATGATGGAATATCCTTGAAATTATATTTACAGCAATGCTTTTTTATTAGTTTATCCTCTTTCTCCTAGCTTTCTTTAAATTATTGATTTAATCCCTATATTAAGTCACAAGACTCTTCAACCAAGCCTTCAGATGCTCTGTTTGTCTGGAATGGACATCATAAACCACATTTATCAGCTGCATTTCCACAAACAGTGTTTTGTTCTAGAAATTCAAGGCATTCCCCTTATTTCGTATTAGGTACTCAGGAGACAGGTTTGTGATGTTATTTTTGGATTCAAAAATTCTGACAACAAAGTGGAAATCCTTTAAATGAGCAGCACCCGTGGAGGTACTGGACTGGTTTTTCACATCAGATCGCTCTGTGCAGCCCTGGGATTTTGACATGAAAGAAAGACCCACAGCTCCCATACCTGATTTACATTCTTTGAGCTGCCTAGTTAGAAACATGGCATTGCCAACTCTGCAATCCTCCAGGATCTTTAAATATTCACCTTATGTATGTGGGTGTTTATATCTACACATATGTACACATATATGTGTGTATACATATATTCACATAAAGATGTAATGCCATAGGACAAGGTTATCCATCATATACCTGCAGTAAAAGCATGTTTAGAGCACTGACATTTAGCTGAAATGATAGATATGAAACATTTTATTTATTCCTCAGTTCTCCCTCCCAAGCCATCTCACCCAGAGATGTCACCATTTTGCACCTCTGAGATTTGTCTCAGAATCCAGCTTTTTCTGAATGAAATATAAATACATAAATACTGTTTTCTCCAAGGAGACTGTTATTGGAACTTGGGAATCCACACAAGCAATCTCCAGACACTGAAATTGGGGAATTAATACAGTAGATGCTTTGTGAGGGGTAAAACACAGGAAAATAAATAAAGCATTTTAGGAAAAATGCCCTTGTTTCAAAGAAATCTTTAAATATTTAAACCCAATTTAGCCTTCTAGCAAAATAACTCTTAGTGTTGTACCCTTTTTATCAAATGGATGTTTATTGATTGAATAAATTAACATCATTGCCAGTGGTCTGGTATCTGCACCAAGACACTTTGTTGAGAATTTTGGAAAATCTTAACTTCATTCAGTGTTCTTTATTTCGCCACAGTTATTTCAGAAGGATTCTGCAGTTCAGTAGGGATTTGTAATGGAAATGCTTAGCACACTCCAGCTTTCATGTGGGGGAAATCATGGCCTCATTTATTCAAAAAAAGGATAAAACCATGGATCACAGACCATAGGCAAGCACTGTATTTGCAGGAGAACTGTTCAGTACTCCTTATCAGAGCAGGATGCCAGGAAACAAACAGGAATTCTGGACTTTACTGGGAAATCTGGTCCTTTGCAAACAGCAAACATTTGTTTGCTTTGTTTTCCTTATCCTCAAAATCAGGCATTAACTGAAGGTTGTGTTTTTCTTGGGATATATTTAAACAGAAAAAATGTGATCAAACTTCTGGTATCCTGTGTTTCAAATCCTACTCTAAAAATCCTTCTCTGGCTCAAATGGTGATCTTAAATATAAAATCTCAATGTTTACAGCCTTTTAAAAAGCACATACCTATTTTAGTCTTTTACCTGTGTGGGATACATATGGTAGGACTAAACACAGAGTTGAAGTTATATTTTCTTCCCATGTATTTTGTGCAAAGCCAAAATAAATGATGTTTACTCAGGGGAAATAACTTCCAGAAGAAAGACATAAAATTCTGAAAATCAAACCAGTGAAAATAGTGACATAAGTCTCACAGAATCACCGGGATTGAAAGAGACCTCTACAAATCATCTAGACTGAATTCTCTGCTGTAGCAGGTTCATCTGGTTCAGCTTGCAAAGGATCATGTCCAGGCAGGTTTTGAATATCTCCAGAGAAAGACTCTCCATATATTTCAGTCATATCAAATTTTCCTTGATTTTCAATAACATCTGTAAAAGTAAAATAATTTGAGTGCAGACTCATGTCTTAGCTGCTTGTATACCTTGATTTTTAGGCTCCTGTGAGTTTGTGATCGTATGGTTATATAGAGGATGCAGTGAAGTTTTGGATGCCCCATCCCTGGAAGTGCTCAAGGCCAGGTTGGACAGAACCTGGTCTGGACCTGTCCATGGCAGAAGGTTGAAATTAGGTGATCTTTAAGGTCCCTTCCAACCCAAGACTTCCATGGTTCTTTGATCTACATAAAGAATTTACTGTCCTTAACAACCATTTACTCAGCACAATGTGTCTCACCTCCTCACACCCCTCAGATTTGTTAGCAGCACAACTTTCCGTGTCCATGATTTAGTCCAAACCATTTTTACAGCAGGTTTTTTTCCCTCTGAGATGATGTCTTGCATCAACCCAGAGAAATCTGAGGCTGGGAGGATGGCTTCAGTGCCATCTGTGGCCCAGAGATGTGAAATGTCCTGTTTGGAGATGGTTGCAACCAACATCATTCACTGACAGAGGCCCTGAGTTTGCAGAATCAAAGCAGCCAATTCTACCCATTCATCTTGGACAAAAATCTGTTCTCAAGCAGTGCCTTTCATATGCAACTGCCCATTATACACAGACTTCAACATTTTTCACTCTTTTTCTGGGATTTTGGGTCTTTCCCAAGTTTTATTCATCCTTTTGAAGACGTGCCTGGTGCTATCCAGATTTTGACTGCCTTAAGCACAAAGTCATCATTCTAAAAGAAATAGGACATTTTCTCTCTCAAGATTGTAGTTAAAAATATTAATAAACTGTGAGTCACTGTGAGCATTTATGGATGACTTCTGAATACTTAAAAATTAATCTAATTTCTAAAAAAAAAAAAAAAAGAAAAACCAATGTTTTGAGGAATCAGCTGTCCCCAATCACTGCAATTTACTTTATATTCCAGAATATTTCATTAGCTGGCCTTATTCACTATTTGATGCATTCTCCTCTTTCACTCCTACCACAATCAGAAATCTTTCTGTCCCTCTCTACCCTTCTTCTCATCCATCTAAGTACACAGGCAGCTTAATACTGATTTTTTTTTTTTTATTATTCCCCAGAGCTTTAAAAAGATTCTATATATTCCTCTCCACAGAGGAACATGGCAGCTGCCCAAAGCTCAGAGTAACTTGCTGCATGACATTTGAGGGGAGAAGGAGCTATACTTGAAATTACCCTGTAGATTTGTATGCAGTGGATGAAGCTTTTCCAACTGGAAGCCAGCCAGGACAAGGGAGCTAATCATCTCCCTTCTGCAAAACATGCCATGTGTCCTTTGGTACCATCAGTGATTAGAAATACAATTTTGCCTGTCACACAGGGAGCATCGCTCGGCACCACCGGGGTCAGCAGTCCTGCACAGGGCACTCTGCTGAATAATTAACTGAGAACAGAGCCTGCTCACAGGTTTCCTTCTTCTGTGAAACTGCAACGCTGCACCAGCCAGGCTTTTGCCTGAGATCTGATGGACTCATAGCCCCCAGGAAGTACGGCTCTGAGATGTAAAAATACAGCAAGATGAGAAAAAAAGAGAAAGAATATTTGTTAATCTCCTTTTTTTCATGCAGTGTTATGACTGAGGCCAAGCAGAAGCTGACAGAGGATTTAGACACTTACAAGCAAGCTAATCCTAAACCTTAAAGTTCAGAAGAATTCATGCATAAATAGCAGGTACATTTTGATCACGTCTCATGCTTTATAGAAAGGTTTTGATTTTCCTCTGATGCAAATAAATTAGAAAATAAAGAAATTTTGAACATGATTTGGTTTTCTTTGTCATTTTACTGTGTTAACTTACAATTTTATCACAGACCTTAAGACATCTGATCTGTTTCCTAAAGTCTCAGCTCCTGAACCTGAGGATGGGAATCTCAACCTTAAGAAGAGGTTTCTCCCCTTCTTGCCCACCTCATTCTTCTAGATCTAATTTTCATAATTTTCTTTTTATAGTATATTTTTGAGACTATAAACAAAACTTTAATCTTTCCCCCCCGACTCTGCTCTTTTTAAACCCTACCTGGACTGCTGAGTAAGTGAGAAGCAAAAAGTTTGAATCACAAAAGGTGACAGATGAGTAGATATCAGACTCATCTCATGCATATCGTGCCCACTGATAACCAATTCTGACAAAAAATTTTGCTTAAGTGTTGCTTTGTGCCTTTTAAATCATGATACTAACATATTCATGTTACTCACCAGGCAGCACAGACTGGTGAGTAACTGCAATCACTGGATTGCAGACTGGACCCTCCTCAGTTGCTGCACACACACATGCAGTGCTTTTGGTAGATTCAACTCCTGTCATAACTTGAAGAAATCTTAGCTAATGAATTATTCACATTTTTTTCCTGGTATAAGAGAAAGATTACCAACAACAGGTGTGATTTTTTTCTGATTCTTAGATTTGATATCTAGATCAGAGACAATATTCCAAAAACTAGTTGATAGAGGGACATCACACTGAACCAAGACTCTGAAAAGTTTTTCTGTAGCATATAAAATATTTAGTATATGCCTAAAATTTTCATCCTATCCCCTGAAACTGAACTCAATTGCCCAAATGTTTCCTAGCACCTTAAAATTACACTGCACTAGAGACACGTTCCATGTTTTTGCTATGCATTTCACTGCAAAATTCTGTATTGATAATAGGAAGAAACTCTAAGGGTAGCTAGGTGAGACTATTTAGCTCTTTGAAATTAATGATACAAAGCCAATTAAGTGGGTTACGTTTATGTTCAGTGTTTATAAAGCAGGTAATTTAACAGTGCTTCATTCTTCTCTGGGTAAGCTTCTGCAAGTTCTCACCACAGCAACAGAATTTTTCATTTCACTGGTGTGGGATGGCTGGGATTTGACTTCAATGCTTCACCTTAGAAACACCAGTTTAGGCAAGGCTCCTGTGTTGCTTTATAAGGCAGGAAACAGGCTTAGAAAAATAAAAAATGTTTCAACTGTTTATTAACTCCTTATTTTAGCAAGTGTATAAAGATCTCCGGAGTAGAGATAAACACAAGTTTCAGGCTCTCTCTTCAGGTCTAAACATTCAATTAACTGATTAGTTACCTATCAGTCTATCAGAAACAAGGCTTTCACCAGCTGAGCAGTGAGTCTAAACACTGACAGGATCTTACAGGTATTTATCATTTTTGTGGAGTGAAGCAAGAGAAAGAAAAATATAGTATCACTGTATAAAATAATAGGTTTCTTATGTTCTTGTTAAAAATCACACTGTGTGATACACACAGACAAACACAGAGTGTTACAGATCTACGGCCTTGGGCATATTCCCATTGACATTTTTTCTTCTACACCATGCTTGAAATTCCTGTTCATTTTAATAAAACCAAGCACTCAGACTGATCATATTTTTCTCCCAGCCACAGTCATTGAATCAAAATTGTTTGGGTTGGAAAGGACTTTCAAGATCGTCCAGTTCCAACCCCTGCCATGGGCAGGGACAATTTCCACTAGACAGGTTTTTCAGAACCCTGTCCAGACCAGCCTTGAACAATTTCAGGGACTTCCACTTTTTCTGATCATTGTTAAATCAGTTCTGTTGCTCAAACTGGTAACCAAAAATCTCCTCTCACCCAGCTCCCACATGGAGTTACTCTCAAATGTTCTCTCCCTCCCAGCAGCATGTAGATCTAAGGCACGTTCTTGACTTTGATTGCTAAAAGTGATCTCCTCCTCCAATCGATTTCCAAGGGGTTTTCACACTCACATTTCATTTTCACTGACTTACAGGCCACCTTTTCTCTTTTGATCCAAAACTCAACCAGTGGAATTCACATTATTGATCGTGTCCATTTTCCATTCCCTACAATTTTATTTTGCTATGACTTTATAGGGTTTTCTTTTTCAGTCAACCTTTTCCCCTTGGTTTTAACAAATACATTTGAAGAAGTGAAGGTGGATTTTTAGAACATCTTTTTCTTTCTAATGAGTTTTTGGTATTTAGTGAACTTTTGCTTTATGCAATGCCTCAGCTATCACTGAACAACTTCAAAGTAAAACTCAGTGCTTTTCCAAATATCAAACATTTTAAAAGTGGAAAGGAGTACATAGAAATTTTTCTGCCTTGTTTTTCCATTTCAAAATTTCTGTTGTATTCTCACTAAAGCTCTGAATTGACTTACATTTCAAAGAACTCATTATTTATATCCCATTGAAAGACTCCACTGAAACAATAAGTATTTCTCTTACTCCACTGGAGAACTTAACAAAATTAATGTGATTGAACTGAATTTGAATAATCAAAATCAATTCTTAAATGTTTGGAATCAAGAAAAGTTAGTTTTCAAGAAAGAGGTGTTGAAAATTTTGGGATTGTTTTCTTTAGAGTATCTTCATTTTTACTAAAATTTCTGGATTTATTTTGGGAGGGAGACAGCTAGTTATTTTTAGGAGGTCAGAAATCTACTTATTACTGCCAGTAATGCAATGCTTTTAAGCATATAAATAAACCAAATCATGCCTTACCAGACAGATGTATTTAAAACATAGTAGACCAAATGCTGTCTTTTTAATTAAGAGAAAGGGAAAACATGGCATCAGAAAGCTGCATTTTAGTCACTAAATCTGAAGCTTACATGTTTAAAAGCTCTCATTTCTTTCTGATGCTGAAGAATCAGAGAATCATTAATGCTGGAAAACACCTCTAAGATCATTGGATCCAAACATGAATCAGCACCACCAAGGCCACCATGAAACCATGTCTCCTAGTGCCACATCTGCACACATTTTAACACAAAGTCTAAGGAATGTCAAAGTTCATCCATCCAGCTCTGCAATGCACACCTCTGTTCTATTGATGTTTCCAAAGAGGTCCCTGCCAAAGGTTTCCACGGGATTGGAAATCTCCTGGACTGTGACCTTGCAGTTAAAGTTTGATTGAGTTCCTGGAAACATTGACTTTCCATTAAAGTGTTGATGTAGGAGGAAAGTCATCATCAGTGACAAAAATGAAACTTTTAACTGAATGGAAGGGAAGTTGTGTCTTAGGCCTATAAGCTCTTCACTTGTGTTCTCATCAGCTGGGGTAGAATAAAACTGCAGAATAAAAAGGTGGCCTAAATTAGAAAAGGAAATGAGTGTTTCTTCTGGGGTCTTCTTGGCATGGAGCAGGGAGTGGAGAGACTTGGGTATTTCCAAGTCACCTTTAAGAAATGACCTCTATTTCAACCTTGTTTAGTTTTGGTTCTTTTGTAATTTGATGGAAATGCTTTGTAAATTCTCATCCATCCTCACAGAGGAGAGAGAAACAAGAGAAAGAGATGTATGAAAACCATTTTTCCATATCTTCAAAACCAAATACTCACATTTTGCTGACTGAAAAATAATATTTTAGCAGTTGCTTTCAATATTTATAAGAAATAAATGCAAATTACATAAGTAGGAGGTTAATATTTCACTTTGGGAAAATGAACTTTGTTTCTTGATGATAAAATAAATTTATTTACCTAACAAATATTTAAACATGTTAATATCTGACATATTCAATAATTACATGGTTCTCCTTATAATAAACAGAATACACTGTGTTTTTTCTAATTTCTTATTATTATTTTTTACTTAACAAATTATTAACTCAGAAAAATACTGTACATACTGGCCCCATAATTAGAAGGGGTGATTTAATTTGTGACACATGGCAGACAGATGAGTCATGGGTCAAGCACAAATCAAGAATTTTGAGTGCTGACATTTACATCACAGACACATCCTAGGTCAAATATTTGGTTCATTAACAGAAATGGGTAATTTAAGACATTATGTTGTTTCACCAAGAATTGACTCTATCTTTCAGATAAAATTAGTGGCACTGTAATAGTATTTGCCAGGGACATTTCAAGAAATGAAACCTGTCTTGACCTTCTGTTGAAACTCTTTGGTATTCCACAGGTCAAAGTGCTTTGGGTAGAACAGCTGAGTAAGTCCTATGAAGGGAGAAAATAGTAGAAAACTCTGCTCCAAAAAAAATATTTATGAGGAAAGAGTGATAAGAAAGCCACCAGCTGTTTGGGCTCCATGTGAATATATATTTCTAGTTAGAGACAAAGAAAAGCCATATATTGATAGACAGTAGTCCTTTTATTTTCTTTATTTTCACTCTTATTGCCTTTTCTGGCTCACTATTGCACGAGGACCAACTCTTTTCCCTGTAGCCAGTAACAAAATTCTGTCAAGCCCTTCCCCTTTTCTGGCTGTTGCTCCTTTGGTGGGTCTGTGAATAACACACACAGACAAATGTGCACAGGACTGTTCTCAGCTTTGCTTCCTCTCTCCTAAACAGAAGAACTGGCACACATTCTGTTAGATGTAAAATGCAAAAAGTAAATAACCTGATTCTTAAGCATACAAAATAACTTTTCTTTAGCCTTGAGGATCCTGATTAATTCTTTGTGATATGTATAAAGTTCACACATGTCCTTGAGGTGATATAAAAGTAGCCTAACTCTGATATTACATGCTGTATAACTCAAGAAACAGAAGGTGACAATATAAAGAATAAAAAGGCTCCTAAAACCGTGTAGGAGAGCTGCAATTAAAGATGTGCAAGAAACCAGCACTGCCATTTTCAAACTACTAAAAGCTTTACTTTATTGCATCCATTATTTTTTTTTACATCATTTTCCTGTGGAAATAAAAAATATTCCTCGAAACTGGGCAGAACACTGACAACTAATTTTTCAGAACGCTGTGATCCAGATTGTGTTGTTCCTTGCAGGGTAAAGTCACTTCTCTTTTCTTTTCCTCAAAACTGCCCTACAGTGCCAGTGTTTTCTTTCTGTCACATCTCTAAAAAGAAGGAGGCAGAGTGTGCATCCTGTGTTAAAGAGAGAGAATCCTACAGGTGTGTGATGTAGCTGATGCTCATAAAAGAAGAAAATGTTTTTTTTCTTTATCCAGCATCTGTAAATCTGGCTTCTGCTTATTAAGGAGTAGGACCATCCATTGGCATGGTCATGGATGCACTGGAGGTGAGATTCCTCAGTGCCATATCTGTACACCTCAAATACCACAGATTGAATTTCCCCTGTGTAATTGGTACAGAATTATGTGTTAGCAGCAGAAAATAAACTGTTCTCAAAGTAACCATGGTGACACTAACACAGATACACTGTGGATGGTGCATGCTACAACATGGAAATCTAAAAGGTAAATGCTCTGAATTTTCCTCTTGGCCTGAGGATATTCAAGCAAGGAGACCTGAACCCAGGGAACCAAATTTGGAGAGATGTCACCTCACCCTCCTGAAGATCACTAGAGCAACAACTCTCATTCCCCCTTTCAATTTTCCCTGAGGACATGTGATACAAGCAGCTGTAATCTGACAGTCACGAGCTTCAGTTATCATACACGGGCATCAACACAGCCTTTGCTTTAAGTAAAGCTCTATATTTAAGTTTCCCTGTTCACTGAGACATGTTGTTTGATTCAGAATAGGGTATGGGCAAAATAAAGGCAATATGAATAATCAGGGACTTTGTTGTTGAGAAATCCAGTGGCAAAACACAATATGGCTCAGTAGAAGGAAAAGATTTTATGTATAAAGGTTACAATGTGAAAGATATAAGAAATCCACGGTATTCTTGCAACATAATCTCTTAAAAGAACAGAGAGTGAATTTAGGAACTGGTTCTGGCTGAGCATATTTTGGCTGACCACCACTTATGTAGATAATGCCTTGCTAACAGCAAACCTGTCTCCCCAACCCCATGTGGGGCTGCCATATGTCCAGAAGATCTGTACATGCCATGTTTTTCTCTCTAGATCTCTAAGTGCTTTGCCTAGCTTTCTGGGATTTCCAGGCATCTGGCAGCTCATATGGGCAAGCAGGCCCAGCTGAGCTGCCGACCTCAGAGGCTCTGAACATGTATGCATCAATCCCAAAGCACATGTCTAGTGAAACCCTGATGGGAATGTGACAGGTCTAGACTATGTGGGTCCCTTATTCTGTGAGCTGTCTCAGTTAAGGAAACAGGCAGTAGCTGAAGGAAAAGCAAAATCTGGCCCTCATGAAACACAGTACAGGCATATGCTGCTGGTGGGGTGTGCCAATGAAAGCACTGTGGAAAACAAGGGTAGGAGGAAATGGTTAACGCACCTGAGCTGGGCAGGGCCCAGGCAGCCCAGGGAGCTGAGTGAAGAGTGGAAGAATCAAAGGCAGGGAGTGCATTCAGCCAAAGAAATCAGAGCCTACTGCTGAGGAGATAACTGCTGCTACACAGCCCTGTGTTCTCAGGGGTGGGATAACATGACAGAGGGAGGATAGGCAAATGCTGCCTGTGGACCACATGCAGCTTGAGGGCAGTTCAAGTACATCTTTCAAGCTCCATGGTATGAATTGATCTCTGCAGGATGCAACTGCCACAAGGGGAGACACCACCAAATAATGCAGATACCCAGATGAAGCAAAACCACAGGAATTGCTGAGACTCACAGAGCTGAATGGCACACAGATTTCGCAGCATATTCAGGTCATCCGGGTGGGGAATTCTGAAAAGGTTTTCTTGGCTCCCACCTCTGAGCTGGCTTGTGTGATGCCCTTCCCTTTACCTCTCCAAGAGGTGTTATGTACCTTGTGGCAGAGATTTTGAGTTGCAGCTGATGGAGCCAGGACTGTTGGACACTGCAGTGGCAGAAGACACTCACCTGCTGAACTCAAAATCAAATCAAATGCAAAACAAGTGGCAGAGAAGCCCTGCAAGTTGCTCTTAAATGACTTTAAGGCTTAAGGAGTTTAGCAGGAATAACACAACCTCCTTTTGAGGCAGTAATGTGGAATAATAAAAGCAGTAGTGCTTAAGGCTGTGTAACAGTCTGTACGCAAGAGAATTACCCAGATAATTCAAAATTGACACCGAGGCATAAGCAGGCTGCAGACCAAAGGCAGAAGACAGGGAAATATTTGCTTACAGCACAACACCATCAGTGACAGCATCAGTAAAGTGAAAGTGAGTTATGTGGTTACTGCTTTGGAAAAAAAAAAAAAAAAGAAGGCATTAATCTGCACTCTATAAAGGAAAAACAATAAAGCTGTTAAAAGCACTGGTCTCCCAAGAAAATAAGCAGTTGAAAAAAAGGAAGGCAAAGAATTTATTATAATAAAAATGCCAAAATAATGAAACTTTTCACACAGTACTCCATTATAAAAGTGTTTGTCACTCAGTCCATGGCATCCTGAAATCGTAAGTAAAAAGGAGGAATAACAACAGGTTTGAGGCAATAAAGGGAAAGAAGAGACAGTGATTTAAGTGAATTGCAGGCAATTGAGGACTGACTCAATAAATTATATCAAATCTGATTATGAAAACACATGTGCTAAAAACACAGATGAGGAATATTGTAGCTGGGATCCCAGAGGCTTTTCATAGCACCCACTGAGGAGAGAGACAAAAGACAGCTGAATTTGAAAAGGCAGCTGCAATCTCCAGCAGCCAGCATCATCTCACCTGCACCACAGATGCTTTAAGGACATAAACTCCTGGTGGGACAGCTGTGACGTTTCCTAATGCTGCTGCTAAGTGGGGAAGCAATGACATTATGAGATGGTGTGAGGAAATGAAAACAAGCATGAGCAAAGATGGAAAACGATTTCAGCCCTGCTTCTGAGCCTTCCCCCGGAGGTTTGCTGCCTTAGCTGCTCTGAAAAGAGCACGCCAGTTTAGGAAGCCACTAAAGCAGTAATAGAAATAATAATAACAGCAGTAACAGCCTGCTTTATGTACTCTGTCTGTGTGGACCTTCACTGCTGACAAACCAAGGCAACACAGGAATGAGATTTTGAAATATGCTGCCAAGGCTACAGAGGAAAAAAACAAGATGAAGATACCAACAGAGTGAATGTGGAAGGAGTTTTGGGACCTTAGGGGAATCAAAGTAATAGAAAAAAAATAATATTACAGGAATTGCACATTGTTTATGGGGGGCTGAAAGGAAACCAATCACACACCAGAGTGGAGACTGCAGGGCAACTAAGGCTGATAGAGCACTTCATTATGAAACATGGTTTTAGTGTTAAATATCCCATCTAGCTGTGAGATAGTCGTCAACCAAGAGCAGTTGATTGGTAAAAATGAATCAACTCACAGCCATTCTCTTCTGTGAGGAACATGCCAATTTGTGTTCCAGGAGGTCACCCAGCTGGGCTGTGCATTGCAGCAGTGAGGGATGGGCTGGGCTGGATTCAGGCTGAGCTGAAGGATGCTGGGGGTCAGAAATACCCACTTAATCACTGTTCTTTAGTGGAACTCACCCTGCATTGCAATTTCCCAGTCTGTGGGCAAAGCAAGGAGCAGACACTCCTCTTCATGGACTCATTTCACCCCTTCTCTTTCACAGCCTCTAAGGACAAATCTCTTTCCCCTTTTTTTTTTTTTTTCCTTTCTCTAGCCCACTCTTTTTTTTCAAAGTATCATTTTTAACAATGTTATTTGGTTAGGAATTTTCTTTTCCACAAAATGCTTCAATATTTTAGAGGGGGTTAAAAAATTACAACATCACTGCATATCTGGTCTTGCAATTGCCTGATGTTCCATATTTCAAATTTCAGTTACAGATGTCATAGCTTTATTCTTTTGCAAGCTTTATTATTTATTCCACTGATTATTTTTTTTTCAGATAAGAGCAGTGAATATCTTTTTAACTTTTTTTGTCACTCAAAAGCAACTTAATGGCTTTCCAAGAACTGAGATTAGAGATATAATTATCAGCACTGGAAGTTCTGAATCCTCACTTGTACCAATGAACTTTTAGCCATAAACATTCTTTGAGTGAACAAGCCATGAGGTACCTGAAGTTGTATAGTATTCATGTAAAAGGTCTTATTTATTTAAAAATCCGTCCCTATCTGCATTGCTACCAGAGGTCTGCTTAGTCAGGCTCTAAATATCACAGTATAGTCATAATCTAACAATGGAATAAGTGTTATTGTTAATCCAAGTCTAATTCTTGTCAGGGATTACAGTTTGTAGAATGGTGAACTGTTAAAATTCTCTGTGGCTAATTGAGATTCTGAGTGCAAGTTTCATATGGAAAATATGGATTGAAGCAAATTAAGAAGATTGCTACCACTTCTTAATATTAGAGTATTTAAAATACTATTTTATGAAAAATCTGTTCTATTTTTCTGGTTGCTTCTCTCTGACTCCACAACAGGAACCTGATGGCGTTTCAGATTTTGCTTATATTATATTATATTTTTAGATTTTTTAACTTTTTCCTTTAAACATAATGAACCCTTAATCAGCAAATGGATCCAACTTTCAGTGGGGATTTCAAAAAACATAACTCTTCTTGTACAGGACCTGTGAAGAAAAACATGGATGAGTTCATTAATAACACTGATGAATCAGGTGGATAACACACTCCATGGATGCATTGACTTTTCCAACAGCTGCAACAAAGTCATCAAAATAGGTGAAATTTATTTAGGAAATTAAGAACTTTGAAGATATGGTGTGCATTTACATGTGTGGGTCCTTTCTGTTGTAGATGTAGACAGATACAGATACAGATACAAGTTTTTCCATGTACTTAAGAGCCAAGTTCTCAGTCTAACCAAACATCCCTGTGGTTGTAAGCACACAGGACTGACCTATTTTGTTGTAGCTGGACAGGTAGCACATCCCACTAATGAGCAAACTACATGCTGCTGGGATTCTGTCTCCCTGTGGTTTGTGAAACTTTCAGACATTTCTTCTTTGATCTCTTGTTCCTTTCCAACACCACCTCTGTCATATGTTTTAATTTTCCTTTATCACTTTTTTTTTTTTTCTTTTTCATTTTCTTGCTTTCCTGTTTTCCCCTGTATGTTCTCCGGGTCCTTGTTATCTTTTTTTCCTTTCCTTTATCTTTTTTTTTTTTTTTAATAGACCATGAGCAGTCATTTTGCATGTAGAGTTCCCAGTGAAAATACACTAATTAGGAGTGAAAATATAGCATGAACAGTTTGACAAAAATAGTGATGTATAAATACTTTTCTTGACACACATTCTCAGCTAACTTTCACTGAATCAAAGGTTGGATTTAGACCGTTTCCAAGAAAAGCTTTCCACATCTTTGGGTTCCCTCATTTGACCTCATCAGGTCACTTTAACACAGCCCTGAAAGTAGAAATAAAAGGAAACTCTTTTGGAATATCTTAACAGATGTGCATTGGCTTACTTTCAGGAACACTAATATGACCACAGTAAATTCTTATTAAATTTGCATCCATTTACATCCTTCTGAACAGGACAGGGTTTTCCAGAGTTGCTCCTAATGAAGCCCCTAATTATGTTCTGTGGCATTTTCCTGGAATTTGAGGCACTGACATGGCAGCAGGACTGAAATGGCAAAACACCTTTGTTCATTAGGGAGGCCTATCTGCAGAGCTTCCCTGCCCCAACTTTCCATGTGGCTCATCTCTCCACCAGCAGGTACCCAGTTTTATTTAATTGTTTAATTATTTAATATTTATTTAATTATCTGATGCTCTTTATTTAGTGAAAGAACATAAAGACCAGAACACAGAAGTCAACTCAGACCTTTAACACTTGATTCAACTTCAGCAGTGTTGCTTGTCTCTTCCCTGATGAGACACAGGCAAGAGAAAAATACTTTTGAATAAGTTTAGGTGCAATGAGTCTGGATCTTGCTGTTCCATTGTTCGTTTTCCCCATGGAGTTTCCTGATATTCTCTTCAACCTCAGTGTTCAGTTTTTCACGCCTTTCTAGCATTTACAAGGAAACCCAGAAAACTCTAAGTTGCATTGTGAGTAATCTGATTAATAATGGAAACAGAAGATGTTCAGAACAGAGATTTCATTTAAAATAGCTTCAATTTCCCCTAGCATTTTCTAAGAGATACTTTAAATTTAAGGAAATCTGGATTAGAATGAAATAATCAGTAATATAAAGCTGCTTGAATGATACACAGCACAGCAAATGCTTTGCAAGTTTTTGATAAAGGCTGGAGTTCTGTGAGTGATTTGCAGCAAATAATTTTATTTGATGAATTTTGCTGTCTTTCCTATTGGTGTTCTGTGAATATTTACTCATTATGTGAAATTATTCACAAATGATTTTAGTGAATAATTCTTGGTTTGCAGATCCCTTACAAATAGTTCATAGCAGATATTTGTCATTTTTTCTCCTTTTTTTTTTGATGAGGTTTGTAAGCATGGTGCATTGTTTCTATTACTTAGCAGATTGATTTATACAGCAAAGCAACACAGCAGGAATTGCAGATTTTCCATTATGCTATCTGAAATCCATTTTAGCGAATTCAGTGAATATTGACACTTGAATGTTTTGATGAGTAGAATTCTCATCAGTAATAACTGAGCTCATACATCTCTGCAGGAAAAGACAATATGCAAGGATAACATGCTCTGACAGACTCTGAGTTGGGGGCAGGTGGGTGACTCTTGAGTTCCCTCCTAAACTAAATTATTTTATGATTCTAGCAATGAATGCTTTCAAACCCAAATGAGTCCATTTATATTCCTTATTTTTCCTTACTGAAATGAGAGGTGGGTTTGATGCCTTAAGTTTTAGCTTTCATGTTTTTCAGATTCTGTGCTGCCTAGGGGTGAAGTGCTGAGCCTCACATTCAGTGTCAGTCAGCTCTGCACAGAGCAGGGAGACAAAACAAATCCTTTTCCTGCTGGAAACCAAGGACAACGAGCACAATTTTCAGGCCCAAAAGTACAAACAACAGTGGGCTGAAGAGAGAAAACAAGAAGGATGGGACTTCATAATCTGAAGCTGTAATTGGACAATTAAACCCCAATGTGCAAATGGACCAAAACTTATAAAAGAGTGAGACCTCGTGACCGGGTGTCCATTTTGTGACCATTTTGGGTCCATCTTGGATGTAGCCCTGTCCAGGCCCTTGTCCTGCCTGAGGTGTATCCTTAAAGGCCTTTTAATAAGTATCTACTTTATTCTCTAACTCTGTTTAGTCTCTGTTCCAAGTCAGCCTTCCCAAGGCATCAGCTTCATCTCTGCAGCTCCATACATGGAAGAATTGGGGATTGTGTCTGAACTCGTTATTGATGCTCTCTTTAAAATAAAGGTTTCAGGTTTGTCTCAGACCTGTTGAGAAAGTATGTAGAATTTACGCTTTTGGGCTACTTGAAATATTCCACTGACTGACAAGGGAACCCATCTATGATCTGTAAAGCCTGTGCCAGGGCCTTGCCACCCTCAAAGGGAAGAATTTCTTCTAATATCCAAAATAAATTTACTCCATTTCAGTTTAAAGCCGGCTGCACTTATCCAAGAAAGATCAAACTTGGACAAGGGGAGAGATTAGGATAAGGAGGGAGATGTGGAATTAGCTTCCAAAAGCTATTAAAAATCTAGCTGGCTTGACAGAAAAGAAATTAAGAAATAAGAAACACATGTATGGAAGAGTGAGATAAAAACAAGGAGTGTGAAAATTGCTTAAGAGAAAAGACAATGTTAGAAGATGGACTAGTGGCAGTAAATGAATTTATAATCCACATATGAATATGAAAGGATGGAAACTAGAAACATTTTGTAATAAGCAGAGAAAGGAATTTGAATTTGGACCTGGAGTAGTAAAAAGCCTGTGTACTTTCATGAAATGGATGATATCATTTGATGGTGTATCTATTGCCTTTCAGTCCTGTATTTCCCTCAGCCTTTTGGGGTCTTGGGGTTTATTTTGTTGGCTTTGTAGGTTTTTTTTGCTTGTTTGTTTGTTTGGTGGGGTTTTTTTTATTATTTGTTTTATTTTAAAGGACAGAGTGAGAGCCAAAAAAGTGAGCTCACACTTTTCTGGAAGTCATGCTGGAATTGAGGACTGCAAACTGAGCAGTAATTATTCACTCATGAAAGTTTGTTCTACTCCAGATTTCTCCTGTTCCTCACTAAATGTCATACTCACAAGCTTTTACCAGAACATTTCACCCACGAAACAGCTGCTCAATTGTTTCAGGAAAAATGCAGTCGAGGAACTCTGAAAAACCATTCTCATGATTACTGTGTATGTTCAGGAATCACCAGCACCCAGGGGAATACCATCTTTCTATTGCAGGCAAAGGGACATCCTCCTGTTTTAATACCTCCAAGGGTTATTTAAAGTATTCCAGATATCTGAGGCCTTTTCAAATACTACTCAACTTTTCAAATACTTTTCAAAAGTATCCATTTCAAATACTACTTTACAGGGACAGGTATTTCATGCAGGCAAAAAAATTTCCTTGCTTATCCTTTTATTATTTTTCTTCAACTATTAACAGCTGCTGCTGATGGCTTAATTTAATCTTCTCCAATCAACTGTTGCATATAGGTAAAGTCTAACAAAATAAGGGCCTTTTTACTCTTGTGAAATCATGGCTCAGGCCTGCTCCTAGGGCTAAATAGAAGAGAACTACGGGAGAGTGACTCGGATGGAATAGAGACGTGAGAGACTCTGACTTCCTCGTGTCCACATCGTTGTGTACAGTGGTTGGTTTGATGCCTTAAGTTTTAGCTTTTATGTTTTTCAGATTTTGTGCTGCCTAGGGGTGCAGTTCTGAGCCTCACATTCAGTGTCAGTCAGCTCTCTTCACAGAGTAGGGAGACAATTTCCTGCTGAAGACCAAGGACAACTTTCAGACCCAAACCCACAAACAATGGTGGCTGAAGAAAGAAAACAAGAAGGATGAGACCTCACAACCTGAAGCTATAATTGGACAATTAAACCCCAATGTGCAAATGGACCAAAACTTATAAAAGTGTCAGACCTGATGATTGGTGGTCCTTTTTGTGACCATTCTTAGTCCACCTTGAGTGTAGTCCTGGTGAGGCTCTTGTCCTGCCCAAGGTGTACCCTAAAGGCCTTTCAATAAATACCTGCTGTATTCTCTACCTCTGTCCAGTCTCTGTTTTAGGTCGGCCTTCCCAAGGCATCAGTTGAATTATGTTTGTTATGTTTTAAAACTATCTAAACTGATAAAGGCCTAACTGCTTCAAAAGGCCTGGTTTTTGCAATAAAGGGGCTCTGCTTTGCACCTGCCTGGGGACTCTGTGTGGCTTTGCTTCTAAAAATCTACAAGTATTCCATATATTTTGCTGCTCAGTACTTTTTCATTATAAATAAGAACAGCTCAAGCATAGCATGGACCTGAAGTTCCCTCAGCTGTGTGTCTCAGAATGCAGGTTTTGCTGGCCCTTCACTCTGTGTGGATGGGGGAAGGAGATTTTTCTTCTCCCCCCACAGTTATCACTGAGGGAAGCAGGACTTCATTTCCTGGGAGTGCAAACCCATCATGTAACCCAGGTTAACATTCTGCTTTTAATTCAGCCACCTTTCCTGCTCCTGCTCCCAGACTCCTGTTTACAGATTCCTGTTCCATCATCCCTCTAACATCAGGACAGAGATTTCGATCAGACTTCGGTTTTCATTTCATGGTTTCCTGCCATTCTTGTCTGCTCAGGGTGACCATGCAGGCTCATTTATTCCAACAGCTGATTTTCCAGCAGTGTTCCCTCCCCACAATTCCCCAGGGAAGACAACTTACTAATTGATTATACCCATCCTTCAGACCATTGCCTGGGAAAGAAAGTCACAGCAACGTGGTTTTAGCGGTCAGGGGACAAGATTCCACACAGGGGATTAAGTTTCACCAGGATATTATTGATACAGACTAATGGTTCAGTGCAGAAAGAATGAGAGAGTGTGAATTGTGTGTCAGAGCCACAGCAGCCTCACAGGTTATTCCTAAGGATATTCCTGAGCCATTTATATGCTTTTCTTCTGCTTAAAGCTCGATCTGGTTGCAAAAGGAACTCCTTTGGGGCATAACAAAAATAAACTGGCAAACACAGAGAAGAACTGAGTGACAAACACTCCTCCCAACTTTGCTCTGCTGTCAGAGCAATTTCTCCTGATCTCTCTGTCCACGAGCTTCATTCAAGCCTTCCCAGCAGCCATCCAGGCACTTGATGCAGGTCTTCAAGCTGCACTGCACTTGGACACGATGTGTGTTGCTAATAATCTAAAGTGACAAGGCAGCGTAAGAGCTTTTTTAAAAAAAACTTATTAGCTGAATTTAATAAATTGAAAAGGAGCCTTTTTAACTGCCTAAGGAATGTCCAAACCTCATTTACTTTCTGTGGACTCTAGGTGGAAATTTTAATTAGAAATCAGATATGTCATATGCTGTTTAGGTGATGCAAGGTTGTTGTTTTCTTATCATTTTATTTATTTATTTTTTAAAATTAAGCCTCTGGGCAGATATCAGTTATTAAGTATTTTCAGTCAAGTGATTTTTTTTTTCCTACTCTCTTGTGATATGCAGTGGAGAAAATTTCTGACTATATATTCAAAGTAATTTAGAAACATTCTCTTTGTGTAAATGATGTCACAGTATGTGCAGTGAGGCTGTACTTCTGCAGATCAGGTTTCTGCTGTGTGGAAACATGACCAAAACAACAACAAATCTCTTTTTTATTTCACCACAGAACAAAAGCTCAGCCATTTCCCCAAAATGCAAGCTTTCTCTTGACTTTTTCTATATTTTTTTTACTCTCTTCAAAGGGGGTGCAGCTCTAGTTCCATGTAAAGCTGTGCTAAGGCAGAACTGCAGGGCTGAAAAAAACCTGAAGATATTGTGTAAACTTTTCATTGACTACTTTGCCTTATCAAACTCGGGACCTTGTGGGCAGGAGAGGGGCCAGGCAAGCTCAGTACTACTGCGAGCAGAGCTGTGAGAGGGCAAGGAGAGAGCTGCATGGCAGGACATCCCCAGCTGGAAGCATCTGATTTGATATCGCAACAAGGACAAATGATAAGAGGCCTCTCTTCTTAGAGTTGGCTAATATGAGACATAACAAGAGAAGTATCTGTGGGGCTACGTGCAGCTCAATATTCAGAATGTTTGTGCACCCAATTATTTCCTGACTGCTTTTCTAGCACAAATGGAGGCTCATTTTCCACAGAAGTTCTTCCTTAGAATTCCATCCTACAATGCTAAATATTGAAGGTATCAAAAACTTTTTGATGACCCTTTTCATCTGATCTCAGTTTCCTCTCTCAATTTTTTTGCCTTGACATTGCTATCTCTCTCTCTCTGTAGGGAATTTTCCCTTTTCATCTAAAGACCACCAAATTATTTTATTCAGTTTGGTAACATTCCTAATGTACCCAAGCAGGGTCACACCAATATAACCAATATAACCAAATAATAATTTGGTACTGATTGGGCAAAATATGCAAAGCAAGTAAATCTTCATTATCAACTCCTTACAAACTTGCTCTCTGAAAGCTGTGACATTTTAATTGGTTCATGTTTAAGTTAAGAAGTGAAAATATATTTTCATCTCTGTATGTCAAAGAAGGAGATGCTGTCCTCATGTCTGAATACACAGGGAATGATGTGAAGAACTCAGTAATTTCATAACTGAATTGTTCCTGCCAATTTAGGATCCTTCCTTGGCTTTCTGATCAGCTGTGCTGACTTCTTTACCTTACAAAAATATCACAGATAAGGTTTACAGGCAGTGTGAGGATTTAAATGGGAGAGCTAAAATGAGATTTATAGTCTCCTCCACTGAACCACCAGAATGCAAATAAATATTCACTGACTGTTATACAGATTTCTTGAAACAAGAACATTTTTTAATCTCTCTATCCATCTTTTCTGCAAAATTATTAAAATACATAGCTACATTTTGATGCCAGTCAGACCCTGATGGTCCTAGCAAGGAAATCCTTTGCTTGACGTACCTAGTAGTGTATAGACTGTTTAATATCAGTAGACCTGGTGTGTTCCTTGTTTAACGGGTTTCAATTTACATTTTCATATCAAGAACCAATTTTGTGCCACCATCCTGCACAGGAGCTGGAAAAGTCTGACCTGAGATTTCTCCAACTGAGGTGGGAGCCTGGCTCCTGCTGCCCTTGCAAATAAAGACTCCTGCAAGACGTCAGTGCAGACTCACATCCAAAAATCCCCAAAAGCCTGCTTTGGAACCAGGCTCATTTGCTTTCTTTCAGGATGGAAGAGTGAAGTAGGAGGGAAAATCCCAGATTACAAACACCTGCCAAGTTTGGCTCTGAATAGGACAGTGACAGATTCAACCTCTTGCAAGTTTTATAGATATGCCCTTTGAAATCTCTGTGATCATAGCCGTAAAGTCCATTAAAATGCCAAAAAAAGAAGTACAAATGGTCAAGTAATCAGTAATGCATATTTTAATTAATAAAGCCATTCATTAAATAGCACCTAATATCTGACTAGAACACTGAATCTGCACCTGTCTCTAACAAACTGCATTTTCCCCTTAGAAGGTCTAACAGAGCTTTGGATACATGGTTTCATATTTACCTTGTGCATCATTTAGTATAAATAAAGAACTTTTTGGTTTATGTGAGCTCTTGAGCTAATGTAAGAATACTGAAAAATAAAAATAACTGAGCTTTTCTTCTCAAGACCCAATAATAATGATGAGAGACACCCATGACTATTTAGGAATATTCTGCCAGGGCAACATCTATTAAAATAACATTTTAATGTGCTGTTTCTCTCCATTAGACTTTTAGAATTAAAATTAAACTTTTTTTTTTTTTTTTTTTTTTTTTTTTTTTTTTAATAAAAGGCATTTTTCTTCCAAGGCAGAGCTATTTATCTCCAATTAGACAAAAAGTTTGGAGCCAGGTGAAAATAGAAACTTTTTCACCAGTTTCCTCTCTGCCTGTTCTTTCAGTATTACTTCCTAAGTCTCAGAGGTTACAGGCTCATAATGAAAATGCACAGTGGGTTTCACGTCATATCTGTCTTGCATTGATTTTCTGCCCATTCCTGCTCAAAATGGGGAAAAAAACACCAAAATGAGATCATCACAGCACTGTTGCCTCTACACAATTGACCGTCATGGTGGTTACAGTGACCATTTAAAGAATAAACACCGTATTTCAAATAGGCAAGGTATAAAGGGAGATGCAGTTTTAAAATAAATACCAGTGTAAGGAGACTAAAAATGGTTTAGGCCTGTGTTCAGTTCATATCTTCAGATCATAAATAAGAAATATTTGTACTTTTGGAGATATTTTGGGCTGTAGAAAGTGCTGAGTGCTCTAGCAACATGTAGCAAATTGCACAGGACTGCAGAGCCCTCAGCAGTTGTTTTAGGATTTGCAGGTTTCAGGGTGCAGAATTAATAGGAAAAAAAACCCTTTTCTCACTGTGTTAAAAGGCATATGAATAAACCTTAGAGATCATAATAGTAAAAGGCACCTTTTTGTTTTTCTATTTTACATAAAGTCATACATATGCAAATAAACATACACACATATACACAAACTAGCTTTTAAAATGAAAATAAATGTATTTACCGGGAAGATGGATAGCTAAGACAGGAAAAAACCCTGCAGTGATATAGTTTTTAATTATAATTTCAATTAATATATTTATATTCAGAGTCACTATGATGCTTTTGTCCTCTTCATTTCAATGAAAGATTCCAATTAATGCTTTCAGCCTTTGAGGGCAGAAGTATTCAAGGCATTTGTATAGTAAAACTGAGGTAAATAGAAATTAGGCTGAAATAGGCAGTTACAATATGTTAGTTATTCTACTGAAGGGAGGTGACCCATGATGAGGGCCACAAGAAATTGTGTACTAGGAGTCTGTTTGCAATGTGAGATGGTTAGAGATGGTCAGTGTGCCATAAAAATGAAGGCATATCCCTTACTGAGAATTTATTCATTGAGAGAATACAGGTGTGATCATGGCTGATAAAAAGTCACTATTCGTAGGTTTTAAGGGGAAGAAACCACAAACACATAAAAATACATTTATAAACTGAAATAATTGTCTGAGCTCTATACAAGAAAGTAATGGACTTGATTTTATATTGAAATTGTGAAAAGAAAATGTCTTGGACTTAGATATGATGTGGGTTAAGCCCAGTAGGCAAACAAGTACCACACATCTAGGTAGAGAGAGAGAGACAGAGAAACTCCAACTGGGAATCCACACTGGATAACTCACACATAAATTAAAGCACTCGGAGGTTACACAATGATCTCCAAACGGCTCCAGACAATGATGTGCCAATATCTTCTCACTGACCATGGCTTGCAGATACAGCAACTACATTTGTAAATTTTACTGATTATATTTTAATGCAGACATTGCATTTAGTGCCTAAAGACTGAAAAGTGGCCTGAAAGCTCATTTAATCAAGCCATGAAGTAACATCTGACTCCCCTTCTCCACCTCTCTGGCACTGTTCACCCATTCTGACTGCAGTGGTTAGTTGTAATGGGGGTTTGGGGTTGATTTTTTTTTCTGTCAGAGAGGAAAATCAGCAGTAGTTTTTTATCTTTCATGTTTTTTTTCATTATTATTTGGAATAGATAATGTAAGAAAAGGTTGATACTACTTGACATTGTTGTGTCACCAGTATTTCTAACACTTTCAAGCAATATCTAAGATAGTATTTCAGTGTTGGATTTTTGACATTTGTGCTTCATTAAAAGCACATTCCTTCTCTTCTGTGAAGAGAATATATTAAATACTGTACAGAAGTGTGATATTAGCTATCTCACAGCTGAAGAGGTTTCAGTTCAGGTGTGTGTTCATGTCACATTCACTGCAGGACTCCAAAACTTCCCAAACCTAGCTGACCTTTGTGAGACCTGTTTGGGAATTCACCAGGGAACATTAACCTGGTTTAAGGTAGGATGTGAGTGCAGCTAAGAGGTGTGAACAAGATTAGCCTGGCAGATCATTGCTGTCTGGATTTGCATTACCTATGTATATTTTCACATACCCTTATTAAAGTCATTGCTCTGTTTAAACCCTTCTGTGTTACTGTCTCAACCTCATTCAACAATTTCAATGATTCCTCACTCCATTTTCACTTTTTTGACCATCTTTTTGCCTTTGTGTAGCTCCCTGTTCAAGCTGATTCTGCTCTTGAAGCAAAATGTGCATGTCAGTAGTGGCTGCTTTAAGACCACACAGCAAGAACAGCATTAATATGCATTAGTTCTACAGTAAAAAGAAGGATCTGGTTCCTGAAATACCCGTAAGGAGCCTAATACACCTGGAATGAGCCAAAAATACATGAGCCATGCTGACTTGAGTGGAGCTCTGAGTTATAGAAGTATGAACTTTGCTGCAAAAATGCTGTGTACACGTAAATCTGGTTCACCCATAGGCTTTATACAAAAACCAAGCTGTGAAATTCCTTCTCAGGCTCTCCAGCTGGGTGTCCCAATGTGCTGTTGAGCCACTCATGAGCTGAAGGCCAACAGAAGTCAACATGCAGAAAGACAATCATGATACCACCCCGAAGAAAATCAATAAAAATATGCTGCCTCTCCACACTGCTAGAAATATATTTCTCTTGTCTAAATGAATCTGTTTTGCTACAGTCTATACCCATGACGAATTCATTAAACAGCAGCCTCTTTGTTAATTAAAAGCTGCTCTCTCCATCATTTCTTCACACAGAAAAAATGTGTTTAGTCCTTTGCTATCAGCTTTTTTCCCCAGCTCAGATTTTCCACTGATCTCCTACAGACTCTAATTGCTCCTCCTTTCTCCAGGTGTGTCCTGTACAAAGATAAGCTCAGCTAAAACCCTGTGAGTTTCTGCTGAGTAAAAAGGGAAGGTACCTGCAGCAGCACATCATCATTGCCTTGCTTTCCACTTGTGATCAGCCATAATCCCAAGGCTGACTTTGGAAGAGCTGCTGATTGTTCCCTGATTTCTGTCTGTGAAGCTAATTACTCCCACCTGCATGCAAAACATTACATTTGTCCCCATGAAATTAATTGAATTTCATTTTTATCTATTTGCATCTCTAAGAATTTGAACTCTAAGCCTGTCTTCCAAAATGTATTTCCTGTGTCTGGCTCATTAGATTTAACAAAAACACAGAGAGTGACCTGGAAGAGATCATTGCAGAACCTCCTTCAGTGTCTCTTCCCATCAGTATCAGTACCATGGCTGCAGTTACTCATTTTTTTCTTTTTTGTATCTGTTAGTTCTATCTAGACCTTGGCTGCTTATGAGAGTTTCACCTGAGACCACATCAAAAGCCCTCCTAAAGCCAAGATTCATGATACCCACAGCCCCTCTCCATCCACAGTGTCTGTTGGCTTGTCACAGAGGGAGTTTAGATTGATTTGACATGATTTGTTCATGACAAATCTATTCTGGCTGCTACTCATCTTCTACTCATCACTCAGATAATAATCTGTGTTGCTTCAGTACTCATTTTGTCTGTGTCAAAACCAGTCTGACTTTTAATGCAAAATTTCTCCATTAATATAGTTTCCTTCATCACACATTATTTAAGGTAAAGTACCTGAAAATACTTTATAAATACTTAAATAACACTACTTTTTGGGAGGTTTTAGGAATTGGGAGGGGTCTGCATTCTTTCTCTATGTCAATATAATGAGAGGATATGCTGGGTTTTCTTTTTGCAATATACAAAGTAGAGTTGAGAGTTAATTGTAAAAACCAACCAGTTGTAACTCTGGATCTCTCAGAGCTTCTTCTTTAATAAATATACATATACACATTGCTTAAAAGTCTGTGAAGCTTTTGCAAAAATATAAAATTCATTGTATTTTCTGAAGGGTCTATTACCCAGGGAAGACATTGGAAACACAAGGTACAAACCCCATATTTAGGTAGCATAAGGGAAGATTTTCTTGCCAATTTATTTCAGCCTTGTTGCAGCAGGGTGAGAGGACAGCTCAGTCTCTGCAGGTGGCTCAGACCTCGGTCCCTCTGTCAGGACTGTCCAAAGATGTCACCCAGCACCGGCTGTACACAGATACCTGTCCATGAGGCTGGATGGAGACCAGCACCATTTGGGGTGGGTCACTGGGCACCCATCTGTCCTTAGTGATCTGCAGTCACAACAAGTGCTGGACCTCACCCAGCCCCAGTGAGACAAACACTCCTTTACCTTCAACCACACCACTACCTTCTTTCGACCCATGAAAGTATTTTAAAGCAGGGTTTACATCCCCTTTTCATATTGCTGCCCTTAGCCTGCTGTCAGGAGCTAAAATGTGTGGTGACATTCAGCATCTCTGGAGTCCAAATCTGGCAGGGAGCAGGACAGGGAGAAAAATACGTCTGGAGTGTGCGGGGTGCAATCCAAGCCCACTGCTGTTGTGGCAAGAGAGGTCAGGCTGTGACAGCTCTGCATATGGGTCCTACATCAACCCTATACACTCTCCATTAAGGCTTGGAGAGTCCTGCTCTGATAAGTTTAAATCATGGCAATTTATTACCAGAGTGCTGACAGGATTTCTCTACAGCATCGTGAAGAATCTGTCCTTAGTCACTCCGAGGAACACCAAGATATTCATTTTCCCTCTTGAGCCATCAGGGAAGTCCAAAAGAAGTTTGTGCCTTAGAAACCAAAAGATTCCCATTATATTTCCTCCTCTTCTAACAAAGAACATAAAAATTGCTACATGTAAGCATTTATGGCTATAACTTAATAAAGTACAGTGTACAGTCTTACCAAAAGGGAATGAAATCAGGAGGGGAATGAGAAAATATTTTAATGAAAATAATAACAATAGTGGGTTTTTCTACATCTCTTTAAGAGTTTTACTTTTTCTATTTAAATGTATATGTATATATACAAAATCTTTATATTCCGCACTGTTAGTACAAGGAATAAAGTAATGCAAATGCTAATGAATATTAATGAAAGGTGTATAGAAAAGTTCTGAATAAATAATATAAATAATATCTGCTTCTTATGAGGGAATAGAAAAATGTAGAAGCACTAGCTCATTTTAAGGTGTTAACATCTTACCTTTTTATGGAACTTCTGGGACTGGATGCCTGTGATAGAAGGGGTGACTCACCCAGGAGGTCCTTTTCCAACCTAAATGACTCTGTGATTCTGTGAAACAAAACTAGGCTGTTTACTTGAAAATAAATAACTAAACATGCAATTGTTTTAGGGTCTCAGTGTTCTGTGTGCTGCTGCTTGGTGTCACATAAACCTGAAGGAACTCCTTTAATGGCACTGGTTGTAAAGTTCCTTGGGGTGTCCCACTTCTATCACAATCAAATCTAAGAAAATCAAGTCCATTTAGTAAAACCTAAAAGCACTTAATTTTGTTTAATAAAGTTAAATATCCTAGGTAAACTAACCAAGTTTAACTTTATTATATGAGGTTTAAATCTTTCTGGTTCCATGCAGGGAGGTTTTTATTCTGCTATTTCTCTGTTGTATTCTATGGCTGTTACATGTGCCCAACATGCCAGGTTTCAAACAAAAACGTCCATGTTAGCAAACATGGGTCTGACCTTTGGAGAAAGGAAAGATACTGGAACTATAAGGCAGATAGAGACCATTTCTAAATGCCTTTATCAACCACTTCCAGTAAATATCTGATCTCACTTATGGCTGTACCTGCCCTGAAAACTGCAAATGTAAAAGACACTCATGGAGGCACAGCTGGGGAGGCAAACTCTCCAGGCTTCTTCCGGTTTCCCAATTCCAACCCAGTTGCACTGCACATCCTCTTCTCATAGCATCCATCTCCTTGTCTTTTTCCATTTAATTGACTATCTATTTTCAGACCTCATCTGAAAAACACTCTCACGCACAAACACACACAAACAGCCCCTCACAGCTGTTTTAATTTGAAATACAAGCTTTATATCTTTTAATAGGGGAAAGTGTTTATGTGAGGTACTCGTTCTCGCAAACAATAAATACTGTGGTGACACTTCCCCGAGGCCAGGAACTTGTAGATGTACTTATTTATCAAAATTCATTGTTTTGTTTAATTAGCATTTTGAAGAGAGAAAATTCCTGCTCAAGATCATGTCTTTGCATACTCAGAACAAAAACTGTTTTCTCTTTGGCAGTACTTAAGTGCTAAACAGCTCTCCAAAATCAAATAATTTGTAAGAAAAACAACCGACAGAACACATTTGATTTTATTTTAAGAAAAGCATTTACACTGTAGACATTATAATTATTTACAAAACTACATTTTCCAGTTAGCTGGGAGCTGAATGACACTGCAGCAGCAGTCGAGGCAGATTCAGTGGTAGCAGCCACCTCTCAGGAGGAGTCCAAAGGGGTGGGAGGGTTTCTCCCTTCAGAAAAAGGGCTTAACACCCCCTTTATCATGGTGAAAAACACTGGCAGGGAACAAGGATATAATTCCAACCTTCTCTCCAGGTCAGTCTTCTTTATGCCACTCCCAGCTTGGAATCAACAAGCATCATCCAAAGAGAGGATGTGTTTGATTCCACTTGAAAATTTGGAGTTAAGGCTGGGGTGGCAGCACTGCTGAACGTGGAGGAGCTGCAGCACTGCAAGGGAACCTGCTGGAAGAAACAAATCCCTGCCCGTGGCAGGAACAGAAGCTGCTCTGTGGAAGCAGTTAAGGTCAAGGCTATATAAATTAAATAAGCAACGCAATTTGTTAAACACCCAGTCTTTCCTTGCTTCATCTGGATCTGGCTGCAGTCAGCAGACTGATGGATAGGTGCCTTTATCCTGTGTCTGCAGCCTGGCAAGGAGCTCTAAGTCACCTTAATTCACATGATTGCAGACCTTTGGCAACAAAGGTGAAACTGCAAGAAACATGCCACAAATGCCCTTTTCAGATGGTGTTCTTACTTCTTTAATTCCACTGGCATACTTTAACTAGATGGACATTCACTTATATCTTTTACAGGATCAGAACCATACAAACTACAACAGTTCCAAATCAGTGCTACTAGGTTTCTGAGTTGGTGCTTTCTGAATGAAAGGCAGTTTTTCCACTGAATTAATAGATGCTGGATTACATCCTAAATCTGCAGTGACTGTGGTCATAAAAACTCTGTAAGTGTTGAAGATCTCTGGAGAAAATTCCGAAGTCTGAAGTGGTAAATTAATCTACAAAATTACCTGAACTACAAAGTCTGCTGGAGAGGTGGCCAAGATTATTTAAACAATTTTCTTTCTAAAACTGTAGTTCTGACTAACTCACAGTTATCTTCAAATTTTAAACTGAATTTGCTAAATGGTTTAGGGAAAAAAAAAATTAATTAAGTTCACCAAACTGGGAAGGCAAATGTTTCCTACACAGTCAGAGGACAGCTAAAGCACATTGCAGGAAAATGTGTTTAAATTCTTTTTCAGATTTTTAATGCACATTTTCCAAAAGCAGATCACAGTTTATTCTAGCTCATCCTAGTAAGCTCCCATAATATCCATCCTGTATAAATGCATATATATTAACTGGGACCAGCCTCTGCAGCCTGCTCATAATCAGCCCTTTCTTGGTGACCAAGAAGGAAAACAGAAAATGGGGAAATATTTTGATTTTCTTTGTTTTTCAGGGTATTTTCTGCTGCCACAATGTCTGGTAGTATGGAGAAATTCCAGATGGTTGCAGGATTGCTGCTTGGCTTAGTCAGAAGCCAAATATATAGTATACAGAACCATAAAAGAGACAATTTCTTATTCTAGACTTCTCTTAACAGGAAACTAGTACCATTTTATGCCTTTATGACCTTGCTGTTATACAGACACTTTCTAGCACTTATTGACAGAGAATACAAGGACAATTGGAGCTTTAACCTGATCAGGAATGATCATTTTCAACCATCTTCAGATCCTGACCCACCAGTTGTCTCAAAGTCCAGAATTAGTAAATACACAGGAGTGTGTGTGTGTGTGTGTGTGTGTGTGAATACACAGAAATTCACATAATCAACCTGCTGGAATAAAACTTTAATATTATTCTGTTCTTATGGATCTTAGACTTCTCACTCTGCAGCCTAGAACTGAAGATTCCCATGGCTGTACAAGACAGTTTAGTTATTTTATCCTTTTTTGAAAGCTGACCTGTCCATTAGTACCTTTTCCAAATTCTCTGTGGATTTAGTGATATAAAAATTATTCTAAATTCAAATATGAAAAGATCATAGCACTTTTGTTCTTGTCCTAATTTTTACATGGCTTTGACAAAGCCTTGAAAGAACCTTCCACAAATGTAGAAAGTTTTTTTCAGACTTAGGTGATTACAAGTATTCCTAGCTTAGGGATTTCCATTTCACCTTAAAAACCATGGAATGGCTCTGGCTGAAATACAGACATAATTTACTGTCTCCCAGACAGATCATTAGCAGCAGAAAAGGGGATTTGACTTCTGTGTCTTAAACCATCAGTCTTCATTCTTTTGCCTTAAAAGCCTCAAGTCTGTTACCCAGTTCCTCCTCATCCTCTCTATCAGCAAGGAAGGGAGGGAGATGGTGTCTCAGCCAGGGTAGGGGTGGTGGTGCAACCAGCAGGACTGATTAAAACTGGGGGTTGGGAGAAGGGAAGTAGCAGTTTCAGGACAGGAATTCATTTGCAGCCTTCAATACTCTATGAAACCGGTGGTATTTTCCATAAGGAAATTTCTTTGTAAACATCAGCTCATCTAACTCTTAAAATAGTTGAGACAAGGCCATAGGGAAGTAATGCTGGTAATTTAAATATATACTGAATAAAGTCAGCAACAAGGCCTATAAGCAGAAACTCTAGGTATAAATCCTCTGTCCTTATTTTCCTTATTGCCTCTTTTCTAATTTGGCTTTCTTGCCACATAATATTCATCTGATGGTAGAAAAAGAAGACATTACAGAGCTGCCCATGGTTTGGAATAAAGTAATTCAGAAAGACAAGTGACTGATTACAACCACGCAGTGCCCTGAACCTTTACTGGGATTAAGACCTGAGGGAAATTCTGCCCCTCTCCACTTTGCACTGAACTCGTTGGCTGTGTTAAAAATCTCTCATTTCCTTCTGACACAAGTGTGAGAAGCTGAGGGCAATACAGAATAGGTGATGGCATTTATTTAAAAAGTTGTGATGAGTAGGCAAACTGCTTGCTGGTGTTCAAATTACCAGCATTTTAACACATCTTTCTAGCAAATCATCCAAAAGTCTGAAATAATTCACTCACAGCTTTGCAGAAAGCACACGTTATCCAAATCTGCCTGTCCATGAATGGCTGTGCTTAAAGACAGTTTAAAATCTAATAGGAAATATTTGCCTTTTTTTTTTTTGGTAGTTTTATATAGTTTTGTTGTTGCACTGAATCTAATTACTCACATAATGAAGTATTGTTTTTGAGGGTGTTTTATTCCCAGGGATTCATTAAAAACTCCTTGTTAAAGCGTTGCACATGCTTGGTGTGCTGTAGCAGCTGAACACAGGACACAGTCATCTTAAAAGCCACACACCCTGGGAAATAACTTCAGTTTTACAAAAGCCAGGGCTAAGGAACAAAGGAGGTTCAGCGAAGGGTGAAAGTGAAAAGTTAACTCTCATAATTAATTAATTTCTGCAATCTGCTTATTATATCTACTCACACGCACTGAGGCAATTGCAGAAGATTTTAATGGGAGAGACATTTGCCACCTCCTTTGTTAGCAAAGCTGAACGTTCAGCTGATATAATCTGAATAACGGAGGGGCTGTGTTTCAGCACACAGTCCTGGGGTGGCAGATGAGTCACTTCTGAGAGTGGACAAACACAAAAGAGGCTTCTGGCACTTGGCTGGGGCTTTCTTTTAATTGTGGTTTTTAGAGAAGTCTTCAGCAATACTGTAGAGGAAGCCACATATAATAAATTCATCTTATTAAGTTGTTTCGTCCTAATTTTAAGATTCTCTGGTTTAGATTGGCATCCTATCTTTTTTCTAGCAGAGAGCTGAAGTCAATCTCCAGCAGAAAAAAATGGTATAAAATCAAAACTAAGATAAAGTACTTCCCTGATTTCATATATCCACCACTGGATATGGTAACAAACCTAACATGTTGATCTGTTCAGACAATGTCTCATTTCCATGAACCATGCTAAATTATTCTTTATAGGGAGAGACACATTCTGACTACACATTGTTACTATAACACTACTTGCAATTAGTCATAGATTAAGAATCCAATGTTTCACACACAGCACAAATGCAAAACAAGTTGATCCCTGAATCTAAGAGCTCACAGCTCTATTAAATACTTCTCTTAGCCACATACATTTTACTTTTTTTATGTCAAGAGGTCAGCTGCCTCTTCTTTTTTCCTGTCCTAAAGGAAAACATCATATATTTAACAGCAATATAGACACCAATATAAATAATTCAAAAACTTTCATGAAGAAGCTAAAATCTTTTTTTTCCCCCCCAGGAAGTGCAATTAGTTAAAAGGATTCTGATAAAACCCATTTGTTTGAAGGTGGCTTATTATTTTTATGTCACTCTACGGTGTAGTCACAGCCTGTGGATGGAAGCCTTTTATCCACACAAATGAGAGTGCATTTAACTCTCATGCATTTAATGCATGAACAGCTTGTTTAAACACTGGCTGTAGTCAAAGGATGGCAGCACAAATTTGCAGAAGGCAGCTCAACCTAACTGATATGAAAGTCTAAAACAGTTGAAATGAGGATTTAAATTATTGTCTTTGAGGAGACATCTTTCTTACTTTTATATATCACAGAATAAAATCATAGAGTCACAGAATGGTTTGGTTTGGAAGAGGCCTTAAAGATCATCTAATTGCAAATCCCCTGCCATGCACAGGGAAACCCTCCAAATATAAATTTTATTAAATGAGATTAATTGTACTCTAAAAGCCAGCTTTGAGAGATTGGTGCACTCTCCCATTAGGCAAGGCCAGTTCTCCTCCTGCTGACCTGAGCTGTTCACAGGTTATCAGCTTAGCTTAAATACTGCAATACTAAAAACAAGCAGCAAAAACTTGGAAGGACAACATTAATTGATATAGTTTTTAGGGAGTAGGAAGCTCCTTATATTTTCTGTGTTTTTCAAGCTTTAGTATTCATGGGTTCTATTTTTCCTAGAAGGTTTGAAATCTAGAAGTCATCTGGCTATTTACAGAAGTAGTTATAGGCAGAAAAGGCAGAAAAGCATGAGTGTTACCATGACTCTAGAGTCCAGCATTTTAAGGTAAAATACAGGATATCTACTGGTTTTGAGCAAGGAGGGTATAGCATTGTATAGTGAGAGCGATGGGGAGAATGACCTAAAATGTTTTTGTTTTCTGTGTAAAACCAAAAGCAATCAATGACCACCCATAGACACAGAACACGTGTCAAGCTCTTCATTCCAGCTGTGTTGTCACCTCAGAATTATTCAAAAGGTCCTGATCCTGCCAACAAACTCCCTTTTTTGTAGACATCTGCATTCATGCAAAATTTCTGCCAAATTCAGAGGCTCTCAGCAGGCACAAAGGGTTCTGACCTTGCACACTGAACAGAACTAAAGGTTAGGTGGGCAAGGAACACTGCCAGCCTGTGCCAGCAATGACTTGTAAAAGACAGTTTTTACTTGTCCTAACGTGAAAAACTTTTCTTTTTTTTTTTTGATGGCTTTTGCACTGTGGACATCCTGCAGCAAGCACTGCTGTGAAGCCATCTGCAGTACAAGCTGCAAATTTTGTGCAGGTCATGGGCAAAATGAGAGTGTTACCTGAAACAGCTAGGCTAAAGAACCATTCTACAGCATCAGAACATGAGGTCTTTACTCATTACAACAAAAAAACCCCAAAACCATTACAACTTTTATGACCACATTAGGAGAAAGGAAACTATTAAGTCACTCATCTGCTTTTGCTTTATCTTCTCTGAAGCTTGAACTGTATTTCTCCCTTCTTTTCAGCCTCAGGTTTAACTTTCCAAAAGGATGGATTGATCCTACTTACTTTCTCCTCACGGTTTCCTTGGAAGGCCACTGCATAGATCAAGTAGAGCTTTTGCATTCATGTTGATGTGTCCTTCAAATACAAAAATGTCAGAGTTTTATTGTATTTGACTCACTCCCTTTCTTTTTTTCTCTCCAAGGATTAAGTGTCAAAGCTCCTTTTAAGAACAAGGATTTAGGTCTTGATCTAAAGGAAAGGTGACCATAGACTTCAACAGATGCTGGATTAAGTCATCATCTTGTTACCCATTCCTTAATTCCATTTGCCTGATAGTCAAAGTTGATGTGAAATATTTTGGTGAGGCAAAGTTTGTAGGAAAGAGCAATTCAGCCTGTCCTTAGCCCTGAAATGTAAATATGTGCTCTAACAGAACAGGGAAAAAACAGAGGTGGTGGAATTGAGGTTTCCTTTGCTACCAAGATTGATGCTACAGATATTCACCTACAGGTAAATAAGACCTTGTTTGTATGCTTACTTTCACTTTTCCACTGAACCATGAGAAACAAATCGGGAGAAAGCGATGGGAAAAGCCTAAGGACTAGCAGAGAAGGGACTGTATCTGTCCTGGGGAGAGCTGAGGCTGGGCTCTGCTCTGGTTTTGCAGTCACTGAGGCAGCTGGGTGAGGTGACAGTCCCCAGCGCTCTCCTCGCAGGTAGCTCAGCCCTGACGTGATGGATGGCCAGGCCACTCAGCAAGGTCAAAGGAGATTTCCATAGCACAGATGGGAAAAGTGCTGTGAGACTGTTTCACTGCAAAAAAAATGTCACATCAGGAGAAAAGAATGATTTATCCAGGTGAGAAATATTTCTGCAGTGTGATTTCTTCTACCTGACCTGAGCTTTGCTGCCAGCCTTTCAAAGCACTGGAAAAGGGAAAGCTGTGCCCAAAGCATTCCGCCTCTGAGGGCTGGGTCCTGAGGCACCTTTGTGCTTGGCAATATATTACAATTGCCTGGGAGCTCACTAAAGCCTAAGGGACATCAGGACCAAGACATTACTCGTGTGTCTGACCTTTTCTGCTCATTCTCTGTTCCTCAGGCAAATTGCAGGCTTTAAGGTTCAAAGGCTTTTGTCCTCGTGGCACTTGGCTTGTTATATTGCCTGAGGAGACAGATAATGGCCTGTCTGTGTGGCAGAGGAGGGAAAGATGGAGAAGAAAGAGAAATGTCATTTGGAATATTCCTGCTGAATCTCTGGATTTTAAGAAACACTCTCTGGGCCTCAAGCTGAGCTCTCCACTTCCAGGTGGTTCATATACCACTATTAAACAGGACGGTAGGAAGCTAGACTTGGTTGCGTACCTCTTTCTACTTTTTATCCTATATTTATCCTATTTATCTTATATTTATCCTATTTCTATATTCTTTCTATCCTATATTCTGTGTTTAAGAAAGCTTTCCCTCCAGTCATCAAATCCATATAAATCAGTGCATGTACAAAAAGAGAGAATACAGGATGGGTTTGGACTCACAGCCAAAAATCTCTCCTCACTCTTTAGAAGGAAGGCATAGAGAAGATCCCACACATCACTTTAAAAATGGTTCAGGAAAATCAAGATGATCACAGCCACGTAGACAACCACTCTAAAAAGCAAGAAATGCAGAATAATTTTGTGTTTAAATTCTTCCATAGTTTCAACAAAAGAAGAGTACACATGGCTAATTATGCATACAATTTCAATTATTCTTAGCCTCCTTTCCTCCCTTCCCATGAAGTGTCAAACTGTATTTTTGGCTTTCTAGTACTCTACAACAGGAACACATGGATGACAAGGAAGTTTTAGGTCAGTCATCTCCATGACTGAAAGGAGGATGAGAGGGCAGAAAGAACAAATCCACAGTGTGAATAATTCATGTGCATGGATAAATATGAATACCACATGATAATTTTAAATATGGAGCTATCTTACAAGAGTCACAAAGCGTAAGATCCTGCACTGTTTTTTTATCATACTAAGCTGCATATCTAAGCTTATATTTAAATAACTAAATGACCACCTGACCTTCAAAAATACTCAGGACTCAGCAGCTGTTAATAGCATTCACTTCTTCTGGTTTGCTGTGGAATCTCTCAATATCAGGTTTTTTAAAAATAACACACAAATGAGTAAATTAAAAATGAAGTGTGTTACTATAGTACTACTATGATCTGCTTCTATTTTCTGAACCTTTTTTCTCTCACTTGCTTTCTTCAGAGTATGTCTCAATTTCTAACATATGTTTCTGAAAGTTATTCCTGAAAACTGCTTTCAGGGTTAGAGACTGGGGTCATTCTGTGTCTGTAGGAGATATCAAGTCAATTAAAAACAATATACTCTGTCCCATTTAAAAAGGGGAAGATCATAAAAAAGAGCCCCACATTCCCACATGATAAAAAATGGAGAGATTAAATAGAATTTCGTAGGTTATGATTCCAGCTGGTCTCTGCAGTCTGTTATTTAGTTTCAGATGTTTGCCTCAGGCCTGTGACAGTCACATCTCATTATGTACTCACACTAGCGACTATTGGGGCAGGGACTACCCAAGAAATTCTGGTTGTTGGCTAATTATGGCCACAAGGAACCCCCAGTTCACATACCCTCTCCCACTTGTGCATTGGTTTAGCTTTCTGTAACTGCACAAAAAAAAGACCTTGAGAAGGATGAGAAAGGGCTTGTTCACATTGCACACAAAGAAAACATTTTTATAGTGTGGGGCCAAACCCAAGGGGATGAGTATGGCCCCTTGTGGGTAGCTATGGTTGTCAGAGGTACTGAAATATCCTGAAGTTCTGTTATTGCTGTCGAAGGGAGACAGAGAGGAGGATATTTACACCTCCTCTCCCAACCTGCCTTGTGCTGTTGCTTCTCCCCTGCAGCAGCTGTGAGGGCCCAAATGCTTAGGCAGGGAACAAGGTTTACTGAAGAGAGCAGTTTCCCTAGGGAAAAGGAAAACCCTAGACTAACACCCTGGAAAACCCTTTTCCAAGCATAGCAAGCAAGAAGCTTACTCACATGCTCCCTCAGCTCAAGTATTCAAATTGTTGCCAGAAAATTCTCAGTTCTCCATGTTACCATAGGTTGATTTTTGGTGCAGGAATTTAAATATTCCTAATTGTTCTCCCCTATTGGACCCTTCCCTCAGACCCCGCCTTAACTCCTCCCCACACCAAGGTCTATAAATATCCTTGTCTGGGCCTGGCTGGAGCCTGTCCTGCCTTGTTACTGCTTTGTTCTGGTGTGCTTCTAATGTAGTGTATGCCTTGTTGTTTATTTTTATATTTATTAAAATTTTGTTTTGTGAGTAATTGGTTCAGGATTGCTTGTCTTTATTTTGTCACCACTGGGGCAGAGTGTTGAGGAAACTCAAAGGGATCTGATTGTCCAGGCTCGGAGCCCCAGGAGCTCAGAACAGCCCTTAGCTGTTCTGAGCTCCCATGTTGACGTGCTGAGCAAAGCCAAGTGAGTCGCAATTATTAAATGTCTGATTATAAATTATCACACCTGCCCTGTAGGGGCGGCATGCAGAACAACTGGCATTAGAAAATTACACTGGGATCCTTGGGAGATGATGATAATTTTTGTGCTAAGTGTTCACGGGGATAAAAGATAGGAGCCTGAACCACGAAGTTTGAAGCCACTAGTGCTTGATAATATACAAAGGTAAAGTTGAAGGAGTTCAGGTCTTGGAGTTCTGCTCCAGCTCTTCTCTGGGACAAACAGCAAAATTGCAAAATGCGTTCTCTAGGTTTCATTTTTTTTTTTTTTCTCTCCTCTCTTTGTGCTGGTTTTGGTTGGGGTAGAAATAATTTCCTTCCCAGTGTCTGGTGTGGGGTTGTGTTCTGGGTTTGTGCTGAACACAGGGTTGATGATACAGGAATGTTTCTGGTACTGCTGAGCGGGATCACACAGAGCCAAGACCTTTTCTGCTTTTCCTGCAGCCAGGCTGGAGATTCCTGGGAGAGTTTGAGGAAACACAGCCAACTAAAGGGATCTTACGCACTATGTGACAATGTAAATTAAGGGGAAGAAGGAGGAAAGGGTACATATTTGGAGCCATGGTGTTTGCGTTCTCAAGTCACTCTCTTTCTTCTCTTGTATGTTACTAGTTCACCTTCTTCTACTTAAGCTCTACAAATATCCTGGTGTTCAGACTCATCTAATTCTATTTAATCCATGGCTCATAGGATTCAAAAATTACAAATTTATCAAATGGCGTGTAAGCAATGATGAGGAAAATGCTGTTGTTCCATATGGTTAGTTTTGTATATTGTTTTTGAGGCTCAGTCTGTTGTGTCAGTGGAAGAACAAAAAAGTTTTCAGTAGGGAAACATGTCTGGTTTCTCGCCCTATAAACTAAGGTTTGTGTAGTGAGATGAGAAACTGACTGGCTGAAAATGAAAAAAGGTAATGTCATTTTTGTCAGCCTGCACAATTTCTTGTCACAGAATTTTGGTGACGGGAAAAAGTTTAAGAAGTTAATGGGTTCATCATTGACAGAAAGATGTGTCTGGTTGAGACAGCTCTTCTGGGTCACAAAATCCCCAAGATGCAGACGTATGAATTTTGGGAATGTATTCTGAAGAAGTGGTACTACATTTGTTCGGTTTAGTCTTTTTTTAAGCATCCAGTAAAGTCCATGGTCACAGACAAGGTCCTGAGAGACTGGAGAGAGAATCTAATCCCATGTGGCTGTTTTTAGGGGAAAATGCTATTGTTTTGAACAAGGCAGATGCTTTCCAGGGAAGAAGGCATGTTTTCTGTCTAGCTGTGATGTCTCTTGTACAGCTCTCCAATGGCATTTCCCAGGCCCAAAATGAAACTTTAACATTATCTGTGCAAATCTCTGGGTTTGTTCTTTGCTTCTTTGCTTGCAAACACAGTAAAAATTTATTAAAGAAGTTAATTTTCCAGATGCTCTTTAAATAGCTCAAGTTATTCCACAGAATAAATTCTGAAATAAAATATCATACCAAATTAGAAAAAAGTGGAAAGGTTTTTTTTTTTTTATAATCTACAAAATTATTACAATACATAGATTTGAATTACAGGTTTAATGGTATTAAATTCTATTCTTTTAGCTTGATTTGCCTTCCAGGTGGTGTTACACCAATTTGCATTCTGCATTGTGATGCAGGTTAGAGCAAAATAATGATTAAAAACAAATACATTCCCGGGAGTAGGGCAGTGGAAAGGCAGCTGTCTTAAGGAGCCTGCCTGCACTGCTAGTAGAAGTGTCTGTGTTCTGTAAGGAAAATTGTCATTCCTTCAAGTGGGATTTCTCCTCCACTGTGTGATGTAATAACTGCTCTGGCCTCTGTGCTTGGTTTAAAGTCATGTTCCCCAGAACTATAGAAGAAACTATCCCTGAAGGATGTGACTCTTTCTAGATTTAGTTCTGGATCTTCAGTGAGATGCAGCACCCCTTCTATTCCTGAATAAAATATGGAGAGGTTTGAATATGGTAGTGGGACATCCAGAGCTCAGTAGGTAGCTTATACCTCTTACCTGCAGGTACAAAAAGGGGCCTGATTTTTTAGTGAATAAAAATCATAAATCAATAGATCATTATCCCCTTGGAAGAGAGAAATGGCACATATTAAAACACGCTTTAATCCTGAGCTTACATTCTGTCTATTCAACAGCCTCTAACACATCCTGGTCTGCTGACACAGGACAAGATGCCAAAGGCATCATTGGATTGTAATCACGCAAGGAAAGTGATGAAAGAAAACCCATCTGGGGAGAGAGATGTCCCTTAGCAAGTGAAAAGGTAGTGACAGCCATGGAAAGTAAGAACAGGAAAAAGAGAAATGCATATCTAGTCTGAGTACAAAGGACATGCAAGGAAAAGAACCTAACACAAAAATCCAAGTTACTGTGGTATCCTTCCAGCTCTCAACAGGGGAATTTTTCAAAAAGCATCATAGTCAAGAAAAACACATGTAACACAGCAATTTCTTTAGTGTATATGGGCACAGCTCTCAATACAGGAGTAACAGCATGCTGCTACTCATGGAAAAAGCACACTCGACTCAACATTTGCTTCCTACATTTTCGTTACAGGAGGAGTTTGAAAAAGTATGATGAGGTTGATTTTAAAATACATTACAATTGAGGAAGAAGCACGGGCAATGAAAGCTCAAATTTGTGCACTCTGAGGGTTGCCACAAGCTGTGGTACTTCAAACAGAGGGATGCGAGAGGTCAAAATCTGCCAAGGGCCAGAAACTGTGCGGTGTGATAGAAAGCCAAACAGACTCTATCTATGGGGACTAGGATAAAAATCTGTTAAGTTTCTGTTACATCTCTAGTGACTGGAATACCTCTGTCTGTTTCTTTTTTACACACAATAGAGCACATAATATCTGCATGGTTTTACATTGTTTGTCATAAGTGGAAATCAGTTTTCTTCCTCTATTGCTCTGGTGGGACTACTATGGTCACTAAGGAAGACAACATTAGTCAAAATGATCCTTTTGTAAACAACATTCTACCATGAGAGGTATAGGTCAGTTATCTGAGTCTGAAATTCAGGAATCTCTTAATTCTAATCCTGAATCAAGCAAAATAGCATCACTTAACTCAGTTGCTTGTCTTTTTCTTATGCCTTATGCAGGCAAAGGCAGGAAAATCAAGAAATAGACATAAATTTCTTTTTTAGAGCTTGGCTTTTGAAGTGTAAAATAAAGTGTGGGTGTTGGATTGGAGGTGCTTGCCATCAAGCAGGCATCTTCTTTCTTCTCAAAACTATTTCCATTGAGAAATAATGTGATTTTTAGCATGCAAAAGAATTATTCTGGTCTAGCAATCACATATTTCTAATGATGTCTCTTTTTTTTTTCTTTTTAAATTTCTATTTAAAAAGGTTTTGTTGAATTATATGTCAAAAGAGAGGCATTAACTTTGGTAAACAAGAAACTGGAAGCGTTTCCCAAGGCTAGGACAGAGAGACCATTAGGAATGCTCACAGTGGCCTCCTGTGCAGCCTGAAGAATTTTAATCCTTATCTGAACTTTTTTCAAATTGACAAGGGTATCTTGACATTTGGTGTAAGGACCTGGCCAGAGCTTAGATAATGCCTGCTGCATTATTTTCCTTCTTAATTGAAATTTAATTGAATACCATGCTGATAAAGCACACAATTGATTATTTGCTTCTTCCTTTTGTGCCATGGGTACACGTGCTCCGAGATTCTCTGGCTTACTAAGCACTTCTCCTGGCCAACAGAGCCAGTGGGACATTTTCCTTAACCCTTTTCTAGTCTATTTGAAGAGCCTCTCAAGAAGGCCATGCACCTTTTGCACTCCGCTTTTTTGGATTTTGTGTGATTTGGTTCAGGTTTGTTTTCTTCTTGCTTTCAAATATTGTAAGAAAAGAATGTAGCTCTGGCCACACTGTCAGGGAAGCAGTGAGAATTTAAGGATGTCTGCTCCACCTTTTGCATGGTCTAAATCAATTTTTTGGGGGCCAGGAATAAAAGGGGACTCACCTAGAGTCATGGACTTGGAGGCATCTGGCCCCTAAACACTTTACTGAGCTGGCAAAGACCCCCCTACATGAAACACAGACCTCTCAGGAGTTGAGGCAACGGCTTATGCATGTTTTACATGTCATTCATATTCACCATGGCTAAATCATTTGTTTACCAGAGTGGTCTAAACAAGATACAGAAAAGGTAGTAAAATGGCTGGAGGTATATGCTGCTTTTCAAGATAAGAAATTAAATAAATTGGGATGCCTCAGTCTAAAAAGAAACACAAGAGAGACTTCAGCAGAAGTTTATGAAACTATGAACAACATGAAAGAAAATGAATAGGGAAATACTAATTCATTTACACAGATGAGTGCCCAAAGGCATTAACAAACAGCAGGTTTTAAATAAATTAATGCTAAAAATGTAGAAATAATTGCCACAGAATGGTACAGAGGCCAAAAATAATAGATTAATGTTTGAAAAAGAACAGCAAAAATACCAGTAAAGAAGGTCCTTCAGGACCTATTAAGCATGAATATTTGGATTCAACATCTGTTTCAGAAAACCCAAGCCTCCAGATTGCCAAAATCCATGAGTCCTCACTGAGAAGGAAGAGGGTGTTTTGTTTAGAATATCCCTGTTTCTCCTGCCTGGATATGAGCTTGTTTTCTTTCAAAATACTCTCCAGAATGGGACTGGGCTTGCAAAGGAAGACACTAAGATGTAAATACTGACATTTGTGTGTGCACTTCCACCATGTGCAGCACCAGTGCAGTCATCACTGAAATGTGGAGAGGAATTCAGCTCCCACATCACAGGCACTTCAGTGGATGAGATATGCAACTCCCCAAACTCTGGAGGGTGTAATTCAATCATCTAAACACCAGGTTAGTGCTATCTCAGATGTCCTGTGAGTACTGGCTGCTTTGTGTTGATCCTTCAGGAGGGCACAGGGGCCCAGTAGATCCTGTGACATGCCCATGCAGGTCACTTGGATCCTATTAATTTAATCTCCTTGGGTTTAGATAATTAATTTTAAGTGTCTCAGCCTTGAATTAATCTTACTGCTAACTGTGGACACAAGGTAGTAGAATGAATGAGCCTTTGATTTCATCCACTGGGACCATTTCTGTATTTCCCTCTGTCTTGCATTTCATAACTATAAAGTCGGCAAAATTGTCATTTTCCTAGGTCTTGTGTATTATGCTTTTTGGGATTAAATCTACAGTATAAGCAATAAAGTCCTGATGCATACAAGTATTTAAGTCTTCTCACTATCTAAATGCCCTAGTAGGTGTGATTTATTAAAACATTAATATAGATCTAGTATTGATATCCAGCTGTGATGGACAAAAGACATGATTAAACTATTGTCCCCTTGAGTACTTCTTACACTCTGAGATCACACAAACCTATCACAACTCCTGCTTGGATTGTGACAGCGTGGGATTGCTCCCTAATGCACAGTGCAAAGATCACAGGTAATTGCAAAGCCTTCTATTTACAAAAGTGTTGAATACCCAAAATACAAATGCATATTCATACCCGCGTCACTTCCCATTCTCCACGTCATGCGCTAATAGACAAAAAAGCTGTTATACGTGCGTAGCTTATTCCTGAAATGGGTCAGTGGTCTTCTTATGGGGAGGGGTCACCAAAAGGAGGAAGGAAAATGAGTCTTCCTTGTTCTAAACTTTCAATCTTTTCAATGCAACTGTGACAAATTAATCCTTGGTAGGATTCCTAGTTTCTTGTTCAGAGACTTTCTGGGCATGGGAGGTTTGCAGTTGTCTTGTGTTCCTGGGATCTATTTATCAGATTCTCTGTTTTTCATTGCAAGCACAGCTAAACAAACAAAGTTGACAAGCAATTAGTTATTTAGATCTGGGATAACTTATCCCAAGTCAGGTTTCTTTTAACTACCCTCTAACTCAATTAATTTCAGCAAAACTTACCTATTTTAGCTAATTCAGCAACATCTATTGTTAACTACAGTCCTAACTTTTCTAAAATCCTTAATTCTTCAAAATTAGTGTCTCAGATGACATCCCACACTTCCTGGCTCACTACCTAACTGGCTGGGAAAATAGTGCCCACCAGCTGTAGGAGCCTGAATGAGAGATACAGGACAACAGGCAGCTTTTCGGAATGCTGTTTATTATAGCAGAATTCTTACAGAAGGTATTATATTCATAATAGTTCATGAGTCTGACAAAGCCATGCCTAAAGATGCCAGCTACAGCTTATAGGCAAGCCTGAAGCCAAGTTAGTTCTGGTTACAATGCATTATATAGTTTACTTTGTGTCGGAACCCAGGACATGTCTCTAGCTGCCCTGGGTGGTCTGAGACCCTGGCACAAAGCCAAAAATACCGGTGCCTTTGATTTTAACCCATGGGAGCAGTTACCAACCTTATATGAAGAATTACAAACCACAAGAGTTTCATCAGAGCAGCAGTTAGCTTATTACCAGATGATAATGTAGAATTTTGGGGTTCATAAAGGAGGTTCAGGGAGGCAAGATGGAGGAATCCGGGTGTGTCCCTGTCCTTATTCTTCTTCTTGTCCTCCATCTTATGCTGGGGTGGTGGCACTCTTGGATTGGTTTAGTGTAGAGATGCACTAACATAGTGATAGGTATTGGTATCCTACTATAAACATAGATCACGTAATATTTAGTATAAAAGATTGTGACCGCCCTCGGGGTGGTCAGTCGATGACAATCCAGTGCTGTAGCCAGCACCCTAGCCAGGTGAGAACTATAAATGTACCAGATAAGAAACAATAAACAACCTTGAGAACCTACCTGGACACATCCCAACTCTCTCTTGTGGTGCTGGGGCTTGGGAGAAGGACTTTGAAAACATTCTCAGGGGTTATCAGCCCAAGAACAGAGAATTTTACCAAGCATCTTAATATATAGTAACCAGTCAGCATCATACACAATACCTTTACCATTATCTATAGCCTGTCATAACTACTATCGTTACCATATTATGGTCATTACTATTTAACCGTATTGAGTTGGTATGTTACAGTTTAAGCTTAGAGTTGTTTTTCTGGTTTTTTGCAGTGGAGAATTCTTAAACCTTTTTTTTACTTGCTACATTGGTATGCTTGTTTGGCTATTGTATCTTAGCCTTTTCCTAGGACTTGTTTCTGCTTGCTAAAAAATCTTTGTGGTCAACATATCCTTTGCTCCAGCTATAAAAATCTCCTTCCAGTTTGACTTAACCTTTGCCTTCATAGTTGTCTGGTAATGACTTGCTCAGCAGTTCTTAACTAGACATCTTTTATTCTTTTATATCATAACTTGCTTCCATCTCTGTTCTGCTCTCAGGTTCCACATTTAGAGAGCCTTCTGCTAAGCGTACATACCTGAGAAACCTTCTTGTCAAACTTTGATCTTTTGCAACAACCAGCTGCAGCATAAACCCTCCAGGAGCATTGTCATTCCTCAAAATCAGAGAGAGTCTGTAATTTATCTCTTAAATCAAGCTCTAACTTATTATCTGATGAATAAAAAAAGATGGTTTTGAGTCACACAGTGGAATCAAGGCAAGGGTCCTGCCTCTTGAGTAGCAGAAAGCAGAGGTAGAAATCAAAGCCTTTGAATTAGATTAGATCTTGGTAAGAAGTTATTTACTGTAGGGGTTGCCCAGAGAAGCTGTTGATGTTTTCTCCACCCTAGAAGTGGCCAAGATGAGGATGGATGGGGTTTGGAGCAACCTGGTCTAGTGGAAGGTGTGCCTGCTCATTCCAGGGGCTTGGAATGCGATGGTCTTTTAAGTTCCTTCCATCCCAAACCATTCTGTGATTCTGTGATCTCAGCACATAACAGAAACCAACATATAAATTCAGTTCTTCTCATCCTTACTTTGGTCCTCATCTTTTCATCATCTAATTATGTTTCTCTCCCACTGTAGTAAAGTGCGCTTTACTTAACCACAGTATGAATATATCACTCTTCAACATTTGTCCTGTATGACAGACTGAATCTTAAAAATTTCCAATAAAATAAAGACACAGGGAGGGCAAAAATGTAAGAAAAGGATGCAGCTAACAGGACAGACCCTAATTTATTTGTAATTCTCCATAGTTTTGTTGACTGTAAGGCAGAAGTTCCCTGATTGATACCAGGTGATAATTTTATCCTTTCCATTTAGATATTAAAAGAGCTAATGGAAATACTGAACTAAAAAGCCTGATTAGATAGTGGAACAATTTGCTTAATGAGCTAATTATGGCCTTACTATGACCTCCCTGGAAAGCTGATCTGTGTTTATCATTTAAAGAATGCACAGATCTGTCTGATCAGTGCAGCAAACTGAACTAAATAGCTCAGGAGTTCATGCTTTGCAGTGCCCAAATCCAGGTTTTCCTGCTGCATTTGGATGCTGTGGCTCATTCAGGAGAGGTCCAGTATTCCCTGTGGAAGTACTGCTACATGCAGTATAGATTTGAGGCACTTGACGGCACCCCTCAGGAATTGCCAGGTTTGTGCTAGCCCCTGTTTAGTATTTGTGATACGTGTTGGATGTGTTGACTTCTGTATCTTCAAACTTCTCATTTCACTCAGTGCATATATGAGGAATGATTTTCATCTCTGTTGCCTTGCACAGTGAATACAAACCAGGCTGCAAAGAGGAGCGGGAAAAGATATTAAAAAATGAAAAAGGCATCTGGGTATATGCACTGTGGACAAACAATTTTTAAAAAGGAGTCTATCAGTTTATTGCTTGACCTCCCTAGTGACTAGCATTCACTCTGATCTAAATTCTTTAGAATCAAGTTCTAAAAAGTCTCTGAGAAGTTTAATCCACAGGGATCCTATTAATGCTGAGCAGTTCTATTTTATATCAAGAAAAACAATAAAACTTAGACATGGTCTGTGTAGTTATATTTGTGATACAGTAGTTTTCTGTCATCTCTTTAGCCCAGAATGGCGGGGGCTTATTCTTTTTATTTAATAGTTTGTATATAGACTTCTCACTTAAGAGTTCATATTCAGCCGTGTGAGGTAACTGTGTCATGGATGCTGCATGGAGTTTGGGAACTCATCACTCAGGCCTAGAAGAACACAAGAATATTGGGGTAACAGAATTCAACTCATGGACAGGCTGAGAATATTAAAGACAAGGAGAGAATCACTAAGTAATTTCAGCTTCCCTCTCTCCCTCTATTCAGCTCACCCTTAAATACCAAGATCTACCGCAGTTCCATGCTCTGACTCCCGGTATTTTAATAATTTTAATGGATAAATATGAAATATTGTTGGAACAAAACTCTGCTCCTTTTTTCATTCTAGGAGAGATGCTGGACTTAAGCAGAATGTTCAGGATAGCAGGTGGCAACTGGGTGATAACTGCAGGCAAAGCTGCAAGACCAGCAGCCAAAAGGAAACCCAGTGTCAGCAGCGGTTTGGGCACATCTAAGAGGGGAGCAGAGCTGCAGCTGGGACTGTGCTTCTGTTTCACACCCAAGAGCCAGAGATATTCCAAGCAGGAAGGAGTTAGATTTTCTCCTCTTAGCTGAATTCCCAAAACAGTTGTCCATTCAGACTGACTTCTTCCCCTGTTTCTGTTGGCTATTTTTATAATATATACCTTCCCCAACAGTCTTCTGGTGAAGCAAGCAAATACAAAAACAAAAGTGGTAAACTTCTCTTTCCTGATTTAGGCAGCTGCTCTCAGAGGAAGCCAATGCACTCCTCCCTCAACCCAGGAGCTTCCTGATATGTCCCAGTCAGTTTCTCTCCAGAGTTCTGCTTCCCAGCAGTTTAAGCACTGATGAGAAACAGCAGATCTGCAGGTAACAGCACAGCCAGAAATTATTTTTTGTAAGTCCTTTTTTGACTGTCCAAGGATCCTGGACTGGCTTAGCTTTTAACTTCGCTCCTTCTTACAAATACCTGTCATTCTCAGGGATGAATCCAACATTGCATGTATGGGTTTTATGGCCCCAGGAGGGGTGGGAGCTCAAACACATCCTTTTTCTTGGTGTTTCCCACTGTGTAGGTTGTTTCCTACTCAGGAGCACAGGTGCTGAGCATGGAACGGGGAGGGAGCCTGGGTACCTTGGTGACAAACACAGTACTCAAGGTAGGAGCTGTTTGTGGAGCAGTAATGCCTGTTTCAGGGATATGAATTAAATGTTCTTACTCTGTCTCTGAACCTCTCAAAAACCTCGGGGAAGAAAACCCCAACCTACCAATCGAAACAAAAGAAAGCAACAAGCCCACAATGCACCTTACATCTTATCAGCATGAGATTTAGTTCAAGCACAACCTGGAATAGAAAAATCCAAGGCTGTGAAAATTACTCCATTATTATAATGTAGTAGTTGCAATTTCTAGAAGTTATGTTGCCCTGTTACTATGACAACTTCTTCTAAACCTCCCCATCACCAGATGGATAATGGGCAAAAAAAAAAAAAAATCTTATAGAAAGGCGTTTACTATTAATTTTCTCCTTTTTTATCTCTGGATATTATGCAAAGTGTTATAAATATTTATAAGTATTTAAGTTAATCAACAGTGTCTATGAAACTGATTATTCTATTAGCAGAAGCATTCAGGTACAGAGCCTGAATGGGAAGAATCATTCCGCAAATGGGAGTGGGACAAGAAGAATATGGAGGAGGGATAAATTCTTCTTCCACGGTTTTCACAGTGATAAGTGATGTTAGGTTAATAACTTGGAAACCAGAAGCCTTTCCTCCTGCAAGTAAAGCAGTTTCCCTACTGTCATATTCCTTTTATTGTACTGTGCAGGCATCCTGTCTAGATTGCCTTGAAATGTTGGTGGGTTTGCTGTTGAAATGAAGTAATACAATTGGAAAAGGAGGAAAGTATTTGCAAACAATATGAGCAGAAAATAGTACCATGAATATGTTATATTTTAGCAAATACGAAAATTAAGGCAGGACTTGCAAAATTCAGCATGGCCTACATAGACTACATAAATGGTATTTTATAACTTTGCAGAGAACCAAATCATAGATAGGTTTTAAGTTACAATGATTGTGTGCCATCCATGTGCCCAGATAAGTATTTCAGGAAAATGTGCAGCCATGTACCTGAAGCACAGTAGTTTTGGGAAGGTTCCTGGACTCTCTGCATCTCCGTACTACAGTAATGCTCCTATTTCAATAAAACATAATGCTGTTCAGAGGAGGTTAAGAGGATGAATTTCAAATGAAAAATAATTTCCACATCAAAGAATTCTCTTAATGTGAAACCCTACTTAAAATGCATCTAAGTGTAGCTGCGGTTTAGTTCATTGTACTGCAAAGACTTTATATGCAGCCTATCAATTAGAATCTCTGACTGCAAATATCAATATGTGATTGATACTGTGTTTGAAGAGGTAGAAAAATGATAATAGAGTTTATTACATGCCAGCTGCACTCGCAAATGTATTGCCTGTGTTCAGTAGATGAAATATATTTTTCAGCTGATTTCCAGAATAAAATGCAGTTCTTGGTTTGTGTCAAATCAATAAACACTTAATTACAGTAAATGCAAAATTATTGTGAAAACATGTAGTATGAAATACGCATTTGGGAAAAAACTGCCTAAGCTCTAGAAATGAACAGGGAAAACTCCAAGGTGATGGGGGACAAAAAAAATATGGAAATTCACAAGATCATAGAGTTGGAAGGGAGCTTAAAGATCATCAAGCCCATGGCCATGGGCAGGGATGGACACCTTCCACTAGACCAGGTTGCTCACGGACGGGCATCCACATCTCTGGGTAAACTATTCCAGTGCCTCAGCACCCTCTAAATAAAGAATTTCTTCCTAACATCTAATTTAAATCTCTCCTCTTTCAGTTTAAATGAAATTCCGATTGTCCTACCACCACCTGTCCATGTAAAAATTCCTCCCAAAAGGAGAAACCACAAGAAACCTTCTTTTCAAACTTTTTCCTACAGTGAAAGGCCTTAGATGCCTCACTATTTCTCTATGAAAAATCATTTTCTCTTGTTTCCATTTATGTGGAAGATGTTTCTCCTCACTGAAGTTTAGGTAAATCACCATTACGAAATGACAGACATGGATGCTGAAGGCATGGATTTCAGTGAGAGTATGCATATGCTTAAGAGTAAATGTCATCTCTGATTTGACCAAAGGGCTACAAGCCACAAGAGGAAAGTAAATGAAGCTATTTCATACTCTATTTTTAAGGTCAGTTTCTTGTACTTTCTTAGCATTCAGTTTTGCTAACTACTTTTCCTTTAAACATGCACATCCAAATTCTCACCTATCATCCTTTCACACAAACACTTCAACCTTCCTGGCCTTCCGGAGAAACAGATCATCTTCCCTCTCTGGTTACTTGGCAACGTGAGGGAGCAGCTCTTAGGACCAGATCCTGAGCTTATTCTCCCCCATGTCGTGACATCGATCTCAAATAAAAGGCGATACTCATGCAAAAAAGAAAAGCTTGTGGAAACAGAGACAGACTATGAGGTTTAAAGCTGACAGAGAAACAACAGGAGGAATTGTCGAACCGCATATTCAAAACCTTCAGGAACTCACAGATTTGAGGAGGTGGCACCATCCCCGTGATTGTCTTATCTGCTCTCCTTTTAAGTGAGAGCCGCAGATCTCCAGAGTACCTTGTTTTCTTTTGATTGTGTTGGGTTTCTTTCTATGTGTTTATCACCTGGCGTTGTCTTGGCAAGCAGCCAAAAAATAAATATGTGATCAATACACAGGCAGGAGAAACAATAAGGTATAGATGGTGGCTCAAATGTAAGGCAAGGGAGTCTTCTCCCTGGCTCTGTCAGAAATTTTTTGTGCATCTTTGAACAACGATCTTCGTGTTGTTATTTGTGTTGAAGGAGGAAGCTCCCTGGAGAGCTCTGCTGCAGAGGAGAACAGAGATGGCAATGGAGGAGAAGGCAAACCCAACTCTTGAGGCAACGGCCTTGAGCAGGGCACAGTCACAAGGTCTCAGAGCCTGAGTGCTCCCTGCACCACAGCACATCCAGGAGACATAACACCACATACGGGTACTGCTGCATTCCTGTGCAAGTCTCCTGCATGGCCTCCACTGGGGTGCAGGGGCCCAGACAGCCCAGCAGGATTGCAACCCAGCCTGCCTGTGCCAGCTCCCCTGGGACAGCAGGACCCAGCACAGCCATTGCTCCATGAGACAGAGCCTGCTCAGGAGCTGGAGACAAGGAGCCCAGTGGGCAGCTGCACCTCCCAGCAGACCTGTGTGGGGCACAGGGGCTGTGGGGAATAAATTCCTAAACACAAGTATTTATGATAACACGTCAAAGTGTCTACCCAGTTAATTACTGTTGTTAATAGTATCAATTAATTACTGAATGTTTAATTACCCATTGTTAATGTTCTTAGATCCCTTCTTTGCTAATTGTTAATACCCCTAACTATTTATCCCCAACGGGTTAAGATTTTAATTGTTGATTGCCACTTACCTTGTGCCTATATCCCTTTTTCCATTGGATATCACTTCCACTGTTTCCCAAAGGGGATGTTAGTAACTGAGATGAAAATGGCACCCAAGGTTGCTTGTAGATTAGAGGACATCTGATACCATCCAGAGAGAAGAAGCCCTAGAACAACGAACAAATACGAAACCAAAGACTAAAAATGATACTCATAATCCAGGAAAACAGCAAAGAATATCAGATCACCAACCAGAGATTTTCGCCTTGTCACCGTGACCTGAACAGCACTTGGTCAGCATGACACCCCTAGACCAAGAGTCACCAAGTGTGTTCCTAGGGACTCTGGTGAGGACAGAAGCCCCAGCTCTGTTGTGCAGCAAAGCTGAACTCCTCCACATTGTTCACGGGAGCAGCGGCGGTGTGTGCGACCCCTCAGGCTCCCCACCTGGAGCTGACCATAATAAAGGCATTAAAAGGGAGTTGGTCTCCTGACCCGTTCTTATTGGGAGCCACATCCTTGCACGAGTCTCCCGCGTGGTCTCCACCAGGCTCCAGAGGCCCCAGCCACGGCTGGCAGATGAGCAGGAGCAGGCACAAGGCAGGCCTGTGTCGGCTCCTCTGGGCTGGTTTCCAGGGACATGGTGCCACAGGCAAGGGTCAGAGCAGGACCCAGCAATATCCTGTGTGCAAAGGGGGAGGCAAAACCTCCCTGGCACATCTCTGCCACTGCCTACAAAGTGCATAGAGAATCTGAGCACTCTGTCCCAGAGGGAGCCCCCACAGGAGCTGAACACCAGGTGCCCAGCTCATGCAGAGCACACACTGCACCTGCTCAGGGAAGCCAGCCCTGTTCTCCAGAAATTGGAGAAAATCCCCAGTGATCGTAGGGTGCTGGAAGCAAACTTTCCAAATCAAGAGGAAGTCACTGGACTTCAAGAGCTGTCCTAAAGGGAAGATGACAAGTGTTGTCCTGAGGAGAAGAGGACAGGAAAGCATTCTGCCAAGGGGAAGACAAAAATGTCAAAGAGCTGTCCCCACATGGTTGTCAATTGTCCCTCTGATCTACCCCTGGTTATGGAATGCCCTTTGTCAATCTTGTCTTGTACCTACCCCTGAATCTAGAAAATTCCCTGCCTATCTTGTTGTGTTTGATGTCCTATTGGTTAGTTTGCATTGTTCCCCTCCCCTCATTTACCCCATTGGGTTATGTACTGTACTCCCCGCTTTACGTTCCTCCCCTATGTGTATTTTATTGGTTGAAAGATTGTACCACCTCCTGTACCCACCCATGTATTAAAGTTCTGACTGAGGTCGTCTCGAGACCTCACATCACTGGTCCTTTCAGGGAGATAAACCCCTTTGTGGGAGGGCCTCATGTCACTGACCCCTTTGGGGAAATAAACTTGGAATCCATACATGAGGTCTCTTCTCCCTTCCTCGTCACTGATCCTCAGCACATTGTAACAACTGGTGACAATTGGCCTGGTGGCAGAGAGCAGTTGTAGCTCCCTGCTCTGCGCTGCTGCCTGAGCCATAGAGGACTTGGATGCAGCTCTCTTTTTATGGCATGGTCTGTGCAGCAGCTGAGCTAGCAGAAAGGGCTCTCCAGTAAGATCTGCAGGCCATGTCATGAGGCCCGCTCTGTTCGTGTAATGTGCTGATCCTCGGGTGACTGCTCAGGCATCTCAGGGCTCCGGGGGTAGTGTCGCGCACCCTTTGGGAGCTCACACTATCGGAGCTCCCATGGCACGCTGCTTTGACACCGAGAAAGTGTGCTGAGATGCGACACAAAGGGAAGACAGGAGAGACCAAGACCCGTCCCTCATGAAAGGGAGCAGAGCCTGAGCAGTGCTGCAGGAGAGCAGGTACAGGCCTTGCCCAGGTACACACAAGCTTGAGACTCCAAAGTGCACAGGGTTTGGTTCAGTGTTGCTTGCGAATGTTGCCTCCTGTGATCACAGCGTACCCAGTTCACTTTCCTTTTCTGTTGCCTTGAAGGGAGTTTGCCCCTGGAAGTTGAGGCTTTACTAAGTGCAGGCATAGTCAGATGGTACCCTTTAAATGAAATCTCATTTCCTGTTGGTCTCAAACAATACTTTCCCATGAAGCACTCTATTCATTGCCTTTACTGGAATGGGACACACAATTTGAACATCCGGGCATTATTGGTGATCCAAGCTCTTCTCTGGAATCCAGCAGATGTAGGAGATAAGAATTTTTTTTCCTTTGTTAAATATATTAAAATCGTTTAATTCTGTTCACTGAACGGCACCCTGGGAAGTGCTCAGATCAGGTGGTTGGTTGAGGTTTAGTTGAGAGTCAGTTGAGTGCTGGTTGTTAATGAGGCAGTGATTGGCTGGGGAGATGCCAGGGCCATGTGAACGGCATATGATAGAGAGACGTGAGTAACAATGCTGCAGCTGCAGCAGCCAATGAGTGCCTTTCTTGGTTAGGTTTCAGTTAAGGTTTCTTAAGGTTCAGTTAAGTTGTGCTGAGTTTAGAGTGTAAAAAGACCTGGTTTGCTACAATAAAATGATCTTCTTCAGAGGTATAAGGAGATCTTTGTTCCCCATTGCTACAAGCAGGTACAAGGATCATTTGGTGCAGAGCACCAGTGACTGTTGAGAAGATCAGGGAATAGGAGGTATTTTCTCTCCTTGTCAGTTGAACTGGATGCTTGTTTGAACTGTGTCCTGCAGGTTGTATTGGAGGTAATGTTCAAAAAGGCTAATGTTGAAATAGAGGAGAGGATAGTTTTGTTTCTAATGTCAAGTATTCATAGCTCTGTAGAATACTTTTAGATAGTTATGTAGCTCCTAGTCTTTTTCTTAGTCATTCTCTTAGATTTTAGAACTGTACATTAACCTTCTAACACATACCTGAAAATACTGTTTAGTCTTTTTTTCAGGAAGAAATACATTTTGTCTTCCAGTCAGGGTCTCAGAAGACATAATAGGAAAATGGGGCAAGGAAGCCCTGCAGCAAATCCAATGGGACAGTTATGAGTGACTCATGGGCCAGAAACACAGAAAGATTTGGATGCCTGAAGTATATTGTACCTTTTAGGTATCTGTCATGGACTCCAGATTTCTGAGGGATTGTCTAAGTATGAATCCCCTGAACTGGGAGACATATAAAACCTGTCAATACAAGAGTTAAACACAGATCTCCTTGTAAAGCATTCTTTCCTCCACATTGTTGGCACCTATCAGGATTTAAGGGGGGATACCTCTCTCAGGTAAAGCCTGGAATCCCCTCCAAGGATAGCAAACAAAACTTCCTGTTTTGTTCTGTCTGATAGTCTCCAGCAGAGCTGTGGCTTTGGGGGTGGTGTCACTGGCAAGCAGTGAGGGAACACGGAGTTCACCCAAAGTCTTGGAGACATGTTCCTCTACCTTTAGGGAATTGCCAGGAAAGGACTCTGAATATCAGGCTGGCTGTGATGGCCTACAGCTTGGCCTGGAGGGCTCACAGTTATAAATAATCCCAAATTTATAACTGAAATGTGACTGAATACATAATTAGTTTCCTTACGTAACTCAACCAGTAAGGGCTGTTGGGGAGCAGGCCCAGGCCATTGAGGAGTCATTTCTCAAGTTCTTTGTAGCAGTTCCAGACCTGGCCCTAACCCAGACGGAAGTCCCCTTGGCTGCTAGTCTGCTGCTGCTGTTCCTACTCGCCAGACTCCCAACACTGACCAGTGAGTGGATCATCCCACAACCAAAGGCAAATGTGTGGGCCACCCTTGCAAGATCAATGGGACAGGACCCCATTTGCCTCTTCTCAGCCTCTGCAACCGACCCAATGTCGACCTGTCTCGTAGGGATCCTGTTTAGACCCCAAGAATTTCCACCTCTCCTCCTGAAACTGATGGATGATGTCAACAATAACGACCCTGGTCGCATTTATTGTTGGTTTCTAGTGCACCAAATTGAGCATAAAGTTGTTTTGCCTGTTTTAAACCCACTTGTTTTAATGGAGGGATTGGGTTCCTGAGTTTTCTCAATTATTAGAAGAGCCACAGGAATTGGAGATCCTTGGCTCTTCTGAAGCTTCCTACTTCATTCAGTTTGTGTTTACTCCCCTGAAAGAACATGATCATTTTTTTTCCCCCGTTTATAAAATTAAGAGTGTTTATGTCACCAGAATGTGGTGTGACTGGATCGCCCACGTGAAGATGGCCTCTATTTTAAAATATAAACCCTTAGCCCTCCCAAAAGGTATCTTTCTCATTTGTGGTGACCGGGTCACATCCACTGGTCCAGAGTGAAGGCAACAGCAGTAACTGTGTTTCTGCCCTGGATATCAGTGGCCAAAAGTAGGGAAGAATTAGGACAATTAGAGTGCTGGGTGGTGAAGCAGGCAAATTTGACCTCCAACGAATTGGCCAATCTCCTATCAGACGAGGAAATGACCAGATAGGCGATTCTTCAAAACCGGGTGGCAATCAATTACCTTCTGCTTCTGCATGGCCATCCGTGTAAGGAGTGTGAAGGGCTGTATTGCTTCAACTTGTCATAAAAAGCAGAGGACATCCACAAAATCATCAACAAAATGAAGGACATGGTCGGTGAAATAAAAAAGGAAACCGAGGACTGGCTGAGCAGACTGCTGAAAGACTGGGGACTCTCTGGGTGGGTAGGATCACTGCTCAGAACTGGCTTGTTAATTTTGTCATTATTCTTGGGATAGAGGCTGCCATCAGCATTATTAAGCCATGGAGACTCATAATGGACCTGCTAAGGCAGCTACAGAGAGAGCGGAACATGAGGGTGTCGTGGACGCCTTCCGAGGATGGGTGAGGAGAACAGGGCATTGAGAGAGCTGGCAGGAGGCATGGCCCCTGCTCTGGGCATGTGGGGGAGCAAAACAGCTGCATGGGACCGAGCCACCATGCTGTGCCGGGACACCTCGCCCATGGAGAGCCCTACAGCCCCTGCACGGGACCTGTTGTGGTGTGGTTTTTATGACGTCCCTTTGCTTTGTAAAAGGCTTTGTAACCTCTTTTCTATTGAACTGTAACTTTCAGTGCCACTAGTGGTTTATTCCAACCCTATGAAATGCAGCCCCAAGAATTAGAGCTCCTAGTTTTAGTACCATCTTCTATGTTCAGTTAGAATTCAAACCAGTAGACAGACCAAAAAAATACCTAAAGGTGTGGTACAGTGTTGTATTGCACTAAATAGTTAGTTCATTTTGTTAACTGCACAGTGGTGATTTTTGCACACACATGGTTTAGTATAATTCACACGTGGTTTGTCCCACACACACCCCCTTTAGGTTTCAGTTTTGGTTGCCTCCATTGACTCCTCCGCTCGGCCCTCCCCCAAGTTGCCCCCCATTTGGTTGTGGTTCCCCCCCCCCCCCCCCCCATTTTCAGAGCGCAGAAAACCCCCTGCAGGCCAGGGCCCGTCGTCTTTCTAATCCTTGGCGGCGTTCCGGAGGGAATAGAGCTGGGACTGTACGAGAAGAAGGAAGAGCGCCTCTTTTGTCTTTGTTCGCTTATCCGGCCGTGCATTCGGGGTCTAAGAGCTAGCCTGGCTAGACCCCTTGAGACCACAGGAACTGTGATAGTACAGTATCAGAAGGAATTTATGGCTTCCAGGTGTGCAGTACCACAGAGAAAATAACAACCTTCTCTATGGAAACACCTAAGCAGCTAGAGAAAGGGAGCTTCCTCACTTGTGGGGACTGGGTGTGGGCAGGAATCCCCCTCACATCTTTATGGAGGTCCTTGTACAATAAGTCGGTTGTCCCTGGTTTTGCCCAACAAAACTCAAATTATGAATTGAAGCCAAAAGAATAATTCGGCCATCCAAAAATGAAATGTAAAATAATTAAATGAAAATTGTGATTTGGAAATTATTTGTTGGTCAAAGACAAAAAAAGCTGTTTCAATGTTTCTGCCTTGGGTAGCAGCAGCAAAAGCTGTCAGTGAATCAGGTCCCTCAATCTTAAGATCACAGACTGAAATAGTTTTTTTTCAAGAGTTAGTTGTAGGAGTAGTTGTAGTTGTAGTCTGTCTTGGTTTTGAAAGAAGACAGGTATCTGCTAAAGAGGGGCAGGGCCTCTCTTGGAATGGATAATTCAAATCCCCTCCCCTCAAATTATTATAATTTAGAAAAATTAAAACGGCTTTCAGGCAGAGATATGGGGATAGGAATAACAGTTCTTTACTAATAGGTATAACAAGGTAAACAAACAACAAAAACTACAGCAATTAATAGCGAACAGAACCAGGGACCTTGACGGGGCTTGGTTTCACAAAACCCGGGGCAGTCTGGTCTCTTGGGACTCAAAAAAAAAAAAAGGCACCAAGCTGGAACGGTGAGGGATCCCGGGCTGGTGGATTGGATAAAGTCCAGAGCTCCGTCAATGGTCACTGGAGGGCAGGGATGTCCAGCAGGGAGGGCAGTGCGGGGCCGCGGTGCAGAACAGCTTCAAAGCAGCGCCGAGGAAGCAGTGGCAGTGGGACAGGGCAGGGCCAGCTCCAGCAGGGCAGCAAAAGGAGAACTCAGGAGTCCCCTTGGGCACACGAGCAGAATGATGATAGCTTTCCTCAGGATCAGACCCGGGTGGTGCCAGTGAAAAACTCCTGCAGCAACAGCAGCCTTGTCCTCCCCGATGCCAAGCACACCAAAGTGAAGCTGCCCCCCAGCCCCGTCTTTTTTCTGCCCTCCCCTCCCCTCCAAGAGAAACTCCCGGAGACAAAGTGTAGCCAAGTGCCAGGTTCCATCCTTTTGTTTCACCTGAGCACCAAGTACGCAGAAGTTAGTTGCCTCGCAACCTTTGGGAAAAAATTCTATAGGTGAAAAAAACAAGAAACAAGCCTAACCCCCAACATAGTCATTTTGTTGTACCTGAGGAAAGCAAAAATTAAGGTAATTTGAATAGAGTAATTTGAAATACTGTATAATCACGCCTTTTAATTAGTCTGCTTTTGTGGGACAACTTGCAAAAGTATCTCTTCATTCTTTCTAATAAAAGCGGAGCAGATGAGAGACACATCTGCTTTCCTTAAATATCCTTTGAATTATGGATTTTGAGTACAGGTCTCATCTAGGAGAACAAACTTCCAACTGAACGTTACACTCTCTCTAAAAGCATTACTTCAGAGCATTGGTTTTTAAAAATAATGGCATCCCTACAAAAGGATAATTATAATGACATTTTTAAGCATATTCCGCACTGGAACATGTTGTTTGACATTTTTATACATCTGGGTGTATGTGTACCTCTTTTTAAAGAGAGAAATAGTTCTCTCATTTGTTTTTTTTCATTTAACATCTTTCACTTAGAGATCATATTGTGAGAAATGCTCATCTGTTGTCTTTCATGCCCCACACGCCTTTCAGGTGGTCAGCAGCATGCGGGGGGAGCTCTCCCAGCAAGAGCCCCCAGGGGTGCAACAGTAACATTAGTAATTAATAAAAGCAAATAATTGTTAGTACATTAAGGATCTATAAATAATCATGAAATAACTTATTTCTCTGTACAAACTAACCGAACTCCAGCTAATGTCATTTAAAGAAAAAGCTACAGCAATCAAAATGATTTCATAAGTTCCTTGGGCACCCGCTATCTTCTTACTACTGTCATGGTTTCTTTCTTTCTACTTTCATTGTTCCTCCCCCTCAGAAGGAATATGGTCATCTTTGAGATATTGGTTGCAGTTAGCAAATTTGAGGATAACATTTGATTAGTGGTATATGTACGAACACAAAACAGCTTCTTACCAATTGGAGACCTTAATGTATCTAATTTCTTGACCCAGTTTTCCCGTGATTGTTTTTCATCCATGATGTTATTACACGCATGTTGCCCGACAGTGATTGCTGTGACCTTTAACAGAAAGGAACATTGGGATAGGGAGAGGGTGCAGATGTCACCACTGCAGGGGGTAGACACAGAATGGAACCCTCTGCAAGGGAGCCTCCATTTCTGCCCTCCTCAGAAGATGGCGGTGGGATGGGAGCCAGGAGCGGCTCAAACACTACCCCTCCGAACGCATCCTCCAGGGCCGGGTCAGTGGATCTGGAGGCGGGAAACTGGACAGGAAAAGGCAGAGAAGTGAGGGAAAACAGGCTCCAAGAGGCATGGCCATTGACATCTTGGGAAGGGGGGCTCAGGGAGATGTGGCCGGCATCTCCCTGTGCCAGAGATTGGGAAGAGATCAGGGGGTCCGAGGAAGAGAGGGTAAGGGGGACTCCATAGGAGTTGAGAAATCATACATGGGAGGAAATCTATATTTTAAAAATCTTCAGCACTTTTGGTGATAATTTATCGTTTCTTGTATGTCATTAAAAATGGGTAGCAATTTTGGTTTTTGTGAAGCCACAACTGAACCAATGAAATTTAGAACCCAATAATCCTGTAATTTGTCAATTCCTAGATCCCCAAATTTACAACAAATCCAAATTGCTAACTTTTTTAGGCTCTGTTTATTCAGCGGCCTCCCATATAAAATCAAGATAAAGTTAAAAAACCTATAAGCTCTCTGTTGGCCTTTGGTAGCTGTCATTCCCATAGCCAGTCCTCTTTTCGAAGTTTCCTGGGTAGTTGAGTCCAAGGGGGAAACGTGGAAGCTAACTAGAACTAGCCAAAAGCATTGGAGAGCTCTGTTTCCTGGGTAGTTGACCGAGGGGGAAACCTGGAAGCTAACTAGAACTAGCCAAAAGCACTGGAGAGCTCTGTACCGCTCTCCGGGCCCCAGATCCCACACCCCTGGGCTACCCAGGAAGGGAGCTTATGCCTCTCCTCTGCCACCTGTGCACTCTGGGCCAAAAGGGATCCCAGAGGGACCAAGCAGCCAGAGATCGGGCTGCCCCCCCTTTGGAGAAGAACCCTCACTGGCAGCCTTCCCCTCTGTGACGCAGCCAGGGAGTTGCTGCGCCACTGGGAACACCCAGAGACCGAGGGGGAACACCAGTCTGACACACTCAGCCGAGGGTGGAACCCGCCTTCCCACATCCTCGGGGTGTCCCGGGGAGGGGGCACCTCCCTCCCACAGGTCAGCCTTACTTGTAGAAGGGCTGTACGGAGCACTCAGATTTCCCTTTTGGACACTTTCAACCAAGGGGGATACAAATTGTCTCTCTTTCCGCACCCTTGGAGGGTATCCTGGCGTCTCCCTGCAGCTGTGCTGACACCCCCTGGGCAGTGATTTCCTTGCTGGCTGCCAGTTGTGTTGAAAGAGGACGTTCTGTACAGCCAAATGCTGGAATTGTCCCAAGAAGGTCCTCCTCCGTCCGGAGCCTGATAAAACTCAGACCCCTTTTGGAGTGGAAAGAGCTCAGCCTGCTTCTTCCCCTGGCCGGGCCTCTAGGAGGGAAGGGTGCTGCTCCCCCCTATCTCGGATACAGCCAGAAGAAGCCGCTCCCCCAGTCCTTTTGATGTTCTTCTGGCCTCCTCGGGGCACACCGCTACACCCCTTGGAGGCTGCCTTTGGGGGGTCTCAGGGCTGTGCTGCTGTCCTCTGCGTGCCAGGCGTTGGATGTTGTACTGGGAGCTGCTGTTGCTTCACGGAGGCCCCACACTGTCCCATATGCCATCAGGACCGCCCCACGTTGGGCACCAGATGTTGGCTTTGGCACCCTACACACCTTTCAGGTGGTCAGCAGCGTGCGGCGGGAGCTCTCCCGGCAAGAGCCCCTAGGGGTGCAACACTACCCCCTCTGCCCTGAGATTGCCTGAGCTGCTCTCCTGATGGTCGATGCTTAATAAAGCAGAGAGGGTCCTCGTTTGCAGTCTGAGAATTTTATTAAGGGAACATAAAACACAGCCTAACTCAAATTAGAGGCAGAGGCAAGGAGCCCCTGGCTTGGCTTGTGCAGGAGGTTTTGAGAAGAGAAGGAGGGAAGGGAGGAGTCAGAGGTCAGGGTCCAATGGTAAGTTTATCTGGAAGGAGTCGAGAATGGGGTGACACTGCATAAGCCAACCAGGGATTGCAAGGGGTGGACGCAAACATAACATAAGCAGTGATACATCAAGTTACAGACAACTTTCCAGGCTCAGGGTAGAGCCTGGGGGAAGGTTGACATGAAGTGTGTATGAAAAGAAAACGAGGGTAAAACCAATGTAGCAAATTGCAGGGGAGGGATTAGGATAAACCATTTGGGATATAGCAAATATTACAAAATGAATTAATATAAACAAAAACACGCCTCTACACTCATCATATCAGAAAGATATCTGAAAAAAACCCAGACATGAAAGAACTCTGTAATTCTCCTGCACAGTCAACAGCAGAGATTTATGAAGTTCAGAGGTTATTTTAACCTTGCAATGGAAAGGAAGGTTGTTCATCTCTTTTGCTTGCAGAGAAACTTCATTTTAAACACAGGCAAAATATATTGAAAAGCAGCCCCTACAACAGAAAACAGTATGGTCTACTTACGCAAGAGAAGAAAACAAGGGACAAGAAACATAATATGCTCATATAAAATAACACATGGAAAAAATGAAAGGGATATTCTTGAGGCCTCAGAGAAAAACCCTCTATGTCTGTGGAGAGGAACCACATAATTCATATAATAGCAGCCTAACACTGACACTGAAAATTGGTCAGAAGTGCCTGTTTCTCCTAAATACCTACGAACAGTCAAGGTGATCCATTTGTTGATATTTCCATTAAAGCAAGACAAAATGGCTTAAAGGATTCCTAAACCTGAAGACAACTGGATGAGACCTGCATGTTGAGGTGCCTGTGTCCCAAAGGCTTCTCCTGCTGTCTTCCAGCAGAGTCAGAGCCAAGAAAGAGTGAACCACTGTGTCAAAATACAAGAATACCAAATTCTGCTTTCTTTCTGAGAAGGCGGAAAGGAAATCTCAAATTACAGCATTTTTACTTTTTTTTTCCCCCTCCAAGGCTATCTAAGGATTGCTAAGACAAAAACATCAGTATAGATTGTCAAGCCATAGCAGCAGAAGCTCATGTGATTTACCTGGCCTAGAACATCTCAAGTGAAAACCTGAAATGTCTATATCATCACTGGGGCATGTAGTTAAGAACCAGGCATGCCCAAATTAAGTAATAATTCTCTACTGATGACATTCCTAATTTCTAATTTAGGTTTAGCTGTAAGATGACTGAAAATACACTAGATCAATACCCCATCTAATTTTTACTGGGAGAAAAGAAGCAGAACAAGGCAACTGTTCCCTCTCCCCTTCCTGCATCTTTGGTGTTGTAGAAATAAAAACAAAGTTCAATTCTAAAGTGCTAGTGTGGAATTGGAAGGAAGGGAAAAAAATGTTGGGTTAAAAACAGGAAGGTTAGCAAAAAAATACTGAGTGAGTACATCATCCATTTTACTTCTCGGTAGAAGCTAAATATTTCCAAGGAGAAAATGTTGTTCCTGTTCTTCTCAATGTTGTTGCTCTTTTTCCAGAGGAAAGGGCATAATGGCAGTCCTTGTAAATGTGATCTAAATCTACCCTCTTTCAGCTTAAAGCCATTCCCCTAAAACTAATCTGTGTATATTATATATATTTATGTAAAGAAACAGCTTCAACTCTGCCAGTTTTCTTTAAGAAATCTTAAGAAATCTCAGAACATGCTCATAGCAGAAGAAAGATGTTCTAGGGCTTCCTGGAATAGACTGGCACCTCTATTAACAAATTTCTTAAACTAATGAGGCCACCAACAGTATCTGTAAAGGACTTAATGCCAGTAAAAGATGAAAGCAGGAAATATATTTTTCTTCTCCTCAGCCTCTAAAGAAAAGTTCCACCTCCAAGTTTAGTATTCTTCTAATTTCTTAGTCTGTTCATCTCCTCAGGTGTTTTAAGGAAAGAAGCAGTGACCAGGGTACAATGAACAAAGGATCCTCAAAGTGGCGCCAAAAAGAAACAGCCAGGAACAGACTGCCAGTTTCCCAGTTCTTTCCATTACTAACACTTCAGATCAAAGACAAGCCAGGAAAAGCTATGAGGATTATCCCCTTAGAAAAGCTTCCCAAATTATTTCAGGTTTGTCTGATTGTAATTGGAACCCGAAAAAAATGTTTATAGTCCTCAACAGGAATAGTTTCTTTCATTAAATATCAAAGTGATTTTGCATATGTATTTCCACAGGAAAAAATACATAAAACTTGGTTAAATGAGAAGTATTTACATTCTTGCTGTTTAATATATTGTGTATCTCCAGAGACTTTTTTGCAAGATGTTTGCGTAGCAAGTGGATTCATCTGCTTTTTTTGATTTATATTTATCTAAGTATATACTTTTCACCATGTGCATAATTTTTAACTGTTTAGGTTACCTCTGATTAAAACAAAACAAACAAACAAAAACCAAACCAAACAAACCCAGGGCATATCTAGCCATGACCCATCTGGCCATTTCCAAAAACGTATGGAATATGAATTATTTGTGATGACCCAAACTGATTTTTTTTTTCCACTTGGAATATGACACCTTTAGCTTTAATTAGAAATGAGTATTAATTCCAATGTGGAATTGAATATGAAGACTGTGTGTGTTTGAGAGACAGACGTAACTCTATGGGAACTAATGAAAACCATTTTCATAGTTAGTTTTTCTTTTTTTAATTTTCTTTTCTTTAATAAGACAAGGATTTAGTATTGTGATTGTTCTGCTTCCCCTTCATTATCCTGCTGTTTGTCATAGGGTGGAGAAACCATATTGAAAGAACAGTCTCAGAAGCAATTTCAAACTGATTCTTGCATGTTTTCCAATCCCATTGTTGCCTTATGAACAGGCTCTGCTTTATCAAATTTTCAAGGTAACGTCCATGGTTTCTTTGATTTGACCTTTAAAGTGTTATTGCGTCCTTCAGTTCCATCATTTATTACACCAAGACTGATTCAGTCAACCAAGCCACCACAAAGTGACCTTGTTTTCACAGCTCAAAGCACACAGCAATGCAAATTAATCACAAAAGTAAAAAAAAAAGAAATCTATTAAAACCACATTGAACTGCATACCAGGAGTAATGCTCTTAACATAGGATTTTGCTTCTAAAAATGTTATTATTCAAAAGCTCTTGCTTCTGCTTTTGAAGAAAATGTCTACAAATTTTTTAAAGGTGGAAAAAGACGAAAAGTGCAAAAGCAACATTATTATTGATTCTTAAAAGAAATATAAAGAAATGTTTCATTCCTTGTATTTGCTAAAAGAGAATTCATGAAGTTTGTATAATGTAGACAGTGGAGTATAAAAAGAGATCATCTCACAGCTGGAAAATGGAAGAGACTAGGAATGGACTTGAGTACACTAACTCTAGTAGGTGACTTTAGAGATTCTGTAAAGTATGTGACTATTTATAAATTAGATTGTAATAATCTGAGTCACCACTTTCAAGACAATTACAGTGGCTTTCCAGGAAATAAATGATTCATTGAGCAGTCTGACTTAGAATCACAGAGTGACAGAATGATTTGGGTTAAAGGGGACCTCAAAGCTCATCCAGTTCCAAGCCCCTGCCATGGGCAGGAACACTTTACACTGGACCAGTTTGCTTCCAAGCCCTGTCTCACCTGGCCTTGGGCACTTCCAGGGATGGGAAGTCTACAACCTCTCTGGGCACCCTGTGCCAGGGCCTCCCCACCCTCACAGGGAACAATTCCTTCCCAGTATCCCATCTAACTCCACCCTCTGTCTGTTTGAAGCCATTCCCACTTTTCTTGGCACTCCAAGCCCTTGCCCAAAGCCCCTCTTGAGCTTTCTTGTCACCACTTCAGGTACTGAAAGGTGCTCAGACCTCTCCTTGAAGCCTTCTCTTCTCCAGGCTGAACAACCCCAGCTCTCTCAGCCTGACTCTTGAGTGCAGCCTGGGAGTGTGAGAGACTGAGATTTAACACTTGCAGAATTTACTGTACCATTGCATTTTGAAATGCAAAAGTAGAAAAAATCCATTTATGCTATTAAAAAACCCCCAACCACATTGTAGAATGAAGCTACATATTGATAGTCCTTAGGCTGAAACCCCAAATAAAGTTAACTCTTGCTGTGCCTTTGAAAAGTTGTATGAAGTTCCTAGGAAAAAGTGTAATGAGACATATTGCAGTGGATAGCCATCATTAAACAATGCCTTAAAGAGTGTAATAATGCTGATATGGTAAGGAAAGTCATACATCTCTGGAACAATGCTCAAAATGAGATATTCCTTCTTTTTTTTTTTCATGTGGTTCCCCTATTTTCCAGCCAAAAACCAGAGAGATCTGCCGGTGATCTCGTATGCCAGAATGTTCATCCTTAAAAGACTTACCTCAAAGGACATGTCCTGTCTTCATCTCAGACATCTCCGTGCTCCTCCAACATGGGAAAAATAGTGAGAGAACTTCAGGGTGGCTTCAAATAGAGAAATTTTTGCTCATGAAATTATTACATTAAATAAAACCCAATTACTCTCTCTTCATTTTAAGTAACATTTTTTTTACTGTTCTGCAAGGCTACCTGCATTCACTCTGTGACAGCTGTTAGGAAGCAGTGTTCCTGTGGTTAAAACAAAAACATGGTTAGGAGGGGTTTGCAGGGGTTTGCACTAAGAATATCTAAGAAGGCCCTGTCTCCACTATTAATATGCTGAGCAATGAGAGGACCAGCAGTTGTGATTACCATGAACTTCTGCATTCTGCCTCAAAAATCCCTGAAACTTCAGTTTAGCCTTGCTTCCTTCTGGACTTGTTGTGCATCTTAAAAACTGACCTTGTCTCTCCTCTGAAATAAATCATACTCAAACATTCCAGAACACCGCAGTGTGTTTTTACATAGAATCATAGAATATCCTTAGCTGGAAGGGACCCACAAGGATCATCCAAATCCAGCCCTGCACGAGATCCCCCCAAGAACCCCACCCTGAGAGCAGGCACTGGCCTTGACAACTCCCTGTTGTATCTTTGGATCAAGAAAATGGGTTTGCAAAAATCATTGTCTTCATGTGAAACCTGTAATTCCAGCCTTGTGTTGCTCAGCTGCTGTGGATGGTATGTAACGGTTAGAAAATACTAAAATAAAAACTGCATGCCTGGAGTTTTGGGCAAAAATAGGTGTCTTTCTCTCAGACTTATTGCTTATATAACTTTGTGATGGAATTCATGCACACACTGAAAAGCAGAGGGATGTCACAGTCCCCTGTATGCAGGCAGATGATTCGATCCATCAGGCTTCAGCCTTTGATTAAAAGCTCTGGGAATTTGCAGGTGTTCAATTAGTCACCAGAGGGAGCCCATATTATGTCATAAACACAATAACGATGGAGTGAAAAGGTGAGGGGAGAAAACCTTTAGGGTGACAGAGTGAGAGTCTCCCTTGTCCCCCTCTGCTCCCTGACAATCAGGCTCCAGGAGTTTGCTGTACAGGGCAGGCTGGGTTTTTTCAGCAATTTATTAAGTAGATTTTATAAAGTAGATTTTGAGGAGCATGAGCACAAGCTCTCTTTTTCTTAAGCTATTGAATTTTTTTTTCTTTAATTTTTATTTGCTGATGTACTAAAGGATGCTGGCAAGGAATCCACTTTACTAATATATGTTAATAAAGGTCAGATGTCCATACAGCAAAATTCCAATTATCTCAGACCCACTTTCATGACATGAAATAATCAAAAACAATCAAAAGGAACACGAGATTAGACAGTTTATTTATTAATCTGTTATAAGAGAATGTTGGGATACGGCATGATTTTATAAAAGATGTTTTCACTGGGATTTCTTCTCATGGCAATATCCACTATGACCTGGGAAACAGCTTTCTGTGAAAGGCAAGGAGAGTTTTATTCATTCCTGTACTAAGCAGATACTCTCTCATCCCCCCAGCTTCAGTTTTCCTCCCTCACCTTATCAACAACAAAAAATATTTTACCAGAAGTGGTATTTCTTGTGTGTGTGATATCTCTCTAGCAAATCACTGATTCTATTTGGATATCTTCCCGAGTTATTTACCAGGGAAATGGCCTCAAATGTATCACATTTCATTTAGCAGCATTTGCTGTTAGTACTCTCTGTAGAGAATTCTCCGTTCTGCTAACAAAGTGAAGGGGGAAAAAAAAGAAGGGGAATATAATACATTTCCAAGTCTTGTTTATAGAGCTACAATGGTAAAATAACTCTACTTTGGAATCAACTGAAGTTTTTATATTAATATCTGTCACTTATGGTATGGTAGACACTCCAGTCTTTAGGGGAACTCTGGCATTGTTATAGCCTATATGAATTTTCCCATATTCACACATTAATTCTTGTGCAGACATCTACAAATGATCAGAGGATTTCAAAAGTCTTTGTTTTTTTAGGAATGATTCATTGCTGGTCAGGTTGTCTTCCTGCCTAATAGGAGCTATTGCCCTAGCTGTGCCTTCACCCTTTAATTACAAGGCAATTGAATTCCCTGCTGTTTGCAGTATCTGTGTCCAAAATGATTCATCTTATCACAGCACCTTTTGTTTTTCTTTTTTTTTTTTTTCTTTTGCTACGTGCTTAGCAAAATGTAGTTTAATATTTTTCTGTCCTCATGGAGCTGGAGGTTTCTCCATTAATTGCTATTTTTCTAACCTTTATCCCTTAGTTGGTCAAGGCTTTCTTGCATCATTGCATGGAAAATAAAGTAAATTTCTGTTTCTCACCACAGTGCCCTAATTTTTGGGATGTATCCAATGACACCACATGAAAAGGATAGAGTATGTCTGTGACTGATAAGCACTGATTTTGAGAAAAAAATACTCCATCTCCCACAAGGCTGGCACAGAATGCCCAGCATTTAATTTTAGATAGGATCTGAAGCATTTGAAGGAACATCATTGCCTCCTAGGAAGGAAATGATGTGGTGTGCATGTGATGTGTAACCACAGCTGCAGGTGCTGTCACAGGGACTGCAAACTGCCTTTGTCCAAGGGGGCCTTAGGGCACAGCTTTGGAACCTGCACTGAAGAGAAACCCCCTGGGTCATTTGCCACATGAACAGGCAGAGACTTTGTTTATGGCTCTGATGGTGTATTTGCAACTTGTTAAGGTTTCACTGACAGACCTGGTGCCAGAGGGATCACAACAATGACCAGGGAACAATTATGTTTCCTCCTGTGGTCTGCACCCCGTGTCTGTACATTAGAGGTGGGACACAAGGCTGCAATCAGGACTTGCACTGCCCTTTCCCAAGTCAGGGACTTTCTGCAGAGTTCAGTGAAAAGAAAATCCCCCTTTCTCAGGCTCAAGTGTTTGGATGCAAATGTAAAAGTACCAAAGAAGAGACATGGGTAGAAAAGAGCTTCTCTTGTTCAAACCAATCATTCGTCAGGAAAACTCTGTACAATCTGCTGTGTCAGGATGCAGAGTTTTCCTGGGAAGTCTCCTGCCCCGTTTCCTCTGCAGTGAGATGCTCAGGGCAGCATTATTTGTGCTTTCCTAAAATCTTTTGGCTTACTAGGGTTTGTGACCTACCTGCATTCTCCTCAGCTGTGCTGCACAAGCTCATTGTTTCTGTTAGAGGAGCCTCCACTTCTGACTCAGGTTTATGCCATCTTTTTGTTCATGTATTTATTTGAAAGCTAAACATGTTTGGCCATCAAATCTGTTGGTTAATGTGATTTTAAAAATTATTTATATAAATGCAAATACATTGTAAGAACCAGCCCATCCCTGCAGCATTCTCAGTCAATTTTGAGAAATGCTGTTAGGCAGAGCAGTCAGACGAAGTGACATGCCAGTAGTGACATGGAAGTGTAGTAGAAGAGGCAGAAATAAAAGCTAGATTTTTAATTTCTTTATTGTTTCTGCATTTTTTCATATCACCCTTTCTAAGTGATACTAGACCTCTGAAATGTTTGATTTTCCTTAGTTTTTCTTATATTACTGTAAGTTTTGCAAAATACAAAGGCACTGATTTCTCTGAAAACAGTTTGAAGCTAAGCCTCTTTTTGAGTCCTGTCCTGGCATACCACTGGAGCAGCTATCCCCTCCTCCCACCAAAGCTGAGAGAAGAAATTGTTGAATATATTATTTCTTCTTAAATACCATAATTACTAGAGTCTGTATATTAAAAACTCAGGCAGACTTGCACTCCCCATCAGTCCCATCAGTTAATGCAGTTTATGTATCTCCATTAGCATGCGTGCTCACTCAGCAACCTTCCACCATACTTCCCTCAGTATCAAATGTATTGCCAACCTTTGCCAGGATACTACTGAATTAAGGTTATTAGCTGCCCTTGCTGTTTCTTCTAAACTTCTTTGGCTTTGGAGGCTCCTAATCAAATGCTTAAAAGTTACTTCATTGCAGCCTTCTGTGATGGTATTTGCTGCTTTTAAATGCGCTTTTCCTTTCCTGAATAGTCAGCACATCTCCCTCTCATGGCAATATATACTCCTAAGAGTGCCAGTGGCCAAGCTTTGCAGCACTTCTGAGGGTTCCACAAGGCAGTAAATTGAATATAGTAGAGCATGTGAACTCCTGCAACTCCTGGCTGTATATATTATAATGAAGTAGGAGATGTGCTGATTATCACATAAATACAGACATATTATGTACAGAATAGGCACCAAGAGGAAAGAACGTGCTTTGGTTTTATCTAACTAACTATTATGAGAAGGAAAGGACCCAAGTATGTATAATTATAAGCTGCAAATGTCATGCCTCCTTTTTCTTCCATCATCCACAAAAATCAGCACATTAAGAAGGAAGCAATGCCCTGGATCTTATCTATTAGCCTCACAAAATCAGGGAAAAAAAAGTTCGCAACTACTTTCTGCAGTAGAAGAAGTTCTGTATCTGAGGAGTTCTCATTTTAGTTCTCATGGCATTCAAGAGGAAATATGATTAATCTAGTGAAGGATTCACTAGTGGTCAACAGGGGTCACTTCAAAAGGAAATGCAGAAAATGCAAAACTAAGTTTAAGGGAATCAAGCAAAGCATGTTTCTTGGCATTGAAAAGAAGTCCTCAGATTTTAATTGAACTATATCTAGCCCCCAAAGCTATAAACTTTATGGCTTAGGCATTGCATTTCTGTTTCCTTCCTTTAGCTCCACTTTCTACATATGTATATTGACAAAATGGTGACTGTGGCCTTTTAGAGCCATCACTGACTAAGTCTGGAAAAATCCCCCAAACAATGTACTAAGAACTCACTCTCCACCTCTGAATGAAATCTTTTAAAGACAGGATGCTTACCAGGTGTGTCCTTTTCTTATTCTGCTGCTCAAATCATATCATTTTATTCTGAAAGCAGGTGGGAATCCATGTCTGCACAACTGTGTTGACGTACTCTCCTAGTAAAGATGTGGTTCACTTGCCTATTCATTTTTAGCTATTCACACTGCTATGCTTTGTTTTCTCCTTCAATTTCCTAATATTTTGTTTCCTATCTTTGTCTTCTATTGTATTTAAAGAACCTTTTATGTTTATCGTAATATTCTTCCTCAATACTGCTTCATTATTCCCATTTGTACTGTCAATGCCCTCTTTATAGTCCCTCTGTTTCCTCACATAAAATTCTAACAATACTGCAGATCTTTCCTTTCCTATAATTTTTTAAAGCTCTGTTTTGCTTTCATTTAACTTAAAAGAGATATAATTCATCCGCACTGAAGTTTAATATCTGGTTTTACATAATGGCATATTCTTCTTTAAAACTCACTCTATCACCACTAACATTTAGTTAATTTTTTTCAACTTTGTCTCTCTCTAATAAGAATGGTGTGTTTATATTTTCTGTTAGGAATTCTTCCCTGTGAGGGTGGTGAGGCCCTGGCACAGGGTGCCCAGAGAAGCTGTGGCTGCCCCTGCATCCCTGGAACTGTCCAAGGCCAGGCTGGACAGGGCTTGGAGCAGCCTGGGATGGTGGGAGGTGTCCCTGCCATGCCAGGGGGTTGGAACAAGATGGTCTTTGAAAGTTCCTTCCAGCCCAAACCACTCTGCGGTTCTCAGGTTCTATGATTCATGGTATTAAATGTGACCTTTTGTAAGTTTGTATTCAAAATACCATCCAGCAGGTGAAATTTGAAACTGTAATTTATCAGCCAATGATCATCATAATGACAATAATAAAAACTGTTATTGTTGTTGTTATTATTATTTATTATTTCTGAAATAAGAATCAAATCCTCTAGGAATCAAATCCTTTATCATAGCCTGTTCAATTGACATTACAAGTGTTTTCCACTTTCTGATATCTCTTAAACATAGTGGTTTTTTCCCCTTTTATCTCTTGATCTCTTAGATGTTACAATTCATTTGCAGTAAATTTGAGTCCTCAATTGTTACTGTGATTTTAGATCTTTGATGTTTCTTGTGACCTTAGATTGAAGGATGATGAATATTTTCTGTTGTGTTACTCAACAGTCAATAAATCAGTCCAAACCTGTTCTTAAAATTCTGTAACAGAACTGCAGAAACTACGATTCATTTATCTCCTGCCTTTCCTTTCCATTACTGCCCTAGAGAATTTAAGGAAAGTTGAATGTTGATTAAGGTACAATAAGTCCAACAAAACAGGATTTCTAACAGAAATTATCAAAGATCTCAGACCTCAGAGGACAAAAATCAGCATAAATTCACAGAAGTAGTATTGATAAATAGATTGGCCTTGGCTGGAGGTGCAGTTCCAGGTTTGCAGAGTGGTTTGTAAGCCATGAAGCACACTGCACACGTGCTTTTCTGGGTGTTTGCCTCATTTGTTCAGTGTTTTTTGAAGCTGTTGACTAATTCCACCCAAATCTAATGGGCAGTGTAGAGTCTGCAAATAAATTGACATACTATAAATCCTGCCTTTGTTTTCCTGCCTTTCAAATTAAGAAGTTGGATAGAGTAGAACCACCCTATTGATTCCTCTGGTAAGGATGAAGTTCAGCTCAATCCTTATTAGACAACAGAGTATGTACTTTCACATGGGATGCTATGACCAGGAAAAGGGAGATTTAGCTGAAATTGGAAGCTTACTGGGCAGCTCAGACACAAAGCAGTACAAACCCAGTCTTTATTAGTTCCATGATTTGCATAAAATTTGAATAATTTAATGGTCACGTGACAGTAGTAGCCCTTGTCTTTGGCCATGTAATGTTTAAAATTCTTAAACTTATTTTTCAAAGAGCTACAGCTGCCTCTGAATTTGTGAGTGCTCAGGTTCCTTGAATTCAAGGCTCAAGGAACCTGAATTGGGTGCTCACAAAATGAGGAGAAATCAGTGACAGGACAGGATGAAATGGCCTCAGGCTGTGCCAGGGGAGGGTCAGGTTGGACATGAGAAGGAATTTCTTCATTGAATGAAAGGGTGGTTAGGCATTGGAACTGTCCAGGGAGGTTTGGAGTCCCCATCCCTGGGATTGTTCAGGGAATGATTGGATGTGGCACTCAGTGCTCTGGTCTATATAACAAGGGGGATATAGGTCAAAGGTTGGACTTGATGATGTTGGAGATGTTTCCCAACCTAAATTACTCTATGATTCTGTAATTATAAAGTGAATTTTCCTCCTATTTTAGCTGAAAAATTACTGGCATATTTCGTAGTCCATTTTCAACTAAGCTTTTCTGTAGCAATGCACAAAATGAGTTTTCCACACTTAAAGCATTTACAGTACTAATAAAGAGGAAAGCACATTTGATGAGAGAGCTTTGCAAAGAGTCATTGAGCACTCATCTCCAATTTGTGTTTTTGATGCTTTCCCACAGTGTTAGCAGAGGCCCTCGACAAAACGCTCAGAAGAAACACATTATTACATCTTCATTCAACTGAAACTATGACAATTCACAGGAGCCCCACTCTGCACACAACACATGCCAGGGAAAGAGGAGCGGGGACAGAATCAGGGCTCTAGGAACACCAGCAGAGGGGAAAGAATACATATATTGCCAGTGTTTGTGGTGTTTTGCAGGAGAAATTAATTCAAACCTGTAGAAGTTACACTTTGATGTCAGGAACAAAGATGCAGTGTGGAAAATCTCTGTTCTAAGTTAGAATGAGAAGGAATGTTGTAGGACTTCTGTTTATTTTATGATATTTCTCGGGATAAAGTTTTAACTGAGGAATGATGTATCATGTCAAGGTATTTCACAGTGCTGTGACGTCACTCTAAGGTATGTTAATTATGTAACATTGACACCAAGGCAAAATTATGAATGGCTTTCTTGTTAACAGTACACTGTTAATTAGAACTCCCAAGTGAGGAGGGGTTGTTGTTCATAAAGCTTTGTCAGAGAGAGAAAATGAGTATTTGTCCTGACTGCAGGGTGCCCAGTGTCTTTGTGAATAACTAATCTGGGATAATAAACTCAACAGCGAAAGCAGGAGGATGCAGATGGCACCATCTGAGTGTGCCTTGGATCCAGGGCCTTTACAGTACTGTGTGGAAGTTCTCTTTAATCACTTTAAAGATCACAAAATTATTTAGGTTGGGAAAGAGCTCTAAGATCTTTGAGTCCAACCATAAACCCAGCACTGCCAAGCCACCACTAAACCAGGTCTCCAAGTTCAGCATCTCTGTGAAAACCTGTGAAATCAAACAAAATCTCACAAACAGACCTCTTCTAGTAAGGACATTAAGACTAGCAAATGCGATAAGTGTATAAATATCCTCCCAGAGGTATTTCATTCAGCTTAGTACACACATTCATTGTCCTGCCAGTACTTCCACCTTCAGTGGTAAATTACTTTTTTCAGCAGTGAGATGCTTCCTTAGCACAAAAGAAGTTGTTCTTCATCTTTTCCAGCCATCCAGCAATTTGTGCTGTTGAATGTTTTGGAAAAGGCTTCCAGCAAGTGGTGAAATTTAATACCTGAAGGATCTGAACAAAGAGAGTGTTGTACTGGAATTGCCTCTCTTCTGTATCAACACAAGTGGTAGGAAAAGGCCCCAGACTTCGCTGTTTCATTGCTGTCTGGCTGATAATTCCAGATTTACTTTCTGCCATGTGCTATGTAGTACAGAAAATGGTACAGAGTGTGTCTTGGTTCCACATCATCATGTATTCAGTGCAACAACTCGCATCAATACCGAGTAGCTAAACTTATTGTAGCTCCCTACCTAAGGAGGCAGGACCTCTGACTGGGAAGAGAGGAAAGGAAAACAAAGGATTGCAGTTCACTTAATTTTCAGGTGTAATGGTGCTTGAAAAAGTATCTTGACTTCTAATTATTTATTTTTTTGTTGTTATTATATTCTGGGTGTTTCATTTGTATCTTGCCTAGCAAATAGAATTATTATTATATAAGTGCAATGTAATACTACTACTCATGCAGCAGCCAATACACAGTGTGTTAGTTATATTAAAATTCAAACATAGATGGCTGCTGTGTGTTGGAAAGTACATTACTTATATAACTGAATTGATTTTGTTGAACCCATTGAAGGTGAAAGCATTGGGCATAATTTGTCTACATTTCTGGAAAAAAAACCACTCACGTTTGAGACTTTACCACACAACAAATCTATTTATAAAGCCAGACAGCATAAACCAGAGTAAACAATGTCCTGGAAAATAGACACAAAGGTCAGTTAAAGGAAAAAATGCAGAACAAAATGTGATTATGTTCAGGTTGCTACAAAATGCAGTATTAAAATGATTCTTAGTGTTGTCTTTGTAAGAACTGTTCCAAAGCTTATTAATCTCAGTATTTCATGCTTTGTTCTTCCCACTTTACTAAAGATCAGATGCTAGATGCGTGCATTAACCTTTCAAGGTTGGTCCTGGGAATGTATTTCCTACAAAATATGAAAAATACATTGTTTTGACCCCCTATACACATCCATCAGGGCTAACAGAATACAACTTATTCCACCTTGTCTTCGTTCAGCACAGAGAAAAGAGAATGGGTAAAAAAAAATTTTGGCCAAAATTTTTCAGGATCACGTAGCCAACTAGTGTGTGTTGGTGAGGTGCAAACCCAGTGGAGTAACTTCTAGCAGGTATCCATGAAACACACCTGTATTTCTGGATCAGCTGGAAGCAGAACTGCCAAAATACACTTGACTGGTAGGAATATTTCCTGCCCAGTTCACGACTATCCAGAGAAATTTGTGAACACAGAATAGTATCTTTTTAAGAAAGATTGTTGGAGACAAAATGTGTGTCAATTAAAAAAAAAAATTGGAAGTAGGTAAAAAATGTCATTTCATATTTTTGAGTTGTATGCTATGAATAAAAATCAGCCATCCTTGACCTATATGTCTGATGAAAAACTAAGTGGGAGGATGAATTCTGAGATGCTGAGATGCTGAGAAAAGAAAGGAGTAGATTGAATAATGTGTCTGGGATTGTAACTAATTCAGAAATAAGTCATGGACTGAAGAGTAACCAAGGACTGGAATATAAATAGTTTGAGCAGAACAATGGGAGTCTGGAGTGGAAGCAAAGTGACAGGGTCAGTAACGGAAGGAAATACAAATTAATTCCAAAGCAGGAAAGATGAATGGAGAAGAGGTAATTTCAGGGATATTGCAGATCTGTGGAAATAAAATAATGAGAAATGTAGCATCAACACTAGGAAAATGCAATGATTTTGGACAAGATTTTGTTATGAACAGAAATTATTTTTAAGTCAGATCTCTGTCCTTTCATTATAGGATCTAATGGACCTCCTAAATGCCTTAGGATAAGAGACTATATTTGTTATTTGATTAATCTCTGTATTTCACTTAACTTTTACCTCATTGTGGCTTTGTTTTGTTTGGGTTTTTTGGTTTTTTGTTGGTTTGTTTGTTTGTTTGGGGTTTTTTTGGGTTTTTTTTTTTTTGTTTTGTTTTGGTTTGGGTTTTTTTGGGGTTTTTTTGGGGGTTTTTTTGGGTTTTTTTTTAACCCTGGGCTGATGTTACATTCCCTAAAGAGGTTGTTAGTCCTGTTACTCAGTTAGAACAACTTGGCTTTGAGGAGGTGCAGCAGAAAGTTTGGTATACAAACTAGAAGCCTTCATAATGATGAGGGATAAGAATACCTCTAGTCAGTCTATTTATTTCTTTTCAATGTGTTTTTAAAAACTTCTTAAAGAGCGGTGATGACACTACAAAACACATCACTGGGTACAGAATTGTGACAGATAATGCTCTGACACACGCTAATGGTGTCAGGACTGAGATCTGTGTTTCAGGTGTGTCTCCATAAAAAACCCATATTATAATGTTCTCATTCTGTCAGAAGAGTTTTATGGCAAATGCAGGAAACTGAGGCATAAAAGGGCAAAAAAATTTAATCTGTGTTCTTCAAGGACTCTGTATTAGGAGCTGCCCAGAAAGCACTGCCCTTGGAGCTCAAAACAAGCATGGAACTTTTTCAGGGAAAAAACACCATGAAATCTTGTATATACCTGCCATTAATATTGACAATCTCCATTATGCTGAAAGACTCAATGAACTTTGTTGTCAAATCTCTTAACTTTAGGAAATGTAATGAATTTCAGACTAAAATTATAAATGGCAAAAGCATTTTGTCTACTTAGATATTCTCTCCTCAGCAAATTTTGCCTACTTTCCTATTCCCAAAAACCAGACACGTTGGAGGTCCTCAAGAAGAAATAACAAGCTGCTGTACTTTGAATTTTACATACGCTTTGCTTAGAAAATCCCATTCTTTTACAGAGTATAAAGCCAGGAGGATAATATCTTAAATCTTTCCCCCTGAGTGCCATTACTCCTCAATTTCTGTAATATTTATGAAGTGTTTTGTAAATTCACTCCACGTTATAACCAGTATGTCCGTATCACATGTGTTAATACACTGGGATACACCCATCCCACAATAAGGCACAGGATAGAAAGCCAGGTACACTTCCACTGTTGGAACACTTCAAAAACAGATCAAGCCTAAAAGTGGGGAGAAACCATGGAACCAAATATATGCTGAGTTGAAAGGGGCCCACAGGGATCATTGAATCCAGCTCCTGGCCCTGCACCAGGAGAATCCCAAAAGTCACACCATTTGTCAGAGAGCATTTTCCGAAATGCTGTGGTCCACAGCATGGCTCAGACTATGATGGGTTTTATTAGTCAAACTCCACAGCACGTTTTGTAGGGTTATTTTAAACAAAACCTTCGGGTTCAAAGTGGGTGGCTCAGGAGCTATGGGGAGTAGAAAAACCCCAATTATTGGAATGCTTGTATCATGACACGAGAAAAAGATGGGGGATACAAATGATCTTTCTTCTCCTCTGCAAGGTAGGAGGCTGGACAATGCTATTAAATTTAATAATGAAAGGAAATCCAATAGGATGGGCAAAGAAGAGTCTGGAGGGAGGTTGAAGGAATGCATCCAAAGCAGGAAGAGCTGTCAGAACTTTGAACAGGACCACGTTCCCCTTTACCCTTCCAGGGTTTTGTTTCCCTGCCTGATGTTTCAGCCTTCACAGAAAAGCTGTTTTAGCAGCTCCTCTCAGAGCTTCCCTGGCCATTCTCATACCCATGTCAGGGATGCAACTGAAATAAAGATTAAGGAAAAAACAAGAGAAAAAGAATCACAGTTTGACAACATTTGTTGTCATTCTGTAGATTGCACATAACCCATAGATCTCTCACTTCAAATCTGGACTGCATTTGTTTTTGTAAATCTGGTAAGTAAAAAAAAAAAAAAATAAATAAATAGAAATATTTCTGAAAATTTCCTCTTAAAATGGGATAGATTTTTAAGCCCTGAAGTAGTAAACACATCCCCCTTATAATAATGGTCAAGAGGCTTCACACAGTTGATTTTCACACATTTACATTGCTGTTGAGCTATCTTCTATGGACCCCACTGAAAATACTGCCTGCCTGATACTATTGTCTTTCTCAGAATTGTCAGTAATTTATTCAAGTGCAGGAAATTGTGGCTTTTCAGAAGAATAATCCCTGCATGATTTATCATGTTGGATTTTCACTGTATACAAGTTTGTCCTAAGACTTTCTGAGTGTTTATTTGAACAAGCACACAAACACAGTGGATATTACTGGAAGAGTTTATTAATTTGTGTTTCTTTTCTACCTCATTTTCTAGGACTGTACAGACACAGCACTATCCACCTTCCATGAACATTAAAAAGAAAGATTCTGTTTGCTGTCAAGATGTGTGAATAAATAAAAATGTTTATTAATGAGATCAGACAGGTGTTCAAGAGATTTCCCAAGAGGTAATCAGGAGACTGAAGCCCAGTCTCCAGAGTAAAGAATCACAGAAGCACTTTCTGTAACCATCCTGTGTTAACCTTCCTATGTGCTTGCCTCAGTCTTTTACATTGTAGCAGGATTTTTATTGCAGAATCCACTTGATTTTAATTAGTTTTTGAATCCACATGCAACCCCCCAGTTAAAGACATTGCCTCCTATCCATATTGTGCTTAGTTTTTGTGATTATTTTGCATACTGCCAAGAGAGAGGAGAATTAAAGTTTCTTCTGAGCAGAACCAAGTGCAACCAGCTCTGGTGGGTTATCCCACTGGCACTGCAATCACATGGAATTAGCTGGAGCCAGGCAAACCTGTGGACATGATTTTCTGAGCCTGAGAGAATTTTTAGCTTGCTAACAAGTGCAAGCTCTTTCCCAAGGGAAACCTTTCAACAGTTTTCTCAAAACAACTTTGTGTAAATAATTACTTTTTCTCATAACATTCTAAGTAAACAATATTCCTTTTCTCATAACAATCTGTCTGCAAGTGTTGTTTGCTATTTCTTTAACTTAACCAATGGAGAGAGGTGTCAATCCTATGCACCAATAATGTGCCTTCATAGCACAGCATGATATAAAAGAGCTGAATTAATTGTAAATAAAGCCTTCTATTCTCCTTGCCTTCTGAGAATTTACTGGAGTCAATCATCTCCATTTCATGTCCAACAGTGACACAAACCTTACCAGCACAGATCAGCACAAGGTCTTTACTGGTTCCAGACCTGACTGGAATATCTCTGTTCTGTGCTCTCAGGAATGGAAGGGGTTTGCTAACCCCAGCTGGTGCTGACCCTGGCAGACCCGAGCCAGCTTTGCACAGCTCCGTGTGTTGTGTCTTCATCCCAAACCCCTCAGCTCTGGCTGCTCCTGAAGATTTATCACTGCTGCATTAATGCAGCTGAGCTATTCCTTGACCCGAGCTGTTGCTGTGAGTTATGGGACCGAAGCAGCAGGAGATTTATCCCTTCTGTTTTATGGGGTGTTTGATGTTTTTTGAAAAGGGAGGACTCCCATTGCCCCACTCTGAAAAGAGCTTTATATTCACTTGCCTGGAGCCAGCTGTTGTATTTTGATGTAGTTTCATTGAAGTTGGTGGAGTTATGTCAGGAAACCAGGTTACAAGGGAAAAAGATTAAATGCCATGTACTTATTTCATATTGCTCTTGATCTTTTGTTAACATCTTATATACTATTTTCACTTTTGCTTTGCTAAGAAGATGTATTCCAAGCTTTTCCTTGGAACAAAATGTTAGAGGGATTCCTACAAATATTTATGAAATGAGTGATTTTATGCAATTTCAGTTTTAAAAACATTAGCGAAGGAACAAACAAATGGTGCTGAATTCAATTAATGTCACATGGGTTTTCTCCTTTATTTATTTTAAATCCCAGATGTCTGTTTAAATAAGTTGTTCCTGCTCAACAAAATCTTTAAACATATAATTCTGACTTATTAAACATATAATTGACTTGTATAGACAGCTACTTTTCAAGGAAATAATCCATAATTTTGGAATAATATGTCAGTTCTAGACTGATCTTTTTAATCTGCAATACTAAATTAATACTTTTTACTAAAAAGTTTTTGATCCACTATACACTTTACCCTAGGGAAAAATTAACAAACATTGAACCAATAAACTACATTTTTTTTTTTTTAATTCTCTTGCAATTTCCAGTGTTAGCCACAGAAAATAAATATACTGAAGAATGAAATTGGGCCGTTCTCCTTCTTCTTTACTAATAGTAAAGGAAAAAAATGGTTTTAAAAGTCAAGGTAAATACAAAATTTAAATGTCAGTGTAAACATAAGAGATTTTTTCATGGAAAAACATTGGATTTCTCTGTAGTCTACAAAAGTCCAGCCCATCAGCAGTGCAAAAGACCAATCTGGCCTTCCATCAATGCACAAAAGTTAAAAAAAAAAAAAAAAATTGCAACTCATTCAAAAGTTGGCTTTATACCCTGTAGACAGTATGACTACAATGAGGACTTCAGCACAAAAAGACCTAAAAGATGGGTAAAAATAGAGTGCTGCTATCCATACACATCAGAATGTTAACTTTACAATGCTTAATAGCATTCCCAATCGGAATTCTGTCAGAGAGAAGGGAGAGCAAGAAGAACCGAACCTCTGGGAATTCATGAACTGATTGCCCCTTGTAGCTGAGGAAAATCTATTTGCAGAAACAAATTGACCTTGCCAGCGAGATAGAGACACAGATGGTAAATGATGTAACCAGGCTCCAAAGCTGCTGAATCACATGTAGCTCTTGCAGCAGTGAAGAAAGTGGTAGAGGCTATTTTTGCTAGCAAAGGACATGTTTGTTGGAATAGCAGTGTCTCTATTGAATCCTCAACAGATGTCTAATGTGAAAAATGAGTTTATTAGAAGTCTATTGTCCCACCTGTAGAAGACATGTGAGAGATTGAAATCATTAATGGCTTCAACAATGCTAAAAGCCTCAGAGGATTTTTGTCCACTGTAGCAAACTGCAAGGGAAGAGCTGCTCATCTGTGACCACTGAAGCCACCCCTCCCCAAATACAGCTCCTGACTGGAATTTGGGCTGTGACAGGAACTGGGTACAAGATAAAGGGGATATTACTGTCCAATCCCACCTCTAGGAAGAAGAATGCATCCAGAAGTGATACCAGAAGAGAGACTGGGGAAGTTGCTGATGTGCAGAGTACTCGAGGGTGAGCACAGCCCAGCTCAGTCCACAGCTGATGGATGAGAGAAGGAAAGAGGGGAACCCTATGAGGCAGGAACTGCTCCTTGTCCTTATCAGTGAACTCAGCTGTGCTGACTGCCCTGCCCGGGAGGTCCTGGGACATTCACATGTGGCCTGAAGGTGTTCACTCTGCTGCTGGGCCACAGTGGGCTGTGATGGGCCCAGCTGCACTCATGTGATGGCAGCTGTGTCAAATTAGAGAGTGTCAAAGACTCCAGAAGTGTCCCCTGATCCACAACATCCATCATCCAGGTGTTCTTGATCCACAGCATCCCATCATCCAGGTCTTACAAATATAGTTAAACTTTTGTGAGAGTATATGTATGTATCTTATAAGTTTCATTTCTGTTTGCAACTTTGTACGAGTTATTGCATGTTCCCTATAGTTAGAGTGTTAAATAGTTAGATTGTTACAGTTGTGTTGTATTGTAACTTTGTATGATTCATACAGGCAGTTAAGATACAGTTAAAGAGTTGTTAAAGTGTTGAAGATCTTTAATGCCAGGGAAAAAGAAGAAAGGGGGGAAAGGGAGGGGGGGAATCTTTCTTTCCCCCACAATGGCCCAAGGTCAGATCACCGCTCCAAACCCTGATTGGTGGAGGCACCCGACCAATCATTCGAAGGTGGGAAAGAATGATTGGTCCAGGAGTACTCCCGCTAAGGACCAATAAAAACCCTGGAGAACGAGCCAATCATGTTGAAGATCCTAAATCTACCAATCAGAAGAAGAACAGAGGATATAAAAGGGGACTGATGATCTGAGGGAGGGCCTTTTCTGAGGGACAGCGTGTCCTGAGAGAGGGGCCCATATAATATTATACGTCTTTGGGAACTCTGGCTTCTTGTAAAGAGCCTGGGACTAGCCCAGCTCTTTTGATGTTCCAGTAGTCATTTTATTCTCAATAAACGACTGGCTATTATTTTTCCATCGGATTTACGGCCTTGTTTATAACACAGGTGTCCCTGACCCACAACATCCCATCATCCAGGTGTCCTTGATCCACAACATTCCATCACCCAGCTGAAGTGCTCTGCCCCAGGGGTGGTACCTGGAAGTTCCTACCTGAATCTGAGTGAATATGAACCCAATAGATGTTGTACATTGGGGATTTTGCTGGGAACTTTTCCTTGCCACCCAAGGGATCCAGTCTGTTACCAACACTTTGGCCAAGATTGTTCTGCAACCAAATCTCATTGTGAGGTGTATGAATGGTGAGATACTCACATTCTTGTCCTTTCCTTCTCTTTCTTATGCATTTTCTTAAGTGATATTTTTATGCTTTTATATTTTCATATTACTATAGATAATAACAACCAAAATGGCTGCATGCCTGTTTTCCTGTGCAACTAAATTATTCTGCAATAAACCCTACATGTATTTACAAACACCCTTCATTTGGGGTTTTTTGACTCTTAATTTGCCCCAAGGGTTTTATTAACAAGAACTTTGTTAATAACACATTATCATTGTTAACAAAGCAAGGTTATCATTGCCTTATGTAGAGGGTTGTAATAATGTGAAACTTGCAAAACACAGATCCAACCTTTTTTTTTTTTCAGGTTTTCGTGTTTCTAGTGGACTTCTTTTCCAAAATTAATAATTCTATGTGAAACCTCACATTTCCCCCACTAACAACAAAACTCATTTTACAGGAGAAGTTAGCTCACAGTTCCCAAAGAATGCTTTCAGTATTTTTAGTGAACTAAGGATGTGTTGGATTGCAGAGGTTCAGATAAACTGAAGGTTTGTCTAGACCAGTCTGTGGAAGAGAAATCCATTGGCAATTGCTAAATGCAAAGCCAGTGGTGGAACCTGTGCAAATAACCTGGGTCTGAAAGGCTATGCATAGAAATCTTGGTATAAACAAGGTCCTGCTCTATTACTCTTTCCTAGGCAGCTGGTTTAGCCACTATTGCAAATGATTCTGGTTTGGTGGGATTTTGGTCTGGAATAAGAACAATTCTGATTTTTTAGTGACATCCAGACTCTGATAACATCAGTTTTCACATAGTGGTTTATGCTGGCCTAGGGAAAAAAGTTTATTCCAGTAATCTGTGGTATGTTAAGGGTCAGACCTGGAGTTTGACTCTAATATCATGTACCCATGTTTTAGTATGGATGTCTTGTTCACTCCTGCAGCATATCTGAGGACTTTGCAAGTAAGGACATTCCATGTTTGAAAGTACCTTTATTGAACATTTCTTTTTGTTTCAAAATAAAATAAAATGGCTTTGACTAAGAGTAGAATGCAAAGCAGAACTCCACTGAATGAAAAACCTGGCTGTTGGCTGCAGCACCCCTGTTTCTCATGGTGGTTTTTCGAAAGGTCCAAGATTATGTCAGGAAAACAGCTTGGGTTAGGTTGAGTCAAGAGATGAAAATAAAAATTATGTTCACTTAGTTCAGCTCCCACTGATTAAACCTCAGGGTCCACAAACTGCATAATTGTTTGCTTTTTGATATAAATTGAAGGAATTATTTAAATTACAGATTAATATTGTCAAGAAACACGATAATTCTTGATACCTGCAGACACAAACCAAATGTCATTGCCTGGAATAGGGTTACAGTGATGACACCAAGGCAAGACTACCCTCAAATTAATTGCTTGGGTACAGTTACCAGCCTAGCTTGAGCTATGTGCAATGTGATGTCAAGATCACCCCTCAAAAATTTCATGAACATGCAGGAGGTTGGTTTATCTTGTTGCACTCTCTCAATCAAATAATCCTTATTAGTGGCAATTAAATCAGAACAGATGTCATTTAACTATTGCTCCATATCTTTAAGGACTTAAAGAGAAAAGTGTTCATGTGGATTTAAAGAAAACTGTATGTATGTAAACATGGCTACAACACTGATCAACTTCTGCTGAATTTTCTAGATACAATTAAAAACAAAAATAAGCAAATCTCAGGAAGACTTCTCTCTTTCTGGAAAGCTAATAAAATAGATGCCCCTCCCTTTCTCCTTAGAATTCACTATTTGCCATATTTTAATACTGCACTTCTAAAAGGAAAATGGAAAATTAAAAAAGCATGTCAATGTAATGAGCTGGCTATTTATAAGTCTCCTTTTTGCCAAGTGACTCAGGGCACTATAAAGATAATAAAGTAAAGTTATAATCACACAAATTGTTATGAATGCATTTTATAAGCCAATTAGAGAAAATCTAACCCCCAAAATTAGATTGAAATGTGGCACCATTAAAAGTAAAGAGTAGAGCAAGACAACAGGTTGTTAGTGTTGTTTCAGGAAGTTTAAAGATACCTTTTTTTTTTTTTTTTTTTTTTTTGGTCATTTGTTTAACTTGGATCTTGTTGGGTTTTCTACCTTAAAAGACATACGACAGGATTTTCAGACATCTCAAAAATCTCATGAAATATTTATGTGCCTGAAACTTATCCGTGGATGGAATTGAGAATGCTGACCCTAGGCAGCTGGGCTTTCTGCAACATGTGCCAAAGAATAGCTTGAAAAATACCTCTTCTTAACTGGGGAGCAACTTAAAATTGTCAGCAGGAAGGACACATTCCCTTCCAGAATCTGTGTGTGAAAATCAGGGCTGCCAGCAATTACCTCTGTCCTTTAAAGACTGACATCCTGAAATTTTCTCTTCCATCTATTTTCAAGAAAAAAAAAAATGGATTCCGATTTCATTGCTGAAACGTACAGACTTCATAAATATTGATTTTTATTTTTTTTCTATGGAGGTAATTTACTCTGCTTTCTGGTGAGTTCTCTTCTGAGAAAAGATTGATCTGTGTTTGGACCTTTTCCAAGAAAAGGTGAGAACACAACCAAGTCTTCTATTCATTTTTACAGATGGTCACACTAATCAAGTTATGTTATTTGAAAAGAAAATGTCTGGCATTTCATATTGGGAAGAGCTTCGCATTTCTGATTTGTGTTAGATAGACTGAGCCTGTTTATTGAAGTCAGGCCTTGGGGATTTAGGCAGGGGAGGAGATGCATTTCAGTTGAGTTTAGACTTTGACAGCATCAATGTCTAACTCAAAGCTGGTCATTTGGGATCTTTCCAGTGTCAGGGGGAAGAAGTGAGAACTTTGAGTGATTGTTTTATGTAATCTCCTTAAGTTTCAGGTTCATTTTTAAATTTAAAAATTATTTTCATTGCTTATTTTTTTTTTTTCTTAAAGAGCACCCTTGTTTATAAAGGGGTTTACTAGGCCCAAGAAAAATGAATTAACCGATTTAGTCCATGGTCACTCATGGATTATTAAACAATAAATGTAAAAAAAGGAAAAAAAAAAAAAGAAGGATGAAAGCAGCATGAAGTCATTAACACTTTTGATTCTAACCCCAGTCAGTTAAAGAGTTGCCATTTCTGATCACTATTTATCCTCCCTGGCCTTCAATGTTTTGAGTGATGGAAATCATGTAGTTCTTTCAGGTAATCTATTAACCATTTCATGATCCTCACCATGAGCCACTAGGAAGGTGTCCCTCCAGTTTTACATAAACCTCCCCAGACAGAATTTTAAGTTTTTTGGTTTTTTAGCTGATCTATGGTCATGGAGAAGAGGCAATTTCCTGGTCAGCAGTGACCCTTCTGTGCATTTCAGTACTGCTGACATGTCTTCCTTTCTCACTTTTGATAATGGGAGATTTTCTTGTGAACAACCAGAATTCAAAATATTTTGACTGTTAAGACCATGAGAAAATAAGAGAAATATACTTAAATGCCTTCACTGCTTTTAAAAACTGAAGCTTTCAATTTTTTTTTCTCTTCAATTAAACTGATTTTATTAATGCCAGTTTGACAGTCTGATGTGGTTTGACCCCAGCTGGCAACAAAGTACCACACAAGCCCTTGCTTATTTCCTCAGTCCCCTGGCCTAGTGGGATGGGGAACAGAATCAAAGACAGGTAAAACTTGTGGATTAAAACAAGAACTAATATAATAATTGATAATGTGGAGAATTAATTATTAAGTACTTAAATGAAGTAAAATATATTTAAAGAATGATAGAATAGTTCGGGTCAGACCTTTTAAAGAACATCAACTCCCTTGCAATGAGCAGAGATGTGGAAACAGAAAATCACAGAATGGTTTGGTTGGGAGGAACCCTAAAAATCATCCACTAGACTTCCACTATCCCAGGTTGCTCCCAGCCTTGTCCAGCCTGGTCTTGGACACTTGCAGGGATCCAGGGGCAGCCACAGCTTCTCTGGGCACCCTGTGCCAGGGCCTCACCGCCCTCGCAGGAACAACTTCTAAATCTAACCCTGCCCTCTTTCAGTTTGAAGCCATTGCCCTTTGTTTCATCTCTACATTCTCTTACAAAAAAATCGGTCCTTCACCTATAGGCCTGCTTAAAATACTGAAAGGCTGCAATAACTTTAACTTGGAGTATTTTATTCCTCAGGCTGAACAATCCCAATTCTCCCAGCCTTTCCTCATGGAAGAGGTGCTCCATCCCTCTGATCATCAACAAGATGGTCACACCTCTGATTTAGAGTAAACACTAGCCAGCAACAACTGAAACATCACTGTGTTATCAACAATAAGCTCTACCTTAATCCAAAATACAGCACTGTACCAGCTATTGAGAAGAAAAAGAATGCATCCCAGCTGAAACCTGGACACAGTCTTCAAATATTTTACCTTTTGTTATTTGAAAGAAGGAAAAGTCAGTTTAGATGGTCTATGGAACAGTTGTTTACAGAACAGTTTAATTTGGTCCAAAACACAAACGTGAAGCAGCAATAAGAAAAATTTCTTTCAAATCTCTCTATGTTGTTGTCTTTCATGTGAATGTGACATCTTGGGTAAAGTTTAGGCTTTTTAAATAGGAAATCCCAAATATCCCCATTAGGTGGGAAGAGGAGGAGAATCAGCCATTTATTGTCTGATGACTCTCAAATTCCACTGGTTTGGGGTAGAGCAGAGGTAGTTTTCTTCACAGTAACAGTTATAGATGTTTGATTCTGTGGCCAGGCACAATGCCATTTCAATCAACCCTTCCTAGGAATTGTGAAATTCCTCCATAACTTTATGTATCCCCTGATAATCAATACAGCCCTAAATGAAAAATAAAAAAATAAAAAATTTGAATCTGTTTGCCTAAGTGTGTTAATGTTTTCCTTCACAATTGGGACAGCCAAAAAACATGCACAGGATCAACAGTGGTGGCCAGAATAACAACTTGATTGCTTTTCAAAGCGTGCCCATTCTTTGGTAATCTTTCAAAGTAGTTTTGTTTTACAAACACCTATTCCCAACATTAGAATCACCATTAAGGTAAATCTCTTTCTAGTGTATAATTTCTTCCCTCTCATTTATCCTGGAGGTTCAAAAGCATATATGGAGACATGAAGATAAGAGGGAGGAGAGATGACATCTCCCTTTAAAATGCAGCTGATTTCAGACAAACAACTCATGTTTTCACGATTTCTATGTTAAACATATACTTCACATTAAAAGCAATCAAGCCAGAAGAGGAAGAAGGTATTAAAGCCAAAAGAGACAGAGAGAAAAAAAATTCAGTAGCAGTTCTTTTTCTTTTCCATTTTTTTCCCTCCCTTTCTTCCTCCATGAAGCCAATTTCATTTTCAGAGCCTGAAATTACATTGCAATCTCAAAGCCATTTCTCTCTTTTTTGCTGGAATACAGAGATTGCTGGTTTTTGCTGTTCTAGGGGTTTTTTTCACCCTCTGTAAAACAGAAGGCTTGCAGGAGTACTATTTTGACAGGCACTAAAAAGAAAGCAGAGACAGGCTTGGTATGGAAGTGCTTTAAAATCTCATGTGCAATGTATTGTATTACAGCACAGTCATCTGACTGGAAGAAAAACACAAGTCCTGTCTCTGTGATAAGCTTCTCTCCAAAAGAAGTGGAACTAACCGCAACACAGTCCTGAATCACAAAAGGGCTTAAGCCTGAATTTGAGGAGGAATGAAAAACATCTTCATGAACAACATAAGAACAGGAAAGCATGAAGACTTTGGTCTCAGGAAATGAATTTGAGGTGCTTGTCACAGGTTGAGCAAATGAGACCACCACGGTATATTTTTCAGATTCAAAATTAAGCACAGATCAAAATGAAAATCACATCAAAAGGTCTTCATTTAATTGTTCATTAAGAACCCCTAAAGTAAAATGGCAGTGGTGAACTTCATTGTATAGTCAGTAGTAGGAAGGGCCATAGGCTGGGACTTGGTACTGAAAAAAGCACAATCTCTCTGCTTTTCTTTTTGTTCAGTTCATGCTTTTATTGTACATCCTGGTTAGCCTGCAGCCTCCAGTCTTTTTATCCCCTCATGATGAACAGGAATAATCACGGCTGTGCCCACCTTCACCTCTCAGCACCAGAGAGAGCCTTAGTCCAACAATCATTCACACCTGCACAAGGGATCTACAACTATGAATACAACCAACAATATAGAGAATAAAGGGCTGTTCCCAGGGTGGCATCATTCTTCCTGGGATGACTCTCTGTTCCACTGGTGAAGGAATTTGGTCAGCTCTAAAACTGTGGGTAATTCCTGACATGAACTGAGGTGGACAGGCTACCCTGGCAGCCATCCACCAAACCCATCTGTAGATTCTGCCCTAGGAGTATAAGAATTTCACTAGGAATGATTTGTACTCTAAAGTAAGATAATAATTCATATTAGATAACTTTCCTATAATGTCACATGATATAAAGCATAGGATTTGCATTTTTGGAATAAATCCACTGCTGTCAATGAATCCAATCATGTGAGGAAGACTGCAAAGTTGGGGTCACCTCTTGGAATCTGATTAGAATATTAGAAACTCTCAGAGCCTCCTTAAAGAGTTTAACAGAGAACAATATTCCCCTTTTAACAATTTATAGGATGGTTTAAAAAGCAATTTTAAAAAGACCCTCATTTTTATTTAAATTCTATAGGGTTTTTACAGTTACATCTATGGAACTTCGTATTTCCATTTCTATAATTTATGTACAGATCTGTAAAAGTTTATTGTAATACTCTTACTAAATCCACCAAGCTTTTCCAGAAGGCTCTGTAGTTTCCTATTTTCAGTGCATTTAATTTTGGAAGAGCTGGGGGTTTTGTTTCTTTGCTTTAAAAACACTTGCAAAAATACTGCTGTCATAAAATCCAAAGTGATCAATAAAGAGTTAAAATAATTCACAGGCTTCCTCACTCCCACAGGCTGGCAAGCAACTTCTGCTTCAGCTGTTGGTAGACTTGCAGCAGGAAGGCACACACAGAAATTAATGGTGCTATTTGTGAAGTAAGAAGGAAAAAAAGAAAATGTCTCCATTACACTTGATACACCTGGGACAGCCCAAGGTAAGCTGTGCACAGCTCACTGTGCATCCCAACTCTCATCGTAGATGAATGGCCAAAGTCTCTGGAAAGCATATGGCTTAAGCAAATTAAGAGTGTCTGGAGCTGTTTACTAATGAGGAAAAAGCAAGCAAACAAAACTGAATGTATTAGTCCATCACTAACTAAAGGGCACTGTATGACAGCAACAAAATAAACAGATAAATCAGTAAAATCCAGTAATCCTGCCAAATAAATCACAGGCTCACTGACAATTAAACGTAGCCTACTTTGACTCATAAATGGCATCACATACTTACAAGCTAAAAAAAGACTTTGCAAAGCCTTCCATGCAATCATGTTAGTTTAAGTCACCTGTGAAGTAGCAAACAATAGATGGCATTTAATATGAGAGGGAAAATAATTTGGCAGAAAGATTAAGGGTTATCAAGGTTTGTTACTTTTTCAGACTTTCTCAAGAGACCAAGGCCAGGCAAGGCCTTTGTACTTGGACCACCAAGGGTCCCCACAGACTGTGCAGCCCTGATGAGAAGGAAGTTCTTGTATAAGAAGTAGACTAACACTTGTTTGACAATTCAAAATCTTATCTGAACTTTTCAGTGGATTCCTATCTGGCTTTCAGCCTAATTAAACCATCCACTAAGTTCTAACATGAGGACTCATGTAAGTGTTATGTTTTAGTGATAATAGTTCCTAGTTTCATACTAGTACCATAAGTAAATTGACTCAAACCAAGCTCTGCTGCCCCAAATTAGTCAAACAGGTATGTCTGGTATGTTACAGCCTCTTCTTTCAGCAGGGCAGCATAAGGGTTTCTGTAAGCTAAGTACATTTCTTTAAAAGCCCTCTGATTTATAACACTCTTGATTAACCTGGATCAAATTTAAATCTTCATAATACACCTTATCCGCATATTCAAAGCAGAGCCATCCAATCCATTCATAGTTCAGAAAAACAGTAAAAGGATTACACCTACATGTTGTGCCTAAGACAGCTTTTTACTACAGATGGGACTGAAAGCACCTTGTGAACGTGGTGTTTGTGCATTATTCTGGTATATTCTCTTTAATGTTTTCAGAAAAATAAGGTGAATGTTACTGTGCATAAGCTTGGAAATATGTCTTTATCACCTGAGGTGATTACTTGTTTGCGTTCAGCTACCAGCTCTGAATTGTGTAATAGCAAAGCAAGAGAAGAGTTGAGTTTTATTTTGTTTCAAGAACAGACATCTCTGTTGCTTTGGAGCACAGCAGCCTAACTGGCTTAGCCCCTCCACCACAATAATTTTTCATAGATTCTTTCAGAAATGTAAGTTTGCCAGACTGTACCTATCCTTTTACAGCACTGAAGTTGTTTCCTGAGATACAGAGTGGCAGAAACGTCTACTGCTTTTATTTTTTAAAAGTTGAAAACAACTGGTCAATGAGAAATTTTGCCATGAATTTCTGAACCATCCTCTTGTTGAACATGTCTCTAATGAACAATGATAAAAGGTCAGATTTCTTGCCAAGACATCATTTCCCAACTGAGACAAACACAATAAAGACATCCTGGGAGGAAATGAAGAGTGCTTAAGAAATTAATGGATACTTCCAGAATGCAGTTCTATTTCTAGATAACCATGTCTGGTATTTTTAATTCAGTGAGATATTACAAAGGCATGGAATTCTTTGCTATGGTAAACCTTTTGTAGCCACAAGCATTGAAAATGAAATCTAAAATCGTGGTTAAACTGAGAGCCAGAGTCCCTACCCTACAATGAAATTACTGTAATGGTAATACTGGCCATTAGAAAGAGAAAGAAAGAAAAATGGAACAAACAAAGGAAAAGCACACAAAAAATATTTCCTGACAGGGGAAAAAAAAAAAAAAAAAAAAAAAAAAGGAATGGCATGGGTGGATTTTTATGAGGGATTCAGTTAGAAAGACAATTAGGTAGAGGAATTATGCATGGATATGCTGATAGAAAACCAGAAAATAGGAAACAGATGATTGACCCTGCACTAAACTCCAACACCAAATTTAGACATATTGCTGGTTCTGAATGATCTCTGCTTATTCAGAGTGTGGAATTTCCAGCAACAATTCTGTTCAAAAAGCAGAAATTACTGTTCTGATTACCAAGAGCTTAGGAATGACAGGTCTCCATACATCACTCCAAAGTTTTTCAAAGAGTTGGGAGCCTGGATTGCCAATCTCCCTTTTCAGTGTTGGACCTGAAGCCTACTTGTCTTGTGAGACTCAGGAGGAAAACCACGTAAGATTTTAGACTGCATCTTTAGGAATTGCTTTTCTGGGAAAAGAAGTTCACTGTTTCTTTTAGCTATTGTTCTACCGCCTCTGAACTCCAAAGAGAGATAATTATTTGGACAGTGCTGAATTACTCAGAATGCATACACTGCTGAGCAGAAGTCGACTTGACTCCTTTTGGAAAGCTTGGTGAGAATAATTATCTAATTTACAGACACTGCAGAAAATATCTATAATAAATGATGGTCCCTGTTCGGAACAGAATGCATCACGCAGCCAGATTAAAATACAGTTAATTGTACAGAATGAGGGGGGAGCAGGGGGACAGAAATAGGATGCAATTTACAAAAGAGAAAACATGCTTTAGAGAGGCATCTCTAAATATAGAGTGATGATAGACAAGAAAACTAAACCCTCAGACTTGAATATCTTTGTGGCTTGAAATCCATGTCCAAGCTATACAGCTGGTGCTCATCTCGAACAGGAAATGTTGTTTCTAAACTCAGTACCATCTGATTTTAAGGGCCAAGTAGCCACAACTGAATTATAATCAAGTGTGTAACAGTTACTTCATTTTCTTGTATTAAGATCACTAGTTCAGAATAATAAAGGTTAGAAAAACATAGGGGGAAATACAGATGGGAGTCAAACAGCAACTACATACTTAGAGAAAATGGAATATATATAACAGAGACCTTTGATATTCACAAGTCTTCTATACACTAGGACAATCCATCTATTTGAACAATCTTGTCTTACTGTCAATTAATATTTACCCAGGTTCTGTAAAACTCAAGGATGTGGTAAAATTTCCGAAGTTGTGAACTGCTTCAATGCCAATGTCAGGCTTCCTGAGTGGTTTCTTTTTTTGTTTTGGTTTAGTTTGGTTTTTTGGGGTTTTGTTTTGGTTTAGTTTGGTTTGGTTTGGTTTTTTTTGCTGCTTCTGGACATGGGAATAATAACATAATTTCACAACACAAAATGTTTCAATCTACCATCAGCAGAAAGTTAAGGTCCCTACAGTAACTATACAAGGCTTTTAAATACAAAATTAAACAGCTGCTTCAGCCACTATAGGCAATATAAGAAGGTTTTCATTAACACCATCAGAGAAATGCCACTGTCCTGGATGAGATGAAAATTTATCTCAAGTAATCAAGGTATAGGCCAACTAATGCAACAAGAAATCAAGGATTTAGCCACAGATTTCAAATCTCAAGTGAATTGGAGGTCTGTCCATAAAATGAATATTTTTTTTTAATGCTATAAACCAAGAGTAGCAAATCACCAGTTCTATGGAGTAACAGCCTTGGAAAGGGATTCAATACATAGGAGGAAAATTCACATCCAAGTTGTTTGAATACACACCTTTTTTGTGATCTGCATCTGCTCATCAACTGATACAGGTTAGAACATCTCCAGCACAAATGTCTGGAACATAAAAGTGGATTAATGCTACTACTGGAATGGGCTGCACTGTGTTGGAATGTAGAATAACCAGATGCCCTGGCATATCTGCCACATCAAAGCTTGTCCTCACACAGCTGGATATCCACTCGGAAAAACATACACAAAGAGAGATGAACTTCACAGTTCCCTGTGGTGGGAACAGGAAAGCTCTCAAACTCCCAAAGGACCAGTGGGAAATAGATGCAGAAAATGCATCCTGTCCTGATCAATGGCATCAAGCAAAAAGCCTGGACATCTCTTGAAGTGAGGCCTGTGTTGATGACAGACATTCTGTGCTGGAAGCCGCACAAGACAAACATGATGACAACTGTGCTGAGGAGAGACCAGAACCTAAAGTCAGGCACCAGAAGGGTTAGAAAAAGGGAAATTCTGATTGGACATAATGGAAAAAAGCCTTTGATGTGATGGTGGTTAAGAATTAACCCAAGGGGTTATGGAACCTCTGTCCTTGAAGATTTTCAGAACCTCTCTGGATAAGACCCTGAGAAAATTGATTTAACTTTGTCAGTTCTTTACTGAAAAGTCCCTTTTACTTAAATCTCTCTATGATTGTGTTCCATCAGTCTGCCAGATCAGAATAGGCCCCACATCAGAAGCTGCCTTTGAGTGCCTGTCTGCACAGCAGGCACATTCTCTGAATTCCCTGACACAGGGAATATTTTCCTGAAGAGAATAACACACAGGAACTCTTTCCATGAAGTGTCTATTTCTCTCCATTGGCTATAGAAGTAACTTACTTGTATACATCTCATTCTGGATGTCTAAAATCAGATGAAATAAATCCCACTGTACATCCATGAACTCAGCATTTCCTTCTGCAAATTGCCACTTGCAAAGGATCATACTATACTCTTTCATCCTGTAAGATCAGTATTTTTCAAGTGCTTTTCTCTTCAATTCTGTCATAAAAATGAAAGGAAAACAGCAGTTCACTTTAATGACCAACATAACATTACACTGTTTTGAATCCAAAAGCACATCTTTCATTTAATCATCATCCATAAAGATTTTTTTTTTATTTCATCTAGAAGAGTCAAGGAATTGTCAGGTTTTACTGTAAGTCTCCTGGCACCACATTTCATAAGAATAACATTAATTCTGGCACTTTTATTTAGATTAAGCAATGATATTCTGCTGAAACCTCTAAGGATGTGGCAGAGCTATCATAATTTGGTCAGTATTTAAGTTTTGGCACGTTCAGATACCACTTTGTGAAAGTAAAACACATCAAAAAGTAATGCACATCTATGAAACCTTTTTTAACACATATCTTATGGTGTGATTACAGGTGATTTCCATCCCCTCTAATTTTGAAACAAATGAAAATGGAGGATGAATATCAGTATTTTTGTAGTGAGGAAGACAAACTACATCGTGGATGAATGATATTGCTGGTTCTGCAAGCACAACAGCTGCAATGCAAAATATCTTGAGCTGAAGTGGGTGAGAACTTTGTCCCATTCTCACAGAATATTGTGGAATATTAGTGCTTGGGATGCTGATGGAGACAATTATTAGACATTTTAAATTATGATCCACTCACTTCCCCAAAAAAGTCAGAGAGGACTGTAAACTCTGCAGTATCCTTAGCCTTGAATCTGCATCACCAGTGATGTTCCCTATACATTCACAAAACTGAAAATTCTCTTAAATGTGTGCACATAAAGATTTCAAATCACTGCATCACTTTCATTTGTTGCTCTGATCTCTCACAGATTCAGGTGGGATGTTTCACCCTCCAAAGAGATCTTGTCTCTTTGTTCAAAGTAATTCAGATACCCTGGTTCCCAGTCTTGTATCTAAAGCTAAATGCTTATCCAGCTTTTTTCTTCCTTTGATATTAGGGAAAAGAGAAAACTACTTTCAGGCAGATTACTGCATCTCCAGCCTTCTCAAAGATGTTCAAGCATGAAGGGTGAGATCAGTCTTTTGTAGAAGGAGCTGTCATTTTCTCTCAGATTTTGAGCCCAAAAGTATTTTGAAGAGGTGATCTGAGTAATCTGTACAATAGCAACAGTGACTATCTTGTTCCTTTCTTTTCTGTTTTAGTTCAGAACAGAAAGGATGCATTTTGTTTCCAATACTAACCATTAGATATGTTCTAAGACTACAGAGATGAACAGTCAAACAATGAACATTCAAAATAATTACTTCAGATTATACTGATTTTTGGGGAGGAATGCTGTGCTGATGGTCAGGTTTCACAGTCAAACACCAAGAGTGGAAGTGGAAATGGGAATGATTTTTGTTCTTTTCAGGAAAATACACCAATAATGACCCCATAGTCTTCTGCAAATTTTAAATACCATTAGTAAGATATCTGAATTATGCTTATAGTTGCTAAACACTGGGAGAGAAAACATGCATTTTATCTTATATTTTCCAAGACTTAAAGAAAAATGTGTGACCAGAGCACACAAGTAAACTACAGACACTCCTGGCTAAGAACTCTGCTGCAATCTAGAATCACCATTTTTTGGGTAAAACAATAATCTGTATTCTGCTTCTTTGGCTGATAATCGTCAGAAACATGAATTTAGTACAGCAGATGTAGATGTAAGATTCCCTGGGAGGGCTATTCCCTTCAGCCTAAGGGTATTTTCCTTAAGGTATTTCAGACTAATAACCTAAGTATCAGTATTTGAATGAATGCAGTATGAGAAAAAGGTCACATGTGAGCATTTCCTGAGAGCATTATGTCTTTTTAACACTAAAGATTAGTAGCATATAAGAGTTGGTACTTTATCTCCAACCAGTACAAAGCTGAGCTCTTAAAAGCTTTTTGGTGTCCTTGGTTGCACTACTAATCAGCTGGACTACATTGTCATGTCAAGAACATCTGCATAACTCTTTTACTAGTCTGGATTTAATTTGTTCATTTTTAAAGATCAATAAAGTGAGCTACTGCCTTCTGAACTGTCTCAAGTGGCCTTGTACATGGGCCACATGTTTATACTGAGTTAATTTTTAAAGATTCAGAAAGACAAGCAACAAGAATTGGATAACCACACAAAAGTGCTGTGAATGTTGGTGGTTTCATTTTTTTCCTGAAGTTACGTGTATTTGATAAAATAATCAGGAAAAGTAGGCAAGATATATTAGTTCTTCATCTTGATCCACTGACTTTACTCCAAAGGACAGATTAAATGTCTTTTACACATTTACAAGCCCTTACAATGTTATTTACTTCAGTTTAAATAAATATAAGCAGCGGGAAATGAATATCCACAAAATACAGCAGAAGTCATATATATATATGCATATAATGCAGAGGTTCAGGGAAGGAAACTTTCTGAAGAAAAATTAATCCTTTATGACCAGATGGAGGTTATTACAATGCTCTTACTGCCTCCTAGTCTATGAATTCATAGACACCAGGGATTACCTATCTTTACAACACAGACATCTACACCTGAGTCCTGAAGGACTTGATCTTGGAGATCTTTTGCACTCTTAATGATTTTAGGATTCCGATCCACGTTAAAAGGCTTATTCTGACTCTCTTCAGGAGCCTCCTGAACTATTTGCACCCCTCCACACTCCCCTTTCAGTAACTGGCAGGACAGAATCTCAAGTTCCACAGATTTCATCCCCTACTTCCTCCTGACCATGTCTGTAAAATCCCCTGCAAAGTTATCCTGCTTGGCCTCTCTAATCCTGACCCAAAGCTCTCCATCAGTGTTGCCCAGAACAGCTCCACACACCTGAGCAGCTCTTTCTCCCAGGACTGAGGCTGTGCTCTGTGTGTTCCTTGCCTGCCTTTCATGCAGATCCTGTGTTTGTCCATCAGCACAGATCTCCAGGCAAGCCAACCATCTGCTCCACCCTAAAAATCCAGTTCTGCAGCCACATCAGGAGATCTAGTTCCTTACTTCCCAGGCTGTGTGAGTCTCCGAACAGACATTGCTGTGCCCATTGTTGACCAGGTTAACCCCTCCCAAAACTTTTATTACTCTGTCTCATGCACCCACTACCTCACTCTATTCTGTAGGATCCTAGGAAGGCAGGACTTGGATACAAGACTGACTTAGAACATTTCATCTTAAGAAGTACATCAAAACCATCATGAAAACAATAGTTTGGGAGGAAAAACAAGTAAAGGATGTTCTGAAGTGGAAGAAACTAAAGGAGCAGCAGAATAGAAATAAAAATTATTAATTCCACCTGAGCACTCTGTCTTTGCAGGTGCAAATTTCTTTCATTTAAGCTCGATCTCAGACCAATCTCTTTTCAATGGGATACAGAACTGCAACAAAAGCCATCTCTGGTCACTCAGAAAAAATATTTTCTGCTACACAAGGTCTGCTTATGTGTCAGTTCCACCTCTGTCAGCATTTTCTGATCTCTGCTGTGCTATAGGTTATGTATCTCCTGCTGTTCTGTGCCCACCTCTGCACTCATAAACTTCCTCCTCCTCCAGCCTAGTTGCTGTCTGGGAAAAGGCAGTCCCAGCCTTTCTCCAGAGGGTTTCCCCACTGGGAAACTCCCTAAGCAGAGGGAAACCGTGAAACTGCCACCCTGGCACTGAGCCATACCCACTTAAAGGAGCAAGAAGTGTGCCCAGTAACTGTGACAAGAGCTGTAAAACCTCTCCTGGATACTCTAGGAAGAATGAGGTTTATTCTCTTACACCTCTCCCTGACACACTGAGTGAGCACATGTACCTGTGTGGAGGACTCCTGAAAATCCCTTATCACTGCAAAGCTCCTTGCTTTTAATGGGATTGCAGTTGTGTAGGACTGCCACTAACATGGATTTAAACTATCATGGTGGATCAGAATTTGCCCTGAGAACCTGTTTAAAAGAATGAATGTATTTAATGATCTATTTAATAAAAATAATAGGTTGATTTGACAGACAGAGACAGTGATAGAAGGCAAAAAAAGCTGCAGCAAGGACCACTTAGGCCAATTTTTTTTTTTTTTAATAATAAAGATAAGTTTATAACTTAATTCCTACCTAAGCAATGTATCATCCTATTTTTCTTCAAACCCCCAAGGTTCTGGCCTGAAAAACTTTGAGGATTGTACCCCAAACAGTACAGATAAGCTCTTATCAGATAAGCACATACCACCAAAAATCATCAGAGCATATGGATACTCTATTTCTAGAGGAGAAATACACAACTTCACATAGAAACTGTATACAACTAAATCAGATTTAAATATAAATCCCAAGAAAATATTGCTAAAGGAGACCCCTGTGTACATTCAGCACAGTCATATCCACATGGAGCCTGATTCACCTCTCACACGGGGATCACCCTCCAGTTCCACTTTCTGGTTGTTTTCAGATCTGGCACATAAGATGCTCCTCCTGTTTCTTAGATGAGTATCTTGAGATAAGGCTCTTCACTGAGCCATTTCTAATGCAAGTAAAAGGTTGTAGAATCAGTCTGTGTCTCCCTGGGGATGAAAACAAGACAGATGTCACCCACCTTTCCCCTGACACCATCTGTCTGCTACTATCTTTTCCCACATCTTTTCTGTTTCTTGCAATTTTCCTTGGCGATGTCCAGAAACAGAAACACTTATTCAGGACAGATGAGGCAATTGAATGAGGTTCCTGAGCTTTTCCTCTGTGAAACTGAAGCCGAAATAAGAGAAGTTGATGACAATCCTAGCTAAATCAATACAACATGCTTTCCCACAGCGTTTTAAAATGGTGTTTGTATTTAAGTCACAACTGTCCCAGGAAGTACTGAGGCATTTAAAGCATGTCCATTCTAGCACCTCGTTCTACCTGTCAGTCATAACTACATTAAGTTTTAGGGCAAATCCCATTCTGATAAGATTTCTTGCTATTGTTCATGTAAGATTGAGTAATTTCAGAGATGTTACAGCGAAATACACAGACCACAGATTCAAAAATGAAGCAACATAAGTGTTAAGTAACTACCAAACAAGATAACCAACTTCAAGGCAACAAAATCCTATAATTTAGGAATAGTCACCAAGCTCTCTTAAGGAAAGGAACATCATTTTAAGTAAAGAGAGGCAAGCAAAGAAACAAGAGCTACACACACTGATGCATAATTTGAAATCTTTTAGAAAGAGCAACAAACACTTAGAATTCAACGTTTGCACCCAGCCAGGGATCTGTTTCTGCACATCTCTTGCCATAGTCATTCATGGAACAGATGTTACAAAACTTTACTAATAAACCTTGTGGCTTCACACAAGAATATTCACACTTCAGAACCATCTTTTCATAATTAGGGTCCTGCTTCAGTCTTCCCCCAGATAACTGGGCTAGCACTTCAGAAACCAAACATATTGAAGGGTAGAGGCTCTTAAAAAACCAGGGGCTATTAGAAAAGCTGGAGGAAAGGTGAGGCCTGTATTCCTACCTGAATAACGCTCTATGACACAACCTGGAAGGTCTGTCTTGTTTCACTGGTCCTGCCTTGAGGCTGGAATCTGTCACACAGATGTCTTTAGGCAGTGCTGCTAGAGCTCTGACTACACCAACAGGCTCTGAGAGCCCTGTGCAGCCTCGGCTGGGACCTGCACACACCCACACACCCTTTAGTGCAGGCACTGAATTTAAGCTCAGCACTTGATTCCAGTGTTTGTGAGCTCTGCTCTGTGTATTACACTCGATCCTGTTCTGGTCTGACCCTGCTTGCCTGCTTTTTTGATTTGATCTTAGACCTGCCTTATGGCTAGGGGCTTCAAATCACCAGCTTGTTTCAAGCCCTGATTGTCCAGTGGATTTGTTCCTCTTGTTAGGTACTCAAATGATACTTAATTCAGCTTCTATAGGATAGACGTGCACAGCAAATAGAAAACATTATAGGTATTTCTTAGCTGCAGGTGGTTTAGATGTTCCTCTGTGCCCTGATCTCCCCAGCCTTGGTGCAGAACTGTGGTCAGTACTACTGTCAGGTTATTTGATGTTGCTAAATTCCTGCAAGAGATGCTGGTAGAAAAAAAAAAAGGTATGAGGGAGGCCTTGAGCAACCAGGTCTAGTGAAAGGTTCTCTGACCATGGAGGGGTGTTGGAATTAGATTCTTTAAGGTGCCTTCAAACCCAAACCATTCTGTGATTCTATGAAATGACCCTCTGCTTCTGCTGCTGTTTGGCTCAGTTTTTACAGCTGATAGGAGGAATATGGGAGAGGCAAGCACAGGCTCTCCCACTGTAACTTTCAGTGTTATAATTTTGTTTTTCTATACTTATTCCTAAAGAATAAGTTCAAGATCCTCTGACCTTACTTCCATAGATCTATAAATGCCATAGGTCTACAAGTTCCAAGCTGGTTTGTTCCAGGAAAATACAGACTCTTAAATAAAAGTTAAAATGCATCTACTTAAATACATATTTGAATCTTGTTTGTGAAGAGGGAAGCAGTGCAGTGCTGAAACCATTTAGAGTAATCTGTAGTGATACTAATCTGCCAGAATTTAAAGGTGAATATTCTTGAACCTGTCTATAATTCTAACATGTCAAAAGAGGAATAATCATTGCACCATAGTTCTTTAGAATCAGACAGAAGTAAAGCATATTATTAATTACAGAAGCCTCTGCTAGATAAAAGCATCTAATAAAAGGCTCAGTAAAGAAAATTCTGTATTGTATTCCTCTCTCCAGGTTGTATCTGTTCAGTAGCTTGCTTTGGATGAGGGGGGCCAACAATTTTTTCACAGCTCTTCTTGGGACCTAGAGAAGTTTTACTTTTCATTCATTTACTTACTAGGCTTTGAGGTGAATACTATGAATTTTATACTGATATAGATTTGAGACATTAGAAATCAGGGCAGGATGTAAACCTGCATCAAGTTCTGTGTTTGTGTTCCCAGAGAAATGAGCAATGTCCATCACCAGAGCAATAAAATCTCAAAACCAGTTTGGCTACGGTTACTTTTTCCTTGGAACAGAGCAGGGCAAACTCGGATGATCAAGAGTGTAAAACAAGAAAATGAGTATTCGTTAGACTGGATCCCCAAAACTCAAGAAATTCATAGATCCCTGCTTTGAGTGAGTATCACACTGAGCATCTTTTGTGGCTGTTTCTGTGATTCAATTAATTGTTAACTGTTGTCAGCAGCCTGTTATGAAGGTGCTTATAAAACTCCTACTAAATTGGGGGAGGTGGAATCCCCATATGGATCAGAATATTCAAATGTATCTATTTACTTATCTTGTGAATTCTTCACATTTGAATACTGTGCTCACTGAGGAGTGAAAAATAAATATTTATGAAAACCCAGGGCTTTCAACAAAGCTATTTTATTGAAAAATTAGGTCTGTTTCTTGTGCAGAAGTTCTGATTCTTCTAATGATTTAGTCAGCAAGAACTCAATGCAGACTTCCACACCAAAGTTTGCACAGTGATATTTGATACATGAAAATAATTGGCTATGGGAGTTATTTAGTACCCATATTTTAATTATTTGTGCTTCTGTGACTTCCTTTTATCTTTATGTGTTTTCAGACTCACCACATTTAATTCCATCCTGCTTTTCCTTGAATCTTTTGATGTCATGCCAGTGATTGTGTTAGTGCTGTTTCACATAACTGAGCTGAGGGTGATATCTGACTGTTTTTATGTGATCATCTTAAATATCTCCAGCGACTGCTGAGGTAACAGGAAAATCACTTCCACAATGCTGTTTTCTGGGGTAAAAGTGAAAAGATATTCAAGAAATTGGTGTAATGCTACTAAAGAAGTGTTGTTGGATTTTGCATTTACTAATGATTAAAGGAATGAGGGATTTTTGCCAGGCTTCTGTATGTTTTCAAACATTTAATAAGAGATTGTGAATATTCCCTCCCAGGTGCCCATTTCCACAAGGGTTCTCTGCTCCCTTAATGCAGAAGGAAAACAGAAAATGTTTCCAGTAAGAATTAGTGGTTTTGTTCTCTGAGACAAGAAAACATAGCAGAGATCTGGGACTTTGGATAGGTTGTTAAATGGCAATTAAATTGGGGGTGATAAGACTTGTGGTATTATTTTACTTTGTTCATCACTAGGAGGGAGTTATAATCCCACCAGGTTCTGTGGAGATCTTTTACATCTAATGTGAAAAAGTTTAAGAAATTTGACTGGGTGTTTGCTGAGATTTATAAGTTCCAAAACTTCCAGTATCCTCTAGTCCTCAGTCAGCTGATGGAAAGGATGCAGAGAGTAAGAATTAGATATTCTACTTAACTAACAATAAAAGGAAAATAAAATATCTATTATACTTCTAACACCACCTCACACAACATGTTAATGAAGTTGAAGGTACAGAAACCAGTTATGGACTGAAAATAACTGTTTTCAGTGATAAGGAAATGATGGCCCATGATATTATAACTATCAGCTAAAACTCCCAATTTCTAGGAAACTGATACAGGTTACAGGACCATGTGATTGGCAGAGTTTATTTTATGTTTGAGATGAACTCAGAAAATCTGATACAGAGCAGTGCTGCCTTGAACAGCCTTGCCAGCTACCGTAGGCAGAAAGCTCAAGCTGCTGGCAGTGCTGCCATGAAACTCAAGACAAGCTGAACAAAGGGACCTACTTGTCTGCAGTGCCAGGGGAAGACTCAGAAGTCATGGCAGGAATACAAATTTTATGTGAGGAGACGGTAAGATGCACGTAGGTGGTGCAGGTGGCAGAATAACTCAAGAGTGACTCTGAGTGTAATAATGGGTGTTAAGGAAAAGCTGTGAGGATCCAAGGTTGCTGCAGGAAGATCCTTGAGCAGCAGCTGTGACAGCCAGAGATGAGCTTAAATAAGATGCTCTCACCTGCCAGTGAAAACCTTTCCCCTTGGACTCGGGAAGAAGTGATGACAGGAGAGGCAGAGATAACAGAGGAAATGAATGAATTTGTCCTGGAATTGTGAGACTCATTCTATCAAAGAAGGGGTAGAGTTGTCAGTAGTGTCAGTGCATTCAGGCTTAGATGAGCTTGGAGGTGCAATTCATAACATCTGTACCAATCTTCTCACTGGTTTTCTGAAATCTATTGTTCCTGACAATGGCACACAAAGTAATTATTTCTTTATGAATAAAGTTTCTCTGTAAAACACTGAAAAAATACAGTGTAGGCAACACTAGACCAATCCACCTCTGTCCTTGTCAGTGAGAAATCACCAGTAGCACAGCTCTTCCATGAAAAATTAATTCATTCTACTTTTAGCTATTATGAATGTGTTTCACCTATTGATCCCTGTTCAGATTTGTCATCACCTTTTGTCATTAGTTTATTTCTCATAACCACATAATAACCTTCCGGGAAAGGATAAAAAACAACTATTATTTTCTAATTACAATTCCAAGAATTGTAGTCGTGAATTGAGTGATTACTTGGATTTAGTTAGGTAAACTCTTCAGACTCTTTGTAATTTACTGGGTATAAATTCAGTTTCTTCACAAACTGGCCCCAATGTTTTGTACCCCAAGCTTTGGGCAGTACCTTCTGAGCAAGCATTTGAACGTGAGGTTTTTGTTTCAGCCCTCTCTTTCAGCCAAGCTTGTTGGGCTGCAGGGCACAGCATTCATATAGGAAGTATATAAAGAAAAAATATATAAAGTATGTAAAATATATAAAGAAAATAGGAAGAGATGGATGGATGAATAGCACTGGTTTTATTACAAGACATTGGAGGTAATTTAAATAGTAGTTGACTTCCAGAATATAATCTGTATATATTGGACAGCTTCTATTCTAAGTACATTCATTCGAAGTTAATACTAATGTATAAATTACACCTTAGCAAATGAAAAACCTCCACATCTTCTTTCAGTGATATAAGCGTGGGTTTATACACTTACCAATAAATAATTTTTGAGTATCTCTCAGCTGCCTGTCCTTCAGTTCTCAAGAATCCTCTTGAATCTCAAGTCTAAAAAAAGAGAAAAGCAGTTCTGCCTCAGTTGCTGTGGCTGTCAGGATAGTTCAGAACAGGCATATTTCACACTAAAATTAGAATTATTCAATGCTATTAGCTCCCACTTTGAAATGGAAGTAGGATACACTTTGCAAGTGATTACCTGCAGTAAAAAGTATTAATCCCAATTCAACTGAAGAGGGGGACAGAGTTCCGTTAGCCAAGCTCACAGAAAGGCGTCTCAAAGCCTCTGAGATGGTTCTAAGTATTTGTGAAAATCAAAGTCAGTCAAGCCCTAAGCAGAACAGCTTGGTCTCATCCTGCCAAGCACACATACGTGGAGGGTTTATGCAGATTAATGTGTCATTTCTGGAATCCATGTTCCATGGGTGCTATAATGCTTCTCTACTCAGCAAGCACTCTGCAGCTTTTAATCAAGCTTCCAATCAATTCAGCATTAGAAAAATGATGGGTTAACATCTGTGATTTTAAACTCCTTCCCCAAAAAATAAGCCGTGCTGTATAACATAGGTTCTAATCTGCTTCATCTTTATTGAAGGTGTTTGTTCAAGCCAGGAAGAGCTGTAATTAAGCTTCAGGAGACTCTGTTGTCTAATGAGTGGCTGGAACCAACCCCAGAACATTTTTAGTCTCTACAGAGACAGCGCTGGCCCTACACAAAGAAGCTGCATGTAGCTGCGTCCATTATTATTACAGGACATAAAATTAAAATTTTTCTCAGATTGTGTTGCTTGTCACTGCACCAAGAGTATTGAGAAAGATATATTCTATTTCCCATCTGGATTACTCTCATGCGTTTGATTTCTGGTCATTTATAATCCAAGATAAAATTTAATGTGTTGAATAAACATCCAGTAATATTAATACATTGGAGCTGACCATCACGAGCTACAGTCCAATATCTAGTACTGAACACCCAAAGCAGTGAAAGAAAGAACTGTATTTCACAATTTAGGTTCTAGTTTATGTTCCTTACTGCATTTTTCTTCTCTGGCTTTTTGAGAAATAGAATTTATTACCATAGAAGAATGGGATTCCTGCACGGTCAGCATCTTGTGAACTTCAGGAGAAGATCAGCTAACTCAAGATGACTTATGTTTTCCTCCTGCACTTCAGAGAATTTCAACTTTTTGTATATATCAGCTGGAAGTGAAAATGCTGAAAAACTCAAAGAGAGCAATAATTCCTGATTTTACCTTTAGCCAAGTCAATTACAGTGTGGAGGACAACCAACAACTTGAAAAGTGTAAGTTTTTAGAGGAGCTGGGGATCCAGAAGGTTTCTGTAACTTATCTGTAGATATGTCTCACAGTCACAGGCTTGATGAGGAAGCATTTAAGTCTGACATGTGTATTGGAAGATTTTTACTCGGGAAACTAATTAATGCTCACTGAATTTCTAAGGGAAACCTTTCTCCAAGTTATCTTTTTTAGCCCATTGTTATCAGAGGCAGAGAGTCTGTGCATACTGAAGTTAGTGAGACTTCCACCATGCATTAATATACAATTACTGCTGAATTATTATTTGGAGCAGAATTGAGAATAAGTGATAACAGCAACTATGATCATCCTAGTCTCCCCCTAAAGTCTTTTGCAGCCAGTCTGTCATCTCCAGGAAAGCTTTAAGCAGACAACATTTCTGCAGGTTCAGAAACATGACAGATGTTTTGTTTCTTGCATGCAGTCTCCTCTTCCCAAAGTTTAGAATATAGTCAGGAAAGGTATTTCTTATTGGAAACCTTGTCTAGAAGAGGTCCTTGAATTAGTTCTTACATCAAGGTCAGTAAGGATGACAGCATCATTTGTAAGAAACTTTTTAAGGAAGTTTGTGAGACCTTTACTGTTCATCAGGAAGTAACTAGATTACAGATGAAAATAGATCAAAAATTCTCACTTAATATGTCAGATTCCATCTTGGAAAAAGGCACTTTTTGAACATACTCTGGCTTTTCAAAGGTGAAAGATAACAGATTTTGATTACTTACCAATTTGTTACATTGTCTGCTCTAAAAAAGCACATGGTTATTAAAGAAATAAAAGCATTGAGAGATTAAAGCAGGTATTCTCATAGATTACATTTGATTTAGTTTTTTTTTTAATTCAAACAATGGTATTAATAATAAAAGAAGTCTGGAGAGTCATATATCTCCTCTAGGGTGTAATCTCAAAGATACCTCAAGTCCATCTAAAAACACAGCACTAGTGTGTGTAGTCAAGCATAAGTTTATACGATTAAGTCATTACCTGACTTAAAAGGTTTAAGGACCGTGGAAAATGACAGAATGTCACATTTCACAGACCCATGCTTTCAGATAATCTATGGACAGCAGCACACATCTTGGTGGCTCTTAATTGCTCATTTACTTTTCCCTTCAATTTACATGGACTAGTAAAAATAAATGGGTTTTCCTTAAAAAACACTCTGTGAGCGGATCCTTTTTTTCAGAATCTTGTTCTTTCTCTCAAGGTATTCTTATAACTTGTCATAGTGGAGAAACACAATTTAAAGACAAAATTAAATTTATTAGCAATTCAAGTCCATCTCATGCTTAGCTGAAGGAAGAAATATGGAGCAGACAGGTTGAGATTTTCCAACACTGAAAATTCAGATTGTGAAATGAGCTTTCCAGATGGTCACTACACATTTATTTTGGTCATTTGTATGTAATGACAATACCCATTTAATAGTGATGGTTCTGAAGCTAAAAAAAGAACATATTCATTTGCTGTATATAATCTAATCACCAAGACTGACATGATTTCAGACAAGCTGTTAAGAATATAAGAAATTTATCCCATAGATTCAAAATGAATGGTATTTCTGTGTGAATAAGAAAATATTGAAACTAAAGCAGGGAACAGTCTTGGGATGCGGAAGACTGGAACAGATTTATGCAAGATCACCTGTCAGGCCAGTGTAGAACCTCAAAGGTTTTTGGCTGCTCTTCACATGCTGCCAAGACCTTGTATTTGCCATACCTACTTGAGAGATCCGCGTTCACTGACAACCTAATCCACTCAGCTGAATTCAGTGAGTTCTAATTGATGATGTCCTGGGATCTAAATATAGCAAACTACTCTACAGCCAGTCAATTCAGATGGTACAAAATGTTTGTCATGTTCAAAGCATGGTACAGACAGCAAAGGCTACGAGGGACTCTTCTCCCAAACCAAAGTGTTGATGTTAATTCCACTTTGAGCCTTCTTCAGATCTTTGCTGTCTGGAGCAAAGAATCATAGAAGGTATTAGGTCAGAAGGTGCCTTAAAGGCCACCTCATTCCAAGCCCCTTGCCCTGGGCAGACACCTCCCACTAGGCCAGGTTGATGTGAATGGCCCCCACTCTGCTAAGAGATGCCATAAAAATTATTTATCTATAGAAACACCCCTATTTTCCTCAAAGATCTCTTTACTACGCGGACATTCATCAGGGCCATGCTTTCAATTCTCATTTATTGTGAGTCTTTTGAATGATGTCAGCCAGAAAATTATATATATGGATTCCTGAATTTAATACAAGCACTGAAATTCAAAATAAAGGGCATCATTTGGAAGCTAGTGAAAGATAAATGTAATTAGGTAAAATTATAACATAGGTCTTGATTCTCTTAAGCTCCTTATTTTAATAAATAAACAACAAACCAAATAAATAAATAAATAAATAAATATTTTTTTAGTTTATTTGGCTACCAAATATATTTATTTGCTTTTTAAAATATTATCTCTTGCTAATATGAAAATTAAAGGATATTTTTAGTCTAAAATTTTAAGACGACATGCAATAATTTAGCAATTGGGTTTAAATGAAAAATTACAACACACAAAGGGAGCTTATTTTCCTCTCCTCCAAACTAAAAGAAAACAGGAAAGTCAACACTGGCAGTGAAACTGTCCTGCAGTACTGAATCTTAATCCTTTTTCTGTTTCATTCTGCAGATCTTTTTTCACTCTGGATTGTGAGGGAAAGACAATTCAGATAAACCCCAGAATGATTTGCCATATTTAGTTTTCACACATTTTTTTCAATGCTTTAATTTCATGGACGTAACTGAAAAAACAAACTTTTTTTTTTTGGTAGATAAGAAAACTGAAAGGGCAGAAAACAGAATTATTTGCTCAAAGTCATACAAACTGATATTGATAGAGTCAGGGGTAAAATCCATGTCTCCTGGTTGTTATTCTGATGCAGCAGAGACTAGATTATGTTGTTTCATTTCTCCTTAGTGGACCTGCTGTTCTGCAGTCTGACCTCTGGAGCCAACACAGACACAACTGTGGCATTTTTTAATCTGAAGACTCTCAAGAGAGGAAGAAAATGTGACAGCAGGTATTAGAGAGAGTACAGGCAAACACACCACAAATAGAGACACAGGTTTTATGAGGAGTTATAGAAGCTATTTTAAGTAAATCTGGCTGAGTCATTACCTTCATTACTCACACAAAAAGGAGGATGTCCAAACTGAAAGAATTTGGGCAATGTACCTGTCTGGAGGAGGTTTGCCTTCAGATTTCCCACGTTATCTAACATAGATTTTATTTGTTGTAAACAGAGAAGACTGCAGAAGCCAAAGCAGAGGACTTTGACAATTTCAAACTAAAAATTCATTAGTTAGGTTAAAAAAAAAGTTAGCTGACCTTGAACACAGATGTAAACTAAAATAGTCTAGGAGCACACCAACAGTACGTTGTTCTAGCATCTGAGCAATGTGATGACTAAAGGTATAAAACCTGAAGATACCCACATGATAAAAAAGTGCCAAATAAAGAATAAGGTAAGTACAAGGTGGCCAAGCCATCTTGCCCAATACACATGAAGGAGAACTGGCAAAACTGAGAACAAGATTAGCAGTGACAGGAGCAGAGGATGTTTCCCTGCTCTGTCTGGGCAGACTGGAATAGGCAAGCGGTATGAAAAAACAGATATAGAAAGGAAAGACAAAATATCTACCACAAAAAAACAAACAAACAAAAAAAAAACAAAACAAAACAAAACAAAAAAACAAACCCAAACCAAAATGATAAAAATAAACTAAGAGGAAATGGTTTGATTGTGATCCAAAAGATTTCAGGCAACATATAACGTGAACAAAGATTTCTTGACCACATGAGCTTTTAAAAAAATCTGTTGAAGCTATGGTTGTTTGAAGTCCCAGCAATGAAATACAGTGTCATTCATAAAGACAGGTGATGTTTTAAGACCTGTCTTGCTGAGCTTTGGTGTTATAAATCCTTCTGATCGTTATTGCAAGTGTTCCCAGGCAGTCACTCCATGAGTATGACTCAGCATCAGATTCCCTGCTGAGTCAACCTAAAGGAAACTGCTTAACTGTCCCTACAGCTGGATCTCATAAATAATGTATTTCTCTTTTTTCTTTAAAACAAATAAAAGAGTTGCGGCAAGTGATTTTGTATATGTGTAGTTTATCATATAAAATTTCTAGAAGACTTCAAGTGATGGATAAGAAAGAGGTTCACAACAGTTTTATTAGTTGGGAACATGAATCTTGGTAGCAAAACTTGTATTTACTTCACCAAACTGTTCCTTGTTGTACAGGGACTGCACTTAACTGTACTGCCCTTAACTCTTTCTGGTTATTTCATGCTCTGAGTTACTGGTGTTAAAGATGCATCCTGCCCAAAGAGAGGAAGGAGTTCTGTTACAAAATCAGCAGTGACTAGTAAGTTACTAAAGAAATAAAGTACTAAACCAAGATTAAGGTTCATTTTTTTCTATGCATTTAGGTTTCTTTGTATGTATTTCTTTGTATGTTTCTTTCTATGTATTCCAAACAGTTTAAAATAATTTTACCTGTGGCACTGCTTCAAAGTTACCTGAAGCCAATTAAAATCTGCCCTTTTTACTTACACAGGCTCAGGTTCAATCTTTATACAGGAATGAACCCCTGCCATCTTACAAGAGAGGGCAAAAATTCTTGGACCATGAAAATGGATGAGCCTCCTGAGTTTTTACCTGGTGGAAAAGTATATTTTCTTTATTTAAAAATTCCAGTTTAATTGTTTCTTCTTTGTTCATTCTCCATGCAGACAAAACACACACTCATCACCTCTGCTTATCAGCTGGCAAAACTGTGTTTTCTTTTAGCACATTGATTATGGTCATAAAGTACCTTTATAAATATACATCAATGCAAGTGTTTACCAGCTGGTTTATGCACTGTTTTTTCACTGTCAAGATACCATTACTTTAACAATATCTGCGATCTATGCTTTATTTTTAAATGTATAATAAAAATCTGACAGTAACACATCACTGCAATGTAAAAAGCATCCATTTGTCTTTGGTTCATTGACCATCTTTAAATTTGACCAGGTAATTCAATCAGTAATATCTCTTTTTCCTATTTGAATCTTTGACTCCCTGTGCAATTTCTCCTTCTGTAGGTATCTGATTCAGATGTTAGATGAGTGTCAGTGATTTAGAAGCTCAATGACTTGATATACAAAGAAGACTAAAGGTTCCCTTTGAGTAACCAGCAGAATTTAAGGAAGTAGCTTAATAAATTGTTGTTAAAGTCCTGCTGAGAATCAGCAAACTTCCTGGAGAGACAATGCTGATCACATGAAATCTGAAGGGGGAAAAAAAAGAAATCCATCCATCCATCCATTCAAGAAAGGGACAAGTCACTGCAGTTTTTACCGTTACTGCCATTCTGACAGTATCTCCAGTGACGTGCAAGTGCACACCTTGATGGAAGCAGGTTATGGCTATGTGTTCTTTTTTATTAAATTTCTTTATGAGGGAATGATATTATGTACTGTATGCAGTGTTTCTGAGTATATAAAGGGAGAAAACATAATTTGTTTTCCTCGGAGAATAGGATTTATGTGCTGCAAATGCCTGATATGAAGGAATGGCTTTGTGAGGGATTACTGTCAATACTGCCTGTTTATGAATCAAAACCTATTCAGCAATCGTAAGCAGCTGGAAGCTGAACATCTGGGCCAAGAGTCAGCAGAAAATTCTGCTACCTCTAGATATTGTCTTTGTAGGGGATCAGTTTATCTAGGTTGAAATACGGGCCAGCTGTGAAAAGCCAAATGGAGAAATAAACTTCCCTCAACGGAGCAAGGGCAGCAAAGCCAGCATGAATGGAAGTAGAGAACCTGCTCCTCAGGAACTATTCCCTTCCCTTAAAGAGTATGCAGAGGTGGACAGGGAGAGAAGAACTTGCATGTCTTCTCCATGGGATACACCAGTGTCTTATGGGCATGAAGAAATGGAAAACAACCTCCTCAGGAAATGCACTGTAGCTGTGAGTTTTATCCTCCCCTAGTGCAGACTCAAACTGGGATTTTAGGAAAATTGCAGAGGAGATCCAGCTTTGCTTGCAAAAGCAGTATGTGACTGAGCAGGTTTGGGCAGAAGGTATTTTACCAATATACAAAGTAATTTCTTCCCTAATTTCTAATATGTATGCTAAGGAGTTCAAAGTTCTCTCCAGGCTGTACAGGGACCTGCCTCCTTTTCTCACTGTAAAAATGTGCAACAAAGTAATTTCAAGCTTTTCTGTTGAATTTTATGTGCATTCAATTAGACCTTTTAAAGAGTCTAATGAAATGAGGGCTTTTAAAGGGCGTATAACAGATCTTAGGCAGTAATTAATCCTTCCTTTCACTTTTAAAAAATGAATGTGACAAAAGGCTGCACTTTCAATGGCTGCTAAACACTGAGTAGGGAAGTAGGATGTCTCCAGGACCAGGAATAACTTCTAGAATCTGACCTGTTCTCCACTGTCACAAGCACGGTATGATCTCCTAAAACCAAGGTCTTGATTTTGGCAACACAGAACTTTGTTTGACAACCCTTAAACACTACAACTGACATTTTTGCATGCTAAATGTCCATGCTAGGCAAAAAATATTTTGGAAGATTTCAGCCAAGACAGCCCATCTTATCACTAATCGTTTGAAAGCTATGCTATCAAAGCATATTTCATCCTCAGGATATCAGGTAGAGAATAAAAAAGCACATGGATCTACACAGTGAAGGCAAATCTACCCACTGACCCCTCCTGAGGGCATGGCTGTTTCTCCACATAATGCAATTTTTATTTTCAGTTTACTTAGTGGAAAATGGCTCTAAGAAAAATATAGGAACAAAAGTCAACATAAATTTTAATGTTCCTTAGCGTTTGTGCACTCAGCTTTGCAACCTTATTTCAGGAAATTAATGGAATTGTTCTCTGGTGTGATTATTTATTTGTAATAAGGTTGTGCAAGAGTTTATAAATTGCAATGTTAGTAAACAAGACTTACATTCCCTGGCCGGGGAAAACAGGCTTTTATATTAAGAGCTAGTGTTGCAACATCTCATTGTTTCTTCATGTTCATGAAGTCATTTTTCTTTACAGCCACTACAACAGCAAATGGTTCTGTCATTAAGCTCTTCACAGAAATTTACTGTGATTTTATTGAAACAGAAAGGAGACAATGCTTTGAGACTTCAAAGGATTTCTTAATGCACTTCACTAATTTCGGCTTTATTTGAAAACTGTTCTTCAATATAAACGCAGCTTCCCCTGCCTGAAATAATTCCTGTTATTGCCACCTCTCTATCTCCAGCCATAGAATGGGTCTGCTGGCCTGTCAGATTTAATCTCTAAAAAGCAGCGAAGTTATCAAAATCTGTCAAAAAATATATGTGCATTAATATCTGATTTAGCCCACGAAGACAAGGAATGGAGTGTGAAGAGTATGGCTGAACAGTCTAATGAAATTTTAATGGAGCTTCAGTTCTATTTATTGGATCTGTATTTGTCACAAAGTTTACTTCTTTTGTTATTTCAAAAATTGTCAGAGTTTAACAGAATTCTGACCATACTATCATACTACCCAGAGCAATTCAACTGCATAGGCCACAGCCTCTGCAATTTTGCCTCTCTCCAAGGGAAAGAAAAAGAAAAAAACCTGCCACATAATATGTGATGAGAGGAAAAACACAAAATAGAATTGTATATACTACTAATACTGGAATTTCATGTTCTGGAAAGACACTGGGATGACCACAGTAAAGGAAAAAAAACAGGTTAGTGTGGTCAATCCATTTTTGTTAGCATGACTTATTTCCAGTTGTGTTTCTATTACATAGAAAGTTCTGAGCCATGGCTCATTATTTTATCCCTGGATATTTCTGCTTCAAGTAACTTCTTGTCTAAATTCATGAAGAGCTCACAGGAAAGGTAATAGAAATGGGAAACAGAAGGCACAGAATAACAACTAATGATCAAAAGGGTCTAGATTAGGTTCTGAACCAGACCACAGGAGGAAAACATTCCTCTACCAAAAACCCAATGTGGTTTGGTGTCTTGAATAAGATAGACAAGATCAACATCAGTGCCCACACTGAATCACTAAAACTTGCTCTATAAATATGCTTTTTTTAAAACTAGAGCCTAAATATTTACCTGCTTTGTTTCATGTTTTACAGCATCTTTACAATAAAATAGTACTTCTTCACTATACTCTCACAGATAAAGGGCAGAAAGACTGGGATCTTGCAATATTTCGTGTCAGTACAGAATTAAACACGTTTTTATATTGACACAAATTCTTGAAATTGAAAATTCGGCTGTCATATTTTTCTGAAAGCAGGCAAAAGAACAAAATCTGCAGATTTCCTAACATCTTGACACTTACATCTACCTAGAAATATGAATATTGAAATATTACAATGCTTCTGGATCTAATCCTCATTTGGAGAACTTTTTAAAATGTTTCTAAATGTCTTTCCAAACTCTGTGATAGAAATTTGCACACAGAGTCACATCCTTTGTATTTCAGGTCCTTCTGCCATCTTCTGATCTTAGTTTAGTGAAAAGGAAAAAATGATAATGAAAGATTATTTGGATGCTTTGTTCTTACAACTTCTATCTGTACTCCACTTTGCTTTTATTTGATTTATTCTATCCTATAAAGGGAAACAATTTCAAAGAAGAAAAAAACTCCAAAACCCACATAACCAACCAAAAAAAAAGGGTTTGAAAGAACCGAGATTCTAAAGAATCTATTCCAAGTGAGCAGAATTTTAAAGAAGAAATGTTGTGTTGTCAGATGGAAAGGAGAGGAGAGATTCAGATGACTCTTCACAGAAAGGGGTTGGATTAGAACATTGTAACTGTAGGTAAAAAAAAAACCTCCATACAGTAGTTCAATAATCAATGTCAAAAATAGCAATTAAATAGAGAACAATGACAATGGTTAAAGAAAGTTTTAGTGACAAAAATTTTACCAGACTTGCCTTTTGTTGCTGAATCTGGAGAGTTGCATCAGGTTTCCCAAAAGGTTCTTCTGCTGGCACTCCTTGAAATATGAATCAGTAGCTTCCATGTCTATAGGATGATTATGACTGTTGGGAGAAGGAGGAAAAATTGTTCCTACCCCAACCACAAGTGTGTATGATTTTCATCCATGTCTGGAGGAATCTGGGGGGCTTTTTACTAATGATAATAGTACATCCAGATGGGACAGGCCAGACTTCCTAACAGAATTTATTTTGTGAGAATAGGAATTTTGATCCAACAAATAGCTGAGTTGTAGGACCTCTAAAATAGCTTGACTTCTAGTGAGAGTGCTTCCCTCACCTTTGTGGCCCTGGCCTCAGCTTGGTAGCCCACTTCTGACACTGCTAAGTACAAGGAACAAAGCACAGATTGGTGTGCTTGCAGTTTCATTTCCTCTTAGGCAGTCTCAGAAATAACACATGAAAACATGTGTAGAGCTTTCAGGAAATCCTAATATAAAAAATTGTTACATGAAAAATAATAGGTTTGAGGGGAGCTGAGGTTTGCTCTGCTCTGGCTTTGCCTTCTTCACACAACTGGGTTGGGAAGCAAATAACCCAAGATTGGCCAATTCTAACCAACCCTCTCACAAATCACCCTGTAGAGATTCATTAGAGCAGCTATAAGGGAGAGGGACTGAGTGACTTCTCTTAAACCTCAAAAGCAAGATATTCCAAGCTTTTATAAAATGAGAATTGCCTTTCTGTGTCAGAACAATCAGGGTTCCATCCCTCCTGCCTGAAATCAGAGGAGTTCAAGGAGATGCAGTTATTTTGGCAGGATTTATGTATTCAGCACAGACATATGTCTGAAAAAGACTTTTCCAAACTGACTTTGGACATTCTCCAAAGCCAGCTCCAGCAGAGATCAAGATCTGACAGAGCCCAGAGCTTGTGTCTCAGAGACAATTGTTATAAAAGCACAGGGTTAAATAGCTAAGGTGTGTGCTCATGATCAGTGTCCTTTTTGCTTTCACCAAGCCAGCTGCCTCAGTCCTTGGGCAGAGAGCCCTCATTCCTAGACAACACCAAAACTGGACAAGAAACTGAGTGGGATTCTTTCTTGGCTAAGGATGAGTGCTGATAGGGTGTCAGGAATTTGGAAGACAGGAAAAACGTTTCTTCAGCACTACCTGTCTTTCAGGCAGTATTGGGTCTCAGGATACCAGCAACCTACTTATGACTCCTTGCTAGGGATTCTGCAAAGCAGGAGGAGACAAAAATCCTCTCAGTAAAAGTTTTTAGGTGACCACAAACTGCTAAACACAAGACACTGGGAGGGGACACAGCCAGGACAGGTGACCACAACTGACTTAAGGGACATCCCAAACCATAGGGCCTCATGCTCAGCATACAAAGCCAGGAGAATAAGAAGGAAAGAGGCACATTAAGAGTGATAGTTGAACACCTGCCTGCCCTGAATTAGGGAATTAATTCCTTGCTTTGCTTTACTTTGCTTTGCTTTGCTTGTATGCACGACTTTTGCTTTATCTATCAAACTGTCTTCATCTCAACCCCTGAGTTTTCTCACTTTTCTGATTCTTTCCTCCATCCTGCTGTGGGAGAGTGATTGAGTGGCTGCGTGGGGCTTACTTTTCCAGCTGAGGTTAGACCACGACACCCCTATAGATATTATTTTATTATGGTGATATGTTTTAATAGTCCAGACAACAGAAGCAAGAAAAGCTTTCTTGGTGCTATAAATTGAACAGATTAGCTGTAATGTTATATTTAGTATCGCACAAAATAGATGTGCTGGCTGCTTCACTCAGACAAGGAACATTTTCTCTTTCTGTTTAGTGGGCAACAAATCATCAGCCTAGAGCTGTGCTTTGTGTTCTTAAAATCCTAATTTAATTTCTTTTTGTTCTTAACTTTCTCTCTTTTTGTGGACTCCTTGTTGCAGACATCACACATACTCTTGTGATGAGTTAACCATGATTAAGGACCAAATTCCCACCCAGCTTCTCCTGCAAAAGCTAATCATCAAGATAGGGGTGAGAATAGGACGAGAAAGCTCATGAGTTGAGATAAACAGGGGTGCATCACTTTACTTACAGTCATTGCCAAAACAGGTGCAACTTTGAGAAAGTTATCAGCATTTGAGTGCTCTGCCCAGGGAGGTGGCTCAGTCATTGCCCTGGAGGCATTTAAAAATGTGTAAATGTGGCACTTGTGAACATGGTTTAGTGATGGGCTTGGTCCTGTTAGGTTAACCTTGGACATAAAGATCTTAAAGATTTTTTCCAACCCAAAGGATTCTGTGATTCAAATTTGTTGCAAATTAAATTGGGTTTGGATAGTGAGGAAAAAAAAAAGCTACTACCTTATCTCTCCCAAGTGTAACTTCACTCTCTTGTTCCTTGCCTGATAGTAAATGATATGTATTCAGTAACTTTATTGAGTCTTTGAAATCATAGAATCATAGGGTAGTTTGGTTTGGAAGAGACCTTAAGGAGCACCTAGTTCTAACCCCCTGCCATGGGCAGGGACATTTTCCTCTAGGCCAGCTCACTCAATAACCCCATCCAGCCTGGTCCTGATCACTTGCAGGGATATTCTGTGGGGATGTCAGGGAGGTTCCACAGGGACGTCAGGGATGTGACAACATCACCTGGGATCCTATGGAAGTGTCTGAGGCATGAACAGCCGTGTTCGGGCAGCAGGGAACTGCAAGGATGCCTGAGGCAGAGAGGCCACGTGCTGCCCGGTGCTGTTAGATCCCTCTCCAGTCCTTCTGGAAAAGCTGGGAATGCACCCTCTCCTTCCAAACCTTCCCAGGAGTGCAGGCTGCAGCTGCCCAGGGCTGTGCAAGGAAGAGCTGGAGGAGGAGATGTGGGAAAAGTCCTGATTTGGGGTGGTTGTCATGGTGAGGCTGCCCCAGGTCAGAGGAGGGACCTCCGGCCCTCAGCGGGGCTGTGACCTGCAGGTGCCACCTGTGGACGGGGACATCTGAGGGATGCTGACACTGGGGATATCTGAGGGATGCTGACACTGGGGACCTTACCCCGGGGGCAGAGGTGGCCCAAAGAGGTGTCCCTGAAGGGCTGCAGCCCTAAGGGGACTGAGCCAGGCCAGGTGAGGGATGCAGAGCTGCTGGAGCAGGATGGGCCAAGGAGCAATGGTGGAAACAGGTAAGAGCATGGGGGATGGAAAACAAAACTGTTTGGGGTTCTTTTGAGGTTTGTTTGAGGGGTTTGGGGGGTTTGTTTTGTTGCGGGATTTTTTTGTTTGGTTGGTTCTTTCTGAGGGGCTTTTCGGTTTTAGATCTTAGTGGTTTGGTGTTGGCCTTTATTTTGTTTGTTTGTTTGGATCGGTTTACTTGGGTTTGTTGGGGGTTGGTTGGTTTCTGGTATTTTTTCTTTGTTTTGATTTGTTTTGGGTTCTTTTGACCTTGTTTTGGGGATTTTCTTAGTTTTTGTTGGTTTTTTTTAATGAGTTGGCATTGTTGCTCCCACTGACCAATTCAGAAATTTGCCTGTGTTGTAAAAGTGGAGCTGCTATCCTTGTGCTTCTTCAGCTGTGCCTTAAGTTATAATTTCAGATTTGTTAGTGGAACCCTGCGAATTGTTGGATGTCACAAGGGCTAGCCTGTGTGTTCCTGCCTGATTTAGGGTCTTTGCTATTACACAAAGTGGGGGAAAAAAATGCTGTAATTTTGGTTATGAGGTCTGACTTAACATTTGAGATGCCGTTCTGCTTTGGGTAATTTGATTTTCCAGTCTGGCATGGTAATTTGAGATTAAAACTGAATTAGTGCTGGGTTTTTAAAACTGGGAAAAATCATTGCTAGACTGTTAAATTTAACATCCTGAAGCCTTATGCTTCAAACTTTCTTATTGATTAGCCTGCATTACTTTATTATTTTTTCCTACAAGTCCTTTTATACCTTATTAAGTGAATTATCTTCCAGGTGGGAAACTAGACTGTCTGGGATATAACATAGCTCCAGGTTGTCATTCTGATCAGTGCAAAATTAATTTATAATATACACTGGATGGAAAAGGCTCAAAGAGGTTTATGCTAACCTGGTTTACTTCCATATACTGAAATTATGAGAATAGGAAGGAAAGCATGAATTCCCTAGAATGAACTGAAATTATTAGAAGTATTGGAGTTTGAATGTACGCTTTCATTTCAAAAATAAACTTTGTTGTTAAATAATTCTTAATAATCCTTCTTCTTGTAAAGAAGGGACAGTTAAATTTAAAAAAAAAAAAAAAAAGGGTAATGCAAAGACAAACCACAGCATTGTAGCAGTGTTTGTCCACCCTATCTGGAACTTGCTTGAGTGCTTGAGATTCAGCCTCAGCTCTTAAAAAAGTAAGAGAAGAGCAAAGATGATACCAATAGAGCAGCAAAATATTTGAAGAATTTATCTGATGCACTGCACAGTGAGTAGAAAAGTTTGATCTTGCATTCAGGTTTGTGTCTGAAGTGTCACTTTAGCAACCATAAATACAAAATAAAAAACCTAAGAATGTTGAGCTGCAAGGGCTTACTCTTCCTGGTATTCAGTGTAAGCAGTTGGCATTACTTCTTGTCATCAGTCATCCTTTTGGTGGGCTAAGTGTGCCTAACAAATTAGTTGCTTGTTGCTTATTTGGCTGATGTTTTGCTGCTGTGTCAGACTCTATTTGGCTGATAAAACTGCAGTCTTTTTCCAGGTACTGTGGCTTTCTGGATGGTGCTATTAATAGAATGTTCTTTTTGTTATTTGCAGTTCTCATAATTGCCTTAAGCTCACAGCCTGAGTTAATTCACCTTGTTTGGGTTTTATGTTGTCTGGCTGAAACATCTTGCATATGGAATTTGTGTTTCAGAAAAGCACAGACCAAGTTATTGCTACCTAGAGAAGACCAGCATCTTAATCTCTTAAAATGTGATAGAAAGTGAGGTATAGACCATGCACTCAGAGGTGTGAAATCTAAAGAGACAAGATGGGACATGAGCACTCAGAGCAGAACTGATGGGAGTGAGAATAGCACAAAAACAGTACAATTACTGACCTTTGTGTGAGAGGAGAAAGTGAATGAAAGCTGCATCTGGAAACTGTGTAAACAATAAATCTAAAAAATAGGGGCTGTATATGTTGGATACTTGAATGTATATGCATGGACATGGCAGATAGATGAACATCTATCATCTCACATAGTGAGATGTCCTAAAGAATATAGTTTTCTTGGTATACATTTAGCACCAAGAATTACTAAATCATGTTTTAGTCATGAAATGACAAATGCACTCAAGGAATAGGCTTTTGCTGATGTAGGTATCAGCAAAGGGTTTCGTTTTTCTCACATTCTGTGAATGCAGAAAGTTTTACAATGCTGTGACAGACTTTAGTGTTTGAAAGCTTGTATGCATTCCCATTAAAAGTAATCTGCTAGCATGAAGTCTTTATGAGAGTCTTTTTTCCAGAGGGGAAAATGGAAATTGTTTGGGATTTATTGAAACATTATGGTAGGGGCAGTAGAGGTGACTGTTAAGTATCCCTTTTCATACTATAAGCCTAACACTCAGAAACAAATTCAAAACAAAAGTTGAAATATTTTGCTTTTGGAAGTTTGAAATGGTTCACTCTAATGTGTTTAAATGTCACCTGGTTGGATTTTAAAAGAAACTTTTGCTGAGTTTAGCACTGATTTGGAAAGTCCATGTTTATTAGCGGAGCTTTGTGACAAAAAGTGATTCACTCATGTCTTTTTTTTTTCCTTCAAGCCAGCTTTACCTGAAAGTTTCTTGATGTTGGATCAGGTGCATGGATCCTTTTTAGAGAGCTGACAGAATAAATGTAAACTGTGAGAACATCTGACAGCTGCATTTCAACTGCAGTGTGGTGGAAGATGTGTGAGTGAAACAGAACAAGGCAGGACAACCCCCAGAGCCTGAATTCAAGACAATGTAAAAGACATGAGCAAAGTGAAATGATATATAATTCTGTTACCAGAATATTTACTGCTGCTGATGTGTGACCCTTGCTCATAGATAGTGTCTGCAGAAGTGAGTTGGGTTTGGGTGAGGTTTGTTTGTTTTGTTGTGGGATTTTTTTTTTCAGTACAGGGGAATGAGAATAGAGAGAAAATGCATCCAGCCTGCATGATTCTATAGCCTTGAATTTCCCTTTAAAAACAAACCAGAACAACTCCCTAAACCAACTTGAAGTGTCTTCTGACTTTCCTTTTATTAAAGAAAAACCCCAGCTGTAACCATGTACAATTTATAGACTTTTTAAAATTGCAGCTCAAGCTTTATGAAATGGATTTGCATTTGTAAATACCATTATTAAGAATTTAAGCAGCTCAGACAATAATTATTTTAAGTATTAAAGATGCCCTCGTGTTAAAACAAAATATGTCTATACCTGACTTCTATTTACTTGACTTTAAAGTGAGATTTACAATGTGTATAAGACCTTATTCAGTTGAGTGGGAAATTCCTGTGTATCTAAAATGAGCTTCATGACATCACAACAAATGAGTAGAAGTGGAGATAGAGCAATATAGTTTCTTCAGTAAGAAACAAAAGACAGTGTGTTAATTACTGAAAATACAAACAAGCATCAAATTGTACAATGTTCATATGTCTCAAAAAAACCCCAAACAAATCAAAAAAACCCCAAAGACACTCAGGTGCTTCCCAGAAGTAGAAATTTAAGTAATCTCGTTGTTGTAGCTGACTGATACTCCTCTTTCAGAGTAGAAAATATTAATTGTCTTGCCCATCTCTTGAATACTTGTTAAATAGCTACAGGGAGGTGGCAGCGTAACATGTTAGAGAACACATTGGTTGAGAGTAGCTTCCACAACTTTTGTTAAAACTGGATCACAGTGCAGCCAAGAATGCAAGAATCATGGTGTCACAGAAGTACCAGAAAGCAGGAAAATTATTCTGTGGTATTGGAGTTAAAGTTTCCATTTCTGAGGGTGACAGTTTGCTCTCTGGCATCTGTTCAGTGTCATCTCCAGGCTGTCTAAGAACTGTTAAATGCTCTGAGGGAGGAACAGATGAGATTTGAAACCTGTAACATTTTCTTCTGGGGGGAGATGTATGGACCAAAGAGAAGAGCAGAACTGCTGAGGTTGGTATAGAAGCCTCTTGAGGTTGTGTGTCTCCACCCTCCTGCTCAGTGAAAGGGCTTGCTCAGGGCCACGAGAAGCTGAACTTTGAGTATCTCAAAGGATAAAGACTCCACAAAGTCTCTGGGAAAACACGTTCCAGTCACTCTCAGTACAGTGTGTGTGTGGCATTTTTCTCATGTTTGAACTTTCAACCAGGTCTGCCATTGAGACATAGGGAAATGGTATCCTGCATTGACATTAAAAGCCAAAATTTTTCCTTATGACATACTCAGAAATGTCTCTTCTTTCCTCTTGTACATCATGGTACATTCAGAGATGAGCTAACTGTACTGTGCATGTATCAGAGAGATTGTCCATTTGTCACAGCGCACAAGGCAACTGAGCAATTAGTCAAGATATGAGTCAGGCATTTCTCATTACTACATTAACCAATTGTTACAGCTGGGCTGAACTTTTCAGCCAAAAATGCTAAGCAGAAAGCTACAAATTCAAATTGATGAAGAAATAACACAACTTCCATGTCAGCGTTGACAAGTACTTTCCATTAGAAAATGTGACCTTAAGAAAATCTGAGATAAATTGGAGTATTTAATTTAATCTCATCTTGACGGCAAGGTTTTCATCTTTATTAATTGAACTTTTTAATGACACAAAACCTCTGTCTTGGTTGTCAGACTTTTCCAGTAAATGCTAGTACAACAGAAGAATCATTTTTGCACTACTTGAACTTTTCTTTACTTTCATTGTAAAATATGTATCTTATTTGCCTTACAATCCTATTATAATACTGATAATTTTGATGAATCACTTGATATTTTGGACAAATTGGTCACCATTTGATATTTTGGACAAATTAGTCACATTATTGACCAATTCTGTGGCAATGGCTGTTGATCTCCACGTCCACAAGGGATGAAAAGGTCTGTGATGACTTCTGGGGGGGAAAAAAAGAGCATTAACAATATGTTGCTAACTTATGAATAACAATTTAGATAATAGAGATACTAAAATTTCTGTGCAAAAATTATTTTGTTTATTTATATTTTTGTAGGTACTTGCTGAGACAACAGCCAGAGCTAAGGATCAGGAAGTTGAGACACTCAGCAGTGACTGCAGAGTAAACCAAGCTGTCAAAACTAGTGATTGTTTGCTTGTGAATAAAGCAAAAATCTAGGAGTGAAGCTGGGCTTTGGAAGGTAAGTTAATTAAATGCTGCTAAAAGGGAAACTAACGCTCTTTTGTTTCTAGATTTGTATCATTGCTTCCCCAAATGACTGTGGTCATTAGGAATAAATACCTGGTGTTAACCCTCGGCACCAAGGTTATGTAAGGGGTCTTAGTTGAAGTGCCTTATAATAAACCACTCTTTGATGCACAGAAAACAAAAATACAGGGCTCTGATTCTCGACTTGTGTTATGCAGAGTCATTGTATTTCACAGGAAAAGCCCAGAAACATAAATGTGACGTGAATTTTGTGCCTGACTAGTTGATTAAAAGGATGCTTTAGTGGCTGCTGCACACTTTATGCATTCTTATTATCCTGCAATTGCACGATGAGATCTGTATCTAAATCCAATCTTTTTCCAACATCAGCAGCAAGTTTAGAATCATGGGAAAATTATTAGAGACAGTTTAGCTACTGGGGATAGACTAAGTGCTGTTAGTGCTGGCACTGCTGTGCTGTTCACTGTGGCCTGACACTGCTCCACAGCTTTTCTGCATCAAAAAGAGGAAGGAAGACCTATGGCTCTATTGGATGTTGGGATCACTTAACAGCCCATGAGCAAAGCATGCTTTTGTGGCCAGTGCTGAGTTGTCTGTTTGTGCATCTAGGCTGTCACCATCTCCTGAAGTAGCTTTTAAAAGCCATTTCTTGGCTGCACTTGAAGCACAACTTCAAATGTGCTTTCACTGTACTGGGAGTCTATGTCTGGAGGGTGCAGCTGGTGAATTTCTGTTCAATAAGCACAGCCCTTATCCTTCATATTTAAATGGAATGCCCCCCACTATGCAATGAAACAAGAACACTTAAATGGCCAGGAAATTTCCCTGGAAAAGTGTCTACCTGATAATGTAGCTGGAGTACAAGGACCCCATTGTGGTTTCACCCAGCAGGCAGCTAAGCACAGCACAGCTGCTCACTCACTCCCCCACAGTGGGAGGAGAATGGGAGAAAGGTAAAACTGAGTGTTGTGATAAAAACAATTTAATAGGACAGAAAGGAAAGGGAAAATAATGGTAAAAGAACATAGAAAACAAATGATAGGATCACAAAACTAGTGATAGGACGAGGGGTAATGGCTTTAAATGGAAAAAGGTAGATTTAGGCTAGATCTTAGGAAGAATTTTTTTCCCTATTGAGCTGCCCCATCCCTGGAAGTGTTTAAGTGTTCAAGGCTAGGCTGGATGGGGCTCTGAGCAGCCTGGTGTAGTGAAGAGTGTCCCTGCCCATGGCAGAGGGTTGGAACTTGATGATCTTTAAGGTCCCTTGCAACCCAAACCATTCTGTGATGCACAAGGCACTGGCCCCACACCCACTGACTGATGCCCAGCCACACCCAGCCAGCTTTACACATCTCCTCCATCACCTGTCCATGTAGTTCAGTCCTGTTTTAGCTATTTGTGGATTAGCCAAAAAACTGCAATTACCAGAATTCCTGAACAAATGGAATCAATTTGTTTACCCTGTCTTGGCTACCTTAGTTTCCTGATAAATTTTTGTGACTCAAACCTCATCCTTTCCTTGGGTCTTGGCTCACTGGCAAAATACTGCACTTCAATGTAGGCTAAAAATAAATTTTATAGTCCCTATTACTAAGTGGAAATTTCACCACACAAGGTATTTCTCTTGCATGAGTTGCTACAGATATTTTTAAGCAACCTGGACCTGATCTTCACATTCTGTCTGTATGGGCATCCCCTGTTTAGGGTCTCTTGTTCAGCAACTCCTGATATCTGATAGATCCATAGCCACTCCACTTCTTGATACCCAAAACTTGCCATTTGATAATAAAATCAGCAAGTTTCCTATGAAATGCCTGTCCCTGAGATACAGCCCCTGAGACAGCTGAATAAAAGCTGCTTTCACAAGGAGGCACAAGAAAACCTTTAGAAAGATGCTGTAAATTACATGTTCACAGAGGGGGCTCCTGTTAAATCTCCATTAAAATTAGCTTAAGCCCCAAAGCATGTAATTTTAATCTTCTCAAAGTCCTGCCATCTCTTTTTAATATTTATAAATGGGTAACAGGAATACTCAATCATTTTTTAATCTAGTTAAAGCTAACAATATCTTTTGGTAAAGAGTTCCACAACCGAGATTCTATTGCAAACTATTTGCTTTTAATCAATTCCAAAATTGCCCTTATGAGACCTTTTTTGTTTGCAAAAGGTTTTGGCTTAAAGATGAACTTGGAGCAAAGTCTGACATGAGAAAAAAATGAGCAAGTGGAGTTCTGGATCAAGATCTGGAGCACTGCAGCTACCCTTTTTTGCATCAACATTTGGTCATTTTGAATGCCTATTTCAGCTCATGTTCTCAGTCTCTCTTAGCTCATTCATCACCAAGAAATATCTTTCAAGGGCCAAAAAAAAATAAGTGTGGGGGAAATGATAGAAGGGAACTTATGTATGGGCAAGAGTGGAGAGGGGTTAAAAGCTATCCACCCACTTCTTGCTGTGAAGAGGAAAGGTCAAATAGAAGAATATATCTTACTTTGCCTGTTTATACCTGTCTTGTTCCTCAGGGTGTTGTTATCTTGCAATGCTGTCACCTCTGTGCTACAAAAGGAATAGGTAAGTGCAGTTAATGTGCTAAATCCAGCCAAAGTGCGTGAAAGAAGCTGCATTTTCAATAGCGTCAAGAGACTTTGAGAAGAACTACTTTATTTCATTAAGTCTTGTGTAGGGCTGCAGAAGGGAGGCAGAGCAGTAGAGGCAGTGTATCCTTTTATTGTGGCACTGTGGAACATAATTCTGCAGAGGAAGAACAGTGTGAACAAAGACCACTGAGGCAGCAATGGCAGTGGGTGCCCTTTTCGTTAGACCATGGTTATGCCTGATTAAGGGTTAGACTTCCATTAATGCTAAATATGCTTTTAAGATTTATAGAATATAAAGAACACAATTAGATGCTGCAGTGCTTGCACTGCTGTGAAAATTAGTTCTCTCTTCAGATAGCATTTCAATGGGGACATTCCTGAGGATGTTGCGTGGATGTGATACCTCTCTTTCTGGTATTGCATTGTGGCATGCTTGTATTTGAATGCGTATATTTAATTTTTAAATGTAAAACTAAGCCTTTGCCTGTAGTTCTGTGTATCTGTGTTTCTCAGAGGCCACTTTTTATTGACTCTTCGGATAACTTTTCATATCCCATAGATTATGTTCCCTAAATAGGCAGTTAATTGAACTTGCTTGCTTGAGTTCCTGACCAAAATGTTCCAGTGTGTGGAGGTCTGGAGGAAGGATGTCACTGAAGGATAGGTGCATGTGTATAGGTAGATATATAAAATACCCACATATGTGTAAGAATAGTGTAAATTCCTTAGGTATCCTAGAATGCCATCCCCATTGGAAATGAAGTCATGACATAGTTCCTGGATGGTTGCATAAAGTCTGCTTCTTCAAACATGAGAGGATGATAGAAACTTTCAGCTGCATAAGTGACAGCTGTGGGTGTAAATCATGACTTTTAAGCTTAGGTTTTCCTTTGCCTAAGTTTGCATATTATGCCCTCTTGTATCTAAGTAGCTTAGAGTTCAAGCAACAAAACTGCCTTGTATAGCTGTTGTCTTCTCTTTCCTTATGGTACAACATGATGGAAATGGAATGTCATGATACAGGTTTAATGATAGGCACTTGTACCTGGAGCAAAGGGTGGTAAGAACTCAGTGATTATTGGATATCTACAGGCTGTTTTGGGTTCAACATGGGATGTTCTGGTTGATTTAAGTCAACATGGGACCACTAGCTAAAAATTGTAAGGTGCTTTAGCCTTGCAGAGTGAGTGGAACAGCGATTGCAGCTGACAAATAAAAAAAAATCTGTCAATCAAAATGGTTAAAACACTGAGAGATTCCCCTCAAGTTATGCAAAATAGAAGAAGAGAGATAAAGCTTTACAAACTACCACTACTTACACAGAAATTGCCAATTATCAGAGGATGTCCCTGTGTGCATTTTTAACAAGTGTCATCAACAACCCAGCAGAAAGACTTCCAGTCCTTCACGCCTGGTGCACTTTGTACAAACATTCAGCCATTTCCCAGGAAAGGGTCCTAATTCCCTGCAACCTCACTTTTGTTCAGTGTTCAAGATTTTTTGCAAATCTTTTGTCGATTCCCCTCTACTGATTTGATTGGTTCCATCCTTCCAAGGGTTACCCTTTTATTTTGCTTCTGCATTTATTTGGCAAATTATATTCGTTCTTACCATATTAATCCTGTCACTGATTAACTCTTTTTCTCAAATAGCATTCAAGCATACTGTAGCATGGTATAATGCTGTCATATCTGCATTTTCCTGGAGTATGTATCCTATTTATTTTATTTTAAATAGCCAAACTACTCCATTATATGATGAGAGACTTTTGCATTTTTCTGCATTTTACATTGTCAAGGAAAATAAAACCAAAAGAAAAATAACGTGGTTTGCTTTAATCCTGTGTTTTCTGCACTTTACAGTTATTTCTGTAAAAAAACAGTGAAATAATAGTAATCCTGTTCCCATGAAAGAATCCAGTTTAGGAAAGACCAAAGTTGCACAGAAATAGTTGTTCTTCTAACCTTTCAAGACAAGTTTACTTAACTCTAACGTAAGCAGAATATGTGATTATGATGGGTAATTTGAGAAGTAGGTAAATAGATTGCAGTATGAGAGGAAGAGGTGGAAGCAATTTTAAATTAGTACCTCTGAGTTCTGGAAATTAGTTACTCAATTATATTCTATTACTGGTTGTGGCACAAACTGTTCATTAAACATTATAAAGTGTAAAGGCTTCGGTCATTATCCAGGTGTTTTCCAAACTCAGGGTTTATAATGAATTTGCTTGCTGGTTTTTTGGGGTCAAATCTAAATACTCTCCAGGATATTTTCAATTTATCTTTGAATTTTAATGTTGAGTTAATAGGACCTATTTTAAGATTTTGAGCAGATTTCATATCTGGCTTGTTCCCGGTTTCGGGTTTTTAAAGGATTACCTTAAGCAACAAGAGCTGAATGAAGAGAACATATGCATACATGTTTGTATATATATATATATATACATATAGTATCTCCTATTCTTTTTTTGTGTCACAACAAGAAAATTTGCAATGGATCCAGTTTTTGAATCCTGTTTCCAAAACTTTACACTTGGAATTAGATGGATTGGTCCCTGTTCCCCACCTCTCCACTCTTGCTACCACAGTTTGTAGACCTAGAAAACAGCATTTGAAGTTAACTTTATCTTGCTGTCAGCCAGGTAACAATAACCCTTCTGAGAGAGAATATAAGAAGCTCTTTTTCCCTTCAGTGTAGGAGAGGGGATGTGTGGACTTCTAAAGGGAGACAGCTGGAGTGTGGAAGAATTTCCCTGTGATACAGGATGAGTCTCTTCCCCTTAAACTATCAGTTGCTTTGTTTGCTTGCCTTGAATGCCAAAAGGGAGGACACAAAACTGATGCAGAACTGCAGAGGTGTTAGCACAAGACACTTTAAACTAAGTAAATAGCAATCCTAAGCATTTGCTTGCTGCTTCTGCTAGAAAAACCCATCACCCACATCTAATTAGTGATGTTGACCTTGGTTCTGCAACACCACCTAAAAACTTCCAGTTGACAGCTGAAAAATACAAGACTGGAATGTTTGAGAAATAATTTTTATTGAAACAAATAACATTTCTAAGGTATTAAATCTTTCCATTTTACTTGTATTTTCTTCTGTGTAGCCCGGACTCTGTGTGACTTTAGATATCTTCTCTTCAGCCTTTCATGGCATATGCCTCCGATAAAGTTGGTATGAAGAGGTTTTTTAAAAGCTGGCTTTAATTTACTGAGGCTGCATTGCCCAGATCAATATTACTGAGTTTGGAAAGTCTATCCTGCCATTAGATTTACCAACCAGAAAATGGAGACCACTAAAAGGCTTGACTTCAATTCAGATTTCTAATAAATCTTCTACAAATGTGGATTATGAGGCAGCATTTTTTGTTCCTTTGAAATACTAAGGAGATTCTCCAGTATTTCACAGGGACTGCTGTATCACTGTCACACATGATCCTTCTGCATAAGATTAAGTAATTATGTGTGTCTTGCAGTGATTTAAAGCTAATGCTTTCCACTTTCCTCATGAAAACAGATGCAAGAGGTGTAATGGAACTGCCCAGGACTGAAGCAATCAGAACCTAGCCTATAAAATCAATTTATAAAGTTTATTTTCTTCGCTTTGTATACTTAATTTTCTGAATATCATTAGCCAGTAAATGTGTTACGAAAATGGCCATCCTCTATTTATATGTTTTAATTTATCATTTTGGTCACAGAGGGTACATTCCCTTGTTGATACTAAGTATTAATGGTTGAATTAAAACAAGCAGTTGCCAAAACCCACATCTGAGAACTGTCTGTGATTTTCCTTTCCATTAATCCAGGATAACTACTTGTACTTTCCTTCTTTGCCTGCATTCTCAGGTCATGTTCCCCTTTGGCATGTCCTCTTTTTGCTGATTTCCTTTGGCTGTAAAATCACTCAACTTCATTGAGAGGAGAAAGTTAAGGAAGTTTGATGCTTGTGTTACCACAGTGGTAACTCTGATCACTCTTCACTCTGCAGATTTGTAGATAATGAACAAGCAGATTGTGCTGCTGTATAACAAAGTGATGGAGTCCTATTTCTCCCCCTAAAAATACATTTTTGTTTTGACGTTATCCTATTGAACAAATGTTTTAGAGTTACATGAAACCTTTTCATTACAATTTTATATATTCATCTCGAAACAAGCAGAAATTGGGTTTTGTGCTGGTAGCTAACAATTTGCTGTGCTTAATGTACTTGTATTTGCAAAGAATACCTGCAGTTCTCTTCATTCCTTTTATTGGTGTCTAAATGTATTGGAGTGAGTTTTTTGGTGGAGAAGGGAGATAGTATTAATGATTAATTTATAAGCATCAAAGCATGGCTGTGAATTTCTAACTTCTAATTCATATCCCCCATCTGCAGAACTGAAAGGAATCAGCAAGATATAAAAAGAAAATCTTTGTTGCATTCAAATCCAGTGACCGTCCATCTGATACTGATACTGCCTTTGAATTTATATCCTGGATTTTCCCAATAGATCTGTAAATGTCTATATATGTTCTGCAAACAGAAATACATAGCTCTAAGGTTAAAAGAATGTAATTTTTAATTATGCCCTTTAGAGAGCATTTATCATTTCTTTCCAAGAGTTATTGGACTCCAGACATTCATGTGCCATATGGATGTATATTCCCTTCATTATAAAAATTCCAATATAAATACCACCATCTTCTTTTCTTTGGATCATTTGAGCTGAAAGTTTTAGATCTCCTGTCCAATATTAAGTTGCATACCAGTAAACTGGCTTGCAAATAATCTCACTTCTTGAATGGGGTTATTCTGCTTTCCATTTAACTTGAACTGGTATGTCTTTTAATTTTTATTAATATTTATTAATTATTCCATTGACATAGCAATGGAGTGATAGTCTTACTGAAATAATTAATCATTAATTTTTGGTTGGTTTGGGGTGGGGATTTCTGTTTGTTTGCTTGCTTTTTTTGTCTTTTATTCACCTGGAATTCCAAGTTTAAATAGCTCGGCAACAACAAACTTCATCTGGCTCAGAAAAAATGCTGCTGGGGCCTTTAGAGGTTTCTTTCTTTGCAGTCAGTGTTTTCCTGCATGTCATGGTGATTCATCAGCTGCAGTGACTGATAGAAGGGATAAATTACAGGTTCCTTACCACTGCCTTTGGCAGACACACGTGTAGAACTTTTATTTCTGTCTAGAACGGTGCTGGGAAAAACTGTGTTGTTCATGTTCAATACTTGGTTTTGATTAGGAAGATGCTCAGTGTAATAGCAAGACTGATTTTGACCTCTTGTTTTCTGGTTCTTAGGATGGTTGTTCAAAGCAAGGTTCTGCTATGGGCTCCTCTTAGTTCATGCCACAGTTCTGCATCTATATTGCTTTATAGAACGTGATCAGAATTTGAGTGATGGAACACATCTCATGGAGTGATAATTGAGTAGAGAATTTATCACTTTCCCTAGTGGTTATTTAGCTTCCCTCTGTGGTTAGTAAATCTTACTGAGATGTGTGTGAACAGTGAGTGTTCAGCTCATTTTAAAATTATGTTAGCTGTGCAGCCAAGTCCTGGAAGGTCTGAGGCCACCCAGACTTAAAAACAAATGTAGCCAGGTGAGCCAAATGAGTCTTCAGGTCCTCTTGCTCCTGGGGTTCCTTTCAAGAACAGCTGTGTTCCTCAACAAATTATCTTGCATCAGCTGATTTGTGGTACCTGATGTTTGCATATTCTTGCCTGCTGTTTGTAATTCAGGACTTTCCACTCAATCTTCCTTGGAGTGCTACAACGCTGAGTGCTGACCTTGGTGTACATTTGATTGGTACAAGAAGCTTAGGGAGCTTCTCTGTCAGATACAAATTCTACCTGAACACTAGAAAAAGTGATTAAACACTGAACTCTTCCTTGCCTGTGGATGATCTATGTGTTTCATACTTGACACTCTTTCAATTTGGTCCTGATTAATTGGGGGTTTTGTCCTTATTATTTATTTGTTCCTGAAGGTGGTGGGGGTTTTTTTGTGTCTGGTGGAAAATGAGGACATAACATTCATTTAACTTCACTTTAAAGTTCTAATTAGGAATAACTTGACCTTTTTTAATACATACCATTTCTCCCCTTTGAATGGTGTTGTGAGTTGTTTAAATGTGCTTCTTATTGATCCACCAATAAAGGGTTGTGGTTTTGTCCAGTAAAGAGAATCTGTCACCAGAAGTTGTAGAGATTTAGTGTAAACAATGGCTTTTGACTTTTGCCTTTAAGTCTTAAAACTCACTTATGTTCAGGATGACAACCACTCACTCCTAGGCTGGACAGCAAGTACTAGTTTTATTTTATTTACTTCTCAGTCCCTAGTGGCTTCTACCTATTTTTCTTTTTCTTCAACTTTTACAAGTTAACAAAATCTCCATCCTAAGTCCTTGCAGGAAGGGCACGCTGATGGAGAATTTGATAAATTACTTCTTGTAATATGATTTAACTTTCTGAGTATTCTTCATTCCTCCAGTGTTTTTCTCCTCACTTGCTCCATATGTTCACTTTCTGTCATCACCAGCTGTAAGAAATGTTTTTGGCTCTTGACTCCAAGATATGTCCAGCTGCATTCACTGTCTTCTAGGCTGACCACTTTTTAAAATACAGTCTTGATTTTTACTTTTCCTTTGCCAGTCATGCTGTTCGCTTACCTGTGTGACTCAGTAGTTGAATGTTACATGTTTACTGTTTCTAAAATAAATTCTGCATATAGAGGAGTATTTTTCTCTGGGAAAATTATAAGGAAATGGAATAATGGCACACAATAGAAAGAGGCTGCCTGTGAGAACGAGCAAAAAGGGACTGAAAAATGGGAGGAAGAAATAAAACAAAGCTATTTGAAAAGTGATGGACTAAAAAGAGGTAGTTGTAAGGAAAAGAAAAATTGGCTTTCATTTTTAGATGTTCACGGAATAAAAGTCAACTCTCCAGTGGAACTTTTTGATTTTTGAAGACTTACAGCAGTTACTTGGTATTCCACCTTGGTTTTGTCATTATTGGGTTCTTAGTCAATCTTAAAACCAAACTTCTCTATGTTTATTTCTTTTCTTCCCCCAATACTCTGTAAATCCTTCCACTGAAGTGATTATGAGAAAATGGTATTATCTTTTTTTTTTTTTCAAATTAAAAATAGTTAAATGTTTGTTTTGTCATAGTACTGCCACTGGTGAGTGATTAGGCACTGACCCTTCAGTCTCTCTTGCCTAAGGTTAACTTATGGGGATTTTCTAGATCCCAGCCTAAAGATTCTTGCCTCTCTTACTACTGTATAGTTCCCATCAATTCAAATGCTTTTAGCTGGTATATGCTCTGGTTTTGAGCATAAGTCTGAGCAAGAAAATTTGGAGTAATTATATGATTCAAGTATTAGACCTGTGTTTTTATACACGCTGTCCAGCTGATTTGGTTCACACAAACAAGACACAAAAACATATTCAATCATTGGAAATTAAAGAAATTTGGAAACCACCAATTGTAATGTCTCTTCAGAGTGGAGAGGAAGTGTTCTCTGCGCATCAGCTATTCTGTACTGGCTGCCCCACACTTTGCTATGGGCACTAGTCTCTAGGTGTTTATGTATCTACATTAAAAATGTTGAAAATCTTGCAGTGAATTGCATTTTTTTTTTCAAAAAGCTGGGAAGCTGGAGCAAACCACAGATGAAGGAAAAGAGAGATATTAAGTATTGCAATAAAAAGCTGTTTTGAAATGCAGATACTTGCTCAGATTGAAGAGTCTTCTGTAGCTGATTTGACCAGAGACTATGTATTCAATTCTGAAAATTCAGTGAGGATCCTTATCACTAAAGCTGTTGAGTGCTCTGAAATACAGGCCATAAATGGAACAAGTGTAAATGCTCCTTCAGACAGCTTCAGATAAATAGCTGAATTGGATGCCTTTCTTCTTGTTTTGACAAGAAGTCTCACTCCCAAACACTCCCCATCTCTGCTATTAAAGGTTTTCTGTGCATGCTGTGAAAGATTTGCTGGTGTTCCAGTAGTTACAGCGTTCACCTGGGGCAGGGCTGTCTGGTTCAAGCCTCTGCACTCCATGAGGCTGAGATTGGGCATTAATATGTCACCCACTTTGTGGTAAATGCTTTAAGTGCCTGCTCTGAAATAGGCATTTATTTCAACCTTAGAAGACCTTATATTTCTCTCTCTGCAGACTATGAAAATGTTCACAGCCTAGGAAAATCATTTATCACCCTACTAGACAGCTGAACAATCTGCCTCTGCGTTCTGACCTGAAAAACTTGATCTGAAGAGTTGCTATGGGTTGGAGTTTCCAAGGAGAGTGAGCAAGCCTAATCCAAATGCCTTAACCTTTCAGTTCAGGAATTTACTGCTCCTTGTCTGGCAGGAGTCCAGTTAACCCTGTCCCGTTAGAATTTACAATGTTAATAGAATTAATTGAGCTGTGCACAGTCAGTGCCACAGGTGCTGTCTTGTTTACCCCAAGTGAACCTAGAACAGAACGATTCAAAAGAGCGAGCACTTGTGCCAGAAAGGGCAGTTCATTTCATTTACTGTTGAATTCATCTCTTTTATAAGAGAAATTTTCCTGAAGTAGGATTGAAACAAGAAAGGATTGTCAGGTTGGCAAGAAGCAGACAACGAAATAGCAAGTCAATTCTTTTAGCCACTAATGCAGAGTTTAATTTTCTTCTGCAGTACTGAAAATGTCAAGTGGCAGGCTTTCTCCAGCTTCCATTAGCTGGTTTTAAATGGTGTCATTAGCAGAAGAGGAGGTCAGGGGGAAAAAACACAAGTGAAAGCTATCTTAGCTCAAAGCTCCAGGTAAAAGCATGTTACAGATGAGACACTATATATAGTGTCCCCAGATTACTGAGCAAAGAGGGGAGCCAGGACAGAAGGAGGGATCCTGACTGTACTGTTAAGTCAGTTTCTGTTTCAGTAACCAAATCTCCATCTCTGTGTAGGATGGCTGAGTTTACTCCCATTGTAAAATGTCAGAAGGTTGGTAACCCACATTTTTGAGGGTGATCGAATCTTTTGAATTCTGTATAGAATTCTTTTAATTAAAGCAAAGAGGCAAAGACTAGGGGAAGAAAAAAATGTTGTTTTTAAGGAACCTCTAAAGCTGTGTGTCATTTTCTGCCAATGACTCATGTTGTTAAACAGCCTGTGGTACCAGATAGCTGGAACTCCCCAAAAAGGTGTGACAGTTCTGATGGAAGCCTCCTATATGACCTCATCATACTGGAATAACCCATTTTGCAGTTGTGGTGGCACTCACCAGCAATTCAGCTTCAAATGTGTCAAGAGTAAAGTGCAAGGATAGATAAATTCCAAACGGAATGACTCAGAGGGACTTGGAGCCCACAATGTTCATGTAAATACAGCCCTATATGAAAATATTTTAAGGTATAGGAATATTTTAAGATCTTGATTAAATCTTCAGACTATTAAGATGATGTATGTTGAAATAAATATTTAAAGAAGTTTATTTCTTGAAGCATTGTACTCAAGTATTGTGATACAGCCAAAGTCAGATTGTTAAAGGTATAATGAAACTTTCTTGTGCCAAGGTTATTAGTAACTAAGTTGAAAAAGTTTTGCTACCAAATTTCTTTTCATTTTACACATGGGAAATGAGTCAGATTAAAGCCCCAAAATTCTGCAAGAATAACATTGGTGTTTGTTGAACTGAAATGTGAAAACACCAACTCTGAAGGAGGATCATCCTTGGCTCAGTATCTTTCTAAATTAGAAGATGGTAAGAGACAGTGCTCCCATTCCATGCTTCTGGGTTCAGTGTATTTCTCAGAGAGGAAAAAATACACATTTCACATATTTGCAAGGCAGCAGATTGAAAAAAAAATTATTTCACATTAATCCTTCCTATTAAGTTTTGAAAAACATTCGGTGTTGATCTCGATTTCTTATATTTACTTCAAAACAAAAACTTAGAACAAACTGAAGATACTCTCTTTGCAGCTCCCTTTGACAATAACTGAAATTGGAAATATTCCAAACATTTGAGGTTTTTAAGTCTGTTTTTTATATGAACTACTCAACACTGACACCCAATAATTTCAGTTCTTTTGAGATTTTTTTTGGGAATGGCCAGAGAAAGAAGTATAATTTATCAAGCTGCTGGCATGCATGTCCTAATCAAACAATTTGTTACAATAAATCTGAGTCTGAGAGAACCTCCAAGTTTTGCCCATCATGTATAGTCAACCAGCATGCTGTAGCCTTCTCAGTTTTATATACAATGAGGAAAATCAAATACCCTCTGTTTCAGGAGTAAGGGTGAGAGATGTTCAGCATGATATTTTTAATCTCTTGATAGGTCCTGAGATATGAAATTCAAGAATGGAAGTCTTAAGCTCTAAAAATCAGAAACAATGGTGTAGTAAACATATATTTAAGAAGATCTGAACTACTTATTTCTTCTCCAGGGCTGCTGGAATTCCTTCCAGTTAGAGGCATCCAGGTGGTAACCTGCAGAAAAGAACTAATTTAGATTGCAGAACTTTACTTGAAGATGCCAGAATTTAATATGTAAAATGTAGAGCAGGAGCTGAAAGGGTTTATTTATGAATGCACTTTTTAAACTTCTCCATCAAAATGGTTTTCAGGAATTTTGGGAGGGAAGTAAGAGTTAGCCATATTCCAGTTAAAGTAGTGCAGTGAGTAAGTTATTTACTGACAAAAGAGGAAAGAATGAAAAAAAAAAAAAAAAGGATGGAAACTGCCTTGTTGATGGGATGGATTAGAATCTGAAAGTACCAGTCTTCACAGGATAGAACAAATATAACCTAAAGCCAACAGGGACCTAAATTATAAAAGTGCTTTCAAACTTGTCATGTTATTCAGTTGAAATCCAGCAAAATCAGGCTCTTAATAATAGGATAAGAAATAAATATTATTGTATGTTTTCCAGATCAAAACATTTTAAACCAGAAGATCAGTAGACAAGTCAGTCAAAGCTGCTTTTAAAATTGATCTAAGTCCAATTAAGTTTGCCTGGATTAGTCAGGGAAAAGGGAGGGGAAAAAAGAAATCTCTATTGATGTACTGCTAAGCAAATGCAAATTTGGTACTTTCTAGTTCAGTGTTTTTAAATCCTTAAAGGTTTTTTCAGATAATCACTTAATGCTCTGGTGTGTTCCAGAGCTGTTGGTTTGCATTCTCCATTAGATTATTAGTAGTGGTTTTGTCAGCTGTGTGTGTGAATGTGCTGCCTTCATGTGTGCCCAGGTTCCTTCTCCTTGACCATCATTCCTGAATTGATTGGCTTATTTCTGCCAGTGGTGGGAGAATGGGAATAAAATAAAAATTCAAAAAAAAAAAAAAAAAAAAATTAAAAAAAAATTAAGTAAAAAGGTAAGAAGAAAATAGTATACTTGGAATTTTAATTTTTTTTCCTAAGTGAGTAAATAGTGGGGGTCACTCAAGATGTCTATTACAGTACCTGAGCCTTTTCCCTGTGTATTAGTACAGAACGTGCATTGGGGAGGGAAGGCAAGTGAGGAAGATTTGGGTAGAAAATGATGATTATCAACAGCAAACAGAATTTCTGTCAGGTCTTGCACAAGGATATTTCACTGGGGGCTCATTCACAGACAAAGGAAGAAAAGCTTTACCATGGTCACAGCCTGTGAAACTTATGTGGTGACACAAGGTGGAAGTGCTGTATCCTCAGCACGTGGGGTTCAGTTCAAGTTTAAGACAATACATGTCTTAGAATATTTTCCTGTTGTTCATTTGAGACTCAGCCTTCCACCTTTAATCATGCTGGGCAGTGATTAATCATGTATTTTCCCAATGATTTTCGTGTGTGTCATTGCAGCATGGTTGTACATATGGCAAAAATTCTAATTCCTAATGAGCAATAATGGGGAGATGACCTAAAAAGAAAGGAGGAAAAGAAGGATTTTCTCTTTTTAGAGAAAATGTTCCGTTTATCCTTACTATTTTTATATCTGCTTATGTAAATAGGAAATTTCTATTAAGATTGGAAGAACAAGAATTTAAGATTGTGATAAATAATATGAGTAGAAGAAAACCCTGCTGTTTTAGGTCGGCCTGTGGCTTTCTTGCTGTGCATGCAAAGCTGTGCCATCTGATGTGTATTTTGAAGTCCTATCTCTAATAATCTCTTCCACTACAGTTTTCACAAAAAAAGGCAAAAAAAATTTCCCTAATCCCACAGAAAATCAAGTCAACGCTTCTTTATTGCTTTGCACTGGAGCAAATTAATGGAAGAGTTTGCCTTGTAGACTTTGGTGGGGGAGTGATTAAAAGAGCAAGGATTCTTTTTTTTGGATATGAGGAGACACAAAAAGCAAATGGGATGTTTTAAATATTCTCATCATAAACATCCTTCTGTAAAAGTAAGAGGCTGTTGGATAGAAAATTTGTCTTTGATATGGATTTTAGCAGTGCAGGAAATTTTCTTCTTGCGTAGGTCCAACTTGAGATGTAAAGCTTCTGAAAGTGCTGGAGGCATGAAAATAAAAATATATTTATTAGTTCTCGTGTTTCATTTTTATTGGGACAAGAACAGGGAATTTGTAGAAAGATGAAGTTACACAGAAACTGTTTTCTCATTGACACAAAAGTCTATATACTTCAATAATGAAAAAAAGCTATTAAATAATAAATAAAAAAACAATTCCCTACCAAAAATTCCACTCTAGCATATTGAATGTAGTGCTGGGTATTTTTATGAAAGAAACATAAAGTCTTTCCATTTTACTTTTTGACCAATTACCCAGCATTGAAGATAAAACTTGCTTTGTACTGCAGCTAATTAAAATGGAATGTGGGGTTGCTTTCCTGAAGGAACAAGACGTACCTGTGTGCTTCCTTTGCAATAATCACTTCTAGATTCTACCTATTTCAACCAAATTTACTAAAGGAGGTCAAGACAAGATGTTCCTAATGGGCTTTAAGTAACTAGGCAACCATGTAGCAGAGAGAGACCATGTTCATGGCCTTCACTTCACTGCAGTAACTGTCATAAAATTACCTAAAAACTTATTAGAAATCAGGAAATACAGTAGTGAAAAAGAAATGACTGTCCTACTAGTGAGAAAAGTTTAAATTAGAGTTTACAAACTACTAATCATATGAAAATCTATTGCTGGAATACAAAATCAGGAAAACAAGCTTCACAATTACACCTTGATATGAATGTGTTTGGAAGAATGGGAAAGAATGGGGAAAAATAGCATCAACTTTGGCAGCTAAAAAGAGGAGGTTGTCACATGCAGCCAAGAAGTGATTTGCAGAGGATTAAATGTTATAAAGTATAACATAACATAAAGTATAACATAACATAAAGTATAAATGTTATAAAGCTGAAGAAAACTCTGTGTTTAGAGGAAAAAAGAATGTTAAAATTTGTGTGATATTTGGATACCTACCTGTCTTGGGTTATGTAACCAAAAAATGTGTATTCTATTTCATGTGTTCAAAGCAGTTGAAGAGATATTTTTCTTTATCTCTTGTAATTCCAGGGGGGAGAGGGGTGGATGCCTTCTGATAACGGGCCAGCTGTTAAAACCAGGTGGGGCAGTGTTTCTTATTTCTTTCACCACCCGTCCATCCTCCGGGTGGTGGTCCATTCTGCTAATGGGCCATGAAGGCTCACCAGTGACATTGCATCAGCCCATTGTGAGATGCTCCACCCAGTGGTGGGGGAGGGAGCCAGCCAGTTCCTACCTAGATAAAAACTGAGACTCAGGAACAGCAGGCATCCAGTTTTCCCCATGGGAGGAGGACCAGACCCATCTTGCTGCCACTGGACTTTCTACAGGATCATCTCTGCTCCACAGAACCACATCTGTTACTCCAGGAGGATCTATTTGGATTGCTTCCAACACCCTGACCAACAGGGTGTCAGGTTGTATCCCTGACCCTGTCAGGGTTTTTACCAGGACTTTTGTTTGCTTGCTTTTCTTTGTACTATTACATTTGTATTTTCTTTTTTTTAATATTCCTAGTAAAGAACTGTTACTCCTATTCCCATATCTCTGCCTGAAAGCCCCTAATTACAAAATTATAATAATTTGGATCGGAGGAGGTTTACATTCTCTGCTCCAAGAGAAGCTCTAGCTTTCCCTGACAGGCAACTGTCTTTCAAAACCTAGACACTACCTCGGCATCATGTTTCAGTCAAAAATTGGCATTCTAGGTGAAGCAGAGGAGTCAAGCTCTTATATTTAGTGCTCCTTGCTTGCAGACGTATTTTAAGTCAAATTCTTCCAGAATTGTTCTTCTCTATGTTCCAGAGAACATGGTGGTTTCTGTGTTTGTTGTAATCCTCACCAAACTTTTTGTTCAAAACCTTGCACAATCCCTGCTGGAGTCTTTTTAAGCTTCTAGAATCTACAGCATTCTTTGGAAGGGATTCCCCAGCTCAGGTGAATGCACAAAAAGCAGCTTCCTGTCTTTTGTTTCCTGCTTTGCCATTAACCTGGATTGGTCTATCTGTGGTCAGTAGCTCTTCTGTGGAAGGAGCCAACATCAGTTTTTCCCTACTTATCTCCTCCTTGACACTCAGGTTTTTATGCCTTTTTATCATTTCCTGCCTCAGTTATCTTGTTCCAATATGGGATGGTGTGATAATGCCAGCACACCTCTGACATATCCTTACTGTGATTCTTTGTCCTTATTTGAAACTGTGGGGCAGGAAGGGACAGGAGATATATTTGTCCTCCAAGGGTACATTTACTACCAAAGTAGTAATTATGGCTTAAAGAAGTCCTGTAAAAAACTCCAATTGGTCTGATGCTGTCAAAATATTTTCCTTAAGCTTCTAATGTTACATTAAATGGCTAAATTGTGTCATATTCTGTAGCAGAAATCTGGGAATAGAATCTAAATGGATTTAAACAGTAAGATCTGAAAATCACTTCTTCCAGCCTGAGGTATCAAAGGAAAAACAAAATTAGCTTCTATTTTGAAAATGAAAAGAACCAAAACTTGGGTTTATTGTGTTGTTTTGGGGATTTTGTTTTTAAACTGGCAAAGCAGTTTCTGTCCAGCTAAACAGTTTTACTCTCTGGAAGTGGGCATGAAGAAATCTAACAAATACACCAATGTATTGCATGTGTACATGCACGGTCCCTGTGAGAAGTGACAGGAGAAAGCATAAAAATAACCAGTGAGAAAAGCCAAAAAAAGGAGACACAGTCACCAAGGGACATTGAGTTACAAGTAGGTTAGTACTAATAAAAAGGTAGGTAAAGTATCCACAAAAAGCCGATTGATGTGCTGGTGTGGCTAAAGTATTTTCACCATTTTTCCTAAGTTTAGGGGCAAAAAACTGCAAGCCATAATTGGGCTGTTATACAGAGGCAGCCACTGAGAAACACACAAGCCCTCAGCACAGAATACATTAACATTTTCTAATTATAATTTAGAGGCTTTTAAACATCTGCACTTAGTAAACTTCATTCTGGGTACTTAAGAGGTGCCAGTGATCTCTAAAAACAATTTGGGGAATAAATGAGTAACCAGAGGATTGGCAAAGGGAGGATTTGCTTTTTTATCTTTGAAAAGAGCTGAAGAGGGGAGCAAATTTCGGGAGTTGTGGGAGTTGTGATTAGCTTCAGGTTACTTCTAAAAAAAAAAAAAAAAAGGTGGAAAAATAAGTTATTACCAGAAAACAAGGAGGTGAATAATTGTTATGGATTTGTGTCAATTGATCCGGTTTCCCTCTACAGCACATTAAGAAGTGCTGTAGACAAAGGAGAGTGTCAAAACTGCAGTTCTGTTTGCATGAGTTTTCACTTTTTAGTAAGTAATGATAACAATTTTAGTAAATCTTTTCACCTGACATTCTCATAAAGCAGCCCAGGGATCCATAGACTAAATGTAATTTGAAATATGCCAAGGTGGATACAAAACTGTCTTGAAAAACATATGGAAAGTAATTCCTGGAGATTTATTCTCAAAACAAAGGAATGTATTAAGAGAAGTTTCTTGGAGTTCCTGGATTTGAGACCAGTCAATACTGTAGTCAGTTTTTATATGGTAGATCATAACTTGTGGTCATTAGATTTTCAGGGCTGCAGGTACACTGAAAGAGCGAGCAAAAGTTCAAATTATTTTTGCCAATTTTAAAATACAGTCTGAAAACATTTAAAGGATGTTGAGAACTACAGAAAAATGCAAAGTTTTACTCTGACAAACAAATAATATGTCAAAAATGAGCCAGCAACCCTGCACCACTTAATCCTGTGTGCCAGCATTATGGGTTGGGATGTAACATTTCAAAAAGGACAGGGAGCACTTGAAGAGGAATAATTCTTCTGGGGAAGAATAACGGCCTGGAAACCACTAATTATGAGAAGTGACAGAATGAGCTGAGGTTATTGTCATTAAAATGTGACAGAAAATATGGAATCTTCAATAGTACAGAGAAGGTGATTATCGGATGATTATTCAACTTTTTCGTGCAATGAGTAACTAAGCTGCAGACCTTTCAAAGGATGTTTTGCAAATCAAAAATATTATCAGGTTGGAAAAATGTATAAATCTTAAAATTATTGTCAGGAGTCTCTGTGCTGCAGTTGCTGAAATTATTGAGACTTTTACAAGGAAAGTCTCTCTTCCCACACCAGTTTTTACATGATTTTTCTAACCCATTTGTCACTGACTGCTATTAGAAAGAAAAATAATGTGGTAGTTGGCTGTTTGTCTGACAGTCTGGTCTTCCAGGTGTTTCTCTGCTCTAAAAACAGAGTTAGTGGGGTGGGGTGTATGTGGACATATAAAAGAAAAATGTTTTCTGTACTGATCAAGTGTTGCTTGCAAAGCAGTGACTTCAGTCGGTGGTGAGGAAAACTCCTGTTAGGCAACTGCAGGGGGAAGAACCACTCAAATGAAAGGCTTGTATAATGACCTGCTAGGAAATATGCAGCCTTGCTGCCAGCTTTGAGGGCTTTTGAGAACAGGTTAGAAAAATAACTGTCATGAAGAATCGCAAGTATAGCTGCTGCTGCTTTGGAGGAGGATAAACACTGAGATTTCTTGAGTGCCTTCAATCCTCTCACTCTGTGATGAATTTCTCCTTCAGTCTCAGAGAGAGTAGTTCACAGATAGTGTAATCAAAACCTCAAAATTTAGGGGATTTTCAGCGAGCTGACAGCTGAGTGATGACTTGTCAAACCTGTCTCTGACCAGTCTCAGTTGGCAGCAGTACTGGCAAAGAGCTCAGTTCCCCTTTTAACACCAAAGTAGCTATCTGCGTTATTCCAAAGTGTGGAGTTGTTTGAGGCAAAGCTGTGTTCAGTAATCTTAGTCTGAAGATGAGAAGTGTTTGGGGCTGAGCAGTTCTACACTCAGATGTGAAGCTGATGAACGGCAGCTTTATATTCTGCTTGAACTGCAGAAAGAATTAGGAGTTCTGCATTATCCATATAGTGAAGTGATACAGGTAGTAAGACTCTGCTCATGAACTCCCATTTTCTCCCAAAACAAGCATCACACATAGATTAACTATGTAAAAAGGACTCCAATAACATTTCTTTCCCTTCTTCTGAGAATTTCTTTTCTGTCTATACTTTCTTTTCAAGGGAGTCAGAGGTAAGCAATAACTAAGATTGAAGATGGATGTCAGTGGTTCACACCTATGTTAACAACTAGAGTACAAAAATATACACTTTAGTTCATTATGGAATCTCATGGCATAGGAATGTCAGCAGGAGAATACCTCAGATTAGTTCTAAGATTCTTAACTGTGCAAATGTGAATTTGCTGTTTGCTTTGAATTTTAATACCCTCGAAAGATTAAATAATATTTCTTCCTTTTGGAAGGCAGAGACTTTATTATAAAACCTGCAGAGGAGATAAACATAGAAATACTCACCTAGGGCCTGCTTTAATTCACATGAAAGCTGAGACAAAAGCTTTTGTTGTCTGTGCTAAAAGTTGGCTCATTGCATACAGTTTAGTAATTTTCTGACTCAATTAATGTGGGACTACTGCGATCCTTTGGGGGGCTTGGCATAAAGATGCAGTTCAGAAGAATGTCTAGCTCTTGAATTTCCTTTTGCTCTGCTGAATTTGGCTGTGTGGAACAGCTACTGGTGCTTCATGTCAGGTTTTACATCTGCCCTAAATCATGCTTTATCATTTGTTTGGGTTTATTTCAATTTTTGGTGAATGTGAATCTTGCCTACTGCTGGTAATACCAGCATAGACTGGAAGGGTATCAGGGTTGCTCAGTTTATTGCAAGACATCTATAGCTGGATCTGTGATCCTAAAAAAAAAAACAACAAACCCAAACAACAACAACAACAAAAAACCCAAACAGAAAAAACCCACACAAACAAAAAACCCCACAACAAAAAACCCCAAGAACAACTTAAAACCAACCAAAAAATCACAAACAAGTAAACCCCAAAACTTCACAAAGCCAAACACCTCTACAGACACACACAAAACAGTAAAACCCTTCTTGTGTGCATCATTCTGTAGTATTTGTAAATGTTTAGATTTCTCATGTTCGATCCATTTATATATATAAAGTTTTGGAATAAATCTGCTCACATAAAAAATCCAGCACATCCTTCTCTTTCTACCACAACACATCAGGACACTCTTAAGTAAAAAGTGAAATTTTTGAGGAAAAATTTGCCCTGGGACCAATTCTATATGTGCCAGGTAATTAGTTTGATATATGAAGGCTGTGGTCAATTCATTACTATAATGTATTACCAGAAATGGTGTATTTATCACACAGGTTGCTCAACAGCAGCTCGTAATCCCAGCTCAGCTAATAACTGCACACATGGTCACTGTTTGATCAGCTTTATGTTCCACCAGACTGCACTGTGCTTCATAGCCTGTTTCATTTAGGATTCAACATGTCAGTCACATCTCAGCTGCACAGGAATGATCACCAGATGCTGTTCTTATTGATGGCCAGAATAATTAGGAGTGACCACTTCAGTGTGAATGCTGCAAGAAAGTAATGTCTCCAAGGAAGTACATCAGGGCACAGCAAACTCAGGAGAAGGTACCCTGATGCTGAACTTATACTACAGATGTAATCTGTAAAATTATATGACAGGAAAAGTATTGGAGTACAAAATGTTGTAACACCTGAGAAAGCAAATGGCTGGCCTATCTCTGGATAGAATATTTCATAAGTTCCTGAATTTCTCATACCTTCACAGAGCTAGACTAAAGTATTCCTCTGCTAAAATGTGTGGTCTGTACAATATTGAAAATACTTGGAAAAAGTTTTGCAACAGCAACTGGCTTTAAAAAAATACATGCAGTTCTTAACATTTCCTCAAAGATTTGAATTCTGCATTTGAAGTCCAAATTTTCATAAGCCCTTGTCTCATCTGAGAGGGACAAACATGTTTAGGTCACTAATGTGAGCTACACTGCATTTGAAGGTGTAGGTGGTTTTTATCTAGTAAATTAACCTGGAGTAATACAATGAATACTGGATTGCACACAGGTGCTCTGGTCCTTTACCTGACCCTTGAAAAAGTCAGTTCCTATTCAGCTGAGGAGAGAGGCCAGGTAGTTTTACATTTAAACAAAACTGATGAGAAATTAGCACTGTTTTACCTAAATGTTCATTTAGCTTGCTGCATCTGACCATGCATTTGGATTGTGGAGTTCCTGTGGCTTCTATTGGAGGTTTAGAAACTAAATAAGAAATGATAATCTGTTAAAAATCAGTCACCAATGGTCTTTGTAAATAGGTTCTCATAAGAATACAAGTCGTGTAGTTTGTGTTTGCTTATGTTCCCACTATTGTTTGCTGAATTCCTTGGAGTTCTTTTTTTGTTTGTCCCTGCAATATCCTTCACCTAAGGGGAAAAAAGTAATCTTTTTACAAACTAAAATGTCAGGCACGGAGCATGTCCACACGAGTGGGACATGTCTGAGCCTGTTGAGGTGTTACAAGCAGAACAATTCATTAACAAGGAGCTCCAGTCTGTCACTACTCAGCTGTGATACAGGATTTGAACCATCCAGGTAGAGAAATATACTCATATTTGAGCCAGTTCATAGTTTTGCAGGCTGCTGCAGAGGGTCATATTGGCATTCAGTATGTGACTTGCCTGAAGCCTTTAGTAGAGGAGAAATTCAAATGCAGGTCCCTCCAGCTCACCTTTTTTTCACCAGACATTAATAAGCAGTAATTTCAGGTGCAAACACTTTTTCTTTTCAGAGGATTTCTGTGAAAGAACGAGCTTTCTGATGGGAATGACTAATGATGGCAATTTGGAGACAGTTATGTAATTGCCTTTTTTAAAATATTTTTCACATTGGTTTTTGTGAGCATATTGGCATATTTTCTGCTTAATAAGTAATTTTTCAAGACATTGCCTAAGCAATTAGACAATCAGTTATGCATCTCTTGAGAGCAATAGTAGTATAACTAATGGAAACCTCCAGGTATGATGCTGAAAATGGCCTGCTAACTATTCCTTATTGCTCCTTCAAAATTGCTTGGGGTGGTGGATGCCTTTTTGCTTGCTAACAGAAGGACAAAATTATTTATTCTTTTTTTTCCTAAGCATAGCTAGTGAACATTCTTATGTAGGAACATAATGGTGTAGAGATGTTGTTGTGGTATGTAACTGTGTGCCTGTCTGCCTGTTTCATGCAGCTCTTACAAATTCTTCTCTGTTTGTATACAAACTTCTCATATTTCTAAGTTTCTATCTAAAGCAAAAAGGAAATTGGATATAACATTTCCTTCCACAATACAAATTAAAGGCAGAAAGTTTGCCTGGTAATGTCTGGTTGGAATTTTGACCTTAAATATTCATGAAGATGTGTACCTGCTTGCCTAGTTGCAGGCCATGCTCCCATATAAGAGGATGAAATCTGGAAAAGATTCTTTTGAATCAGTGGTTTACACCCTCTAGCAGTAATTGCTGTAGATCCTAACACACCACTTTGCCAGAAGAATTACTGCTGGGTGGAGAGGCTCAGAACCCTAAATTCATAGTGTTATAAAGGGGTCCTGTTAGTCTGTGGGAGCTGTTTCTTGTGAATGATCACTCTCCTAAACCCTCTTGAACTCCTCACTGCCTCATTTGAATGAGGAGTTGGACCAGATGCCCTCCAGAGATCTCTTCCAGCCCACACTTCTTTAAGCTTTTATGATTTCTAAGTGCGTGTCTATGCTTAAAGTACTTGGAGACTTTACAAGTGTAAATGGATTTCTGGGCTGAGTGAGTTTACAGAAGGAAATGACACCTCCCGTATCTTATGTGAGATGATACGGAGGGGGTTTACTGGTGAGGAACAAGAGCAGGAGTGGTTTCTGTCAGAAAGGCACTTGAGAAAATAATTATGGGTGAGGAGCAGGAAAATGCTTGAAAGAGAGGAGGATATGACTTGACAATGCACAAGGCAGCTTTCTATTCTAAGGACAGAAGAAATCTCACCACACATTAGAGTAGCTATCTAAAGGTGAAAAGACTTAAGATAGTTTTCCAGAGTCCCTCTTTAATCAATAGATAGATGATATTTTAGAGGACAACTTGTCCTGTGTTAAAAGAGGGGTAAGTAGGGATAGTTACTGATAATAAGGTCTGTTAGCATCACAGTAATACTTTCAATTACAAACTTTTTTTTCACATTAACAGTGATATCCATGCCAAGTGTTGCATTTAATTTAAAATATTTTATAAAGTTAACCTGATTTCAGTTAATTTGCATTTAAGTATCCCATTAATCTAAGTTGTAGAAACTAATTACTCAGTGACAGATTTAAAGCTGGAAATTGTTGGAAGACTTCTACTCGATAAGCAAATCTCATTTCTTTTTCTGCTGCTCAGGTAGTATTGGGAAGAGATGATAAATTCATGTCTAGTAGTACAATTACCCCTTTTCAGCCTCCCCTCAGGTGTTTAGAGACATGGATAAGATCACCCCTGAGCCTTCTGGCCTGAGCCTGAGTTCACAGATGCTCCAGTCCCTTCATCCTCTTTGTTGCACTTCACTGGGCTCTCTCCAGCGTGTCCATGGCTCTCTTCTGTTGGGGAGCCCAGAACTGGGCACAGTACTTTGGTCATGGCCTCACCAATGTTGAGAAGAGGGAGAGGGATGATGTCCCTCAATCTGCTGACAAATATGCTAATAAAAATGCTACATGAAGAAAATGGTACTACTGTAAAATACTTCAGTATTTTAGATATTTTTAGATTTTATTTGTTGCCTACGCAAAATGTGTAATTCGTTTTTATTCAAGGTTGGATCATTTTGACTTGCATGGCTTTCACTGAAACACATCTGATAATTGTCTTGCAGCTAAAAAGACTAATAATGGACAAATGATTAAATCCACAAAGTAATGAGTGCTGAGCGTTAAAACAGGTGTATTATGGATACTACCATATGTTTTGAACAGCACTTCCCTCAGAATTCCTATAAATTTCTTCCTAGTATTAAAAAGTAAACTGTCTCTCATCTGTAACAATCTGACATGCTCAGATAACAGATGGCTTGGAAGCCCTCACAGGTTCTTCTCCCTCTATAAAAAAGAGCTAAAAATGAAGTGTATCATCTATTATTTTTCTGCGCCCTTTTTTATCACTTTCTGACTAAACAGAAAAGTGATGTATTACAGGGCAGTTGCCCACACTGTGGCATTTCAGATGTGATTATCAATGTGCAGCACACTGGGGGTTGAGGTTTCTCAAATGAATGTGACAGGAGTCAGCATTTCACAAGTGCACACTCCATAATCTCAGCACTCAGTAACTCCCTGGGTTGTCTGTGTGCCACAGTGGCGTTCCTGCAACTCCATGGCACAAGTTTTAAGTTTCTTAATCTATGTAAACCTACAGGCTGCTCTTGGGGACTTTCTCAAATTATTCTTTGAAAGTGTGTTTTAAAGGCAGCAAAGTTGGCAGGCTGAAGCTTTTGTCTAAGCTGAAGTTCAGTCAGCTCCTTGTACAGAGTCAAGCTGTACTGGTACTCAGCAGCTGCTCTCTTCCATAAGCACAGCATCTTTAAACTGTGCAAACTTTTATCAAAAGCTGGATGACCTTTATAAATCTTTCTTTGTATATTGGTCAGGCAACAAGGCAAAAGGAATGCTGTTGACTATCAAGAGAAGAGCCTAAATAGACCAGAAAGCAATAGGATCACCAAAAATCACTCAGGCTGATACACCAAAAAGTAGAAAAAGCCACTCACTTTGAGTGCTGTTCAGAAGAAACTTCTGGTACTCTTACCTCCCATCACTTCTTGACAGAAGTTAAGACCACAAACTACAGGGAAGGACAAAATTCCTTGCTTCTTGGATTATTCCCCTGCCTGAGGAATAAATGGTATCTGACCTCCAGGTTATGCAGATATTCCTAGCACAGATCTAATGCATCAGCAGTGGAAAATAAAAGGAATATCTTGTGAGCTGCTTACAAGGCAAACCACAGGCTGGCTGTGTACACTCCTGCACAGCATCAGTGTGAATCATGCATTGATCTCCTTGCAGACACCTGGGTCTACTGCTCAGGTATCTCTCCCTGATTTTCTTTGCTTATTTTGGTTTCTCAGACTCTCTCTGTTGCTTGGCATTCCCAAATAACTATTTTCCACCTGTTCAATGGAGTGGAGGAATTGTAGAACACAGAGGATGAAAGTACCAAAAACTCACCAAGATCAGCTGTGACTGTAAGTTAAAGTCACCTGTGGGCTACTTTAATCTTTCATTTGTCTCCATTTGTTTCTTACAGGATGAAGGCTTTTGCACTGAACTAACAGTGATATTATTTTAATGGTTTTTGTCAGCAGCGTAGGTCATTCTAAGAAGAGTCAGACGTGAGTTGGTGCCAATTTCTTATGTCAAACTGAGTAGCTTTTATCTTTTAAGCTTTGATTAAAATATAAAAGCACATCAGTAATTTCCCCATTTTAAGCTAGAAATGAGTCAAGACATACATAAAGATTATCTATTGCTTCCAAGAGTCCAGTATTATTCCATGATAAAAAATGATTTCATAGATCTTTTGCTGTCTGGGCTGTTTACTTCTAGGAATAAAACAAACTCTGGCAGCCAAAGAAGTCAGGAAAACACATTTTGTTATTATTAAATGAGCTGTGGCAAAGTGATGGTATAGATTTATATTTAAATGGCAATATTTTCTTTAATGCATTAAAAGATCACAATAGAACTGTTCAAAGTCACATGAAAATGTGTTGTAAAACACAGAGGAGGAGAAAGCAGTGATGGGAGCTCTCTGTGAATATTCAGCTGTATCATAAGTAACAGACAGGTTTCTCTTAGTGCTGCAACCCAACACCAGTTTTATGGGGACACTGAGCTTTCTGCTAATGATTTGGATAAACTCATCTGTGGCATTGAGGAAATCCTTACTACAACCAAAAAAACAATATTTGAGGAAGATATTGATCTGCTAAAAGCATAAAATAAGGATAAGATTAGACAAATGGTTCGTGTGTCCCCGCTTACCTCAGGAATAACTGGGCACCAAATTAATTTTCTGTATTTTAACAGCCTGAGGAAATACAGTCTTTAACCTTATGTTTTATTCCTGATGCATCGTGTACTCTACAGCTACTTTGACAATAAAATTATAGTTCTGCTTAGATGATGAAGTCTTACAGAAATAGCAATTTTTTCAACTCTTTAACGTAAAGGTTACCTCTGGAAGTAGAATTATGGAGGGTGTATATGCTGTTCAAAGATTTTAAAGGAATTGAGATTTTCAGTGGGAGAGAGAAAGAAACAGGCATTAAGGGATCTTTCCTGCCCCTTTTCTCCTATCATAACTCTTTCAATTAAGTATATCCCTAACTGCTATGAACTGTCTTTTCCAAAACCACTACTTGGGTGTGAGTTGGGTTTTTCCTGACTTTCTTTTCTTTTTTTAGGAGGGATTTTTTTGTGGTGGTTTTTTTGGTGAGATTTTTGGTTCTTTGTTATGGGTTTTTTTTGGTGTTTTTTTTTTTTTTTTTTTTTTGAGGCGTGAGTTTGAGGAACAGTGTTGTGTTAAAGAATTCAAAATTTTGCAGCAATAGAAGAATTCTTTAACAAGCCTAGTTTTTAGCTATAATGGTGCAATATATTGTCTGCTAAAATGTCTCAAGATGCTGCAGTGCATGCATAAAAATCCAAATTTTGATATCTCTAATTTTTCACATGGACACATCGTAATCTGTTTGATTTTACAGTTCAGCAAACTGAGAGCATCCATTCTACCCCACTGTGAGAAAGGCATTAGCAGCTGGGGAACTCAGACTCCAAACATCAGCGTTGTAAATTATTAAAGGAGGGCTGTGTGTGCATTGTGATGGGCTGGCACGGTGTGCTTGAACCCATAAATCAGTAAGTTCTGTCAGAGTGAGTTATTCATGAACACTAGGCCAATTTCTGCCTGGAATCCTTATTTCATCTGGAATCCTGTGGCAGGCAAAATGATTTCCACTATTAGGATATCGTTAAACTGGGGATTTTAGACTGCATCATGTTTTCTCTGTGTGAGTGCAGCTGAAAAAAAACCTTAGAAGAAAGTCTTCACGTTATAACAGTTTTGCTTCAACATGGAGAACAGATCATCATGAATTTCATATTGGCTCGTGAGGATTTTTTTCGTCTTGTGCTGATTCCCATTTTGGTTTGGATGCTGGCTGTGTGCATGCCAGCTGAGAACTGAGCTCCTGTTCTTAGGTTGTTATTCAGATGGGTGTTTTGCTATTTCCAGCATCAGGCTCTGCATTTGTTGTGTCCCCTTGTAGGCACCAATAGCATCCCGATAATTGAGCACACTGACGTGTGTTTTGACTGATTTATTTTTTAGCAATGAAAGAGGCATGAGATGTATTTATTGCAGTTTTGAAATTTTTTTCTGTTCTTTTACTAACCCTCTATTTCAGAAGCATCTTTTTGCAAAATCTTTACTGTTACATAAAGAGGGAGAAAAAACCTGAAAGTGCACAGATTTCTGGTTTCTAGTACACTTTTAGAAGCAAATGCAATGACCACAATCACAAGTGGTGATTGGTAGTGTTGGTACTGTTCATTGCAACAAGGCAAAGGCAGTAGGTGATGCTGATACATGTGCAGCACATGAATCAGAACTGAGACAGGGATCAGAATTCCCTTTGCAGATTGGCATTGTAGCCACCAGAATCCCAGTCAATGATGCCAATAAATACAGCTCAGAGAGGACAAACCCTGGTGATAAATCAGCTCCCAGCTGATTGAGTAGCCCACTGTGCTACTGCTGCCCTGCTGCTCCCGAGGTCTGATGATAATAGCAGCTTTGGCACTGCAGTGGAAATTTCTGAATTTCAGGGAATATTTTCCATGGTCTGTAACAGGGGGAATAAGGCCTTACTCTGCATCCACCTGAGAGCTGGTGCCTCCAGTTATGGCACTTTTTTTGCTTGGGTTTTGGCAGGGGGAAAGGGAGAGGAGTTAGGGGTAAAACTCATGCCAAAGGGAGAGCCAGGCTGAAGTACCATATGACAAAGTGAATAAACAAAACCCTTTAAAGAGTTAAAATTATCCCATACCCTCATGGAATTTTCCTTCATCTTGTCAAAAATTAAGGTCCTAGGGAGAAAGCTCCAGTGCAGAATTTAGAGAAATTATACTAAAGGTTTGGGAAGTGAGGCACAATTTGCACTAGTATAAATGACAGTGTTCTTTATAAAAAGTTTTGTTTATCTGTCCTTATTCTCTTGTGATGTGACATTCCCTCCCTGTAATTCTTATCCATCATTCACTGAAATGATCCTTTACAGTGGGAACTGAAAAATGCACATTACTGAAGTGAACATGCAGCAGGTTACTTTACAAAATTAATTATTCAAGGGAATGTGAGGCACAAAGCCAACCTAGTAAAACAATCAGGTAGATGGGCAATTTATTTCCTGGGAGAAGAAGGTTTAAAGTTTGGCTCTAAGAAAGTAAGCTCTTCCCACAGCAGCAAAAGGTAAGAAATGCTATGCTTTCTGCTAATAACTCTCTGAATATAAGAGCAGAAGTTAATGCATGGGAGCTAGTGTACATCACAGAGTGGTTTACTTTATGTTTCTTTATTGCTGTAAATGAAAATATAAATGGGCTAGGAACTGAAGTGTAGATGTGACCTGTCATTTTCATCTCTGGAAGAAAGAGAATTTCTTCTGTAATGCTTTCACCCTCATTAGAAACTATAGTGTTAAGTGCATATGCTCATGTGTTTGTGTATGATTTTCTGTTGTGGAAGTGTTTGTAAATGGCTGAGTCCATGCACTGTGGGAGGAGAGCCACAAAGATTGGTAACAGAGAATACAGATTCCTTCTGATGGAATTACTCCTTCCACACCGAGGGCCTGCTCCCTGCAGAGGAGCTGTCAGGGCTTTGCTGGCAGTGCTCTTGTTTCCTCTCAGCATGCAAACAACTCAGGCCCATTGTCAGCACAGCTTCTGCAGAGGATCAGTAGCCAAAATTACCCCTTTCCTTTTGTTTTTGATAGACAACCGAACACAGGTTGAGCTTCCTCTGTACTTGTGGAGTTCAGCATTTTCCTATGAGTGTTATCCTTCCTTGGCAAAGGCTATGAAAAATCCTTTTAACAGGGGATTACAGGGTTTGCCTGCCTTTGCTGTAGAAAGAGCTGGCAGGATTCATGCCCAAAGGACAGGCAATGTATAAATGTCATGTATTAAGATGAAAGAAGGAAAAAAGCTCTGGATGACATTGAGAGGGAAACTGGTCTCTTCACACTAATGCTGGCCTGGATCAGGAGGTTTGATGTTATGAAGCACTTGTCTCAGGTTAACAGGTACTGCTCTGTTTGGAAGGATTGACACTTAGTCCTGCTGCACACAAACCTAAGCTGTGCTGCTGCTGAGACTCTTGTTTCAGAGCTATGATTGTGAAGGCAGCAAGCAGCACAAAAGTCCCATGAATCCAAACCCTAAGGCAGGTAAAATGCTTTTCTTCTATTTTTTCCAGTTATGTAAGTGTTTGGGATCACTAAACTGGCCCTGATCACCAGTGTGAAGTCTAGCTTAATATTAAGTTACCTTTTGTGTTCAGTGTCAGTGTGGTAGCAGGGAATCAGCCTTGTGATCCCAACCACCCAACCCAGCTCCCTACACAGGGCAGCAACAGTCTCTCATGTGGTATGGCACCAGATTGAAAAGTGCTGGAGTAGATGTCAGATCCTGTTAGGTCAAATTGTGATGAAGGTTTTGCAGGGCTGTGTCATGTATTGTTTGACAAAATGTCATCTAGCAGAACTGCTACCTCAATTGCTTTGTGAGTTGTCCTGCTCAGCCCCCGTGCTGAGCAGTACAAACAGCAGTGGCAGACGTTCTTACTCCCAGTAAGGTTGTTGGTTACCTGGACGAACTCAGAAAAAAGTTGCATTTTAGATTTTGTTCTGAAGGAGCCTGGGTTCTTTTTATACATTTTTATCTTATGTGATGTTAAACAATCCTTTTCTAACTGGAATGCCGGGTTTGCTGAGATTCCTATATCATATCCTCTTCCCATCTTAGAAGAGTCCCAAAAGTGTAAATACATAGGCTGTCTTTTATTCCCTGCTATTTTTTGGCAAAATAAATTTTAAAGAACAAAATGAAGTTCCTAACCTTCTCTTCAATTATAATTATTAGCACCATCTTCTGTCTTCCAAACTTAATAGTTTCAAAGTGATGTCTTGTTGTCCAGACCCATCTAAGACATGACACTGGGAACAAGAGAAAACTGAACTGCTTTGGCCAACAAAGGTTGCTCTTGGGTGTCTGAAAAGTGCTCTCTTACACATGGGATGATTTAAACTAAAAAATGCTGCTGGGGCAGCATTTTCTGGGAGGTTTGCACTCTATAGGATGGTTCAGTTGCAGAAGGGATCCTTCTCAAAGGGAGAACCTTTAGACGTCATTAGATAATCACATTACAAATGTCCTTCAGCCATGATGTAATGGAATATGAAGTTCATGAGGAAAAGGAAGTAGAAAAATGGTGACATCATAAGTTGAATTGTTCCAAAGTTGCATGAAAGGACAGACAAATCAAGGTCAACTCCTGGGAGCAGTCTCTGCTTGACAAATATGAACAATTTCATATTTCAAAGGAATTGAAAAAATGGGGAGGGAGATGAAAGTTAAATTTGCTCCTTCTCACTGGGATCACATAAGTGAAAATTTGTAGCAACAGTGCCTTTTCCACCTTTTTAATTGTAATGCTGGAGCAGCATTGATTAGCTCCTCACAGTTTAAGAGCTGACCTGACACTGAGCCAGCAGTTGCCACGGAATATTTTGTCGCTTCACCTGTTGAGAATATTTTAATAAATGTCACTTAAATCGCACATAAAAAGCCACAATTTGAAGAGGAAAATGAGCAAACAGTGTTTGAAGACCTGTTCCCCTGCATCAGATCAGAGATGTTCTTTCTTCCTGTTCCCATTAGTAAGAAACCTCAGTAACAATCTTGCATGCAAAACCTCTTTTTTTTGCCTTCCCCCTCTGCCAACCACTCACAAGTAAAAAATAATACTTGACTATCCATGACTAACATATCAAATTAGGAGAGTGACTCGTTCTTAACAATTTTATGAATGGTGTCTACCAGTGTAATAATTAATTATCACTTCTGTCTTTTAGTGAAATTAATTATATATGTCGGCTTAAACCAGTGCACTTCCATAGCTACAGGTTGAGAAGCAGTGATGGTTACAAGGGCAGGGATACCACATCCTTCTCCTGTGACTTACAGATGGAATGTGCACATTTAAATTGCACTCACCTCTCCTTTCATGGAATAGCTGTCCACTTTAAACACCCCTTATAACATCTAGAGGTACTGAATATGAAAAACTCAATGCTGAAAGTGTTGGCACCTAAATTTCTAGTAGAAGAAAACCCATAAAATATGACCAGGTGCTGTGGGAATAATGGGTGATTTAGATTCCTTCAAGCTTGTGACATAATTACACAGAAAGACGAGGCACTGCTGATGTTTCAGGCATTTAATATCAAACACTCATAAACCTGTTAAAAGTGAAATTGCATCCCTAATTACCAAATACATCTCATCAGTTTCTCTCTCCCCCAACACAAATGTGAGAAGTTGGCAGAGTTAGAGCACTTTACTGCCCTGTTTACTGATAGGCAGTCTTTATGAATTTACCTCTGGAGAGTAAAAGACTTCTGACTTTCCCAGTGCTTCATCAGCTTCTACCTTCTACTGAATACAAATACTTTTCCTGATGCTTTATTATGAGGTGAACTGCTTTAGAAGTCACCATCACTTTCATATGGGTAACAGTGCTGAATGATTAAATCCTATTGTCTGCACTTTCTATAAAAATCATTAAAGTGGAAAAGAGCTACCTCCAGATTGAAATTCTCTCTTCAAGGTCATTACCATTTTACCTCTTCTGCCTTGTCAGACACATGTTGGTGTATACTCTAATGGTAGAAAAATATATCCAATTTTCAATTAAAAAAACAAAGCAATACAATCTCTGTCAAGTCAGAAAATGGGAAAATATCCATCAGCACACTGCTTTCACAGCCTGTAGCTTTCATGTCAATGACCCATAAAGCTATTCTCAAAGATCAGTCTGATTCTGTATCCTTCAGCAGAATAATCCCAAAACCAGAACGTGAGATACAGGGAGGTATATGTTACTTTAAGCTCTAATTGTTCACTTGTTCTTTATTCTCATTACTGATCCTGAGTGCTGATTATAGGGATACCAATGAGATTTAAATAGTTTTGATGGGTAATACCTGATTCAGCACTTAAATGGAAATGATCCCGTGTATTAGCTGGCATGCACTAGCAGCTGATTTTTTCCAGTATTAAATATGGATTTAATAAAGTAAAGAAAAATAAAACAACCCAATGCCCTCACTCACCAACTCTGTTTCTGCAGAAAATTGCTGGAGCGTGTTCAGTGGAATTGGTCTATCTGAGGTGAGAAGTTCCCTTTGTCAGTCTGGCAGAGTAATCAATCAAGGCCTGAAGTGTCCTGTGCAGATGCTCCACACCACAGCACTGGCTGAATGTAATTAGATAAACCATATACCCGGTGTGCTTGTACCTGAAGGAACAGCCTGAAGGAACTCACTCTCACAAGGCCCTTATCATCGTATTCTCTATGTCCTAAAATCAAAGAAATAGCACGAGGAGAAGGCTGTACTATCCAAATGGCAATACAAAATGAAATAAAAAAAAAAAAATCAAGGCCATCTTTAAATTTATCTCAAGACTTAGCTTCTATATATGCACATATTCAAACTGAAATAAAATTCTATATGCTTGCTAAGGTCAGTGTTTTCTGCAAAGGAAAATTCTGACCTCTGGTATCTCAACAGGCATAAAAGCCTAATTCATCCTTGAAGTGAATTACCTCTGTTGTAAAAGCTAATTAATTGGTGAATTGCAAATGGTGACAGAGCTCATTGAAGATGTACTTCAGCTCTCTGAGAATTTGAGAAAATAAACCCCAGAATTATTGCTGATGTGACTCTCCTGCCTTCGTGTGACTCTTTATTTTTCAAATAACTGTCTTCAGGTGTTCAAACTCTTCCTGTAAATGACAAAATGTCCTTTCCTTCATGCTTGTATGCTTAAAAAATGATCCATGAAATGATGCAAAGCTTACGAAAGCATTTGTCGTAGGGGTCCTTTCAAACATGCACAGTTTGACCCACCTTTCCTCCATCCAAGTTCTTGGGAATTTTGCCATGATTTCAACAGCAAACATCTTGTACTTTCTGTCAAAAGGCAAGAGAATCAGACCAGGGCTGATAACTCAGAAATACTCCAGTTGTGAATACATACACATTTCCTCACATCTGAGTTTCTAATCAATAAAAGGAATTCATGGCTCATATTGGCCAGTGAATGGAGCTCATGGTCCAGAGTGATTGTTACATCCTATACTCAATTCCACTTCACCTTTCTGAGCACCCTTGGACATGATCAAGTCATGAACTCTGGAACAGGTGAATTTTTCCTTTAATCCAGTCCTTTCTACCTCACATATCATGGCTACAGTAAGAAAATTCATGTTTTCTCATACTCAAAAAGTCTCTAATATCTACTTTCATCAACCTAGTTTATCTCTCACTATCAGTTGTTGTGAGCTTAATCATCTGGAATGGACTTAGTGTTGTGAAGAATGTTTGAATTTAAATCACTCCACAGACATCTCTATAAGTAGTATGACAGCAGGAAAGATAATTTCACCTCCGGCTGTGTTGGTTCCCCTAATCTGACCAAAAACCCAATAATGCTGATGTGCCCCACAGAGATACTCTTTGGTTTCCAAGAATAAGTTTTTAGAAGATTTATTGTATACAGATGAGACAGTAACTAGACTGGTAGTTCAGTGGTATATTATTTATTCTTACAGAATTTCAATCCGACGTAGTACAAGTATGTGAGCAAATGGATAGTGATAATAATACATATTACAAAACAGCTTCTTATACTTCAGAATTTGATTCAGACTAAAGTAATTATTTCCAGTGGGCTACATTTTGGTGTGGATTTGTCTGGTTTTTGTTTTGTTTTGTTTTGTTTTGTTTTGTTTTGTTTTGTTTTGTTTTGTGGGGTTTCTTTTTGTAATTTTGTTTCATTTTGTTTTGGTTTTTTGTGAGTAATGTACTAGTTTCTCTTGTAAGTGGGATTCAACATTTGTATGTTGGAATGTGGAGATGGTTGGGTTGAGGTGATTTTCAAATTTGGATTTCTTCTGTATGGCATATTACTTTTGATATTCTATGAAAAAAATGTTGCACAGCAAATCTGCTGTAATGACTTTCAAACATTTAAAATGTAGTGAGGACTTTATAAGAATTTTAACCACCTGTTTATTCAAAATGCCATTTCACATTCAGCTACCACAGTTAAAACAGAGATGAACAGTGTTATTTCTGGAGTGGTTGCAGAGCAGCTGAGACCACTCCTGGCCCAGTCTGCAAAAAAGTCTCAATATTCCCAGACATCAACCAGCTGTGGCTTCTCTCTGGCATTACGGCTCTTTACAGATCTGCTGCTCAGAGCAGAACCTGCTTCTGCTTAAATTAAGGCCTGACTTACCTGTTGACAGTATTGAATTGGAACCATTGTGATGTTCATAAAATACATAAGTTCTTTGAAGTCAGTGCACATGGAAGGATTTTCTCCTTCCTTTTTTTTTTTTTTTTGTTTCCCAGACGAGTATATCCATGCTTGTTTATTGTCAGATTTATCTTTCGATTTTTACGGTCTCCCTTCCCAACTGCATACTATTATCACCTCTTTATGCTAATGCTCTCCCTGGCTGCCTGTATTATCACCTCTCCATTTATCTTCTTACCCTGTGTGATCTACGGTGCTCATTAGCTTCCTGTTCTCAGATCCCTTTTTGCCTCCTCAGCATGCCAGATGACCCTTTTATCGCCCAGCTATGTTTCACAATCAGCCCAGATAATGCTTCAGACTTCCTCGCTCTTCCTTAGCTTTTATTTTTGTGCTCCTTACTACCTCTTGCCGTTCATTTCTCCCCAACAAGGCTTGTTTTAATGCTCACCCAGTTACACCAGGTTTTTTGCTTAGTACTGTATCACTTGTCTTCATTGCCTGGGTAGTACTTTATTGATTTCCATGGTTCAATATATCAGAGTATATAATTCCTAGCAAATTTCTTTCTCCATCAAGTTTATTTAATCTACCCTCTTCCCAGTCTCCCCTTCAGAGCAGACTTCATATTCATGAGGCCAACAGTACATTAACTGCTTTATTCATTGATTCTTGCACCTTACAAAGTGCTTCATCCATAACCTTACACATTCTGCCTGAATTCAGCCAACTTGTAATTCCTGTCCTGGATATGGCTACTTAGAGCACTTCTTTAATGTGTATTTTAGACAATTTATATGCCTCACTTGATACTTTTGCAGCCACATAAAATGTTTTCAGCTCATTCGCTCCAAGGTACTAAAACTCGTATTTCCCAAAGCTCCTTTCACATTTTATGATTGCTCATGTTAAATATTAAGTTTTTTAAAAAGAGGAGGGTTGTTGTTGTTGCTGTTGTTTTATCCTAAAGATCTTCTCATTAACAACACGACTTTGAGGAGCTGGGAGACTTGTAGACTTTAATACATGAATCCTTTTCAAAAAGAAGCTTTCCTGGGTCCTATGTAAACCTCCTTCAGTCTCTTGGTGGTTTTGATAAGGTAACAGCTCAGATATCTGTAAATCTAATCTTCCATATAAAGTTCCAACTGTCACGTCCAAAAAAGGCCTGGATATTGCACAAAACTCCATAATCTATATAATATGATGACAGAATAAATGAAAAAGAAGATAAATTAAAGACCTTTTTGAATAAGCAGATGGGTTATTGAACCATGGGGTATAAAACTGCAAAGAACAATCCCAGATAGTGTGGCTTTATTTTTCCTCTTATTTTAAAACATTCCCAAAGTAGTGGAAGTTTTCCCAGTTCTGGACAATGTGGAAATGTGGTAATGGCCACAGACTCTTCTTAAGAGCTTATCCTTTTACAGGTATCCTAAAATATATCTTGAATCTTTTAAAGAGTTTTTCTATGTTTGATCAATCTCCTGGGTTTGGCAAACTACTGTGATTATAGAAAAGGATGTGGTTTAGCCAATTCATAATTTTAACTGAAGAAATAAATAAGTTCTGCAGCAAAAGAGAGCCCAGCAGTGGTTTAAAAAAGTTGACTAAATGACTAAACTGGAGATAATTCCTTTCAGTTCCAAACTTTTGACTCTGCGCACACAAAATAGTCCAGTCACAAATCAATTTCAGTATGTCTCATTCCTCTTGCAAAATACAATCAGAATAGATGGAAATTTTTTCCTACAAAGCCTATATGAGGCTAAATCCTGAATAATTAGGGCTGGACTTTGTGTTTGTAGATATTTTTATAGTGTTCTATATTCTCTACTGTGCTTTATCCAGAGGCAGACTAACAGGGGTCAGGAGGGTGTAAGAGAAGTTTAATAGTCATTTGTTCATCTTCCCTTCCTCTCAGACAGGCAGTACATGGGGTTTTCTGGTCATCTCCATCATTAGCCACCTGGAAAAAGTAGCAGATTTTCTAATACAGAAGCATTTGATTCTGTGTTTGTGATGATTAGGAGGAGAAGTTTAAAAATCTTAGTTCATCAAAGGGGATAAATAGTTTGAGGCCCCTGTTTTGATGTCAGCAATGAAGTATAGCAACGATGACAATGCAATCCAGAGGTGTATTACCACTGGGAAAGAAGGAATCAGAATCTTTCAAAATTCTATAAATATTGCACTGACTTTGTGCTTAGAAGCACTCTGGGCACTCTCACAGGATGCATTTACAGGCTGCTCTCCATGGTAAAGACCAGCCTAACCTTGAGGCTATTTTAGTTCCAAATTAGACTCTTATCCTGCAGACTTTTATTTCAGGGTAACAGGGAGGTAAAATAAACCTGGTTTAGAAACTGGCAATATTTTTATCATCCAGGGAGGCAACCCCCTACATCTGAAGGAAACAGCTAAATCATCTTTTGTCATTACTCTTATCCCTGCCATGAGATGATCTTCCAGCAGTTGTAGATGACCTCATGAGCATTGCTGGCCAAAGGAAGGACAAAACCAAATCTCGTGTTTCAGGTGCTGGTTGAAGTTGCCATCAGAGATGTCATGAAGGGGCTGTGGTGCTACACCAGAACCTTACTAATTTCTTCTGGGAGGACGAGCACAGGCAGAGAAGTTGCACTCACATGTGCATCCCTCTCTATTGCAGTGGAAAGTTAAGGTATTTCCTTCCCTTACCTATCTGGTGATGAGTAGCAGCAGTGCAGTCTATTTGGTCAGGAAGCTGACTGCAAAACCTAAAATCTGACACAGATGTGTTATCAACTTCTTATGCATTTCCCCATGCAGAGGATAGAGAGGACATCTGCTGTTGTAAATCTGTGATTTTCCCATCAGCCACAGTGTTTCTGAAATGAAAGGTGAAAGTTGCAGAAGGGAGGTGCTTTGCATGAATTGGGGTTTCTTTTCCCCCTTGAAATAAATGCAGGCCATGGTTAATGAAGTGCATATTTGTATATGGCTGAAAATCACTGCAAATTCCCATTTCCCTCATACATATTATTTGCTTTCTCACATTACCCATGGATTAGTAAGTACCTGTGGGACTGCTCTAGTAGACAAAGGTTCATAAATCAAAACAGAAATTCAAATGCTTTTTGATCCCTGTAGTTTCTCCCAGTACATACATACATTTCCTTCAGAAGTGTTACATGTACAACAGCATTAAAGGATTTCAGTAAATGTTACATATTTGAGCATCAAATGTGTGAATAACAGGTCTAGTTCTTATCACCATGTAAAATACATAAAGGATCAGATGGAAATAAATGGAAATTCATCCTGACAGAAACTTTTATTTTTTATATAGCTAGTTGTAATAAAGACAACTTTTTACTGGAAGGGATCTGTGGGATAATTCACAGGCAAATGTACAGGTCATGCAGTATTAGAACCTGCTCCAGCTTTGCTCTCATACTCTTACTGAATATTCAATATTGTTGAATATTGTTATTCATAAATGCTGAGATTCACAGCTCAGTTAGAGGACATGCAGATTATTATAGACCGATGGAGCTCTGACAACATAGGTCAAGGGAGTGAGGGAAAAAACAGCTTATTCATGTGCCATTCAGCCTTTAACTTCTTTTGAACTTTCTGACTTAGAGATCAGCATGTTGTACCTGCTGCCATGCTGGTCTTACTGATAGGAATCAGTCTTCTGGGCATGGAGAGATGCTGGAGCTCGTTGTCTCACCTGTGGGCAGTGTTCTCTGACTTAGGGTAGATGAACAGCTGTGTGCTGCATCAATACCACTATCAAAAGCAGAGAAAATAAAGTTGTTTGTTTCCAAGCACACTGTCATGAAGGTGAATTGCCACTCTGCCAAAGGAGCCTCAAAATGTTGTGTGACTCCAGCCAACCTGTGTCATTTGAATCTTTTCCCTGTCTTTTTGTTCTGCTGACTTTCCTAAACCTTTTTCTTTCCTCCAAGTTATATCATTGGTGACCCTGTTGTACGTGGAGGTTGTATAATGCATGTTGTACACAAGATAAATCCATTTGGTATGTGACAAAGATATTGTAGAACAACACCCAAGTGGAGTGGAATTTTTCCAGTGTGCTCTTCTGAATTTTAACTCTGCTCCCATGGAAGCACAGGGAACATTTGCCTTCAGCATTAAGAGAGGTTAGAACAGATTAAAAAAAGTGAGTTGCTTTAATAATTAGGCAGCTGATTTTTCCAAGTGTTCTAAATTCAGTTTAGACCGCTATGTGGAGGAAAAGAAAATACATAAATAAACATAAACCTTAAGGAAGGATACCCATTAAAAAAATCAAAAGCTAAGCATAGATGAATGCATCCTACAAGCCAAGGTTTTGAAGTGTAACATTGTGTAATGGTGCAACACATGTGCATAAAATTATACCATTTTGCCATGCCCACAATTTTTAAATTAATCAGGGCTGTATGTGAAAAGTTTATAACACAACTAAACAAATGCAAATGAGATTCCTGTATGCCATATAGTACCTCTTATTTGGACCTTTGCACAAGAGGTGATAACATAAAACATCCTAGGGGTGTAGAGAAATATCTTCATTGCGTTTCTACAGAAAACTGCCTGAGGTTTGGAAAAACCAGGAGCCAATTCTGGAGTGCTGTAACAGAAAGTCCAAACATGTAGACTGAGTATGTTTAGCTTCAAACATGTTTTCTATTTCCTAGACCTGAAAATTCAAATAGCTGATAGAGGTTTTCTGTTTGTTTTCAAAACTGCCTGTCCTGAGAAGTTAGTTGTTAAGTCTCTCTAGATTTCTAGGTGAGATGGCACCTCAGTGCTATGAGGTATTGGCACAGCTTTACACAGCATCACAGCAAACTCTTTATAAAAAGTAAACCTGTCCTGGCAGCCATGTCTGAGACAGAGAAAACCAAAAAGGCTCCCATTGTGCTTAGTATTTCATCTTGGTTATTTCTAGCTGACTTTTGTAGCTGCTAGAATATTTTTTTATTCTTATTTCTGAGGGGACTGATTTTGATTTTTCTCAAAATTTTTAGAGAGTCATGGCCCTGCAACTTGCTTTTTTAGTTACCTCTTTCACCTGGAACCAAACTACTGAAATGTAAATATTAACACACATGACAGATGGAAAATTAGTATAACTCCATGAGGCACAAGCAATCTGTGGCAAAGGAGGAAGGTGAGCTTTAGTCATTTCTCCTTATCTGTCCTCTTTCTTCTCCATGCTAAGGAGGCTTCTGAACACATTTCATCTGGGTAGGCAAGCTCTGAGAAGCTGATCACATATAAGTCTTTAAAATAAACCTCCTTACTCTTCCTCTGACAAGCTTGATTTTAGTTTCAGAAAGAGGATTTACCTGTTGTTGTTCATTCCCCCTCCATTAGTGGGATTGTTTTCAGTACAATCAGCAGGGATTAACTAATACCTGTTCAGGCCCAGGCACACACACACAACAGAGGGAATTTAGGAGTGAGTTCATACACAAATGAAAATAGCCGTGATCTTGTTGACACTGCTCATTTATTTGACCCTTTAAGCTAGCAGGCATTTAGTTTCACTGGGACTTGAAAATCGACATTGAATGGGATTCCCAGTGAGCTTTACGTTCCCTGGCAGGTAACTAGATGATATGCTCATTCTGTGCCTGGTAAACCCATTTCCACACTACATTAGGAATTTATCAAAGCAAGTCAAATCACTTCTCTACAAAAATGAAGGAATCTTGTGAGAATTTTGTGTCTGCTCCTTTAATAGTTCTTCTATCTCTTGTTAGGATTTATAATTTGGCAGGGCATGGCCTTGAACTGATATTAAATTCATGATGTGACTTCATCCATCATAAAAAAATACATATAGTTCCTTTTTTTTCTTTGAAACAATAACTGTGGAATCACTGTACTATGGGAGCTCAAGTAAATTGAAGCACTAAATTGCCATATATGTAATTCACAGCTATATGTCACATCTCTTCAAACTAATCTCATACTACCCTCAGATCATTGTCAGATACAGAACTTTATGACTTTACATTTTCTTCTGAAACCAGCTCTATTCTATTTTACAGAAAATGGTGACTATGATTTATTATTTATATCTTAATAGATTTTCAGCTTTTTCAAACTCTTGTAAATGACATTACTTTAATATAGTAATTTCAGAAAGAAAAGAAAGGTAACCTACACATGGGTTAGTGAATGTACTTTTTTTTAAAACAGGGTTTGGCAGCATTCATTGCAGTTTCAAACACTTGGCCGTTTCCACAGTATTTTGCTGAGTAGAAAATTCCCGTGTTCATTTTAATTATGTCTGCAAATCTTGCTTGGAAAAGGTGTTTCTGGCTTACCATTTCTTAGTTTTCAGAATTTTCCAGAGAATGAGCCAATATTTCAAGAAGTGTTTGGTTGTTTTGTCTTTGTGTGTATGAAAACATATTTGTGTGTTAAGTTGTGTGTTTTGTTTTATTTTTTTTTTTTTGAGGGAAACAGTCTTGTCAGACAAGAAGGAATTTCATCTTTGAGTCACTCATAGTGACAGACAGAGGGCAAGTATAGAACAGAAATTCTTCCCTGTGAGGGTGGTTAGGCCCTGGCACAGGGTGCCCAAAGAAGCTGTGGCTGCCCCTGAATCCCTGGAAGTGTCCAAGGCCAGGCTGGACGGGGTTTGGAGCAGCCTGGGATAGTGGGAGGTGTCCCTGCCCATGGCAGGGCATTGGAACAAGATGGACTTCAAGATCCTTTCCAACACAAGCCATTCTGTGATTCTTTGAACAGTAAAATTCTCAAAACTAATGCAAGCATCCACCAGATCTCCAGCAGAGTAGCTGCAGTTTCTCATTTCTCTGCGGAAGGAAGAGGGGTATTGAAAGGATAGATGGAAGACTGGGAAGGAAATAGTGCACAGCTATACAAGGTAAGGCTTGTAGAGCCCAGCATTGCAACAAGTCCTTCAGATTTTGCATTGCCTCACCCCTTCTTGCCCTGCCCCAGTAGTGGCTTCCATTCCACCCATTCAGTTTTTCTTAATGTTTGGGATTGGTTTTTAAGGATCTAAAATTTCTGCACAAGTGCTGTGTTTGCATTGCTGTCCTAAGTGCTTATTTTACCTAAAGCTTGATAATATTTTATAAAGAGTTTCTAAACAGTAAATGAATAGATTAGAGAAGTTTCCTAAATGAATTACTACCATCTCAGCAGGTCTCATGCAGTCTGGACTCTGTTCCACAGCAATTAAGAGTTCTTATATATTAGAGAAGGCTGTTCTCTGATTGAACCTGTATCAATTACATGAAATAATAAAATAAGTATGAATATATTAAAAAGTGTGTATTACACGGTTGTTTGGGCTATGGTGGGGTTTCTATGACAGGAGTAGAGCATGCTAACAGAAGCACTTTGTGGAGAGGAGATGATCAGAACTGCTTTGAATTGCTCTGAAATGTAGGGCCTTAATCCCTCCATCTTTTAATTCTTCTTTTTCCCTTTGGCTTTGACAATCTGCCTCCGCTTCAGGCAAAGATCAGGTTTATGGCAGTAGCAAATGCTGTATTAGGAACTGCTGCAAGGTTCTCCTTTTCCATCTTAAAGCATCAAATCAGGCTCTCTTGGTTTTTCTAAATCCTTACAGTTTCAAAATCTGTTCACACTTCTACTTTTCTTCAGCTTTAAGTCATGTTTTATCCATTTTCTTCTTTTGAGTTTTATCTCTTTTTCTCCTTCTTTTTTTTTTTTTTTTTTTTTTTTTACTTTTAAATACTTTTTTTTTTATATTTTCTGTGTTGTCTTCTTGCCTTGTTGGCTTTGTTCTGTGGCTTAAACCCTCTCAGTGACCCTCCTTCATAACTCAGATTTTTCTAAAAAGGCTGATTTGTCATTGGTAGAATGAAAACGTGCTCAGTCCTCAGCGTGAAAACAGCAAATCTCAGAAGACAGCCATGATTTTGAATTAGTGATGCTGCCAAGTACCTCCCCTATGCACTATTAATCAGTTGGCAAGCATTACACAGCTAAAAGGGATTGAGAAGTAAAAATTACATGTACAGCACAATTGTTCATGGCTTCTTTCAACATTACTTGTAAAGATCTTGAAAACTATGGAAGATACAAAGTCTATTGCAGAGGAATCTGCCTCAATGATCATCTTGAAGGAGGGAGACTCCACAACCTCCATCATGTAGTTGGGTATCTCGCATAATATTCATCCTTACCTAGTGACTACTACATGTGAGGTCTTTAAATGTCTACACACTAGAAAATTAACAATAAATCATTTTATTAAATGTTACTGATTTCATACAGTTCTCCAATATTTTCTTTCTAATACCTTATATAGGAGTCCTTCAGATTAATACATTTCAAGCACAGCATTCTTTATTGTAAGCACATTTTTCAGATCTGAACTTAGTTCTGATTTATCCTGTCTGCTGTTTGTTTTCTTTGTTGCCCAGGATATTGCCTGTACAAGTAAATGTGTCAGTGTACTTCCTTGCAGAAAATCTGAGAGGAGATGCTAAAAATGTCCTTTCCAGACTGAGTGTTAGACACATTAAGTATTGCATATATTGTGACTTATTCTTCCACAATTAATGAGCAAGCTATTCTTCCTTTTGTATGTAATGTAGATAACAGGGTACTTCTTATAAAACTTTTCCTGTGGAGAAGTATCTATGTGTGGATTGAATTTGGAAAATATCCTGCCTTTCATAAGCTGCTACACTTTAGTTGGCAGTAAAATTGGCCTCAATTTTAAACCTCTTCTCTGCAAAATAGGTTAAGATTTTCTTTACATCCAAATGCTCCATTCCTGGAGCAGACCAGGCATTGTTGTGTATCACCTCGGCTAGCTAGCTAACATCAACTCTGTCACCTTTCCTGATCTCCTTGCTTTAAATTCAGCAGGGTTAAGAAACATCTTACCTCCTTTAAGGATTTACCTCTGACAAGATATCTCAGTATAGGCACACATTTTGTAGAAAGGAGTTCAATTGTCAAGCACAGGGTGAGTTTCTTAAGTTTGCTTATTTATTATCTTTTCCTGTTTCTTATCCTTCAACCTGAGGTTTTTATACTGAGACTCTTCCAGTAAATGTTTCGTTATCTTTCTCTATCTTTACATAGCTTTCTTCCATCTCATAATTCTTACTTACTACTCTCAAAAACTGCATCCTGGATTGGAGATTCAGTGTTTGAGATGAGAAAAATAAAGCCTTATTTCATAGAAAATAAGTTGGGGTTTTTTGTTTGGTTGGTAGGGAATTTTTTTCCTAATTTAAATCCATCTGGTCAGTACAGACTGAAAATTAAACTGAGGCTTTAATGCTGGGTTTCTGCTCTGTACAGCAGAGCTATAAATAATTGAACAAACAAGACAGAAGGAGAGAAAAACATCTTCCCAGCATTTTTGTAGATATACCAGTATTAATTTTTTCTCTAAATTAAGAAGTATAATTAATACAATATTAGCAAAGAGAAATTTAAGAGAAATCAAGAACACATTGAGTTCTGCGCCAGGAAGAAAAGCAGGGAAGGAGAGGAAGAAGAGGGAAAAGAAAGAGAACATACCCTCTTGTCACTCAGTCCATCTAACCTGTACATCCCTCTGTAAAACCTCCAGGTTTGGGATCTTGAATTCTGCAGGTTTAGCTGCAGTCACCGTGTCCTGAGGCAGAGACCAGTCCCTGCCCTGGTCCTCCAGCCTGTGGCTCCTACTCTAGGCTGATAGAGCAACAGCGAGGCCCAGAAAGAAATCGTGTACACAGTATTTCCTTCAAGAACTCTCCATCACAAAGAGGCAGTTTTTGTAGTGTTATCAAGTGTTTGAAAGCCAAATATAAAAGAGGATGACTGCCTTATAAATTCCAACTCACTCCAAGAGACCTTAAAGTCACTCCTAAACCACTTCATGCACATGTGTGAACTTGAATCTCTCTGAACAGGCTGTTAATGCTGTTAACTGTTTTAACTAATTACAGGAAAACATTGCCTTTCAGCACCATCATCTTAAATCATCATTTCACTGCAGATTAAAAAAACAAATCAATATTAAAAAAAAAAAAAAAAAAAAAAGAGGATTGCAACTAAGAATTGAGACCACAAGCACAACTTTCCCCTTCTTTTTACTGCCCTGCTTAAGCATTTGGCATTCCAAGCAAAACAGATGCAGGCAAAGATGCAACTTCTTAACTTGGACTCATGTTTTTAATGCCAACACTGTTGTCTCCATTACCTGTGCTAGTAAAGTGTGAGTACATATAACTTAGAAAATAATCTCTCATTACAAAATTACCTTTTTAAAAAAAAAAGTTTGGTCATGATCTATTTCTAGAAAAAGCAGTGTTTTCGTACAGTATTTTTTCTAATTTACCAGCTAGGGTATGTTCCAGTCAGAGTGTTTGGAGGAATTTTGTTGACTATTAGCTCACTTGCTCTCTCTTCTATACTGAGGAGAAGCTGTGTGAACCATTTGTCAGGTGAAATTAAACACCAGTTGGGAAGTTTTATCTGTAGAGGCACTCAAATGAAAGGTGAACAGCTGTCATTTAATTCTGTATTTTGTAGTCCATTTCACTTGGATTAGTGTCCATCTCTTTTGGGACTGCTGCCTTCAGGATCTCAGAAGGCATCGTAGTTATTCTCCACTCAGTCCAGAACCCAAAACTATCAGTGAGCTTAGCAAAACATTAATGACATAAGTGGTCTGTCTGAAAACAGCATGGTGGTTTGCACCATGGTTTTGCAAAAGCATTTTTGTTTCTGTCCTCTGAAGCATGTGAAGTTCAGATGGAGCTGGATTGAACTGTAACATCTGTTCTGAAATCACCTATTCTTGCCACTACCCTCACACTGTCCTCTCTGAGAACATAAAAACATATTGCACCATCCAGACTATTCTGCCTTACTTACATTTCCAGAATGTGTTTATTTGTGTTTGGGTTTGTTTTGTTAGGTTTTTTTTTTCCTACATTGTTCCTCTGCATACAAATTTTAAATGTCCAATTGTATATTATGACACTTTACTTAAGGGCTTTATTTTGTAATCCCAGAAAGAACTTAAATTTATCATCTGTTTAAGACAACTGATAAAGAGACAATAGAGAACAACATTTTATTTTCTCCTTTTCTGCTGAGTTGCTCCCTGGTCATGGCCCTATCATTTGCTTTTCTCATAACTCTCTGAAACTGGTCATCCAAATATGAGTCACTTTTTAATGCTTTTTGTCTCTCCTACTAGAAAGGCAATAAAGAGATATGGAGCAGGCTAAAAAGTACTGGGTATTGGCTATTTTAAATGCGAATATCCACAGAAGACTGTATTTATGTAATAGCACTACTGCTGCTGTGGCAGTAATAAAGGCTATTTAAGACTTTTCTAGGTGGTGATTTTGTTTGTTCATCCCTTCACTTTGCTTCAGAATGGCTTTTTCTTCTCTTCAACCCGTTTTGCAAGAGCTATTAAATAGCTTCAAGCATATTCCAGCAGAATCACTGATGCTTTGATTCTTATGTCCTTGATTTATTCTTTAGAATTCCCCGGGATCACTGGGATGTGATAAACAATTTGTATTTCTGTTTTTAGCCCTGTTAATGAGTTTGTGTTATTCAGATAAACTAATGGTGAATTTTTGCCTTTTATCATCTTCTTCCATCTAGTCTACCTGCTGAATGTGATGCCATGTTATGAGTTTAACCATGTGAGAAGAGAAACAAAGAGAAATGTATGTGTGTGTATGTATAAATATATATATATATATATGTATATATATATGAATGAACTAAACAGACTCATTTGATTCTGTTCTTACAAGACTGGATTCAGGTTGGGAGTGACATTTTTGCTGTCTAGATCCAAAAACATGGATCCTCATTACTCTGGATTCATGATACTTTCAAAATTCAGCTCTCAATTGTCTAGTTTGGACTTAGCAATTTTTAGCTCATATTTCAGCCTTTTCACTTTCTTTGAAGACACAAATTGAAGTCAATCCTAGGCTTTGAAGATGGAGTAAAACCTGTAATGCTGTTACACTATTTCTCATTTAGAGGTGTTGCCCAATTGCTTGCCAGTACTTATATTTGTTTGGACTTCCTGTGATGAAATTTATTTTTAATTTAAGGTCATTTTCTTCTGCAGGAAGGGTGAAAAGTGGCGCTATGTGTTACTCCATGATGTCGTACACCTCTATGCATCTTTTTTACAGCTGCAAAATGAAGGTACAAAACTTCTGTGCTCAGCTTTTGTGGTTTCACTCATCCTGTTAAGATCTAGAACCTTCAGAGTAGAAGTCAGCTGGCAACTCAAACCCCTACTGAGTTAACCATAATATGGACATCAATCCTTGCAAAAGCTCAGAAGTTTGTGTTTGACTCCTCGAGGACAAGTTTTATCAAAACAAAAGCCATGTTGGTATAGCTTGAGGTGAATATTCTATTAACAATAAATATATTCTGCCTTCCTAAGCTCCCTGCATAATATAAGGAGATGCACTTACCCTGTTCAACATCATCTGTGTTTGCAAGCAGTTCAAATATTCATCTTGCCTTGGGTTGCTAGAACTGGTGATATGAACAGGCAGTATCCAAATTGACAGTGAGCTCTTTTACCCCTTTTTCTGTTGTCTGTGAGACACTCCTTTAACTGCCACTGCAGATGGGACTGAAATGTTTGATACTCAATAAAAAAATCTTTTCTCTTGTTTGCACCTTGGATTAAATCAGCCCCAACAAGTAATGCTGAGATCTGACTCAAAGTGTTGCTCAAGTGCAGAGGAAATAACTTTCTGCTGGTATTATTTACCCCACTTAGGGTGAAAATAAAGCAGCAGAGCAGGTCTGGACTGACTGAAACACCTGGAAGAAGAGAAGAGATGGGCATAAAGAATTTCTTACTCTTGTTTTGGCCCTCAGTGCACAGATGGATGCCACTGGTGTGTGACAACTGCATGAACAGGTACACAGCCATTCTTTCTCAGGCTGTTTTTATCCCCTCTAATTTTCACCATTAATGTCTTACTGTCCTTTACAGTTTGCAGGCAGGAGGAAAAAGTGGGATTTTTTTTCTCCAAGAGAAATGAGACAGTCATGTAAGAAGTCTTAGAGGAACGAATTAAAACTTTGAGATTAAGTCCACTGAACAGGTCTCAGGAACCTGATGTTTAGTCTAATTTTTATACACCCATGCAAATATTTTAAATGAAAATATCTCATTTTTATAAATATCTCATTTTTATAAATATTTATAAATATTTATAAATATATATAAATATCTCATTCACTTTAACTCATTTTTTTTCTTGGAAGTCACCGTGTCCATGTAAAATCAGGGGGAATTCACTTTTTAGTGAATGCTGGAGTAGTTTCATAACTCTAAGTAGTTTTGATGTTTGACTTATGCAGAGACTCAAATTCTTTTGGGACTGGACTTAATCTTTCTTCTCCTACTTTTGTGTGGACCAGCTGCCCTTAAACTGCACTTGCACTGATCAAGGCAGGTTGACCCTTGGTCTGTCCCATAGGGAGGGGATGAATACAGCTCTTTGTCTAATGCATGGTTTCTTGTTTAGCTTGGGCATGTAGGCCCAAAACTGCAAACCAGAGAATAAATCAGAGAATTGTGTAAATAGGGTTTAAAAGCTGCATGAAAGGAGGGAAACTGCTCTGAGTACTTTCATTGTTCCTGCCTCCATTTGCAGTCTAATGCCTAGTACTTAAATCTGTGTTAATTAAGGATGTTTCCATTGAGGTAGAGAATGGTTTCATCTCCATTGCCGTTAATCACATCATCATTAACTATTATAAAGATGTTTGCCTCAAACACATCAGTGGGTTTTTTTTTTTTATCCTGAAGGGGATTGTTTCCCCTACCCATAGTGGGCAAACCACTAAGTGTGGAAGAATTAACAACTAGAAAAGTTATTAGGGATAAACTGTTATCTCTTTAAAAGACTTTTAAGCCTTTTACATGCTGTCAAGGGACCAAGAATCAGGAAGCAGTTTGATAAGTTAACATGGCAATGGAGAAAGCAAACAAACTAAAATTAATAAACAAAATTAATAGATTATTAATCTAGTTTGAGCCGATATGACATGCTGCATAAAATAGGCCATAGGGCTTCTGGAATAACTCCTTTGTCTTGGTAATTAGCTGACACTGAATTTGGCAATTGTTTTATATTTCTGTATTCAGTCTTATTTTAAAAATTGTTTGAATGAATGGAGAATCAACCTTATCACTTATCATGAATTTTTCATTTTTATCATCCCTATTAAAAATACAGATTTTATCCTTCACCTATGTGAAATTAGCTACAACTTTCATTCGTTAAGCATTGTCATTAACGAAATGCCTTAAAAGGGGTTGCAAGAAGCTTTCTGGTCCATCCTTCCTCTTCTTGGCAGAAGCAAACCCCAGAAGTTTTCCTTGCCTCAGGGCAGGATTGACTCTATCTAAAGCATTCTTAACTAGAGTTTGTCTAAACTGCTCTTGAAAGATGAAAATGATTCTGTGATGCATAATCTCCCCAGTAAATCTACGCCAGTACTTAGCTACCTTCAGAAAGCTTTTTTCTGAGGCCTAACTGAAGTATCTGTTTCAGAAATATAAGCCTCTTACTGCTTGTTCTATCCATAATGAAGGAAAACAGATAAGTTCTTTTTTTTATTTCCAGGTGTCTCATGCAGTTGAAGACCATGCGCCTGCTCTTCCCCCACAGTGATCAGCTCTCATGTGGCAGAGTCAGATTTCCTGTACTACAAATATTTACCAAGTTCCTAATTCTGTAATCATGATTCTGGTCTTCTAGGGAATCTCTCCATATTTCCAATGTATATGGCAAGCCAGCAGACTTGATTCTATTATCCATAAAAGAACATGGATCTCATTTTTACTGTTTTATGTATTTTTTATATATTTACACCTAATATGTATACTCACCAATATTTATTGCTAATGTTGTCCTTTTGAATTATAGTAAAATTCTTCAATTGACTACATTAGCCAAAGTCCCCTTTTCAGTAAATATGGTTTGTCTTCATTGCGTGTAGGTAAAAGTCTAGTATTCAGAGAACTGAATTCAGTTTTACTTCCTTCAAAAGTGGGATATACTCTTCCCTTTTGTCTCAGGACAATAAAAAAGAAACGAAGATCCAGGTTCTTAGGAATTATTTCTTGGATGATGTCGAAGGTCTGAAATTTGTTTCTTCCCCCACAGTGTAAGAAAAGCTTACACCAACTTGCCATCAAGTTTTGAGAAGTGAGGGCTACATTCTTCACTAAAATCACCATGCAGGTTGGGCTTACAGTGGCTGAGAAGTGCCATAAATATCTGCCAAATTCATTAAACAGGCCCACCCTCCAGCCCTTAATGTTTTTGTCATTCAACTTTAGTCATTACCAAGATGTGCTACATTTTCACTTTATGGTCCTACATGAGGAGGCAGAGGACTGACACATCTTTGGAAAGAGCTATTTCTAAGGTGAGATAAACCTTATCTGATACTTTAAATAGTACTTTAAGAGGTGAAGGAGGGGGAGAGGAGGCTTTGGAAGTTCCTTCTTTAGACTGCTCTCAGTTTGTGAAGGTAACTTCAGATGTTCTTGCAAGATTGTGGTCACGATCAAGGATTAGATTTGAAGGCAGGGTCACAGAAGGAGCAGGAATAGCAGGAAAAGAAGGTGTCTGAAGCTATTTGAATAAAGTAGGAGTATTTTTAAGGAAGTATTCAATTAAAGAAAGATGTGAAGCATAGGAAGGAAAATGAAGTGTCTGTTCTGTGAAGCATTTGAATCAAGAACAAGGATAGATGTGATATTTGGAAGTTGCTATGGAAAAGAGCACTTGTATCATCCACAGAAGTTGGTATCTCTGTAACACCTCCAGAAAGAGCTATAAACATATTTCTTCTAACTAACTTCCCCATGATACCTCAAAGATATAAACTTACCTCAGGCCATCAAATATCTTCCCCTCCCTGTACAACCTGCGACCAATTTCAAACCAGCAGCTCAGTGTACTGACATGTCAGAAACTTAAAAGCTGCCTAAGAGGATGTCATGAGAAATCAATGGCAGCTCAAGCTCCTGAAGTAGCAGGAGATTTGTTAGATGAAAATTCACAAGTGAAACGTATCTGTTGCTGTGAAGACCCCATTTCAGGGTCAGATCCTGGACTGTCACATTTTCTTCTCACTGTTTCATCTCCTCCTACAGTTAAAACCTTTCATCTAAACTTCTCTCTTAGGGACAGGCCTTATCTGCCAGCCTACATAGTTTAAAATGGAATAATTTCCTCCTTCTTTTTCTGTCCTCACCTTGATGATATTTATATTTGGACTAAGACCATGTTGTCCTCCAGTTTTTACTCTTCCAGATTACAAAAATTTACCTTCCTTACTCTCTCACCTTTATGTCTTATGATCTAGTTCTTATATTGGTTTTCTTTTCTGATTTTGTATTTCTCTACATTTCTTCTGTTTATTCAGAACATCTGGTTTTTTCATTCTTTCATTCAATTTCATTCAATGTGTTCTGTAGACCACATTTTTTACAAGTAAATATTATCATAAAGTTCTCAGTTGTGAAGTCTCCTGAAATCTCTGTCCTGAGAGCTGCTTTACAGCTGCTTTTCACTTCATGTGTCTGTATTTGTGTCATGAAGTTTTATAAAAAGGTAAATAAATGTAAGTTATTAGGATCTTTGCAAAGGTTGCCAGATGAAAATATTTCATTAGTATTACACAGAAAACTGCAACCACTATCTAATAGTCTCTTCCAGCTTTAAATTCACTGAAAGGTATAAAATCCCTTTAATGAAAAGTCCCCTAGTGAATTTAACAGTTTAGACATAATTTTTAAGCTTCAAAGGTTGTGATAGAAAAGGTTGGTCTTCCTCTTCCTTATTTAATGATGTGTGAGAAGTTGATAAATTCTGGTAGTTAACCAATTGATGATGCCACTTTAAGGTCTTAAACGTTTAGCTCAAACAGTAATATTCTATTTTTATAATGTTGTTTACCCCTGACTGAAATCTCACTGTCAGACCAAGAAAAATTGACTTGATACAAGAATTGGGAGGTTTTTCCCAACAAGTAAGGAAAACTTAATGAAAACTTAAACAAATGTCATATTGAGAAAGTGTGATTACCATTACTTCTAAAAGCTTTCATTTAAAAAATATTCTTCAGAAACTTAAAAATTTGAAACAGCAAGTCTCTAAACTCTCCTTTATGAGTACATTTGGATCACAACCTGAGATTGAAACCCTGTGAATTAGACTACAATTTCATGTTTCTTTTGTTTTCTGTGATACTTGACTGACTGTGAACAACCCAAGTATTTACATTAAAAGATTGTCTCCCTGCTGATAAAGATGATTGCTAAATGATAAATGCTGAGATCTGAAACATGAGGCAGCACCTCACAAGGGTAATGCAAAAATGCCATCAGAAATGTCCTGCCATATGTGAGGAACAGTCCAGCAGGTCACACACATAAAATCAATTCTAATGCCCATAAAACCAATTTCTAGACTTTGCCTGTCCATCAACAGATTCAAATGACGTGGATTTTAAAGCATAAGGCAGAGACTGCAGTGGATAGGTGAAAAAGCAGTGTATGGCAGACTTGGGTTCTCCTGTCACACTTCATGTCAGGAAGCTTTGAGAGATGTCTCTGTCCTTTTACCTGTGACCTTTACAAAACTGGGAGTTAATTTATTAGAGCCAGGAAGTGTTCTAATAAATAGTGTCACTATTTGTTCATGTAAATTTGGGATTATTTAACTAGAACAAATAATAGTCAAGAAATTAAAATCATAGAATAATAGAGTCATGGAGTGGTTTTGGCTGGAAGAGACCCTAAAGATCTTCTCATTCCAATCCTCTGCTATGGGCAGGGACATCTTCCACTGTCCCAGGTTGCTCCAAGCCCTGTCCAACCTGGCCTTGGACACTTCCAGGGATCCAGGGGCAGCCACAGCTTCTCTGGGCACCCTGTGCCAGAGCCTCAGCACAGCCACAGAGAAGAATTTCTCTTAAGTAAAGAGTGTCATTTAGTCTTTCAAGAAGTGCCTCAAGTGTGCTGTATTGGAACAGAAAAATCAGCTCAGGTCATTGCCCAGGAACTCAATAACATATTTTGTGGTTTACCTTGGGCCCCTTTGGCTGTGTAAGGAATACCCAATATTAGAGTTGATGAGAGCAGTGCAGCACGGCGGAACAAGGAGTATAAGGCAAACATTGAGTGTCTGGTTGAATACAGAACCCTGATGATTTGATTAAATCAGTCATTTGTTTATAGGATTTAGTTTTATTTGTATGGCAAATTCTGATAGATGGCCTGTCAGCTTGATAAGGTTACTTTTCTAACTTTATTTTAGCCATAATGTATTCTATTCTAATAGTTTAGAATATGATTTAGAACTTCAAAGTGTAAACCTCTTGGAAGACAGTGAAGGGTGAAAGCACATGGAAAGGTGAAAATTGGTTCATGAGTGAAGCTCAGGGTGGGGACTCAGGAGACCTGGTGCATTTCTATTTCTGGCATACTTCTTTGTGACTCTCAGGATGACACTTAACTTGTCTGTGCATCAGTGTCCACTTGCAAATGGAAATAATAATCCTCACATCAGTCAAATCCTTCTTTCTTTCCCTTCCATATTACAAAAACATTACAGCAGGACAATATTTTAAGATGTGTTTGTGCCTTACTCATCACAGAGAGTCCTTCAAACACTTCTGTAATGCAAGTGAAAATGAATAAATACATCCACCTCATCTTTCTGGGAGAGATCTTAATTACAACCTTTTTCAGAAACCTCCACATTTTTCATTGGTGTGAGTACAATCAGGCTTTAAGGACAGGAAAAGAGAAAAAAAGGACACTTTAGAAACAGCCATTGAAACCATAAGTGGTGTTAAAGGAAGGCAGCTTTACTTAGGAAACTCAAGTGTAAAGAAGCCTTCTGATAAGAAAAAGATTTCAACAGGATACTTTGGTTTCTTGTTCTGTTTTTGGTAGCACTTTTTCTTAAGAGTTTAAGAATTTAATTACCAGGTTGATTAGAAGGAAGGAATTTGTGTTCATAAATGGCACTTACAAAAATCATCTTTTCCTTCTTGGTCTCTGAATGAAAGACGGTCTCTGATGCCAGCTTAACTGTGAGTAATTGAATAAAAGAGCAAAATATACTACCTGGTAATGGAATCATTGTGGTCTACACAGACATAAAATCAGCTGAAATGTATTTCTTCTGCTCAACAAAACCAAAGCTTTTATAACTGTTAATTTGCATCTACAGAGGAATATTTTTATTAATTATGAAAATGACATTTTAATGCTCCATAGAGCAGTGCTAAAATCAATGTTCAGGAGTCAGCAATTATGTGCAGTTGCTCTTCAGCAATGTACAGTCTACTGTAAGGGACTCTACGAGAGTTTCAGTCTTTAAAGCAGCTTTCAGTATTTGAATAGAGAAAGTCCCCTCTACATCAGATGGGATGCACTTACTGCTGAGAGTTACACACCATTTTTTTGCATTAACCAGAGGCAGCAGGTTAGGAAACAGCAGAGCAGATGACGTGAGGAACACAGGTGCCTCCTTACTCAGAACACGTACAATACATCCCGCAGTCCTGGAACTAACTCTGAGTTTCTGAGCAACACAGCCAGAGCAGCTCAGATCATTGCAAATGTATGAAAGTTGCAGAAAACAGAATCATATAGCTTTTTCTGTATCCATACATTGTTATCTTTATACTCAGCTTAAGGCAGCAAGAGCAAAACACATTATTTTTTCTCTCTGCTATGCAACTCCTACTGCTTCTTTAAATAACTATGTGACATAGTGACATCTATGAAAATCACCAAATCAGAGTCCAAAACCTAGTATGGATTGGTAAACTGATTTATATTTTGCCTTATGGTTGATGCTTATTCATTACCTTGCTGTTTTCTTTCACTACATGGGTTTGGTGAGTTAGTGTTTTCCCTTGTTTGAAAGTGTGATATTGCTCGAGCCATTGATCTGTTTTGTCTTCAGCCTCTCATTTCTCTGCTTTCTGATTGCCTGGTCTTGTGTGCACTGCAGAGTCTTCTCTCATCATTTTCTGTCTTGGATATTGTCTTATTCTCTAGATTTCTTCATCTTCCTCTTCCCCCTTCTCATATTCAAACAGTGTCTGTAATGTCATTCAGTTAATATCCTGTTCCCCACTGTGCCAGAATTTCCACTTCTTAGGAAAACAATGGCTCCCTTCTGCAGGCAACCGTTGGTTTCATGTGCACTAAAGATAAATTCAGCTTTCAGCACAATACAGATACTTTCTTCTGCTGCTGTGGGGAAGCTGCTGTAATATCACTTCACATATCAGAATTTACCTGAGTCTGTCCAGTGGCGGGCATGCAACAGAAATTTTTATTTCATTCTTTGAAAGTGTCCCCAAGCAGCTCTACCAGGTGGAGCAGGACAAGAACAAGAATATGGACTGTCCAGGGAGTGTCCCTCTTCTACTTTCACTTACGAGTATGTGTTGTCTCTCTTGCACAGCTGCGTTTCCCAGCCAGCAGGTTGCTGAAATGAAGAATCCCAGTGGTGGCTCATGGGGAGTAGCAGTTTAGGGAAAATATGGATGGGAGAGACAATATTGTGATTCAGAATGCAAAAAAAACCCCAAAATTAAATGCTTTTTTTTGCTTAGTTCTTCTTGAAAGTGCCTACTCCAAGATATCTCTGCATACCAACAGGATTTGGAAAAGAAAAGAGGCAGCAGCAGTGAGAGAAGTGATTTTGGGCTAACAAGGGAAGCTGAACATGAACAAGACATTGAGATGCTGCAAGAGTTGGCCAGTGTGATTGGGAGAAAGCTCTTCCTCCTCCATGAAGGAAACAGCAGTCAGAGGAGAAAATATCAATGTTGCACTCACTTTACTCAAACAGTCAGGAAAGAAATGTGAAAGAGAAGAAGGTGATTGAAAACAGTAAATGTCATTTTCAAAGACATCTCAGGCTTGGCTATCCTGATCTCCTGTGTGACTGGAGATATGGACAAGGATCTCCATGCCATGTTTATATGCAGGTATCACTGTATTTGTAGTCCTATACAGCTCAGATGACTGTGAAGTCACATGCTGGAAAGTGACTTTTGCATGAAAGTTGCATTTAGGTGAATTTATTTTGCTTGTTATTACCTTAGACCCAGCTGGAATTTTGACCTGTATGGTTAGCCTTTGCTGAAATGTCAGTCAAAGTGTACCTGATGGAAACAGTGACCAGCAGCTGAGTGGACTAAGATATTAATGAAGCAAGAAGAACAGAAGAGGGAGAGAATAAAGCAAATGTCTTCATGGGATATTAGGTGTTTCTGTGAGCATGTAATACATGTTTGTGAATGTCCCAGAAAAATTACAGATGTAACACTACTACAGAATTTTACTGATCAATGACTCTAAGAGGAGTCAGAAATGTCATATATTCAGTTTTGTGCTGAGGAATGAGTGAGTGCTGACAAGTGAGTGACTCTTTCCATCTGTCCAAGCACTGCATTGGCTCAGTTTCACGTAGGATCCCTGCGGTGCCCCATGGACCCAAAGGTACCATGAGAAAATTTAAGTCAAAGTGCCCAAGGTAATACAGAATGTGCATTGCAGTTGAGCAGCAAAGTTCTCTGGGTGACATCAGAGCTGCTGTGGAGCTTGAGGGCACAGGGTCGTTCTAGATGTAAGGCTGGCTGAGTAGATTTTGGAGACAACCTAGCCTGTTACAGTCAATATCCATACTCTTCTTGGGACAGAATGTGTAGAAAACCATTTTGTCCGCTCTGTTTAGGTTTAATCTTGAAGAAAATAGCTGCTTTCCCAAGGAAATTAGCAAGTACCCAGCCAAGTACGCCAGTATCAGGAGACCAGAACTCAAGAATGAAATGCAAAGTTCCCCCTCACAGTCTATGCACAGCTCTGGTTTCCTTTTAGAGGAAAACAGATTTGAACCTTGCCCATTTTTCTATTACAGCTGGAAAACACTGCTAATACAAATAATTTGTCTCAAGATTATTTCCTGAGGTCAGCAAATCACCAGAACACTTCAGTTAACACAGAATGAGTTCGGAATTTTCTTCTTTGGCCCAAAAGCACAATGAAATTGTCTTTAAGTTTATCAAAAAAAGTATTAATAGAATCAAAGAATGATTTGTGTTGGAAGGGAGTAGAATATCATTTACCTGCAGGACCCCTTATTACAGCACAGCCAGGTATTCTCAGTTGTGCCACCGAAGTCATGCCCTTGTCAAATCCTCTGAAGGCAGAATGCCACATTGTTGTCATGGCAATATCCAGAAGTGTGGCTGAATGAAGGAATGCAAATCTGGATGTTCATGCAAGACTGAGTTACACATTGTTGCTGAGTTAAATCAGTTGCTAATTTAGCAAGGGCAGTGCAAGAGGTGGGGGATTCTGCTCTGCGTGTTGCGAATTATGGATTGACATTTCTTAGAGTTTCATCCCCAACCATGTTTGTATTTAATTGGAATTCCCCACAGGTGTGACTGCAGTCAGTGTAGCCTGTGGGACCATGCTCAAGTGCAAAATTTAATTATGGCTTAATGTGACTGTGTTATAAGTTTCTACATCTGTCAGACAACTTGCTTCCTTCCTTACTGCTTTCTGCTGTTTTTAAAGCTTTCTAAATTGTCTTTGCTTTGCTGCAGAATATATTCAGAATTTTAATATCCCTAACAAAGAGGTGGCATTTCATTGAAATCAGCAGCACAACTGGCTAGATTGATTCAGTGGCACTTACTATTTATATAATAATTTATGAGACCTTGCTGTAGCTTATGAAGGAAATATTTATCAGAATCCTTAATTAATGGCTGATGAGAATGATGTGCCCAAGGCTCATAGCACTTGTTCATAGTATAAAAGAAAGAAGTTTCATTTAATTTCGCTTGAACTGGAGTCCCTGCTCACTGAGATGTAGTGCATGTAATCTAATTATTTTAAACCTTGCTTTGTAGTGCAGTGTCCTATACTTAAAACTAGATCCATGTTCATTAATGAATATGGGGGTTTTTTATTCTCTGTTTATCTGAATATCATCCCCAATTCATTACAAATGTACTCAGAAGAGTTTTGCTTGTACAGAGTTTGTAACTATTGTATTGACACCCTGTAGTATCAGCACATTACAGTAAAACAGTATAAAGTATCATCTGGTGATAAGGATTCTTCCATTTCCTTGTTCACCACAATCCTGTCCAACAGATGTCATATAATTATGCATTTTGCACAAGTTTTCCATGTACAAGTCAGGTACCAAACTCATAAAAAAGCAGTCGGGGCCCTTTTCATAGTGTCTCCAGAGATGGGATTATTTGGATTGATAAGGTAGATCAATTCCATTCTAAAATAAAATATATTAAATAGATGGCTATAAAATTTCATGGCTGAAGCTTAATCCAAATAATTCTATATGTTGACTTTGATATTCTAATCACATATATATGGGCCTTATCAACAGCATTAGCAACATGCCAAACTCAGAGAGGGTGACAGGCCATTGAGAGAAATCTCATGCTGATATCAAACTGGGTGAATTTCCCTCAGGAGGAACATATATTTTTCCCTGGATTGTAGAAAGAGACTGAGAATACAGCTAAAAGAAAAGGTGGTCAGAGGGGAACACTACTGTGAGTGTCTAGAAGGAAAAGGGAGACTCTGGAGTAAGGGAATAATATGAAATATTTTCTCACTGTCTTTACATGATTTATTGCATCCTAAGGGTCCTATTAAAACTTTATACACACATGTCTCACTTTCACTCTTATTTAAAATTTCCACAGATACATCTTTTTTTCTCCCCATGATTTTGTCCAAGGCAGAATTAATGGATTTTGTTTTCTGTTTGTTTCTTTTGGGGCTTGGAGTTTTGTTTCTTTGGGGTTTTTTTGGTTTCTTCCTCTTTGTTTTTTATTAGAACTATTGGGTTTGATTGTATCTCCTATGTTCAGCTGAGCAGAAGCAGTTAAAAAAAAAATACAATACCCCAGTAATAATAATAATAGTAGTAGTAGTAGTAATAATAGTAATAATAATAATAATAATAATACCCTGGTATCCCTCAGGGATTAGTCTGTTAATTTCTTAAAGTTTGCATTCTCAGCTTTAGAGAAGTTGAAGAAGAAGGCTCTTTTGAACTCTCTCAAAAGAGCTCTTTTCACCCTCAGTTTCTGAGTCACCAGTGTTTCTTTCTGTTGGGACTTTTGGGTCACAGTGACAACAGGGCCGTTGCCTTCCCAGTCAGTGAAAACATTCCTGGCCAAAATGTTTGAGGCAATCACTTTGCTCACAGGCAGATGATGCATCACAGGCAAACAATCCCCATTTCTGCTGGCTTTACCTCCTGTGAGCTGTAGAGATGAAATATCAAGCAATATAGATATGAAAAGACAAAAGTAAATGTCTTCCTCTGTCTCCTCTTGGGTTTTGTCTGTCAGTAGTTACAATAGGTGTAGTTTAACTGAGGCTGGCCCAAGGCTGTGTAAGGTCTGTCTGGTTAAGCCTGCATGTTTGTCTTTATCTTAGAAGAAGCCTTAACCGGATTGTGGAATATCTTCTCTTTTCTACTCACAGGCTGTGGAATTTAGCCAAGAATGGGCTTTTTTTTTGTGGCCTGGAGCCAATTTCCCAAGTTCCTAAAACTAGCTCCTTCCTGAAAGATTATCACAGCTACACTGAGGAAGCTTACTCTGTACAAAGGGAGCAGAGACATTCGAATCCCTAATCCTGTGCTAACCCAAGACCAGGTGCCAGGACAGCATGGATGTGCTAAACTGTTCTGAATTCTCTGTATTTGTGACTTTCACCAGATCAAGCAAAGGGATTTAGTGCCAGACCAGTGCCACGTTAATGTGGCTCAGGGATGTCAGGCCTGAGTTGCCTGTTGCAGCCATGCACTTGGTGAAATTGTCTGTTTGAGCACTGGGAAGCTTGGGTATTTCTCTGTCAGAAGTGTATCTTTTGAAACTTAACATTTCACCTGACAATAGTGTGTGCCCAGCATGCATGAGGGTTCCTTTGGAAAATTCCTTCTTGCGTGCCATGTGACTTTCTGCTGGGAGTGCAAGGCAAGCTTTTTGCCAGAAAATTTTTCTGATCCAGGTGGTACTTCTGATTTACAACACAGGTCCAAACCTGTTCTGCTTAGAGTCTGTTTGATGGAAGAATTAATGTGCTTTTTCACTTCCCTGCCCAAAACTTCTTGGCTGGTATTTAGGAGGCACTTCTACCCCATTCCAATTCCTATCCCATTTTATATGCAACAGTAGTGCATGCAGTACCAGGGTAGCTGCTTTTTCAGAAATCTTAATGGTTCTGCAGATCAACTGGAGTCCTCAAGTAGCAAGTGAACAGCAAGAGAGCAGAAATAGGTGGGAGTACCTTGGACTACATTTGAAATTAGGATTAATTTTTCAAGAGAAATCTTGTTGATGATAGTTCCTGCTGTGAAAAATGTTGTTCTATTGGTAAATTGGCTTTGCTTGTTAATAGTTTGGGTATATTAATCACCCTTGTTATTAAAAACATTGCTTTCTCTCATTGTATCTTTTAGTTGAAATGAAAATTTAAATGGGAACTATATTCAAATTAAAAGTGAAAATGTTTAATCCTTGGATGAGCTACCAAGGTAAACAGCAGATTCTCTCTATCCTGATAGTATTTATATCCAGGTTTCATTGTGTTCAGGAATACATTTTAGACACACACAGTTTCCTCATTGAGTTCAAAAGTGGCACAAGGGTGAAGCACAGGTGTTGGCAATGTATAAGTAATTAAAGTGAATTTTAAAATTATTTCCTATAACCTGGATATCACTGGAGGGACAAGAACTACTGACAGTTTTTGTATACCCATTCCAAAAAAATTCATACAGAATTATGTGGTTATAAATTGGTAAATAAAACATTCTTGTCTCTGGTTGGGTTTTTTTGCATAACTCCATGTTCTTATTCTTCATCGTTCTCCACAGAGCTTCCTTTTGTAACAAAGTGTTAAAAACTTAATTCTGATATATATTTTAAATGTATTTTATTATTTATGTTGTCACATACCCTTGTGTGTATTCATCACACATAATGACACATTTCCACAGTTCAGCATCATACTTCAGAATGTGCTGAATTTGAAACACCCCAAGTGTTCCAAAACAGATGAGAATGAACTTGAATTTCATGCAGAATCAGGATCATAATCATGTTTACATTAAATGAAGTTACGCTTTCCCCTCTTCTGCTACATAGGCATTAATCATCCATGAAATCTTTCTGTTTCCCTCAGAATATGATTTTACATAAGTGCCTTGCATCAATTCATGCTCTTGCTGCTTCCTCATAAATTCAGGGTAATTTCTTTGATCAGTAATAGCTTCTTCACACAGCTCCTGCCTTCTGTTTAACCAAGATCCATTACATTTGCAAAGGGGCTGCTTGGCTGACCGATTTATTTTCATACCGTTTACAGTCTTTTCGTGTTTTTAAACTTGAGTCCATCCTTATCACTCATCTACATTTAAAAACTTTCACCTGATGTGTGCTATATCGTTTCTGGCACATGCAGCTTATATGTAAAACATAGATACTTGTGAATATTTTAAATTTTGCCACATACTTGATAACTGAAGGATTATAACTTTTTGTAAAAAATTTCTCTAGCGTAAAATGTCACTTTTTGGTGGTTCCCATGAGTAGCAGTTTGTTTTGATTGCTTTACTTCACAGAGTATTTAAGAAATCAGAGTTAAAATTGAGAACAACTAGCTGATGTCACCAGATTAACCAGCTGCAATGTGGAAATGCTTTTGATGGCAGTGCACATGTGAACATGACCTTTGATATTCGCTGTAATGTAAAGATAGATATTTGAAAGCAGCAAGAATTAGAGCTATAATCCTCATTTGGGAAAGCAGTTGAACAGTCCTTCTCTGGACATCTGTCTCTCAAGTCTTAATTCCTACACATCATCAAGAGAAGCTATTTAGACAAATGCATAAATTGGATGGAATATTCCTTTTCCATAAGTGCCTCCTTGATGGAGTTATTTATAGAGAGCTCCCCATCACTTCTACTTTTGCGTGAACAGAAGAAAAAATAGAAATTAGTAATCACCCTCTTCAGGATGGGGTTAAGAGTTTGCCCAGAAAAAATTATTTCTAACAAAATCTATTTGACTGCAAGTCAGAAAGAATAGAATTTGATGTTATTGCGAAAAAATTACTACAAGCCTTGCTGCTTTCTTTTTCTCTTAAAAGATGTCCTCATTAGCACCACTGTCACAAAGATACATGGCATACAAATCATAGCTTTATATCTATGTGAAATATTTATATGCAGCATGTGTTCCTCCCATTTTAATTAGAGGTACTTAGCTAATCATCAGTAAATCTATGCCTGTGCAGCACAGTGCCCCTCCCAGCCCCAGGTTGGTGGAGGTTTGATATTGAAAGGTTGGCTCAAGTGCTGTTCCAGTAGTTGTGATCAGCCAAAGCACCAGTGTGATTGTACAACCCTCAGAACATCCTTCTGCCTGAGAATTCACTTCTTTGTCTCCCATTTCACCCCTGAAGCCGCTCTCAGGAAGGTCATTTTAAAATATTCAGTTTGAGCAACACAGAATTTATTCTGGCCACAATGCAAAGACACAGAAATCACTCAGCCAGCCTCAGACCAATTGATTTGACCAGTTTTTCATCTTTTTGCATAACTAAGATTTAAAAAAAAATTAATATATAGGAATGTTAAAGTTAGTTACTGATTATGTGGCAAGTGAAAATACCCAGAACCGTGAAAATAAAAACTAGCCATCTTCATGATAAATTAAAAGAGAAAAAAAATTATCATGTAAGACTTCACCCAAGAAAGAGGAAAAGATGAGAATAGTGATGAGGAACCAACCAAACAAACAAAAAAGAATTGACAAAAAATTACAGTCACGTATATAATGAGAAATATTCACCAGGTAGAACCAGTAACAACTACAGAGCATTCTGGGGTAAAAAAGTCTCTATCTGGAAGGACACCATATACAAATCTGTAATATTAAGTTATAGGGTGTTTAAAGTCAAGTTTATTGTAACTATTAATATCTTCTTGTCTGGTGTCTATTTTATAAACAATTAACTATGTGTGCATTTTTGATGGTCTAACCACACTCTCCTGTAATTAGTGTGTTGAATCCACTTCACACATTGAGTATAATTTTTATTTGCATTTCATCTTTCAGTTGAAAAGAGAATTTGGCTGACATTAATTGATGTTTTCAGAGACTCATCTATTCTATTTCTTTTGAAAAACTTAGGCTCTAGAGAGACACTTTTAGAGAGATACTTTTGAGTTGAAACAATGACAAGCACAAAAAAGAGTGGAAGGTGGGATTTAAACTGTAAAGCTGAGTGAATTTTTGCTAGAAAACAAATTCTTTATTTGGCAGAGGTGGCATTGGTTCAAGTAAAGGTGCAGGAGTTCTTCCTTCAGCTCATGCTTCTCATACAGATGCCTGCAATCTCCCTAACAAATTTAACTACTCTGTGCCTCAATTTTCCTCTATAAAATGTTTATTAGTTACACTCTGCATGCATGCATGTAATATTTACAAACGTAAACAGAGTAGATGCTTATATATGCAAATACATACATGCAAATCATGGATTTCAGCACAACTGATGGAATTCAGTAACTGAGTGAATGTTGCTGTGCATTTTTACAACATGTTTCATGTTAATTGTGTGCTGCAAAACATGTTGGAACAAGGGAAGTTCCTTTTTGACAGGGAGGCAAACAGTCTTCACCATGAAGATTTAACAGTGGAAAAGGGCCCCAAAACTTCACAGCTTATAAGTTTGGGATTTGAACACAGACATTTCTTGTCCAGCTTTGGATAATTGTTTCCCCTTTGGTGTAGAAGTAGTGTTGTACCTGCATTTAAAATATTCTAAGTCATTAAAATCCTCTGCTTCACAATCTGTACAGTGAGCCAGTTCTTCCCTGGACACAGCACTGCACAGAGGGAGCCACAAAATCAGGCTTACAGCCTCCTGCACCAAAATGTCCATGTACCAAAGACTAAAAATGGATGCCCAAGCTAAAGCTAACAAGCTCTGTGGACAGTGAAAATGTGACATTTTTCTCAACTCCAGTTTGAAAAGATGGGCTATATTTTAACATGTATTTATATTTCAAAAGGTGGAGGAAAACAAGCTTTGTTTAAGAATGTGGATGTGATGAAGGATGCTAAAAAATCCCATTTGTTTGATACCATATAAAAATTTTGGTTAGCCTAAGTACCTAAATGATGTTTCAGTTCAACAACTTTTAATTTAGCTAAATTTGATCAGCAGACTGAAAAATTACTCCCCATCCACACTCTCTAAACTGATGTCTTCACCGTGCAAGGACTGACTGTAGAGTTCATCACTGAAATGTTTTGTCTCTCTGCTGGATCGTCACCTGGTAGTGGCTGTTACAGGTTTGCACGTCACGGGCATTTAAAATCGTGGCTCACATTCGAGAACCTGAACAAGCAGCTTGTGCTAATCAATAGTGAAACATTTCAAATACTTGTTTCTGCTCACTGTAATAGCCATGGTAGTTGTAGGAAGAAAGTCAGTCCTGACCTTTTTAATGGATTATTCACTCTAGCAGAAGGAATAGGACAGCCTCGAAATGAGTGACCATAGATTTCACATTTGCACAATTTCACTAAAATGTATGTATTCATTAACTGAAGAGGAAAATATGGGGATTTAATAGCAATAACATATATTTAAAGAAATTTTCAATGTCATCTAAATCCTGGCCAAATTACTTTGAAAGCCTGGAGTTTAACAGTAAAAATTTTATGTGCTGCTACCCAAATTCAAAATACAACAGTAAGATAAAAATTAAGTGAACTCATAAAAGACTGTAATACTAATTAATATGCACTCAAGTGTTTAAATCTGTAAGTCTCCATGACTTCATACTATCTGTGCTGGAGATGGTTTGATACTCTCACCATGGGAATAAAGTAGTATAAAATATACGCATTTTTAATATGATTGCTAACAAGGCAATAGCAAAACTTCAGGTAAAATATAACATCTGGGAAAATACATAGAAAGATGTAGATATAAATGCATGTTTCAATATAAATTTCCTCCATATCTTGGAGAAAATCATGCTGATAAAACTGGAGATAGTGGATGATGTGGGAGAATTACTCCAGGATGAGACACTAAACAAATTGGAACAACGTATTTAAGCAGAAATATTCTAATTGCTTACTGCAATTTTATGTTATTGGAAAGTGTCTGGTCATTTCAGCACCAGACTTAGCACATAAAATTTTATTGGAGGTTTTTATACAGCTGGTGTTAAAAAGGAAGAGAATTTATTGAAATCAATGAAGTATACTCCTCTGGATGGCTTTTTTCCCCCTCATATACACCAGTTTTACATCATTGTAATTCCTCAGGTGTCAGCAGGGTTACTCTTGATTTCCACTAGGATAAAAGAAGGAAGACTCATGACCCTCCCTTCCTGTGTTTTTACACAGCTGCATAATTCTTGCTATTTAAAAGCCATGATGGAAAAGAACAGTGAAAGGCTTTTGGATTATTACTTTATTCTCACATTAAAACATTTTCACATTTTATGGACTTTGCTGGGTTTTTTGTTAAGAGGGCTGAGTATCTAAACCAGCTGATCTCATTCTTTGACTTTGAACAGAGTCCTCCCTAGAGTAAGAAAAAAATTTAATGTGCATGTTTTAGCACCATGCTGAAAATGCAGAATAGGTCTTTCAAGCTGGGATGGTTTAGTTGCTTGGAAAAAAATTGTTATATATTTAACTGAATTAATTTGTTTATGCCGTAGTATCAAGCTGTGATACAAATGTAATATTTAACAACAAGCATTCAGAAACCTTGTTGGATGCTGTCATGGATGGAGTGACGCACTTCACTCCCAAGAAAGAAGTAGCAACATGTTTATTGATATAAAACAGTGATTTAACAATGTTTGATAATGAATGAGACAGTGTTTTAGCAAGGTGTAAAGGTACACTGAATTATTCCCTGCACAGAGGACAGGGTGCGACAGTACAGTCAGGGAGGCCCTGCCATTGAGTCATAAGGTTCAGAAAGGATGTTCTTGCTTTCTAAACACCTTCTTAGGTTTAGCTGGATCCAGACTTTGTCCCAGACTTGTCCAGCTCTTTATGTCTAAAGACTTGTATGTCCACAATCAACCCTATATATTACTTAGCTAAGGTTTTAAAGTTAAGATGAACAAGAATCTATTACAGCAAGGAATCTCTCAGCCTCAAGGAGTAACCTTGAGAGGTGTCTGCACTCAAGAGCTGATCCTGGTGTGCATCCCACTGCTGTGCAGGAGATCCATGAGCCCTGGGCTGCCCATTATTTATGGAGTGAGATGATTCCCTTACAGTTGTATTTGCAAACCAGCTGTGTTTCAGTTGCTGCATGCTCAACCAGTCCTCAGCTTTTCAGCAACATTTATGGCTACTTACATAAATGTTAGCTGCAGACCTTTCCCAGAGTCCAGCTTAAGCCTGATGCAACCATCCCCACTGCTGACTGTTGCTTAAGCAGAAAAGGGCAGGGGGAAGTCATCTCAAAAGCATCAAAGGACAGGGGTTCCACACCCTTTTAACTCTGTCAGATCAGTGCTTCACTCTAGTGAGCTCTGTCAGACCAGTGGATTTAAAGTGAACAAGTACGATGTCTTTCTTTATCTACAAGAATAATGTTGTTCCTTTTCTCTTTTCAGCTCTCTGCATGTGTCTTATATTTGAAAATCAGTACTATGTGTCCTGAAAGTCTTTTCTTCAGGGGCTCAGTATAAACTTCCCTGAGTTATGTTTTCTAGTTCTTCAGTTACTCTTGTTGAGGCCCTCTGAATTCTCCATCATTGTGGAAGTACAGTCAGCAGAACTGAGTGTCTTATCCTAAGTGAGAGTTTAACAGTTCTTGAAAGCCAGAAGGGACATTCACTTTTCATGCAAGTACTCATGATCTTGAACAGAAGACCATCCCCGAGAATCACAAGAGGCACTTTCCCTGGTTGAACCTCACAGGGTTGGTGATTGCCCAGCCCTCTCCTTTGTGGAGGTCTCTCTGCAGGGCATCCCTGCCTTCCAGGGAGTCAGCAGCTCCTCCCAGTTCTGTATCATCTGTGAACTTGCTCAGTGTCCCTTCCAGTCCTGCAGCCAGGTCATTTATGAAGATGCTGAACAGCACACGGCCAAGGATGGAGCCCTGCAGAACCCCACTAGTGACAGGTGGCCAATCTGATGTTACCTCACTCTCTATAATGATCCCTTGGTTCCCAACCCATGAGCCAGTTGCTCACCCATCCTATGCTGTGTTTATCCAGAAGAATTTTCGATATTCTGTCCAGAACAATCCTGTGAGACACAGAATTCAAATTCTGGATTCTCAGTACTGGGGAAAAGACAAGACATTTAATTTTCCCACCCTCTGCTCACACAATGTCATGAGAAAAATAGTATCAGTTTGCATTTATACACATTTCTACAATTCCAGGTTATCATACTCATCAGATTAATATTCTTTATTTACAGCTCTATCAAGGAAACAATCAGCATTGGGGAAGCTCAAACCTCATCATACTGAGGGCTGCATTAGCAGTTTGCCAGGAGCCTAAAGCCTGCACAGAATTTGTGTATTATATGTACACTATACATTTAATAAAACAAACATGCATAGCTATATTTGCTGCTGCTGCTTTCCTGACAGATGAATATTAACTCGTAGGGCTTCTCACCTTTTTTCCTTCCCTTCCCTGTTTTGCATGTTCAAGTTTTCAGAATCAAAGGTACAGTTTGGAGGATGGAAGGAGGCAAATGCTGATCTGAGCACAGTCTGAGATGGAAAACTCAGATCCTATTGCTCAGTGTAAACTTCACTTGGTGACTGATGATTCAGCTTACCTGCCTGTAAGAATACGAAGGGTATTTGTTTCATGTGGCTGTCTTGAGCCAAATTAACCCAACAATATGTGTAGTTTTAAAATTATATGGATTGATTAAAATGGCAAATTGTAGTGGGTTTGTTAATCTTGGATTTTGTGTCTCCTTATGTTGTCAAATTCATTTCTGCTTTTGATTCTCCTGCTATCCTCAATGAATTTGCTGCCCTTTGAGATGCAATGTGACACTAAAATGCAGCCTTAAGTAACAGAACATTTGAAAGGAGGAAAAGTGGAATCCAAGAGCAGTTCCTCTGATCTGCCCTGGACATACATTCAGAGTGGATAAATCATTCTGGGGAGATGTCTGGCTTTCTGTACCACAGTTACAAATGTGGGTTACAATACTAGATTAGACAAGTGGATTGGATGTGTAGAAACCAATTCTGACTTGGAAAGTCTCTGGGCTGTAAGCAGTTGGCACCTAGCAACACACTGGTGTATTTCCTTGCAGTGATTCCTACTAGGAATCCATTTTTGGCCATTGAGAAGAGACAAGTTGCTGTGCTAGGCAGAACATCTTTAGTCCTTATTAACTTTTAGATGGCAGAAATTTGCAGATGCAATCTGGACATTTAGCTAGGAATATCAAAGAAGAGAACTGAAGTTTCAGCCAAACTAGTGCTACCAGGAACCAATCCTTTTTCTTGACTAACATTTCACTGGCATGCCTTGGATGAGAAGAGAAAAATATTATTTAAGACTTGTGTGCCAAAAGGCTTGTACTTGCTAAGTTCAAATCTACTTGGAAGTGATTTGCATCTCATAAAATTCTTCTGCACTGCGTGAAGGAGATGCACTGAGCGTGCTATGTATAACAGATCTCGTGTGATTTTGTATGTACTGCACATTGAAACAGCAATCCCTGAGTACTATTCCATGAAATTTCCATCTTTTCCAGGGAAAATTCCATTTAGCCAGTCTTTTTTACTCAAGTGACACTCTTTACTGTCACATTTAAATAACTAGAAACTAAGTATATGCAAATATCAGCCATCTACAATGACAATTCACAAATCAGCATCACCGCACAGCATTGTGGTGCTGCTCATTTTGATGTTCCAGTGTCCTCTGAAACCTACGACACGTCTGACTGTCCTCGGTGAAGAGAAAAATATTTCATGAGCTGTGCTCCTGAGCATGTTGCCTGATCAAATTTAATCACAGCCATGACCCTGTGCTCCTGCTCCTGTCTCCTATTATCACTCCCTCATTTCAAACTGCCAGGACATATTCTTAGTAATGACCTTCCTTGAAAGGTGTATGGTATGCAGCATCATTACTTCCCTAATAGTATCATGTTTTCCTGTAACGTGTCTGTCTGCATGCAAGTCTTTCCCCATTTATTTCTCTTCATCACTGTATTTGCTGTTAGCAGCAACCTTCCTTCTTCCATTATCAAGTACTTCTTCCCTCTGCTCTCCATTACATGGCATTAATCCCTGATGGTCTGGCAATGAATGCTTAAAATTTAACTTCTGAATGCTGTGTACGTAAATGTATTCAGACCCCCTATTGCTCTGCCTACAAGACATCAGCTTCCCCTCCTTCCTGCCGGTGTCCTGCAGTCAAGAGCATCAAACAGAACAAAAATGCAAATGTGGCTTCTGCAGTGCATTTGCATTTGCACTCTGCTCTGGTCAGCAGAGCTGGGGGCTGGCAGAGAAATCTGGCTCGGTCTGAACAAAACTCTCAGCTGTCATCAATACCCATGGACAGTGATGAGCCAGTTACTTGTGCTGCTCAAGGGCATTTTTGGAGGAGTTTGTGTGCAAAAAGAAGAGCTTAGCACAATGGCTAAGATCAGAAGTGCAGTACTTAGTCACCATTAAATATACTGAGACCTGAGGAGCTCAGCAATAATGGCAGGAAGGAGGCTGTAGAAAAATCCTTTATTTCACCCCTCACATACAAATAGGCTCAAATGAGATAGATCTGGGACAATCCATCTACTAAAACAGTGTCACCTGTGTCAGGCACTGCACTAGCAGGGGTGTCAGAGAGGGCAAGTGAAGAGTCACCACAGCCCAGCCAGGGCCTTCCCCAGCCCAGGTGCACCTGAGCAGCAGGGCAGGGTTCTGATAAGGTCTCCTGGAAGTCTCAGAAAGGCAGGTTGAGGATCCCAGTTGCAGATCCATTCCGGAACTCCCCCACTCAGGGGCAGCAGGAGATGGGCCAAAGGCAGAACTGGAGAAAAGGGCTGCAACTTTGGTGTGACTTTGGTTCATTCAGGAGGCAGTGCAAGAGATCTGACTTGGAGCTGGGTGCACTTCAGACACAGCCAGGGTCCACCCAGGAGCCAGAAACAAGAGTGCTTAAACCCACACTGCAAATCAGACAAGGGGCAGGGTGGAGATTAAACAGATCTCCAGAGCCCACAGGCAAAGGGTGGGGTAGGGCTCCCAGGTCAGGCTGGTCAGGAAAATAAAGATCCATACCCACATTTATGGTTTTGACACTGTTACTGAAACATAGAAATGCAAAAAACAGACCTCAACCAATTTACTTTCCATCATCTTTGCTTGTTTCTGGCCTTGGGATATCTCAACTCTTTAGGTTTTGTACTCTGCATGATGTAGCTGATTTGGACACTTAGATTGCTCCCACCACAGTAACACTCCATTTGCATAATCCTGTTGTCTTCAGGTTTATGGTTCTTCAGAAGACCATGATAAGGATCCCAGTGCATGTGACACTGTTCCCTTGTTCACTTCAATGTGTGTTATATAAGTAGATTGCTTTTGGCAGCAGGTTAGCCTGCTTTCTAGCGCAAAACAAAAACCAGCTTTTTACATAAATCTGGGGAAACTTTTCCTTTCACTGAGCCATATTTAGGATTTTATGTCATTCTCTATTCTAAAAAATTGGTGGTGCATGTAGTTATTAAATGGTTCTCCCTCTTTTTTTGCCTCTTGCCTGAAACTGTCAACATGCAGGAGATGAGAATAAACCCTTGACTTCAACCATTGGTATATTTGTTTAAGAGCAAAGCATTTGTGTAGACAAGGAAAACCACATTCTGTCTTGATGGAAATTGCTCTTGCTTAGAACTAAGGTTAGGTCTATCAGCCTGAATCATCTCAAAGGCTTACTGAGCTGCAAACACACTGGTAGCTGAAATGCAGATGAGCTCAAAGCACACACTGGCCTGAGAACTGTGTCCATTATCAGTTGCCATTTTGTCATCTTAGTGTTAGCGAGGTGTATCGAATAATTTATCTTGCCCCGTTCTTTATTTACCAGTAGAAACCAGTTCATTGCATCCTTCCCTTGCAGCCCCTGAGGACATGCTCTGTCTGTTCTGATACTGTGCTGAGGTGAAACCACATTATCCACCACTCTACCAGGCAGCTTAATTTACTGTGGAAGGAATGCAGTTATAGATTCAAGAAGTGAATTTCCATGTTGCCCCTGTGTGGACTGTTGGAGCACTAGAACTTGTAATTCTACCAAAAAATCAACACCAAAATATAGACTTCATCTTTTCCTTCTCAAAATGAGGGGAAGAAGTCTATTGCAGTTCATTGGTGTATTTTTTCTAATTTTACATCTACAATGCTTTATTTGTTCAAAGGTACAGAGAAGCCTGTTCTGCATAAGATTTGGGGAAAAAGTAAAATTTCATGCAGAGAAATGAAGAAACTGTAACTGTTTATTTAAAAAGCCAAATATATGTTTGCAAAACTGCTTTTTCAGAAAACAAGCATCATTTCCATGAAGAACAGCTCCTTGTGGCTGAGGTCAGGAGTTCCTGACCATTGTCTTTTGGCACCAGATGAAGTTTAATTTTCTTCTAAGTTTTTCCAGAGTTCTCACTAATGAACGTCTCCTGCAAAGTTCCTTGCAACACATAGCGTAATTATTTACATAATTATTACATTTTATTCCTTACTTCTAAAGGACTAGCTGTTAAAAGGACCATAAACCAATTATCAATGCATTTTATTCATTGTTGAATCATTATTCATAGATCATTTTGCAGTAACTGAGGATCAAGTTCTTGTGAATTCGCCTCCTCTCTCTGTATCAACATTTAACAATTCTACAAACCAAGTAGATTTTTATAGCCTGAGGGGGAAATATTCAAGACAAATGCTCTGAATGTTTTTCACCCTTTAGAATAATATGTGACAGTGAAGTTGAAATGTCAGTGACTTGTTTGTGGACAAAAATAAAAGATACTGCATGTTTAAAGGGGGATAAATTTGCTATTCTAAAAGCAGCTGCAATCAGTATATCTCCCTGAATATCAACCTGGTACATCAGTCTAATCTGAATTTTATGTCTAACTCAGTATTGGAAACTGAACAACTTAATTTGTGAAAAATTGTAAAGTTGAAAAGACAAAAGATATTCTTCTGTGTTGTTTATAAAAAGTTAGATTTGTCATGCTTTGTGTCTTTGGCAGTGTTTTTCACATATGAAAACAAATTAGGCAGCGATAGTTTGTAATACTTGTGAGACTAGCAAAAAGATGCAACACAATAGACAGTCAAATTCAAAATGGAAATTGAAGAAACCTAGTGATATATCTCTGTCATCCTTCAGGAATATTAGATGTTAGGAGGTTTATCGTTTGAAATAGTCATCAGTTTCTGCATTAGGCCCCCTGGATCCTTCTTTTGCGCTCGTTTCTAAGCTGTCTCCCCATCTCTCTCACCTCTCACCCAGCACACACAGAACTCCTCTAAGGCCTTTTAGCCTTGCCCATGGCCAGTCCTGGAGGTCTGTTGGAGCCAGGCCAGGTTTATACCAGTTGGGAATTTGTCCTAATGGCCCCTCTGGTCACTTTTGGGACCATTCAGTTTCAGCCAATTTGACTGGGAACAACTGCTTAACCCTAAGGGTTGGGCATTTTCTCCCCTTCAAATGCCAGCATTCTCTGATGGTGCCAGGGAACAATGTGTTGTATCCAGAGAGGAGGTCAAGCCAACAGCATTAAAATGCTGTAACCAGATGAAGAGCCACAATTCCAATGGATTAAATGCAAAGTGGGCAGTGATCTGTTTTCCTCAGAGGCAAACACCAAGGATATCAAGAACCTGTGTTGCTTGGAGAAGATGAGTGTCTCAGTAAACAGCAAACATATTGTTCTGCTCCTGCCCCTAGCAGAGCACAGTAAATTCGCTTATCCAGTACTAGGCAGAAGGAGTCAGTGAAAACCCAAAGAATCCGCAAGATGAAATGTCAGGGGACAGGAATTTTAAAGGAATCCAAAACAACAACAACAAAAACTTTTGCCAAGTTCTAAATATCAATGGTTCTTACGGTAGATAGTTGAAGTGCACTCAATTATAACACATCCGTGAATTGGCAGTGGAAAAATCCAACTCCAGCAGCAGAGATGAGTTGCAGCTGCACCTGATAGTGAGGGATTCAAATACAGAGAACACTTAGGTGATGAAGGCAGGACCAGCAATCAGTTGTGTGCTTCAAAGCAAGAAAGCACAATCAGTGTGACAACAGGACCTCATTGTTGGCTCTGGCTTTCTGTTGAAAGGACTTGCACAGGGGAAGGGCCCTGTAGCAGAGCAGCCTTGCCCCCAAGCCACTAATTTCTTCTGTGTTCTTGTCTGTGCTTTCTTTCTCTCTTTCTCTCTTTCTCTCTTTCTTTCTCTCTTTCTCTCTTTCTTTCTTTCTCTCTTTCTTTCTCTCTCTCTTTCTCTCTCTCTTTCTCTCTCTCTTTCTCTTTCTCTCTTTCTCTCTCTTTCTCTCTCTCTTTCTCTCTCTCTTTCTCTCTCTCTCTTTCTCTTTCTCTCTTTCTCTCTCTCTTTCTCTTTCTCTCTTTCTCTCTTTCTCTCTTTCTTTCTCTTTCTTTCTTCCTTTCTTTCTTCCTTTCTTCTTTTCTTCTTTTTTCTTCCTTTCTTCCTTTTTCTTCCTTCCTTCCTTCCTCTTCCTTCCTTCCTTCCTTCCTTCCTTCCTTCCTTCCTTCCTTCCTTCCTTCCTTCCTTCCTTCCTTCCTTCCTTCCTTCCTTCCTTCCTTCCTTCCTTCCTTCCTTCCTTCCTTCCTTCCTTCCTTCCTTCCTTCCTTCCTTCCCTCCTTCCCTCCCTCCCTCCTTCCCTCCCTCCCTTCTTCCTTTCCTTTCATTCCTTTCTTTCATTTCTTTCTTTCACCACTTTTTCCCTTTCACTTTGCACCTGAGCTTTCCTCATGATAGGGGCAGTCCTTCAGTATGATTAAAATGCTCCAAGCTGCCTTACCTTCCCTATATTTTGTTTTGCCCTCCCTCCAGTAGTTCAGGTCACAGAAATATCTCACTGCAGGGGTGGCTGGCAGCCCGTAGAGCAGATGCAGCTCTCCAGCCTCCAGTGGCACTGTGCTCCTTGTGTGCACTGTGCAGTGGCCACATGGGCATGCAGTGAAGCAGAAGGCACAGGTGCACTTCTCCTAGGTCTTGGTATGCATGGGTTGAACAATGCAAAGATCACTGTTCAGTTCTATTAATAAGAAAATGTTCTCTTTTTTCTCCCCTAGTCAGCAGTTCTTCTACCAAAACTCTCTTCACCACCCCTGACATTCCTCATTGTGGACAACTTGATATTCTTGGGGAGCCCTAGCTCTTTTCATCTCATCTAGCTTTTCAGAATAGTACAATTCTGTCCCTAATAAAATATAAATTTTTATTTTCTAAAGACTTTGAAATGTGTCTTTTCTTCTTCTGAAAGACCCATCATTTAGAAGTTCCTCAGAAGCACAGTCATTAGTAAGTCTCCTGTCCCAAGCAACCATGACCACCTGACTGGAATCAACCTTAAAGCTTTGACAAGTTTACATTATTCCTGATTTTGTTTTTGCAGCACATAGAGGCATCCCAAACATTTACAGAAAAATAATTCTTTGCTAGCTCCTAAACTGAGCATCTCACTGAACAATTTAAGCATGGGTTACAATACAAAGAAAGACTTGACAGGGGAAGAAAAAGCACTTAACAACCAGGCAAATGGTTGCAAGAAGTTGAAATCATGAAGATGAAAGCATAACCTTAAAATATGGTCTGTGCAGTAACCTAAATTGTGGTTCTGCTCTCACTGAAATCAATGGCAAATCTCCACAGTGTTTATTACAGCAGGGTGCAATATAGGAAAAAAAAAAGAGAGATATGAAAAAGACAGGCATTACTAATAGAATTACAGAATATCCTGAGTTGGAAGGCACCCATAATGAGTCCAACTCCTGCCCTGTGCAGCACCATCCCCCAGTCACCCTGTGCCCCAGAGCATTGTCCAAACACTCCTTGAGCTCTGCCAGGCTGGTGCTGTGACCACTGCCCTGGGAAGCCTGTGCAGTGCCCAGCCACTCTCTGGTGGTTAGACATACACCCAACTACCTGATATTTTCCAAAGTGGTTATTGTCCTAAGTGGATATTACCCTAATACCCAACCAAACCTTCCCCTGACAGCTGCAGCTGTTTCCTCGAGTCCTGTCACTGTCACAGAGAGCAGAGATTGCTGCTGCCCCTGTGCTGCCCCTTGAGAGGATGGTGAAGACCACAATGAGGTTTGACCTCAGCCTCCTCCAGGCTTGGCCACTCCTCACTCACCTTCCCCTGCATTCCAACCTGATGAACTTTTTCATCTGATTTAGATTCAGTGCTCTTGCAGTGGCACTGGTAGCTACTCTGAATGCAAAGTAAGTGAGAATTAGCTATTACTGTTACAGCAGGAACCTGACAATGTTTGCCTGCACTGTCTGGACATGAGAAGGAAGAATTCAGTCCCTCTTTGCATTTCAGTGAGCCCAAAGGATTCTAAAAGCCTGCATGCATTTGCCATGAAAAAACGTCCTTTAATAAGCAAGTAAAGAAAAGTGAGGTATAGCCAGCTGCAGAAGTACCCTCTGTTGTCAAGTGCCCCACAGGCTCTGAAGGAGGAAACTGAAGCAGTTTTCTCTGCTTGATGCATTGTGGTAATCAGGCAGCTTATTTTCTGACCTTCAGGGATCTTGCTCCAAATGAAAAGCAAAGTAAAAGCAATACAAATCCATGTGAGGAGATAGTTTCACTGAAATGTGTGTGTCATGGTTCAGAAATACTAGAAGCCATTCAGGTCCAGAGGGAAGGATGGATCAAAAATGGCAATACCCACCTATATAGATATATAATGTCCATGCCCATGTATATAGATACATCTAGGTATATCCCAAAACTCATCCAAATGCCCACAAAGATCTGTCCCACATAAAAGCAACAGATGAATTAGTCTGTCCTTAAAATGGTAATCAAATTGTACAAAATGCACAATCTATTGTTAAATCTCATTAATAAATCTTTAGATTTAAAGCATCATGTGGGAGGATACTCAAGGAGATCTCTGTGTGTATGTCCTATGCTTTACCTTGGTCTCTGGACATCTGCTTTTTGTCACTGCTTACGTAGGCATTTGTTTTGACCTCGTACACGCATCCTCAGTTTTTCCTTTGGATTTGTATCATATCTGTTTAATTGTGACTGGAAATTAGTAATTTCAGTTACAATTACTCCAATCATCCTGTTCTGTATGCCATTACAAGACCAGACTTCATAAATTTTTATTTACTGGCCGAAATCGCAAGGACTTTGTTGCATTCATATTGAACTAAAGCATTGCTTTGAGCATAAAAAAATAGGAGGGGAAAAAGTATTTTCACATGGAAAATTGTTTTAACTTTAATCCGTGTATTAATATTTCCTCCATTTTTGTCTTGCAAACTGTATCTAATTAATTTTTTCTCTTGCAATTATTTTTTAAGACTGTCAGGGAAAACTTGAATTTCTTTTGTTCAGCTACGTTGGATTATGCTAAGCAAAACCATTAAATCCTCAAAGTGAATAACATATGCCAGTGGCATCCTGCATACATTATTTGCACAACTGGGCAGTTTGCATCAGTCTCCTTCCAGTGTGCACCTGAGCCTGCTTTGTAGGGATTGAAGAAAAATTGAAATTCCTCGGGAATGTTTGGTGCACCATAGATCAGTTAGAGGTCATCGTGTTATTTAGTGTTTTATGGTGAATAAATCAGATGCTCACTTCCAAATCCCCCTTTATATGAGCTATAATACACCGAGTTCTTTATGGAAAAGGAATTTTTATGAACTGAAACTGAACCACATTATCCTGTAAAGTAATGGGGCAGCGACACACATAATGAATAGGACATCACTCACTTTTTGTGTATTCTCTGCATCACAATGAGAGCACAAAAACCCTGAATCAAATAGTTGCTTCTCCCTGTGTACAAACACAAGACTTGAGGCAGTAAGGTGGGAGTTTTCACACCTAATTTAAACCTCTAAATTAAGATGATTGTTCACATTCTCCATAAAAGGGGAGTCTCCACAGCCTTCTAAATAAATCTCAGTCCAGCAATAAAGCAAAATACCACCAAAAATGTACACTGGACTAAGAGAGGCAGGTAAAACAGCTATTTATTGGCCCTCAGAGGAGTTTCCTGGGGATGAGTATTGAGATGGTGAGGTCTTAGTCTTCAGAGCCCCTGGACAAGATTCTTTGAATCTCTTCCTTGATTTACAACTGAAGCTTTTCTGTTACATCATGCACTTAATAGTGCTTTTGATTGGTACAACTGTAAAATTCTTCTGTGAGTATAATACACTCCAAACCAGTTACAAGTGAGTCACAAAAGTAGAGGAGTCAAATTGTACAGCTTGATTCATCACAGACTTCAACTACTACAGGCATTCATCCACATCCAGTAGCCAAATGCAGAGCAGCGCGTAGATTATGACAAGTTTCTGTAAAATTACTTACTTGTTTCTTAGAACTTGTCTAATTATTTTCCAGATGAAATAAGTTTAAGATAGGTGAGAAGAATTCTCTTAATTTTCATAATAATTAATTATAGCTTTATAGTGTTTATTTATTTTCCTTTTCCTTTATGGTAAGACAAAACATTATAAATTGAGAGATTTAATTCTATAAGAAATATTCTGTAGGGCCAGGCATTCTCAGCTGATTGAGATTTAAAACACTTTTTTGACTGATTCCTAAATAAATTTTGGTATGTGTTGTAAGAAGGCTATAAATGATTTGATTAATTTTCCTATGCCCATTCCAGCCTCTTATCCTTGAAAAGAATGAACATACAATTACCTTCATGAGCAATATAACAGCTGATTGTTGCTTCAAATATGCATTTCATTGCCATTTCTTTTCCCTCGATGTGCAGCCCCGAAGTCCACAGCAGGAAGTTCACAGTGTAAATGGGTCTGATGAAAACCTTCAATTTTCCAGCTTGGTCAGAAAAAATTCCAACCCTGCTCCCTCCATATTCAAAGAATTAAGAACTATGAGATAATTTTTTCAAAATTTAGTGTAAAAAGTTTAGTGTTTGGATCAGGATCCAGACTAAGGGGATGATTCACTTATCTTAGCATTATCTTAGAATTCAGGTGTCTGAAATTTAGGTGTCTGCCCTGGTTTGGGACAAATTTGGAAGGGAACTTCCAAAGGGATGTTCCCTAAAGGGCAAAATACAGCAGCCTTCACCTCCAACCTGTTGGGGAGATAGACCTCCTTTGAGAAAAGTGGAAAAAACTGATTTTTTAACAACCAAAGCATTCATAAACATGGGAAAATGAGTAATATTGAACAGTGGAACTTCTCGTTGTTCTGAAGGGATGGCAAATTCAGAGTGAGTCCTTTTGCAGCTCAGAGTCCTTTCCATGGGTGTGTGCTCGGATTGCTCTCAGCCTCTCCAGGACTTGGGTCTGGGGACCTGGCTGATAGCCCTGGTGTTCCCAGACCAAACAAAAGCTGAACAATTCCAAAAAAACCCCTTCTGGCTTCAGCTACTGAGAGAAAAGCCAGTAAAAATAGTAAGGGAAAACTCCCGGTTCATCTGCAGAGTAGAGAACTCCGAGAGCACTGCCTATCTCTATGTCTTGGAATACAGCCGTGAAAGAAGTTCCACTGCTCTTCTTTCATCATCCCTGTCCTAGGGTGACTTTATGATGCTTGTATCCCCATATATTGAGTATATATTGAGTTCTGTACCTTTAGACTGGTTTTGAGAGCAATGCAAGATTGTTTTGAAAACAGCATTTACTCCTACACATTCCTGCTCCAGATGACGGTTCATCTGAAGCACAGGCCAGCAATGGGTCAGAGATCTTTGCTTTTAGTTAGTTTAGCTAGCTGAGGCAGAGAAGCTTCCTGGACTTTTTTTCCTCTTTTTTTTGGGGTCTGTTTAAACCTGCTCTGGACTGAAAAACCCAGAGGAACACCAGGAGCTTGAAACAATGGCCCACTGGGGCCTGGACCTCCAGAGGCCTGATTGGGGATTGAGAGCTGAGCTGCCCACAGCAAGACTTTCTGAATTTACCATCTCACTTCAGAACAACAAAAGGTTTTATTGTTTCATATTATTCATTCTTTATGCCTGTGGGAACTTTGTTTGTTAAATAAATAGTTTTCCACTTTTCTCCAAGGAAGTTCTTTTCCCGGACTGGTTGGGGGAGGGGCCGTTTGAGTTTACTTTCCAGAGGAACCCCATTCAGAGGTTTCCTCCCAAATTTGCCCTAAACCAGGACAATCCCCTTCATTCTCACATTTAATTTTAAAGATGCAGAACTTATTTCTGGGCTGAACAGCGCAATGGGGATACAATTCAGCAGTGTGAAGTCAACCCAGGACAGGTGTCTCAGGTAAAGTGACAATGTGGTTATCCTGTCAAGGGACTGGAAACATATAAACACCTGCAGGAGGCAAAGCATCCTGCCAGGGCTGGGGAACATCCCTGGCTGGGCCCATTGCTCATTCCACTCACTCAAGGTGCCAGAGCACCTTTGGGAATTCCAGGCACAGAAAATTCTCAAAGTCTTGTGCATGCAGGCCCAAACACAAAAAAGAATACAGGGTTCAACCTGAGACCTTGGAAAAGGCTTCCAGATCTAGAGACCATAAGCAAAAATGTAGATTTGTAGTTTAGATAGAAACATATTAAACTAGGTAGTGGAAAGTTTAAAAGTGTGGATATAGAAGTAGTTACAGAAATAATAAAAAAGTTTTAAGGTGTAGCGAGTAGTTTGTGTGTCACTATATGATTAGAAAAGAAAGTCGGCATTGCGGCAGGACGTGTGTTACAGTTCAATTAGCTATTTGTGTGAAAATAAAAACAATATGTGTGGCAGCAAATTATTGGCTAATAAACCTTTAAAACCCCCTGTAACCTGTGGTCTTGTGATCACTGACCACAGACAACTGACCTCTAACTTACGCAGTGAAAACATTCTCACCCTTCATGAGACTGAAGCAAGAAATGATTCTTTAGACATCTCTCATCTCTCCTTTTACATAAACCTGACAGGCACTCAGTTAGACTTTGTATTTAACTGGGCTTCAGAGAAAGTTACATGATATTAGAAAACTGTAAATCTTTTGCTTTCAAGCATTTAGCAGGTAATACCAAAGGAAGAACATTTGGGGGAACAAAAAGAAGTGCTGCTGTAAGATTTATCACTTAGTTTTTCAGCTTTACTGCTATGTCAATTCTGGGAGTTAAAGCAAACAAGAAAAAGATGTTTTATAGATCAAATATTACCTTCACTAGAGGCACTGAGAAAAACAGATTAAAAGTAAATGGTCTGTTTTGGTCTTTTTTTTATTGCCCAAATTTAAAATAAACTAATAATGTTATTTTGGCTCTAAATATGTTTAAATGTCATTGGTGAAAAGAAAGCCTTGCACAAGACTTTTAAATAGAAAGTTTTAGATTTGAAGAGTCTTATTTTTCCATTGGGTTTTTTTCTGCTTTTCAAAATCCATTTATTAATAATATCTGTTCTTCTTTTCCATCCTATGGAAGATAGCAGAAAATAATCACATTTTGTCAGACTGTTAGAGAAAGAAGAAGTATGAAATGGTTAAAAATTATTTTAGAGAAACAGTGAATACAATAGAAATTCATTGCTACATTTTCTTAAAAAATGTTTTAGTGATTTGTGTTATTATTAGTACTGCACCTGTTTTGCTTGTAGCTGTTTCTGAGCTGATATTTTTGAAGTAATTTCTGCTTGTTCCCAAATCAATCCAAAACATGAGCATAAAGAACCTCAATCAATGAATATAAATATTATAAAATCAAATTAATCAAAAAAAGAAAATTGTAATAAATTCAAATTTATAGCAAATGTATTTTGTTTTGAACTGGTTACTAGTATTTCTCATTAGTGGATTTCCCTTGGGTTTTTATTTGATATCATTGGTGCTGTGGCTCAGCAACAGAGGCCTTATTTACAGGTCTTGGTGTCTTTTAGTCCCTTCAGTACAGTTGTAGTTAAAAGACTCCAGGACACAAGTATGGGTAGAGCTTCCTGCATTAGAAACACCTGTACAAAACTGGTGGGAAGCATTGCTATTCAGAAAACATTCACGGCTTTCCCAAGAAATTTGGTGAGATAAATTACAAGGAAGAAACTGAAGAGCAGCTTGGCCTTGCAACAGAGAATATGTTTGAACCTGATTTGCCAATAGCATAAAAGGCTTCTAAAAAGTACAAATATTACTGCAGATAGAAGACATCAGCTGCATCTGGCAGATATGCGAAAGTCCTTGAAAAAACTAAAAAAAAAGAGGTTTTGCCTAAACAGAGGCTTATAAACTCATGGGCTGAAGAGCAGGGGAAGAAAGGACTGAAAAATAATGTAACTTAGCTCATGTGGGAAAGGTGTGGAGCTAATTTGACATAACAAATGACACCTTAAATTTTAGTTTTCATGTTTTTCAGATTCTGTGCTGCGTAGGGGTGCAGTTCTGAGCCTCACATTCAGTGTCAGTCAGCTCTCTTCACAGAGTAGGGAAACAAAACAAATCCTTTTCCTGTTGAAGACCAAGTACAACTTTCAGGCCCAAAAGCACAAACAACGGTGGACTGAAGGGAGAAACAAGAAGGATGGGACTTCATAATCTGAGGCTGTAATTGGAAAATTAAACCCCAATATGCAAATGGACCAAAGCTTTAAAAAATTTAAGACCTTGTGACGGGGCAGCCATTTTGTGACCATCTTTAGTCCATCTTGGACGTAGCCCTGGCCAGGCTCTTGTGCTGCCCAAGGTGTATCCTAAAGGCCTTTTAATAAATATCTGCTTTATTCTCTACCTCTGTCCAGTCTCTGTTTCAGGTCAGCCTTCTTAAGGCATCACCTGCAGGCTTTGATAATGAAGTCACATCTCAGATGACACGGCCTGTGACACTATTTGTGCTCTGGATCAGTGTGGGAATCTCCAATAGTCACTGTACCCAAAACCCCCATGCCCTCCTCCTTTGAGGACCAGGAGTTAAATGGACAAAATCGTTTCCTTCCACTAACTGAGCCCACCTTGTGAATGTCACTGGCCCTTAGCTGGCTGCAAAGTACACACCAATTCCCTCTGGCAGTGATTTTGGGTTTATTTCCTTGGTCACCTCTACTGTGACATGAGAATTCGCCGTTCAACAAGGTCACCTCTCCAGCAGCTTTCAGTGCTTAACCCCCAAACTCCAGATGCTTGAGCAGCCTGAATTTTGCTGTAGTTTAACACTCCTGGAGTAGATTTGCTAGAGGATTACACAGAGCTGACAGAAAGTATGGCAAACAAGAAAAGAGTGGTAATTTTCCCAGTAAAACAAGAAAGAGAGCATTTTTAGGATCTGACTGTATTGAGATTTGCACCACTGTGAGAGTGCCTGCCAAAATCCTTCAGAGGCAAATCAGGTGTCCATCAAAGTCCTTGATTTGAGCTGGTGATCATTGCTGATGAAAACCAGGAATCAATTTTCAGGGAGGACCCTAAAAGTATCAAAGTTATTTAGTAAATTGTTTTATAGTCAAATATGAGCCACTTGTGAAGAAAATTATCTTTATCCCAGCCAAAATCAGCACACCCTATTTGACAAACTATTCCTCCTTAACCATACATTGATATAGTAACCATGTAACAATAACCCAGGTCCTTGGATTAAAATTCTGTGTTGGGCTTAAGATTTTGGTTACAGTTTAGAGAATTGTCCTGCTTTAACAAACCTCATCTATCTTTATGCAACCTTGAAAATTTCAGTCTTCCAATCCATCTGAGAGGAAACAGATCTGTGATTGAAAATGGCATTGGCAGATTGATGGAGGCACATACAGAGAGTATTTCATGAGCAGCCTCAGGGAGCACAACTTGGTGTAACTTCTGTTTTATTGGGGCCTGGAAGAAGTGCAAATTGCAGCAACATAGATTCCTCTGATGTTACCCACTGTGTCTAGATATAGTTCCAGCCCTTTAATCTAGGGCTGCCTGTTCCATGCAGAGTTGTGAGTGCTAGTTGTGTGACAGGACATGCAAAGGCAGCACTGAACACACATCTGTGCTGCTCTGGTGTGCTCTGCCAGGCTGCTCTCCTGCATTCCCAGGCTGGCAGCTCCTGACCTCAGCAGCTGGAATGTGGGAACCTGTCTTACTGAAAAGTGTCTGAAAGGGAGCTGCAGCAAATCTTAGGTCACTGTGGTTTATATAAATTAGAGTTCTGAGATAGAATTTCATGGGTAGTTTTGTCTTACTGGCAGTGCTCCACCAGGAGAAGGCGATGTCTCCCATTCCCTTGATCTTCCTTAGTTCTGCTTTCTACCTGTATGACTTGCTGCTTGCCTCCCAACCCTACCTCCTGCCTTGCTCCATCTTCAGTGGTTGCTGGATCATTCCATGAAGTCACTACCATGAGAGAAAACAATCCACCTTTTCTTTCCTGGATTTAGTTTCTGCTAAATTAGTGACATAAAACAGCTTGTGAAGGGTTCAGTGTGTACCAGTACCCGCCAGGAGCATGACTGGGGAGAGGGATGGGTGAGAAGGAACTTCCAGTTGAAATTGACCTGGTAGATGGAGTTACAACAATGGCTCACCATGTTTTATTGAATACAATTCCTGATGCCATCCACTTCTTGCAGTAGATGTTACTCAAATTACAATTGTAAGTTACTGCATGCTTTTTTGGAGGGAAGGACAGTCACTCTCCTGCTTCTGGCTGGGTAGGGCAGCAAGTGCTGATAACTGCAGGCAACAAAATGTAAGCAGGAGGCAAAACCCACAGAACTGATGGCCACAGAGGACTGAAATAACTCAGTGCTGACTGAGTAGGTTAAATTTATCAGTTTAGTTACAGCAGCACATTTTATTTCAGTTCACAAAACATTTCTGAAGTCCAGGATGGTTTAGTAGAGGCTGATCACTGTGTAACACCCACATTGTTATTTGGGAGTGAACTACTTATCAGAACCTGGGTTGGTCATCTCTGCTTTTCACTGCAGGCTTTCTCTGAACATATTAAAGACATTTCCTTTAAAATGTTAGGCCCAAATGCCAGACTTCGAATTTAAACTGCATTTCATCTTAGAACCTTTCATCAAGGTTCTCAGTTCTGCTTTAAAACCATTACTTAACTTTTCAGACTCTTTACAACTCATAACCTGACAAGGAATCTAGAGATTATTTTTTGAATAGATATTTTGTCCTGCTGCTCTTAAAATACCGTTGCATTTTTAATTTTTTTTAAAGGTAAGATAAGCTGCAGAAACAATGCCTAAATTCAATACCTCAAGCTGGAAAGTATTTCTTATTTTGTCTTTCAAACATCTATTAGCAGAGTATTTCTCTCCATTGTATATTATATTTTTAGCTGTCAATATCAGACTCAGTGTCAGTGCCAGGCAAACTGTGACACTAACTAGACTTTTAAGTGTGATCTGTAATCCAACCTAAGAAGTTCTAAGCTGAGACTTCACACTGCATTATAGCTGTATCCATACATTTATCATATAGGAAAAAAAAAAAAAACCCAGCCTGTAATGTTTTATTTCAGTAAACTGAAGTGCTGATTTTCAACTATTCTGGAACAAATCCATTCAGTGCATAATTCCCAGTGAGGCACAGGAAACTTGCTTGAACATTTCCAAAGTTCTTGGTCCACCATTTGTATAATTTAAGAAAAAACATTCTTAAGCTAATGATGCTTGGAGAATCTTTTAAGCAGGGTGCTCCTGCAGGTTCATGGACACAGGTACTTGCTTCCTACATTGCCAGGCCTTGAGGGGTCTGGCAGCAGAACAATTAATGAACAAGCAGGAAGTGCTTTCATTAGGGAAATTAGGATGTGTCTTCCACTCTTTAAACATTTGGGGCTGCTTTTATCCCCACCTTTGTCTATTCAGACAAGAAAAATCAAGCCAGATAAAGCATTTGGGAGAATCTTGGTTACTTAACTTTCTAAACTTCTAAATAACTATTTCAAAACAGAGAGATGAAATAAAATTCTGCTTTTTTGAGCATTGAAAAAATGACACCTCTTCCTTTTTCTAGATGCTGTTCTTGATGAGGCATCACATTTCATTGGCTTCTTTGACTGCCTGGTTTAAAAAAAATTCAATGTTTGGAATCGTGTATACATGGTTTATGTTGTTTTTCTATAGATGCATTATCCATAACTACATAAAGCACTTGGGCCACTTTTTTTTTCATCATTCACTCAGTTTTATGAGGTCTTTTTGTTGCTCCTAACCTTCATTTTGACTTTTGGTTACCAGAACAAGATTACAAGCATCTGGATGTAAATATTTATTTTTCTGTTCATTGTTTTTAAGTAGAGTTTGTTTGGCTGAACAAAATTAGCTTCAGCACTGTTTCCTGGGGGACACCTTGTGTGCCTTTTGGCTTTTCCCCATTCTTAGCTTAAATATTTTTCTATGACTTTCAGTGGGTACATTTGGATAGAACAAGTACAAGTATCTTTTCAGTACAAATTCTTCAAAATGCAGAAATTTCCCCAATTCATAGTAAATTTAGGTCTCTCTTCACTACACCACCATCTCACCACTGCTTTGAGACTCTGGATCTCTGTCTGCTTTTAAAGCTTTGTGTTTGACAGCATTCTGGAGAATAAGTGTGGAGGTTGCAACTTATTCTGAGATCTGATTCCACCTTCCCCATCCAACACGAGGTGGTTCACTCTGCAGCCTCTCACATGCCACAAATAGAGGTGTCCTTGCACCTAAAAATTGAATCTTCCATTCTTACTGCCTATTGCTTCCTATCCATGAAAGTCTAGAGGGTTCTGTGACATCAGACTGTGCCTTCTCAGATATTGCACCCCCACTTTCATCTGAGGGCCCCCATTCCCTGAGCCTTCATGGGCTGAGTGTTTTCAGGTTTCACCTGAAAGGTCACAGCTGTAGGACAAATCCTACAACAGGACACCTTTCCCTTCAGTTTTGCAGATAATGTTTCAGGTATTTGTTGGCTGTGATGCGCTGCTAATACTTTTTATAAAGTATCTTAGAAGACCAGCTCATCTTTCTCTGGCAGATTGCATAGATTCCAGACTTTTGTCTGTCTCTATTTTAGGAACTGTACAGCTTGTTGGGAGCTACCCCAAAAATAGTGTTTGCTCATATGCATATGTTTACCTGTCTGCCTAGTGTTTTCCTTCTCCTCACAGGCTGTGTTGTTCAGTAGCTTTGGTACTTAAAATAATGCAGGTAAAGCTGATGTCTGGGGGATTAACTAATTCTTCACATAATTGCCTTCATAGATATAAGGTTAAAAAATTTCAGTGCTAAGCAGCAAGAATTACAATTAGCCCTGTCAGTCGAGGGTTTCTTGCATGAACTTCTCTAACATCCAGGGTATTAGTAGTTTTTGTGTTATTTCCCTGACTAGTTCTAATGAATGATAATATGGCCTGGCAGATTTAAGAACTGAGAAAAATCAAACCTACATGAAGAAATAGACTTTCTTTTCAGTGTATCAACATAAACTCTGTTGCTGATGCATAGGTTCAGCATTACCTGTGAGTTTGGCATGTGAGGTACACAGAAGGAACAGAGATGATCACTTAGTGTGCAATTTGAATATGAAGTCCAGATTCTGATAGTCTGACCCAATGTCTCATTTGCATGAGGTACTCTTAACCCCTTTTAGTGAGAAATGGGCTTGTGCAGGATGTAATTAACCTTCCTGTTCACATCCAGACTGGGTTTGCATTACATAAATAAAGCACAGATGGGAAGAACACCCTAAAATACCATCAGGATCAGCTGTTTCTTTGATTATACTGATTATATGTGGTATGTGGTTGATTCATGTACATTAATGTACATTCATGTCCATAATTTTCATTTGGATTCTTGGATAATTTTTGGTAAGTTAAATTCTACTGGTTATATTTAGGGTTTTATTGCAAATGGTATAGTGGAATCAAATCTACCACAGAATCTCATCCTACAGTTGAAAAATTAAGCTCCTGTAACACAAAATTTGGATGTTGTAGTGTAAAAGAAAAGTAGTTTCCATAGTCAATAGGTTGAGGTGTGAAAGGATTTATGTTCCTCATCCAGAAATAGTTAGAGGAAGAGTAAAGAACTTTGATGTTCTAGCTCCTATTGCAGTCAAACAAAGTCACCAGGTCCTTAGAATCCCTTGATTCCATCTCCTTTAACTCCAGTGGGAGTATACACAAGTAGCTCACGTGTAGATATTTACATGAAAATCTCATTTGAGGTGGTTTAATCTTTAAGGATATCACACACCATACTGAGATTTAAATTCCTCATTCCAAATTCACAGAAAATGTGCATCCCTGTTAACTGGCTAATCAACACTTCTAAATATCAGGGTATTTTGCTAATGTTCTGGAACACAGTTTTTTATGAATTAATTGAATTCCACATCCATCCTTTTGTAAAGGGCTCCTGTGCATATGCAATTAAGTATCTGTAGGCAAATAGATGAAAGTGAAATCACTTGAATCTTTATTGGCTGTGCCTGAATGTTCAGTCCATGTTATTGATACACAGTGCTACTGATTTGCTCTGTGACCATTCCCTGTTCAGGGCAGCTACTACTGATAAAGCTGATTGTCACCAAAAAGATTTTAGAATAATTTATAAGTAAATTTCCACCTCTCAGAAGTCTGAGTTGTTTGGGGTTGGGCGGGAGGGGGGCGGGGAGGTGTTTTTGTTGTTTCTTTTTTTATTATTATTATTTTTTGGGGTTTTTTTAGCAGGACAAAATAACTTTCAAATCATTAGTGGTAAGAAAATCTCAATGCAAAAAAACTTCCTGTTGTGGTGGGTGGATTTTTTCTATATGCACAATATGCCTTCATAGGCAACAGCTTCATTTCTAGATTAAGAGAATGAAAATGCTGAAAAGAAACAAAGTGAAATGCTCAGACAGACTATACCTAAAATTCAAACAAAACGGCAGTGCCAATGGTCCTTAGGAACAAAACTAATCAAACAATTATACTTAATGGAAGCCTTAATTGACTCTGTGCATCTTCTAAAACTGTAAACCTTATCTCTCATGTTGTATCCTTTCAGGCAAGTAGGTTAGCAATTTAAACACATGTAACTAAATTTTTGTAGTGGGTGGCTGAGGAACAATATTTGCATGGCATTTACTCTGTATTGTTTGTTAGTCATGTTTTAAGAGATAGATTGCTTTCATTTCTCTTTGAAAAAAAGGAAAAAAGAAAAAAGCAACAAAATTACCATCCTGAGCTGGAACAAATCACAGTTAATACTGTGTGGATGAATTCAGATTTTGCTAATCTGATGAAAATCATCTATAATGGAGATTCAAAACAAAGAAAATCCACTTTTCTTCTTAATAAGTCTTCTTCTGCCCCAAATATTTAAGCCCTTTATACAAGGTTAAAATTTTCAGAATATGGAATCTTTCAGACTTATATCTTTTAATACATTCTTATAATCTATCTTATAATACATTCTAGTAGAAAATATGCAGAATCTAGTGGAAGAAGTGTCAAAATAAAAATCTAGTAATTTTCATTCTGTCATTACCAGTTGTCAGTCCAAGACAGTTCAATATTTGAGATAGGGATAGTATCAAGTCCTGTTCTCTGAGTTGTTGGGTTTTTTTCCTTAGTCAAAGCTTTAAAATATAAACAAACACAAACAATTTCAACCTTGACATTGACTTTTGCTGTGATCACAGCACATCCACCTTCCTACCTCAGCCTGTGGGATCCAAAGAGAGTACATCAAAGAATTTTTCTTCTCCGAGGGAAGAAAAAATGAAAATTCCTGTGTTTTGTGAATGTTCGTTGTCATGAGAAATACCTTCAACATGAATAGAAATACACTGTCAGACTGGGATTATGGCAAAGCCTCTGCTAAGCAGCCAGACTGTTTTTCTTTTGGAAGAAGAAAGTTCAACACCTCTTTCAGAAAAGTCTGTTTCTCTTGCAAGAACAAACTGGGGTCTTGAGGACCAGTAGACCAACAGGATGGCACAGACAGGAGCATGTAAACATAGGTGCATGTACAAAAAGTCCTACACTTTCTACATAGCTGTGATTAAAAACTATGAATGTTGGTCTAGAGACTGCAGATCTCATTGGAAAAATATTCCAATTCTACAAATACTTGTAGAAGTGAAAGAAAATGTGTTAGAAAGCCTTGAGTTCAAACAGGCCTTACTGATTGCTTTTCCTCCAGTGTTAGGAAGCTCATCGTGGTTTGGGTTCAGTCTCTGGACCAAGACACATTTAGAATCACAGAATCATTTTGGTTGGAAAAGACCTCTGAGGTCACTGAGTCCAACCATTCCACCGGCACTGACAAGGCCAACACTAAACCATGTCCCCAGGTACCACATCTACACATTTATTTTTTTTTAGACCTTCCAGGGATGGTGATTCCACCACTTCCCTGGGCAGCCTGTTCCAGTGCCTGATCACCCTTTTTGTCCCTGTTATCCAGTCCAAATCTCCCCTGGCACAATTTCAGGTCATTTTCTCTTGTTTTATCACTTCTTACCTTGGAAAAGAGACCAACCCCCACCTGGCCACAGCCTCCTTTCAGGCATCTCTATATAGATGTCTACATATGAGTTGGACATTTAAGCTCCCATTGCAGTCAAACAGATTTAAGTCACCAGACTCTTAGAATCCCTTGACTCCATGTACTTTGACTCCAGTGGGAACATGGGCAAGTATTTCATAAGTAGATATTTACATGAAAGTACTCATGAGAATTTCATTTTACATGGAAATCTCATTTAAGATGGTTTAATCTTAAAAGGCTATCACACACCATGCTGAGATTTAAATTTCAAATTCACAAAAAACATGCATCCCTGTTAACTGGCTAATCAACACTTCTAAATAGCAGGGTATTTTGCTAATGTTCTGGAACACAGTTTTTAATGAATCAATTAAATTTCACATCCATCATTTTGTAAAGGGCTGTTCTCTGTCATTTTGAAGCCATTCCTCCTTGTCCTGTTACTATGTGTTCTTCAAAAATCCCCTCTCCATCTTCCCTGTAGGTTCCCTTCAGGCACTGGAATGCCTCAGTTAGATGTCCCCAAAGCCTTCTCTTCTCCAGGCTGAAAAATCCCAATTCCCTGTGTCTTTCTGAGGAGAAAAGTATGTGACAACACATTCAGATTCCACAGCTTCCTTCCCCACAAATGTGATCCCATAGAGGAGGCACATGGAAATTTTCATATGGAGGCTAAATAACCTCTGTATCAAAAGCTTACTAAAAATAGACATGTTCGGGTTGTTCTTAGCACAAGCTAATGGAGAAAAATGTATTTAGAAAGATTTCTCTTAAATGTAAGTTAAATAACCTTAAGTGTACTTGATGTTACATTAATGTTTAAAAGATTGGCATTTTCAGACTGTCAGTCAAAAAGTGTTGCAGCAGCCCTCTTATTAGAGGGTAGAAATGAGCCAATACACAGACTTCTTGTTAAACACAGCAGGAAAAGGGTCCTGGTTTATTCCTCTTCACAGCTCAGCCACCCTGACTCCAACCATTCACTGACTCTGCCTGCAGCAGCTCCTGCTGGAGGTTTCCCTTGCAGCCTCTGACTGCAGGGATCAGTTTGCAGCCTCTGACTGCAGCTTTTACCCAGCTAGACTGTGACTGCAGGTTCCAACAACAGCTCTGACTGCACACCCAGACTGACCTCACAGCAGGGATTCTCTCTCCTTCATGCTCCTCAGAGCTCCTCCTCCTCCATGATGATCCTCTCTTTAATACCTCACCTCCTCTTTTATCTCACTTATTGGCTATAGCTGTTACTCATCAGGGGCGAGGCCAAATTGGGTAATTAACACAACTGTCACTTATCAGGGGTGAGGTCACCTGTATTCCCTTGTCCTAAAAAAAAAGGCAGAGGAGAAGGTGGATAATCTGCTGCAGGCCCCTGCAGAGCTCTAGGCCAGGGGCTGAGTGGTTGGAAAACTGCCTGGCCAAAAAGGTCCTTGGGGGTGCTGGTGACAGTGGCTGAGCTGTGCCCTGGTGGCCTAAAAGGTCAATGTCACCTGGCCTGTCTCAGCAATAGTGGGGCTGCATAATCAGGGCAGGAATTGCCCCCCTGTGCTGGGCACTGGTGAGACCATACCTCAAATGCTGTGTCCAGTTCTGAGCCCCTCATGACAAGAAAGACATTGAGGTGCTGGAGCTGTCTGGGGAAGGGGATAGAATGAAGCTGGGGAAGGGTCTGGAACCCCAGGAGCAGCTGAGAGAGCTGGGGAAGGGGCTCAGCCTGGAGAAAAGGAGGCTCAGAGGGGACCCTGTGGCTCTGCACAACTCCCTGACAGGAACATCCAGAAAAGAGAGCAGCTGAGTGTAGCTTGAGTGTCCAGGTCAGCTCCCTTCTCTGGTGATGCTCCAGCACCTCAATGTCTCTTATGAACCTCAGACTAAGATCAGGAAGGTCCCTGCACTACTGGGGAATCTATGGCTTACTGACACTTCAGGGTCTACTAGTTTTCAAAGTATCTCAGCTCCCTACTAACACTGCAACATTTATTTTCTTATCTTCTCATCCACTCACAAAAACTGAACTGTTTGTACTGCTAAACTGTCAGAACTGTTATTGGCTTTGGCCACTGAGCATTCATCCAGATGATTTTTGGAAGAGTATGGCTGTTAGAAAGCAATGGAGATGACTGAACAGACAGCTCACTTGGATTTGGAGTCAGGAGGGTCCACTAGCACAGACATGAATCCTGGATAACCAGAACTGTTGAACAACTCTGAATAACTAAAAAGCAGTCCAAAGGATGCTTAATTTCCTCTTACAGATGTAGTCATTATGCATCACTGATCAAACAGAGCAGAATAGGAAAAATTGTTTACCACCTTGAAGCTAAATAATTCAAGCTGCGATTTTTGCTTTAATATGTATTTAATCCTTCTGTTGCACAATGTATCATGCATCTTCTAATGGCTTTCATGTTCTCTCACACTATTTTAAAACTGTTAATTAATCTACCTATATAATTGGCATTCACACTAATTCCAGGGTGTAGTATCTGCATCCACACAGTTTTTATATTTATAAAACTGTATTTATATACAGTTCATGGGGTTTTATATTTCAGGGACATATTTGGGAATTTTCCAGTTTTGTGTGTCCTTTCCTACTGAATACCACACGTATCTTTTCTGTCCAGTATTCTGTAAATATTACAAAGACCTTCACAAGTTCTTTGGTGTGTTACAAATATCCACCTTGTTAAAGTACAGCTCCTTCTCAGTTACTGTGTTAAGCTCATTATTTCAGGCACACAGCTATGACAATTATACTTGTCATCTGTTCAGCTTCCATGGCACTCATTTCTCTTCTGTGCCTTTCCTTTCCTCTGTGGCCACCACCTACTTAAAGAAATTGGAGTAATTATTTTTGTTTGGCTTTTGAACCATGCTTTGCTGACCAGAGTTCTCTTTCTCTTTGAGCTCTATAACAGTTTGGCAAAAAACCCCACAAAATAACCAAGAATCATGGTTTATAATTATAGCATTCAAAAGTAAACAGAATAAATCAGCATTCAGCTCTTAATTGTTCTCTCTGCATTAAAACTGCCCACTGTCATTTATACTTCCCTAAAGGTTTCTGTTCTAGTGCTGTTTTACATTTCTTCTGGATCATGGACCAAGGAACTGCACATCCCAATTATGCAAAGAGTTATATGTTCAAATTTTCTTGTATCAGCAGCTCTGCAGTTGACTTATTTTACAGCACTGGGTTGTAAGACAGACAAGAAAATGACAAGGGAACAATGTACAAGAGACTCATATTCAGTTTAGTCCTCAAGCGTGAGATTATCCTACAGACATTGCTGAAGAGAAATGGTTTTGTAATGAATGTCTCTGGATCCACTCACATATAATGTTACTACATAATCTTGCTAATAAGTACATGAGGCTCCCTTTTAAAATATTTACATTTTAAAAATCAAATATGTCTGCTGTGGGACTTGTTTGAAAATCCATTGCTTCAGTGACTAGAGAGGCTTTTGTTTCAAAGTGAGTGCAGTCATGGTCAGTTTATTAATTTCAGTGCCAACACTGTTGTTTAACTTCTTTCCTTTTTTTTTTTTTTCAATTATTTCTGGTTTAAAAAAAACTGGTCTTGTAAACCCAGTTTTACAGAAAGGCTGTGTTTTAGAAAAGAAAGCAAATTCTCATTATATGTCAGACTCTATTTCATGATTATTTAGCAGCTCCTGTATACACTTGTCTCAGTGCAATAATCAAGATAAGAACTGCTAATAAACCAGCTGAGAACCACAGAAAATTTTATGTGGGGATGATAGGAAGATAATCACACCCAGTGATTAGGATTATTGTGATGGTATAGGTGGAAAATATAAATACAGGAGAGGAAGAGTAACATTTCAGTTGTTTTAGCAAATATAGAAAGTCAGTGTCAAGAAAAAAAAAAGATGGAAGTCAGGGCCAAAATCCTTCAAACACTAAAAATAGGAGAAAGAAATAGAGGGTCTACTGACAGCAAAGAGAATTGGGGAAAATATCATAGTGCATGCAGTAGTATCAAAAAGAGCAGAAAGAAGACTATATCTTATCAAAATAAGAAACAAATATAGTATTACTGACATAAAAATTTCCATATCTGCATATAAGGGATTAAGAAATGGCTTTTCTGAACCTTTATAGGGAGAAGACTATGAAAGCCTGTGCAAGGCAGTGCAGACTCAAAGCAAACCCGCTCCAAAAGCTCTGAAATAAAACAGTGGCAGGCTTTCAATATTCAATAGCAAATCCAGGTGTGTGACTCTCTGCAACCTGCCCTTTGCACAACACAGAACATTAGTTCCCAACCAGCACAAGACCAGAACTAGTACAAAATAAATGCAGCAGCATCCTTTTTTTTTTTTATCCCCCTACCACTGAGCCAAGCACTAAAAATTCAGAGCAGCCCTGAGTGATAAACATCTCTCCCTCTATAAATGACTGGCCCGTTGCTAATGGCAACAACTCTGTTCCTAAAGTTAGCTGAGCTCTTACAGTGGCAAATACGATGTCCTCACGTAACTTGCAGGATTCAGGTCATCAGTTTTGCCAACTCCTGCAGCCATACAACTGCATTTAAGCATAAAGTTTTCCTTTCTCTTTGCACGATATTTATCAAAGAGAAATGCAGTTAAAGTTAGAGCCTGAGTTGTAGGATCCTGAATATAGAAGTGGAATCAATATTTAGTCTTGTGGTTGTGTGATGCCATTTTATCCCATTCTGTGCCATTTTTTTGTTTTTTTTGTTTTAAATAATTTCCTACACTACTGTTGGACAGATCCTTTAATTCCAGATACAGATGGGTGTAAGTAATTCATCCAAATTATGGGACACATCTAAAAGAGGACTTAGGACTAAACCATGTGTTACTTAGGGTTTCAAACTGTGGATAGCAGATGTTTGCTGAAATGATGGGATGTGAGAGGCAAACATTGCATTAATTTATGGTTGTAGTTTTGCAAAAAGATACAAACCATATCCAACCTCTGGGGTAAATGAGATGTTAAAAATAATCCCTTGTCCTGATTTGTGAGCCTTACTTTTGGTTTCAGAGACCCTTTCATCAAAGTCATGAGGAGAGCTAAAGTTTCTTACACAAGAATTATTTAGGACCAATTTGGAATGAGTTTTGTGAAAGTCCTTTGGTATTTGGATTTAAGTTTTGAATTCCAAAAGCTTAGAAAATTTTGTGTCATAAATGGGATATCTGAATTGCTGTATTAAACAGTGCCTAAAATTTCCTTTTAAAAACTAATTTCAAATTTGATGTTGAATTTTTTTTAAAAGAAAAAACTGCATTTCAGTAAAGAACCTTTTCCTTGTAATTACAAAACTATGAAAACAATTAATTCCAGCCATGTAGAATCTTAAAATCATAGAATCATTTAGGTTGGGAAAGGCCTTTAAGACCATCAAGTCCAACCCTTAACCTAGCACTGCCAAGGCCACCTCTAAACCATATCCCCAGGTGTCACATTTAAAAGGTTTTTGGTGATTCCACCATCATATGATAGTGACAGAAAAGATAGATGGGGAAAATGCCAAAGTATCAGTTCATAACCTTTACAATATTGCACTTGGAGCTTCATAAACCGTAGAGATAAAATAAAAATTATTACTTTTCTTCCTTTATGGCTTTTCAAAGGAAGGCATAATTGTCTAAAGTCAACACTGATTGTCCCACTATAAAAATTATTACAGTCACAACCTGGAGCCCTAAAGAGAATCAGGAGCTGGGACAATAAAAAGCACAGTACACAGGGATATCTGCTCAGAGCTGCATATCAAACCTAAACTGATTTCAGAGAAAAAATGCATCAATGTGCTTAATAACTCCAGGTTGGACACGTCTGTTCTATTCTGTGCAGTTTTATGCCATAGGAACTGCAAGAGTGTCTGGGACTCTGTTTTGTAAGGAAAATTTCATGCACCCACTTCCAGCTGCTCTTTCTGAGTGTGAGACACTGAGATGAGAGCTGGGGGAAGGTAAAACAAATTGGAAAATCACGAAATGGTTTGGGTAGGACAGGATGTTAAAGCCCATCTCATTCCACCCCCCTGCCATGGGCAGGGACATTTTCCACTGTCCCAGGTTGCTCCAAGCCCTGTCCAACCTGGCCTTGGACACTGCCAGGGATCCAGGGGCTGCCACAGCTTCTCTGGGCACCCTGTGCCAGGGCCTCACCACCCTTCCAGGGAACACTTTCTTCTGCAAATCTAACCTAAATTCCCTGAATAAATAAGGACATACCCTTTTTCAATGATTCAGTGTTAACAAGGCATGGCAAGGTTTTATGCAGGTTTTACACAGGCTGAGATGTCAGCACCTAAAGCAAAAGGAGCTGATAAATAAAGTCATGGATGCTACCAGAAAACTCTGTGAGCTTTACAAGCTTTTACCTCGTCTCTGAAACACTTTGCAGCTGTTACTGCTTGTGCAGCATGCTCCCTGCCAGGTAAATAGAAATCTGCTTCCTATAATGCTTTGCAAGCATTATTTGCTGCCATAAAACATGAATAAAAGCATAAAATATGGAGGAAGATATAATTTTATAGTGCATTAAAAATAATAAAAAAAAATTAACAAGCGTGACAGGTTAACATTTTACAAGCATCAAAGGAGCAGGTGAATTATGGCATTATAGGCAGCAAAACAAGCTGTCTTGTGTTTAGCCTTGGAGCTCTTTATTTTTCCAGACCATTTCTAATTAGAGTCTTGAAATTAGATCCTGCTAGCAAACCCCTAAATTACAGGGAATAAAGAGGGGATTCAATCCAGATACTCTTCCAGTACAGGACTTTGAGCCTAACACATACTGTTCTGCATACAAAGCACTGGAGTTGTACAGGTACCAAATGATCATAAGCAGTAGAAAAAAGTTTAGGTATTTAAAAAAAGGAAGAAAATAACAGTTCCCTGTGCGGGAGACCTTTTGAGTTCATCTGCCAAAGGAGGAATTGCCACGTTGTGCATAAAGCCAAGAAAACAAGGGGTTTTTTCAGAAAAAAAAAGGTGAAATTCCGCATCAGTGTACACAAGATCTGAGGTCCTCGAGATCAAGAACTAGAAAAATCATATTCCAAGCCAGGAAAGGGAAGAGGAAAGGAAGAGGGCAGATGAGACAGGGGAAGGGGAAAGAGTGACTAAGACGAGAAAAAAACCCAAAAGCTTCCTTGTGTCTAGAATAAAACCCATGAAACCTTACATTGGTAAAATACAATCTGGGCCAATACACCAGTATTGGTACACTCAGTATTTCAAGCAAAAGACAAATCTTTCTTTATACTGACATTTCACATAGGGTGTAAAGATATATATGCACCCATATGAAGAAGCAAGAAAACATCTGCCTTTAGATTATGTTAAACCGATCCAGGTTGATTCCTTTGGGAACTGAGGTGGATGATGGACATGATTAAATACCAGTTTCTTAGTAGACGACACAGGAAGGAAGTCAGTCATCTGAAGCCAGTGGCTGTCTTAGTTTGGAAAGACAGGTGTCTGCCAGGGAAAAGCCAGAGCTTCCCTTGGAATGGAAAATGTAAACCCCCTCCCTCTGAATTATTATAATTTTGAAATTAAGGGGCTCTCAGGCAAAGGTATGGGAATAGGAATAAGAGTTCTTTACTAGGAATATTAAAAATAAAAATGTAGTAGTACAGAAAAGCAAACAAACAGAAAAATTTGACAGAGTTAGAATATGATTTGACACCCTGTTGGTCAGGGTGTTGGTAGCAGTCCAATCGAGTCCTCCTGGAGTGACAGACGTGGTTCTGTTGGAGCAGAGATGATCCTGTAAAAGGGTCCAGTGGAGGTGAGATGGGTCTGGTCTTCCTCTGGGAATCCAGTGCAAACAGGCTGTGCTGGTGTTCTGAATCTCAGGTTTTATCCAGGTAGGAATGTTTGGCTCCTCCCCCTGGGTGGAGCATCTCCCAATGGGATGATGTAATTGTATCAGCCATGCAGTGAGCCTGGATGGCCCATGAACAGCAGATATCCCCTGGAGGGAGGATGGGTCATGGAAGAGATAAAAACACTGCCCCACCTGGTTTTAACAGCTGGCCAATTAGCAGAAGGCACCTGCCCCCTCCTCCCTGGAGTTATGAGATAAAGAAAGAAAACCTCTTCAACTGGTTTCAACAGATGGGCATAGAATACATCTTGCATTGCAACCCAAGAAAATGGCACAGGTTGTCAGTGTGTTAAGTGAGGATTAACCCCCAGGATTCCAGGGGGTTCTTTGCTTTACCCAGTGAGTGACCTGTTATTTTATAGTCAGTGAATTTACTGGTGTCTGAAAGAATATATAATCTGTGTAGTAGTACTGGAAAGAAATGGGAACTTTTCCTCTCAAGTTTTGGTTGTTGTTTTGGGGTTTTTTGTGTTGGGTGGTTTTTTTTGGGTTTTTTTGGTTTTTTTTTTTAGAGTTAGTGATAGTTTTCTACTATATAAAAAATAATAAGGAGGACAGGAAATATTGGAATAAAAAGAATTAAAAGGAAAATACATTACTGAACTGCAGGAAGATCTCATTGGGGGAAGATAGAATAGGTAGGGAATTCACGAAGGATAAGTCAATGACTGTCTTTTGTCTTATTCCATCTGAGAAGCAAAATAAATTGCAGACTCCCAGAGCAACAAGAAACACAAGAATATAAAGGGAGGGAAAAATTGAGGGGAAAGATCCATGAAACTTTTTTTAACAAAGTGGTGATTTCAGTACTGAAACAGAGATGGGAAATGGCTCTTGGAGGAATTCAGTCTTGAGATTTTGGACATCTGGCTTCAGTGCATTCAAAGAAGATAGAAGAAAGTTTCTGCTTCAACAGGGGACAGCCCAATAATAACAGCATCTGATGGTTGTCAGAATTGTTTCAATAGTATCAAGCTTTATGCTCTGAAACTGTCAGTCAGAAACAAATTGCATCAATGACAAGCTTCTGATGCCCATTTGATGGGCAGAAGTGATAAAATTTATGAGGGGTTTAAATGCAAGGTGTCATTATTCTGGTGAGTCGAACCAAACATTGCAAAAATGAAATGGTAAAAGGAGACATAGTCAGGAGGAGGATAATTGCTGGTGCCAGAGATATTGGCCTATAAGCACAATTTCAGTTACACTTAGATTTCACTCCTGGTAGGAGATCCAGAACAGAAAAAAAAAAGTAATGGTATGACTATCTTTTCTTTTCTTTTCTTTTCTTTTCTTTTCTTTTCTTTTCTTTTCTTTTCTTTTCTTTTCTTTTCTTTTCTTTTCTTTTCTTTTCTTTTCTTTTCTTTTCTTTTCTTTTCTTTTCTTTTCTTTTCTTTTCTTTTCTTTTCTTTTCTTTTCTTTTCTTTTCTTTTCTTTTCTTTTTTCTTTTCTTTTCTTTTCTTTTCTTTTCTTTTCTTCTTTTTTTTTAGCAGGAAGGTTGATAATCTCACATAATTTTGATTGAATAAAGAAAAGTAGAAATAAGGAAAGAGTTCCATTGAATTTGCTACACTAAGAATTGAAAGACCAGAAAATTTCAGTAAGGCAGGGAGATGGAAAATCTGTGAAAGTTACAGTAAAGCAGAAAGTACAGCTGACACCCATGTTTAGCAGAAAAAAGAGGCTATATTTACAGGAAAGGCAGAGCATTGTGCAGGACCATGCCACTTTCCCAAAATAATAAAAATTATCTAAAGAATTTTTGCCTTAGGTAGAAGCAAATCCTTCTACCTCCATATTCCTCCATATTCCTCCCTTTTTCTGTTATCATAGAAAAAAATTGGTATGAACAGAATGCTAAAAATTTTAACAAAAAATCATCTTTACAATTTAGATCATAATTTTTTAGTCAATCTAATAATGGATATTTGTAAAGGCAAATGAAAATGTATACAAGAATGCATCATAAGTTGTTTGTGGTCAGTATCCAGATAAGCTGGAGAAAAATAACGTCCTTGGAACAATATAACGCAAAGACTGATGTTTTCCCACTGTGCAGACAGCAAAAGAAGGTCAAGGATGCACCATTAGCAAAAAGACAAATTACTGAAGAGATGTAGCCATGTGTCTTTATGGGAACAGAAGAGCTGCCAAGAGAATATGAAATCAAACTTGTGTCATCAGCAATTCCAGCAGCAGTTTCTGACCTCTGTATTTTCCTACTAGAGAAGGTAAAAAAGAGCAAAAGAGAATGAAGGATATGAGAGGTATTTGACAGATAAAAGTGCTTAAGGACTCATATGCAATGAAAGCCTCAAAGCTCAGCAGAAAATTAGCATATGTATGTGGAGAAATAATACAAGCTTCTTATATTAGCTTGTTTATCAGAAACTAAATACTCCCAAAGTTATATACTTTGAAAGTCCTCTTGGCCTTTCTCCTCCCCAGCTTTTTCATGGAAGAATCTAAGCATTAACTGTATTCATCATTCCATTTGGAAGGTACTGGTGTCAGCTGGCTCCCAGTCAGCATCACTCTAGCAACAGAAAATTTCTGAAAAAGAAATCTAGGATGCTGCCAGGGTTGCTTGGCATCCTCTGCCAGGCAGAAGATGTGTTGGTTTATGACAGAAATAAAACTGAAGATGATGAATTTTGAGATAGTTTCAGCAAGCTGGCCTTGCTCTGAATGAGGCTGCTACCTGTGAAAAGGAGCAGATAAATGTGTGCTGTTTATTATTAAGAAATAGAAGTTCTGGTGTTTCTGCAGCTCCAGGAAAAGCTCAGCAAAGTTTGTGAATGCAGCAATGTTTCAATCGTCAGAAAGAGCAGATTTTGGAAAGGAAGCAACAAGGTCGTTTAACATAACTAAAGAGGTATTGATACATCTACCTCTTCAGTGCAATATTCTGTATTCTGCAGAGGTAAAGGCAAGAGATGCAGAATTCTTTGGTGTATCTATATCTAAATCTGTCTCCATCAAAGAGACAAAAAACTCACACCCTGTAGTATCTGTATATATAAAAAAAAAAAAAAAAAAATCCAAGAAATCAAAAAATGGTACATTCCAGCATGTGTAGGCTGCTCAGAAACTCACAGAGACCTGCCAAAGACCCAGTCTTTACATACTTGGCAGTTTGATAACACCCAAACAGATTGAAGCATCTCTGCCCTTAGAGAACTCATATTCAACAAATAACTTTTTCTTTTAGATCCAGAGACTCTGATCAGAGAGAGTGCTTTCTTTTAATCTTTGTTAGCAGCAAATAGTCTCAGGGAAAGTCTTTGCTAAGCAAAAACTCATGTGAAAGGAGAGACTTTTGAGGAAGGTGTCCAAGTAAATATATGCTAATGTTGACCTGACCATATTCTTTCAATCAATACAAATCACATTATTAATTTTTTATTAGTTAATTATTTACTCAATGTGAATCAAATGTATTCAGTGCTGCCCAAGAGGAAAAAACCTAGGGGATGAAATGCCAAACAGACCAATGGCCACAGTACTAAACACAGGTTGGCACTGGGATTATGGGATGAAAGCGTTGTGAATCCTCTGAGGTTTCAGAGGAGCTGCTCCCCAAAATCCTGCAACAGCACAAACAGTGGTGTGACACGAGTGCAGCAGTTTGTAGGGCTTGACTAGGATGGCTCAAACCTAAGGAACAGCTGGGAAGAATATAATGTGGGAGGAAAAATAAGCAAACAAGAGTGAATATCCAAACACACCCCCATCCTCAGGAAACAGTTGCTAATATCATGAATCTCTACAAAACTGCCTGAGGAACCTGGGCAACAGGTAGCAACAGCTTTTTTTCTGTGTGTTGGTCTGATTTTTTTGAGAGGAAACACACATACATTATTGTATGCATTATTCCTCCATACATACAGACTTGGCTGCACTTTGATGGTTTACAGCTGCAGAGGTCATGCAAAAAACTAAAGCTAATTCTTGCCTGGTATGAAATTCCTAAGATCTTCATATAAGGCTGTGAGCCTTTATTAGCACCTCTGAACTCCTCAGCAAAGAGAAGGCAGAATTGCACATAGTTAAGGGAACAAAAATTTAAAAGTCAGGAGAAGCTGTGTAAACAGCAATTATGACATATTAATCACCTGCAACTGGATTCTCTCCAGTAGAACTGGTGATAAGTACATAAGAAATGGCTCTACTTGAAGCACTCATTAATCTTAAACCTCACAAGTCCATCCAGAAGGAACTTTTGGAGCAAAATCCCAAGATATAAACTTGGCCACTGTAATGGTTGACAGTAAAAAAACCCCAGAGGACCACTCCTAGAGCAAAAGGATCATTTTTTTTCCTTAAAAATCTTAAAAATCTTTTGGTACACTTTGTCAGAGCTCTTATTTGTGATGGCTGGAAAGGTTTTTCTTCAAAGGAATGAAGTACTACCTTCTTACTGCAGGTAAGAGAAAATAGGTAAGTTGCAGTGGTGCCAGCAGGCAAAAGGAAAGAGAGGTGTCCTGCCCCCAGTCCCTCTGCCCATCTCGAGGAGCTGACATGGAACTGATCCAATCTAGTCTAAGTTCAGAATTCAATTCAGATTTATTTTATGGCTGGATGAGAAGATACATCAGTGGACATAACTTTGAATCATTTGCAATTGTTTCAAAGCTCTTGCTTTAAGAAGGCAGAATACATTTTTACATGATGGAAAAAAATAATCTCCCAATTTACTTCATGAGTATATCAGTTAATATTATCTGTTAGTTGCACCAGCCATTAACTCCCTTATAAATGAAATTCCTTAGGCTTTTTCTTTGAATGATGAGATGTAAAAAACCTGTTCAAAACCCCTGTCATCTTCTTCAGTAAACAGAACAGTGTGCACTTGAATTTAGAACTGCACACAAAATGTCAATCATTCAAATTAGAGATCTGTTGCATGCAAAATTTTATGCATGAAAAGAAACAGTTCTGAAGCTCTGAATGATATAAAATCTTCCCCTGCCTAGTCACACAGTAAGAATTTTGTGATTTAAATGTATTGTTTCTTCTTTTTCTTTCTATTTTGTTTAAGTATCATATTCAGTCTAGTTCTTATGTATTTAAATGCTTATCTCTGCACTGGTTTATCAATATTTCTCTTCTGCTTCGTGGGAATTTCCTCACAAAGACTGATACAAAATATACCTACTGTCTGGATAAACATATTTCTATTCTTTTTTAGTATATTTTATTTTTATGTCTTTTCCCTTAGCTTTTAGACTGTGTAGGCATAGCTTTGCACTGCTTCAGAAAATTGAAGTGCATTTCCTTTGTAAATTTTGTAACCATTGGTTTTGTCTCTTTGGGAACAAGAAAAGGCTAGAGAGTTCTTCCAGAGGAAAGGAAGTTCTGTTATAAATGACAAACAGAGAGATTGATTTGCTGAACTATTTTCTTATCTGTTAAAAGGAAATATATCTCCTCATTTTTCACTTGCATTCCACCAGCACCTGCAAATCCCAGTCCTGAAACAAGCCCCAGCTCTGTTTGGCAGTGGGGAAGATCCTTTTTGTTTTGGAGAACTGGTGTGGAACATATTTGGTTATTGTGCTCCAATGCAATATTGATATTTGTCAGCTGGTGCCCTCCATGGCCTCTGTAATAGCCTGGCCTCAGCAGCTGCTCTACATGAAGCCATTGTATGTAAGAAAATGTAGCTATATCCATCCATCCATCCATCCATCCATCCATCCATCCATCCCTCCCTCAATCCTTCCACCCATCCATCCTTCCTTCCACCCCTCCATCCATCCATCATCCATCCATCCATCCATCCATCCCTCCATCCATCATCCATCCATCCCTCCATCCATCCATCCATCCATCCATCCATCCATCCGTCATCCATCCATCCATCCATTCATTCCTCCATCCTATCCTCTGTTGCTTTCCCCACAGGCCAAAGAATGGAGCTTGGTCCCTGCATTCACTGTGCAATTGGAACCTACGAGCCCACAGTTCTTGGACAGCCACAGGTTTTAGCCGAGGGTGGAGCCAGCTTTACCCTCCAGTGGACTCTAATTGCAGACCCCTACCCCAAATATACAAAATCTGCCTGGGACTGGTGCTTCAGACCTCACGGAAGGGTGAGCTGGGCTGACGTGGCACAGGGAAGGGGTGAGTGGCTCACACTCCCATATGGATTGTGGCTGATGTATTTCAGAGGGAAGCTGAGCTCGGGCAGTGTGACTATCCCCTTCAGTCAGAGACTTGAGCACAGCTTGATGCTTTTCCTGGCCTTGGGTCAAATATTTCCTTTGTGCAGAATCTCTGTATCATATTTACTTCTCATAATATTCTGCTTTTATGCATTTTGAAGTGCTCAGCCGAGGGTACTCTTTGTTTACCTTCATTTTTTTCACACCTTGAGAACACTTTTGCTATTTCTGTCTCCTTTTCTAAGTCCAGGGGTAAAAAATGCTACAGCCCCTAAATTTTCAGCAAGGTGATCATCCTCCAGGTCTCAGTGCTTTATATTCCTGCTGGGTTATTCAGAGTACTCACAACATCAGGACTTGATCAGTTTTTTTACCAGTTTTTACCAGCACCTATCCAGTTTCATTTAGTCTGCAGGCAGACTAAATGAAACTGGATAGGTGCTGGTAAAAAACTAAAAATGGCAGCACTGCTGAAAAAAAAAATCTCTACTTTCCTTAAACTCCTCTGTTTTGCTTTAATTCAGTTTCTGTGGTTTACTATTTGCATAAATATGTCCTTTATGCTTTCAACATTGCATGTCTCATAGGTCGTGTTAGGGAGGAAAGAGTGTGAGTTATTTCCCCAGTATGAAAAGACAAAGGGTTTTTTTTTTCTTGACCTTGCTGGTTTAAAATATTTATAACTATATGAATAATTTCTCTGAACAATATCCCATAACTCAGGGAAAAGATAAAAAATTCCTCACTTAATTACATTTTGGAGCTCAGCATTTTTTACATTATTTTACCTCAAGTAATCCAACTGAAATTTAATTGAAGGATTGTTTAATTAAAAGTGGAGAAACAAAACAATTGCAAATTTCTTTCCAACCTCAGAAAATCTATAAATATATTTATTTTTTCTCAAGAAAACCAGTGAGAAGGAGTTACAAAAAACATCCTCCCCACATGGCTATTTCAGCTGTGCAGCTGAATGGAATAATTCACAATCAAAATTTACTCATGTCTTGGAAAATGCATCTCATTTTTTCACCTCAGGGATCTGTATGAGAAACCAGTGCCAGCAGTAGGACATTCACAGCTGCACAGTGGTATCACACGTGAACTCTGATTTCCACATGCCTGTCCATTAAATACCAGCTGTCACCTGTAATGGTTGGCAGATGTAAGTGAGCACACTAAATGCCTAAAATTTGGGGTACTCACAATTCCTTTTATAAATAAATATGCACTTCCTATGTCTGTGGGAAGTAGTTTATGCACAGTTCTTGCATTTTCAAAGTGCAGCTAAATCTTATCCTCATAAACTTGGGTTCTCCTGATGGGATTCACAGCTTTGGACCTCTGTTTTGTGTAGAACTTATTAGGCTTCAGCTGTTGGAGCACTGGAGCACATAATGATGTGTAATTCAGTTATCATACCCCAAAAAGGAGTATAATGCAAATAGCCCCATTTTATGTTATAATCTATGGCATGAGAGATCATCTTCTGGTCTAACCACAGCTGAAACCTGCTGGAAGCTTTAGACATCTCCTGTGGCAGCCATGCAGGGGTGGGTCACCCTTCAAAAAAACAGGTACAGAAGGAACAAGCAGCATCAGATAGGAATCCCTTTCTTTCAGGAAGATACACACCAAAACCAGAGGTGTTCTAGGTTTGACCTCTCCATTGGAGCTAATCTGGATCCTTCCATCTCTGAGGTGTGTTCATTAGCAGAAGTAGAAGGAATAACTCTCTCTTTCTGCTGACTTTGTGTCATTTCTAGAAAATAATTTTAAAATGTTCTAAAGAAAACACCCAACAGCTTCATATAAAACTAATGTTAATGTAGATTAGATGGGTCTTAGAGAATCACAGAAGGGTTTGGGTTGGAAAGGACCTTTAAGACCATCTTGCTCCAACCCCCTGCCATGGGCAGGGACACCTTCCACTATCCCAGGTTGCTCCAAGTCCTGTCCACCCTGGCCTTGGACATTCCAGGGATGGGGCCTTCATCTGAGCCCAAGTCTCTGTGACACATAGTTCTTAATGAGAAATTGAGTCATTGGACATTTTAATGTATGTGGCAAATATCATTTTACACACACATCTCCTTTGCAGCTTCTGCACTGATTTGTCAAAAAGGTTTCTCATTTCACTAGTCCACACAGAACAGTGTTTCCACATTTAACTTGCTGGGGGAGTCACACAGGGCTAAAGTTTTTTTGCCTTTTGCATGAAAACTGACTGTGTGCTGAGCTTAGGGTTCCTGCTGAACAGCCCTTGAGGGACAGACTGCTGAGGGACATCAAATCCTGAAAAGGAATAAGGGAGTGATGATTCTGTATCGTAGAAAAAAAGAATGTAATTAGAAACCAGAAGGTTATGAAGAGATACTGAGTGGGGAGATCAGCACAGAAGTGATGGAGGAAGAACTTTCCTTGGAAAGGTGTAAGGCAGTTGGGGAATAATCTGAATCCTACACACAAAACGTTGAGGAAACTTATCCTTCTGGTGAGGAGAGGATCCAGAGGTTGTCTGGTGAAAGAGGTCAGCTCCACTTACTCTTTCCAAGAGAAAGTAAACTTTAAAGAAAGGAAGTCTTACTGGCATATGCTACAGAGACTTGTTGCCTCTTTTAGGTTTGTGATAGATTGATGCTTTCGATGTTTTTGGAAGCCAGCAAATGTCTCATCGTCAGATGCTTGAGATTATTTTGTACCGAAAATAATAGGTATAAAAATAGCACCTGATAAAGCACAGACGTCTCCTTCCCTCCCACTGCCCAAAATGGCAGGGAAGAAGCACTGTGATGGCTTCAGCTATGGTGTGACTGCTCCTGAAAGCCCAGACACACTCAGCCTGCTCAGCTCCTCGGCTTCGTCAGTGTGACTCAGATCTCAAATTACGAGGGCTGCATTTGCAATGTTCAAGGGTGCATGTAAAAGTCAAAGCAAGCCCGTAAAATGTCCAAATTTGTATATGCAGAGCTGCCTTGTGTCATGTACTTCCTGCTATCTTCAATTACACTAATAAAATTTTCATTTAGGAAAAGAGGTCGGATATAAAACTGGATAAATTCTTTCAGTCCTTTTTTCTTTTTAGATTATTTATTAGTGATAACAACTAATGTACTGCTTAAGGGTAATGAATCTTATTAAATGCACTTTAAATTATCTCCTAAATTAATACAAGAGTGCAGTTCCAGTGCTAAAGACCCACATAGGACTGGCAGAGGAACTAATATTTGCTTCTTATGAAAGGCTCCACATTGCCTGCAGCTAAATTATGTATATCCAATCAAATTCTTGTCCCTAATACAGATGTAACATATGTAAGCAGATTAAAATGTTATGTACTACTTCCAGGAGATGTCTATAGATTTCATTCAGAGAGACTGCCTCTTCACTTAGTGCAGTCTCTATGTGATAACTCTTTTATTTTTTTAAACCTATTTCTCAACATATTTGTCAGACATTACTTGCTCCATGACGCAGGTCAGTGTAATCATGCTACATCAGTATGAGTGAAGGGATTTTGTCTTCAGGGATAGAGTTACTACCTTAAGATGCAAATTTATTTTGGAGGTGAAAGTCAGATTTCTAAAATTTAAGCAATGTGTGCACGTAGCTGCCTTAAGAACACACGACTTCATATATTCCCCAGCTTCTCCAGTTCAGCACAGTACCTGCCTAACTCTCAGCTACTCTTCTCCTCTCCTACCTCTGCTCTCATGAGCTTGGCTGTGGCTCTAGGGAAGTATTAGATGTGACTTTAATAAGAGAATGCTTGATGGGAATGGTAATTTGCATTCCCCCTGGCCTGGGTATCCCATTAATATTCTGTCTTTCGAACACACTGCCAAGTTTGAATTTAAATGCATCTCTGTGTCTCCTGTGCACTACCAGAGGTGAGCTACCACAAAAAGTCAGTCTCATTCCAGCTCCTGAATATGAGAGAGAGAGGTTTAAGGGAGGATTATTAGCAAAGAAGACTAAGGAAAAAGTCTGGGAAAGTGAGAAGATTAGTGGCCAGGTTTTAGGTGAATAGTTTCCCTCATCTCCTGTCACATGCAGTAACATTTTTGATGACACAACGAACTTTTTTAGCCAACTTCTTAGCACTGTGGAGGTTTCCTAATACTCCTATGACCAGAGGCAGGCTGTGCCTGCTGCCCAGGGTGCTGCTGAGTCTCCTGTGACACTGAAAAAAATTTCAGGTACTGCAAAGAAAAGGCTGACAAAAACTTGAACACAAACAAAATTAATAAAAAATTCATGAGGTGCATAAAGATCCAAGAATTTTCACTTATTCAGAGGCCACAATGGTCCAAGACTTTGGTATGAAATGAGATTTCTGTACTGACTTAAACTGAAAACTAGTAATTAAGCATAAAATGCACATTAGAAATTCACTGAACACATTTCAGTATTTGAATAATTTGTATAATTTCTAGTCTTTCTTGATGCTTAAAATTATTTTTCCCCTTGAATATTTCAGAAGTAGGTTACTACTAACATTGTTTGGAAATAGATTTAGTTCTTGTAGCAGTAGTAAAGTTTTCTTTCTTTTTGTTAAAGATTTCTTTAAGCATTCTTTTATGTTTTCACCTTTTTCTTAGCAGTTGATATATCACATTCAAACTTGTTTGTCTTACGACCATCACTGTCATCAGCAGCCAAAGTATTGATCTGCTGGTTTTTCCTCTTCATAGTTAGTGCACAGAGAAATTCCTTTCCATCTTGAGCTGTTCTAGCAGTACACATTTAGAACAGACTAATTAGAAATACATGGGCAAAGCAGCTAATAACAAGACCTCTGCTATATCCCCTCCTTAAAAATTCCCCCTTTCATTTTCCATGATATATTTTGCACCAAATTAACAAGTCTGTGAGCACTTGCTCTAAGTTCTGTGGTGAGCTGCTTTCTGAGCTGTCACATCTGATCACACACAACCAAGCCCCTCAATTTTTGTGGATTCTTGGTTTTCCCAACTGCCTGACATACAAAGTTTTGTCGCATAATGACCTCCTATTTTAAGGACTGGTGCAGAAGCTTGGTGACCACGGCATGAGAAGATGATTAGATCACAGAATGGCCTCTCTGTAACAGAGAGCAGAGGAGTCTACCCAGGGACTCCACTGCAGGGCTCAGCACTTCAGAGCTCACCTCATGTGAAAATTTCTCCAGAGCCTGAACTGATAAACAAGAAAACAAACTAACTCAGTGATTTATTAAATTTTTACTATTTTTTTTTATTAAGACCGGCTGAGAAATTTGGGGCTGTTCAGCCTGGAGAACAGTAGGCTTCAGGGAACCTTTTAACAACTTCCAGTGCCTAAAGGGGCTCCAAGAGAACTGGAGAGGGACTTGGGAAAAGAGCCTGGAGAGACAGGACAAGGGGAATGTGTTCAAACTGAGAGAGAGCAGAGATTGATGGGATATTAGGGGAAAAAAATTTTCCCTGTGAGGGTGGGGAGGCCTTGGTACAGGGTGCCCAGAGAAGCTGTGGCTGCCCCTGGATCCCTGGAAGTGTCCAAGGCCAGGTTGGACAGGGCTTGGAGCAACCTGGGATGGTGGAAGGTGTCCCTGCCCATGGCAGAGGGGTGCAATTGGATGATACTTAAAGGTCCTTTCCAACTCAAGGCATTCTGTGATTCTATGGTTCATGGAGCTGATGGGAATCAGTAGTTACACTGATCTCCAGCAGGAGTTGTCTATGTTCTGCAGTTCTGAAAATCGGATTTTATTTACCAGCATAACTTCCATGCAGAAGTAGGTTTTCATGCATGAAGAAATCATCAAATTTCTCTGAAAAAATATAGATAGATTTCATAAAACTTTTTTTCATGTAAAGGAAGGTAGCATCAATCCACACAAGAAGTGCCAAAAGAATTTGATGTCAGCATCATTACCTCCATACTCTTGTACTTATGAGTACATTAATAGTTTTGATTTATAGTAGCATTATCAGGCAGTTGGAATACTACTAATTTATTAAGAGTATGCTGTAACTAATAAAATAAATATTAGGAAAAAAAGGATCTCCTGGATAAAAAAGTACCATAGCACAGGCCCTCCCCTTTAATGGTACAAAGACTCATAATGATTTTATCAATAACATATCAATTAATAATTAAAGCTCCATAATTTATAAACTGGAGAACTCAAATAGGTTTTTCTTTAGACTATAATGGCACTTTGGCAATGAGAGGAATGCTAGATGGAGAATAATGATTGATCAAATTGTTAAAAATGTGAAAATGGATTAGAACAAGAAAACAAGTTGCAGTATAATTGCAAGGGACTCATCCTACAAACTGTCACCTACCTTTTGTGCCTAGAGAGGAATAACAAGAATAATAAATATGGGTTTATTTCTTCCTCGGTGAGGAGGTTTCTGGTTAAAAAATGCTCTATTTTTTTCCCCTGTACCATATTTTTAACTCGCATTCTGCTTTGGACCAAATATTTACAATATGCTGTTACTGCAGATTTGCATATGAAAAGCCAAGGGATGACTGGGAGATTTTTAGTGTGGACAATCAAAAGAATTTGTAAAAGGGTTGACTTTGAAATTGAGTTTGGGAAGATAAAATGATTAGGAGTAAAATGTGGGGGGGATAAAGAAGAGACGGAGAGAACAGTATGGGGGAAGGGAGACATATTTCTTAGTATCCCACATATCACATGTCAAGTAATTTACCTTTGTCTAATTCATCAGAGGTAATGTTGTGTTGCATGAGCCCTGTTAAATTTCACTTAGACAATTCACAGACTCCTTGAGTAGACATGACTAATTTTATGGACTTTTATTAACCAGAGTGTGGAGATTGGATAAGATGATACTGAAGAAAAGCCAGTGGTTCTATCCCTCCATGCAGTTTTTACAGAGCAGTTGCTAACACATGGGGATCTCAGGCAGGGTGGCAATGAGACACAAAGGCACCCCTGAGTGGAAATTTCTCACCTGACTTCAGCAGGTGATGCCAGGAGGGCTCCTGGACTCGAGGAGCAGGATGCTCCCTGGAGGGTGGGGTGCCCTTTTACAGCTTGCTCAAGGGTCAGCAAGGAGAGCTGGATTTCTGGCTGGTCATGTGCCTTGGCTGAAAATAATTTTCTCCTGGTACATCAGCTGGTCACTTGTGCTAATATTTATGGTGAATTTATACTACCCAGGCTCTGCATTCAGCATATTTTTTTCATTCTTCATGGGCTGTAGAGGAAGCCTCAAGCATTACCTGAAACTAGACTCCTAATGGTAATGGGGAAAGAGATGAAAACCTTGTGCAGCACCTCTGGTTGAGGAGGTTTTCACTTTTTCTCAGCTGTGGCTCAAGCTGGATTTAGGCAAAAGAATTTTGCAGTTAAGGGTGTAGCTTCCAAAATTTTGTCCTTTCCTAGAAATGTGTAAATGACAGTGCTTGCCAAACTTACAGCAGTGCTTTGACCATTTCACAGAAGCCCTTAGACACAAAATATAAATCATGTTATATGCTAGGGCTCCACTACATCTGCATTTACAAGAGATAACAGCACTGTGCACACCCAGCGCCCTACAGGTTTTTCTCCCTTTATGAATTCAGGCAGTTTTTCAAACAAAGCATGTATTATGTATGCAGCAAGGGAAATGTCTGCTTCAGAAAAGCTGATGTCTCGAAGGTAAACATGTATAAATGTTTATACATTTTTTAACACATATTATTTACCCAGAAGAGCACAACAGCTGCTTCAGAGTTGTTCTGGTCTCAGTGGTAAATAGGTATTTTGGCAGTTGATAGAAATAGAAATGATTCTTTGGTTCCATTCCATTCTAGCCTCTCCACTTGTTATTCTAATGATTGTTCCAAAGGAACCAGGTGGCAGAGGAGATTGATTTCACTTCATGGGAAGCTTGCACAGATTAGGTTGGTACCTCCGTGAAAGCCCTGAGTAGAAGGCACCTTTTGTTTTTCATTCTGAGTCATAATTTAGTCTCTGCTCCCCCTTGACTGAATGATTTGCATGGCCTTCAAACAGAGATGAATTCTTTCCTATCCAGCCTCACCTGGGAATACTTGTGTAGGTGTTCCTACCAACTACCCTCATCCCAGCTAGCAGCAGCAGTCCAACTGGGACGGCACAGCACTATTTAAATCTGATTACTTGCCCTCCAGAACACCAGATGAGCTTGAAGGAAATCTCACTGCTTCTGTCAGTGCTGAGAGAGACACCAAACGCTCTGACACATGCTGCAGTGAGTGCACTGCTGGCTGGATAGACAAGAATTGGCCAGATGCTTGAAGACTTAACTAGATACTTTCTCATCCTGCAGGAAAGCAGGAACCTGCCCCCTCCAGCCTGCCTCTCACAGCACTGGGACACAGGGCTCCAGTGCCTCCCCAGTGGGTAGTTCACAGGTTTATTTTTACATTCAGGCCTACAGCCAATCACTAATTAAGCCCCAAGTGCACACCATGTGCATCACTAATGCATCTGTGTGTTATATTTTGTGATTCTCCTGGCTGTGCTCATTTGTTATAACATCAGCTCACTTTCCTAGCTAAAATCCTTTGCAGCACTAGAGACGGTTGTTAGCTGGGATTAGTCCTGATGTGTTTCATGCCCCGAAGTTTATCACAGAGATCTGGTTTCTCTGGTCTGTGGTAGCTGTTCCAGCTGTTTTCCCAAAGCTTTCCAGCCTTCCAGTACTTACTGGGGCTAAGAAGAAAACTGAAGAGAGACTTTTCCCAAGGGCATGTAGTGATAGGACAAGGGGGAATGGCCTTAAATTAAAAGAGGTAAAGTTAAGATTGGGTATTAGGAGGAAGTTCTTTACTGTAAGGGTGATGAGGCCCTGGCACAGGGTGCCCAGATAAGCTGTGGGTGTCCCTGGATCCCTGGAAGGGTCCAAGGCCAGGTTGGACAGGTCTTGGAGCAGCCTGGGATAGGGGGAGGTGTCCCTGTCCATGACAGGGAGTGGAACTGGATGGGTTTTAAAATCCCTTCCAACCCAAACCATTCTATGATTCCATGACCTTCATGACTCTAAATAAACCACTTGAACTAATTGGAAGGAGTAGGTTATACCACTTTTTCTGCCATTTGAATTTATCTGTGCCAAATGCAATTTTATTTTGTGTAGAAAAGCAGTTGTCTGTCATTTTGCTCCACTTCACAGACTGCCACATTAGTGCAAACTCATTTTCACTGTGATTATAAATTCAGCTACAGAATGATTAAATGGAGCAGAATATGCATTGGGACATTTCCTCTTAGCCTGTGTTAAGGGTGTGAGAAACTCCCATAGAGGGAGACAGAGAGAGCTGAGGGCACTTCTGTGTTAAGCTGCCACAGAAGAGTCTCCAGAGCTAATCTGGAGAGCTCATCTTTGGGAATAAATATGATTCATTAAATCAACCACCAGAGCAAATGTTATGAGATGATCTGTTAAAGAAAAATGCTTTCTTACATATCAGGACACAAGGGAAACAGAAATGTCACTGAATTTATTAAAAATGTGCTTTATTGCTATTTATTCATTAGCTATCTTAACATTCAGTGGTTTCCTCACTGAATTGTGTTTGGTTTTTTTTAGTATTGTACTGAGCATGGCAAATAATTAAAGCAAAAAAGTTCATAATGTTAAAAGGTCAGATGGCTCAGAGAACCGGTGATGGGAGGAAGAAGTGATCATTGTGAGGTCACAGACTGAACAGAAAGTCATTGAAGATGTTCTTACACTAGCTACAGTCTCAGAATGTATTTTGAGTTAGTTTTGTAGCCTTTCTTAGCAGTCAGTGAAGAGCTGTAGTCACCTCCAGGAAGTAATTCATCTCACCCTTCATGATATTGAGAATGGATGGATATTGTTCCAGGGGGTGAATGCCAGCCCAAAATTAGTTTTCCAATCAGAGTTCTTCAGTAGCCAACTGATAAGAATGTAGGGTCTTCAATGTGAGTTCATGCAGCATTCTGTTCTCACAAACCAACGTTACATTTGCTGACAGCCTTAGATGAGATGAAAAGACAAGGCAAAGTGAACAAATGAAATATTTCACTACTGCTAGAAGATAGAGATCAGGAGAGATTAGTTCCCCTTGCTCTTAAAAGAGAGCTGTAGTCCTGTGTGCAGTTCTTGACAGGTAGTGTAGATAGCTTAATCAGTTTATGTTAGCTAGAGAGAATAATTTATTAGTGTTTTAATTTTTCCTGCACCAGCAGCACATTTACTCACAAAACAGTATTTGAAGGACTTTGTTTAACAGAGTAGTTACTGGAAGTTGGCAAACAAGGGCAGTGCTCATCAAATGTGAAAGTGCCTGGGAGTATCTAATGACTGATCTGCATTTCAGCAAAGAATGTGCGCTGTATAATTATTGTTGTTATCTGGATTCAAGTGACAAAAATCCTTCTAGAAGGTGTTTATTAGACAAGAACTGAAGGAGGTGAAGATGTTTGGGTGGGAGATGCAGTAAAATATCTGCATTTTCTGTACTATACTGTCAGCATCAGTATGGATGTGCAGTCTAGCCTTCTTATGAGCATCTTTAATGGAGATTTTATTGCGTTTGCTGACTTATCTTAGTTGTAAACGTCTTCAAACATTTTCTGATACATTTTAATTTGAAGATCTCTCAATGCTATGTATCTTAGTTTTGTATGGAATCCTAAAAACAATTTCCATCCATGTCCAAAAGGAAATTCCAATTATTGCAGTCTCCTGGAACTTGACACATCTGACTCCTGCAAGTCTTCTATCTGAATACATTTCTGCTCCTGGCTATATCAAATACATATCTAAGCTTCCTATGGCTTTGAGATGATCATAACTTCCTTAACAAGCCCCAGTCTTTTTCACAATTTTATTTTTGTCAGTCAGATCAACAAAATGACTGGACCTCATGCAGCATTGGGTTCAGTTTATGTGTCTTCAGTGGTTAGTTCTGTGTTAAAGATAAATGATCTTTTTTCCTAGAAACTTCTCACCAGTCTTAATCAACCTTTCTATTAATTCATTAATCCTAAAACTGCCACAAAATATCTAATGTTTTCTTCTGAATTCCTTTCTAATGATCTGGGATCACAGTTACTGTAAGGTTCATTACAGCCCTCTGAATTTTGAGTTCTTTATTCCATCTGACAGATCTTTTCCTCATGTGTCACCCCTTTCAGCCCATTCTGACTCCGAGTCCCATCTTCTTTGGACCTTCTGCCATGGAATGAAAAAATACTCTAATTCTTTAAATACTTCGTTATCACTTTTATCCATAAAAGATAGGAAGGAATCAAAACTCTCCTCCTTTAGAAAATTTCAAAGGAAAATATTGCTGGTCTGCAGCTCAAGTTTAATCGCCTGGTCATCACAAATTAAAGTGAAGACATGGGCAAATTTCCCAATAGTCAAAGAGAAGGATGGGGTAAGGCTCTCTCTCAACTTTATCTTAATTCATCCCATTCATTTAGTACTTAGTACTTGAAAACTTGAATCTGGCTTTTATCCTCATAGGCTTTTAGAAACGTTCATCACACAACTTCCCTGAAATAGAACCAGACTATTTCTGCTTTACAGGAAAGGATTCATCACAGAAGCTAAATGAATAGATGAAGATGAGATATCAAGATGAAAAAAGCAGGTTGACCAAGATATCCAACCTCTTTCAGTATTCCTATTTCTATTTATTACTCTTTCTGCTCAAGCATTACACTTTCTGTATAATGGCTTTGTTGGAATATCCTGCTTGATTCTGTTGTCTATGATAAGTGCAGCTAAACTGCAGCAGTAAATAAGATACCACAGTGGCATCTCCAGTAGCTATTTTATATGTTGAGAAGAATCAATAACTTTGGAGTTTAGGACTTGTTTTTGCTCATGTGTCCTTGAGAAAATCAGTTTGCTTTCAGGGAAGAATCCTTCAAAGCTGCATAGCTGCAAGTAGAGTTTGGGCTTTTGCAGGAGCTGAGCATGGCTGTGAGGAAAAACACCAGGTTTATTTCCTCTCCTTTGTTTCCTTGGTGTGGGTTTCTCATCAGCTGCTTGTTTTTTACTCTCATTCCTTGTTTATCACACTCTCCTTTGGTCTTTCCAAACATAGGACGCTGCAGAAGACCCTGGCCAGGGGCCTAGAAAGGGACAGCTGGAAATTAGTGGCAAAAATGTTGATTCTTTTTGACTCTTACCTCCCCTCAGCCCACACACCTCCCTAGCTATTACTTTGAAAAGAGCCAGCCAGAAAATATGGTTGGTTTATGGTCTTGTGAGGACCTTGCACAACTCACTTTTTGCATTCAGTCATTTATATCCAGCAAGTCCCTTTTTTAAGGAACGTGCTGTTGCTATGCAACCAAAGGAACCATATAGAGAAAGGAAGCAGGAAGGATGAAGGCAAGAGGGAGGTAAAAAAAGAAAGATGTTCTTGGGGAAAAAAAGAGGGAAGTCATAGACTATGATTTGAAAATCAAAGATAAGAAAAGCTTTTCCCTTAGCTGGGTGAAGGCAAGACACAGAAATGAAGGAGATCTCCCTTGCCCTCCCCTCCTTTTCTTGACCTTGTCCAATCACTTCCAGGTTGTGGAACATGGCCAGATGATTAAACAGTTAAAGAGGTGGCAGTTTAAGTGTTTGGAGTGTCTGACTGGGATTCAGGAGGTCTGTCAGATATTCCCTGCTTACCGAGTGTCTTAATGGGTCACCTAAGGCAAACTGTTTAATTTCCTGTCCTAATTTCCTTCCTCTAATAAAAGGATAATGCCTTTGATTTCTGTCTTGTCATTTTAGACTAGAAAACTTTCTTAATAAGAAGTGAATAAACACCCCAGTGAGGTCTCAGGGTCTCTGCTTTAAAGGATAGATATTAGTATTAAAATAAGGATCATCACACTTCACTCACCTTCTCACTCTGATGGTGCAAAACATCATATAGCCCTTTATGCTGACACCTTCCCATTCTGTCTTATCCTCCACATTTCAAGGCTGTGCTTCAAATGCAGGAGGACTTAAATCCACTCCACCTTACTACAGGCCTATGCAAGGAAGTATTTTGTTCCTTGGAAACCCAGGCCCCTCCTGTACTCTGTGGATACACCTGTAGATCTAATTCACACTTCAGAAATGCCCATTTTGCTTTCTTTTGAACATCTTCTTCCACAAAAAGTCTAGGGTGAATAGGTGTCTGAGTTAATTCTCTAAAGTTGAATAAGATGCATTCAGGCCAATGTGGTTTTCATCTCCTTTATGTATGTGTTTTACTGTGTGGTGTTTCCACACAGTAGAAGTCTTGCCTTCCCCCATGAAAGAAAATTTCCAAACAGAGTAAGAGAAGCAGCAGAAGGTAGAACTGAGCCCTGCAAGAGAACTGGCAGGATGATGCTGCCTCATTTAGAATTAATTTGTTTGTGCAGGCTTGTTACAGTGAAAGTGGCATTTTGTTTGCTCTGATGAAGGCAGAATTAATTTAACTACGATTAACATTTCTGCTTCTTATAGATATTCACTGGTGCTCAGCTTTTTTGCCTGTGACAGAAGATCATTTACAAACACAATTAAGAGTAAAAGCCCCTGTGTCTGTACTGACATGACAGTGTTTCCAAATACTGAGGTTTTTGTAGTGCTTTGAAGTTTTCTGCAGTTTTTTTTAATAATTGATGTGATTGATGTGCTGGTCACTCTCCTTGTGAGAGCAGTTGTCTTTGGCCATGAAATCATCAATGGAGATTATTGATGCAGATTCCTCCTTGCTGTACCTTGCAGTGTATCCTCATTTCAGCTCACTTCTGATTACCTGTAATATCCTTTGTCTGTCTGATCTATTCAGAAAACTAAATCTTTGGTGGAACCTTAAAGCTCAGCCCTTAGGCAAAGGATTGAATAGTCAAGTGTCTAAGGTGTCTTGGATCAGGAGTTTAAGATTTGTTTTATATTTATCCATCTCTAAGTGGGTCTTGGTTAGGATACTTGTTAACCTTAATCTGATTAGCTCAGGGAAACACTTGGCTCTGGATTAAATTGATCTTTGCTGTGTGGCTTCACAGCCACTATGATAATGGAGAACTTTCACTTCCAGAGACAAAATTAGAAATGTCATATTTGTACATGTATACTGACTGTTTTCTAAAACTCTTGATCCTTTCCTTTCCTTTCCTTTCCTTTCCTTTCCTTTCCTTTCCTTTCCTTTCCTTTCCTTTCCTTTCCTTTCCTTTCCTTTCCTTTCCTTTCCTTTCCTTTCCTTTCCTTTCCTTTCCTTTCCTTTCCTTTCCTTTCCTTTCCTTTCCTTTCCTTTCCTTTCCTTTCCTTTCCTTTCCTTTCCTTTCCTTTCCTTTCCTTTCCTTTCCTTTCCTTTCCTTTCCTTTCCTTTCCTTTCCTTTCCTTTCCTTTCCTTTCCTTTCCTTTCCTTTCCTTTCCTTTCCTTTCCTTTCCTTTCCCTTCCCCTTTCCCTTCCCCTTCCCCTTCCCCTTCCCCTTTCCCTTCCCCTTCCCCTTCCCCTTCCCCTTCCCCTTCCCCTTCCCCTTCCCCTTCCCCTTCCCCTTCCCCTTCCCCTTCCCCTTCCCCTTCCCCTTCCCCTTCCCCTTCCCCTTCCCATTTCACCTTCCCATTTCACCTTCCCCTTCCCATTTCACCTTCCCCTTCCCCTTCCCCTTCCCCTTCCCCTTCCCCTTCCCCTTTTGAAGTCATAAATAATGTTGGATATAGAAAGACTGATTATTTGAGGTCAGTAGCCGGGGTGGAGCATCAGCAATTAGCGGGTGGTTTTAGTACAAGCTTCAAGTAGCTGACATTAAATTTTGTTTTATCTTCCAGTGATGATGAAATAAGGTCAACAGCCTTTGACTAAACACTAAAAGTTTCTGAAGACTGTTGAACTGTGATCCTCAGTTTACATAAAGTATTTTCTGTATCATAATGAGATTTAAACAAAAAAAAATCTAAATTATCTGTCAAATGTACTTCGTGCCTTGAAAGTTTGTGATACCTCATATGAAAAGGAAAAAGTAAAAGAAAATGGAAACCAAAACTCTTTGTCCTCAATTTGAATTGCCAATTGTTTATGTTGGGCAGGGGAATGATCATAAAATGCATCTTTTTAGATACACATTTCAAGTTTTGTAAAGATATCCATGGGGGTTTTTTTAAGAGAGTGAAACTTTTGCCACAAGCAAAATGAAGTGTATCATGTATCTGCTGTAATGGAAGGAAGATTGACTTGCTGCCACACTGTTGTTTAAATAGCTGCCAAAACCCATGTCTGATGAATGCATTGCTATAAATGATCTCCACTTTTCACATCCTTCTACAAAGACCTTGTTAGACAAAGAGCTTATCTCCCAATACTGCAAAGATTTAGCAATATCTTAGTCATGTGTTATACTGAATCATAGAAAACACTTCAATTCAATATATATTTAGCTTTTATGAAGTAAAAGACTAAGGAAATTTGACAGTAGGTAAAGTAATATGCAATTTTGATATGAAAAGGTTACTCTGATTAAAAAAAAAGGTAAACTTGGCCTATATTCCAACTATCTATTTATACTGTTGGATGCAGAAGGAAAGATCACAAGCAGAATAATCACTGTTGTTTTTAAATCTGGACTAATAAAAATTAAAAAGCTTTTTGTTAATAACTGAATATTCTGAGAACAATTTTAACAAGATCACCTTGAGTCCTTTCCTTCCAGTACCTAAAGGGATTTACAAGAAAGCTGAAGAAGGACTTTTCATTTTCACAAGGATGTGTAATGACAGGACAAGGGGGAAAGGCCTTTAACTGAAGGAGGTTTGATTTGATATTAGGAAGAAATTCTTCCCTGTGAGTGTGGTGAGGCCCTGGCACAGGGTGCCCACAGAAGCTGGGGCTGCCCCTGGATGCCTGGAAATGTCCAAGGCCAGGCTGGATGGGGCTTGGAGCAAGGTGGAACAGTGGAAGGTGTCTCTGCCCATGGCAGGGGTGGAACTGGATGGATTTTAAGGACCCTTCTAACGCAAACCATTCTGTGATTCTCTGATTATTTGCAAGCAACCATTCAGACTGTAGAGGAGAATTTACTTTAGAGAGCTGCAGTAGCCCTGGCACAAGCAGGTGCTTGACAGTGCAAAATTGTATGAGGCAAGAGAAAATGGTCTCAGGTTACTCCAGGGGATGTTTAGATGGGATATTACAAAAAAATCTCTTTCCTGAAGGGGTTGTCAAACCTTGGAATGGGCTGCCCAGGACAGTGGCGGAATCATCATTCCTGGAGGGATTTAAGGCCTGTAGATGTGGTGCTTAGGGACATGGTTTAGAGGTAACCTTGGAAGGGTTAGGTTAAGGATTGCACTCCACAATCTTAGAGGGTTTTTCTAGCCTAAATCATTTATGATTCTATGAAGTTGATGACCAAAGAGATTTCATCTATTCATAGCTTCACTCAAAATTCCCTGTCCTGGAACAAGGGGAAGTTGCACAGACGTCAAACAACCTGTGGATTCCTGAGCAGAAAATGTCCCAAACACTGAGCAGGTACAGAGGCAGTAAAGCAGTTATTGAGACACCATTTCGAAAGCAGTCCAGAGTGAGTCAGGCAGCCTTGTCTATTTCTGTGAGGTTCTAGAGGTAAAGCGGGAGAGTTAAACAAAAGACATTTTTGCTTAACAGCTCTGTGTCTTTGGCCTGTTTTACTGCCAGTATCTTGGCTGCATCTGCCACGTCTGTCAAGTGGCAAAGAGAACATTTGCCTCCCACCTCCTCTTCTTTGATCCATGCCTTCAAGTTGTAGCCTTTCATCCTGGTTTTCTTATGAAAGAGAGTTATTCTCTTCATGAAATTTTCTCCTCTTATATGGCTGGCATGGATTGTCCTGTACTATCTGCATCTGGTGCTCAGAAGTGACCTTTCATGGCATCAAGGTGCATACTGGGGCTGATCCCACTGGAATGCCTTGACATGTTGCCTGGTTTCCAGGTACAGCATATGCTGCTTCAGGGATGTGTAGGGGAATGGGAATTGCCCAATCCTCAGCTCACACATCTTCCTAACATCTTAGACCTCTGAAATCTTGTAGTGCCTGAGCCAGTGTGAGGGAAAGGTGAGTATTGTGGGACTCAGATGTAGAGTGTTGAGAAAAGAGATGTGCCTTTTTCAGTGACCCTTTGAGATGGATTCCTCCTTCCCTTAAAATCATTGTTCAGGACTAATATTTCAGAATCATCGAATGGTTTGGTCTGGAAGAGACCTTAAAGACCATCCAGTTCCATCCCCCTGCCATTGCCAAGAGCACCTTCCAATATCCCAGGTTGCTCCAAGCCCCATCCAACCTTAGACACTTACAGGGATGGTTCAGCCACAGCTTCTCTGGGCAATCTGTTCCAAAAGGAATGCATAATAATATAGAAAATAACATAATATATGTTTTAACCCATTTATATCTGCTGTGTAACTTATAGCATATATCTTTTCCTGCCATGATCTAAAATGTAAATGTGAATGAGAATCTGGGCCTCAGTTCCATGGTTTTTAACTAAATAATTAAGAAAGTTGCTTCAGTTAATGTGTAATCACCTAATGACTGTTAAAACTTTCAGAGACTGAATACTTACCTCTTCCACTAATTAAGCAGAACATATTATTGAACAGGCCTCCAGAAAAACAGAATGTTCAAGTACCTAAATTTGGAAACCAAATAGGACTGATATGTTCTCAGTTATGTCTCAACTCACCTCCTAATTTATAATGAATAAATAAAAATAAATGTATTCACAAATCTGCTAAGATGCCTTCATGACAGGTATGACTAACAACATGATCTTGTTCCTGCCCTTCTTTAGCAAAACTTGCCACTGTCCTGATTACTTGCTTAGTTCATTATGTTATGGCTAAAATTAACGTGAAAATTATCAAGTACAAGCAAGTCCCAGCATAGATTTGAATCCTGTGAAATACTTGAAAATGCTAATGGAGTGCTAATAATAAAAGTGGGGTGCTGTGAAACTTAGTGAATAACTTAATGTTTATAAATTATTTTGGAATACTCAAATGGGGATTGCATTCCTGAAATGGTAAGAATAACATTTCTTGCAGTTGTGCTTTTTGTAGATATCAGTGCTCTCAAAACAATGTGATAAACCTAAGAGAGGAAGTTGGTTTTTAAGGAACACTGAGTGAGATTACTGTTGTGAGATCTGTTGTGAGAGTCAAAGACATCCACAGAATCTGGTATTCAAGGAGAAGGAACTGTGTTGTTCAGGAATTTTTTCTATATCTCTGAGGGTTCAGCCTTTGCAGAGAAATGGCTTAAATAATTAGTGAGATGGCTCTTCAGGTGTAAAAGCAAAAGGTTTAATAAATACAAAAATAATAAACTTTACAGAAATAAAAGAAAAGCTGAGCACAGGTGCCTGAGAAGCTTCTGGCACCTTGCTAAGACACCCTAAAAAGCTCTTTAGTTCGTGCTCTTTCTTAAGTATTTGGTGGTTCAGGTGGGCTGTTTGGCCCTTGGCCCAATGAAATCAGCACCAGGCTTTGACTTTCACTTTCCAAACCCAATCAATGCCTCTGTGCTGGCACTGAGCCAGTTACCGTCAAGACAGCAAAGAACTTTCTGGGTTCTTTACCTTATAAGAAGTACAAGGGGTGAGTCCTAAACCTTTCCCTATATGGAAACACTTGGGTGTGGGGTGCATTACTACAGTGTTGCAGCTGCCACTGTTGTACTAAACACAGATCTCACTCCCAGAGGATAGTTCACCTGGGTAACACCAGTGAACCCACCACGGTGCACACCCTGAGACATCCCCCACTCTTGCTCCAATTTCAGCACTGGGGGCTCTTCCCTCTGCTCTGCCCTTGTGCCAAACACAGCTGTGTGCCCATGCTCAGCCCACAGGCCATACCCTGTGTTCTGCACACAAGTGCAGTCAAGTGCATCATCAGCTCAGCTCAGATCTGTGCTGTGGATGATCCAGTGTAGCACTACAGCTTTAGTAAGACATCATTATAGGCATAAAAAGTATCTTTTTAAAAGTTGTGGGTGATTTAGCTCAATGCGGTGGGACACAAATTATATATAAGCTGACTGGTTTTATGAGATAATCAGGATTAATATAACATCATCTATAAGCTTTGTGAGATTACTCACATTTTTGATAAGTATGAAACTGTGTCCATCTTTTCAAACTACCAATTTGAGCATGGGCTGATTTCTTTTACAGCACTTATTATGTGGGAAGAAAGACTCCGTTCCATATATTGTAGCATAATATACATGTCGTTGTTCACATTACTCTGAAACAGTGGCTGGGAGCACTGAGCTGCAAAATGTGTATTGTTAATCATTGGGTCATTAACCTTAACAATGTCAATGCATTCCCCTATCAGATCCAACTAAATGACTGCCCGAGGTAATAGTTAAGAGAACATTTCACGCAGATGAACATATTAATGCTTTATTTGGTTCTAAATGCAGTGTGAAGGATTTAGGTAGGACCTAATGTATGTGAGGAGGAATACGGAAGATGAAGCACAACTGGAAAAAAGAAAGTTTAGCTTTCCAAATGAAGGAGAGTAGTCCTCAGTTTTCTGCAGCTGAGAAGTGCATTCCTGTCTCTCTTTAATTGCAGTCATTCAGGAAAAAATTGTGTTAATTTGAAGAGGACCTGAAGTCCTGAGGTTTCGTTAGAATCCAGAGACTTTTCCAATGTCTAATATCCAATTTCTGTATCTAATGTTAATTCTGTGATCTGGTGTTTTCACAGTAACATGCAGATGATGAGACTTTATTTATCTGGTTACACCTGTTGGGCTTCTGCCTGAGCTGTGCCCTCCTTCCATTGGACAGATCAAATTTCCCTGTGAAGTGAGAAGATGACACTATTATCCACCAAAATCTACTGCACATATCCAGTACAGCTGACCACAAGGCATAAAACCTGTGTTCAGTGGCTCTTTGGGTCAGAGGAGAGCCTGGGAAGATGTCACCCAGCAGCAGACTTCTGCCAGTGACTTATTTTGCAAGCTGCTCTTTGTAGACCTCTGTGCAAGGCATATTCCTCAAAGCCAGGCTCAAACTGGGTGGCAGCCTGGGGTAAACCTGCTCCTAGATGCCATCATTTCCAGGGACCTGAAGGAAGTCTGTAGTAATTTCCTCTGGGTCATTTCCACATGAGCATCTGTCACCTTGTGGGGCGGCTCAGAAAGCTGGTGGCACAAAATAGCCTCTTGCCACTGCCTGAAAAATCCATGTAATCAGCAGCCATTTCCCAGGCTGCACCCAGCAAAAAGGCTCTAATAATGCACTGGAAATTGGAGGATTGGTTCTGGTGGCCTGCAAATGGCCTGGAGGGTGTATAGAAAAATATTCAGATTGAAGGACTTCTAAAACAACTGCGCCAAGGTTTTTCACTGCAGGTACTTTCCAAAAGCCTCAGTTCTGAGGGTTTTCACACTTCACTTGAAACATTAAATACACAAAATTACACATTTCAAAGTCGGTTCCTATTAAGCTGTTAGATAGCTTAATGACTTATTCCTGTAAACACACAGTATGGACTCACATTTCCTGCAGAAACCAGCCCATTAATGCTGCCTCACCTGGCAATGAGCAGGAACATGGTACTCTGTAAATACCTGACAAGTTTTATCAAAAACCAGATTTGGCAATTAATTAGGGACTCAGAATAGGAAGTGTGATATTGCTTGGTGGGTGTTAAGAGGATGGGGCCACTGATTTTTCTAGTTTTGGTTGCATTCCCTTACTTTTAGTTATGCTCCCCTGAAGGACCTAAAATTTTACTCTCCTTTCCTAATATCCTTTGTGGATAGTTATCGTGTTCTCTTAGTCAGCACTTAGAAAAATTACACTGTTTGAAATGGCTGCTGAAGTTGAAAAGTGGAAAATATTATTACACAAAGGAGTTTTTGTTGTTAATATTACAGAAAAGTTCACCTGCTAATTTTGTTACTTCTCTCATACACATGGCTGTAAATCAGTTGTAATTCCTAGTGAATAAACACTGATAATTCTGCAGGAATTGGGCCTCTGTGGGTACATGGGCTTGGAAGGAAAATTTGGTAGCATGTTAATTCTAAGGAAGCTTTTTAATGTCCTATTCCTTTTTGGGATTAAGGATTTGGATGCTGATGAGAGGGAGTGAGCTTTTGTCATCAGTTTTAATGAGACATTTATAATCTCTCTTGATTGTATTTAGGGTTTTTTATTGTTGCTACTTTTTTTTATTTCACTCATTCAAGCAGTCACTCTGTGAAAGCTTTTTTTAAGTACTCCAAATCTATTCTGGTAATGAAGAAATGAATGTCAAGCAAAGCAATTTTTTCTAAATTTACAACTCATTCTCTTAGACAAGATCAAAACTGACACAAAGAAAATATCCTTTATGTGTAAAAAAAATAAGACCAAACTGCAACTCCCCAGTTACATCAACTGGGATATAGTTAAGGAGGCATCTTTATCCATTACCATTTGTCTCATCTATGCCAGTCATTGCATGTCACATTAGTTTATCTGAAGATGAAAAAGTAATAATATTTTATAGGAATGAAGCTTCTGCAGCTGTTGCTAGGTCCATCAAGATTCAACTACTATTTCTGTGCATGTTCTCAGCCTCCCATCCCATTTTCTCTCTCTCTCTCTCCAGGTAATTGGAATTTGGCCCAGTGAAGCTAAAAGAAATGAAGAGCAACTAAGAGTGAGATGCAAGCCAGGAGTGTGAAAGGAGAGAGCTACTGCAGCAGAGCCAGCTGGCTGTGGAAGTGGCATTATAATCTTAATATTTACGTGTACTACTGACATAAATGTGTGTGGGACAAATTCAGCCTTCTCTTCCTTTTCAGCAGAGTTTTGGTGTTTCTCTTTCATTCCTGTTTCCAGAAGAATTCTGACTCTCATCAACCCTTTGGCATTGTGCAGCCAGTGTGATCTGGCTTTTAGAGGAGACTTGAAAAATCATAAGGTTATATGCAAGGCAAATCTTTGCCCCACTGGACTCATTTCCCTCTCTTTTTGCAAGGAGGTACTCAAAGGCCTATAAATTCCATTCTGGAAGATATCATGCTCTGGAAGTGCAGTAATAACCAGGACTGACTGTTCTGGGATGAGAGTGGCTTGGTCTGGGAGTACTTTGCTTTCCTTCCATGCTACTGTTTATCTATCCCACAGTGGAAAGAAAGAAGCTGTTGCAGTAGATTTAAACTTGCAATCCCTCCTAGCCTTATGGATAAATCATTAGGGCCTTGTTCCAAATCCAGCTTTGTCGCTGCAAATCATCTGACTGCATGCATGGCAAGCCTGGCTCCTAAAGATGATCTCAGATGTGCTCCTCGTGGAGTAGAGATGTGTTGAGAAGCATAATGAATGGGGCTGTGACTGGAAAACAAATGCATGATACTGAGCAGAAGAAGCAGCTGTAGCCATACCTACACCATGATAAGGAAAAGGATCAGACATAGCAAAGATGGTGCTAATGGGATGATGTTCAGATAGAGATGAATCCGAGTCCTGGCGGCATTATTTTGAGGGGTGCTGAGATAAACTGTTCCAGTTACTGTCATTATTGAAATAAGTGCTTTTGCCTGAATTTTTCAAGCTTCAGGTTTAGTTTGGATATTAGAAAGAAATTCTTCCCTGTGAGGGTGGTGAGGCCCTGGCACTGGGTGCCCAGAGAAGCTGTGGCTGCGCCATCCCTGTAAATGTCCAAGGCCAGGTTGGACAGGGCTTGGAGCAACCTGGGATAGTGGAAGGTGTCCCATGGACAGAAGGAGTGGAATGGATGATCTTTAAGGTCCTTTCCAACCCAAACCATTCTATGATTCTGATGGAAGTATAAAATACCTTTTAGTTATGTGTGGTTAAGCCATTAAAATATCTCTGTCTAAATTGCAACGTTTTTCCTGAGCATTTACATAACCTCCACATACTTATAACTGTCCCTCTTCACTTTGTCCCTATTTTTCTTGTAAACAAAAAAATGTGATTAAACAGTTTTTATTTCTCTATATGAATATTTATGTAGTGATCTACAAATGACACTGTAATACATTGCTGATAATCTGGTGTGCTGTTGATTGGTTCCAACTGCTTGAGAATATCTGGACTGACAAATTTGTAATTTGTACTCCAGATAGTTTTTTTTATTCTACTCCTTAATGTTTTATATACATGGTTCAGTCTTCTTTCTAAGGCAGTACAGAAAGCAGGATAATAATCTGGTACATCAATAAATGCTATTGAAATGTTTCTAAATTTTACAAAATACCTAAATTCTAGGCCACCCAACTAGGGTGAAGGTATCCATTCTGGGTTTTTCCCAAATATTCCTTGATCCTATAGTTATTTCGCTCTTCCAACAGTGCTCCAAAAATACAGGCATTTCTTTTTTTTTTTGCTTTAGTTAGCACATTTCTCATTGAAGGCCCTCAAGGGAAGTGGAAACTCTGAAATTCGAAATGCGATTTATGCTTGCCTTGTAAAATGCCAAGGAAACTGCTTTAAGACTGTAATAACCCTTGCTGCTCATTCCATGAACATGCTTATAGAAAATGTTAATTTAATCAACAAATTACAGCTTCACACAAAGCAAGAAGTGTGGAAATACTGGCAGAGGAGGAGTAAAGGTCTCTCATAATTTTTATGTTTAATCATGAATTTGAGACTCTTTTTTTTTCTGCATAAATGAAGAACTTCTCCTAAATGGATTATGTTGCACTTCCCATTCATTTTCTCTCCTGATTAACATCTACATACGTGTCCATTCAAAATCTGTGAGAACTCACTCATGCTGACAGGAATGCGTCTTAGCAAAACTGTTGATAATTTATTTAATTTTTTGCTTGTCAAATATGCTGTTTGAGAGCGAGCTCAAACAGAGAGCTAGTACTTTCAGAGGAAACCCTGCAGCTTTCACACTGGTTTCTCCCAACATTTTTAGCCCATGGATACTGATCACGGGATGCCTGACACAGTCTAAGTGTTCCCTGCCAAATGTTGAAGCAATGAAGTTAGAAATAGGAATATTGGAATGAAAAGAGCCAGAAATAGATTTCTACAAGTCAGCTTAAACATCCATTTGCAGTAGGGCAATACTACATTCTTCAAAGGCATATATTAACTGATTAGATCACCTGCAAATGGAGTGTTAATTAATAATATCCATAGTAAAGTGCAATACAATTACATTTGCAGGAAAAGCTGACAGATCTATGTCATTCAGGCATTAATCCTAAAGATAATGGACCAAATTCTGCTCTGTGTGGGTTTTTTCCCAGCTTATACATGAAGTAATTCCAGGGACACAGGCTGGCTGTACCTTCATGTGGCTGAATATTGAATTTATACCATTATCCTTTAATGAAAAGCTTTCTGAAAATACCTGTCAGTGAGGCACACTTGGGCTCTTGCCATCTGTTTGGCTGGTAATAATTCAGAAGACAAAATACTTGATCTCATGGAATGAGAGGAATGTCATGAAGAGGAAGGAAGAGGAAGACAGCAGCTTGCAGGCAGTTTTACATTTCTCTAATGCTAAACTCAAGTAATCCTTATTTCATATTGTTATTATTATTAACTTATTCATGTCACCTACAGGAAGTCTGCAGGTAAAAATTTTGCATGAGCAGTAGATGTACTTCCAAGGACTAAAAGCAAAAAAAAAAAAAAAAAAAAAAAAAAAAAATCTATGGAATACATTGATAGTCTGATGGCAAGCAATCCCATTTCCCTACTCAGGGATCTACTCTACAGTCAACAGGGAATGATCTGGTTTTTGTGGAAAAGGAATTTCAGGGTGTACACCAGAGCTGAAGTCAGGTCAGAATCCATCTGACTCCTGTGGCACGCGAGGTGCCACCTTGATTGACAAAACGGGAACACAGATAGACAAAGTTTTGGTGGAAAATCTGATTTACTACAGTGGGACATTTTTATTGGGGTTGTAAAGGATTTGTGCACTCCATAACTGGTGTAGAAATAGATCCAATAGAAGAAGAGGATCTTGTTTTACATGTCTGCCTTACAAAAGAACACAGAACCAGATGTTCTAACTTTTACTGTGTATGGCATTTAGGCTAAAGGGCTGTGAGGAAGGGGGAGGTGGAATAAACTGATTAATCCAGTTATTTTCCCCAAAGAAACGATTTTAGACACAGAATAAATATCCACCCTGCCTCAGTCTGGAAAAGGAGCCTGCAGCAGTGTTGTGAGGGTGGGAAAGGGCAGAGGAACATCAGGGCCAAGCGTGAGGAAGCAAGGGATAAAGTGACCAAGGGAGCAATGTCTGGTGATCACAACTGTACAACTTCCCCCAGTCAATGGAAAATATTGATTTGGTGTACTCTGGAGGCTGCTGATGGCAGAAACACCCCAGCACACACCAGCACTGCACAGTGGAACTTCTTGGACATCAAAGATTTATTCCAATACTATTTCGGGTTTACAGCCAACAGCACTAGTAATTGATAGTTTCTTGCATCTTAAATTTTTGTTGCAACAAAAGTTACATGATTCCAAGAAGACTCAAAGGTCCCAACTTCATCTTTTACCCTCCTGCTCTCTGATGAGCTATGTTCACAGTAAATTTTCTGTGTAGTTCTTCCCCAGCACAAAAAGTCATGGAATATCTCACTTGATGAGTAGAACTGTTCAATGTTTGTATCCCAAAAAAAGGCAACAAAAGAATGCACTCCTCACTTTACCTAATTAAAGTATGTTCTAATCCAGTTTTCTTATAGAACCACAGAGCTGTTTAGTTTGGAAAAGTCCTCCAAGAGCCAAACCATTCACCCAGTACTGCCAAGCCACCACCAAGCCATATCCCTAAGCACCACATTTCTGTGTTTTTTGAACACTTCCAGGGATGGTGACTTCACCACTCCCTTGAGCAGTCCATTCCAATGTTTGACCAGCCTTTTTATGAAGAAATTCTAATGTCCAGTCTTATGACAAAGCAGTTTCACCACTTTCAGTGTATGCCTTGAGCACACCCAGTATTTCTCTACAGGATAATCATTTATGAGATATGTATTCCAGATGTTCATATCCATAAAGATGTGACAGTACAGAATGGCATAATTTGCTTTGTTCTGCAGGGGTATTTGTAGCTCCAAGATCTCCTTGGTGAACTCCTAGAATTATTCCTATAATTTTCATATAAATGCCTTGTCCCATTTGACCTCCATGGAGGATGTCAGCAATGTGAGGTATAGGAGAAATATGACATTGTCTATTTTAAGGTGAGTTTTTTAACTGAAGCAGGCAGGCTGGAAGTGCCCTGAAGCAGGTCTGGATAAACGTAACAAAGTTTAAACTTATCCAGTTTACATTGTGGTTTTTGTCTGTATTGAACAGGCACTTTTTAATCTTTTTGATGTCTTAAGAGCTTTATGCATCCCTCCCACATTTTTCCTCTAAAAGGAAGGAATTTTTTCCACCTCAAAAAAGAAATACAAAATATAAAAGTTCTTATTTTCTACAGACCAGGTAAACAAACTGAAAAACTACATGAATGCACTGGCAATAATAACTGGCAGGTAACAAGTAGATTGCCCAAGGTGTTTGCAGGAATCCTGAGTGGCCAGCCAGCATTTGTGTCTGGTCTGGCTTCAGCTTCCTGGAATCTGCAACTGCTTTGGGTTTGTTTACATTGCAGAAGGAAACACATATTTTCTCTCACATGAAAGGAGCTGCAATCTTTTGTTACTTGGCAAACACATCCCACAGATCTGAATGAGAGTCTGGTTTTGAAGTGCTTTTTGATCCACACATCTTTAGAAAGCTCCCCAGTACTTTTACTTGAGTACCTATTTATTTATTGTCTCAAGCAAATAACCCAGACCTTTCTGACGTGTGTCCCCCAGCATCACTAAGGAATTCCATGACAGTTCCCACCACTGCCTGGGTGTTTTTTAATGACAGCTTGCTGTAGTCCATTTCTGCTTTTCTTCTTCCTGTTGCCTTTTTTGTCATACCCTGCTGACCAAAAGTTCCCATGACGATTCTGAGCAGTGCTGAGAGTAGAGATTATTCAAGTAGAGATTTCTGGACTGAAACTCAAGAGCACAATGTGCTTTGGAGCAAGGCTTTCTCCTTGCCAGCCCCTCCAGAGGATAGATGCCAGGATTTGTACTGAAACTCAGGCTTTATATTCAAACAGCCATGGAGCTGTAAGGACTGTTGCTGTGATGTCATAAATCATAGAAAGGAATAAAAGTTTATCCAGCAAGTGACTTGGTCCACTCATCATCAACTGCATTATTCCTTGAGGTAGTTATTTTGTTCCTTGAGGGAGCTAGGATTTAAATATTTAAAGTTACAGGACTGAGGCAGCTGGGATTTAAATATCTAAGGTCACAGGTCTTCTTTGGAAACAACTGGTAATTTTTGTTAGAGACTCACTATACCAATATTGTTATAAATATTAATCTTAATCGCATCACTCAAGCCTTAGTTGTAGCCTTAAGAGCTCTAATCAAAGATCAATGCATAGGAAAGAGTGGAGCAAGGGAGAAAAAGAATGGTGTTTGTGGTTTTTAGGTCAACAAGGAGTATGTGGTGAGTTATCCCAGCAGTAAGACACAAATTTAAATGGACACTGAGAAAGCTGTGTTAAAATAAAAAAAAAAAAAGAAAAAAAAGAAGCTTTCCCTGTAGCTGGTGAAAGACTGGAGGAATAGGTAATCTGAGTCAAAGCAGGTTTTAAAAAAATGTTTTGAAGCTGATAATAGAAGTTCTTCACAAATGTTTAGAGTGAATTTTTCAGCAGTGGATGTGAGAGTAGAAGTGTTGATAGGAAAAGCAGGTGATCGATAATAGTGCAAAGTTGAAGGCTGAAATCTTGTAGAAATCACAAGTCTAACAGGAACAGGGGAAATGATTTTTTTTAAAGCTTGGCACTTTCTAAAAGAGCTTGAAAGCTTCTTTGGGTATGCAAAGGATCAAGCCATACATCGTGAAGGGAGGGATTGCAATCATGCACCGTGATTATATAAATAATATAAAGCACGGTGCCAAAACCAACAACTTGGGTAGGGATGCTGGCATGGATTGAGATCCCAGGCAGGTGGGGTGGTTGATTGGTATCAAGGTGAAGAAGCAGCCACACTTGGTGTTTATTTATTTTTACCTCTCACTGATGATACAGTAGTCAGCAGCAAAATTTGCCAAAGTCTGACATAGGAATGACAACCTGATGAATAGAAAATGTGTGAATTTTTTAAAACCTAAGTTTTCCCCTTATTTAAAAGTATGTGCTTCTTCACAAGACACTGTCATGTTTCTGAGTCTAGCTAGTTTTGCAGGATTTAAGATTCAAAGCTCCCAATTTTTTACAGATTCTGTGTACGACAAGAGATTTTGTAATGGATAGATGGTGTGGGGTCAAAAGAAAGACCATCTAAGCCACAATTCACTGCATGAACCAGGATAATTAGCTTATAAAGAAACTGTATTATGTTGTGTTCCATTTAGCAGGGGTAAAAGTAGGCTCAATCTACCCTGTCGTCAAAATATGGGCTTTTTCTGAAGCAGAGCAGACTTTGATACACTTGGAAGAAATGGAATATTGAGGAAACACTGGAGGAACAGCTTGGTAATCTTTAGGGTTTGTGAACTGCTAAAGCAACTTCCTTAGATCTGCTAATTCAGTTGGTAAACTACAGCAATTAATGAAATTTATGGATTATAAATTTATATAATGGATAGAGAGAGCATTAAGATTTCCTTCCCCATTTCATCTGGAAAACTTTGAATTCAAAAAGATTTACAGAACCCAAACTTCTGAGTGAGAGCTTCAGGTCTCTCGCTCACGTTTCCTCAATAACCATCCAAAATGCTGATTGCAAAAGACTGAATTCATATGGTGAGAAAAAAAAATTACACGCAGTTAGAGTTTGTGTGGAAGCACAGAGTAGCAAAAAGAGGATTTAGATTGATTATATCACCTTCATTTTAGCACAAGAAATATCTGCATATGTAATTTCAGAAGAGTTTGGTACTGTGTGTTACTGATATGTCTTTTCCAAATGGGCATTTTTAAAATTAAAAACAAGTTAAAAAACTCCCCACACTTGATAAGCAGAGCTATTTACAGGGAGCAGGTGATTACTATCTTTTATTTATGTGGGCATGATAGGATGATTTGCAAGAAATAATATTCTATTACTCAGAGAGATGTTGATAAGCCAATGACTAAAAGGAGAGCAGAACTTAGTAATATGTGGAAGGAGTTGCTTTTCCATAGGCACAAAAAATAATTTAAATGATTTAGAAATTATGTATAAGTTTTCTTTACTGTTTAACTTTCTTACCTGATTAAAAACCATAAACTTCTTGGCTGTGATAAATGGTCTCATATATCCATCACAACTGTTCAGAGAAAAATAGTTCTTAGGCATTTTAAGAATTTTTTAACAGCTTTCAAGGTTCCACTTATAAATTTTATTTCCCCTCATGGGCATGCCCCATTAATCAACTACACATTGTAATTTTGGACCAAAAGTGGTCCCAATAAGTTTCCTTTAATTCTTTCAATACTGTTTCCATACTAGATCCGAAAAATGTGTTGTGCACATGAAAGAAACTTCAGCTTCTTGTACGGAGAGAATTTCTCCAGGACTGTAGGCTTTGAAAGTGCCTTGGGAACTGAAATTTGGGGTTTTGTTTCTTTGGCATTTTTTCTTTTTATAGAATTGTTTTAACAAGTAATTACTGATTATATAATTTTACCACCACTGATACCTATTATGCTATCTATACTGATAAATTGGTTCACTCCCTGTTTCCCTGCAGGATTCCAGATTCTACTTTATTGGACTATAAACACGCCATTTAATTCCTAGGGTCTAGCATATAGGAAGCCAGTTAGTTTCCCTTGCTAGAAAACTCAGCAACAGGACAAATGGGAAGTGTATTCAAAAGAAAACGTAAAAAGGAAAAATTATTTAAAAGTCAAAAGGATACAAAGGAAAAAGACCCATCAATGTAACTAGTCTGCCTTTCTATTAGCTTGATTTTAGCTTGGTGTCACCATTGGGGGCAAGGAAAAGAGGAGTGATTTGATTTAGGAATGAGAGATCCTCACATCCATCTGAATCTTACCATGGGCACCGTTTGGTCAGCAGGATTCTGAGTGGGCTTAGGGTGGTTGGGTCATGGTGAACATGATGAAAATCCATCAGAAAAGAACACACAGGGTTAAGCAGCCTCAGTCCCCAGAGCCTCAGTAGGGCCTGCTGACCATGCAAACAGCATCTGCTCTGCTGGAGTTAACATTTTATGTGAGAAATGTGGCCCTACAGTGCTCTTTGAAGAAGGTGGAGGTAGAGGAGTGCCACAACCTCCAAGAAGCGTCTACAGCTGGGGAGTCACTTGGGGGCACTGGCACACACACTCACACGCCATCAGTTGTAATCTGCTGGCAGTAAAGAAAAGGGAATGGCCTTCATTTGGAATTCCATGGAGAGGCTTTAATACAACTGCACATAAGGAGGTCCAGGGATGAAGACAGGGCACATGTGAGGGACCAGGGTTTATATATA